>OU342461.1:0-2790000 GCA_910589355.1 Parapoynx stratiotata | reverse complement strand
TGTATTCGCTCGTGTTCGGACAGGTTGCCCTTCTGACTGAAGCTCTTGCCGCACTTGTCGCATGAGTATGGCTTTTGGCCTGAAAGTCGTTTTTATTAGACGCGTGAAAATTGCAAACTCATTGGTCCTATCTTACTAGTCAATTCTAAATTGCACGGGACACAAAAATTACTACAAAATGTTTGCAAATTGTCATAAAAAAGTTAAATGCAAAGTACTATAGTATTAAATAAATAATAATCAAAAGTAATCACCAGTATGCCACCTCATATGCAAGGTGAGGCTCGTTTTATGCGCGAACTTGTGCTTGCAAATCTCGCAGGAGAACTTCTTGACGCCCGAGTGCAGCAGCTGATGGTTCAGCAGGTTCGCCTTGGTCTTGAACGACGCGTTGCAAATCTGGGCAGAATACAAACTTCAAGCCTGGGATACATAGGGAAAAAATTGCAAGCTGATTTTTATTACAGCTCATTAATGATCTACATTATAAAGTGGTCAATGTGTAATGTCAAATGTGAGAATCAATAAAATGACATCTTTTTGATATTATAAATATTTAATGTGCAATTCAAATTCAGACCTTGTCTCTTTTAAGCGGGTACAATAAAAAAATCATTTAAGTTTAATTTTTTAACTACTAATTCAGTACTAATTGATGTATTATTTTCTATCCCTCCCTCCCTTAGGTATTGATAAAATAAAATCACTTTTGATGCTTATAATAGTAGTCAGAACATGTCTATATTATATTACTCTTATGAAGGTTAATACACATTACAACTTAGAGATTATGATAATATAATAATTAATTTAAGAGTAGGCATGCCACACCATGATAAATTGGGTTATTTTAATAAATAAACCACTTGCAAGACTAGGTAGTTATCATCATAAATATACCAAATTGGTTCTAAGACTTTTAATAATTTGACACATATTACTTTCATACAATAATAAATATAATAAGAAATATCAATACAACTTTGTCTGAATGTTATTTGCCCTGTGCGAGTCGTTAATATCAAATATTGATATTAATGATTGAATTGAAAATAGCCCTGTATACGTGGACAGTCCTAAATATCAGTCAGATTCACAAGTTTCGCAGTCAATGACTGAATCCATGGCTCGTTGTGCTTTCATACTTTTAGTCGTCTTACATACATTAGTGACTGTATTTTGTTGAGTCGGTCTTATTCGTTTGCCTTTTAATAGTTTTATGTTTTAACATATCACGCGAAATGTGGGTGTTTACCACCTCTGCCTACTCCTCCTTCGGGGATAGGCTGCATAATATATTTTTTAAATTTTTTTAAACTATTTTACTTTCTTTTAAAGTTATTTTCATATATACCCTTTTCCGGGAGTTCTGTGTAGACGGTAGATGTAATGGCACTATACACTTTCTGACTCAATACACAACTTGGTGAAAATATTTTATGGCCTATGAACATTTGACTTCAAGACAAGACAATAAAGCATATAATGTCGACGTTGGGCGAACTTTACCGATGCAACTGAAAGCGTTATGAAGAACGGTATCAAAAGTGCAAGGGGTCTATAAAGTTTAGGCGTCCATGGAAATAGCTTTAGGATCGTCGACCGAAACGTCTTCAACAGCTGAATTTTCCTCGGTTATCGTATAAATGTTGAATTCTTCTTTAACTTCAACTTCAAAATCTTGCAGCGATGTTTCGGCTGCTGTAGCATCGTCATCAGGTGGTTGTATGGATTGAGAAGGTTCTGGTTTAGGCCGGTCCTCTTTATTTGAAGGGCATAGGAAATCTAGAGCATTAAAAATATCCCGGTTAAAAGGATAAATTCCAGTGCGTCGAAACCCTTCTACAATATTAGGAGGTGTCAAAGCAGTACGGAACGTTGCGGCCACAATGGATGCGATATTATTTATTGATATGGTTTGTCTGGGGTTATCGCTGACCCATGAGTTATAGACAGTATTAATACAATGTTTGTAAGGACCGAACACAGAGCGGTCTAATGGTTGCAGCTTGTGCGAGCAGTGAGGAGGGAATGGAAGTATTACGATGCCATTTACTTTGCAAAATTCCAATGCCGCGATTGTGACATACGATGGATGATTATCTGTGAGAAGAAGGACTTTGTTTTGGGAAGTAGATTTTGTGTGTCGTTGAAAATGTTTCAAAAACACGAGATATTGTGCTAGGTCCAATCCAGATGGTTTACCACTTCCGAAACTGCCAGTTGGAACAGTCCTTACAACATGGTCGCTGTGTTTTTGGAGTGGAAACACGAACATAGGTGGTAAGGCATTACCCAATGCGTTCACAGCCCCAGCGACTCTTACATGTGTGGCGCCCTCAGAAGACGGTAGCGCTCCCATTTGCCTCATACCTTTTCTTGCCACTATGCTGTCCGGTTTTACGGCACTTATAATACCGGTCTCGTACATACTGTAAATATCATTAGCTTCGAAATGGTGTCGCTCCATTGCATTTGATAAGTTCTCGAAAAACTTATCAACTTTTTTGTGGGTAAAGCATTTCGCCGAGAAGTCCTTGGCTCGAGCACAATGAACTGACATCTTTGGATTACGCTTCAAAAATGAAGACCACCATTTGGGTCCTGCACATTTATTGCGCTCCCACGATTGAGGTCTCTTTAGACCATACTTTACTGATAAGTCGTATGCTAAACGACGCATTTGTTTTGGGGGTAAACTATAATAAATGTCAGTTATTTGTATAAGGTTTTTTGCTATTATCGCTTCTAGGTCTAAAATATTTGCATTAGCATTATTCCGCCCCACTGGATTTTTTCCACGTTCTGAATCGTATGTTTGCTCGCAAGGAATAAAATCCCTTGATCCTTTTTCATTCTGATGTCTCGGCATCTGTAAAAAAGGAGGGAGGAGATGGAGATACAAGCAAAAATTTGTTAAGGGGGACCTCTGGCCCCTCCCCCATCGTCGGCTACGTCCTACGCTCGGGGAGCTTTAGTATGTTCGTCTGGACATCTTATGGAATAATTGTATCAAGTTTCAAAACTATAGGAATTATCTCATCGTTTCTCAATTTTGACCATTTTTTTTGATGTTTTATTCCTGCAAGTATTGCGAAACTCAATGTAACACTTTTATTGTTTTCAACAATTTTATTTTTAATTGTTTTCAACAATCTGTACATAGAAAAAAATGCTTAAAAACATGTCAGGGGGAAAATACCAAAAACAAAATTTTTCTTTTTTTGTTTCTCTGTCTGATGTACAGGCTAATCTCCGAAATATCTGGACCGATTTCAATGAAATTTTGCATGGTGATACCTTATATCTACATCTTAAATACTTTTTATTCCGGTAAATTAAAGGGTTCCCGTCCGATAGTTGCGGGCAACAGCTGGTTGAAAATAAAATTGTTTATATGACGTTCATTGACATTCATTGTCATTGATATCACACAGATTAGGTTGCATAATTACGTTTTGCCGTAGGTTAATCAGTTTTAATAAAGGTAACTATTACATCTACAATAGAACCTGTGGAAGAACGTGGTCATATTGATGATGCTTACTCTGTTTATACTTGTGTATTTAGACAACACTTTAGAACGCACACATTTCCATTACACACATGATGACTAGTAAGAAGCATAATTTTGCGCATAAGGATAATGACACACAGGATTTTTTTTATGGGATCAAGCGAGCATACGGGTCACCTGATGTTAAGCAACTACCGCCGCCCATGGACACTCGCAACACCACTGGGCTCACAAGTGCATTGCCAGCCTTTTAAGTGCGAATATGCTCTTAAAAAAAAGACGTAACGTCTTGAAAGACGCAATTTTATCAACAAGACATAAGAATTCATTGAAATCTATATTAAAGTTTTTGATTGTTTTAGAAGACATACTTGAAAACGCATACTTGTAATAAGCAGATATGTCAGAATTCATAAATGTGTTTAACATACTCTAATCCTGCCATACTCTAACCGTGTTATTCATAAAAAATAATAGTCTTAATAAACCTATTTTAGTTACAGAGTGTTATGTTTTCTCTTTCAAACACAAATCTAAATTAGAAAGAAAGTGACAAATCACTTTTTAACTAAAATATGTTTTTAAACCCTTAATATTTTTTATGAAAAAATATTAAGGGTTTAAAGGGCGGTGTGTTCCGCGGAAAGAAAGAAAAAAAAACATTAGAAAAAAAAAATCTTTTTCTCTAAAATTTTAGCAGTAAAATCGTTTACTCTGGTACAATTTTTACTATACCGCTACAGCTCTTTGATAAAAGCCGCTTTTGAGATTACACCTTAGTTGCGAACAAGCAATTTTCGACTCGAACTTCAAGACGTAAAGGTGATAGATAGATATATATTATCTACACAAACTTTTTAGTATTTTCTATTTTAATTGCCTTTTTTCCAACTGTCGTTTATCAAACCTGATATCAACCAATTGATAAGAACTAAAAAACAATTTCATACCTCCAGTCAAGATTTCATTGCAGTCTGAATAATTTAATAGGTGCATTTTGACAGATGAGCTTTATAGACCATTTACAAATGCTAACATGCATAACGCATTGTCAGTTTTTTTAAACACATGACAGTGTAGCTCTTGACCTTCATCCCACCTGATGGTAAGTGACGATAAGGTCGAAGGTGGAAACGAGCTGCATCTCAACAACTTCCTCGTTTTCCTCAACCACTGAGGAACTGGCTATCTTACCTCTAATTTCTGGAACACAACAATGCTGATAACATTGTTATTTTGGCGGCAGATAGGTAAGATGGTGAGTTCTAGCCAGGCAGGCTTAGAAGCCCTACCGCCAACCAAACCGAGCAGATCAACTGCCCCTGGGGGAATCGAATCGTACCTTGCAGCAGTAAGGCCGCAGCTGCGAGTGCACCAGCTGGTGGCGCTGCAGCAGCTGCCGGTGCCGGAAGCTCTTCCCGCACTTACTGCACACGTAGCGCTGCCCCGCGTGCTCCGCCTCCTTGTGGTACACCACAGATGATGGGTGGTTCAGCACCTACACCATGGTAAATCAACATTTAGGTCGCAGCACTTTTAATATATGGTGATTAGATTCATGAATTTTATAATAGTTAAATTGAGGATTTTAGTAACAACTTAGTTACCGCTGTATTAATAAACTAAGAATAACTTTATGCCTAGTTTAACCAAAAATACGGCTTAGCAATATACAATGTGAGGCAAGCGATATTCACAATGAACTGTACATAAGTTTAATTCAAACTCAGTGGTACAGGCGGTTGGATCGAACCCGCGATTCCCGCGGTCTCTCGAACGAGTTGTGCCCCGTCCGACCCAACTCTGCCACCTCTGCATAGAAAGCAATAATAAATATATAACCCTTTAATTTCTCATCGAACCTTTCCGATACATATGATCACGAGCAGCGACTGCCCACGTGCTCAGCGTGACAGGTGGTGAGCCCGTCGCCGCTATCAGCTATTGGATGGTTCTGCAGTTCTAAGTCAATCAGTTCGCCTTTTACGACACCCAACGGAGGAGATACGTCCGTATTCTTTTAAAGAGGTACTACCCACACGAGTGCTATTGACGCTTTCATATGACTGTGAAATTTATTAAGTGACAATGTTTATACTCTGAAGCGTTTGATGCTTAACAATATTTTTGTGGCAGGCGGGTCAGTGACAGAAACTGTACACGTACTTCTGCATGTGGGCAAATGATTTTGCCCACATGCAGCCCTGCTTTATTTGTATAAAGTAATTTTCCCGTTTTTATTGTCGTTATTGTTATTTGTATTGTTTTTTTAATGGTGCAGTGCTATATATATATATATATATATATATATATATATATATATATAGTATATTTAAATAGGCCCGGTCAGATTTAATGGGGCCCGCCCGAGCAGACGACGCCGCGCGCCAGTCAGCTCGTGTCCACGGTTTACCACCACTTTTTGATGTGTTATTGTAGTAATGGTTGATAAAAGTATATTTGCATGCTATTTAATGGCGAGAACATGTAAAGGACATTTATTTTGTAAGAGCTGCTGTATTGCATAATCATGTTTAAACCAAATAAAGATATTCTATTGTATTGTAATGGTGTAATGTTATGATGTGAGTTTGAATAAAACTTATGTATAGCTCATCGTGAATATCGCTTGCCTCACATTGTGCCCGGTGCATGGCAACAGGCTCGCCACCTGTTACATGGGGGCCTAACATATCCGGCGAAATGTGGGTGTTTAACACCTCTGCCTAGCCCTTCGGGGAAAGAGGCGTGGTAACTTTTCAGGTGGTTTCCAGCCCAATCGGGGTTGGCGGGAAAATCGCATGTGAAATCGGACGCCGGTTTTTTTTTAAATTGCATATTTTTTTTTATACATATTTATTTTGTTATTAATATTGTTGGCCTTAATAAATGAAAAATTGTATACTTTGACGCGATTTAACAACATAACACGAGACGCCGCGAATGCGCTGTTAAGAGTGCCACCTGAAGAGGTAATATGTCATGTGTCATGATGCGGTGCAAGGTACTGTAGCGAACTCTTTGCTACTCGCGCGTTGTCTCGGGGTCGTTGAAAAAAAGTAACAATTTGAATTTAAAATAAAATATTCGATTGTCATTGGAAGACAATAGAAGCATAGGAAAGAACAGTGTATGTCGGTCCGTGGTTCGTGAAAGTGCGCGTCGTCGTCGCGCTCATGTTGTAACGAAGAGTCCTGAAATAAAGTGAACTTCAAGCAGTACATGTGTTTTCCAGTTTCGCCTGCTCGATCCTGACTGTACCTTCCCGCAGAGGTCGCAGGCGTACCCGCGCGCGGGCGCGGCGCGGCGGTGCGACAGCGCGTGCAGCGCCAGCGAGCGCGGGTACCCGAAGCGCGCGCCGCACTCGCCGCACACGTACGTCATGTGTCATGATGCGGTGCAAGGTACCTTCCCGCAGAGGTCGCAGGCGTACCCGCGCGCGGGCGCGGCGCGGCGGTGCGACAGCGCGTGCAGCGCCAGCGAGCGCGGGTACCCGAAGCGCGCGCCGCACTCGCCGCACACGTACGTCATGTGTCATGATGCGGTGCAAGGTACCTTCCCGCAGAGGTCGCAGGCGTACCCGCGCGCGGGCGCGGCGCGGCGGTGCGACAGCGCGTGCAGCGCCAGCGAGCGCGGGTACCCGAAGCGCGCGCCGCACTCGCCGCACACGTACGTCATGTGTCATGATGCGGTGCAAGGTACCTTCCCGCAGAGGTCGCAGGCGTACCCGCGCGCGGGCGCGGCGCGGCGGTGCGACAGCGCGTGCAGCGCCAGCGAGCGCGGGTACCCGAAGCGCGCGCCGCACTCGCCGCACACGTACGTCATGTGTCATGATGCGGTGCAAGGTACCTTCCCGCAGAGGTCGCAGGCGTACCCGCGCGCGGGCGCGGCGCGGCGGTGCGACAGCGCGTGCAGCGCCAGCGAGCGCGGGTACCCGAAGCGCGCGCCGCACTCGCCGCACACGTACGGCTTCTCGCCGCGGTGCACCGCCTGTCGCGGTATTACACATTCAGTATCGTTTGTTCCATTTGGATTAGCACATGCTTATCAACGTCAAAAGCAATTTACAAAATTTCGTGGAGTTCTTGACGCCATTCAACTATGGCGGACGTGATTTTTATTTCAGTGATTGTTAATCCGGTGATAGCTGAGTAGCCGTCAGAGGCATCAGTTTAGAGCAATTAAAAAAAACGTCACGGAAATCCTCCAGTTCACGAGATTAAAACGAGCGTGCCAGCCGAAGCATAGCGATGGAAATTACAAACTAAGTAAAGATTTTGCGAACTGGGTGAAAATGTAATAACGAGGAATCTTGCGGTGTTTCATTTGTTTAGCTATTTAGTTCGCGATATACGAAAATATGTGAAACGATGCTCATTTTATTCGCTCGCCCACTGGCTGTGGCCCGCTGGTAAAGTTGCTTATTGAGCTATGGAAAGGACTGTGTAGTTTCTCTGAAAGACTGTAAAACCTAAGAATGTCAAAGTACTTAAATGGGTACAAATTTGTGCTTGTGACGTCAATAAGCCTTCAACTGTCACGCTTCTACTTTTGTGTACAGTCAATAAGCCTTCAACTGTTACGCTTCTACTTGGATCTTCTTCTTCAACTACGCGTTATTAGCGCGTTTTCTTCGAATTACGGTATCTCTAAAGTTTTTATAGGGCAGCTTTTATGAAACTTGTGACGCCACACGAGCTAATAGGCTACAGGCTATCATTAATAAAATTATAAGTCTAGTTTTGTCTATGAAATAATTAATTCTGATTTATTTCGAATCTGATTGGTTGAGCGTCTTTTAAAATAAACGTCGATTGTCACATCGGACTCCAGGAGTACACAGATGGGTATTTTTGACACCTGCTCTTAGAGTCCGATCAACAGACAAGGTGATAAGTGTAAAGCTCACCTTAATATGCAAAGACTTGCTCTGCTTGCTGCTAAACATCTTCTCGCAATGGTTGCATTTCAGCTTGGGTTTTCCTTTCGCCTCTTCATTTACAGTTTCTTTGCTCGTATCTTGAGACTCATTCTCTGTTACTTCTGTGGAAAATAAAGGAATTATTTAAATTTCTTTCAAATGTGGGATACTTTCAAGTTTTAATGAAACATAAAAGTACACATGTCTGTATGCGGTTGATTCCTTTGCTTTCATTACGGAAAAGAATCCATAATTTAGGCATTATTATATGAGGTTGATTATATGAGGTTGAGTCCTTTGATTTTTAATCCCCGACGCAAAAATAGGAGTGTTATTAGTTTAAAATGAGTGTGTGTGTGTATTAAAAAAAAAAATTAAAAACCCCCGACCAAAAAAAAATACTTAGGTTACGTTTTTATTTTTTTTTGGTCGGGGGTTTTAAAATTTGTATTTAATTTTTTTTATATTCTCATCATTCACACAATCCATCCATCCATCTTTTCTTCAGACTTCGTCTCCGTACACGTCCATCCATTTTCATGTCCATGGTCATTATCTCTCCTTTTACCAAAAAAAATTGCATTATTATTTCAAAGAGCGCAAATCAAAAATATCTTACCATTATCCTGATTGTCAGCCTCCACAAAAGGATCAGTCTCGTTGCATATAACAACATCAGTTTGTTCAGGTTCCGGGGCCTTGGGCTCCTGGTCTGGGTACTCTATCTTCAGGTCACTGAGCCCTGGGGCTTCTGGGGCAGTGATGACGTTGTTGACGATGGACGCTACTGGAGGGAGAGGCTCTTCCTCTTTCAAGGTCGGGTCGTCGATTGGGATGACTTTCTGGAATCAAAGATTGGACATTTAGACTGGAAGTGTTTGAAATGTGATGTTTAGAGTTTAACCTATTGAAAGGTTACAAACGAATGAAAAATCTGTTGTTCGCGAACGCTGATGCACCTCAACAGGTAAAGAGAGATGATTATTGTAGGTCTTGTCGTAGGGTATGACGTTCTGCCCCTCGTGGCCTGCCTCCTGTTGGTGCGTGGTGAAGGTCTCCTACCTACATGATGGTCTTCTCGCAGGGTATGAAGTTCTGCCCCTCGTGGCCCGCCTCCTGCTGGTGCGTGGTGAAGGTGAGGCGCGTGGGGAAGGTCTCCTACCTTCATGATGGTCTTCTCGCAGGGTATGACGTTCTGCCCCTCGTGGCCCGCCTCCTGCTGGTGCGTGGTGAAGGTGAGGCGCGTGGGGAAGGTCTCGTCGCACGCGGCGCACTGGTACAGCACCGGCCCGTGCTGGGCCACGTGTGACATGTAGCGGCCGACGCAGGAGAACTCCATACCGCAAATGGCGCATTCTTCGCGGGTTTGTCGGAGACGCCCTGAGGAGAGTCGTCCAGAGGGATGTTATTACAATAAGCTTTTTTTTTTCCTCCCACCAATCTTCTTCTTTGTCCTGTCCTGTTCCCAAATCTATTTGGGGTCGGCGCAACATGTCCTCTTCTTCCACTCTCTCCTATTACTCGCCTAGTTAACACTCACCCCTGTCCTCATCATATCATCATTCACACAATCCATCCATCTTCTTTTATTTTCCCCTCCGACCACTGCAGTAATAAATCTCTATTAAAGGTAAATAAAAACTTCAACCATTGAAGTAGCAGACTTTCCTACTCTACTGAAGCAAACCGAAACAGTCCTATATCGCTTTGATTCTATTATATCTTTGTTTACCTCCCTCATTTACAAAGATCATCCCGAAATACCTTTAGGTCTGCCGCGTCCTTTTCCCTTGACAACCACTACGAGTTCCCCGGAGTTCTCCATGTGCCCGATGACCTCGGGCTCCTTCACCGGCGGCGGCAGCTCCAACGGATCCGTCTCTAGCTTGGTGTCAGAGTCGCTCTCCTCGCCGTCTGTCACACCTTCCTCTTTGAATATTCTGTCTAGTTCCTTTCCCTGTAAAGTGGAATTAGATTTGAAAAATGGCTAAATAATTTGATCATGAGCATTTCTGCCTAGAGAATAAGGTGTGCTGAGGGTAATTAAATGGTAACATCAGCAATTCCGATGTAGAACATAAAATAAAATATTTTTAATTCAAAATAATATTTTTTCAATCAGTAAGAACTGCTTTCATATAAGGTCACCATGCGTTATAAGAGACAGGCTCCGTTTCAATAAATTGGCTTACAATGAAAAATTAATAATATTAGCCTGCATTTTGGAAAATACTAAGCTTGTCAAACATAAAAATTAATTGTTGATATTCATTTGACAGTTCTCCACAGGAAATCGTCAATCAATTGCGGTGACCCAAGATTCCAATAATTTTAAAAATAAAAACAATCCTTTTACAGTGCCACCAATAAGGGTTTAATATCACTATAGCCTGGATTCTGGGCCACGAGGGTATTAAAGGCAATGAAACAGCTGATTCATGCGCAAAGAAGGCTACTATAAATGGTTGCACCTCCCATAACGGTATATTTACTACGGACTTGCAATCCATGGCAAAAAGCCGAGTTGTTTACCAACTGGTCTAGGCTATTGCTTCGCCGATATACAACCAGACATTCCTTACAAACCATAGTTCACTAAAGCCCGTAATACAAGTAAAAAAGCCGTCTCAATCATTTGCCGCCTTAGACTAGGTCACGCGTGGACTCCTTCCTCACTAAAATAGTGAAGGCTAGCTCAATCTGTGAATGCGGTCTTGACGAAGGAACCACTTACCCTCTTATATCCCAAAACCCACAAACATTAAAAATATTCTGACTTATGTGAATACCCCCTTTGTGAATGTCTTGTTTGTTTATAGACACTAACAATATTAAACTGTAGGTAGAGCTTTTGTCGACCATTTTTAATATAACTAACAATAAATTAATAAATAAATATCATTGTTCCAGGTGGTTCAACAGATTTTTCACACTATTTATCTTACTTGTGATATTCACATTATTCCCTTGTAACTGCACAATTCCGGTATTAATTACTTAGCAGAGTTGTAACCAAACCAAGTATACACATTAACCTTCAAATCCGGACATTGGCTAATAAAATTGGAAGCCAGAATTGACGCAAGAAACTCAACAGTTAGCCAATAGATCCTCTCAGTATGTGGCTTGGTATCCTTTCCTCTCTTCGTCAGTTCTGCGAGAAATAATGTGCCCTACCTGCTGCCACTTAAGGCTCGCAAGAGCTATGTTGACTGAGGCTTTATTATCTCAATAAAATACCTGAATAACTTCCTTGAAGCGTGTAGGAGTCTTTCTGCGTCGTTTCCCGTTAGTCTCTTCTGCATCAATCCTCGTGTCTCTCTCCTCCGGGGCAAGCCCGTCTAGCATCGGTAATTCAACTAGCTTGGATTTCTTCGGCGGCCGCCCGCGCTTGCGCTTTGGTCTCTCAAGCCCTTCCATTTGTAGGGTGATTGGGTGATCCACTAGAATGAAATAGTTTTTTATTTATTTGAGTAAAAAAATTCAAATAACACAATCTTGCGTAGTTTGTTGTGAATATTGCTCGCTTGTTAAATGGGGTCTAAGACCTATCAGGCGAAACATGGGTGTTTAACACCTCTGCCTGTCCTGGGATAGCAGAGGTATGATGATATGTTCAATGTTTTATTTGTTACCTTTCTACTAGAGATTAACCGACTAGTCGGCCATTTTTGAAATTGGTGACTAGTCGGCCCGCTTCTCACTCATGTTAATAAGCTTATAAAAATAGAGAGGGTAATTGAAATGAAATTGTATCTTTACTCTTGTTATTTTTTATTATAAAAATCAGTCTCACACTTTCAATACAATTTAATAATAGGTTAGAAAATTTAAATAGGTACTCTTCCTTTGGCTTTTATTAATAAGTAACAAAATATTGGTTAAGCAAACAATTGGCAATAAGTAGGTTAATCTACAACTTAAAAATAGGAACTATTCCTTTGACATTACCTTATTCAATCTCGAAATAAAATAAAACAAAACTTCTAACAAAAACCACTAAGTATGTTTACTTAGTAAGTAGATTGTTTAAGTAAATAAGTAGATTTCTTAAATAAAAGTAAATTTTTTGCTTAAAAGTTTTTTGAACCAACCATTCGTTCAAAAATCTTTTTTAAGCAAAAAATTTGAAAATGCTACGAGCCGAGCGCGCGCTCACGAACATTTCCGACGTCACCCGTATTCTACCAAAAGTAATGATCAGCCTAGCCAACTAGTCGGCCATTTTGCTGCCGACTAGTCCGCTAGTCGGCCAAACTCACCAAAGTCAAAGCCCATCTTTACTTTCTACCTATGAAGAAATTATGTGTAAATATTCTCAGAGTAAACAGAACTGGAGTAGCCTTTGTCTAACATTCCCCTCTGCCAAATGCACAAGCATCGGATGCTTACACGTTTAATAAAACTAGTTGAGCCTCCATTTTGACAGCCATAACATTGTAAACGTTGCGGCGAACAGAGCTCCCGCAAAAATGCCTGCCTGTGCTGTTTTTTGTTGTAAAAATAAATAGAAAACATCGAGTATGCTAAAAGATGGTGTCACCTTTTATTTGTAATTATAATTTTTAAGATTTCATGATTATTTACTTCATTATTTCATGTTTTAGAATTCTACGATTTCAAATTTTGAACGCTAGTCTCGTGGGGAGTGCGGCTGTGACGTTGTCAAAACGCACACCCCACGTGACTATTTTAAGCGTATGTGTGCGTGAAATTTAAATTTGTGTGTCGAATTATGCATGTGTGCATTTGTAAAAACGGCTGGCTTTGAGTGTAGTGGTAACCTCACCCCCCGCAAGAAATGGCAGAAAAAAATGTTTGAGAAATTGACTAATGGCTACTCCAGTTCTGTTTACTCTGAGGTAAATATTATATTTATAATATAATTCAAAGGTACTTACTTGCATATACAATTTCTTCAGTAAAGATTTCATCTTGTCTACCAGGTGCATATAAATTATTCTTTTTGTATTCTTTCTCTCTTTGGTGTAGTTGACGAATAAGTTTCTGAAATTACATGATAATGGAACTGTTAAGAAGATTATACGGCAATATTTATGATACAAAAATGTTGGAAAAAGAAGCTTAACTTTAAAAATTTTGTTATAGTTCTGTTAGGTAGGGATCACATTGCAGACAATAAAATAATCACTTGGTTTTATACACCTTAGTGGTTAAGCTGGCTCAGAATATAATAGAGTCATTTATTTGCATTTAAAAATGGATACACAGAAGATACTTAATCTCTTGTAAAGTTTTGTGCAATTCCTCAAGCAGTTTCCTTAGACTTTTATACTTTTAAAATTACATGTAATTGATTTTATAATTATCTGCAAATTTACCTGGCCATTTACAATAAGATTCAAAAATTCAACAGTAGCTTCTAATTGAATAGTGCACCCAGGGCAGATGGTGCGAGGCAGCTGACCATCATCAGAAACCTGAAATAAAATTAGTGGTAGTGTTTAGCATATATGTGATTATATAAAATATGTCGCAGGCTATACACACCATCAGAACAGATTTAAATTGCTACGTAAGAACATTATTATTAGATTTATGAAATAGGTCCTGGATTTGGGTCCCAGTGTTTATTAAGCTTTTTGTAACATTTCATATTAACTATTGAGTATATTTATTATTTATGGATACTAATTAATTTACTAGACACAGTGTCAAGCAACTAATAATTTAATTACAATTTATTAGTTGCCTTACAGTGAATCGTGAGTTTTTTTTAGCTCTAATAATTATTTATGGTTTAAGTTAATTGTAGGTCTTTTAAAGTATAGAAATTTTTTGGTTCTAAAACATTTCGAATTGTTTAGTGAAAGAAATAGTAAAAGAAATAAGTCTTATATAAAATAAATATTTACCAGCCTCATAATGCGATTTAGTGTTTTATTTTGTGAATATAGTTTAATTTTAAAACATATTTCACTTTTAGAGACTATGAATTAATTAAAAAAGAGAAACTGTTCAGCATCAAAGAAGGGATTTCAGTAGTACAATAAAGGGAAATCAAATTACTTAAAAAATATACAGAAATCTTACAGAAATTTTAAAAACTTTATTTAACCACTTGATAGTGATAAATAATTAGAAAACCGCCATACTTTTGTCATAATTTCTCGTTTTTATTCAATTTTAAAAATTGCTTCGTTGATGGAACTAGAACAGCTGATTATTATTATCAAAACTGGCGCCAGTTCCCAAATTCCCAACGAAATGACAGATTCATACATTTGGCTACGTTGATAGAAAACATATATTTTTTTGTAAAGCTTCTTTTAAAAAATCTTGATGATAATAAATATACTAAAAATATTAAGTCATGATTCCTTTAACAATTTCATTCAGAATGACATGATTTATTTAAGAAAGATATGAAAATGATAGGTATAAGTAAGTAAGAGTACCCGCCATGTTGATTGTACATTGAAGTCAAAACAATTACAATAAAACAATAATTATTCTTACCTTTATGGGTAAATATGAATTGATAAGATCACTTAAGTTTTGACTATTAACATCACTAGAAAATAATAATGTTCCATTATCATTTTCTTCTCCACATAATCTACAAACCGTAGAATTGTAGAGAAATACTTCCATACTTGCAAAAGTCAGCACGCCATCTATATCCTTTTCCATACAAGGATAGAGCAATTGAACGAAAACGTTTAGTTTTTACATTTCTGTAAGAAGTTAACATTTTCTGTTAAAAGAGTAGCAAATTAAGGTGGTTTTGCAAATCTTGAGTTATCAATTCGGTAAAATCTCTGATTGCATCAAGATTTCCTCTGACTTAATATAAAATATTTCTTCTTTCCCTTTTTTTTGTGCGTATTTATATTTGTCTACAATCTTATTAATTAATACTTAGCCTAAAGTATTTTATTTAGTTTTTTTACTTATTTTTAAATGATGTAATTTGACGGTGCGTTTTATTTACTTCGATATTTTACCTACCTAGACTGGCAACATAATTTTTTTCAAATGTCATCCTTTTTTTTTCGAAATGCCCTTTCCGGTTTAGTTCTTGGGGGCAAGAAGCCGTTGTTTCGGTTTTTATTATTTTTAATCGGCTCTAATCTAAGAAAATGAAGATCTTTAAAGATATTATTACTGGTAATTATGTTTATTATTTATGTTTAGTTATAAGTACACTTTGATTTTCATTTTTATGTGTATTTTTGATAACACTGATTTTGACATTTCATTTACGAGTGATGTCTCATCATGTATTTAAAATTTACTTCTGCCACATCGACTTAATTTCAAGTGTCATTTTAATGGAATGTTTTTTACAAATAATAATGTTTCTTAATTTCCAGGTGACGAGATGTTCTCGGACACATACAGAGTTAAGCTGGTTGATGAAGTTATCTATGAAGTCACTGGCAAACTGGTGACCAGACATCAAGATGACATCAGAATCGAAGGTTTTAACCCTTCGGCTGAGGAGGCCGATGAAGGAACCGACTCTGCAGTGCAGAGTGGTGTGGACATAGTACTAAACCATAGGCTAGTGGAAACATACGCCTTTAATGACAAGAAAGGGTATACAGCATACCTAAAAGACTACATGAAAAAGTGAGTGAAAGTGCCTGTGAATTTATATATTAGTAATGGGGTAAAATTTTAGTGACAGTGAAAATGTTCAATGTATTGCTCTTATCTTTGTTGTGCCTCAAGATCATTTTGGTCAATGTCAGTCTTATCTTGGTGTTAATTTAATAACATAACCTGTACTATTTTAACACATCTGAAAAACTGCAGAACTGATGTTTTATTCTGAACCAGTTGGCTATCAAAAAGTATTTACAAGTGCATGTTATTTATTAAATTGAACTGATAGCTCAACCTGTGTAAATAAAACATCTGTCATGTTTATTATGATAAAACTGGATGGCCAAGTAAATGGCGACCATAGTGTTGCATGTGGTATTAAATATAAGTCCTTTTGTTCCATGTGTTAATAAATATAGATAAACATTGAACAACAGTTCAAGTTTAAGAGCATCATCTAATACCACGGATTGGTTATATATATCAATCTATGGAGCTTATGATGCAAGATCAAAGAACTTTAGTGAAAAAACATTCATTCCTATAATGTTTGTTCATGAAATGGAGATGACATTATAATAAAATGTTCTGTATATTATTCATTTCATTCACTATATTATTCTTACGAGGTATGGAAAATTTATGTGTTCTTTTTCTGTATTTGCAGACTAGTAGCAAAATTGGAAGAGAAGGCCCCAGACCAAGTAAACGTCTTCAAGACCAACATGAACAAAGTAATGAAAGACATCCTAGGTAGGTTTAAGGAACTCCAATTCTTTACTGGGGAATCCATGGACTGTGACGGCATGGTTGCCATGATGGAATACAGAGATATCGATGGAACCCAAATCCCTATAATGATGTTCTTCAAACATGGCCTTGAGGAAGAGAAGTTCTAAGGTTAAATCATTAAAATTCTCATTCACCATAAACACGGGCGCCTAATTCCATAATTTTTTAATTTATTTATAAAATCATGTCTGCATCGGCTGGAACCGGCTATTCCCATCACAAGGCTGAACAATTTTTGTAATGTTGCTAATATTACACAATATAAATAAATGAATGACTAACAATACAGTTACTTTTTGTTATTTTCACCTATTTTTATAAAAATAATATATTTGTCAGGGTCTAAGTGATAATTATTGTCTTAATTATCTATTGATGATATTTAATGATCTAGCTTGTTCAATAACTAGAACAACTTGTAATCTCAATATAGTTAAATACTGCATTAAAATACATTTGTCAGTGCTTTTTTATAACAATGTATGTTGACTATTTTGTATTGTGATTGGTACTAATTTTCAATCAATAAACAGTACATGAAGTAAACTGTTTTTTAATCTTTATTTAAATACTGTTTTTTAATCTTTATATAAAAAATTGTTGGCTAATTCAGCGATTGCACAATTAAATATATCTGACTGGGTAATTTTTTTAAAACTTTTGCTGTGTTTTATATATAGGTGAATTGCTTATAATTCAAATAATAATTCTATAATCTTACCCATTCTCAGAACGATTTACTATGAAAATGATCTTACCAATATTTGTAATTCTGCCATTACACAACTCTTTTGTGAAATTTGTATGATAGTAAGAAAATCAAGTTGTCTGCTGATCTCAGCCATCTGACAGACAAGAGGATAAAAAGATTATAATAGCTTAATCTATATTTAGATAACTCAAAGGTGACTGACATAGTGATCAATCAATGCACAGCCCAAACCACTAGACGGATTGTGCTGAAATTTGGCATGCAGGTAGATGTTATGACGTAGGCATCCGCTAAGAAAGGATTTTGATTAATTCTACCCCAAGGGGATAAAATTTATTTATTTATTGCATCAATGTACATACAATAGGTCTTATCAGGCAAATTTTTACAACATTATGAACCTGTCGGGCACTGCAAAATTGACAAATGAAATGAGAGGAGGATACTTTCCATTAATAATACTATTCTAACATTTATAATTGGTAGGACTTAATAGACTTTGCATTGATATTTATTATTTGTACATTCGAATTATTTAATTATTTAAACTTACTATCTTGAAGTAGAATAATATTAATTTTGTATTACTTTTGTGTTTTGTCACGATGTAGGTATTATTATTAGTCGAATTAAAATTAAAATACAAAGAAAAATTAATTTAAGTATGCTCAATGTCAATATTTATAGGTGGGTATAATTAAAACTAAAATTATAAGTAGATGTCAAATTTGTTTGAAACTCAATTTTTAACCGATCGGGCTGAGACAGAAAATTAAAGGGTTCCAGTGGGATAGTTAAAAAGCCATAGTAACCGCGGATGAAGTGGGCAACATCTAGTATTATTATATTTTAGCACAAGAAACCGACGATCTCTTGGCGCAGTCACTAGATGCAGTTCATGACCAGAGTGAACAGTTAAGGAGGGGGATTGACGTATTTGTGACTATTAATCACAGCAAAGTATTTCGCATTTATAAAATTTATAAAATGGAAACGAAACAATGCTGACCTATTTTGCCATGAAGGTATACATAACCACTTACACATGTAATCATTTTGCACACGTACAGTGCAATACAGACAAGCAAATTACGAGTATGTACTCATTTTAGTACTTTGTAATTCTAAGGTCAATAATAAAAAAAATATATTTTGCTCCTGACTATACGCAGGTCAATCAAAGTGTGTACTATGTGCTGTATGTTGTATATTTACTCAAGTGTAAACGTTACGTTAATATTTTCTTGTTTGCAATATTTAATGTAATGCATTATATGGATTATACCTACCTATATGATTTATGATGACATCAGAAATCGTTGATATGACCTCATTTGTTAAATACCTACATTACAATAATGCAATGAAATATTTTTAGCAGATTGATAGCTTGTTACTGTTATCACTAAAACCTTTAGTAGATAGATATCAATCAATACACTGGTCAAAGCTATTTTTATTTCAAAAATAATTTAATGTCATAGGCTATAAACATAGCACTTAAAATCGTCAACATTCATATATAGTCACATTTATTATTCATAAAGTAAATTTTAAAAATAAAATTGACAAAAAAGACTTAAAATTCACTGCCGCGAGCTCTTGTAGCAAGTACATCCACATAGCGCTTTGAATGTGGTTGTAATCGATACTTTACGATAGTTTACTTATGGCGGTATACCAGAAAACTATCCACTTGATGATGTGGGTGATAGTAGGTAGGTACCTAATAATAAAGTCTTCTGTGTGAATAACATAATAAGTAGATGGCATATTTTGGAACCTTTTCATTGATTGTGCTAATCAGTGCTTATTCAGTAATTAGACGTATTGTATTATGCAGTCACAACGCGTCCACCTCGCAGACCACAGACTAAGTCCCGGCGCACATTATCGGCATCGGCAAGGAAAGGAATCCTTCGGCATCCCTACATGCAAGCGCACACTGTCGGCAACTATGCCTTGGCATGAAGCAACCCCCGAGTGTTACCTTGGCGCGGCGGACGGCAGCGTACTGAAGGTTGCCGAAGTATCCCGAGGCAACCTTAAGGCCGCCGATGCAGCAACCTTAAGCATACCGAAGCGGAATTCTTGTAACTACGGCCATATATCATGGAAATTTCTACTTTGTTGCCATGAAGTTAATATATGATTCTATTTATCACCTAAACTCGTGAGCCGTGTCGATGCCGATAATGTTCGCCGAGCCTATGTAGAGATTGCAGACACCGCGAGCGCACTGAATCAATTCGATCTACTGGCTCGCTGTGGCAAGCGCACTGGACTAACTCTGCCTGAAGCTAACTTATGACAATAGGGACACTTGTGTCCAACACAACAGTGGACGTCCTAGAAGACGTCCACTTAGAACGTCCACTTACCACTTACTTAGACGTCCACTTAGAAGACAGGCAGCCTCAGATTTTGCTCGAGAGATTTTGCTCACCATGTTTTTGACACAAACATACAATCACGACTATTATTCCCTAAAGGTTAGTCAGAGACTAGGCAAAAGAAGTCCATTGCCATAGTCCGCGTTTCACCTAGCGTGACAGGTGGTGAGCCTGTCGTCGCTATAAGCTATTGGGTGGTTGTGCAGTTCTTAGTCCATTAGTCGCCTTTTACGACACCAAAGGGAAGAGATAGGTTGGTAGTATTCTTTTAATGAGCCGCTACACGTGACTGAAACGCAGGACGCTGTTTTTGAACGCGAATAAAAAGCAATGCCCACTGAATCTAACGTTACGTGGAATGATTCAATGGGTCGAATTAGATGAGTCCAAGCGGCCCAGCCACTCGGCCGCGAAATTATAAGCAAATGCATGAAAAACCAAGTAGCGGCCGCGTCGCTGCTAGGTCGCTTGGATGCTTGTGTAGCACTTTATTCGACCCTAACAGTCTCGTTATTATGCGGTAAAACTACCAGGAACCCTTGTCCTGATATTGAGAAACTGAAAGTTTTTAACCTGTCTTTACATAAACGTCGTCTGAAACTATTTGAGACTCAACTTTTGGAGAACTCGTGTTGTTTTTTGTGTTTATCCAATAATTATATAATGCTTCCGTTCACGAAGAAGCATATTTTCTTTCTTCTATCTAAGTTATCTGTGTAAGCCTGTTGATCTTTCCAACTTGTATCTGTGTCTACAGTCAAGGAAGTTCGTGACTGACCACTAACTGATTTTTAGGAAGCTTTTAATTACAATTTATACTTACTTGCAAAAACACGATTAATATATAGGATATTAGGGGTTAAGTATTCTTACTAAACCTCTCTAAGCATACAGGTTTAATGCACGGTATTCAGTTCCCATTAAAAATAGTAGATTAATACACACTTACTTGATTTTGCAGGTTACAACTCCATGGGGCTCGCTTGCCATTAGTCAACGGTCAGGCGCACATGCTTAATGTGGATATACCAGTTTTAGGGTATGTAGTAAGGGTAGTGATGATAACAGAGATAACTTTCACAATTACACAGAATATTTTATTTCTTGGTACAACTCCCGTCTTGACGGAGCGTGCGTTATAGACATTCTGTTTGAATTTGAGGGTAGGAGAGAGATATTATTGGAATCTATGACTCTTTTTTCGGAAATACCTGCTTTAAATAAAAATTAACAAATATATACGACTACTTTCTAGCAAAATAAATGGTACAATATTATGTCTTCCATGAGCCTTCCTCAATAAGTAGGCTATTCAACACTGAAAGATTTTTTGAAATTGGAACAGTAACCTCAATTGGTGGAATTGAAAATTTACTCCTACTCTATTATTAGAACCCTTCATTTTTCTGGAAGCCGTTTTAACATTGATCCGCATGGCACCCGTTCACATGGGAATATCGGGATGAAAGGTAGCTTTAGTCCCAGGCTCAGGCCTGGCCTGGGTTCAGGTGGTCCCAGGTAGTCTCAGGCTCTAGGCTATCTGTGTACCGAATTTCGGTTAAATTGGTTCACTAGTTTTGACGTCAAAGCGAGATAGACAGACATTATTTTCGCATTTTATAATATTAGTATGGATATGTTCCATATGACATGATTCCACTACCAACAAAGACGAAAAAAATTAACTTGATTTGCAGAGATGTCCGTAGTTATGTAAGTAGGTATTTAAAGGTAATGAAAACAATTTTTTGAATTTGAGGTATGTTATATTTATCGAGTTTGTAGATTATAACTACAATAAAGTACAGAAATGACCAATGATCTATTAAAATGTCGTGAAAGTACACTAATCACATTTTCTCATATGTATTTTATCATTTTGTATACTTTTTAGGCATTCAGTAGGCACTCACGCGTACCATATATTGCTTAGTCTTAACATTCTCTGTATGTACATTAAAATAATGAAACTTATAGGTAGATTTATAGTGTAGGTCGATTACGTTAATTTACAGTCTATTTCTAAAAAGAAGTAAGTGACATTTTTTAAATCGGGATTTATCGAAGCTGCGGTAAATTTCAGAGCATAGGTAAAATATAATCGCAGATTCTATGGACGGAACCTTACCGCCTTACAAATTGCTATGGACAAAAACTAGCTGGTATATTTCAGTAGCTCTATTGTAAGTTTTCACAAGTTGCGTTAAGAAATGTCAGAAATTTATATTTCAAATGTTTTTCATGTTTCCCATACAAATTTTCATTCTTGACATTTCTTAACGCAACTTATAGTAAGAATTTTTTTAGAATAAAAACACTAGGGTACAGTAGTAGTTTATTAATAATCATATAACCACGTTTCTATTTAACGAGAAATACCAATCTAGCATTTTGAAATTATAACTGAATTGTGATATTGTGATCAGAACTAGTTATTGGTATACTTATTTATGTTATTTATTTCAAAATGTATCATGTGTCTTTTCTGTGATTGACTTTTTTTAAATGGTAATAATACAAGTGTATTTAGAAAAAAAAAACTATTTAATTTTGTCACACTAGTGACTGAACGACATTTATTTAATTTTTATGCATCTTGAACAAATACACAACATGTCACTTCCTTCTTATTAGAATTAAAACATTAGATTGATAGCAAAAAGTGGGTAATGCTTACTTCAATGAAATAAGTACGGCCACCACGCCAGTGAACATAACTGACCATTTTCAAACGATTTTGAACGTTGTCACGTTTATAATTAAATTCAAATTTGAATATAAATTACAGTTTGTGACATGACGTGTTGTGCTATCAGTACAATAATATTGGAAATAAAAAGTGGTAAAATAACACAGTACAGTTACCACACTTGCAATGCAACCGGTAAGTGAACCTAGGAAATACCTACACATATTTGGTGGCAGTTTTCGCAATACTTATTTTATTAATTATTAATCAAACAAAGTGGAATCTAAAACAATGTTTCATTTAGAAAATAGAGCATTTCATTACTCATCTATTTGCCTGACAAAATATATTATGTACTAAATAGATTGTATTTCAAAGACCAATTTGCATTTGGGGAGCGGATGGGGCCCGAAAGATTGACAAGGCGTTTTGATCTTTATTTACAACGCACAAAGCTCTCGCTGTCAGCTCCACGAATGTCTATTGGTTGAAATAAATTGATTGATTTATTTTAGGATGATAAGCGTTCTTGACTACTAATAACCAAATCAATGTAAATGACTACAAGAAAATTGCGACATTCTTCTAACATGTAATTTTTTATAACAGAATTATGTACTTTAGTTATGAACTTAAAATATAACAACAGAATGGATAAATGGACTTATTAACAGATGATTACATTAATAAGACATGGAAGGTAAGATCAATCGTAAGAAATGACGGGATTGAGCATTATTACAAAGAGTTCGTAGAAGTGAGGAGTCAGTGTCGGATACAGTGCTCCCGCGCACACGCGCGGACATCGTGAAGATATCCATATAACAATAGTGACAGATAGAATCTCGAAGTTAAGAATCAGTCGACTTAGCAAACAATACAATATCAGAAATACCGAAACAAACTAATGATAATTTTAGAAGAACAAGATCGTATTAAATTTTATAAATTTCTCAATATAGTATAAATATATTTACATTCATTATCTCTAATATTTTTCATATTGGTGTCTTATTTAACGCACACTTACTTTATTCATTTATAAATAAAAAATAAGACATTAAAAAGATTTTTATGGAATGGTTTTTGTACAAAATCAAATACAAATTCCACCGCACTGGTAGAAATATTACAAATCACAAGATGCGGCCGGCGCGGCCGGCGCCGGGCGCCGCGAGTAGTTCTGTGTCGAACTCACACTCCGGCGAAAGTCACACTTTCACACCCGAAAACCCTTGAAAAATAGATCCATCACTACTTAAATTTATACTTTACAAATAAGGTACTCTTTTAAACCGAATTACGATATAGGATAGTCCTCACTGGTCGTACGTACACCGGACCTGAGTCACTAAAGTCACTAACCGCTCTAGAGCTCTAATTCCATCACAACAGTCCGTCCATAGAAAACTTAATGGAATGAAGATTTATTGCTAGAATTACAAGATCACAAACGTTTGAGAAGAGTTCTCGGCACTCAACAGTTGAAGGTGTTAGAGTGTGCGCAGGCGCGGTACTCGTCGCGGCCGTAGCTCTCCGGGATGATGGAGTACTCCGGCTCGCTGTACTCGGCCCGGTCGCGGTCCACCTCGCGCTCGGTGCGCGGGAACCCGATGATGGTCTCGGAGTTGCGCAGGTAGCCGTTCTCCTGCTTCCGCGAGTACCGCGAGTCGAGGTTCCGCTGGAAGTTGTCCGGGTGGCAGAGGACGCCGTTCCGGTTGTTCTTCTTGTCGGGCAGCGAGCGCAGCGAACCGTTGTTGAGGTGGTGCGCGGGCGCGCCGTTGTTCAGCGTGAGCGGCTTGAGGCGCGCGTCGCCGCCGATGTACGTGAACCCGTTGGCGGGCAGAGTGCCGCCGCCCCCCGAGCGCTGGGGCCGCCGCGCGGACCCTTGTCCGCCCGACATGAAGAACACGCTCGGAGAGGCGTAAAGCTCTAGCTACAGTTCCGTCACCGGGATCGGCCTGAGGCTGGGCGCGTGCTGCGGCGGCGCCGGGTACTGCGACGGGTGGATGCCCCGCACTATGCAGTCCTCCTCTGTCGAGATGGGTTTGTGATACTCTAGGTTCTTTCGGCCCTTGTTCCATTTGTAGTCCTTTAGTTTTTCTTGCATATTCTTGCGGTATCTATACAGAATAAGGACTAAGGTCACAACGATGGCAACGCAGGCTACTAATACTACGCAAATTATAGTTTGTTGTCGCGTGTCGTGGTGAACGCAGCCCAAGTCTTCTGCGGTTAGCGATTTCAAGTACTTGTCCTTGAAATGATCCGGAGCTGCGCACTGAATTTGCGTAAAATTGCTCTTTTCATTTAGCAATTCTTGAAGCCAGAGTACTTTGCAGTCACAGGCTATAGGGTTATCGCTCAGATCTAGCTGTTTCAATTCTTTGCCGATAAATACTGTTTCACCCAGCGTGACAATAGCATTATCTCTCAAAGAAACGTGTTTTAATTTCGGTAATCCCAATAAGGTCGAGTCTTCAATAACAGCCAAATTTTTATTAATAATAAATGTGACAGTTTCTAAATTCACATTATTTTCGAATGCTCCTTTCTCGATGCGCTCGAGTTGTGGTGCGCCTATAATCTCAAGCAGTTTCAAATTTTTCAACCCTTTAAAGGAGTTACTCTCTAATGCTATGAAATCATTTTGACCTATATACAACTCCTCTAATCTAGTAAGTCCGGATAATTGATTAGTTGGCACTACACTTAGTCTATTTCCAGATAGATTTAAACTTCTTAGTCCTGGGAGTCCTCTGAATGCGTTTTCACTTATATTGAAGAGACCAGCTCCATTCAAATCTAAAACTGTTAATCTATTGAGACCCGCGAAAGCGTCATCTGGTAAATAGGAAAACGCATTAAGGCCAACGTGTAATTCTGCAAGACTTCCCAAAAGACTGAAGGAAGTCGTAGGCACTGAACTTAGTTGATTGTCATCTAAATATAATATTCTTAAGGCAGACAACGAGGCGAACGCTTTCGGTTCGATCCTGGATATTCTATTTTGTCCCAGATTAAGTTCCTCTAGTCTGGGGAGGGTGGAAAAAACTCCATTTGTAAGTTCCTCGAGGAGGTTTCGTTTTAAATTCAAAACAGTTAATGAATTCAGGCCTTGGAAGGTAGTGTTGGACACTGAAGATATCTTGTTGCTGTTTAGATGCAACTCTTGGAGTTTTCGTTGATATGAGAAGCTTTTTGTGGGTATGTTTACCAGATGGTTTTGGGATAGGTCAAGATGTTGCAGCTCTGCGTAGAACTGCATGGAGCTATCGATAGTCTTGATTTTGTTGTTGCGGATGATGAGCCGCTGTATGGAGGGGTTGAGGGCGATGGGCAGGACGTCGAGCCGGCTCTCCTGGCACACCACGACCAGCGTGTCGTCGTTGCAGTTGCAGCCGCTCGGGCAGTTGGCGAGCGCCGCCGCGCCGCTGCCGCATAGTACCAGACCCAGGCATATTAACACCACCTGAAATGAAGAAAAAGGACATTTGAAAATTTTATCACAAAATATTCCAATAAAATAAAACTATGTTACATGTATAAGAATAAAGGTCATAATAGAATTTGCGTCATTATATAAAAACTTCAACGCTTCTAACAACAACGAAGTGTAAAAAATAATCCCTTTGAGATGAACATGAATATTAAATGGCTCTTCATGTACACCTTTAGCAAGATTTAAAAAGAAAACATAATAGGTAGGTAAGGTTCACCTGTTATTAAGGGGTGAAGGAATATAGTTAATGGTAGCGAAGTTGAAATAAAAATAAAATCGATGTAAGGAGCGAGGCTCGCGGAGGCGAACGCAAAAGGGAAAATAAAATAATATTGGAATGGGAATTTTGCGCAGTTTTAATTTATTAAAATGCGTTCCGCCGGGGCGCCCCGGGATTGCTTCTTTGCCTCAAAGACTAGCACTTTTATTACGTTTCCTCTTTTCAACAATTAGCAGCGAGATCAGAGCGAGAGGCGCGATTCGACTCAGGAATTACAATGTCGACTTTAATTCTGTTACAGAGATTTCTGATAGATGCAATGCCGACGTCCCCGTTCTTTGGAAGACAAAGCTCAGCGTAGTTTGTCGGATAAGTAAGCTTATTAGCATTTTATAGAAGAGTGGGACTCGGAGACTCAATTGGAAATCCAAGATAGCATCGAGCAACTTCAGGGAAGCGCTGTTGTTTTCTTTACTAAGTTCGGATCTCAGTTGCTCCCCGAGTGCAAAAACGTCGCTTCAATTTTAAACGTGAGATGAGTTGATTATTTTATATGGCCGGCGAGGAACGTTCGTAGTCCCATTATTGAGATAAAACGTAATTGCGTCAATGGTAATAATTTTTTGCTTTGAAATTTTACAGGATTTTCGTGTTGCGGTATTTTAAAATGTATTTTTTCAGCGTTGCGGCTGCGGCCGAACATGGTGACCAGAAAGCTTTTCCAGGTTGGCTTTTACGCACGCTCTTAACACTGTTGAATAGGTTTTCCGATGAAAATGGGCGAAATGTATGTATACGTTACAAACTTTTCCGTGTTGCTTTTTTGGAATAACTAAAGCTGTCGTGCTCGTAGTGTTTTGCGATCCATTTGCCTATATCTGTTCGTTTATAGAGTTTCGAGGGTGGATCGGGATCAAAATTGGATATACGTCGATATTCAGCAACTATGCGGTCGGCGCTATGGGAAATTTCCGCTAAAATCCAATAAGCGGGCCCGTTTGGGCGCATGTGGGGTCTGGTGCATGGTGTTTATCAAGTCTCGTTGTTTTTGGCGCAATTGCCCGCCAGACGAGAGCAACATTGTTTTGGAAGTACATAGGTATATTCTTAATATTCTTAGTTGCAATAGCTACAACGGCGTGACACTTTTATTGCTGGACATTTACTTGCGTTTTGTTTACACACAATACTTAAAAAACACGTATTATGTGTATGTCATAAAAATAGCGATGTTCAACGTATCTAGTATTTTAAAAATATATCGGTCTCAAAGAGGCTTTGTGAACCAGATTTTGTGTTTATACATGAACCATAATATTTGTATTTTTTGACTTAAACAACTCACACGCCGTAATTGGAGCGCAGACGTGGTACTGCCACAAACGAGTAGGTAAAATTAGGCTTACGGTTAAAATGCATTTGTGTATTTTAACCCATCATTGGAAACACAAGAAGGGAAAATAATGATACTACTTAAAGAACTCATAGTCTGTGACGTTTGTAGACACTAGGAACTTAATTCTCGGCTGCCACCCCACAGAGGTCCTCCGTTCTTCGAAAAGCACTTTAAACCATTGATCCCGATCGCTACTGCAACAGTTTCTACCAACCAATGCACGTTGGGCCAGCGTGGTGGTGTTATGGTCTCCTCATGCTTTTCTCCATGTAGAAAGGCCAGTGCCTAAAATTGGGACGTATCGATGGCGATATTAAAACTAACAAATATTGCACTCAAAGCCGGGTGTGGTATCCATAATCGGTATCTATAATCCCAACCAACTTGGCCATAAAATATTCTGTTGACCATAAATATTATCAGACGCATGTTCAGCAGTTTCAGCGCTTGATGTCTGAATAAACCTAGTTCAGACAATGTACACATTTTACGAGACAGCGGAAGCAGCATTAGTGGCAAAGCGTAATAAAAGCGGCATTCTTTCCGCAACTTGCAGCAACATAGTCCAGACACTTTACGACATTGTATTTGACGACCGGCAATAATGAATTGGATCATGTTTTAGGGCCGTCAAGATAGTTTACGAGAGGCAATATAATAACATAGAGAACAAAATATGAAATGGCGGCGAAGATTACACAGGATGTAGTGTCGAGTGTGGTCAGGTGCCAGTAAATATGGGTGTATCAAAATTTAAGCTAACGTTATTTTGATGTGCTTAGTACTTAAAATGACATGAAATAGAAAACAGGAAACGAGTTTTTGGTGATTGAATGGTTTCCAGCATGTAAGTGGATTGTTTTAAATACCTAATGTTTTAAAAAATGCTGTAGTTTTTTTAAGTGACCACTGGTACACTCATTAAAGAACTTTCACGTTAGTTCGTGTTTGTTTCTTTGCTATCTTTCATCTTTTAATTTACGTCAAGGTGTTCTGTTTGTTATAAAAATAATTTTCAACCATTGTTTGTCTACTTTGTATTTGATAAATACAAAAGAAGTGTACTCGTATGCGATAAATGAAATCTGATCCCGCGCATTATTAAATTTTACTGTATGAAAATTTTATTACATACCTATATGATTATAGCATGAACTTAATCATCATTTGTTTTTTTTTCCTTATTCTCATCAAATTCCATTTAAAATTAACATGAAAGCTACGTTATCCGCACTTGAAATCGGTAGGTAATCAGCAAAAGTCACGATGCCAGAATCAAACCACAATTCATTCGCTAAACCTAGAATTAAAAGCTTTAAATAACGAACTCCGTTTATTGCAGAGTTAATATCTCAAAGACATTCTACTCTGTTACTTGGACCAAATAATAATGGCTCGATTTAAATGCAAATTCGGGAACAGGCCACCTAATTCCCGGCTCCCTCAATTCCGCAAGGAACCCTAAAACAACCCTTTGCGATGGACGCGAGTTATTCTAATTAGCAAGTAGATTCTAAAGGTTTCTGATTAAAAATGCGAACGCGGAGACTGTCCAGCGAGAGCGGACACCGGGAATTATGAATTCCGTTCGGAAATTCATCCAGCCCGAATACTGTTAGGAGGCTCATTATAATAATTTCGGGTGCCCATTTTGTTTTAAGGAAAATGTTGAGCCTGAAAATTTACGTTCTGGTATGTTTTGGGAGTGATATGTCGTACCCCTAATACACTCGCCTTTATTTTATTTTGTAATTGTTCCATTCACCCCATCAACACATAATCAAATGTGAAATTGAGCAATTTCATTTTGGTTGAATTAGCTTCCTCTCTGTTGATAATGCTGATATCTGATGTTCTTTTCCCCAATTTCGTCTCAGTGTTCTTGGTCTGAATCATCATCTTTTTCAAATAATGCCCCACTACTGAACTTAGGATCAGCTAGACATTGAGTTTGTGATGCTTCTTACTCGTCAGTCACGACACCAGGGCCATAAATGGATTAAAATTGTGCGGATATAAATAATAAATAAATATCTTCAAACATTCTCACCTATCAACTAGCCCCATTTTAAGCAACGAATGCTGCTTGTGTTACGGACATTAGATGACGGATAAATATATTTAATAGATAAATACATATAAAATTATAAATATCCTGAATATATAAATAAATATAATATAATAAATATAAACACCCAAGACTGGAGAACAAATGCCTGAAAATTCATTACCCAAACATTTGCCCCCACCGGGGATCGAACCCAGAACCTCTCGAGATGGTGACGCCTTGAGACCGGCATATAGACCACTCGACCACGAAGGTCGTCAATTGAGTGTCGTCATATTGAGTGACTGAAATGACATTTAGTTTTGCTAAAATCGGTACTCGTACCGCCTCTCTCGTCTCGGCATTTTGAGATATTGGATTGTGTTATTATTGAGTCTTACCTAATTGATATTGCGTTCTATAGTAGGCTAGCTGTCCGTTCTCCAAGTGCTCGCCATCAGGAATTGCTTTATCTTGTAAGGACCAAATTATTTAAGGTCTTGCTACAATAATGTATCTGAATTGAATAGTTAGCTCAATTTCCTTTCACAGTTAACAAAAGCTCACCAGTTGCAGGCTATCCTTATTCCTCGCAGAGGTAGAAATCTAGAAATTTCGGAAATGTCTGGGACATTCCTCTCGTCTGGTTTACACGGAACTTGATCAGGATTTGTTTGATTGCTTTCCTATGAGCGTTCAGTCTGACATATTCATTTGACAAAAAATAAATTGAAAGCTTGACAATGAATTTTGGGCTTGATTATCATTCTGCGGAAAGCGTAGTTTTCGTGTTAATTTTAAATGGAATCTGATGAGAATAAGATAATTTTGATAATTTCCAAAATAAAACTTCGATTGATTTTGTACAATAATGGTAATTCTATGGCAATTTATGCAGGCAATTTTTGCATGCTGTATTAGCAACATGGGAATATTTTAAATCAATTCAATATCTATATTTCTTATGTTTGAAGAAAATGTTCTTCCCGAGGAAAAGTAGAATACTTAAAATAATCAATACTGGAGTAGTTCGAAAAATTTCTAGTGGTTTTAAGCTATGGTTTCGGTATTGAAAACAGTGACATCTTCACGATTGTTGGAATAATAGATGTATCAAACATTGTGATCTCGAAGGGCATAAAGGATACTTGTTGCCATTGGTGTAGCAGTTCAAAAAAAAATTCTGAGAGCCAGTTTGTGCTATTGTGACGAGTTGATTATTGTGTCTAACAAATTGTGCCTAATAATGATGATAACAAAACCGGCATTAACATTAGCAAAACCGCAACCGAAAGCTAGATAAATGAATCAGCATGGGAAGTGTGCATCATGGTGTTTTTGACAGCGATTTCATTTCTAATTCCTTTGATATGTAGTAATTTGTTTGATTAATATACATCTACATACACTTAATTAGCGCGTGATTTATATTTTTACAAATTTTATCTATCTCTAAATAATGCTATCCTTATTCGTACCGTATCAAAAAAACGCAAGCCATTGCTACTGTTTGGTGGAATTACTGTTTAGAACAATTTAATTTTTATTTGTGATTTTATTCAAAGTTTTGGTAAGGATGGGTAAAGTAGTCCAGCAGTGCTCTAATTTGGGCTGATGATAATGAGAAAAGGAGGGCTTATTTTTCTGGAAGTCTTTCGTGTAAAAACATTTATGATTTGACCAGTAGTGGAAGACGCTTGGTTAAAAAGAAGGTGATCCCATACAAGTACCAAAGTTTGCCAAAGCTAAGCCAAGCATTAATTTGTATCTGTTATTTAAAGCAATAAAGTTTATTTTTCATTTCCACTTCAACTAAACACTATTTCATATGTCTCGTATAAACTTGCATTCGCCTAGCCCATAACATTTTAAAATTAAAAGAGATTTTATCACTTTCATCCGTAATTCGAGAGCAGTGTTCTTCGTTCTCATCCGCCATTTATTCATGGTCCATATTTCCATTCAGCAGCTTTACTCTCGCAGGTCTAGGAGGACTGGATATTTTAAATAGCGCATTTCTGTCCGCTTCATTTGTCGCACACAAGCGAGTAAATGATTCGGGCATTATGCAGATTGGGGAGCCATTGGTCCGTCGACGTACGGCGGCACTTTAATCGACGAACGTTAATTGTCATACGGCCGATTTGTTGTTGCACAAATAGACAATAATTCTGGTTAAACCGTAACTGATTTAATTACAAATACGTTCCGGATAAATTACAGTTGGGTGGTGTTTGCGCGTAACTCATTCGCAGCGGACTACATCACTAGCGTTATCGATGGATTCATCTAGATTTATGGGCGCGCTGGGTAATTGGTGACCCGAATATGGCACAACAATAATTTACACGCAAAATAGATTTTTTGAGCAAGAAAATTGATTATGCAAATCCCGATTACGAAAGATAGGAACCAATATTTCATTATTGTATTGAAATTTTCCTTTTGATTGTCGACTTAAATTAAAAAAAGTAATAGAATAGTGGGGGCGGGGTGGTATAAAGAGTGTTTACCGAAAATACGATGTATTTGCAGTTTAATTTGTAGTCGCTTTGTCCTCAGGCTATATACGTCCCACTGCTGGAGACAGGCCTTCCTACATGGAGAAACACATGAGGAGTATGGGCCATAACACCACGCTGGCCAAGTGCGGGTTGGTGGGAAGAAACGGTTGCCAGGACCAGCTTAACATACCTTGCGAAGCACGGAGGAGCTCGAGATCACATAGTTTTAGTCACCCATAGAAGACCGGACCATGGCGAAGATATCTTTATTTACAATATCGAAGCGTGCGAACTACTACGCCACCGAGCTCCTCGTAGTTGTTCAGTAGTCTGTAGTCTCTCAATAGTCGTCATTGTTCAGACACGAATCACAAGTAACAATGTCCTCTCTCTCCTCATCTAGGTAACCATCTAAACTCTAAACACTTCTTAACGTTATGCACATGCGCATATTAAAGCTCAAATTAAAATCAAAGCCTTTGATTTAATAAACGGAAAAAATGAGGGCAATTAAACTAAATGCCGAGCAATTAAAAAATCAACTTACCATAAAACTGTAGTAGGTGTGCGAGAGCGGGCCGAAGCGCAGTGGCGCCATCTGCAACAAGCACAAAGGCGAATTAACCGCTGGCGATAATTCCAATCGACCAATTGGCGGCCGTTTGAGTTGCAAATTTGCCCAATAGTCGCACGCGATAATTTGCGCGTGTCACGGAAAAATGGCGAGTTTGCAACGGAAAATGCATTTGCATTTATTTGTTCTATAAATAAAATATAAGGTACTTTGCAGAGTGGAGGGCGCTATATACTTTTGTGATAAGACTCGAGGTGTAATCCCGCTTCATGTGAGAATAGACACATCTGTCTCTGTATAACTAAAAGAGAGCTAATATTAGGACTGGAATATTTATAGAATATAAAAGCTATAAACGATGTTGTTCATAAAGAGATCTAATAAAGTTACTATTAGGTTTATAATTACATTTAGGTACTCTTGCATTATAGATAAAGATGAAAGGAGCTAGTAATTCTCGTTACTCGATTCTGAAACACTGTAATTATTTCTAATATTAGTCGAGCGTCATTTGTTTTGTGATATATGTATAGAAGAGAAGGTTCATAAATCGCTAACAAAGACCTTTGTGTTTTAGTATCGAGAATAAACAGGAATAAATTGACTGTGCGCTTAGAAATTAACTCATATCCAGAGAATCGTCGGGAGGAGCTCGGTGGCGTAGTGGTCAGTGCGCTTTGGCTTCGATTGAAAACAAAGCTACCTTCGTCATGGTCAGGCCGTGGATGGATGACCATGACTTTATGATCTCGAGCTCCTCCGTGCTTCGGAAGGCACGTTAAGCCGTTGGTCCCGGTCGCATTTGTGACCGTTTCTACCCACCAACCCGCATTGGGCCAGCGTGGTGGTGTTACGGCCCATACTCCTCATGTGTTTCTCTATGAGGAAGGCTTGTCCCAGCAGTGGGACGTATATAGGCTGATGACAGAGAATCGTAGGCATCATGTTCAACACAGAAACTATTACCGTAAAAAAGTAATTTAAAACTTTTATCTCCCGTGACGATACATTGTTTAAAGTTGTAAAATAGTTTGAAATTGCCAGCTAAAATTTGAGTTCTACAATGGGCAGTCGCGTGAACACTTCTATGATGCGGTGTATGCAAATGGCTGTTCCCACAAGGTCTTATTACGTTGTTATTGCTTACTACTGCCGATGTTAACAATTTCATTAATTTAGCTCATAAGGGTTATTGCACTGAGTAAAGAATCGGAAAGCATTCTATCCAACCCGCTATTTTCCCATGCTAGTAATTCAGTGGTGTATAATTTTAGCTCGCCATTTATAGTGGCGCGTTGTTAGGGCGCATGAGTCGGCGAATTTATTAAATATTTATAACTGGCGTATGATAGTGCTCGTCCGGTGTTTGCTATTTAGAAAGTAAATTTAATTATCGTAGGCTTCATACGGATCTACGTATTTGTTGTTTAGCTAGCTGTATGTATCTAACTGAGAATTTCGTTTTGTAGATTTATCGTTTATATTATCAACATTTGTGGAATTATGGGACTGACATGTCTAAAAGGCAAAAGTCCCTAAATAAAGTAGAAAAAAAAACATTTGTGGATTCTAGAGGAAGGCGGTGCTAATTCGTCTTGCAATGATACTTCTTAGGTGCTAACGTTCTGTTAATCAGAAAATGGTAAGAGATTGTTCACACTAGAGGGACTGTCAAGCATTGATTACTCTTAAACTTTAATTTATTCTGGGCGTATGATAGATAATAGACAAGGACAGACAAAACAAAGACTCATTCTATAGGAATCACACTTCCTGTATTTACAATTACAACAAGAAGCAGTTAGAAGTAGCTCGTAGACGTATCACAATGGTTCCAGATGACTGAAGCCAGTTCTAGCCTTTTCAGTCTACTTCTTTGCCAACTGTGTTTAAAAACAACTTATTAATTTCTATCCATTATTTTCAATTCATTACTCATCCTTTGTACGCTTTGACGCAACGAATCCTTTTTAAAATTTATGTGCAAAAATTAAACAAAACTAGGCATTAATCTAACAATAATTCTGGTTCGCTTACCAAAGCCATTAGTGGATTGGGGTTTAGTTTGCTAAAATTTGTGACTGTAATCACTCGATATTCTATAATGATTCATTGTAATACCAAGTACTTTGCGTATTTCACAGTAACTGTGATTTTGTAAGAGATTAGTATTTAGTGCAAATGGATTGAAATTTTACAGATGTTCAAAATTCTGTTGTAATTTTTAAAATTACAGAAGGCTTGGATAGATTTTAAATACCTCAGACTCAAGTAACTATCTTTGATTGCATCATGTAACGTCAAGGTTTTAATAAAACCTAAGATCGAATGCAATAATAAGCATGATGCAAATCAAAATCAAAATAGTGGAGTGTTGAAAGACTTAAAAAAAAACAGCCGCTTCAACAATACATTTAATTTGACGTCATTTATTGTTGATCTCTGTCTTTTATCTTTACATCTTTATATCTTTACAAATAGCTATCATAACTGTGTTTAACTAATAGGAGAATCAAAAGGCCTTTAGACGCTACCTAGCATTTAGACTCCAATTAGAATGGAGTAATTTGGATTGGTCTACTGTTAAAATTAACTGAACAAAAAAACTGATAAAACCTAACCAGCTTTTCAATAATTGCACGAAAGAATTTGGATAATATCTGTTGACACAAAGGAGAAGCCATTGTCTAACTAAAGAATACAATTTACTCGTTGTTATGAGAGCCACGTTGACGGAGGTTTAGGAATCAGGAATTCGCAACTTTTAGTTGGCGGTGTTTGGCCAGTGGTCATTACGACTGTGACTCGCCAAATTTCCGACCAAAAGTAATTTGGTACGTTACTGCCGAAATTTAGGGAGTAGTCCCAGTGTTTACCAGCGCCTGAACTACGGTAATGAGCACAGTTTTGGGAAAAATACTTTGTAATGTTCTGAAGAAGAGTAATTTGGTTGTAAACTAAATAGGTTAAATATGTCAAAGCAACTTTCGTTGCTTCTTTTTTGTTTGTTCTCAATAAATACCCTTTCAGAATGTTAGTAGACTATATTTCAACAGATGAAAGCTAAAAAATAAACACTATGCTTAGGTTAGCGTAATAAAGCTTCTGCCAGAGCACTTTTGCAGTTAATAACTAAAGTTCCAGGTCTATTGCAATAAGTACTTTTATATAGTGGTTTTCCGGAACGAACTTTTGATATTTAAGCATCTCTAAAAAGGGAATCACTAATTAAATTCCTTTTATTTCAATTTATTGAGGATAAACCCCCTACCTATTATCAATTTTATTTAACGTAACTGTAACATTCTACCCTGTACGGGCTCGAATCCAAGATATAAATAAAAGGAATAATAGGTAAAATATAGTGAATCTTTTATAATGTATAATGGCGTTAGAGAAAGTCTAGTATTGATTGGACCCCAGTAGCTGTGTAATAGTAACCCAGTGAACTTAGTATTTTGAAAACATACAACAAATGTTGTCGCAACTACTGGATTTGTAATTTGTCAACAAAATAACTAATTGGGCAGCAACTCAAATGTTTTCTCTGCTGCCAAATTGTTTAATATGTTTGATGACACAAAAAAATCACTTTAGCTTAATACCTATCAGAAAACATTTCCTAGGAATTGATAGATAGATAAAATTCTTTATTGCAACTAATAAAAACACAGATATATAGTTAATAAAAAATACAATGCAACACAGGCGGCCTTAAAGCTAATAGCAATATCCTTGATCCTTGATCCTTCATTGATCCTTTTCCTATATTTTATCTTGCTGCCCAAATAATTATTCTGCTGACTTACAAAATCTAAGTCAAGAAGAATCTAAATAAAGAAGTTAATAAGATTAAAAGGCATATCTAATGCTTCTTTGGCTGAAGGCGGCAACTCCACAGTATCTACATCAAAAGAGTCAGTATAGCCTGGAGGAACGCTCCTTACGCTCTGATAAAATAATCCTGTCTTCCCACTCTGGAGCCACGGGACTGTTGTTTACAAAAAGCTCTCGAGAGTACACATTCTTTGAGGGTCGAAGGGTGATGCCGACTGTTCGTCACAATAAAAAAATACGGAAAAACTCTGGTTTGTTTTTAAGTCACTGCTCCATTATTTTTATGCATTCTTTTACTGATGTTTGAAATATGTATTTCGATTGTGGCACTATTATTATTTATCAAATCTTAAAACAGACAATATGATAGTCTCAAGATGAAAATTTCAGTAAAGTAACTAAATTCTTCTTCTAGATAATGACAAAAATACATAAAACGAAACATTTCTTGCAAACCATTTATCAGTGAAAACGTACATTTCTAAAGCCTTAGCTCAAATACTTAAAAGCAGCAGTAATCTTCTAATACAAGGAGCACCAATCACTCGAGTAGCTTTGGCCGTTCGCTTTGTGAATGCCAAGATTAACATCTCGCATTGAGATTCATACGCTGGCCGAACTCTCGAAGGTTCCATAAAGGTTCTATAAAGGCGTCTAGAAGTTCCCGTCACGTTTTACGGCAGCCTGGCTTATCGGGCCCATCGAGGGTTGATGCTCGCCAAGCTTGCCAAACAGGAAAAGAATATTATAAGGCAATGTTGAAAGTCTGAGATACAGTAGGTGACTTTTGGTGCTAGATTTATAGCTTTATTGTATGTTAGGGATTTTGTTACCGACTTTGTGGCTTGAATATGAAAATTATAATGTAAAATATTTGATCCGAAAGATTTACTCATGTACCCGAGAGTTTCAATTAAAAATAATTATAATATTTTCAGTAGTGAGAATTATGAGATTGACTAGTGCTTATTTGGTTTAAATTAGATTTTTAGAGATTACATTCTCAAATAAAACTTAACCCTTTAAAACCAAGATAAAGAACAGGTTAAGCTATTATGTCTCGTATCTAAACGGTTAAGGCAATCAGTGATAAGAAAAATCTAGTTTTGAGGATTACTAATGAATTAACGTTTCATGATGTTTAACATAAAATTCGAAATTCCAGATTTTTCAATTACAACTAATGTTTCAAACCAACCAATTTAAAAACATAGTTCTATTGAATAAAGACTAACCCATAACAAACGTTCTTGGAATAACATTCCTTCACGAAAAACCATAACAACGAAGATATTACGAAAGAGAGAGCAAGTTGGCAAGTCGTGCCCAAAAAAGATACATCAGAATAACATTCAAGTGGCACTAAGCGCGATATTGGAAATGGGACCTAAACACACGGAAAACTGTTTTAAAATGGCGGACCCTCCGAAATGGATACGTTATAGTGCACTGAATGGGAAAGGGGTGAGAGGTTTGTGTTATTTGAAGGAACGGACCTTTTAACTGTTATGGGTCGTGTAAGAGGGGCTGCTCTGGAGATCGAGGAAGCCGTCAGGGGAACAATGGATGTAATGATGGCCGTCTTATTTCAACACTTTTACGAGAATTTCTGATAAATGACGCGCTGATACAGGTCAGGCGATTTGTTTCAAAACTTTATTTATCATCCACTTGTGGAAAAGAAAATAAAAATTTATAAATCCTACGTTGCTTTTGTGTAACCAGATTGGCGCAACTTCTAAAACTGTTTATGTAAAGATTTCTCATATCCGAAAAACCATTATAAAAGCTAGACATAGTAGGGTTTATAGAAACAATGCTTTACAAAAGCAACCCAATCTTAAAGTCTTGTCTAGCTCGAGTGAAATCTTAATAAAGAAATCCACCTCGAACACAGTTAATTCTCGCAAAACAAATAAACCTCGTAAGACCAGAGCCATAACTGAAAATAAGCTATTATCCCGTGAATCAGAACAATACCTGTCGTAATCACCAAATCTCGTGTCGTATCAGAATTCTTACTTTATCGGGCGTCCCGGTTTACGGCGCAGCGACGAAGCCCGCAAATTAACCCTGCTGGGATCCGTGCTCGGATGTGATCCCTAATTTTCAGATACATCTCCAGGAATAAATAGGGGATTAAGGGCGGCGTCGGGAGCGTAAATAACCTCGCGTCACGCCACAGGCACCAGGGCCGCATGAGATAAGAAGCGGTGGAATTGCCCTCCCTAGAGCTCCTTACGATGTGACTCGTCTGAGCAGGGCGGCAGCGGAGTGTGTGGAATTTGATGCATTCGCTTTCAATAGTAAGTGACTTTGATTTCCTATTCATAGAATATCGAAACTAACTTAGGAAATTTTATAGTGTGGTTTAACGGGTCGAATCACAGCGAATAAGATATACTTTTAATTTTTACGGCAATAAATGGTTGTAACCTTTAATCTTTCAATTTAAATAGGATGAAGACAGATAACATCTAATAACTTCTACATAGTAAATTTAACATAACAAGCGGAGTTATCAACGGAATAGACCATTAAGCATACCCTGACAAGCACGTACCCGTAGTACGTTTTAAAATATTCAAAGTAAATTTGGCGAGAGTCCAAAATTGGAATAGTAAAATACACACACGTAAGTACAGAGCTTTTTTTGATTAATAAAATTGTGGGTTTTTAGTACAACAAGAAATATGATAAAAAGGATAAATACCAAAAGAATTTTATGTAAACAGCTAACCAATCATTCCAATTAGAGATGCAAAAAGATTCAAAAATTCAAATCAAAATTATTAAATATACAGTATTTTAATAGCAGTCACATGATTTTTCAGAAACTGGATGATTTATCTATAAACAATTCTAGATTTTATACTAGACATTAAGACAATAAATTTTCAACACACTGTTTGTGATATGTTAGTCCCTCGCTTCTTAGACCAAGCCCCAAGTCTCAAGTGTTACTGCATGAGTTACAACGTCTTTTTGTTACGAACAAAAGGCTTTTAACGCGGCTGAATACGAACCCTGTGCGTGCACGCACATGTATAGCATTGTTCCTCCGTCTACGTTACACCGCTGACATGGTATACGAAATAAAGATTATGGCACGAGAATTGTTCTCGGTTTTACAACTTAGCGCCTTACGCTTTTGTGTTGACAGTAATGAAAATAGAGAGCTGGAAATATAGCGCTCATCATGGAGACTCGTTAGTTGTTTAATGAACATTTCTGTTATTATTAGATACAAAAGTTAAAAAGCTTTTTCTAAGAATACATTCTAATAAATAAGATGACAAGGAAGGGAGTGAGTGTTGACTTGGCGAGTGATAGGAAAGAGTGGAAGAAGTCATGTTGCGTCGACCCCAAATAATGGGATTGGGAACATGGCAGGACAAAGGGAGAATACATTATTTAAATTGATTATAAGTCTTTTCAAAGAAAATTAATGAAAGAGTAAATATTTTTAGGATACGTGTATCAAGAACACCGCAACAAATGTAATCCAGAATATTGGCTGACAAGATAAAACCTTTGAACCTTTGAACATAGTGGACAAAGTCCCAACTCGATCACAACTTTAAAATGTAAAGAGGAGACTATTTTTACGGTCACAAAGGATCACGAAGGTAAATCCCTTGAGATGTATTATCAGCTGGAGTGTGGGGCATTAGCCGCCGAGGTCAGTTTAGTTTAGTACTGATTTACTTGGCTGATACGAGCAGGGTTAAAGTATTTGTGGCCACCTTACATTATATGTTTTAGGGCTCCTTACGATGGGGTGTTACGGAGAAAATGCATTAGTTTCCAAGATATTTGAGAAACCTGGATTATTCGAGAATAACGACCCTTATACCACAAAGGAGTTGTTCGTGCATTTTTTCTTTCAATTACTTCTAGGCCTCTCATAATTGAGGCGTGGCAAAATGTACAGATCACAGATAAAATATAATGAGGTTAATCTGCTTGTTCGTCTAAAGCTGAATGTAGGTTGTAAAAATCTTCAAAAGTTCAAATATTTTTAATTTTCAATACACGTTTCTGACGTTAATAAATTGTTGGTACTATTTCGCGTAGTTTATCAAGTTATGACAATGTTGTGGGGTAAATGATGTTCTATTGTACGGCAATTATAGTTTTATGGGGAGTGAGGTAGCATACAAAGTTGGACAGTGAGAAAATAGAATCAAACATAATATTCCAGTAAATTTTCAATTATAGAAGTGTACTTCCATATTTTATGAAAATATGAAATACTAGCTTAGCTTTCACTATCTCAAAGTAACTAATACTTTGAGATAATGTGATGGTATATAGCCTTCCTCAATAAATAGGCTATTCAACACTAAAAGATTTTTCCAAATTGGAACAGTAGCCTCAATCGGTGGAATTGAAAATTTACTCCTGCTCTATTAATGGAAGCAAAGTTCATAGTGGCGTAAATTTATCCTTCATTTTTCTGGGAAGCGTTTTTAAATTTTTTTTACATCCACAACAACACAATATCGGAATAAAAGGTAGCCTGTCTTTTCTCAGGCTCTAGACCATCTGTGTACCAAATTTTGGTTAAATTCGTGGCAGACAGACAGAGTTACTTTCGCATTTATAATATTAGTATGGATACATTTCATTATCCTCTGACAACTCAGAGCAACATTCTGTAATTTTCCATGCGTTAGCAAGTTAGTGCACGTGACAAATTAAACTATGCATAGCATTCCAATTCTCAACTTATTAAAACTGATGAAGCAACTTTGTTGGTAAACTCGTATCTGGAGAAGTTTGTTTCACATTAGCCTAAGGCATCATTTATTATAATATTATTAATGTATTTCACTTCAACTGTAATTTGTTACGACTTCTGTGACGGCGATGCGATATTTGTGTTAAATCGTTTTTGCAAATGACTGGGGAACACTCAACATTCATTCACATATTGTACACAAAAGTATTGTAAATAAAAGTATTTTATTAATTAAATAACACTATTCTATCAGCACTTAGGTTAGGTACATGAAGCGTGACAAGATAAGGGGAAAGCCAGCCATCTTGCCATTTCAGACAAATAAATATGGTGTTGTCATTATTACTTAAATAAGCTACCTTTATCAATGTACAACACAAAAATCAGGCTCAAACTTTTTACATACACACAATCACGCCTGTAATCCCCGAAGGGGTAGGCAGGCAGAGTCCAAGGAGCACTGTGTTCCTTAAGACCACATTCAGCCATGCAAAATTTGGGTTTGGTCAGATGAAAAATCGTGAAAGAGTAGTAACAAGTGGCTAGCTCATCGCCTACACAATCGCAGACCCAGTACCCAATACGCCCTTAGTCGCCTTTTACGACATGCTAGGCAAGAAAATCAGTTAATACATTAATTTTGTGCCCGGACCAACACGGGACTAAAAATAATAACTTTTTAACCACAATAAATATCAGAATACATTTTTATTGACAGTGTGCAATAAATGTCAATATTTGCAGGTCTAAAATTCGTTTGCGAATGGAAGCTATTGATGCGACTGCACTCAAAAGATAAGGCGGTGCTGGAATTTCACAATCAATTTTAAATTGTACCAACTAATGCTTTCAAGTGTGAAGATGAAGTTTCTCTGCATGCGTATACAGTCTAAAAATTTCATTAGTTTTGCGAAACATCAGTATGAAAGTCTAGCAGTCTACCGTCTCACCCCTCCTGAAGTTAACAACTTGTTAAAAATGCATGCTTATTTGTGCATCGGTAGTGTTGTAACGAACCCTTTGGAGGGTGCGGGCGACCCCAGGACTTAAGTGATTTCCAAGTGTAGCCCCTCGTCCTTGTTAGAACGTCCTCGCATTTCGGACCGTGTATAGAAATACCGACTACTTTCTTTTGTGCAGCCATCGACGACGTGGGGTGTAAAGAAAAATCGATTTTGTCTACGGAACCCTTAGCAATAAAAGCACAGGTTTATGCAAAAACAAGAGAAAAAGGCATTGAAAAATGACGCTGTATAATTTTTGGTTAATAAATACTGTGGAAAATAAATGAGTTGCGGGTAGCTCGTTAAAGTAGTGGTTCATTCGTTTATGTTTCGCTCAGATAATAAGTCTCCGAGGAACAGAGGTTATAACCATTTTCTTTTAAGACAGTAATATTGTTTAATATTGTTTCAGTCAGCTTCAACGAAAACTTTAAACTGTTTTAACAATTTAAAAGAAACAAATTAACTACTTAGAAAAGAATCCTTTATAAGGAACGCTTTGTGGTATTTAGAATAATATAATGTCGTGAACAACATACAATAATTATCTAAGTCCTGCTAAGTCTAAAGTTAATTTAAGTCTAATCACCAAGTCCAGTTCATGTGTTTCTCCATGAGGAAGGCCTGTGACCAGCAGTGGACGTATATAAGCTGAGGATGACCATTGTAGCAGGTCTATATTTATAAGCACTGATTTTACTTGCTCTTAATAGTCATTTGCTGGAACGAATGTTTCCTTTAACGATGCGCAGGTATCACAAATACTTCTAGGAAAGCCCCAAGGCTTTCGTTGTAGACGGGTAATTTATTCATGAAATAACAAGAAAGAAACCACTGAGCTGGATAAAGAAAACACAGTTTTTGTAGGCAGCCATGTAAATGTACATAATTTTGGATATAATCTGAATTTGCTGTCGCTTAAAGTAAATCTGGAACTTTTTAAGTATTACCGAAGCGTAATTGGGCAGCATGTTTATGGGGTGCTGTAAGCAATTGAATGAAAATCTTGACACACGTAGATCAAAGGCCATGAAACTTTTTACAAGTGCTATATTTATATTTTATTGCATATTTTATTACTTACTGAGAACTGAGGACACTAGAAAAACAATCCTCGGGTTTTCATATTTGTAATTGGTCGCCTATTCAGCAATATTGGAGTTAAAATGAAAATTTCATTCGATTTGCAACCGAAACAGTACTATGCCAAAAATCACTTGAAATGATAGAAACAACGGAATTTCAGTTAAAATCTGGCTTAATCCCCGGAGCCGAGGCAACGGCAGTATGAATTACTCGGCCATAATTCGGCTGGACCCGTTGGGCCGAAATTCCTATAATTGTGATAAATCACCTTTTATCCCCCGGGGCGTCAGCCTGCTCTAATGGCGCGCACTTGAGAGACGGCATCGATAAAGCGCCGAGCCCGGCTGAAGTCACGGAGTCGCACATACGCTGATGGCTGGCGACGCCACCTCGAGAATACTAGATGCTAAGTACTCCGGGTACATAAGCACATAAGCTTGCTTTTAGATGCATGCTGCATCGGATACAAGGGTCGCATGATTGGGTTTTCGTAACAAGTAAAAAGTCTGCCTCTTTGAAAACTTCAACTCCATGAGTTCATGGTGCAAATCCTTTTCGATTATTGTTTTGATATAATTCACAATATATTGAATTGACATTGAAAAATCTCTAGTCGAGCAACGAAGCGCCACATGGCTGGACGGTTGTGCTTTATTCTGTTAAACAAGTAAAATACTCTGGATCTGGGTCTCATCTGGGTTTAGCAATTTTGTGTGTGTTCTGGAATTTCGGTTTTTGGCCGACAAACGGACAGGACTGAGCTAACGTAGAAACAATATGTGTTTGTTTTGGTATACAGAACATTTTGGAATACACATTTAGTTACTTTAGGGGTTTTGCTTATTTTTTGGAAGAGAGAATCCTTTTTAGCAACGTTGCGTTTGTTTTCCCGTGTTGGTCCGGGACACCAAAAGAATGTACCAACTGCTTTTCGTGCCTAGCATGTCGTAAAAGGCGACTAAGGGCGTAAGGGTACTGGGTCTGTGATCGTGTCGGCGATGAGCTAGTCACTTGGCACTACTCTTTCACGATTTTACATCTGACCAAACCCAATTTTTGTATGGCTAAATGTGGGCTTAAGGAACACGAGGTGTCAATATCTTAAGGTGCTCCTTGGACTCTGCCTACCCCTTCGAGGATTACAGGCGTAATTGTATGTATGTTTGCGTTTGTTAGTTACCATCGGCCGAAAGTATTAAGATATTATGTTTTTTGTCACGAATTCGCATTTCAATTATTGTTTCCGATCCTCGAATGTTCTACTCAATTCTAGCTTAAGGTGTCATATAAATAATCCTTAGTAGCGTCCTAGTTTCTGATCTAATTAATGTTACCTGGTATCCTTAGTGGAGGAGCACTAATGGCGAGGTCGCCATTCCCCTTCGGCACCTGTGACCCAATTCCGGGCGGCGTCGTAAACAAAACAAGCCGCCATTACCAGCAGACAGGTTCATACGTTATATAGTCTTTTGTCCGTAGAAATTTTCAAAAATGTTCATGGTACCTACACATCTGGAAATTCCGGCCACATTGAACAATTGTCGAGAACACGATTATGTAATTCTTATTTTCCCCAAAGTGAGGCAGCTTCGTAATAATATGGCGTGCGTCGTCGCCACAATTTCTCGGAAGGATTTGGTAAATACGCAGAAAATTTTGAGAAAATTAGCAGTAAAAAGACTGTAGAAGGTCACAGAGCTTTCGTTAAATGTATCGCGAGAAACTTTATTACTTTACAAAACATTTCTTACTAATGTGACAAATTTAATAAAAACATAACACCGCATAATTTAATCAGAAACGAGACAAATGACTAAATACAAATAAAAATATGATGGCTAGTTCAGAAATTAAATCAAATCAAACCGTGATTCAACGCAATATCAATAATAAATGGTTGGTTTAACTCGGATGGCGGTATACTTAAATCTATAAATGATTGCAAATATAATGGAATGTGGTGAACTCCTAAATTGTGGGTTCGGTGATTTGCAATGCTAGTCGAATGTTGTCGCAAACACCATGAATGGATGTCGCCAAACCGACAGCTAATGGGTTGTTTTATGTGACGATAGCAATAACTAATCAATGGTTTGATTCAGCGTTTACATGCTATATTCAACGTGTAGTTCGGAATCGCAAAATAAGCAAACCAGAGGTGGGTATAAATCCTACAGATCTAGGTAAATTTATAAAATAGTCAAACAATGTTTCATATTTCAATTTTCGTTTGTTACCTACTAGACTCAATTTAAAAATTATAAAAGAATTACGACAAGCTAGATTTTCTGTGAAAACGATGTTGTTTTCAATAACAGTCAATGAAAAGACTCGTTCATTGTTAGTTTTTGATAACAATGCTTTCATGGATTTGATCCGGAGCAGGCTAATTTGCGATTCTGTTTAGCTGCTTTCATCAGACAATGGTTTACGAGACAACGTATCAATTATACGAAAAGGTATGTCAGCTATTGTCGATATATTGGTGAATAATCCCCGATTCCCCTTTGACTTATTATCTCTAGAAGGAACTTTTTTAAAACGTTTCTTTTTTTTTAATAATGTCTAGTATTCTTTGTTTCAAACTACATTCAACAAATAAGCAACTTATAATCAATGTAATTTTATAAAAACACCTGTCTTAAATATTATTGTCAAAAACATAGATACATATAATCACGACTATTATCCCTAAAGCACTGCGAAAGCAGTCTAATGCCAAAGTCCGCACATCACCAAGCAGTGACTACACATGTGCTCAGTGGTCAGGTGGTGAGCCCGTCCCCGCTGTAAGCTATTGGATTGTTTTGCAGTTCTTAGTCCATTAGTCGTCTTTTACTACACCCAAAGGAAGAGATGTGTTGGTAGTATTCTTTTAAGGAGCCGCTACCACACGACTCATAATTGTTGTCATATTGACTAATAAGTTCCAATTATGATTTGGTGGTTTATAGATTTGGTTCATGACATTTTTCAACGACAAAATTAACGAAAGTGTGAAACTTGTGGAGTTTTTTGTCCGTTCGTTTCAGAACAAGGCAAAGTGACAGAGTCTTTTGGTTATTTTTGTAAACGGATGGCGAAATGCTCACGAAAATTTTGGAATGTGAAGTCAGTCAAAACTATATCATCAAACAAACTCAGAGTTACAGGAAAATTAAACTTTAACTAAATCCAACATTATATATATTAGATAATACGATAGAGGGGTTCGGATATAGACAGTTGCGGAGGTATTTCAACTACGTCAAATTCCGCAGTATGTACGCAACGCATGTGCGCGTACGTACCACGTCCGTGTAGTACAGCCGTAAAGCGGGCTCAGCCCGTAAACATCTCGCAATTGCCCCCAATAACTGGGATTAGTGAATTAATTCGCGAATTCGCTCGGTTTTCGCTACAAATCAAATTTGCCTGCACGGCAGCGTCGACACGTCCGGGGTACTATCCAATTACCCGCATACGGCATTGTATTGTGCTGTTATAGTTTGCTTTGCGATTGTTTTGTCAGATTCAACTGTTTCTTGCTTCTTTTATTCCAATGATTGATTTTAAGCAGACTTATTTCATAGCATAGAGCGATTATGATAGTACCGACTCGTCGATAGACTCTTCGAAATGATCACAAATCAAACTTTCCAATCTAGATTATGACCGCGACTTCGTACACGTGGAAATAATTGAGAATCAAGCAGTTTCTATTTTGATCTATGTTTATAGCAATTTATACGTACTAAATTTAAATCCATGAAGTAGAGTCATTTTCGTGTTTTTTAATCTAGCTTGGCATGAGATAAGTAATTTAATTTTCATGATTGGCCTAGTAAGTTTGCTACCCTGTATATCACCAACATTCAGAACAATTTAAACTCACTGGCACAGACGAGGATTGAAATTTTAGTAAAAATAATTATAAAAAAGCTAAAGAAAGCAAAAGAATTTGTATACTTTCAACAACAATATTAAAATGTTTTACTAGAAAATAACTAGATTCTGTGTATATTTCTGGCACAGTTACAAAGGAGTACGCATTAGATGGCTTTAAGGCTTGCAGTCACCTGTTGGATTCTTATCTGGGAGATCGCCAGGGTGCCAAATATGAGCTCATAAAGCCTCAGAAAGTCCAGTTTATTAAGGCAGGACTTAATATTAGTCTTGCGAAAATTAAACGCAATTTTCTTTTGCTCCAACAACATCGCCTCGCAATTAGTTACTAAGTCTACAAATCTTATAATAATTTTACAAGCCTTCAAATGTTCTGGTTCAACGTCTTTGTTTGTATTCTTAAATGAATTAATATTTACTACAGGTGTTGTAAATTTGTTTCTTGGAAAATTGTCTTTGTGTACACGCCCTTTTGCACATTCACACTCAGAAAAGTTTTAATGAAAAGGTAAGGTAAACAATCGAAACATTTCACGTTAGCAGTTTTAATGAAAGATCAATCTATTTTCACCGTTATTTTATTGCAAAGCTCTTTCCACTGTTGAGCTACAAGAGACATGGCTGATGTTTATTGAGGAGTAGCTGACTTCAGTTGAGGTAAATAAGAATAAATTTACTTTTGAGTTTTTAAACAAAATCATGTCAATAAAAACTCTATTATTTTATCAGAAAGCAATTGATGCAGAGGTGTTCATAAAAGTATTATTATATTGTAATAAATCAAAATTTATAATGCAACCACATAGCGAAGTTATAGCAATAGCAGTCTACACAATCTTCGGAGCTATTCCTACAGTTTTATTGCTATTACTGCCATTGCCTTTGGTGCATTCGGGACATTAATAACGGGAGGCGTCAATGCAGTTAATCCAACGGCTGCGGGTACATCCGAGATGGATGGATGGAGATGCAGTATGCATCCGACCTCATCGGGTGCCAACGCCGATGTAGCAGGCTTCAATGGCTATTGTCGCTCAAGTCACTGCTCCCCTGCGTACAGTGGCTCAATTGACAATACGTTGCTGTCGACTAGACAAAGAATGAGAACATCGGTTTGGAGATGTTTCATAGCTGTGTTTGTAGTGAGTATTAGTAACAATGTCAGTAATTAAATGAACTAAAATGATTGATTTGGTGGATGGAATTTTTCACATAAGTGCTGTGCGAAGGTTTGTATATTATGAACGTCTGCATCAATTAAATAGAAAATATTTTTCTCATTGTTCTTTATGTTTTAAAGATTTTAGGGTAAACAAGTAATAGTGGGGATTTTTTAATAAACAACTTATAGAGGGGACTAATAAACAATACCGGTGATTCGAGTAATGAAGTCCGCTCAAAGGGTAAATTCCTAGCAGCTATTTAAGTAGTCAAATCCATTATTTCATTAGTATGAGACGCGATGATATAATAAATAAATAAATTAAATATCACACCTATCAACAAGCCCCATTTTAAGCAGGTAATGCTGCTTGTCTAACGGACACTAGATGACGGCTAAATACATATAACTATCCTGAATAAATATAAACATCCAAGACCGGAGAACAAATGCCTGAATTAATCACCTAAAAATTTGCCCCCACCGAGGATCGAACCCAGAACCTCTCGAGATGGTGACGCCTTGAGACCGGCATACACATCGACCACGGAGGTCGTCAAATGATGATGTTAGTTTTATACATTTATTTTATTATGTAACTGATGGGATGGCTGGATTGGACTGGGTACTGTGACTTAGCTAGTCAACGGGCACAAAACGAGACACTACAAACATCTATTGTTTGCGAGCACCGGCGCTCGCGGTGCCCACTAAGAGGTTAAGAATTTATGTGATCTCATAGGAGCTGCTACCGGATGCGAAGATATTCTTGGCGGCTGTAGCTTGCATTAGCCGACTTACCACCACTTTGCTTTGTGAATGAAAATCAAAGAATTCCCACTGTCCTTACCTGAAACAAAATAAATATTTTCGTTAAACATTTGTTATTTAGTACATATTACGATTTATACTTAGAATTCAAAGAGCATTTCGGAGGCTTCTAAACTCTAGGGTCAGCAAATAAAACCCTCGTACCGCTTGAAAAAGGTTAGATGTATTAAAGTAAATCTTTCTAATGCTGGCTTTTATAAAATACACAAAAAACCGCCCGTTTAATATAATCGTGAAGTTACGAATTTATTGGTGAAATTCTTCATTAATACAATTCACGTCATCGAGTTTAATTTTGAACTGCCGACGTCACAATGAAAACTATTCTATTATTAATGGTATCGTATTGATAGAAAAGACTGGATAAGACAAAAATTCATTCTTAGGGGATTCACTTGAGGAGCTCGGTGGCGTATTGCTTAGTACGCTTTGACTTCCGATATGAAAAACAAAACTATATTCGCCATGGTTAGGCCTTGTATGGGTGTCCAAAAACTGATCTCGAAAACCTCCGAGGTTTGGAAGGCGCGTTTAGCCGTTGGTCCCGGTCGCCATTGCAACCGTTTCTACCCACCAACCTTATGGATGATCCAACAAAAAACCTTACATTATTAATTTTTTTAAATATCCAAAATGTATGTGTAGACGCCAGCTTGATACAATATTATTATATGGTGATCGATCATGTTTCGTTCTCTTCAAAACAATAAAGAAAGTAGTTTTGTAAATTGCTGTAATAGGACTGAATAAAACGGGCCTGTTTGTAGAAAAATATCTGAGCCACGCCTACAGCTCTTTCGGAGAGCATTGAACTCAGTGATTTAGAACCAGCTATTCATCTTGGGAAATTACTATTGTTTCAGGATAAATGACGGTAGATTAGTTTCTTTCTCCGCGTCAATTGCGTCAAGAATCGTACCTACATTTTGGAAATAAAATTACATCAACATCAGTCCTTATTGATATGTGTATTAGAGCATTAGTTGTATCGTGACGTCTCACCGTATTATGTTAATTTAACATGAACCTATGATCTTAGAGCTTGAGATGTGGTTTCACTCATGAATCTGTACCACATGCTGAAATATAATAATAATCTATTACACAGTAAATGTAATAAATACAGCCTAAGAGATGCTTATAATATTTGGGGTATAATCATTAGCAACAAACGCGAATTTATATTGACGTGCTATGACAAAATAACTAACGATGGAATTTTCTCTTAATAAATGACGGATAAATTAATCTAACAAAGCGTAAAGCTATTTCTATTTCTGACAGTCCAAGCATTTTACTTGTACCACTTAAAAAAATCACTCAAGTAAATAAAATATAAAATTTCGACAACGCCACCCGCTATCAAACTTTATGATACCCTTGCGTTTTCCATTTTTTCCCTTACCGTTTGATTGACAGCATAAATTAGTAATAAGCTGGATATTCAATAACTTTGATGGCTGATAAATGTTTGTGTACAAGTGGATATGTTGTAATTGTATGAATACATAAACAGATAAGTGAACAGTAAACAGCAGTGGAGTGGAAAATTATCATGGTAACGTTGATATCATAAATTATTCCTCGTCGGAGCCCGCAGCCTCGAAAATGACTTTAGGACGTCACTTATGATTGAGTGAACCAGTTACGTGAAATAAAAGCTCGTTAAGAGCAACGTTGCATAAAGCATTCTTAACTAGGTCAAATTTCAAGTGACCCCAACAAAACCGACCAATTTTCAGAGAACATCATAATACTAAAGTTACTTCTAAAATCGAACGAAGCTAGTGTGTTTCATGATCCGTAGTAATAGTTACCATAATAGTTAATTATAGATCAATAGCGTCAATGGAAACGCCAAAATTTATTCAAAATTCAAAATTCGAAGCAATATACATCAGCTGTGCCGCCAGCTGCCATTTTACTAATCCCAGCATCGTGTAGTGGTTAAATAATCAGACAATTGTCTGATTATTTAACTTTAGTTATATCTGAAAATTCTACTATGGGACAAGCTATCATATTACGATATCATACATTAACCTACTGGTCAATCTGACCACGGATCAAAAAACTGATCCAAATCGAACTCGGAGTTCCTGGCGGCAATATTTCACTGCGTATATAATTTTAAAATAGCCGGTTACGGTAGCCTTCCTTAAACTAGTACAATGGGCGGAGCGATCCCTCTTTCAATTATGAGTTTACCTCGAGGTTGTTTATTCGCGGGCAACAGGCCTGATGTGGGTCAATTGTGTTGTTTACCGAACTGCAGTTTCGCACTTAATTTTCTCTGCAAATTACCTACGCTGCTCATGAATTTGATTTCAATTGTGCTTAGCTTCTCTACTCAGTTTGACTATAAAGTGTTGAACGCAGAAGCCTTTAACTAAACCACTAATAGCTTTCACAATCATAGCTCTTTAGATGTCAAACGCTAAAGTGGTAATGTCGCTAAGGATTCGTCTCTAATAACTATTTTCCGGCTTCAAAGCGGCCATTGTGGTTCTAATGTTCGCGGCCACTAACAGCTAATGGTCTCCATGCGGCCAAAAATAAAGAAACTCAACGGCGAAGTCAAATAAGAGAATTCGCAATTCAAAATTCAGAAGTATAACATTTCACGTTTTTAACGTCGGGCGGATTTTTAAAAACAGTGACCTCTGGGAAATCAGAGGTGGTGGCTCGGAACGGCTGTGAGAATATTCAGATGGAGGGAAGCAAGGAAATGTGGCCTCTGCGACAGTGGCACAAGGACCCGCTCGCAATCCTCTTGCTAGTTGATTTCGTGTGAAGTGACCTGCAGGTTCTATTGTGTTTACTGAGCGACTGTTTCTAAAGCAAGGAGCAATCTTGTTAAGGTTCCTGTGGAGGCGATCGGTATTAAAATCTAGAGCTTCGCTGTTTTGAATAATGCGCTAGTCTTTTTGAATGACTGCACTCCGATTTGAAACGCGTCCCGGAGGGAGTGGCGTGATGCTCTTAGACGACAATGTCTCTGAAAGTCTTCCCAGAGCGGTGTTTCGAATATAAAAAGAGGTGGCCGAATATATTTATTAAGTCATTTCTATGTATGACTCGACGCTCACAAGAATGAGTGCTGGCCCACAGCGTCACACTGGCAGCCTTTTTAAATTATTGCGCCTTCATGGAGACAATTTAGGGAATGTATCGTCGCGAGTGCGTACCCCAATCCGGGAGATTACGCTGAGCGCCGAGAATTTGAGAGAAATGTGCAAAATAACATTTTCTTATTTCGTCATATGTAGCGAGCGCGACTCGGCGAGGTTTTATTTAAGTGACGGTTTAAGTTTCTCTGCAGCGGCGCCTACGGAGACGATGATATTATGAAACGTTCATGTAACCAACATTGTGTTTGCCGAATTGTGTTCAGCTCGGGATATCTGCGCCGGAATCTAGCTTTCATTGGGGCTGGAAATGAAAGCGGCCAAATGGGGCAATGTCACATTTTCATTAAAATTACAACTTAAAAATTAAATTAACAATGAAAATTCTAATATGTCTCTCAGGGGCGCGGCCTAAAATCTGGACTAAACATAATTAATTAGCTTTCCCAGACAATTTCATTAGGCCAGGGTGAGATAACAGATGGACCAGAGCGTTCAATTACCTACCCGCTGGGATACCGCATTGTTAATGTTATTAATGGGTTAGTACCACAAAGACAAAGCTCGGTATTGTTGGAAGTATTTGCCTGTTAAATTTGGGATACCCCGCGAAGTTTGTTGCGGTTTTAAAATTAATATAGACTCAATTTGGTGGAGGCGGGCGCAGATCGATACAGGTGAGGGACCCAATAGATTTGCTTGGAGCAGCCTTTGCGTGTGCTTCGTAATAGCCTGTTGGATTATTTTATTAATATTTCCAGCCCGATATTGCGCTATTATTTATATAATTATATTATAACGGTGGCTAGTAAAAAAGCTGTCGGAAAATATTGAAAAAATGTTTCGCAAGATTTTGTTTGGAGAGCAAAGAAATTACGCCGTCTATTAATTATTTTTATTTTCTTTTTCGTTTATTAATTTTCCACTATAATGGACACGGGTTTTTTTCGCTTATATTCCGAAAACAGGTCGGCTGTTTATAATGCGATTTAACATACTAAGTACCCACCCGGAGTTTTATGGAACTTTGATGATTTTAATTATGATGCCAATGTTGTCATGCTTTTGAGTTTCTTATATTACATTAAACATAATTAGAATGTATTAGATTTCTTTGAAACTTCCTAACAAAACGAGGATAATTAACAAAATAAGTTTCTCTAAGGTACCTAATATGATATAATAAAATTTTCTGGTGAAAATAAATGTCAATGAAATACCATAGCAAATATATTGATAATTGGTTACTTTCTTCGAGATTTATCTGAAGTCTAGTCTTTATTTTTTAGAATAGTTAAATGACCACGTAAAATATTCCACATATAAATTATCACCCAATAAGGATAGGTAGTAACTAATGATCGTGCCCTAAATAAAAGTTTCTGCAAAATATTCTACTCAACGTTTTTTTGCTATTAATAATTAAATGAACTAACCGAAGTTATCGTTTGCTCCAGTATAATTACCATCTCTTCATTGTGGTCTGCCTGGGGTAATTAAGTGCCTCATCGACATCTCAATTATGTCTTCTACGTGAACATTTGATAATGTCTTGATACATGGAAATGCAAATTTGATTTGTTATACCCTGGACTGACACTAATCCTGTTTTGAACGAAACACAAATTGATGAGTTAATGAAATGGGTATATACATACATACATATAATCACGACTATTATCCCATAAAGGTTAGTCAGAGACTAGGCAAAAGCACCACAAAAGATGTCCATTGCCATAGTCCGCGTTTCACCAAGCAGTGACTGCACTCAGGGTGACAGGTGGTGAGCCCGTCTCTGCTATAAGCTATTGGATGCTTGTGCAGTTCTAAGTCCATTAGTCGCCTTTTACAAACCCAAGGGAAGACATGGGTTGGTAGTATTCTTTTAATGAGCTGCTACCACACGACTCGACGTATCGACTTTTGTGAAATCAATGGAACACAGAAAATTAAACTCAGGAATATTGAAAATTGTTTACTCTATATTAACATTTAATTAATAATGTTTTTCGAGTCTAATTTAAATCCAATCCTTTAAATATGAGACCTCCAGTTTTAAAAATACATACAAGAACGAAAACTGGCATTGTTAGATCAAACAACTGAAGATGCTAGTCCGGATTCGCCCGGAGCCAATCACGATCCCCCAAGGTATTAGGTAACGAAGTCTTTAGTTTGGTTTCGTCGTAAGGGAACAATAAGCTTAAAAGCTAAAGCTTTTAAAGGATACAATAACCGAACTGTATTCATTTATTGTCGCACGGTCGCAACGAAATGCCAATTTCATTTGTTGTCCTGGTAGTTTGATTGTTAGACCACTTTAAATAATTGAGGGAAGACGATACAGCCACTTCATTCAAAAGATTGGTATTACGAGATATACCGGTACAGCGTTATAATTAGATTTAAAGCAAGCAGAACGAAATTTTAAAGCTAGAACAGCTCAGACGACATTAAATTAACATATGAAAACGAAATGAATGCAGATTTTTTAAAGTTAAAAAGCTGGTGCCAAAAATAGACGATTGCAAGTACAGAGATGGAGCGCTATTAAATAGTAAATAGGAGTGGGATAATGTTGAGATGAGCTATGAGAGGTTCTTATTTTGTGACTGTTGTCGCCATTGCGATCTCCTTCATTTGACTTAACATATCTACGTGTGAATTTAAGCTTCAAAGTATCAGTTATAATTACAGAAAAGCCTGAATATCAATTGAAAGCATTAACATAACCAAAAAACAAAGAATTTTTTGCACCTAGATGAATTCTTTATTGTATAGTAATAACAATTGCGTGTCTAAGATTTGTCCAATGGCTAGATTTCAGCGTCCGACATAAATCCAAATTGTTAAATTTCCCAAAACTGAAACCTAACGTTTCTAACTAAACTCGGAACATCAGATAGTTACCAAGGAAGCTCGAAGCAAATTTCAAGGATAATCAAAGCAATTTATAACTGGAAGACAATAGTTTGGATGGCGTACTCGAACTATTTATTGCTTAGCAATTGCAAACTACACACGGACCGGGAATGCCGAGGACCACACAATGCCCTCGCGGTTATAATTAATTCAATATGAGACTCGGATATGCGCTTGCACTGTATACATGAATATTAAATTGCCTAAGAGATAAAATGCTAATTTTGCCAGATGCATACATATTTATCCGTGGACTATATTAGGGCCAGATAACGCCGGTTAGATAGCGGAATTGGATTAGCTGATTTAATTTGAGATTTGCATTTGTCTTAGGTTGAATTAATTTAACGGAATAATCTGTTATAATTTTAACGGCTGCATTGCTCGGTGTTGAGGGGTCGGTCTATTTGGAAAACAATAAGTCAGGCGCCATTTGCATTTTGTATTGGGTTGTTAGAGCAGTCAAACAAGACAGCATTCGGTTGTAATTAGATTAATTTATTAAGCCCGGTGACGTATGTATTCAAGATAAGCTTAAGCAATAATTTACAACTGTTAATTTCATGGTTACTAGCCTTTAAACGTCTCTCTGTAAGGCAAAGTCATTCATGAGGAATTTGAGGAATCCAATGACCAACCATGGCTAAAATAGCTTTGGTTCGAAACCAGAGTGTACGTCTTACGGTTCCCAACAAAACAGTAACTGGATCTATTTGTAAACACAGAATGTTTACATATGCAAATTGGAATGACCGCGTATGATTTCAGTGCGATTTTGACATCACATCCGATGGACCATAGAATTATGCTTGGCATAACATGCTTGCGTCTAGCATGTTAATATTAGGTCCTTACCTATAAAATTGGTGTTTTGTATGGAGATTTTGGGGAATTCTGCATTTTCCATACAAATATTTTTTCAGTTTTCTTCACAACGACAAATCCAAAGATAATAATATTTGGCATGTATCATTAGACAAGCTTTAGTAATATGTGTAATATCACACTTCATAAAAATTATTTATCGGTTTTTAAGTGAATGCAAATAAAATGATGTATTCGGGAGGCACTTAAAAAGAGTTGTCTCCGTGTCCAATTTTAACACAATTAAACTTACAACTAATTATCAAAACAAATCAAAAGAGCTCAAAAATATAGTCTATTTTTAGACGAGGTAATTATTTTTTAGGAATACTCTGAATCTTAATAGTTACAGACAAAATACTAAGAGAGAAAAAAAACACCAATTTCATAGGACCCAATAGTAGACGCTAGCACATAATATGCAGAAGCCGACTTCCACAAGAGCGACGTTACTAGCGAAAGCTTACCGATTAACTTGTAGCCTTGTAGCTTGCAAGTTTTAGTACAACTATGCTAAGAAGTTTGGTGTACCTTTTATGACTAACAAATTTGAAACTAGCAGAAACCGCGGCCAAAGGGTGTTTCCGGCAGAAGATTCGATTATCTGTCTGTGGCAGCACAAAGGATTACGAAACTCCAACGGTAGTCCTCCTCAAGAGCCAGAAGCTAGTCTTCGATTCTACTCGTAGAGACGTCTTAGAGTTTAGTGTTTGCATCGTTAATTCGGCGTGTATTTAGCGGATGTTTATGATTGCGTAAAACGGAATACAAGTCCTTGGCTGAATTTGTTTGCCTTTGCTTTCCAAATTCATTAGAAGTCAGACTAATATAGTGAGCTCTTAGGACGCTCGGACTGCAAAGTTTCTTTTAGTGGTATGTATCATCTGTGCTGACTGTTGCAACTTTGTTTACAGAGTGGTTATGGTTATGGTTAATTACAGAGTGGTTATGGATTCCTATAGCGCCCAGTAACGGCATTAGGATTGGCCCTAATTAAAAAAATCTGGCATTGGGGGCGGGAAATAGGCGTGATGATATGTATGTATGAAATAGACAACTTTAGTTGCATTTTCAGCACAAGTAAGACCCATTTCGTTTGATAGATCACCAGAGAGTGTGCGACTAATATTATGAACATGGCGCGGTGAGGTCGACGCCAGCAAGACACCATTTATGAGCGCGCATTACCGGCAATACATCAAATCCAGGGGACCTTATGCCGCTCGCGCGCTCCATTTAGTTTTGCACTTCCTTCGAAGTTTCTGGAAGGGATTCCGGTCCTATTTTTCTGGTAGCGTTTACGAGTTAGTAGTCTTTTGGATCGGCAAACATCGTTCTTGGTTGAAAATTTTTTATGCATAGTATATCAAAAATATTCTTTAGAACCAAAAAAAAAATTTTTTCCTTTTTAGTCCATTACTAAAATGTGTTTTTTTAAAAGCTTTTTTTATAAACTATTTATTTTACTTTTTTTTTAATCACGCCTTTTCTCACAAGGGTACGCAGAGATTACAACTTTTCCACAGACAGAGATACGAAAAATTAAAAAAAAAGTTTTTGGTATTTTCCCTCTTTTTACATCCCTCTGCCTTGATTATAAGCTTTTTTTTTCTAGGAACAGAAACAACCAACCTCAAACTCTACAGTTTTATTATATGTATTTTAAATTATTATACATGTAGATTTATCGGTTTTGAAATTAAGAAAATCGACAAACTGAAAAATATAAATGTCGACGAGCAAAATTTGATTCATAGAGTCAAAAGAAAAGTTTCAAAAGTATCTACATATAAATCAGTCGTTATCGTTTCCAGCAGGAACATTTATTTTAGGGCTTTTCTGTTTTAGCAGAACTGACTTACCTACGTCACGATTCCATTACAAGTCACATGTAGAGAACGTGTTTCGTCGAGTGTTTTAGCCGAGTGACATTCACTGTTAAATCTACACGAACTTTGATCGACTTTTCAATTTCGTCGTACCTACAACGATATATTAGGTCCTTACCTATGAAATTGGTGTTTTGTATGGAGATTTTGGGGGATTCTGCATTTTCCATACTAAAATTTTTTCAGTTTTTTTCACAACGACAAATCCATAGATATATTTGGCATCTATCATTAGACAAGCTTTAGTAATATGTGTAATATCACACTTCATAAAAATTATTTATCGTTTTTAAGTGAATGCAAATAAAATGATGTATTCGGGAGGGACTTAAAAAGAGTTGTCTCCGTGTCCAATTTTAACACAATTAAACATACAACAAATTATCAAGACAAATCAAAAGAGCTCAAAAATGTAGTCTATTTTTAGATGAGGTAATTTTTTTTTAGGAATACTCTGAATCTTAATAGTTACAGACAAAATACTAAGAGAAAAAAAAACACCAATTTCAAAGGAAAGGACCCAATATTTTCATCTTTGAGCTAAAGGTTATTGAAAATGGCTCCAAACAAAATATTGCTTTCCACGTGAACGTCAAATACATAGAAAACGATATGTTTGCGCTTGCTACTTGCTCTGTAAGCCGTACGTTCCAAAATCACCCATTTCCTTATAAAGTGTGACAGTAATTGTATTAGCAAAATTACGTCCGGTATTTAGCGCACAAACTGGTGTATAAGCTTGGACTGTTGACGGCGCTCAATTACCGCTAACGCGTCCAACCACTCCTGAATCAACTCATAAATCGAGTACATAAAACGATCACTGAATCAACAATCTCAAACACTTCGCGAACACCTGCTCTAATGGAGGTATTGAACCCGCAAGCGGAAACTTGACGCATGAAACGCATCACTATCATTCAGTCACGTCTAACAGTCGAACAATTCTGCATCATTTCCAGTCTTATCTTAAACAGCTAAAGATACTGTCTTCCGCCGCTGTACAGCGCTAACTTTAAGAGGAGCCGCCTTCCGTTCCCGACCTAATGAGTTGGTCTATTAACTGCTATTTTAACGGTCCACTCAGATGTGTGCGACGGAGCACTAACAAAACGTAGACATTTCGAAATTTGAATTTGAATTCAAATTGCTGAACGTTCCATCTGAGAGGATTTTGTTGTTTTCTTTATCTCAATTATTTCTTTATCGACTCTTTTATTCCCTTAGTTGGGCCCGGCATGCTAATTGTGATTTAAGAATTTCAAAAGCGCCACTTATACACTACTTTTAATTTATGATCATGGGCAAGTTTCAGAATAAAATTCAATGCCAACATATGAGGAGCGGCCAGACTATTTTCGTTTGAGTTCAAAAAGGACTAAGGTGATTTTCAGACTTAAGCTATTTTTGTTGGGGACTAATATTTATAAGAGCACGACAACAAGCGACGCCGGCTCCCCGGTGGCCGCGCGCCGCGAGCAATTTTAATCTATTCTACTTAAGAGCTGGCTTTTTGCACCTGAACAGAGGTGTTTTAAAACGAATTTACCGCCTCTTTGGAGCTGCGTGTCTGTTAATTCGTTTACTCTTTGCAAGGGCTCTAATGGGAGGGCTTTTCTTGCAATTAGCCGCAATTAAGATACCCCGTAAGGAAATGCCTTCGGGATTCTTCCGCGGCGATTCCGACATTTATATCGATAGTAATTGCCGATGCTTGGGAATCTCGATTGTAAAGATTTGTTTAGGATTCAATTTTGTTTCGGCGTCACAGTTAGAATCCTTCTAAAATTCGAGCTGCAGTGGGATTGTAAGCTTTGAGTTTGTTAACTGAAAATACATTTTGGCGCAGTAGAAGTTGTTACCAATCCTAATATCAATAAATTAACTCGAGGAACGTGTGAAATACCGTTAGTTTTTTCAGCATTGTTATCAATCTGGATTATAAATTAAGACAATGTTTGTTAACAAAGTTCAAATAACGTTGGATGTTACTTTTGTTAGATCATGTAAGGAGATAAATGTTTTGTACCGGGCCCGCGACAAGTCAAGCTCCATTGTTTCGGGAATATTAACACGCCTATTAATTTAGGTTGCGCTGGCGATGACGCGATGGCGCTCGCGCACGCGGGGTGGCCGGCCACCCAGCGCACAGTTATTGATAACCGCACCACCAGATACCGACCCGCGTTACATGTCGATTTTATCGACTTTAATTACAATAGGTGGCTCGGCGACTGTTTATCGATTAAAATATCGGAATATGAGATAGTGCGACAAGGAAGCTTAATGTCGACGCAGATAACCTCGGTGCATTCTTTCGAGTTGATGGCGTGCGCATCGATAAAGATGGAACTTTAAATCGTCGTAAACATGTCCGTAGGGTATTTGTAAGGCAGAACGATTCGGGTCAGAGTGCTTTGACGTGTTCGGAAAGAGCTTATTTGTCTAAAATCTGTGTTGCTTACTCACACGAGCACAATGAAATCTAACAATGAATCTTTAAGGTAGTTTTATTGGGCAATAAAATCTAACGTCGAAGCGCATTGTTTCTGTTTAATAGAATTGATGTGGCAGGCGTTTTCGTGTAAATACTAGTTTGGTAGGTCTTCTATAAGCATATAAATAGAGAGAGGCCTATGCCTCAGTCTCTATAGACTGTGTGTGATCTGTACCTAGTGAGCCAATCAGAAACCCAAATGATTATAGTCTCTTTGCTCCGCTACAGTGACTCAATACATAATCCGACAAATCCACCACACCTGGTATTAAATTTAAGGTTTCAGGATCCTGGGTCCTCGATACCTTGCTTAGCTCTTGCTTGGCAGTAAAGTAAAATTTATTTGCTAAAGCCCACTTTATTTGTTTGAGTAGTTTAATTTGTTGAAGAATTAATATGGATTGTTGCTCTCCCGTTATAGGAACACCGCGATCGATCAGGGGCGGACCAAATGAATGACCGGGCCAGCTTCGGACTTCGTAACGCATTATCTATGATTTCTTGGAGGCAATCTGTGAGAGGTGACCGCTGGCGCAAGTTATATACTGTTAGACAACCATTATTACAACAAGGGTATACCTAAAAAGCTTTGCTTAGAGTTTGCTTTGACTCTGGACGCGTGGAGTTCAGACTGAAGTAGTAAAATAGATATTAGTTAAGTTGAATTTTGGACAGGTATAAATAGGGTTGAAAACAACATTACATGTAAAAACTTAAAGATGGATGTTGTGACTTCTGTTACTCTAATAAAGTGTTATCTTGACATAGTATTATTGACCCGGATTAGGTTGTTGAAGTATTTAAGATTATGCGCGAGTGTAGAAGAAGTCATCCCCTACACAACCTGTGCTGCTCTCCTTTGTCTGTGTCGTCAGCTCAACATTGTGTTTTGTTGTTACAACACATTCAAATGCGCGTGCGATATTTAAATATAAGTGGTTACTAGTGTTGCAACAGAACTCTGTTTCTGCTTCCGCTTCTGCAGAAGTTCCGCAAGCTTTTTCACTTCTGCTTGCGTTTCTGGTGCCGCAAACTTTATAACAGAACTCTAAACGGAAAATAGGTACCTACAGCGAGAGAACTGGCGCACGCGCGGCGCTGATCATTACCTATGCACACGAACATTATTTATTTATCCAAAATATACATCACATTACATAAAATTAAAGTCTCGCCAACCTGGTTGTTGGCGAGGAAGCGCTCATTAATTCATTCCGTATATTCTGGATTTCTTAAACTTATATTACTAATCTGATAATCTTGACATTATTTATATTTATATACTGGTCATACATACATGTCGCTACAAGTGCGTTTGTTTATACGTTAATTTAATAATTCATTGGTTCATTCTGTGCATCGTGCGTGACGTTTAGCGTTATTGCGACTCGCGTATATCTGCCACTTTTTAATTTCGAGTACTAAAAGTTAATTTACAAAACATAATTTGTTTTAATTTTATTTGATTTGTTTAATAAAAAATCTTAAAAATAAATTATGTTGTATTAATACTTCCGCTTCCTCCGCTTCTGCTTCCGCTTCTGCTGCCGCTTCTGCTTCCGCTGAAATATACTTTTAACATCTGTTTCCGTTTCTGCTTCCGTTAAGACTTCTGTTGCATCACTAGTGGTTACACGTTACACGTAAAACTTACACAACTCGTTAGCCAGTTGTTCTATTCCCTGTATCCTCGGTCCGCCGAAGCTCATGGCTCGCAGCGAGGATAACGAGCGTGATTTATGCAGGTGCAGGCCGCAATCACGCGCCATTGTGCCGGCGCCCGTCCGGTGCCGGACGTCAAGATTCCACGGGCTTTTCGGACACCGCAACTTTTTGGTGTCCGAATTCCCGCCCGGTCGGAAGAGACCCGTGCTTTGTGCAACCCGTTGTGCTTTTGTTTCTGCTATTTATATGCACTTTTTGGGATTTTTAGTAGGTTCGGATCAGTCGCATGGTGTCGTATAGTGAACAAAGAATTTAGGTTCTTCCAATTTCACTTTGGATGTTTTGTTTTTGTTCATTAATTTAGATTAGCCTGCATACGTTCTAATGCTGGGCAAAATAACACATAAAACCACCTAGCTGGCCTTGTTAGATTTGTAAAGGTTTCATGCAAGAAACCTTTACCGGGACTAACAGCTTAAGGTGTTTTTTGCCAGGACCGAGGAACTTATTATTAATTAAATCATTGAGTCAGTCCAGAGCCCTATTTGGCGATAGTTACTTCGTTTTAATAAGCAAAACAAAAGCGTGCAAACCACTGCGTCGTAGTCAAGACAATACTTATACTGAAATTACAAATATGTATGGTTTTCCTTAAACTTATGAGGACTGATTGCAGTAGGTAGAGCTATTTAGGTTCATTGACCGCAAACATTGATGTTAATATTGATATTCCCCCGGATTCCGACAAATACTACGGGATTCGATTATTATAATTTCAACATGTTGGTAAGTTTCTATAAGTTTGTTATTTTCCATCATGTTTCGATTTTTGAGGAACAATAATAATTTGTATGATATGTTCTTGTAGATTGAAAATGTTGAAAATTGTTGATACTTGTATTAATATATGTAATTGTTACATATCCATATTATTCTATCATACATAAAATAGCTCTACCTACTCCGATCATTGCTTATGACTTTATGAGTCCATAATTCCAGCCTCTCCTTCCATCGTTCTTTTCCCTTTCTATTCTAGTTTGCTGGCTACTTACCATGTCTGGATAAGTTCCTGATAAATCAATTAACAGTCAATTCCATACGAATTCTGTTCCATTTTCTAGCTTATCTGTCGGATTGTGACTATCAGGAGGTCGGTGCTATAGAAAAGAAACCGGTGCTATATCTTGAATGAATACTTAAGGGGTCTACTAACGTCTCTTAAATCAGAGACAATATCGGGGCAGTGGTAGGAGCGCCGTAAATCGCCTCCTAGATCTTCCCGTGTGTAGGCAAATCCTTACGATTTTTAGTGTTGAGTAGCAGCCGATGTTAGGGCCGATTTATACCCACCACTACTGCCTAATATTGCCTCTGGTTTAGGGGCGTGAGACCCCTTTATTCAACATACACTCCTCCAATAACTCAGGGGTCTAGTACAATTCCTTCTCCGCGTTCTTGTCGAATTAAATCAGCGCATATTAATTATTACACCGACAGATCGGTTAGTTACCCCGAGCTCTCCGATTGTGTTCATTGCAAGATAATTTACAATCGATTACTGGTGTGCTAATCAATTGGTATTGAATTACATTCAATTGATTAATCTTCGATTTGCGTGTACTGATTTAGAATAATTATTATAATTGTTATGCCATTATCGTTCGGGAGAGGTACGCGCCAAATTGTTCCTTATTTCCAAATAAGTGTTTTGAAAACTGTTGCTATTTCAGTAAGACGACCTCTATGACCAAGTCAATGGCCAATCTTAGTGGTTCCGGGTTCGGGTTCTTGGTAGCGGCAACGTTTGAGTAGTGATGGTGATTACATGCATTAGTTCTTCTATCATTCTCGTCGTTGTCATGGACGTTCATTGAATAATGAACCCTTGCGGATGGAACCCTTGCAGAGTTTCTTGCCTGTATCTTCTCTAGACAAGGCCTCCCGGTAGTGAACAGGCCGAAAAAAAAGTAGTGGTATTGTCTATTTTAGGATTCTTTTTATAATTTATTTTGTTTTGACTTGTCAAAGGTGATTAAATGACAATTTGATTTAATGACATTGAGTTTGAGTTTGAGTTTGAATATTCATTTACCCGCCATCTAGTTTCCATGTGATCATGTTGTTCTATATCTGCACATAAGCGTAGTGCGGTGTAGGTTACATCAATTATGCACCTTAGTCTGACTTAATATGATTCATATTAGCAGAGCGTGTGTCGTATGCCGTACGTGACCGGCGGTGACCGAGGCGCACCGCAATCTGAGGTAGTCCGCACTCTGCGGCCGGTCGGTGCGCGGTCCGGCGGCGGCGGGTACAGCCGGCGTTGGCACGTACGGCTCGCATGCGGTGGTATTGCATGTGTGCATATTAGATTTGTTTAGAGTAAATATGAAATAGTAAATATGAAACCCTTACCTATGAAATTGGTGTTTTGTATCGAGATTTTGGGGAACTCTGCATTTTCCATACTAAATTTTTTTCAGTTTTCTTCACAACGACAAATCCAAAGTTAATTATATTTGGCATCTATCATTAAACAAGCTTTAGTAATATGTGTAATATCACACTTCATAAAAATTATTTATCGTTTTTAAGTGAATGCAAATAAAATTATGGATTCGGGAGGCACTTAAAAAGAGTTGTCTCCGTGTCCAATTTTAACACAATTAAACTTACAATCAATTATCAAAACAAATCAAAAGAGCTCAAATATATAGTCTATTTTTAGACGAGGTAATTATTTTTTAGGAATACTCTGAATCTTAATAGTTACAGACAAAATACTAAGAGAGAGAAAAAACACCAATTTCATAGGTAAGGACCCAATATTATATTGTGATCTCGAACTCCTCCGTGCGTCGGAAGCCACGTTAAGCCGTAGGTCCCGGACGCGCAACCGTTTCTACCCACCAACCCGCATTGGGGCAGCGTGTTGGTGTTGCGGCACATACTAGGCCTATGCCTAGTAGTGGGACGTATATTGGCTGAGGACGGATATAAACAGGAGGGCAAACGCACACGGTTCACCTGACTGGAAGTGCCACCCCATGGACATTTGCAATACCAGAGAGTAGGGGCACAAGTTAGTAGCCAGCCTTTTCGAAAGCACGCTCTTTAGGGCAACAAAAGAAAGCACCAAAACACCTGCGTAATTCATAAATCCTAAATAGGGGTACTACAAAAGGTGCGACATTAATCTTAAATCCGTGACGTTCGTCTATGGTTAATAACATTTACAAAGGCTACCGTCGCACTTTTGGCCCCATTCAATTGGCCGGCCAGCCAATTAGACAGGGTTTAATGGATTCGAGTGTCATCGGGCGTGATCGATGACGTGGAATAAGTACATTAAGCAGTAGTTACGCTGATCGATGGAGGGGACCGAAATTCGCGACGTGGCTTGGAGACTTTTTGCCAACTAGCGGCCGTTGAACCGCGTCTCGTTCCTTGGAAATACTTAATCTCATCTAACGTCTAATGTCTACTTTTTATATGAGTTGTTGCTGCCTGCTGGCAACGCACCCTTTTACAGTTATATGTAATAATACGCGTGTATAGATATAGTATATACAGTCATTAGTTTAATCTATTAGGTCCTTACCTATGAAATTGGTGTTTTATATGGAGATTTTGGGGATGTCTGCATTTTACATGCTAACATTTTATCAGTTTTCTTCACAACGACAAATCCAGAGATAATAATATTTGGCATGTATCATTAGACAAGCTTTAGCAATATATGTGAGAACACGCTTGATAAAAATTATTCATCGTTTTTATGTTAATGCAAATCAAATGATGTATAATTGTCTAAAAAATAATTGTCTTTGTGTCTAATTTTAACACAATTAAACTTACAAAAAATTATCAAATTAAATAATACGAGCAAATATATGGTCTATTTTTAGAAGAGGCAATTACTTTATAAGAATGTTCTGAAACTTAATAGTTACGGACAAATTGCTAAGACGGAATAAAAACACCAATTTCATAGGTAAGGACCCAATATTAATATACATATTATAACTTCGGTTTATAGTGCTGGTTTTAATGGAAAGTGTTCCCAGATATACATAGATGACTTTCTAATCTTAGTTCTTAACTCCTCCAAGTCTTTCAAGTAGCCTTCAATGAATTATGCGAATTAATCTAAAAATTATAAATAAAGAGAAACACAGCTACAAAATAAAAAAGACACTACTCATTGAGTAAAATCCAAAATAAATATAGCTACATTTTGAAACGCGAAATGATTCAAAAAAGGAACGCTCAATATTCGAAACACAAAAAGACAAATAAAATATTGTTAACAAAACTCACAGTATTGACAGAACAAATAGTTCATTTGATAGGAAGCTGACATCGATTTTACACAATTCCTACAAGTTAAATGGTTTTGTTTGAACAACTCGCACCGTGTTACTATGAAACCTGCACTCGTATTTAAATAATAACTAGTTAATATTAGTTACAATCAAAATAACGAAATTAATTCAACTGTTTCGGAAGCGTGTTTCTGTTCAAATATGTGCTAATATTTTAAATCAGTTATTATTGCAATACCTCCTAACTTTAGGTGTACAGATATGAACTGTACCTATGTTTTGATTCTTTTAAGATAAAAATGTACCTAGGTTGTATTGTTTATATCCGTCTCAGGTTTATTTATTACTAGCTGTTACCCGCAACTTTGTCCGTGGTTACTGATTTTTAACTATCACATGGGAACCCTTTAATTTTCCGGAATAAAATATATGGTACAAATCGAACAGACAGAGAAACAAAAAAAAATATTTTGGTATTTTCCCTCTTTTTACTCAATACTCAATCATTTATTGCATTTATTTTCATTATTTTTTTATCATTTTTTACATCCCCAGGACTTGATTTTAAGCATTTTTTTTCTATGTACAGACATTCAACCTCTACAGTTTTATTATATGTATAGATGTAGGATAGTACGCTGGCGCGCGCGTCAGACGCGCTGAACGTATGTTTTTTCTCATAGTTGGACATTTAATTAATACTACGATTTGATATTAAACAAGACTATATGTATATGGGCGATAACACATTGCCTCCCCCTTCAGGGATATAGGCATAACGATATTATGTTAGTAGTTTTTTATATGCAGGGCAGCGTTGCCAGATTTTTTTATTACAAGTCGGGATAACTCGTAGTAAAAATGTATGTATTCAGTTCAGAAGATCTACTACAAAATTACACGATAATCAGACGACGCCCTATTTCGTTTCCTGTCACTATTTCGTTAGCAACAGAGTCTAAAATTGATCAGCAATTCATCTGCGAATCGCGTCCGAATCACGAATTAGTTATTGAAGGTTCGGATGTCTTAAATGTTTATCATTTTTATTTGAGTTTTAAATTACGTTTAGGTGACAATAGAAAGCAAGAATAGCCAAAAAATTATTTAACAAAAATGTGATGTGAATTTTAATAAAAATAACACGAGTCTCTAAAAAGCGGGACCCTGTCCCGCTGGACGTTTAATACGTTACAGTTAAAAATCAGGACAAGCTGATCTAAGACATGTTTGTTGTGTGTTACTCATGATAACTGTAAGATTCGAATTCTTGCAACTTAGAAGACATTACACCATACACTTCCAATAAGGCCTGCCGTCTCCAGAGCGAAAGATTTGCGACATTAAACATTATTCCGTACATATGATCGTTTAATCAAACAGCTAAATAATTTAGGCGTCTGTCGCTTCAATCGGCCCGTTCCGTTTCCGCCGACACATGCGGGCGCGTAAATAACTCACTGCAGACGTTAATTATGTCGAGTGATCTTGAGCGGTCCGTCGAACGGAACGCAATCAGACATCGGTTTGAATTTGGAACACGAATGGTGAAAACTTATTGTTAATTTAAATTTTAGGAATAGGCATTAAGGGCCACTTGCAGGAAGTTTTAAACCTAGTTTAAAACTCGATTTTGTCAGTTTTTGAAAATTCTACTATGGCTGAAATGTAAAAAAATCACTAAATCTAGTTTTAAATCTCGATTTAAATTTCCTGCAAGTGACCCTAATTGTTTAATTTATTTTTGTATCCTCTCTTACCTGAAATATTTAATTGAATATAATATTGGATCCTTACCTATGAAATTGGTGTTTTTATTCTGTCTTAGTATTAAGATTCAGAGTATTCCTAAAAAATAATTACCTCGTCTAAAAATAGACTATATTTTTGAGCTCTTTTGATTTGTTTTGATAATTTGTTGTAAGTTTAATTGTGTTAAAATTGGACACGGAGACAACTCTTTTTAAGTGCCACCCGAATACATAATTTTATTTGCATTCACTTAAAAACGATAAATAATTTTTATGAAGTGTGATATTACACATATTACTTAAGCTTGTCTAATAATATATGCTAAATATTATCCCTGGATTTGTCGTTGTGAAGAAAACTGATAAAATGTTAGTATGGAAAATGCAGAATTCCCCAAAATCTCCATACAAAAAACCAATTTCATAGGTAAGGACCTAATATTGCGTCTCATAACTAAATTGAGTACTATAATTTATGACAAAATATTATGAATGCATCGGCAGCCGAGTTGGGACGGACTGGGCACTACTCGTTCGAGGCCGCGGGAATCGCGGGTTCGATCCCACCGCCTGTACCACTGAGTTTGAATAAAACGTATGTACCGTTCATTGTGAATATCGCTTGCCTCACATTGTGCCCGGTGCATGGCAACAGGCTCGCCACCCGTTACATGGAGACCTAACATGTCTGGCGAAATGTGGGTGTTCAACACCTCTGCCTACGTTATCAAAAGTAGTTTATCTAACTGTCACGTATATAGGTTATATGTATATGTTTATGTGTTTTATAATAAAACGAGGTTTGGCGAGTTTTTTATTAGTATCACGCGAGTGTTTTAATACCGAGTTATGTGCAGTTACATACATTTCCTTATCTACACTCATTATTAAAATAAATAAAACAATTTTTTTTTATTAATTTTATTCATTGTTGGCTGACTGGAAAACATTTGCCATAGTTATGTGCGTTTTTAAGAAAAAATAAGTGTTGCATAATTAGTCCAACCTGTTGCATAATGGTCATTATGATACAGTTTCCATTTTTAAATCTTCGTTTTTATCATCTGTGTTAAAAAGTATACCATTATAAGTTCGAGTTCAAAATTCGAACATAAGTGTAGATAAAATATAATTTTATATTAGAATATTCCGTTTTATAGGAGTAACTCATGTCCGAACACTAAAAGCCTTGTGGAATCAAAAAGCAGTTTATTTAAAGGATTACAGCAGTCACAGCATTCATAACATTATACCTCATAATTTACTAATGTTTATTAGTATTATCGCTTACAGCTGTTGTAGTTGGATAACTTATGAAATAGTCGTAATGATAAAATTTTTTTGTGTGGGTTGAGATTCTAAGAGGTCCTCAGCTTAATACGCGTCCACAGGTCTTCCTCATGGAGAAACCATGGGGTATGGGGTGGGTATGGGCCGTAACACCACCACGCTGGCCCAAAGCGGGTTAGTCCGGCTTGTCCCAACTCCTTGGTTCTGATATTAAAAACTTTCCCCTTGATGGATCTAGGGTGGGTGACCGAAAGCTTTGCTGACTTCATATTGCTGTGTTTCGGAATTAACGGTAAAGTATTGGTCACATTTATAATCTCCAATGCTTTTGTGTAGGAAGGTCTGTGTCATTCCAATCAAAACGGCGATCTGTAGGTATAAGAAAAGACACCCACGGCTGGACATAGGTCTCTAGCAACCATTTCCACGATGACAGGTCATACAAAAAAATCCGTAAAAATAACTATTTAATTGTATCTTTACTTAAGCAAATAGGATACTGGAAGGTTTCCAGGAAATATTACTGGAAAATGGAATTTAGTGCAAATTGTTACATTCCGAGCTGTCCAGAGCACACGGCAGATGTCTGGGCAGAGGCGAGCGTAACAGTGTGTTGTTTTAAATGTTACAAAATATAGTGGCGAGTACGTTTCGGGTAAGTACCAGAGTAAGATTTAAAAGTACCAGTGTAAGATTTTAATTAATAAGATTAATCTATTTCACATACGTATCTCAAGTTCGATATTTTAAAACATATCGGTTTTTAAGATTTAAAGGCAGCGATAGTAATTTTAGAAACATCAATAAATTCAGTACGTGTAAGAAGTAGATTCGATCACTGAGTGAATAATACCTACTCAGTAAATATTAGGTCCTTACCTATGAAATTGGTGTTTTGTATGAAGATTTTGGGGAATTCTGCATTTTCCATACTAAAATTTTTTCAGTTTTCTTCACAACGACAAATCCAGAGATAATAATATTTGGCATGTATCATTAGACAAGCTTTAGCAATATGTGTAATATCACACTTCATAAAAATTATTTGTCGTTTTTAAGTGAACGCAAATAAAATGATGTATTCGGGAGGCACTTAAAAAGAGTTGTCTCCGTGTCCAATTTTAACACAATTAAACTTACAACAAATTATCAAAACAAATCAAAAGAGCTCAAAAATATAGTCTATTTTTAGACGAGGTAATAATTTTTTAAGAATACTCTGAATCTTAATGGTTACAGACAAAATACTAACAGAGAAAAAACACACCAATTTCATAGGCAAGGACCCAATAATTCAGCAGTCAGCACGTCAATGGTAAGTAGTATATGTGTCCATATAAAGATGCACATGCCACAGAGAGCAGCCAACTACACCTAAGTGGCTGGAGGTGTTTAGGCGTAGTAGGGTAGTATGGGAAATCAGCTGAAGAGTCCCCACACACGCCTACCGCCTATCTAGCGGTAGGTACGTAAAAAAGGAGATGCTTAGCCGTCGTGACTCACGAGGGTGCTGAAAAATGTTGAAATAAGTAGTCTTGTACTATATAATTAAAAAGTTAGTGCAGTCACCACAAGGCAACTTAAAGCCAAAAAAGCAAAGCAGGCCTGTCGCATCGATAACATCATTTAATTTAATTTATCAACTGAGCAATTATCAAAATAGCTCAAATTATTTCAGCGTGGTGCCACGAACCTTTGGCAAGTTAAAAATGTATTTATAATTTACTACCCGAATGGCTGTCATTAATTTATTTTGCAGTAGTCGCTGCGCTCGCTTAATACGCTCATTGCTTAATTTAAACGGTATCCAGCTTGACTGCTATTAAAGTACTGTTGTATTTGGAATCCTTTTTAATATAAGTTATATTTTATTTGCATGATATAAAATTATTATTATAAAAACGTCACACAGAATAATTATTATATGGGGAAGGGATTGAGTTGTAATATAGCGAATCACAGAAGATAATGGAAGGAGAATACATGCGTGTCGGTCGGAAATAGAATAGGGTGAAGGCACTAGCAGAAGAGAAGAAAATGTGACATAACTTTTAATTTGTCCGTATTATATTACTGTGAACTATACAACAAAATAAACATGTCTACTGTTAAACTTATGCCGCGATCTTTTGTACAAACAATGTTTGTTTAAAATGTTAAATAAAATACCTAAGGCTCAAATAATTAATCTTCATAAAATATTAGCGTTGTAATAAAGTTTCATAGGGCTGTTACAGACGAGGGCAAACAAATACTTCACCAAGTACGTTTGTGTTGATAAAAGTTTAATGTAAGAAGGATGATCCGGCGAATTTTAAGATACCAGCAAATGGCCGCTAATACTAAATATTCAAGGTGACTAAGAATGACTGACTTATCAGTGACTGCATACCGTTTTTTAATGGAGGATAATTGATCACGTTTATTTTCACTTTATGAACCCTCATAAATTTTTATTCGTTTATTGCCTCAGGACTGCTGTAAGATATTTGCTGGTAATGGCTCGCCACTACACTTCAAAACCTATAAAAGTTCTTGTTTAAAAAATCTTTAAAAAATCTGTTGTGTGCAGGTTTGTATTATCGATAAAAACGCCGACATACACAAAATTTATTATATACATATTTAGAAATACAAGAAAGAAAAGTAAAGATAGTGACATTTTAAAAACATATGATGTATTGACATCAAATTATTTTGAATAAAAAAAAACATTAAATCTATGGGCGCAAGGAATTTCCATTTCGCAACACCTGTGAAGTTAGAAGTAAGGCTATTAAAAAAAAACCACCTGTAATATTAAGTAAGAAAGTATTTCAGTTATCCATATGTGATATAATACTGTATACACAAAATACACGTATATACAAAAACACTTTTCATGCCACATTTGATTTGTTCCATAACATATTCTTCGGGATTAGCCAAAGTTAAAGGTCCAGTTTACATAAAACCCGCCTAAGTTGTAGAGTAACACCACAGTTTGTAGTTCCCTTAATGAAGGCCGGCTGCCCTAATGCGGCTCTCAACACTTCCACAGACAAATTACTCGCCCTGTACGTTTTGTACCGCCCTAAAAGGGGTCTTACTTTACTTACAATTAGTGATGGGGCGAATTTCTATTTGCCAAACATCGAGAATAAGGTCGCTGAAAATTCTCGTTATTCTCCAAATAGAATATCGAGTTTTCGAAGGTAATTCGACTTTAAATTAGCCCGAGTCTAATAGGTATGCATGACCTGTTCATAATGGTAATGTGGGCTAATAGTGTTAACCGAATAATGAACAATAGCAGTGGAACATTTGCAATATTATTGGAAGTTTGGCTGTAGTCTTTTTGGTAATTAGTTAGTTCTATTACGTGGCATAATTTAGCTATCATCGGAGCAGGTTTGTAGTCTCTGTCACAATGGAAATTGTTTAAATTTAAAAAATCAATAGATAAGAGAGCGAGTTCTTACCTTAACGTTTTTCCTTTCTTTCTTTCATTTTCTTCCTCATAACAAGACCATACCATGCACTTCATATTTGAAATAACTGGCTCTACCGTTTTAGTTACTTAATTTGTGCGCCTCTAATTCACTGCCAACGATTTATTATTAGTGAAAATTCTGAAGAATTTGTAAGTTAGGTATATAGTACCGTTCCTATAAAAATATTTATCGACAATATTATTCGTGTATCTCCCCATCACTATTAGTAATTAATTGAGGTGCAGTCCATTTTGGAAATTAGCATTACTTGGTTTTTGCGGGGCGCGGGCGCTGGTCAATGGTCAGAGAGCAAACCTGCTTGAAGTTTATTTTGTAAGGGATACGACCACGGGCTATGTGACGCTCCCTCCATTCATACATTATTTGCAGAAGAACAGGATAGTTGTGGGTGTGTTTGAAGTCGTAACAATAGAATTTAATCCAGTGCAGGAATCGTCACATAAGAATTTATTGCAGTCATTTCAGCTGCGCGCGCGCCTTATCGCGGCCGCACGCGCTGTCACAACTTATTTACCCCGTCTACAGATTATTACCCCTTTATCGGGGAGGATAAATTACTTTATTACTATCTGAACCCTTCAGCAGTAAAAGAACGCTATTTTCGCGACGAAATGGAATTTACTGCGCGCTCATAAGATATTCCTTTTTAAAACGTTATTTTTGTCAGTGAATTGGTATTATGCAAAGTGGCCGTAGACGCGCCGCGTTCGGTTTTAGATTTTCTATTGTTTTTTCTCTGTAACCGCTCCATTATACTACACTGTGGTGATAGCGTATTTAACTATTGCATTTGAATTTGGCGTTCCAACCTTTTTTGTTTTTACTCTTCTGTTTATTTTTAGATTAAGATCGTTGATACATTTAATTTACTGTAAAAAGTTTATACACGAGATTCAAGAAGGTGCAGAAAACTCTTATTTTAATTATCAATTCTAATACTTTTAATTATTATTACTGAATCTACTTATACATAGATTGACATGTGGTTAACAAACAGCGCTGACCGAATCGCACTTACACAGCCCTTAATCACAGCTGGACTAATTCTGACGTCATGGCGTCAAGATGAGACGCACTTGTGAGTGACGTAATAACGAGCAGTATTCCATGCAAGACCGGACCTGAGTTTTACCGGACCTCTGCCATAGTAAGGACGTGGGTGACCAAAACATTGTGATCTCGAACTCCTCCGTGCTTCGGAAGGGCTAAAGTAATCTTTTGTAACTACCAACCCGCCTATCTACCCTTTTCTAACTATCATGTGTTTGTTGCCACGAGGAAAGCCTTTGCCCAGAGCTCCTTAATGAATAATCACAAAATGATAAATGTACCATAGATATACATAAACATAGTTAACGCACGTACAACGATTTGTATTAAAGCCAAGCGTGTCAACTTTTTAACGTCTGCGGTGACGTCACAGCCGTAATTTTGAGACGTGTTTAAGATCAAATAGGGTATACAAAATTGTCTTTAGGAAAACAAGTTCCGAAAGTTGCCAATAGATGGCGCTGTACGGTGTTGCATCGCGTTAACGTTTACGCGCGATGCAATGCGTAAGTAATAAGAGGTTAATATTAATAAATTTTTACTGATTTAGAACAATTACTTCGGTTTTATTTTGAACCTTATGAAACCCCATTAGTAGAGTAACCACCCAGTACATTGGTCCATGTCCATACATTAGTCCAATCAAGACGTGAGATCTACACATTGAAAGATACCGATGCCGCTGATGCCTCTCCACTTATTATCACATAACGAGGCATTTTTTTTTGTTTCTGCAGCCATTCGGACGCGCGCTGTCTAGTTAGCAGCGGCCAACCCCGACGTTTGGTCGGGGTTTTCGGACACGCGCAGTACATGCATTTGCGTCATCTATGTCAATGTATATCTGTGTGCACAACGTACTCGTTTCGAATTAGACCAGAAACGCTACAATTATGTAGTATGTGTAAATTATGTACGATTTAAATCCATACATAGTCGTGAAGACAACGATGTCACCCTTTAGAAACAGAACTACATACCCCGTGTTCCTGATTAAGTTCGTTTGGGCGAACTTGATACATTCTAGACCCGTTTAAACCAGTTTCAGAAGCTACAAAGCCTGAAGCCTGAAGGTAATAATGAGGCAAGGTTCGTTTGGTTTGTCTATTCCAGTACTACTCTCGGGAAATTCGAAAACCAATTCTAAATTACTACAACATCAGACTCAGATTTATTTGGCAGGCTTTATTTTCTATAATAAACATGATCCATGCAAAATAAGGTTTTGATTGGACCTTCAAATGGAAACGTCTCGATGTCTAAGTAAAATGTCACTGGAACCAATTGGATCGGATCGCTTGAAAGAGATCTATTCGAACTGACGATACTGGAATTGTTTTTGTATGAAATAAGTTCTTTGTTAAAGTTTAACAAACTAAACGAAATAAAAGAAACACCCTGAAAAGCGAGCAACAAAAGATAAGGTTCACACGAGTCTTGAAAATAGTTTTTTATCAATGAAGATTGGTGTGTACAAACTGAAACATCATTAACAATAACTGGAGCTGGAAAAAGCTAATTCTGTAAAATATAATATTATTGGTATTGTATGTACTCTTTGTGCTTATGTTACTCGTACTTTGCTATTCAATGATATATTGTGTATTTTTTAAATTATGCTACTTTGAATTCACTGTCCTTGCCTCGTTTTGCTTTATTACCAAAACATATTTACCTTCAATGCACAAATGTTGTTTATTCGACATAAAAATTTATAAATAACAACCTATTTTATTCCCTTTCGATTCGTACACATCATTTTAACACATTAGGAAGTCGACCGAATATTCCCATGTTTATTATAACTGCGACATAACTAGCGCAAGTTAAGCTTGAATTGACACTAAAATGGATACTGCGAATCCATTTAATTACTAATGTTTGCGATTTTATTCAAAAACTGGATACGAGTATTGAATGTGTGCAAATAAATTCTATTTTAAGGCATCAAATCAGCTAATAACGGATAAACCACAGACCCGCAACCCATATCAGCTGCTAGGGTTCTCTAATTAGGGCTAAAAATTTGCGATTAAAATACTGTAATGGATTAGTTATGGCAGTTGTGGGAGTACACAGTCAGACAGGAGCAGTAGGATGTTTTATGGCTACAAATGAGCTTGCGTTAGGCCGTTAGTGCCTGTTAATGTCGCCAGTGAGATATTGTTAGTGTTTTGTTGACTTTCGAGCAATGCTACGTCTATATCCTTTTGTAGTGGTGTTCAAGAGCTATTTGTTCTATTCAATTACCTTACAACCTTGTTCAAGGCTGAATCAGAAACATTTATACTCAAATAGAGAGAAAAAGATTTAAATTCTTGTTGGAACAACGCCTAAATTAGAATCGAAAGGTTTTCGCACAGGGCCCAGTCATCTGTACTCAATAACGACCTTCTTCTTTTAATTCAATCGCACGATTGCTTTTGGATCTCTTTAATTCAATTAATTTATCATTAGTTTTGCTACTTTTTCTCTATGAGAATCCAAAAAATGTCCTTCCATATTTGCACGAATTCCTTTCAAAAGGGTTTCAAGAAATCATTTGGTCCCTTTTCATTGCTAATAAAAAGCATCTTATGTTATTTTAATTATCTTAAAGAAAAACCGATTAAATTCATCATGTTTGGACTAAGAATGCTTAATTAAAAAGTGATTTATAACCTTATTTTTCATCAATTCATTAGGTGTTGCGCTCGTCGATAGATAGACTAAACATATCGATGCATCGCAGTCCCAACTCTGTCAGAAGTTGCCTTACTGCTCATTTTCGTTTCCCAGTCATGGGCATGTTTGCGAATTGCTGATATTATCTTAATAGGATAGCGAAGATTTACTGTGACCAGTTCCCGGGGGCGGACTGGATTAGTGACGCCAGAATGACACTTCTGGTAATATTTTACAAATGTAGGCGACCATGTTTTATGATGAAGGTGCGTTTAATGCGGAATTATGTTTGCTTTAGAATTAATAACGGTTTCGAATAGCCAGTTTCAAATGGTTATTTTTTATGGAATAAGTGAGCGAATGCTGTTTTGCGGTGGATATTATTCGTAGTGATATAGACAGTTTATTGTTGACCAAAGACTGTATTCCTGAAAATGAACATTTCATAGCATACTAAAACTGCGGAATCTCCTAGAACTAACTCCTTCCCCAGAAATGGACTTATGAGTTTGACACAATCAGATTCAGATCGTGTAATCTAATGAATTACAAGAAATCACCTATAAATTTCCAACTTCAAGCTAAAGAAAGTTTCAGTCTCATTTAAATATGAAATTTATTAAAGCCTCAGCAAAGTGTAGCAGCCAACATTTCAAAAGTCCTAGCGCTAAATTACTTTATATCTGTACAGTTAAACACAGGCACAGTAAAAAAACTTACGCATACTCGTGTTTACTTCTTAGACTTATATTTCAGAGTCAGGTCGCCGAAGATACTAACATAAACATTTATGGGCCCGGCTATCCCGAAAGAGCCCTAGAAAGGTTATGATATGATCGCTTGATTTATGCGCGTAGACCGTGAAATATATAACTAGCACGCAGCCACGCACATTTGTCGAGCGATAAGGCGTTATTTTGGACGTTGACCCGTTTGTCGCCCCAAATTTAGGTCCTCGTTTTTACTTAGGTCAATATTAGCTTTCAGGAGCTTTCTTGCTTCGTAGAGAATGGATTTTCTCACTACGAGGAAAATTGTAGGACAATCTTCTAAATCGTTCTGTTTATCAATGACATTAGAACAAGTTCTTATTTATGTTGAATTATTGTGAAGTTCTAGAACTGCTTGCATTACCATCATTAAAGACAATGAACCATAACAATATACTATCTATAATCATCGATCAAGGAAGCTTTCACTGAAATATTCGATATTATTTTGGCTTTTTATAACATTTACTTGAGCTCAGTGGCGTAGTGAGTCTTACGCTTTGGCTTTCGATCGAAAAAAAAGTTATTCCGCCATGGTCAGGCCGCAGATGGGTGACTAAATATAGTATTTGTAAGTCGTTGGTCCCGGCTATTGCGGCCGTTTCTAACAACCAGCATTGGGCTAGCGTGGTGGTGGTACGGCCCATACTCCTCATGTGTTCTCCATGAGGAAGGCCTGTCCCAGCAGTGGGACGTATATAGGCTGATGACGATAACATTTACTTCATTAATAATTAATGTAGTGTATTTACTATTAGTGGTGCCAATTCCTGTAACCTGCCAGCTTACTCCGAATCCAATATCGATCGATCGACATTGATATTGATGCTTCAGGCTTCAGTTGCGACACTAAGCTTGTAAGAGGGCGCCATATCAGTATTAGCGACTCTTTGCCGTTATTGCGCTCTTCTCTGGCCATTTTCTCTTTGGTTTCTATTTTTGAACTAACCATCTGTCTTATTTTTTCATTGAGATTTTTTCATTCTTATCTGAGAAAGCGTCTGGAGCGGTTGTCTCGATGCCAATAAATTATAAAAATTAAGCGTTGATAATAAAAACAAAGATATATTTTAGTTAATAAACTATAACGACAGATGTTCAAACAACTTAAATAACTTTGACAAGGCACTATTTGTGCCTAAGTTCTTAAACACAATAAGTGACGACATCTCCGGGTTTTATTTATCACCGGCATCCCCATCGTCACAAGGTCATAAAATGGATTCAAATTGTGCGGATATTGAGTTACTTAAATGACATTGAGTTTTGATAAAATCGGTACTATCGTACCGCCTCTGTCATCTCGGTATTTTGAGGTATTGGATTGTGTTATTATTGTATTTTAATTGAGATTGCGTTCAAGAGTATACTAGAGAGAAGCTTTTCTGAAGTTTAACAAAAACATCCGCGAAATACGTACATACAGAAATGGGGATTATAACCATTACAATATTGTTCTTCCGCTGTGTCCACAAGAGAGAAGTAAAATATAGGATATTACTGTGTAAGCACGGTTGAAGCGCGTCTTAAAATATTAAAGTTTTCATATATTTTCGTCCTGCTTGTAGATTTATAGCGATAATCCTCCAGCGGTGTTTGTTGAATAAAATTAAAAGCAGCCATTGCAAGTTTAGCATTCCGAGGATGCTCGCCGCTGTTTTGATATGCACGATAATTTCCGTTGCTATTCGCTTCTGCCCTAAACTAATCTGTGTTAATTGCTTTAAAAGTTTTATTGTTGTAAGATGTTTTAATTCTGGCATGAATAATAATACAGGGGTAAGAAGAGCTCTGTTAATAAACAATAGGTAAATTTTATTCAAAATTGATAAATAACAAAGTAACAGTGTTATTCATTTTATCACGTTTTTATTAACTATCTTTCTTGTTGTAACTCAATTTTGAGGCACTTTCGGACTATTTATCGGGCTGAAGCTTTAGGAATAGTTCAAAACCCAATGACAATGCAACTTGCAACTACTTTCAACTTTCTACAAGCACTTTCAGGTCGAAATTTCAACAACTTTCAGGTTTTGTATGAAGACTAATACGCACAGCGCCATCTATTGATTGGTGTTAAACCACCAATTAATAGATGACGCTGTGATAGATAATGGATGGCGCTGTGCCTAGTAAAAAAAAATAACGTTAGATTAAAAATCGTTAAAACCCACGTTTTTAAAAAAAGAAAAATAATAAATAATTAACAAACATGCGGCGTAGAATGACGGATCAGGTCACTCAAAAAGTAGGGGCGCATCTTTGCAACTGGGATTTTTTGATTTTTAATCTTAGTAGCTATGGTTGATTTGTCATACCTGTCGTCTGCTTGCTTGCCCGTTGCCGAGTCGAATAAATAGGTTATGATTTCAAACAACTAACTAAGCATACAATAATAATGTTTATTTTTAGGGTACTTGCAAAGGTAATTTCAAACAGGACGTTAACTAGCCGCTGCTAGTGCCTAAGCAGGATGGCTTATTTGGTAGTCCTATTGTCGTTGACTAGTTATATTAAGCTATTGCATAGCTTCTATCGCGGGCCTTGAGCGCGGGGACCGAATCCAGAAATTCCGTAACGAAAAAACCTCACGCTCCCCACTCCGATGCGCAAGGAGGTGTGGCCGTGCATCGTCTAACGTCGTTTCAGTTCGGCAGTCTTCGACACGGCGTTGTGTGCGTGCGATTAGACGTATTGTACGACTCTACGAAACTCGCACGAATCGAGACGAGCTGCTCCGAAATCGGACGAATACATAAGCAGCTGTTATTGAGAAAAAAAAAATATTAAAAAAAATAAAATAATAAAAAGAAAAATTTAAAAAAAATTTAAAAAAAAAATTTTATAATAGAAAAATTTGTTTTCTTTTCGGTCACCACGCTCAAAAAGTGTAACTTGAATTAATATCAAAGAAAAAGAAATACTGCATGAATGAAATAAATAAATAAAATTATAATTGCATAAGTTGATACAAAATGCTATGCAATAGCTTTACCGCGGCAGTCCCCGAGTGCCACACGTCTTTTTTTTAATTTTCTGGACTTACATCATCGGCTTCTGGATGTCAGTGCGCCAAAGAAAATAGTGAACTTACCTGAAAAAAGAAACAAATAGTTTAGAAATACATATACACCAAGTTGATTAAAAAAAGTGGATCTCATGTTATATAATTGAATACGCTAAAGCAAATGAAGACAAATGTACCGTTTTATTAATTGCCGCGACACGCTTATTTATAAACTTATTTAAACATTCACATACAAGCAAACAACAATTATTAAGATTTCTTCGTGCTCGGGTCGTGTGAATGTACCTACATTGACCACAAACTGAAATTTTCACAGCCATTTCTAAACTTTATTCTTACGTGTTTAGGTTGAAAATGTCTTACGGCATTTTGACTATCGTACGGGCTAACGTGTTGTTGATTGTACAACTGAGATACGTGTTTTTGGCCAGATTTATTACCTTTATCCGATTATACAGCTTTAATTGCAATGCATACAAACATGCACTTTAGATTCAACTCATGAGAGTTTCATTCACAATAGAGCATAACTAACTGTAATTTGACATTATCAAAAATCTGTTTTGTAGAAAAATTTCTACTAATTCTCACGTACATTCAGCGTAACGTTACTCGGAGCATATTAGCGTTTTAAGCAGTTAAGCCGATTAATTTAGAATGATATAGCGCTTTCTAACGTTATTATTGCTAGGTGTTAATTTAACCCCGAGAACGGCGATCATAGTGAATGAATAGAGATAGCTGATCATTGACATCGTGATATTAAAAAATTAACTAGTAAAAAATTACTAGGAAAAAAAATCATTTTTTTAAAATGATTTCTTTAATTAAATACATACATAATAGGTTGGGGAAAAAGTTTCTTCGCATTTTTTAAGAAAATTCAAAACATTTTTTAATATAGTTTATTTACATTTAACTAAAGTATGTAGGTACCATTTTGTTCGATAACTTTTTGCCATCTTGTAGGTAGGGACATGATCCCATTGCTATAGAAATTTTGGGACTTCTGGTCAAAATACCGCGACAAGTGGTTTTGGCAGTCCTCTCGTGATGTTAACCTGACACTGCCTAAGGAATTCTGAAGAGACCGAAACAGGTGGAAATCTGAAGGTGCAAGGTCAGGACTATACGGCGGATGCATTAACACCTCCCAGCCAAACTCTCTTAATTTTTGCTGAGTGGCTAAAGATGTGTGAGGTCTAGCGTTATCATGATGAAAAACCACACCCCTTCTGTTGAATTATTCCGGCCGCTTTCTCTCAACTTCTTGCTTTAATCTCATCAGTTGTTCGCAGTAGAGTTCAGAATCGATGGTCCTGCCTGGTGGTAACAGCTCATAATGAATAATGCCCTTCCAATCCCACCACACACACAGCATCACCTTGTTGCGAGTTAACCCGGGTTTCGCCACAGTCTGTGAAGCCTGACCGGCCTTTGACCACGACCTTTTTCGCACGTTCTTGTCGTACGTGATCCACTTTTCATCACCAGTTATCAGCTTCTTCAAAAATGGTTCGGTTTCATTACGTCGTAATAAAGAATCACAAATGAGTACACGGTTCATTAGGTTTCTTTCAGTGAGCTCGTGAGGTACCCAAATGTCGAGCTTTTTTGTGTACCCAGTTTTTTCAAATGCGCCAAAACTGTTTTGTGGTCAATTCCCAGTTCTTCAGCTACGTCGTAACTACTGACATGCCGATCTTGCTCCACTTTTTCAAAAATGGCATCCATTTTATCTGTAATAGGGCGACCAGAGCGACGTGCATCTTTGACATCAAAATTTCCGGATTGAAAACGCTTAAACCAAATTTGTGCTACGCTCACAGACACTGCACTAGGTCCATAAACATCGCAAATTTGTTTCGCGGCTTGCGTTGCATTTTTTACCTTTTTTGTAGTAAAATTTTAAAATGTATCGAATTTCTTCATTAGATTCACTCATCTTGGCGGTACGAAAAACAAATGAAACTCACACATTTTCCTAATTTGAATTTGGAATTATGTTCCTTAAAATTTAAACTAAAACCAGCCAGATACAAATAGTATAGCCAAAGAGATTTTATTACAAGTTTATACATACTATAATGCGAAAAGACTTTTTCCCCAACCTAATATAATTACGCCTATTATCCCCAAAGGGCAAAAACTAGGCAAAAGCAGTTCATTGCCATAGTCTGCGCTTCACAAAGCAGTGACTGCACTCAGCGTGACCGCCCGTCGCCGCCATAAGCTATTGGAGGTTGTGCGGTTCTAATTCCATTAGTCGCTTTTTATAACCCAAGGGAAGAGATGGGTTGGTAGTATTCTTTTCATTAATTTCTTTAATTGGACATCAAAAACATTATGTAACCATAAATGTTGTGATAAAATAAAATGTAAATTAAACAAACCTCCAATTCGAAGATAGATAAAAAAAACACGGTTTCCATCAACTCATAAATTTGTGACTTTTTACATGTTACAAGACTGTCGAACTGTTGTTACTACTTTAAAATTAATCTTCGAATTAAAGATTGTGATCAACAATTTACGGTCAGTGTATACAATTTTAACAGTCTCTGCATATTTGAATACAAGAATGTTACGAACACTTTACGTTCGTTATTAATATGATTTATAGAAAACCAAACAATGTAGATATTTTCTCGTTTATAAGTTCAGCTGATTCTGCATCAAAATATAAATTGCAGTTACAAGACATGTCAAGATTTTGATTTTAGCACAGGCATGGACGATGAAATGCACTAACTATCTATATTGAACCACTTTCAGTACCTACTAACATGATTAAATCTAATCTTGATATTAATGTATATAATCTCAATCAAGGCTATAATTGATGTACCTCATACTATGACTACATTATTAGAATTATCAGTGGAAGCCATGGAGTAAAATTACGACATTATCGATAGTCTTATCCTTTTTCTACCCCCTACCTTCTAGATGGGTTCAGCACAATATTTTTTATTCTCCTCGGTCACTTGTCAATTTAGAATCCATTTATAGCTGAGTTTTTTTAAGGTCAGGGCCCCAATTGAGACCCAACCTCCACGAGAAGACACGAGGGTACGCGAGTACTGTGGTAAAGTGTGCTGAACATGATGAAGTCAAATAGCTTATAATACCAATGATACTAAGAGTTGGATTGCACAATAACAATACTGACAAAGCAATCAAATTCTTAATAGACGTAGACCTGTAATTTATTAAGGCAGCTCGTTACCTCGTTATTAATCAGATACGCTGACCAGAATTGCCTCCAAGATTAATTGAGAACGAAAACAATACGGGATTATTCAAATGGCTGTGTGTTCATTTACCATCCAACGGGGCTGCTGCAAGGTAATGGGGTGTGATCTAATCAGATCATAGTTTGTGGCAAATTAGAATATCTTAACTTTTATAATTGATTTCTTACATAGCTCAAGTTAGCGGAAGTATGTGTGGGTACAAATTTGTACTTAATAATTGGGCATGAATATCTGATAAGCAAATGTTGATTAGTTGAAACGGGGCGAAACCCTGGAGACTCTCTTTGGAAGCGGGAAGGATGCCTTTTACTACAAGCTTGAGGACCCACCAAAGCTCTCGCTTTCTTTTAAAAAGTTCGCGTGAAACTGCATAGCCATCAGAGGTATCAGTTTAGGGTGAATTAAAAAAAAATTAAACTGGGATCCAAAGTACTGCAGCCAAAGTTTCAGAAGCTATACAGTGTCTATGAGAAAACATTCTCTGAGATCTCACCAGAATGTTGGTGGCTTCAATAGTTGTCATTAGTAATTAGTAAAGAATTCAAGGAGGTTTTGTATTTTTACATAAATATCGCGGAAACCGCAATCTGCCTTTCTTTCGTATACTCGTACTTAAGACTGGTGGCTTCTTCCAGGAAGTAGCAGACAAACGTATCCTTTTGCTTGTATCCGACCTTTGAAGGTACATGGTCGGTCAGATCACTTGGCGGGTGAGCCCACTGAGTTGTACAAATAGTCAGAAAATCCATTCCAATTCGCTATTGTCCAAACTTAGTAAACTCCTAATATCAACAAATAACACATGTGCATACGGCACAGTTTGCACTAAATCATGCAAGCCGACTAGATTACACAATCCATTCCGCTACGATAATAATATCGTGTCTGTCTATTATATTATCTGCTGGTTTGCGAAGCGCCTAATCCAATGACGCGCGCCACCGCAGCCCGGCGAAGCCCGCAGTTAACCGCAAGGAATCGCACGGCGTCGTGCGATATGCGTTTGGCTCTCGTGTATGGTCAACCACTAGGTATGATGCCTTAGACCTCATGGAGTCGCGTTTTGTGTCAGTTACAGGTGGTCATTATTCAATATACCTAGGAAATTTTTAATTTGTTAAATACTTAAAGATTGTACAGATATTCTTGAAATGAATGAAGTTTCAAATGGGCATCGGAAATATTTCTTATTAGCTGTAACTTTTTAAATTACTCATAAATACGTAAGAGTTAGTGATGATATTTGACATTTTATGTTATGTTAGTTAATGTTTACCTACTGTACAGTTTTCTACATTATACCTACCTTATATCTTTGAACTAGATATAGGCAGAATCGTCACGTAAAGAGACGCAGACATCCGACGACAAAAACTTGAATTTGAATGCGTAAAAATAATTTATTTATGCGTTGAGATTCACATTAAGGATTCCATTATTTTAGCTTATAACAATGAATTATCGCCTGTCTAGAGATCCAATATAAAATGATATCCTCGCCGAACGTAATAAGGTTCAGAGTCGATGAAATATGAGCGTAGATCATTGTTACAGCGAATGAATCGAGTACTCCGCCGTAAATGTTCTACGTGGAACAACCATTTTGGTGAGCTCAGAGCGACAGCGACCGCAGGCGGCCGCGAGACGTCGTTCATAGTCGCATCTATTGATGGAATGTCTCAAGTTTTGATTAAGAAACTAAGAACTCTTAAGTTTAAGGTTTAAGAAATATAAGGGCAGCATTTAGAGATAAGACTGAAATTAATCCTCAAACTGCACTGTCTGGAGTTAGAATTTTGCATTTATATGATTTGGTGGACGAAAATAAAAGTTTTTTTTGTACTAAGATTGCAAGTCAGAGTTTTTAGTAGATTTGAAACGCACTCATGAATTCAAAAAAAGGCCCCTGATACCTTCTCTATTAGATAGAAAATAAGTTGTTTAGCTCGTTGAGGAGCTCGGTGGCGTATTGGTTAGTATGCTTTGGCTTTCGATTGAAAACAAAGCTACCTTCGCTATGGTCAGGTCGTGGATGGGTGATCATAACTTTGTGATCTCAAGCTCCTCCGTGCTTCGGAAGGTACGTTAAGCCGTTGGCTCCGGTCGCTATTGCGACTGTTTCTACCCACCAACTCGCATTGGGCCAGTGTGGTGGTGTTACGGCCCATACTCCTCATGTGTTTCTCCATGAGGAAGGCCTGTGCCCAGCAGTGGGACGTATATAGGCTGAGTAAGTTGTTTAAGCTAATGATAATAAAGACTAATAAAATCAATATGAGTAAAAAATTTAACCAGCGTAAAATAATGATGAATAATAATTAACATAACAAAATAAATAAATCATTTATACATGCTTCTGTTGTTGTTGAATTAAAAGGATATCCTAGTTTATTTAAATGTATTTCTTTCTTACGATAGTACAACAGTCAACAACAGACAACAACATAAATAAAAATACAGTGTATTTTTATTTATTGTAACCGATAACAAAACAATCGTCCAAAACGCTCATGAAATAGGGGCGGACATTCTAATATAATGTTAGCGCAATTGAGAGAGGAGATTGATGTCGAAAGTAATTAGAAGGTACGTACAGACGAGCCGACAACGCCGGTCGACTCTCGACCGATCCGTCGATTGATTAATCGAACGACAAGATCGGCGGTTGACTTAATTGAAAAGTCAACATCTCCACGATCGATTATTCGATATGTAAGGGTAATTTATTATGTTTGTTCCCGATTGATCTGACTCGTGTCAAGACGTTTTCCAATTCCAAATTTAATTAGGCCGGTTCTAAACGGTGTTTGGGAATTCGAAGACAATCAGTGAAGTTAACAGGATTTAAATTGTGAGTAAAATGCGAGCTCAATAATTATTGAAATACTTAGTCTATTTGTTTTTAAAATTCACAAGGAGAAAGCGATGGTGAATGAGGCGAAGCAGTTTTCAGAACTTTGCCATTACAGATGGGTAACCAAGCTTATTAATTCTTGAGTACCTACTTGCTTTGAGACGTAACACGTTAGTTGCAGTTATGAATTATAACTTGCATTAAGTTATGATGATGTAACAGCATACTTCATGTAAGAATGCCTATGTGTACCAGTAGGTATACAGACTGAAGTTGAAATAAAATCTACTTAGAACAGTACAAAATTCGCCTCCAACTCACTGATGTAATAATTGTAAGTATAGCCAAATTTAATGTTATTTAAGTGGGATTCTAAGAGCGCGGCACTCAAATCGTCATTTCCTTTGTTACCTTTGACGGAACCGAGCAGCTCTCAAAGTTACTCACAGTCCCGTTTCAAATGAACCATAATTGTGGCACGAGATGAATTACGTTTTTATTATTCGCAAAAATAAAAAAGTAAATAATATCAACTCCTCGAAAAATTGCTACACAGACAGGTTTACCACAACGTCCACAGATCACCGAGTGGACGCCATTTTGGGAATAATTCAACAAGATCCGCGCGAAATGGCGGCCGCTTCCGGCGGATGTGTGCTGGGTTTTTAATTTTAACATTGTCATGTGGAATGGGGTTAAAGGTGCCAAAATTCTGTTTTGGATTTATCTTATTACTAACTTGAATCATTGCAACTTAAAGTTCATTGTTCGTATATAATGTGCCGCAGTGTTTAATATATAGAATACAATAATTTTATAACTCATCAAAAACTGTGACTGTCTGATATAACTGCGATCCTGATCCGTATAGTTGCATACATATCATCATATTTTAAAAACGTATAAACGCCCACAGTTCACCAAATATGTTAAGTCCCCGTGTAACAGGTGGCGAGCCTGTTGCCATGCACCGGGCACAATGTGAGTCGAGCTTTATTCACAATCATGCATAATGTTTAATAACCGCACATAATGTTTTAATTAAACTCAGGGGTATAGATAGTGGGATCGAACCCGCGAGTTCCGCGATTTCTCGAACGAGTAGTGCCCCGTTTGTTGCACCTCGGCTACCGCTGCTTATTAGTTACAAGTAGATGCAATTCTTTCAAGTATCACACATGTATTTGAGCCGACTTAAGCACTTACTTACAATCACCTCACCTGTGGCTAAGTACTTCGCCAACATCTCGGCAAAGAAGTAGGTCAATAATTTTTGTCCTTATTCCCGAGTAATAGGTTGATATCGGAGTTCATTTCTTATTACAACGCAGGACTACCGACGAGTCACTACTCGTACCTAATAGTGTTCTTTATGTGGCACTGAACGGAATAAGTTCCGCTGCGGTGCGGCGCGGTGCGGTCGGCGAACAATGGCCGACGACCGCGCCCGCCAAATAACTTCACTAAATTCGCGCGTAAATGCATCGTGCTATTCTATTAATTTTAGGGCTGGCGTTCTGGGCTTACTTGCTCTTAGAACCGATAGATGTATTAATAAGAGTTTAATATACGGAGACGAGAATATCTAAATATATATAACTCAAAGGTGACTGGCTGACTGACATAGTGATCTATCAACGCACAGCCCAAAGCACTGAACGGATCGGGTTGAAATTTGGCATGCAGGTAGATGTTATCCCGAAGGCATCCCTTAAGAAAGGATTTTGATAAATTCCACCCCTAAGGGGATAAAATAGGGGATGAATATTTGTATAAATACTAATATTATAAAGCTAAAGAGTCTGTTTGGTTGAACGCGCTAATCTCAGGAACTACGGCTCCGATAAAAAAAAATCAGTATTAGATAGCCCATTTATCGAGGAAGGCTATAGGCTATATAACATCACGCCACCTCAGTCACTATTCCACGCGAACGAAGTCGCGGGCAAAAACTAGTTTTGAAATAAAACGAGTATACGAATCTCATTCTTTCCATCCCCCCATTGATCAGACTAGAGACATCCACTGACCATAGGCCTCCCCTAATGAGCTCGAGCACGACCGGTCCTGCAATGCGAGCATAGAACTTCGATAGCTGCCATATTTGATCGACAAAAGCATCCGTCCTTTTCACTCCTTTGGGTTATCTGTCAAATTATCGAATTTATCGACAATTGTCGATCTTAGACGTCAAATTGGGCTTATAGAATGTTCTATGCTCGAAGCGCTGCGGCCCTCAATCTCATTCTTTGCTAGGCGAATAATACTACATATCTGAGACTTTGTCGCATGGAAGTAAGAATTAACATCAGAAATGATAACTTCATCAATATATTGCAGTAGTTCATCAAGTTATGAGGTTTTTTGATGTCAAAGACGGAAGAAGACGCAGAAAGTCTTACATTATTTATTTATTCTTTATTGTACATATACATATTAAAATAATAATTATCTCAGAAGAAAAAAGAATTAACATTTGCACAATGGGCAGCCTTATCGCTACGAGCGATGTCTACCGGACAACCTTAGGATAGACAGGAAATATGTCGTTGAAAGAGGAAGGTTCAGATGTATGATAAACTAACTTACAAAGAAATATAATAATTTATTAAAATGAACGTATATAAACATACATAAAAATAAATAAATATAATACTTTAATCTCTAATTATCTACAATATTACATTAAACAAACTCTACCTAGTTACAAAGTTATATTTTACATTTATTTGCAACGGAGCAGTTTTATTTCTTGGTTGCAATAAAGAACTAAACATAAAATCGTATAACCAATCTAACTCATCTAAATGAATATGTAATAAATACAAATTCGTCACAACCGTCAGCAATATTTCAAACGCATATCAATAAATTTACGATATAAAGCAAATCAAAGGACGGTAAACACCGCTGAAATTGTTGTCCAAATATTAACCAATCATGGATGCGCATTCCGCCTGTTTGGTCGGCAACGACACGAAGTTGGCTACTTTTTAAGCGTGCATTTGACAGCCCTCGCCGCGGGTCGCTCGCAACGCTGCGGTTTGCCGTGTTAGGCTGCGTGCACACGGGCGACGTGTAATGTAGTCACTGGCACGACAAAAAGTTTTGTGACTGCATTGGAGTTTCTAAACTGTTGTAGATGACTGCTGTGAAAATAAGGATGTTTAATTTTGCTTTTTTATTTGACAGCTAGCTGTTTCCCGCGACTTCATCCGCGGTTACTTTAGTGTTTTAACTATCCCACGGGAACCATTTTATTTTTCGGAATAAAAAGTATATAAGATGTTGGATATAAAAAATGCATGCAAAATTTCATTGAAATCGTCATTTCGGAGATGAGCCCTTACAAACAGAGAAACAAAAAAATCATTTTGGTATTTTCCCGCTTTTTACATCTCCCTGACCTGGTTTTAAGCATTTCTTTTCTATGTTCAGACATTCGACCTCTACAGTTTTATTATATGTATAAAGATAGTGGCATACAATGGAAGTATAGCTCCTTGAATATGAGTTACGCATTACCTCAAATAAATAAAAACGATATGTTGACATCTTATGAGATTAGATCATAGATCTTACTCACGGCAAGAACACAATACAACAAAGTATATTATTTTGCTGCGAACTTCTATTTGGTGAAGATGCTATTACTCTAGTCGGGCGCACAAGATTCTATATAGTACCAGTACCAGTGTGCTCTCTCAAAAATCTTACGTATTGTGAGAAAAGAAATAAAATACCACATTCACATTAATGGGTATGATATTTTTTAACTTTCCATTTCCACTGAAAGAATTTCCAAAGGGGCGTTGTTCTTAACACACAATCATTTATATACTACGCTATAAGAATTTCCTAAGCATCTGTTCGTACCGCAAGTATTGGATTCGCAGCTGCGGCAAGGATTACAATGGTGCCTTGCTCGTATACAGTCACAAACATGTACCTACCTACACTATTGAGCAATTAACGTCTTTACTCCCTTGTAATAGAGGTCATTCAGCGTCGAAATTGTACACATTTTCTTGCTAGTAACAGTATTCAAGGTCACCGGCGCTTGAACTCTCATTTATATGGAGTGTCTTCGTTATGCCCACAGCGTGATTAAGGCTTAAATCTGTAAATATTTTATCATTCAATCTTAGACCTTGTTAATAAGGGTGCAGGATTGAGATAGTTTGTCTTTAAGATCATAAAAAACTTACGGGTTAGAGGGCATTGCAATCTTAACAAGTATCATTAATATGAAACACAGTATAAGAATGACCTTAGAGAGATTACAAGAATATAAAATACTCCAATATTTCGTAACGTGAGTGAAGTTACAAAAACTTTTTGGAGTACGAATAATTTTTCAAGTTTTTCTGATTCGGTTGTATGTTTTTCGCTAGTGTATACTCAGCTTTATTCGCAAAATTTCTTTTGATAATTCGCTGTTGCGGTTCCTGCTGTCGCAAACGCATTTAGCATCAGCGCTACGATGCTGCGTCAGCAAAGAATTTTAAAAGAACATCCGTAATTTCCCCGTAATGGAATACAAAATGTTTTGATACGTGGAGGGCGTTTCGTTGTTATAAATTACGCCAAAGAAACGAGCGATGCGTGAACTAAATAAATGGCTATTATAAACTCATTTATAACATACGTTGTATTTTTCTTACATGGCAATTTAAATTCATCTTTAATGTGTTCCAAGATCCAACAAACGTTACACATTTCTTTTATTTAACAGATACTCTGTATTTTAGTTTTTAAAAGTCGGTTAGTTAACAAACTTTTTGGTTATTTGATGAAAAAGAAATAGAACGAATGTATTTGAAAACGAAACTATTCACATTTGATTCCAAATTCAAAAAGATTCGTTTCTTAAATCCTTTAGCTTTTGTTTATAAAAGAGATTCCTTTAAAGGTCTGGGTTGGTGATGGATTGTCAACTGAAGTAGGTATACACTGAGAGAAAATAAAATGAGTGTCTAGGACTGGCGGAGTATCGTCGTGGGAACAGTTGAGTGACTACCGAGTCATAAATTTCGCGTCACCTACGGATAAGACTTTGGGCTTTCGAACTTGTACGGTTAGTCAAGAAAACGTCTTTGTAAAATGTGTTTTCTCTAAAATAAAAATTACGAAATAGGTAACTGAAACTAGAATATACATATAATCACGACTATGATCACCTAAGGGTTAGTCAGAGACTAAACAAAAGCACCGCAAAAGCAGTCCATTGCGATAGTCCGCGCTTCACCAAGCAGTGACTGCAATCAGCATGAGAAGTGGTGAGGCCGTCGCCGCTATAAGCTATTGGATGGTTGTGCAGTTCTAAGTTCATTAGTTGCCTTTTACAACACCCAAGGAAAGAGTTGGATTGGTAGTATTTTTTTAATGAGCTACCACACGGCTCATTAAAAGAATACCAGAACAAACAGCACAATATTAGGTGCGTAAAACTTTTATATTGACAGCTACAAACATTAGGAGCCCAACGAATAATCCGTGCATGTATTTTAATAAGGAAATGTAGGTAATTTAAATATGCAATCATATTTGTATTTAGATTTGACTGTTGTTCGTTACATTAAAGCAGTGTCAATTGTGTATCGATTAACTTCTAATATCGATAAAGCATGTTCTATTGAATCGTCCTTGGGTAGACCAGTATTAAATTGCTCTACATTGGTAACATACGACGTAGAAACGCATCTATCAAAATAAAGCTTGGAACACACGACTTAATCTCAAAATAAAAGAACTTGCCAGCTAAGCAGTTTTTGGTAAGGTCACATTAAGTTATACATCCTTAACTTTATGCAACAATTTTGATTTGCAAATTATTTAAATGTACAATAGAGGAATTGCTACTATGCCTTTTTAGACCTAGAAGGCAATCCCATCCTGAAACTGGTTCAATACTGATTTTCCTACTCAAATAAATGTCAAATATCACAAATTAGGATTTTTAATAGCTTGATGACGTTAAAGGAAACACAATAATACACAAACGGCACCCCGGCATTAAAACACCAATCAAATTGACCCGTACGGCCTACGTGGCTACACCCAAAACTAGGCCAATTACGTTGTACAAACTAAATATTAATTTGGAAGTAACGTAACTTGTCGACAATTAAGTCGAATACGAAAAGATTACATCGGTGAAAAAAACATATTAAAATGTTCCTTGGTCGGTCGCGTGTTGAAGTGGTGCAGGAATGAGTCGGCTGCTTTTATTCTTGGGCATTAAAAAAGCGGCTTGTGTGACTCACGCGAGCGTTTGTCCGATTTGAATTAAGCACAGGTAGTCTAAAAAGGCTGTAAGGAAGCTTGAAGTAACTTATATTATAGCATCGATTATATATTTAGAAGGGTAGGCAGCGGAGTTGGCACCCATACTTCGATGGATATTTTTAGGTCCCTATGTAAAAGGGGGGCAAGCTTATTTTCATACACAAGGCACGGGGTAAAACAATCAATATTTACAATAAATTGTACCTATGGCAATGACTGTTTTGTTTGTACAAACAAAACATAGCCAGCTAGATTATATTATTGATATTATATGATGATATGTATGTATGTACCTAAATAAGCTTAATATAATTAACTACATTTGTGAATTCAATCACAGGCAAAAATAAACGGCGCGAACATGCTCAACTTGATACGACGATGATATTATCAGTGGCCGTTTAAAAATACTGTGATTTTATAGTCCCTTTCTAGTGGGTTTAAATTTCGAACAAGCACATGCTTCTCAACAGTTCTTTAGGTTGATTGGCAAAACCTGTGTTTATATATTTGCCTACCTCTTCGAGATCACTGGGGTTACTACATCAATGTCTGTAGCGGGCGTAACAATGTATTAATTTAATAAGGTTTGTTAACTTTAAGTTCCCAAGGAATTGCTTGGTATACATCTACTGTCTAGCTTGTGGTCTATAAGTAGGTATTTTACTGGCCTTCGTATTGTTTGTAGTAATTTTTTGAGCCATTTCCCCTCACTCGCGTGCTAGTTCCGCGGCCCGGTCACGTGCATTTAATTTGATGCCAATGCCACGATAAGCCCGAAAGCCAAACAGCTGTAATACGTCACCACTGATAGACATGGGAAATTTATTATGGTAATTTTATACTAACACAATTTTACATTAATAAAGAAATGGGGATCAAAATATTAGGTCCTTACCTATGAAATTGGTGTTTTGTATGGAGATTTTGGGGAATGCTGCATTATACATACTAAATTTTTTTTCAGTTTTCTTCACTACAACAAATCCAACGATCCAAAAAGAGATCCAAAGATCCAAAGATTTGGCATCTATCATTAGACAAGCTTTAGTAATATGTGTAATATAACACTTCATAAAAATTATTGATCGTTTTTGAGTGAATGCAAATAAAATGATGTATTCGGGAGGCACTTAAAAAGAGTTGTCTCCGTGTACAATTTTAACACAATTAAACTTACAACAAATTATCAAAACAAATCAAAAGAGCTCAAAAATATAATCTATTTTTAGACGAGGTAATTATTTTTTAGGAATACTCTGAATCTTAATAGTTACAGACAAAATACTAAGAGAGAAAAAAACACCAATTTCATAGGTAAGGACCCAATATTTGATTAAAATTTTTATACAGCATTAATTATACTAGCTGTTGCTCGTGACTTCGTCCGCGGTTGCTATGGTTTTTAACTATCCCACGGGAACCCTATAATTTTCATTAATAAAAAGGATCTAAGATGTTGACCAGGGATATAAGGTATCAGCATGCAAAATTTCATTGAAATCGGTCCAGCCACTTAAACTCCTACAAGGGTCTCAGTATATGTTGCCAACTTACGGGGTAGAGTGACTACCCCGGAATTTCAACCGAAACATAAAGCACTTGGCGGGAGAAAAAGGGATAGATACAGATACCCATGCAGACCACTCACAGTACCGAGGTTCTCTCTGGTTTTTTTTTGTTTGGTGGGGACTCTGGAACGAAACAAGACTTCGGGTAGTCTCTATTACGAAGTCGGGGAGGGTAGGATGTTGAGTTAGAGACCCCTAAGTTTCAATCTAAATAAAATTAAAGGGAAGTTATTACTTGGGCAGTCATTTCATTATTTGGTCAGCAACAAAAAGTCAGCCAAAATATATTTTATTATATAATTATTTAGCAGCAATATAAATTTATGGGCGGCAATATAATTATTTGGTCAGCAGAATTATTAATTGGGAAGCAAGAAAATTGTTTGGGCTGTAATACATAATAATATGATAACGGAAATGTCATCAGCCTATATACGTCCCCCTGCTGGGACAGGCCTTCCTCATGGAGAAACATATGTGGAGTATGGGCCGTAACACCACCACGCTAGCCCAATGCGGGTTGGTGGGTAGAAACGGTCACATATGCGACCGGGACCAACGGCTTAACGTGCCTTCCGAAGCACGGAGGAGCTCGAGATCACAAAGTTTTGGTCACCCGTCCACGGCCTGACCATGGCGAAGGTAGCTTTGTTTTCGATCGTAGCCAAAGCGCACGGAAATAACGGAAACAATAAAAATAACGGTAACGGAAATGTATTCATATATATATTAGATTAAGGTAATTTTTAATGTCCCACAAAAACAATATATTTTGTGTTATCGAAACATATATTGAAGAATTTGACAGAAGAGAAAACGTTTAAGTTGCGGCCCATTAGTTATTTTGCTGACAAATTAGAAATATTTGCTGCCCATAAGTGCTGACCAATTAGTTATTTTACCTGGTCAATTGTATTTTTTGTTGACCGAAATTCTAATATTTTGCTAGCCGTTTAAATAACACCCAAAATTAGCGCAATAAATCGTTTTATCTGTTGTTTAGATGTGTATTCCGAAATTATCCTTGATTACATGCAATACAGTTCCATTTGCCTGCTGTTTTGCTTACTCTGTGTCGATATCAAGGCACTGGTCAGATTAGAGGTTGCGGCGACTCGAGTATGGGCCGGGACCACGGCCTGCTGTAATTAAGGGCGTACTTGCGGTGTACACACACCGAATATGCGTAGTTTATGAAATATTTGTAATATTTGGAGCTTGCAAACACTAACACTAGATCGCAGCTTAATATCACTCACTACTTTTTAATGTTGTGTGCGAGAGGGTCGCCAGAGTTCATCAAGAGCTTTATGGGTAGACTCCTGTGACTCTAACTCCTGTGATGTCTAACTTGTCTTGATAACGCTTTTTCTTCATAGGATAATGTTAAAGATAGTTATTTACAGAACCTACTCTATGTTTTTGTCTATCATTCTGTTTTATTGGTTGCTATAATTACCGTTTTTTGTTCTAGTAAATACCATAAAAGGGTAAATACAAGTTATTTTGTATCCGGTATTATCTCTCGTTTAATTATCCTCCAACAACCAGCAAGCTCAACAACAGATAATATATTAGGTCCTTACCTATGAAACTGGTGTTTTGTATGGAGATTTTGGGGAATTCTGCATTTTTCATAGTAAAATTTTATCAGTTTTCTTCACAACGACAAATCCAGAGATAATAATATTTGGAATGTATCATTAGACAAGCTTTAGTAATATGTGTGACACAAGTGTCACACATATCATGAAAGACACATATCATGAATGATGTGTGTCACAGTTCATAATAGTAGATTAGTAGCCAAGGGCTGTAAGGCATCAATTGCAGCCCGAGATATTTAGGCGCACGAGCGCAGCGAGGGCGCTTATAGTTCGAGGGTGCAATTGATGCTTACACCCGAGTTAATACTCTGCTTTACATCTCGATTGTGAGGTAAGTGGAAAAAAAGGCTTTACAAGAATAAATAAATTTATTTTCAAGAACTAAATTTAGCTTCGCCGTTCGATATTCAAAATTGATGAAAATAGCGAAGCGACCTCTTTTGTCATTGGGCTGAATGCATGATGTCTAGTGCCAGTAAGATGGTTAGATGTACGCGAACTTTTTGAAAGAGTTTTTTTTTAAATTACTTACCGCCCTAGGGCGTTTCTAGCTACATTATTAACCTAGGGCGGTAATTGATCACTTACAACCCGCATCTGGGGGTATTAAGGACCTACTTACCGAACATGAGAGATGTAAAAATTATTTATCGTTTTTAAGTGAATGCAAATAAAATGATGTATTCTGGAGGCACTTAAAAAGAGTTGTCTCCGTGTCCAATTTTAACACAATTAAACTTACACAAAATTTTCAAATTAAATAATACGAACTCAAATATATGGTCTATTTTTAGAAGAGGCAATTATTTTATAAGAATGTTCTGAAACTTAATAGTTACGGACAAATTGCTAAGACATAATAAAAACACCAATTTCATAGGTAAGGACCCAATATTACGTAAAGTTTGTTTTTGCAATTATTTTAACCTCTATTGTGTGTAACATATACCTACTTCTTTATGTTGTAATGTGTATAGAACACACACAGGATGTTCAGCTCCGACTTCCAATTCCAATCCAATCAGACCCATTATGAAACTTAGTCAAAAGCCCAACTAAAACCTAAAACCAACGCTATTTACAACTTTGTACCAAACTTGTATCATAACAAGTTCCGAGCTTAATCAAGCAACGTAATTACATTAGTCCTATTCGTCTCAATCAAAGTAATCCCAGATATATAGGGGGTGCGGGGCGCACTGCAGGTTATCTCAGCACGATACACTACCTCGGCCCTTAAAATATCCGATGGGTTTAAACGCTTATGGCGTTTGATAAATGATTAGTCAGCAAGGCCAGAGGGCTCGGTGAGGATTAAAATTAAGGTTGACCTGATTTTGTTGGCAATGCCAGGTTGTAATAGTTAGAAGTCTCAACAGAAGTGCTAAGCGACTGATTTGAATTTCGAATTGTATACGATTCAGAAGTTAATAAAAACTTTTTACAGCGATCCCTGATTTATCGTTTTATTTTTTATTTCTGCTGAATGACTGAATGAGCATTTGAAATTCGAATTCTAATGACATGTTTCTGATTTCACCGCTGACTTTGACGATTGAATTACTTTAACATACTGAATCTTTATGTTAAAGTTTTAAAATAGTTTCGAAAAAATCTCGATTGTTTCCTGCCAGTCCTTACCAAATCGCCGTCCCGTCCCTGGCGATTAAGTAAATAATTATACGAAATAATACTGAGAGCCCGAAGCCCGTAAGCGGTGCCGTGACTCTCCGCGTATACCACGCCTGCAATTAGTCCGTCACGTCAAACGCTCGCGTGTTCGCCTAACGGCCGCGATACCCTGCCCACCTCACCCTAGTCACCAGGAATTTTAATAAACATTACACCGTTTTACAGGTAAAACTACCCAGCGAAATGAGGGTTGATATTTAAACTAATAAAAGATTAAAAAATAGGTCACTTTTTACGACTGTCCTGTGCACGGCTCATCATATGGTTACGTGAAATAAAGCCAAAAAGGATCAGTGACATTCCTTTCCCAAATTCATGCGATAAGAATAAAGATGGGCGTAAACGACCCAACAAATAAACGCTATTCGTACAAAACATCGGCAGCCAAAATAAGGGTTAACGCCTCATTTGAATTTAGAATGCAATTTTCTGTTCAAAATGAGGTTAATACTGGCCGTATAAATGCACTAAAAAGAAAATATAGAAGGAAAGTTCCAAATTCAAATACGTTCGCAACGCTATTACTACAATCGTAAATAAGTAATTGTTCCTAATTTAAATTTCAAACAGCTATCTCTGCGCTGCGTTCAGAAATGTACTGGTATTATTCATAGTCACAGTCAAAAGGCGTTATTTAATTTGCGATATGCGGAAACAGTACGTAGCAAAATAAACGGATAACAGCGTCGGGACGCGCGGCGTTACACTTATAACTCGATTTGCTTTTGTGAAATTCAACAAACAGACGCCCTAATGGGACAAGAGTTTAAATTCAAAATGAATTATAACATGTAACTAAAAGGAACGCGAAACTGCATAGTTATTATAAAGTACTGTTTGTTAAACCCGAGCAATGATTAATAGCAACATATTTATCTTTGCCACGCGAAGTTATAAATGACGGCATATGCACTGCTTCAAAGGAGGAAATTAAGAAAACGCAAGCTTCTTTCACGGAAACATTGCATTAATCTCGGCGTGAGCGGTTGCAGAAATATTCACTTACAGTTTAGACATAAATCTAGGCTTTGCATCGTTCTAATACTCGTAGAGACATGTAATTTCCACAAATGACCTATGTAAAGCGATCTGCGCAAGGTGCAATAACTCGATTTGCGAATAAATGGCTCGGAAGTTGATCTACGGCGCCTTCCCCGCACCAAAGACTTGTGTTAGAAGTGTAAATCCAAAGCGCACATTTCCATTGCCGTGTTGGTAATGCCCGAAATTTCCAGCGTGAAATTAAAGCTGCAATACAACGGGGCTTAACGGAATACCGAATGCAGTTTCAATGTTTGCCGGCGACGCAGTACAAGTAAGATTTTTTGTTGCCGCCGATTTTTGAGTACGCGATTCTCGCTCGGATTCCACTTTGAAACGTTTCGCCCCAAATGAAAAATGGCAGCTTAACTGTCAAAATGGTTATTGATGAGCGCTCAAAAACTTTTATTGATGTTGGATTAGTTATTATGTGAACAACCGAGCTTGTTTTATTACAGGAGAAAATATATTCTCCCCACACCTAGATTGAAAAAGTTTAGGAACGTTTTCTAGAGTCGGAGAAAATATTTATTCAAATTGAATAAAATGGCTAGTGGAGGGATACCACCAATTTATTAAGTGTCCTTAGTTTCAACTAGATTGCCAATCTTGGGAGCTTCCGATCTGTGGCTTAGGTCCGCTCCTCCAATTACTTCTAGTAAGTCACTTTAGTCGGACCTAGGCTAGATTCTCGAAATAGGGATCCTGTATGTTCTCTCGTTCTCGCCTATTGATTTTCCTGGAGGAGTGAGGAAGACGGAACAATGTGAAGTGCGTGATAATCGCTGGCTGGCCTGGTTTAGTAGATTGGCGCAGACAAGTGGCACTAAGTTAGCGTCGCGGTACGGCGTCCATTGCCCGAGTGCCGATGAGAGCCTTCCAAATTATTGAGAAATTGCTCCGTGCATTGCTGGAGCAAATAGCTATGTTCAAGGGATGGCCGGCACAATTACGCCCGAGAATGTCGAGGCTTGTTTCTTTCAATAAGCATTATTAATGTGGACAATATTCCAAAGGAAGATCGCCGTAGGCTTCGTCGTGTTGAGCTCGAGGGCCGTTCCAGTCTATTGTTTTTGTGCGGTTGATGGGTGCTTTGAGCACGTACTTAATTTGTCCGAGTGTGACGAAATGCAGCCCACTTATAAGGATAGTGTCTTAGGGTCGTAGACAGAGTGCAGTCGCAGGTCCTGCACACATCTTTTGCCACTCGATAATTAGGTTGTCTTATTAAGTCCGCCTTCCGTTGGTGAGGGGAGGTTCGTCCCCATTTATCTTAGACGCCTTAGCTTGACACATCCTGAACACACTCGAAAAATGATACTTAAACACGAACTTCTTAGGATGAAAATTTATTCGCTAGAAAATGTAGTAGTTTAATTGAACTTTCGTTAGAGTATCTAAAAGGGCACAAACTCGTTCAGATATTAACAGATTTCATTTGCAAAGTTCCGCAGCAACATCCGACAAGTTGTATAACAATTCTCCATCCGATTCCAACTTCTCTCGGGTAACAATCTAAGCACGTTTTAATTCACAAGTTTTCGGGCTTGATGACTGCACCCCCTGGATGCAGGGGGGCAAGGAAGTGGAGGGGGGGATCGTGACGTGAATCGTGAGCGGGACAATAAAAACCTGGGAAGGTAGGGCACTTCTTTCAGGAAATTAGCTGTCACATTACGTACCTATTACCGCTCCGTTTGTATTTGGGGCCTGATTAACCGCGTTTTGGGGATCGAATTTAGGGGCACGCAGGACGTGCCTAGAGCCCCAACTAATTATCGCGTCGACGGACGACCGCTCGAGGACGTTACTCTATTCAATACGCGTGCGGCGACGCGGCTGTTTAGCGACCTCGCTGGTAATCTCGACGGCGATTCATTACGGCTTGATTAGGTCATTCTTTCGGGACGATCGCGATTTAACGATCTGCGATAAATAAAAGAAATAGGCCCCTGAATGTTACATAGAACATTTCTTTTGTGCACCGCAAAATAAAACCTCCCAAAATAGATATTTACAGAAACTTGTACCTTTGTCCAAATTACATTAAGGCGTCTCTTTGATACACTATAGCGATCAAATGGAATTTGGTACAGTAACAATAGACTTTAAATGTATACGCTTCAAATATTTAGATATTAAAATTTTATACACGTACTTGTATTCATATTTTAAATTTTTTTGTTAGATATAGATGTGAATGAACCTAGAAGAAGCGGTCGATTAACGTATGACAATATTAATGTTTTGTGTAAAATATGAGAAGATAAATAGGGTAGGGTGCTGATCTAATAAAAGAACAAAGAAATAAGAACGATTGAGAGGATGACATATGATTAGCAGATAGGAAAGAAGAAAAAAAACACATTGATCTTGCAATCTAATTAATAAAATTAATAGAACACCATATAAGAGATGATAAGCACACCTAAATATATAATATTACGACCAATGTAAATACAGAACAATTTTAAGGAGTTTTAATGACAAACTGCACCATATAAAAAACTATGAGACCATGTAGAACATAAGAAATAAATCTAGGTCAAGTTTCACATAAAATGTATACAAGCGTAACAAAAAAAAGCTGTTCTTCTGTTCAATCTTCATAAACTGTTAAAATGCACATTTATATATTTTAGTGCGGTAATTAAACGAAATTGCAAAAAATATCGGGGTAGCGTTACACGGCCCGGGGTAAATGAAGTTACGGAGCTAATTATGAGTAATGACTTGTTTCTCATGCCGCTAACACTTCAATATTCCGTCTGCCTCTGACGGCTGTCGTTAATTTTTATTTGCCCTCCGCTCTCGAGCAGTTTTTACACGAGCGTAACCCTAGCGCTAAATTAGTTTTTCTTTTAAAAACTTCTGGCTACGTTTCCGAACGCGCCACTTCTGTTTCTTTTCTTGAAATGAGGTATTATTAAAATAAAATAAATGCAATAAACGGCCAGTGCTCTTTTATCTGTGTACCTATAATTTTGTATCGTTGTTCTTAATATGAATTGGAATGAAATTGGAATACGAACTTAAATTTGTAAATATGGCTGGAAAAAATATTAAAGATGAAATTAATAGAAAAAGTCCAATGAGTGGACTTTTACACTAAATGAACAACTGAGGTGTCTGGATTTTTTTATTTTTTTCTTTGTAAGACTAGAAAATATTCGAGAAAGATATTTCAGTGTTAAGAAAGATTTAATAATATAAAAACAAAAACTCTTGCTGATATCTTTGTTTTGTGCGATGGACAGAAATAATTATCGTTTGATTTATTTTGTGTTAAAGTAGTCAGGAAATCAGGTAAAGTACAAATCAGAATTCGAACCCGGATTATCCGCAATGGCGACCTTTTGAAACCGCATACAGACGACTCGCCTACTAAAGAAATGAAGCTAGTTAAATTTAAATTAACAAGAACAGTTTAATTAAACAATAACTGACTGTCGGTAAACAAACACTAAGATATATAATTAAGATTAGAACAAGTTAATGTAACTAAACGGGTATAAGTTAGCGTGGGAGGAGTTAAGCAGGATGATTTCTGTTTAAATTATAACCACGTGTTTTAGTTAAGCATAAAGTTAGGGTCTGTGGGACAGCGGAAAGCGAAGCTAAAGATCTACTTTAGCTGTCACACAGACCCTTTTTTTTTGCATGTTTTACTGATAATTATCCATTGCATGTATGCTGATAATAATTTACTTCCGCCTCTTGACGTCGCACTGTCATTATCATCAGACAGCTCTAAGCCCTTGTGTGAAATTAGGCTAGTTCATAGGCGTGTGTGTGTGTTTGTCTCGGTTGCTAATTGATACGAAAAAATAAGATCATTGTACTCCCGACTCACTCAATTTGTACCCATTTATCGGTTTTAAGCACCTAATTAATTCATCAAAGGAAATTAATAAAATCATTAAGTTTTTCACCATCAAAAACAGAATCACGTCTCCGGCAAAAAGTAAAAATAAAACTTCAAAATGGAACTCAATAGACGTAACTTTATTAAAGAAATTATATTCGTCGCCGACTTTACGTGTAGGCGTAAGAATAGCGGTAGCCATTATAAAGAGAAGGGTAGATTTTTTTAGGAAATCAGACTTTTTAATTATAAAGGGTTAAACTAAGCGAGCACTTTAAGGATACGGATGAATTTAAAAAGTTTTTATATTAAATTTGCTATTTACTCCAGACTTGATGTTGTCTAAAAAACTTAAACATACTAGAATATTTATCTGTGTTATCGTATCGGATTATTTGTAAGATATTTGAGTCATATCATCAAAAAAAATCCTACAGATGTAATATTGGGTCCTTACCTATGAAATTGGTGTTTGTTTTCTCTCTTAGTATTTTGTCTGTAACTATTAAGATTCCGAGCATTCCTAAAAAATAATTACCTCGTCTAAAAATAGACTATATTTTTGAGCTCTTTTGATTTGTTTTGATAATTTGTTGTAAGTTTAATTGTGTAAAAATTGGACACGGAGACAAGTCTTTTTAAGTGCCTCCCGAATACATCATTTTATTTGCATTCACTTAAAAACGATAAATAATTTTTATGAAGTGTGATATTACACATATTACTAAAGCTTGTCTAATGATACATGCAAAATATTATTCTCTCTGGATTTGTCGTTCTAAAGAAAACTGATAAAATGTTAGTATGGAAAATGCAGAATTCCCCAAAATCTCCACACAAAACACCAATTTCATAGGTAAGGACCTAATAGTTTTCGATTGTTTAAGATTGTTTTTTTGAACAATAATTTCGTGGCCAACGAGATTCGGATTCGAGCACGACCAACCTGATTATCATCAATGCTCTTTTTTACATTTTTTAAATACAATAGTAAATAATAAATTCGAACTACTAATAAAACCAAGATAATATGTAATAATATCATCGGTGTCTTAAAATCAGATTTCGCTTTACTAAATTACGGCTGTCATGTCACAGTTCATGCTAAATAGTTTATTTATTACAAATCCATAAAGATGCGTTATTTAAAGTAAAAGACAAATATCAACATATCTGAGCTCGGAACCTTCTTGGTGTACTTTTTAACCGAAAATGATTGATTTTAGCGACGAAGATTTTTGATTGTTTTGGTTTGATTTTTGTTGATATGATGCACAATTTTTTGCATAATATAATCATTTCCTAATAATCATTGGCTTCGATCGAAAACAAAGCTACCTTCGCCATGGTCAGGCCGTGGATGGGTGACCAAGACTTTGTGATCTCGAGCTCCTCCGTGCTTCGGAAGGCACGTTAAGCCGTTGGTCCCGGTCGCATTTGTGACCGTTTCTACCCACCAACCCGCATAGGGCCAGCGCGGTGGTGTTACGGCCCATACTCCTCATGTGTTTCTCCATGAGGAAGGCCTGTCCCAGCACGTATATAGGCTGATGACGAATCATTTCCTCGTTTACGTGGGATGGAAAAGATCAAATAATTTTCACCACGTACTTTTTGATTCCCTCTCTAACGCTAGGATTCAAATTTCTGAATCAGTCGCTGCGCTCGTGATTAAATTTTAGAATCCTTCGCTTGTAAAATCATGAAAATTGATCACGTGGTTAAAAAGCAAATTTGTATTCTTGTATAACAAATAACTATTCTCTTTTATGTACAACACTGGAAAAGCACTCACTCGCATATCACTTTTAAATATGAAATTACAATTCTTTAATGGTCACATGTTTCATACATTTTTTTTAATTGAGTTGTTTATGAATCTCACCTTGAGATTTTAACAAGAAAATTGCCAGGTGTTATGCGAGTTAATTAATTTGGGCTAGACAAGATGCAGTTAATTATATTCTGTACAAACAATATATATAAGTGACAATAATTATCATATTAATTAATAGAAAAAAATATGTATATAAATAAACATGATGTTAATGAAATGATGTTGCAGATTCTACGAATCGTACGATTCCTACAGTCGGTATCAAAAATGTGTATTTTTTCAGTCTAAAACATTTAGTTGGTTTTATTATTTTTCAGCCTTATATTTATTTACAAGACTTATGACTCCACCAGTCCCCCCCCCCCCCTTAGTTTTTTCTTTGATATTCTCTTGGCAGTGCAATGGATACAAGAATATTCGTTGCGGCAAAATTATATTGCGAGTAGGTATAGATCATTTTCTTGATTTTGACTAGAATTGACTTATGTTAAACTTACCGTAGTTATTCTAAGGGCTCCGTTACTTCTGCTCGGTATCTGTAAAAAAGAAAACAAAATAATATTATTGTATTTCTGTAATGTAATTTTATTTATTTTTAAACATAACTAATCATAACGCGCACGTTAATTTAGAATCACATTTCGCCAGATGTGTTAAGTCCCATGTAACAGGTGGCGAGCCTGTTGCCATGCGCCGGGCACAATGTGAGGCAAGCGATATTTGCAATGAAATGTATTTAAGTTTTATACAAAATCAGTGCTAGAGATCGAACCCGCGATTCCCGCGGCCTAGAGCGAGAAGTGCTCCGTCCTTCAAACTCGGCTACCGCTGTTTTTTCTTTTTAGACACATTAGATTTTTAGAGACATTTTAGAGGTCTTTTCTATTAATATAAACGGGGGTTAGGTAGCGAGAAATGGCTACCTTCTTTGTTAAATTTGTAGACACATTTTTTCACGAGATATGAATGCATTTATTTTATTTTTAAATGCCCGAAATGCTTTGTTAACCTTGCTGACTGAAAATCGCAATATAATGTTTTAACTTTTATATCAAAACATTGAAAATATTTAGCAGAATACTGTATAGAATAAAAATCAATCAATTTTCTGTGATTGTTCAACCAAACAAATTTTAAAAGTATTGAGATAGCCGGTTATTAGTAATGTTACTGTATTATGACAGTAGGTCGCTAGTTCAATCCCTGCACTATTGATTTTGAATAAAACTATAACTATATGAATATGTAGTTCCAAAAAAATAAAAAGCTCGGAAAAATTGCGCTTTTCTATGTATATTACAATGTTCCTATATAACAAAAATATATGTATACATGGACGTCATAAAACGTCGCGTGTTGAAAGGCGATAAATAAGGTAGTTAAGAATTTAGTTAACCATTGCGACGTCGAGTCGAGCCTCTAGCTATTTCAAAAACAATACTAATATATCAAAAGTTTAGCGACCATACTAACAATTCGAATATATCAAGTCAACTATATAATAGACATTTCATAATTTCTGACTCTTGTCGAGAAATCTGGTCGAAGAAACACTATTTAACTTGTAGACAGCTTTTTTCACGAGATCTGAATGCATTTATTTTATTTTTAAATGCCCGAAATAATTGCTGCAAGTTAAAATTTTGATTCTGATTTTAATGACATAAAAACCATTGCGTTGATGACGATGAAAGCCGCTACGTCACATTTATTTTCTTTTTAATTATTTTGCATACAAAAGCAATTTTCTTCAAAATAAAAGAAACGTTATTCATACAAATAATACTTTTAATAACTTTATTATTTATAAAATATTTTATGGTTGTCCGGTTATATTTAGAATAACGTCACCTTTCATCATTATTAAAAAGTTACTTTAAAAATGTCGACGTGTACAGACGTCTTCTACATTAAATACAATAAAGCATATATTTCGCAGACGAGTCTTCCTAATTTTCGCAACGGTAATTAGCGGCTTGGGACGCGCAGCCGTCGTTCATTTGTTTTCATGTGCTTTGTCGGTCGGAGAAGGATTTGCATTAGTTTAAAACGTTGTAATAGACTTATTTAAATAATATCATTCACATTACGTACTTTATTGGTCACGCACAAATAAGTTTAAGTGTAATAATAATCTATTTAAAAACAGAAAAAATATATACCATAATTTAGATATATAGGTCTATCTAGTGAAAGCAGTCAAAAAAAATTGCACGATTCTAATAATCTTCATTTTAATACAAGAATAGTCATATAAAATAAATTATTCTACAATGATCATAACTCATTCTTAGTTGATAGGACACAATATAAAAAAAAAATAAGAAAAACTCGTGAGTATTCTTTATTTCAAGTATCGTCTTCTTTTAGTCTACTGTGAGTTTGACATCGGTTCCAGGCCGAATCTTCAAGTGAAACCCGTCTAAAAGGACTTCCATTACAAAATTATCACGACTTTTATTCCATAAGGGTTCGTCAGAGACTAGGCAAAAGCAAAATAGTCTCTTCTTAGTTTGGTTAGTAAAGCTCTATAAAGCGTGTGTTATCGAAATCTAATTATATATAACTTAAAGGTGACTGACTGACTGACATAGTTATGTAATAACGCACAGCCCAAACCACTGGACGGATCGGGCTGAAATTTAGCATGCAGGTAGATGTTATGACGTAGGCATCCGCTTAGAAAGGATTTTGATTAATTTTACCCACAAGGGGACAAAATAGGGGATGGAAGTTTGTATGAACTTTTCGTAAACTTTTATCGGTCTTAAATCAAAAGCCACGCGAACAACGTCGCGGGCACAGCTAGTAGCTAGTAACTTAAAAGGCTTATAAAGTATGAAATATAATCGTTATTAAATAAAAGCAGTACTAGAAACCCCGAACACGAAAGTAAGAAACATTAACTCCAAACAGCTGTTGAAATCGCTCTATATGCAAGTTACGTATAAGTACGTACGAGTATAAGTACCTATCTAGGCACCGTTGATTGTTTGTATGAAAAATTGCTGTTCGGAAAGCTCGCGTCACTGCCGTATGCAAAGCTAGCGGAAAACTGAAGTTTTATTTTACCTGGATTTATTCTTTTAAGTTCTTTTCTAACGATCACGGTTCAAACAACTTGAAGAATTTTTAACTATAGTATGAACTTCTGTTGATTGACTCAATCTATGTCTTCGAGGGACGGCAATATACGTCGGCAATTGAGTTTCATACATATTTGAATACGATTTGGTAAAAACGCTTAACCCGTAAAAGGTTATTTGACGAAATTAACCACTGGATTAATTAAGTTCTAGGTCACATGGTCCCCAAGGTTTTATATGGTCTTCCGACGCAAATAAATATCACATTTTCGTTTAAAGAGAGTGATACACTAAAACACCTATTTTGTGATGGCGAGGTACTGATTCCTAAACGAATCCGTTGTCTGGATCCTAGTAAAGAGAGATACAACTTTTGTAAACCAAAAAGATCCCCCAATTTATGCAGGATCTGGGGCTAGAGTAGGTATAGCTTGAGGCTTGTAACCACTTCCCTAGTTTAGTGGTTAATCCCTACTAGACTATGGCGGTTGGGAGGTCTGGGGTTCACCCTGGGGAGCAGAAAAACTTAGGTTCGGTTGGTGCTAGGGCTTCCAAGCCCGCCTGGCTAGCTACCACCGTCTTACCTAAATCTGTCGCCATAATAACAATGTTATAAAGCATTGTTGTGTTCCAGCAATTAGAGGTTAGATAGCCAGTTCCTTAGTTGAGCAATACAGGTGAAGCTCGCTTCCACCTTAGGCCTTATCGTGAGATGAAGGCCAAGAGCTTGCCTGTCATGTGTAAAAAATATTATAAAAGGTAGCTAGAATCACAATAAATCTGTAAAGGTCGAAGCGAGGAAAGGCTAATGCAGCTTAAGGACCGTCCCAAGAAAATAATAATACTAATATCGAATTATTGTTATTGCACCCACGAGCAAAGCCGTTCATAATACTGTGGTTTTATGTAAATGCTTACCAATATTCAGGACCAATATATACAAATATAAAACCAAGGAGTTTATAGCCTACGAAACAATGCCCGCAGAGCTTTGGCGGATCTTGTCAAATAAGATTAGTGCCAATACGATACTTTATTTACAAATAACCTTGTATTGGAAACTAAACCCGCCTAGATGGAGGAAATCAGGTCTAGATGGAGCACGCAATTTGCAGTAAATAAGGATATCGGTATAGCGTCATTATCCCGCGGCCGCTACACGCGCCTTTTTTAATGAGTCCTGTTCCATCTAGCTTAATGTTCCATCACGAAACCAATTTCTGCTTATAATTAAAAAAAACTCTACAACTTCATAGTTTAAGTAACTTTTCCTGTTTCACCAATTAAAAGCGAAATTGAAAATAAAATTTTACTCCAACGATAACACTTAAGAGCGGATGAGCAAAAATTACGCCCGCGCAGAAAACAACAGAAGCAACTGCAACTAAAATGAACGCGGAACCATTTCCTACGGGACTTAATTACAATTCGCGTGTGCTCGGCTAACGTGTAAATACTATCGAATTTTCCTAAAAAACGTTGCACGTTTTGTTGTTGGATTATACAGTTTATCCAGAGAGTGGCTAAATAGAAGGCGTTTGACGCTGTCCCCTCTAGACTTGACGGGACAAAGGAGGGACGTCCGAGATGGTTTCTAATTACGACACAGACCGTTATGCAAATCGGGGGTCGAGGCGGCGAGCTCTTTGTCTCTAATAAACATGCGCGGCTCTTGCGGTCTGACCGCCAAATTGCTCGCCTTCGCCCAGCGGGCAATAAGACCACTCGAATGCTAGTGCTCTCTGTACAATTAGAGCTCTTTGATGGAATCGACATTCTGTTTTTGAAATACGAATTGACCATTCCATTTTCAAATTTAAGCGCCGTTATAAAATTGGTAAAGACCAATTACCTACATGATATTTTAGTGCAGGCGTTCGTTATGTTTTGGCCGGGCGATGGACCTATTTAGCTGGCAGATGCGTTCCGGTAAATGGAACGGTCTGAGGAAATCGCCAGGTCGTGCCGTGACTCCGGCGTTCCGAAACTGGGCTAAAAGCGCCGCTTAGCCGCCTCGTTCGCCGGTGATTTTTCACATAAAATGTCTCGCCCAGACAGACCGCCGATTTTAAACGAGTCTACGAGTGCAGCTATGAAATACAGCGTCGTGATATATCAGTGTTTGTTCAACGCTTATAATAATATACGAAGTGAACGACCAAACTAAATACAGGTATAATGCTACCAAATGTTCTTATTTTAGGGTCGAAGGGATTCGGCCGCTTATACCATGGCGAGTGTACTGAAGACCTTTCTATTCTCACCATCTTCTTTGCTAGCCTAGCTTTTCATTATTTCTATTTTCTTTCTTTCGGATACGGCCCAATAACTCTTGTGTAATACAAGACTGGTGCGGTCATTTTTGCTACAACTACCCTTGCATCTCGACTTCACCATAAGTTAACATTAGCTGAGCAAGAGTCATGAGTGTAGTTTTCTATAGAAGAACAAAACTATGGAAGGACGTTTGCGGGAGGTCCGCGCGAATTTAGCCGCGTTGCATTTTCGTATCGTTGGGGAAGTCGTTATGGCCGGGCTGCGCGAAAACGGCACGAAATAGTCCACCTATCGGTCTCTGCGTGGACACTGTTTCGTGCATTAAGGTGGGAGAATTTTAAATGAAAAAGTAAAACGGTGGAAACAGACATTTTAGCAAAACTAGTACTCCCATAGACTACGTTTGATGTGGGCACATTACAGGGAATGCTTGCAAAAAATAGAAGCAGAGAAGAGCTTGCAAAGTCAAATATGAATCAAGGAACTGGCACATCAAAATCTAGAAACATTAATGCTGCCGCTGATGTTACCCGCTGCTAATTGCTAGTTCCGCTGCCCGTTGCCCGTCGGTTACCGCCGTGATTTCTCAATCTCACATACACTGCACCGAGGGCAGTTATAACGGTCGAAGCTCGAATCTTAGTGAAAGTTCGCTCGTCACCGCCGTCTTAACACCGCCTCCTCATCAGCCAAGCGAGCCTGGGCCGCTAGCGCGTCCGCAGAAAAGCAAGTAAGTGTGCATTTTGCTTCCTATCCTTAGAGAGCTGTGACTTCTTCTTTTCTGTCCTTTGCAGCTCTTATAAACTCCTACACATCGATTGCGTTATTGCAAGCGCCTGCTGTAGCTTTTTTAGACCGCAGAAAATACAGCCTACTAAAACTCCGCTACCGAAGGGGAAAAAGATCCAGCATTTGTTGGTAACATTAATGAGATTTATTCTAATCCCTATCCATTTTTTAATAATGAAATAAAGGCCGAAGAAGCGCTGGCATGAGAAGTATAATAATGAAGTAGAACCAAGCTGACGAGTGACAGAGTGGAAAAGAGAGCCAGAAAGAAGACAAGAGATATAATATTTTTGCATATCAATTTTTAAACCCTTTACAAAACCTACAAAGCGAGATAATATGTGATTGAAATATGACTATTTAATTAAACAACATTTTAAACAGCGGTGACCATATATGAAATACCGACGCAATAATGGACTCAAACATTTCCACTTTAGTCACCGGTTGAATACTAGATGTTAATTACAGAGTCATATTTCATAAGCGCGGGGCAATGAAACGAGTTTCAATTTCGTAAATAATTTGTGTGAAAATACACCACAGCGTAGAAGATACTGTATGGACGAATCGCAGCAGGCTTATTAGTACTGACAGGGGATAAGCGGATGTTTTTTAACTTTGGAGAGATATAACTAAATGAGAATGTCGTTTACAGTCATGGAATTGGCTATAATTTCGGTCATGGTTTCATGGTGAAATACCCGCATTCAACACAGGCTGGGGTATAGACACCCACAATTTCTTGATATGTCATTATGTAATATCACCAAGTAAATAACATACATACATACATAAAATCACGCCTATAATCCCCGAAGGAGCACTGTGTTCCTTACCACATTTTGCCAAACAAAAATTGGGTTTGGTGAGATGAAAAATCGTGAAAGAGTAGTAACAAGTGGCTAGCTCATCGCCTACACAATCACAGACCCAGTACCCAATACGCTCTTAGTCGTCTTTTACGACATGCTAGGCAAGAAAAGCAGTTGGTACATTATATTTGTGACCCGGACCAACACGGGACACAAAATGAAAAGTAAATAAATAAATATACCACCAAGTAAATAAATAAATAAATGTCCTCAGACATCTACACCTATCAACTAGTCCTACTAGTTTAAGCAACTAAATGCTGCTTGTGTTACGGATACTAGATCACAGACAAATATATTTAATAGATAAAAACATTTATTAATTGAGAATATACATATAATAATACATATATAATGAACATCCAAGACTGGAGAACAAATGTCTGAAAATTCATCACCCAAACACTTGCATCCACAGGGGATCGAACCCAGGGCCTCTCGAGATGGCGACGCCTTGAGACCGGACCACTCGGCCACGGAGGTCGTCCGGTCGGAGAAAGACAAACAACTGCAAATGCACTGCACCCATAAAAGTGTCATTCAACTCATTGATTTAGTGAAGTGAACCGACTACCTCAAGAATTGCCTTTTTGAGGTTAGTTCTCCCGTGATGTCTTTTCCCATCTCCACTATCATTGCCAGAGGAAAACTTATATGTTCCCGTAAGTGAAGCATGCTCGTCTCGTTTCTACCCTCCGCATCGCCAAATATTTAGAATTCGTGGATACCTTCATCTTTATTGCATTTTCCCTTTGTATCAGCAGTTTCGAGAATTTCGCCTCTTGAAATTTACCTGTCTCTGCCTCGGTAGATATGAAATATCTGCGTGTGGCCGTTATGGATATGGATACACGACCTCCGTGGTCGAGTGGTCTGAATGCCGGTCTCAAGACGTCGCCATCTCGAGAGGTTCCGGGTTCGATCCCCGGTGGGGGCAAATGTTTGGGTGATGAATTTGCAAGCATTTGGATGTTTATATATATTTATTTATATTCAGGATATTTATATGTATATCTATTAAATATATTTATCTGTCATCTAGTGTCCGTAACACAAGCAGCATTAGTTGCTTAAAACGGCGCTAGTTGATAGGTGTGAATTTTGAAGATATTTATTTATTTATATAAGTGGCGATAACAAAATTAAAATGTTTGTACAGTCACATTCAAAATTCCATTCATAGTCGCTAAAAATTATCGCCTGGAGCAGAGCCCATCAAAATATGTTAAAAATTCATTGGGTCCTAATTATAACTTAAAGTTGAAATTTATTTGAGGCAGTTATAGTTCTTAAAATATGATAGTATGAATGGACTTTTGAATGTGTCTGTACATAACTATTATACTAAATAAGGTAAACATAAGAATTTTAATTTGATGCATGATAAACAAGTATATAACGTAGACACTCCTCGGACACGTCGTGGAATTAATCACAATCCTCATAATAAAGGGCCGAAAGTGTGGGTATAGGAGGTCAACTGCTCTTGTGAAGTGCAATGTCAACTCTTGTAGCTGTACTAGTGGTTATTACCTTTTAGGGTGCATCACCTGGAAGGGGAATCAGGATGAGATTTTGCCCCTATTCAGGTAAAGACGATAGTTTATTTATAACGAACCATATACCATGAACTGTAAGATTTTGATAGAGTCAGACCACACCTCACAGCGACACCAGAAGTAATGAATGAAATAAGAAAAATAAAAGCTTAAATGTGATTGTTTTCACTTGAATTACGCTGTAAGCCACGTTACAAATAGAGTTCATTTTAAAATCTCCTGAGCATTCGTTGGGGTCCCGCAAAGCATTGAATGATGTATACGCGTTCAAATAACGTTTGTGCTATTGAAAAATTCACAGACAGACGATCCGTCTCGGTTAGAACGAAACAAATCAGGGATGGAATGATGTTTACACAACAATGTACAGTCTACAACTCACACACTGCCACAAGCTGTCAGAATTTTTAAATTGCCCTCGCATGTTCCATCGCATAGCCATAAACCACGGAGAATGTTCTGAAGAGCTTTTCTCCCATAAGGATATAAATCAACCTCTCTTTTTCATTCCTGTGCTGGTCTTTGTAGTCATCAATTCACATTTCAGAACCTTTTTGGTCTCACCATAAGCGACATGTATAACGTGCAAAGTATTAGTACCAAATCCATATATTGTTTAAACTTTTAAAAGAATGGTAATTTCGCGTCCGCTTGCTATTCTTAGTTGTCGCCCGTACTCTTAAGTGTTCCTTACTCAATGTACATACATACATACATAAAGTCATGTCTTTTTCCCACAGGGATAGGCAGAGATTAAATCCTTCCACTTGCTACGATCCTTGCATTTTTCTTTCGCTTCATCAACTCTCATTACAGTCCTCATGCATGCTCGGCGATTTCGGGTACTTTTGACCTGGCTCTTTTCTAGAACGTCTTTAATTTGGTCGAGAAACGTTCGCCTAGGTCTACGTCGTCCCGTATCTCATCTCACACCCGATTCATATACCCTTTTAGTCAGTCTACTTTCATCCATCCTTTCCACATGTCTCAATGTATTGGTTAAAATTATTGTTTCTATCAGACTGCAGGGGCCATTTTTGTTTAACATACAAAGAATTTCCAGTTAATAAACCATGTTAATAAAGGAATTGGGCAGCGTGTAGTAGGGACTATGGAACACATTATATTATTATTTTTATACTTTTTATTACAAAAAAAACTACACAAAGTATGCAATGGGACGGCTTATCTCTAATAGAGATGTCTCCCAGACAACCCATAACGTACAGTGAGTAAATTAAATTAATAGAGTATACCACAAATGACAATCGCTAGAAAAAGAGAATACATAACCGAACTAATAAAACCTACAGTAGTTTAATATCTACTAAATATATACCCACCACCATTTACGTATACACACTAATACACACCATACATAAATACTATAACATACATATATAAAAGAAATATACTTATACATAATATTTAAACAAAGCCATGTCCATATTGTCCATGGCAAAGCTAACACAATATTTTATATGTGATGAATTATTACATTTTTAATTATACATTATACAGAATTATACATATTTAATTATGAGCGATCCAGAAAGCCATTCACGTGCTCATTTCACAATATTCTTGAAAGTAGTTTAGATAGTTGTCTGACTCCTAGTTCAAGTGTATCAATTCGTCGTGGAATTCGAGAAGCTCTTAATCGTGCGCGTCCACTAATTGTTGCAGGGCATTGTTTGGATTGCTGAACACCATTCTAAGAAATAATCTACAGGACGACTCGTAAGAAGGATAATGTCTAAAGGGCACTTAGGGCTAGAAATAATATACAAGACGATTCGTGAGAAGGATGTCAAAGGTATAAGGGTACTAGAGAGTTGCTTGAAGTTTCTTTTAGCGATGAAGTTGAAACCATGAAATTAGCAAGAATAAGGTCACTTGCAGAAACGACAGCCTGTCTTAAGAGGTATCTCGTATTAATTGCTGCTAGAAGCGACGGACTGGGAGCCGCCGCATTGAAAGGTGTAGAGCCTTTGGAAAAAGTGGTAGCGACTATGCAAAAGGTCAAAGAAGATGGATAGTTGCATTGGCAAAGAACCAATCGGTGAGGAGATCTATTAAGGAGGACTATATCCAGCTGAAGTTAGGGAGAGTGAAATGGAGATCATAATCATGATAGGAAGCTTTACTCGAGAAAACTATAGACTACTAATAAAAAGGTAGAGTAAAATGATCACAAACAAGCACAACTAACGAGCTGTTTCTAAATCCAATTAAACGTTAAACCCTACAGAACAAAGCCACAGATTACCTAATACATGTTTGACATGAACCGTGAACGGCGTCCGGTATCGATAAAGCGAGTCGATTTCCGTAATCGATTTACAATCGATTGTTTCAATCAAAATACCTCGCCCGCTGTAAATTTTATTTGTGAGCTTATAAACTGTTTGATTGCTGGTCGCAGTTTACGATAATGGACGAAATAAACCATTTTATGGTCAGTAGCCGGGAAAAATTATTTTGGATGCTGGAGTTTATTATGGCAATGCTTTAGTAATTTTAATTGGTATTTTTTGTTAATTATGCTGACATAAACGAGATTATCTTGTACGATGAGGACCAAACTACATAAAAATAGGTCGTCAACCTTCTTGACGATCTTCATAGGTTATTTAAAACAGTCACTGCGACAAGTTTTGAACGCATTATTTTATAGGATGTACTTATTGTATTTCATGAAGAGTTAACACTCATATTTACTAGCAGCGGTATTTTATTCAACATGACGAAATTTCTGTACTTTTACAATATTGCTAACGAAGTAGCTTCTGTTGAATTGTTTCCTACGCAACCACAATCAATGTATACAAACGTTTATTATCCCAGTAATAATAATATAACGTCGGAGAATAATTAATGAAATTAATATGTTATAGGATGCAGGATATTACAACCATTACCCATAGGTAATTAATAAGAGAATTACTCATCTCACATATCTATAAATCATAAAAAAGGGCGTTACCAGATACTGAGGTCGGATTCTAAGTCGCGATTTTTCAACTGAAAAATAAATCCTCGCAATTCCATGAAGGAAAGCGATTGCCTTCGAGATGCTATTAATCGCATTCAACATGAACGTTACTCAGCAGATAAGTTAAGTTAAGCTCGTGAAATGTGGTCGCGACTGAGAAATCATTATTATAATACATTAAGTGGCTGTTATGGGAAGTCAAGATGTGGCACTCTTAAAACGGGGAGAATCCTGTGCCCATAAATGTAAGTTTTCATTTTAAAATACTTCTCACTTTCAGTTGTGGAATGTAAAAAGTTTTAAATTTATATGAGAACTGTGATTTCAACTAGTTTCCGCTTTTCAAGTTTCCCATAATTTTCATGCTTGACATTTCTTAACGCAACTCAAAGTGAGAAGTTTTTGCAAAGAAAACTTGCAGTAGGGGTACTAATCTATGCCACTCGTGTTTATCATTTACCTTCTAAACGAAAGAAAGTTTGCATTGTAAGACTCGTGTGACCATTCAGCAAATAGTTCTTGAAGTCAGCTAAATTGTAACATTGAATACAAACTGTATTGTAAAGTTCGTAAACCTTTTTAAAATATCAATGGATCTAAACATTCATAAATTCAATCAACACCGATCATGGCAATAGTTTTCTAAGTTATCTAAGATTCTCTCTTAACGCTACCGACATCTATAAACTGTTTTTATAGAGATAATCACATCAATTTATAGAGATAATCAATTATAGAGACATCAATAAAATTTCTCTTTACTAAATCTTCAGAGCTCGGAAAGTTGGGGTAAATTTTAGATGGCGATTCTTACACTGAGCACGACGCAGCATCGCGGATGAATGCGTCGCATACTGCTGGTTGTTTATACAGCGTGTTAGTATCGCATAAGTTTCGTTTTAGGAAAGTCGATGGTACCTTACACTAGTTCAACGGTTGGAGGCACCAGGCCGCAGCCCCATCCGTCTGGAGCGCAATTTAGAGGACGTTGATTAATCGCCCGGACACGGAACCGAAAGCATCGGTTAATGAAATAACCGCCTCGTGTGGTATTGTGCTACGCCATTAGCGCTCCTTAATATTCCCGTTTGGAAACCCTGGGAAACAGATGGAAATGTTAATACGGATACCTATTCTAACTATTCGTAACTTTTGACTTAAATCTTCCGCTTTTGATAGAAATGTCTGATTAGATTTACTTAAGTTTTATTGAATTAGGCTTTTTAACTGTTTGTAAGATTTAAGATACCAATGATTTTTTTGTATTTCCCAAAACGTTGACTATGAGTTTTTTGACAGTTTGGGTTTTCGTTAGGATGTGGAACTACGCTCACTACGAGCGCAAGGCTTTAAGGCACACTACGAGGTGAATATTCGACTAAGCAAAGAACATAGGAACCTGATGGATGTGGGGAGCGCACAGCCGATGCTTGTTAAAATCCATAAGGGAGGCCTAGGTTCATCTCTCAGCTAAAAACATGATGGATCATATTATAGTGACATTCATACCATGCATTGTGGTGGTCAAAATTACTAAACCGATTTAATCTAAATTTGGTACACAGATACTCAAGAGCCTGAGGAAGGGCATGGCTACTTTTAATCCCGATATTCCTATGGGAAATGGCGAGTGATACTGCGGGAAGCTACTAGTGGATAATAATATTGATAAAAGACCCAAGACTCGTCTCTGGATACATTTGCATGTTACTCGAAAGGTTTATATGTCGAAACTGCAATAAACCAGTCGCGATTCAAGATTAAGATCAAGCCCAAGTATTTATAGTTTGACGGGAGAGTTTCATCAAGGGTTTTTAAGATAAATAAATCTACTACCTTATCTTCTCTGATGAGAAGAACCAGCATTTAAGTTATAGGCGATGTGGCTTTTTCATTTTATTCAAGCACTTCATTATCATTTCTTTTTGTAAACACTACAACTAGTACATAGGAAAGGTTGATGTAAGTTTTGCAAATTCTAAATTGGTATTCATTTACTTTTGCTTAGTATGATTTTTATTAATAGATAGAATATAATTTTATATCACACTAAACTCCTACTCATCCTCATCTTGCTGTCAGTCAACAGCTCAGCTATCCACTTCCATTCTTCTGAAGTATTTTTTGAATACTGATATCTCATATAATCAATGAAAAGAACACTACAACGACTTCCATTTAAAATAGCCTCGAAAACCGAACCACAACAAATATTAACATTTCCGAAAGATTTATGGCTACAAATACTACAAAAGACTAAAAATACAATCGTTAAAGGATTTACAAACATTGTGAGTAACGACTCGTGAGTGATAAGAAGTGACTCCATTGACAGAGGCACATCCGTCATCCGTGCTTGCTTCGCCTCTGATAATAGCTATTATAGCTATACCTTCGGGACGAGATTTAAAGTCAGAAAAAGATATTAAAATTACATTAGCGAAGTGAAAGCAGGTAATGCCGTCAACTGTTAATTTGTAACCAGAGAGGAATGAATTCGTATAGAAGCAGGAAATTTTCTTTGTCCCGTGTTTGTAGGTGGCGACTTGAACTCCAAATTCCCAGTATGACGTATTTTACACTTAGAATGTCATTTTTTTATACCTACAAGCAATTATACATTTAACAGTGCCAGCGTATTAAAAATTATATACGTGCAATGTTATTTATCATAGTGCGTTTTTAATATAACCTTTCCATACTATGTTTAAATCCAACGTGCTTTGATGTCCTTGTTTACTAGATGATCAATTACGTGGAAGAAATTATGATCACGCTTGACAAAGTAAAATAGAGAAAGGTACTACACAGTTTGTGACGTGTCCCGTATTTTTAAAAATCTTTCACATTGATTTCCAGTGATATTTTACTAAAATACCCATGAAATTTGTATGGACTCGGATCCGATAAAGTTGAATAGACTGATAATGATAGTTTAATTGATATTACTATTTGTAATAATAAATTTAAGTCGCCCTTTATTGCTGAGTGATTAAATCGCCGACCGGTCTGGATGTTTATAAGCTATTTAATATGCATCTGATATTTGTATTGTAATAATTAAATATATCATCCAGTATTCATATTCATTTTTTGTATGGCTAAATGTGGTCTTAAGGAACACAGTGCTCTTTAGGCTCTGCCTACCCCTTCGGGGATTGTGGGCGTGATGTTATGTAAGTATGTATTCATAATGCAAGCGCCAAAACTATTTATTTTGAGCTAGTTAGTAGGAATTTTAGAAGTTTTTAACCTGTCAATGGTAAAAAACTAGACAAAAAAAACATCTATTGTTTGCGATTACCGGTGTTCACGCTGACATTCAAGGGATTAATTTACTGATGAAAATTCATTAAAAGATATCACAGCTGTAGGTATGCTGTAAGTATCAGTCAATACACATTTTAAGATTGAGTGTCGCGTCCTATGTCCGTAACCGCCATCTTGGATTACAGAAAGTAGCCCCTTAAGTTTCATTAAGCGATCCGCAGATACGATACGTAGCCGAATAAATCGCGCTGCAAACTTCGAGCGACGCTCATTTATCGTACCGCCGAAATTGGAGTAACAACTTCGGGCTCCGAGTTGGCATGATGAGGATATCCTCAGATTAATATGAAAAGTTGCTTACGATAAAATATTCAATAAAGATCAATAATCTGCCCATAAAAAAATTAATGATGATCCTGCGAATTTTCTTTTAGTTCTCAGTTCAGATATTAGATATTACTTCGCTATTCATCCATACTATTATTAATGCGAAAGTAGTTCTGTCTGTCTGTCTTGTTTTAACGTCAAAACTACTGAACCGATTCAATTGAAATTACACAAGTACACAGATAGTCTAGAGCCTGAGAAAGGACATAGGCTACTTTTTATCCCGACATTCCCATGGGAACGGGGTAATATCTGCTCGTCATTTTGACGGTGATCATTTTGACATACCGTCAAAATGTAATTTCATTTCGAATTTTAAAATTTCTCTTCATTGTAAAATAATGTCACTACAACAGAGATTTATAACCATGACAACAATTACTCAGATGACACTGACAAGAAATGTTATTTTCATTATTTTATTAATTCGATTTTTAGTTCAACTATAATCAATCAACATTTTGCTAATAAGAGGTAGGAATGTAATTTTGAGCACGCGAACATCGTCGCGGGCACAGCTAGTCTGTTATAAATATGTATGAGTACCCAATTTTATATCACCGCCTTTGATAAATAGAGCGAAATTATTAGATATAAAATCGACTGAAAAGATATCGGAACGCAATATGTCTCTATCGTGAAACTGCATTCTTAAAAGGGTAATTTATAGCGGAGGATTGTGGAAATCGTGTCTCCTTCGTCCCCTTCTTACTGCCGTTAACCAACCCTTCTGTCCGGCCCTCGCTATCGGAGATCGGATGCGTCGGATCATCGTAAAGTGTACGGCCACCTCGGCCGTTCGATCTTCAGATTAGATCTTAGCACATGAGGATTTTATTGTTATAGAGTAGTTCTTTAACGCCTTAATGCGATAGAGGAGCATCACGTCGCTAAATCTTCGTAATGGTATTGATATTAACGGAGTTTTTATATTTCTTTTATGGCCAGGATAGAATTTAGTATGATATTTAATGATTTTCTTTTTTTATACACTTGGGAATTTCCTATTCATTCCTATCAAAAGTAACTTTAGATGGAATGTATTAGGTCCTTACCTATGAAATTGGTGTTTTGTATGGAGATTTTGGGGATGTCTGCATTTTACATACTAACATTTTTTGAGATTTCTTCACAACGAAAATTCCAAAGATATTTGTCATGTATCATTAGACAAGCTTTAGCAATATGTGTGTGAACACGCTAGATAAAAATTATTCATCGTTTTTACGTTAATGCAAATCAAATGATGTATTCGGGAGGCAGTTAAAAATAATTGTCTTTGTGTCTAATTTTAACACAATTTAACTTACAAAAAATTATCAAATTAAATAATACGAGCTCAAATATATGGTCTATTTTTAGAAGAGGCAATAATTTTATAAGAATGTTCTGAAACTTAATAGTTACGGACAAATTGCTAAGACAGAATAAAAACCCCAATTTCATAGGTAAGGACCCAATATTTGCCGCAGATCTTTACCTAGTACAAAAGTCAGTAGCGGTACAATTTCAAGACCTCGCATCCTCTGTACTACGATCTTCTGCAGCATCGTGGTGGCTTCAAAAGTAATAGTGAACGGGACATAACTATGCAGGAGTGTAAAATACGCTCCAATTTTATACGACCAGAAATTATGGTTCAATATACCCACTAGGGTCTAATGAATACTTTGTCCGTTTTAATACAGAAGAGATTCAGAATTTTATTAGCGCAAAGAAACTTTGATTGGAATGGGATATCGCACACTTTGAATGTTTCAAACTTTTTACGGCTCTGACGTTAAATCAAGATGGAAACGAAAAAACCCTGTTTCACGTCTTCGAAGCTTTCATCAGATCTAAGTACCGGGAGTTTTTATAGCTCACCAACTGTATTCAACACGGAGCTCCGTTTAATAGCGAAGTATGTATTTGCTATCTCAGAGTTTAGAGTTTGGGATAAGTTTGAATCAGAACTTACTGTAAATATATGAAGACGTTTCCTGGGATTTAAATCCTGCACCCTGTTCATCCTGTAAATAGATCCTACTCGTAGTTTCAACAATAGTGCCGTGAGCGGGAAGGAAATCAGGAGTTGTCTTAAAATAATTGCAGAAATTTCTGAGTGGTTGTTAGAACCATATAAATATAAAATTATCATCACAATCTAATTACATCCTCCATTGCTGGGCATACCATCGAACATGGAAGAAATACTTTGAAGAAAAATATTCAAGAATTAGCCTCACGAACAAAAGCGAACCTAAAATATGACACCGTGTCGAGACTGTGACACTACATTATATGAAACAAAATAACATCAGCGCTATCTGCTATCTTATATCCTATTACCATATTAACACGTGTTTTTGTTTGTCTCAGCATGAATGACGGAAAGGGATAGAAAAAATATTTTTTTTAAATTAATATTCATTTCACTGACTATTTACTTTCTTACACTGACTATTTCACAACTTTATAGCGTAAAAGTAAGTAAGGTAATAAATTGCAACATTTTCAAAAACTGCCGGATTTTACAAAATGTTTATTTTATCTATTTGATTTAAAATAAAAATTGAATACGCGTCATGTACATAATGTACTTAATTATGTACAAAAAAAACGTTTTTTTAATATTATATTTTTTTTTTCATTATGGCAATATTATTTTGTCGTTCAAAAATAAGAAAAGCAAAGGCAAAGCCATGCAGCCGTAGTCCAAATTTGTTTCATACGCTCTTTCTTCTTTAACTATGGTTCATAAGTTACCGACTTGACACAAAAAATATTTTCCATATTACGAATTATTAAGAGGAGGCAAACGGGCAGACGGTAATTTTAGTTATTAGTCAGTAAAAAACTAAACAGTTATCATCACGAATATCTTTTCGCACATTTTAATCAGTTAAAAAATTTTGCAAATACTTTTCATTGGTTTGCTGCTTTGGTTAGTAAAAGTGTTATCGTATTTTCAAATATTACTCTAATTATTTAAATCACAGTCCACCACACATTCTCTTATTTTAAATACCCTTTTCGTGATTCGTTATGCATTAGCCGAAACTAGTCTCAAATGTTTTTCGTTTTGAAACCGCTTTCATAGTTTCCACCAATTCAGAGGAATGTTTGCTCAACATCTATTTGAGAGCAAAGTAATCTTTCACGTTTCAACGTTGAATCGAATTTTAGACTCATTTTCTGGCAATTACTTAGATATATGTTAACCCTTATGAATTATAAAAGGTGGTTTAAACGAGTTACTCGGTTTTCGCGATTGACGCGGTCCAGTGGTTTTCAAATGATTTGGGATTAACATAAACAAGATTAACATTGAATCATTTTTTATTTTTGTTTTACACAGCTGACAGGGTTTCAGAGATATTTCATTTTTGTTGGCATGTGCCCATAACAACATCAGTTACAAAGCGTAAAACTTTCTGTACAATGTTTATAATTGACCGATTATTTTTTAGACAATTCGAACTGAAGGACTGTGGCTTGAGGAACTCGATGGTGTAGTGGTTCCTTCCCTAAGGTCAGGTCGTGACCAAAACTTTGTGATCACTAACTACTCCGTGCTTCGAAAGGCACGTTAAGCCGACAGTCCTGGTTGCTATTGCAGTCGTTTCTACCAACCTACCCGCATTGGACCAGCGTGGTGGTGTTACGGCCCACACTCATCATGTGTTTGTTTCCATGAAGAAGGCCTGAGCTCAACAGTGGGACGTATATAGGCTGAGGACATCTGTGAAACCCCTGCTCGCCATCTGTTCCAAATTCCAATGACCCTTTGTTGGTCTAATTCTTGAACCATAGGTCTTAGTATCCCTAGACCTGGTTTCCGTAGTCCAAACTCGTTGGACAGAGCAGTTGGACCACTGCTTCGGACTGGTATCCTCATAAAATTTTTAGGACGAAATCATGATATTTTTATGACAATTCTTGGAACTGACCTTGGTCCAGATATTTTATACAGTTTTCAGACAAAAATTGTTAGTCAAATCCACCTTTTGGGTTACAGCAAGAATACACTAGGGTGTGTGTGTTGTGTTGTTATTTTATAACATTCTGAGGCTCCTAAAGCCTGCCTCTTAAATATTTTACACTTTTATTTACGTTCACATCGCTATGTGAACAAGCCCAACAAGATAATAATCAATTCTATTTATAAAATGAGATGAGCTCATTAATTATAAAGTCTTAATAATGGTTCATTAGAGTATTAGACACCTGATATTGCGCTATGATACGGCTTTGTTAGACAATGTGAATTGTAACATAGTATCGTTATAAGGTAATATGATTTTCAAAATTGTGTCGCATATTTGACTAAGGAGCTACCTAGAATAACGCCTTAAAGGTCGGCATAGATTAAAGTCCGCATGCTACGACATATCATAACATATCATCACGCCTCTTTCCCCGAAGGGGTAGGCAGAGATGTTTAACACCCACATTTCGCCAGATATGTTAGGTCTCTAGTGGCGAGCCTGTTGCCATGCACCGGGCACAATTTGAGGCAAGCGATATTCATAATGAACTGTACATAAGTTTGATTCAAACTCAGTGGTACATGCGGTGGGATCGAACCCGCGGTTTCCGCGGCCTCTCGAACGAGTTTTCCGCTGCCTTTTTTGCTACGACACTGACATTTTAGTTAGAGGAGTAATAATATATATTCGTATGTACGTCGGTTAAGGTTCTTGAAGAAAATAGTATAATATTTTTATAGTATTATACACTTTAGAGAAATGTTAATGTTTAGTCCAATCTCAACTTACCGCGACTCTATCAACGTTTGAACTCCAATCAAGCTAAGCTAGTTTTAAGTTGAGATCAATTAAGTTCCATCTTAAGGTAGCGTTTGAGGTCAGATCGAATCGATCAGATGAAACTGCAATCAAAGACGTATTTGATCTCTGACCACTTTTGTCTATGGATCAGGTAAGTTTTCATAATTATAAATGGATTTTTTTAGCTTAGCTCATTCCTATGCTGTTGACATGACGCTGATGATTTTTTAGGGTAAGCAGCGCGTGATCAAAAGTTGCTACGCCACATAGAAACGTACCAGAGAGCTTCTATACATCAGGCGAGACGCATGATGCTTGGCAAATTAAAAAAACTCATAACATATGGAATTACATCAGCGTGACACCCCTAGTTGTTTCGAGGTACTCACCCATAAAAACTCTTAGGGTTTATCACCAAAAGAGATTCGAACTTAGTACATAACTTTTTATGTAACTGGATTGTAATTGAAAACCGTCGCGCAAGTTCTGAAAGGACTCGCTGCCAAGGTTCCCAATTCCGCCATTGTTTTAAACTTAGATATTACTTTGAGTACTCGGAATGTTTTCCTTAATTTTTATATGTATTAAATTTATATTATAATTCAGTTATTAAAAAATACTATAACGTACCATAGTTAATTTACTACTTAATTTATCTATGATGTAACCTTTCCGAAATAACTTGCTAAATAACTAAACACTACGAAAATTCTAGCGCAAATACGTTCGATTTGTTATTGTGACACAATATTATGTTGATAGGTAGGTTAATTTTAGTACTTTCAATACCTGTTTTAAAATGACCACCTTACTCGATTCTTACCTGTAAATAAAGATAACATATATTAATATTACAAACATTCAACTTATACCATACGTTTGTAAAAAATAATGAACAGCATAGGAAAAAATATCTTGAAACAAAAATTATTATTCTTTAGGAATCTATTTGATTGTCATCCTTGAGGTTTACTTGTGATATGTATATTTTTAATAAATAAAGAAATAGTCAGTGTCTAACTGCCGCACTCAGAGACGCATTTAAGCTAATGTTCACAAACGATTTAGAAATCGTTATGTGTTTTGAAATAAGTGTTTAATTTTTATTCTAAGTAACCGTTAAAGTTAATGAAAGACATGTCGTCTTTGAGTGCGGCCGTAAGCACTGCCATCATTATTACAGCAAAAAAAAACAGAATACGCCCCCGTGAAACTGTTTTAGGTAACGTTATTGACACGAAAGTTTGTGGAGAAAAATAAGGGCAAATTATTTGTTGGATTGTTTGTTCGAGCTGTCGTCGTTGTGAACTTTAAGTAACAGGCTCTAGCGATCCCGGAAAAGCGAGCGAAAGAGCAGAAGTCACACATACATTTACGACTGTAGCGGAAATATGCAAGGGTGTGTTGTTACAACGTTACAACAAAAACGTTGTTGTTATAACGTTACAGCAACCAAATCACAGTAGAAAACGTTATAGCCCATTCACACTCCACGAGGCGAGTACCAGCGTATGGAGACGTTGTTATTCAGCGCGATCGAGGTTTTGGTTCACACATAACCTCAAACGCTTGCTATGTTAGAGCGCATACCTGTCATGCATCGGGCACGGCAAACGACATTCAGAAAATAATATTGTTTGCATTTTTAATGATGAGTTTACTAGTGACATGGGAAGTGAAGACAAGTAGTGCCGACTCCACCCAGAGGGAGAAAAGGCAAGAAGAAGATTACAATTGTAACAATGCGAAACGGCGAGAGAACCGCAAAAACTAGGAAGAAAATTATGAAGTAATACGTACATATTGGGTCCTTACCTATGAAATTGGCGTTTTTATTCTGTCTTAGTATTTTGTCTGTAACTACTAAGATACAGAGTATTATTAAAAAATAATTACCTCGTCTAAAAATAACAAACTATATTTTTGAGCTCTTTTGGTTTGTTTTGATAATTTGTTGTAAGTTTGGACACGGAGACAACTCTATTTCAGTGCCTCCCGAATACATCATTTTATTTGCATTCACTTAAAAACGATAAATTATTTTTATGAAGTGTGATATTACACATATTACTAAAGCTTGTCTAATGATACATGCCAAATATTATTATCTCTGGATTTGTCGTTGTGAAGAAAACTGAAAAAATTTTAGTATGGAAAATGCAGAATTCCCCAAAATCTCCATACAAAACACCAATTTCATAGGTAAGGACCTAATAGAAAATTATTCTTAAACACTTTGTTACTTTTTAAAGCTAAACATTCATGGTAATGCCAAGCTTCCGCTATATGTGACACCATAGTCCTACACGTAGGCGTCGTCACACAAGGTGTGGGGTCAATAATGGGGTATCAAATATTTGCGGCTCGGCTGCGGGCCCAGAGATGTTTGTTCCTTGCATTACACCAGCTGTGGCGAGCGATAAATAGGACACACAACTGCAGGGAATTATCAAGAATTTTGATCGATTTGAGGTTGAACCTATACCGTCTTACCACAAAAGATAAATTGAACAGTTGTCTATCACTTGTTTAACTAAACACCATTTAATAATTTAAGTACGCGTTCAACGTCTGTTTAATTATTGTTTAGATGATGTTTAAGCCGCGTCTAGCTAGACAATCGTAAAACACGGTCTTGTGGTAACGTTTTTTTAAAACACTTGCTTAACAGATATTAAAGTTTTTGGTGGTAAGACGGATAAGGTTTTGGTGGAAATATTTGTGTGAAGGTGGACACGAGCGTTCAACTACAGCAGTAAATTAAAAGTTAAATAACGAAAAGTTTTCAAGATTCTTCTAATTTAGAAACCTCATTATCATTAAGCTCCAAAATAGGTTGAGTTGAGTAGACGATATTGTGAAAACTGATGTGCTGCTCACAGTACCATCTTAGTCCCTTGTAACTTACAAGTCAAAACAATGCCGGCAAATTGTTCTCGGAAATATTCCTAAATAATTAAACGTTAGTTACATCAGGATACATTAAAGCAAATTGGTTTGATCAGTAATACCGAACCACATCAAATTGGGACCATTCTAGATACTACAGAAGAATATTATGATCCTTTTGTTTAGAATGTTTATAAATTGTTTTATTTGGTAATGATTGGCTGAGTTTTCATTTCAAGAGAACCTAAATGTGAAAAGGTAATATCATTTTTAGTATTCATATGATTGTTATTAACTATCACTAGCTTACTTTAACAAGCCGATATAACCAAAAGAAGTAGGTACTTATAAACGAGAAAAAGTACAACAAAATTTTACAATTCCAAATCATTGCGAGTATTCCCATAATTGTTTTAAAAGCCAAAATGAGAATTTTTGATGAAATGAACGTAGAACCTTTTATTCCCGAAGGCATAAAGATTCAAATTATCTTCCAGCCGAATTGGCGAAGAAATCAAATCATAAATCTTTTTTTAGGTTCTTAAACAGGATATAAGTTTAAGACATCTACGATTAAATTAAAATGTGATAAAGATTTTGCAAAGGTTATCTTTTAGATTTCTTTCTCTCTGCCTACCCCTCGGGGGATAGAGGCGTGATTATTTGTTGTGTTAAAATTACCACATGCTTAACGTGGCTTCCGAAGGCGTTGAATTCAAAATCACATAATTTTGTTCAACCACGGCCATTGCTTCGTTTTTTATGTCGAAGAAAGAAAACCGATCGAACTGCTACTCTACTGACCCCTTCAAAGCTGTTTACACACTTACACAGTAAATATTGTTACATATTTAATTCTTAATCATCTGCTCCTTGTTTGGCATGAATAATTGGTGTGTGTGAATATGTACTTAGACGACGTAAACAATTAGTTACACTGCACATGACAATTATAATTTTATCATTTCCTTCTATTTATATGGTGAGTGTCAATTTTGTGGACGCATGCTGGGTACCTCAATCTTGTGAGCACCGAAATTTGTAGGAAGGGAATAATATGCTGACATATTCCACTTATTGATGTTCGAAAACGTTGGAATTTGAGACTATTTTAACTAGAGGTACAGACCATTCAAATTCCAAATAATTCATTGAGATTGGATGCGTCTTAGTAAATACAAAATTCGTTATAGGGACATATCATGCAAAATTAGGCCTTGTTCTAAGAGAAACGGAAAAGAAATTGTAAAATTTCGCCCGTCACTTGAATTAGCATCGCTTCAAAAACCATCATATACCACAAGCCTGTCGCTTGCTTACATTAGAGACATCTCAATCACAAGACCAGGACCAGGCTTACCCCGATTACCATTACCACGGACCCATTACTAACGGGTTTAGATGAAGCCGCAATTGAATCGGCACCCGGCGGACCGGCAACCAAACTACATATCCACATCAGTCAGAAATCGGGTCGCAATCCAATCGTGTTATAAGTAATACCTGTACAGTACACCCTGGTGACTAATTGGGTTTCGAGGTGGTCTTATGGTGCGGTACGCCGCGCATTAATTCAGCCAACAGGTGTACAGTAATCATATTTAAATCAATTCGGTTGTCGTGCGGGTTCGACCCGATGGCTTACGATTGATAAGCCATAACCTTAATGTTTGTATTTTCTGTTGTCTTTTAATCGTATTGTTTTGTTGACAGGTAAGTTTATTTGAAATACTTTGGGTATTATGTAATGGCTGTTGGAAACAAAATACTAATTATATCAGAATAATTCATATTAGATCTTGGCAGTTTGTTTAAGAAAGATCTTCTGCCGTCACAAGCCTACATAATATAGGTGTTCCCTGATGTGTATATGTTTCCTGATGGATTGAAGCCTTCCTACATGGAGAAACATAAGTGGAGTATGGGTTGTATGTAACACGTGCATGCTGGCTCTATGTAGAAGATTTCAAAGCCAAAATGTTGACTCATCTTTCCAAGGTCAAATAAAAGCGAAAATTGCTTCATTTTCAATGCCGAAACCAAACCTACAAATAACATAGACAATAACACGAAAAAGGTCTGAACTTAGCTCTTCAAGTCTTTAGTTTAAGTCCCTCCATTCCTGTTCAGTGACGCAAAATGAGCCTTCAAAACAAGAGTTATTAGGCCGCGTTTAGACAAGCGAGCTGCCTTCCACAGAACTCAACGGAACGTAACAGGAAACTGTGGTTACAGTTTCCGGTCGCCAATTCGCTTCCCTGAATCGCGGATTGAGTCGGAAAGAATTGTTATTTTTTAATATTTCCCCTCAAGAACCCTCCGTGCCTTTGTGGGATTTAAGCTTTCGAATAAATGTGTATTAAATTTTCTGTTTTCGAATGAATGAAAGGGAATGAATTGGGGTAAAGTTGGTTAAATTGTTTAAGAAAATACTTTGTTATTGTACCTAATATTTACAAATGCAGGAAAAATTTTATTGGTTTATTATACATGATTATTATACATGACTGCGCGTGGCTCCACACTTTATAACCATATTTAAAAATAAATATAATACAATTGACTCTTTTCATAATTCTTAATAATTTTATATTTAGAACTGGCCAGTTTGAACAAAAAAATATTCTATATTCGAAAGCAAGACGTAATTTTTACCAACATAAAGCTAGATCTCAGTCGGTATAAAAGACTCATGTGTATTTTAGCACCCCTGGCTACAAGCCGCTATTATCGCAGTCGATAGACGTGAAATAAGTGCAGGGTTGCGAAACCTTGGCAAGATTACGGACCGAATTAAAAAGCAGCCGCTGCCCGCGGAATGGTTTACAATTAGCTAAGAAAAGGCTCTCAAGAGAACCGTGTGATACGAATACAGATATAGCAGGCTTATTCTGGAATTAGGAATTATAGTTGCATAGTAAATCGTGCATTTATACATGTGAACGCCTAGACTAAGAATGGACAAACAGAACTATTTTTTTAATTAAAGTTTTAAATTAACTCATGAATAAAATACAAATTCTTTTCCGATATGTTTGATATTTTATAATGTTAATTTCTTTAACGCTTTATTAAACAACTAGCTGTGCCCGCGACGTCGTTCGCGTGGCTATTGATTTAACGATAAAAGTTTACAAAAAGGTTTTGTGTGTTTGTTAACACTGCATTGTTTTTTTACAAAGTGCTCAACATTACATTCCTACCTTTTATTAGCAAAATGTTGATAGTTAATCTTTAAACTAAAACCTCTAATTCTTGTCAGTATCATCTGATTAATTGTTGTCATGGTGATAAATCTCTGTTGTCGTGTCATTATTTTACAATACCAAAATTTTTTTAAATTCGAAAGGAAATTACAATACTCGGTCGAGCAGATATTGATAACAACGGTTACACCCGCGCGGTACCCGTTCCCATGGGAATATCGGGAAAAAAGTAGCTTATGTCCTTTCTCAGGCTCTAGACTATCCGTGTACCAAATTTCAATTGAATCGGTACAGTTGTTTTGACGTGAAAGCAAAACAGACTGACAAAGTTACTATCGCATTTATAATATTGGTATGGATTCTGTATGAAAATTCTCTGGAAATTCGAATTCAAAAAACATTTAAAAATGGAACACAAAAAATAACATCGCAATTTATCCGCATGTTAGAAGAAATTTTGTAAATAAATTGAATAATTGATTTGCGTATTTTAAAAATGGAACGCTCATTCGTTTCCAAATAGATAGTCTGTCGGGGGTAGTTGGCACGCGCGGCATCTCCGGGTACAGTGGGTGAAAAATGCCGATATCGGGGAACAGTTAACTTATTCGTGTCTCTAAAAGTGGTATCAGACACTCAATCTCACATTTAGATATTAACCGATAGAAACTTGAACGTAAAACACTACCTACTTCCGATGTAAATCGCTTTAATGAAAAATCGTTAATTATTTGATAAAGGGAACTAACGTTATTTCTTTTATCATCATCATCATTATCCTAAGCTCGTCCACTGCTGGAAATAGGTCTCGATCCTCTAGATCTTCGGCCGTTCATCCAGCCAACTCCAGCCAACCTACAAGATTGTCATCCCATCTTGTAACAGGGCGTCCCACACTGCGTTTGCCGAGTCGCGGTCTCCACTCAAAAACTTTAATGTTTGTTTAGGCTAATGTGATCAGCCGACTGCCACTTCAGTTTACTAATACGGTAGGCTATGTCGGTGATTCTAGTTCTCTGTTAGAACACATCATTCCTAATACGGTCCTTCAGAAATACCCTTTCATAGCTAGCTGAGCGACCTTAAACTGGTGGACTAGTCGAGCCCTGAGTGTCCACGTCTCAGCACCGTAATCATGACTGAGAGGACGCACTGGTCGAAGACTTTTGACTTGAGACATTGAGAGATGGGGGATCACAAGACCTTACGAAGCTAACCAAATGCTGCCCAGCCTAGATGAATTCTTCTGTTGGCTTCACTCTCGAAGTTCTTTTAGATTACTATTGCTTAGATTAGATCCTTTCCTTTTAAATATGGTGTCTTAAAGATAAGAAAAAATTCTCATTAAATTAAATAAAGACTAGAAGAGTTCGATGCAAGGTACATTCAATACTTTTCAAAACTCCTCTGCACAGAAGTCGAACATAAAAGAGAGCGCGTTTAATTTTCCGCAATATGGCAAATCAAATATTCCCGGGCGGGCTGTACAAACCGAACTGAAATTCAAATTTCGAATGGAGCGCTCATCTCTGGGTGGCGTCGATATTCGAATTGTGAACGCCTCGAGACTCTCGAATCGGCGAGCCATCAAAAAGCAGCCATTGCGGTGCGTTCAGAATCTTACATCAAAAGCCCATTTCGAGGCCAGCGGCGATATGTCTTCACGCGTCCAACTATCGAGTTTCGGAACGTCTCCACCTTTTGAAATTCAACGATATTTTAATGGCCACTATCGGGCGGACTCGATTGATTTTGTTTTTTCTTCACTTTTTCCTTTTTTGTTAAGAGTCTGGCTGCGGAGCTTTGACAGAGCTCGATATTGCCTCGACCCGGCTTTTTATTTACGCTCCGAATGGTAAATAGAGTTTAATGTTTACTTCCAATGAGCTTTATTTTCTTTTACTAACTATGAATTGGTTTGTTTGAATCGGCCCCGCTTCGGCTTTTGAATAACATCTAAATAACTTTGATTATTGATGTATATTTTTTACAAAATTGGCAACTTTATGACAGAAATGCACTCCAATAATGCCAATAGCACAGTAAGTTGTAATTTAGCAAGTCATCAGCGGTCAAAACACATTTGCAACGATATTATTATTAGTTATTCAGAGGATAATGGGCCTTGCATACATTAATTCCAACATCCCAATATGTTATTCTATTTACATGACCAAAATGCATGGGCCTGTAATGCTTCATAAATGTACGAGTTGAAGTGTCTATTGTATTTGGCTGAGTTGCGCCAGTTCTATCACAGACTACCTGTCACCGACAGGTACCTATACCTGTCCATATTTTACTAATTGAAATTTGGAAATAGGACAAGTGTCTGTTGTCAACAGCGCCTCTATCGACAATAGAGCCGTATTCGATTGCGTTCGCGAATAAAAATTGAGTGTTCAATTTTATAGTAGGTTTAGCGTTCTATTGTGAGTTTTGAAATTCGAATAGAATTGTCTTTTTTCTAATTTTAAGTGGCTTTATCGTTTTTAGGCAAACATGAATTTTCCACATTCAAAAATAGAAAATATTTTATTTTTAAAATTCCATTCCATATTCAAACTGTTTATCTACGAGTATATAAAATTACTAGATTGTAGAAACATTTAATTAAGTGCTATCTTATTTCAAATTCAAAAACTGTTCTAGTAAAGCTACAATTCTAAACAATCAAACGCAACACAAATAATAGCAAACAGACAAAACGTAACGGTTTCATTAACGGAAAGTTAATTCTCATTGTCTCTGGCTTGTTTATAGTTGACTCGAAATATTTGCGTAGCTATAATGTAGATGTCGTCGGCAAACATTGGGACGGAGCGATTGGGGAATCGTTTGTTTGTTCGGTTTATAGTTTCCCACAATTAAAAACTCGAGTGCTTGCTGCGTCTTGTGTTTGCTGAGAGCCTCTCGAAATTGCTGTTTTGTTTCGGGAAATTTGATCTGTTTGCACGGGAAACTGTTTCGCTTGATTGAAATGTATACTTTAAAGTGTTTTATAACAGTAACAGTTATTTGTGATAAACTAAAAAGTACACTTAAATTTTCTGGTTTGTTGTTAACGTGTTTTAGTATATTTTCAAAGCAATTTGTATTTTTGTTAGTAAACCTAAGCGTTTCTCTTTCCCCAACGTTTTTGATTTTTCGTTGACGTGCTCCTCGCGAACGACTACCACATTCCTAGTGAGTACTCGTGATTACAATGTTTTGATATATTGATGACTTACCTAGACAGATATTCTTTTAATTATTAATAGAAAAAAACATTCATACCGTGTGTAGTGTCCGGAATCTGCTTTTATCCTATGGCATACATCGCATAGTCGTTAAGGGTGACTGCAGTATCAACCGTTGTCAACATAAACACATTCAAAATTGTTAGCAGTTTATAAGTAATGAAATAGCTAAAGTTCATAATTTTAATCTTCGCCTTTATCCCAAATGGTAAAATAATATTTCTTCGCAAAGAATCCAGAGGTTTCACGTTAAATACGTAAATAATGAGAGAAAACGGTCTAGAATCGCTAAATGAGTGTTTAAACGCAGTATCGGGCGCAGCTGCCACTCGCAAAAACTTACTCCACAAAGTAAAACAAAACGCGCCATTGGTCAATTCGAAATTCGAACGCGGTCCGTATTGTTGGCCAACACTTGAGATTCGTTAACGAATCGAAGAGACTCAGAGGTTCATTATTTTTGAAAATGGTTCACGCGTTCTATTTTTCATTTCCTCCGTTCTTTCGCCGTAAAGGCTGATGTGTGATTAAAGTTCGCGCTTGCGTTCTCACTGTATCGGGACGGGCGACAATTCCTTTATTTTTCTTCTTTTATTAGTGCACGGCACGTGGTGCCAACGACATTTGAAACGTTCTGAAACTGTTTTGGTATGTTTGTTAACGTAATAAAGCGACAACTTCAGGTACATTCGTCCTAAAAGGGTTTTAGAACGAGCACCGTGCGAATGGTTTATTTCAATTTTTGAATTCCATTGTGATTCGTAATGTCATGTCACTGGCACAGAGAAGAGATGAAAAATTACACACGGAAATTTTCGTGTAGAAACGTGAGAACGTTTTGAGGAATTTAATCAGTCAAGTATTTATTCATAAAGCTCCCTTGAGAATTAAGCCATGTAAAACATTTCTTGAAACAATTATTAAGGAAATTATTTCTATTCTACACCTGTATCACACGGTTTAGTCTTTCACATCATCGTAATAATTCAATGGGACGCTTTCCACAAAATGGTCCTTCGTAACCGGATCTTTAACGAAACGCATCCTAATTGAACAAAACGTAACAGGAGAACGAGACAAATGGAGGTTGTTCGGTTGTTTAACCATTATGTATGTAAATGGTAATATCGGTGTTGTTACAGTAAATACGAGGCTTATGGATTCATAAACGTAACGGAAGTAAGCTACATTAGATATTTTCATTGTAATGACATTCCAACTGTATTGTGGGTCAAGGTTCAAGCCACCCCCTTCGGGGATATAGACGTGGTGACATGTTAAATTAGGTATGTGTTGTAAAAATTGGTGACCTCGGGCTAGTACATACGTTAATAATGATCCATAAAACAAGGCTGTTTGGAAGCGATAATTTGTGGTGCGCCTTCTCAACATTGGAACATGTCGGAACCGTATATTATTATCCAATCATATACAACGGAAACAGGAACTTTTCATTCCTTTGACAACATAATTTGTAACAGACACCGTTGGTGAGTTGTTGACAAATACCTGAAATGGACGACTTTACCCTGCAAGACACGAGTTTCATCGGACTCGGGGATAATGAAACTAACTCCCTCCGCTAACGAAATGGCCAAACAAAAGTCGGAGTCGAATAACAATTAATTGTAAACGATAGTTCTGTGGATTCCATATTTAAAATAGACTTCTGAGTATTTACAATTCAAATTTGGAATTCTAAATACAATGTTAAACTGAAATAAAATACTCTATATTACATAGTTTTTATCAGGAAATTCTAAGAATTGAATAAAAGCTCAGTTTGTAAACATATTCACCAAGGTCGATGAAAATAAGGTAAGCTATAAACGTTTAATACATTTTTTTCATATTTTGTTCTTTCTTGATAGTTTCTAATATGTGAACTGAAAGACCAAAAATATGATACCTCAACATAAACATCAATGATAACTATTGAATACGGAACTGAGTCATTTCTGTTTCCAATTTTTTGCTTCAAGCTTCGCCGGGATTGAGCTGTACCGTTTTTATTCCAAAGCATTAAGATCTACGGAAGCGGTTTACGTTCTTTACGCGTTTGCCGCCCATAAAGTAATGTTATTCAGTCTGTTATGCGTCTTGGGAGTAAAAGGACCGGCGTGGCGCATAAATTTTTCATGAAGCAGCCATTCGTTGGACGCCCCACTACGAGTGGTGATTGAAAGTAGAGGTTAGCCCGGCTATCCAGCGGGGGGAGTGAAATAGGAACGGAAGCGAGTCTTACTCGCCACACCTGGTTGTGCTCGTATGAACACTTAACCACATATCCACGAGGCTCAATTTGTGACATGCAATTGTTACCTTGGGTGGAATTTGTTCCTTTAAAAAAAAAGACGTGTGGCACTCGGGGACTGCCGCGGTAAAGCTATTGCATAGCATTTTGTATCAACTTATAATTTTATTTATTGTTTTTTCTCTCTAAATCTCTCTCTCTAATCCACAAAGCCACACCTCCTTGCGCATCGGAGTGGGGAGCGTGAGGATTTTTCGTTACGGAGCGTGAGGTTTTTTCGTTACGGAATTTCTGGATTCGGTCCCCGCGCTCAAGGCCCGCGATAGAAGCTATGCAATAGCTAAAAAATTTGGGCAAATTTAATCTTTGGGAATTTATTAGTAATCCCTTTACAACTTATTACGCTTTTAGTTAAACTCCATTATGAGGTGAAATTTTGTATTAAGATCTCTTTTTTTATTAGAGCGATCTTGTACCGATGTAAGTTTATACTGATAATAATATTTTGTGTGTCTAATAATTACAACCACTACTCATCAACATCGGATGGCAGTCAGCGGACTGACAGCCAGCTCAGACGCGCCGTTGTGTTTCAAATTTAAACGATTCGAAGCATCTTGAAAATGGAACATTGATAATTTTTTTTTCTCTTTTCAAACAAAACAAAAATTTCCTGAGAAGGTATTATTATTTTCACAGACGACAGTGAAAGTAGTCAAGGACTCAATACGAAGAAATGAAAGTAATACGAGTACTAACTTGTTTTGCGAATAAAATTTTTGCGCAATTCGATGATATTGTCTAAGTTTAAAAATAGAATATAAGGTCTGTGGAGCCCGGAAAGTATTTGGTTTTATTGACAGCTCTACGATTTAAAATATGGAATCGAAAACGCAAATCGGATTTATTGATTGACATTAAAAAGGTCAGACAATCTCATTGTTAAATCCTTAGAAGAAATCCCGTTTTTGGAAGTACGACAGATATTCATATATCTTGTGAAACAATCTGGAATATAATTAAACCTTTTTAAAACAGTTGAAAGGGGCTGTCTGAAATCTGGGATTGAGTTAATGCAATCTGAAGCGATAGTGAGGGCTGGAGCTCATCAGCATAATTGATAGTGCGGGGACACCTGTACCCGCCCGGGCCGTGACGCTTAAAACCTGAGCAACGGTTTACGAATATCTGATAAAATGTTTGAATATAGAATTTCAAATGTTTTTAAATCAGATCCAGAGGTGTACTTGGGTGATCAATGTTTTTGGAGAATTTAGTTTTAAATTCAAAAATTTCGGAACGATTTGGAATACTCATCCGCAGAGATAGCCATTAAAATAGTACCATAACGTTATTATTAATCTTATAAATATCTGATGGATTTTTTATTTAGAATTATGTTTGAGTGTGGAGTTTCGCTGCGAGATCGAATCAACACGATATCCACAGTAGGTTATGATGGTACCGACATATCCCAAGGACTTCCGAGTATAAGTGACATTGGTCAATTCTGCGAGCGATGTGCTCCAATTTTTCGCAGAACTGCCGTTGTGGCGGAAAGGCAGTAAAGGTTCTCGAGTGGCGGGCACGTACTGCTGCGAAGCGTTTATAGGCCAGAAGGTGGACGATTATGTAGCAGGACCAATCTGGTAGAGTTTAGGACGGCTAAGTCCAGTAGTAAACGTCTCTCAGCTGAATATGAAAAACATTAAGACCAATCACCGGAAGCAGTATACGAGCTATCTGTTTCAATTGTCATTAGTTATGAATCTATTTCGGCGCGCCACAGGGCCGGAGGAAGGGCGCGCGTCCAATTGAATAATCAATCAGGGAAATGCAAACGAGAATCGCAACAGGCTCCTTGCGCGCCATTCCGATTAAGTGGGACTTAGGAACTGTACTCTTTGATACCAAATACTGTATTTTAAAAAATAAGGAATTAATAGTATCGTGACGTCATGATTTCAAAACGCTCGGTGGCGTATTGGTTTATATGAAAATAAAGCAGCTTTCACCTTGCTTGGACCATAGAGTAACCAAAAGTTTATAATCTCGGATTCATTAGTGTTAAGAAGGTTTGTTGGGCCTTTTATATTACAGCCCAATAAGGTCTATTCCTTAATGTGTTTCTTCATATATGAAGGAGGCCTGTGTCCTGCTGCCGGATGAATATAAGTAACGACAAACGAATGTGGATCGAAACAAAAAATTAGGAGCAATATCACAGAAGTTTTTAGAAGTAAATCCAATACGAAACGATTAAATTTCTATAAAGCTCAGCTGGAAGATTCAATCAGCGAACCATCAACAACAGACAGTTGCAATCTATCACTGCAAGCAATCACTTAAACAGCGTAATGGGTTTCGGAAAAACTCCAACTTTCCGAAAATCTTCAGCGCGCTGCTGAAATCCTTAAATAAATCGTTTGCCCCACTTCATACACTTGACAAAGCATAAAAACCCCATTAAATTAATGCGTCACTTGTACAGATCGGCGAAGGTCGTTACTTATAAAGGCGACTCTCGGCTTCCAGACGTTCGGGATTAAGAATAAGGCCGCTGAAGTCTGCCGACTTAAAAAATGGATTGTGTGTAACTGAGACGGACGGTATAACGGTGGCTTCAACTGCTTCGAGACTAAACCCCTTCATAAATACTTAGTAGCAGTCTGGTAGCTAGATTGAGGGTTTTGGCTAAATACGTATCTGAGTGAGAGAGTGGCGAGAATAAGGCTGCTTAGTATTCTATCTACATGTTTTTGACGGTATTTGAAGCGAGAACCTGAAGTAAAATATGCTGATAAATTACAGGTTCTTTTGTTGTCTATACATACATACAATCACGCCAGCAATCACCGAAGGGGTAGGCAGAGTCCAAGGAGCACTGTGTTCCTTAAGACCACATCTAGCCATACAAAAAAAACAAATAGTTGTTGTCTGTAAGAAGTTGTAATTTTCTCTTTTCTAAAATGTGCCTAATAAATTACACTTTTTTATTAACAAAAGAAAAATAGAACTATTTTCCTCCATTTCATCAAAAAATACTGGACTTAAAACGAGAGACAATCAAAGTTTCAGTACATAGCAACGAATCCCTTATTCTTGAATAGGCTTTTACGCTCCAGAAAAAATGGGAAAATAAAATTGTTTTTCTTTCTCTGAAAATAAGTTTAAATGATAATTTAAAGGACCTGTTAGAGGTACCTTTCTCTGAATGTGCCGGGGTAACTGAGTTATTTCGTATCCAATTTCTGGAATAAACAAAATGTAATGTAAGTCTGTTGGTTGAGAATATTTTTAGAAAAAAATAATTAAAAGTATTGTTCACGCATACTGTTATAAATTACAGGAAATGCTACATGTATTATAGCTTTAGGGAATGTCATCGTATCTATATCAGTCTATGATGCGAAACGCAGTTCATTAAATGTATTGTAAAGTTTGCAATTCCATATTAATATCATAAATGCGAAAGTGACTCTGTCGGTCTGTTTCGCTTTCACGTCAAAAGTACTGAACCAATGTCATCGAAATTAGGTACACGGATAGTGAAGCCTGAGAAAGGACATAGGCTACCTTTTATCCCGATATTTCCATGGCATTGCAAAAAAAAAAATAACGCCTCCCAGAAAAATTAAGGACCAATTTACGCCAATATGAACTATCCTTATAATAACAGAGTAGGAGTACATTTTCAATTCCACCAATTGAGGCTACGGTTCCAATTTGAAAATCTTTCAGTATTGAATAGTCTACTTATTGAGGAAGGCTATAGGCTACATACTATCTCATAGTAAATGAAGTCGCGGGCAAAAGCTAGTATTTCAATAAATCTCTCCTATAAGGTGTTATTTCTTTGTAATATTTAATGTGAAATATTACAATCATAATATCACTTTAACTTTCTAAAGAACTGTGAAGTAATGCATTGTTCTTCGTTTAAATTTAAACGCATTAAAATCTTGAATCGGAATTTTAAAACTAAATATATATTATATTCTCATGCCAACTCCGAGCCTGGTAGATTACACGATGACAACCGTCCGAAACGCGTCTATTGTTCAAAGTTCGCTTAAATCGCCGGATTCACTTAGCTTATTATATCTGTTAAGCTGCACCTGGGATGATCGCATCATCGCCGCTTGGCTGTGATCCTACCAGCAGACTTATCGCTGCCAAGTTCTTGTACAGGTATTTAAACGCTTAAAAGGATATAAATTTTAGCGCTGAATATGTTAAACGCTTTTGTATTCAAGCGCTTTTGTATTGAATCCTAGATTACGCATTAGATTTTCATGGAATTCTAATTAAAGAAGTAAGAAGAAATTTTTTATAATTTTTTTGCAAAAAATATATTCATAATATTATATCAACAAAAGTGACCCGCTTAATTAGATGTTGTAGTTGAACTTTTAATTAAATAAGATGAAAGAGAAAATGGCGTCGAAGATTAGAACCGTTGACCTCAAATTAGTCAAGGTGAAGCCGTGGTCAATGTCATTGTGTTTAACAGTAACCAAAGTTCTTGTGATGATTATGTAAACTAATAACCTGTATCAATATAAGGTAATATTAGTGGTAGGTAACAATGAGAAAACCAAACATTTTCCTAAAATAACAATTGAATGTACAAGAATGTCATTTGAATTAATTGTTTCAGAATAGCTAATATGAACGCGATCTATTTGAAATATTTCGTTTGGGCAATTAGTATCATGATGCGTATAACTCAAGCACCCAGTTCCTTAAATACGAAACGACGAATTAAAACTCGAAAGAGATGCAGATTTCCTTTTATTATTAAGAATTTATCCTGTTAATGTGACAATCGCAACTAGGTCATATCCATTAAGAATACAAAGCGTTCAAATCACATAGCGAGTACCAGTTTATTACATTAGTGGACGCTAAATAAGCTCGCTAATCACCTCTGGTGACCACTGTAAATGGTACAGGCAGTGACGTCATGGGCATAGTCGACAAATGACGTCATTTGTACATTCGAAGTAGAATAATGCATGCTAAGAGCATACAAAGGTCAGTCAGGTATTTATCCGTAAATAAGAAACACAAGCACGTATGTTACATGCTTTCGGTTAAACAGTAATAAGTTTCAATAGCATAAGAGAATAAAACTGGAATTCTATTAAAATGACTACTTATGTCTTTTTGTACTCATATGAGCCAGGCTAAAGAAAAAATATAACCTGTAAAAAGGTAGGTAACGAAATTATCTTATACGAACCGTTCATTCAATATTATTCGAGCCAACCGAGGCACAAACATGAGGCGACCACATTGTGGTTTTTTTGAGGTTAAATAAAACGAGTTTCGTTCATTCCAGCCAGTGTTGTGCATAAATTATGAACAAAGAAAAATGGTTTGTCTATGCGTGCAAAAAGTCTAGTGTACTCTCTCAAATAGTTTTTCACCTCATCACATCAATTAATGTCTGATTTGAATTACGAACAAAAAATATACACAAGAATATCAAAAATTTCCTCAGAACATTTCACATAAAAATATTTTAATTTTTATTTGAGTTTTCGGCATAGAATGGTCAATATTACGCTGCACGTTTTGGTGGTATGTACTCATATGTTTATGTCTGATTTTTTTTATTTATGAAATCAAATAAATTATTAATATTGACGATGTTTGCTGCTTAAACAGTTAGATTTTAAATAAGTTAGATTTTAAATAGTTAATAAAATGGAAAATGGCAAATCAAAGACGTTCTTGAGAAAGGCCAGGTTAAAAGGACCCGTAATCGCCGAGCATGTAAGAGAAAAATGAGGAGAGTTGATAAAGCAAAATAAATATTAGGTCCTTACCTATAAAATTGGTGTTTTGTGTGGAGATTTTGGGGAATTCTGCATTTTCCATACTAAATATTTTTCAGTTTTCTTCACAACGACAAATCCAGAGATAATAATATTTGGCATGTATCATTAAACAAGCTTTAGTAATATGTGTAATATCACACTTCATAAAAATTATTTATCGTTTTTAAGTGAATGCAAATAAAATGATGTATTCGGGAGGCACTTAAAAAGAGTTGTCTCCGTGTCCAATTTTAACACGATTAAACTTACAACAAATTTTCAAAACAAATCAAAAGAGCTCAAAAATATAGTCTATTTTTAGACGAGGTAATTATTTTTTAGGAATACTCTGAATCTTAATAGTTACAGACAAAATACTAAGAGAGATATAAAACACCAATTTCACCCAATATGTATGGATCGTAGCAAGTGGAAAGAATTTATCTCTTCCCACTCCTAAAAGCACGCCTTTTTCTCCTAGGGCCACTAGTATGTAACAAAATGGTGTCCGATTAAATATAAAAATTCATGTATCGACCATATATTGCAAAATGATTTACTGTCCCATTTTGTTCTATTGTTGTAACGCCTGTTTTGTGAATTCCTTTAATTATATTGATTCACACCACACGGTCTAAGCAAAAGCTGGAAACAGGGTAATTTTCCTTCCCATATTTACCCGGGTGAATACATTTGAATACATCTACGCATAGGCTTGCAATAAATACTATTATAAGTGTGGACACACGTGTAAAAGGGCCTTTTAGTGCGGTATGTCCGAATAAAATACTATTTGCATTCCGTCTCTCCTTTTACGAAGTGTGGCGCCATTGTTTCGTGTTATGAAGAGGGTGAGGGTCGAACTATAATATCACGCTCGGAGGGCCTCCATTGTGGGTGCTGAACGTTTTGTGGTAATAATCATGTAATAAATACGGAGGCGCCTCTCGCTGCCCGCGACCGCCATGACTGGCGCCGGGGGACACTGGTAGCTATACCATAGTGTAGCTATACATTGATATGAATCAGATAGGTTAAACAATAATACGCATTAACTATCACCGAAGGCTAGCAGAGCATGTCATCATGCATATATTCCCAAAGGGATACTTATATCTATTAAAAAAAACATTTTGATATGTTATGTTATACATGGCGTGGGCATGTTGCCCACGCCATATGTACGCCCATATGTACGCGGGTCCAGCGCAAAACAAGAAATTCATTCAAAATTAACTGCCTCATGGAGAAACGCATGAAAATATCAAACTGAGAAAGTGAGTATGCGGGGTAAAATAAATAATCTTTAGATAAATAAATGTGTGATAATAAATGAGTGTGTAAATGGGTGTTTGTGTGTGTGTGAGTGTGTGTGGTCTTAAGGAACACAGTGCCCCTTGGACTCTGCCTACCCCTTCGGGGATTACAGGCGTGATTTAATGTACGTATGTATGTAAATAAATGTCACTGATAAAGTATTTTCTTTCTTTCTTTCTTGCTTTAAATAAATAAAAAAAAACTTTATTTCATAGAGCAAGCTTGGCACTTAAAATCGTGAACATTTCACATACCTTAAAAAGAAAACATATATCTTTAAAGAAACTGGAATTTTTCGCACGAGTACTTCCCTTCTCTCAACTCAGATATTTGCTGCATTAAAGCTACATGTCTCAAATTCAGATTCCCGACACTATCTTCGCTTCTAGTACAACGTTACGCTTACAGACACGCTTCGCTTATCGCGTATTTAGCCTCGATATTAAACGGGTTGGTATTTTAATTAGGATATATTAAATTATAAATTCTTGTTTTAACTGAGGGACGCCGTACGGCATGTCAAATTACCTATGTCACGGTGGAACATGTAGGTAATTATTTGTTAAATTACCGTCGTAATGTCAAAGAAGATAGAGATGAATGTTGAACAAAATTTTCTAGTAAATCACTCTAATCGCATGGTATGGTGATTTATAAGACTTGATTGTTTCGAAACTATTTTAGTTCCACTTAATAATATCTATTTAAGTTGTTCAAGAAGATTATGGGTTTTTGTTCTACGTATTCCATCGATAGTTCTCAGTGGTTTCAGATATGAGTATGAGGTTTTGTGAGAAGTTTTTTTAACCAACCAAATTTGTTAAGATTAACAGACCGATACCTATCTGTACTTGCCATACAGATAAATAATAATAAACGTTTGTAATTGTCGTTCGTGCCCGGTGCAAGGCAACAGGCTCGCCGATGTGACATGAGGACCTAAAATATCTGGCGAAAAGTGGGTGTTTATCACCTCTGCCTACCCCTTCGGGGAAGGAGGCGCGATGATAAGTTATGTTTATTGTTTTGTTTCTAATGTTATGGGAGGGGGGCATATAAGAATGCCCCATCGACATGTGGAAACTCTGAAACTTATGCACCAACTCGGCCATGGAGAGTCATTGTTAAGTATTTTTAAAGGTTCAAATGAAATATATAATAGGTCTTTACCTATGAAATGGCCGTTTTATTTCTATCTTAGTATTTTGTCTGTAACTATTAAGTTTCAGAATATTCCTTAAAAATAATTACTTCCTTTAAAAATAGACCATTTTTTTGATCATTTTTGATTCATTTTGATTATTTTTTGCAAGTTGAATTGTGTTAAAATTAGACACGACAACTTATTTCAACGGCTTCGCGAACACATCATATGATTCGAAAAAACATAAAAACAGTAATTAATTTTTATGGAGTGTAAAACATATTGCTAAAGCTTGTCCAACGATACATGCCAAATATTATTATCTCTGGATTTGTCCTTGTTAAGAAATCTAAAAAAATGTTAGTATGGAAAATGCAGACTTCCCCAAAATCTCCATACAAAACACCCATTTCAAAGGTTATAACCTATTATATATGTATAGTTCACTAGGAACAAACTGTAAAACCTAAGGAGTAAAACCACTCATTGTAAATTAAAGTTAAGGAACTTACTGATTATTTTACGTCAGCCAAAAACACAGTTAGAGGACCGTAACTCGATCAAAGAGTTCCGACGCTGTAAAAGTGGTTAGTGAAACTTTTAACTCGATTATTGTTTGCCGATCGGGTACAGGGAGTCAACTTAATTCATCACCTCGGTGCCATCTTGAGGGGTTGATTAAGTTTATTACCCGCAACTAGAATTAAAATTCTAAGGTAAATCTATTTTGCAGATTCTTATAATTACGCTTGTATCACCTATAAAAGAGAGTAAACAATGAAATAAGTCGCTTTTGTTTACTGTACCTGCTTTAAATAATTTAAAAATGGAACACTTGGCACGCTTAAAAACTATGAATTAAGATACAAAAGAATTCGAAACAATACGTGGCTTTACTACCGCTTATACATAAATACTATAATAAATTTGCAACAAAACAGTGCAAAAATCTAAAATCAAAATCAAAAATATCTTTATTTTATAGGCTTGATATACAAACACTTAAAAACGTCAATTTATGAATAAGTGAATCTACCACTCGCTCGGAACGCAGACATCCCCGAGAAGAGCGAGCCAGAAACTCGAGGGTTGCTCTTTTTTTCACATTTTTTACAATTCTTGTTTTTTAAAAATGTTAAGCTAGTACAATCCAGTGGGTGAACATAGATATTATGAACATCGATTTTTAGCATTATAATCAGGAAGCATTATAAGCAGGAGGTGCTTTAGGAAAGTTAATTTATTTATTTTAGATACCAATAACCCAAATAAACATTCATTCAGTATTAAAATTGGTATCTAACACAAATCCCGCCAGGTGCTAAGCTGTATATTGGGAACGGGATTTATTTATTCGTATAGAACTGTCAATCTGGATCAGTGAGCCGACCGGCGACTTCGCGCCTTGCCCATTGAGGGGGTATTACCGCGGTATTACCCTGGGAGGGTATTACCCTGGGGTGGAATTGATACCATTATAACGCACAATGTCACGTGACGTTTGCGTGACGAAATACGCGCGAGAGCTGACTTAAACCTTTTTTTTGTCAAAATATTGTAGTGACTCATAGAATGGGTGAATATTTTTGAAATTAGAATGGTCTTGAGTTTGTTCTAAATAGTTTTAATTTACGTGAATTCGAGTTGTTTATGGTGCGATCTAATACAAAATAAGTAAATTGAATTTTTGGTTCTTTGAATCGTTTTTGGAAAGATTAAAAAATATAATTTCGATATCTGAAAATCCAATGAGGTATATAATTTTAACTGCTAAAGAATTATATATATCAATTACTGTGTTCACTAATGAAGTGGACGAACCTGATGAAATGATAGAAGGTCACATTAAGCCATTACATTATAAACGACTGCAACTCTGCAGCTGCAGCTTGCCACCAACTGCCTAAAGCAGTGCCGAGTCCCTTACGATGCTTTTAATAAAAACTAATCTAATACTCCTTGAAATGTGGTAAGCCAGTAAAGAAGTTGATAAGCCTACATTGGTATGAAAGAAGCCGCTGCGTCTTCTTTTAGAATAGTTAGTATACAATCGCTAAGTTACTCCATACCACTTAGAAGCTACTGGACACATTTTCACCTTAGCAAATATGGTAAGGTTACTTATAATTCTAACAATAGCAATTAACACATACCTGCCAAAGCGATGCAAGCAAAATGTCTACATTTTAAATACCTATTGCGGAAGTTGGAAGAAAAAATAAGCGAGTTTTTGTGCCAGTGCGTTCCACGCCTTTAGTTTTTATCCAAAGAGGCTTTTTTTGTAGCAACTTATACTGTTAGGATACTGGCCACAAACGAAAAGAGTTATATTTAATTATTGGTATCACTGATTGTAAAAAGTTTGGTAGCAAACTATGAATAAGATTTATTTTTTTGTTTTTAAATTTTACCGCTACGAGCAATTTGTCTGTATTCCATTTAAATTTCGAACGATGAATCAACGTGAATTGTATTTTTAAATCACCAATATTAGTAGGGAGATTATAGTCATTAAACACAGCTAATCGTAACTCTTAACACTTGGTGTTGAGGAATAAAATATATTACAACTCCTTAAACACCCAAAGATCCCAAGATTCCCTGAACAATCCAGAGATTACGAGACTTGTGACGGCCGTTAAAAACGTAAAGTTTAAATCCGATGATTAAACTGGGTATTTACCAGTAAAATGTGGCGGTAAAACAACCAATAAGTTAATGGGTGGAAGTTTAGCTCGCGTTTAAGGATCGTTAAAGAGTAATGGATAGAGTTCATTTGACGAAAAAATCCACCGATCTGTTTGTAGTTGACAGAACATTGAATGAATGATATTGGGTCCTTACCTATGAAATTGGTCTTTTTATTCTGTCTTAGTATTTTGTCTGCAACTATTAAGATTCAGAGTATTCCTAAAAAATAATTTATCCAAAAAATAGACTATATTTTTGAGCTCTTTTGATTTGTTCTGATAATTTGTTGTAAGTTTAATTGTGTTCAAATTGGACACGGAGACAGCTCTTTTTAAGTGCCTCCCGAATACATCATTTTATTTGCATTCACTTAAAAACGATAAATAATTTTTATGAAGTGTGATATTACACATATTACTAAAGCTTGTCTAATGATACATGCCAAATATTATTATCTCTGGATTTGTCGTTGTGAAGAAAATTGATAAAATGTTAGTATGGAAAATGTAGAATTCCCCAAAATCTCCATACAAAACACCAATTTCATAGGTAAGGACCTAATATTAGAATAAAAGTGGATGCTGAGCTGATGAGTGATGGAGAAGAAAGAAGAAAGCGATATGTTATGCTGAACCCACCTAGAGTGGGAAAAGAGCAAGAAGGAGATCCGTTTAGAATTATTTAGTATATCGTATTAAGGTTAGCAATGACGTAATAGTAGTTATTGACAAGCAAAATATTTTGGTACTAGCTTTTGGCCGCGACTTCGTCCGCGTGGAATAATTACTGAGATAGTGTGATGGTATGTAGCCTATAGCCACCCTCAATAAATAGGCTATTCAACACTGAAAGATTTTTTTAAATTGGAACGTAGTCTCAATTGGTGGAATTGAAAATGTACTCCTACTCTATTATTAGAAGCAATGTTCATAGTGGCGTTTTGTCCTTCATTTATCTGGGAGACGTTAATATTTTTTTTTAATTCACCCACATGGCGACCATTCCCATGGGAATATCGGGATGAAATCCTATGTCTTTTCTCAGGCTCTAGAGTATCTGTGTACCAAATTTCGGTTAAATTGGTTCAGTAGTTGTGACGTGAAAGCGAGACAGATAGACAGAGTTACTTTCGCATTTATAATATTAGTATGGTTTGAAATAGTTGCTGAGCAGTGATTTCAGTCCTACGTCTGGACGACCGCTTATCAGCCGTCGGCTGTTTTTTTACCACCGCCTAGTTTCAATTAGCCGTCGGTTAATTCAGCCGCTAAGTGCTCGGCGGTAGTCGCCAGCTAATTTATATCTTGGCGCAATTTATTCGAGGAATTAATGTAATTAACGTCTTGGCCGATAATCGTTGCGACTGTAATAAAACGGGCCGTCGATGGTTTTAGGTTATCTTATGTGGTGAAGAAGAAGAAGAAGCTTTTTGGGAATGGAGAAAGTATTCAGATGTTCACCAATATGCTGGCTGGACTTTTGGGTAGAAAACAGTAGCTACCAGTTAGGTAAGCACGACCACAGAAACACTAGTTTACGTTAAAAAAAATCTGTCATAATAAAAATACATAATGAAAAAATTTCCAGGTGGTGGCTATATCCAAGGCGTTTCTGACAGATCGTACTGAAAAACCTTCTGCTTACGATATCATCCAGAACATGATCAAAGAATTCGAGATTACAAAGATAAATTGTTTACCATAGATAAGGTTGTTTCTTTCAATACCGAACTACGCCCTTAGTCCTTGCAAAGTAATTATGTACGTCATAATGTCACAAAACACATAACATTAAACGGATTAAATTTGATTCGTGAATATAATATCATTATAATAATTAATAGAACGGCTGCTAGGTAAACATTAACATTGTTAGAATCGCGAGCTCCTTAAGGTTGGTTCAGACTTGAGTTAGTTATATAACGTAATACGTAATTATCTTGTGAGTTATTCGTGTATCAAGAGGAGGCCGGAGAAAAGGGAAGATTTTATATGGACATTACAATAATAATAAATATCTTACCGACTGAACGACCTTACTCCTAGGGATGCCGAAGACCGGGCAAAGTGGAGAAAGTGTAGTCGGAAAGCGGACCCTGGTATAAGGCCGGGAAAATGCTAGGCAGATCTTCAAACATTCACACCTATCAACTAGCACCATTTTAAGCAACTAATGCGGCTCGTGTTACGGGCACTAGATGACGGATAAACATATTTAATAGATAAATACATATATATCCTAAATATATATAAACATCGAAGACTGCAGAACAAATGCCTGAAAATTTATTACCCAAGCATTTGCCCCCACCGATCGAACCCAGAACCTCTCGATATGGCGACGCCTTGAGACCGGCACACAGACCACTCGACCACGGAGGTCGTCAATTATTATTCTAATAAAAAAAAATATATTTATTCTTCGCGACAATCGTTGTTACCTAAATTATATCATAGCGTGTGTTACACCTGTGCATACAAGAACGTAGGTGTGTGGTATAATTGTAAATGTTGTATTACATGGTAGATTCGATAACTGAATTCGGTAACTGTGAACCTATCATGTCTCACAATTTCAATTAAAGATATTACTAAAGCATTACTATATTATGTATAACGATTAATAATTTGATGTGTTTGTACATAACTTTAGATGTAGTCAATTAATCGCAAACAATGTGACGTGTGGAGGCTTCCGAATCAAATTTTACAACTACAATTAGGCTTAATTCATCCAGTTACTTCCAGTGACCTTCGTCTGATCATCAGTTCACCTTGTGAAGAGCCTGCCGACGTTGCGCCTCCCAGTACGTGACCCTCGGTCGAGAACCTTTCCACCCCAAAAACGGTCAGTTTTGCGACCAATATGTCCTGCCCACTGCCACGTTTCCCTCAGCCTATACATATCCCACAGCTGGGCATAGGCCTTCATCATGGACACAAACACATGAGAGTACAAACACTGCAACATAAAGGGTCGTTATATTTTGAGTTGAGCTATGACAGTTTCCTTGGGGTGAGTTTATTGATCCGAAGTAATCCTAAGCCTACATACGTCTGCTAGGCACAGGCCTTCTTCACGGAGAAACACATGAGGAGTAGGGGTCGTAACACCACCACGCTGGCCCAATGCGGGTTGGTGGGTAGAAACGGTCACAAATGCGACCGGGACCAACGGCTTAACGTGCTTTCCGATGCACGGAGGAGCAAGAGATCACAAAGTTTTGGTCACCCTGGTCCACGGCCTGGCCATGGCGAAGGTACCTTGCTTTTTCTTCAATCAAAAATCAAAGAGTTACTAACCACTACACCACCGAGCTACTCAACTTAAGGGGTCGTCATTTTTTGAGTTGAGCTATGAGTGTCCTTAAGTGTTACCTCAATTGTTAAAATCTAGACCAAGAGCGGCAATGGAAACGCCAAAATGTATGACGTATTTGACTAATATTTAAATTTGCGATGAAAATTCGAAGCAATATACATCAGCTGTGCCGGCAGCCGCCATTTTACAAATCCCAGCATCGTGGTGAGGTTAAATTGTCTATGACTATTTAACTTCAGTATATTTGAAAATTGAACTAATGTACCAGCTGTCAGATCACTACATCATTGGTCCATATTTTAACCTACTGGTCAAACTGACACGGATCAAAAACTGACCCTTAGTTCTCCTAATTTTGAGTAATTCCAAGCATAGCTTTTTCCGCTGCCGTTTGGTGTAATATAGAATTATATATTCGATATAAATTATCGATTACTGCCTTAGCATTTGTAACGTAAAAAATAAAAAACACTATTGCAGTAGTAATCAGCGCAAGTCAAAACAAAAATATCTTAGTGACCCCAGTGCATTGTAAAGGGCACCTTTTATGAAATAAAAAGAAACACAAACTTTTAACCTTGCCAGTAAATTACCATTGTTACAGTAATTGCACATTTATAATAAAAAGCCGAGACAGTCTCATATTTTAGTTTTTTGCAAGTAGCACCAATAACTCAACTGGTATTTAAAGAAAACTAAACAAAGGGAGGCGAAAAAGAAATAAGGCTTAAGTTTAGCAACGACAAGATATTTGCGTGTAAGCTTGAGATCTTGTCAAATTAGGTTTAATCTCGATATATCGTATGGATACGACACACATCGAAATAGATAAGGTTGATTTGAATTATGCCGAGACCCCAACGAAGGGCGCGATCTACTGATTGACTAACTTGATCGATATCACGCCATAATAGAGCCGATTCAGTCACAAAATAAACTAAATGTTGTATCAAACCTTCTCTAACTATATGGAGAATCTCTAACTATATGGAGAAGAGAAGGATTATACAATTTAGTTTAGTTTGAGCCTTCGGAATTGGCTCTATTTTATTATTGCTAATCACACTATATGATCTATGGCTTATTTTGTATTAGTAAATGAATTTTGTCGTTGATAGTCGTCACCTATACGAGAAACACATGAGGAGTATGGGTCGTACCACCATCACGCTCTGGGGGGTTGGTTTTTCGTTGTAATTACCATTAATCCAAATCTGTACCTAGATTCGTGAGGGAGCAAATAAACTCATTCTCTAGCAAATAAACGGAGACAATGAGATACTTTCAGATAGTTTGAAAGGAGATATTAATAAACGTATTTCGCTAAGACTTCGAGGACGCAGATGTTAGGCTTATAAATTATCCAACTTTGAATATAACATTTACCGAGCACATCATCTAACATCTACTGGCATCAACTTAAGCTCACTCCAGACACTTCGACGTCGATTCTACGCATGAATCATCATTATATTCTACTAAAAATACGCCCAACGCAAAATATAACCACTTATCTAAATTATAAGACAAAAAGCACTTTCGAGATCGTGATATAAGACATAATTTAGCACGCTACGTTGCATCTCCCCTGAAAGTTTCCTGTACGCACAACGAATACGCTTTGCCCGTTTAACATTCCTAATCCATATAAAAAGGCAAGTGTTCGATTACGAGCCGCGCACACTCGCAATACAATCAACATTACACGCGTGCCAGCTGCGGAACCCTAAATTACGACTCGCTTATCCGTAACGAAGGGTCCCTTCATAGAAAAAAAGACGAGACAAAATTGGCAGTTTAATCTGGAGAATTGGCTGAACGGCAGCATTCCATTGCTCGCAATGACAGAAAAAGCGAGTTTTAGAAGTTTTGTAAAGAAAATAAAAGACAGCAATATAATTGCGTAGTATTACAAAACAACAAACAAAACAATTCGATGTATTCTTTTTTTGTAAGTTAATTAATATTAAAGGCAAGTATAATTCTGTAGATTCTTAACCGGTTTGGTATGTTTATTCTTTTGCTAAATCAGTGACATCGTTTTCAATCCCCAGTAATGGCAGATGTTCGAATGTCTAAGGTTAAGATGAGTCAGCACTTCTTGCATTTATTTATTAACCTTTAATTGCTGTATCAACAGATATACGAGTAGAACACTATTTATTACAATCTGTATTAAATCTGGTTTCGGAACAGATGACATGAAAATAGGAAAACAGTTGTTTTTTTTTCATTTTCTTTATTACGTTTTCCCAATTCTATATATTTTTGATTTATATATGGAGTGTCTATCACTTAAGATTTTTAAATTATTGTCAATATGGTCTTCCGATGATATGCAACCATCGTAGCATGTAAAGTGTCACGACACACCTCACAATTACTCCACGAAGTCTCAAGTAAATCATCAAGATAATGTCCAATTTACTAAACATTTCACAAAGCTTTATTGATTGGCTTCCAATTATAATACTGAAAATGTATATAATTCTATGTAACACACAGGAAAAACAATGGCATAACATGAAAATATAAATTGATGTGTCTTTTAAACAAACCTATATTTACTGTGAAATTACTGTTTACTTTCACAAGTAAACAGTAATTTTATCGTGATTGTCTTTCGACGTCCCACTTCAGAATCGTGGTTTCAAATAAGTGTACTTTTATTTAAAAATAAATTAGCACAATCATGAGTTCAAGAGCGTTGTTAACCTAGTTTTGGATAATCACGATTTAATACAATGTCTATCTGTCGCGTATAGAAGAGCAACACTACAATATGCTGTTGGAAATTGGGCCACATCCACCCCACTAAATTTAAACGTACGCTTCCTTGATTGAAGAAGAGTCCAACCGATATATTCGTTTCACTCTAAGTTTTGTAATGCTGTATTCTCACGTGAATAGCCCGTAGACTCTATTTTGTATTTATAGTAGTTTTAATTAAGGCAAATGATTTTAGAATCTCTAAAATTTCTAAGACAGGTTTTGATACAACTGACAAGTGTTAATTGGTTAAAAGAAAACAGCTTTTTTTGTTTCCGTTTTCACATTCAAGCTTGCCCCTGTTACAAGGGGATGAGACGTATCAGGTAAAATGGTGGATACACCCCTACCTCTTCGGGATAGAGGTATACATACCGTGATGATATGTATGTTTTGCCTTGCAATAAGGTTCAATTTTGCAATGTGTAACGAGTTTAATGTACAGTAACTCTCTAATTTGGTTTTGATGACGTAAATCTCCGGGCCCGTCCGCATTCGGATGCACGACATTTTAATGGAACTATAATGAGAATGTGGTGGTGCACACCGACACAGCATACCATGTAATAATGTGTTCCAAATGCGCATACAAAATATATAGTCGACGAACTTTATAGGATGTAACCAAGAATTTTGTACTCTATATGGATGCCAAACTCCCATACAATAGCATGAGGCAAAGTTCTGTCTCGATCAGTAGGTGTTCCCTCTCTTTCTATCACTATTTATGAAAGAAGGCTATCCGTGAGATATCCTCTTCCTCTCTTTCTAACCATAGTTTCTGTCTCACCTGTCATATTTACGCCATTTTGACACCTAGACTGAAAATTGTTAAAAAATTTTGTAATTCAATATTTTAAATAAAAAATTATAAAACTGGTGATGACGTGCGTTGTTTTATGTTGTGTAAGTGAGTGATATCCTGGATGGACCTTATCATTTCACGGGTGAGTCAAAAATCACATATTATACGAGAGTATTTGTTTAAAAATTTGTGTGTATTTTTGTGTGACGCCAATAGAAAGCTTTACTACGAAATGAGAAACTCATTAATTAAGTGATAGAATGAGGGGAACACCTACTGATCGAGACAGAACATTGCCTCATGCTATTGTATGGGAGTTTGGCATCCATCATACAGTACAAAATTCTTGGATGTAACTGGGTATATGTATGTACGTAAATTATGTCGAAAGTTTAGATTTTATTCAGTCGTGAAAGATGAAGGCAGTGGTAGCCGAGTCGCGGGTGCGATCCCACCGCCTGTACCACTGAGTTTGAATAAAACGTATGTACAGTTCATTGTGAATATCGCTTGCCTCACATTGTTCCCGGTGGATAACAACAGGCTCGCCACCTGTTACATGAACTTAACATATCTGGCTACCCCTTCGGGGAAAAAGGGGTGATGATATTATTATGTTTGTGTTACGTGTGAAAAAGGAACATGGCTGTGGTAGGTTATACTTCACGCTTTGTTAATGATGGACCTTGGATGAGCAACTAAGTTTATGAATCGCCATTACTGAAAACAGTTTCTACTCTAACTTGTGGGCCAGTGCAAAATATAGTTTGTATATTCCTTTTCTAAAATAAAAGTGATCTTCCAAATTATTACTTATTTATTTACAGCCGACATTATCTTGATCTTCAGTTGAAATTCAGATTTTAGCTTTTACAGCAGCCTGTATACTTATAAAGCTAAGTATAAATCCACAGTGAAGAGCTTTAGTTACTCGGCTCCATTACTTGGAATAAACACAATTATAACAGTTTGTAAACAACAGCAATTAGAATTTATATAACCCTCAGGGGATCGTTCCTTCGTCATCAATCCCACTATCTCTAACTATGACGTCACTCTCAATCTCTCCCACGTAAAACGCGGCTTTGAATGTTTTTATTCCATTTTCAAACGGACTCGTTTTTTTGCTTATAGCCGATCGTTTCGGCCAGTTTTGAAAGTTCCGATTCTTTATTCAATTAATTGTGCGAGATTTTTATATATTCCGGCTTTGAGCTTCGTTTGTGGCGTTCGTTTTGTGGCTTATTGGAATTATGAGAAGCGAAAGAGGGCTACAGAATTTCAGATATACGAGTGACGAATTTGCGCAAATAGTCGTATGATTGATTAAAAGAATGAAAATTAAATTAGATCATTAAGTAGGCAAATGAAAAATAATTATAAATAATTTCAATTAGGACTGAAATATGATCTTACTCAGCATATATCGATCTGTATTTGTGTATGAGAAGTCAATATCGACATTGTGTTTTGTGATATTCACAAAGTTGTTTTGTAATCGTAGAGTTAGGAGCAAGGTGTATTTTGCTTTTTCCAACGTATGCGCAAACCACAGATAACAATAATTCTTTACTAAGCTCACGTATGCATTATTATATATGTATGCATAAAGTACATATTCCTTTGCGTATACGGATCAACAATAATCATGTTTCGCCTTTGATGACAACTTTATACAGCAACTGTATAGCTTATAATTAGCATAATATTATAAAGACCGGTCGCCTATGCCTTTGAATAAAATTTAACTGCAGTTTATCAACGCGTTACTGTGCATCGGAGCGAAACATAATATTAGGGGAAAAGTAAGTGGGTGTTTATAGTAAAAACACATACATACATACACAGGGCGTGATCATAATGTTCTACTATTTAGTATATTGTCACAGGTAAACGTACACTGTGATAAGGTTGCAGGGAGAGTTCTTTAATATTTTTTTTATTTTCTTTGCGTGTCGATGAAACCTTAACTATTATATTCTATTCAATGTATTATTGTTATGGAAGAGCGGTGCCGTCCGATACCGCCATTTAGGAATGTCTACTGAGTTGGTTCCAATCGTACATTTTGTTACATTGATATACTCAACAAAACTATTTTGATTAGATATTTGATGTCTGTCCAAAACTCAGCAACAAAAATAGCGCTGTGTGGAGCATCAACAATTCCTCCAGTACAGAGCTTATCGACTGCAGAATCTTGACTTAATTAATATGCCAAGAATCTTTCTACATTTCCAATTATGACATAATGGTCTCTCAATCGATTCTTCTCGATTAAAATCGAGTAGCTCGCCCTCTGTTTGCGGTGTAACCGATGTTTACACGACCGGCGCACGTGTGTTGCTATGCTACCCAACTATACAATAACAAACCGTAGAACCCAGAACTCCCAGAACGCTGCCGTTACAAGTCCATTCGATTTTAATTTAAATTTGAAATGTTTTTTCAATGGTACTCCTGTACTTTTTATGGACTTGAAAGTGGATGGGCGTGTGGGGAGAGGAAGACCAAAGAAAAGATGGATGGATTGTGTAAATGATGATTTGATGAGGATGGGAGTGAGTGTTGACTTGACGAGTAATAGAGGAGAGTGGAAGAGGAAGACATGTTGCGCCGACCCCGAATAGAATTGGGAACAGGGCAGGAAAAAGAAGAGACTTCTGTACTTTTTAATTATTCCTGGCTTAGCATCTAGGAAAGGTCAAAAAGGTCAAAATATACTCTGACACATGTAAGAGACTTTCTTTATGTAAGAGTATAGGTAAATATGAAATTAAAGTGGCAAATAACAACACCAACAAAAGACTAAATATTCGTTACAAAATTTTAGGCCAGCAAGACATTGGCTTCCGGTGCAGCAGATGTCAACAGACGAAGTCACTGTGTGAAGTGCATTCTGCCCGTTTGCTTTCTATCAAAAAAAAAAACAAATTCTGTAATTAAGACATTATTTTTCCATAATATACAAATTACGTTATATTATTGACACTAATTGCAATACAAGTAAATGAATGCTCTGTATTTGGCGTAAACTTTTAAGCACAATTCTTTCTTGTTTATTTTTGAAAGAGCTTAACAACCCTTAACTGCAAAGAATCGATCTTTAAACACCCCATGCGGGGCTTATTAAGGCAGAGATGCTGAACCGGCGTATTGGGTAAATACGGGCGTCAGGGGCGCGCAACCCGGTATGGACTTATAGACCCTTGTTGTGCTCCCCTGCTTAACCTAGAAAAGCATGGCAAATAAACCGCTTCGCTACTCTTTCATCGCTTTATTCGCAAACGAACACTGCAGTAGTGTTTATGAAATAAATAATATTTTCTAAGTCAACAATAAAACACTTAGCTTAGGTTCAAGAACTTAAATATTATTTTTGTGGAAGTAAGCAATTGTACACAAATTATGAATATATTTTACAAAAGTACGCATGGATAAAATTCTCATCATCTGTAATGTATATTAATTCTTAATTTGAAATTTTCTTCGTTACATCAAGTCATTAACAAAACAAGTTAATACGACAAACCTATAGCGACATACAACGAACAATTCTAATTATATTTACCTACCCACAGATTGCTCTGTCCATAAATACGAAAGAACCTTCAAATAAAATTGCTTTTCTGTTAACAACGTATTTCGGGCAAGTCTTATAATAAATCAAGGTAATTATGTAAATAAGATCTTTTATCAGCTCTAATAAAACTTAGTAGAAGCCTGACGTAGTCACAAACTCACAACACAATAAATATTTCGTTTTTCCTCAGACAAAAGCATTGCCAAGAAAATATGTTTCAATCAGCACTGATTAGATATTATCTATCTTTATGTCTGTCTATCGTGACAATAGTAAATAGGTCAACTTAGCATAATAAATAGTTTAACAAAAAGTAATTCATTTTGGTCGCGTGCCTTGGAACGGGGTAAAAATTGGTACGGATTCCGACCCCTTTTAAGTGCCTGCAGTTGCTTTGCAAAGTATTAGGCACAGTTTGCTTCCATTCTTCTTGTTCATCAATGGCTCAAAGTCTGTATATAACTCGGCGATCGTTGCCTGCTGAGTTCCTGCACTATGTTCTTCAGTACAGATGGAGAACGGCAGTAGGAGATCAAATTGATCATAGGTTTGACACACAGCCAGACACGAGTGGTCCCCACTTGGTATTTTCGGTCCATTGTCCAATCACGAAAATTCAGAAACAGCAGACGTGCACTATCGTCTGATGTGTTTCAATCTCTATACCACAGGGAATCTCTTTGCGACATCTCTATGCAAACAGTATTCATAAAAAAAACTGCACTTAGATTTATTCAAACTCTGTGCAACTAGCGAGGTAGTTGTATTATGAGGGATGTAACACACTAAATCTGAGTTAGATCAATCAAAAGATATCAATTATTAGATTCACACCACAGTGTTACGCCAACTCAAGAATAACTCTTGGGCAAACAACTAAAGACCATTGATGGTTTAATTATGCCGTATAAAAGTCTACCGAAAGCGATATTTCAAATTAGAAAATTGGTTCGCTACTTACTGCAGTAGGGGCGAACTATCAACTGGCCGAAGTAAGGGTGGCAACACGACAGATGCGAGAACCCCATACAATCTTAGGGTTCATTTAAACGCGATCCGTTTGACGTTAGTTACGAGAATTGCGTCTCGGTGGGATTGGGGTAGGTCGAGGGTGGACGGAGGGTCGCAACTATTCGGGAACAAAATTCCAAATCTACAAATTCAAATTTTCATTAAAACAGATTTCATCGCAAATTAAATGGCTCGGGTGTCACAGACCCGATAATTAACTTCCAAAATATTGGTTTCATTGTTACTGTTACAAACGCACCCATCGAATTTGTGTTTTGAATCTAAAGGTCGGTTTGTTAAATCAGGTCTTGTGAACACTTCGATGGCCAATTTGTCCCAGAGGCGATGTTGCTGACCCGGCCGGGAAAGGGCAAAAAGGATTTTTAATTTTAACATTAAAGGGATTACATGTTTCGGTGTTTGTTTAAAAAAATTGAAATGTTTACACAAAGGGTTTTGTTATCTGGTTGACGAATGGCCTCGTGTCAGGGTTAACAAAAATGTTAAGATAAAACCGTGATGGTATCGGCGCGGAGCAATTTGTCTGAGTAATTTACGGGCAGCCGTTTATAATTAAAGTTATCTGGGTATCGGGACGCAGCCGGATGATGCATGGCCGACAAAAGGCAAAAAAAATCGATTAACTTATCATATCTGGGTAAGCTGAGTAAACTACAGAAGCACTTTACGTTCATGAAGACATTCCTGTTGCAATAATCCTCTATTTTAACGATTACATAATTAATGCGCATTACATTAAGTAAGCCGTTAATATTAAAACGCGGAGCTCTTTCGGGGATATTTATTATCCCACCCCGGCTGCAGTATCCCGGCAGCCATCTCATATTTTCCTTTAAAAGCCGAGCACAGATGCGTTCACTAAAAGCGTATGAGGCGGTGCACTGAATGGCGCCCGGCGTTTGAGACTCCAAAACAAACATGTCGCAGCTTACAAGACTTTTACTAAACACTTGTCACGCGTCTCATTTACACAACTTTATACTGAGAACTTGGACACATGGAAAATGTTCACAGTAAAATTGACAATTTCTGTCTAACAAGCAACGCTTACGTCCTATTATTATATAATGTTAATTTTAAAGATAAAGAACCCAAGATGGAACTTAAAATCGTAGTCCTTAACTCACGATGGAAAGTCAGGAAGGAAAACTCTACGAAGTTCGTCCGAAAAACCGGAAAAAACCCCAAAAATTAGGGCCAGCGTCCTCTTTCCGCCGCGCGAGGGTGCTCGCGTAAATATCATTCGGAACTTTCCTTTATTCCCTTTGTTTTAGGTTTATTATTTGTGGTCGAGGTGGCCGCGGCACTACCGGAGCGCAATGCTCACCGAACGCAAAATGCTTTCCATCAGAACAATTATTATAAACAAGATTTTAAAACTTCGTTCCGTTTGTTACAAAGAAACAAACGAGAAACTCGTCTAATTTACGAATTCGATCTTCAAAGCGGAGACCCTCCTCAAAAGTAATTGACAAATTTGTTCAAACAGAGAAAAATAAAAATAAAACGGAGAAGTTTTCCGTGGAATAATTAGTCCGGTAGTAAGATTGTTTCGATTCTGATACATTCAGTTTGCGTCGTAAAGCTGGCATTTTATCCTCAGCGCAGGCTTTATGGGAGCTCTCCTTCGCACTTGACGCGTATAAAGCTGCGAAGAGATTTCGTAATTTGTGCGCTTTGAGTGATTTTGGGGATGATCGGGAAGCAGCTGGCGCGATATTGGGATCCTAGTTTTATGCGTGGTCCAGTGCAGACATAGATGGGCGGGTCGTAAAACAAAAAGAAATCTGTGAAGGTCTCAGGACCTGCGCGGTAGTATCGCTGATCTGATTAAGTTTTTGCTGACACGCGATTCTGAAGTTGCCATACGTTGCAGATGACTATATCTAGTACTCGTAAGTAGTAGATTTAGCTTACCTTTGCCATTCTGGGTTTTCTGAAGCAAGGGCTCTCGGTGTCAGTCTTCTGTAACAAAAACAGGATTGTTTTAAAAACTAAATTTATCTATACATATAATAAAACTGTAGAGGTCAAAAGTCTGCACATTCAACGGGATTTAAAAAGGTATATAAAAAAAAAATATTTTTGGTTTCTCTGTCTGTTTGTAGCTAAACTCCGAATAGGCTGGACCGATTTCAATAAAATTATGCATGGTGATACCTTATATACCTGGTCAACATCTTAGATACTTTCTATTCCGGAAAATTAAAGGGTTCCCGTGGGATAGTTAAAAAATCATAGTAACTGCGGACGAAGTCGCGGGCAACAGCTAGTCCTAAATAAATTATACTATTTCCATTCATGCATGATCTTATTAATAGTAAATTTGGAAGTGGACAGCTTATGCGAATGTTCCATAACCAAATAGAAGACTATTAAAAGGGAAGAAAAAGCACAGGACCGAAATGTATAGAATGATACGAACAATCCCGTAAGTGGAAATATTTTCTTTCAAACATGACAATGAGCAATACTATTGTAACTAAATTGACTGATAATGGTAGTTGTTGATATTATATTATTCAACCCTTAAAATATTTAAACAGAGCCTCGCGCGCGACACAATGAAAACTATTGAATATTTACGCTTTTAATAAGCTGTGCTCGATGTTCATCATTGAATATTAATTTACGAGAATAGTAACACATCGGTAAATAATTCTCTGTGACAGATGACAACGAGGGACAATCGCTTCTAAAAATACGATCGGCTCGATAAATGTTACAAGGCATTCGATTGTTTATCCATTCGATCACATGAATAATAATAATAATACTATCGAATTACACAAAAACCTGAGCTGCTAGCTCAGATTTGGAATTTTTTCAACTGAAAAATTCGATAGATTAAGCATTTCTTATTTATTACACGTATTATTATGTTAACAATGGTTTCTTTTATATTGTAGAAATGTAGTCATCATTATTATTATTGAAAATTTTGGAGAAGGGATTTGACAAAAACCGACTTCGAAAACATTAAAATTGGCAAAAAAACTTTTCGATTGATACAAATACTATCTTTGTATATACTGACTAAGCTGTTTTGATACGCTAAACTATGGTTTTGTCTATGCGCCACGATCAAGGTGGATCAAGATAGTAGATTCAAAACAAATTAAAAAGTTAAAGTGACATAAGGAATTGACATATAGGTACTATTTTAACGATGTAAACAAAATTAAACAAGCACACATTAGTGACTTCAGAAAACTCTGATGTTATGTGGAATAAGACGTTTATAATTAATAAGAAGAAAAAAGTGTTACAAATATGGTAATCAAAAACTCATTTAAAGAATACTACCAACTCTTTCCTTACTCTTTCCTTGGGTGTCGTAAAAGGCGACTAATGGACTTAGAACTGCACAACTATCCAATAGCTTATAGCGGCGACGGTCTCACCATCTGTCACGCTGAGTGCAGTCACTGCTTGGTGAAGCGTGGACTATGGCAGTGGATTGCTTTTGCGGTGCTTTTGCCTAGTCTCTGACTAACCCTTAGGGGATAATAGTCGTGATTATATGTATATGTGTAAGTTACATAGTTAGTAAAAAAGAAATTAATGAAGATTTCTGATACCTTCTTATTACGAGTACTACAATTGCTATGTTAGAAACTGGCTTTTAGCCGCGTCTTCGAATCTAAAAAAAAAACTAAATTTATCCTCTTTAACGTTAGACTAATATAATATTGATGGATAGCATTCCCTAAAAATTGCTAACAATTCACGGAACAACACGGAAATTAATAACCTCATTCATGGCTAACTCATTGCCATTTCGAACCACCCTACTTACTTAACCCAATCAATCTCGAAACATATTAGGTAAGGAGCTAGACCTTTTTGCCAAGCTAATAGCACAGAACAGAAACAGAAATAGAAACACCTGAACGTGATACGATCTATTTATTAATCCACAAGAGTTCGATTCTCTAAAGGAGGTTTTAGGAGCTCTTTCTCAGATATTTATGAGTTCAACTCTATCAGGATTGAATGCAGTGGGTGCTTACATTTTACGTGCATTGATTTTGCCGATTGGAATTTTGCGGATTGGAAAAGAAAACGGTATAGTGTAAAGGTCGCTGGATTCCAATACTATGTTTTTGGATTGAACTTAAATTCAGTTTGATATGAATAGCTCCTCCGTGCTCCGAAAGGCACGTTAAGCCGTTAATCTCGGTCGCAACTGCAACCATTTCTATCCACCAACCCGCATTGGGTCAGCGTGGTAGTGTTACGGCCCATACTGTGTTGATGTAGGAAGGCCTTTGCCCAGCAGTAGGACGTATATAGGCTGAGGACAACGACGTGACTCTGAGTGAGAAGAATGATAAAATTTAAACATATCTGACTTTTATATACGGAGATTTAAACATATTCAGCAAAATGAAAGTGTTAAACACCTCTCCCTAACCTTCCGGGGATAAGTTAATAGTCTAAGGAATAAATGTTCATCATATATTATGTATATTTCTTTTATTAACAAGCTTTTATTTTTACTTTGTTAAATTTTATTTAACATTACTTTGTTAAATAAAAGCGTGTTGCATTGTGATTGCAAAAGATGTTATTCAATGTTCCATCAAAATGTTACACGATTTTATTTAAAACATAAAAAAAAAATTACTTTTATCTTTTTAGTGTTTAACCCAAAGAACTCGTTAAGGCGATTCAAACGAGCCCAAACTTGATGGCATTGTATCATTTTTTTACGGAATTTCCTATGGCCACCTTCCAGCTCCATCATCAGATTAGCTTCAAGTCATAATAATATTGCATTGTTATCCGATTTACACATGCATGCAAATTTCAGCTCAATCGGATAAAGATATTTGCTTCAAAATTGATTTGAAGGATTTTACCCGAATATAAATACAATGCAAGTTAAATAAAAGCTTGTAAAATAGTCAAAGTATAATGATTATTAATGTGTCATACTCATACAACTCTCTAAGAGTTCCGACATCCCCCGTCAACAACATTTAAACTTCAAAAATTGAATGAAATTTTGCACTGAAATCCGTTTAATTGGTTAAAAAAACATTCTTCCAAAAAGTCGTCATTAAAACCGCAGCACCAAAATCAGTTATGTGTCGGTTTCATTAAAATATAAATCCATTTGGTGCGACGTATAAAGGGTTATAAATATAGCGGGGAGTGCACACGATCGGTACGGTGGCCATAATTTACGGAGGCGTCCGCAGTAGTCCGCACCTTTTTTCCCCGCCGTGTGGACACCGACGGCGTTATGTTTGCTTTGCTTTATGCACTTTTTTATGGATAAATAGCGTGGGCTCCGCTATTGTGGACAAAAATCTGTCCTGTTACTGCGTTTCGTTTTAATCTTTGTCAAATTAAAAGTTTATAATGCGATTAAAATAATAGGGGTGTGATATAAAGATATATAGAGATATCATGTACAAATGGTAGGTCAGCACGTACCTGACGGAATATGTAGTAAAAAAATTATGCGTGATAATATTCCAGTAGGTAATATGTTACAATCAGACGGAAAACCACGGAACTAACATCACATGAACATTTTGTCTAACATAGTAACCTTGTATTTAACCAAAAATAAAAGTTTATACATCTATGTAATATGACAATGCATCGGTGATGCCGTCTTATTAAATTGCTTAAATAGACATATGCTCCATTAAATTTATTTATTGAAGTGTCAAAAGAACACCTAAGCGTAGTTTTTACGTTGCACAAAACGACATTAGCACCCTATCAATGCTAAAGAGACATTAGCTAGAACTATTTTGTGTTCCAATTTTAAATTTAATGAACTTTAAAGTTTTAATGTCTCATTACTAAATGTCGTCTTTAAAAAATCTTTGTGCAACTGAGCGATAGCCTAGCTTTTATTGAAGGAGTATAAACTTAAATCTAGGATACCAAAAACACGCATAAATATCAAAATTTTGACTTATTGAAAGACTTTCCATAGACTGAATTCGTATAACACTATCTCTTATTGTATACCTAGGCTTATCAAACAACGCCCTAAGTCAAACAATGAGGTTACCGTTGAAAGGCTCGCAAACAGTCTCTTGAAACGCTATGATTTTAATAGATTTAAGTAAATATTGCTAATAGTATTAACGTCTCTGAAGTAACTGTAGATTCTATTGAAAACAAAGTTTAAATAAATTTATTGCAAACTAAGTCTTACAGGTGTTAACATCTCTTGACACGGCAAATTATAAGAAAGATATTTTTAAGTGTAGATAAAAGAAAACAATTAGACCAAGCTGGGACACCCAAAAGTGCTTAAATTTCATTGGTCGAATCCACTGTAATGAAGTAGTCCTGCTGTACGCAACTGACAGCTAAAGCATTTTTGGTATTACTACACCTGTGTTGCTAATCGAAATTTGGTCGAATTCACCTTTAGTAAGTAAATTTCTTTTCATTTTTGGAAAAACAATTGAGTTATTACGAATTGTAAAGCTTACCAAACTTGCCATGCTTACAAACTTAAAATAAAGAATTCATAAAGCGGATTAGTTTTGGTCGCTAGCTCTAATAACTAATTGGACAGCTAACCAAAACAATTTTAATCGTTCTTTAGCTGAAACTGAAAGCAATGAATACAAAGACGTTGAGATAGAAACAATACCTTTTATCCATCTAGACGTCTCAACAGCAGAGGCTAAACAAATGAGCCTCTTGGAAGCTATGACAGATGAAAAGACTAACGGTCACGAGCAGACAAAAGCTTAAAATAAATACCGGAGGAATCTATTTATTATTGGGAAGGACAAGGTCGCAAAGAATCACTCCACAGCTAATTACCCCCGTACAAACTGCACCGCAGCCATTACGGTGTCAGAACGCGAGTGATTCTGATTTATACTTCTAACCTGTCACTCCGAACAAACACGAGCCTATTTTTCTATGTGGTGTACTTCGGTACTAGTTTCCGTTGGTACGATTCCACTGGATTTCTTTTCATGTCACAGTCTTACAATACAACAATTAGGAACGCTCGGTATGAAAGGATTTTTAATAAAACCAACCGCACTCTGCTGTAGTTGATGGAAACTAAGTAGGAGTTTGTGATTGTGTTACAATGTATTTTATACTCCTGTTATGAAAATGGGAAAATCTTTCACGTTACGATCACCATTAAAACGGAAATTTGTTGCTTCAACTTCTGAGTCGGTAGAATAGAATCAATAATGCTCATTTAAACTATTTCAGCCTTAAAGCATTAATTTTAAACGATAAGTTGAATAATTTACGTTACATTCGACTACGATACGTTTGAAAGCTCCACAGTATGATTGATTCAAAGGCATCGTAAATATAGCCGATTCAGAGCTTATGGCGAATGTAACTGATAGAGACGATTTCCTTCACAAATCCATTTCTTCACTAACCCACTCTACAATGTTAAGTGCACAGTTTTATCACAAACCGGCAGCGCTGTGGCTGAAATAATGCATCTGAGAGAAAACTCTAAACCGTACGGATATTCCGAAGTTATGTGCGGGACAAAGAGCGAGCTTAGCGAAGAGGCGACGGCAAGCCATAATCTATTAAGCAATAATAGCATCCTAGTAGCGGGTAGGTGCCGCTAACTTACGACTAATTGGCGGGAACAATGGAGGTCAGACAAAGCCGGAGCAGCTAATGGCAGGAAGGCGCCGAATTTTCGCATCGATACTGGATTGGCTTATCAAATGCTTTCGGACTAGGGAATTAGGAATAGAGTTGGTTCTAACTCTTTTACTGTGGCTTATTGTTTGTAGATTGAAAAAAAAAATAATGCACTTAATATAACATATAGATAAACTAGCGACACTCTTGGCGCCAGAGTTTCGTAAAATCTGTTCTTAGCAGATGTCTATAGACTATAAGGAATCTTCCTGCCAAATTTCAAGTTCTTAGGTGGCATAGTTTCCGAAATTTCGTGATTAATCAGTAAGTGGTATTTTGCTTTTATATAGATTTATAGCCGCAAGCGAAATCACTCTATACTTATGGATTAATTGTTAAATCAATCAAAACAGAATACATGACTGTCCAATACCGTGTTATATGTTTTCTAACATTTGTATCCAAATACCGAATCAGATCAAATGCCCAAAAATTATTCTACTAAAATTTTTCCGAAATTGTTAAAGGGCCAGAATTGAGCCGTAACACATTTCTGATTTAAAAGCTATTTTCCCAAAGTTTGCTAGTGACATATATATGCGATTTCCATTTGAAAAATGTTCAGATTAACGTGCGTCCGTTCGACGGCCAGATCAGTGTGATGCCGAGTCATAAATACGCGATGTGCTAATGCAACTGACAGAACGGGGAAATATGGCCGCGAAGCAAGAAGACTGGAACGCACTATTTTGGTTCGCGGGGCAGTGATTAATTCGCACGGCCAATGTCCATTATCATACCGTATCGAATGATAAAATATGTTTAACCGTACTTAGTACTCGTTGGTGGGATTTAGTAATCTATATATCTGCCGTAATTCGTAATGCGAATTTATTAACCGTGCTGCTTTTTCATTTTCAGAGTACTGCAAATTTGTTTTGCCAAAAACAATTATTGTACAAAGATACGAATTGCTGGAAAATTTTATCATTCATTTTTAGATTGGGTAAATAATTACATTCCTTTATTACACAATGAATATTTTTTTCTATGATTGTTTTTTACAAAGCTTATTTTCCCAACTTTCCTGAAGTTAGATGAACTTTTCCAATTTTTCAAATCTCTAAAATATACATCAAAATATAAAGTCATACCTACTTTCAAAAGCGTAAACGTGAGAAGTTCCACTAAATTTCCACCACAAGTGAACACCGCATAATGGTAAGAGTTCAGAGGATTCAACTCTCATCCAAAGCTATAAATTATCCACTCGGAGATAGAGCCAGATTTAAAGTTTTTAAAAAACTAAGCGCCAGACATTCACTTAGAAGTACAACAGATAATATAAAAATGAAATACTGCTACGATTGTTATAAAGGATCTTATTGGAAAATTTTAACAAAGAACGATTGAAACTATGTGAATGTTTACTGAAGTGATTAAAACACAAATTCCAAGCTTAGAATAAGGAAATACTGAACATAAAAGCTTTCATGATATTGTACAATGTCATACTCTGTCCAAATATCGTAATAACGTTTGTCAATGCAATAACGAACGAGCTCACTTCAAAAGCATTTTACAATTACTTCTCTAGGTGTTCGAATTGTGTTCCGTTTTGGCAGTGTCTCCTCTAGTGTGTTGTCTGTTGCGTCTGCCTTGTTGTCTGTTGTCTCAACTGGGGGGAGGCGCCCCTCTCGGCGCCGGTTTGTATTAGGCTTGTTTTTTCCCTCCCAAGCTGTGCTCCTCCCAGTACGAAATATTGAGGTGTTACTCATGCAATCTTCTTAAACTGCCTTCCTCGTGATATTTGTTTGTTGCAACTTTGCAATTTATTTCGTGACTTGCATTTTATTTGTTGTGCTAGAGACGTGGGGCTTTGTCAACGGATTCGGAGGGTTTAGGCGATGTTCGCGAAATATCCAAATAAATTTTTTATAAGTGTATTTCATTTTGTGAGAGGAAACTTCAGTGCTGTCAATGAAATTTGTTTTTTACATTGCTTTGGTCGCCCCAGATTTGAACAATCCAAGTTAGAATACAAAATGATGTGACTCAAAGTATATTTTTTCATATGGATACAAGTTTTTGTGAAGTGTTGTTTAAAACAGAAACATCGCAAGTTAGATGCACAACGAACACCGACTACAGCCCACAAAAGAGGTGTATCTTCAGTTTTAAAACGTGCAGTGTTTCTACAATGCACTCTCATTTGAATTTCACCTTGCACCGCGCATGTTTCGCTCAACAGAATAATAGCTATTTCCCCATTTGCTGTCAAAACCACTTGCACGAGCTGTTCAGTGGTTGTGCAATGATATTTTGACATTGCGCGACCTAGCCAACTCAGCCGGGAGATGGTAATGCATAAAATTTAAAAACGGAACCGCCATGCGCCATCTTGCTTTCGCCATCTTAACCGGAATGAAAAATGGCGCGAGGGAGGCGAAAGGACCATGTGTCCGCTACAAAAAGCGAGAAAATTTTTCAGTGATTTTTTAAATAAAATCTTGCTTGTTTTAGCCGATACGGTCAGCGATGGGCGGATATTGAAGCGGAGGATCAACGCGTAAATTAAAAATTCCGGAAGCAACAGCATACTGTAGTATTTGCTTAGTGCACGGAAGGAAGGGAAATGTTTAAATACTGAGCGAACCGGTAATAAACAAACGTTAACTTTAATCCCAGCACAAAAGGATTATAATAATTTGGATGCAATTAAAGTAATTAAATTATTTCTGCAGCAGCCTCAGCTTCGCTATCATTTTTATTGACTTTCACGGTATTGTTGTCTTTTAATATATTACGATACTTTTGATCACTGCGAGTGTATTGATTAAAAAAAAGGACTGACCATTCTATTTAACGCTTACAAAAACCGAAATAACATCGAAAATGAATGACATTTTAAAAACGGCAAGGAATTTAGAAACGCTTTGTATTATACAAACACAAAAAGAGAATAAGTTAAAGCACTATCAGATAGTTCCTTAACTTAAGATTCTTGTACGTTGGCACTGCATATTTAATACTGCGAACTTCCTAATAGAAAGACTTACATTTTTGACTTATTTATTTCGCTTAGTACCAATCTGCAATAGTTCATATCCAGGTTTACAGTCAATTTAATAAATTAACCAACCATCGGTTATACGAGCTAAAGTTATGAATATGAAGTGAAGGCAGTAAGGTTAGGACGGTAACTTCGATAGAACATAGATCATATTTAATGTTCTACTATATGCAGCTCGCCAATAGAATGCACAATAATTTATCTTGTACTGTTGTCAGGGTATCTGTGAGATGAAGAAAGATTGTCAAAATTGCTCGAACCAGAATTTACGGCTTAGCGGGATCGGTAAATGAAATTTCATTTATTTAGAAAGCAAAATTTTCATCAATTATTTTTCAATGACAGATTTTGTTAACTTTGACCCTAGATCGTAGGCATAGCTAGTAATTGATGAGACTTAGATGATTAATCATAGGAATGTTTGTTAGCATACGTCACAGGAGACAAATAGTTTATTGTTCTAAGGGCAACAAAACGCATGAATCCAAAGTCATCGCTAAGTCGTCTGTAGGTCAACAAAAAACGAAGATCAATGACTAATGGTCTGTTTAAATGTGTGGCTTCCAATATACCTTGGAAACTAATTGAGACGAAACACCGATTAAAAATACCTATCGAATTTCAAACAGAATCCTGCTGCTTTAGGTGTAAAATCGGTGGCATTTTTGGAGGAATCCAGTTCTTATCAATTTCTCGACAGTAGCTAACGCGTGGCACTAACCTTCACCTGGGAAATATTATTTTATTAAAATTGTCAAGCCAGGTGGGTTCCCGTGGGACTCCGCCCGATACTCGGCTAAATCAAAATACTTGAACATTTCCAACTTAAGAATTCACTGGCACATTTCAGTTCACTTTACTCTATCCCTCTTCTCTTCCTGTATTTTTTTTCGTCTCGTAACTCTCTTTCAGTGTCACAATAAAATTTTATTATGCTTACATTATATGCCAGTTCTCTGTTCTGTCTTGTTCTGATAATGTTAAAGGTTTTATTTGATTGCTTTTTGAGGATTTACATAATGATGATAGCGTGATTCGTTTAATTGAGTGCCATTAGAAAGCATTTTGGAAGTGTCGCGTTAAAATGGACTGAGAAACGAAAATATTTTACGAATAGTCTTAATTCCCTTATCTCAGGTGGGAAGAAATGTATTGTGTAAGCTTGACAGAATGTTTAAGAAAAAATATACGACTTTATTTAAGATATAAACTGCCGATCAGTGTGATAATTTCTTTAATTAATGAAAAATGTGAGAGCTATGGTGGAGGTACAAGCGTGCTTATATGTAAAACTTAAATACCTATTGATATCTGACTAAAAGAAGCACAAAAACACTACCATATTAGCTTATTTCTCGCACGCTTACATAACAGTTATTGAACAACCCATCTCCCACGCTAATCCTTTTTACGGGGAGAAATCAATCCTCTTACGGATCTGTAAAGATCCTCTAATTTGTTTTTACCATTCGTGCAACAATGAGCTGTAATGAAACGGTAATGGCTTCGTTTTGAATAATATATAGCCTTTTATACGACCGTGGGCGAGGCTTGGCGACTCTCAGGTGACTTATCATCTACTGGTTCATTCACACATTAATTAAGTCATAATTGAAACAAAAGATTAAACAGGTTCTTTAAGTCCCGCTGTGCTTAATTTAATTTCAGACCTCTTTAGAGCGTATAGAATGTAATATTGGACGTATCTAAGAGCAAATACAAGTATTTTATTGAATTGACGCAGATTTAAGCAACAATTTTATAACAATAATTAATAAGTAGTACATTTCCTGTTGTATATTTGTTTAAATTTTAATGTGCCAATAAAATGTACCTAAGCGAATCACAGGGTACATACATATCAGACAAAAGCCCAGAAGGGATTCCACTTCTGGAATACGATCTTTCACCATTTTCTGAACATCAAAAATTTTTTTTAAATATGTGACGAAAATAACATTTTCAGTATAGAAGAAATTTATTTTGATACACTTCAGGTACATCTAATGGCGAGGTGATAAGGAGTTAACGCAATTAATTACTCGAAGTAACGAGTGTCGACGTTAATGATCGTGTCGGCATTGCAGCACTCATTAGGCTTTTCATCGGTGAAGCTCATGTAGATAACTATATCAACGCACCTGCTAACATTATAATTATAGAAGTGTTGACAGCACCAACACAGCCACAACTTCCCGGTGAGATGGGAGAATAAACTTTAACAAACCAGTCCCGGCATGTAACAATTCAATCCAGTGATGAATAAGTTTCCTCGTAAATCAATCGAAGCTTAGTATTGAGAGATTTATGATGGCTGTCATTATATGTAATGAGCCCATTGAGACGCAGTGAAACCAATTCTTGGTACTGATGAAAATATAAATAGATGTTTAAATAGAGAATATTACCGAATTCGAAAATTATTGAGACCTAATACCGAACACAAAACTCGAATCGATAAAACCATTGATGTATTTATTTCCCTTGATTTAGATATCTAGGCGTGGGATCGTGGACATATAATATCGGCTAATAAAACGAAGCGAGGCATCCTGACTTTAAATTTAAATGCAAAACTTTAAATATTCCTAACAAAACCTGTCACGTGGGGAGTCTCGATATCGATAACTCATGCAGCGCGTCATTATAAATCAACGCGACCTTCGCCGATAGTGATGCCCACGTTCGGTGACCACTCGATAAATATTCCGGTCTCATGGCTCGATTTGTCGATAAAAGTCTTAGTCATATTGAATGGTGTAGACGAACAGGTTCCGTTGCATACACAAAGATAAGTATTAACTATTAATGTGCTTGTTGGAAATCTAATTGTTTCTGAGTAGCTTTTCGCTTGACATTCAAATCCCACGCAATTCGTCGTATAAAGCTGATGTTAATAGCGCTGTACCAAAAAAGACAAGTTCCCGCTTCGAATCGATCCAAACAGACAAATGGAACCTTCCGTGTATCTCTATAAATCCGAACCGCGTAAATATGCGGAACCGTTTGCAAAAACAAATCGCAAGAACACAGAAAGGCGTATATTTATATATGATAATAACATCCGAAACGCGACTGAATATTTCATGGGATAGTAAAATTTCTATTCAATTTCTTGTTTCTTGATAAACGTGGCGCGATTTTTTTACACGAGCGCCGCGGGAATGTATGGTAATGATGGCGGGAACTTGCGGTGTGTGTGCTCTTGTAGTTTTTCAGCAACTCGCCCCTCGGGAGCCGTGTTTGGTCTGGAAGATATAAGTGGGGTAACTTGGCGGGATTGCTTAGCGAATTAGTCTGACAGGGTTTTCGCTAACTTATGTAAGCTAGAAGATGAGGATGCATTTTTTGGTTCAAATGTATTTCTTTTACATATTTCTAAGGTACAAGCAAGTATAGAGCATGCACCGTAATGTTCCTGGAATATTTGTTAAGAATTATTGTAACTGAGTCGTTTTTTTTCTGAATTACGCTGTTCATTACCTTTCACATTAATGTAAGGACGCATTGAGTGATTACATTACTTCTCAATTATGTACTTTTAAAGCTCATTAGATTGTTTTGCCAATCTTATACACATAAAGATTGGCCTGGATCTGATTGGCTGATTTAAATTCACATATATTTTGCAACTAAACGACTTCTGGCTAAACCATTGGATATACCAAATACCGACAGACTTTATCTAAGTCACGTAGTTAAATACAGTTAATAGATTATGTCAACATGTGCGGCGATAGCACTCACAATAAGGAAATAAAGTAGAAATACCACTGAAAACGTATACGGGTCTATTTATCTGCCCATAAATAATCCTATTTACATTTTCCGTAACCATTTTCATCTACCAGAGTCATTTCGAAGTACGTTACAAAACGATCTCGTAAATATTTAAAAGGTTTTTGAAATATTCAGAAAATTGTGTTCGGTATGATGTCCCCGCCGTAATTTGGTCGGAACGTTGTAATGACGATAGCTTCTATTGGTCGAAATGTTTCTTTGGTACTGTTATGTGCTTTAATAATTGAAGCAGTCGTTACGGCTTTGTTTACTGAGTTTAGCCCGACAACTCTAAACAAACTTGAGAATTAGTTCCCAAACAGCCATAAGGTGGAAGTGGAACAGGTATTCTATAAATAGTCCTTCCAGAAATTTGACTCAGTTCATTGGTTCTGGATGTGCATGAACATATGGCTAAAACTATTATTGATAGTCACGTCATCATTTCTACTGAATTTTACTTAGTCAAGATCTGTGTTTATTACCAATCGAGTGAGATATAAAACACTCCAGAGAAAGCGAACACTAAACAAATGTGTACCACGAAAATTCAATGAATAATTATGTAAGAGTACGTAGAGAAGAATATTGACAAAGAAAACAATAAAATAGGAACAAAAAAAGAATATACACAGTGATAAGTAAAATTGATAGCAATTTCAACAGTCAAGAAGGAAGAAAGCGTCAAAGTTTTAATTTACTCCTAGATTGATTTAAAACGTCCCGAAAAATACAAATAAGTTGCAAGGTCGGACTTAAAGACTCAACGAGATAGTAAAGTGTCAGGGGAAACAGAATTTAAAATATTTAAATGATTCAATTGAAAACGTCCTATAAGACTTGTTACAAACTTAACCAAGTCAGTTTTGAAGAGCGAAAAAATAGGTATACATTTTTAATTAATTTCACTTGCTGGAAACATGGTAACAACTCCAGTTCTGTAACTGTATCAAAACTTTGAATGGAGTAAAGAAATATTAAAAGAGCTCGTCGTTTTATTTGTAAGTTTTAATTTTATTTCCATTCTTTGTGTATCCGTAGACAGTAAAGTTGGCGACGGCTGAGCTCATTGTTTGCCTTTCGGTTTGTGAATCTTGCTCGGACAAAAGTTCCTGCTGGTTCTACATTGAATCTTCTTGATCCGAGTCTATAGGAACTGCTTACACGCTTCAAGCTATACTGTAAGCCATTTTCATCTTGTAATTCCTTGGATTAACAAGTCTCAGAATTAGTTGTAAGGAATTAATTGGTCGAGAAAATAATTAGGGTCTACGTTATAATTTTAAATCTTGAATCTAAATTTCAATTTCAATCTTTAACTAAATTGATAGCTGATATCTTTAATGCTCTGATACAAGAATGACATCTTAATTTAAAACAAATATAATCCTCCTAGAAAAGCTTAAGACGTTATTAAAGATTACTAACATTTTGTTGAAACAAGTCAAGAATTATGGAAAGTAGCATGTAAAACACTCAATAAAACTATTCCTTTTCCTAATTCTTAATACAATATGGAACTTTTATATAAAATGACAGGAGCTAGTGGAGTTACCGTCTCAGTTGGCTGGGCCGGTGAACTCAAATTGTTCATTGCACAAAATCAAAAATTTTTAATACTTGGCAATGTTCCACTCGTTTCTGCAGATTCGTTATTCAGGTACCTCTACGATTATGCAAATGTATCTTTGAATTACTTTTCAATTGGCCATTAATAGTTCTGTTGGAAATTTGAACGTACAAGGGTTTTTTCAAATACCACAAAGTATAGCAAAGAATGTAAATGATAAAATATTGATTAAAACTATCTGAAGGCCTATTGATAAAATAACTACCAAGGCTTGTTTAGAATAAGTCGTTTCGAGCTACAAGTTTCTAGAAAGTACAAGGTTCAGGTAGCATATGACATAATAAACTCTTTTTGGATAAAACAGATCTAGAATATGTTATTAGAACACTTCATGAAGAACATGGAACAGCAAAATGTTATAATTTTATTAGTAGTAGATAGTATTTGTAGTGAATCTTGTCTATTACTCAAATATCTAATATTGTCTATTTATGTCATACGAGAATGTCACGGAATTTTAAACTGAATAAAACCAATTTCCTATTGGTTTTGTCTTTCTCTTATCAATTTATTCAGTTTAAATAAGTAACGAATAATGTCTGAAGAAAAATATAAATGTGCGTCTAACATGGCTCGCTACTTACGACCAGACAGGTTCGAGACGGAGCCAAACTCATTGATGGCCGACTTGAAATGGACTCACTGGTTAGCTACATTTGAAAATTTTCTACTTGAAGAAGGATCGAACTTATCATCAGAATTCAAATTACGCCTTTTAACGAATCATCTATCCCCAACTCTGTTTTCTGTAATAAGAGACTGTAGATCATTCGAAGAAGCAATTGATCTTTTGAATAGCGCATTTATTAAACCAAAAAACGAAATTTATTCTCGTCATGTACTCTCATCACGTAAGCAGGTAATGGGAGAAACAATCGCCGAATATATACAAGTACTCAAAACTTTAGCTCACGATTGTACTTTTAAAAGTGTGACAGCAGACGAGTATAAGCAAGACTACATTAGAGATGCATTTATATCGGGAATAACTTCTCATAAAATTCGCCAGAGACTGCTTGAAAATGCTACCCTAAGTTTGGATGACGCTTTAAAACAAGCAACTACACTCGAATCTGCTGAAAAAGACAGCATGGCTTTTGTCAATCCTTCTACATCACAACTTAACGCTTTGAACAATCCTGAACTTAATCATAATTCTGCAAGCCGAACTGTTACTACAAATATTTTCAATAAATCAAAGAGACGTTGTTTCTTTTGCGGATCAAATAATATACATCAACGAGCGAAATGTCCAGCCTTTAATTCCACCTGCCAATTATGCTCTAAGAAAGGCCATTACGCAAATGTTTGTCGCTCAACTAAACAAACTGTCAATACGATAACGACCGAAACCGAAGAGGACTGTGCTTGTATAACTGCAGCATTTCCAAGTAATTTGCAGAAGGCGACTGTGCCAATATTTCTCAACGATTTTCGTGCCGATGCTCTTATTGACACTGGAAGTTCATCAAGCTTTATTGATTCAGGACTAGCGAATTCTATGCATCTTAAGAAAACAAAGGTCTCCCATTCGATAACCTTAGCCTCACTTAGTCATGTATCATTTGTAGATGGTATGTGCAGAGCAACAATCAAAATGAACAACCACACTTATCAACAACATCCTCTGCTAATAGTACATAATTTATGTGCTGACGTTATCATTGGTCATGATATCTTAAAACATCATGAATCTTTGGAATTCAAGTTTGGCGGAGAAAGAAAACCCCTTCAAATATGCAATGTGATGCAAGCCTCAGTTCCTCCAGCCACAATATTTTCAAATCTTACGGCCGATCTAAAACCGGTTGCTATAAAGTCGAAAACCTTCTCAGAAGAAGATTCAGTGTTTATCAAATCGGAAATTGAAAAACTTCTGGAAGACGGTGTCATTGAGCCCAGCGTGTCACCATGGAGAGCTCAAGTTTTAGTAACAGGGGGAACCACACATCGTAAACGAATGGTCATCGATTATTCACGCACCATAAATCGTTATACGGAACTAGATGCTTTTCCTTTGCCGAAGATTGATTACATTGTGTCAAGAGTATCAAAATATAATTTTTTCAGTCAAATTGATTTAAAGTCTGCGTATCACCAAGTACCTATTCTACGTAAAGAACGTCCGTTGACGGCGTTCGAAGCCTGTGGAAACTTGTATCAATTTACACGTATCCCATTTGGTGTGACAAATGGCGTAGCAGCTTTCCAAAGAACATTACACTTTATTATCAGTCAAGAAAAATTACATGGCACATTTGCTTATCTAGATGACGTCACTGTTTGTGGAAAAACAAAAGAAGAACACGATGAAAATCTGAAACGTTTCATGGATGCTGTTACAAAATATCATTTGACACTTAACAAAGACAAATGTATCTTTGCTAGCGAAACAATAAATCTCTTGGGTTATACGGTTAGCAAAAATCAAATCAAACCGGATGATAATAGACTTAAGCCCCTACTGGAATTGCCTATACCAAACGATGCCGCATCTTTGAAAAGAGCCTTAGGAATGTTTGCTCATTACTCAAAGTGGATACCTAAATTCTCTGACAAAATTCATTCTCTCGTTCAAGCGAAGCTTCCATTCACAGAAAAACAGAATAACGTCTTTCAGCTATTAAAATCCGATATCGCAAAAGCAACTCTTGCCAGTGTTGACAGTAATGAGATACTTACTGTAGAAACCGACGCTTCTGAGCATGCTATTGCAGGAGCGCTAACTCAAAATGGAAGACCTGTCGCTTTTTTTTTCACGAGCTCTTAACAATTCTGAAAAGAAACATTCCTCTATAGAGAAAGAAGCATGTGCGGTAGTAGAATCTCTAAGAAAATGGCGTCATTATTTGATAGGCAGACCATTCATGTTGTTGACTGATCAGCAATCAGTATCCTTTATGATGAATCAAAAACACGCTAGTAAGATTAAAAATGAGAAAATCGAGAGATGGCGTTTGGAACTATCGTGTTACAAATACGACATAATTTACCGCCCTGGAAAAGAAAATGTCCCAGCAGATACATTATCAAGGGTTTGTGCCACCATGAGCTCTAACAATTTAAAGAATCTACACAATTTGTTATGTCATCCAGGCGTTTTAAGGATGTGGCACTGGATCCGGACGAAAAATTTGCCTTTCTCACTAAATGATGTAAAATATATGACTGCCGCGTGTCCAGTGTGTGCGGAAGTAAAACCTAGATTCATGAGATCCAGCAGCCATCTAATAAAGGCAACAGAACCATTTCAGCGACTAAGCTTAGATTTCAAAGGACCTTTGCCCTCAAATTCCCGAAACAAATACATGCTTACAATAATCGACGAGTATTCCAGATTTCCTTTTGCTTATCCATGTCAAGATCTCTCTTCCCAAACAGTTATAAAATGTCTTAAAGACCTGTTTTTTACATTTGGTGCTCCTTCTTACATCCATACAGATAGAGGAACTGCTTTCATGTCCAACGATTTCAAACAATTTTTGACGACTTATGGGATAGCTTCAAGTCGTACGACACCTTATAATCCAGAAGGCAATGGTCAAGTGGAACGATTAAATGGTACGCTTTGGAAGACTATACAACTTTGTCTGAAATCGAATGGCCTAGACTGTTCGGACTGGGAAAAGGCATTACCCGTTGCTTTACATTCGATTCGTTCCTTATTATGTACTGCTACGAATGAGACCCCGCATGAACGCCTTTTTTACCACACGCGCAGATCACCCACAGGAGAATCAATCCCCTCGTGGCTGATGGCTCCGGGCCCTGTGCTTCTGAAGAAAAACGTACGGTTGTCTAAATACGACCCTGCAGTAGAAGAAGTAGAATTGCTTCATGCCAACCCCTGCTACTCCTACGTGCGTATGGCAGATGGCCGGGAAACAACTGTCTCAAATAAACAACTAGCAAAATTGCCATCGGAATCCCCGGAAGAGACAGAAACTTCACAAACAACAGAGTCTTGCAATCAAAATCCTAATGAATCCACTCCAGATGTTTCTACTGACGAAAGAAGTGAGGCCCCTGAAATTTTGCGTCGATCTTCTCGCAAGAGGAAACAGCCAGCTCACTTCAGCGATTATGTCTTGCACTAATGAAGGCAGGGGGGGGGGGGGGTGAATGTAGTGAATCTTGTCTATTACTCAAATATCTAATATTGTCTATTTATGTCATACGAGAATGTCACGGAATTTTAAACTGAATAAAACCAATTTCCTATTGGTTTTGTCTTTCTCTTATCAGTATTATTACTAACAGAGGTAAAATTAAGGAAAATTATAATAACGATTCTAATTAAACTTCGGACTCTTCCCATTATAAAATTATAATGAATATAAAATAACAATGAAGCAAGACCTTTTTACATACTTGTAGTTTTTAACTACCACGCCAATATAACAGAATGACCACAAAATTTTACTTTAGATTTTATAATAATGAAGTCATGCAAGTTTATAGTCAAGATAAAATGTGTACAGTGATTATAATGATAGGGTTGATTTTCTAATGGCACAGCCAACGATAGCCATCGTCGCTAGGTGCTGTTTACGTGGTGTCGCTGATGTTAGATACGGTTTACAAGCAAGGAATAATGATATCATTGAAATACCATTACCCACGGACATTGTTGACGAAGCAACTACATGCAAATTTAAGCTTACGCCACATTTCCTTAACGTGCAATTTCATTTATATTCGCATTAAAATCCTCGGAGAACAACTTAACCTGTATGCAATAGAATATTTAATTTCATAGTATATGTATACATATTTGTCACAAAGTTTCATATCCTATCCTCAACAACATTTACTTTCAAACTCAGTAATGCGTTAAATCATCTTCAGCAGTCAAATATAATGTTCAGTAATAGTTTAGAAAACGATGAAGGTTTCTCTATCTCGGACTGTTTTCACACATACTTATTATTTCACTGAGACATACTCAATATTATCTACAATATAAATTGCATTCATTGTGAACTTTTCTTCTCTGAAAGAGATCGTTGCATAACGATAGCAGTGCTGATTGTTGCTTCCCTTAGGTGTACTGAAATAATTAGTGTTACTGACAATAAAGTAATTTCTATTATATTAGTTCCCCAGTTGTATTGAACGTTGGGTTCAGAACCATTATGTTGAGAAGCACAACCTGAACTTCGTAAAGTTGTGGTTTGTTTTCAATTAAATCAACCCGAGCTATCGCGTCTTTTTGATCCGTTCGAAATAACGCTACACAGATTACTGATTTAAAGACTCCCATGGCACTAGTTACCGTTGCATGTTGTTTTGGTACTAAACAAATGAATTAAGTTTCTTTTAAGATTGTTGGTGGTTTTGGAAAGCCACATGAAGTTTAAGTTGGATTTTGAATTACCAATACGTAGATGATCGTGAACTAATATTAAAAGATAAAAATAATGTCTGAGAATTTGAAAGTTGAGGTCAAAAGCTCTATTGTTTGCTGGTATCGGTGTAAATTTTAGGTAATTCAGCAGAATGTTAAGAAAGAGCAAAAAACTGATGGAAACAGTTGATGATGCGCCAAAAGAAACCGCATCAGCTACCGTCACTTTGACGACCTGCGCTGTGCCTTTTAGCACCTCTTTTAAACAGTTGTAGGATAGAGAGAACGTAATTTATTTGCTGGTAATCTTCTTCTTCTTGCCCTTTTTCCACTCTAGGTGGGGTCGGCACAACATGTCTTCTTCTTCCATTCTCCTCTGTCACTCGTCAGCTCAGCATCCACTTTTATCATCATATCATTCTTCACGCATTCAATCCATCGCTTCTTTGGTCTTCCTCTAACTCTAGGTCCGTCCACATCCATGCTCAGCATCCCTCTTGTAATGTGACATTCATCCCTCCTCATCAATCAATTAATCATCAATTCCAATCAATCAATCAATTCAATTTCAATTTTTTTTTCATCAATTTATTTGCTGGTAATATGGGTAAATTTTGACTAAATAGTATGGATGTCCTGCTGTATCTGCATTGTATTACAGAGCCGATCACTTGCAGGTATCCGCATGAACAACTTGTAGAGATGCACCAATAAAAGTTGTTGTTTCCTCGCCATCGTGCCTCGAATATTAAAAAATAAAAAGTATTGGCTCCGCGCCAGCTCCCATCGGCCCGCAATGCTCGGTACCAGATACAGACAATGTATTGCATGCGAACAGTCTTTTATAGTTTTTGTCAAGCACTCCTCTTGTGTAATTTAATACTGCTCAGTGAGGAAGGCGTTCCACGCTCCTTAGACAATAAGGTTTTATTCGAAAACAAATCTCCTTAGAAATTGGCCGTATATCTCCTCTTAACTATCGTGATCTCGACGCCCGAACCCGATTAATGCTGTTGCCTGATATGCGTATAGCTCGCGAACCAGAGTCCTGATCGAATTTATTTGAATGAAAATAGGCGATGTAAGTGAGCCATTGATTTTATTGCGGTGCCCGTGTTTTGCCGCGGCAGTTACGGGTTAATGGGCCAATTGGATTTGGAACAGTTCGGCGGAACCGCAACGAGCTGTTTCGGAGACGGTTTTTTACTCGTTAACAATAGCTATTATTCGACCTTCTTTGTTTCCGATCTTTATCCGAGGTGTACGATGAGAATTTTTAGTTGGTAACCGTTTTACAGCCTAGCAGTGGAATCTGCTGGCAATAACCAGGGGTATAAAAAACTAAGTTTCTAACATTAGTGCGACGACAAAACGCCCCGGGAGGGGGAGAGGAAGGTTAATCGCGCCATCGGAGCTGCAATAATCGCGTTCGCAGCCCTATACGTAGCTGCAACGGAATTCCGTCGTTTCGTTTTACGTTCCGCGGTTATTTTCGTGTACTCTGTCTGGTGCACACGCCGAAAAAGCCGACCGGCGGAATTTCACGAGTATTGTTTTTTAAATTTGGAACTCGTGTTTCGTGGAACGTTTATTTAAATATTCCAAAAAGGTCTAATTGAGACGTTAGCAGAGGTAGGGTTAAATCAACTCTAATTGGCTGAAAGGTTTAGACAAGTGAATGGGAGAATTAATTCCCCACTTGTAAAGGTACATTTTTGTTCTTGTGTAAAATTATCATAATTAAACCATTACCTTTTAATTTATAGATTTATGAGTACTCTGAGAAAATTAATGAATAGAAAAAAGGTAAACCACTTTTTGTTCCTTAAATTTTTATTGAATCGAATTTTCTAACAATATCATTATTATTTTATTCTGTCGAATGTGACTGCTTGTGGACATACGATGAAGTATATAATTACATTTTATACAAAATAAAAAAGAAATTATTCCCGTGGCCAAATTCAGAGATAAATTGAAAGGTTTAGTGTGAAACTGTGAGCTCGGTAGCGTAATGATCGAAAGTGGTATCGATATTGAAACAAAGCACTATGCGCCCTGGTTGTTCCCTGGGGGGTGTCCAAAGTTTGTTTCAAATATCTCGGGGCCTCGACAAACGCGAAAACCGTTGGTGCCGTTTCTTATGTTAGTGACCATTTCTACCCACTAATCCGTGTTGCGCGAATGAATAGAATGCATTGGAATAGAATAGGATGGAATAGCATTGAGACGTATAATGGAATAGAAAATAAAACACTTTATTGTTATTAAATTGAAGCACAGACACGCCAAATGGCGACCAGCGAATCTTACGCATAGGCAACTGTACCTGAAGGCTCGAATTACGGTAAATCCTAAGATTTTCCAGTAAAAACTAAGATTTACCAATTCTTAATGAATGTCCAAAATGGTTTGCTATTTGAACTTTTACCACCATTAACATGGTAAATCTTAGGATTTACATTAAAAGCACGGTAAATGTTTAAAAAAAAATCATGTCATAACAAGGAAATGTATTCAGATAGATATAAGGTTAAAGTTATTTTTTATGACCTTAAAAACAATATTTGTGTCAATAATAGCTGTGTCTAAATTGAGTAGACCTTATAAATATTATTTTTAAGGGTCGGGTAATGATTAATATATATCGATAACATACATTATAAGTTATATTTTTCTACCCATTAAATAATACCTATTAATTGATTGAATTGAATAGATTGACTAAATGGATAAATGTGAGAGGAGATACGTTACGAGGCAGACCTAGGCGAACGTTTCTCGACCAAATTAAAGACGTTCTAGAGAAGGGCCAGGTCAGAAGTACCCGAAATCGTCGAGCATGCATGAGGACTGTAATGAGAGTTGATGAAGCGAAAGAAATATGCAAGGATCGTAGCAAGTTGAAGGATGTAATCTCTGCCTACCCCTGTGGGAAAAAGGCGTGATTTATGTATGTATGTATTAAGAATTGCTCATAGTTTTTTTCCTAAAACGGACATCTGCCAGCTGCCAGCGGTAAAACCTAGCATAATCTGAATCGAATGGTAAAAGCCCGAAAAAAACGTCCCATTTACAAAATTAATTGCATATACCAAGATATTGTTATATCTATTATGTGGGTCACCCATCCACGACCTGACCAGGCGAAGGTAGCTTTGCTTTCGATATCGAAAGCCATAGCATACTAACCACAACGCCACCGAGCTCCTCACTTAAATTAATTTGTTTTAATTTTATGCCTAAAGAATTCGTGGTTAGGTCTATCAGCCTAGAGACATCCACTGTCAGGAATTAAGACCTACAGATCCCATCAAGCGATTGCATCCAACTGTTAATCTGCGGAGTCTAATAGCATTGCACCACCACGCGGAACCTTATGTAATTCCTCATTCGATTGAAATTTGGAACAGCTTTTAAAAACAGCCTGCAGGGCTACTTAAAGTAGGTATATTCCTCCTTAACCCTTCTTCACTCATTATTTGTTCCGCAACTTTTCTGCGGCCGGGTTAGCTGTAATAGGTAATTTTCTGAGTCTCATTAAGTGCGAATTATCGAGCTACCACCGATTCTTGGGCAAGTAAGTCGATTGAGGTGCGTGATTATTCTTTGCCGTGTGACGTTAATGGCTGGAGCCGCCTAACCTTGACTGTGTGGAAAGAAGTTCATCGCGAAAACATTTTTAAATTTAGAACGCGTTTCCAATTTGGCGTTTCAAATAAATTTTAATTAAAAATAAAATGTGATGAGGAGTATCAAAATCGAATGCAATTGAAAAGAAAAGATAATTGATTTAGAAAGAAATATATGTATATTAATAAGAGGATTATCATTAAATAAGATCCATTAATACCAATATATTAGTGACGTTCAAGCATGTACTTAAATTATCGACATCCATTAATGAATCGATTCGATTATCCAATCACTGACTCGATGCCCATTTCTGCACGAATGCTGTCACTTCATAACTGCTACGTTAATTACAACTTTGAATGCACTCTTTACGGCCTAGGTGTTAAGGTTGAGAATGGTCTAGCGGTTAGAGGTGACCGTTCTTTTAATCGGTAATAGCTTCATTGCAGCTTAATAGGTGCAATTGTCCGAATGCATTATCGTAGGCGTTAAAGCTATTCACGCCCACATGGCGTCTAATTTTATACGAAACGCTTCGGCGATAATGTCTTACTTGTTGGAGAAAGTTTTTCTTACATAAAAATCCTGAAATACATTTATATGTCTTGAAACCTGAATCTAAGTACAAGTCATAGGTGTCGCTTTTCAATATACGTCGTGGATTTCTAGTTAATTGATTTATATAGTATACCGGCAGCGATATATAAATCAATGATTAGAATATACCCTTTTTAAAAAATATGCTGTTTCCATCCCTGGTTGTATCACAGAGTTTTAAATAGTTTCATTAAACATAGATTTTTCTGAATATGGATTGTCTTTGCCCAGTAAAAAGTTCTATCCTTGTTATAATGGGACCTAAAATATCAACCCAAATGCGGGTGACAAGAGACGAAGCATATTTTGATTTTTTTCGTCATATAAAATTTCATTAAAGGAATACCAAAGGAATAAAATAAGTGGATAAACAAGATATAAATCTGAACTGGCTAAACGAATCCCTAACAATTTTCTCCAACTATCGATAAACCTTTGCCCGCGTAGAACCCTAGACTTGAAATAAATATTACTCGTAACTCGAAAAACACGCTACACGATCACAGGAACGTATTAGAATATATCGATAATTCGTCGAATAAATTCCAGAACATCCCGAGATAGAACAAAGTAGTGTTGTAAACGATCGAATGCAAAATTTATAGTAACGAAATCGATGTTACTTTAGTCTATGGTTGACATAAAACTACATTTAGCTACAAGCTAGCCCGAGTGGATCCATCGACTCCCATAATTTATGGGTTTGTGTCTGGTGCGCCGTAAATTCTTATTCGCCGCATAAGATTAATGGTGTTCGCACACAATTTGTGTTAGTGTTATAGAGCTTAGATTTGTATGTTGCATAACTTATTGATTAAAGATATTACGGTAAAAGTATTTAGTTACGATATTGAACATTAACGAGAGCCATTGCCAGTGCATCGTGTGTGTTTGCCGATTCACACGTATATGATTTATATGCAGTCATTCGAAAGAAAACAGCGTCACTGTTACGGCGTGTGAGGGAGCAGCAACAAAATACAGGTGGTGATTGGCGACAGATTACTCTACTTTATACAATAGATTCATCGTTCACATATATGTAGGTAAATCAATGAAATTTCATAAAAGTTAACTTTTTTAAAGCCCGATTTTTCAATCCTCAGATAAAATTATCCGCCTTTTAAAACTATCACTGTCACTTTCTGAAGTCATAAAAAGAAAAGGGACAGAGCTAACATTTGACTGACAGATAGTTTTATCTGAGGATTGATAAATCGGGCCTAAACCTGTTATTTCTTAACATATATATAGGTCTTAGAATACATTGTAACTAACACTATAAATTATGTAACTATTGTCTGAGAATAAATGAATATTATTATTATTATTTCGTGAGTAGATAGAATATTTATACGGTCGCGACTAAAAGATAGTTTTATAGGCTAACGGTAGCTTCACGAAAACACGGTAGTGCCAGATTTTTATTATTTAACTTGTACCATTTAATTAATAGTTAAACATTTTCATTATTTATCATGACTTGATAGATAACGAGAATCCTTGCCAATGGATTTTAATCAGGCATTACATTCTAAGCTAAATCTTAAAATTATTATCAAAGTTCAATCTAAGTTAGTTCGTCTAAGTGAATGTGATTTATTTTACAATATGTATTATATTTGTAAAGACCTTAATTAATACGTCTAAGTATGTAATACAGTTTACTTATTTCCACAAAACAACGAAAACGCGTAGTTGATTTATTTACACAGAGATAACAGGAAAGGAGGCTTCATTGCTAATAAGAATTCTCTTTCTAACAGGCTTGGGTAAAAGGATTAATACCTATTAACTCGATACAAAGGCTCTGATAGAATTAGTTTTACTAAAATAAATACACAAACATTAATGTATAATATACATTAAGTTAATAAAACAAGAAAAAAAAACTGATCTTTAGATTTGCCTTAAACAAATAAGATTTTTTTATACATAGACATCGATAAATTCAAAATCAAGATGATCGATAATATTACTTCACTACACATGATGCAAACATCAAACAATATATGTACTCTAAGTCTACATACTGATTCGATTAATCAAGCACTCAATATATTTGGAAATCGATTCCGTGGGAAATTGAAGTTGAATCGTTCCGATTGAAATTATTATTAGTCGATATTCGCCCGTTAAGTAAATCGATTGATTGGTTTGCAATGATAGATTTCGTAGCCTTTTTAAGGGTCGTGCAAATTATGTTTAAATTCGGAATGAGGAATTCAATTGACCTTAATATTAAATCTCCTTTTAATTCTAATATTGAAATCTTTTTCTTTAAATTTCGAAGTGGGATTTTTCATTTTCTGTTTTATTTTTCTCTGCGCTAAAAACAGTCGCATACTTTCCCAATAGTTGCCAGTATGTAAATAATGAAAGAAATATAAAAAATAAAACACAGCGGAGAGGCGGCGGCGACGGTGACCACTCTTTTGAATTTCAAAATTAACATTTCAGTTCATGAAATATTAATATTAACACTGGCATAAGGAAGAGTGCACGTTGTGTATAGTGCGCAAGCGTTTGAGGCTACCGATATCGGAAGAAAATGATTTACTTTTTTCAGAGGTGTAACAAGCTTTACAAACCTAACGCTTACTTTCTACTGTGTCCAGTGCCAACCTTAACCTTAATCTAATAATGTCAAATATGCCTGTCATAACGCTCACTCGTGTTGTTAACAAAGGTGCGGATGGAGTTTTTGGCGGCATTTCACTGTGTAATTTTTATTAAAAAAAAAATCAATTGTTAAAGAGTGGATATTGTTCCGTAAAATGTGAAGGATCATTGAAATAAACGTCAAGTGGTGTGAAAAGTTATGAGTGATTTTTATCGTGGTAATCCACCTCATCAACGTAGCACCATCCAACCAACCATCAACACTTCTATCTCAAATGCTATTAAAGCAAAATTTAAAAGTTTTCTCCATAAAAACTAACTAAACTGCGCGCATGGTTTTGCCGTGTAAGTAACTTGAGAATCTTGGGTGAGGCGCAGCGTGAAAGGTCGCGGCCGCCGACATTATCTGCGCAGTCGCAGTTCCTATGGTCTATGCTATAAACAGACAATGCACAGATAACGAATTTTTTAAAGATCCTTGTGCAATGAGATGTCGCCGACGACGCACTCAAATCACGCCTGTGCATTGCATCTCTAAACTCGAGTTCAACGTTAGTAGGTACAGCTGGCTTCATAAGTAGTACCATGTGCTGCTAATAATGTGACACAGTACTAAAGTAATGAGCTTCTTTTGACGCTGGCAGTACCTGCAGTTTATTCTGAATATCGCTCGCGCCCAGTCGTTTTACCGCTTGTGACCAGTGCATCGTAGCAGATTCGCCTCATGTTACATAGAAACTTTAACATTTTAGACGAAGTGTCTTACTAACTCTGCCTTCTCATTCGGGGATACGGTTTGCATAATTTTACTTCCTTAAGTTACTAAGATAAAATTAACAGTCGCTTTTTGAAATGTTCTTTAAATATTAAACTGGCAGTTCAGACACCAAAAAGTTCGAAAACTGTTGTATTTTAAAATTAGAATGGTAGTTAATTTGAAAATTAGAAGCTCGTGGTAGCCCTAGCGCTGCTTTTATCGTTATCAACTGTAAATAAATATTGACAGTTGATAAACAAGTTCTGACGTGACAATTGTAGGTTTATTGTGATGATGTTGTAAATTTGAAAGCATCATTTCTATTCCATATTCCTATATCTATTCCACATCCTTCCTTCTCTTAAAACTTACGCCAGCCGTATCGTGTCGCATACATAACGTAACTTACACACGAGTGTATTGAATCCAATAGTGTAATGTATGTACATAGCTTAGCAGACCCATTCCAGAATTCACTTTTAAAGGCTGCAAGTTTCCATTGTGTCGATTTAGCTCCTATTACGAGCGCTATAAGGCTTACAAATAGCTTAATAAACACTTGCTTTAATAAGTTTTCCGTTCGCATTGCTTTTAAGAAAAGTTCTACGTGTGTAAAGTGCCAGTGTTGTCGATCGTAAGCTAGATGTTAACCAAGGCAGTTTCTTTGGAAATATTTGTTTGTTAGAAGAGAAAGCTGATAAAGAGAATTACATTTATAAACGTTCTATTCGCATGTGCGACGCCCACGGGTCTACAGTGTTATTGACATAACTTCCAATACCTATAAATAACGATACTATGTAATACAATAATTGATTGATTATGAAAACAATAATTTCATAGGTAAGGACCTAATATTTGTAAATCATAAGATTTACAAATATTAGGTCCTTACCTATGAAATTGGTGTTTTGTATGGAGATTTTGGGGAATTCTGCATTTTCCAAACTAAATTTTTTTCAGTTTTCTTCACAACGACAAATTCAAAGATAATATATATATATTTGGCATCTATCATTAGACAAGCTTTAGTAATATGTGTAATATCACACTTCATAAAAATTATTTATCGTTTTTAAGTGAATGCAAATAAAATGATGTATTCGGGAGGCACTTAAAAAGAGTTGTCTCCGTGTCCAATTTTAACACAATTTAACTTATAACAAATTATCAAAACAAATTAAAAGAGCTCAAAAATATAGTCTATTTTTAGACGAGTTAATTATTTTTAGGAATACTCTGAATCTTAATAGTTACAGACAAAATACTAAGAGAGAAAAAAAAACACCAATTTCATAGGTAAGGACCCAATATTACTATCAAATAAGACTGGGCTTCTGCATCAATTTAAATAATAATTCAAACCCTAGTTTTACTTTTTCTATCAAATTGTTACCGCATTTGAAAGGATAAGCCTGTTAAGTTTTATTCGCTACTGTAAAATTCTAGTACAGCTCATTCTGAATATTGCTTGCTTTTATATCCGACGCGTGTCGGTTACATAGAGACCTCGCCTCTGTTATAGACACGTCAAATATTTGGCCAGCCAAGTTAATGTTGTAAGATGTCAAAATAACACCTTTAGAACCCGAATCAACCACCTGCACGGGGTGCATCCTGCCGATCAACGGACGAGGCTCTGACGCTCCCCACCAACCCGCACTATGCCACCGTGGTGGGAGCATATCCCCTCAAATGAGGACCGACACTAGAAATCTCTGATCAGATGATGATCATGATGAAGCTAATGTTAACCTTAACTGGTTACAAATAGGAGAAAATTTCTCGAAATCATACTGACAATGTGTATTCGTGAAGAACATCGATGAAAAACTCGTCGAATCACAATGCAGCGATCCATTACGACGTTCCGCAACTTTTTCATTAGTAACATTACTGGAGTCCATATTGCAATTACAGCAAAACATTGTTTTTAAAAGCTGTACTGTAAATTAAAACATTACAAGCGGCAAAGGGCGCGCTAATGGTGGAGGATCGTGTTCGAAGTGTAAACAAAATGAGCCAATCAGTCATCGGGGATTCCGAGAACGGCCGACGTGACGCGACGCGTATGCGAGGTGCAGCGCTAGGGCTACCATGGGCAAGTGTTCTTATTTTAAAATAAGACGGTTTTCGGACTTTTTGGTGTCTAAATTGGCAGTTTTTTATTTATAGAACATTTCAAAAAGCGAATGTCAATCTCTTCTTAGTACCAGCCGAAGTAATTTATCTTTTTTGTTCTATGCCACTTTGTCCCAAAAAGATTTATTTATTAACCAGCTACGTCTCGTGTCATACTAATATATGTTGTATACATAATGATACAAACAAATGTCACTTTAAATATAGCTTACTCGAGTAGATTTGTTAAAATAACGTTTGGATTCATCATAATACCATCTACCTTCACAGATACTCGCACACACACCTCTTGACTTATCCACCTAATCAAATCGACGCGTGTCAGAATGATTTTGAAACTGTTCACAGAAATACATAAGAAATAATCCCAGATAATTTTCGAAGCCTGTGCGCCATAGCTGGTCCTGCGCAGCCCCTTTGGCACCGTGACCGTGACCAGAGCGAATGCGCCGAAATTCCCCGGAGCACGAACCAGCAACAAACTCGCAACTTTGTGTTTAATTGTCAGTAACACTGACGCATGTTCGCAATGCAAATAACTTCACATTAGGTAACGATTTTGAAAAGTTCTTACCAGGCACGTCTGGGTGGCAACTGGCACGATTGTGATTGACTTTGTATTTGGTTTTTATTACGTCTCAAGACTAATGGTTGGCCTTGTTTAATTGTTCTTTGATTCTTTTAATTACTGTTTCTAGTCCTAAATAAAATTACATGTTTCCATCTCCTTTAAAGTCGTCATGAATTTTAGATGGAATTTGTATTTTCAATGAGTGAATTTAAAAGGATTCAGTTCTATTTGCAATTAGACATAATATTACTAATCATAACATATCATCACGCCTCTTTCCCCGAAGGGGTAGGCAGAGGTGTTAAGCACCCACATTGCAATTAAAATCTCATATAAATCATTTCTTTTTCGTATTTTGCTATTATTATTATTACGAATAAATTCCTATAGAAACATCAATTCCTTTGTTACTTACATCAACACTCAACTAATGAATCATCTAACAGTCTTTCACTCGACTCAACATTGCAATCTTTGAAATTCTGGGAAAACATATTCAGATAAAAATGCAACACCGTTTCTTTGTCATTGATTCCTTCCATTTCTTTAAATCATGCATGAGGTAGTAAAGCGAAAACCGATAAAAGTGAAATAACTTTGTAGTAATGCAAGTAAGTCGGAGACTGCGATTGGTTCCGGCGAGAATAATTCGTCCTTGCTTCCTTTACGGTCTGGAGTGAATGGAAATATGTGTTACTCTTGGAGGAAAGATTTTATTAACCCACGTGGAAATCTGTAAGATGAAATCTATAGACAAACCAGCGAACGAAGCAGGTTTGTCTATAGGTGAAATTGAAAACACAGACCTTTGATTTACAAATAAAAAAATTTTCACATAAGTCGCACCAGTCACCGAAAAGATTAGGAACTACAGATCAACGTAATATAATCAGGAGGGATGAAGGACAAAGCTAAAAATGCTTAGAATGGATGTGGATGGACCTAGAATAAGAGGAGGATTATGAAAGCGGTAAGTAAAGTGCGTTAGGAAGGAGAAGAAAAGAAGAGAATGTTAAACTTACGTGTGACAGAGAAGATTACAAGAGATGAATAATGATGACATTCAAGGTGTGCAAATAAAATGGCTAATTATAAAGTGAAGAACAATCAGTTTAACACCAATTGCAGTATTGTAAACTATGAATAAATCAACACTTGAATTAAATTACAAATGCTACCACTATAAATTTCTAGCCAATATTCAACTCTAACATTGTGAGTACTTACTTTCTTACTTCAAACCATCTAAGGATTATTATATTACAAATGTACCACATTAGACATTAGACTGGTCTAGTTTCCTACCATTCCACTTTCCCACGTACAATTTAAGATGATGAGGTTATAAAATCCATTTACTTAGTCAACGAGGTAAATACGAGAATAAATTTAGAAATTATGACTATACAAAGATTATGCACGCTATTACGGAGTTGCACAATAAATTTGAGCTTACGCCTCCGCCTGAAGACAACATGCTAGCTATGATCACGTTTTAAGACGTATCTCTTACAAATGATAATAAAATTCAATGTAGAACATGGGAGCGGAATAAATTTGAAATAACAGCTTGAAGCTTCGTAAGGAAAAACTGAAAAGGAAAGTTATGGAATGCCAGTTCCATATGATAAGCGAAAAGCGCACGCACCCAGGCTCTATAACTTATTGCTGTTTGACGTTTGCGATATAAATATGTATGTGTCTATGTGTCCGCTTTGTTGTATGTCTTCAGTATCTATTTATCTCTTTTTGTGTACACAGACGGTAACAGTGCAAACCTATAATGCGTCGCCTAGAAACTTGTTCTTAAATTAACTAGACGTGTACCTAGATCTTATAACATATTTGCTAAGTACTTGAGGTTCAAATGAAACTATCTTTTATTATTGTATATTCGAAATTCAGCCCAAACGCATGGATCTAGGGTTGCTTTAGTTTTATGCGTGTACGATGCTCCTGCGACCACAATATCTGTATTGTTGAAATGAGACTTAAATGCCTTTTGTTCAAAATTCAAACCTAAATTACAAGTATAAATCATAATAAAGGGCTATTAGTACCCTTTGTTATCAAATAAAAAAGGAGAAATACTATTTTGTAAAGTTCTTTCGCCTTCAAAGGTCCCAATTCTGAGATTAAGTGAAAAACTTAAATTTTTGGAGATTTTTTGCTTATTCCATTAAAACAAGTAAAATAAGTTGTCATATTTACGTAAAGTTTTCAAAACTAGATCCGACAGCCCAGATTGGAATAGGCGGTTTATTAATTAGTTCTTGTTAAAAAACTCCAAGGAAATGAGTTTTTGAAGTTATTAATTTAACAAACAAAATTTGATTATAAGTTAATCTGTAGTTGAAAATTAAGTTCATTGCTCCGAGTTCCTTAAAATTTATTATTAATTAAAAAGGTACTCGCGCCCTGAGCTTTTACTTATTGGTCTTACTTCGCATAGCCGTTGGTCTGATCTTCGTGTCATCTCACTCCAGTGCAATGCAGAGATCTGAAAGGAAGAGAAATATATATTTGAGGCAAAGAATTACATAAGTCATCTGCATATTAAATTATCATACACTTAACGTTTTGGCGCCCATGCAGGGACTTTAATATAACGAAAACTTTTTAGGTTTTGTAGTAATAAATACATAATAAATCATCACGCCCCTTTTCCCGAAGGGGTAGGCAGAGGTGGTAACACCTATATTTCTCCAGATAAGTTATGTCCACATGTAACATGTGGCGAGCCTGTTGCCATGCACCGGCCATAATGTGAGTGCAAGCGATATTTACAGTCGACTGTAGGTCCTAAGTGTTATGTAAACTCAGTGGTACAGGCGCTAAGCGGTGGGATTGAACCTGCGACTACTGAACAAGTAGTGCCATCTATCCCTAATCGTCTACCGCTGCCAAGTCGATACTGTATGTACTGATAATACTAGCCCAACAGCTTATAAAACAAGCGATCCGTAAGGATATATTTAAATTTAAGTTAAATCAATATATTATGTTTCCATAATTGAATGAAGATCAGTTTTCATGTTAGCGTAAAATGGTGAGAATATCATACACACAGAATGTCTAAGTTCTCAAGCAGTTGGTCAAAATGAAAGAACAGCAAAGTTCTTAACACAAAAATTAGGTTCATTAATATTTTGAAGGTATTTTCCATGTTTTTTATGGATATGCGTTTATTAGATTTAATAAGTGAAGTAATACGTTATATAATAAATTAAATATTTTTATATAAAATACTTTCAATAATTGTACGTAAAAAACGTAAAACGTAAAATGGGAATCTGTAAATGGGAAAAAATACTTTAAATTAAACAATTTAAACGTACGAATTAAACAGTTATAAGATTTCGTTTAGCTGGCTTGACAATTATTATGATAGATTTATGATTAAAAGTAAAAAAACAACTGTCGCTAGAGAATATATATTATTTAGGCAAGTGAGAAAAATACTACTACGTTGCCTACTAGAATATACTGTTTCAATAATGATCTCTATTTAAAATCGAAATTCAAAAAAGTTTCTTATCGGTATGTGGCGGATTTTAAAAGTGGAAGGTAAAAGGAAATAACCGCGTATTTTGAATACCTTCCATATTTAAAACAAATGAGTATCGAAATCGAATTTTCAATGCATGCGAGCGAGACTCGGTGCTATGTCGTCTGCATATCTTCATATATATATTCCTGCCACAAGGCTCGGGGCTTGCATTACCGAGTAAAGTTACGCTTGCAGGGTTACAGGAAATTACTCGATATGAGAACAGCGATTTCAGGAGCTCGGTGGAATAGTGGTTTACTACGCTTTGGCTTTTGTAAACAGCTACCTTCGCTTTGGACATGCCTTCGATGAGTGAGAAAACTTTGTGATCTCGAAGTCCTCCGTGCATCGGAAGGTACGTTAAGCCGTTGGTTCCGGTCGCTATTGCGTCTGTTTCTACCCACCAACCCGCATTGGGCCAGCGAGCGTACTGGTGTTACGGCCCGTACTCGTCATGTGTTTTTTCATGGGTTGGGCAGGCCCTACCCATGAAGGAACGCTTAGCAGTGGGACGTATTTAGGCTAAGGACGTTCCGCGACTAGATCTCATGTCAGAAATTGGTAGTTTCTGGCCAATCGTTAAACCTTTACCTGCCTCAATGGGGACATGGACGGGGTGATTTGTTAGGTTTTAGTATAAAGTGGAATCTCATTATTTATTTGAAAAAAATATTTAAAATAGGAAGCAAAATTTTGAAAATATAATTAACAGTTGTTAAAGTATTTATTTAGAACTGGCAGTTATTTAAAGTATTTATTCAAAAAGTTTGACATGTTTTAAAATTAGAATAATCCGACAAAACACAAACCACACAGGGCTAAGAAACAGCCAAAATAAATTTAGAAGGCGCCGTAATTCATACTCATGAGATCAACCCATTCAGTGCGCGTGAAAAACTCTTTCAATTTGCGAATATTTTTTCCTTGCCATATTCACCGTGATGAATAGTCCGAGGCGAAGTGCCGACTCACTCTTTTATATTGCAAGCTTTATTTTGGTTCTGCTAATGAGCCCGCTTAATGGGTAACCCTTCCGCTGCTGCGTAATGTTACAAATCGTCATGGTTACAAATTATGAAGTCAGAATTCGTTTCCCGCTGGCGCTGCTGAAATAAAGAAGATAGTCGAACAGATAATTAATCTTCTAGAAGAGAGCTTGTTAATTAGATTTTCGGTTGTAGCTTTTTTGGTTATCACTGTGGAGTTTGTAATGTTAGTTACGGAAGCAGTTCAAGTGCTTTGAATTTGTTCTTAAAGCTTGGATGTTTATATTGTGTAAATATTGAGTATGGATTCGTATATAATTAATATTACTTGTATGCGTTGAATCGTCATCTAGTTTCTATGCGCTGTTTTAATAGTTTCCATGACATGCGTATGAGTTGTACAATTGCGGCTTCTTAATAGGTGAGTGATAGAAATTGTTTATTATTCGTTACCATTTTTCATATGATGTGCGTTGACGCAAGTTTTGGGTCCAATATCAACAAAGAAACTGTCCTCAATTTCAGATAACCACAAATCTTTGTGTTTGTTATATTGATATGTTACTCGAATCAACTGGAGGTGATAAAATATCATATTTACTATCGTGTTTGATAAGATAATACAGTTATGTTTTTGTTATGCTTTTCATGTGGATATTATTAACAAAGGAATAATAAATATAAGCATTAATTAATATGTTAACTTTTGAGGTTGATGCACAATTATTGTCTTTTTTATAATTTTTGAGAACGTTAAGAATAATTATTTCATAACTTTTAATAACTTACGCAACTGTAAACATTATTAAAATTACAGACAACGCTTAGCAGGTGATAAGTTTTCAGAGTTGCCTAGAAACTTGCTACAAATTGAATCTGACTGCAGCTTCTACGTGGATCTCAGTAAACGTTGCCAATATAGGATGCGAATTCCCATTCATTATTATATAATTTATTAAACAAAGAAATTCCCCTCCAAACTTCAAACTAACTCATAAGTTTAACGACAAAATAACGCGGTAATTCCCCCGCCATAGACAATGTACATTCGCCCAAATAACTTTGGTAAAGTTCTACACACAGCTAGTAACTTATGTTTATTCCGGGTCTTTGGGACCCTTGAAGTGTTTTAGGGAACTTCGTCAACCGGAAGGCTCGGTTCCAATGATGGTTGTAATTAGTACGGCAGGGTTGTCATGCGTGAATTTGTTACCCTAGTGATAAAGTTGCACGGGGTATCAAAACAACAGTGTGAACGGGACTGCAAAATTGTTGTGCACGTCTGCTTTTGTTTTCGTCTTTAGTTTTATGATGGTGTCGGTAATAGAACGTTGAAATGCCTTTTCATACGAAATGTACCAATCAAGTAAATAGATTTCCTATGTCTGTTTGTTTGTAAACATATTGAGGTAGATACATTCTTTATTACTAAACATGAACGGAAAAAATACTTGTTTCCAAGAACGAATCATTTCAGGCAACCTTTATCAAAGGGTGCAGTTGTAGACAACTAAACAGATACACAGAAAGACAGACATAAATATTGACGAATACACTAATTCGGATGTAAATATGAAGAGATTGTAATGTTAATATAATGGATTAAAAATACATAGTCATAATATAATATCAAGATGGCAACCCTGCGTCTAGCAGACCACTCGTTTGTCACACGCCCAAACTTTCGGTGTTACCCTCCACTGAATAGTTTTATACAAAATGTAATTAATGATTAAGTCCAGATTTTGGGGTACGCTGTGGAATTCAACATATTGTTTCAAAGAACTTAGCGTTATATAAGAACTTACCATTGAGTTATTAGAATATAATGGATGGTAGGGAATGGTATTGAAATGGACTGAGTAAGAATTTTATGTATAATATAGTTTGAAGGACTACTCACACATTATCAGCGTTTTTCTATGTGAAACGACGATATTGTGAAATGAGACGATGAGGAGATGATGAGATGCTGACGCGGTTGATCAGACGCGGAAAGCTTAACAAGCTCCATACAAAAATGGCGTTTTCTATGGACATACGCTGAATGGAACTGAATAAGTGTGAGCTGTCGTATTGTCATTATCATTCGGTAAAGAGACAGATAAATATTGGGTTCTTACCTATGACCTATGATATTGGTGTTTTTATTCTGTCTTAGCAATTTGTCCGTAACTATTAAGTTTCAGAACATTCTTATAAAAAAATTGCCTCTTCTAAAAATAGACCATATATTTGAGCTCTTATTATTTAATTTGATAATTTTTTGTGAGTTTAACTGTGTTAAAATTAGACACAAAGACAATTATTTTTAACTGCCTCCCGAATACATTATTTGATTTGCATTAACATAAAAACGATGAATAATTTTTATCAAGCGTGTTCACACACATATTGCTAAAGCTTGTCTAATGATACATGCCAAATATTATTATCTCTGGATTTGTCGTTGTGAAGAAAACTGATAAAATGTTAGTATGTAAAATGCAGACATCCCCAAAATCTCCATACAAAAAACCAATTTCATAGGTAAGGACCTAATATATGCTGGGGTACCAATGTGAAATTGGCCTAAACGATGAGAATTCACTTCATTAGTTTACGACGATTACCTACTATGCTAGAAATCTAACTTTACTATTGTGACGATGACGAGGTGGGTGCCGGGGATAAATAAGAGCCCGGAGATGTCGTCACTTATTGTTAATTAATAAAAGATTAATGAATCTTAGCTGTAATCTCAGAGTTTAATAGTTTTTCAATAATAGACAGACCACGTCAAAGTCAATATCAAAAACATAGAGAAAATAAAAAAGTCTAAAAGTATACATATATTGATATCAAAAAAGGTTCCTTTGGGAACATGCTCCGCTTTTTTAGAAAAGGAGGGTCAAGATGTGGGAACACTTATTATGTATATATTTAAAAACTTAAGGCACACTGAAACAATGTATAAAAAGGTAAATTTCACAAATCACTGAACATAAAACTTAAAATATTATCAAAGGTAGGGCTACTTGCAATAGTGTCTTACAATAAATAGTAAAGTTACTCGTATTGGAAACTTGAACAATTATCATTATAGTTTATTACTTCATGTATATATAATTTTATGATTTTCACAAAATTTTTATAATTATTTGAATGTTAGGAGCTGATTCTGTTTGGAATAAAATTGGAGACCAAAAACAATGAAAAAAGGAGACAGATGGTTAGTTTAAACACAGAAACAAAGAGAAAATGGCCGGAGAAGAGCGCAATAACAGCAAAGAGTCGCTAATACTGATATAGCGCCTCGTTACAAAGTGTAACGAGGCTCTATTTCAATACTTTATTCAACATTCCACACATACGAACGTCGGCTTCAAAACCGTTTATTAAATAAAACACAAACCCAGCCATAAATCGGATCATAATGATAAACTCCAAAACTACGCAAGTTTGATTTAAATTGAAAATAACTTTATGCCTTTTTAATAAATTAACGAATTAATATCATTACAATATTAACTGTGTCCATAAATTATTTGAACCGCCGCGTGCGATCGTAAACAGCGCGGCATCGCGCGGTTTAAATTAACTGACAAAATTTACAGTTTATTTTTTTAAATACAAATAAGAAGTTACTGATGGTTTTAAGTAGTGGTAGCAGTAGTTTATAGATAGTACTGGAGGCATATTTTTGACAGGTTTATTACCTTAACCAACTTAAAATAGTAGGAAATTCCCCAGTAGGACCTACCTAATAGGTGACGAATGAACTTTCAGTAAAGTCTGTCTTGATGTCTTTTATCATGTTACTGCCTACTAGTAAAAAAGTATAAATTTATACGGGAATAATAAAACGAGCGTCTATAAAAAACTTAAGCGACTGATAATGGCATACTGTTTTATAAACTTGAGCGGTATGCATTTGAGTAAGGGAAATATTAACTAAACAAACGACGAATATTGATTAATATTTAAATCCAGAACGAGCTGACAAATGTGCATACATACATAAAATCACGACTATTATCCCCAAGGGTTAGTCATAGACAAAAGTACCGTAAAAGCAGTCCTTTGCCATACACCGCGCTTCACCAAGCAGTGACTGCACTCAGCGTGACAGGTGGTGACCCCGTCGCCACTGTTAGCTATTAGATGATTGTGTAGTAGTCCATTGGCAGCCACAAAATGCGGGTAGCGATTAATCCATTTCAGATATTAAAATTCTATCAGTGCGACTGCATTACCAAGTGAGCGACTAGAAAACAGAGTAGGTAGTCATAATTTTCTTCTCTGTCCGCGTTTTCTTTTCTGTCTTGAGCATAATTTTAATTGAATTATCAATCACCCAGAGGGGGTGTTACCCCATGTCGGTGGTAACACTTCTGCCTACCCCTTCAGGGGAAGAAGGCGTGATTATATGATATGTGATGTCGTCTGCGTAGGCGCGGCCGGCGTGTAGAAGAGCAGGTGGTTTGAAAGCTCGCCTCCGCGGTTGACGCTGGCCGGCGTAGCCAGCCAGCAAGCCGTCCCGCCAGTGCCGAAGCCGTCACAGAAACAATTTTGAATTCGAAACACTTCATTTATGATAAAATGCCGCTCAGTATAAAAAGACATTTGCCAAATATTGAAAAAGGATGTAACGTTGACACTTAAACAAATATAAGCTTCTCATTTTGTATTTTATGTAACTTAAATTTATGTTTTTATGTCGCTCACTTATACCTACAACCTAAATTGTATATATTTGACACTTAAAACATTAATATACAGGCACTCGTTTAACTCCTTTTTTACATGACAATAACGCAGAGAAACTCCTATTATCCACATATCAACATGGCAAAGCCGTAAAGAATATTTCTCACGTGTTAACGACTGTAAAATGTTGAGAAAGTTATGTTTTACGACTGAACCGCGAGTTTGAAACACATTTGACAAAATTGAATATGTTTTATCGTAATTGGAAGTCATTTAAATCATTTGTTAGTGATGTGCCGGGTGGGATATGAGCCTGGATCGTTTCGCGGTTGGTAATATCTTTCTATATTATAGATGATCGGGTTTTTGGTTACCTTTTTGTGTAGGATATTTCTCTGTAGTTGAAAGGCAAATGTGTTATTTATTGCGTATTGTTTTGTGCGCTTTGGCCTTCGATATCGAAAACAAAGCTACCGTCGCCATAATCAGAGCTTGGATCCCCCTCGGGCACCCCCGAAACTTTGTGATCTTAAATTCCTCCGTGTTTCGGAAGGCACATTAAGCCGTTGGTTCCGGTTACTATTGCCAACCAGCTGGAAGGTGAGTGCCCAGCAGTGGAACGTATACTATAGGCTGAGGACGACGAATCCATTGAGGGTCAAGCAACAGTCGGCGTTTATAAAGAACACCATGTTTCTATTCTGTCTCGTTATATGATCATTGATATGTTAAATACATTCTCACTTATACACGGGTGTGCGTGTACGAGTATGGGCGATAGTAGTTGCTAGCCATCAGGTGTTCCGTCTGCTCGTTTTCTCATTAAATTAAAAAGATACCCAACTGAACTTCGCCACTAACTATAAAGTACATTCGTCTAATCCGTCCTATCCGCAAATCATAAATTCAACATACTCCTGCAAAATTTTCTTAATTCTGAGAAATTTTAAATGCAAAAGCAAACAGAAGGATCCATGTATTTTAATATAAATGTTCTTGAAGTACCTGTTCTATTGCTTGTAAAGGCATGGTCGACGTGAGTATAAATTTCATTGCGTCCATGCAATTGGAAACAAATCTCTGTCATCCTCTTATCATGATCTGTACTACGACAACTTGACAACGGTGTGTGGTACAAGTAATATACAATATAAATTTTAATGAAGAGGTACTGAAGATAGTCAAGCGACTTTTTCATTCCGATTAAGAAGAGATGGATAGTAATTTTAAATGTTTTATGAGGTGTCAGCGACTATACACTATACACAGACAGTAAGCATAATTGTATTCTTTTTAGTTATTAAGAAGGTTTAGGCTGCCGATATTATGTGGGAGTAGCCTTTCATAATTGATTGAAAGCATTTTTTTTATTTCATTACGATCCAAGTATCTTTTAGTAAGTATAATTCTTATATCTTGTTGCCTTGGTAAAAGTGAGCAGTAAAAAGTAAAAACAACATTAGCGGAAAACAATCTTTATCGACAACCACCCGCTAAATGGTCCCAAGTTCGTGCCTTGCGGCACGCCAAGTCCGGTTCCCTGTGCAGACGCATCCAATCCCACCTGGCGTCTCAAGTAAATTTTACTACTAAATTATACAAACCGGATTGTTCTCAAACCCCTTCTACAAATAAGTGTTTAAAGCCCGCCATTCATGCGCATTGGCATCTCACAAGACCTGTTCTGAGAACGATTTAATTCCAACGCGAGACATCCGATGCGGCTTAATTAAACTTCTTGCTTGTCATACAGTATGTTAATTTACCAAATACATTCATATTAATTGCTTGCATAATTTGTAGAATATAAATCTCTGCATGTACCTAGTTACAAAACTTGTACCGCTTTGGGAAAATGTATCTGCTGGAAAAATTATAACGGTTTTTATGATGCGACAAAATGCAATACTAATGTCTAAATTTAAATTCATTTAAGAGATATAAAAATGATATGTTGTAAACCACCCATGAATAATTAACAATGTTAAATTAATCCTATCATGATTATCGTTAAATTGCATAATGAGACCGTTCGGTATTGGGCGTTTAATTCATAAACGGAATTTATTTAAAATAAACTTTGGATTCCTTTTGAATTTAGAATATAGCTAGAAAGTTTATTCTAAAACCGAATGTGTTCCGTTAGAAGACCACTTTGTTTATACAATAAAAACTCTTCGGCTTTATCCACAAGCGAGGGCCGGCAGCGGGCTGAGTGACGTTTCCGTTGCCAGGTAACTGATGGACAGTTCGTTCTCTATCTGTATGTTCTATCTACTTTATTTTATGAGCGACGAGGGAGACGACTGTCAGAATGACGCCGCTTCGAGGGCTGTATGTCAATTCAGCTTTGACTAGGTTGATAGCTTTTATACGAATTTTAGCAATGTTTTAGCAATGTGTGTGCAATAATCGCACAATTTTACCTCAAATCTGCGAAGCCAATAAAAACGCCCTTTCAAACGTACTTTGAGGAAAATCTGAATGTTATCGACAAAAGATTTAAGGAAAAACCAAATGTCAATAAAACACAAGAAAATTTCGCATTGTATTTCTACTTCGTTCCAATAAGTCGTCAAAACCACTCCACATAAGCAGTCCCTGTTGATAACTTCGATTTCGACATGTTCTTGTGTACAATAAACATTGTATAATATTCTATTTTGAAGTACAATATTCAGCAGAATGCCGCTTTTGAAAGTTCAAGTGATAAATTATCAACAAGTGTCAAAGTATATCTATAGAATAAGTGATTTCTCAGTGGTGCTTCGTGGCCTACAGATGCGAAAATTACACACAGCCTGTGCTGTGTTTGTCTAAAGGAAGTTTCCACCATTATTCATGAAATAGATCAAGCTGTTGAAAATGAAACATTTTGTATTGTTTTTTTGGAAGTATATTATTTTGCCAATCTTCGAGACCAGTGTCTCCATCTCTGAGGTTCATTGAACCAAGTAGGAGCACGATGTGTGATGAATACTAGCATTTGTTCCTAAATTCCATGACTTGTTAGCTGTTACGATAATTATTACCTGACTATCAAAGTATCAAAACATGTTGTGCTATTCGTTACCCTAGATCCCATATCACAAGCCTATTTTGAGCAAGAATAATTGCTAGCGTAAAATCCTTTTTAATCCATGTGCTATTTTTCCACGCCACTAGTGTTTAAGTTTAAGCGCGAAGGATATTAATCCAAGCCTGATCTCTGAACTGCGCCGCCGTGTAATTAGCCAGGGTCAGGTAACGGTAAATGCTAGCAGTAGCCGAGACATGTTAAATGGTGAGGTAGCGTTTCACAGTCGTTTTAAAAGCAAGGGAATATTCAAGCTTTGTGAAATTTCTACAGACAGTTTTTTAGTGGAACTCGGTGTAGTGATTAGATTTGAAATAAAGCAACCGTGGCTATGGTTGGGCCTTGGGTGGGGAGACCAAATTTTGTAGTCACCAGTGCCTTTATGCTTTATTGAAGACGTCGTGGTGGTGTTGCTACAATAGAGAAATAAATACTTTCTACCATTTTAACTACATTCTTCCAACTTCTGCTACCTACGGTTTCTCATTTTCTTTGTATACAGTGATTAGAAATCTATATATTTTAATGATAAGGGCAAAGAGAGATAAACATTTTCTCGATTTTAATCCAGATTCGTGCTCAAAAATAACGTTACTCAACATTTGATTTGAATGCAATTCTCATCGCAAATAAACTGGAAACTTGGATCTCGATAATCTTACTTCACATTGAAAATTCTAAAACAAGGATGATAAAGTGAAAAACAAACAAAACAAAATAAAACGGAAGGGTTCTGTCCCTCCGTCAGTAAACTGGAAATCCATCAGCAAACTCCACGGTATTATGCCATTGGAAACTTTTAAGAACTAACTGATCAACTAGTCTGTTTGTGATTGGGTTCGGGTGTTTGGGCAGGCTCGCGAATCTGTGGATGTTCGACACCATTGTTGTCTTACAGCCAATTGATGGAGATGGAGTGAGGATTTGCGCATTTAGAGAATCTACAAGCGGAGTAGAAAATATGAAGTCCAATGTCGCAGCAGATAATAGTTCAACATTAGTTGTTCCAGAAAGAGCTGCGATTTGATTTGTTTTTCTAGAATTCAAATACCAATTGAGTTTTATTTTCATCAACATATACAAAAGAATATAAAGTCGGCATTAAAAGTAAGGCTAATAGCTCATGTAAGCACTTACTTCATACGACAATATCAAGTGATTGTTTTCGTCTCGGCAATCTAAAATATTCGCAACGTTTACAAGAACCATAAAATATGTAGAAGCAGAATAAATAAACCGTCTTCAATCTTGACAAATATTCTCCTATGAAAGATTCGAATAAATCGATCTTTCATATTCGCAATAGACGAACTCTTGATATTGTTCCGACGTAAAGGGCATAATAAAAATCGAACGTATCTTTGTTCTGCAAGCAACAGCTTAAGAATTTTCCATTTGTTAAATTTACGTCGCCCCGGGAAAAATATAGCTTGTGAGGCGAACGTACTTTGATATCGCTACAGGTACAATATCTCGATCTTCCATCACCGACGAGATAGCGTCTATTTCCAATTTTATTTAAAAACGCCCAAACTCATGCTAGAAATAAAAGTTCTGAACTAGCGCACGTTCACAAAGGGAACTGAATATACAATTCCGTAAGGCAGACGCAGGTCGGCCCCGGTTTGCATGTTAAGCAGAATCGATCGAATACTTCAACGTTCGAATCGAATCTGTCAAGAAACAACGAATTTATAGACAAAAGAGGTCCCAATTCGCTCCTCCTCCACGGAATGTAAACATTGGCGCGTAAAAGAAAGCGAGTTTGAAATTCGATCGGAATGCAACACGTTGCATTCTTCAATGCGGCGCTTTAGGATTTAAGAAAAGAAATGGAACTAGTGCAATGTGGTTTGTGTTCTGAATTTAAAAAAACGTTGTCATAATTCAATTAGAATTACATATTATGTGTTTCAAGGAATCAAAATACATGCATCTACGCCATACATACATGTTATTATGTCAAAACAATGTTATAATATTTATGTTATAAGTATAACATAGATATTAATTAACATATCAACTCAAAATGCTATAATATCGTGCTAATTGAAAATGATTATCAAACGTAATGTTTTCAAATGTTCAATAGCATTCCGTATTTGAAATACTCATAGGTTCCATTATTCACAATAATGGAACCTAGTTTAAACTTCGAACGTGACGACACGATACCAGTACGTGTACAATGTGAAATTAAAAAGAATACCAGGTAACTTCTACCGTAATAATTGAAGAATTGAATTTCGAATTCATATTTCCTTACCAATCGGAAAGTCTCAGTAGTGTATGTTCATTACTAGGAGAATTTCCATTCCATCACCATTCTTTCCCAGGTTTTTATAGCGTCATACGGAACTTTCCCAGGACCTTCGTGAGGAATGTAATAAACGGGGAAAAGCGTAAAAAACAACTATTCGAGATGGAACCAATCGGTCTACCGTGGTGACGAAATTGTGACCTGTGACTAGACATGTAGTGGTTACAGTGAATTAGCTGCTAATGTATAAATAAATAATTTTGGTTTGTAAAAAATATTGCATAGAGTTTTATTGACTTCGCGATGTGCTTTGTGATGCTCAAATATATACGAATCAATATACAAGACTCCGAAAATACAGTAATATAAAGCGTCAGAAATATTACCATGTTTAAGAATCCGATGATAGATCTAGCTAAACATTGCGACATTGTTGACGCCTGTCAACGAGGGTGACAATAAAAGAGAGCGGGATTTTCCTAACTTCCCGTTTCATTACGAGGGGTGATTATTAGATTAGAACGAGGCTGCGGTCTCCAAAGCCGGGATAAACGGAATACCTCCTCGAGGTGCTTACAATTACACGATATATTATTTCTTGGCTCTGTTTGACTGGGTAATTTACAATAAAAGTATTTAGGATATTAAAACTGAGGAATGTTTTTGTAAAAAATATAGTTGACCAATGAAATAGGCTTAAATAGACCGGTGGCGTTGTGGTTAGTAAGCTTTGGCTTTCGGTATGGGAAACCAAGCTACCTTCAACATAGTCAAGCCTTGAATAGGTGGCCAAAATTGTGTGATCTTAAACTCCCCCGTGCTTCGGAGCGTATGGGTTTGTTGCATATTTTAATGCGAAAGCCTTTTTGTACATTTATGAAAGTCAAAACTGTACTACGCCATCAATTCTTAAAACTACCAAGAGGCCCTGCTTTGAGAAGAATGTTTAAGAAACTCAGCAAGGTTTGGCCATCCAATAAAAATAGAAGCATGTTAATATTTAGTACCTAGTCAGTCACATTGCCATAAAAATCACATAGAGATATGGAAAATTGTCGATAAAAATAATAGAAAGTCCTAAATGTAAGGTGTTATACGATTCACGCAAAACTGCACTAAGGAAAGGAATGTAATCCTCATCAAAGTTTAATCAATTATTTATAAAAAAAGTTGAATGTTTTTTTTTGCGCGTACACCAATTACTTGCTAAGTCTAGCAAAAAATTAGCGGTATAAGTTTTTTGCGATAGGATCTCGAACCCGGAACCTCTAAAATGGCGACACATCCGAAACTTTACAAACTTATTCAGATTGTTACAAATGACACTTTGGAAGTAAATATTGAGTCCTTACCTATGAAATTCGCGTTTTTTTTTCTCTTAGTATTTTGTCTGTAACTATTAAGATTCAGAGTATTCCTAAAAAATAATTACCTCGCCTAAAAATAGACTTTTGAGCTCTTTTGATTTGTTTTGATAAATTGTTCTAAGTTTTATTGTGTTAAAATTGGACACGGAGACAACTATTTTTAAGTGCCTCCCGAATACATCATTTTATTTGCATTCACTTAAAAACGATAAATAATTTTTATGAAGTGTGATATTATACATATTACTAAAGCTTGTCTAATGATAGATGCCAAATATTATTATCTTTGGATTTGTCGTTGTGAAGAAAACTGAAAAAAAATTAGTATGGAAAATGCAGAATTCCCCAAAATCTCCATACAAAACACCAATTTCATAGGTAAGGACCTAATATACGTAGAAAAACATAATAATTCCATCAGATTAAGATCATATCTTGACGTAATTCAAAAATTTCATTATTTCCGAGAATAACGTCACGTGTTCACGCGTCGTCCCTTCAACGATAACTCGATGAAATAACGCGGATGAAACCGTAATTATTGTCGGCGCGCGTCAACGCAACTGAGCAACCGGGATTTTCTTTATATGATATTACATTATGGAGAAGGGGAGCCTGCTGGATTAGACTTGAAAGACGGGAATGTAAAATTACAGAAATCACGTAATTTAAACACTTTACCTTAAGCAAAACACGACACATGGCGTATCATCACGACTATATCGCCGATCAGGCAGGCATATGTGTTGACACCACGTTTCGCCAGATTAAGGATAGAATAGAGTTATTATTAAGCTCCTATGTAACAAGTAGAGTCTGTTGCTAGCACCAAGCACTGGGCAAGGAAAGCGATGTCAGAATATTTAAATTTTTTTTTTATTATGACAGGTAAGCTCTTGGCCTTCATCTCACCTGATGGTAAGTGATGATAAGGCCGAAGGTGGAAGCGAGCTTCACCTGTAATCCTCAACAACTGAGGAACTGGCTATTTTACCTCTGATTGCCGGAACACAACAATGCTTATAACATTGTTATTATGGAGACAAATTTAGGTAAGACGGTGGTAGCTAGCCAGGCGGGCTTAGAAGCCCTACCACCAAACCGAGCAGAAAAACCCCTGCCCCCGTGGGGAATCGAACCCCGGACCTCCCGATCTACACCCGGTGGTGTCAACCACCAGACCACAGAGGCGGTTCAAAATATTATTGACGAGCACATACGAGCACTGCCGTTTTCTATCTCGGCCACGGCAATCTTATAAAACGTAAAATCACCCAAGAATTACCTAATTCAAACAGTTTTCCCTAAACAAACCTATTCTGTAACAAAAGACGCGTAATATCACGAAGCGGACCCGGTAATGATACTCTAATTAACGGGCGTTTGCACCGTAAACATCGCGCTTTAATTTTAACTGTCCAATATTAGACCACGTAATCACCGTACCTTTTGTTCCGGACAATTTAGACTTTACCGCCATTGTAATAAGTAGGGTAGGTACGCATTAACCCGGAGCAGCACAGTCGTGAAAAGGCAATAACTCATAAAAAGGATCAGTAATTGCGGGCCGGCACTATAATAATTATCGCTGAATGTCTTGCGGGCGGTGGTAAGCGGATTAGTGCGGTTTGCTGCGAACAACAGCCTCTAGGGTAAGCGCCCCACATACCTGATAGTCGCGTTTCGGTATAATTGTTGTGAGGACGGTGAGTGCGGCGAGCGTTATCCTATTAGGTTATTTCAAGATAATTTCCGCAATGTCGCTCGGAAAATTTAAGAGCAGACGTGTGTTTTTGGGAAGGAAAAGGATAACTTTCATCACTTGATATTTTTATTGGTGCAAAATAAAGGGCACAATGACTTGTCCTATCCAGAAACTATATTATATTAAACTACGTATTTTTACATTAATTAGCATTCACAGTTGTAACGCTGTACTATATCAGTATTAGCGACTCTTTGTTCTTATTGCTCTTTTTTCTGGCTCTCTTTTTCTTAATTTTTTTTAAATTCTGTTTTTTAATTAAGCAACTGTCTCTTTTCATTGTTTTTGGTCTCCGATTTTCATTCCTATCAGAGTCAGCGTCTAGAGCGGTTGTTTCGACACCTATAAATATAACTTTTGTAACAATATTATAATATATATTAGTAACTAGCTATTTCTCGCGACTTCGTCCGCGATAACTATGGTTTTTTTTTCTTCGGTGCGTTCAACATGGGTGCGCTTCGTGCGCTTCGAGAAATACCTCAAAAATGGCTAGTTATGGGCATGGAGAGCACAGAGCTGGTAATTAAGTTTCATATACGTAAGTTAGGACAATAGGACTGCTATATATGCCCATGTAGCTATGGACAAGGCAAACATCACAATAGCATTTCAAAATGCTGCCCGAATTTCACACAATATTGAAACATTCGCTGAAATCATTTGCGCATTGGAAACTGAAATTAAATGTCAGTAAATATAGTAAAGTAAAAACCAAATCATTGAATACTGTATTAATCATGCGATTTTGAGATTGCTATATGAACGTAAATGCAAAGTCAATTAGCCACACTATGAGGCAAGCGATTTATTATTTATTTTATTTAATTACGAAAATCTCCTTTTAATAGGATTTTGTGTGGTCACCCGGGGAGCAGGTGTTATCGCGCAAAATCCGTCATAAATAAATTTGATTTGACGTTCGCAAACAGAGATGCAAAACAATTTTCGCGAATGAAATTTGATTATAATATTTTTAATTTTTTCCGCTTCCCCGATCCTGATTTACCTGCGCGCCGTGAGCGTGGATTGCGGCATTTCGGTTTAGCTACGGATTATTTTATCAGACGTTGAATTTAATGAGCAAATTTTGATAGGACCGCATATCTGCGAATTACAGTGGGAAATTCTTTTAAAGAAGATTATTTTGGGTTAAGTATTATAAATGAGGCCTTTCTTAAAAGAACAACTATAGGCAATTTTCTAAGACTGTAATAATATGACCAAAAGGCGGCGAAACAAAAAAGTGAACACATAGATTCTCGTCTCGCTTATGTTGAGGAAAAACATTACCCCCATTTCCACAATGTACGTACGGTAGCAGAGCAAACTTATCTTGTATAGCTTCGTTACCAGCGCCTTATGCTGGATTCACATGGAGCGATTTTGCCGTGTTCGTCATCAATCACATCGCCACGCCACCATGCTGCTGTATTCCTTAAATACTTTAATAAGATTATAAAAAAAAAGAAAAAAAATCAAAAATTTTGTAATTTTGTTGTTTGTGTGTAAAGGGTTTTTTTTATATTTTTTATCTTTTCCTTTTTGTTGGGAGTGTGTTGACGTACGGAGTATTACGTCACATTTATTTAAGATGAAATATAGTTGTCATTATTCTACATCGCTCCACTCGCATTTTTATTTGGTTATATTTTCTACAAGTTTCTTCTAGTAAATTGACCAGCTTGTCATCGCATTTACAATTATATACCAAGCACACTGTTACTGTTATTCTTTGGATATGAACGTGAGCTTTGAGCTCGAAGCTGAGGTTTAAACTTAAGCTAGGCAACGACCAAAAAATCCGCTATTTATAAAGATATTTATGAAGATAATAAAAATCCAGCATAGTGTGAGCTAGATAGTTTTTTAAAAGCCGATTTGTTTATTCAATATATAATAAATAAGTTCAACTGGACAGCTTAAAAAAGGGAAAAGAAAGTAAATTAAATAACAGTAAGGATTAAAATCGTATGTTAAAAATCGTCAGTTCTGAACGCCAGCACAATCGCGTCAGGAGACACGAGAGTCCGGCTAATCTTTGAGGTGTGGCGTCACAGCAATCGTATTATTAGATTGCCTCGTAAATATAACTGGGAAAAGGTTGCCAAGAAAAGTGCCTGGGCCGTGTTATTCCTTAAATTATGGGACGATGGGTTAGGGAAAACACTACTTATGGTTAGTGGGTTACGTTCCACAAGCTACGGAATGTCTGATTGTTGATAAAAGTAAAATAAGAAAAAAACAGACGTCTTTAAAAAGGGGATACTAGCGATTTCATTTCCACCCCAAATTTATACTACATCGTTATTGGTTATTGTAAGAGTCTTGAAATTTGATTTTATTCATGAGATTTTTGGTTATAATATTATTTTTAATACTAGCTGTTGCCCGCGACTTTGTCTGCTGGTTTTTTAACTATCACACGGGAACCCTTTCATTTTCCGGAATAAAAAGTATCTTAGATGTTGACCAGGGATATAACGTATCACCATGCAAAAATTCATCGAAATCGGTCCAGCCATTTCGGAGATTAGCCCGTACCAACAGACAAACAAACGAACAAACAGAGATACAAAAAAAAAATGATCTTTTTTGTGTTTTGCCTTTTTTTACATCCCTCTGACTTGATTTTAAGCATTTTTTTTCTATGTACAGACATTCGACCTCTAGAATTTTACTATATAAATAAATAAATAATAAATAAATATCTTCTAACATTCACACCTATCAACTAGCCCCATTTTAAGTAACTAATGCTGCTTGTGTTACGGACACTAGATGACGGATAAATATATTTAATAGATAAATACATATAAATATGATGAATATAGATAAATATATATAAACATCCAAGACTGGTGAACAAATGCCTGAAAATTCATCACCCTAATATTTGCCCCCACCGGGGATCGAACCCTTCTGGGTTCGATCCGCCGGTCTCAAGGCGTCGCCATCTCGAGAGGTTCTCCTCTCGAGATGGCGACGCCTTGAGACCGGCGTACAGACCACTCGACCACGGAGGTCGTCGAATCGTCTATATGTGTAGATTGTGTTATTTTGACAATATGTTGCTTGGAGAACATAGGAAGAAGGCACATGGCACCACTTTAATAAAGCTGGTATCACTGAATTTCAAATCTTAAGCTGATTTCGTGTTCCACCTTAGACCTCATCGGCGCTTTCATCAGGCGAGATTGTGGTCAAACACACTGAAATTCTAGTTAAGAAAGTACAGCGTCATGTACAAAGTCTTGAGGCAGCGACTCAATAACAGAATACTACCCAACCCATCTCTTCCCTTGGGGCTCGTAAAAGGCGATTAATGGACCTAGAACTGCACAACCGCCTCTCTGGTCTAGTGGTTCACACCACCGGGTGTTGATTGGGAGGTCCGGGTTCGATTCCCCATGGGGGCAGAAGTTTTTCTGCTCGGTTTGGTTGGTGGTAGGGCTTCTGAGCCGGCTGGCTAGCTACCACCGCCTTACTTAAATCTGTCGCCATAATAACAATGTTATAAGCATTGTTGTGTTCCGGCAATCAGAGGTAAGATAGCCAGTTCCTCAGTTGTTGAGGATTACAGGTGAAGCCGCTTCCACCTTCGGCCTTATCGTCACTTACCACCAGGTGAGATTAAAACCAAGAGCTTACCTGTCATATGTAAAAAAAAAACAACCATCCAATAGCTTACAATAGCGACGGGCTCTCCACCTGTCACGCTGAGTGCAGTCACTGCTTGGTGAGGCGCGGACTATGGCAGTGGACTGTTTTAGCGGTGCTTTTGCCTGTTCTCTGACTAACTCTTAGGGGATAATAGTCGTGATTATATGCATGTAAGAAAAGTAATTGTGAGCATTACTTGTCTAGACTGTGCTCAGTGCAAACGCTTTTGGTAAAATTGATACAATTCAGAGAATAAACCAAATTGTCTAGTGCTTTAGAAATAGCCAGATTCAGTCCCGACATAGACTTGATAAAAATAAGTACATAACTTTGAAGACTTACGTTTTAATAATTTTCTGCCCTTTTAGTAACTTAATAAAGTAATATCAGCACGAAAATTCCCATTTCCAATATAATTACGAGCACTAAGCTTTTCCCAACTTTATAGAAAAGCCAAAGGTTTAACACGTCTGAATGGGCTTATCATATTATAATAGACTCAGGAACTGATTTAAATAAATTTCGTAATGAAACTTAATTGGGTGGAGTTTACGACCTTGGCTTTTAGAGTGTAAGGTTTATTTTTCTAAAGTTAATTAATAAATATACTCCTTTTGTAGAAGTCTCTTTCTCAAATTTTGTTAGTATTGACTTATTTAAACGAATCTAGCTACACTCACAAATGTAATGCAATCTTTTAAGGTTATGATTTTCATTTCAATAAGAAATACAGTTTTAAAAGAATCTTGTAAATAATATATTTACGACAAAACTTTACGTCAAAGTCGTATAAAGGTCAAAAAGTCACGGAAATTACAATAATATCAGCAGATTTGAGCAAATAGGATTACCTTTGCATATAATTTAATAAAAATGATATTATTGTAGGTATGGATTTGAATTACCGCATGCCTTCATGAATACACATTCTCTTCTATCTCATAATCTCCTTCACGTATTCAAACCTACCAATGGTCCATAAGCACAAATTTAGGTATCTACCTATTGTCAATGAGTCCAGCTTATTTTCAACCTTATTACAACAAGAAGCTTAGGAGTTGCTTTGGAGTTGGACCTTCTTCTCCATGATCGTGTAAAACATTTTAGTTTGTAATTAGCTAGCAAACTAGCTGTTGCCCGCGACGTCGTCCGCGGTTACTGGTTATTTAACTATCCCACGGGAACCCTTAAATCTTCCGGAATAAAAAGTATCTAAGATGTTGACCAGGAATATAAGGTATCACCATGCAAAATTTTATTGAAATCGGTCCAGCCATTTCGGAGATTAGCCCGTACAAACCGATAAACTGACAAAAAAACAAAAAAAAATTTTTTTGGTATTTTCCCTCTTTTTTATCCCCCTGGATTGGTTTTCCGCATTTTTTTTCCTATGTACAGACATTCGACTTCATCAGCTTTATTTTATATATGGATATTGACAAGATCGCCGCCATTGATTTGCAAAGATTATAAACAGTGCAGACAATTCGACAGTTGAGATTTTGCCTACATTTTTAGTACTAGTCGTTGGTTTTGTCCCTCAATGTAATTTATGCGGTACTAAATAAACGGTTTTTCTTTCTTTCTAGTATAGCCCTGTTACATAGCGACCTTAAGGAGCGAAATCTGGGTGGTAACGCTAATTTCTCCTTCGGGGATATTGCTTGACGTGCTGAGTTTATGCTGAGAACATGGAAATATAATAACGTATATATTTTTCATAAATAGGCCACTGGCTCAATTATGAGCGTTAAACTATAAAGGAACTTAGCAAGGTCAGGTAACAGCCATAACAGCTGAGCTAATCAGCTCATTTCGCCCTTTGAGAAGCTCGCCCATCGCTCACTAATGCGCTCAACTAATAGCAGTCGAAAATAACGGTTATGTGAAGCATCGAGAGCTCAGTGCTATTACGAATTCTGTTTACGTATTATTCAAATAAGTGAAACAGCATTTTCAAGCTTCAGCTTTACAGTGTATTTACAGAGTTGTTTCCTGTTATTTATAGTTAGTATTTCTTATAGGAAATAAGGATGATTTTGTTTAAACGATTATTGAACATTATTAAATTGGAAACACTTATTATCTCATAGGATTTAAGTGAACATTTTTGTGAGCTGTGGAAATGAGTAAGAAACGCAGCAAAAGATTTAACTGATGATAAGCATCAGGAGAGTCCATTTACGGAAATTCTAGCAAATACCAGCGAGGCCCCAGAGTAAGCAACCTTATTTTAAAATACTTTCTCACCTCAGCCTATATATGTCAACAAACGCATGAGGAGTATAGGCCGCAACACCACCACGCTGGCCCAATGCGGGTTGTTGCAATAACAATCGGGACCTACGGCTTAACGTACCTTCCGAAGAACGGAGAAGTTCGAGATCACCAAGCTTTGGTCAACCATGGGGAAGGTAGCTTTGTTTTCGATATTGAAAGTCAAAGCGTTCTAACCACTACGCCATCGAGCTCCTACCGATCTCCTCGACAAATATTTACTTAATTAAAACCTATGAAATACATTAAAAATGAACGAAGTTACATAGACCTGTTTATAGGCGTCTAATAATAAATCTGAGCTGCAGGTCAAGTCAAAACCTTTAGGGTAACAACACTACAGCCTCAACTTCTGAATATAACTCGTAAAGTTGCCTGATTTACTGGTCATTCCGATAACTCTATTGAGTTTGGACTCCCTATCAAAGTACAGCTGACAGAGGCGGCAGTTTCAGTGATTTGTGGTCTTACTTCTCTGGATAATTACGGATCCGCAGTGATTCCAACTGTTCTGATCGTTCTTCGAGACCCTTTGTTGGATATGGATAACATATAAATCAGCCGAGCAATTGTTGTACTCCTAAATGGGAACTGAACTGTTTCTACCCTCTAAATTGATTAGGCATAAAATGTTCCCTGGCATAAAGTGAGGATTCTCTTACCTTAACTACTCCTTAAACAGAATATTTGCATTTATGATATTTAATATAAGTAGTATTTTACCTCAGCCGATTAGATGTCAACTATTTTTTTGCAAGCTTACCTGAAAAGAGAATGGAAATATTATTACCACTGATCATTATTACAAACAATAAAGAAAAATGATCAAACTCACATTACCAATACCAAGCAATGTTTAGTGTGTTTCACACAAAACAATAAAATTACCTAATATTAGAATATTTGCAAATTATAATTTAAATAAAAGCGTGATCTTATAACATAGACTTAAAAGTAAATCTCAAGGACATGGAAGTAAGAGACACGACCGGCGCAATACAAAAAAAATACAGTCAAACTTGGTCGGTTTTCTTCCTATAGATCCACTTGGATGTTGCTGTTTTTACTCAGAGCTTTTTCCCAAAGCCTTCCCACCACTATTCCCACCATCTTCCAATTAAAAGAACCATTCATATCAAAAACAAACTTGGATGCCGCAACTTAATCAGAACATAAGCAACAAGTTAGACACCATGAACGGTGAAGATTAAGTTTTCCGAAGCAAAATGAATATGTAATTTACGACACACTTAAAGTTAGTTCTCTGTTAATTTCCCTGGGGAACATTATTTTGTAATAAATCAACGCAAGGGTTGATCTTGCTGCGAAAGCTGCGAGCCGGTGTTGCCTGATTAATTAGATGGTCTTATTAATTTTAGTCGTGTTCGTAATTCCAATGATTTGTTGCCAGTCAAGAAATTTGTTGCTCGTTCTGTGGAAGACATGGGTATCTGTTACGATGCAAATTTTGGGCAAGATTCTTTATAATACCTTAAGCGTCAATTAAATAGAAAAATATATCTCCAGAAGATTTAGCTGCCTAGCCATAACACCGCCGATCGGCACCCACGTCTAGGTTTAAGTATGTTATTGTTAATGATGTCACCGATAGAATTATCTATTTAAATTTTAACCTTTTGGCGGTCACCGCGAACACCGGTATTCACAAAGAATAGATGTTTCTAATATGCCTCGTTTTCTGACCATTGACTAGTTAATAAGAATATATTGAAAACCATAACGGTGAACGTATACTAGCTTATATGCGTTTTACTGTACAGACTTAACAACATGCAAGAAGCACACATGGGCATGAGCTATAGAAGCGTCACGATGCCCCCAGCACGAGAATATCTATATTAACAAAACTTGTACTTAACTATTCAACTGAAATAAGTTAACTGCTAGAACTAAATCAGTCTAGTAGAGACTAATAGTGTAATTAATTAAACAAAGACATTTAAAACAGTAAACAATCAATATTACCAATGTCAACGTCTAATCACTACTGCATCTAAAGTGACCCACTTCCAAGTAAGTCGCTCCATGAATTAAAAACAATTCGATTCACTAAGGAGACAATTACTCTTGATGTTACGGAAAAAACCAATCCGCCAATGGCGATCGTCAATTAACATCAACAACATCGTTTACAAAGGCTAAATTTCCTTGAATCAATTTCAAAACCCTTAATTGGGTGAACGAAGGTAGATCCGGCGAATTCGGATGGCACGCGTTTTGATGTCCCACCATCGAAAAGGAGCAAGGGATGGCTTAAGAAAATAATCATGGCGAAAGTACGACAAAAGAATTTAATTGATTCGAAAGAATGCCCGCTCGAGGGGCGTTCGAGGCGTGTTTTGACTTTGTTGTCAATATCAAATGTTACGACACTTTTATCCAAAAGCTTCGGTGATGGTCGCTGTTGGTGAGATTTTGATAATAAATTATTCGTCAATAAAACATTATGTACTACAAAAAATATCCCTTATTATATTCTTAAGAATTAAAATATTATAATTTTCGCAAATGAGTTAGAGAAAATGTCTTTTACATGTAAAAAATATTAAATAAAATCAATTTAGAAGTCCTCAGTGTCAAATTGTTTATTTCTTCTACCACTAAAAATAAATATGCAATGTGAGCATAATCTGTTCTTGCAAACTAAGGAATCTGGTCTCTAGTAGTTCTCACGTCATAAATTGATCGAGTTTGTCGATTATGTCGCATTTTATAGTCATTTTGTTAACCGCAATCTGCGTTCTCGGGAGACTGTTCCAATACATAGTTCCGACTGCGATATATAGAGTAATATTGTTTAGCGTTTAACGACGGTATATCATGAAACGGATAGAACAAATCACCAAGTTATTGATACAAATGGATCAATGTGTAGACGTCACGAATGACAGTACACGGGTAAGCATTAGTCTCCATTGGGCGTGAGATCATCACCGGCCACAGTTGCGGGCTCATAATGATACCCACATTAGGACTCATTCGTCTACGTTTTATCTTAATCATTGTATCAGCATAGCCAAACGGACTTATCCATTTACAAGTTGAAGTGCGGCCGAGGGACACGTTTAAAGCGTCCGTAATCAAATTTCACTCGAGTCTTTAAGGGTTGAAGCCGGTAACTTTGAGCTGCCCTAATAAATTATATTGCCGACAAAACTGCTCCCGAGTACGACACAGTTCGTTGACTCATCTAATTGGTCCAAATTTGACTCGACCCGGCTTATAATTGGGCCGAATTCAGAAGCCTTGCGACGCAAAATTTGTCCAAATTCTAATATGGGCCGGATTAGGAGTGTCGCATACGACAACACTAATGCCGCTAGTCAAACATCCTAATAAGTTTGAGCTGGTCTACTTGACGAGGATACGGTACGGTGAAGGAAAGTAAGTTTGGGAATGAAGTTGTGGGTTAAAGTTAGGTGCGGCGCGGCGCGGGCCAGGGCCAGCGGATGCCGGTTTAATTAACGCCTTCCCGAACTCGAGGGCTCCTCCTACACGTTACGTACACCTAACCGCGTCCCTACAAATTCGTCGGGCGTTATCAGATCGAGCCGTTCTCTTCCAAAACAAAAAACTTTTCCTCCCAAATTGTCTACATAGTCACCGTTTGCTCGGAGGCTAAACGAATTTCTTGACGAAGCGAATTCCCCAAGATTCCCAATTAAAGCTGCGACACTCTGCCCGTCGAAGTTCGCGGCGAGGCGTCGACAACTTCCAAATCTTGGCGGCGCTACTCCGAAAGAATTCCTCTCTAATTAGTATAAGTTTATGCATTCGGAGGTAGCGCACCCGAAGTAGTTCTTGGCAACTTTTAATTACTGGCATGTCCCTCGGCCAGCAGGCGTCAATCACTCGCGTGTTTCTTTTTGTACGGTTTGCAGCGATGAATCCGCTGCCGCCATTATTTCCAGATTAACGGCAGCCAGCTGCCTCGCTGAATTATGTTTTGTTTGGCCGTCCCGAGTAATGAATTTATCGCGGATGCTGCGGGCTTCGCGCGCTCGTGACCCCGATGGAATCTTCCTAATCGGGCTACTACTCGACCTTCTTAATAAGTAAAATCTCGCTTGTAGCACGCTCCTCTCATCAAAGAATTTCAATTCTGCGGCCGACGAGAATAATAAAACAATTCGTAATGAAACGCTCGCGGAATCCCTTATTTGCTTAATATTTTCAAAAGGCTCGCGAGGCGAGGCGGTAGTCCGAGTTGCCGTGTTACGGAACTCATTTCATGCAAATCGCGATATCGCGCCGCCGGAGTACCGCGGCGCTGCTGGTGCGGCCTGTCGTTGGCCCTCTTAGAGGGTAATTTAGTGAAAGGCGATAATGAGCGGGTGCTCGGCTCGCTACAGGCCGAGATTCAACCCTATCTCGCGTCCTCGACTCGGAGCAAAAACGTTCCGTTGCAGATATACGCTGAGCGGGCGATTAAAAATAATTAGCACTTTGAAGGCGGATTTGTGCCGTAAGATTACGGGTGTACAATGCACAGGTTTCTTATTACGAGTCGCGATCATGGAGCTGCTATTACGAAGCAATTTATCAGGTAATGTTGTTCGGAACTTTAATGCTTGGAAAATTGTAGTCTAGGGAATAAAGCGATCAGAGAAAAGCTGACCAGCCGGGCTTCGAAGTTGTTGATCAAACTTTTGAGCGGTATGTTTGCTCAGGTTCGCGGAAACATCGCCAGGGGCGCTCACTAAACTGGTAACGACGATTGTTTTTGTACTTCTATTCCATCGAGAAATTGAATGAATATCTTATTTATCTTTTCTTATATAATATTTTAATGTAGGTGTTTAACACCTTTACACCTTCGGGGAAAGGCGTGATGATATATTATGTTGTTATTTTATCGGAACTGAATTACCACTGCAGCTTTTCTAGATAAAGTTCATCAAGTATTGTACTCGCGCCAAACTAATTGCTTCGATAAAAACGTTTGATTGCCAGAATACAGTTTATAAGTTGGTCTAGATTAAAAAATACATGTGTATTCTACATGTGAACAGGTGTACAAATATTTATTAAATATCTTCTGTCATATATTATTTAATACTGATAACATTTTTCTTTTAATGCAGATGCATTGGTCGCAATAAAAGAGCACAGAAACAACAGCTAAGAGAGTAAGGAGCTTCCCAGATCTCCGCTCAAATAAGAAGTTTTGATATCTGTAACAACGTTCAATAAACAAGACTCGATCGTTGTACGAGAAAAATAAAAAAAAAATAAAAACAAGCAATACATTTATAAGGAATCTGCGGGTACAAAGAAATCGGAGACAGGAAAACAGATAGTCCACGGGCGCATTAAAAAAGGGCCGGCGGTGGCGAATCCGCAGAAGAAATATTGCTTATTTCTTTTAGCCGACAACTCGGTAATCACATTTGCTTTTGTTCGTTTCGGCCCTTTCATTCGCTTAATCGCGTTATTTGGGACTTTGTCGGAGTTATCGCGGTGTCAAATCAGGAGAGCCTGTGGAACACTAGTTTAATTTATTGGTGTTAGAAGGTAGTGAGAAAATTTATTGTAGCTCGTTTAGATTCAAAATACGACGCACATTGTAAAAGTCGCAAGGAAGTATACAACAAGGATATTTGTTTCGCTACTAGTAGTATTATTAGTATTAGTAGTATTTGAAAATATACTATATAAACCTTTTTTAAAAATGATTTCACATGGTAAAGTTTTGATAAATTCGCAACATTGATTAGAATGTTTCTGTAAAATAAAATGAAGCAACGAGAGATAAAAACTTTCAAATTTGTTTTACAAATTCGTGACAAAATTATGTGCGTATAAAATAAAGAACTGATAAAGTTATCGAACGTTACAACAAACATGCAATAACATAACCATCGTAACTTTTAACGGTTTCATTAGCCGTAATTAGAAATATGGCGTGGAATAAATTGCGAATACTTTAAATATTGCTAAGCGATGAAGTAATCGTATGTACCTAATTGCAAACGAAATAATATTTTCAAGATAAAAAGATTGTCACACGCTCGAGCTTGTAACTTAAAATAATGTCAAGGGCCTAAGAAAAATAAGAGACGAAGTCAAGGAAGGAAGTCGGCATGCGGCAGAAACTAGATAGTTGTCATGTGGAGCGTATAGATGGCGCTGTTAGGTAATTTACTATCCGATACAATATAACGTGAGCCACTTTAGCTACGAAACAGTATAGGGATGTCGTAACTTTAAAAAGTGGACGGTTGGTGGAAAGATGGTTTGTGTGAAAAAGGATATATAGTGGCTAGTGATATATATGGCTAGCAATAGAGGCATATAAGCATACAAGTGTAATGAAGTTGGTTTCGCATTGGGCTGCCGTTACCGCTCACATTCTTTATATTCTAGTTAATGATCATAGCGGATTAAATCTTACATTAAAAACATGTGAGTTTGATATCAAACTTAACACAGTATATACAAACACTGGCCTCAACAGACCGCAAAAAACAACCCGAAAATCGCTAACTAAAACGACATTGTAAACACTCGTCACCTTGCGCAATACATTTCAACTGTCAGTTGTGCAATTTGTGGAATGTAAACAAAGCAAGGGATCCCGCGTGGGCTGCGCGTGCGCACGTGCCTCGAATCTTAATGCCAGACGAGTACTGAGAGCAGCAACTTTATTGTGTTACTTAGCCTTGTATTTTTGACCGTATTTCAAGGTGATAAGAATCTTCGTTTCATCGCGCTGTTGATACCTCGTAATTTTTTATGGTTTTTTTTTTAACATTACCACTAAAAGGGTTATTAAGAGATTTTAGACATACAGGTGTTCCAACTTCAATGTCTTTATTGCGTTTTGCGTACAGGAGCACAGGAACCTAGTTCTCCTGTACGCAGGTATACAAATATAAATGAAGCAGACAGCCAGTAATGCGTACAGGTTATCCCCTAAGGGTTAGTCAGAGACTAGACAAAAGCACCACAAAAGCAGTCCATTCCCATAGACCGCGCTTCGCCAAGCAGTAACTGCAATCAGCGTGACAGGTGGTGAGCCCGTCGCCGCTATAAGCTTTCCAAGGGAAGAGATGGGTTGGTAGTATTCATTTTCTTCTTTTCAAATTCAGAAACGAAGGCACTTTAATAGTCGTACAAGTTAAATTGGTCACGGAGTCGTAAATATCTCTATAATTTTATTCCAATTGCTGACCAGTCATAACTGCACCCATAATTATTAATGATATCATAGCAATAGAATATATTAGATAGTATTAATATTCTTTACCATTGCTTGATTGTTCCGAGTTCCTAGAAGAGCTGTAGCCATTACGTTGCTAATATGGCTGACCGTTACACGGTAACCTTGAATGTCTAAGTGGTCGTTCTATTTACATTTATTATTTAACAAAAGGAAACTATTAACTAGAGAAGGGATGGATAGGTTGAGTGAAGGATATGGGGCATGGAGACCGTGGAGTGTGTGATACAATGGTACAAGAGATTCTTTCTCAGTCTATATACGTTCTACTTCTGGACACAGAAAACCACCACGCTGGCCCAATGCAGGTTGGTGGGTAGAAACGGTTCCAATAGCGATCGCGACCAACGGCTTAACGTACCTTCGGAAGCGCGGAGGATCTCTAAACCACAATGTTTTGGTCACCAATCCAAGGCCTGACCATGACGAATGTAGCTTTGTTTTCTATATCGAAAGTTAAAGCGTACTAGCCACTACGCCAGCGAGCTCCTCAACACAAGAGATTGTGATTATAATAAACCACTTTTTCCTTATGTACGTCACTGCTTGTGTACAATCTCTCGCAACTGTTTTTTATAAGGTGCATTTGTTATTATATATGATCAATAATATGCAATGCGCAAAGGCACAAGGTTGATTGATTAGATATTAAGAATATTGGTCTAAAATATAAAATTGAAAATTTTGCATAATTCGTCAACTATTTTGTTTCTGTCATTGGCCGTTACATTATCAAAACTCTTCCCCGTCCCCGACCCGTCTTGAATCTCTGCATATTCATGTGGTTATGATGACATTTTGATAATTTAAAATCATTCAAACAATAAAAACTTAATCTACAAAACAATCAAAAAAAGCTAGTCAACTTATTTGCCATATCCAAATATGGCGTCGGACGCACCAACAAAAAATAAATTTAAATTTCGAACTGCTCGCTTCTAAATTCAAACACCCACACATCAAATTGACATCATCGAGTTAGTGTTGCACTACGCGATAATTGCTATTGAAATATGATTCGATGAGCGAGTATCGATTCTAATCTTTTGAATCGTTTGCAACTATTGGCTCGCGTGTTTAATGATCACTAGTCATATTGAGTTATGTGACTTTGTCTCGTTTACTTTTGTTTATAGGCGTTCGTGCTACGCGCGGCCATCACGCGGCTTACCTGTATTATGTGATGATTACTTTGATTACTATACAATATTTTCTGGTATGGACTTTGCAGCTTTAGTTGCCTAAAATGGGTTTAGTTGATAGGTGTGAATGTCTGAAGATATTTATATTATGTTTTTAAATAATTTGGTTTCTAATAGTTTTGATCAAACTCTGATTGCGGTAGGCATACTTAAAAATCAGAAGACAATCATAAATAATGTCATAACTAACATGACATCATAGTAATTTTTTCTCGGCGTGCCCGATCAAGTCTGTTATTAAAATGCAATGTGCCAGTTATGTGTGATCGAAGCATTGAAATTTAAACTTTAATAAGACGATCTAAGAACGAAGATAAACTGTATGAGCTTACACATTTCTTCAAGGTTCTGTGACAAATGATATAAAAATAAATGATTACAACATTGCGACAAATTATCACACTTTATAGCAGATACATCCTTCATGCGAGGCAATAAAGTTTAATTTGTCTTCAGCAATGGAAATATAAAATTGGTCGCGTCGTTGTAAAGGACCAAGGTATTGAGTGACACATCTATTAGTAAGCTTTTAAGATTTTTATATCAGTGAACTGGATGTTATTTCCTGAGAATTCAATCAACTGTTGTGTAATCAGCAATGTATCTGACGTTCTTTTATTAAAAAACAAACATGGCATTAAAATGAATCTGTGATAGCTAAAATGGTTTGCTTAAACGACATTTCTTTGTGAGGACACAAAACCAGAGTGACCACCTCGTAAAAATGTAAATTGCGACCAAACCAGTGCGTGGTGCAGCACTAATGATGTTATGCCGCGCTTTTTAATATTTCCGCGGGAAAATTAACATTCTTCTTTGTTTGCTTGTACGCTGACCGGGTTATTTTTTTAAATGTTCATCTACTCGGAACACAGGGAAATGAGCACATTAAAATATGGAAAAAGAATGATTAAAATTTTCATTTCTGGAATCCAGCGCGATTAAGGGGTGTTTTAAACTGTTAATGAATACATGAATACAGTTTAATGGGTAACAATATTATCTCAAATGTTTTGTTTGCAAAAATCAATTAATCCGAGACTTAAGATAGCGTTCAAGGGTGGTAAATAGGAGTTGCTCCGACCTATATAAGGCGTTCCCTGGTATTTGAGCACCCCCATCCAGCGGGAAAACAAAGAGGTATGCCTGACTTTTACCCGGGTTAATTAAAATGTCAACGGCACTTATTAATCAAACGACAGTCGCTAGATAAAGGTGCGTCTTTGTGTTCGCCGCACAAATTGAGTTTCTCATCGGATATTGCATTTATTTCATTTTTCTGATAAATTGCCTGACGTCACGTTGCGGGGGTCGTTATGAGGGTAACAGATACCGGTAGTATAATTATAATTTATTGTAGAATGAAGGTGCCATCATCGACTCTTCTTGTATACAGTGACTATGTCGATAACATCTAAGAAAGTACTCGATTGAAATACCAGATACAAATTTATGAAATAAATTAAGAGAAAATAGGTCACACACTCCAATGCAGCTATAGAAAAGAAAGCGTCGTTTTTTTCTTATTTAATAATCTACAAATTAGAATATTTTGTCTTTAAACAGTGGTTTGCTACACAGCCCAGGAAATACGCAGTCGACCAGGGTAGAGAAGTTTCATTAAAATAGCAGTAGTGTTGAAGCAGTTAATAATTGAAATTAAATACCTCTATTGTCTACGTATTTTTTAGATGATTTATATAATAAAAAAAAGATAAAATAGACCTTGAAGAACGAACAACCTCGACTCTAAGTACTGTATAACGTATTTGCTTATTTCAAAAGTTAAAACCACAAGACTTATCAACACCAAAAGGATAAAACAAAGATAAAATATTGCGCACAGGGGCATGACCTTCCAGCTTCGTCATCAATCATGATGGAGGGGGGAGTATATAAACGGCGCGACAGTGCGGGGCGGGGCATTCTTCATTAGCGTCTCGGCGAGGAAGCATGTCACGTGGCTAAATATTAATTATAATGATCTTATTGCTCCTCCGGTGTCAGTGCACTGTTGACGAGGATTCTTATTGAGGGTAATTAATCAACGTTATTAGACAGGAAGTTCTTTTCTGCGTGTTGTCAAGTAAATGTGTTTATATTTAGATGATGGTGGTGGTATTAGTAGCAGTTTTTATTCAGCATCAGCATCTTGCCTGATGTTAAGTAGATTAGCTTTAAAAGTTCGTGCGACGAAAATATATTAATAGACAATTACCGCAATAGTTTTGCCAGAAATATTAACGAAAGCCATTTTACTGCCCTGAAATAAATAGTTAATCTATTATTTGTTATTGATATGCCACTCGTTCGATCACGTTTTTGTCTCGCCCAATTGTCGAATTCTGTAGGACTTTAGCAGGAGCTCGGTGGCGTTGTGTTCAATACACTTTGGGTTATGATATCGAAAACAACCCTACCTTCGTCATGCTCAAGCCTCCAAGAGTGGTCTCGAACTCCTCCGTGGTATGGAAGGCACGTTAAGTCATTGGCCTCTGTCGCTATTGCATCCGTTTCTACTCATAGGCCAGCGTAGTGGTGTAACGGCCCATACTCCTCAAATTTTTCTCCAAGAGGAAGGCCTGTGCGTAGCAGTGGGACGAATGTAGGCTGAGGAAAAAGACGACGAAATAGAACTTCGACAGTTTAAATAAAAACCTGATATATATTATAATGCAGCGTTCACGCTAAGAGGGTTGGTACCTTAGCAGAAAAAACAATCATGCCCAAGCAGCCATGTAAACCGAACCACTGCAACCCCCACTTGAGAACTTCGACCAGACAAAAGGCGTTACGTGACGCGACTACTACACGGGAGTCTCGAAACTTGTGATTATTGGGGACTTGTTCCAATTGTTTCTCGATGGCGAAAGTAAGCTTTGTTACGAGTTACGAAAAGATAATATTGAAGCACGAGTACTCAAGAAAAGGGAAATTTTCCATCTTCAACTTTATCTGCCTGGAACTTCAGGGTTTCCAGGTATTCGGTTGTAACAGGAATGTCTGTTATGAGTTACATCGACAGGCGATAAGGGCAAGTTCACGAAGAGCACTTGAAATCATTGGATCTTTGTTCACTTGCTGGCTGGCTATTGAAGACTCCTTAATTTTTTGCTATTTCTTTTTTATTAAAAGGGGCGAACATGCAGGGAAAGGGTGGTTTCATAGGTACATTGTACGCCAGCGCCGGCGACACGCGCGTGCTTACAATTACGTTGAGCTACTAACTTCGGTTCGCAGCCACACGCGCGTGCTTATACGTCAAAATGTATGAAAATCTCGCCGGAGCCGTTCGATCCAATTTCTAATACGGTATCGATACTATAACTCGATAGGTTTATTAACGTATTGTAGTATCCAATGAATTTCCTTTGCCAGGACACACATGCCCGTGACAATGCTAGACGTTGGAGCTTTAAGAGCTAGGGTTGGCACTAATTATAACATAAAAAATAAAACACTACCTCCACAATTTCTTGAGTGTATAAAATTGTCTAGTAAAAACCGGTCAAGTCGGATTCATACACGAATGGTACTGTACTATTATCTATACAAAACTACAAAAATAGTCATATCTAATTGAAAATGTTGCTAAGTGGAATGACATTTTTTTTTAATTCATCCTAGTCCTTTGGGGATATGGGACGTGATGATATGTAATGTAATGTCTTTATTTTTCCGAAGGGGTAGAGGTGCTAAAGTCCATATTTCTCTATGTTATGTAGCGGGGTGTTATTATATGTTACCGATTCAGTGCGCGGCAAGTAAAATTTTGGATAATCTATATAAATTTAACTCTAACTTATGACCATTATGCTATTACTTGATAGCCCTACATGTATACTAGAGTTAACAGAGTAAAAAAAAATGTACACTTCAATCGCCAACCCTGATATAACCAGTACAAGAGACAAACACACAATAGCGATTCGAGCTGTGGCTGAATAATAACAAACATGAGATATGGATATATCGACATTGGCAAGACTCGCCAACACAAATTTAAAGAGAACACTGTGATATTACCAGTTTTGAGGTCAACGAATACCATGTGTAAGTTTCGATTCGCACGTCGGTATTGTTCACATACCTGCCGAAGTGCGAATATGGCGTCCGTTTTGCCTCTTCCAGGCATAAACCCAAATTGGTTCTGGATCACCTCACTCTCCTCTCTCAGTCGTTCTCCTCGTTCATTAATTGATTAAAATAATTTCTCCATCTATCCTTTATTTCCTTATCAATTGTCAACGTAATACCATTCTCATGAAAGAGAAGTAGTGAATATTAAGTGTGTAATGAACACTTAATATTCTCTCTCTTTCATTGTTTTCTCGCTCTCTTACAAATCTTAAGAGGTCTTTCAGGCCTCGTGGGTTGTCTATCGCCTGGTATTGGTCGTCATATGCCCTGGCTCTTGAGATGGTAACTGCTTTAAGTCTGACAATATAATAAAATTCATGTACCTTCCTAATTTAATATACCTATTAATATTAGTTTTTAACAATCTTGATTTGTTGATCAATATAAAGTTATGCACTCATGTGGTTTTTCTTTCAGCTTGCTGCGCTATGCAGAATTAACACTGTTATAAGGTCTAGATACTAGATACGAAAAGGTTTGATTTTACTTACATTTAAAACATCTAATAGTTGATGTTGGCTTCACGCACAAAATGGCGCTGCTCTAGGTATTTGTTAAGCGCGAAACAAATCCCATGCCGAAGTCACGTGACCAGATAGAGATGGGAGATATGGAACACGCGAAATGCGAACACGAACCGTAGTCACATTCAGTTTAAAAGTGTAGCAAAATGTATACATACACCTTTTTGACCACTGAACAAGGGAATAACGAATTAATTCCATTGTAATAAAAGTCGTATACGGAAAGAAAAAACGTTAAACATACAAAAAGATATCATCACGCCTTTACCCCCCGAAAGGGTAGGCTGAGGTGTTACCATCCACGTTTCGCCAGATATGTTAAGTCCCCATGTAACCGGTGGCGAGCCTGTTGCCATGCACCGGTCACACGTGAGCCAAGCGATATTCAAAATGAACTGTACATAGTTTTATTCAAACTCAGTGGTACAGGCGGTGGGATCGAACCCGCGATTCACGCGGTCTCCCGAACGAGTAGTGCCCCGTCCGCCCCAACTCGGCTACCGCCAGTTAAAGTGTAACGTGTAAAACGTTAAAGGCCATGAAAAAACACATTAGCTTTTAAAAATTAAGGTTCCCTAATAGGTTCTCTTTTGTGGCTCTAGCAATTCCCACATACGGGACTCATTTAGATACTTCTTATCATCAGCTGTTGAGATATAAGCTGCGTTTTTATAAAATAAAAATACAATACTAAGTTGAACAGTAAAAAAAACAGTCACCAACAATGGAATCAGAAATACAAAATTGCACGCTGTTCTCAACATTCAATTAAGTTGAACAAGACCATCAAGTAGAGTTATGAACTCGGGTTTTTATCGAGTAATCGTCGTAAACAAGAGACGTGCGAAGTGCCGCCACCGATGCATTATGTAACAATAGTATTTGTAATACCATTTTTGCTGTAATCGAGTTCTCGCATCGAAAATATCGAAATGTCGCGAGTGGCGGGTTCGGGAGTTTGCGGGTTATGTCGTCGCCACCTAGATATCTTATGTTTTTATTATTGACAGTAAAGAAGTTATTATACATCAATAAAAAATACGTGTCTGTTTTTAATGGAAGGAGATATAGTGTCGAGACGACCTCCGTGGTCGAGTTGTCTGTACGCCGGTCTCAAGGCGTCGCCATTTCGAGAGGTCCTGGGTTCGATCCCTGGTGGAGGCAAATGTTTGGGTGATGAATTTTCAGACATTTGTGCCCCAGTCTAGGATGTTTATTAAATATTCTGAATAAGTATATGCGTTTATGTACTAATTATATTAATGTCATCTAGTATCTGTAACACAAGCATCAGCTTTAGTATACGAGTATAGGGCTAGTTGATAGGTGTGAATGTCTAAAAGATATTTATTTATATTTTTAGATATAGTGACGTTGGTACTTGTGAAAAAAGGCATCTTATCCATCACCAGCCTCTACGTCCCCCTGCTGGGCTCGGACCATCCTACATGAAGATACACATGAGCTCTACGGGACTTAATACCACACACTGCCCCAATCCGGAATGGTGGGTAAAAACGGTTGGTCAGAACTCATTATTAGTGGTTTTAATGCGGAGTTTCATATTCAGGGATTAAGATATGGAAAATACAATTGGTAGGAATCATAAAATATTTTTATCTGAATGTTTAATGTGAATTTAAAAAGAGGAACATGGGTTATTTTGGTGCACTGAGGAGCAAATTAGAAATATGTGGGAATTCACGTCCAAAAACAAAAAGAGCAACCAATCAATAAAATGTAAACGCTCCCAATTCCATTCTTCTAACGAAACAATTTTAGCAGTAATTGATGACCGTGTATTCGCTCGTCCCGCGCAATGCAGCCGTCCAAATTTGTCATCAACTGGCTAAACAATGAACGGACAGATTGAATCCCCCGAATTCCGGACATCGGTACAATAAGCACTCCTGTCGTTTCCTTGATGGCGTAAGTCACGGGTGTTTTGCTCATTGCGTACCAAATTAAGAAAAGCTTCAGAATTGCAGTCAAAAGATTGTATGCCAGAATTTAACTTAAGGTAAAAGAGGTCTTTATTGTTTTAATGTTCTAAATTCGAGACAATTTCATTGATTTTCTATTCTAGTACGTAACTACAGCAAGATGTATACAAAATTGTAGAGGCTTTAAATTGTTAGGTATTTAAATATTTAAATTGTAGAGGTATTAAATTAATATCTTTGTTTAAAAGTAACCACCTAAACGAAATATAAATCTTTTACTGTGAATTAAAGCAGAATGAATGTGAGTGTACCAACTGCCTTTCTTGTCTAGCATGTCGTAAAAGGCGACTAAGGGGTTATTAGGTACCTACTGCGTCTGTGATTGTGTAGGCGATAAGCTAGCTACTTGTTACTACTCTTTCACGAACTTTCATCTGACCAAACCCAATTTTTGTATGGCTAATTGTGGTCTTAAGGAACACAGTGTTCCTTGGGGGATTGCAGGCGTGAATGTATGTATGTATGTATATAAAGCAGAAAGTTATCATGGATACGAGATTTAACATTATCTAACTTACATGTGGTTGCAATTCGTCGTTGAGCAATTAGTACAGATATTCCTAAGCAACTGGAACCATTCACCAATGGGTGGATGGATATCTTTTTGACCATTTTCGACCACTGTGATATTAAAAATCTACCAAAACTCGAGCTTACAATAGTATCTTAAAAAACAATTATTTAAATGCTTCAAAAAACAGAACCCGTCATAATCTCATGAATTGGGCCACATTACAGCCCCACAATACACGTGACAAAAGGGAGGTCCGTCTCCCATACTGTATCTTAGCTCCGTACCCATCGTTATTTCCTAACACAATCGTGCACCAAAAAATGTTTCCGACCGGAAGAATGCGTATGCCTTGTTTTTGATACTTCGACCAGAAGTTATCGAGTTAAATTCATCGGATGTAAGCCTGAAGGCTCCCTTTGACTTTCCGAAATGCGTTTTATTAAAATACGCTTTTTCCTTCTCAGTAACTGGATAATTCATTTCGTATTGCTACATGGTTTCAGATAGTCTCACTGGATTTTATTGTTTACAAGGAAGGGTGAGTGAGCGTTGATGATATAGCGAGTGAAGGAGACAATGAAAAGGAATTTTTATTCCGCTCAACCAAATAATAATTGGAACAATGATGAGGGAGATACTTTCGAATATTTAAAAAGTTATAGTACCAATCCCAAATAAATCCAATTCACACACACACGAGTTCTGTATCAGTCTAAATAAACTCTTGTCGACTAGAAAATTTTAATCGTCCAAAAACTCATGAAGGATAAGTGTGGATCTTTTTTGGTATTTTACTAGGTTTGGGATTAGATCCTTAACTTCCATAATTATTCATTAGTAAGATGATTAAAAATTTTAAAAGAATATATCGTCATCTTTTGATTCTTACTATCGTACAATACATGTACTTCATTCCAATTATTTCCAATCAACGTCAACACAAATTGACATCCAATTATGACATTAACTGAGATTCTTTAATCCGCCACCATTTCGAATGATTGTCGAGGTATTACCGTCAATTAAGCCCGGAATCAAGTGGCTCGAAATCCGTCTTTATGGGTCAAAGCAGAACCCATCGGCGGATGCATTAATGTCTGTCAATCCATCCATAATAGAGTGGTGGAGTGTTGACCCGAATATTGTTTCCTACGTTTCCCATTATACGTAATATGTCTTCAACTCGATTACCGTTTGCGAGGTTTGCTTGGGTTGAGTTCGAGCTTATGTTTTGATTACACGTCTATTCATGTGTAGACACAGAATTTATTAAAGAAGAACGTTATGAAATTCTTTAGGGTTTACAAAACATCATAATTTTCGTACTTTCATATCATCACTAAAAAATAATTCTTTGCTTAAAAAAGGAAAAAAGGAAAAAAAAAGGAAAAAAAATAGGAAAAAAAAGGAAAAAAAAAAAAAAAAAAAAAAAACAAAAGGAAAAAGGAAAAGTTTTTTGGCTGACTTCTTTTGCAGCAAATAATTACTTCCCTATTAACATAGACTTGTTTACTAACCACCTGATCAATGATTTCATACAGTAACAAAAACTCATCTCAAATTAAAAAAAAATCCATATGAATTTTTTATTAACGAAATTTGAACAGAGCTTGGTTTCTATTATACTTAGGCCTACCGTGCACTAGGCTACGGAAATTGCCGCACTGCAGTGGGCCTGCCGACTTGTGTCGCCTACTCATTGTTCATTAGAAAAGTCTTTACTAGCTCAGAGAACTAGAAAGTTCCGTGCAATCAGAACAATGTGTTGCTTACGAACGGAACGTAACTTCTGCAAGGGTTGCTAATATGATTTTTGCTTTGTTTTTGTTCGCTCACGTAACTGTATAGAAAGGATAATGAAATAGGAATAGGTACATTAATTATCTCGAATTTTGTGAGAGTTCTAAAAGCTTTCGAATTTATTTGAGATCAAAACCTCATTCTTACTAGGTCTAGGTCAGCGAATAAAAAGTTTAGAAGGCCAAACGTTTGAAATTCGAATAGCATTGTAAATTAAAAAAAATGAACGGTCACGAGAATGGACGCGAAACTAAAACTGTGGTCTGTATCGGTACATCGTATTCTATTTTCAAAACTGGAATACTATAAAATATACAGCGCGAAGCTGTGATCCATCGGGCTATCGGGTATCGAGCGATAGCGTTACCCTAATACCGGTAATGGAAGGCTACGTTCGATTTTCCGAATCGTTTACGTCGAACGCCACGAGATAACGAGAGACGCCGCTGATCAGGCCCGGAGTTAGGGCATTGGCGCTCACGAAGCGATAAAAATATTATCGTAATATCCTTTTGCTTCTAATACGGAAAAGGATTTGTACGAACGTATCTAGGGAGGACGTTGGTGTTATTTCTTCCAATCAATTTGGATGTAAGCATTGATGTTTTATCTGGAAAACTAACGCGTTCTGCGCACAAAGAACTAAGTAGGATTCAATAGGCTTGACATCTATACATATAATAAAACTGTAGAGGTCGAATGTTCTCGGTCGAACACCTAGTTACTTATTTCAAAATACTAAACCATACGCTTGGACTATTAGGTCCTTACCTATGAAATTGGTGTTTTTAATGGAGATTTTGGGGATGTCTGCATTTTACATACTAACATTTTATCAGTTTTCTTCACAACGACAAATCCAGAGATAATAATATTTGGCATGTATCATTAGACAAGCTTTAGCAATATGTGTGTGAACACGCTTGATAAAAATTATTCATTGTTTTTATGTCAATGCAAATCAAATGATGTATTCGGGAGGCAGTTAAAAATAATTGTCTTTGTGTCTAATTTTAACACAATTAAACTTACAAAAAATATCAAATATATGGTCTATCTTTAGAAGAGGCAATTATTTTATAAGAATGTTCTGAAACTTAATAGTTACGGACAAATTGCTAACACAGAATAAAAACACCATTTTCATAGGTAAGGACCCAATATTTACGGAATCTCTTGTTCCTCGGGCTCTCAAGCAAATGCAACATAATTACATCCCTGTGCAAAATATCGCTTTATGCGCCATCGGCATCGATGCACCAGCTCTAGAATGCTCTAGATCGTCTCGATTCAGTTTTACGAGTGCTCCACTCACCAGGAAAGTTGTCTTGATGACGCTGCTGTCATCCCCGCTGGATCTGCAACGAGAAACGACACGATTAAACACATACATACATGATTATAATAACGAGGAGCTCAGTGGCGCAGTGGTTAGTGCGCTTTGGCTTTCGATTGAAAACGAAGCTACCTTCGCCATGGTCAGGCCTTGGATGGGTGACCAAAACTGTATGATATCAAACTTGTGCTTCGGAAGGCACGTTAAGCCATTGCGTTGGTTCCGGTGGTTATTGTTCGCATCCAGCAAGCGTAGTGCTGTAATTACATTTCATTCATTCGTACATGTTTTTAAACAATATAATATAAATATTAGAAATATAGGTACCGACTAAGTACACATTATATGATTGGAGAACAAGTTACGTTTTAATATACATCGTTCATTACATCAAAAATATTCACATTGTTCGTTTTATCTAATACATTTCAATGCTGAAACTAAAAGAATTTAAATAGTAAAGGTGAATTGGGTTTACAGTATAAAACTGAGCTGCTCGCCTAGTAGTTCAGGATTGTGAAGCATGTATGACTTTAAATACTGCATCTGGAAGCTCGCAGAGTACCGAAAGTCATAATATTAGGTCCTTACCTATGAAATTGGTGTTTTGTAAGGAGACTTTGGGGAATTCTGCATTTTCCATACTAAATTTTTTCAGTTTTCTTCACAACGACAAATCTAAAGATAATAATATTTGGCATTTCAAAGATAAATTTCAAAGGCAAATCCAAAGATAATAAGCTTTAGTAATATGTGTAGTATCACACTTCATAAAAATTATTTATCGTTTTTAAGTGAATGCAAATAAAATGATGTATTCGGGAGGCACTTAAAAAGAGTTGTCTCCGTGTTCAATTTTAACACAATTAAACTTACAACAAATTATCAAAACAAATCAAAAGAGCTCAAAAATATAGTATATTTTTAGACGAGGTAATTATTTTTTAGGAATACTCTCAATCTCAATAGTTACAGACAAAATACTAAGACAGAAAAAAAACACCAATTTCATAGGTAAGGACCCAATATTAAATAAACTATAAACGTTGAGGGAGACAGGGCGAAACAATATAAATAAAGAGAAACCCCGAAATTCTCGTTCCAAAATTTGAATTTGAAAAAAGAACGAATAAGGAACAACGGTTTGTTGCGTTATTATCGTCGAGGTATTTTGTTGAAAAAAATGTAATGAACATTTCGCAATGCCTGTGCAGTCTTTGCGTGGTAACGCATGGGAACGATACATTGGTAACAACAATAGCAAATATGTGATCTTCATTAAAACGACGCAATACACAAACAATGGGAAAGTTCGAGTTGGTTTTTTCTGATAGTTCTCTCTGAAGAAGACGCTCTTTAAACAATGAGGAAGCTTCTTTTGGTTTTCGTTCGAACGTAATAATGAGATTTAATTTTATATTATGAAGAATCTTTGAAATGTCGCAGAAAGCAGACCCTTGTGGGAGACCAATGTCCTCAGCGTCTGTCGGTCAAGATGAACAGAACATTTGGCGTTAGGCGTAAGTCCTTGTATACTAGCATTTATGGATTATATGTGCCCGAAACAAATAAACATGGGAACCAGTTTGTTATATGTTTTTTCTATTAGGTCCTTACCTATGAAATTGGCGTTTTGTGTAATATCACACTTCATAAATTTTTTTTTTATGTGAATGCAAATAAAATGATGTATTCGGGAGGCACTTAAAAAGAGTTGTCTCCGTGTCCAATTTTAACACAATTAAACTTACAACAAATTATCAAAACAAATCAAAAGAGCTCAAAAATATAGTCTATTTTTAGACGAGGAAATTATTTTTTAGGAATACTCTGAATCTTAATAGTTACAGACAAAATACTAAGAGTGAAAAAAAACACCAATTTCATAGGTAAGGACCCAATATATTTGTTTATTTCACTTATGTTCCTGTCCAGTATCTATACCCCTCACTTTGGCTTCAGCCAGACCTGCACTATTTGAACATACCATATTTTGCGAACTTTTAAAATAAACAAGCGAAAAAGTGTGCAGAAATATTTTTACGAAAAAGCATACAAAATAAACATAGTTTCGAAACAATATTACTTTGGTTGGTTACAAATAAAAATTAGAAAAGTATATTTTTAGGTAGATAACACAACAAACATTGTCACGACTATATTCACGATATTTACATTATGAAAATGCATATAAGTTTTATTCAAACTATGTGGTACAGTCACGTAGCTAGCGAATAACTTGTCAAATCTATATACATATTTTTGCTAGTGACTGTACCTCTTGCACGAGGTTCGTTCCTATATCTAAGTTATCACGGCGTTTTTTAAATATTGTAGGTATGTATTAATTAAGAACATGATTAACAACTAGCTGTTGCCCATTTTCTCTCAGAGTCTCGGCCCGATCGGTTTTAAATTGACAGTTTCATATAAACTTTCATTCCCTGTTTTATCTTCTTCGGGGTAGAATTAATCAAAATCCTTTATTAGCGGATGCCTACGTCATAACATCTACCTGCATGCCAAATTTCAGCCCGATCCGTCTAGTGGTTTGGGCTGTGCGTTGATTGACCACTATGTCTGTCACCTTTGAGTTATATATATTCAGATGTAATGATACTATTACATGTAGAATTATATACTGTATAAACTGTCAAAATCTGCAATAATTGTTTTGCTTCCGCGTTCGAGTTAAGGGTGAAAACCAGTGAAAAGATTAAAATTTAAACAGAGTTGTATAGTCTAACGTGCCATTAACTGTAACAAATTTAAAATTAAACTCATCGCAATACCAAAGGAACTCTAAAGTTGCACAACGCCAATAGCTGACACGGCACTAACTCAAGCCTTTGTTGCAGGAAGATGTCATTAAGAGGTTCATATCATTTTTATGTCTGCTGTGACGTGAATAACTTTTGGTACAACTGTGAACGGGACTCGGCTAATGCACAATACAAAGGAGTGAGAACTGTATGTAGCTTCGTAAATGTAACAGAATTTGATAGCTGTAGTGACATTGTAACATGATAGTCGAGATACGTCAACTGATATGGTAAAAAACCCGAAAAATTATCAATCTATACAATGCAAGGCAGCGGTAGCCGAGTTGAGACGGGGCACTACTCGTTCGAGAGGCCGCGGGAAACGCGGGTTCGATCCCACCGCCTGTACCGCTGAGTTTTGAATAAAAGCTTATGTACAGTTCATTGTGAATATCGCTTGCCTCACATTGTGCCCGGTGCATGGCAACAGGCTCGCCACCTATTACATGAGGACCTAACATATCTGGCGAAATGTGGGTGTAATCTCTGCCTACTCCTTCGGGGAAAGAAGCGTGATGATATCTTATACAATAATTTTACTGAGGAATTGTTTTAGTTGACAAACATCAAACTGCTAACCAGATGGTAAGTAGCTACGAATAATTCTTGCAAGAATAGCATCTGATGAGACGTGTTGTGTGTAATTTTGGTTGCTAATAAAGATTTGAGCACAGTCAATACTAAATAGAAAAGACAACTTCACTGTAAAAACCGCAGAGCAGAAAATACTAATTATTACTTACAAAATGGCTATAACAATGAAACGTATTAGCAATATGCATGTTCCAGTTAAACGGAGACCACACAATATTGTTGACGCACTAAATACAGCGCAGGTCCTACGCATGCAAATGTTTAATGCTAACTGCAACACCACTTCATTATGCGCAAGAGAACTCCCACAAGGAATGCGGGAATATTAGAAATTCTGCAAGTAATGAAGAAATTGCATTCGCAATATCAGGACTTCTAGAATGCCGTGTTAATCTTATTGCTTTTATCAAGAACTTTACATGTCTGAAATTGTGCGAATGGCTCTGAAAAATTTCAACATTATCTGTAGTATCTACTAAGCTTACGTGGATGATATGCTTGTTTGCTTTGAATTTAAAAAGTCGGACGTTGCAAGTTCCAAGTAACTGCACATAGTTAAAAACATACTTAAACACGGCTTATTATGCGAAGGAGCGAGCAAGGCGTGCCTCTACATAACCAAACTAAGACTCGGTGTCCTTCCCCAAGAATGCAGGAAAACATAAAAGGCGACACGTGTGTGGAGCACGCGCACTTATGCAACAGATAATAGGGAATGTAAGCAAATGGCTCGCTGGACCGCATTATAATTAATCCAATGATCATACATGCATAGGTGCGGAAGATATCAATTAAATTCAATTTACAAAGTTTGAGTGCTCGAAGGCGTCTAAATGATTTAATTATGTTGCATAAAATATTGGGTCCTTACCTATGAAATTGGTGTTTTTATTCTGTCTTAGCAATTTGTCCGTAACTATTAAGTTTCAGAACATTCTTATAAAATAATTGCCTCTTCTAAAAAAAGACCATATATTTGAGCTCGTATTATTTAATTTGATAATTTTTTGTAAGTTTAATTGTTTTAAAATTAGACACAAAGACAATTATTTTTAACTGCCTCCCGAATACATCAGTTGATTTGCATTAACATAAAAACGATGAATAATTTTTATCAAGCGTGTTCACACACATATTGCTAAAGCTTGTCTAATGATACATGCCAAATATTATTGTCTCTGGATTTGTCGTTGGGAAGAAAGCTGATAGAATGTTAGTATGTAAAATGCAGACATCCCCAAAATCTCCATACAAAACACCAATTTCATAGGTAAGGACCTAATAGTTAACGGGAGCTTTGGGGAAGCAGTTTTGAGTAAGGTTCTCATAAAGGTAGCGAATCGTTCTGTCCGCATTACTCGACTTTTCGAGGTGCCTGTATCAGGTAACAATGTGTCGCAAAACAATACGGTTTACCGGATGTGTGAATACTACAACACTATATGCGCAGACAATGACATATTTCCTTCTCCTATCCAAGTTTTAAAAGAAGTCTCAGAACCTATTTGTTCTCTCATACTGAGTAATTGCATTATGATAGTTGCGTTTTGGGAAGCGGTTTATACAGCGGTTTATACTGCTGGTTGTAATTTGTTTTTTTTAGTGGGCTTTTAATGATTCAATACGTTTGTAATATTCTAAAATATAGAAGCTAATTTAGATACTTTATCAAAGCTGTGTACAATTGTTCTTGGAATATAGATTTAAAATGATTGCTGTGTGGTTAGTCTTAATCTATATTAATGTGTTAATCTGTTTTCTGTTATTGTACTTATGCAAATAAAATAATAATAAAATAAAATTGTGCATGGTACTTAGTTACGTCGTGTGGTAGCGGCTCATTAAAAGAACTACCAACCCATCTCTTTCCTTCGGTATCGTAAAAGGCGACTAATGGACTTATAACTGCACAACCATCCAATACCTCACCACCTGTCACGCTGAACACATGTGCAGTCATTGCTTGGTGAAGCACGGACTATGGCAATGGACTGCTTTTGCGGTGCTTTTGCCTAGTCACTGACTAACCCTTAGGGGATAGAAGTCCTGATTATATGTATGTATCTATGTACTAAGTTAACTTCATATCTAGTTGATAAAACTAGTAACAAGATAATAATAGAATATTACTTTATTGTAAATGAAACCATAAAACACATAACATTTTAGTATGTGATAAAAGGTTAGTTAATACGCCTGTTATTGAAAATTAAAGCCATCAAAAGAGTAGAAAATGGGTTTATAATTTGTAAAAACAGTTACATAAAACTAGACAAACTGGACATTAAAAAATGCAGTGCACTGTAGGGTTTTCTAATAAAATTTAATACCTAATGAGAAGCAGCCATGTTGGTTTAGACAGAGATAATTAATTTTATAAAACAATTTAAAACCACCGGGGCGCAATCAAGAATTAATTGAAAATTCTTACAGTACAATGCACAATTCAGTTAATAGCTGAAACAAATGAAATTACCACAAGAAAATAAGTTTCGTCAAAATCTCTTCCAGTCCGGGGATACGTACAATTAGGATATCTCCCCGAAGAAATGCAGGTTTTGTAGTCGGGGCGAGGAAATAGGCGAAGGCATAATCAAATCACACCGTTCAAACGCTAAGAAAACTCGAGAATAATAAATTGGAATGAGGAAGTTGCTGTAACGAATCGACAAACGGAAGATATATACATAGGAGTGTATCAAGAATTGAGGAAAATCTTTTATTTCGGAGTTCCGAGATTTAGACATTCTTGTTTGGATCTCGGAATGGTTGCCTAGAATTCCACTTGAGAAATTCGAGCGGGGTTTCTGAGCGAATGCAAAATTTTAAGAATCTCCATTTAAGTACCTGCAAAATTTAACGTTTCTATTCAAGATAGATTTTCAACTGTAATGACCTTAAATTGTCGAGAAGCCTAATTAAAATTTTAGATAGATAAGAGTAAATTGACAAGCGATCGTTAGAGAAGGGTCGCACATGCATAATCATGGATAAATATTGTTTGACATAATGAAGCGTGTGAACGGCGAGATCCCGGATAAAACCCGGTGGATCCCGGTCGCCGGGTCCTCGGACACGGGACTAATGTCGCGGCCGCCGGATAAATAGTCCACGGGATTACCGACGCCTTGATTAACTAAGCCAAGTGTTGTTTGGCGCTGCTCTGTTATGCACCCTGGTACTTTCTGTTGTGGGATTGGGCTATTTGTCTGTTGGCGGGATGTTGAGTTTTCGTCCTGTTTAATTACGTACGTGCTCGTTTGTTCAATCAAGTCGTTCGGTATTAGTATTTGCGGAATGGTTGGCATAAATCGAATCCTATTAGTCCCACGTGTCAAACTAACGCGTGTGCCGCAAACTAAATTGCTGGCTACGTTTCAGTAGAATCAAAACACGTTTCCAATTAACAGTTCTAACATAAGTATTTAGTTGCTTTACTAATCCCTTGAGGATGATGAATTTCTTATCTGTCTCGTTGAATCACTTGCAGAGGTAGTTCATGAGTCAGCTGAGTCAAGTTACAATGATGAAATATTATAGAAATATCCTGAGACGTGTTTCATAAATCTTTCTGTAGCTAAAGTAGAATACGAAAATAGGCGACGAATTACATAACTGCTCATACATTTTTCATATCTTAGAAAGCGTAAAATAAAATTGGACGTTGATAGAGACGGTGATAAGGACAAACGTTGACAAGGCATCATTAGACACAACATTGAGTTTTACTTCAATAAGGGGAAAGTCTTAGGCAGAACACTTTCCATCACAATATCATAAAGAAAATAGTGATAAAGAAGATGTAAATGCCAGACGAAATGAGCTTTGAGAAATGTTCAACGTCATATTATTTATGAAAGTAAAACAAAACTTCCTGTCAACTTAGTATTCTTTGAAATGCTTCTTTTGATTTTAATAGCAATTTTTTTTTATCACAATATCATAAGGAAAATAGTGTTTAAGATGAAAATGACAAAGACGAAATAATCTTGGAGAAATGTTCAACGTCACCACTGAAAATAATATTTATTGTAACACAACTTCTAGTGAAATGTTATATTCGAAATCTTTTGCAAAATTTTCGGTCACTTCTTAGTATGTTTTGAAATATCTCTTTTGATATTAAATTTTTTTTAAAGCATTTCATGAAACTCTAAAGATGTAAGATAATATTTCATTCAAACCGCTTCCAAAACTAGGTTTGACAATCGATAGGTCTGCATATTATTCATATTATTTCTCTATTGTATACATCGATACCCTTCTCAACGGGAATTTGCGGAAATATGGCCGTTATTCCTGTCAAGAGTCAACCCAGATCCAACCGACTAACCCCTTAAGGGTCAGGTTTTTGATCCGTGGTCAGGTTGACCAGCAGGTTAAAATATGGACCAATGGCGAAAATGTATGATGTCGTTTGTCCAATAGTCAAATTTTCAAATATAACTAAAGTTAAATAATCAAAGACAATTTATCCACAACACGATGATGGGATTAGTAACATGGCGGCTGGCGGCACAGCTAATGTAAGCGAGCCCAAACTTGATGGCATTGTGTTGGTCAATTACTGAGTTCCTATGGCCTTCTTATATCTTCCAGCTCCAATCAGATGAGCTCCAAGTCATAATAATATTGCATTGTCATCCTATTTACACATGCTGCGAAATTTCAGCTCACTCGGTTAAAGATATCTGCTTCAAAAGAGAGTTGCAAGATTTTACCCGATCATACATACATACAAGTCGCAAGGTATGGCACGTCCAATCGTGCGTGATTGCCGAACAGTTTGTATGACAGGAGGCCGCCGGCACGCACAAACGTTCCGTCTTGCGGCTTAGTGTGAGAATCTCCTTAATTTCTGGCGATCTTCCACATTAGCTTCTAATTTCCATCGCAAGTTTAATTTGTCAAGCTGACGTCATAAATTCTGGAGTTTCCATTGACGCCATTGGTCTAGATTTTAACTATTGAGGTGACTATTACTACGGATCAAAAAATTCATCCTAAGTCCAGAACATGAGTCATGGTTGCTGACGCCGTGCGGATGTGTGTAATCTCAGCTACGGGCTCCAATGGGTGGAATTAACGAATCGGGCGAGCGATACTCCTATGAACATTTATTAAGCCGTCGTATAAAATTATAGCTATTCGATACATTGTATTAACGTTATTTCTGGTGTGAGCGTTTTTTCCATGAAAATGGTCTGTTTGATTATGTAAATTAGAAGATAAGTACGATTTAGTAAAATTATAGTTACATTTGGTGATTAGATCTCAGTTAATGAATCTGTATTCTTGAATGTTCATATGCAAATGTATCAAAGTATACAGGCACAAATGACTAACCAGCTTAGACATAGAAATGAAAACAAAGAAGGAAGCAATCTGCAGCTCTACTCTCTAGCCAAATTTCAATAGATATGAAATGATATTTTAAAAATCTATAATTGTTAATCCAAAATTTTTGAATATGAATATTGGCCTCGGACATTATTAGCTAGATTACTACCCATTTATCTAGATTCGATTTACTAACAAAACAAAGTCTTTTCTACTCAACAAATACACAAGCATGATTCAGGAGTAACAAATTGATCTGTCTACCATAGACACGACTTCGCCCACTCAACAGCAGAGTAAGAGTCATCTGCTCCTAACGATAAATTAATAACACAGCAAATATCAAACAACGACTCTTAATTACCCCTAAAATCTGACCTAAACCTGGCCTGACATTGATTAAACTCAGAATAATTCGCTTAAACTTAGCCGGATGAATTTTAAATTGGACTGAAGCCTGAGGCTGTTCGTGACCGCGCAAAGAATATGAATGATGTCCCTATTAAATAACTTATCGACCAGCGCACCGAGGACCACCAGACAGTTGAATAAACAAAGAAGGTTGGTGAGTTTAAACTGGACGCTCTCACAATCATTATGGAATTGAAGCAATCTCTATTTTCCGGTGGTAATAATTGTAGTATCATGTTAGTGTCCCGTTAACGCAGTGAATGAAGCAACGGTAAGGCGGCGGATATCCTGGATACGATTCCCAAGCGAGACTGGAATTTTTATCGGTTGAGACACATTGAATACAGGGCATACCGGTATTGGAAAAATTCGAATTACGTTACGTTAATTTGATTTCCGACCTCAGAAATGGCTTCCTTTAAACTGCTGGACTCACCACTCGGCCAAAGTCCTCGTAATCCTTCTGCTATTCCCTTTTATTTTGACTATCTTAAAAATTTCTGTCATTAAAAAGGTGATCTATGAAGAGTGCTACAAAAAATGTGCCATCGATTGTACCTAACAGGTATTAGCTATACGAAATGTCTAAAAATGCAGTTAATTCAACGAGCCGAGACTCATTCACGTGGGAGGCGTGAGGACGCATTCAGGGCCCTATTTAGAGGTGGTTCATTGAATTTTATACCTTCGGAGCTCCGCTGGTAAGAGATTGGTTACCTGAAAAAGAAAAAATATAACCTTATTACGTTTACATTAAAGAGCGTTTTTCAACGCGCCGCCAGTTTATTTTTATGTAGCACATATACTTGCCAGTGACAAATAAACAGGCGAATTTTATTATGAGAATTAAAGCAAATAATTTAGGGGATCTCCTTTTTTACTGGCCGTATTTGATTCTAAATTTGAATTCAAGCTCATTTTTTTATTTAAATATACCTACTCTACAGTAATTTAATGAAGTGGCCAGTGCCACAGATTATAATTTAAGAGGTTGTGTTTAGTAAGAGATGGACGTTTGTATGAAAAATGTTGCTATAATACTTCATAACATTGCCACCTGTTGCCACTTATAAATATAAACTACTAACATAAGTAATAAAATCTTCTTCTTCGTCTAAGGAAATGAAGGTAACAGCATTTACTTTTAAATCAAGCCTACGTTTTGGAATATGATGGGAAAGTGTAATAACCATGGATCTAAAAAGAAAAATGTGATATGTTGGGATGGATTGCTAATGAACGTTATTTTGTATATAGACCCAATGACTTGCTTTGTTTCTATGAGAGGTCGTTACCTAAAATTTGAAATTGTCGACTGTTATCAAAGAAGCAACGCTGGTACTCAGTTATAGGTGCATTGTGTGTAAATTATAAAACTAAAAAATAATGATATCGATGTCCCTTTTTACATCACTACCACTCAGAATGTATGTAGATTTTGTTGATCAAAATACATCGGTTTCATGCATTATATTGTTAAAATTAAAAATGTGTCATGCACGGGGACTGGTATTTTTCTTGTTGGAATTTTTCAAGATTTTATGAAGAATATTTCAACCTTAAATGGGAGATGTTTCATCGGGGAATTCAATCAAACAAAAGAATAAAGTGACAAGAAAGCCAAATTTTATCAATAAAAAAATCGATTCTGGCGCATCAACCGCTGCCTCGGCACGCTCGCTTTGCTCGCTCGGCTCGCGTGTTATAGGGCACAGTTCTACCTAACACTTCCTCGGTTCGCTCATCGTCGATGTTGGTTTTCGTTTTCGTCATTTCGGCAATATTTCGTTGATTCGATAAGCGAAATAATTTATTATGAATAATAAGGTACATTAGTATAAATTATAATTATGCGACAAAAATATAGAGCAAAAAAAAATATGTTCAAGTCATATTATGCCATACAACATTATGCCAAATTCATAGGCCAAAGAATATTATGAGTAAATATAATACATTATGCGCCAAAAAATAATCCCGTTTAGCAAGACTAAGTGCCGCCACCATTCCAAGTTATGCCAAGCTGAGTTAAGCTAAGGCGTGTCAATGCGATCGACCAAGTACTATGTCTTCAGGAACAAAGCACTCATTCATTTCGTAATTAATCAAAAACGTAGCTATTACATTGTGGGTCGTGAGAACTCGAGTCGTGATAGTTCACTTGATTCAGTATTAACGATATCGGTCGGGGCTCCATTCTCCCAAATTGGATGATCTGTGAAGTGCCACGATTTTTATGGCTTGATAACAGTTAAAAATATCACTGATTACCTACTTTATTCGATGAAACATAAAACTTGCGGAAAAGGTGTAATTTGGTAAAAAGGTAGTTTTTCTTTATAGAAACTACGAATAAATGAATTTGATTAGGTACTCTTTAGACAATTATTTTAATATTAAAGACATCTATACACTAAGGACCTTCTTCTAATTTCAAATAAGACATACTATAAGCATCTTCTGCAATTAACTCGCCATCACTCGCGCGGGGTGCTATCACCACCGCATTTTTGAACGTGAAAATGAATCATAATTTGTCTAGTTACGTATTCGCTCGTCTCAGTACCTTCATGTGACCTTTAAACCTGACCTGACCTGAACCTGACCAGACCTTTTTTATATTATGTATATTCTAAATAATTATGTGTATTTATCTATTAAATATATTTGTCCGTCATCTAGTATCCGTAACACAAGCAGCATTTAGTTGCTTAAAATGGACTAGTTGATAGGTGTGAATGTCTGAGGATATTTATTTATTTATTTTATTTTATTTAAATGCCTCGGAACGGGTTGGGAGGGGTAGTGTGGCGCGAGCGCTCGCAGCGTTAGGAGCTGTCAAAGTTTGCGTGGGGTGGTCACAGCACCCCGCGAGCGCTCGTGTTATACTGTTGCGGAGGTTACATAATTAGCAAGGTATGTGATTTCATTGTTTTTTTTTAATAAATTATTTATTTGTGCCGTTATTTATTATAATACATGTATACTAATGTGTTTCTAGGCATATTTTAATGGTTTTTGTTTCACAAACTTATGTATCTTCCTGTGTTTGTAGGTATGTAATTTTTTTTCAAATCTTTTTGTTTTCAGATGAGTTGGGAACAGGAACAAGTGAGTTTGGCAGCTTTGTTAGAAGAAATAATATCGGATATCGAAGACAATATTGCGGTGGATAGTGATGACAGCTTGGATGGAGATTTTATTCAAGAATCTGATCATAATTCTTTATCAGAACAGGATATTTTTGCAAACAAACCATGTGTCAAAAACACATGAAGTTAATTTGCAGTTCTTGTAACGAATAATAAGATTTTTTCATTTAATTTTGTTAATTACTCCTGATATTTTTATTTTTCAATGAGAAAGTTTATGTTAAATATGAAGAATGTTTTTTTCTTTTTGTTCTTTGAATAAAGATTTCAATATTATGACTAAAAAGGCGTATAATGTTTTGTAAAATAGTAATGAGGTTGATTATAAAATTAACTTTTTTTTATTTAAATACGTCATACAACACAGAATAATAAAATGCTGGTGTAATTCCAATAACTGATATTATATATTATATAAATACACTTTGAGTATGTGTGGGGGCCACAGCACCCCGCGAGTGCTCACGAGGCTAAAAACCGCGCGAGGGTTAACAGTTAGTGCGAAGTTTAGTTCTCTATGCCGACACTATCTATGCCTGGTATACGACAACTGTTACGTGGACCTATATCAGAGATAGGTGTAAACACCGCTGTTCTTAGGAGATACACGAGTAAAGAGGTTAGGTAACTGATAAAGTAACAGTAAAAAACTTATCAAAATATGCAAAAGAAAACTGAATAGGACTGCGAATTTCCATTTACAGAGAGAGGAATAAGGTCGCGGTAAGACAAAATCATCTCAATCACTATTCGGGTACAAAATACCAACACTGAAATCAAATATTAGAACAAAAAGGCTAGATAAACCGTCGCCCGTACCTTCATTGTCAATAACAGAACCAATAAACCACAAACGTTATCGACACAGGCCGTATTTACATTTCAATTTGGGTATAAAAGACGGTACGTCTAAAAACGACCTAACTCGGTCTTAACGACCCTCGGGGTCTGATTTTTCCCAAACGCCGTTTTTAATGGATGGCATCGAAAAAGGTCGGTTGTTTCGGCGAGTTTCACCGCAGTTTCGCATTAAACAGATTGATTCTGGAGGTGGTCTAAGAGACCCCACTTACTGTAATTAAAACCCTAAAGATTTACAGTGAATATTCGGCCCGATTAACCCATCGCTATCAAAGGGTAGACTTGATTTTGAGATCGAGTTTGGACGGGTTAAATTATATTTTGGATGTCAAATTTGCGTATTTCAAAGCGTAAGCAAGCAATAAACAATATTCTCAGTTTTAATTAGCAGGAAATATATAAGTGATATAGATTTAAATGTACTAAATAAATAATAAACATTATTATTATTTATAACACCAGCGTTCTGATATTTTATTTGGGCAATAGACAATAATTTCAGGAAGACTCCATTTCGCTTGCGCATCACACAATTTATTCTCCACAAAATTGGCATCGTTATATCAAAAAGCAGATCTCAGTAAGGGAAGACAGGGGAGTTTAATAGTAGTTTGGATAATGTTGTTTGAATTTATTCAAAAGCTTTGTTTTAGATTATTGCAATGGGTTTGAACCTTGGAACCACAGATATACATTTACATAGATGATGTAAATGCATGTTCTGAGCGTGTTCGAAAACCTCGACAAAACGTCGGGGTTGGCCGCTGCTGTGTAGTCAGCGCGCGTTCGAATGGCTGCAAAAACTAAAAAAATGCCACGTTGTGTGATGATTGGCGGAGGAATATCGGCGGCATTGGTAGTTTTCAATCAGTTACGATCTCCTGTCAAAAAATGACGGCTGCGACGTCACAGTAGACGTTGTAAAGTTGACGCGCTTGGTTTCAATACAAAATGTTATTCCTGCGTTATTTATGTAAATCTGTGGTTTGAACCAAAGAAATTGTATACGTCTCAACCTATACGCTCCCTGCTGGAAGACCTCTAAGAATCTCGACAACGATCGCTAGATCATCGGTCAATCTTAAAGCTGAAATAATTTTTTTGTTTGTAACAAGAGACAACCTTCTTCGTTTCTGTTCTTTTCCCACTCCAAACAGAGCTGGTCCTCAGCTTCCTCTTCCATTCTCTTCTATTTTTAATAAAATGTCATTCTAAGTTAATTTATTAAAATATAATCCTTTTCATTATTCAAACTTAAAGATGATTAGACGGTTCATCAAAATTGATTAAATTTTGCAATGAAGACCCTTGCATAATGATGAACGATTTTTTTCTAAATTGACGTTCACCACTCCGAGTCAGTTTTGACACTTCATTTTCGTCATTTCTTTGATGATCAATTGAAAAAAGCAAAAATGAACTGTCTAATTTTAGCCATAAACCAACAAAGCGTTGACTCATCTAACGTGAACTTTAAGCGAATACCACATAACAAATATTGGGTCCTTACCTATGAAATTGGTGTTTTTTCTCTCTCTTAGTATTTTGTCTGTAACTATTAAGATTCAGAGTTTTCTTAAAAAATAATTACCTCGTCTAAAAATAGACTATATTTTTGAGCTCTTTTGATTTGTTTTGATAATTTGTTGTAAGTTTAATTGTGTTAAAATTGGACACTCTTTTTAAGAGCCTCCCGAATACATCATTTTATTTGCATTCACTTAAAAACGATAAATAATTTTTATGAAGTGTGATATTACACATATTACTAAAGCTTGTCTAATGATAGATGCCAAATATTATCTTTGGATTTGTCGTTGTGAAGAAAACTGAAAAAATTTTAGTATGGAAAATGCAGAATTCCCCAAAATCTCCATACAAAACACCAATTTCATAGGCAAGGACCTAATATATTCCATGTTCACAAGAAAATAAGAGCTATAAATCAAATATGACAACTCTGTTTACTGTCATACCGAAAATGCCGAACTTTGCAACTTGCGGAGCGGAGTGAGAAAGACTAATTCCGAGAGTGTGTAAACTAAGACTGTGCCAGCCAATGTTTTGGAACTTTCAAACAATAACACGAGGCTCAATACGAAATTTTTTCCAGCGCTATTGCGCCATAAATCAACGTCAATTTAAAGATGACCAGAAAAATTGGAACTCCCGATGCGGAAAAAATATCAGCCTGGAAAGCTCTTTTCACACTGGTTCTATATTCAAAAGGCAATTGGAAATTTTGGTCGCGTACAATTAATAAATGATTGTTGCCTATAAAGTTACGATGTCTACCGCGAAGATATGATGTTAATTTTGAGTAACTATCGGGGATCAATTGGGTTATTGTGTTCTACCCTCGACCCTATTACTCAACATTTTTTTTTTTTATAAGTGGGCAGTTTTTGTTAGAAGCTATCAATAGTTGGGCGCTATCGGCTTACGCCCAGACTTTTTTAGCGTGATTTATGTAATTTTTTTTTTTTATATTGTTATTGATAATATTAGTCTTTAATTTACATTTAAAGTACAATATTATACAAATAACCATACCGCCACTTTTACCAAAGAACCCAATTATCGCTTAACGAAAAGAACTCAAGTATGTATCTGGTAAGCACAGGCCTTATGTTAAGTAGGTACATAGAGAAACAAATGTCTGTTGCAATAGCAATCAGGAATTAAACGGCATTAAATGCCTTCTAAACCACTGAGGAACTCGAGAGTATAAAATTTTGATCACCCATCCATCCATCCCATCCCAGAAATCAACCATGGCGAAAGCTGCTTTGTTTTCAAAATTTAACCATTACACCACGAGTAGGTACCTTTTTTAACGTTTAACCCACCAAACCCCTCAAGAAAAGAAAATTCATAGCCCTAAGCCACGGAGCTTCTCCTTAATGTCCCTAATAACCACTTATGCGCTCGCGCCACGTAAACACGTGAAATGACGTAATTGCGTATAAAAGCATAGTGTAATACCATGATTACACCGACGATTTGCGTGGGAGAATACGATGAATCACACAGCCTTTGGTGGACGTCAATTAGATTTGTTTGTGTTATAACGAGAATGCATTGTACTTGTGTTATTTCATTTCTCCTCTATTTGTATAGAGTTAAAGCAAGTGGAGGCGTCAATTTCTGCCTCGTTTAAATCTATTGGAGCATTTGCGATCTTATACACTTTAAATAAAGTTCGTATTCGGAATAACAAAAATATGTAGGGGTAGGTAGAGTCCAAGAAGCACTGTGTTCCTTATTAAGACCATATTTAGCCAAAATTCGGTTTGGTCAGATGAAAAATCGTGAAAGAGTAATAACAAGTGGCAAGCTCATTGCCTACACAACACAGACCCAGTACTCAATACGCCTTTAGGCTAGGCAAGAAAAGCAGTTGGTACATTCTTTCGTGTGTGTGTGTGTGTGTGTGTGTGTGTGTGTGTGTGTGTGTGTGTGTGTGTGTGTGTGTGTGTGTGTGTGTGTGTGTGTGTTCATTCAAGCATATACAGAAATTAATACCTTATTTTTATTTATCGCAATAAACAAGGTTTGAGAAGATCCACTAACTATGCATCTCAACATACGCGTACAACATATATGTACTGCGCGTGTCCGAAAACCCCGACCAAACGTCGGGGTTGGCCGCTAGCTAGTCTACGCGCGTCCGAATCCGTGCAAAAAACGCCTAGTTGTGTGATAATTGGCATAGGGGCATCGGCGGCATCAGTATTGTGAACAGTTTGGATCACCCGTCTCAACTGCCGCAAGGCAGTGACGTCACAGTGTACGTTAAAAAGTTGACAAGCTTGTTCACTACAAATTGTTAACTTTGTAAATGCATATATTAGGTCCTTACCTATGAAATTGGTGTTTTGTATGGAGATTTTGGGGAATTCTGCATTTTCCATACTAACATTTTATCAGTTTTCTTCACAACGGCAAATCCAAAGATAATAATATTTGGCATCTATCATTAGACAAGCTTTAGTAATATGTGTAATATCACACTTCATAATTTTTTTTTATCGTTTTTAAGTGAATGCAAATAAAATGGTGTATTAAACTTAAAAAGAGTTGTCTCCGTGTTCAATTTTAACACAATTAAATTTACAACAAATTATCAAAACAAATCAAAAGAGCTCAAAAATATAGTCTATTTTTAGACGAGGTTATTATTTTTTAGGAATACTCTGAATCTTAATAGTTACTGACAAAATACTAAGAGAGAAAAAAAACACCAATTTCATAGGTCAGGACCCAATAGGTGGGTAACAAGCACTTCGCATTTAAACAATACTTTCTAGAAAATACTTACTAGAACTAGATCTTCCAGAGCAGTTATTGATTCCAATGAAACATACTCCGGACCTGTGATCAAGTAAGGCAGTACTAACCACCGGGAAAGGGAAACTTTAACTTAGGTTAGAAATAATAATATAAAAACTAAGAATTACAGACTTATTTACCACCTGTAGTGCACCTATAAATGCTCACCGAGATTGATCAAACTGAACCAGATCCTGTCCTTGTTTATAGTTTAAAGTATGGTGTAATTAGATATTGTAAAATATTGTTTGGCTTATCACAAAAATTGTAATTTAAATAAATCTAACGTTTTTAGTATCTTGTTGTAATATTTTTTTGTTAATCTTTAGTCGGTGAGTAGAGAAGAGAAATTTTAACATTACAATTCGAAAATAAAGTTAATGTCTTCGCCTTAAACTGTTACACTTGGGACACATTAACAGCTTTCCCATCACAAAAGATCAACAGATTTACCTCATTTTGACACTTCAACATTGTTATAACGAGAGGTCGTTGACCAGTAACTGAATAAAAAATGGCCGGCTTGGCGTGCATGTGTCACGGGCTCGTAATATTAGTTTTTTTTTTATAATACGCTATTCATAGTTAGTATATTTGTAGTTACTGTAGCTTTCTTTTCGGTGTGAATGTTTTAAACTGCGACTTCTAAGAATTCATCTGATTACAGTTGTATTATCTGGGTATATGATCGTAGTGCTTTTTAATTTGGTGCAAAAATATTCTTCTTCCACTTCCGCCAATCGCTTCTCTGGTCCTTAGCTAGGGTCCGTTTTAGAATAAAATAGAAATTAGTTTATTTGGTACCGTATGTACTGAACCCAATAAAAATAAAAAAACCGGCCGAGAGCGTGTCGGGCCACGCTCAGAATAGGGTACCGTAGTTTTCCATTTTGTAAAATTTATTAAAAACTGTTGAACTTTGTTGAAAATTTTTTTTTATCGTTTTTAAGTGAATGCAAATAAAATGGTGTATTAAACTTAAAAAGAGTTGTCTCCGTGTTCAATTTTAACACAATTAAATTTACAACAAATTATCAAAACAAATCAAAAGAGCTCAAAAATATAGTCTATTTTTAGACGAGGTTATTATTTTTTAGGAATACTCTGAATCTTAATAGTTACTGACAAAATACTAAGAGAGAAAAAAAACACCAATTTCATAGGTCAGGACCCAATAGGTGGGTAACAAGCACTTCGCATTTAAACAATACTTTCTAGAAAATACTTACTAGAACTAGATCTTCCAGAGCAGTTATTGATTCCAATGAAACATACTCCGGACCTGTGATCAAGTAAGGCAGTACTAACCACCGGGAAAGGGAAACTTTAACTTAGGTTAGAAATAATAATATAAAAACTAAGAATTACAGACTTATTTACCACCTGTAGTGCACCTATAAATGCTCACCGAGATTGATCAAACTGAACCAGATCCTGTCCTTGTTTATAGTTTAAAGTATGGTGTAATTAGATATTGTAAAATATTGTTTGGCTTATCACAAAAATTGTAATTTAAATAAATCTAACGTTTTTAGTATCTTGTTGTAATATTTTTTTGTTAATCTTTAGTCGGTGAGTAGAGAAGAGAAATTTTAACATTACAATTCGAAAATAAAGTTAATGTCTTCGCCTTAAACTGTTACACTTGGGACACATTAACAGCTTTCCCATCACAAAAGATCAACAGATTTACCTCATTTTGACACTTCAACATTGTTATAACGAGAGGTCGTTGACCAGTAACTGAATAAAAAATGGCCGGCTTGGCGTGCATGTGTCACGGGCTCGTAATATTAGTTTTTTTTTTATAATACGCTATTCATAGTTAGTATATTTGTAGTTACTGTAGCTTTCTTTTCGGTGTGAATGTTTTAAACTGCGACTTCTAAGAATTCATCTGATTACAGTTGTATTATCTGGGTATATGATCGTAGTGCTTTTTAATTTGGTGCAAAAATATTCTTCTTCCACTTCCGCCAATCGCTTCTCTGGTCCTTAGCTAGGGTCCGTTTTAGAATAAAATAGAAATTAGTTTATTTGGTACCGTATGTACTGAACCCAATAAAAATAAAAAAACCGGCCGAGAGCGTGTCGGGCCACGCTCAGAATAGGGTACCGTAGTTTTCCATTTTGTAAAATTTATTAAAAACTGTTGAACCCATCAAATTCAAAATAAAAAAAATACTTATAAAGTTCTACTTTTGAGATTTTTTTCATATTTTTTGAACTTATGGTTCAAAAGTTAAAGGGCGGAGGGGACACATTTTTTTTAACTTTCGGAGCGATTATTTCAGAAAATATAAATTTTATCGTAAAATGATGTTATAAAACCCCTATTCATTTCTGAATAGCTATACACGTTAGGGTCCAGAGGAAAAAAAATCAGTCGCTACATTACGTGTGTATGGGGCACGCCCCAAATTTAATATTTTATTCCACTTTTGATTTGTGCACTTTATCGGCCAGACTTTGTCAGACAGACAGACATGGCGAAACTATAGTTCCTAGTTTACTACGGAACCCTAAAAAGAACAAAAATAGGTACCAAAATTGCAGTAAGACGTCATAGCTAATTCGATTTCGGGTTACAAGTCCGGGTATTACGGATTTAATTTATTCCTGTAAGGCCCACTTGCACGATCGAGAGTTAGCGTCTGACCCAGGGTTCTTTTTACATTTATTTGTCATAAAAAATACAAAGTTAATAGTTCACCTTCTGCCAAACTGCGATTCAGTTTGTCGGCAGTAGCTCTCGTCTTCAGTTTTAAACACTTATTTTAGCTATCTAATACTACACTTAGTTATATAAAAATATTAATATCAATAATAATTTTTGCCCATATATTTGCCCCAGGGTTAGGTGCTTACCCTCGACCGCGGAACTGGGCCTTAGGTATTAACACATCTTGGATTTCAGATGGTGGTACTAATTGTGGCTGCTCGGAATTGTCCTTATAAGTGGATTTTGAATCTGATATGAGAAGACAGGAGCTCGGTGGCGTAGTGGTTAGTACGCTTTGGCTTTCAATATCTAAATCAAAGCTACCTTCGCCATGGTCAGGCCAAGATGGATGACCAAAAACTTTTTTCGGACTCCTCCGTGCTTCGGAAGCTTGAACGCAATACCGATCGATCGGCATTGCGATTGTGATGTTTCTTACTCTTCTGTGGGACCCTAAGACCATAAATGGGTTCAATATATGCGGATATTGAGTGACTTAAATGACATTGAGCTTAGCTGAAATTGGTACTTTCGTACCGCCTCTCTAGTCTCGGCATTTTGAGGTATTAGATTGTGTTAATATTGAGTTTTAATGGGGATTGTCTCATTTTTTTTAATTGTTATAAAGTGAAAACCATTTCGAGGAATAAGGTTGCTGATCGTAGCCTATTAGTTAGAATGCGAAAATAATCATGGATTATTAATATTTTAGCCTTTAAATGAATAACCTTCATTTGAGTGACACATGAGTGTTGACATTTGTTTGACGGCATTCTTTTTTTCCCTTGAAGCAAAGGTGTTACACAATGTTACGCCAACAGTGACGTCATCGTAATAAAACGATCACGTTTTTTCAAAATTCCGTATAAAAGTTATTACTTTAAAAATAACGAAAATATTGAAATTAGTTTCTCAAATTGATCTATTTTATCCATTTCAACTATAAAAACAGCATGTCGAAAATATTAGACAATCCCCATTGAGATTGCGTTCGAGAGTAAGCTAGCTGGTCGCAATTGCAACCGTTTCTACCTCCCGACCCGCATCGGCTCAGCGAAAAGGAGAAAGGTCTGTGCCCAGCAGTGGGACACAATATAGGCTGAGAACGATGAGAAGAGCTCGGTGGTGCAGTGGTTAAAATTTTCGTTTTGGTTACTGTTCTCTTTTATCTTGGAAATAAAGAACACTTTACTGCGACAACGATATACCTCGAGACCAGTAGAGCAAATGGATTTACTAAATATAACTGTGGTTCATGAGGCGATAAACCCGGTGACATATTGCATACGATAAGGTTCACACTCAGAGTAAACAGAACTGGAGTAGCCTTTGTCTAACATTCCCCTCTGCCAAATGCACAAGCATCGGATGCTTGCACGTTTAATAAAACTAGTTGAGCCGCCATTTTGACAGCCATAACATTGTAAACGTTGCGGCGAACAGAGCTCCCGCAAAAATGCCTGCCTGTGCTGTTTTTTGTTGTAAAAATAAATAGAAAACATCGAGTATGCTAAAAGATGGTGTCACCTTTTATTTGTAATTATAATTTTTAAGATTTCATGATAATTTACTTCATTATTTCATGTTTTAGAATTCTCCGATTTCAAATTTCGAACGCTAGTCTCGTGGGGAGTGCGGCTGTGACGTTGTCAAAACGCACACCCCACGTGACTATTTTAAGCGTGTGTGCGTGAAATTTAAATTTGTGTGTCGAATTATGCATGTGTGCATTTGTAAAAACGGTAAAAGTTATTGTTTATGTGTGCTGGCTTTGAGTGTAGTGGTAACCTCACCCCCCGCAAGAAATGGCAGAAAATTTTTTTTGAGAAATTGACTAATGGCTACTCCAGTTCTGTTTACTCTGAGGGTTCACACGACAATATCGGTGCCATATATTTATGCATTGAATGATTTAATCTATTTGATATCGTAATAATGAAAATGAATTAACCAGGATGAAAAAGTTTGAATAGCGGACTACAATTCCAGAGTAATTATTGGTCTTGTAGAATTAGTAGCTACAAAAGAACATATACCACACGGTTTTGATACCCGAAACCCTTAAACATAAGGGATAGCCTTCCTTACGTTAGCCCAAATCACATTATAAAACTAGACCCAGAACATTTGCATTCCATTAAAACTGATTTAAAATTCAAATTGGTTCTGTTTCGGCTCTGAGCGAATTCGACTCACTTTATGAGTGCCCGTGAAAAATGTCACACTTTATTACGTAAAGAAGACAAAAATTAATACGGAAAGTTGTGATTAAGCAACGGAGTCAGATTTTGAGTTAGGCATAAATTTTCCTTCGTAATTTTTTCTTGAATGTAAAAAAGGTGATTAAAGTTCGAGAGTAACAGTGTTAAGCCGGGCTCGGCTCGTGATTTATATTTGAAATTGGAAGTGCTAATTTCTGGGGCAGCTTGTTTTATGCGGTCAGATATCTTGTCTGAGGCTTGTCGTTAGACGCGAAGGTATATTGATATACCGAAGTTTGCGAGAAGCCAAAAGCACCAAAAGTTTTGGCTGATACTCAAGACTATGACAAACTAATACCATAGATAAATTAAGTAGTACAGATCGCTAATCCTGTAAACTAGCGGGATCATAGATAAATTAAGTAATTCCGCTAGTATAGTAGCGCCACCTAACGTAATAAGTCGAGCAAAGGGGTACAAGCAACAATAATAAGTTTTTAACTAAAAACCCATATATGGGAATAGCGATCTATACTACTTAATTTATCTATGCTACGAGTAATACTACATACGCAGACATACATGGAGAGAAAGACCAAAGTAAAAATGGATAGATCGTGAATAGAATAGGCTAGATAGGCTAGATTGGGTGTGAATGTAAATATGGTGTGTGCTGATGAGAATGAAAGAGGAAGACACGTTGCGTCGACCCCAAATGAAATTGGGAAAATAGCAGGCAAATAATGAGGATGACACAGCCATACATCTAATTACGCCTTTATGGCTAGGCTGAGATTATGATTATAGATTATGTCTACTTGCTAGGATCTTGGCACACATCCCTGGATTCTTCTATTCTCATTACTTGCTACATACGCGCCATTTGACATAGGCATAACGTCAATTTGATCTGGACCTTAAATAAAATGGTTCCGATTTGATCAAGGTGCGTGCATCTACGCCTTCCAATCTTTCCCCGAAGGTAGGCAGAGGTGTTAAACACACACTTTATGTGTACAGATATGTTAGGTGGCGACCCTCACAATGTGAGGCACGCGATATTCACAATGATTCTTAAGTTTTATTCAACAGCTTTCAAATAATTCCATACTAATTTAAACTAAATAATAAATATATTATATATATATATATATATATTTTTTTTTTCTTAACTGTCAATAATTTATCATAAATAATATTTATATGTTGTATTTAATATTTATCTTTAGTATTGAATATTTATTTTATGTATTCCAGTGTAGTCAATAGCGCTGAATCACATAATTGTATATATTCTCCAAAAAAAAAACTCAGTGGTACAGGCGGTGGGATTGAACTCACGGCCTTCCACTAATCCAAAACGGCTAATTAGCACCCTTCTCTGTATCATATTTCGAGTACGTTATTATAGAATGAACCCGTAGTGTAAATGGTGCAAAAGAAACAAAACAGAAGGATCAAATATCCCATTGGGTCAAAGTGCACTGTGGATATCATGGTTCTTTGACAAGATAAATTGAGATATCAATTCTGAACTCAAATAAGCATCATCAATCAATTAGTGAGTTCTATGGTCAATGATTAGTCGATGTAACCAATTATCTCCTCTACATCTTCCAGATTGAGTGTTTTGGCCGAAGCCGTAAATTTTTAAAAAGGGAAATAATGCCTCGGAGTTCCAGATTACTACAGCAGTCGTTTAATATCAATCAACATCACAACTGCACTCTGAGCTCTGTACCCCTATTTCAATGGGAAATGTGATTTCAACTACTTTCCGCTAGGGGCGCTCTTCATGAGTCCCATAGAAATTGATCTTCTTAACGCAACTAAAAAAGTAAAGTTTTTACAATAACAACTTACTCCAGGGGCTCTGAACGTCATAGGACTATGCAGAGTTCACTCGCACATTTCGCGCCATACGTTTAGGTTTCTAATTACATTGTTCCTACACCAGTCACAATATATGGCAAACTATATTAAATAATAAGTGTAATTGTTATCCATTCGCACAAAAAGACCAACACTTAGGCCCGTATTACGGAACTAAACTCAAGCTTAGATCTCTGCTTGGGAACGGTTAGAGAGGGATGACGCTATTGATCCCACGCAGCGCCATCCCTTTTTAAAACTGCGCTCAAGCAAAGATCTACGCTTGAGTTTGGTTCTGTAATACGGGCCTTAATGTTAGAATATTGGGTCATTACCTATGAAATTGGTGTTTTAATTCTGTCTTAGCAATTTGTCCGTAACTATTAAGTTTCAGAACATTCTTATAAAATAATTGCCTCTTCTAAAAATAGACCATATATTTGCGCTCGTATTATTTAATTTGATAATTTTTTGTAAGTTTAATTGTGTTAAAATTAGACCCAAATACAATTATTTTTAACTGCCTCCCGAATACATCATTTGATTTGCATTAACATAAAAACGATGAATAATTTTTATCAAGCGTGTTCACACACATATTGCTAAAGCTTGTCTAATGATACATGCCAAATATTATTATCTCTGGATTTGTCGTTGTGAAGAAAACTGATAAAATGTTAGTATGTAAAATGCAGACATCCCCAAAATCTCCATACAAAACACCAATTTCATAGGTAAGGACCTAATATTATTTTCATTCATATTACATGCGCGAATTCACGTTTTCAATACACTACTGCATGTTCGGAAACATGCTCTCGTGGTGGTCAGCAAAGAGAACAGTTTCATCGAGAAATATCCGATTACAAGTTCCCGCACGGTATGTCTCGGATTAACCAAAAACCTGCGGACGCTGAAAGCACTCATTTCATGAAAGGTTTTATTAAGAAAAATTTCTTGTGGCTCAAGATAAAGTTGTTAGAAAGCAGAAGTTTGTTTAGGATACGTAATAGTTTAGTTAGAGACCTGTGTAGTGGGCAGAGACCTAGAGACTTTGATTCGCTCTAGTGGGCAAAGTAGGGCGTATCGTGTTGCTGGACGTGTCTGATACGTTCATAGCACGGCCATGGTACTCAGAGTAAATGGAACTGGAGTAGCCATTAGTCAATTTCTCAAACATTTTTTTCTGCCATTTCTTGCGGGGGGTGAGGTTACCACTACACTCAAAGCCAGCACACATAAACAATAACTTTTACCGTTTTTACAAATGCACACATGCATAATTCGACACACAAATTTAAATTTCACGCACACACACGCTTAAAATAGTCACGTGGGGTGTGCGTTTTGACAACGTCACAGCCGCACTCCCCACGAGACTAGCGTTCGAAATTTGAAATCGGAGAATTCTAAAACATGAAATAATGAAGTAAATAATCATGAAATCTTAAAAATTATAATTACAAATAAAAGGTGACACCATCTTTTAGCATACTCGATGTTTTCTATTTATTTTTACAACAAAAAACAGCACAGGCAGGCATTTTTGCGGGAGCTCTGTTCGCCGCAACGTTTACAATGTTATGGTTGTCAAAATGGCGGCTCAACTAGTTTTATTAAACGTGCAAGCATCCGATGCTTGTGCATTTGGCAGAGGGGAATGTTAGACAAAGGCTACTCCAGTTCTGTTTACTCTGAGCCATGGTATGATACGTTGTAGTAGGTAGATACCTATAGTTACTAGAAAATGAGACACAATAGAAACATCTAATGGTTGCGATCACCGGTGTTCGCGGTGACCGCCAGGGGGTTAATAAATAAGTAGCATCGTGATTACATAAGATTCTTGTTAAGTATATGATTTAAGCTAAGTCATCCGTTAGAGAGGAGCTCGGTGGCGTAGTGGTTAGTACGCTTTGGCTTTCGATTGAAACAAAGCTACCTTCGCCATGGTCAGGCGATGGCTGGGTGATCAAAACTTTGCGATCTCGAGCTCTTCCGTGCTTCGGAAAGCACGTTAAGCCGCTATTGCGACTGTTTCTACCCACCAGCCCACATTGGGTCAGCGTAGTGGTGTTACGCCCCATACTCCTCATGTGTTTCTCCATGAGGAAGGTCTGTGCCCAGGGACGGGACGTATATCGGCTGAGGACAGGACATTGCGTAAAATAAAAGTGCATGGTCATGAATGCAACGTAAATGTGTGTCAAAGTTGAACAGCGTAAACCCAGGACCAACTCAATTTTCAGTTTAGATTAGTCACGTATACGACATGTCAAATAAAGCAAAATGCAACAGAAAAAAAATCACGGCAACAACTCAGTTACGTGACCTGCCATCAAATATCAGGTTACGGGGAAACAAAAGACGATCCCATCAAAAAACCGTTCCGCCAGTATCCGTAACAAGAGTTGTATTTTTCAACGGATTTATTTAAAAGGGCAGCGGTAGCCGAGTTGCCGGCAGCAAGCACTACTTGTTCGGGAAGGCTGTGGGAATCGCGGGTTCGATCCCAACGTCTGTACCAATGAGTTTGAATCAACCTCATGTACATGGCAACAGGCTCGCCACCAGTTACACGGGGACTTAATATATCTGGCGAAATGTGGGTGGCGTAATAAATAATAAATAAATAAATATCTTCAAAAATTCACACCTATCAATGAGCCCCATTTTAAGCAACTAATGCTGCTTCTGTTACGGATACTGATGATGAATAAATATATTTAATAGATAAATACACATAAATATTCTGAATATATATAAACATCCAAGACTGGAGAACAAATACCTGAAAATTTATCACCCAAACATTTGCCCACCACCGGGGATCGAACCCAGAACCTCCCGAGATGGCGACGCTTTGAGATCGGCGTACAGACCACTCGACCACCAAGATCGTCAATAGGTCGTCGTAATGATATGATATGACGATGATGATTTATTTAAAAATGATGAATGACGTGATTTCTTTATTGCAACAACACTTCTGGAGCGTCCAATCGCGTTTGCTCTTACAAATTCCGAAAGTTTGGCTGCGACCCGTGATTGTGGCGTGATTTTCCGGTCAATAGTCCGGTTACGGAACGTCAATGGTCCCGGGTGGGTTGCAGTCACATCTGGATGGAGCTCCGGCATGTTTGGGACTGTTTCGGCTCTAATCACGGACGAACACGTAATATATTCAGGAGCGTCTACTAAATCAAGCGGTTCTCCCGAGCCAATTGTTCGTTAAAGATAAAATTCACCTATACATATGTTATCAACGATAAAGATTTACTGGGAGTCTGTCTATTTCAATCATACAGAAAAATACTTAAGTGTTTTATTTCTTGATCAGATCTTTTCTAAACGAAGTCAATATTTAACTTAATCTGGAATCTAAGCCTACTTATGTCACAGAATATTTAATTTCTTCTAAGTAAGAAGACTTTCTGTTTGACGCAAGTAAAGATTCTCTAAGACATCATTTATTGAAGGTTCATCAATACCAAATAGTTTCATATAATCACATTAATTCAAAAACCTTGGTGTAATAGTTAGGAGCTGATAATCAAAATTATAAATACAATACTAATGAGAGTAGTTCATATCAAAACTGTGAATTTTTCATCTGCTCAAAGAGTAAGCGTTGAAAATAAACCAAACATTTGCTACTGTTATAGAACAAGTGTCAAATATCAGTAATCCTTAATCAGATCAATCAGTATTATGAATAAAACAAGCAAATAATTCATTGCATTTGTAGTTTCATATGAATAGGGATATTGGACAATTGCTCTTGTAACTTGTATTTTGTTTTCTTCGCCATAACATACATTGAAATCTGTTAGCATTGTATTATTAGGTCCTTACCTATGAAATTGGTGTTTTGAATGGAGATTTTGGGGAATTCTGCATTTTCCATAGTAACATTTTATCAGTTTTCTTCACAACGACAAATCCAGAGATAATAATATTTGGCATGTATCATAAAACAAGCTTTAGTAATATGTGTAATATTACACTTCATAAAAATTATTTATCGTTTTTAAGTGAATGCAAATAAAATGATGTATTCGGGAGGCACTTAAAAAGAGTTGTCTCCGTGTCCAATTTTAACACAATTAAACTTACAACAAATTATGAAAACAAATCAAAAGAGCTCAAAAATATAGTCTATTTTTAGACGAGGTGATTATTTTTTAGGAATACTCTGAATCTTAATAGTTACAGACAAAATACTAAGACAGAATAAAAACACCAATTTCATAGATAAGGACCCAATATTAAGAGGAGAATTTAATAAAATAATATTGAATTTCTAACTTTCATCATCCATAGGGAATGAAGTAAGGTGCTCAACTACATCACACAGAAGAGAAAGCATTCATTTATTTACTACTACAAAGCCGAATCTCTTAATCCGGAGATGAGCACAAAATGTGAACAAAGGGAATAAATTGGTTGAATACGATCCGGGAAATGCCGCTTATAAAACAGAAAGGACATAGGCTACTTCTTATCCCGATTTCCGATGGTAACGAGTGCCATGTGGGTAAAGGCTGGTGGTTAAATTGGTTGAATACGATCAGGGAAATGCCGCTTATAAAACATTGGACATTATCAAGGTCAAGTTCAATGCGTCCCTTGCTTTGCACTACAATATGAAAAGGACAAATTTAACTTACGCTGAGGCCGAGACCTAGTTGGCCTGTTATCCAAATCTTTTTTATATATTTTATTTTTTCAATGTGTGTTTGTATTTATCTGTTGGACAAAAAACGAATTCTGTCTTTCTTTTAACTTAAAGTTACATAATAAATCCATTACTGGCAGCCTAAAAATTTGTTGTACAGAGTTTGTATTTCGTTCGAATGTTTTAAGCTTGTCTTTTATCCTTTAAAGTGAAATGCGAGTCACTGGAAATAAATAAATCAAAAACCGAATTCGTTATTATCAAAATGTGAATTTCTCAAGCCAATTGATAATGTAAATCTATCGAAGTCGAAAATTTGTTTCTTCGGGTGAAAATTATTAACTTAACTTAAAAAGTAAATTCAACGTAAGAACATCTTAAAGATACATCCATACTAAAATTATAAGTGCGAAAGTAAGTTTGTCTGTATGTCTCGCTTTCACGTCAAAACTACTGAACCAATTTAACCGAAATTTGGTATACAGATAGTCTAGAGCCTGAGAAAGGACATAGGCTACCTCTTATCCCGATTTTCCCATGGTAACGAGTGCCATGTGGGTAAACGTTAAAAAATTTAAATAACGCCTCAAAAAAAATTAAGGAGAAATTTACGCCACTATGAACTTTGCTTCTAATAATAGAGTAGAAGTAGATTTTCAATTCCACCATTGAGGCTACTGTTCCAATTTGAAAATATCATTCAGTGTTGAAAAGCCTATTTATTGGGGAAGGCTATAGCCTACATACCATCACACTATCTCAAAGTAACTATTCTACGCGAACGAAGTCGCGGGCAAAAGCTAGTTTTTATATGAAGCAATTGAACGAAATTTAATATAATATTCATGTTTAGTAAAGGCTAAGTTTAAAAAAAAAACAGAACGTACAAATCGTATGGAAAGACAATGACAATATTAAATCGGTCCATACATAACATCATTTAAATAAAAGTAGACATGAAACGAACACGAACGGAAATCATATTTACATTTGATGACCATCTGTGCCCAAAGCCGTAAACTTTTAAAAATATACCATGCCCCCTACTAATTCGCCACAGATAAAAACATGTGTGGAATAAACATACACAAGGATTTTTATAGTTCGATCCGAGAAGTCGGTACGTTGCGTCTACTGATGTGATTATTAGAGGCAAAGTTTGTTAGAGAAGGGCAAAAGGAATATCAATAAACTTACGGATTTCTGGGAATGTGCTCAATTATAACCTTTGTGGTTTCTAGATCTGTAATGTAACTCACGCATAAGAAGATTTTGAGTATCTTCTGTATCACTCGTAGGAATTCATCCTAGCAATTAAACACATTAACCCAATTATCAGATGGTAAATTAAATTGGTAGGTGTTCTTATTGAACAATAAACACAACAATTTATTTAGGCATTGGACTTCCCTAATGCAATCGAGTAAAAATGATGAGATGTTATTTTCATATTGTGTCAACCTCCTCGTGAAGCTTACACGTGGAAATTGACAACAGTTTTATTAACTTAAGTAAAAGCAATAATAATTTCATTCGGATCGTATTTTTAGAAGCAAGTTTTATACTTCTAAAATAGATTTAAGAACAAATTTCAAGGAACAAGTCAAATCACTTTAAGATTATTACCACAAATTCTTAATGCTTGTTATTACAATTTGAGATTTTCATGATTGATATTAAATGAGTAATTTTCATCCTTCATTGATCCGATTTAGTATAGTACGTCTTAATCCAAGTTGCCAAAAAGGTAAACAAAAAAGCCGACTTACCGAATTTGTTATTAAATAATCACAACTTTTTACATGGACATTGGCACGTAAATATAATTAACGGTAACAATTGTTGTCCGTTTCGATCGGTTTCAATTACCTACAGTCATCACAAAATATTTCAGAGATGAAACATTACCTTTGTTTTTTTTACCTTTTTGGCAACTTGGATTGAGACGTACTATAGTTCTTGATAGCCTATCAACATTCCAACAGAAGTGCGATATGATTAACGATAGGTGACGATATGAATGGATTCACTAACACAATCCGTCATCCAATATGGCTGGTTTAAATTGAGTAATCCGTGATATTATCTCGTCACTGACGCGTGCTAGTGTTAATTTGCCCTTTATGAGAAATTTCCGTTTCAGGTTTACCAGGGACGGAGTTAATATTAATCGGCGAACATTTCATAAAAAAAAGAGGTTCAAATTCGAACATTTCAATAAAAACACCATCGGATCTGATAGCGGTAACTTTCATCCGATGTTTCTGTATTCACTGTGGCACTTATTGCAACAGCATGAGATGCATTTTAAGGACAATGAAACCGGTTTTTTCTATTCTGTGCTGCGTCGATAGAACATCGATCGATAAACGCATCTGTCCTTCCCCCTCTACGATTATGTGTCAAATTTATCGATTTTTTTGGACTGTGCCGAATTCGTCGGAATTCATTTTTGTATAGAGAAGTCCTGAGGGACTAATAGGGACTGGGAGCAGAAAATATATTTTTTTCTCTTAATCACATTGATTGTTGTATTATGATTCTTATTATAAGTACATGAATGTCTAAAATAATTTGATCTTGAATTGTTATATTAATTCAGCATCATTAGCCCTTGTCCCGGCTCTGGTTCAGGATGTATCTTATTAGTTCCTCGGAACAAAGTACCACCACCTTCATATTAATAATTTCTTAGAATTCTTTAAGTGTTCTTCGTATTTCCGGCAGCGTTATTTTCGGTAGTGACGATACTTTCCTTCTATACAAGGGTGTCTATTGCCAAATAAGCACATTTTCTTCCGAGAAATGATAACAAGGATTATTGTATTTTTTGAGCTATTCTTACACATATAATATGGAAAATGGTAAATGTTAGAAGGAAGCTTTGAAATATATAAAAAATATATATTAAACCCCTTGAGGGTTAGCGCGAACACCGGTGTTCGGAAACAATATTATGTTTCTGTTGTGTTTGGTTTTCTGACCATTGACAGATTAAGGAACTGTTAGACTGTAGAGTATCAGATCAGAGATACCCTCTGTTGGACATGGGAATACTACAAGATCTTTTTAATAAACTTTTCTGCGCCGCCCGCATCCAAGAGTAATAACTAATACACGTATACATATAATTACGACTATAATTCCGTAAGGCCGGCTCCACACGTTGGCCCCAACGCCACTCGTCCAACGTCAAAGCCAAAATGACATTGGCACGCTCGTGCCAACGTTGGGGCCAATGTGATTTTCTAGATCCACACGTTGGACGACTGGCGTTGGGACCTATGTTGGGGCCAACGTGTGGAGCCGGCGTAAGGGCTATGAGACTAGGTAAAATCACCGCAAAAGCAGTCCACAGCCATAGTCACATAGTCATAGCAGTAACTGCAATAGCCAATAGTAATAAACCATAGCTTATTTGCTCCACGATTATTCGGTATATTAGGTCCTTACCTATGAAATTGGTGTTTTGTATGGAGATTTTGGGGAATTCTGCATTTTCCATACTAACATTTTATCAGTTTTCTTCACAACGACAAATCCAGAGATAATAATATTTGGCATGTATCATTAGACAAGCTTTAGTAATATGTGTAATATCACACTTCATAAAAAATATTTATCGTTTTTAAGTGAATGCAAATAAAATGATGTAGTCGGGAGGCATTTAAAAAGAGTTGTCTCCGTGTCCAATTTTCAAATTATCAAAAGAGCTCAAATATATAGTCTATTTTTAGACGAGGTAATTATTTTTTAGGAATACTCTGAATCTTAATAGTTACAGTAAATACTAAGAGAAAAAAAAAACACCAATTTCATAGGTAAGGACCCAATATATTCTATTAGCCGAGCTTTAAACAGAATGGACAGGTCAACGATCTTCGGTCAAAAAGCTAAACTACTATAAATTGGGTCTCAGATAAACCAATTGCTCAATACTTGAATCACCTTGCCGTTCGTCACTTAGCTCCCCAAACAAGACAAAGGGTCCTGATGGGTCGGAGGGCTTCCCTCTTGAGCCTCCCAAGGGAACGTAATCTGCATCCACGATTGTCCTGCGGGACTTAGCAGCCATTTTGAAAAGTTAAGTGCTGCATTCGAGCAAGGTTAATTAAGTTTCGTCTTCTGGTGTTACAGAGATCTCGACTGTTGGGAATCCTAGAGCCTGCTAATGGCGTAAACACTAGTCAATAAAACTATTAGAGGAAGATATATGGTATTTACTAAAATAAGCTATAAAAACAGAACAAACAATAATTTTCCTAAGAACACGTCAAATCAGACAGCTATTTTTTAAAACACCGAAAAAACCTGACGCATACATAATTTCAGGAGAAAAAAGTATTTGTGCTGACGAGATTTCTAACATCGATAATGCGGGGTCAAATTTGAGTTCAAGACTATAGTTATTTGTTTGTCATTTGTCATCATTTGATGAGTGTGATGGTATAAGTGAACTGGTTTGAAGGGAGACAAGATGATAAATATTATACCTCTTTCGTGTTGATGTAATCGTCGATGTTGCATCTCCTCCAGCCATTTCTGTCATATTTATGTGCATAATTAATAAGATTTAAATAATTATGTCACTCCTCCAAGTTTACGATGTTACACAAAGAATAAGTTCGACTACTGAATTTTAATCACAATAATGAATAATTAATTTACATTGTATTTATGAATAAACTCGTCTCTCCATTGTATGTAAATCTGTAATTATGAGATTTGGGCGTGATTGTTTCGAGTGTTCTATTCATTCATTAGCCGGTTGGAATTATTTTCATTAATTACTCTTAGTAGTGATATTGTGGCCTTGAAGTAACGTATTTAATGTTAAAGGATTTGTTTTTACTTGATTTAGGGTGAGTTTTTGATCCGTGTCAGGTTGAACAGCAGGTTAAAATATGGACCAATGACGAAAAGGTATAATGTCGTGATATGACAGTTTGTCCAATAGTCGAATTTTCAAATATAACTAAAGTCAAATAATCATGGGCAATTTAACCACAACACGATCCGAGGATTAGGAAGACGGCGGCAGACGCCCCAGCTGTATATTGCTTTGAATTTTCATCGCAAACTTATCAATTTTTCAAGATGACGTCACACATTTTGGCGTTTTAGTAGACGCTATTGGGCTTGAATTTCACTATTGTGGTTACGATGAGTACGGATCAAAAAACTCTCCCTAATACATATCAATAGTCACCAAAATGATTTGTGCCAAATAGCTTTTCAAAAGAGACCGTGAATGAAATTCAGTTAAAAATAAAATTCGTCCTACTTTTTAAACTCTTCACGCGAGTTAAGAAGATTATAGACTTTTTAAATACGTGAATATATTAAACACTTTATAGATAAAAATAACCACATAACTTTAACTGATATGTTGCGTATACCAACAACATTTTTGTATTATTATTTTTTTTTTTTTTTTATTTAACAATTTATTGCACACACAAAAAAAACACAAAAGCAATACAAAAAAAAAGAAAAGGTAATTTAGTACAAAAGGTAGGGCTTATTCCTAATAGAAATGTCTTCCAACCCACCTGCGAAGGAAAAATGCTGAGGAGTAAACTGAGTCGCGTGTACTTAACAATATATACATATGAAATAATAAATGAAATAATATATATAAATATAAAATAAATAATATTATACCGATATATAAATAAGTAACAACACATAATACATAAATAAAATTTTATGGATGTGACAAAAACGATGATCGGGGAACGTAAAATAAATATAAGACAAGTTAAGTAAACAATAAAAAAAAAAAAGTTATGTTGAATTGAGATAGTATTCCTTAAGCCGTGCCTTAAACAGTGAGAGAGTCTGACAATCTCGTACTGATGGAGGTAATGAGTTCCAGAGATTGGCCGCGCGAACCGTGAAAGAGTCTAGGAAAAAGTCGGTGCGAAGAGGCTGGGGCGGTAGCTTAAGTAGGGAACGGAGATGTGATCTGCAGGGAACGTCTGTTGGGCGAGCATACTGAAATCGCTCACGAAGATATGAAGGGTAGGAAGGGTTATGCAAAATATTAAAAAGCAACGAAAGAAGAAAGAATGCGGGAATTTCTTCGGAGGCGAATAGGTAACCACTTAAGTTGTGATCGGAATTGTGAAATGTGGTCGTATTTGCGGAGTCCAAAAATAAACCGAATACATACATTTTGCAGGCGATCTAACTTATTCAACAGGTCCTCGCTAATGTCTAAGTAGCAGGCGTCAGCATAGTCTATAATTGGCAGTAATAATGATTGAGCCAAGGAGATCCTCGTCGGTATGGGCAAGAAATACTGGAGAGACTTAAGTGAGTGGAAAGAGGCAAAGACCTTACGACTTACTTCTTTAACATGTGCTATCCAACTCAGACCGCTATCAAAGATGACCCCTAGGTTTTTCGCTGAATGCGATATCGGTATAACAGATCCATTCAAAAGGACAGGTGGAAGAGTAGTTGAGTTAATCCGATCTAGCATGTAACGGCTACCCAGAATTACTGCCTTAGTTTTAGTGGGGTTGACAAGAAGACCGAAAGATTTAGCCCAGTCGTTGACCCGCTCCAGATCCTTATTTATGGCAACAACAGCACCGTCAAAATCAGATGCAGCTGAATGGCGATAGATTTGTAAGTCATCGGCGTACAAATGAAAGCTTGAATTAATTAAACCGGTCACAGTGTTGATAAAACAGGAAAATAGAAGTGGCGACAGTATACCACCTTGAGGAACTCCAGCTGATAGATCACACCACTCAGACTGATTGTCACCATCGCGAATAGATTGGGACCTACCGTGAAGGTATGACTCGAACCAGGACAATGCAGAACTAGAAACATTTAAAGACCCAAGTATGCCAAGAAGGATGTCGAAGTTTACAGAATTGAACGCATTACTGAAGTCAAGAAGTAATAGGAGAGTCGACTGTTTGTTCTCCATTGCTAGCCTTATATCATCAGACACTTGGATAAGGGCAGAAACTGTGCTGTGGCCGGGACGGAAACCTGACTGGAATGGACTCAGCAAGTTATTAGAAAACAAGAAATGAGACAGTTGCTTGTGGGCCAAGTGCTCAATGACCTTGGATAGGAAAGGAAGAATTGAAATGGGTCGGAAATCAGAAAAAGAATTAGGATAGGAAACTTTAGGTACGGGTATGATGTGAGCTTGTTTCCAAGCAGAAGGAAAACAACAAGTGGAAAAAGACGATTTAAAAATGTGAGTCAAGACGGGAGTCAGTTCATTAAGTAGGGGAAGTATCATTTTGGAATTGATTTTATCATTTCCGCAAGCAGCAGAAGAAATTTTCAAAATGGCCTTTCTTACATCGTCATTGGAAATGGAACCAAATACAAACGGAGTACAGGAGAGCGAAGGAGCTTCGTGAAGATGTTGCAGAGTTTGAGCCTTAACATTAGGGTCCACTGAAGTAAGAGGAGAAGAGAAATGTTTGTTTAGGAGGCCAATATCAATATTCTGAGAAGTCTGCGAACAAGACTTGCCAATGCCAACAGATTTTAAAAATTTCCAAACTACAGAAGGCGATTTTCCAGTCAAGGAATCACGGAAGTATAATCTTTTCGCATCTCTGCACAAGCGATTGCATTGGTTCCTTAAAAGCTTAAAACGACTTAAGTTGGCTTCGCTTGGGAAGCGCTTCAAGCGGCGTTTGGCCCTGTCCCTATGACCCATAGCCTCTTTAATTTCAGATGACAGTCATGGTGCAGGATTATGTTTGACTTTAATTCTTTTGACAGGAGCATGTTTATCATACAAGTCAAGCAACATTCTATTAAGAATTGAGACCTTCTCATCCGTTGATCCACATGAAAACATTTCAGACCAATCCAACGCAGATGCATCAGACTGCAAAGCATTTAAGTCTAAGGACTTGAAGCTACGATTATTCAATTAAACGTAGCTCTATCTCGTCATTTCTTGTCTTGAATTTCTTCTTAGGTTTATATGAAATAACGTAATTAGTTTTTGCAGTATACTGTAATTACTTACGCTCGACAACTTCTTGTTCAAAGCACGTTCGGTCAAGTAAACCAGTTTGGTGTAAAAGCATTTATGTCATACTTTCGATTTTAAGGTCCGCTTCCACATTTTTTGTAAGTAAAAAGTATGAAATATTTTTTATCAGAAGCTAAGTGCTTGAAATATCGGAGAGACCTTCATACTAGTTGGTAATGTTTATATTATTAAGATGATTGGCTAACCACTCCATCAAACATGCTCTGGCGCATGGCGAGGCTTACCTCTTATATAGACCTAAACAATAATACGAGTATAAGGCGAAATGTGAATCTTCACACCTCTCACTGTGGTAGTGACGGGTACGGGTACGGGTTTAAGGTATAATTCTGTACCCCTAGTGTAAGTTATACCTTAATTGCGTTAAGAAGCTCAATTTCTATCCATCCATCAGACCCGTGTTGTTCCGGGACACAAAAAGAATATACCAACTGCTTTTTTGCCTAGCATATCGTAAAAGGCGACTAAGGGCGTATTGGTAATGGGTCTGTGATTGTGTAGGCGATGAGCTAGCCATTTGTTACTACTCTTTCACGATAATCATCTGACCAAACCCAATTTTTGTATGGCTAAATGTGGTCTTAAGGAACACAGTGCTTCTTGAAATCTGCCTACCCCTTCGGGGATATCAGTCGTGATTGTATGTATGTATGCATCAGCCTTAGACGTCCAATGCTGTACATACTCGTAGGCAACGATCTCCACAACGACCGGTCCGGCGCCGCCCGCATCCAGCGACTTCCTGCGGCTCATCCAATACGTGGTCGCCACTGGAGAACCTTTCCGCCCCAACGGCCGTCAGTTCTACGAGCAATGTGCCTTGCCCACTGCCACTTCAGGTTCGCAATAAAGGCAAGGTTCAAGCACCCTCAGAGGCAATGGAGAGCTATGCTTGGAGGTTCTCTGAGTGATCGTAGAAATGAGATCTGCAGGAGAACTAATGTCGCCGACATAGCCCACAGAATTACAGAATTGCAATTTCTATGGGAAACGTAAAAAGCGCCTCTAGCGAAAAGTAGGTAAATTTTATTTCGCACAGTAATTGACAAAATTAAAAAATAAAGTAAATGGTGCTGATTACTTAGCACCTATGATGGTTTATTTCTAAAGTACCAATTTTTATTGGAACAATATTTTCACGCTGACAATAAATACAATGTTATGAACATTTTTGCTCTTCTAGTCATAAAAGTTATATCATGAATTTAAATTAGTCAACTCAATTATTACTTGTAAAATTAAACAGTGGCTGTAACATTTAACGTTAGTTTGAGGACTATGTAAAAAGAGTAGTTTATCACAATAATAACGATCTGCTCTTGAAACGGCTGCGCAGATATTTAAAACATTTCCGAATCACATTAAATTTTACAATCCGTATCCGTACACCGAAATCTAGCACTTGCCGAACATAAAATTTAATCATTAACATACAGAGCGTATCGAATGAGATAAATTTACGAGAATCGAATAGGGCTTTCGAGCTTTCGGATTCCGATTATCGATTCAGGCATGTTTGATTACGCGTGTTTACTCGTTTGTGTCCGCTGATTGCGAAACGTCAAATTGAATAATCGCATCGCAATTATAGTCGTCAACATTTACGGTGTTTACCCCGCTTGTTAGTCGTCAAAGTTTGCATAATGTACGCTTCGAATGGTAAAATTTTACGGGAAAAGATGATTGGTTTGTTAATACAGCCAATGAATTTCAAAGCTTTTAAAATACACGGTTAACACAACGTGTGCAAAATTTAAAAACAACTTATTTGCGAAGTAACTTTAAAAACGAAACCGGCTAGCGATATTCTCCCGACAAGTGTCGCTCCACTTTGTACCTTGTAATTCAACCTCACCGCTTCGTTTCAGACACAATTAATGAAACGTAAAGTCGAGGTAATGTAATTTAAAAATTGGAGCCCAACTGTATAGTTTGAAGTAGAAAAATAACAAGTTACCTAACAAATAACCCGATAACAGGTGCGGGGTGGCTACCCTAATCAGTAATTCGTAAAACGTACCAATTTGTTATTCCCTTCGCGAGCGAATACATCAAAACGGAGAGGCTGTCTGTTTGACAAAATTAAGCGGCCTCAGTTTAAGTAAGACAAGAAAATTGTATTTATTCTGATTATTAGACAGTTAAGGGCGTAATGACATAGAATATAAAATATTCTCCGCGCCGGGGACAGCTATTTTCTCCAGATTCTTATATCAACTGAGCTGAAAAAGAACTAATTGTATTCCAGGGAAAAGTATTCAACTTCATTTGCGAAACAGAAGGACGGATTAGAATTTTAATTTAATCTCACTAAAGAAATAATCCTTTTTGTTGCTTTGTTTAACTTTCTTTTTCTCTTGAACGAGGAAAGTGCTTTTCGAAAATTATCCACAATAACCTATTTTTAAATCGAGATAAAAATCACGAATTGGTCTGCTCCTATTACGTATGCGTAGCGCAACCTCATCGCACGCAATCAGCTGTGCAAACGTGAAAATGTCTTTTACAAACATAAACAATGTGATTCCACGTCGAGCTCGGTTGATGCCCGATCGGGAATGGGGCGAAACGAACTGCCAATTAGGAACATACCAATAATGAGTTGTCAAAACAAGGGGTTTTGTGTTGCCAAATGATTTCTGCGGTTGATTTCATCCTTGCTGCTTTGAGTTAAGCGCGTGTTTCGCCCTTTCGGACAGTTTAACGAGTTTGCAAATTTAATGCCAAAGTTGAATTGTGAAAGTTCAGCTTTCGTTGCGTAGTATATGCTTAAAGTTTAACGCAAATCCAGCAATTAGTGTGTGCGTATCCAACTTTTTTGGGGTCTGTTTAAAAGTGCGGTGTAACGATAACAAGTAGCTTTGAATGAGGCTGGTAGGGGGAAGTGGAGGAGGCTGAAACCGCAATGCCTGAGGACTTCCGGTTGACTCGTGGGGTTAGACAGTTAAAATTACTTATGTTCGTTGAGAGAGCGTTGTTGAGGGGGGGCTGGTCTTCTGTGCTATCTGAATAACGCGTTATATTAAAGAGCATTGAGCGTGTAAAGGAAACGGTAACTGCTTACCCTAATCCGCATAAAAACGGCCGCCTATGCATATCGGCCAGTGGCGGCGACTTTAAGAAAGAGCCGAATTTTCTTTTACAGATCACCACAGACAACCAAAAATGGACTAAGTTAAAGTGCAAAATGTGTCATTTTGCATCAATGTGAAGGTAAATTAAAAGTGAGAATAAAATCCTCAACAAAAATTTGCTTTATCTTATAAATATACGTCACCGAACAAGATTTCTATTTTCTTAAGCGTAATATGTTTAAGGGATGAAACTTTCTTCTTCAAAATATAAAGATTAAAACTGTCAATTTCATGTCTAGACGTTAGGCTATTAAAACTTGAAAATCATATTATATTAAAATATCGAAAATAGTGATCGCATCATGTACAGATTTGTGTAACAAAAGGATTAATTGAAACTTTTAATGGGTTTAAAGAGATTTCTAAAAGGCAACAGTAGCCGAGTTGGGACGGACGGGGCACTACTCGTTCGAGGCTGCGAGAAACGCGGGTTCGATCCCACCGCCTGCACCACTGAGTTTGAATAAAACTTATGTACAGTTCATTGTGAATATCGCTTGCCTCACATTGTGCCCGGTGCATGGCAACAGGCTCGCCACCAGGGACCTAACATATCTGGCGAAATGTGGGTGTTTAACACCTCTGCCTACCCCTTTGGGGAAAGAGGCGTGATTATATGTTATGTTTGAAAGTTTTCTTATAATTTAAATTAAATGAGAGATAAACTATAAGATTGTCTTGCTTAATTCACGTAAAATAGAATGGCATCCTGAATTCAAAGGACAAGCGCGGATCCATACAGTAAATATTGGGTCCTTACCTATGAAATTGATGTTTTTTTGCTCTCTTAGTATTATGTCTGTAACTATTAAGATTCAGAGTATTCCTAAAAAATAATTACCTCGTCTAAAATTGGACTATATATTTGAGCTCTTTTGATTTGTTTTGATAATTTGTTGTAAGTTTAATTGTGTGAAAATTGGACACGGAGACAACTCTTTTTAAGTGCCTCCCGAATACATCATTTTATTTGCATTCACATAAAAACTATAAATAATTTTAATGAAGTGTGATATTACATATATTACTAAAGCTTGTCTAATGATAGATGCCGAAATATAGTAATCTTTGGATTTGTCGTTGTGAAGAAAACTGAAAAAATTTTAGTATGGAAAATGCAGAATTCCCCAAAATCTCCATACAGAACACCAATTTCATAGGTAAGGACCTAATATAAACGCGCACGTGTGGCTATGAAATAATGTTAGTAGCTTCATGTAATTGTTGGTGAGCGCGCGTGGTCGGCGCTGGCCGCTAGCGTACCTATGAAAACCCTTGGTGTAGATGTTAGAAGTTCCATATTTTATTTTCAATTGATATAGCCCAATAATTTCACTGCTAGTGTTACAATTCAGACACACAGCGATAAAGTATACAGTTAAAAGGCAGAGACGCCTCAAACGACCCACCGACACCGTCTTGTAAACCGTTTAATTTGCTCAAAAAAGTTAATCAAGACAAAATACGTTCAGCACGCGATAACAATGTTTCCCGTACATTAGCTGTCGTTATTTCCCGAAGGACATCGAGATAAAGAGAGAAAAGGTTCGGGACAATATGAAACGAGTTTAATAGCGTTATTATTAATCTTGAGCGTAATTTCCCCCCGAGTGATGGATGGAGACGAATGGTCTTTGACTCTGTTATTAAGTGAGGTTAGACAAGTCAAGGAATATGTGGCTATAGTCTTTTTGTAGGCTTCAAGAGGGCATTAGCCGGTATTATAGGTAGCCATTTCGTATTTAATTTTCTTGTAATTTTTTGCAAAGTTAATGAGCCCATCGAAGCCAGTTCGGGATTAAAATCCTCAAAGCAACTTCTTCATGGTTTGATACGGGATGGTGACCAAAACCTTGTGATCTCGAGGTTTTCATTATTAAGGGAAGCACATTAAATTGCTGTTGTGTTGTCCTGTGCACACTTAACATACAAATCATGGCAAAAACAGGTAAACAAAAGACTAAAAATAAGCTTTATTTTCTTAGCAATAAGTGTACAAATAAAGTGTCATATGAATACACGTTACTGCTCGTGAGAGCACATAAGCTGATGTACAAAAATGTCAGTATGTTAGTATAAACATTAATTAACAGGTCCATTCTTAATGATACAAGTACCTTTACAGTAGCCTAGTAATGACAATTATTGCTAATTTTCATTAATTTTATTAGCATGATAATTCTTAGCATTTAGCATGTTACATGCTATGCTAAGCTAATTGCTAATGATATCAGATTTTTAGCTATCGAGAACTGTTGATCGGCGCCCCAGCTGACAGGCGGTCGGGTCCAGTCGGTGACAATCGTGTTAATTCGTTTTCGCATTCACGACATTTCATTAAAACGCGCGGCGTAGAACAGCGTAGTCGCTTCATTCCATAAGTTAGCAGCAAAACGCAACTGTACGAATTCGCGCAATAAATAAAATTTATCAAAAAAAAGACGTGTGGCACTCGGGGACTGCCGCGGTAAAGCTATTGCATAGCATTTTGTATCAACTTATGCAATTATAATTTTATTTATTTATTTTATTCATGCAGTATTTCTTTTTCCTTGATATTAATTCAAGTTACACTTTTTGAGCGTGGTGACCGATAAGAAAACAAATTTTTCTATTATTAAATAAATAAAAATCGCACGCACACAACGCCGTGTCGAAGACTGCCGAACTGAAACGACGTTAGACGATGCACGGCCTCGCATCGGAGTGGGGAGCGTGAGGTTTTTTCGTTACGGAATTTCTGGATTCGGTCCCCGCGCTCAAGGCTCGCGATAGAAGCTATGCAATAGCTTAATAATTATTTTTTTATTTTTTATTTTAAGCTGCTTTTATTAATTTCATTATTGCTAATTCACTATTAGTAATTATTTATGATTGCGAATCCTAATAAATCCAACACTAAGCCCGAAAGCATATCGCGTGATTTAGGTTCCTTCTTTCGGCACCTGCATTAACGTTCTGTTTTCTTAGAAAACTAATAAAGCGAACGCCGCATCGCTTCTATATTTATTGAAGCCATTTTCTTGGTACACTCAAATATTCTCCGCGATAAAGGTAATAAATTGAAATCTATCGACCTGACATTTGGTGTAAACTTACGGGAAAAAAATTGTTTTAGAAATTAAGTTTTGGACAAGGTATTCATATACAGATATATATTAATACTAAACCAAAAAAAAACTAAACAAAAAAAACAGCTTATCTCCTAGCGAAAACAAAAAAAAAACCTAAATCTAACAGTAAATTAGACGAAATAAATATCATAATTATGTTTTCAATTTATTAGGCCTTCGTATCGTTTATTTTTAAATTGATTATCGTTGTTGATTTGGTTAAATTATATTTAAACGTCTGATTAATTAAAACTATAAGAAATAATACAACAATTAAGAAAATTCTTAATTGCAATTCAGTTTGTGACGTAGCGGATGCCGATGTTAAAATAAAAACCCGAAGATGATGTCACCTATTGTATATTGATTAAAAAAGGCGCAACTGGAACAATTTATAAAAAGGTAAATAACACAAATCACTGAACACAAACTTAAGGAATGGTTTGAAAGGTAGGGCTACTTACATAAGCGCCTTGGTAAAGTTATAGTTTTATTATAACAACAATAATATTTAAGCGTCGAGACAACCGCTCCAGACTCTCATAGGAATGAAAATTAGAGAACAAAAACAATAAAAAAAGTTGCTTAATTTAAAAACAGAAACAAAGAGAAAATTGCCAGAGAAGAGCGTAATAAGAACAGAGAGTTGCTGATACTGATATAGCGCCACGTTACAGTCAAAATATTAAAATATAATTTTTTTATTTGTTAAGTGGCTAGGCTAATGGCGTCATTATTAATAAACATGTAATACTGCCATAATTGTATTTGTTTATTTTATCAAACAAATGCCTCTACCAGGGCGTGAGCCTGGGACCTCGATTTATCATTGTTGACCACTATTCGCCGGCTGTCATTTTTTATTATGATAAAATCACAAGGATTTCCCAAGTGACTACATGGGGTAAAAAGGGCGTAAAAATGGGGGAAGGCAATGGGGCAGTTGCATGACTTGCATGTGTACGAACGACACATGATATAATAGATGGTGAAAACGACAGCTGTGAAATTACACACAATTGCTAAAGAAGGTATGTAAAACCTAAATTGAATAAAATAAAAATTCAAAAGACTCCCTAACTTCCATTAGATTGTAGCGTAGTTATATTTAACTACGTTATCTAGTTAAGTGGTGGATTTCGTATTTTTATTGAAGGTAGTCTTAGGATACTGGCAATTATCTTAGGGTCATCCTTCACATTTTTCTCCACATACCCACATCATGCGCACATATTGATACGCCCTCTTGCCGTGTATCTGTCGATCCTCAAGTACGCTCGGACGTAATTCGCTTTATGTTTTAATCGCCTTCGTATTAATCAGCAAAAAGACTATTTTCATCAGACAATTATCGTTCTGTGCTGTGTGAAGTGCTATCACATCAAGAAGTCCCGGTGGCACCCGGAGGAGAAGCAGAACATCAAAGGTTAGTGTGCATGGTTTCCTATCCTCTTTCCTTGATGTCATTATCTTGTTCTTCGTCCCGAATTGCCCAGGGATAATTGCCAGTGCAGTAGGATTCGCCTATATTCAAAACAAATAAAATACAGTCCACTATCATCAGTAAAATTAATCCCAGCACCTCGTGGTGCAAGTTATTTATTTGTTGCACCACCATTAAGTATAATTTGGTACTAATCATTCCAAAGTTCAATAATTATTTCATTTCTTCGATGTAAATTCGTTAGGACAGAGATTTTATAATGCTAATTTGAAGACGTACGATAACGGAGAACTGTGTCACATTGAAGCATTTCGAAACAAAACCATGCGCCACAAAAGTCATTCAATATTGTAATATTACACAGTCTTAGGTTGTTTACATATTATTGCTCGTAACTATACTTATCAATTCATCTATCTATTCTATCCCTGGCCCAATATAAGCCACATAAAAAAAACCTGAACCAAAATTACTATACCTTTGCAGAATCCCCTTATTATATCACGTCACATCACTCACCTGCGGACAATGAAACACATTAAGTTTTATTGAAGGCGCACTTAGCATAACTGAAGGGTTTATTGAAAGAGTATTTCCCTTATAAATATATGAAAAACTTGTAAAGCCGTCTTTTATATGAAGCAGTGGATTTTGAGCGCGCCGCGCGAGCGACGAGTGTCGCAGAGTACGGGCGACGCGAAAAGTGTTCGAGCTTAAATATTTTCTTTTCAGCGAAATGTATCGGGTATGATAAATTTTTACGGCATATTCAACTGCCATTACATCATTGAAGGTATTTTGAGTTGTATTGCTTTGGGAATCGGCGGGAATTTATAGAATGGAGGAACGGTTGTAGGAAAGTGGCGCCGTCTCCTTTATTCAGTTCTAGATACTAGAGACGATAGTGTTTTCTTTTAAGAAAATTGTGATGATTATATTGAGTATTTGTTTATGCATAGCATATTACATATACAATGAGTAGGCAGTAGTTAAAAAACATACAGTCAAATTGAGGACCTTTTTTTGAGGTCAGTTTAAGAGTCAAAAAGGTAGCATAGTTATGAAAAAAGTATACCTACAAAATAAAATGTATTTTGTAATTCAAACAAAATTAATCTAAACACACAGTAAAGTTTGATGACATTTCAGATTTTATCAAAGAAACTTAATTAATAGCCTTATTAGAAAACAAGTTTATTTAAAGCCACAAAATACAGTGATCCAATTAAAATAAACAGCGTTAGCTTTGTCATAAATAAAAGATTGGATTCAAAAGCTAAATTATACATAAGATGTAGCAACCATTTCCCCAAATTAGTTTTTAATCGTGATATTTTAAAAATAGAAACAACATTCCAAAAGCGACACAACAATTTTTACATTCGTAATTGAGTACAAAGTGTTTATATCAGCAATCGTTTCATTGAATATGATTCTATGTTATATTATACGCCATAAATTATTCATGTATCAAGTTCATGAATATTTAAACACAATAGAGTATGAAGTATGCCGTTTATTTCTGTGTTTATTTCATGTGAAGTTTAGTAAAAATCTGTTTAAAAAGGACTTGAACATATCGAGTAAATGTGGCTTTTTGGAGATAGGCGTGCAAATGTTTTGAAGTCTAGTTCAGATTTACAGATAAAAGATTGGGAGTGAAAACTACCAGATGAAAACTACCAATCTTATTTCGTGCAGAGCGCAGACTATTTTTTAAATTCTTTACAAATTATAATTACAACTTTTCCATTTGTAACTTATGTTCTTACCTGTACTTGAAAGTAGGCTGTACTAAAAATAGGGCACATTTAAATGAAAGAGTCTCGTCTTTCAGGTGAACTTTTGAATACCGCGGTCTACTCAGAAGGACTTCTATTCATAACAGAGAGGTAGATGACTGAAATTTAGAATATTTGATTTGTGTAGGATATCTGGATTGAAATTCTGCGAGCAGAGTTATTGATATGATTTCAGTACCTACTGACTTTTTAAAATATTTTGAGTTATATTATAATTTAATCAACATTACGCTCAATTTGAAACTTGGAAGCGACCAGGAGCACCAGACATTGTAGGTGCTTAGGGCGAATTCGACCTTTCGATTTACGACACTGGTGTAGTAATACCAAAAATGCTTTAGCTGTCAGTTGCGTACACGGCCAAAAATCGGCTGTGTACGCTGGACTCCGCTATTAAAGCAGATTCGGCCAATGGAATTTAAGCATAACACGTAATTTGGTCGAATTCGCCCATTCTCTGGTAATAAATACAATAAAATGTAAAAATTACATTTAAATTTGGAATCTGTTATTCCAAAAGAATAATCATTGATTGAAACACATTTTCGCACCAAATGAGTGTATAATATTTTTGTGAAACTAAAAATGGAAGGGTGCTTAAGAGAAACGAATTGCTGTGATAGCAGTTTTTGCGCTCTTCTCAAAAGTGGGTGAAATTTTCTAAAAACAATAATATATTGAGTTATCCCCCTTTTGGCTGGAGCTACAGATTTTATCGACATTTATCGACATTAGCATAATTATGATGTTAATAATTTAGTGTAATTGTTTCATGATGGCTTAAGAGCGGTATTTGTATCGATTATGCTTCTTGAGAACTTTGACCGAAGTGGTACTCAATAAGCATAATCGATACAATCGTGGTGGTGACGAATGAGAGCGTTGAGCATGGCGGCAAGGCGCCAATGTCCTGCTTCCAAATAGCCGGTATACCAAACACTAATCAACGCATAAAGGACCCACTTATTATTAGATATAATAATTTTGTAGGTGACTGAAAATTATAATTTCATAAGAAAATTATAAATTATTAAACAAAAACATGTTCCGAGTCCAATTAAAGAAAATACTAATAGACAAATGCTATTACACTGTGCAGGATTACTTAAATAATGGGCTGTAATCATTTAAATTTGTAAAGGATATATATATTTTTTATTTTAATTTTTGTTATTAATTTCATTTCTTGACATTATGTTTTTAGTATTATTATTGATTGCACTAATCTATAAATTCTTGTTATTTTTTAAAAATTATAATTATTTTACTAACAATATGACCTTAAATTTGCACGCCAGCATTGGCAAAACATGTTGAATCAATATTAAAACCCACTAACAAAAATATGCTTGTAAGTATGTTATAACACGTGTTTTTGCAAATAAATATTTCTTTCTTTCTTTCTTCATATAAAAATGCCAATACGCTTGTTTACAGGCATGCGTAAGAGCCAGAAAATAGCCTTGTGTAATGCCAAAATTTATAGTACAGAAATTATTATTTTACAACTGCTATGAATATTTTATGATGAGGTAAAAAAACTTGTTTATTAGTTATTAAGATTAGTGTGTCTAATATAGGGGTTCCTTTTATTTCATTCAACCAAATTAACAAAAAATATTGCTTAGTAAATTTCAAACAAGGAGAAAAATATTAATGTACCAAATATAAGTCACAAAGAAGAAAAAGAATATACCAACTGCTTTTCTTGCCTAGCATGCCGTAAAAGGCGACTAAGGGCGTATCGGGTACTGGGTCTGTGATTGTGTAGGCGATGAGCTAGCCACTTGTTACTCCTCTTTCACGATTTTTCATCTGACCAAACACAATTTTTGTATGGCTGAATGTGGTCTTAAGGTGTTACAGTGCTCCTTGGACTCTGCCTACCCCTTCGGGGATTACAAACGTGATTTTATGTATGAATGTATAAGTCATGACATTTTTATTCGAAGTGTCCCGTCTATCCCGCTACTCTATGACAAGTATAGTATTACACCTACCGCCACAGATTTCATACGCTCCGTAGAGATTCGCAGAGACGTGCGGAGTCGGGTTACAAGCGTAGTCAATAGAAGGATCCCCTGACGAAGATCGTGTGTCGAATAAAAATAATATCGCATGACTGTACCGAGCTGGGGAATTGTGGGAAAATAAGGAATTGTTTGTATTTCTTTCTTTATAAGGCTGCGAATTGAGATAGTCATATTGAGACGCTGACGAGGCTCACTGTTGGTATGACGAAATGTCTTTCGCCGAAGTTTTGTGAAGACAGTTATATTTATTTATAAAGACGTGGAGCTCTATGTTAGTTCGAATCTCGTTTGACATTAGGTGATTTTTTTTGACGACAGACTACCCTTCGGAGATACTTGAGCATAGTAAAAGTGGACTTTTACTATGCTCAAGTATCTCCGAAGGGCCGTATCTAAAATTATGTGATTTGAGATCTAGTCACTGAATAAGCTAGGCACATTTCCCGGTTATAGAAGCCGTAAATGTACACATACAAGTACATTGAGAGTTGAAGTGGAATGCACACAAACAAGACGGGATGATGATATTCGTAGGTTAGCTGGTGTATAACTACTTTGTTCACTCTTAATAAAATTAGTTCCGTGTGACGCCAAGAGATGGCGCTGAACGCTCTTACATCGCGCTAACGATGTCTCTTGCCTATGTAATATAGAGTAAAGAAAGTTTGTACGTAGTTAGCTATCCAATAAACCTGTTTGTACTGGGTTTGTTTGGTTTATGGTTCATACCTAAGTACACTCGACGTTATGATACCTTGACAACACGGTGGTTGTACAGCTGGTGATTGGTTTGGTGGTGTGATTTGTTCAAGGGATACTATATACAGCAGTAGACGATAATATATTGATGATGATAGCTCCGATGATGATAAATTAATTGTGTTTAGAGAATTTTCAGCCACCTTATAGACGAGGGGATAAAGGACGCAATTATGTAGCCCGGTACCCAAAGGTCAAAGGTGATTATGAGACTTATGTTCTTTACCCACGGCACGACCTGCGTAGGTAAGAATTCTACAAAACCTTACCCACGACACAGCCAATTACGTATATGGAAAGACTTCAGCAAATTCATTTGTTTGCAAAACATTCGAATAACTAATTGATCAGCAATTATAATATATTATAGACGCTCAAAGACATTGACATTGAACTATAATATTGACCTACAACTTTAGAATACAAAGTTTCATGTCAACATAAACAATTTACTGTTTCGAAAACTGTCGAGAGATAAGCTCGGAAACTAAATATTTATTTTATGCAAACTCGTTTAGTTGAAGACGATAAAATATATTTTATTGTGGCAACACGACATAACACCACAGCTGCTAAGTTTAGCCCGGATAAAGATGTGATCAGAATATTTGGAACCATCTTTGTATGAAATGCCAATTTTGAATTGAGTGGCAGTAATTGCTACAGCTATATGCTTTAACTCTATACCAGACGTAAAATGAGTTAAATTTGCCTATATCTTCGCGAATTCAGCGTGTTAATATTATGTTATGTAAGAAATATGAGGAGTTTGAGGAGCTATCGCCACTCTGAACTCGGAATGGAAGTATATCTGATGTTTTTTTTTTATTCCAGTCCTCTAACATAGCGTCAGAGCCTTCTTCTATCCATTAATATTTATTTAATTCTTTCATTCCAGTTCTATCATTTATGCCTCTCGTACTTTCATGCCTCATACTTTGTCTTTCTCTTCTTCGCTATCATTCTTAATTTTCCTATTTTTCTACTTATTTATTTAATCTACTTTCTCAACACAGGGTAGGGTTTGATGAAAGTCAGGGTTGGGGTGAGGTTTGTCTTTATTTATTTACTTAGTATATCTGATGTAACAACCACTTGCGGCATTGTGATTTTGCTAGTTCTTAGAAATTGTCTTAGCGAATGTGTGCAAGTTAATGGACTACTCAAACTTATTCAGCTCTATTCAGCGTTTGTCCACAGAAAACGCCAGTTTTGTATGGAGCTTGTTCAGCTTTCCTCGCCTGTTCAACTGCGTGAACATCTGAGACTGCGTGAAATACGCTGAATGGAGTTGAATAAGTTTGACTAGTCCCTAAATCTACTGCACTATATTTTTAATTTTTGTAACTACGACTTATTTATAAATTCGCACTTGGATACCTACGCAGCATGGAACGATCAACGACAATCATTTATTTAGACAGCTGTTTTTCTAGCTGTACACATAACTGCCATATCAGATTACCGGTAACACCCAGAATTATGCAAACATATTTAGTTGAATCACTAGTTGATAATGTGAATCGTTTATAAATACCTACATCGACTCACCAGGGCCTGAGTAGCTCACATGAAGCAATAAAAAATATGCGGATTTCTCTTTATTGAATATTTTATTGGTTTCTAAGTGTTCGAAGAGATTTGTGCTGAGAATGGACCACAATACATTACAATGTTTAGGCTAAAAGCTTTGCGGTGTAATGATTTGAATCATTCTGTTTTGATTTGTGTCAAAATTGCTTTGGGAACATTAGTGCTTGAATTCTAGAGTGGAGACCGTGACTTAGGGAACGTATTATGGGACGCTCTGCGACAAGATGGGATGACGATATTCATGGCTGGAGTTGGCTGGATGTTACCTAGATATCAATAATAACTTGTCATCTAAAATAATTTTAAGTTTTACCTTCAGCACAGATCTATTTCTGTTTGGCAACAGTCCAGGATACCCTTGCTATAGCGTGCAGGGCGAATGTCCTTTCAGGAATAGCTTACAAATGTCCAGATCAGGATTCAACTACCGGTCCGAGCCAAAATAGTACAAGTTCTATAGTACATGATCCTAGATAGTCTGTAGTGTACATGATCCTAGATAGTCTTCCGATATTTCAGAACATCTTAGTTTTAGCAAATATGCTTATTCAATCATAATGAGGGTTGGGAGGCTAGATATTAAGGCAAGACAGTACTAACGACGACTATCCAGAAAAATCTTTCTTTTTTTGTAAATCTAACAAAATCCAAAAGAACGTGAAGTAGATGAAGAGGTCTGATTTGGTTTCTTTGCTTCTCGACGTGTAGATTTTGTAAACGTAAAGTCATGTGGAGATTGGTCGTCTCACGACCAAAGCTAAAATTGTAAAAATGTTTCCAGGCTCATAATAGCTGATTCTATTCCCTTCTATGAACTAGCAACTGAAATTGTCACTTAAGATTACTATTCAGTAATTGAAACATTAAACGAAAGGCAGTATAAGGACAATAATTCGTAATAACGACTTGGCATCGTTGCTTTGAACACTAAACGTCGCGGAACGGGTACTTACGAGCGCATAGTAATTTATAACAGTAAGGGCATGACGTAAAATAGCGGGTGAAAGAAATTGCTTAAGATATGAGTCTAAAAGCGAACATGGACTTGCTCAGTCTAATTATTAATCAAAAATAAAAGCGATAGATTGTGTTTTAGATGAAATTAGCTTAGCAAAACATCCCATTAGTACTCAGAGTATGAGCCTAATGAAAAACTTTTCTTTAAGAACCCAAGGATTTGGAGAACCATGGATAAGAAAATATGACCTCACTATTAGGTACTCCTGAATGATTTTATAGTTTTCTGTTCGGTGTGAGTTCAGAAATGTTGAGTCAGTTCAGACATACTACTTACAGACCTACATAGAACATCAGATGGCAAGGATGCAAACCTGGGCCACCTCAAAAAGCCTTAAAGAGTAAAAGAACTTCTGCTGTTCCATTAGAAAATGCTTTAAGATGTCTTTAAATCGCTAATACCCTTCGTAGGCTAGGCTTTACAGATTATATAATAAATCGCAAGTTCTGAAGTATTATCTAACTTAATTCATAAATTAACGCTTCATTACGTTGTATCTGTTTAGGCTTCAGCACTGGCCATTAATGTTTAAATTGTGAAGGTCATCGCGCTTTCATGTTAATGGATCTAAGGGCGTTATTTAAAATTTAATTTTGGCAAAAGTTATTTATCTTTGTTAACATAAACAGAGAACAAACAACGGAAAATTCGAGCTTATTAATATTACTCTCGCTTCTATAGATGTTCCTATAGAGCATCTTACATTTTAAATTAAGATAATTCACATTAATAATTATATGATGTTATGAGAAGATATTTTTGAGGATGACAAGGCTAAGTTAGTAGAAGACTTATTAAAAACAGATTTAGTGTCACATTGTACCCTGTAACTGATAAGCCAAATTTTACCATCGATGTTTTCGCTCGCAACACATCGTCTTCGCCCTTAATACTATCTAGCTTGTATTTACGCTCAATGAGACCGTGTAAATACAAAAAAGAAATTCGTTATTATAGTTTTTTCCCCAGATATTTCTATTTCCTTTGGCTTTCCGTGCCTTTGATGTGTTTTCCTTTGGAGTGTCGGTATACATACATAGAACACCGACGCAATTGTGTTACAAAACAGAAATGAGATTCTTAAAATGAAAACGGGGCAATTCCATTTCATATTACTTACAGTCGTAAAAGACAAATCGTTTACTTTAGTTACGACAGTTATGTGCTAAATAAAGTATTAATATGTATTGCCTATAAAAATGAATATCTTACGGGAGTCGTGAGCTCAGAATATTGTGTGGAGACGGCCATTTCAATGAGAATTTGTCAGAGCTGTGAATGGCGCGTTATATTAATTCATGTGACTAAATTTGCACTGAGAATGTGGAAGTAGTTTGTGTTCTGAAGAGCTTTTCTTTTTTGTTGTAAAATTCTCCCATGTAGAGAAGGCAAAGGGAACGAGGCCAATACAGCCAAGTCTTCGGTATTTTAATGTTTTCAGTAGTTGCATTGAAATGCAAGTGTAATACGCTCCAATGCGTCTTGGGAGAGTTTAGCGTCAAACAATCGATGGCAGACGCTGTGGTGTTACTTACATGAGGTGGATTACCACAAAAAATCTCATCGTTTTTCACACCACCTGCACATTGCACATTGCTCATCATTATTGACACTAATTACACAAAACTACATTGTTTTTACGCGACAAGATCCACTCCGAAACAATATTACAATCACTGAAATAAAAATCACGTCCGCCAAAGTAGAATGGCGCCAAAAACCCTTTGATTCGCTTTTCTTTTTTTTTCATGTTGTAGTGTTATCTTTACTTACAGCAATCAGTCCAATTAATAAAACACTATTTGTAAACACACACTTAATGTTTATTTATTGTAGTTCCACAAATACAGTTAAATATTTGGTTGCAATCTACTTAAGACCACACGCACTGGCTACATAGAAATTTAGACACTAATTTCTTTCTCGCACCATCCGCAACTGAGCCTTGTAACCACATGAACGAGTAATTTACTCATTCTTTACATCATGTATGGTCATTTCTCTTCTATAAAAAATATCATTGTTACTGTATAAGTCCGACGGCTTAATTTTATAAATTAAACTAAGCAGATGGTTTTCCTGTAGTGTTGGAAGGTCTAATCGTTGAGAGGCACAACGGTCGGTATTTACATTAAAATTACGACACCGACTATACAACCTGCCGACAAAATGCATTGCTCTTTCGTCTTAATTATGAAGGCGATAGCACTCTTAAAACTAATATTGGCCCAACGTGATGGGTTATGGAAGAACGCCCGAGAGAGCATTTAAAAAAACAATGTTTATGGAATGACAAGAGAAACTACTTAACGTAGATGAATCCATAAAACTCATCGTTTTATTATTAACGCTTTGAGAACAGAAACGCGGACTGTATAATTTAGATATTGAAGTAAACTACGATACGGTTTTGTTTTATTTGCTATAAAACAAAACCATAGTAGTTTATTCTATTCTATTTACATTTTGTCTAGAAATTATTATTTTAACCAAATTTATGATTCAGTCGGTTATTTCAGCATTATATGAATACTTTCAAGATTTGTTCAATCATAAATGTTTTTATGCTCAAATATTTCTAGCTAATTCATGTATTTTAGCTACAGAAAGTTTCAAATGTAATTTTGTTTTAGAATTAATTTGGTCTAAAGTTTATTGTCAAACTATATACACGGATTGATATTTTCTTGCTCAATTAAATGGCTTATACAGTATGTGCGGTTCTTAGCTACCTTTAACAATAACAGCTGTCAATAGTGACATCTGCCGCTAATGTCAGTTTCAAACGCTCCCGTTCCCGCTCGCACCCTCACCACGTCTTCTCCATAATTCTTTGTTTTATCGTTTTGCATGGCACATTACTGTTTGTTACTGAGCGTACATTTACCAGGAAAGCAATCTATTTCTGCGTCTTGGTAATGTTCGTTGGGAACTTTATCTTTTGCAGCTAGTGATATAGCGTTATTGTCTAGGGGTTTTTTTCAATTATTCTCGCCTTTGAAGATACTTTATTGATAGTAATTTGTGTTTGACGCTACTCAAATATATACGATATGGACTAGGAATAAAACATCAGAGATATTGGGCCTCATAATGAATTTGAAGCAAATCAAGGATTTTAATAGCTGCGCCTAAAAATTTTTCCTTTTAAGGAATGACACAAGTGTTCAAATGAAAATAAATTGGATTATGCAGTCCATTGAGTGCCGGAAAGCGCGAGAACTCTCAAGTCACCTAAACAAGCAATCTCTATTATTCATGTCAAATTATAAATGTCACTACCGCTTTCCCCATATTGTGGCGCTCCCAAAAGATACTCATGATAAATTATGTCCATACGAGAAATCGAGAAGGCTTATGAATCGAAATTCCGTGTCGATATTAATACGACTTGGCGTCTGAATAGATAATAATAATGGTTAAACTATGAATAACAAATCTGTGCCTACACGAAGCCGTTAATGTTGAAATATTGAGCGATGGCGAAAGGTATTAAATCATTCCGTTTGTGATATCTTGCAGCCGATAGTTGGACAAAGTAACATCTTGGGAGAGATTTCAGTTGTGCCTTCGGCGTTGTCCTAATTAATTGACAAGCGATCGTTGGAATAGACAATACTAGACAGTTCGAAGTCGAACTTACGGATTTTACCAATAGTTCAATATGCTGGGAGAAAATGTTTTCGTTCACTATCCTTTACTGGCACATTCTCGTTTATGCCCTCGTCTAAGACGTGGCTGAAATCAGACGAGATTGATTCCCTTTTGTATCTACAAACGTCATTGATGATGAGTTATGCTTGTAACATCGTCCACGGCATAGTAACAATGCAGGTTAGTGGGTAGAAACCGTTGAAAAAGCATCTGGAACCAACGGCTTTACTTGCCTTCGGATCTACGGAGCTACTCGTGATCACAATGATTTGTCATTCCTCCAAGCTTTAAGCAAGGCGAAGGTTAATTCATTTGTGTTATTAGACATATGTAATTGTACTTAAAACTTAAGCTATTCATGAATTACTATACATAACAGAATTTACTTTCTTAAATTCCTTCATAGAATGAACCCTGCATTAAAAGGGGGCAAATGATACCGTAAAAGGTTCTGAAATTTAGTACCCTTACGTATAACGAGTATGCCGTCACAATTTACACAAACAATAATATTCTTGGTGCGTGAAAACGAATCCATCAGGGAACGGGTCGTGTTATTCTCCATTGAAGTACATTTTTTAAAAAATATAAAAAAGATCTGCCGTTTCATTTGACTAATGGGTACAAATTGTATACATTTTTAAGTTGAAAAGTCTGTGTAGTTATAATGAGTGTGGCTAGTCTGTTTATCGAAGAACGACTTCTTCTTCTTCTTTTTGCCCTTTTCCCACTCTAGGTGGGGTCGGCACAACATGTCTTCTTCTGCCATTCTCCTATAGAACGTATAGTCGTTCTCCTTTAATTTAAACCAATTTACCATAATACAATTCTAAACACAACATTCATATTTTCTTCGCCACTTAACTTTGCTAAGAGGTATTTTGCGTCATTTTGCTTGCTGTGCGCCTTATTTTTTTTATACCACCAGGGTTGCAATCATAAAAGAATAAAGCATAAAGTACACAGATGGGCAGTGGTCACCGTAGCCTATGGACGCCTGCAACACCGAGGGCATTACCAGCGCGTTGCCGACCCTTAAAAAACCTTTACATGCCCTTTTTGAAGGACTCCATGCTGTAGTCTCTTGGGAAAGCCTCACCAGGGAGTTCATTCCACAGCCTAAGCGTAAGAGGAAGGAAATTCCTCCTAAAACGCACAGTAGGCGTCCATTTATGCTCTGAAGTTGGAATTATATGTGAGCCTCTGTGTGCTGGACTTTCCACCATTTATTCTAATAATGGTAAAAACTTGTCCGTTGTTAACCCATTACTTAGCTGTCTCGATACTGGATTTAGCAATTCCTTTACGACTGGTCGTTGGCATGTTGCCAATCTTACTAGAGAACATTATTTGGTGACCAAAATGTTTGTATGTGCCAACTGCCAAGGCCATCGTTTAGAAATGGGACGACTGGTAGTTTTAGTCCGAAGTGTCTTAGTCAGTTAACAATATGGACAATAAAGGTCGTGAATATGACGTATATATGAAACATTGAATTAAGTCTATCATTTATGGTATTATACTGAATAGAAAAACAACCAAACAACAACAATAGCGTTACCCGACAAACGGAAATCCTCATTTTAGAAGGAACTATGTGAAATAGTTTGTCGTCATGCCTGCAGTTTTCTCTTTAGTGGCTCTAGCAATTCCCGCATATGGGACTCATTTCGTCCTCAGCCGAAATACTTCCCACTGCTGCGCATAGGCCTTCCTCATAAAAATACAAATATTTACAGGGGTTGGGATTCTCCTGTTGAGTTTTTAAAAAAACGTGTGTGTACGCGCGCGTGTTGTTTGTATATGTATACAAACCATAATCCTCATGTAGAAACACATGAGGATTATGGGCCGTAACACCACCACGCTAGCCTAATTCGGGTTGGTGGCAAGAAACGGTTGCAATAGCAACCGGGACCAATGACGTAACGTGCCTTCCGAAGCACGGAGGAGACCGAGGTCACAAATTTTGGTCACCCATCCAAGCTTGACCATGGCGAAGGTAGCGCACGAAGCATTACGCCACCGAGCTCCTCATAGTAAAATAGTTCGTTGCATTTTATTTTAATTGGTAATAAAACATCCATTGCCATGAGTTTCAATTGGGATCCTCCAGTACCTACATTCGTGCTTGGGTAGTCACCACTTCCACCATCCTGGTACCTAAGATGGCTTCCACTTTTGTTCCACTTCTCTCCAGTAATTTAACTTCCACAATTTATCATCTATATTCGTATGTAATTAGACCCCCATATCAAGGCTTCCGACATTCCATATTTGAATTAACGATTCAAAAACCGCTATGCCTCTCATTAAATCGATTCAAGTGACCTTTCAATCGATTACTCGAATCAAGTGAGCATCGGTGAAAGTTCCCGCTTTATCATCGGTATAAAATGTTATTGAGTCGGTTCCCATTGCGACTACTAATTAGATAAAACACTACCAATTATAGATAGTTTATGGTGCTAAACTATCTACCGTCCACTTCTTTCGTTTGTGTTATCTATGGTATAAATTTTAAGCATTATCTATAATAAGATGCGTTCTTATTGGGCTTTTATTAAAGCTTCATGTGTTATCGGGCATAGGACGATCTGTGGGGAAACGTTTATCTTGCATCATTTTTAAATTAGACTTTTATGTGATGGAGCTTTCGTTGCCAATGTAATAATGAGTGGCAATATTTTCTGTGTCATTCACTGGAGAACAGCCCTTAGGTACATGTTTCAAAATAGTAGTTTATGCCACTGTCACTTACATTCACTACTTTATCTACACTCATTATTCAAAGATAAAAAATTATTTTATTTATTGTTGGCTACCTGGAAAACATTTGCCATAGTTTTGTGCGTTTTAAAGAAAAATAAGTGTTGTATAATGAGTCCAACCTGTTGCATAATGGTCATTATGTTACATTTTACATTTTAAAATGTTCGTTTTTATCATCTGTGTTAAAAAGTATGTCATTATGAGTTCGAGTCTGAGTTCATAATACGATCATTATAACATGAGTGTAGATAATAGTACATTATGGTACAAGTGTGTAATGTTGGTGATTACCGCTGAGGCGCATTGAGGCCCGAGCCGTCAGGCGAGGGTCTTAAGGAGTCGAGGACGGTAATCATCAATACACACGTGTATCATACAACGTTTTTCAACACACTTCTGAATAATAGATATTTTTCCTTTGAGTTTTCTGGTAGTAGACTTTCCATAACGTTCTGGGCTTCACATCTTATATCGGGCGGTGTACAACATAAATCATTTTGTTCATAAATTGTATTTGCAGACATCTTAATTAATAACTAACTAAATAACTTCAAAAGAGAAAACGAGACGAGTTGTGAAAAATGTTTCGTAATGGCGGGAAAAATTAATCAGTTTTCCTATGCGCGCGCATCGGCCATAGACTAATAAATTTCGTAATGGCGGGAAAAATTAATTAGTTTTCCTATGCGCGCGCATCGGCCATAGACTAAAAAATGAGGTTTCTTTTTTTTGGGCTTTTCGCGGATAGCTTTTTAGCGCAAATGTAACCGTAACTCAACCAATAATATAAAAAAAAACTATTACTCACTCGTGAATAATAGTAATGAAAAAGTCACAGTTTGATTATAGGTGCCATTATGTGCCTAATTGCCATGGGATTAGAGCCACTTTATAAGGAAGTGTGTTGAAAAGCAATTTACAGTACTTATTCGTCGCCATTTTAGGCTCGCGGTTGCCCTTTCAAGTTCCAACATTTTATTTTATTTGGAGTTAGACTTACTTATACAACAACAAGATCAAGATCATGGAGTTACTCGGGAAGTTGGTTGTCTACTTATTTTTTTGCTTACCTGAAACAAAATAAGAGCAAAATTTATTATCGCACAATCAAATCATTAGAACAGAGAAATAATCATAACTTCAACATGTGCTTTAAGACGTTATACAGAAGTCTAGCTTTTAATTTAAGTACTGTTCTGCCAAAACAATAAAAGCGTGTAAAAAAAAATCCATAACTAATAAATTGCTTCTGGCATACCTACTCTTTTCCTTTTCACAATGCCCCGTTATTAGGTATTAATATTAGGTCCTTACCTATGAAATTGGTGTTTTGTATGGAGATTTTGGGGAATTCTGCATTTTCCATACTAATTTTGTTTTTAGTTTTCTTCACAAAGACAAATCCAAAGATAATATATTTGGCATCTATCATTAGACAAGCTTTAGTAATATGTGTAATATCACACTGCATAAAAATTATTTATCGTTTTTAAGTGGATGCAAATAAAATGATGTATTCGGGAGGCACTTAAAAAGAGTTGTCTCCTTGTCCAATTTTAACACAATTAAACTTACAACAAATTATCAAAACAAATCAAAAGAGCTCAAAAATATAGTCTATTTTTAGACGAGGTCATTATTTTTTAGGAATACTCTGAATCTTAATAGTTACAGAAAAAATACTAAGAGAGAAAAAAAACACCAATTTCATAGGTAAGGACCCAATATAAGAACAGCAATGAATATCATTACCGTCAGAGGACGGAGTGATTTACTGCCGACCAGCAGAATGCAGCAAAACAATTTTTGGTGTTGTTCAGGAACCTGACGGTTTTAGGTACGCTGTGGATTCGTGTGTAGATTATACAGCAGTGTTGCAAATACATTTTGATCTGAGACAAAAGGTAAACAAAGAATTTGTGGTTCTCAAACTTTTTATCCAATTCTGGCACAAAATAATATGGGCTCCAATTTTTTTTAGCCATACTTAATATACCAATATCGTCAATGAACATAAACATTATTTATTTGTGAAATGAAGTAATGTTTTACGAGTATTAGGTATGTTAAGTGTATTTAAAAACAAGCTATCATTGCTATCATCCAAATGATACTGAATATGAAATATAACAATTAAATTCAAAGTAGAATCAAGGTGTCATTAACATGTTATGATCTTCATCTTCTTTTGAAAGTATTTTATACGCATAATAAAAGTTTGAGAATACTATGCGTTTTAGGTCTTTTTAGTAGCAACGATTAATTAAGTAATCTAAAATTACGTTAAAAATGTTATATTTTTGAAGTAAAAATACCAAAACATTATTGTGGGTGACAAGTAATTACTTAATTTACATAATTTAAAAAGTTTGTAATCTTAAAATATTAAATAATCGTATGTTTTTGATAAAACCTTTCGGCAATGAGCAACGACATCTTAAAGAACCCTTTTTATGGTTTGTTTACATTTTGTCTCAGATCAAAATGGATAGACTATAAATGACTACACGGTTGGCAGATTAACAATTAATTTGAATCGACACGTGTAACACAATTAAACTTATCTATTTAAATCATAACCGTGAGAAGTAGTGCCATGTTGAACTGATCACAAGTAGTTACACAATTAATATTTACATTTGACAAATAGACTTAAGTAAATTAATTTATGATTGTAATTATTTACCGAAGGACATGTTTGAAGTTTGTGTTGTGAGGAAACGAAAAAAATGCGTGCAAATTATTGCAATGGTACGTAACTTTTTCTTATGATATTTTTGCGGGTCTTCTGACAAATATGAAGCTTATATTTGTTTGAGTGCCAACGTTACGTCCTGCATCCCGATATTCCCATGGGAATGGGTGCCGCACGAGTGAAACCGCAGGAAGCCACTAGTATACAATATTCACTAAAAGTGAACTTGTCATCTATTTACCTATACCAAATTTAATTAGTAAGTACTTTTTATAACTTTCGTCTAGCCGTAATAAATAATAAGGTCGAAATTATACTTAAATTTTTATTACAAAAACCATTTTAGGAAAATAGTGTATCATATTGCAAATAAAGTTCGGGCGTCGTATAACGTTTATTTGATATCTTAGACAACTTTTATGAATTCATAACTTCTTTATTTTTACTCATAAAACTCAATTAGATATCGCATTTGTATGATGTTATCAACCTAACTGTAAACAAGCCACTGAACATATAACATCATTTATTATGAATCCATCATATTCTGCTACGAAAACTTATGGCAGCATCTGTGACATATTTCTAAAAAGAAACAAAAGTTTTCGAAGCTGCGTTCGATTTTTAAAAACTTTTGTATTGAAACCAGATTAAAAAATAATCGATTGGCCAGTAGTAGTAGAAGGAATGATAAACAATTTCAAAGGATACATTGGACATTTTGAAAAGGGTATTGAAACAAGTGACTATAAATTAAAGTTTTAAGTGACAAAAGTGTTTAATATACCTACAGTTATAGTATTAGTAAGTGAGCGACTGACTGCGAAACACGAGAAATCAGCAGAACAGCAACTTACAGACATTAATTTGAGATACATATAAAATGAGCAGCTAATATTTGTTTGAGTGTAAACGTTACGTTACTTCTGCACTTTATTCAATATTTGACAAATAATTTTTTTTATATTGAGCGGCATTTTGTCATAAATTAAATGTTTCGAATACAAAAATTATAATGTCTACTCAGTTTAGACAAAGAGGAGGCGGATTTGTGTCGATACAAATGTTTTTAAGGGTCATAAAAAATAACCTTAACCTATCTATGATTATTCATATACATTTCCTAGGAATTTTATACGAATAGTATATTGAAGTTGCCCTCTCTGTATTTCTAGTCGCTCACTTAGCTATGTAGTCTCACGGATAGTATTTTAATATCTGAAAATCTTACACAAATTCATACCGATTAAGTTATTAATACAGTAGGTATGTCATTATCAGTCGCAAAGTTTTCCTTTATTCAATCGTTTTATTATTCACTTTTTGAAAATAGAATTTGCTGAGCAAACTGAGAATAACAATCCGAAGCCTTCTAAATGACAAGTTTGAAAATAGAAGTCGCATTTTTTTGTATTAAACAAAGGCTGATACGGCAAAATTAATCTTATTGGTTACATAAAACAAACGAATATCGAGTAAAGAGTGTAATAAGATAATCAGATGGCACAAAAGATAGGGTACTATTTATTTTGATATCGGATATCTCTATCGCTTTGTAAGCGAAATGCAAATGTTATTCACAGATATTCTTGTTATTCACTATTTGTTTTTTATTGGATATATTGGATTATAGTTCATATCGTAAGTAGGCATACAAAATTATAACACAAACACAAAAAATTGAATATTATAATAATATCGCCATATCTAGACGTTGCAGGTTTGAATCCATTTGTTCTGTGATGTATATGACAATTTTGTATAGGGTATATAAAAGTCATCTAATATCTAGGTTATCTACAGTAGTCGATTGGTGTGTATGTAAGTAGTTATTTTTTATTTGCCACGTAGTGCCAGCCTTATCAAAATAACTATGAATTTCGCAAGCTCTTAAGAATCTGAGCTCTCTGTTCCTTCTTTACTCTGTGCTGCGGTTAATACCTGCCTTATACCAAGGCTGTACCACTGTAGGTCGTAACCATTCAACATTTCGCAACAACGGCCTCTTTGTTTGTACAACACACGGGTATCTTTACTTTATCGGTGTTTTATCGGTATTATCGGGTTTTATCGGTCGCCGACACGAATAACGATTCAGCGTGGAAAGCGTGGTAAGTCATATGAACAAACATTGACGGTCGTTTTTGCTTATTCAAATTTAACGATAATTTATTACATAAAATACTGAGAACACGCCTTATTTCTATTATCATATATAGACTAATTTATTTATTTTTTTCAGGGACACTTTTCAGGGAAGCCTCTTCAAGAGCCTAGACTGGCAAGAAGCAATTAATAATTTGAACTCAGTTTAAATCTAATGGCGTTACGTTTATTACGCAAGCAAGTTCTCTACGCGTTCATGTGATAGGTATTTGCATTATGTTAGTGCAATTTCGCAACACTACATGGTCAAAAACACATTCAAACACTTGAAAATTTGAAAATTTTACACAATCAATATTTAAAAAAATATTGTTTGCCCAACCGGCTACAAAACATAGAAACTCACAAAGGATTTGAACATAAACTACAGTGCAAAATTTTCCCCAGAGTCTAAACAACAACATTCGAAATTCGAATTTTAAAAGTAGAGGCAAAGACATCGCGGGTAAACTGAATCAAACGACTCTCAGCGTGGAAACCCGCGTTTCTATAAAATACCGATAATGCTACCATCGTGCATTGCCATTGTATGCATGCATGCATCCTGCGAGAGCATGAATCTTTTCACAGAACCCGTTTATTTTACCTCTTACGCTGTTGTGAAAGCGAAATCGAGTAAGATGTGTTTATTTGCTGCAGCGAGATTATTCAAAAGATCTTATGGACTACTGAGAATCAGTTGGTATGTTTGTTGAGTTAAAGAATAGGTAATAATATTACTAGCATTCTCATTTCTCGAATCCAAAAATAGATTTCTCAAAATAATATTTTGACTAATCTTTGTGTAAATTTGTTTAATTTCTGTCGCAATATTTCCCGGAAAATTGTGTTGAAAATATTTATGTGGTTTCGTTCTAAAAAGAGTTTCTGCGTCAAATGAAACGTTTGGCTTTGATGGTGGAAGTGAAGTTTAATTATTATTTTATTTCTTTATGACAGTATGCTTGCGGTTTCGTGGGAGAGGCGTCTTCTTTATTAGACATTATTTTTACTTCAAAAAATAAAACTAAAAGCAAAAAAAAAATTAAGTATATATTTGTGTTCTATAAATTTGTTGGACGATTTTATTTTAATAGCAAATTTCTCGTACCTTTTATGTTTTTGTTCAATAACACTACCGCTCAATTAAGATGTTTCACATGTCCTAAAAAATATTTTCTTTTATCTAGTGAAACGAAATACACCATAGACCACCGTAGACTAAAAAGTGTACTCCACGATGAACTCAAAAGAGGTTCTAAATTTAAATTAGAACCTTAAAATACAAAAATTTCGAACATTCCAAATTCCAAAACTACTCTCCCTAATGCCGTCGAAAACAAAAGAACTGCCCTTTAAAGACATTTAATATTTAGCGGACGGGATCTTGTCCCGCCGTTGTCCAATTTAGGCGAACATCGCGTGCCTCCGCGAGCAGGCGTTATTGGTTCACGTGAATTTACGAGCCGCCATAACCTGTTATAACTAGACATAAGCGTTAAACCGTTACCGGAGCACGTGCTTATTAAATTCCCAAAATTAAGTGTGGATTTTTTGAGGTTTTTTGTGGTTCGGTGATTTTTTCGCAACAAAAAAGGTTAATAGAAGTTAGGAGATACCAGGCTCTGATTATGACTATAGGTATGCCTTTAAAAGGTAGCGATAACCGAGTAAAAGGAAACTTCTGGAGTTCTTCCCTGTTGGGGATTGATGGGCAGGGTATATGTAACGTAGTGCAACCACGACCAAATGCTCACGTTCCTTCCGAAGCAGCTCAAAGGTCACTCACATCTAGGGCTTGCCATGGCAAAATATACCTAGTATACTATACAAAATATTCATTATTGAAACCTAATCCTTACAACTTAAAATCCGTACTTAAGGCTCTATTTTGAGTCTCTTAAAAAAACTGACACAAAATCATTTAAATTGTTAATTCTATCCACTACAATCCCTTCATATTTATTTCTCCTCATTTACGCGTTCCTCACAACTCCGAATTATTATTACAAATCTACTCGTAATATTTCAATTCGAACCCTAATTGTTCGATGTCGACAAACGACCACTTGTGCCCCTTCGATCTGGCTTCGACAGATGGCGCGCAATCATTAGTAACTAGATCCCACATTGTATGTGTGTCAGTGTGATCGCGAGTTTATCGGGACAAATGGCGATTGTTGTTTATGGCCGACCCTGGCACTGCTAGACTGATAACTAGATTGGAAAGAACAAGTGAAATCATGCTTATTTTTAAGACTGATAAATACCTACAATAGGTTTTTCCGTTTCTTTACTACGAGTGTATGTGTAACAGTGGAAACTTTGCTGATTTGTGTGCCATTTGTAATCAATTTTGTTCAGAATTATTTTATTCGTAAGTTTCTCAAATATTAATAAAAAAAATGTGGCTCTTCTGCTAGTAAATGTTAAAGTTTTTTTCAAATTTTAATGTCAGTCCTAATATTTATACCTACAATAGAATCCTTAGTTTTTTTTTATGTATGACAGGTAAGCTTTTGATCTTCATCTCACCTGATGGTAAGTGACGATAAGGCTGGTAGAAGCGAGCTTACCTGTAATCCTCAACAACCGAGGAACTGGCTATCTTACCTCTGATTGCCGGAACACAGCAATGCTTATAACATTGTTATTATGGCGACAAATTTAGGTAAGACGGTGGTAGCTAGCCATGCGAGCAGAAAAACCTCTGCCCCCGCGCAGAATCTAACCCCGGACCTGCCGATCTACACCCGGTGGTGTCAACCACTAGACCAGAGAGGCGGTTAAACAATAATAGCTTATTATTATCATCGATCACACAAACCCCAGGTAAGAGGAGGTTCATTACCCCTGTTTCTTGCCATATCTCCTATCGCAGGTGAGCTGGAGGAGATTCTTTAAGGAATAGAATTAATGTGTTCTCTCTATTTCTGTTCTGTGTACAATAAACTGTTAAATAAGACTAAGGCTTGTGTTATGAGGGATTTTGGTTTCCTAACGGACACATACGTATAAGTTTTTTTGATAGAAATATTAGGTCCTTACCTATGAAATTGGTGTTTTTTTTTTCTCTCTTAGTATTTTGTCTGTAACTATTAAGATTCAGAGTCTTCCTAAAAAATAATTACTTCGTCTAAAAATAGACTATATTTTTGAGCTCTTTTGATTTGTTTTGATAATGTGTTGTAAGTTTAATTGTGTTAAAATTGGACACGGAGACAACTCTTTTTAAGTGCCTCCCGAATACATTTTATTTGCATTCACTTAAAAACGAAAAATAATTTTTATGAAGTGTGATATTACACATATTACTAAAGCTTGTCTAATGATACATGCCAAATATTATCTTTGGATTTGTCGTTGTGAAGAAAACTGAAAAAATTTTAGTATGGAAAATGCAGAATTCCCCAAAATCTCCATACAAAACACCAATTTCATAGGCAAGGACCTAATATATGGACTCATCACACAACCATCTGTCCGTTCTAGACTTGAACACAACCTCAGAGATGCCGATTTCCTTGAAACCGGCGCCGGCGCGGCGTTTCAACCAGCCGGCCACGGACGTCGTCATAAGTAGCAATGCAGAAGACTTTGTAGTCAATAATACTGTATTATACCTAAATATGTTCTCGCCTTTATTATGGCAAAGATTCCAGCCTTCCACTTGCTACGATCCTCACGTCACGCACAGCCCATCTGTGAAAGGTGCTTTAGACCTGGTCCTTGTTAAGAACTTCCTCGTTGTTGAGTCGTCCTCAGCCTATATACGTCCCACTGCTGGACACAGGCCTTTTCCATGGAGCACAAGTGGAGTATTGCCCTATGCGGGTTGGTGGGTAGAAACGGTTGAAATAGCGAGCCTTCCGAAGCACGGAGGAGTTCGAGATCACACAGTTTTGGTCACCCACGACCTGACCATGGCGAAGGTAGCTTTGTTTCGTATCGAAGCCCAAAGCGTACTACCCACTACGCCACCGAGCTGTTCAATTGTTGAGAACGTTTGCCTAGGTCATCCACCTCTAAGATTCCCACATCTTTGTTTGTACAATCTCCTAGTGAAAATTGTATCACTATAGTTATTAAATATATGTTAACTACCGTACCGTATAGTTTTTCATCGGCATCAAAAGGCTGACCAGTGAAATACTCACGACTGAACGACACGCCGTTTTAATTGGCCTTTGTATAAAATTGATGCTTTGCCACTGTGCGGTCATAGTTTATTGTGGCGTAAAAGGCATGTTTTGGTATGCATTTTAGACAAAACTGTTAGTGTCCATATTGTAAACGTGTAAACGGACAGGTTAAAAATGTTCTCGTTTTACGTTGATAGTATTTGAGTGTTTCACCGCATCTGAAATTGTTAGCACGGGTGTTTTTTAATTTCAAACTGGCCACTCATAAATTTAATGTCATCGTTTTTAGATTAAGATAAATGTTCAAGGACTCCGTTGATGTTCTAATTTTAAAACCACTCCTTAGGGTCCAATAGAATCTAACATCACGCTCACCATTAATATTCCAAATTTAAAACCGACAACGACCGAGTTCACGTTATCCACATAGCTGATGTTCCAATTTTGAAACAGCAGACCTGACAGCTAGGGTTGCCAACCGCAATAAAGCACCCTCGGCGACCCCCAAAAAACTCTACAATAGCAATCCACAACGAGATAAGTAAAAATACGAGCTTGTTAAACCGTAAAAAGTAATAATGGGGTGGCGAAAGTCAACAACGCTTGCAGATTTGCGCCAAAATTATGCACGGAACTAGCCGCCATTTTATAACACCCGGACCATATTGGGGTTCCGTCGTTTAAGCTTTTAATCATAATAGTAATTCCAATCCTACATTGTGCTTTTTATGAATTCAATGAAACGTGTTAATTTTTATGTGTGCTCATAAATCAGGAAGGGAAAGAAAAGAAACATTTTTACGAATTTTCAGGGGTTGCAAACTATATAACACTTCTAAGTTGAAATAAAATATATAAAGTTAATCAACTAACTCCCGCAAAGGTACAACACAAAAAATCAAAACTTTTATTTATAGTGTTAAATTGAGTGTGAAATAATCATTTACATATTTATCCCATTAGCGCCGTGATATTGAATATCTTAACAGGGAATTCGTTAATTTGGAACTGAATGTGTGAATAAGCTTCAAGTGTTTAATTAAGAAACAATTCACCAGCCGAAGGAATCCGAGAGTTCACGAGAGCAAACATCGATAATCGTGTTATCGAGTTATTGGCCAAACATCAGCGCGCTCGCCGACCCATGTCAGCCATCCATTCAATTAAATATTCAATTGTGGAACGCTGCGCCCCGCTGCGGCAAGCAATGTACTGCGTGCGCGGCGATTAAATACTAACCTACAAATTACAAGAGGCTTCCAATGCGCTGTTTGTCAAAGATTATGATGCTCTTTATTTTTGTCACTTAAATTCAGTGTGTATTTTTAGGCACAATTTAGAATTTTTAAATAACATAAGTTATTACTGACGAAACTATACCAAATTAATAAATTAGCAATATCATCGTGACGATATCATGGGTTTCTTGCTACAATTTTTCCATTAAAATTCACGAAAATATTACATAAAACGCAGTATAAAAAAAATTACAATTAAAAGAAAATTATTACTCACTTAATTTATACTCTATGCGCTTATTAAGTGTACGGAGTGCAACACTAACGTACCCTATCATTAAACAGCCGAGGCTGACCGAAGAATTACGAATAATTACGAGCGGTCTACTGCGCCTTGCAGAGGGCGTGTCGGTTCTACGATTCAATGAAAGCGGCCATTCTTTGACCGCATTCGGAATTTGAAAAAAAGAAATGTTTTGTTTTCTCAGCGGAAACCCCATTAGAATTTCGATTGTTCAACCGATTGGCGATATAAAAGTGTTCTATTGTTTATATTTTCTTTTTAATCGAGTTGTGTTGTGCCAGTTTGCTTGTGAGTGTTTCACTGTGTTAACAGTTAACAGCTCGCTCTAAATTTAATTTAGGCGAATCGAGATACAAAAATAATTACTTGCAAATTATCTAGGGCACGCCGAAGTTCTTTATTTTTTTTTTGCATGGTTATTAGCAGTGAACATTTAAATATTTATTTAGATGACTACGTATGATATGAATTAATAATCATAAAATTCCAATAAAAATATTATTTATCGATCAGTTGATCAAAAACATAATGTTTTCATTTACATTTAAACATTTAATTACTTAGTCTTCCAAGAATGTGATACGCGATATTATCTGATAACACTCTTGATAGTTACGGATTTATTTATTTAGAAAATTGTGATATTAAAAGGTTCCGACTCCACAATGTCTGACTACCGCATAGCACCTTGTCATATTAATCATTCGCATGGATGAATAAGCAAGTAGGTATGTATTACAAGTTGTATTACGAGTTGTCACACCCCTGTCGTCATACAAATTTAATAAGCTTTCGGAAATATGGTGTAATCTCGTGAACATTTATCTTAACAAAAGAATGGGAAAATGTTCATTTCACGTCACTAGCACAGAATTACTAGCACTAGCACGACGTAAAGTCGATGATACCAATGCATGTTCTTCGTGTTTCTGAAAACCCCGACCAGACTGGTGGAGGGGCATCGCGGCATTGGTATTTGTTCAGTACAAAATTATAACTTATAAACTTATTTTATATGTTAATTACTTTAGTTGTGTTGTGCAAATCGATTGGTTTATTATTGTAACACCAATGTATTTTAATATATTTTTGCCCTATGGCAACATTCTCCCCTTCTGTCTTCTGAGTTGCACCTATGTGCAACGCCTTTCGAAATAAATTAAGTTTTTAGTATTCAAAGCGCCTATTATTTCCGCAACAGTTTTTTTCAAGCAGTTTGGATCTTCCGTCTTTTTCGGAAGTTTTTGTGACGTCATACAAATCGTTATTCTTGCGCTGTCTATGTAAATGTATAGTCTGTGGTCACTAGCCTATATACCTACGTGTCATTGTTGTTACTTGTAACATTGGAAGTACTTATGCGACAGTTTCGCCACGTACGGTATTGCTTGGATGTATTGTATTGGACACCCATCCGGTGTCCAATACATTGTGATCTCGTGTTCCTCCGCACTTCAGAAGATTCGTATTCGTTACTCCCTGTTGGTGCTTGCAACAGTCTCTTCTCTATCCATCATTCTATACTGGACCACCAGCTCCTCCACGACACGACTGAGCCGAGGTTCAAACGTTCTAGGCACCCTTAGGACTTCTGCCTATCCCCGAACACGGCTTAAGCGCCCTGGAAACTCCCTGGAAGCGGCACTCCCTAGAAGGGATGCCTTCCAGAGAGAAACCTGTGGCGGTTCACACTACAGGCTTGATTACCCACTAAAGTTCTCGCCTTCCTTAAAATAATCCGGTGATAGCTGAGTCGCCGTTTGAGGCATCAGTTTAGGGCAATTAAAAAAAAATTACCACCAGCTTAAATGTGAAACAAAAATGAACACACACATAATTTGACGACCTCCGTGGTCGAGAGGTCTATATGCTGATCTCAAATGTCGCCATCTCGAGAGGTTATAGGCTCGATCTCCGGTGGGGGCGAAAGTTTGTGTGATGAATACAGGCATTTGTCCTCCAGTCTTGGATGTATAAACATGTATTGTATATTTTCTGAATATTTATAGGTATTTATTTATCTATTAAATATTTATTTATCATTATGCGTGTAAAAAAGGCAATCAAAAAATTAATTAAAGCTGTAAAAAAACCTAACAGTTATGCATAGTACAGATTGGGATCATTCCGCCTAAAATTTAATTAAAGCATATGACATAACCGGAACAGCCGATTGCATTTCGAAACTGGTATTTGTATCACGTGACCGATATATTGCATCACGTGATATTTTTGAACTGAAAATACATTCCAGCCGATAATCTTGTAATAAAGAGATGTGTATTGAATGATTTCATCTGGTTTACTGTGAATTGTAACTATAACACAAAGTCTAAGGAAGCACCAGATATTTTGTTTTAAAATAGACCAAAAACGAACGAAGAAGTGATTTTAAATGCTGGTTTCAAAGTGTCGCTATTTCTGAGGTCTCGACTTCGAATCCTCGGCGTTCAAATTTTTGCTTGATAAATACCATTATGTTCATATATATCTAGTTACCAATCTCTGATATTTTTATAGAATTAAAAAGAATCAGGACAAATACAACTAGCCAAAGCATTCAAGGCACTAACTACTCATACTCTATACAGCATAGCAAGTCGAATATTCAAGTTACATTATTATATACCTATATACGAGAAACAAATATGGTAACTAAAACTAAACTCTTAATCCATAGCCATACGTCACATAATAAAATACCCCGTGCACCACTAATAGAACTGTAATTAAACTCACCCTCTATCCAATTAGTGCTTAAACTAAGGTTTGTTAAACCATAAAAACACATGAAAGTATGCTTAATATATAGTATGGGAGGAACTGATACGGGTATCAGTTCATCAATCACGTACTTGCTACCCGGATTGAATGTTTAATGTACTAGTGTTTAGTTATTAACATCTACCTGTCTTTGAAGTTTATTGCTTTCTCTTTTTCTAGTGTATTGCTGAATGAGGACGGGTATATACCTAGTTGAATTAAATTATAGAAATTTGACAGGCTCTTTTTTTTACTACTGTTGGGAAAGAAAAAACCGACCATAATATTACCTAAAGCTGGCTAAACCAAGACGAACCACACAATGGCTTATAAAGATAACAATAACACCAACACACATAACTTAAAAGGAAAAGGCGAATAAATAACTCACATATCTATGTGTCATATTTATTTACATAAAAAAATGAATGAATAATCACCACAAGGTCTCAAGTTACGTAATATATTTAACCAAAATAATAATAATACACCACAATTTATCAATAAATTTAGAATTATTATTTAATGAATTTTAAATTCATTGACAATTTTGGATCTTGTTGGAAATATAATTTATTTTAACTAATTATTGAATATGCATTGATATTGATATTGGCAAGCGTATCTTGAGACTTAAATGGCAGTGGGCAGGACACTTGGCAAGGTATAAAGACGACAAGTGGAGTAAGTCCTCCACTGAATGGTGGCCAAGGCAAGGGAAAATACGAGGTCGGACTATCATGCGATGGGTCGACGACATCGAACGAGTCGCAGGAATAACCTGGGGGCAGATCGCACAGGACCGGAAGGATTGGCACAAGAGAGAGGGAGCTTATGGCCTGCAATGGGCGGTAACGGGCTGAGATGAGTGAGTTGCACATTAACTGTGTAAAATACATAGGCATTAACTCTAGGGTAAGTATCATTTTATTTACAAAACATTATAAAAAATGTTTACGATCTCTGATATTAAATATAATATGAAGCGTAAACGCGCATCGCGTAATCAGACGCACCCCTGCACAGGGCTGTTAAAACGGTGATAAAATCTCATATTTTATTCAAAGCATGAATGTCCTAGTTTAAAATTTTATGTCACAAATATAAATACTAAGTATTGCATTATAATCATACTGTGCGATTAAACTTTTTATATAAAATCTTATACTTGCGAGTCAACATTTCTCAGAACCAGATTTTGTTTAAAATGATGTTATTGCAAAAAAGAATTAAGATTATGACAAGACTCAATACAAAATTATTTATGTTTCGTAATAAATCTTTTCCAGAAATAAATAACAAATAAGTCTAAAATCACGAGGTAGATTACTACAGCATTTAAACATTCTGCGGTAGAGGAATTTTATTGACATTTAAAATAGCAATATGCAATTAATTGAAAAACATCTTTAAGTTCTAAGTAATAAGATTGACTGCATTCAAACTTAAGCGCCGAGACTGAAGCAATATTCTTAGCTTAGAGCCACACCTTAAACCATTAACTAACTTTAATTGGGTTATTTTTGCAACTCATCTGTGGCCGCTTTACCTGCTTCGCTTTCCCTCTTACATTACCAAGATAGACAGAGATGGCGATAATGTTGATCGTTAATAAAAAATATTTGAATACTTGTACATTTTTACTTACTTTTTGTAAGATATTGGGTTTAAAGAATTTATTTCTCATACAAACACAGGGTTTACTTATAATGAGATGTACAATTTTCTTTGTTAGTATTAAGATGTATCTGGTACCGCACTGGAGGTCTAGGTTAGACTAATAATAAAACATGTTCTTTGAGCTTACTTTTAAACAATTTTTTTGTAGCGCAAAGTTTCAAGTCATCCGGTAGGTTATTAAACAACTGTACTCCCTCAAAAAGTATCGTTTTTTTTCCATAGTTAGTGCGTGCGGAAGAAAGTAGTAATTTGTTAGTGTTTCTCAGATTATATTTCGTCTCTTTTTTATGAAACACGATATTTGATTGGATGGAATCAGTGCTAATATTTTTAACTAACTTGTAAGTGCTATTCGAACATGACCGCAAAGAATACCTATAAAAGGTTGGTAATATCTGTCTTTGACAACTTTTTCTGATAACATCTAAAGTCAAAACAATATTCAATAACAAAGTTATTCAAATAGAAATAATTTTCAATGTTTATCAATAATAATTAATTAATTACCAGTAGCACATAACCTTCATAATGGCCTTGCGATGGTAAATAAATCGAACTAGTGGTGTGTTATGTCTTGAAAAAAAAACGTTAATATACATTTTTGATATAAAAAGAATCTGTAAGTCCAAAAGTTGTGCTACTAGAAGCGGTTAGTTAATACGTAATAACAATAAAATGCCACATTTCGAAGAACTGGCATTTGACACCTATGTGAAATGTGTGTAGTGTTGTCCTGCTCGTCGTGATAGTGAGTGAGGGAGATAGGGCACGTGGTTATGCAGGTGTGCTTGCTGTTCAGATTAAAGGGTGCCACATTTGAAGCGAAACAAAGCAAAGCTAAAATTCTGGTAAAACCCATACCCAATGTACGTATGTAATATTTTTAATGTTCTTATGATGCGTAATTCCAAGAGTATGTGTGAAAATACACTATTTATCACGAATGACTTGGTCCTCAACCAATATACGTCCCACTTGGCACAGACCTTCCTAATTAAGAAACACATGAGTATGGGCCGTAAACCACCACACTGGGCCAATGTGGGTTGGTGAGTAGAAACAGCCGCAATTGCGACCGGGACCAACTTTACGTGCCTTCCGAAGCACGGAGGAGCTCAAGAGCACAAAGTTTTGGTCACCCATTCACGGCCTGACCATAGCGAAGGTAGCTTTGTTTTAAATCGAAAGTCAAAGCGTACTAGCCACTACGCCACCGAGCACCTCGAATATAACTCGCTCGAGAATTACTTAAATTAATATAATACTTAAGGATACGCGTATTCAATTATTAACAAACTAATCTATTTAAATATAATATAAAGGTGACTGATTGACATAGTGATCTATCAACGCACAGCCCAAACCACTGGACGGATCGGGCTGAAATTTGGCATGCAGGTAGATGTTATGACGTAGGCATCCGCTAAGAAAGGATTTTGATTAATTCTACCCCCAAGGGGATAAAATAGGGGATGAAAGTTTGTATGAAACTTTGTCAATTTTAAACCGATCGGGCTGAGAGTTTGAGAGAAAATTAAAGGGATTGTTAAAAAACCAAAGTAATCGCGGACGAAGTCCTGGGCAACAGCTAGTATTAAACAAAACTATTACAATTTATAACCCGCTCTCACTATACCTCACTAAAAAATCTAAAACTAAAATCACGTTTGATATTTTTATAAACGAAATTCAAAAGTGATAATAAATAATAGAGACACAGCTAATTATTTACTGGCGACTTCAAACATGCGGCTCTAAGGACTATTCCAGACTTAAATAAAACGAAACAAATATTCTAGTAGCACTAACTTGTTTCGAGCTCTTTTTGGGAACTTTATCAACTTTTTAATTAAATTTCACGTAGACTTTTATCAAACACCACAATAACTTAACTACGAAAGTAAAACGCTTTAAAAAAAATTTTATGGAACGAAATAAGAATTAGCTAATGTACACATGATTTGTAATAATTAATACATGTCCCACAGCTGGGGCCCAGATCTTTCTGCAGAAGCACACGACTTTAGACCCTCTAGAGAACACGGTGCTTTGTCAAAATCATGCACCCAAGCGACCTTAGTTTACAGTAGTATATAGTGAAATACCAAAAGAATATCAGCTGTTAAACTTTGTAACTATATGTATTTGTGTATATTTATTTCTTTGTAAAGTTTCTGCAATAAATCTAGAGCCGAAACTTTATGCTCTAGTTAGTCTGAAATATCCGATAGCGCCAATTATATGAGCTTTCCCGAGATTCGTAAATTTTATTACGTTTAAAAGAAAATTCTTTTTATTCCTCGAGAAAGAGTATTTTTGGCTAAAATATAACTCAAACCTAGTTATTGTACTCATCTATAAAGAGGACGCGTTTCGAATAACTTATTTGGTTATAGATTATTATATAACCTAAAAATATTACATCTAGTGAGGTGATACTACACATTCGAAATTATTAACGGTAAAGCAATCGGAAATTCGAACGAACACCATACAACTCATAAAAGTAATAAAACTGAAATGTTTGTTTTAAATTTAGAACTGACAACACCGTGACAGCTGTCTGGCGGCCATTATCCTTCTCAAAGCCACGGAAGAGCAAATGAACCGTTAAAAATAACAATTTACTCGTGTTTTACACTCTCGTTGGCTTTGTTAATAATTATTTAGTTGCGTTTAGTTTCGGTCTATTGCTTCATCGGATGTAGGTTGTTTTTTGTGTATAAAATGTGTTTATAACCTTTTATCATGCATGTTTGTTAGCGGCACGTGTTGATTTGCCGGTAAAAGAGGTTTTATTTTTAATAGACGCGGCGAAAACTGTTTTTTAACAACAGTAGCATATGGCTTTTTGAGTACGCTGGGAAGAGTTTTTTCACACATGTTTGGCTGGAATAATCTTACCTAAATAAATTTAACTTTAAAGGAAATATTAACCTAAATCTACCCTGATAAGACAATACAACGTCGACAATATTATACCGAAATCATATTTTCCATATTAAATATTGTCTGTTTAACCAGAATTCAGAGTTCAATAAACAACTAATGGGTCTGGGGTTTTTGTGAACCCAAATGGCACTTGAAGCACCTGCCACCTGAAGGCAATGTTTACAAAGATCTAAAAACTGATTTAAAAAAAAGTTCTGTTTAAGTAAAAACCCATTAACAACAACATTAAAATAGTACAGCATAAGCGCCGAACTTTTACTGCTTTTTTATGAGCAACTTTGGGGACTTGATATATGTGGCACGGCTTAATTAACCGGTAGAGTGATTCAACAAATTTTATAATTATTAATGTCTATTAAATTCATTTAACTTGGAAATTAACCAATTATGGTTAATCATATGTCTTGTGATTAAATTTTAAGGTTTCTGCTTTGATCGTATTATAATTACGGATAAGTAGAATACTTAATACAAAAATCTAATCTAAATCGAAAACTTTAGTTATGGTCTCTGTAAATAATATTACAAAAATACTTTCAAATTATCTGCCTGCGTAGGTGTAAGCACTTACTAAATAAAATAGCACAAGATTATCATATTCCTATGCATTATATTGAGAACGACAATAGAAAAAACGGACGATATTATAAGAGAATAGTCTTCATTTAAAGAAATGAGATCGATTCGCTTGTATTAAGTTAAATAGCATCCTATACTGTTTAATTTAGATGACATTGTTAAATAAATGTATAGCTTGACTGATATTAAAGAATATTGTATGTCGCTTACGTAAATCAGTACCTTGATCTTTGTAGAATCGAACAAAAAGATAACAGTCAGACCGAATATTAACAAATACTACGCTTGAAAGAAAATTTGCATACACATTCGACCTTCACACACATGAAAGACACTTAATATTTGAATACATTTAAAACGGTGTCATACATGTTTGTGGCGTTATTATTATTACTAAATTTAGAACCATGATCATTATGACCAGAACCTTCACTTCTAAGTCTGTGAAGATTTGTGGACTCTTCCCGTGGGTGTCGTAAAAGGCGACTAATGCCGAGTAATAATGACTTAGAACTGCACAACCATCCAATAGCTTATAGCGGCGACGGGCTCACCACCTGTCACGCTGAGGACAGGCACTGCTTCGTAAAGCGCGGACTATAAATTTAATATATTTTTTGATACTTTAAGGTAAAGGCGACTAATGCCGAGTAATAATGACTGAGAACTGCACAACCATCCAATTGCTTATAGCGGCGACGGGCTCACCACCTGTCACGCAGAGGGCAGTCACTGCTTCGTAAAGCGCGGACTATAAATTTAATATATTTTTTGATATTTTAAGGTAAAGGCGACTAATGCCGAGTAATAATGACTTAGAACTGCACAACCATCCAATTGCTTATAGCGGCGACGGGCTCACCACCTGTCACGCTGAGGGCAGTCACTGCTTCGTAAAGCGCGGACTATAAATTTAATATATTTGTGATATTTTAAGGTAGGTATTCCAGTATAAGATTTTGAGATATTCTATAGAAAATAGAAACTAAGGACTTTGTGCTGGTTAATGTTAGAGATGTTATTCCAACTTTATAATCAACTCTGTAAAGGCTTTAAACCTTATATTACAAGTTCTATAAAATTTTATTGTTTTATTAATTATGACACCTCTTCATAACATTTTATTATCGTGTAAGTGCCTTTAGTTGTTTAATTATTGTTTATATTTCTAAGAACTACCTTGAAGAGTAACTGTAGATTCCTTTGAATTCGTCGGCTTGTTTGGAATAAAGGTGTAAATATTGATTTTGAGCGTTATTACAGTGGTAAGAAAGTTTTTATTTACGTACAATCATGCGTGTAATAAGTACTTATAGTTTAGGTATTACAGTAACATAACTAGTTCATGTTTATAAAATGTTTTAAAATATTCTTCTCCTCAGTATTTTGTAACTCAAGTCAGCCATTTTGAATTTAAGAACAGATTATAAACATAAACCATTACTACCTGGGCACGTCCATAAACTTCCATCGTTACACGTTAAAAGATAAACTGGAGATAATACTACGACAAGTATGTTTAAGGACTATAATAGCGAAGTATTCGTAATGTTATAATAAGAAACCTCTGGTAATAGCCATACATGTTTATAATATATATTGCCACATGTATGTTAGCTTGGTGGCGTAGTGGTTAGTAAGCTTTGGCTTTCGATCGAAAACAAAGCTACCTTCGCCATGGTCAGGCCGTGGATGGGTGACCAAAACTTTGATATCTCAAGCTCGTCCATGCTTCGGATGGCACGTTATACCGTTGGTCCCCGCCAACCCGCATTGGGCCAGCGTGGTGGTGTTACGGCCCATACGCAGCAGTGGGACGTATAGGCTGTGGACGATGTTATGAGAGTAGCACGACATTTAATTTTCTTCTCTATAGATACATTTATCTACCAGCGGCGCCGCTATCACTGCAGTAAATGTATGAAGAAAGAAGTCTGCGGTTAATAGTTAAGAATTACTCATATTAAGGTCACTATATGCACATAATAATTATGTTTTATCGCGTAGCTTTCATTTTTTTTTAATGTTACATCGTGCTTGTGATATGAAGATATTTTCTGTGGTGGATTTCGCAAAAGGTTTTGTTTAGAACGCAATAGAGCTGTATTCGTGCGACGTGCAAATTAAAACAGACCGATAGCTGAAACCATATTTTATTAATTTTAAAATTATGACATTGCCATGTATGTATATTATGGAGACAGTGCTTTATGTGAGGTGCAACTTATGAAAACCATTACTCCAAAAGACACATCAGAAAGTTCGTTATCCAGTACATTGATCTACGCAAAATGATAAGAGTATTTTCTGTATGGCCCCAAGCATTTATAATTACCTTCCAAAAGATATATTGGACTTTGAACACTTTATTTTGTTTAAAAATACATAACAGAAGAATATACCTAAATAATAAATTGTAATACAGCTGTTTTGACATTGTTTTCGCACTACTTGACATTGTAATTAATATGCAAAATTTATCAAATAACAATTTTGTTTTTAGACTGACTACAATAATGAATAAATAACATTGACTTAAAATATCTCGCTCAAAAGACAGATTCTATGTTCGAATTTTAAAACCAGACTTTCATTTGTTTTAAAATATCTCACCGAAAATATCGATTCCTAATTTGAATTTTTAAAAACCTAGAATAGCATTAAGGTTTATTGTACTGAAACCAAATATAAGGCAGCAAAAAGATTAGCAGATGGGTGTAGAGCTGACATTAATTACGAAAACAAAGGCGTAATGGTGTTGAGAAAACCAAATATTCCATTGTCTTTTAGTCTGTGATACTATGTTATTCATGAATAGAATCTCTGGAAAGGCTTAGCAATGCAGATTTATTTTATGTAATAAGCTAACCAATCCGCATTGGGCAAGTGTGGTGGTGTTCTACTCTTAATTGTTTCCCCAAGAAGGATTCAACCATCCGATACTGTGCCCAAATCCAAAATTTTTAACAGCAGCTTTGGTCTAGTGCTGAACACCAAGAGTTTGCCTGTCATTATGTTAAAAAAAAATACTATTTATTTTATTTATTTATTTATTTGCATTTGATTGAGGTACAAATACATTATAGGTTCTTATATAATAACAGTTAAAGAGCTCATCTCATTCAGCCGACAATGGTGGCATGCAAATTGAAATACAATTAATAATAGGTATGTATACAAAAGGATCAAAGGATAGTCCATTTTTGATGTAAAGGCTATTGAGGAGGTGATAAGACCGGCACTAAGTATAATTATTAAAATTAGTTAAAAACTCATTAATAATAAATATTTTCCATATTATTAACAAGCTTTTAAATATTGTCTATTCAATCTAAAGAGGTACTTGCGAAAAGTTCGACATACAGGGATGGCGTTATGCCAAACAAGCATAACAGTCAAATATTATGACGTCCAAATTTATTTTATGTCAGTCGGCAGTTCGGCACAATCCAATGTTACTCAGCAAAAATTTAATATATTAACGTGTAAATGTATGTACTTATGTAATATTATTGCACGCATACTTCTCAAATTACCACAATTATATGCCTCACTCAATGTTAACCGTAACAGAAAATATGCTGTATTTGTTTTTGTTTATAAAGGCTACAAAGACTTGATTGTAGTGTCTAATTCTGTAGAATTATAATCAGTGGATTAGTTATGTAAATTCCTTATAATTATGGTATCTAGACTGGAAGTAGCGATTAGCGCTAGGTTTCCAAGAAGCGTCATCTTTTATTCAGTTGTCAATACTATAGGAGCTGTAATACGAGCTAATCTTGCATTTTATGCAGTCGGCGGTATTGCACTTTGTTGAGATTATAATAGTAATATCATTTTATATTATGATTTCTTAGTCTTAAGTTAAGATCATGTTTAATATAGGTTATTATGATGTTATCGTTATCAATGGGGATAACGACACTGAATAAAACTTGTTTATTATGAATTTTGCTTCTAGAATGAGACCTATTAATGGCAAGCAACAGCAAATAGGTGTTATTAATATTTATTAGCCCTGTCATACCCTTCAGGGATAAATAGGAGTGATGAACGTTTGTGTTATGCAATCCATGTTTATGAAGAAAAGATAGAATGCTGTATGACTCAAGAGAGTCAAAGAGAAAAACACGTTGCGCTGACCCCATTGAGAGGGAGATGAGAAAAGATGCAATCCAAGTTTATAGTAAGAACTCGAACACGGGACCTCTAACAATTATAGCTCCGCCCAGTCTGCCCACCACGGGCGCTAATAAAGAATTGTTATGCCAATACAAAGAAACAATTGAGTAATATATATAAAAATAGGCCGTGGACAAGTTTCTAAGAACTGATAAGGACCGGACGTCTCAAGTGTCTCGGCAATACACGTGAATATAATATACATTGCTTGCAACATATAGGAGTTTTATACACAACTGCAGTGTAATAGAAACATGACCTTAAGTTCCTCTTAATATAATAATTCTAGTAAATAGATTTCGTATTGTACAAGTTCAGTATGATTATATACAACACACATCTAAAGTACCTACATACATCTTTCACGCTATTCGCTACCTATCAATAAATTAAATTTAGAACCAATTTATCAATGGTGGAATTAATTAATAGCTCTTAAAGCATTCGCCAAGAACTACCTACTACTCGATACTTGTGCAAGGGGTCGGTTATTCGATGCCCGCCTGTACTTACCATTGACGAGAAATAAAATTTTGTTAGTCATTTATGTTTATTTTTTAATGTACCTATCTATTATATATAATGTAAGTCTGTAACAGCGGCGAGCCTGTTGCCAAATTGACAGTAAAATAAAATTGTTCATTACAGTATGAACAAGTAACAACCAACTGTACATAATGAAATAAATGATTATCATAACTCACAACCAAACAGTTAATGTTTTGTCATTTCCCTGACATTATACCTATTTTAATAAAAGGTACCTACGCTTTTAAGGTACCTAGCTAAATTTTTGTATTAAATTAATTATAGGTAGGTATTAATTATCTTTTTTATGTGGTATGGTAGGTACTGTTATAATAATAAATTTTAAAAAACAGTGCCACAGTGAAATACTATGCTATAGCGATGAAAAACTTTTACTGTACACTATAATAATAACCAACATCAAAAATAACAATGACTCTAAGTAAGACACAAATTCCTACAAGGCAATTGAAACCATCAAAATATTCCCGCAGGAGCACTTAAGAATTTCATCTATGTCATATTTATTCGAATTTATTCACTACATTATCCGTTTGCTAATGCGACAACATCATTTTCATATTCCTTGGCTATAATAAATACAGGAGAATATTGCTCCCGCCACATTCAAACTGCCGTAGAAGGAACCACAAATGTTTGGATATGCGCCAAAATAATCAAGTAACGAAAACCAAACTGTTATTTATTTTTTATTCCTCCTCTTTATTGACCATACAGATGAGCTATACGCAATTCAATTGACCTTCTCGAAGAAAGTGGACTGCGATACTCATTATAATAAAAAAGAATTCTGCGCGATTCGTTTGATTTTTACAGTCAATTGTTTCCGCGGCGAAAGTTTCGGTATTACTTTCTATTTTTGAATTTTATGTTTTGGAGGATTTTTAAATGTGTTTGGAAGTGTATTATTATGACCAGTTTGATTCAGGTTTCTATTTTGGTTAAAATATTTAAACTTTTATAAATTATTAGAAAACTAAGGATGTGCAGCTTCACAAACGTTTTGAACCGTTTTCTCATAATTATGCTTGCTTAAATAGCGTACCTAATATGATACATAATCTGTTGTTGATTAGATTAGAATAACTCCTTCACCAGGCATATGAAAATTCATATCAAAGCAAACGCGTGTGAATGATCAAAGCTAAACTATCTGGTTTAATGAACGAACATCGTACACATACATGTATATACCTATTTATGTATCGCAATTTTAGCGCAAGCCGTAGGAAGTTGAAGATTTGCTTCGTACGTAATATTACCTTGACGCGATTAGTCACTTTATTAGAACAACTTCACAATCACCTTATCGGCAGAATTTAAAACTATGTTTATACAGTAATTGTACCTACCTTAACACTTAAACTCCGATGTGGAACAACCAAAAATGTTATTACTTCCAAATCAAAAGCATTACATCCATTTAGTTCACTTTAGGGCAACGTACACGGCTCACGCTCGCTGCACACACATAACATCACATTTTGCACTTGCTAACAATAAACAATACAAAAAAACAGAGCGAATCCAGTTAGTATATGCTGAGGTTCCCGCAGGGATACGACAGCGACACAAGTCAGTTTTTATTTTTGTTTTACGAACGACTACGTACGAGCGAAATTTACTGACACGACGTACGTCCTCACGCAACGCCGGCGGCAGAACGACTGAACTGAGGGCCGAACGAGCGAGGGGTCGACCGATTGAACGAAACGAACGGGTAGCGGGAGGGAACGCACTACTGACTGGGGCGGACCGCGTGCGTGAATCCGATCAAAATAAATATTGGTAAACAAATTCTTTGCCGAAAAGATACTTTTACTTTTTTCAAACAGTAAAACTTCGAAATTTTAATTTTAAATTCTAATACAAATATGATTTCTGATTGCTTAATTATTAACAGTAAAATTGTTTGTCAACATCAAAATTTATTAAAAGCTTTGATTATAATCCATTTGACTATAATTTGCATAATTTTTAATACGAAGCAGCAGTAATGGCGTTGACGTCATTTTTTCTCAGAACGTGTGAAATTCTGAAGTACACAGGTATTTATTTTGATACGGGTTGAGGCAATTTTGATGTTGGTGTCAAAATATTTGTCAATTTGTTATCCCAAGATCAAGCAAGAGTATCCGAAATAGTCTTATGTTTTCATGTAATTAGATGATAATCTAATTTTAAAATAATATCTAATAATCACAATACAGGTTCAATCAAATAATCGATTATATGAATTTCCTATTCTACAAATAAAAGTCTGATAATTTATTTTGATTAAGCTCTTCGGACCCAGAAAACAAGAATAATATCAATGCTGCCAGTGCTATTTTTATAATTTTTTTTTAATAATTTTATTCATGACCATGGATACAAGTCCTTCAGTCGCATTTTTATAATTAAATGAATAACGCAATAGTATGTAAGAATATTTGAATTTGGAATTCAATTCGCACACTGGGTTGAGTATTGGGGATGACAACGAGGTAGCCTGAAGCGAATGTAGGGGAATAAAAACGATAGGATAATGTCTACTTTGGGTGGATATAAATAAAGCTTAACTTGTCAAAGTCGTGTAATAGTGTAAAAGCAGCCGCGTTAATAGAATATAATCGTAGACTTTTGGTATTTTTTGGACTACCCTATAAAACTTTTGTAGATTTTTTCCTTTCTCGCGTCGTATCCTCATTACTAAGGGTCGTGATATCCCATGGGATCATTTCTCGCTCCCGATGTTTCGTCTATTTTTTTTGCCTTTGGCTTTTTGGAGTTTGTCTCTGAGTCGTCTGCCATCACATCAAATAAGAGAGCAATCAGCTGATTAAGAAATTATAACTTTTTTTTAATTTCTAATCGCATGATCACGGGCCCTTTAAACTAATCATGAACTCATCAATCATAGATTAGTACCTAGATATTAGATACTATACAAATACGAGTACGTCTAAGTTTTTAAATTAAAGTAGATACATATCTTTTCTAGATGTTCTCGTCAACTTCGTATATGCGCCTATATAATTATGTCCCACTGCTCAGTACAATCCTTCCTCATGCAGAAACACATGAAGAGTATGGGCCGTAACACCACCACGCTGGTCCAACGGCTTAGAAACGGTTGCAATAGCGACCGGGACCAACGGCTTATCGTGCCTTCCGAAGTTCGAGATCACAAAGTTTTGGTCACCCATCCACGGCTTGACCATGGCGAAGGGAGCTTTGTTTTCAATATCGAAAGTGGAAGCATAGTAATCACCACCACTAACCATCTACAACCAGAGAACATTCGTTTGTATCCACCATATAAATTTGTTTTAAGTTTTTTAGAAAAATGGACTCAAACCTGTGATATCATGCTCAGGTATATCTAAGATTTGCGGTAACATTTTATGTCCAAGTAGTTTTCGAGTTAGACCGATATTGGACCGCGATAGGCATTGTGTGCCTACAATAGATTGAAATCGAAATATAAGGTCCTTACCTACGAAATTGGTGTTTTGTATGGAGATTTTTGGGAATTCTGCATTTTCCATACGTAATTTTTTTCAGTTTTCTTCACAACGACAAATCCAAAGATAATAATATTTGGCGTCTATCATTAGACAAACTTTTGTAATATCACACTTCATAAAAATTATTTATCGTTTTTAAGTGAATGCAAATAAAATGATGTATTCGGGAGGGACTTAAAAAGAGTTGTCTCCGTGTCCAATTTTAACACAATTAAACTTACAACAAATTATCAAAACAAATCAAAAGAGCTCAAAAATATAGTCTATTTTTAGACGAGGTAATTATTTTTTAGGAATACTCTGAATCTTAATAGTTACAGACAAAATATTAAGAGAGAGAAAAAACACCAATTTCATAGGTAAGGACCCAATATTCAGATGTGATGGCGATTCAAGCCGAGAAATTTGGAACGCTTTTAGTAGGTACTATAAAGGATATTTATTATTATTCATATTTGTATAGATATAGAAGCAATGTTAACCATGTGAGAAATACCGTATTCGAGAACGCACGCTTAGGCCCAATTGCGCGGTCGAGAGTTAGCACCTAACCCTGGGGCAAATATATGGACAAACCCTTGGTTAGGCGCTAACTCTCGAACGTGCAATTGGGCCTTAGGGTCTGATATTAAAAAAAAATACTTTTCAAGGCAAAAGTAACTTTTGCCTACTTTATACTTTTGAATATTAATTAAAGTGTCTAGGATTTATTTTAATTATTTTTAATCGTGTTCGGAAATGTATTATTATGACCAGTTTGATTCAGGTTTCTATTTCGGATAAAATATTTACACTTTCTTTTTAATTATTATTAGATATCTAAGGATGTGATAGGTTCACAAACGTTTTGCGGAGAAACACATGAGGAGTATGGGCCGTAACACCACCACCCGGGTCCAATGCAGGTTGGTGGGTAGAAAAGGATGCAATAGCAGCCAGGACCAACGTCTAAAAAGTGCCTTAAAAGATTCCCGCCATGGTCAGGCCGTGGATGGGTGACCAAAACTTTGTGATCTCCGGCTCCTCCGTGCTTCGGAAGGCACGCTAAGCCGTTGGTCCCGGTCGCTATTGCCACTGTTTCTACCCACCAAACAGCATTGGGCCAGCGTGGTGGTGTTACGGCCCATACTCCTCATGTGTTTCTCCATGAGGAAGGCCTGTGCCCAGCAGTGGGACGTACATAGCCTGAGGAAAACATTCATATAATTCCACTATCTAAAGCTCACGTGTGTCAGATTCACACCGAAATAAAATAGCCGCACCGGATACACACATTCACGTTTGAATGGCGAACACGCTCAGTTTTATCATGCACGGCAATAAAACGAATAGTGGCAATATGTCTCCAACCGTGAAATGGCTCACAGATTCATCGGCATTGGGTCACAATAGAACGCTCATAATGGCCGTTACACACGGCTCGGAAATTCAGACAACAAAAAATAATCTTGCGATTTTTTTAACCTTTCTGAGAGTGAATGATTGTGAAAATTTGGGTCAAGATAAAATTTAAAGCTATCCAAAGGGATTTCTTGCGTCTTTTATAAGCGTCTGAAGCCTTAGGCGTTTAAGAAGAATTGATGATTGGTTACGCCAATTAATTTAAATATTAAAATTAAAAATATAAATCTGGTACATACTTCTTTTCGCCCACCTTGCACGCATTGCCATTAAAAAAAAAAGATTCCCACCCCGCGCGAGTTTAAAATTACTTTGCTCGGGTTTTGTTAAAATAATATAAATTAATAACCCGCAACCGCATCAATCAGACATTGAGTCTTTGTAAATCCACAAATACAATTGAAGAGAGAATTTCATCATCAAGCCATCTCTGAAGTCATTGCTCGGAGAAGAGGCGGGCCCGCCGATACTTCGTTGATAAAGAAGATTAGCGAGCTTGGACCAAGGCTCCAGCAGGTCAGTGCGTGCATTAACATTTCTCTTACAATTGTATGTACCACGCAAAAATACAGTCTACTTTTTACCATCGAAGTTTCTATAACATATTGGTGCGACCAATGATTATAATATATTTTTTATAATATTAGAAAACATTATAACCTTTTTTGATATTATCCTGGTGAAATAAGTATTGTTACTGTTTGTTACAATGTGTCAACGTGACCTTGAAATAGCAATTAATATAATTTTGTGATTTGCATCATAATATTGGGTCCGTACCTATGAAATTGGTGTTTTTATTCTGTCTTAGTAATTTGTCCGTAACTATTAAGTTTCAGAACATTCTTATAAAATAATTGCCTCTTCTAAAAATAGACCATATATTTGAGCTCGTTTTATTTAATTTGATAATTTTTTGTATGTTTAACTGTGTTAAAATTAGACACAAAGACAATTATTTTTAACTGCCTCCGCCGAATACATCATTTGATTTGCATTAACATAAAAACGATGAATAATTTTTATCAAGCGTGTTCATACAAATATTGCTAAAGCTTGTCTAATAATGCCAAATATTATAATCTCCGGATTTGTCGTTGTGAAGAAAACTGATAAAATGTTAGTATGTAAAATGCAGACATCCCCAAAATCTCCATACAAAACACCAATTTCATAGGTAAGGACCTAATATATAAGCCTCCACAAAACACAATAACAAGTGGTTATAAGTTTTGCTGTTAGTTTTCATACTTTTCATAATGTTGAAAACTCTTAGGTTCGCGACTCCTTAGGTCCGCGTGTAGTAATTATTGTGAGATTTTATAAAAATTCCATGTGATACTGGTTCCAAGTATTCCTAATATTCTGATAAATATTTGTAGGTTTCTTTATAGGTACCTAGTTAAATCACGAGATATTTAAAATTTGCCAGATTTGATATATTTGGTGCAAAAATTAAAGGGCGTTTTTTAAACGATCAGCAAAATATTCGAATTTTGGTCAGCATAAAAATACAATTGATCAGCTAAAATAACTACTTGGTCAGCCACTTATGGGCAGCCGATATTTCCAATTTGTCAGCAAAGTAACTTATTTGGGCAGCAACTTAAATGTTTTCTCTGCTGCCAAATTATTTTAATATATGTTTCGATGATACAAAAATTGTTTTTATGGGTCATAAAAACCATAACCTCCTCTAATCCTTGATCCAACATTGATCTTTTCCTAGATTTTATACATTTCCGGTAACATTTAAATTGCTGCTCGAATAATTATTATGCCTCCCAAATAATTATATTGCAGACAAAATATTTGTTTGCTACCCAAATGATTTTTCGGCTGACCTTTTTGTTGCTGACTAAATAATTAAATGGCTGCCCAATACATTACTTCCCAAAATTAAAACACGTGAAAACTTATAAAAATAAGTACTAAAATAAAAACCATTCCAAATCTTGGGTCGACTTATTGTCAAAAAACGCAGGTTATGCTTGAAGTATTAAGTCGTTACCGACGACCTAAATAGGTATAAAACAACTGTCAAAAAATATACACACGTTTCTGTTTCCTCAGCCGTGGTGTATTGTTATAAAATTCACAATTCCACATCTGATTCGGGCACAATGGAGTACATCGTCTCGGAATTCGTCGCAAACTTCCGGCGGGTTCCGATCGCGATTATTGTGGCCACGGTGCCGTGAGAGATTTATTGCTTCTGTTTTACCGGTTCCATAATTCATGGGACCATTTGTTGCTAAGGTTCTTCATGTGTAATATGCCTAATTGCCTTATTTGGGTTCGGCAAAGTTGGCTTCTCGTGCTCGCTAATGTTCAAACTTTTGTTTTCTGGTTGTCATGAAACTCTGATGTATCAGGCTGAAATTATTTCAAGTAGCTGTTGCCTATGGTTTTTTTATCTATCCCACGGGAACCCTTTAATTTTCAGTTGTAAAAAGGGTCTAAGATGTTGACCAGGGATAAAAGGATCACCATGCAAAATTTCATTCAAATCGGTCCAGCCATTTCGGAGATTAGCCCGTACAAACAGATATACAGACAAACAAAAATATTTTAAAAATTTTTTTTTGGTATTTTCACTCTTTTTATATCCCTTTGACTTGGTTTTAAGCATTTTTTTTCTATGTACAGACATTCGACCTCTACAGTTTTATTATACTTATATATAGATTAATGTAAAGATTACTCGGATAATTGTAAATTTCATTGGATTCTATTTAAATTCACAGTCTTAAATACTCTGTCTGATCATTGCAATATTCTTACCCTTAGTAATTAGTCAACGGGCATAAAACGAATCACAATAGAAACATCTATTGTTTACGAACACTGGAGTTCGCGATGCCCGCCAAGGGGATAAAAAAAAAATATTTCTGACAACAGTGATAATTAAGTGTAAGTGCACAAGGACTTATATCTATGTTAGTAACTTACATGTATTGCAAACTTTGAAATACATATCCGATTCCAAGATTTTAAAGAGTAAAAAACCGGTGTAGAATTAAAATATTTTTGGCATTTTATAGCGTCTATTTGCTTACTGAATGTTCTAAATCAATAGTCGAGACACAATTTCAACAAACATTCAAAAAGAAAAAATCGATAGAAGTGAATTTTTTGAGCCATAAATATTTTTCACAGCCGACAGTGCATTGAAATGATCATGCCAAAAGCAACCGATCCGATTTTGTGCCTGGCACGATTTTCAAAGCGCCTCTCGATGTGTAGGTATTATGATATCGAGTTCTCGATTTGACCGCCCGATTGCGTTCGATTAAGTCTTTTAATAGCTATTTTCCCGTTGGGTTCTGAGTTACATTGCTGCTAGAGAACTGTTTGAACTTATGTTTTGTTAAGTGTAACCTATTTGTAATGTTTCAAAGGTTTCTAGTGAAAATTCATAGGTACTTATTTTGATAACCTTAATAAAACCTTCTTTTTCTGGCCTTTTTCAAATCTATTGAGGGGTCAGCACATCATTTCTTCTTCCATTTTCCTCAGTCACTCGTCAGCTCAGTATCCACTTCTTTTATCCTTGTTCTTCACGCATTCAATCCATCTTCTTTCAGCTTCTTTGGTCTTTCTGTCACTGAAGGTGCGGCCACATCCATGCTCAGCATCCTTCTTGTAATGTGACATTCATCCCTCCTCATTACCTACATATCCATACCACGCTAACGTATTGCTCCTAATCTTTTCTACCACTGGCGCTACTTCTAAACTTTCTCTAATATACTCATTTCTGATCTTGTCCATTTTTGTGACTCCACACATCCATCGCAACATTATTTTATTATTCAATTGTATACGCTTGATAATGATCTTGCTTAAGATAGTTCTTCATGATATTGAATTACTCGAATTATAGAAAAATTGAACACATTCTGATTACATAGTTCCATGGTAAGTAGCGGGTCTATCAAAAATCTTCATAACAGCAACCAAGTGAAAAATTACAAGTACACAGTACCCAGAAGGGAAATTAATATAAAGTAGTCACAATACAACTGAAAGATAAGTTTCTTATTAGGTATAAATGTTTTAAATTGTTTAAATATTACCGAGGTATTTAAGATAAATAAAGAATTGACGATTATCTTTCATAAAGGATAGCTTATTGATTATCTTTCATAAAGGATATATTAACCGTGTTGCGGTTAATTACCTATTTAGGGTTTATCCTCTTATTATTACTTTTTAGAAAATATTAGTATATCCTCGAATCAACCATAAGTCTTATATTCACGTAATCCCTGGATCGCCATGTGTTTCCTGACTGGAACAAAAAAGATGTATAACACTTGTCCAATTGAACAATCAGCTTTTAACAATCTTCGACTTTAATCCAATAAAAATTTAACAAGCCTTGCCCGTATCGGCCTATCGATGTTTTAAAGGACATTACAAGTAGTTGGAATTATTTAGATCTGTTCCCCGATAGAGCGAGTGGCGCCGAACCTATATTTGTTTCGTATGATTTCAATAAACGACTCCCCTCAAACATAAATAATGCATGTCGAATTTCGTACGGACCCGTATGGAGAGATAAAGATCGATAATAATGGTAAATTCTCCGGGGCGATACCGTTATTCACGCAGGTAGCCACATTTTGGAGTACAAGCTTCGAGCTATATCCACCTCTAAGCTTAATAGTTTAAGATCTGAATTAGTTTTGAAATTGTCGTCAAATGCTTCTAGATTCCGGTGGTACTAGCGTGTGCTGTACAAAATATGCTTTATGCGTTTGTTAATAAATCAAGGCTATAATAGGTGCTATTGTAATAAATAAAAGTGACAAATTCTATTAAGAATCAGAAACATTTGAATCTGTAAAAGTTACGTCAAAACTCGGTCATTTCGTTACACGTCCTGTGCATAGTATGAAAAAAGCACTAAAGCAATATTAGTACTTTAAAAAGGCTGATGTAGAACTTCTAAAAATATATTACAAAAACAGTTTTAATAACACTACGTTATAATTAACTTTGCAATAAAATTAAATGTTGATGACATTGCGTTACTCTGCGCAACTGTCACTTGGAAGGGTTATTAAATCCGAGCGTGAAAGCAAACTCATATTTTTGAGGCCACAGACAAAGGGATCCACAAGGGAATTGCTGACTTTATTGCTATTTTTATATTTAGAAGTTTCATTAGCAAACATTATGTCTATAAATTTAAACATAAATAGAATTCATGGGGGCATTTGAGCCGTAATTGTAAAATCCCGTCTACTTGCAAAAAAAGAAACAATTCAATACCTATTTATGGCAGACTCGTCTTTTGTAGAACTTTCTGCGACCCCAAGTTCATAGCAACGCTTTGTCGATCAAATGAGTCGTTCAATTCCTTTACAAACCAATTTCTATATTTAATATCCAACAAAAGCAGTCAAAATATATATCCACGTGTACCGGATGTCGTTTCAAAAGGACAAAATCGTTTACGGCTTTGAATCTCGCGGTTTAATGCCAAAACAAGACGTATTGTAGAGAGACAATTTGGTTATGAATTTAAAAATATAAAATGTCCTTTACTTAGAGGAGACAGAAGTTAAATTTGCTTAGCAACCGGATCATATTGGACTCCGTCGCCTCATTGAGGCTGTTCTCGTCGGAACTCATAAAATCGAAACAGAGCGCCTATATAAAAGAGTGGAAGATGAATACCGAGATGGAAAACCTCCATTATGCAAGTGACACACGGGTCATATAAATGACTGGCTAGATTAAAATTTTAGTATGTTAAGGCTACTTGAAATCATGCAATGGTATAAAAGTTGAGTAGCGCCAAGCGTCAAACTTATTAAAAAGATTTATTTAAAAGAGCGTGCATGTATAACTTTTTCTGAACAAATGAACAGCTAACTCTTCGACTTAATATTTAGTTCTTCATACATATATTAATGTACGAAGTATACCTTATTTAACTTAAACGAAGAATTAAGTAGCTAACGAGTAAACTTTACGTTGGGTGAGCATTTCTATTCAAAATATTTTAGATTTCCAGTATAGCGCTTAATTAAAATACAAGTAGTAACAGTAAGATTAATGTCATCTAATTTGAATTGAGAATACAAAAGAAAGTACAAACAATGTTTGCATAATTTATCGCCAGTGTGTCCCATCAAAAGAGCAATGGAATGGGATAATTTTATTCTTAAAAAAATGCACAACTTTTTTATTCTGCCCGCGGTCCCTTTGCGAAAAAATCTTTCAATGGTTCGTCCAAGTTAGAGTCGGACAAGTTTTGCTATAGTCATTAATCTGCTTTGAGGAAACCTCGCCTGAGCACTGGGACACTGCGAATTATGTCACGCGGCTGATTTCTTTAAAAGAAAAGCACTTCAGCTCGTTATAGTTCGAAATAGTTTCTATTGAGTAGTTCCTTTTGAGGAGCCGATCATCTTCTGTAAGTTCTGCGGGTAGATGTGCAACTGGCCTTTCATCTTTTGAGACAGCTGCCTATTGTGTTACATAAAGTGCCTAGTCTTGTTTTTTTATTGTAGCTAGATTAGACTTTGACTGGCGAAACAAGTCCAATACATATAACAAAGGCTAATGTCTGTCTGTACAATAAAGATATCAAAAATTATTTATAAGGATAATATAAGTTTATAAGAATCTCTAAATGTTACCCTCTGAATTGGTCGGTCTACCCCTTGGGGGGAAGAGGCTTGATGATATATTATGTGTGTTGTCTCCTTTTATTTATACACGGAGTCTAAAAAGTAGTGGATGGAAATATATGCGGTCTACTCTAGAGCCTGAATCTGGAGCCTATATTTAAAGTTAACCTGTGCTCGCGACGTCATTCGCGTGGCTAATGATTTAACGCCGATTAAAGTGTACAAAAAGTTCTTGTGTGTTTGTTAACACTGCATTGTTTTATACAAATGACTCAACATTACATTCCTTCCTCTTATTAGCAAAATGTTAATTGTTATAGATGAAGTAAAACCCCTAATTATCAAAATAATGAAAATAACATTTCTTGTCAGTGTCATCGGATTAATTTTTGTCCTGGTTATAAATCTCTGTTGTCGTGTCATTATTTTACAATGCCGAGAAATTTAAAAATTCGAAATGAAATCACATTTTGACGGAATATGTCACACAATACTCGGTCGAGCCGAAATTGAAAACCAAGGTTTCACCCGCGCGGTACAAAGTAGCCTATGTCCTTTCTCCGGCTCTAGATTATCTAAGTACCAAATTTCATTTTAATCGGTTCAGTAGTTTTAACGTGAAAGCAAGACAGACAGAGTTACTTTCGCATTTATTATTTTAGTATGAATTTCAATTCTAAACTCAAGAACTAGAACGTAAGGATGATCAACCAGTAATACATTGGCCAAAACAGACAAAAATTTCGAATTTCTTATACACAGCAATAGCGATCAATTTTCAACGTCAAGAAACTAGATCCCACAAGACTTGACTTTTACAACAGGTAAAGATCTAGACAGACGCCTACAGACCTTGTAAAAGGAAATATTAAAGTAGTACTGAAAAAGGTTACGATGTGCTTATCCAGTGGATCTTAACAACATTTCTCCCGAGAACCCTTTTTTAAGTCCATCAGTTACGCAACAGGAATTGGAACCACCGACCGTTTGGTAGCGGTGTTGCTTTTAGCGATGCTTCCAGCGGAAGCGGAGCGATCGGAATATGATATCAAAATGAAAGGGGATGACAAATCGTTGATATTTGAAATAACTATCATTTAGATTTGACCTTTCAGTATACCATGAGCAGAAAGATAATGCGTTAACGCGTTCCGTGTCAAACACGTGTATCAAAACATTGAATAATTTCTATACAATTTCTATTAAAATGTTACTTTCTTAATATATGTTGTAGGTCATAGATAAGAACTATTTCGATAGGTTTCCGAAACAATTTATCATGATTTAATTACAGTTAGAATATCAATATCAAGATTATCAACTCGCCTACTCCAAGGTTACCTGTAACCTTTACCTGATTGACATCCACCATGTCGAATGATCGCATGAGCTTTTAGTGGTAGGCGATCTAGAATATTTCCGCCCAGAAAACATCGGCTCATCGTGTATTGTGCCTTGCCTATTGCTACTTAAGTATTATAAACTAACTAGCTATCATCAACATTTTAGAATTTTCCTAAAAAAATGCATTCTTAAAGGCATCTACGATAGCGTCTTACATCGGTACAATTTAGGCATAAAGGAAAACCCGGCTGTTCCATATTCAGGGACCATCTTACGCCATACTCAAGTAACCAATAGTACTCTTGATACATTTGTGCTTGAGGCTTACATGGCTGCTTCCAGAATAACAACCTCGATTTCGCTACATCCATCTCAGCCCGCGCCATTCTAATCTCCGGCTTTACCGAATCACTGTTTATTACGGCGAATCGCGGAATAGGTTTTCGGAATGATAAATGACTGGTTGATCTCGCAGAGATTAGATGTTTGGCGTGTCTTGCCGTCCGCAACAATAATGTACGCCTTCATACAAAGAAATGATTGAATGTTTTGTGTTCTTTTATATGACGTGGCTTACGTATTTGGGCTATTCTTGTCTATTTCTTTGGAATGGGCCTAATGGACAAAATACAAATATTTGGATTTATCTTGAGAGATTACTATTTTTTGATTTATCGTTTAAAGTTGGAGTTTTCAGGGCAAACGCCTTTCATTTTATTGAGTTTTTCAAAAAACGCAACGAGTAACTAATAAAATTAGTGCTTTAAGAGCCTTACTTAGCATTTAAACTTTCAATCTTTAAAATTGCATAAAATACCTTACTTTATTACTTTTTATATTGCTCTGGACCTTTAAACAATTTACCTAAGAGTTTTAGTTTTAAACGAAATTAAGTGTTATGGCTAGAGCACAAAAGATGTATTGTTCCAATACAGACTCTGTATACATTAGAACTCCAATCATCCCAAAACAAACACTAAGGAATGGGACTCGCAAACTCCAGTCCGTATTACAGCCAGGTAGAGTACACAAACACATAGACTGCAAAGTAGATTGCACAAAGCTTCGGTAACGAACACTAACTCCCAATGAGGTACAATGCTGACTCATTAATCAACTGACTTTGCTCATTATCATCCAAAACGGTATTGATACTGGTATGAGAGAGTAGTGCCTTATTTTGGAATTGTGGTTGTCTTGTCAAAGCCACATGGATGTTTGGATGTAATACCTTGTTTTGAAATTGTGGTTGTGTTATCAAACCATCAAACCCTTGCCTCAAAGTTAATACATTTTTTATATCTACATGATATGCTTTATCTCATTAAGGTATATCATCATACATTAAAAGAATACTGCCAACCCATCTCTTCCCTTGGGTGTCGTAAAAGGCGACTAATGGACTTAGAAATGCACAACCATCCAAAAGCTTATAGTGGCGACGGGCTCACCGTCTGTCACGCTGAGTGCAGTCACTGCTTGGGGAAGCGCGGACTATGACAATGGACTGCTTTTGCGGTGCTTTTGCCTAGTCTCTGACTAACCCTTAGAGGATAATTGCCATGATTATATGTGTCATGAGTAAATAATAATATGTATCATACAGGTGTGTCTAAACATGCTATGTAATTTGTTCGCAAAACTACCACGAGGAGACCTTTTCCTGAGGAGATTCATCTAAGGAAGCCATAGTGACGCAGAATATTACATCTCTTTTAAATTGTATTCTAGAACATTATGCGCACTTTTAAGTTTGCCTACGAACATTTTTAAGAATACAGAAAGCGACCTATTGTCTTTGACTTATTTCTTTTACCTCTATCTCTTCATTGATATTGCTATCAAATTTATCAACAGCTCTTTACGGTGTAATACAATTGACAGTAACATTATCTTTATACTACGGTGTTGCTAAGCCACCAAACAGCAGAGCGTGAAAGAGCTTGTAATAAAGGCACAAAAAACATTTAAACGATGAAAGCGATACGACTGATTTTTGTCATTACTGACACAAACATTTACCCATTTCATTATAGATAGTAATATAATAAATTCATTCAGTGCAATAAACAATCTTCACGGTGGCGATCGTATTTAGTTCAACCGCCTGATCCCGTGCAAGAAGAACGTAACTTTTCCAACAATCTCAACATACCTTTACATTCTTCATTTTCAACTACCAAGTAAAGAGGCCAAGAGTACAACAACCTTCACCTTCGACCTAGGATGATTGAGTAAAACTTTGGGTTTTTGATTTAGGCCGCACGTTAAACCGTTTGCTCCAGCTTTCTAAGTGCATCGCTGTAATAAGACGTGGCACAGCGGTGGACGCAGCAGAACAGCGGGGAGCGATTTCTGCGGGCGGCCTCTTTGTGGCTTGATCAAGAATTATAAAAAAAACCGCGCCGATGCTTACCAGTGCGCCGCCCGCCCCGCCTACCGTCTCTCTGTGTGGAGCGCTTTACGGATATAAATTATCGGCTAGAATATCAGAATACGTTGTCGATATTAGAACTATGAATTATATTACCTTGCAAAATTCTAGGACTACCATACAATAGCTTATAGCGGCGACGGGCTCATCACCTGTCACGCTGAGCACTGCACATGTGGCAGTTACTGCTTGGTGAAGCGCGGAATATGGCAGTGTACTGCATTTACGGTGCTTTTGTCAAGCCTCTGACGAACTTTTGGGGGATAATAGTCCTGATTGTAATATATATGTATGAAATATGTTGAAGAAAGTAGAATAAATGCGGTAGAAATGAGAGCTTTGAGAAGCATGGCTGGAGTAAAATTGAGTGACAGGATATATAATGATGTGATAAGAAGGAAGTGTGGTTTGAAAGAGGATGTAGTGACAAGAATAGAGAAAGGTATGCTAAGATGGTTTGGACATGTGGAAAGGATAGATGAAAATAGATTGATTAAAGGGATATATGAATCGGGTGTGAGTGGATAGGGGACGAGGCAGACCTAGGCGAACGTTTCTCGGTCAAATTAAAGACGTTCTAGAGAAGGGCCAGGTCAAAAGTACCCGAAATCGCCGAGCTTGCATGAGGACTGTAATGAGAGTTGATGAAGTGAAAGAAATATGCAAGGATCGTAGCAAGTGGAAGGATGTAATCTCTGCCTACCCCTGTCGGAAAAAGGCGTGATTTATGTATGTATGTCTGTATATTGAAGAAACATATCTTCTTTCCATTGACCACAGAAATCTTTGATAGTTTTGATTATGTTAGTTAGTTTACTTTCTTTGTCGCTATTGTTTTCGCAGGACGCGTGCGCTTTTTTTCAAATAAGATATCATGAATGTGCCATTAGCGTCCTACGAAGTTTTGGACAAATACAAGCAAAAAGTAGAACAAAAAATAAAGGTTCTTTCTCAACCTAAAGCCCAATAACAAAATCTGTTAACAGCTGTTACGTTTACATTTTCTAATTATACTGGCATTGAACAAGGCGTTGACAGGATAAGACGAGACAAAACCCCTTTGTTTCATTATCGGTGGCACAGGTAAGCCTTAAAAAAACAAAAATAACTGAAATAATACATTGAATAGGCTAGTCGTTATCATTTTCATTCCGTGGTTTATTAGTTATTTCATTGTTTTGTTCTGGAATTCTGTAGATAGATATGTGACTCTTTTATCTGGTGTCAGATTTACATTTGTAGAATTGATTACAAAAGTATTGATGTTGGTAGGTTTTGGGAATTATTTAGAATCTTTACTTCCCGAACAAATTAATATGAAAAATTAGCAAAGTTTTTTCTACTTTTATCATCTAAGACAAAGAAGATTTAGATAGTCTGATATAGATGTCGTGGAAGAAGTTATAGAAAGAAATACATTTGTTGACCGTAGGGCATTGAATATTTTATTTGGATTTACACAAATCAAGGATATGAAAAGAAAATTATTGGTTAGACAAGACCAGAGCCATTAAATTGAAACTAAAGTGAAAAGCAAACAACAAATAACTAATTTTAACTATATCTCTTCAAAAAATAATACTTTCGCAACTCAGCATGAGTCTTCTCCATCAAAGGTTTGATTAGACCACAAGTTTCTGAGAGTATAGAAGTCTGTCATGCTTAATGTGTGTACCATTTTGATAAAAAATATTGAAAACCAATCCTGTAATATAAAGACTAAAAGAGCACATTACTTAGTGAAAGGCCTCGCACTAAACCAGTTTGCGCAAATAACCAAACAGCAGCCCCATTGAATATCGTAAAAAAAACTCATCCTAAAGTTACGGTATCCCTTTGAGCAAATCAAAGAGCACTGTCTACCTGGCGGTCCGAACAAAGGTCCATAGACCTTATCCTGTTAACGCCGGCTGATATGGCGATGCCTTATCTATCTACGTTGCGTGAGAGAAATCGGGATTTTTTTGTAACAGCAGTCAATGTTTTGCAAAAGGATATTGAATCTTCTGCCATTGAAATATAGTTCTTTAATGCGAAACAGGAATATTGACGACTATTTGTTTGGTTTTTATAAATATTAAAATGATTTGTGGAATCACAATATTGTAATACAGGTTTATTGCGGCTTTTTTATAGGCGATATAGCTACCGGTTAGTTGAGCAGTATTTTTTTCTGACTCAGTGAATACCTAAGCTAATGATATTCATCACTTTTTTTGTTTATACATAGTCGTTTCTTCTTGTTTTATAGAATTTGAGTATGTTTCCAAACTTAATAGCTTCATTTGTTTTCAACTTTTTTAGCAATTATCTCATTACCACCTGATCCTGACGATAACCAAGAAGACTATGAGAGCAGGGACATTTTCTTGGAGCCTTGTTGGACTCAATGGTACGAAACGTGCCATCATGATGTAACCCAAGTTGTTGGTTGTAGAAAGTCAAGAATCCTGTGTAGACGAAAAAAATAACTAAAACTCTCAACAGACCGCACGTTAGAGATAAGAAAAGAAAATAAAATCTCCTCTCAGACAAACTTTTAAATGAGAAATTTACTTTAATCAAGAGTGTACTTCAAGAGCGTGTGCATCAAGCGCATATAATTTAATTAATAGTGAAAACTTAATAATCCCAGCAGCGTTTCACTCCGGCATTTTAAAATTGAACTCGCAAAGTTTGAACTTACTTATAATAGAACAATCTGTTGTAACTAAATAGATTATAACCGAAGTGTCAGCAACAATTAAGCCTTAGTCAAAGTTAACAATAATCCCACAAATAAATAGCCAACTTGGAACGAACTTAGTTGATTCGCGCCAAAGATCAAAGTCCGACATAGTTCATATGAAGACGGTTACATTCTAAACACATAAATATACTAAAGCCTAGCCTTTTTTAAAGAGCGATATAACAGAGCATTGGATCTTGGATCACTCTTATGTGGATTTGATATTGGCTTTCAGAATGTCCTCAAATCGATCGAGCCATGTTTTTAAAATGTCGCTATTCCTGAAGACCAGAATTTTAGTCTCGGTAGAAGCTGATGTTTATGAGATGGATACAGAAATTCTCAAGTCTTAAATGTATAAATACTCATTTAGTACTAGTAACTTAAAAATTAAAATTTATTCATCTGGTATATTTATCTGTTACCATAATAGAAGCGTTAAAGTGTCTTATTTTAGACTAGATTAAAGGTGTAAATTTCAGAAGTTATTTATGTAATTACGACGGATAATCCTAAAGCTTTGATACTTAAAATGTAAGTACAGCTCTGCTTGACAAAACATCGTTTTTTCTATTCAAAATATTTCAATAAGCTACTGTTAATCATGCACTATGTCACAAAGAGGTTCGGGTAAAGATCCGACTACCTGAGGTATTCTGAAGAGACAGATGCAAAATCTATCCAGTTTTAAAATACTTTAAGAAAGAGGAGAGTTTTGTGAATGGCTTGAAATATGTTTGTGATATGGAAAACCCCGTGTCTTTGTAAGCAGCACTACTTTTGAAGCTTGTTAAATTTGTCTCTATTTTTATAACATGGTTTATATGTAATTTGTAATTCATACTACTTAGCTAATCTAAGAAATCTTAGCTATCTTTAATTAAGATTTTGCTCTGTTGTTGTGTTTTCAGGTTGTATGAATAATTGGAAAATAAACAGTTTTTAATTGTTTTTTTTTTTAAGTATTTTACTGTTTATTTTACTTCTACCTACCTCTACTCATGTAAAGGTAGTTAATTACCAAATATGGGATTTCCAGTATTTTTTTATTACAGCCTTTTTTATTTGCTATTTGCTAAGTGCCTGTTTACTTTCTGTCTATCTATTGTTATTATTAAGACTAAATTTTTTTTAACATTAACCTCTTTCTTATTTATCAAGTTATCATGCTGCACATCCAGAATTTCATCACCATCACCAGCCTAATCCCAATGCTGCATACGTCCTCAGCCTATATACGTCCCACTGCTGGGCACAGGCCTTCCTCATGGAGAAACACATGCACACACACAATGCTGCATACAGGCAGGTGTATAAGTTTATTTGGTACATCCATAACACACCTTTCCTCTCCATCCCCCTGCACTCTCGTATCTTTGGGAATATGGGTGTGAAAAAATGAATATTTATGTAAAAGAAGCTAGAAAGCTGGTCACATTTTGCTAGGTATGAGTTTTAAAAATGATTATTTGTTTTAATTAAAATTTCAGTATTCTATACACATTTGTAAATTATGTTAGATAGGTATGCTAGACTAGGAGAGTAATCGAAATATTTTGTACGGAAAATTTTACCGCGTTACAGAATTTGGTTTGAAAATTCTGAAGCATGAAACTATTTTATGTAAATTAAATGCAATGTTATTGCGGTATACTTTATAATATAAAGTTCGCCATATCCTGAATTCCAGAAGGGGATGGATTATTTGTGGTAAAATATATTTATTTACGTGACAACACGCTATGCCTTAAAAGGGGTAGATAGAGGTGTTATCACAATCATTAGCCTCCCAGTTTGTAAACAAGGCATACTGCTATTAAGACACCAGAATTTAAAATACAAATGGATATAGCTAAAACAGCAACAATTCTTTTGAAACCCGAACACCTTAATTCCAAGCTCGAAGACACCAACAATCACTTGCCTTCAAGCGTCATGCTCTAAACCTTTTACGGCACATAATAGTTTACATTAGCGTTGACGTCATCCTCGATATCCAGCCATTGTTCTGAATCAATTTCACCCTGAGAAGTTTCTTTTGTGTCGACAAAAGCTGCTCCGGTAAGGGTGCAAATTATTTGCCGGCTTAATGGAAGCTTTGGTGCAATACTTTTAGAATATAATTTTAAGTTATCGCTTGCAAGGTGTTGGCGGTTGATATTGTTCAATTTACTCCTTTCTGGTGAATCTTTAGAATGGCTGCTTATAGAAAATCTCTTACGCTCGATATTAATATATTCTTTAGGATGTTAGCAAACTAATTTTAGTTCTTTATATGCGGTTAGAGGTTTTCCTCTCATTGGCGTCGTTGATCCACATCAATATTGGTTTAGTATTGGATTTAAGTTGCTTCATATGTAGGTTGTGGTGAACCCCTAAGCCCCTAATGCTGTGTAAGATAATATCAAAATTCTTATACATAGAATATTGTTATTAGAGAATCCATTTGTTTGTATGTGTTTGTTATTAATAAGATATTATCAGAACAAAGCAGCATATTTTGGAGTTAATTTCATTTAAATAACGGTACAGCCTCTGAATGTAAAATCATCATTTTATTTCTTTATCTTTGCTATGTTGATTCTTATTGAAGAAAATAGATGGAGTTTATAATTCCAGAATAACATTTTGCAATAGCATTCGGAATCATGCTTACTAATAGCCGCCTAGCCAAAACAAATTTCAACCCTAACTTAACCGAATACAGTGCATTTTAACACAGCTTTTAATTTGGATGTTTTAGCTCCGATTCCAGCATATCCAATAAATAACAGTTTCGCTCATAACAGTTCCTAGATGTGATGTCGTGATGGCAGACGATGGCGAGGCGTTATTGGCGCTCCACGAACGCCGCGGGCCGATCAGCTTTGAAGCCTGTTTTCATTGTCTAACGACTATCATAAAGCAGCTGTAATCGACGTTGCCAACAGCACTTGAACACCCTGGTGTATTTTCTAATAATTTTTCACTAGCCGATTTAAAGTTTATGTTCAACATTCTTTGCTTGATAGAAATCAAAATGTATAGGCTTATAAATGGCAAAAGAAAATACAAACACGTTTTCGTAGGTTTTCCTCATCAGATCAACTTCATCAGCTGAATATCCTTATTTAACGAATATTTTTGAATTCTGCTAAAGATGCAAAAGAACAATTTAATTACCCTATATCTAAACAAACATCGTGAGGTAGTGAGAATGCAGCGAATCCGTATAGGGTAGCGCCACATTGCATTGCCGCGAGCAAATCGTTTCGGTCCCGAAAGGGGCACACGCCTGCCCTATGCAAATATGCGACCTCTCAAATTGATGATCATCCTTTCAGATATTCCCGCCGATATATGACACACATCTTTACGGTACTATCATCCGGTTTAAATTCAGGTTTTTTACCCTTTCAGAATAATCTTTATAAATTTCAGGACTGTCAGCTATACCTCAAAGGCTGATATATTTTTGGACTAAGAGATCAGAGCCCCATATAAAATGAATTTATGAACCAAGTATTACAACTGAAACAATTTCAATTTGAACCGATTTGTCGAATTAGATTACATAACACACATACCATCACGCCTTTTCCCCCGAAGGGGTAGGCAGAGGTGTTAACCCACATTTCGCTAGATATGGGGGATATGGGGGACTTAATCCCCATGTAAGAGGTGGCGAGCCTGTTGCCATGTACCGGGCACAATGTTCAAAGCAATATTTACAATGAACTGTACATAAGTTTTTGAATTAGCTAATTCTAATTATGAGAATTATATTTAACTAGCTGTGCCTGCGACGTCGTTCGCGTGGCTATTGATTTAGCGCCGATAAAAGTTTACAAAAACTTTGTGTGCGTTTTTAGCCATTGTTTTTTTCCAAAGTGCTCAACATTACATTTCTACCTTTTATTAGCAAAATGTTGATTGTTAATAGTCAAACTTAAACCTCTAATCATTAAAATAATGAAAATACATTTCTTGTCAGTGTCATCTGATTAATTGTTGTCATGGTGATAAATCTCTGTTATCGCGACATTATTTTACAATGCCGAGAAAATTGACGGAATATGTCATATAATACTCGGTCGAGCAGAAATTGATAACCACGGTTACACCCGCGCGGTACCCATTCCTATAGGAATATCGGTAGCCTATGTCCTTTCTCAGCCTCTAGACTATCTGTGTACAAAATTTCAATTGAATCGGTTTAGTAGTTTTGACGTAAAAGCAAGAAGACAGACAGACAGAGTTACTTTCGCATTTACAATATTGGGTCCTTACCTATGAAATTTGTTTTTTATTCTGTATTAGCAATTTGTCCGTAACTATTAAGTTTCAGAACATTCTTATAAAATAATTGCCTCTTCTAAAAAAAGACCATATATTTGAGCTCGTATTATTTAATTTGATAATTTTTTGTAAGTGTAATTGTGTTAAAATTAGGCACATAGACAATTATTTTTAACTGCCTCCCGAATACATCATTTGATTTGCATTCACATAAAAACGATAAATATTTTTTATGAAGTTTGATATCACACATATCGCTTTAAGGTTGTCTTATGATACACGCCAAATATCTTTGGATTTGTCGTTGTGAAGAAAACTGAAAAAATGTTAGTATGGAAAATGCAGACATCCCCAAAATCTCCATACAAAGCACCAACTTCATAGGTAAGGACCTAATATAAAGAAAAATGTTGACCCTTCTTATATCTCAGAACAATGATGTTAAAGGGACTTAACTTAAGCCATAAAGAATAATTGAAGAAACACGACTACACTTTCTAATTGAACTAGGTGATAGGCCTATTACTTTGTAGAAAAAGGAAGCAATAACGTTAAATCTAGATCATTGCACGCCTGCGTTCATTCCGGCACAGTGCATCAAGCCCGGGGCTTGCTCTGAGTGACTGCCATGATTGTGGAGTCGTGAGATCTCTGTTATGATTTCCGACTCAAGATTGATCCTACTGGCTGCAACCAAGTGTTGTAATTTCCTAAGCCATAAACACCATATTATTTAGGTAAATTATAGCATTATAATAGTTTATGTAACTGTCACATAATATAGGTTATTAATACACGAGCGTGGGTTATCAAGCGTGAATAAACCATGAACCACCCAAGGTACTTAATGGGGCTAATTATTCCTTAAGAAATAAAAGGCCAAATTAGGTGACAAAATGTATATATTTAAAATGACCCTAAAAGTATATATATCGCCTGCGTGACATCACAATAGCGAGATTCAGGTTTGTTTGCATTTTACTCCACTTATATTATGATTGTTAAAAGCGCCATCTCGTGGCGTACTCACGAACTAAACTCTACATACAAACGAGTTATACATATCGCCCACCAAGGACCTACCTAGGTTCTTAATAACAAACATAATAAGAAACGTAAACAAAAAACAAAACACATAGTAACAAATCGAATCAAAATAAATATTAGGAAACCTGCGAACACATCGCCCACCGTGAACCATTAAAACTAATTTAGGTTTAACAACACATTAAAGTATGAAATATAATACATAAAATTAACAACCCTTAACAAAATACTTAACATACAATAACAATTTAACAAACATTAGTCAGCAATGGGAAGTAAACAAATCTTAGAAACAGGTCTCTTTATTATACCGTTTTTGACCTTTAAACTGACAACTCTAACAATATTGTCATTGCCGGGATGGACCTCAATCACTCTGCCATAAAGCCAACGACCTGCGGCTAAATTGTCCTCTTTAACAACCACTATATCATCAACTTTAGGTTGAGAAGTTTGTGTTGGCCACCTATAACGTTGATAAAAACGTTGCAAGTATTGACGAGACCACTGGCGCCAAAAATCTTGAATCATTCTTTGTGTATATTGCCATCTACGCAACGTACCTATGCTTGATGATTCATAATTCCTCTCTGGTGGTGAGACAAGTGCTTCACCAATGAGAAAATGGCCAGGAGTCAATACACTGAATCCATCGTCATCATTACAAGTAATTGTAGATAAAGGTCTAGAGTTCAGACACGCCTCTATTTGAACCAATACTGTTGTCATCTCTTCGAACGTTAGAGTAGAGTTACCAATTACTCTTTTTAGGTGATACTTAATTGATTTGACGCCGGCTTCCCATAGGCCGCCAAAGTTGGGCGAGCGTGATGGTATAAAATGCCAAGTACAACCATTAGTAGCCAAAGCATCGGCAATCTCCTGCATCATAGAACTCTTCTCTAAAGTAAACAACCTTTTGAGCTCACTTGCTGCCCCAACAAAATTAGTAGCATTATCGCTCCAAACATCCGTGCAAAGACCACGTCTACCTACAAATCTCTTAAAAACTTGTAGAAACCCTTGCGAAGTAAGATCGGATACCACTTCTAAATGTACGGCACGTGTAACCATACAAACAAATATACTTATATAGCCCTTGTAGGACTTGTGACCGCGGCCTTTAGAAGTTCTAAGTTGAATGGGACCAGCATAATCCACTCCACAAGACTTAAATGGACGAGTGGGGGTCACCCTGGCCGCAGGTAACTGTCCCATCAACTGCGTTTGAATATTACCAGTATTTTTGACACAGGTAACACATTTTCTAAAAAATGACTTAACCAGCTGCTTTAAACCTAAAATCCAATACTTGGATTGTATATAACACATCATCAGCTGTGGGCCGCCGTGAAGAGTTTGTATATGTGCATCCCGTATAATAAGATAGGTCAACTGTGACTTCCTGGGTATCAGAATAGGATGTTTACGCCGTTCATCAAGCTGTGCGTTTTCGAGTCTACCACCAACTCTCAATATATTATTCTCGTCTAGAAACGGATTTAAGGACCTGAGACTACTACGTTTTGGTAAGTTTGTATTATTATTTAACATTTCAATATCAGCACTAAAATTTTCAGCCTGACATAAAACTATACAACAATTCATTGCATTTTGTACTTCTATTGCTGTTAAATAAACATCATTGACTTTAAGTGTATCCCTTTTAGCGTTATTTATAAACCTTTTGCAATAAGCTATCACTCTATTTAATTTAGTTAACGATGAAAATCTTTCCCATTCAAAAAATTCAACTGTAGTACAGCAAGATTTGATTTTAATACTTTCTAAATTCTTTTTATTTCAGGTTTTGCTGTAAACTATGTCTGGACTCTGACACCACTAGCAATCTTTGACCAGATTTTATGGCGGTAAGTTTACCATTCATTTAATAAAACTGTTTCATCCTAACCTATTTGTCCTAACCATAGATAGCTCTTGAATACATATATTTTTTTTAAATTCCAAGTATTTAATATCCCTGCACATCCTAAGGGTTCATAAAATCAAGATATACTCGAAATAATTTTCTTTTTTATTGCAGGTTTGTCAAAGCTCGGCAAACCTGCCTTGTAGCGGAATACATCTTCACTACGGTCACAGGTAAGTTCAACCATTTTTATAATTTCATCACTAATAGGTAATCTTAAGCTTTCTTCAATAATTTTTTGTAGTTTCACATTCTTTCATTCGTTCGTTCACAACCAAGTCTGTCTTTCCTTACCCTCTTTGTGTCTTTGTCGTTGCGAATAACTGCCTGATATGGCGAGTATATTGCTCTAAAATTTTCAATTTCATCTGCTGGCACCTGTTTCATATGATCCATATTATTGTTATCATTATTAACCTTTTTGTATTTTTGTTTCAGGTCATAGCTCTTCAATCGCCGTTTTAAAGAACACAACCTTTTTCCAGATTTCTGAAGTGAACTTGTCACATCAGAACCCTCACCTTTAAATGGAAGGTGTAGCATATACTTACCATTTTCATCCCTGCAAGAAGTATTACCACAGTATTTTTCGCAAGCCTTTTTATTTCTAGAGGACAACTTTTCCTTTGGAAGTGGAATATCTTGCAATGACACATAACCATGTGTTACATTAATTTTTTCAGAAGGTGCCGTGGATGCATGTACAACACCAGAAAGAATCCATCCCAACGTCGTGCACTGTGCTAATAATGAACCGTGTGGTCCCTTCAAGACGCCAGTTTGTATTATCTGACTATATACTTCTGACCCTAACAACATATCTATACTATTGGAAGTATAATAGCTTGGATCTGCAAGAACTATTTTATCAAGCTCCTTCCATGCCTCCACTGTTATCTTATCAGTAGACAATAGCGAAGTTATGGATCCCAAAACATAAGCTTTCACAGTAGTATTAAACTTTTGATCAATTCTGGATGATATTTTTATTTCTACCATAGCCCTTGACGTTAGCCCGACATTACCACCTACGCCTATTATCTGCCCCTTCACTGGTATCTTTTTCAAACCTAACATTTTAACCATAGCCTCAGTAATAAATGATGACTGAGATCCCTGATCCAATAAAGCACGAATTGTGTACGTTTGACCATATTTAGATACAGTATTAACAAGAGCCGTTGCTAGTAAAACCTGGCTACAAATAACATTATTTCTCGTAGACGCACAAGAGACTATTGTCTGTACCTCCTCGTGATCATCAGCCAAAACCTCCCCACTTTGGGGTTCCTGAGCAACAACATTAGTTGTAGGATGTAAGAGAACATTGTGTTTTCTCTTACATATGCGACACCTATAATTACTGTGGCAGAATTTGGCAGAATGATTGTTTCCGAGACAACAAAAACAAATATTATTAGATGCTACAAATTCGCGACGTACATCAATTAAACAATCTTTAAACCCCTTACAATTGCTGAGTTTATGCGCCTCTTTACAAAAAGGACAGTTCAAAGTTGTAATATGCAAAGTTTTTATTTTATTTACAGGTGACATAGCACTAACATTTTTATTATACATCGATTTGGAACCGGAATCCAAAAACTCTATAGCGCGATAACGATTTCGTAAGAAATCCTCAAATTGTTGATATGTAGGCAACTCATTAGACTTATTGTCCATAACGCTAAATTCCCACTGTCTTCTAGATTCCTGGTCCAATTTTAATGTTATAATATGTATTATCAAAACGTCCCACGTACTAGTTTCTATACCAATATTCGACAGAGCGGACAAACAGTCATTTGTAGTGTCCATCAATCCCTTTAAACCACTAGCCGATTCAAATGTAATACTCTTCTGACTTAGAAGTCTTTTCAAAATATGATGACAGATATAACGTTTATTGTTATATCTCTCATCAAGTAAATTCCAACACCGATCATAATTATTATCAGTAATTGGAATGTTACACAAAAGTTGCTCCGCTTCGCCCTGTAAATAGCCCTTTAAATATAGTAATTTTTGTGCATTTCCCAGATTTTTATTTGAATGTATCAGAGAATTAAACAAGTCTCGAAATGTGTTCCATTCCGAATACTGTCCCGAGAAGACCGGAATATTTACTTTTGGTAACTTTACATTAGCCGACTGCGGCTGTGAAATCGAAGCACTTGTACTAGCCTTTGAATCAGATGGTTTATCAATGAATTTATTTAACAAAGATTTAATTAATAACTTGTATTCAAAATATATTTCCTCAGTTTTACTATGAATGTCTTCTTTAACGTATTTAGTTTCGGACAATATTTCTTCTCTACTAAAGGATGAACGCATTAAGTCTTTGTGACCGGCAGAAAATTCGAACCATAACTGTTCCAAAAGCTCAAGTTTACCTTCAAGATACTCTTTAGTTAAACGCTCTTTGGGACTCTTTTTAAAATTAATTTTAGCCTTATCAATTCTAGTATAAATATCTAATTGAAAATTCACTAATGCCTGCATTGTAAAAATAATAAAAATCTAACACCAACAAGTAAAGTACTATACAGTACACAATATAAGATAAACACAAGTTTCAAAATATCACATCAAAATTTTCTAAGTGTTTGAAATTACATATAAATCTGACTGAAATCGGGCATAGGTTCCCCGTAGCAACAGCTTTTTTAAAATTATTCTAAGTCCTAAAATATTACATCTAAATTATTCTAAGTCAATGAAAACAAACTAAAATTTTTAAAAGTTAAATTACTAGTGTAAATAAAGTCCAAATTCCTTCACTTTTAAATGATACATAAAGTACTCACAATTGACTTCTTCTCACTCACACACACCGCTGCCTTGTCTCCAACACGAACCCGTTCGGTGTCAGTCGTCTCCTCCAGATGGCGCCACCTCAGCGCCCCGCGATCTCCTCAACCGGTTGGTTGCCCTGACAGCGCCAGTGCTGTCAGCCGATGTCTGCTTCTTGCTGAATCAGCTGTTAGTTGTAGTTGTTACAGTCCTATTTACGGCAGCGATCCACTACCTAGGACGTCACCTTTTCCTTCAAAAATACACTAGGTAGGTATCACAGTACCTGCACTAGTCAAAGTGCCCAAAAAAAAAATAATAGGAATTTCCTATATCCGGCTCGAAGGACCATGAATAAACCATGAACCACCCAAGGTACTTAATGGGGCTAATTATTCCTTAAGAAATAAAAGGCCAAATTAGGTGACAAAATGTATATATTTAAAATGACCCTAAAAGTATATATATCGCCTGCGTGACATCACAATAGCGAGATTCAGGTTTGTTTGCATTTTACTCCACTTATATTATGATTGTTAAAAGCGCCATCTCGTGGCGTACTCACGAACTAAACTCTACATACAAACGAGTTATACAAAGCGAGTGTTTTAATACCGAGTTATACACACTACCTTATCTACACTAATTATTCAAAGAAACAAAACAAAAAAATTAATTATTTTTATTTATTGTTGGCTGTCTGGAAAACATTTGCCATAGTTTTGTGCGTTTTTAAGAAAAATAAGTGTTGCGTAATGAGTCCAACCTGTTGCATAATGGTCATTATGTTACAGTTTCCATTTAAAAATTTTCGTTTTTAACATCTGTGTTAAAAAGTATGTCATTATGAGTTCGAGTCTGAATTCATAATTCGAACTTTATAACATCAGATAAAAAAAAAAAAATTTGGATCAAGTAGGTCACAATCAGATATCTCTGAGAGCCGCTTCGCTTATGGTCACAACGAATCAAGTATTGGAAACAGATTTGAGTGCTGACACTTGTTTGTGTGTAATGATGCTATAATTGTAATATTTATTTGTATCAGTCTTGTCCTGTCCTCACCCTTTATACGTCTTACTGCTGGGCACAGGTATTCCTCATGGAGAAACACATGAGGAGTAACACCACCACGCTAGCCCAATGCGGGTTGGTGGGTAGAAATAGTCGAAATAGCGACAGGGACCAACGGCTTAACGTACCTTCCGAAGCACGGAGGAGCTAAAGATCACAAAGTTTTGGTCATCCATCCATGACCTGACCAGTGCGAAGGTAGCTTTGTTTTTAATCGAAAGTCAAAGCGTACTAATCACTACGCCACCGAGCTCTAATTGTATTCACGATTGTAAAAACCAAGGTTATTTCCGATTTGAGGTGATATTTCGACAATACAAGTTTACAAGCTAATATTATACAAAAATACTGTTTATCGGAAACTCGGCTTCAAATTCTTCTAGTCAAACTTTTGTGGCTACGTACCATATATTTGATTTCACCGAATTCATTACAAGTGAAAATCCCGCTCATTCACAGAACCGGTGCTAAAGTCAAATAATCCATTCCAATCAATTAATGGGTACAGAGTGATTTCTTTTTAGGTTGCTATTTGAATTCGTACATTTTCAATTTGTGCATAAAGGAAGGCCACACTCTCATTAGCAATACAATCAGTGAGAACATTTTAGATTAACCTCAGAAGTTCGTCGGCCGTAGACTAGAGATTTTCTTTTGTTTTTGTTGAACGTTTAGTTCAAGACAATTACAAGGACATATTTCGCTCATTACTTTGCTTGGTAAGCATTGAATTTGATGGGCTTTTGTAAGTAATTTTATGAATGTCTATGAAAGTGATTTTTGTTTCTGCTCTACTTAGTACCTTTATGAAGGTTGCTACTTCTTTAGAATCCACTCCTAGTAGACTCAATCGATATGTACACAAAATTCTGAAAACTACTAATCAATAATTCCATCATCACTCTATTTTATACGAAGATGTCTTATACTAGAGTCTACTGTTTATTTGTTTTAGGAAATTTACTTTTGTTCATTTGAATCTATTCACGAATCACGTATACCTATACATTTCAATAGAATAGTAACGTATTTAGTTTATTTTTAAATTAATAGGCCTATAACTTTTCATTCACCGTTCCTACAAGGACACATACATGCACTATTTCAATCGCTTCACCTAGGCAAATCCGCGCCGCTGTATCCCAATCAAAATTAGAATGGAATCCGTTATGAGCTCAGAATTTTAAATTGCACTCGACAGATTTAAGTCTTGCAAAAAATCGTGTCTATTTTAGAGCTCATCTTTGGCGAGATAAATGAATATTTTACTGAGCACCACACGTCTCCAGGATTAGGGGGTGATAATGAGGCAGTCGGTGCAGTTTACTTTTCATTTCGTAGCGCACTACATGCACACGCTCCTGGAATACGAAAGAATACGTAGATAGCACTCGATTCCGAGGCTCTGCTGGAGTTTAGATTGAATAACTTTTCAGAATGATAGTTCTTATCGGGGTTTTCGAAAACAGTTTAAGGAGAAGACTTTTCAAGTGTAATTTGTATCAGCGGTTCTACTTTTAGGAGAATTTATATTTGGTATTTCAATCATAGCTCCACTTAGCATTGTCAATTAATTAATATTATGTAATAACAATAATTTAAGGAACCTACAACCTACAAAATACCATATTAAGTAATAATGACCATTTCCTCAACTTGAAACAGGGTATTAAATAAGAGCACATCAATCTTATCATAAATCTGAGTGATACTGAATTCGTCAAACGATACTCAAATGATTCCCTCAACACTAGGAAGTAACTATCATCAATTTTAAAGATTCAAATCTGAATTCGGGTTTGTGAACGACCTACTGGCTCTGTGGAATATAAATTCGACTGTCATATCCGGTGACGCAAACTTTTCTCCATACACTGGAGGCTTGCGGGATAGTTTCCACAGTTATGTTGTGCGTATATCTCTCGGGACGATATTTCTTCGGGTCGGATTCTTGGTAATGAAGTTTGGTAACGCTGTGTACATTGTTGTTTCTCAGATACACTTTGACGAATTGCTGATAATTTTGCTAATTAAAAGTTGTTCAGAGACTTTAGGCTAGGAATTTCGGGTTGGTTTTGAGTTTATCAATGGGTTTATAGTTGTACCTAGTTTCTATCCATCTCAGAATACTTTGGGTCTATTGATGCTTATTCCTTTTAACATCAAGCCATTCTTCACTTCTGTTTTAGAATCAGAATTCTGATTATTAACATCTTTGTGATCATTTGCTTCGGCAGACAGAAGAAACATAACAAAACCAACCAGCTTGTTTTTAAAGTTTGTCCTCAGCCTATATTCGTCCCACTGCTGGGCGCAGGTCTTCCTCATGGAGAAACACATGAGAAGTATGTACCTCATGGAGTATACACCACCACTCTGGCCCAATGGGGGTTGGTGGGTAGAAACGGTCGCAATAGCGACCGGAACCAACGGCGTAACGTGCCTTCCGAAGCTCAGAGGAGCTCTGGATCACGAAGTTTTGGTCACCCATCCACGACCTGACCATGACGAAGGTAGCTTTGTCTTCGATCGAAAGCCAAAGCGTACCAACCACTTCGCCATCGTCCGCCACTACGCCGTTTTTAAAGTTACTTATTTCCTATCTTATTCTTTAAGACGATTAATGTACATAAGATTCACCGTTTCTATACTGCATACTCCATTAATCTTTGATCCCCATTTTCTCATCAAGATTCCGAAAATGATAGCGCGGATCCTCAAAACGTTTAGGAAATAACCTCCATATATTGAGGAGAAATTCAGTGGCAGGAAGATCCGTTGAAAAACTTAAATTGCTTGTTAGTTGCTTTTATCTCTGGAAGTTAAAAGTACGTCTGTGCTCGGAGACGTCGTTCTTGCTTTCGGATGCAGTTTGGAAACTTTCTCTTAGCTGACGGACGCGAGGCAACTTATTATATTTGAGTGTATGAGTGGCTGAAGAAATAGTCTCATAATATAGCTCTTTGTCCTTACTCCTTTAATGTCTGGACCATTTCAAATGGGCGCATCTCGAGTGCTTCACACAATGCTTAAATCTGACTTATTAGTGTTATGATTTACACTCATTTATCCTGCACTGCAAAACGAGTTCATATCAATTTAAGTTATCAGATCATCAACATAAAAACCTGTTCTTTTATCCAGTATTACTGTTCCTCAGGAATAAGCGAAGCGGATGAAGGTATTCACTGAATGATACGATAAATTAAACACAAAATTAATTTCGTACCGCGACTCATTCCATCCATTCGTACAAAAATACGTGACGTAATTAAATTCGATAATATAATAAATATCAAATCGTTGGCTGCGGTGGCGACATATTTACTGTTTCTATAATAAGTCCACTTATTGATATTGACAGAAGCGACTGTTATGTTAAAACCGCATTTATGTTGGAAGGGTTTATTTCAATTAATTTTGCTGGTAGTTTTGTTGGAGCTAGGCTTGTGATTATTTGACTGTGAATATGTTTTATTTTGTTGTCTGGTAAAAGCTGTATAGTCAGGAACATGTGCTTAGCCACATGATCATTTAGCCACAAAGTAAGCAGTTAATAATTATTTTGAAATTCAACAGTTGAGCTTTCAGTTTAAATGTTGCTATGTCGTAGTCAAACAATACGAGTTTTAGGAACACGTTTAATAGTTTCACTAAATATCCTCAGTTTAACTCAGTTGTTATGGAGTACAGGTGCAGCTCGCCTCCAGCTTCGGCCTTATCGTCACTTACCATCAGTTGAGATGAAGCTAAGAGTTTCTCTGCCTTATTGAATAAAATATAATAATCTATATTTTTAATGTTTTATTGATATTATTTTAAAAGCATCTGCATTGTTTCTATACGTGGCTTTTCAAGACATGGTTAAATGATTACCATATTTCAATTATTATTATAGGTCATTCTTCTTGGTGATTATTTGTGATCACTGCTTAATAGCAGATGATAATAAGGACCAAGCTGTAACTTTCAACACAAAACTGTTATAGAGGCTATGACTTGCTGTTGATGTGGGTCCTTATTACGACGACGTACAAAACAACACCACATTCATAGTCAAAACTGTCAGACAAGTATTATGCGGGTTCAAATAAGTTGAATTCTCTTTCTGTTATATTTTGCGACATTAAGTTTACCTTCCCAGTAACAATAACCGAAATTCTCCATATTGTTCTCGTATTGTGTGCCTGGCAACGTTAAAAATAAAAGCTTTCTCTTACATGACTGTAATGTTGCATAAATAATTATATGACAACAGAAAACGTTCCCAGGGCATATTTAGGTCAAATGCACTCGTAGGCCATTGCACACAATGTATCGAGAACAAAACGAGGAGGCTTAAAAACCTAAAGATGAATGTTGGCAAACAACACTCGTATACTTTTCAGATACTTGAAAGCTTTACTATAAAATGAGCCTTATTTATATACTCATAAGGATTTGTTACTTTATTGACAGTACTATTCTCTCGCGAGCTCTCCAAAAGTGTCAATTCTGTGACACGGATTCCTATTATCTGATTAAGTAATATCGACCTTACGGCTTATAGATTAGAAGCCACAAAAATTAAGTAAACACAAATTGTTGACATATTACTTATTAGCTTACCGCAGAAAGATATTGACATTGATCTTAGTCTTCATAATGCTTGGGATAGTAAACTATATCATTACGATTTTATTTCAGCTACATAAACTTATGTAGTTAGTTCAATAGATAAGGCATTACGGGATAAACTAAGAGAAAACAAATTACGCAAAAAATTTGAGAATATTATTCCCACTTACATACAGTTTCCCACTTCATCAGACTTAAACATACATACATATAATCACGACTATTATACCAGAGACCAGGCAAAAGCACCGCAAAAGCAATCCACTGCCATAGTTCGCGTTTTATCAAGCAGTGACTGCACATGAGCTCAGCGTGACAGGTGGTGAGCCCGTCGCCGCTGTAAGCTGTTGGGTGGTTGTGCAGTTCTAAGTCTATTAGTCGCGCGTAAGTATTAATAATACATTTAAGTACTTTAAATAATACTACATCCTTTTTAAATTATCACAATGTGACATCAAAAGCAGTATTACCAACAACGAGGGAACCATTGAAAACGCTTTCGCTTACAAAGTTAAAACTACATACTGTATAAACTAAGTCCATTAATTCGCTCTCTATCTTCTATCGTAAGTAAATAAAATGGAAATCCAAGCCGAGCTTAGCCGTTCCAATACCTTATAATGCGAAATCCAATACTGAAGATAAAACCTTGAAATAGCTGGACAATACGAATTAATCGTAGTTTTGCGCAACCGCTTGAGTCCGTCAGCTGAACTGAATTTATGTGGAGCCAAATTTTATCAGCGCAGGACTTCGATCACATTTATTGCTGCTATAAGCGGACGATCGCAATTGAATTTAAGCACAATTTAATGAGATTGGACATAATCACAAACCGGGAAAGTCAGATTAATATCATATACGCAACAAGTAGGTACATTTTATTTTAAATTCATAAAAAATATGGAGCACTTTGGGAGACTACATCCAGCTGTAGAAATATTGCATCTAGACTAAAATTCCCAATAATACACTTTAAATAATATTGTACCAGAAGGCCTAGCACGGGCCGGAGAGAAAAAGTCCCCAAAGACAAAAATCGTCATTGTCTCACGCTTCTTCGTTCGCGCGGAAGCGAGAGGCAATGAGTAATTTTGTCTCCGGGGACTTTTTCTCTCCAGCCCGTGCTAGGCCTACAGAAGATAACCGAATTGTTTTTTCTTCAGTCATTTGGATAGCAAATTGCAAACATTTTGTGGTAAAACTAATGTCTATATTGCAAATTGTTTAATCATTTTGAATTCATTCATTGTATTGGACACTGGTCATTGTCAGCATTGTATCAAAGCAGATTAGCCAGAACGCCTCATAGAGCTTGGAGTTGGAGACATATGTTTACATGGTATTGCGATTGTCCTAAATCACAGACTTCTGCTTAAGAAGGAACCTAGCCTAACACGAAGTAAATGAAAAGCAAGTCTGTAGAAACGATTTAGATATAAAGCCGGACCATCAACGTCCAAGTTGGCTCCCGTACGGGGCGACGTCGTTTCTCATTTCGGCCATCGATCCCGGGTTGGGAATGAAAGAAAAGGTCGCTGCCATGTCACATTTTAAGGCAGTTTCGCAGCAATATTTCAGAGGACATTCAGGAGCTCGGTGGCGAAGTGGTTAGTAGTTTAAGCCTTTTTTGAGGACAGAGTAGTAACAATTCATACACTTATTAGGAGACCTTCTGAAGAAAACACCCGCTAGTCAAAATTTCAAAGTTTTTAGATATAGACCAGCTTTAGAAGATACAAATTAAATTAAGTAAATAATAATTCGTCGTGAAAGTTGGCACGTGCCAGTCTCTTAAAATAAATTTCTTTATTCAAGTATTTTTTTCAATATGTTTATGTTTAAGCTAACAAAAATAACATACCTACCGTAATCCACCTTTTGTTAGCAGAATAAAACACGAGCGTACCTGAAACAAAATACAGACTTGAAAATATTAGAGGCAAGTAACGCAATACTTTATTTTCTCGCTTGAGATATATATACTATTTTAGTGCAAAATTCTCATAATATGTTATAAGCAATTTGTAGCACAGTTTTTGCTGAGCACAACGTCAGAAGAAAATTACCCACTATTACAACATGTTCTATTTTCACAGCGAAACCTGTTTTCAAATAATATTTTTAGGTAAAAATTCTAGCTATATTTTTAGGGGTGATTGTGTGACAAGGGGATGGGAAGAGTGTTTAATTTTTAAGGGAAATTGTGTGGCAAGGGGGTGGTTCCAGAGTAACGCCAGCGGCCGGCGCTGGCTGGCGAAGACCAACGTCAAATTGATGCGCGCCGCCGGCGTTGCTCTGAAACGTCTCTAAATGTTTTTTTGCAATTAAAATCTATTCGCAAACTGAAGGTCCAAGAGTTTAATCATAAAGTATCGTTACGTAACTTGTGGATATAACATCAAAACACAAGCGTATCGTATACGCAACACGGCGTTGACTTTAATTCATCGGCTATTGGTCGTATTTTCCGTTATTATTTCCGAATATTTTCGGGTTTTTCATCCCTATATCCCCGTTCGGACGATCGTAAAAACCGGGATGATCCTTGCCCATCGATGCTTCATGCCGATATGAGAGATTCCGAGTTTCTGTGTGGCCTATTTTACGGGCTACAGCGAGGCGGGCGCGATACTTGTTTGTATTTAGAAATGAACCATGATATTTCGCTGTATAAAAAGGGGTAGTTACACATGAAAAATATAATTATATATGTGGTTAATACCGAATAAGTGAAAAATTCTGTAATAAAAAATTAGTTAAGAAATGGTGATACAAGAAAGAGATGACCACAGACAAAATGTACAATAGTAAGTAGGCCTAGGATTATACCTAGGATGTTATTGTGGTTGTTTCAGAAAGGATTCCTACCATCTCGTCTGGCAGCGACACGCCTGCATTCTGCGCGTTTTCCTCGCCTACTGGCGACGATGGCGCGACGATCGCACGCGTGTTAGCGCTTAGCGCCAAGGTGACCCAGGTGGACCTCGATGGTTCTTAGTGGGTAGGCCCTGCACTCTGGAGGGAGAGTCCCACATAACCCGTTCCCCAAACAAAGGGTATGCGTAACGTATTTTCCACCGTAAAAATAGGTCAATTACCTAGGACTCGTCTTTGGGGTGCATGGCTCTCTCATAAGAAAAAATGTATTTCTTTTCATCATCACGTTCCTACACGATGCATCAATTTAAGATAACTAGCTACAATAAGATTGTAGCTTCTTTGTACTCGCTCCAGCTTAAGCTTTGAGCCACCGCTAAAATCGTAAAGAGGCAATATTTCAATTTTTTAAAGTCGAGCCATGATGGAAGCGCGGGAGACGATGATTGAAAACCACAAATTTGGATGTTTCAAGCCTGTTTACTGATGAGGAAAAGTGAGCAAAGAGCTATTCGCACTAATTCATTAGGTGATTCTGCGAGAACTTCTTGTCTTGTTTTCTCTGATGTGATTTGTGCAATAAACTTCAATAAAAAAAAAACTTCAAAAAGAGGACTTTTGACCTTTGTTTTGACCTGTATGTTTTCTCATAATATTTTGCTTTGTGTGCACAACCAAACACGGGTCACGTATCGTGTTGTTTCACAAAAACTAATTTGCTAAGTTAAGAAATCCGTCGAGGGCCACCGTCTTGTATGGGGAGCTAATTTGCCGGGCCAATAAGTAATTTCGTCCGGAATAAACGAATTATTCCCGATCCGAAATCCGGATATCGAGAACGGACGGATCACGTCTGCCTTGCGTAATTCATCTTTTGTTTCAGACGTATGACCTATGCGAATCTTTTTGGGTTAGAATTTGCAAGGTTTCAATAGATAGAATGAGGAGCTCATTGGCTTAGTGGTTAGTACGCTTTGGCTTTCGATCGAAAACAAAGCTACCTTTGCCAGGTTAGACCGTGGATGGGTGACCAAAACTTTGTGATCTTGAGCTCCTCCGTGCTTCGGAAGGCACGTTAATCCTTTGGTCCCGGTAGCTATTGTATCCGGTTCTACCCGCCAACCCGCATTGGGTCCTCGTGATTGTGCTACGGCCCATACTCTTCATGTGTTTCTCCATGAGGACGGCCTGTGCCCAGCACGGGGACGCATATAGTGTGAGGACGAACTGAGGAGTTATCACACCTTACTTATACATTTATATTCGGGAAGATTATCTCAAACCTATAAATTCTGGACAACAAGGAATAATTCAAACATTTGCCTCAATTTATCTCTCTCGCTATGTCGCAACTTCACTAAGATTATAAAAATGTTTAAATTGTCGTGCAGCGACATAATATTTATTCCCTTAACAAGTTTAACAATCCGTTTTTGTCTTAATAGTCTGAGGAATAATGGTGCTAGTAGCATAACTGCCGAACTTAGTGTTGTACCGAGACAAGAGAATCCGTAGTAGGACACCTACTACTACTACGGATACTCTTATCTCGTTTTTTGTGAACTAGTACAAGTTCAGTTAAGACAGGAGAAGAGGTTTTATCTTATAAGTTTATATCAACTTTGTTGTAATATGAATGTATCTATCATAGAAATATAATCTGTAAGGAATGTGACAACTAGGATAATCTGTGGACGGATATACGTACGGAGTCCTTGGGGCTCTCTGGCATTCATTCTATTTTATTCGTGATTTGATTGTGATCCAGTAATAAACCAATTATTGATTTAACATACAACTTGGGTATTATTTCAAAAATAAAACATGGTGACAGCGGGGTAGAACAGCCTCTATTATATAAATAATAAATAAAGCAATTTGTATTGAAGTTTGAAGAGAAAAACCTGGATGAAAATTGGTATTTGGTAAGATGGACGGAAATTATGTACATGCAAACTCTTTGAGGCTCTTAGATTCCGGAGATATGAATATAAATTGGCTAAAATTCAAAAGACAGCTAATTAGTTACTTGGATGCATATGCTTTCACAAGTGCAGATAAGCAAAAGATTGGTATACTACTTCATCATGGCGGAGATGTATGCCAAGACATATATGAAAGTTTTGATGAAAATGATAGGAAGGCAGATTTCAACACAATTTTAAAAAAATTTGATGAACATTTTGTACCAGTAAGAAACATTACATATGAGAGATACATATTATTTACAAGAAAACAAAAGGATAACGAAACCTATGAGAATTATTTGACTGTGTTGAGAAATATGGGAAAAACTTGTGGATTGGGTCAATTACATGACGAGTTGATTAGAGATCTTTTCATTTGTGGCATAAAAGATGTGAAACTGAGAAAACTATTACTAAGTTCTACAAATTTAACAATGACAAAAGCTCTGGATATATGCAGAACACATGCTGTGATTGATGCACAAGTTTCCACTATGGAAAAGTATACTGAACAAGTTAAAATTAAAGAAGAACCTCCAGAAATAGATCAAATTATAAAACAAAATGGAAAGCATAAAAATTATAACCAAAAATCTAATTGTCAATATTGTGGCTTTAATCATGTCTACGGTCGTTGTCCAGCTTTTGGGAAGCTATGTGCTATTTGCAAGAAGACCAATCACTTCGCAAGACAGTGTCGATCTAAGCAAAGTATCCATGAATTAAATAATGATAAAATTAACAATAGTGACGAAGAATTACAGGTAAAAGATTTATGTATACATTCAATATTTAAAACAAAATGTAATAAATGGTATACTGCCTTATTAAAAATTAATGGTTATGATATACAGATGAAAGTTGATACTAGTGCTCAATGTAATGTTCTCAGTCAATCTCAATTATTACAAATAGGTTATCATTTGTCAGATATTGTGCCAACTAACATAAAAATTACCTCCTTTACTAATCAATTAGTCCCAGTGATAGGGAACATCACACTCAATTGTTTATTTAGAAATCAGTTATTTAAATTAGATTTTTTTATTGTCAATCAAAATTGTTCTAACATTTTAGGATTATATGCTTCAGAACAATTAGGTCTTATTAAAAGAATTGAACAGATTAATATTATTCCAATAGCATATGAGCACTTATTTGATGGAGAAGTTGGATGTATACCGGAGAAAGTTAAATTAGAAATTGATCATAATGTGAAACCTATTATTTTGCCTGCTCGTAGATTACCCTATGCTCTGCTGCCAAAAATTAAAATGGAATTGGACTCCATGGTTCAAAAAGGTATTATTGAACCTGTAACGGAACCAACTGATTGGGTAAGTCAAATGGTGATTGTTCTTAAAAAAGATGGTACCTTGAGGAATTGTTTGGATCCTAGACCGTTGAATAAAGCGCTAAAACGTGCTCATTATCCTTTCCCTACTGTAGATGAGATATCAGCTAAATTATATGGTGCAAAGTGGTTCTGTAAATTGGATGCACAATCGGGTTTTTGGAACATACCTCTTGATCATGCTAGTTCTAGGTTATGTACATTTCAGACTATATGGGGCCGTTATTGTTTTCTTAGATTACCATTTGGTATTAGTCCTGCAGCTGAAATATTTCATAGGATTATTTATGAAACATTTTCTAACTTACAAAATGTAGCTACATTTCAAGATGATTTAATTTTATGGGCTAGCACAAAGGAAGAATTACAGTCAATATTAGTAAAAATTCTTGAAAAGGCATCTAAGGCCAATATCAAGTTTAATCCTAAAAAGTGTTTATTTTTCGTTAACCATGTTACTTTTTTAGGGCATAAGTTTGGGGAAAATGGCATAAGTGTTGATGATGAGAAAACTAAAGCTATTCGAGAATTAAAGCAACCTACTGATAAAAAGTCTTTACAGAGATTTCTTGGTATGGCAAATTATGTATCTAAATTTATTCAAAATTTTTCAGATCTGTGCTCACCACTTAGAGACTTATTAAAAGATCAAAATGAATTTATTTGGGAAAATCATCATACAAGGTGCTTTGAAAAATTGAAGTCGTGTATAACTAATGCACCAGTCTTAACATTTTATGATCAAAATAAAGACTTAACTCTAAGTGTTGATGCAAGTTCAATTGGTTTGGGAGCAGTTTTAATTCAAAACGGACGTCCAGTGGCGTTTGCATCTAGAGTATTAACAGAAGTACAAACAAGATATTCACAAATAGAAAAAGAACTTTTGGCTATTTGTTTTGGAGTGGAAAAATTCAGACAATACATTCTAGGTAGAAATTTAGTAAAAGTTGAGACTGATCACAAGCCAATTATAGGTCTTATTAACAAACCATTGCATAAAATTCCAATCAGGCTCCAAAGAATGATCTTAAAATTGCAACCATATTCATTGAATATTGTACATACCCCTGGTAAATACTTATATATTGCAGATACCTTGTCAAGAGACTTTTCACTTTTAGGGTGTGATACAGACACCGAGTTTGATAATGATTAAGAGTTACATGTTTCTATGTTAATAAAGGACCTACCTGTAACCAAGGAAGTTTGGTGTAAAGTAAAAGAGTATCTTGATAGTGATCCAATTATGTCTAAATAAAAAAATTTTACTTTAAATGGCTGGCCTAAAAGTTATAAAGATATAGATGAAAATTTGAAACCATACTATGACTATAAAGATGAAATTGTTGTAATTAAAGATTTATTATTTAGAGGTAATAGAATTTTGGTACCAAAGTTATTAAGATTAGAGATGCTAAAAAGTTTACATACAGGACACCCAGGTATATCTAGAACAATTTCTAGAGCTGAGCTAACTATGTTTTGGCCTGGAATTTTACAGGATATTAAAAAATATGTAAAGTCTTGTGCAATATGTTTGAAATATCAGAATAATAAGCAAAAAATATGTTTACAATATAAAAAAATTACCAAGCTTCCTTGGCAAGAAATAGGGTGTGATATATTTGAATTGTATCAGAAATATTATATAGTAGTAGTTGATTCCTTCTCTAATTTTATTGAAGTATGTTCACTAGATAATTTACGAAGTGTCACGGTTATACAAAAATTAAAATCCATATTTTCAAGGCATGACTTGATGGACTTATTTAGGAATTTAACAAAAGATTGGTGTTTTGTGCATATTATGTCTAGTCCCCATTATCCTCAATTAAATGGATTAGCCGAAAGTGCTGTAAAAACTGTAAAAACTATCTTTAAAAAAGCTTTAGAGTCTGGAGAAGATCCTTACCTTGCGCTGTTAAATCACAGAACAACTCCAAGGGGTACCATACACTCACCTGCATCAAATTTGATGAGTCGTCAATTAAGAACAAACATACCATGTTCATTTCAGTCATTGGTTCCCAAAATTACATGTTTCAATGATGCCAAAAAGTTAAAAAATTTGAGACTAAGAAGTAAATTTTATTATGATAATAATGTTAGAAAAATAATAAATTTCAAACCAGGTCAGTCAATAAGATTTCAAAAGGGCAGTAAAGATGACAAACACTGGTATCCAGGTAAAATAATTAAAAAACATGATAATCCAAGGTCTTATGTTCTTGATGGTAAAAATGGTAGGAGATATGTCAGAAATGAAATTCATATTAGATTGGCTTCAGAAAATCCTGATGCTGGAACTATTTTAAATGAACCGGAAAATGTAACATCCATGTTTCAATCAAGTCCTATGTCTCATTTTGATAAAAATATCACTTTGCCTGTGACTCATACAGATGAAACATCAACTTTGCCCATAATACATTCTAATATAGATTTGAGTTCTGACACATCATCTAATTATGATAATCCTAGTAATAAGAGAAATATTAAACGGCCAATTCGATTTGATGATTATGTACTAGAATAAGATGTTCAGTATTATGATTGTTCTATATACAAGATATATTTTTATTTGTTTTTAAAGGGTAAGATGTTGTAATATGAATGTATCTATCATAGAAATATAATCTGTAAGGAATGTGACAACTAGGATAATCTGTGGACGGATATACGTACGGAGTCCTTGGGGCTCTCTGGCATTCATTCTATTTTATTCGTGATTTGATTGTGATCAAGTAATAAACCAATTATTGATTTAACATACAACTTGGGTATTATTTCAAAAATAAAACAAACTTTATTGGTTGGAGACAACATTTATTTATTTATCAACTTCTCACATACAATTATCATTACAGGAATATACCTAATACGATAAGTAGCAAACTAAAAAATACCAATAAAAAAAACAATCTATTTGTAACAAATAACGTGTCAATAACGTAATATCTGTTTCATAGCCATGTATTTTAATAATTTGTTTTTTTTTGTTGTTGTGTAGATATCATAGTGAAGAGACAAGCTTCTATGCTGGTCGTGAGCCACCCACGTCTAGGTTTCGCGACCATTGCCAAATTCTAAGCTTTTCTAAGGGCTATGCTCGGAGTATCTCTGAAAGACCGCATCAGGAATCAGGAGAACTAAAGTCATCTACATAGCTCACCGGATTAGCAAAATGAAGTAGCAGTGGGCTGGTCATATTAGCCGTAGAACTGACGGCCGTTGGGGACGTTAAGTTCTGGAGTGGAGACCGCGTCTCGGTAAACGTAGTGTAGGACGCCCTGCGACCAGATGGGATGACGATATTCGTCGGTTGGCTGGAGTGGGCTGGATGAGAACGGCCGAAGATCGCGAGCATTAGGGGAGCCCTATGTTCAGCAGTGGATAGGAGTAGGCTGAAGATGATGATGATGTAGCTTTTCAGGGTCCATGGACACTTTAGTTCTCAGACAGTATTAGTCGCTGGAGTGCGAACAGCATGCTATGCAACCCAACAAACATTTATTGGCTGAATAATTTTTGTATAAAAGCAATTCGACTGACTTTAAGCTGCATGGGTTGAGGTAATAACGTCTGTGTAAACGCTTATAGAGACGATATTCAAAGGGTTTGGGCACATTTTATCTTGCTTTAATTTGGATAACCGCTGATTAATGGCCACATACTATCTGAATAAATGTACAACAGGTTGGATATCTTCTGAATAAATGCTGAACTACCTCTAATTCAGCTCTTGTGACTAAATTATCCAGCAAGTAATATTTGACCTCAGATATTCAGTTTATATTAAGACTTCAGATGTAAATTGTAATTTTATAAAGAAATAGTGCAAATAAAATTAAGAAAATGACAGTTTTGCGAGTGTGATTTGGATTTCTAGTAGTTTACAACAGTTAACAGAGAAAACTGGTTAGTAGTTTTATTTTACGTATTCCATGAATTAGAAGTGAATTTGTAAACGCATGCTACTTTACGGTGAATATATATATAACTTTATTGTAAAATTTTCATGGGCCACACGATAAACTACTTTAAAGTTAATTATTATTTTTTATAAGTAAAATATTTTCCATGCATTCTTAAAATCTTAGTACAGGAAAATAATGAGGCTATATTGTTGGTAACCTAAAGTATTTTTACTTCGGGAATCTACGTGTTTGATGAGTAATTTTGCATTATTTTTTATAAAAAAAGGTTAGGTAATGGCGATATGTTTATCTTGATTAAGATCCGCTCGTTCAGTGGTTTTTTTGCTTATTTCTGTGTAATAGTTCGTTTGTGACTATTTATTCAAGTATAATATAGTTAAAAGTACAATAAACATAACTTTTTTGAAAAACAGTTCTAAAATTACCCACATGATACTTTTACACAGCTTATTGGGGACCATTTGGAAAAAACATGATGTCCGTGTCATGTTGAGTTACCATGTCACTTATGAGATAATTCTTCGAGGAATGATCCTTCCTCTAACAGTTAATTGATGATAACATGATTTGAATTTAGATTCTTATAATTAATATTTAATTGAAATTGCTACCTGACCAATACTAAAAATTGAAAAGTTGAAAAATTATGGTATTGAATATTTGTTTTTTCTTTGTATAATGTTTTGTATAATTACAGATTGATTAAGAAAGTACGTGTGCAGTGACAGAACATCCTTTACTTGAAACTCATAGCACAAACAGTCACATGACAACGGTCAAAGTAACATATCAAACGACCAACTGCGAACGGGGGACGAAGTGCGAATGGGACGAAGTGCGCATAACCATATTAAATTTCAAAATACATACTTAATACCCACTAATTCCATATAAGTTTAATATCTCGTTTATTTATTGGAGTGTTTGATTTTATAAGAATTGCAAATAAAACAAACTTATACTTCATAAAAACTTACTTCGTTTTATTTTACATCGGTCGTTTCCAAGAGATGTCTATACCTACTAAGTCAAATGACAGAATATTTATAACTATGCTTCTAGTGTATGTAAAAGAGGAATAAAATATAGATTATTTTTGTATGAGGTGACCACCAACTTATGACTGATTTTATCAAAGTCTGTATCGACTATTGTACGGTTCGCGTCAGGTAAACTTGCTTTGAATACGAGTATATTTAGATAAGACGATTTTAGAGGAGTTTGAAAAACTTCGTATAGATTTAGCCTTTAATACTTTTTTCAGATATCTCTTGCATTTCTATAATTTCCTTCCGTAGCTGTAAAATATTTCTCACGATCTTTATGTGAAATTATAAATGTCTCCAAGTTTACTATATTGTAAAGTCTACTTTTTGTTATTGGGTAGTTAGTTTTGAGTCCAGTACCCGTACATTTTTTTTAACAACCCACTTCACTGCTTTCTATTAACCTTTTTGCAACTTGCATTAATGGCTTATTTCCATGTCTTAACAACATTTTTACCACTAGAACTTGAATCACTTTGTTCAAAATATTGACATACGGAACCCTCTTCATTAATTCCACTCATGCTTGGGCGCGGTATATAGGTATCTCTTATTGCTACATTTATTTCTGCTGTTGAACAGATATAACTCTTTATCAAATGGTACTCCTTTAAATACATTCTTCTTATCCCTCCCATTCTTTTTCTTTTTTTTCTATGAATTTGAGGCATTTTTATTTAATCTTTGTGTTATTTAATCACATATAATTGGCTCGTTTTAGATAAAACCATTTGATTCCTCCAATAATCAGGTACTATCTGCATAAAAACCTTGAATTAATATATGTTAATGCTGTAAGCTGGATATAGAGGTGTAGTGCGCTTCTATCGCTGAAAGTTAGGTAAAAGACCGTACTCATTTACAATTTATGCAATCGTTTGCTGCATAAAAGCTTAAAAATCAGAAAATATCCAGATTCTGTATACTAAGAATAATTCAATGTGTTGTGCAACTTACAGCAAACAACAAAACGCATATACAGAAATAATCTTTATAATTGAAATGATTGTCGGAGTTAAACAGAGCAATGCGAAACCTCCAGCTACTATTCAGATGTAAGCTGTCTCATTTGCTTCAATTTGAATATAGTTTATTTAACAGTACTACTTAAGACCAGTATTCAGTTTGGATAAAGATTATCAACCGTATACAGAATTTATCAAGCTTATAGAATTATTATTGTTCAGAAACTCTGTTATTCAACATAATGCTCTCACGTCAGCTGAAATACAAATATTTTGAAGCTTTAAATTGCCTGTTGCCGTAACAACGTTGCTGTTATGTGACTTAAATGTTTGTTGGGAAATAAGTTCACTTTTAAAATCTTGCCATAATCGAATTGAGTTTTCAATTATTAGGTCCTTACCTATGAAATATGTGTTTTGTATGGAGATTTTGGGGAATTCTGCATTTTCGATACTAAAATTTTTTCAGTTTTCTTTACAACCACAAATCCAGAGATAATAATATATGGCATGTATCATTAGACATGCTTTAGTAATATGTGTAATAACACACTTCATAAAAATTATTTATCGTTTTTAAGTGAATGCAAATAAAATGATGTATTCGGGAGGCACTTAAAAAGAGTTGTCTCCGTGTCCAATTTTAACACAATTAAACTTACAACAAATTATCAAAACAAATCAAAAGAGCTCAAAAATATAGTCTTTTTTTAGACCAGGTAATTATTTTTTAGGAATACTCTGAATCTTAATAGTTACAGACAAAATACTAAGAGAGAAAAAAACACCAATTTCATAGGTAAGGACCCAATATTTGATCAAGAAACATCTGCTGATAGAAAATTCTTCTTTACCTCTTTGTAAATGTATAACTTTTCGGTTAGTTACGGGTCTATTAGAAAGCACATAATCCTTGTCATCAGATAAGATTGGCCGAAAATTCTTTAGCCTCGCTTATTGAATTATAACGAATCCTAAGGTTTCGCAAATGTATTGGATTATATAAGAAATAAGATGTCCCAACGATTCTTTTATGAGGCTGCCGTGAAAATAGCTCCCGGAAGAGGTGGGAACTATCAAACTGAGACGTGCTCCCGAGTTGCGGCGGCCTGATCAACTGCGGAGATGTGACCGTGCGTCGTGACGTGCTTCAAGATTTTCGCTAGTTAAATAGCACGTGATAAATTATAAGGTCTATATTTGTTTGTAGCAGTTAGAGTTACTCGTTTATGTTTCGCAGAATTATTGGAAATTGGAAAACCTTTTTGGAAAACAGGCGCAAACTAGTCGTCTAGATGCGGTATACTCGCATCGATAGAAGAATTAGAAAAAGTCGGGGTTGTTTTATTTTTAATACAAAGAAGCGTATAAACTACTACCTCCTCTACAACGTATGCCACTGAGCTCATTCTTCTTGTGAAAACTGTTGTTATAACGGGGATTGGAATCATAATGAATAAAATTTGCTACTTTAGAGTGTTGCCATAAATGGGTAAGTATATCTTTTATTTCACACTAATCAAAAACATTTTTTTGAATTTCCCATCCTTGCTCTCCACACGTTATCTCTAAATAACTTCGCAGTTCTAACTTCAAATATAAATCCTCGGCACATGAAGTAAGAATAGCAGTGTGGAGCCGTTGCGAAGTTTCTGGCACTCGGGGGACGGGCGCTATCGGGTCGGGACGTGCAGCGTCGTGACGTGCTCCGCGCTATATGAGCGTCTGGACTGAAGTTATATGTGAAGAAATATTACATTTTACACTAAAAAGGACCAGATTTTTTGAACTTTTAAGGACAAAGTAAGTTGCCGACATCACTTTTTTCTCTTGCCCTGTTCTCCATTATATTTGTTGTCGGCGCAACATGTATTCCTCTTCCATTCATTCTTTTGTCACTATCCACTACCCTCTTCACCATTATCATCATTTACACTTGTCTATTTGTGTTTTATATCTGCATATACTTGTAACCGATCCGAAGAGTGGCACTAAGCCTACAAGATCTGGTGGAACCAATACCCGACCCTCGTGTGAACTAGCGAGCTTATTTTACGGCAAAGGTGGGAATCAATATTAATTTTTTAATAATATTTTTTTTTTAATATCTTTAGACATTCACACCTATCAACTAGCCCCATTTTAAGCAACTAATGCTGCTTGTGTTACGGACACTAGATGACGGATAAATATATTTAATAGATAAATACATATATACATCCTGAATATATATAAATATATATAAACATCCAAGACTGGAGAACAAATGCCTGAAAATTCATCACCCAAACATTTGCCCCCACAGGGGATCGAACCCAGAACCTCTCGAGATGGCGACGCCTTCAGACTAGCGCACAGACCACTCGACCACGGCGGTCGTCAGCTTTTTCTTCTTTAAGTAGGAATGTACCATTTGAGTAATATGGGTAAAATGTGGCGATGAGTAATTTGGCGATGGGGGATGGACCTTTACCCTATGCTTAGTATTCGCGTGGAGCAAGTATTGAATTTGCATCAAGACCCAGTTACAAGCACAGCTAACAACACCCTTAGAAAAACATCTTTCAGCGGTTGGATGAGGAAAGCCCGAACTGAGTTCGAGTACCTACATTACATACAGGAGGCCTTATTGTTGATGAGGAGGAATCTACTTACGACTAGTACCAGCCGCTACGTACAGGCCTACATTCAGCAGTGGACGTACTGTGACAGTGCGCCCATCTCAGCAAGTTGTTAAATTCGTTGTCGCCATTTGGTACTAGACGTAAAGAATAGGAGGATTCAGTTGGGCTGGACGGCGTTTGGGAGGGTTCGTCATATCTTTACATTATCCCTGCCACAATGCCTCAAAACTAAGGTCTAAAATTAGTGCTTCTAAAAAAGTGGTGCACAAGATGGTGCCATGAAGAGGGCTTTGCTTGGTATCTCATTAAGAGATCACATAAGAAAGACATAAGATAAGACGAAAGTCACCGACATAGCCCATATGATTAGCGCGCTTGGGTAATGGGCTGGCCACGTCTGCCGTAGGACCGAGAATCGTTGGAGCAGACTTGTCTTGGAGTGGTGACCGCGTTTGGGCAAGCGTAGCGGAGGGCGCTGTTGGAGCAGTTGGATGAGGAAAGCCCTGAACCGAACATTATGACGTTAAATGAAGGACGCTTCGTTACCTGAGCTTACCTGTCATATAAAAAAATCGCATACCTTCAGCAGTGGACGGAGTGTGGTTGTTGAGACATAAACAAAACATTTTAAACAATTACACTACCAATTTCTACCCTGTAATTTGTCTCAATATAAATAATTGTTGAATTGTATTGCGCCTTTAACATGTTTTGACCTTTCTATTCAGTAAATATAACAATCCCCAAATGACTTAAAATGATAATTATACACCGAATGAAATGAGCTCTTTTTACTCACAGATTAGAGACCAATTTGAAACAAAACCAATTGTTATAACAGTCCTCAGTTGTTCCTAACACGTAGTCAGTCGAAGCATAATTTTGTCAGGTATACTATTATTATTCGCTTATTCACCCCAAAACGGCATACAAAACGTTGATCATTTAGTCGACTAGTAATAAAAAGGGTTAATTGCGGTAATTACGCCATCAGCACATTATTTGCTTTAATTAATGAAAATGCTTTTATTGTGCCGGTTTTATATGAATGATAATATTGGGAGCTATTAGGATTTTAAAATTGAATAGATGGGCATATTGCACGCAGTACTGACGACTGTTGGAGCAGTGCAAAATACTCCAGCGAATATCCTCGATTGTACCTACTGCGAGTCGCGGCGTTGGTTGGTAGCCCTACACAAGACGGACCGCCGATCTGGTGAAGATCAGGTAACCTAGATGCATACTTAATAGTACATTATGGTACAAGTGTGTAAAGTTGGTGATTACCGCTGAGGCGACTTATGAGAGCCAAAGACGGTATAATAGGTTGGGGAAAAAGTTTCTTCGCATTTTTTAAAAAAATTCAAAATATTTTTTAATATAGTTTATTTACATTTAACTAAAGTATGTAGGTACCATTTTGTTCGATAACTTTTTGCCATCTTGTAGGTAGGGACATGATCCCATTGCTATAGAAATTTTGGGACTTCTGTTCAAAATACCGCGACAAGTGGTTTTGGCAGTGCTCTCGTGATGTTAACCTGACACTGCCTAAAGAATTCTGAAGAGACCGAAACAGGTGGAAATCTGAAGGTGCAAGGTCTGGACTATACGGCGGATGCATTAACACTCCCAGCCACACTCTCTTAATTTTTGCTGAGTGGCTAAAGATGTGTGAGGTCTAGCGTTATCATGATGAAAAACCGCACCCCTTCTGTTGATTAATTCCGGCCGCTTTCTCTCAACTTCTTGCTTTAATCTCATCAGTTGTTCGCAGTAGAGTTCAGAATCGATGGTCCTGCCTGGTGGTAACAGCTCATAATGAATAATGCCCTTCCAATCTCACCACACACACAGCATCACCTTGTTGCGAGTTAACCCGGGTTTCGCCACAGTCTGTGAAGCCTGACCGGCCTTTGACCACGACCTTTTTCGCACGTTCTTGTCGTACGTGATCCACTTTTCATCACCAGTTATCAGCTTCTTCAAAAATGGTTCGGGTTCATTACGTCGTAATAAAGAATCACAAATGAGTACACGGTTCATTAGGTTTCTTTCAGTGAGCTCGTGAGGTACCGAAATGTCGAGCTTTTTCGTGTACCCAGTTTTTTTTCAAATGCGTCAAAACTGTTTTGTGGTCAATTCCCAGTTCTTCAGCTACGTCGTAACTACTGACATGCCGATATTGCTCCACTTTTTCAAAAATGGCATCCATTTTATCTGTAATAGGGCGACCAGAGCGACGTGCATCTTTGACATCAAAATTTCCGGATTGAAAACGCTTAAACCGCTAAAACACACCACAGACACTGCACTAGGTCCATAAACATCGCAAATTTTTTTCGCGGCTTGCGTTGCATTTTACCTTTTTTATAGAAAAATTTTAAAATGTATCGAATTTCATCATTAGATTCACTCATCTTGGCGGTACGAAAAACAAATGAAAATCACACATTTTCCTAATTTGAATTTGGAATTATGTTCTTTAAAATTTAAAGTTTCAATGATACCAAAACCAGCCAGATACAAATAGTATAGCCAAAGAGATTTTATTATAAGTTTATACATACTATAATGCGAAATGACTTTTTCCCCAACCTAATATATTCTGAAATGAACATAGATAAAAATTGATCACGATCTTTTTGGTATCGAAACTTTATTAAGAAAAAGCAACTCAATCAACATAAAAAAATCTTTAACTCTCTAGTACTATAACAGGTATCATTATGTGCCTTGCGGTGAAATAAGAGCCACTTTATGAGCAAGTGTGTGGAAAAAGATAGTTGTAGAGCCTTCAGACGTTGAGACTTATAGTCCATGTTTTAATTAATAAAAGTGATTTAACAGTTTGAAATGTCGTATAAGGTTAAATATGCTATTATTATTAAAATCAAAAATTGAATCCATTTATAAAATATTCAAAGTGAAATGTTAGCCTTAGATATTTCAAATCATCTAACGCTAAATGACATTTCAAACTATCAAATCACATTGACTTATTAAAAAATTGACTATACAAGCCTTTGTCCAGTAGTGGACGTGTTTGGGCTAATGATGGCAACTCAAATGTCAATTACATACATACATATAATCACCACTATTATCCCCTAAGGGTTAGTCAGAGACTAGGCAGATACACCGCAAATGCAGTCCATTGCCATAGTCCGCGCTTCACCAAGCAGTGACTGCACTCAGCGTGACAGGTAGTGAGCCCAATGAGCCAATGAACAAAAAATTACAAGTCAAGTGAGACAATGGATATACAATAAACCATAATTAATCTAATAGATAAATTCAAAGGTCATTAATTAAAATCTCACATTAAGAAACACCAATAAAAAAAACTAAATGTCATTTATAAATTCGTCAATAGTGTAATAGCACTTTTCCAATAAAAAGGATTTAAGTTTGTTAAAAAGGATTTAAGTTTAAGAAAAAGGATTTATGTTTAAATAAAAACGGATTTAAGTTTATACATATATTGGTTTGATTACGTGACAACTGACGGACGACTACTATACGTTTTTTGAAGTCTTTAATGTTGATACCTAATCTTTATTAAATAATATCATAGTGTGATATAAGACGAATAGAAATGTGTCATATTTCTTTTTCGCGTCCTATTGAACACTTTTTCGGTTGAAATGCTAACATTTACATAACACAAGTTTCTTGAATAGTATTTATGTTGATGACTTCTAGATTCCATTTTAATATCACCCTTATTGCGAGTGACGTAAAGCCGTCCTTTGCTTAAATTCTGCCTTGTGTCCCGTGACCTAACCCGTCAATGACGTATTAGGCTTAAGAGACCGCCCGGTCACTTTGCACGTCTCTGGAGTGCGACCCTTGGACAATGAAGGATGTATCCGAACAGTATCGACTTTATTTTGCGTTCGGTCAGTGAAAATACTTCGATTTACCGTACTTGGATTTTGGTTAAGTCAGTTGATACACTATGAGCATCCCTAAATATATAAGATAAATACATATAATTATTTAGAATATACATAATATAATACATATATAATGAATATCCAAGACTGGAGAACAAATGTCTGAAAATTCATCACCTAAACACTTTTCCTCCACCGGGATCGAACCCAGGACCTCTCGAGATGGTGACGTCTTGAGACCGGCGTACAGACCATTCAACCACGGAGGTCGTCAAAGCAATAGGTATCAAGTAACAGGGGTTAAGTAACAGGTATCAAGGATATCGCATCGGACGCAAAACCGTGCCGGACGTGAAAATCGAGTCGGACGCGAAAATTGTGTCGGACGTTAAAATCGAGTCGAGTATCGAGTAACACCAATTTATACTTTTTATGTGAAAATTATAAAGGTTTGACTCCCTAACTCCTCCCTTCCACAGTTTTAAAAATATATGTTAAAATTATCAGCCAGAGTAGGGAAATGAACACTAACTACATACTAATTCTGAATATCGCTAGCATTATATGGTATATAACTTTGGTGTTGGCCGTTACGTGGTGGTGATAGCTGCCATGCCAATAGCTGCGCATTGGGTACTGACGTGGCACCAATGAAGAAAATAGAATGCGATTGGACAGCCAATTGGCGCTGCCGATATTGGAAGAGATGAGAGGCTGAGCGCCGATTGGCTAATGGTCAGCACCAAAGTTTTATGCCACTCCTACTACCCACTTACACCACTTGTTACACTAGTTATATAGGGACGAAATGTTGGTGTGTTGGTTGTTGGTTGGAACTGTTGGTAACACCACTGTATTATTCGAGGATTCGTGATGATGTATCTTCACCCCATAGCCAAAAATGTCCACACATACATGATTAGTATCCTATGTGAACTCATTGTAATTTCGCTTCCTTATTTTTGCCTGATGAAAGACAGTAACGGGCGACCTTAGATTAGTTAAATGTTTTATACGTCGCCGGGCGTTTTACACCCGTCATTAAGCATGTAATGGTTATGTTGGGTCTGACTGACCCCGCCGGGTGAGCTAGTGTACGGGATCAACCTTTCGCTCCACTCTGTTGTTTTATATTATGGTTAGGTGAAATGTTTTAGGGTTTATGACTTCTCACAATGTAGTTAGGCACATTTTTATGTGTTGATGCTAAAAGAGTTTTATAGTTAAATAAAATAAAAATATTTAGGTTCTTAAAACGTTTGTAATGACGATAATGCTTGGGGGCTTAAAAATTCTAGACGTACAATTAGTATTCAGAACTTTAGGTAGGTAACTGACAGTTTTCTTAATTTTCGTGGCTGCTTATTTAATAAATGCTTATTTCTAGATAATAAAGGAATAAGACAAAAGGATATCATTTGAATACTAAATAGAATTTTTTGAACAAAAGTGACTTATTGACATATTAATATTGTATTCAAAAACAATATTCTTAAAGTTCTGTAAATCTTCAGATGTTGTCATTACTTTGGATACAAAATGATTTTTGTGTCGGTAATCCGTTTCGGATCAAAGCGGACATGAGAGAGAAGGACCTCACTCCAGAAGATGCTGAAGATCGAGCAGAGTGGAGAAGGCTAGGCTAGGTTAGCAGGAAGGCGGATCCCCGGCATTGTTTCTTTTTGTTTCTTGCAGGAAGGTTTGTATCCAAGTAATAGGAAGTATATGGATATGTGATTTTGAAGATATTAGGTATACATATGCATGATTGGTCAAGAGTTGTAAAATTTTGTTCTTTTGAAATATTCCGTTTATTTTGCTATCTCTACAACTCAGTAGGGTCTACTTTGTGTGTTAATCATAGTATTAATAGACCCACGAGACTCATTTCCATAATTATTATGACTAAATAGATTCATAACAGTTGCGCTTATAAGCGGGTTTGGTAATTCATTTTGATGACTAGGGCGTTAGATGATGTTCATTCTTATGATGATAATCCAAGAATATTATTTACTGGGATCTTATTAAATGTTCTGTTTAATAAGCTGGCCAAATTAATTAAAATTTAAATGTTTCGGAATCAAAAAAGTTTGTCTTATAATTAAATAAATTAGAACTTTAAATAGGTAGATTATATTTACACAGAACATTAATCGTCGGGTGAGATACAGTGGTAAAAATACCCGAAAAGCGAAAGAAGGGTTGATTGGTCTCTTACACACCCTACGATTTACAACTAAAACCAAATCGATGACCTTTGATTTAAAACTTAAAACAAAGGGAACTGTACGTTAGGGCACTTACAGCAGTCGATTATTTATTAACCACACCTGTTAAAGAAGTTTTCCGGGACTTTTTCCTATGTTGTCCTTTATCGCGAGCTTTTATTCTTTTCATATTCATGACAGAGCGAGAATATTTATGGATAACACGTGTTTGATTAGTTAACTTACTTGTTTTTATAATGTTAAAAAAAATTAAAAAAAAAATCATTTGTATATTTTTTTCTTAATTAGGTACTATAGGTATTATTATTTTCAGCCGTAGATGTTTTAAATTTATATACCAATGATAAATAGCAACGGACATATTCACATAAAAAGAGATCTAAAACCATCAAGTTAAATCACTTGCTTCGTAGGTCGTGATGGTAAGTGATTTAAAATACTTTGAAGTTTGAGGGTTCTAAAAAATAGGTTCTGATCATTAATAAAAGGTATTTGCCGAAGAAGTTAGTGATATTTTTTGCTTATAAAACAACCTGTAGGTATAAATGCTGAACGTTGCGTGAAAAAGTATAAATCTAAAAATCACGATACACCAAGAGTAACACCAAGACGATATACGAGTATCTCTCAATAAGAAATGGCGCGCGAAATTCAAACCAAGTCAGATTGAACAGGTTTTAGACAGCTCTAAGTATCCAGCGTTGTCCTGGGCAGGAATCTCCTCTCATAAATTTCAAACTGAACCAGGAAAAATGCTGAGGTGTATTTATCGTAAACCTCGATGTACCCGCACTTCCCCGTCCAAAGATGGCATGATATTTATTTAACGGCGGCTCTTCTCTTTAATAACCCGATAAACCGGGATCTTGGTGACGAAAAATGGGATCATTAAAGGTCTAAATTCGCGCTCTTTACCGTAATCTTGCAAAGGGCGATGCTCGAATTTTTGATGGTGCTATTTGATTGGAATGAACTTTAGATTTGTTTTACTATTGGTTTTAGAGGTTTGTAGCCTTTTGGTTATCTGGATCTGTTGAATTAGGTGAGACATCTAATGCAGCGGTGCCTACTTATGTTGGTTGGTTTGTGTTGTTGATTTATGTGCTTTTTCATTTGGAACACAAATAGTTATAATCGTTAAATACAGTTAATACACAGATAATTGCACAAAAACCAGTAAAGTGTTCACAGAAAAGCTAATACATTAATACGGTTAAAGAAAACTACTTATCAATAAACAAAGGAAAACAACAAAAAAATACAAAAAAAATAATACAACAGAACATACAAGCCAGTTTAAAATAATCATGAACGAAACGATACATTTTGACGACCTCCGTGGTCGAGTAGTCTGTACGCCGGTGTCAAGGCGTCGCCATCTCGAGAGGTTCTGGGTTCGAACACCGGTTGGGGAAATGTTTGGGTGATGAATTTTCAGGCATTTGTTCTCCAGTTTTGGATGTTTAAATATGTTTATATATATTCAGGATATTTATATGTATTTATCTATTAGGTCCTAACCTATGAAATTGGTGTTTTGTATGGAGATTTTGGGGAATTCTGCACTTTTCCATACTAACATTTTATCAGTTTTCTTCACAACGACAAATCCAGAGATAATAATATTTGGCATGTATCATTAGACAAGCTTTAGTAATATGTGTAATATCACACTTCATAAAAATTATTTATCGTTTTAAAGTAAATGCAAATAAAATTATGTATTCGGGAGGCACTTAAAAAGAGTTGTTTCCGTGTCCAATTTTAACACAATTAAACTTACAACAAATTATCAAAACAAATCAAAAGAGCTCAAAAATATAGTCTATTTTTAGACGAGGTAATTATTTTTTAGGAATACTCTGAATCTTAATAGTTACAGACAAAATACTAAGACAGAATAAAAATACCAATTTCATAGGTAAGGACCCAATATTAAATATATTTATCCATCATCTAGTGTCCGTAACACAAGCAGCATTGGTTGCTTAAAATAGGGTTAGTTGATAGATGTGAATGTATGAAGATATTATTATTATTTTACTTATTCATACATACAATCACGCCTGCAATCCCCGAAGGGGTAGACAGAGTCCAAGGAGCGCTGTGCTCCTTAAGACCACATTCAGTCATACAAAAATTGAATTTAACTAATAAATATACAAAATTAAAATCTATGGTTGTATAGAAACACCATAAATGTGTGTTTCTGAACTTCTGCAAATTTATGCCAAAATATCAACTCCATGATAAACCACGTTTGACCACGTTACTCCATGTATTGTTTGTTCTTTATTGTTATAAATTTGTTAATCGCTTTACGTGTCGTCTAATTAATAGTAGGTACGTCAGACTACTGGATCTATCCACTGCTGGTCGAGGTCTCCCGTAAATCAAAGGCGATCTTTGATTTTGATCCTCGGCCGCCTCTACAAGAACTACTTATTTTGGGGATTGCAAATTAAGGCTATTATTTTCCATTTGGGCTATCGCTACCTCTTTTCCAGCTCAGAATTTTAATCTTATTGATAAAGCATTGATACGATAAAAATCTTTAATTTTTAGGTTTTGGTCTTAATTTTTCTCCCTCAATGTTCCCCTAGAACAATCAGTGTTCAAATATCTACAATAATTTTATAACGTTACAGAAACGTTCTTCTGAGCATTTAATCCATTAAGGACAAATCAAATTCGCCCATTTTATTCGTCTAGACAGTATTTTAATGACGGAAATGTCTCGCAGACAGATTCCGCTTGTTTTAATATTCCATTGGTTTGAGTTTTATTTCGATTTTGAGTCTGCGCTGGATTGAATGTGATGTCTCGAATGAGATGGGAATCGAGTGGATTTTTATCGGTGTTGTAATTTGGAGTTCTTGTTAATTGCAGTGTTTCTGTTTTTAAGGCAATGTGGGTTGGAAATTAGATTTTTCTTAAAGTAGATAATGTTATCGTTTACCCTCTTTTTTACTGCCACACCCATTTTGTTGGATCGGCACACTATATGTCCTATATTAAATTCCCCTCTATCACTGCGTCCACTATCTGAGCGTCCAAATTCATTATTATTTTCATCAGCGATGGATTCAGTTAGCCAAAGAATGTTGACATACAACACATAACATGCACATATCATTACGCCTTTTTCCCCGAAGGGGTCGGCAGAGGTGTTACGCCCAAAATTCACCAGATTGTTAAGTCTTTGACCAAATCGGCGACGTTTTGAAAAATGGCTATGTCAAATGCACCGCAAGCCGAAAGGCATGTATGAAGATAATAATGAGACTAGAAGACACAAAATATGTGTGTCAGGACCGTAGCAAGATCTGTAATCTTTGCCTGCCCTACTGGGAAGGCGTGAATATATGTATTATATGTAAGACACCATGTAACAGGTGGCGGGCCTGTTGCCATGCACAAGGCACAATGTGAGGCAAGCTACATTCACAGTGAACTACATAAGTTTTATTCAAAACTCAGTGGTGCAGGCGGTGGGATCGAACACGCGATTCCCGCGGGATTTCCAACGAGTAGTGCCCCGTCCGTCCCAACTCGCTAACCGCCAATCATGACTTCTGTACTAAATGTTGCTATAATAGAAGCTGAAAGAAGAACGCAATATGCTTATCCTCACTTTGTCACTGTGTTTAATTCTCAAACATCTCGAGTTAGTAAAATGTGCGACAATTAGTGCGTTAATACCATTACCCGCAATACAATAATGGTACGAGTCATAATGTAACATGGGTGACTTATATTAATTTTAGATGTAATAAGAATACGTCTTCAAATTAGCCGAAAGCGTGTAGAATGTCGGCGCCTTTGTGAGAAAACCTGAAGCGGGGCCATGAAAAACGCGACTAAGTCAGTACATGCTTTACTTGAGACAGTGCAAGATTATTTTCACTAAGCGAATTCGGGAGGAAATAATAATATAATAATAATAATAATGTCATCCACTGGCCTCATACCAAAATCCTTAGTAAATAGTCTATAAAAACATTAGAAAAGCCACCTTACATTCTTACCCTCATGCAGAAAGCCGTCATCCTCAACACTTGTTGCTTCACACGTAAATTTCTCACAGAATACGTACGATCCCTAAAAGAGTTTATCTGCCAGCAATCTATATTATATAGAATCACAAGGTATATGCGCCTTAACTACTGAATTTAAAAGTCAGTCATAGGGTCAGTTTTTTGATCCGTGGTTGAAATATGAACCAATGGCGAAAACGAATGATGTCGTGATATGACAGTTTGTCCAATAGTCGATTTTTCAAATATAACTAAAGTTATATAATCATAGCCAATTAACCATTATACGATGATGGCATAGCTGATGTATATTGCTTCGAATTTTCATCGCAAATTTTACAATTTGTCAAGCTGACGTCGTACATTTTAACTATTGGGGTGACTGTTACTACGGATCTCACCCACAGAATTCTTAAAATTTGACAGTTGTTTTGTGACGGAAAGTAAGTTGGCGTATCCACGCAGATTCAGTACTAAGTTGAGTCTTCCTCTTACCTCAAAGACACCAACTCGGTCTTTGAAGTTTTTTTAAAATTTATTATCTTCTTAATGCACGCCGTTTCCCTGGCCTCAAGGTAAATGTATGTCGCAGTCGTCTAGGCCTCTTTGCGAGATTGCTTCCAGCCGTATGCGGTCCGCGTGATGAGCCGTTATACGTATGGCCTGGGACACAATACATCTGAAACCGTATATTTTAGACCCGTTCTTGCCTTTATTGGCGCTGTTAAGGCATATGATACTATTATTGTTAATGCTCAAGAGTTCAGGGCCCTTTTTAGGGTGCTTTCTTATGTAGTCTACGTAATGAAAGAAAATGAGGAACGGTCATGACCTATCCTCATCATATATACGTCTTAGTTGGGCAGGCCTTCCTCATGGAGAAACACATGAAGAGTAGCCTTAATACCCGGCACCCTGCACGCTGGCCCAATGGGGTTTAATGGGAAGAAACAATCGCAATAGCGATCGGGACTAAAGGCTTAACTTGCCTTTCGAAGTACGGAGAAGTTCGAGATCAGATTTGGTCACCCATCCAAGGCCTGACCATGGCGAAGGTAGCTTTGTTTTTGATATTGAAGCCAAAGCGTATTAACCACTACGTCATCGAGCTTCTTATGGCCTATATACACAATTATTGTCATTTACGAGTATGTAACAAGTTAAGATAAATGTGAGTGAACGCGTAGAGCGATGAAGTCCGAATTAAAGATATAGCGGTATTTTCCTCTAACCTCCCAGGACCAAAACTCCCCACGGTATTGTAACAGACACACGAAAGATCTACGCAGACCTTGTATTTGATTCGTCCTCAGCCTATATACGTCCCGCAGCTGGGACAGGCTTTTCTCATGGAGAAACACATGAGGAGTAACACCGTAACGGGTTGGTGGGTAGAAACAGTCGCAATAGCGACCGGGACTAACGGCTTAACGTGCCTTCACAAAGTTTTGGTCACCCATCCACGGCCTGAACATGGCGAAGGTAGCTTTGTTTTCAATCGCAAAGTCAAAGCATACTAACTACGTTTTTGTATCTTATACATGCAGACATTTGAACGCAAATTCACGAGGCAAGTATTATAAGACATACTAATTGTATGTGATACTTAAGGCAATTGAAAGCTATAAATTTCGAGATATAACTTACTTAAATGTATATCATAGCTGCCGTCTGTGAATTCCTTTGTTTTTACTAGCATCTGCTGTCTGTTTACACTCTCTCTCTTTTTCCTGCCCTGTTCCCAATTCTATTTGGAGTCGGCGCAACATGTCTTCATCTTCCACTCTCTTCTAGCACTCGCCAAGTCAACACTCACTCCCATCCTCATCATATCATCATTCACACATTCCATTCATCTTTTCTTTGGTCCATCCACTTTCAAATCCATAACTGTCCTGGTGACATGATCATTCTTCTTCCTCATTACATGTCCATACCAAAAAAGTCGTTTTTCTCTCAGTTTATCAGCAATCGGGCCAACTTTTAGATTTCCTCTAATATATTGCTGTCTGTATACACATTGGTCCCTTATACAAATGTTGTTTGAACTTCAAAATACAATAAAATCTTTAAAGTAATGTCACCTGAGGTAGCAAGCAGCTAGTTTCTAACACGTACCAATCTATAACAAATATAATTTTATCTTTTACAAATACGCCTCGGTCAGTCCGAGCACCTGATCTCGGAGGAGACGTTGATAAGCAAACAGGTCTTTTATCTACAAACAAAGGCATCCCTTCCAGGCTGATGATAAATAAATTTATAAAATTTATTTCTGTATCGGTAAGCTCCTAAAGCGTGTTCTTTCCATGTCCATTCGGGCCCACTTGTTGAGAAGCTCTACCTAGGTCGTCGAGCATTATGCCTAGGTCTTCCCCCCCCCCCCCCCAAACAAGGTGGAACGACGATCTGACAAAGGTCGCAGGAAGTCGCTGGATGCAGGCGGCTCAGGACCGCGAGGTGTGGCGATCATTGGGGGAGGCCAATGTCCAGCAGTGGACGACAATAGTCTGATAGATGATGATGACAATTTCCAATTGAAAAAACAGAATGTTCTGGATCAAGGAACTATTCAAAACATTAAAAAAATTTAATATTTAGAAGGTATACTTATTTAACAAAGTCTATTAAAAAGCAATTCATGTGACATCGAGACTTGAAAACAACAGACCGCATTCCGGTATCGTGTTCACCCGAAACTTTTTCCCGACAATTTTAGGGTTACTGATAAAAAAAGGCTTGTGATAAATCTGTCATAATCGCGAGAAAAACTCGATTCCAACTCACTTTCTCGACATTCCCGAGTTACGGTGCTGTACATCAAACATTTCGCCGGCCTTTTGTTCAAACTTTTTCCCCAACTTCTTTCGGGGCGATAAATTAACAAGTTGATGGCGGCCCTTGTCTCGAAAGGGTTGAGTTTATTTAAGGAAACTCTACGCACTATTCATGGGACGATTGGTTCAAATGTTTTATGAGGGGCATTGAGACAGTTAATACGTACAGTTTTGGACTTATCGGAATTTATCGCTTTGATTGTGCTTCTTAGGACAAAATTTTGGAATAAAAGATAACTATGAAATGGGTTTCCTAATTATGATAGACTGCATATTTCAGTACTGCCTATGTTTGCCAACTAGCGCCAGATCTTGCTGAGTTTCGACAGGCAGTTAAGGCAGTAAAGGGTCAGTCAGTAAAGGGAGGGTAGAAACTTGCTGAGTTTCTTGCCCGTTATTCTCAGAACAAGACCTCCTGGTAGTTTTGTGTACGGATGGCGTAGTTTTTCTTTTTCACGAAATATTGTAAAATGTTTATGACATTCATAAGCATGCGCTAAGATGCATCTAAACTGAATGCTTTTGATTTTTTTCAGGCAGTATAGTAATGGTGTTGTTGACGTTAAGTTAAATTTTTCAAGTTGACTTAAAAGTCTAGGTACACTGACATTTTGTACACCAGATTTTCTAGGTGGCGAGATGAAAACCTTATCTTTATCACGGACAACGTTAGAAAGTTCTATCTCCAAATAAATGACCAATAAGTCAACCTTAAAAATACCAGCACATTAATAACATTTATTGCAGTAATCAAACAGACATCTTTATTATTATCGAGTTCCATTGTTGCGTAATACCTCAATAAGTTTCCACAATGCACAATAATATCGCAATCTGACGTATCGTATATAATTCTATTGAATATCGTAAACTTTCTGATCCGTGATAACTTTGAGGCATCCTATAACCAAGTAATAGCTTTGGTATAATTTATTCTGTGAAGTACTGTGAAGATAAGATTCAATGTATGCATAGATCCGAGATAATAATATAGCCAGAAATGAAAGGACCGAGTGTGAGTGGGTAATACTCACTTCATGGCGAGAATAATAATTGCATTCGCTTTATTGCAGCAACAGTACTGAATACATTCGATATTGGTTTTGAAGTAAAATCTGGGATATTTTTAGGCTATTGATAATGTAAATATAGCTTTGCTATCGCATGACCTTGAATGGGTGACCAACCTTTGGAATCTCGCGGACATCCGTTCATTGCCATTATAGTCTAGGCAAGGAAAATTTGTTTGTTCGAAAAAATCACATTAATTTTTACAGTGAAATTTATTTTAATTATTGATAAGACGAATTATTCTACGAATTGGGAATGATAGGTAATGGTCACAAAATTATATGATTGGCTATTTAAAAAGTGGCTCATGACAGGCTCATTGCACACGTATCATGAAAATTCTTACTCCCGGAATCTGGCCGCTTGTATCGATTACAAACCACAGTCAAAGATGTACTTGTACTGTACTGTGGATGTACTTGGTACAAGCGCTCGCGCTAATGAACTTAAATACAAGTCTCTTTAATCATTTCATATTGATTTATTTTGTAAAATACTAATTATGTAAAATGTTGACGACTTTAAGTGCGAAACTTGGCCTATGAAATTATTTTTCATTTTTAATTGCCTCAGTGATGGTGTCATGTAATTCGCTATAGGAAAGGCTGTGCTCATCTGTGGGACGTAGTATGTAAGCTAGTGATGATAATATGTATCATTGTATGATTGTATGTATCATTTATCTTGAGTAGTCTTTAGGGCCTTAGATCCGCGGCCTAGAAGTACCCCTCATTTTGACAATAGCTTCAAAGGCCTCCCTAATAGTCTTAGGAAGCAATCAAACCAAACGCACTTGTCAACATAGCCATATTTGGTAGTCATAACAGAAAAATATCTTGTTAAGTGCTCTGCACAGTAGAGCGTTTAAGAAGTAGTAGTCGGTATTCAGTGCTTTGTGCGATCCACTCAAAGGCGCTGGAGGTAGTGACACCATCAGTTTGGGAGTTCGTAGATTTCTATGTTTTCCTACTTTAAAAAAGTTGACATTAACATTGAAACAGGATATGGAGTTCGATGTATTGCTATGGAGTGTCCAAATAAGTTTAAAAATGTGGCGGTTATATTAAATTTCTTGTCCTATTCCCAATTAGCGCATTAGGTCTTCCTATTCTATTCTTTTCGGTCACTCAGAATTCAAAATATTAAAATTCAATATCGTTTATTCAATTAAGATGCGTCTTAGCACATACTTATGAAAGTCAAAAGCATTTTACACATTTTCGTGAAAGCGATAAACTACGCCATCCGTTCACAAAACTACCAGGAGGCCTAGTTCTGAGAAGAATGGGCAAGAAACTCAGCAATATCAACAGTCATCCAACCTAGCTGCTCGCCACCTTTTTTACATAGGGACCTAACATATCTACCGAAATGTGGGAATTTGCACTTTTGCCTACCCCTTCGGGGAAAGAGGCGTGATGATATGTATGTATCAAACCTAGCCATATCTTCGTTTCGCAAATAATTTATTTTTCGATCTTATATTACTCTCAAATTTTACAGCAGATATTTAAAAATATGCTTTAATGTTTTCTTTGTTTTTTTTATATTATTAATTATTAATAACAACGCTTGTTCCAAGATGACTGAGAATAGAAAGATAGTGCTTAAAGCTCAACACATTCATTCACTCTGCGAAAACGGGTGAAAAAATCTTTTTTTCCGTCCTGCATGATCCAAGAACTGTGTGGTTCCTACTTTTGTAGGAATTTAGTGTTTAATGACTGGGCACCGCGCGGTGGACGCCGTTGGCTAAGCGGATTTGCCGTTGCTAGATTTAATACTTAGCGGGCTACCCTACTTTCTTCAGCTTAAGTCTGAACTAAAGCGCACTTAGCTGAAAAGCATTCCTGTAAATAATTTTGAGTATAGACCCTTGAAGAGTCTATTAAGGTGCTACTGTGGGCTATTAAACTGGGAATAGGTTACTGGCGCTGGTGAAACTGTGTTTTTGGCAATTTATTAAAGTAAGATTTAATAGGTATTCTGGAAAGCTCGCTCTATCATCTTGTCTCATCTGGGGCTCAGGAGAACATCAAGAGCAATCCTATAAAGTATAATAAAGAGGGAGAGATTTACCATACATATAATCACGACTATTATCCCCTAAGGGTTAGTCAGAGACTACCGCACCGCACCGGAGAAGCAGTCCACTGCCGTAGTCCGCGCTTCATCAAGCAGTGACTGCACGTGCTCAGCAAGACAGGAGTCCGTCGCTGCTATAAGCCATTGGATAGTTGTGCAGTGCTATGTCCATTAGTCGCCTTTTACTACACCCAAGGGAATATACGGGTTGGTAGTATTCTTTTAATAAGCTGCTACGAGAGCTTATGAGATTAAAACCTGTGTGTTATAAGGATTTAGAGCTAAATAGAATTTTATGCCTGTTTTTCTTTCTGCTTTGTTTAGTACTAAAATAAAAGTTATGAAAACTCAAATTGTATGTGTTATTTAGCTTTGTGAACAATTAATCATTCATGCGTGCAATCAATTTATTCAGTTGTATTCTAGTGCGACCGAGGATAATTGGTACAGATACAGAAATAAACAAAAACTTATTCACGTACATTGCTAATTATGAAAAAAAATCTATCAAGAGTTTGGTCACCCATCCCGTACCAGGCCACGTGTAAAGTTGCTTCACATCGTGGACAAGATTGAATTATTTTTCTTTTTCCCAACTAGTAACATAGAAATTGTTTTATAATATTCTTTCAACATGTTGCATTACTTGAAGCATACCTCACTGCCAAGGCTCGACAATGCCGATAGTGATTTTTCACAACTAAGGAATTGGGCTGAACAAAAAGACGTTATTGCTGATTGCTTCATACGACTCTGGAGAGAGGAAAATGGAAATAAATTAGTCAGTTATGATATTGTAACATTAATATCAATAATAATAAACAAGATTTTAAAAGAAGACTACCAACCCATCTCTTCCCTTGGGTGAAAAGGCGATTAATGGACTTAGCACTTCACAACCATCCAATAGCTTATAGCGGCGACGGTCTCACCACCCGTCAAGCTGAGTGCAGCCACTGCTTGGTGAAGCACGGACTATGGCAATGGACTGCTTTTGCGGTGCTTTTGTCTAGTCTCTGACTAACCCTTAGGGGATATAGGCGTGATTATAATATATATGTATGTATGTAAGATTTTACTGTGGTTTAGGATGCAACAAGAGTAGGATGCTACAACAACACAGAAGCTACCACCGCGCCCATCTCATGCTTTTCGCTTGATTCTATCTATCAGCCTATTTTCGTCCGCTGACCATAGGCCTCCCCCAATGATCTCCACAAAGACCGGCCCTGCGCCGTCCGCATCCAGCGACTTCCTGCGACCTTCACCAGATCGTCGTTCCACCTCGTTGGGGGCCTCCCTATGTCGCGGCTCCCAGTACGTGGTCGCCACTCGAGAGCCCTTCCGCCCCAACGGCCGTCAGTTCTACGAGCAATGTGCCCTGCCCACTGCCACTTAAGGTTCGCAATTCTGTGGGCTATGTCGGTGACCTTGGTTCCTTGGTTCTTTTTCTTGATTGTGTCGAAGGAATCTGTTGCTGCGTACGGCAAGCACGGCGTTGTTAGTTACCTAAGCGATATTTAATAATGCGATGAACCCTCATGTTGATTTTTCACAATTTTTTTTTAGAAATCTCTCCAGCACTGGCGGCCAGCGTAGCTACGAAACCACACTTAGTTTAAATGAGTAGTACCGTTATCCCAATTGCGATTATTGCAACTATGGTATAGGGTTACATAAGTTTTTATGATTATAAAATGATCTTGTCTGTCAACGCATGTCTGAAAACGAAGTGGTCTTTGCCGAATTTGACGTCGGCAAAGACCACTTCGTTCAACGAAAAAAAGTCATAAAGATCATGGCACTTTTGCTACGATATATTTTTATGCTACGATATATGTTTCATTGCATTTTAATACAGTGTCAAGTTTAGTATTTTTACATCTCTCATGTTCGGTAAGTAGGTCCTTAATACCCCCAGATGCGGGTTGTAAGTGATCAATTACCGCCCTAGGTTAATAATGTAGCTAGAAACGCCCTAGGGCGGTAAGTAATAAAAAAAACTCTTTCAAAAAGTTCGCGTACATCTAACTATCTTACTGGCACTAGACATCATGCATTCAGCTCAATGACAAAAGAGGTCGCTTCGCTATTTTCATCAATTTTGAATATCGAACGGCGAAGCTAAATTTAGTTCTTGAAAATAAATTTATTTATTCTTGTGACAAAAGAGGTCGCTTCGCTATTTTCATCAATTTTGAATATCGAACGGCGAAGCCAAATTTAGTTCTTGAAAATAAATTTATTTATTCTTGTAATGCCTTTTTTTCCACTTACCTCACAATCGAGATGTAAAGCAGAGTAGTTAGCTCGGGTGTAAGCATCAATCGTACCCTCGAACTATAAGCGCCCTCGCTGCGCTCGTGCGCCTAAATATCTCGGGCTGCAATTGATGCCTTACAGCCCTTGGCTACTAATCTACTATTAACTCAACAGACTTAGGCATTTTGGTGGACACGAGAACTTAATATGTTGATTAAACCCCGTCTTGGTAATGACTAACGACTCGACTACATCTGCTCCCCGACTTGGCTTGCCCATCCGCTTTTGGCAGCAACTCCATTTGGAACTAAAATTGAACTGTACTTTACATTCACTTTACTTTACAGTACATTCACACCTATCAACTAGCTCCATTTTAAACAGGTAAAAATAACTTCGAGAGGGAGGCTAAGAGGAGAATTCAGCTGGGCTGGGCAGCATTTGGAAAACTACGTCAGGTCTTCTCGTCACCTATCCCGCAATGCTTAAAAAGGAAAGTTTTTGATCAGTGTGTCCTACCCGTGATGACCTACGGTGCCGAAACGTGGACACTGACAGTGCGTCTAGTCCACCAATTTAAAGTTGCTCAGCGAGCTATGGAGCGTGCAATGCTCGGAGTATCTCTAAAGGGATAAAATCCGCAACGATGTTATCCGACAGAGAACCAGGGTGACCGACATAGCGCACAGGATCAGCAAGCCTTTAATGGCAGTGGGCTGGCCATATCTGTCGGAGAACCGACAACCGTTGGGGTAGACGTGTTCCTGAGTGGAGACCGCGACTCGGCAAGCGTAGTGTGGGACGCCCTCCGGCGAGATGGAGTGATGATCTGCGAAGCGCTGCAGGCAGACGCTGGATGCAGCAGGCCGGGGATATGGTAAAATGGCGCAAATTGGGGGAGGCCTATGCCCAGCAGTGGACTAATGTGGGCTGAGCAGAGATTTAAAGCTCACATCGTTACTAAAACAAGTTACATAGTGAATCGTATTTCGCTAAGCTGTTTAAAACAGTGTAGGAGAGAAATATTCCATTGTACAATGGAACATGAAGTTCTGTTTCATAAATGTACCTTAAATGTACCTACAATCTGTGTCGCGGAGAATTCCATACTGCAGGTGTGGGAGCCTCTTAACAGTTAGTTTGGCGACGAAAATGATGATATTTCTTACGTTCTACGATCCCCTACCATTGTATTGCAGTCGATATGAACTTTGTACTATTTGTTGTCATGTCGTAATCAGCCTGTATAGACGTCGGACGGTACTATAGGATATCGATTGGAATACGGTAGGCTCCATTTTACTGAGGAGCGGGTGGAGGGTCCCCCAGTGTCGGACACTGAGTTCGACATGGGGAGGGACCGGATCCGTCGGAAAAATAAGGCGCCGGGGCCGGACGGAGTTCACGCCAAGGTCTTGGCATTGGCCCTGGGACCTCTGGAGGAGCGGTTCCGTGCGGTGCTAAACGTCTGTATCGCGCGGGGCCGTTTCCCAGGACGATGGAAGGTGGGTCGACTTTGCCTTCTGCGAAAGGCATCTCGACCTGCCGACCACCCCTCGGGCTACAGACCGGTGGTGTTGCTCGATGAGGCAGGAAAATTTTTTGAGAGGGTAATCGCTTCCCGCATCATCGAGCATTTGGAGGGTAGCGGGCCGGACTTGGCGAATTGCCAGTACGGTTTCCGCACGGGTCGGTCCACTGTGGACGCAGTGGCTCGCCTCAAGAGGTGGACTGAGGCGGCTACAGCACAGGGGGAGGTTGCAATCGCGGTGTCTCTTGATATCGCGAACGCGTTCAACAGCCTCCCCAAGGAGTGCATAGAGGAGGCACTGAAGTATCACAAGGTGCCACTCTATCTCCGCGTCCTCGTCTCGGATTACCTTCGCGAGAGGGCGGTCCTCTACGAGGACGCGGAAGAACGCATCCAGCGATGGACCATGGCGGCAGGTGTACCTCAGGGTTCCGTACTTGGCCCTCTCCTATGGAACCTGGGGTACAATTGGGTTCTGCGCGGCTCACTCTTGCCCCGTATGGAGGTCGTTTGTTTTGCGGACGACACCCTCGTCGCGGCAAGAGCAAAGGAATGGGAGGAAGCGGAATATTTTGCGTCGGTTGGTGCCACCATGATAGTCCGACGCATCCGCCTTCTGGGATTGGACGTGGCCCTCGACAAAACGAAGGCCATGATATTCCATGCCCCACGGCGCAGAATTCCACCGGGGCTTCGAGTGCGAGTGGATGGGGTCCGGATTCCCGTCGAGGTTCACATTAAGTACCTCGGCTTGACTCTGGACCCCCGATGGAATTTTGAGGAGCATTTTAAGCTCCTCATTCCTCGACTGTGTGCCACGGCAGCCGCGCTTGGACGGGTCCTCCCCAACCTCGGGGGACCCAGCTCTGTGTGTCGCAGACTATACCATGGCGTGGTGCGGTCTATGGCACTCTACGGTGCCCCGGTGTGGGCGGAGTGCCTCTCCCTCCGTACGGTGGCCCTCTTGCGGAGGCCGCAGAGGGTTATTGCGACTCGGGCCGTGCGGGCGTACCGCACTGTCAGTCATGGGGCGGCCTGCGTGCTGGCAGGAACGACCCCGTGGGATGTTGATGCCCGCGTGCTGGCACGGGTACATCAACACCGAGTCGCTGCAAGGGAACGGGGGGAACGACCCATGCTCGAGGAGGTGAGGATGGTCCGTACCCTAGCTCAGAGGGAGGCTCTAAGCCAATGGGCTGAGGCACTCGTCTTCCCAGCAGCTGGCCACTGGACGATCGACGCGGTTCGTCCAGTGTTGGAGGAGTGGGTTGGGCGCCGGCACGGCAACCTCACCTATCGCCTGGTGCAGATTTTGACCGGACATGGGTGTTTCGGTCACTATCTGCACCGCGTTGCCAGGAGGGAGGAGTCACCGCGGTGTCATCACTGCAACTCTCTCGATGACACAGCCGAGCACACCCTAGTGGAGTGCCCGGCCTGGCGACGGGAGCGCCGCGAACTTCGCGCGGTACTCGGCGGAGGTTACCTCTCGCAGCCAACTATGATAAGGGCAATGGTTGGCAGCAAGAGAGTGTGGGAGGCTGCCGCCTCCTTCTGTGAAAACGTACTCTTGCAGAAGGAGGCTGCGGAGAGGGAGCGGGAAGAGGATCCTTTAGCGCCTCCTCTCCGGCGTAGACGGGTGTGCAGGAGAAGGCGGGCGCCATAAGCCCGTCCCTCTACTTGCCCCGGGAGCAGCTGCGTGCGTTGGATGGCTTCCACGCACGCGTATCACCGGCTGCCACGTCTGGAGATTTTCCGAATATGCCCGGAAAATCTCCCACTGGCGCAAACCCCGACCTAGTGTCCGTCTAGGTCGGGAAGCCCTGGGAACGGCTCGGAGAGTTGCTCCGGCAGACCCCGGGTCGCTCCCACAGAAGGGCAGGAACGGGTATATCGGGGAGTTTTAGTGGGTAGTGCCAACATGGCAGGTGAGTCCCACACACGCCTACCGGCTAGCCACCGGTAGGTACGGTCCGTAAATGGATTTCTCCTCGTAAAAAAAAAAAAAAAAAAAAAAAAAAAAAAGGCTCCATTTTACTAATGTATGGTTTTAAATTCCAAGTTTATAAGTTACGGCAAAAGCTAGATATTAAAGTATAAAATCAAAGTTTAAACTAGTAATTTTAACTTCAACTTTAGATGTAGATTTTAAATTAATTCCTTCCTTCTTAAAGAGAACACACACAGGGAATGACAACTTTTACTCGATATAATTAAACGTATTTGGAAATATCAACAAATACGATAGGTTTCCTAACGGAGCTTAGTTCAGTGTAAAGTAAATGTTATTAAGAATAAACTTAACCTGTCAATAGTCAGAAAACCAGACACAATAGAAACATAATAATTGCGAACATTGGTGTTCGCGGTGACTCTCAAGGGATTAACTAAGATGAGGTTATGATAAAGAACTTTATTTATTACAGTTGATGGTATGACTTGATGATATGTTTTTATTACTTGGGACAGGAGGTGGCGTAGTAGTCAGTGCGCTTTGGCTCGAAAACAAAGCTACCTTCGCCATGGTCAGGCCGTGGATGGGTGACCAAGACTTTGTGATCTCGAGCTCCTCCCTGCTTCGGAAGGCACATTAAGCCGTTGGTCCCGGTCGCATATGTAACCGTTTCTACACACCAACCCGCATTGGGCCAGCGTGGTGGTGTAACGGCCCATTCTGCTCATGTGTTTCTCCATGAGGAAGGCCTGTCCCAGCAGAGGGACGTATATAGGCTGATGACGACTTATGACAGGCAAACCCTTGGTCTTCATCTCAACTGATGGTAAGTGACGATAAGACTGGATGGAAGCGAGCTTTAACTGTATTCAACAAGTGAGGAACTGAAAATCTTATATCTAATTGATATGTGTTGGATCATCTGCTTGCAGTGCAGGAATCATAGATGAGATTTTTACAAACTATTCTTGCGTTAACCTTACAACCTCCGGTGAAGTAGACTCACTAGTCTTGTCGTCTAAAAAAAAACATCTCGATGTCAACTCACGCGAAACTCGTGTAAAAATAAAACCAAAGGTAAGGCTCTTTTTCTGTGTGAGCTTAACACTTATGTGGGGAGCTGTCGCGTCCACGTTCAGTTTTATAGCCGAAATAAAAGTTGCGCTTGGTGGTTATTTCAACCCCAGAAATACATTGAACCAATCCCAGAGCTGTATACAAATCAGTTAGTATATTGGAGGAGTAAGTGAAAATTTTAGTGAAAACTTCGGACCAATATCGGTACGATTTGAAATCCGAGGATATTTTATTTTCACGAGAATATCTTATAGTTTTTTAGTATTATGATGCCGATTTCAATGATACTACGACACACACTTGTTACACTTGTGAAATGAGATTATCAATATAAATCCTTTGAAATAATAATAATAAAAATAAAGCTGTCGTAAACCCCAAAAAATCCTAAATATCTTTTCATTTCAAGCCTCTAAATAGCCTTATGAATTGTGGAGAGTTGTCGCATTCTGGTATATGGAAGTTGGGCGTTAATAACTGCAACAAAATCATTGCCTACCGCGGTAGTTACTGCACCATTTGTGCAGTAACTACCTGTTGTTAACTACATCATATTTTTTGGAGATTTTGATTTTTTTATTAGGATTGGCGTTTCTATTTCATCATTCGTTTACGTGCTATGTTTATTGAGCCAAATATATAACATTCATTAGAATTTCCTGTGACATCATTAATAACTTCACTATCAAGACGCGATACAAAATAATTTTGATACTAAATATTTTTCTACTTCGACCAATCCAATCAGCATTTCCACTTTAGATGTTACAAGTGCTGTTCAGGGTAATTCACCGCTGACCATACCTCGTTAGTGCGTTTTAAGTACCTGTCTAGTAATAAAGTGTACAGGATGTTGTTCTCTGCATCTCAGTATCCCGTCCACTCAACCGTTCCCTGCAATCGGGTATGTTAAATAATTGATGGTCTAGCAAATTCTAGGACTGGGAGCAAAAAAAACAGATGAAAATTGACACTCAGACAGACAACAGAGTTGTTCTTTTTTTTGCTGGTCTGTCGGGAGTACAGTGATACAAGCATTTGTGGATGACAGCTGAGGGAGGGAGGAATGCTGTGTTTGTATTTCAATCTTCTAGATTTTGTGTGAAACATGTAATTTTAATTTTTTAGTTTAACTTTTAGCTACTGTTAAATATATAAACGGAGAGCGCATCTCTCAGATCCGCACCCGTTTCGCAGACGTCATAGTAGATGTTATGAAAGAATTGTTGTTGAACTTAGCAGAAATGCTGGACACCAAACAAACAAACAAAAATAACTTTTTTTCATAAGACAAACCTGACACTATAATTAATATTTTACAATTAGATATTTAATAATATAAGTAATTAAATAAAAAAGTATATTATATGTTAAAATTCATTACCGAATCTTATAATACCTCTTAAAAGATCACTCCTCATGTTATTCGATGTACTATACCAAGCAGTGAAATCTATTTAGATTACTAGTGGCAACGAAGAAAATAAAAGGTACAATTAACTTAATTTTATTTTGAATTGTGTCTTTTATCAGCTCCTATCGAATTTATTCCATAAACAATAAAACATTTACCGACAAAAGTTTTAGTTGAAAACTTTTATAACAAAAAAAATCCTGCAAACAAAGTTACTGTTTTAATCATTCATTTTCAACCTTTTTTCAAAAAGAAACAAGAAAAGTTTTAATATTGGATGTTTTGCTTTATTAACAGCAACGTTCCATAATCATTTATCATTTTTGATAAAGCTCTTTTTAAATTCTCTTAATTTGGTAGAGTAAAATTTTTCTTTCTTTAAATTACATGTTACAATATTGACGACCAATATTAAGAAAAGGGTAAAACTATACCTAGTGAAAATAATTCAGAAATTCAATGTAAGTTGGCAAAATCGCCACAGGCTAATTTTATGCGCAGTAGACTCGCGGAAATTTGCATTTTCTATAGCGATAGTCTGCTCATGCGCTGTGAACACTTGCCTACTAATTCGCCGTAGGACCTGGACTTACAACTTTATTAATGCAATTAGAAAAACAAAAATCGTTCTATTATAACCGTTAAAACCAGGACTTTAAGGTTCGTAATCAGATTTTTGCTGTAAAACTAAATTGCAAAAATTTCAACAAAGAATGAAGGCGTGAAATGCGTTCAGGATTTTATTGCTAAGCAATTTTCGTCTTTAACTCAATTAGATAAGGGTAATATAAAATTTTGTGTTTCGGTAGGACTGTAATTTGATGATAATAAAATTTGCATTGCACTGGATGTAGAAGGATAACTGACATTTAAAGATTGTATCGGTACGTGTTCTTCCTTAATAGTAAACGAAAAAGATTTGTATCTTTTAAAACGATAAAAGCATGGAATGCATATAGAAGCAGTTTTCTGTACAGTCAACAGCCCCTCAAACTACCACAGATTGTCTTTCCTTAATCACATTCGCATTTGATTGAAGAGTTCGGTTTGTGGAGGTTCGTATCTTTGCTTTGACATCGAGAAAAAAGCTACATTCTCAGTGCTTCGATGACTGACCAAAATTTTGGAATTCAATTACCTCTAAGCCGCCGAACTGAAACGACGTTAGACGATGCACGGCCTTCAAGCCACACCTCCTTGCGCATCGGAGTGGGGAGCGTGAGGTTTTTTCGTTACGGAATTTCTGGATTCGGTCCCCGCGCTCAAGGCCCGTGATAGAAGCTATGCAATAGCTTAAAAATTATCTGATGTACAGAGGGCGGCGTGTAAGGCCACTACACCACCCAATTCGTACGATAATAATATAACCAAATATAATATCGCAAATATGCACGTTACATCAAAAACTATAACGTTCCTATTCTTTAAACAACCTCGTGTTCAGTAGTTCAGTACCTCATTAAAGATAGCAATTTCTATTAATTTCCATTTCCTTCTCGAACGCTGGTAATTTTGTGATGAATCTACCATTGTTTATAGCCACCTCGCTTCCTGATGGTTCAAGCGGAGGCCACACAGCCAGCGATCCGTCGAACGAAACAAACGTTCTTTCGTTCCTTGGAATTAACCCCTTAGCACACAAGGCTACTCAAATCTTCGATACTCGACGATTTCAATCTCCAAGCGACTATCGCCATACAAATCCATCGAGGTTCGTAGGAATAGAAGTGACGTAGCCGTCATTTGTATCGCGACTGGATTTGTACGGCGCTAGCCGCTTGGAGGCTAAAATCGTTGAGTATCGAGGACTTCAGTAGCCTTGCGAAGGGGCTTAAAGAGCTAAGATACGTCAGCAATGCGAAAAAAACAAATAAAACTTCAACAACTAGCGCTTTCTTCCTAAAATGGTAACTACACGTTTCCTCATTTCTTATCTTTTCAATTCAGACATAGTATAAAGTATGTATTATATATTTTTTCTGGACTACTTATGTATTTTACATATACATATGGATAAATATATATTATATTCTATGTAATTTTATTATAATGTATTTGAATATTAGTTTTTAATGTCTTTAATTTTTCTCTTTCGCGCTGGTGTCTCATCCCTTTCAATACTAAATCTCACACTCCTGTGACGAGTTAGCTGGCAGAGATCTCTATTAGATATAAGTCCTCCTTTCATACACGATTCCAGCGAAGTAAATTTTTCACCATTTTCGCCAATCTTTGCTAACATTGTAGGTTTTCGGTATGCTTCGCCAGCCAGCCTGCTCGCGCTCGCTCTGTGGCCTATGCTACAGGCACCGTCATGTGAATACGCCTGTTCGATCAGATACACTCCTCAATACCCGCCTCCTCATTGGTTCCGTATGAGATATTAATGCTAAAGCTTACTTTGTTAAACAAAAATAACCTTAATGCAATTAGCTTAAAGTTTGTTATTAGGTTGTAGTAAATAAATTGAATTTTGATAATGATTTTCAATGAGTTATTAATTAAACAATCTTAAATTGTTAGTCATTTGTGGTTTCTGGTTTAGAATAGTAAAGGCTTGTATATGATGGCTGTGTGGTCGAAGTGTGGGGTTGTAATTAGAAAATATTTTAAAGATAAAGAATATGTATAATAAAATGATGTAATTTCGCCACTATTGTTTTAATATACATAGACGCATAATATTTTCAGACTTAAAGACTTAGAATTTGTTGTTACAGATTTAACTTATGATATTTTCCTTCTGAAATGTTAAGCAATAATGTTAAGAGAAGACTTGCTTATTTTTATGTCTGTCCTTCTAAGAACAAGGCTTCCTGGTAGCTCGAAGAACATAACAGAACATTGTGGTATATCTTAACGTCGTCATCAAAAGTATTGTAAAATTGCCTAGCTAATTAATTAATTTGTGCTTACATGTACAATAAATAACAACAAAATATATAATTGCTTATTTTAAATAATTAATGCCTAACGCACCGATAGTTGAGTTGGGAAAGACGGCACTAATCGTGTATGAGGTTGCGGGATCGATTCCTGAACCACTGAGTTTTAGAAATTTAGAAAAAATTATTGGATAGCTAGTCCAGTGGCCTATATGGTGGCGTAGTGGTCAGTATGCTTTGGCTTTCGATATCGAAAACAAAGCTACCAACGCTATGGTCAGGCCGTGGATGGGTGACCAAAACTTTGTGATATTGAACTCTTCGGTGCTTCGGAAGGCACGTTAAGCGTTGGTCTAGGTCGCTGTTGCAGTCGTTTCAACCCACCAACCCGCGTTGGGCTAGCATGCTCGCCCCTGTTATGCCCCCTGTGCTCGCAAAATATGTGGACACCTGCCCTTAAAATTTCGATAGAGGCGTGATGAAATGTTATTTAATTTGAACTCCTCTAAACCTGTTGGAGAATTCAAAGGCATACTTCCAAAGTTTACTAAACGTGATAATATATCACGTTTCCCAAGACTCGGGCAGACTCGTTAAAATTTTGAAAGCTATATTAAAATCACCTCCGTAGCGCACATGCTAAGTGCAAAAGCCGGTAAACAATAAGTCTGCGAGCCTGAATGCTGTACTTCAGCTAATGAACGTACTATACTTAGTGAGTTTTATAAGTGTCTTAGAGTACCATCTCGTATGGAACCAGTTAGAGAACGTGTTTACGTGGAATCTTGGTGTAACGATGTATCTGAACTTTTATGACTAAGATGTCAAAGTGTATAATCGGAATGTTGCAAAATGTTTGTGGCTATTGTGACAATGTTACCTATGAAATTGGTGTTTTGTATGGAGATTTTGGGGAATTCTGCATTTTCCACACTAATATTTTATCAGTTTTCTTCACAACGACAAATCCAGAGATAATAATATTTGGCATGTATCATTAGACAAGCTTTAGCAATATGTGTGTGAACACGCTTGATAAAAATTATTCATCGTTTTTATGTTAATGCAAATCAAATTATGTATTCGGGAGGCAGTTAAAAATAATTGTATTTGTGTCTAATTTTAACACAATGAAACTTACAAAAAATTATCAAATTAAATAATACGAGCTCAAATAAATAGTCTATTTTTAGAAGAGGCAATTATTTTATAAGAATGTTCTAAAACTTAATAGTTACGGACAAATTGCTAAGACAGAATAAAAACACCAATTTCATAGGTAAGAACCCAATAGTTACATTCGATATAGCCACCTCCTTGAAAAATTCTCATTTTAAGGGCTCGAGCTCTGGAGTTAGTCCGATTATTGCAATGGTTTATACGAATGGACTTAGAATTACACAACCATCAACGAGCATAAACTTAGCGGCGACGGGCTCACCACCTGTCACGCTGAGTGCAGTCACTGTGCAACCTTAGGGGGAATGTAGTCGTGATTATGTATGTATGTATGGAAAATGTGGTAAACTGCAGAATATTATTTAAAATAAGTACCTATTTATTATTTTAAACTTCATTGACGTTGTAGTTTATGACATTTTTTAATATGATGCTAATGTAAAGGGAGGGTTGAAACTTGCTGAGTTTCTTGCCCGTTCTTCTCAGAACAAGGCCTCCTGGTAGTTTTTGTGAACGGATATTGAAAAATGTTTATGACATTCATAAGCATGCGCTAAGACACATTTACACTGAATAAATTCTTTTGAATTTTGAACTTTTTTGAATTTTGAATTTTATGGTTATGACTCTCTTTCTCTTCTCTCGTTTTTTTAAGAGGAAATAATGAATTTTCTGCTTTCCTCTTCCAATTGAAGGAACAACGCGAGGGGAACGTGAGGTGAGACACCACGCCCAACTGCACGCACCTCTTTTTTGTTATTCTTCTTTTTTACGGACCGCACCTACTGGCAACCGGCTGAAGAGCTCGGTGGCGTAGTGCCTAGTATGCTTTGGCTTTCGATATCAAAAATAAAGCTACCTTGGATGGATGACCAAAACTTTGTGATCTCAGACTCCTTCGTGCTTCGGAAAGCACGCTAAGCTGTCCCGGTCGCTGTACCAACCCGCATTGGGCCAGTGATGGTGTTACGGCGGCTCCTCATGTTTTGTTTCCTTGAGCAGTGTGCCCAGCAGTAGGACGTATATAGTCTGAGGACGGAGATACTGGCTGGGCGGTAAGCATGTGTGGGAGTGGCCAGTAAAGCTGGCATTACGTACTTAACGACTCGTCTGTGAGCCTTTATTCTGTCATCCACATACTCCGTTTGAGTATCGGCACACACCCTGAGCCACCTTCATTTACGTTACGTTCTCTTACGTTTTACGTTGTCGTAGTGGGTCTGCCCGAGATTCAATTTCTCGGTCTCAGTCTTTCTTAGTCTCATAATCCTTACCTCTTCTCTATTCATAGTCTGTGTTTCCCCTTTTAGATACGATAATTGACCCAAATTTTTCTTGAGAATATCTCGCTCATTTGGTGCAACAATGTCATAATTACACTTTTTGAAATTTAACAGGAAATGCAATCAAAGTTTCCAATGAAAGGTTAAAGCATTTTGAAGATATTCAACTTGTTTTTTTAAAAAAAGTGTTATTATGACATTGGTGCACCAAATTAGCGATCTGTTAAAACAATGTATCAGTCTAAATGTTATCAAGGCTACAGACCGGAAAATTGGGCGCCATTAGGAGGCTTTAAACATTTTTTTGCCGCCCCACAGTTAGTAATTAAACGACTATTACCAGAATCTCTGAGAGGGGTTGGTTTTTGCCATTTATGGTCATAGTGGCTGTGTTTATTTGGAAGATTTTAAAAGCTTTGCTTTTTCACTGTCTTTTATACGTTTAAAAAGTTTTATCAAATACTTTAAGAAGAGATATTAAGGATATTGTAAATGAAGCTCATATCGCCTCTAATATTATAAGCTTTTTGTCTTTATTAGTGCAACAGAACACTGTTTTCTGTCTGAATTTGTAACGTCATCACGCTCTAGTTATACTGTGAATACTTGCAGTTTTACTGGAGGTATAATAAACAGCTGGGGATTGGTGATATTTTTAAATATAAATTTTAAACAACTCATAAATTATCTTTTCTGTACGTGCACTATTTATGTATACCTATTAGCTATTGCTTACTAATACGCGTCAGACCTGACCAGTCTTTATAAGTCCCACTGCTACCATCACAATAGGTTTCCAAATTTTTTGAAATCAAATAATTACACAAATAAGTAATGCATTGTAAATTAACTGATATTTACGATGCAATCAGCAACTTGCCGAAGAATTCAAACAAAAACCCGAAGGAAGGAACTAAAGTGAAACAAAATTGTAAACAACTTTGGTTTTCAAAGGATTCAGAAATTTCAAAACACAATGCGGGACAGACTACTTTGTTTATTTGTTTGATGTGCATTTCTGATAAATGTTCTGTTTAGACTGCATCTACATTGATGGTGAATTTTTTACATAATATAAGAAATCCGTTATAAACGTGTTTGTCAGCTGCTGACACACGACGAGGTTATAGCACAACATTGTTATGTTGTGTAATTAAAAGTCTTGTCACGCCTCTGTTCCCGAAGGGGTAGGCATAGGTGTTAACATCCACATTTCGCCAGATGTTAGGTCCGAGCCTGTTGCCATGCACCGGGCACAGTGTGAGGCAACTAGTACAAAACAAATTGTACAAAAATTTTATCAAGAGTGCGTGCGTCCGTCGTAAAATTATATAAATGCTTTGACTAAAGCTGTAAAAATCTGTGACTGGAAATCTATACATATAATAAAACTGTAATCAAGTAATAAAATGCATCATCATCTGCCCCCACTGAGTCTTGAACACCTACAAAAAGCGTACAAGTAGTGCAGGTCTCTCGGACACGGGTCGTTAAAATACTTCATATTATCTTTGGCAGCCTGTACCCATGATCGCAACAACACTTAGATTCTTTTTTAACGAATCATCGGAATTCAATTTAAATGCTTTACAACCTTGTAAATAAACGGAAGATTTATTGGACTTACCGAAAATAAAACGCATAAACGTTCGCTAAAGCCCGTAATTTTTATCAGGTAAATAATTTAAAGCCATCCATAGGTTTTTTGTTGCAACAGTTATTTGCTGAAGAACTTAATGTGCGGAGTTCTAAACCATTTGCAAATTTTCGAGCTAAAGTTTTAGGTCTTTGTCTTTCGCTTGGAGTTGAAGAAAGACAAAACTTCGATGACGTGAGGCGTTATGACGAAACGTCTGTGGATACCCGGAAAGCTCGTTAAGAAACGTTTTGGATTTATGTTGTGGTCGCTTTGATATATTAGGGTTAATACGGAATAAAAATGGACATTTTGCTTTATGAGTACGGAAACAATAAATGTGCGGTTTCTATTTTTGTATCATCTCATTTGTGTTTGGCTTCGTCTGAGTCATCTTGCGAAATACCATCTACAGCACTAAAACTTTTCGTCGACTGATTCTTTGGCGTTCAATTAAATATGTTCCTAGGTGCTTTGACTTTACCACTTGACTTAAATTGATAGCTTTCGATGTGCCTTCTGTAGCAGTTGCAAATACAAATGCAATTTTAAAAGCACGTGTACTTTAGGAGGTAAGCGCTGCTGATTAGAAAAAATCAAGTACTCTGGTGGTTCGAAAAACAAATAGATACTTTTAAAATGCATGCTTTAGATTTTTTATTTTGAAGATTAATTAAATTAACAAGTACAATTTAAATTCCGTTTTGTATTACGGTTCCTATTAGTTATCGTAATATTTATAACGTAGGCGTCCACGAGAATGGAATTTTTCAAATTTCACTTATTAGTGATCCACGGTTTGTATGGAAAACAAGGTTAGACAGACATTTAACGCAAGTGATCTCATATTGAGTCAACTAGTAAGTTTGCTGAGTGATTCATTCCAGTCCCATTACTAGTCATCTAGACCAAGATTATATCTGAAGTAGTACATATTTGCTTATACCTCCAAGGCCTAGACAGCGATCATGAACTTAGTGATGAAGCAGTATCCAAAGCTTTACCTATTTTGAGCCATATGCCATCAGCTAAAGGTTCATATTTCTGGAGCATGTGTAGCAGTGATGAGTCCGCTTCAATTAAGCCACCGTTAATCAAATTCGGCCGTGGTCTGTCTTGATTATACACTCGCTTCGGGAGTGATGCCTCTCAAGAGAGATGCATGTTTTGAACAAAATTAAGTTCTAATTCCTGGATAATTAGGTTTAATTCGGCCAAATTGCAAGCTAACTTGGTATATTTTGAATAATTTGTTGGTTCACGTTTGTGTAGGTTAATTTATGTTTGGACTCTACTACACTCTTCAACTGCAAACGTAAAAACAAGATGCTACTTAAAAAATATGAATAGCCTTTTCTATTAGAATTAGATTTTTTTCTATTTTATTTTATTTATTTTATTTTAATTAATAAACATAAATAAAATTAACATAAAATAACATGCTTTCTCTTTCTCACCCTGCCCTTTAGCATAACCTAATGATCATAATTTTTTATATACAGTAAAACCTTATTAAAACGTAAAGCCTTTTGTTTCAATATCAACTGTTTACTTTTTCTTTTAACAAGCTTTTATTCAACTTGCAATGTATGTTTCTATGAAGTATGTTCGGGTGAAACCTTCAAATCAATTTCGAAGCAGATAATAATATCTTTAACCGATTGAGCTGAAATGCATGCGTGTACAAAAATTTTTTTATGACTTGGAGCTGATCTGATGATGGAACTGGACGGTGCCCATAGGAACCCAGTAATTAAACGATACAATGCTGTCAACTTTGGGCTCGTTTGAATCGCCTTAACGAGTATTTTGTCTTTAACACTAAAAATTAAAAAAAAAGTATATTTTGGACATCTTTTGCACACACAATGTAACACGCTTTTATTTAACAAAGTAATAAAAACTTGTTTTTTAAATCAGTTTTTTTTTTGAAATATGAATTTAATTTTATGAATTTGGTAGGTATCTTAGTGATTTTCTGAATGTCCATTGCAATTAAATAATTGCACTGTTATCTTTTTGTATTTCAGCAGTCATAAGCCAGTAAACTGTTTATTTGGCCCAAGGAATATATTGTTTTGGCTTATTTGATAGGTGAGTTTGTACGAAATCATGTATATTTCAAAATACCGAATCGAGGACACGTAATTCATAAAAGCGGCAAATAGCTTTAGAAATATTTCGATGTCCTACATCACGTAAGTGATTTCTTTCAAAAACTTGCGAACCTCCATTTATATATTCAAAGCACTCCATTAGCCATGCTCATGTTTAGTCTACGTTTTATGCCCAAGCCTGCCGATAAACCGTTTATGCAAATGCGTACTTTGTGCGCATAGAAAATTTATTGGCTGATAGTCCTCATAAAACTGGACATGCTTTGTTTGTTACTGATAATCTGGTAAATATTATTAATGGATGGTAGACTTGTATACCTGACTTATGGTCCTCTCTCACTTTAAGTTATTGCATTGATATTTCCATGATTATAAAAGTTTGTTTATTGGTGTGACGCCAACAAGGTTTAATTGTCATGCTTATTGTCGTGAAACTAGAACTTCAGAATATTCAGACCTTTGAAAGTGTGCATCATGATGATGTATTTATATAAATAAATACACCGAAAGTATAAGCGATTAGTCAGGAATATGATTAAAAGTGGACTGACGCGGGTAAATCACGAATTGAGGCTGCGATCGCAAAATTTTCAAAGGATTTTACTAGCAGTAAAATCCGTAAGTAAGAAAGCACGAATTTACTTAGATAACTCTTTGTCTACCAACTCAACAGCGTATAAAATACTATAAGCCCGCGCTCCGTTTGAACGCGTTTTCGTACGAATTTACAATCCCGATCCAAGAAGTACTATGGAAGCGTTTAGACTGCGTACGAGTTAGACGTACGTGTACGCATGTGGAGCCTACGTGTAGTTCCATAGTGGGTTGTTCGTACGCGTACGCACGATCGAAATTCGTACGGAAACGCATTCAAAATTGATTAAGATTAAGACCGTTTTTCTTCACAAAAACCTCTCGTTACTGAAAGACGACATCTATGACATTTTACAATAAAAGTCTATCATTGCCGCATTCGCAGCTATTATTACGTGTCGTCTGAATTGTAAATAAATTGTTCCATAACCATTATCAAGGATTTAATTTCGATCAAGTCTCTTTAGTATCCATTTAATGTCACTTCGGAGTGTCATAAAATGTAGATTCCAGTTTAATTCAAATTCTGTCAACGTCTATTCTTGCTTTTAGAGGGAGCCAACTTTTGTTGTAATAAAGTTAGGGAAAGGGGCACAGTTTTATGACTTATCTGTTGTCTCGGTGGCGGAATTATTTGAAATTACTCTTTAAGGCTACTTTTATTTGTTCTTTGAAATTTCTTAATGCATATTCAAACTGCGTATAGCCGCTCGAATAGAAACTGGTGCTCGATGTATGGCAATAATCTCGCGGTGCTAACACCTCTGTATATTGGCATGATGTTTTCAACCACCGATGATATGAAGAAGATCGCTGGAAGTTGCTGGAACTGGCACTAAGTTGATCCTTATTGAGATTCTTGTGAAAGGTCCAGTGGTCTTTTACTGAATGTTGATCAACATTTTTAATTATAACATTCTTATACAAAAAAGCTGCGTTTCCATGTTTCCATGAGTTATGAGGTGTGTAAAACAGGCGTGATTAAATAGACCAATCAGATTGCAGCTCTGTAATCAACCCTAAATTATTGGTGGATTTTATCTGGCACTCCGCTTAGCTTCCTTGCATAGATTGTGACGTGGTGGACCGATTATAAATGAAAGTCCTTGTTGACGTCACTTATTATTTATTGGAAAACTAAGGCACACTGGAACAATTTTTAAAAAAAGGTAACTTTCACAAATCACTGCATATAAAACTTAAAGATATTATCAAAGGTAGGGCTACATACAATAGTGCCGTTGGTAAACTAATAAACTTGATCAATATACTTTAACTTGTAACGAATCTAACTTGTTCAATACAGATTTATAATTTTGTAATCATCACTTTTACAATTATAATATTTATAATAATTTACATTGAGCCAACCGCTCCAGACGCTGATTCTGATGGGAATTAAATTCGAGAACAAAACAATGAAAGATAAAAAGAGACAGACGGTAAATTTGAAAAGAGAAACAAAGAGAAAATGGCTAGAGAAGAGCGCAATAACAGCAAAGAGTCGCTAATACTGCTATAGCGCCTCGTTACAAGGTCTGCTGGAAAAGCAGTCCTGTTTGTTTTTTATAGATTATGAATTACTCGACCCCAAAATGCCCTTGCCGTCTAAATTTTTTCAATAATCAACTAAGCGTCACTTAGTAATAATTTATTCTAACGCACATTATTATTTGGGCCCCACCGTGTAATAATAGTCCCCTTAAAAATTAAACAATGTAGCGAGCAGAATTGGCCCCTTATTATCTTGATGCTTTTACAGTTGACTTTTATGCGAGTACTCAAATTATGTTCGAGTCGCGGCGGGGTGCTGACGTTACAGATGACTTTAAAGCACTTAGTAATGGATTTGGCTGTGAATAACGTGTGCAATTGAATCTTTGGTTAATTTATTTGGGTATTGAGTGTAGTTATGAATGGGATTTTAAGTGCGATTGAAGAAATGTTAGTCTAATTCAAAGTAGTCAAATTAGTCTAGTCAAATTAGTCAAAAAATGGACGGAGAGATAATATAAATAAATAAGACTAAAATAATGTGTCTCGTTGGTATTGCCTTAATTAAGGCTATTGATTAATAATTGTATATACTCGTAATTGTTTTTATTTTTTTAGCACAGGCATATTTTCTCGACGAGTCGTCCATTTCCCACAATGCGGATATTATTAGTATCAAAACCTAATGTTATGACATCTTAAACATCAAAAGGCATTTACCCGTTACGTGCATCAACAGCAAGCAAAAGCGAATATCAGCAAAAAACGCTCGATCTCACGTACGGTCAGCAGAACAGTCACCCGTTAATCCGGACATCGCCGCGGGCCGGGTCTGTTTACACGAAACACCACTCTACCCGGACAAAGTCAGTACACTTGAAAGAGATTTTTTGTTGTCATCGAGTTGCCTTGTTTACCGTACCGGGTTCGTTTGAGGAGGATCTGTAATAATCTCTGTAAAGGATTTAGGTTTATCTGTAGTTGGATAGAGAATGGGATTTATGGCTTGATTGGACTGCGATTTAATATTTTCTTATATTTGCGCAAACGCCACTCGTACAGGCGATCGTTTAGCGGAGCTCAAAAACATGACATTCCCGGAAATATAGGAAGAGCTGAAAACGCTGACATTGTCAACAATTTAGAATCATGCTGTCACTGATTCTTCGCATTTTTCCACCTTTGAATCGTCTCCGTAAATGGATTCCTCCTCGTTAAAAAAGGCTAGTAAAATGAAGCCTATAATACATATTTTTTCAGGTTTAAACAGTGAAAACTGCAATTAATCAGTAGTTGAGCATGTAGTACTTTCAACATGAGGCGAGAATTATAGGTCCATCTTCTTAAAAAAAATTATCATCATCAATATCTTCCTTAATGTACGCCACTGCTCTCTATCCTTGGTCCTTATCATCTTTCTCATGTAAACCTACGGAACTGTTCATCCTATCTTGGTGCAGGGCGACCTCCATAGTTTTCCGTGTCGCGGACCCCTAATCAAAAACATTACGACTCCACCAAGACCCTCTGTATTTGTATTTCCTATTTCAATTCCCGCTCCGTTATATGTTATACTGTAAATAGTGTTAGTAATACTATACCTATTTATATTGTTGTCTCTATCCGCTTCATTTATAATTTGTTGTCTTGTTTGACATATTCCAGGCTCGAGCCCGCGGCGTAAGGTCAGAACTCAACATTGAGTAATGGTCGTCCCTACTTCAAGTACCTTTTTGTATTTCATTTTCCTGTGATTGATAACGCTCGAAAATTGTACGAGTGCTATGTCGGTAAATGTCGCCATCTTTGAGGACCTAATTTTGGTTTTTTGGTCGAGGATGTGTTCACAGTAGTTTATGTCTGTCAAATAATATAGGCTATTTAAACACGAGCGTGGTTTTAAAAACGAGCCTTGGCGAGTTAATAGTATTAGCTTGGTAAAAGTATCACGCGAGTGTTTTAATACCGAGTTATGTGCACACATACACTACTTTATCTATACTCATTATTCAAAGAAATAAAACAAAAAAAATAATTAATTTTATTTATTGTTCTGTCTGGAAAACATTGCCATAATTTTATGCGTTTTTAAGAAAAATAAGTGTTGTACAATGGTCATTATGTTACAGTTACATTTTTAAATGATCGTTTTTATCATCTGTGTTAAAAAGTATGTCATTATGAGTTCGAGTCTAAGTTCATAATTCGAACATTATAACATGAGTGTAGATAAAGTTTATTGTATTACAAGCGCATATGACTTATTCAGGGCAAGTTCAAAGGTGGGAATGTATTATCATCCAGTATTGGCCACACCTTCAGATGGACATGGGCTTACCCACCAACGATCAGTGCCTGTAATGCCACAGCGACATTCTGCGACCATTGTATTTCCTCTCTATCCACCTCGTTGGGGGACTACCAACGTTGCGCCCCAGTACATGACCGCAGCTCGAGAAACTTTCCGCTTCAACGACCATCAGTTCTGCGAGAAATACGAGAAATGCGACTTTTACGTACACCTACTGCCCTTTTGCCACCACGACCTTGGGGGACTTAAAATTATACTTCGTAGACACCATTTACAGTAATCGAAATACCTGAAATGAAATTAACCCTGAAATAATGCTGTAAAAATGTGTTTTCTATGTAAATTTTAGGCGTAACCACCCGAATACGCGGCGGAGATACGCGAAATGGCTTAGTTAGAAGGCATCGCGTAATAATGCTGCTGAGTATATCGGTTCATCTTTCATTGAGAGTCTAATTTCATTACGTTTTAGGTAACATGAAAATATTAAAGTCAACTTGAAAATGAAATTTTCTGTGTCGCAGTTTTCAAGGAAATTGTCACGTTTTGTTACCAATACGAGTAGCTATAAAATAAGAATGAAAACAAACTTTAACATAAAAGGTTTTAAATGAAACATCTAACTACATCTTGTTGCTAGTGTTGTAACGTAACACATTACTATTTACCACGCCAATATGAACGGGCCAATATCCCCATTGTAGTACCTATCCCTATCATTAGAACAAAAAAAAACATCGACAGCTAGATTTTATTCTTAGAATTTCCATCTTTTATCTTTGAATTTATAGATAGCTTGACGATTTCATGAACATTAAATCTTAATCTTCCGTTTCAGAAAAGATTACCGTCTCAAACAAAATGGATGTTCAAAAACATTGTAGGTACTTAAGTAGTTCCTAATTCCCGGAGAACAAGCTTGCCAACTTTTTCCGCTGCTAACAAATAACAAAACCCTCTTGAAAACTCATTTATTTTTCTAGAACATTCTTTTCAAGGACACAATGATATAGAATTAAGGTAAGGACATCGCAATACGTCAGCGAGAGCTGACCTCACCGGACCCTTGTCAAAGCGCAGATGTTACTGAGCCCACCCACGTTATGAAACAATGTACATAGAAATTTTAATCTTCCTGCCTGAATCGGAGCAGCGTTAGGTATAAGCTCTTGTACTGTACACTATGTATTACGTGCTACAGAAGGGGCTATACAAGCTAAACCGTTTTGCGAAGTCAAAGTTGATTTAGAAAGATTGGTAGATCATTTAGATTTTCTGATTACTAATCATGTTTATCAGTATTTCAAAAAATACTTCTATAGGTTTCTATTACTCCAAAAAGCCTTAGTTCATGTAATTAAATTTTTTTAAAGGTTTACAGAATGATTAGGGTAATATAGTACACATCTTCCGCAAGATCCTACAATTTGAGTCAATACCCGACTCCGTACGCCACGCCTTGAATTAATGTACCCAGAAACTGATCCAGTTGGTGAACTATGCCGATTCTAATGTTTCGCCACACTCGGGTTAGCCTCCGTCACTATAATTTACGAGCCTTCAGGGATTGTGCGTGATAATTAAATTTATACGATGTTTTGTTATGGCGATGCCGAAGACGTTCGGGAAAATATAGTTCGAGAATCGAGTGAAGGAACTGGAATAGTTTTTTTTTTATTTCGACTCGTTGAAATAGTTCGTAAGGATGCCAAAGGTCGTTTATCTCGTTTTCAAATATTTCCAGAATTATTTATCAAATATAAGTATTTCCACTATTGCAACATTAATATTGAATGGTTTTAAATTACGTAGAATTGCCATTTCACCCTTTTCAAAAACACGAAATCATTTAGGTCTTAATAACTTACACGCTTTGCATTTCGGTTTTTGTCAAAACAGATTATGTATAGATAAGACAATAGATAATAGCCATGAATTATGCATTTATCGTTTAAAAAAAATCAATAGGTTTTCTTGATAGTTTTGTCAAAAATAGTAATCAAAATTTATATTTTTGTTTCAGGTTCAAGTTCTGTTGGAAAATAATGTACATAAGTAGTTCTATTATGCAGACTTTAGTGGCACAATGAAGACAGAAGCCTGTGTATTTCCGCTTCACTTTATCATTCATCAAAGTCCCAAGTTGATTGACACAGCCGAAATGCCCTGCATTTGAAGCAAATGGCTTTCTGGAAATTCTAGTAATAGAAGGATTCTCCTGGATGTAATAACGGATGTATCAGTTGCATGTCACCATTATGCTATTGACACCCGTGAAGCTTAGAATGGAATTGCTTATTATAATTATAGATATTGCAATTCACGAAGGCGACTAAATGATTCGACTTTAGACTGATAGAGTCTGAGGCGTTAAGAGCGAAGCTACTCGCCATCATAAAATACAAAAATTCTTACAGAAGTAATTAACGTCAAATCTGTTTGATAATATGATTGATATGATAAGAGTAAAAGTACGGAAGTAAGTTATTATAAGCCAACATTTTAATGAAGGTAAAAGGCAGCGGTAGACGAGTTGGGACGAACGGGGCACTACTCGTTCGAGAGGCCGCGAGAATATCGGGTTATGTCCCACCACTGTACCACTGAGTTTGAAAAACTTTTGGCAATTTCACAGAATTATGCTTACAGCATGATAAATAACATTCTTATAAATAAATATAAAGTTATTAATAAATATCCCTTTAAAATATATTAGGGACTGCACAGATTAATATTCAAAAGATTTTTAAGGAACATTTATGGGGTATAAATCATAACAAATTGTTAGAAATATGGCCGATTGAAAAAATAAATTATTTTATGAATATTATCTATTATATTGTATTGACTCAGTGTGCTTACCTCAGCTGCATAAACTCTCAAGTCTCTTCAAATCTGAAAAAAAAATGAATGTTGCGATAAATTATTTTAAAGTATTGGCGACGGACATTACATTTGCACTATTTTTCTAACATGTATTACTAATGGTAGACATCTTTCTAGGCAGTTAAGGAATGGGTATTATTTAAACGGTTAGCAAAATATTCGAATTTTGGTCAGCAGAATAATACAATTGATCAGCTAAAATAACTACATAATAGATCTGCAACTTATGGGTAGCAAATATTTCATGATTGGTCAGCAAAATAACTAATTGGTCAGCCACTTATGAGCAGCCCGTATTTCTAATTTGTCAGCAAAATAACTTCAATGTTTTCCTGGATGTTATAAATTTCCGGTAACATATATATTGCTGCTCAAATAATTATTTTGCAGCGGAAATAATTATCTTGCTTTTCAATTAATTATTCTGCCAGCCAAATAATTATTTTGCTGCCCAAATGATTTTTCGACTGACCTTTTTGTTGCTGACCAAATAATTAAATGGCTGCCCAATTAATTACTCCCTTAAGTAATGTTCATCTTTCTAGATTTTCTTAGACGTCTTCATTATTAGAACTTTAACTGTATATTAATTAAATTCTATTCAATCCAAATAAGTCAATTTATTTCGGTTTGTATCATTGCTAGCTTTGGAAGCGTTTTTGCATACTCGCGGTAAATTAATCTGCCCAAGGAAATTACGTTTCGACACTGAATAGTTCATCTAACCTACCAACTGTTCGTGTCGATGTAGTGAGCGACTCTCGTTCAGCGCTCGAATAGCCCGAGATACGAGATACAACGAGAATTCTCCAGCTAGTATAAGATATTTGAGAAATGGTCATCGACGTGTTTATAAAGGTACGAAGATTTATTATTCCAAATATTAGGTCCTTACCTATGAAATTGGTGTTTTGTATGAAGATTTTGGGGAATTCTGCATTTTCCATACTAAATTTTTTTCAGTTTTCTTCACAACGACAAATCCAGAGATAATAATATTTGGCATCTATCATTAGACTAGCTTTAGTAATATGTGTAATCACACTTCATAAAAATTATTTATCGTTTTTAAGTGAATGCAAATAAAATGATGTATTCGGGAGGCACTTAAAAAGAGTTGTCTCCGTGTCCAATTTTAACACAATTAAACTTACAACAAATTATCAAAACAAATCAAAAGAGCTCAAAAATATAGTCTATTTTTAGACGAGGTAATTATTTTTTAGGAATACTCTGAATCTTAATAGTTACAGACATAATACTAAGAGAGAAAAAAACACCAATTTCATAGGTAAGGACCCAATATATGAATTTACGGTTGCAGCGGTCGAGGGAATAATGCTGTTGGAGAAAATTTTGTCGTGACGAAGGATGAAGTAGGTTAGTGAATTGAACGGGATTGCAAAGGTATAAAGGAAATGGACAATGATATTATTCAAGGAACATGTTTATAAAACGATAATAGTTTAACGAAATGATTTTTTCTACGTAAATTAGGACACACATTGCCATTGCTATAAATATGAGGAGCTCGGTGGCGCAGTGGTCAAAACGCTTTGGCTTTCGATATCGAAAACAAAGTTACCTTCACCATGGTCAAGATGTGGATGGGTGACCAAAACTTTGTGATCTCGAACTCTTCCGTGCTTGGTTCCGTGCTTGGTCTCGGTTGCTATTGTAACCGTTTCTATACACCAACCCGCATTGGGCCAGCGTGGTGGTGTTACGGCCCATACTTCTCATGTATTTGTTTGCATGAGGAAAGTCTGTGCCCAGCAGTGGGACGTACGCAGGTTGAGGTCATAAAGACAAGCTATATAAAGATATCCATAAGTTGTTTCGTTCATGAAGCATTCGATTGTACTTCAATTAAAAATTCGCATTTATTTCATCAAAGAGCAAAAATTATGTATTCACATCAAAGAACCCTATTGACCTTTAATTAAGTTTTACAATCACTCAGCAACCTCTTGCCAGAATTAAGGTAAGTAGAGCTCGGTCGTTCAATATTGCGTCTTTAATCATTTAACGTTGAGCTGTTGTAAATGTTGTAATATTTGCATACTTCACCGGTGCCTTTAATTTTGCGTCATTCAATTTACCAAAGTTTATGTTACTTGAAGTACTTGCCACCGGTAATTAGTCGCAGTCAGTGTGAAAATTTGATTCTAAAGATTTTCCGGTCAATGAAAATGCCAAAACTGGTATTGGTTTGTGAATCTTTTGTTATGTATTAGATCCTTACCTATGAAATTGGTGTTTTGTATGGAGATTTTGGGGATGTCTGCATTTTACATACTAACATTTTTTCAGTTTTCTTCACAACAACAAATCCAAAGATAATAATATTTGGCATCTATAATGAGACAAGCTTTAGTAATATGTGTAATATCACACTTCATAAAAATTATTTATCGTTTTTAAGTGAATGCAAATAAAATGATGTATTCGGGAGGCACTTAAAAAGAGTTGTCTCCGTGTCCAATTTTAACACAATTAAACTTACAACAAATTATCAAAACAAATCAAAAGAGCTCAAAAATATAGTCTATTTTTAGACAAGGTAATTTTTTAGGAATACTCTGAATCTTAATAGTTACGGACAAAATACTAAGAGAGAAAAAAAACACCAAATTCATAGGTAAGGACCCAATATTACAACTGTTGCTCAAGGGAGATATACTAAATAATGGTCCATTCTATCCAGTCTTATTTTCTCCCTTTTAATATATGTTTTTCTTGTTCTCTAATTATTTTTGATTGTATTACATACTTCTACTTGACTATTTTTGTCAAATTGATATTTTTAGTCCATACATGGTTAGAGTTATTGTATGATATCCGGAGTTGCACTGATTGAATTAAAATATTTTTCATCATAGCAAAAAATTCAATATATTTAGTTCGAAGTGATAGAAGAAGTAATACACTACGTATAGTAAAACTAACATATTATTATACAATATCATTGAAACATATTGTAAAATACAATACAATACAATTGTGAAATAAATGATAAATAAATATTATTAGATTCCGATTATGAAAGATTCTAAAACTGTTTACTTACATTACATAATTGACTATCAAAGGTAAAGTTCTCGAGTGGAAACCGCGTCTCGTAGTGTAGGACGCCCTGCAACCAGATGGGATGACGATGTTCGTCGGTTGGCTGGAGTGGGTTGGATGAAAACGGTCGAAGATCGCGAGCGGTGGCGTGTATTAGGGGAGCCCTATGTCCAGCAGTGGACAGGAGTAGGCTGAAGATGATGATGATGAATTGACTATTCTCCACAAGCATACAATGAAAATCTGCCTGCGACATAAAAATTATCACCTCATAACGAAAAGATTGGCTCGCTTAATTCTGAGAAGTGGCCTTTGCCTTTGACCAAATATCTTGATCTAAAAAGTCGCAGAAGTGTCTCATTGTCCCTAAATGTCAGAGAAACCGCGATTCAGACAGGTTTGAAAAGGTCAACGCTCTATCAACCTGGAATCAGCTGTTTTTGTTTCGTTTTTAATTTTAAGCAAACGTAAGCAAACATGTCGTCAACCTTACGAGGTTAGGTTAGGTTGACGACGTATGGGGTGCGGGCTGGCAGACCTCCTCGTGGTGCACCCTGGGAGGGGAGCGGGAGTAGCCTCAGTTGCGGCTGCTCTCGCTCCTCTGCGAACTGTCAGCGGAGGAGTTACGGTTGAGTCCTGGTTTACTGATTCCCGTGGAGACTTCTGAGTCTTAAGTTTTCGGTCGAGTCCAGAGTTGTTCGATTCCCGTTGTGACTTGGAGGTTATTGTGGCGTTTTCACCACCGAGGTGTCGCGCCGTCCAGCGCCTTTGTTGCCTGGCGGCGCCATCTGGTGTTTCGGCGCTTGCGCGCTGAACCAACGGTGTCCCGGCAGAAATGCCGGGCGCCTTGGTGGGAGGGGGTTTTGCCATCCCTCTTCGGAGCCGTTACCAGCGATGCTACTTCAACGACCTCTCGGGTGGCTCCGAGGGGTACGTCGTAGTATTCGCTGGCCGGAGGGCTTGCCTTGATTGGCCGGCCCGCGGGAAGGAAAATCCAGCAAACCCGTCAGCGAAGACGTTTAAAACCTGTGAGCACCGGCCGACCCTCACAGTATTTAGGCTTACCCGGGTACAGGGGGCACTGCCCGGGCGGACTTTTTTCTTCCCCCACACTCGTGGGAACAAATATGGAGTCCAAAAATCAAAACCAAAACAAAACTCAACCCAGGTTGAAAATTGCCGGCACCAGTGGTGCAGAGAGGAGCAGGAGCAACAGTGGCTCGCGAAGTGGCTTAAGCCGCTACGGCTCTGTAGTAAGTCTGGCGAGCATCGGCTCGCAGGATGCGGAACCGCGTCTGCGTTCAGACGCTGAGAGTGACGCGGCTTCCGTCGCGTTGTCAAGCGCCAGTGGGCGCAGAACAAGAGGCACCAAGCGCCCTAAACGGGACAGTTCTGGCACGGATGGGTCAGACGGCTTGGATTTTCTGGCCCCATCGACGTCGAGTGCGAAACCGAGGGGACGCGGGCGCCCACCAACAACGGGCGAGTTTGTAGATTGGGCCCGCAAAAAGAAGGAGAAGGAGCTGGCCGACCGCCACGTGGAATTCGCGGATGTGGAGGCCGAGATTCACTCCCAGCTGAAAGCGGCGGATCGGGCCAACGCCAAATGTCAAATCGACAAGCTGGAGGAGATAAATGAGAAGACTGTCGACACCATGTCGGCCAGGCGTCTCGCTGACACGCTCCGGCAATATATGGAGGTTGTGTCGACAGGAGCTGGCAAGTCCCGTAACCTCAAGGGGACGGTCCAACGGGACATGAAGTTGGCCGCAAAGGGTGCGTGTCTGATTGCGGACACTCTCTACCTCCGCACGGCCAACGAGGAGACCAGGCGGCTGAATGCCGAAGTGGAGTCCCTCCATCGAAAGATCGAGGTTCTAACCTCAACGGTAGAGAAGCTGACGGCCGCCGTCGCCGCCAGTGCAAACAGCGCGGCCGGTCCAGGACCAGGAGCTGCACCGCAGACGGAGGAGGTTCATATGGAGACCGACGCGGTTCCAGTCGCCACCCCCGCTCCACGCCCGGCTAAGACGAATGGCGCCAAGCGCAATACTAAGCCTGGTGCTGCCAAGCAGGCCCAGGAGCCTGCCGCGGTGAGCCTCGAAAAGGAGCTGTCGCAGAGCGAGCTCCTAGTTCGAATCGGGGAGATAATTAACGCGCGCCTTGACGTCATCCGTGACGACATCGAAGAGCGTCTTTTGCCACCAAAGAGGCTCCGACCTCCTCTGGCGCACGAGAAGAAGGGGAGCTACGCTGCGGCGACGGCTGCCGCCCCGAAACCTGCACCTAAAACATCTCAGGCTGCAGTAAAGAAGGGAAAGGCTCCGACACGGGCTGGGCCGGTCGCTGGGGCGCAGAAGTCTCAACCGGCGGTGGCGCGGCCGGCTCCGGCGCCGCAACCACCCAAGGATGCGTCGGCTGACGATGAGGGGGAATGGGTGACCGTCACAAGGAAACCCAAGAAGAAGAAGGCCCCGCGCGAGGAGCCAAGCAAGTCGGTTTCCACACCGCCTCCGAAGCGCGCGAGCCGCAAAAGACGACGCAGGAGAGCCACGCCTAAGACAGCCGCGGTGGTTCTTACCCTCGAACCAGAGGCCGAAAAGCGGGGGGACACCTACAGCGAGGTTATCCGCAAGGCCCGCTCTGCCGTAGACCTGGTGGCAATGGGCATTACGGGCATCTCGTACCGAGAGGCCGCCACCGGAGCCCGGATCCTGCAGGTGGCAGGTGAGGGCAACGCCGAGAAGGCGGACGCTCTGGCCCTCAAGCTTAAGGAGACCCTCGGACCGAGCGTCTTTATCACCAGGCCCACCATGACGGCGGAAATCAGGCTGTCGGGCCTAGACGACTCGGTCGAGAAGGAGGAGGTGGCCTCGGCCGTGGCCGAGCGGGGTGGATGCCGTTCCGATCAGGTGACGGTCGGGACGATTCGCAAAGGCGTTGCGGGCATGGGGGTGGCGTGGATCCGCTGCCCGGTCAAGGCAGCTAACACCCTTGTGGCAGCCGGCAAGCTGCTTGTCGGCTGGTGCTTGGCCCGGGTCCAACTACTGGAGCCTAGGCCCCTCAAGTGCCATAGGTGCCTGGAGACGGGGCACACAAAGCAGAGGTGCGCGTCGGCGGTGGACCGCAGCGACCTGTGCTATCGCTGCGGCAAGCCGGGTCACAAATCCCCGAACTGCGAAGCGGAGGTTCACTGTCCGCTATGCGCAGCAGAGGGGAAACCGGCCTCACACCGCCTCGGGGGTAAAGCATGCTCTGCCTCCAAACCCCGCAGAGCCGCGAAGAAGGCCCAGACAGTCGCCAAGACCCAGGCGGCGGGCGCGCAGAATGGGCAAGACGCCGGCCCCCCGGAGGAAATGGAACTTTAATGGCCCTAGGTCGTCTAGTCCATTTTCTCCAGGGGAATTTGAACCACTGCTCCGGGGCTCAGGACCTATTCCTGCAGTCCTCGAGGCAGTGGGGCATAGACGTGGGGGTTATGGCAGAGCCATACTTTGTTGTGCCCGGTTCACACTGGGCCGCGGACACATTAGGATCCGTGGCCGTCGTGAACCCCAGTTCGAGCCCTCTTCGGGTGCTAGACCGGGGCCAGGGTTTTGTTTCTGTAGACCTTCAAGGTCTAGTCATTATCGGGGTCTACTTCTCCCCGAACAAGACCCTGGCCGAGTTCGAGGCGTTTTTACGCGAGCTCTCAGTCGCAGTCGGTCGCGCCACGCCGCGCCCCATTGTTCTGATGGGCGACCTCAACGCCAAGTCGGCGGAGTGGGGCTGCCCGGTTACGGACGCGCGCGGCGATGCACTGGAGGAGTGGTCTGCCATGGCCGGTCTGGTTTTATTGAACCAGGGCCAGGTGCAGACCTGCGTGCGACAGCGGGGAGGGTCAATCGTGGATGTCTCGTTCGCGACCCCCGCTGCCGCATCGCTGGTGAGTGACTGGCGAGTCCTCGTTGAGGAGGAGACGCTCTCTGACCACCGTTATATTCGGTTCAGCGTCTCCCCTCAGCGACGACCTACCCAGGATTCGATGCACACCTCCACCCAGAGCCCGAGGTTCCCGCGCTGGTCCATTACCAAAATGGACCGGAGTCTAGTGGTTGAGTCCTCGGAGGCGGAGGCGTGGAGCACGGATGGACGCCCCCTCCGTACGGTAGAGGCGGAGGCGACGAGGTTCCGGGAGATGCTGACGCGCGTCAGCGACTGCGCCATGCCCCGAACTGCTCGTCGCCCGCCGAAACGGGAGGTATACTGGTGGAGCCCAGAGGTCGCGGACGTTCGCGCGGCCTGTGTTGCGAAGAGACGGGCTCTAACCAACTACCGTAGACGCCGAAGGGGCCGCGATCCTACGGAGGAGACTCGCCTGGTGGATGACCTGAACGCAGCCCGTAAACGATTACAGCTGGTCATCTGCCAAGCCAAGGCTGCTGCTCGCAAGGAGCTTCTCGAGTCGCTGGACCGAGACCCCTGGGGGCGCCCGTATAAGATGGTGCGCGAGAAAATGTCGCGCGGCCCCCCAGCGATCGAGAAACTCGAGCCAGCGCTCCTGTCCACAATCGTGGCGAGGCTCTTTCCGAGCAGGGAGGAGCACATCCCTCCGAGGATGGTGCCGCGGCAGCAGGAACGAGGTGAGGAGGCCTTCTCTCCGGTGACCGAGCAAGAGTTCGGCGCGGCGGTACTGAGACTCCGGGCGAAATCCACGGCCCCGGGTCCCGATGGAATCCACGGCCGTCTTTTGGCAATCTCCATTGGTGCCCTGGGGGACCGACTCCGGAGTCTCTTCGACGGGTGCCTGCGGACCGGGCAGTTCCCGGAGTGTTGGAAAACAGGTCGACTTGTCCTGCTGCCGAAGCCCGACAAACCGCCTGATTCCCCTTCAGCTTACCGGCCTATTGTTCTCTTGGACGAGGCCGGTAAGCTTTTGGAGCGCATTGTTGCGGGGCGGATTAACCACCACCTGACCACGACGGGACCAGACCTGGCGGACAGCCAGTTCGGCTTCCGGGAGGGCCGATCCACCATCGACGCGATCTCACGCGTGAGGGCCTTCTCGGAAGAAGAGGTGGAGAGGGGCAAGGTGGTTGTAGCGGTATCGCTCGATATCGAGAACGCGTTCAACACCTTGCCCTTCACCTGTATCGAGGCGGGACTACGATACCATGGGGTGCCTCTTTACCTGAGGCGCCTCATTGGAAACTATTTGCGCGGGCGGCGGATCGAGTGCGTTGATAGGGACGGGCACTTGATCACCCGCAGCATGGCGTGCGGTGTCCCACAGGGTTCTGTCCTCGGACCTACCCTGTGGAACATCGGGTACAATTACGCCGTGCGCGGGGCCAACCTCACGGGCGTACGCGTCGTCTGCTATGCAGACGACACCCTGTTGCTGGCTTCCGACGTCGTATTTGCGGATGCCGCTCGCTTAGCCACGGTCAGTGTCAACAGCGTCATCCGCAGAATCGAGAGTCTGGGATTGAGGGTGTCCGCGCAGAAGACCGAGGCCATATTCTTCCACGGGCCTCGGCGAAGACCGCCGTCAGACTCGCACATCATCGTCAACGGTGTGCGGGTCGAGATCAGCGCACACATGCGCTACTTGGGTTTGGTGCTCGACTCCCGCTGGAGTTTCACCGAGCACTTCAGTCGCCTCTGCACGAAGTTGTCCCGGACCGCTGGAGCGCTCGCGAGGCTGCTCCCCAACGTTGGAGGACCGGGTGTGTCGTGCCGCCACCTGTTTACCGGGGTGGTGAGGTCAATGGCCTTGTATGGCGCGCCGGTGTGGGCGGAGGACCTGACACCGCGATCCGCGGCTATGCTGCGTCGATCGCAGCGAGTCATGGCTGTCAGGGCCATACGCGGATACTGCACCGTGTCGTATGAGGCCGCGTGCGTTCTCGCCGGGACCCCGCCCTGGGACCTCGATGCGCGTGCGCTGTCGGAGGTTTACTGGCGCGGCGTGACATACCGACGTGAGGGAGTGCGTCCTGCGTCAGAGATGGTGGAGCGCTGGCGAACTCGCGCCCAGCGGGAAGTTATGAGGGCGTGGCGACAGAGGCTGGAGGTGCCAACCCAAGGGGTGTGGACACTAGCGGGACTCGCACCGAGCCTGAAAGAGTGGCTGGGCCGCAAACACGGCCATCTGAGTTACCATCTGGTGCAGGTACTTACGGGACATGGTGCGTTCGGTAAGTACTTGCACCGGATCAAAAGAGAGGCGACCCCGCGATGCCATGAATGCGGACACGTGGAGGACACTGCCCAGCACGTGCTGGAGTCCTGCCCGGCCTGGGAGTCTGAACGTCGGACTCTCGTGGCACAGGTCGGCGCGGACCTCTCGCTGCCGGCAGTAATACGGGCCATAGTCGGCGATCCAGCGGCGTGGGAGGCGTTCACCGTCTTCTGCGACACCGCCATGGCCGGCAAAGAGAGAGCGGAGAGAGCGCGGGAGTCCAGCCCCAGCGCGGATCCTCTCCGTCGGAGAAGGCTCAGGCGCCGAGCGCGCCTCTATGGTCTGCAAGCGCAGCCATAGCCGGGGGCTCGGGTGTTCAGGGATGCAGCCCCGTCACCCGATTTCACAGCCCCAGGGAGCTGAAGTCGCGCAACACCCCCCCGTAAAAAGGGGGTGAGAGTGGATCGGTTCGATCGCCCGCCAAATATCGCCCCATGCGCACGCATACCTAGTTCCGCGTGTGGCAGCGATCTTGGCGAACCGAGTGCGCGCCGGTGGACGTTTGGTGGGTAGGGCCGCTCTCCCGACTGTCGCTTTGACAGTCCGCAGAGCGGAGGAATCCCACATAACCCCGGAGGGGCTGCTAATCCCTCTAGGGTATGTATAAAACATTTTACCACCGAATAAAAAAAAAAAAAAAAAAAGGTTGACGACGTATTCTTTCTTCCCTAGTGGTTCTCTTAGCACATTCAAGCTAAAATATCGCAGGTATCTATGTTCGTTCATCTATGTTTACACAATAGAATGTATCAAAAGATAAACACGCTCCAGTCTCAAAATCAAAAACTTTTTTTAAGCTATTTACATTGCACACTTTCTTCATTATTGCGGAAGCAATAGAACCATAATTCTTATCTCCGTGAATGGCATGTCGGGATTTTAATTTTTGAAAAAAAAATATGTATTAAAATTGAAATCTTCAGTAAATTTTTGCATATCTCAAGAATTTATTATTTGACATTGGCTGACTTTTCCATTAAGAGAGTGAAAATTATAATTATGTCCGATTTTTTCCGATTTGAAAACTTCTTTCAGTTTTAGATAGCCCATTTATTTTGGAAGGATATAGGTTATATAACATCATGTTCGGCACTACTCTCCACACAGAAGTCGCGGGCAAAAGCTAGTATTTCATGAACTCCATACAACACACGCGCGCTTATAGTAATGTTGTATTTGCTTTTTTTTCTTTACCTATTTGTAATACGGTTGTAATTGATGAATCTTGCAGAGTTGCTTTAAGTCATTCTTAATAAACTGCTTCTAAATCTAGATCAAGTGATTAATATATCAGCAATGCAGCATTGTTGCTAAAATTCCCAGTTCATTCGCAGACCAACTACGAACAATAGATAACTTTCCGGGTGCCTAATAAGCGTGGTAAATATCAACCGTAGCTTAACTGGCAACAGAGACGTGCATGGTAGAGTTATCTGAAATTTTGCATCATGCTACCGAAGTTACCGTTTGTTGGAGTGTAGACGATCTTCGTCTGAAACTATGAACATATTTAGGTGAATCATGAATATGTTAAGGCTTGGTAGGCAGCGAGAGAAGTTGGAAAATCAGCTCAGGCGAAAGATTTCGCTCGGTTCGATTTCCGCCTAATAAGAATTACGCACAGTATTTGTCGGGGTTTTCTGAACTCGCGCAGTGCCTACATGCTTAAGTGGCGCTTTTCGTATTTTCAATCGTATTGAATGACAGAAATTCAATTAATTCAATACTGTACTTGCTAATTAAATCATCGTCGGCTTGAACTTTAAGGATGTTATTTTAGGAGTCGTCTGGAATATTTTATTTAACAGATAGTGGCTCTTATTAGAAGGAAATAAAGTCTGTCATACATATTTTTGCACGGGACTGTACCTACAGTTTATCATGAATATCATTCAGTGATATCCTGCGACCTTCACCAGATTATCGGATAACCATGTGGTCTTCGAATGTTGCGCCTTCAAGTAAAATAAAAAGGTATGTCGTTTTTATTTTTTGGTAAAATTCTTCCTATATAGCATCTTATAAAGGACGGCAAAGGGAACCGAGCCCATAGCAGCCATGTCTTTCGTAATTATTTCTTCAGTAATTTACATTGAAACGCTAATGTAATGTATTTCTATGCATCTTGAGAGAGTTTGGCGTCAAACGAGCGATGGCAGACACTGTGGTGCTACTTAAAGAAAGAAAGAAAGAATGAAAATAATATATATTTTCATAAAATTGTGAAACTAAGGTTGAAACAAAAGAACTTAAGCTTTGTAATCATTAAAAAAAAAGTCCCACAACTGCATGGAATGGGAGACCCAATTCAGCATTACGCAGAACAAGATATTCTGACGCTGATTTTCAATAGGCACTAAAACTACTTCGATAAAGTGGATCACCGCGATAAAGAACTCTTTGTTTTTCACACCACTTGACGCATATTTCAATGATCCTCCACATTGCTTATCGTTATCATTATTGACACTTATTACACAAAATTACACGATGAAGATCCACTCCGAAACAATATTACAATCACAGAAATAAGAATCACGTCCGCCATAGTTGAGTGGCGCCAAAACCCCCTTTTTTATACTTTGAACCTTGTGTGTCGTTTTCAAATTAATAATTCATAATAAATTTTGTCGAAGTACATCGAGTTGCACCGTCGCGTCTAATCCGATTCTGCGCCCCTTTCAAAATCATCAAATGCAAATGCCACCAATTACAAAGGCACTGCAAAACCTAACCAACTGTAGGTAATCTAATAACCACACAATTTCATTGGTAGATGAAGAGTCACTGCAGTAAAGAGTATTTTTTTGCAGACCCTAATAGTTATTTTGTATCCACAACTGGTATATTGGTTGTTGATTATAAAAAGGATTATTTATTAATCTGCTATTGCAAAAGTGGCCATGAAAACACGCTGAACGTCTTTCACATAAAGTTCAAGATGGTACGTCCATCCTCAGAACCTCCATAAAAATGTTTGGCAATTCATATTGAGATCTTTTAATATTCAATTTCTTTATCAGACAGGTATTAACTTCGACATTTCTTGAAATGTTTCTGATGAGTAGGCAAGCAAGATCATTAGGGGCGGCCTATGTCCAGCAGTGGACGACAATAGACTGATAAAAAGATAGGTAGAGCAGGCAAGCGTTTGATGACTATTCGATTACTCACATATAATCAGCTACATTGAGCGTTTTTCACGACGATAACACGTTTATAACGACGATTTTATATGAGATGTTTACGCGGCTGAACAGGCGCGGACAGATGAGCAAGCTCCTTACAAAATTGGCGTTTTCTATGGACAAACGCTGAATAGAGCTGAATAAGAGTGAGTAGACCCTGTCTTGTCTGATGGTAAGCAAGGTGAGACCTGGGAGGAGGTACGCCCATAAGAACGTTACTGCTATAAGTAGGTACTGCTTAAAAACTCTGGATTGAGTCGGTGATCTATAAAATGATTGAGTAGTTCTCAATCACATCTTTCTAAAGAGTAAAATAAAACCAAAATAAAATTGCTTCATGCTTTCCCAATGTCTCAACAGACTTAACTCACCCCTTGCAATATTCTAATCGAACCGTTCAATGAGATTAAAAAACAATTATAAAGACATGTCCCTTGTTGATCTCCATATATGATTGCTACGTTATGGCGTTCGCGAAACGGAATGGAGTGTCATGGGTTATAATTGGAATATTAATTGTTTCTTCGCTTCGCAATTTCGTGTGGAATTTGTTGTGATTGCGCGGAATGGTAGTGTTCTTCGTCCTCCTTGAGGCTCACATAGAACAAGCGTATCAATGATATTTTGGTTTCTGGAAGGTGATTTTTGAACGGATGCATAATATCGGACACGTGCTGGTTATACAGCCTTGGTAAAAGTCCAGTAGATTGATTACAACCTCTTTAAAAACCTTATGCTCAATTTTCAGTAAATCTGGAACTTACCTACATGATTCTAAGTCCTTCCTTGCTTTGTGTACGTCATTGCATTCCATTGTTTATGACAATAGCTTGCCGGTTCGTGCGTAGCCTACCCATGTCCCATTATACATATATCGTCAAGATATATTGGCGCTGAAGTCATTACTATTTCAACAAGAAATTTAATAAAAGCCAAACGCTGAACGGCGCAACTGTACGTACATTTTACAACGTCGATTCCAAACACTTTTATTGCAGTTTTCATAGAAAATTTTATACACGAGAAATGTCTGCGGACTCGCATTATAGCAGCTTTCTAGTCTGCATTTTGCTGGACGTGAATTCTTGCGTTTCGTCCTCCATTTTGCTAGCGGTAACATAGGTTTGGTGGAGTTTTATGCAATAGAGACTTGGTTTAGTTGTGGGTGCAACGTTGTTCTGCGGAGGTCATTAAAAATTTACATGGCAGTGTGTTTCTTAAATTTAAAATGTGAATTTCAGTTGTATGATGGATGATCTTTCGATTTTCATTGCGGACGTGATTCGTCCGTTAGTTTACTATAACTTGACTTATAATCTTGTTAGTAGTTAACGAAGTTCCAGAACAATCAGCAGTCGTTTGTCGAAGCAATTGCGGGGCAATTTCCGCTGTCTCCACGCAAAATGGGAGGAATCTTATTAACCACGGAAACGGTGAAACCAGAACGAATAATTTTTTGATCTCCTTCGATAATACAATTTTAGTCTATATTCATTTTGTAGATTGATAGCTTAAATACTCATTTGTATTTTTCTATTTGATTGTATAGCCTCAATAGAAACAAGCCATCCAATATCAATAAGAAAAGTTATACAGGTGAATAGGTAGTTTTTGAAGCTATAGGTACCAAGTTGTTTATATTTCATTTACACAAAATTCACTAAATAGGCTTTGTCCACGGCTTTGCCGATATAATTGCATCAACAGAGACCTTGATTTATATACCAAGGATTTATAATGTCCAAATGTTAGGGATAGAGATATCCTTATATGGGATATTTGTGAGCTAGCAAAATATATTTTATTTCTCGATAAATGGCAAATAGTGCCTGCTGAAACAGACACAATTGAACCTAAAAGAGCGCTTCCATTTTTCTATACGACCAAAAGTCCAACATTAAGATTTCATAAACGATATTTTTTTATAAATACAACACAACAAACTACATTATTATCGCGATTCTAATCCCGAAGGGGTCGGCAGAGATATTAACACTCGCATTTCACCTAATATGCTTAAGTCTCCATGAAACAGGGAGCCAGCCTGGGTTTAGTATGATGCAAATAATTTTACCAATAAATTGTACATAAGACACATACAAACATATGTGGTATAATATACAGGCGCCGGAGATCGATCCGGTGACTAGTAAACTAGTAGTGACGTCTCTCCCAATTCGGTTATCCACCCTCAGCCTATAACTTCCCACTGCTGGGCACAGGCCTTCCTCATGGAGAAACACATGAGGAGTATGGGCCGTGACACCACCACGCTGCCCCAATGCGGGTTGGAATCCCAATTCGGATATCGCTGCCTTTTCTTTATTTGTTGCAAACATATAATCATGACTATTATCCCCTAAGGAAAAGGGCAAAAAAAGCAATCCTTTGCTATAGTCCGCGCTTCACCAAGCAGTGTCTGCACTCAGCGTGACGGGAGGTGAGCCCGACGCCGCTGTAAGCTATTGGATGGTTGTGCAGTTCTAAGTCCATTAGACACCCAAGGGCCAAAAAAATGTTTGTTGACCCAAATATTATAATTATTTAAGCTATGCACGAATGTATTCTCTAAAATGCCCGGCATTCCTCTAACGTGAAAAAATATTTTAAAAAGAGGTCTTAAAATCTCTATACACTGAAATCCTTCAAAAGCCATCAAAGAAGGCGAACACGGCAGGTTTTCAGGCATAAAAACTACTCAATCTTTTTATGGATCTAATTAATGCCTGTGCATGTGAAGGAGGATGAAAGAAAAGACTTACGATCCACCGACTTACGAATAGAATTTTTTTTTTGCTTTTAGGATTACAGTATAACTTTTTTCAAATCTTTCAAAATATTTTCGTGCCTAAGTTCGTATTTTTCGATGAAATAAGAGTTTCGGGTTATCGTATTTTGCTTTGCGCTTTAACGGATCTAGTAGGTAGGTAACGTAGTTTTTTCGTGGATGTTCACAGTTTCACACCTCTGCCAATATTGGCGATATAATATTTTATGTTGCTGCATTGTATTCGACAACACATTCGTTTGTCACAGGATACCTAGTAACAAAAAATCTTTTTTTTTAATTTTGATAGCACATTGCGTGTATACCTTATCTTATAAATTTTGCCTTTTTGGTACATTTCCAGCGATGGATATACTTGCAGACGATTTTTTCATATTATATCTTTTTTTTCTATCTTTAAATTTGCTGTTAGATTTAGGTGTTTTTTTTGTTTTCGCGAGGAGATAAGCTGTTTTTGTTGTTTACTTTTCTATTATTTAATGTACCCAAATAATAACATTATACTTAAAGTAATAAACTAAAACATTTTATATTCTTGGAAGAAATCATTTTATAAATAAATACTGTATGAAGGTTTCTATCTTATAAATTATGATAGATCTTATATTCATACGTCTAAACTCATTCGTCACTTTAATTTTACCTCACGCCGTTATTCTGTCGTAAAATAAATTGCAATTGCCACGTGCGATATAAATTCTAATTATATGAGGATATTAATTTGCAATTAACGCTTTAAGAGCTTGCGTAATTTAAATTTGCATTAAAACGACGCGAGGCGGTATGGACGGTGTGCTTGGAAATTTCAAATATTTGGTTGTCATAGTTTTTTCTACAGCAATTGTGGATGCTGGTAAGAATGGCTAGAGAAACAAGTATAGTTCGTTTACATATCTAAGCCAAGTTCACATAATTAGTAACATCCATATAGTAATGACAAACACGTTAGTGGCGTTTCATAGCTACGCCGTTGGCCGCCATCGCCGGCCACGCGTGCGCTTGTAATTTTACACTAGGTAGTAGTAGCGTCTCACACAACCCGCGCGCATATTCGTCCATATGTATGGAAATTTGGGCAGCGCTGTTAGCCAGCGGCGTGGCACTAAAACTACCATTAAACCATACCATACCATACCATACCTACCATACCTTACCATTTAACTACTTTGTTAGTTTGACAATTCTAGTAGCTAGAGTGCCAAAACAGTACATAATCTACTAGAATCTTAGATTGACAAGGTACTAAAATGGCCACACCTCAATGCTCGTGATTGTACGTTGTATTTGCCGAGTGCAAGTCAACAGACGAGGCCCTGGCGCTCCCCACCTAGCACTAGGCCTAGGCCCGAAGGAGAGAGCCCAAACTCCCCCATAATGATCTCTAATGTGAAGATTGGAGGTCTATATCCAAAAACGGACATTGTTGAGCTGAATGATGATTATTAGGTAAAGTTTATCGTAAATCAAAATCACACGAATTTTATGATTTTTTTGACCGCTACCCTGTTTTTGCAACATTTTGTGAGACTCAAAATATGTGCCATTTTTTACAACTACAAATAATTGAAAAACTAATTATGTAAATGCTGTTTTAGCATATCCAAATTTAGTTTTATTTATTTCAATATTTTTCTCATGTGACATCACGAAATAAACCCCACCCTAGTCACACTAAATCACATTTGGGCGACCATCTCCCTCCCCCCTAACTTAATTTATGGATGGCCTCTGATGAGATGTTTTTACCTCAACAGTGCCACCGGAAGCGTGTTTCGCGAACTTCAGATGGGACGACTGTGGTGGCCCCCCCACTCCAGTGATGTACTATTACAAAAGCGGCTCGCGCTGCGAAGTCGGCATCTGGAGAGGCTGCTTGCCCAACCTCAACATGTTTCTCGATGAGTACGAATGCATCAACACCTGCATCTTCGTCGAGAGAGCTCACCCTGATGATTTCCATGAACACTTAAAAGACGAAAACATGTTAACAACTGGATTAGACTTTGATGATGGGAACTCCACAAATACAACTGGTACAATTGATGGAAATGGCACAGATACTAATTCAACTGGTGGTACGACCGTCGCCGAGGAGGGAGACGGAGACGCTCCGGGTGAAGAAGAGTAATCGCTAAATCTCATTTCAGAACATTTTAACTCTAAAAATATATTGGATTGACTCCACTTCTATTCAAAACTCAAAACCTACAGTCAAACAATACATAAATAATAAAAACAATATTTATGTCAAACAAAAAATGGCTTTTCAATTAAAGCTAATAATATTTTGACGTGTTTTGCAAATATAAATTAATTACCCACAATTAACTTTACTTTGATGATGATTATGAGAAACAAATTTTTTGCGGCGATAATTAGCCGAAAGAATTAAAAAAAATGAAAAAAATATAAAATCTCAATAGCATGACATGTTGTTTTTGTGTACTAATTCCACAGCAAGAAGTATTTCAACACAATATTTTGAGACTATATTCCACTCCTTGTGGACTGAGTCTAGTGACGGCGACCATTCTTCACTTTCGGCATCTGTCCATGTATGATATATTGGTTATTGTACTGTACACTCTCGTCCAGTATCAAGGGATCTATCGCTACAGGGAACTTTGCTTCTTCACCTTCAATTTTATAATGTCTCATGGAAAGTCGAGAAGCTCAAGATAAGCTGGCATCATTTGTTTTAGCATGTATACCTACTTATATTGACATAGCGATTGTACCTCAAGCATTGCGCGCTGGGAATGGAATGATCCGTCGAGGAGAATGGATATGTCGTAGTCCGATTGGACGATTGATCGTTTTATGATGTCACCAGATTTTAACCTCTTGGAGGGCCTAACATAGACTTACTAATGTCGCAACAGTACATTAAAAGATTCTAAAATAAGCTATTCGACAAGTTTTAGAAAAGCATCTCAAATTGTTCACTATAGCAAAATACTTACTTGATTATTTCTTTTTAAATATCTCTGTAGTCTATGAAAATGAACACTTAAGTTTTATGAACAAAAAAGTCGTCAAAACGCTACGTCACGTGATCATGACGTCACCTGCTTGTTATTTTTGTTGTAAAATTATCTTTTTTTTATTTTCAGTTTTACGGCTCTGGTTGCAGGACCTTTTGAGCCACACGTTAACAGTAGAACACTTTTCTTCAGTACTTTTCTTAGTAGGGCATTTCACATGTGATTGCAAACAATAGATGTTTCGATTGTGCCCTAGTTACGTACTTTAAGGGCTTTTTGGTTTTAGGGTGTATTACTTATTCTTCAGGCAGCGGTAGCCGAGTTGGACGGACGGGGCACTACTCGTTTGAAAAGTCGCGCGAAACACGGGTTCCATCCCACTGCCTGTACCACTGAGATTAAATAAAACTAATGTACAGTTTATTGTGAATATAACTAACCTAACCTAACATATCTGGCCGATTGTGGGTGTTTAACACCTCTGCCTACCCATTCAGGGAAAGAGGCGTGATGATAATGCTATATTATCGTCGTAAGACAGATAACCTTGAACAGAGAATTGAATCCTTAGCTATATATTTATAGGGTCTAGTCACATTTATTCAGCTCCATACAGTATTTGTTCATAGACAACGCCATGACAATGTTACACAATGTGGACGCGTCATATACAACAAAGTTATATAACATATCACATAGTCTGGATGCAACATAAAACGAATTCGAATACAAAATTGTGCTAAACGTACTAGTTCAAACCACTTAAATTAAAATTCCCAGCTAGGCTTATCGAAGATTTTCCCAGACCACGGCAAAGTTTATTCTCACTCAATTTATCAAGCGAAGCACCTGCACCGGAGTGGATCCTGTCGAACGCTGCCGATCGCTCCCGACCGGGGCCGATTGCTTCGGATAACTTTCCAAGTAGGAGTGTATAATGCGGCACTTTATTTAGGTACGTAAGTTATCGGATCTTGAATGAGGATTTGTATTGCGTTTTGAAGCTTATTCGTTACGATGAAAGAGGAAACTTTGTTCATTTACAAGTATTGTAAGATTTAACAATATGTAACTTATTTTTGGGTTTATTACATGGTTATTGCGTGATTGATAAACAAGCCTCAGTTTTAGGAGTAGCTATCACAAAATAAAAAAGTATTAAAATATTGTAAATGGAATAAGGGACTACTTCTCATTAACCCTCTTGCCGCTTTGAAAATATTTTCATAACACAGTGTTATTCATTTCAACAAAACGACAATTAATATTTTTTTAACAAAAAGAGGATCCCCAATTATTTTAGTTAAACGGGAAGTAGATAATTTCTAGCATTCTAGCTGGTTTCAAACCGCCTCTCTGGTCTAGTGGTTAACACATCCGGGTGTAGATCGGGAGGCCTGGGGCTCGATTCCTCACGGGGGCAGGGGTTTTTCTGCTCGGTTTGGTTGGTGGCTTCCAAGCCCGCCTGGCTAGCTACCCTCTTACCTTAATTTGTCGCCATAATAACAATGTTATAAGCATTGTTGTGTTCCGGCAAACAGAGGTAAGATTACAAGTGAAGCTCGCTTCCACCTTATCGTCACTTACCATCAGGTGAGATGAAGTCAAGAGCTTACCAGTCATATTAAAAAAACAACCAGCCTCTGGTTGCTTGACTCGGGTAAAAACTAGGTTAGTTTTAGTGGCTAGCTTTAACATTTGGTACGGTAGTACTTGCTAAGCTAAACACTTCACCCCCATAAAAAGGTGAAACTTTCAGGCGTCACATTTCAAATAGGTAAAATCGGTCCAGGATGAAGCTTTACGCATAGAATTAAAAATGTAGGTATCTAACATTGAGGAGCTCGGTGGCGTAGTGGTCAGTACGCTTTGGCTTTCGATTGAAAACAAAGCTACCTTGCTATGGTCAGGCCGTGGATGGGTGATCTAAAATTTGTGATCTCGAGCTCCTCCGTACTTCGGAAAGCAGGTTAAGCCGTTGGTCCCGGTCGCTGTTGCGACTCTTTCTACCCACCAGCCCGCATTAAGCGAGCGTGGGTGGTGTAACGGCCCATACTCCTCATGTGCTTCTCCATGAGGAAGGCAGCCCAGCAGTGGGACGTAATTAGGCCGAGGACAAGGTATCTCACATAATGTGCAATGGTAACCAGTAATTCAATACACAATTAAAAAAAAACAAAAATACTTTTTAAAATTTCAATGAGTTTACGCAATCACTACGCAGATATTAATTCCACTTTAATTTGTAGGATAGCTTTAACATACTCGTACAATTCTCTGCGCATGTACCCAATTATTAATCTTGTCTGGTTCAATGTTAAACAATTGAGATGCAGCCAAGTTCCTAACGGGAACTATCTCCATCTTCTGGTTCAAAATGTATAATAGTAACTTTGATATATGGTGCTTATTAAATTTAGGAAATTACTATATTGAGCATTTCTTATCTTCTTGCAAGCAGAGTTTTGGAAGAAGAAATCCCCTAAGGGCACTTTCTTAGAAATAATACAAACATACATACATACATATACGACTATTATCCCTTAAGGGTTAGTCAGAGACTAGGCAAAAGCACTGCAAAACAGTCCACTGCCATAGTCCGCGCTTCACGAAGCAGTGACTGCACTCAGCGTGACAGGTGGTGTACCCGTCGCCGCTATAAGCTATTGGATGGTTGTACAGTTCTAAGTCCATTAGTCGCCTTTTAAGACATCCAAGGGAAGAGATGGGATGGTAGTATTCCTTTAATGAGCCGCTATCACACAGCTCTAGAAATAATTATACTTTTATTGAGGTCGACAAAGTGTAACAATGATTGGGGCAATAAGTTTCTGGTTTCCTGAGTACCTTTTAGTGCCGATGATGTATAATCTGACTAAACATTATATATTTATACAATTATTACACTCAGGACTAGACACGTCGAAGGTTCTGTTATCTGTAGGTACAACGATTAAAGAGGAGCTCGGTGGAGTAGTGGTTAGTCGCTTTGGCTTTCGATATCGAAGACAAAGCTACCTTCGCCATGGTCAGGCCTTAGATGGGTGACTAAAACTGATCTCTAACTGCTCCGTGCACGTGGAAGGCACGTTAAGCCTTAAGTCCCGGTCGCTATTGCAAGCACATTGCTAGAAAGCACCAACCCGCATACATACTCCTGATGTGGTTCTCCATGAGGAGGTATATACGTGTGCTGGTCTACGGAGTCACTCTTTCACTGTTGCTACGTCTACTTTGCGCACTGAGGGATTTCGGGACTCCTTTCTCTGTCGAGCAGCGTGAGCGTGGAATTCCTTCCCGGCATACGTATTGCCTCCTTCTTACAATATGGGTTCCTTCAAAAGAGGCGTGAAAAAGCATTTTTTGGGCCGGCAAGGCGAGGGTGGCTAGGGCAGTATGTCAGCATGCTGCTCTAGCTATCTTCACATATGGACTACTCTACTGCTTATCATCAGGTAGTGTGGAGTCATTTGCTGAGCTTTTTATATAAAAAAAGGGTTGTGTCCAGCAGCAAAAATTCGAAAATAACTCGGTCTGTGTTATTAGTACAGAGATAGTCTAGAGCAGAGGTTCCCAGACTTCTTTTCTTATAGACCACTTTCAAAATTTATCTGGTTCTGGTGGATGCCCTGCAGCTACATTACTACCATATTTCCAAAACTCGACAAAAATGTGAAGATGTGAAGACAACAAGACCCCCGTCGAGTCTCCCGTGGACCCCTAGGGGTCCACCTAGACCTCTTTGGGAACTAATGGTCTAGAGCTTGAGAAAAAACTTAAACAATTATTTTTTCACTAAAGTAACTATTCTATAAACCAAGTTACCAAGCTTTATCAGAATGTAGTTAAGATTCTTTCTCGCTACATGTAAAATATTATATGTTCCCGTTCACTTCATGGTTGGTGAGGTTTTGTATAAGTTCGTACTATCTGGCGGGAACAGGTCGGGTCCGAACACGTGGGCATTGTCTCTGACAGCCTTCGTGTAACGAGTCCAAGCCAAGTTTACGAGCACTTGTCGCTATAATAAATAGGGAATTTATTTCGTTTGTTCCCATTACTTGCGTTGGTACAGAATGAGATAGCAAGCTCAGCAGATTAGTACAACAAATTTTTATAGTTCCTACAATATAAGTAACTGAATATTTTGCATGTGTAAGTAAAAATAATTTCACAGTAACAATTTGCTTAGTAAAGGAGTTGTTCTCAATAAAATTTAAAAAGGGGACAAGGAAATTATAGATGATGACGTACTAAGTTTTACTTTTTATGTAAACTATGCCTGTAATATGCCGTTTGCGTATATCTTAGTCCGCTACGTATAATGGACCAGCATTGAAATAGTTCCATTTTATTAAACTCTTTATTGCACCAATAAACACAAATACAGGTCATTATTGACAAAATAATGCAAAGGTGGACTTCTATTAGAGATCTCTGCCAGCCAACCCATCACAGGATGAACTAAAATTCAAATACATTATAATAAAAAATAAAATAAAATATAATATATATTTATAGAATACATATGTATATAAAAAACATAAGTAGTGCAGAAAAAAACTATAAATATATAAAGTATATAGCTGTGTATAGTTATATACTTTGTCTGTATTGAAAAGATGAGAAATGAGAAAATGTTTAGATACCATTTTAGGAAAAACGCGCTTTTTGAGTTTGGTCTTAAAAGAAGAAACAGTTTGGCAATCTTGTATCTCTGATGGCAGTCCATTCCGCAACAACACAGAGCGAACTGAGAACGTGTCGGAATCACACTTCTGGTAACGCAGGAACGCTTAAGACGAATGGGAGAGCTATAGGGAATTAGGGTCTTTAAAGATTTTGAACAGCGTAGTAAGGATTTGCACATTACGACGATCGCGCATTCAGTTCAGATGAGCTCTAAATATAAAGAAATTAAAAAAAAGCACAGAAACAACGAACATAAGCTCTCTGATGGAACGATGCTGTTTAGTAAGTGTTCCTCTTTCACATATCTTACAGCGTTCCGTCCGAGACTTTGCTAAACGTTCACATTCTATTCACTAGTTAATGTTTACTTGCGAGAGCTTAACGATAGAGACTGTTTGATGGCGTCTGAACTTAATCTCGTTTCTCAATAAAGTTAGTAGTTAATAGATTCCAAATTAAAATTTTTGGCAAAAAAAAAAAAAACGTTTTTGAGCTTACGTTGGATTTTATTTGGTTTTACACACGATGTTTTTTTATATCAATTCGGGCCAAATAATAGACGCCTTACCTGATGGAAAGCAATCGCAGTGGACATAGGCATAGCATATTGCTGGCGATAGCGATTCATAGTTTAGAGGTTGGTCGTAAAAATTATACGAGAAGGTACTAAGTCTGATAGAATACTCTGAAAGTCCCCATGGTATTACAAACATACATACATTTAACCGCGACTATTATCCCTTAAGGGTTAGTCAGGGTCTAGGCAAAAACACCGCCAATTAAAGCAGTTCATTGCCATAGACTGCGCTTCACCAAGCAGTGACTACACTCAGCGTGACAGATGGTGAGCTTGTCGCCGCTATAAGCCCATGAGTGGTTGAAAATGCAGAACAACTTTACTTTTACTAACCAGAGACAAAGCATCATGTGATTGGAAAGAATCCTGTTAATAAATGTGGTACTAAGATCTAAATTTCTTAAAATATCTTGGAAAATTTGGAGCTGGAGAGTAATCACTTTGTATTAAACTACTCTTTATCGGCAAGATTAGGTACTGTGGTCGGTTTTAACCATACCAACTATACTTGCATCTGAAGTCCACTTTACCGAACACCCAGCAAAGTAGAATTACTTCAGCAAATGATGATGCTCATAAAAGTCCTTCTTGCTTCTGTCCTAGCTTCTTAATTACTAAATAGCGAGTTTAAGTTTTCAAAGCCAAGCTTATCTAATCTTTGACCTCACTGGGGTTAATTTTCACTACAAATGCATGGACATCAAATCTGTATTAAGGAATTTCTAAATAAAAGATAAGAACTAATTATTGCTTGAACATTTCGTTACGTATATCAACTTTGTAATTTTGTGTGGTTTCATAAATACACTGGCCGGCCACGCGCTCTTTGCTCAACATGTATGGAAATCTCCCGGGCGCTGTCGGCCAGCCTACCTATGAAACGTCCCTTAAACTACTCAAAAGCAGAACGAAAATGATCACAAAAAGAATTTCACAATCTGGTTTATAGACAAAACCATTATCCAATTATATAAAAGGCTTGAGTAAATACCCACGAAAACGTCTTATTTCATTGAGTAAGCACGGAGAACAAAAGGTTTTCATTACAAAACCAGAATTGTTTGAAATAGTTGAGACGGTATAGACAATGTCTCTATTCGAACTGCCTGAGAAGATGTGTACAAACACGCAATACGTCCAGTGAAGCTAAAGCTGCATGTTTCCATTGTAGACATGACTTGACAACAGAGAGAAAACAATTAGAAGCTCTCATTAGCTTTCTTGCTGTAAACGCACATAATGATATTAGGGTAGTTCTAGGTCATTAGTTCCCAAAATGATCCAGATGGACCCCTAGGGGTCCACGGGAGAATCGATGAGGGCCTTGTTGTCTTCATAACTTCACATTTTTGTCGAGTTTTGGGAATATGGTAGAAATGTAGCTGCAGGGGGTCCACCGGAACCAGATAAATTTTGAAAGTGGTCTATGAGATAAACAAGTATGGGAACCTCTGTTCTAGATAATAGAAAGCTAGACGACACTTTATTGTGCACTTCAGATAGGAACTTATAGAGTTAATAAAATAAATAATGAATGGTATTTGCGGAATTATTATCTTTTTGAATTCACGTAAATGTTGGTTATGTGTGTTGGTACTTGTAATTTAACTATTAAAGATAAATTTTATACTGACTTGATTTTAAATGCTTTTCAATGTTTATGTTTCTGGTGAAACCTGAAGAAAGAAAAAGAAGATTAAAGAAGTGGATGCTCATAACGAGTGGATGCTCGAAAGGCAATGAAAGAATAAACAATTCTATAATAATTTGTAATGACCTGAGCATCAGTGAAAGGAGAATTTTGATACCGATTTGGTTCAACAAAATTTTTCTTTTTGCTTAAATCACTATAAATCCTAAGACTTTAACCCAAATAAAGAGACAAAATAGCTGCGGAAGGTCTTATATCGTATCATGTTTAGCCATGGACACACACGTTCTCTTCATATCAATTGTTGTCTTAGGCAAATCATTCCGAACTAGCGCCGATTCCAGTGTTTACTTGCTTGCTTTTGTTTGGGGTGGTTGCTGTACAAGGCAAGTGTACAGGAGAGATTTGATGGTTCATTTTTAGTTTGTCGTTGACTAGCTTTTGCTTGCGGTTTCGGATGTTAATGAAGTTTTCAGAAGAATTTGAAGATAATCTAAAACTATTACTTTTTTCTCAGATTTAGGAAAATCATGATTATATCGTTTCGTATCTTTATAATTCTACAGAAAATCCAATGAGTAATAATAATTATATGGCGCAGTCTAAGCCATACAAAATAATTAGAAATATCTTTTTATTTTTTTTTGTTCAATCAGATGATTTTATCTGTCTACTCTCAAAAAACGCTGTTTAATTTTAAACCTAGTGACAATATTGAGTAAAGGTGAGTTTGCCTTGGATGTGTGGAAGGAAGAAGGGAAATCGTCATGAACATTTTCCCCTGTAATTCTACCAAAATTACATAAAAGCATTAAATCATAGAGCCATCTAAAACAAACGCAACTAATAAATGGCGTGTAACACTGGATTATACAAGGGATTTTATTGTAGGGGAGATGTAGATACTGGTGTATTAACATAACGAAGTGACCAGTCATGCGTGCCGGCTTATCTGGGGCTGGGGTTCGATGCCGGGCTGACCAGCCAGCACTTACCACATACAGAGGAAGGTTCAAATTCCTTCATCAACACTGCTCTGAAATGTTGCTTAATTGATATACTCTATTTCGAAGCACTAGCTTCCAGTATTGTATATCAAGTGCTGTTTAATATGTGCTGTCCACAGTACATTAGTAACGCAGACAGGATTAAATTTATAGATCATTGACGGAGAAGTTAGCTAACGCCTGTAGTGGGTTTTGGAGCGATTTGTCTCTTAGGAATTTAATCATAAAATAATTACAGAGGCTCAGTTTCGCCTGGACTTGTGTTCAGATAGGAATGCGTGTGTCAAAACTTCAGCTGATATAGTTTCTGATTCAGGAATTAGAACTATGTTATGTTTTGATTGCAGAAATTACAGCCTACGTATAATTTATGAAGTTAGTATGGTTTGAGAACTAATTTCCTGAACATTGACATATGTTAGCCGGGAGACGTCCACTGCTGGACCAGAGCTATGTTTAGCTAAAATAAGTAGAGTAGTCTTACAATTTTATTTTTGACGTCTATCAGCACGCGCTAAGACACATATTTTAAACTCTTTAAACTATTTATTGTACATAAACAAAAAAATACAGTATAAGAAACATAAGTATACAAGGGAGGACTTATCTCTAAATAATATCTTCCAGTCAACCCGTCACAGGTGAGTGAGATCTTAAGATGCGGGAGAAGCGACACCATATATATAATTAAACAATACATAAAACAAATTTGTATTTATATATATAAATTCAAATAATATAAATAAATAAAAAGAATAGTTTTCGAGTGATGCGCGTACAAACATACACCCAATAATTTCAAAAACGTTTTGGGCTTTTGTTGATTCAAAAAGTTATTAGTTTTTTATCACTCTGTTCTTTTTTATATTATATGTACGTGTACCTTTTTAACTAAGTCTTAACGTATAATTTTGGAAATAGATGTAATTACTTATTATGTGGTCGAACGCCTCGCATTGCATCTACCGGTGGCACGCTCCGGCGCCCTGCGCATACGCATGCTCTCACTGGAGGGTGCGCAGTCAACAGGGAACTGAATAATTATCTATTAGACAAAACACGTTCATTATTGCTACGTATGTTTTGAACGTTGGGCTTTAAATAAAGTATTTTTTATTTTAATTATCTGGCAGTCTTTATTATTGTCGTAACATTGTTTGGTATTTAGAATGAGTATTTTAGAGGAAGTTTGAAAGTAGCGCCAGTGACAGAAAAGATAAGGAGCAATAGGTTAGCGTGGTATGGACATGTGATGAGGGATGAATGTCACATTACAAGAATGATGCAGAGCGTGGATGTGGACGGACCTAGAGTGAGAGGAAGACCAAAGAAAGGATGGATTGAATGCGTGAAGAATCATATGAGAATAAAAGAGTTGGATGTTGAGCTGACGAGTGGCAGAGGAGAATGGAAGAAGAAGACATGTTGTGCCGACCCCACCTAGAGTGGTAAAAGGGCATGAAAAAGAAGATTGGTATATAGAATATTTTTAAAATGAAAGCGGACATTTCCATGCTTGAAAGAGAACTGTGGCATGGAAAAATTATTTCTAGATATAAAAAATAATGGACTGTAGAATGTATACATCCACATTACATTTTTTAAGTTTAAGCTTATTGCCGCGCGCCGATAACAATATAAAGGAAGCGATATTCCGATTAGACTCTGGATCGTTTTCTATATCAACTATCGCTGTCCTATCTCCGAGCTGCTATCACTAATAATGAATTTATAGTACGTCTCGATCCAAGATGCCAAAAAGGTAAACAAAACAAAGGTAATGTTTCATCTCTAAAATGTTTTGTGATGACTCTAGGTAATCGAAATCAATTGCAACGGACAACAATTGTTACCGTTAATTATATTTACGTGCCAATGTCCATGTGAAAAGTGTGATTATTGAATAACAAATTCGGTATGCCGGCTTTTTTGTTTACCTTTTTGCAACTTGGATTGAGACGTAGCGTAGGTACATTTTTTTTAAATATTTTCAACAATTGGTCCTGGCGGTGGCCACCCCACCAGTTAATCAGTGATTCTATTACCAAGCAGAATGGCTAAACTTAAATTTAGTTAACTAATAAAAATATTCAAAAAACCCATAAACGTTTACTGGCGATTACATCACCACGATTTGTCCAACGCAAGATGGTAATCTCAACGCGCTATGAATTTTATATAGGCTCCGGAATTAGTATAATGGAATATTCACCCGCATCCAACGGGGTCTAATTAATTATTTTCTTTATTACAACTTAATTAAAATGTAACAAATGGACGTACCCAGTTGCGTAGTAGATCCACCGATTGCTATCTAGATGTGAATTAATTTGGTTTTATGTAATTTATTGTTTCTATCTGTTTCCAGTGTTGCTCGGATTTTAGAGCTATAGATAACTGATTTGTGTAATTTATTTGTGTAATTGGGAACATTTAGCTAAGTGTTCTATTGAGGGACGTTTTAAAGCTACGCCGGCGGCCGGCGAAGGCCACGCGTGCGCGTACACGTCAAAAGGATACAAATTGACGTATAAACGCGCGCGCGGCCACCGCTGGCAGTAAAACGATGCTATCTCGTGTAATTGTAGGAGCGCGCGCGTGGCTGGCGGCCGAGGCGTGACTATGAAACCGTTCTTAAGTGTAAGTATTTCACATTTTAATTTCAATCCATTTTTTTAAAACATACGTTACCATTCGTGTACGGTGTATAGCAACTGCTTGCTCTAGTTTTAGGGTTCTACCAGATATGCTATGGACAGTACACAAGGTCGTGGTTTAAAACACTCACCCAATCTCTTTAAACAAACACGCTTGTACCGTTCGCGTGAGCTTTTACTTGATGCAATATTTGATGTGCTCCGTATTGCTTAGTCCCAAGTAAGTATAGAAGAAGGGGTACATTTGTAATATTTGCTAGAAGATATTAATGTTGAGAATGTTTTGACGTACAGGGTAAGGCTTCAGAACATTTTTAGAGGTAAATACTACTTGACCCGTCAACTAAAAGTCAGCAATTTTCTCGCTTGTATTAAAAATGCTGTAAAAGATAAATAAACACAATAATTATTCTAGACACATATTCATAGTACCATCCTCGTGAACCTTTTTTGACAAGGAGGAATCCATTTATAGACCTTACGGTAGGTGCGAGTGTGACTCACCAGAAATGCCGGCAGTACCCACTAAAACCACTTACCCAGAGACATCCACTGTCGGACATAAGCCTCTCATAATGATATGTCCTGATCTCCTTTTTCCTGCCCTGTTCCCAATTCTATTTGAGGTTGGCGCAACATGTCTTCTTCTCCACTCTCTTCTATTGCTCGCCAAGTCAACACTCCCAACCTCATCATATCATCATTCACACAATCCATCTAAATTTTCTTTGGTCTTCCTCTCCCCACGCACCCATCCACTTTCATATCCATAACTTTCCTGGTGACATGATCATGACCTGTACCGATAAATACCAATATACACATAATATAAACATCCTTTACTAGAGAATAACTGTTGGATTTAGCACATAAACATCTGGCTCCTCATTGAACCCAGGACCTCTGAGATGTCACATTAAAACCACACGATCGCGAAGGTAAACTATAAACAGTTTTAAAAGACTTTCAAATAATATCGAAGCAGATTCAACCCTGCAGCAACCCTGACTAAGTATTCGTAAGAAGACCGACACTGTGCCATCGAAACCAACTACCTAGTTAATCAAATTTCTAACATTTCAGAAACAAACTTTTTTTTGGATTTTTTGTTCATATTTTTGTAATGAAATTACACAATTTCCTGATTATTAACTCAATAAAATTATTTAACTAAGGAAGCCCCCTCCCTTCCTCCCATCTTCCTACCCCTTCGGGGAAAAAGGCATAATGACGTGTAAGTCATGTCGACACTTATTTAAAGTATTTTAACAGCATCATTATCCACTCTTGTAAGTGTTAAAGTTCACTTAAAATGAATAAAACTAGAAAAAAATTGGGTCACCCATTGTTCAGCTTCGGCCTCCCGAAGGATTTCTACAACGTATAGTCCCGCACAGCCTATATCCAGGAACTTTTTGCTAGCTTCGACCATTTAAATGTAAAAAATGACATCAACTAATGTTGTAGTAACTAATGAACTAATGATGAAGAACTAATGTTGTACCTAATGAGGTGCAAGAAGGTAAAGAACCCATGCATATCCGCAAAAATAGTTTGACAAGCCTACTTCACGAAATCAACAGCAAATTAGTAACTTTTCAAGACAAAAAAAGTTTAATAGTCAAAAACGCAAAATTATTCTAAATCACTAAATCATTCGTGATACATTTTCCACTTCCTCCTATGTAATGTTATTTACCTTGTTTTCAAATTCATAAAAATATTTCCGCCTTTTTTTCTTGAAATAATTTCTATTTCTCTATTAGGAGAAAAATTATTTCCAGTTGTGTAACTCGCAAACTGCTTGATTTGTATTCACAGGGCAACGTGGACAAAATTAAATTGGGGAGAAGTCAATACGGTCCTTTTTCTCTTAATTTTCGTTTGCATAATAGACAAACCATTTTTACAGAATATATAAAACATTCACTTAATTTGTTTAACTGTGATTTTGTTATTTTCTATTCGATGAATTGTGGAGTGTTTGAATTTACGTGCGGCATAATTAAGCGATTGTAAAGAAGATTGTCCATTTTCGGTCCAAATATGATACATATATGCAATGAACGTTGTTAATAGAGTGTACATATTTCCACCTGACGCCCAAGCGGTCCCAAAACACTACCTTGTGGAACACCACAAAAACTTATCTGAGGAAATGAAAATATAATAATATGTTGTTTTGAAAATATGTGAATCGTTTTTAGTGGTTATGAAATGATTGCAGGGAAGTAATTAACTTATCAATTGCTTACAGAAAGATAAAACAAGGAAAGACTACAAGACTGAGATGTGGAACGCTTAAACATTGTTAGAGGAGTTAAGCTGAAATATTTATTTACGCCTATACTTTATTCTGTTTTACGTTCGTTTAAAGCCAAAATTACAACAAATTTTATCTATACATATAATAAAACTGTAGAGAACGAATGTCTGTACATAGAAAAAAATGATTCAAACCAAGTCAGGGGATGTTAAAAGAGGGAAAATATCAAATATTTTTTGATTCCCTGTCTGTTTGTCTCTTTGTATGGGCTATCCCGGAAATCGCTGATTTCAATGAAATTTTGCATGGTGATACCTTATATCCCTAGTCAACATCTTAGATACTTTTTATTTCGGAAAATTAAAGTGTTCCCGTGGTATAGTGAAAAAACCATAGTAACCGCGGACGAAGTCGCGGGCAACAGCTAGTTACTAAATAAATAAATGTTATCCCCTATCCAACCAAACGGAGAGAAGAATATATTATTATATTTATTTATCCTAGGTACTGTGATAGATAATCTGTGACAACAAAGCGACAGTATTTTAAACTTATACAGACTGCCATTCCGCTCGGTACGCGACGTTATTTCCCACCAATGGAACTTATTTTACTTAAGTGACGTGACAAAATGTTCAAATAACCGAACAAGATTTTGACGGACGAGATACGTGTAGGTGACGGTGTGTGTACCCAATCTCCGTGGGGCTCATAGAGTAGAAAGATGCAGCATATTCATATTATTTTTTCTTGAATTTGATACGCGTGGAATTTAAAAACAGCAGACTGCCTAATATAAAGCATTTATCCCCGTAGGGACAGGCAGTGATCCCGTCTGCTATAATATATATCCCTGCAATATTTTAAATATTGGGTCCTTACCTATGAAATTGGTGTTTTTATTCTGTCTTAACAATTTGTCCGTAACTATTAAGTTTCAGAACATTCTTATAAAATAATTGCCTCTTCTAAAAATAGACCATATATTTGAGCTCGTATTATTTAATTTGATAATTTTTTGTAAGTTTAATTGTGTTAAAATTGGACACAAAGACAATTATTTTTAACTGCCTCCCGAATACATCATTTGATATGCATTAACATAAAAAGGACGAATAATTTTTATCAAGCGTGTTCACACACATATTGCTAAAGCTTGTCTCATGATACATGCCAAATATTATTATCTTTGGAATTGTCGTTGTGAAGAAAACTCAAAAAATTTTAGTATGTAAAATGCAGACATCCCCAAAATCTCCATACAAAACACCAATTTCATAGGTAAGGACCTAATATGTGTTACGCAAGCGATATTTACAATAAATTATAGTTAAGTATCAGAAACATCTAAACTGAAGCACATTCTACTCGCTCTAGGTATACATATTTACACTATAAGCACCACGCATACTGTAATTTTCAGAAGAAGCTTTATAATTTTTTACTTTTAGTTTTAGCATTCGTTTTCCATACGGAGAACACTGAAATTGTTTAAAAAATAGTTTATGATTATCTGAACATATCATTATCTTTATTATATTTATCATTATCATTATACACTGTTACTGTACAGTTAGTCTGTGACGTGTATTCTGTATATTACACGGTCGAGTTCCGAAGCAGGCGTTAAGATGAGAGATTACAACATTGGTGTCATATTTCATTTGGTCGGATTTATGGTGCGTCGTCGGCGTCTCGTGTGACGTGCACATGAGACAAACGATTTGTTTATAATTTCCGAAGTTTTATTGCCATCGCTAGAGATTTGCATCTATTTCCAGTTGAAAAATGACCAAGCTGGTCTGTGTATCATTCACAATGATGTAACTAACACTTCAAGTGTATATTTTTACTACCCAAGTCACACAGAGTCGGAATTCAGAATCAAAATAGGTTTTGATGAAAATTTGCCACTTACGCATTTCCTTCTCATGCCGGTAGAATATATTACGGGAGTTTGTATTCAGGTGTGAGTTAGAGAAATTGCGTTGAATTTACATAGTGAGTGGCGATGCTTCTGGAAATATGATGCTTTCAAAAACTTAGGTTGATTATGGCTAAGAATAGCTTTAGATATTGGTGTGGTTTAATGTAGGTACTAAAAATCTGGTAGAATTTAACAGAGTAATAACTGAGGCTAATAATTACTATAAAAAAACTGTAATATTTTACCCTTATTTGATTGCGATAGAGTACTTAATTACTGAATTATTTTAATTTAGCACAAAAAATAAACGTTAATTATTTTACCAGTTCCCTTAACAAATGATTTTATGTGTGAATAATTGAGATTGATTGATATTTTTTGTTCTTCAAATCGTTAGGTAGTTCCAAAATCCACTCAATGCTTTCAATAGACATTCCACTCTCTATAGCCTTCAGCAACATTCAAATTCTTGCTCGGATGGTCCCAAAATCCACTTTTTGGTTGAACATCGAGCTCTAAACTATCCAAAACTTGTTTCGCATTGTCCAGTAACTGCGACTAGAGTCAGAAATTGCTGAACAATTTATCAGTATTTATAGTGGCACCAACAATTCCATCAGCATTTCAGAGATCTATTTTGTCAGGATCTTTGAGGTTATTTTATTGTAGCTTGAGTGTCATGTTATTAGAGATGGTAAATAGTTGGTGTTGATTTTTCAGAGTCAAGTGGAATGCTTGTGACAACTATGATTTTGTATTTACAAATTAATTTAAATATTACTAAAGTACACATGTAATGTTTTATTGAGGGGTTCCCACAAGATTTTTGTCTTATGAACAAAGATACATTTCTAGAAAGAATGATAAAATTTAAGACATGTGATACTAACAAGCACATGATTAGCAATCACAACAAACACTCATCGGCACCTGTATTATAAAAAGAAAAAGGAAAAATAGTTGAAATAGAGAGAAAACGGATAAAGCATCTAAATTCAAAAAAGGAAAACTTAAAACTAAACAGAAAGTGGGTCAAAAGGATCGCATAGAATCCGAGAGCGGGGATCTCTCATTTTGCAGTACTTATTTCGTAATTCGAACGCGAATCCTTAATTTGATTTGCTGTCCAAGCTGAGTTAAGCAGTGAGTCGGTCGATAGCCCGGAGCGACGCAACAATGCCGAACTGAGCAGCGACCACTGCTGGCCCCGAACTTGTCCAACTATTTATCAACATTTGTAATGGATAGGTAGAGAATCCATTCTTGTTAAGTTCCAATTAGCTTTGATTAATTCTGAAAACATTTGGATTTTTGTGCTTGTTCATTTAACTGCTGATCGTTTTCTTGAATGAAAATACTGTATTCTCACTGAGGCCTAATGCAACCAAATTTTGATTAACGACACTGGTGTAGCACTGTGCACCAAAAAAGCTTTAGCTGTCAAATGCGTTCAATGCAATGCAGGACGCCGTCATTACAGCGGACTCGGCAAATGAAATTTAAGCATTTGTTGGTGTCCGAAGTCCTAATTACAATAAAATATAAGGTGAGGCGCTCGGTGGCGTAGTGATCAGTACGCTTTGGCTTTCGATTGGAAACAACCTTCGCCTTCGTCAGGCCGTGGATGGGAGAACTTTGTATCTCGAGCTCCTCCGTGCTTCGGAAGGCTAGTTAAGCCTTTTGGTTTCGACTGTTTCTACCCACCAACCCGCATTGGGCCAACGTATTGGTGTTACGGCCCATACTCCTCGTGTGTTTCTCCATGAGAAAGGCCTGTGCCCGACAGTGGGACGTATATAGGGTGAGTGAGGACATACGATAAACATTATGATTAAGCTTACGAGTTACTCTGCACACATAGGAAGTTATATGCGCAACTGCCTGTTTAGTTATTTAAATTTGAGACTATTCATAAAGATGTAAGTCACAACAAAAACAGTGTAAATATTAATTTCAGTGTCCAATGTTCAATTTCCGAAGAGGGTTTTCATTTTTTTTCTGAATAAAGTTTTCATTTCATTTCGAATTTCCATCCATACATAAGGATGCAGAGAATCAGGCGGATATCACATGTAATTATACCTTTTTATTGATAAAATATTTTATTTTTTATAAACGCATTTTACCTAAGTTTTATTTAGTATTATTTATATTCCAGTAACGAATTACTTCCAATTTTTTTTGGACCTTTTTTATTAACCCATATCAACACTGGGTCTGGGTAACCTGTACTACTACTCTTTCACGAATTTTTCATCTGACCAACCCTTAGACCCTGCCTACCTCTTCGGGGATTACAGGCGTGATTGTATGTATGTGTATGTATCAACACTCACACAGTTACGAGGATTAACCTCATAATATCCCAATCAATACTCCATAGACGTTAATAGAACTAAACATTGTCAACAGTATTCCCAAGACTCAATCATCTATATCCAAAGTTTCAGGCGGCTGTACAAGTTAGTCTAGACTCTAGCCGGGGTCTGAGCCGGCCCTATATCGTTTGAGAAGGGAGTTAGTGCATGCATTCAGTTGTTCAAACTTGCCGCAGTCTGTGTTCGGTTTTGTCAGCGGCCACAATTAGTCGGCTAAAAGAGCAACTTCTGTTTGTCGGTGATACGGTGCCTGAGTTTGGTAGTTCAGCTCAGTTGTCTCGGTACAATGCTGTTTAAGTCAACTAATTGGCATAAATGTTTATATTTCTGGAAAAACCCCATTCTGAGTCACTTTTAACTGGCATACTGAATATAGGTGATTTTTAGAAGCTATTATTAGATTACATATATTAGATCAGTAAGAAATAAAGAAATAAGAAATATTTGTGCAGTTCTAAGTCCATTACTCGCCTTTTACGACACCCAACGGAAGAGATTGGTTGGTAGTATTCTTTTAATGAGCCGCGATTGCACGACGACTCTCTAGTATTAATGAATGCTTACTACATTATTTCAATAAAAGGTAAAATGAGAGCACGGAATTGGGAAGTTGATCTAAAAGTGAACTTCGAAAGAAAAGAAGAAGACGAGGAACGAAGTGGTGAAATATATTTAAATAAATAGAAAGGAAAAAAAGGGAAATCTGAATTTCTTTTAAAATTTTAAAGACGCATGACCAATAATTTATGACACTATATCAGCAAAATAAAGCTCACATTTTATAAGCATTTCACTAATTAGCATGTTAAATTATCCTGCCGCAAAAAAATTAAAGTAACACGCGTGTGGAGAATAACATAACATTTTCTTAGTTATAATTAATGGCTGGCACATTCTGTTTATGTTATTTTCTAGCTGCGAGCTGCACGCGGGTCATGCATGAAGAATTTGTAGCACGGAAAATTATTTTTATGTGTCGTAAAATATTTAAAGGCTTTAGTGTGTTTTTGCTTGAATTTGGAGCTTTGAACTGGCTCACTCTTCCATGCAAAGCTTAGTCCAATAAAGTTTCTTATTGTGGTTTAAGCCTTCGATCACGGTAACGTTATATCTACATAAAATGTTAGCTTACATTTCTAAGCAAATTATACTTATGTACAAATTGAAGCAATGACTATTAGCGATGATTTTTCAGATAGTTGACAAATTCTGAGATTCCAATATAAACAGAACATGAAGTCATCCACATACCAATTCCACCCAATACACAACATAAAGCTTTTCTCAATGTCCCAACACGTCAAACGATAGCCGCTTTTGTAAATTCAGCAGCGAGCATTGCAAAATCCTTCCTCCTTACTTTTAATTTATAACCAGCATATTTCCATGTAGAGGTATTCTTTTTGTGGCCTGAAGCGGCAAGCGCGAGTAATTTTTAACGGGTTATTATTTTAGCTGAACAATGTGGCGTCTACAGAGGTAATAGGCAGGTTTGTTGCAACTGCTAAATGGTTATCTTGAGCTCCGGGGCCACTTGGGGATTGGGCCAAGTGATAATCGTCAGCGTGAGAATGACCGCATTTAGATATTTTAACCCCCGACGCAAAAAGAAGGGTGCTATAAGATTGAAGTGTGTGAAAGAGAGAGAGAGAGAGAGAGAGAGAGAGTGTCTGTCAGTCTGTCTGTGGCATGGTAGCTCCCAAACGGATGAACCGATTTCGATTCTGTTTTTTTGTTTGAAAGATGAGTAAGCAGAGAGTGTTCTTGTGTGACAAGTGACGATGAGAAGTCTAATGTTTACAAATATACTCGAAAATATACAAATATACTCGTCGGGGATCCGCTTGTGTCCTTCGTGTGACCTTGTTAGGTATACAGGGGTCCACCGACGAGACAAAGACTTTTTGTTTATAATTTTTATTTTTTAGAATTTTAATTTTATTTTTAAACATAATAGACAAACGAGCAGGCTGCCCAATCGTCTAGAACACATGTGATACTTATAACTCATCATCTGACACAATAGGAAATAAATTGTTTCTCGTCCTGAACAGTATTAGTATCAGTCCAGGGGATTGGCACTTCTATTAGAAAAAAACCTTACGCTATTATTTAGTACTAAATTTAAAAGTGTTGATGTAATAAAGGTAAATTAGACTTTTAGTCCAACAAAACTCTCAAAGAACATTATTATAAATAATACTTTTCCTACTAAACAGAGAGGTTACAATTTTGTATTCAATTTTCAATTCTAATGCAAATAAGTTGTTGTTTAATAAAGTTACTACTTTCTTACTAAATTACAATGTTAAAAGGGTAACAAACAAATCTTACAAAGTTCTCTGAGTCCTGTCAAGCACTCATTGTTATAATACTAATAAAATTGTAATGCTGAAATAGATAAGTAGATTCAAAATGTTATAATAGATCTAATAGATTAAATATAATTTATCCGTTATAATTATCAGAGCACGTAAAAAGCACACATTATTGCTTGCCACTGAGTGTAAGCAATTACATTATTTCTCACAGTAATATAAAAGATGAACCTTTACGACTTTGATGTTATCTCGATACAATCACATATCAAAGTTGTTTTTAATATAATTGGTGAAATTGATATAATTTGTTCTTTGAAATCTTAGCCTTGAAGATCGTTAAGGAGATACGCCTTATTAGCAGCTCAGTGAACAACGTATTAATGGGATTACGATCTAAAATATTGATAATCTTGTGCTTCTGATTGGGACGCAATATGTGGTACACTACGCATGTTTGTAATTGGAGATTAATCGTCGAAGAATGGAGAAATTGACAGTAACTTATATTGGAATGTTCATGTGAATAGCAGATACATGTTGTAAAATACATTTATGGCAGATTTACATATATTTAAGTACTTTTGAAAATTTTATTTTATCGTCTGTTATGAAACTGTCCCACCTTTCAAACCTACCAAGGGATATCACCTCGTTGGCCCAACATTTACTTACATTTTGTAGGAATAAAGATAAAGGTGAGTAGATTCTGTTCCAATAAGTACTCAAATCAACGGCTTTGGAAGCTTAGTAAGACATATTTTTCAAAGCACAGAGTAGCTTCGAAACTTGCCTTTTGCCAAGACGTTGTTTATGTTTCGATATCCTACTTAGGGCGAATTCGACCAAATTGAGATTAGTAACACGGGAATAGTAATACCAAACTGAGCTGAAACGATTGGTCGAATCTGCCCTAAGGGCGGAGACGATTAGCTATCTTAGTTTTTCATGTTTGGCTACACAAGTAATATTATTTTAACGGGGTACGCAGTTTTTCGCGCACGAATGTGTCAGTGTCTCGTTGGACACAGGGCAGATTCGACCAATCGTTGCAGCTCAGTTTGGTATAACTATTCCCGTGTTACTAATCTCAATTCGGTCGAATTCGCCCTTAGTCAAAATTAAGTATTATAATTTTTTTTTATGTGTTCCATATTACTGCATGTAAACAAATCTTAAATAAGTTAATTGTGAATTTCTACTGCCTCATACATCGCAACAGGATCGTTCCTTGTTAAATGGAGATTTGACGTCTCAGACGAAATGAGGGCGAACAATATCATCACGAATTCATCATCATTAAGAATGTCAAACCGTTGACTAGCTACCAGGAGGCCTTGTTCTGAGAAGAACGGGCAAGAAACTCAGCAAGTTTCCTCCCTTTACAATATAATAATTGTTTTTGAAAGATTTTACAGTATGCATTGTCATTGTATTCCCGAAGTGGTTTCCGGTATAAAACTGTGATTTAGTTTGAAGTTACACAGTTTACCCACGTCCGCCTGTGCCTTGCCCCACACGGTAATTGTTGCGCACCTATGTCCCGGCTACTTTCCGCTCCTATTGTCGGCCGGCATCGCGCGCCTGCATAAATACGTACGGTAGACACGACCCAGTGAATTATTTATACAAGCTCACGTTTTAATATTTGAAAGGAGAAAAAGACAGTGGCAGCCAACCTTTTGGCGATGTTAAGGAGTATTGGGGAACGTTGCGTGTGACCCAATCTATCTATCTACTTTAAGTCAGGTTTCCTGTAGAAATCAAAGGTATCTTGATCTATCTCACAAGAGTGTCATTCGATACTGAGTCCTCTACATCGTAGAAGTTCGTGATTGACAAGTTTTTATAGTTTTTTACAATTTAAGTTTACAGGAGTGTGGTAGCGGCTCTATAAAAGAATACTACCTGTAATGTTCTTGGTAATTAAATAAAAATACGTCTTCGGAAACACTTGGGGTTTATTTCTATTTAGTTTTACAAATCTCGTGTCTCGGTCTTAACTTGTGCCGCCTCAATCCCTTTCTAGGTTATCTTATATTTTTTAATTTATTTTTCATAACGTTTTGTTATTCCGTTTTAGATATCTGATAATTGCGTGTGGTTATTACATCATACCCCTTTTAAAAGAAAATTAAAAAAAAACAAAAAGAGGAAAAAATAAAAAAAAAAGTTATTTATATGTATATGTGAATATACATATATATATACTTTTACATTTACAAAACTTACATGAAATTTAAAACTTATGTATACTTTTACATTTACAAAACTTACATGAATTTTAAAACTTCCACACTTACTCAATTTACATTTAGCCACATAATATGATTTTTTCTACTTAATGACAAAACTTATATTACTTACAAACTTTGTTTTTTAGATAATTTAGTCTAATTTAATTTATATTTTAAGTATTTAATTTACTCAATGTCAATACTGATGAATTTATGTTCATTATCCCAGATTTCAATTTCTTAGGCAGTTTATAATTACACATACACTGGACTGCACACTCATATTAAAATGACAGATTATTGAGGTCGAACATGATATGAAGTCCTAATATACGTGCATCCATTATTGTCTTTGATTGTATAAGATCTGTATCCATTAATACTTATAATTATGCCTTGTATCCACTCCTTATTAGGGTCCTTTTTGAACCACACTTTTTGATTAATAACAAAGCAATCCTTTTGTCTTACATTTCTATTGTAATTAATTAAATTTCTATATTTAGTCTTATTCATTTCAGTCTGTACATTATAATTTAACTTTGGTAGTAAGTATGTATAACTAGATGGTAACTTGGTTTTTAAATTTCTACACATTAATAACTGTGAGGGTGTAAATTGTGTACCAGAGACAGGTGATGACCTATATTGCAGTAATGCTACTCTGAAATCAGTCTTATCCTCATAACATTTTTTTAACATCTTTTTCGCTATTTGCACACCACGTTCTGCCATACCATTAGACTGTGGGTATCTTGGGCTGGAGTAAGTAAATTTAAAACCCCATTCATTTGCAAATTGTCTACATTGTAGTGAGTCAAATGGAACATGATCAGCCACTATCTCTGATGGTATGCCAAAACAAGAAAATATATCTATTAGTACATTTATAATGCTATGTGCTGACTTACTATTTATTAACTTAATGTCTAGCCATTTAGTTGTATAATCATAAATGACAAGGTAACTTTTCCTCATGAAGTCCATAATATCAATTCCAAGTTTTGAAAAAGGTAACTGTGGGATGTCATGGGTTAACAGTGGTTCCTTGGTATTGTTATTTTGATAAGTTTGACAAGTAAAGCATTTTTTAACAAATGTTTCTATTTGAGAGTCTATATGAGGCCAATAATATAATGATCTAGCTACCTGTTTCATTTTTGTTACTCCCAAGTGTCCTTCATGTAATTTATTTAGAAATGTTACTCTTAAAGAGTGAGGTATTATTAATCTTTCATTCATAAACATAAGTTGTTGGTCCAGTGTAATTTTGTCTCTTAACTTAAAATAATGGTTCATATTATCCGGTATATTACTATCTGGCCAACCATCCTGTGTAAAGAGCTTTAACTGAGAAAGCTCTGTGTCATTTGATGTTTCCCATATTAGTTGTTGTTTTTGTTCATTAGTACATTGTAAATAATTTGCTAAGCCTATACAGTGTATTACTTCATGCATGTATGTTTGATCATCATCACATTCATCTAAGTAAGACCGCTATAATAAGTCTGCTATATGCATTAATCGACCCCGAAGATATTTAAACTCTATGTCATATTTTAATAATTTTAGTTTTAATCTTTGCAGTCGTACTGACGGAATTGCATGAATCCCTCTTTTTAAAATGCTTTCTAGTGGTTTGTGATCATTAAATACAGTGCATTTTTTTCCATAAATAAAATAATGAAATTTCTTTGTAGCCCACACTACACTGAGCAGTTCTTTTTCAATTTGAGAGAAATTTTTCTCTGCATTAGTGAGACTTCTAGAGGCATAGCAGATGGGTTTTCCATTTTGCATTAAGCAACATCCTAATCCATCTTTACTTGCATCACACTGTATGGTGATTGGTAAAAGAGAGTTAAAATTTTGTAAAATTGGTGCTGTACTTATACATTTTTTTATATTATTAAATGCTTTTTCATGCAATTCTGTCCACAACCAGCAAACACCTTTTTTTAGGAGAGAATTTAATGGAGATGTTAAATCTGCTAATCTGTTTACAAAGTTTCTTAAGTAGTTAGTCATTCCTAAAAATATTTGCAATTCTTTTACATTTTTTGGACTTTTTATATTCAAAATGGCTTTAATTCTATTAGGATCAATTTGCATTCCATTCTTTGAAAAAATATGTCCAAAGTACTTTACTTCAGGCAATTTATACTGAAATTTATTTTTATTAAACCTTATATTTTTTTCTTTAGCTCGTTCTAATACACACTTTAGTATTCTATCATGCTCAATCTCATTTTCAGCACAGATCATCAAATCATCACAGTAAATAAGTACACCTGGTATGTCTCCAAAGGTGTTTTCACTATATTTTTGAAATATTTCTGAAGCAACAGATAAGCCAAATGGTAGTCTTAAAAATTTGTAGCACCCAAATGGAGTACTGAATGTACATAAGTCTGTAGACTTCTCTGTCAATTTAATATTATAAAATCCATCTGAAAAATCTAGTACAGAAAATATTGACTTATTACTTAATTTGTTAATCATTTCTTCTAATTTTGGTATCAAGTGATATTCTCTTATTAAAACTTTATTCAATTCTTGTGGGTCTAAACAAATTCTTAAGTTACCATCGCTTTTTTCAATGACTACAAGATTACTTACAAATGACTTTGGATGTTCGACTTTCTCAATAATCTGACTTTCAACTAGACTTTTTAGTTTGTCCTTTAGGCGATCCGTCAACGCATGTGGTACTCGTCGTGGTGGTTTTACCACAATCTGTGTATTGGGTTGAGTGTGCAGCTCCAGTGGTGTTTCAAATTGTCCTATGCCCTGAAATAGTTCCGAATATTGATTAATAATTTGGTTTTTATTATTTTGTATATTAATGGTGTCAATATTGTTGTTATTATTGACAGATGAGAACATGTTATTAGTATTATTTGTGTTCAAAAATTTTAATTCTATTAATGAGTTAAGGCCCAATATAGGTTGTGTTTTTTCTTTTATTATTAAGAACTCTGTAGGAACTTTAGTAATTAAGTCATTTAAATATATTGTTAACATTACCTTACCCAAAGGTTTGATTTTATTACCCCCAAATGCTTCCAATAAACTGTTTGTCTCAGACCACTTAGGAGTCTCATCATCGACAATTAGTTTAAGATCTTTTAATGATAACACATTAACCTGGGCCCCCGTGTCACATTTATAAGACACTTTTTTATTTTCTGTTTTTAATGTGATGATCCACTCTTTCATATTATACAAACTTTTTCCTTTTATTGCATGGCAAACTTTGGTTAGTCATAAAGTATGGACAAAATTATCATCTAATTCATTAGTATTTTCAACTGAATCTACCTTTTTAGTCCTACATCCAACAGCAAAATGGTTTAATTTATTACATAATGTACAAGTTTTACCGAAGGCCGGGCACTGCCTGGGGCCATGTTCCCTATTACATTTTCTACAATTATAAAAGTTTTTGTTATAATTTTTTATTCCTTTTTGATTTAATGTTATTTTGTTATACTTAGCTTGATTATTTTGGGTGTTCAGAGCATCAATCTTGAGTAGATCTTCTTGTTTATGAATCAGGTTGGCATGTTCTTGTGAGAGTTCAGTTGCTCGGCATTGATCGATGGCATGATCCAGAGTTAGGTCCTTGTTTTCCAGCAGTTTCCGCTGAAGCTTTCTGTCTCTTATGCCCATGACTATTCTGTCTCTTAACATTCTGTTTTCTAGTTCTTTATAATTACAGTTTTTTACCAGTTTCCTTATTTCAGAATAGAAGCTGTCGAATGTTTCGCCCTCTTCTTGATTTCTATTATTGAAGTTAAAAGTGTTTATTAGCTCGTTTTGCTTTGGTTCAAAATATGCATCAAATTCCTTTAACAGTTCAGTGTATGGTGGGGTTTCCTCAACCTTTTTAAGCATGTTAAAATATATGTTTTGTCCTTCATGACCCATGCAGTTTAACAAAATGGCCGATTTTCGCTTTTCAGATACCCTTTCTAAGCCGGCTGCTGTGATGAATACCATAAATTGTTGTTTAAAATTCCTCCATTTCATCAGCATGTCACCTACTGTGTCTAATTGCAACGGCAGTGGCATTTTAAATTCCAATGGATACGACATTTCGTCACTTACTTCTGTGTCTTTTTTAGAGTCTTCACTTTGCATTTCTTCTTTCTCTGGTGGTTCTTAAGACGGCTGCGCCATGTAATGTTCTTGGTAATTAAATAAAAATACGTCTTCGGAAACACTTGGGGTTTATTTCTATTTAGTTTTACAAATCTCGTGTCTCGGTCTTAACTTGTGCCGCCTCAATCCCTTTCTAGGTTATCTTATATTTTTTAATTTATTTTTCATAACGTTTTGTTATTCCGTTTTAGATATCTGATAATTGCGTGTGGTTATTACACTACCAACTCATCTCCTCCCTTAGGTGTCGTAAAAGGCGACTAATGGACTAAGAACTGCACAACCATCCAATAGCTTATAGTGGCGACGGGCTCACCACCTGTCACGCTGAGTGAAGCACGGACCTTGGCAATGGACTGCTTTTGCCTAGTCTCTGACTAAACCATAGGGAATAAAAGTCGTGATTATGTATGTATGTTGTATGTTTTTTAATATTATTTGCATTATCTACTGAGCCTGCATTAAGTTCTGACTTAAAGGTACGACATGCATGACGATTCTGGCCACTGCAACTTTATACACCAAGGCACTAAGTTTGTAACATTACTATAGGTTACTGTAGCTCCTTACCACCAGTTTGTGTTTGATTATTACTAAGTTTATAACTAAGTAATCAGAAAGATGATAAAATTTCAATTTCAAATACGAAGCTAACGAGTGACACGGAATTGGGAAAAGAAAGATACGAGTCTCTAGTGTAGACCACGGAGTAGGAGGAAGGTAGGAAAGAAAGCAACAATATTGCAAAAACAGTACCATACCTTACCTTATACATGATGTTGGAAAATATTACCTCATTGATCCATAAAGATCTATTTTTGAAACTATTGTAGGAAAAAAGAGTGCTAGTGCCTTACTCAAAATTTATGTCTAAAGGTAACTAATGGGAGTCAACGTTTAAGTGGACATCACCTTTGGTTCATTTAGTATTTTATTTTGGTTATTATTTGTTAATACTTTTATTTATTATTGTAACGTTAGTCAGCTTAACGACATTAAACATTGTATAATATTATTCTATAATTATTCATAATTTTCGTACTAATTGGATGTTAATTTGGCTTTACTATAGTTTAATAATATTAGGTAGCTAAAAGATTTTGTTAGACATTGATAATTATTGCTTTTTGTGATGTGAAGGATGTTGGAAAATATAACCTCATTGATCCATAAAAATCTATTTTTAAAACTATTGTAGGAAAAAAGAGTGCTAGTGTCTAACTGAAAATAAAACACTCTTTTTTTTTAACCGCGTAAGCGAATGGTTTAATTTTGATAATTTACTGTTTCACATAATTATAACGGTTCATCTAACGTTTTCTGAACACATACTATAACCACGACTATTATCCCCTAAGCGTTAGTCAGAGACTAGGCAAAAGCACCGCAAAGCAGACCATTGCCATCTGCAGTTGCAGTTGCAGTCTGCGTTTCACCTAGCAGTAACTGCACTCAGCGTGACAGGTGGAGAGCCCGTCGCCGCTATAAGCTATTAAATGGTTGTGTAGTTCATCCATCAGTCCATTAGTCGCCTTTTACGACACACAAGGGAAGAGTTGGGGGGGTGGGTAGTATACTTTCAATGAGCCGCTACCACCTTACCTTATGTACACTTATAACAAAAAAAAAATTAAATTAAGAGTCACTAATCTTAATAGTAAAATATTACAAATACAAACTTATTTTTTTTGTTTTGATTATACCTACTATATTTTAAAAGCAAATATTTTTTTCCGAGTTTGGGACAGCGTTGTAATTTCATATTCAAAAACTAACCAGAACGTAAAATGATTATAAGTATGGAGTCTAAGAAAATCAAACATTCATATCAGAAAGGGTCACAGAGTTCCAGGAACAGTTATTACAGAGCAAAATCACCAGTTGAAAAGCACCAGAGGCGGTGTTTACACAACTCGGAGTTTCCCCGAGATTACGGCGCAACAAATTGTTAGTCATAAAACACCATGGAACACCCCACGGTCCCGCATGCTCATGATTACCCTTATCAGTTTGCTTAGTGGGTTACCGTCCTGAAGAAATGGCTTAGGCTGTGTCTATACTGTCTGCAAGTAGTTCGTAGTCTCTTACCTTCCGTGTTAGTTTGAACTGAGCTACGGCGAATTAATCAAATAAAAAAAATTCTACGCCTACAAAAGCTTTATGTCATTTTTTTGTTATTTTATTTATTATACACTCATGCCCCTTTGGGAATTTTCAACATTAATATTATTGTAAGAGACTTGTTTTTATAATTAAAAGATGGTAAAGAACTTTTTGTTTTTTAACATTTTCTCAAAATATATAAAAATAATGAATTCTGAAACCGTGACGGTAACAAACTTATTAAGATTTTGCACAGAAATCTCGAGGGTAAAACTCTACATATCCTCTATTTTATGATAATAATGCCTTTTCTATCATATTTGCCTTGTACTGTCCTCAGCCTATATACGTCCCATTGCTGGGCACTGGCCTTCCATATGGAGAAACACTTGAGGAGTATGGGCTGTAACACCACCACGCTGGCCAAATGCGGGTTGGTGGGTAGAAACAGTCACAACAGCGACCGGGACCGTGCCTTCCGAAGCACGGAAGAGCTCGAGATCACAAAGTTTTGGTCACCCATCCATGGCCTGACCAAGTGGAAGGTAGCTTTGTTTTTAATCGAAAGCCAAAGCGTACCAACCACTACGCCACCGAGATCTTTGCCTTAATAACATATTAATGTATTTACTTCTGATATTGATGAGAAACTACAATGTTTGGATTGCGCTTGCCTCTCAGGCTTATAGCGCGGTATACGTCCGCCTTCCGCAAGTCTGGACAAAGCTTTACGGATACCTCGAGGCGGTAATTTCACTGTCATAGCTTTCGATGCTTAAAAACCAGTGAGCGTGCATCTCGTCATAACACATTTAACGTGAAATCTTTGAGGATGCTGAGGAATTGCTTGTGTATTATACTGATTGGTTGGCATGAGTCAGCTTAAAGGTTTGATTGTTACAATACGAACCTGGCTTATCATCATTTGAGAGTGTACCAAATTATGTAAAATATTTACACAATAATCAAGTCAAAAATACTGTCATGTAGGAAAAAGAGCCATTAGATATTATTTTATTTAACTAATACAGTGATAACTGTAGTTTTGAGGGTAAATGTATAGAGAAAAATTTCGCAACTTTGTAAATTTTTAAGTAAACTAGCTGTGCCCGCGACGTCACACCATAAATTCACGTGGCTACTGATTAACGCCGATAAAAGTATACAAATAGTATTTGTGTGCTTGTTAACACTGCATTGTTTTTTTTTTAAGTTTTCAACATTACATTCCTACCTCTTATTAGCCATATGTTGATTGTTGAACTAAATAAAACTTCTAATTATTAAAATTATGAAAATAACATTTCTTGTCAGGGTCATATGATTAATTTTTGTCCTGGTTATAAATCTCTGTTGTCAATGCCGAGAAATTTTAAAATTAGAATTGAAATAATAATTGTAATTTTAATTAAAATAACAATTGTAATTTTTTTCTTCATTATATATTTCTTTCTTTATTGTGTACAATAAATTATTTATAATAATGAAATTACATTTTGACGGAATATGTCACATAATACTCGGTCGAGCAGATATTGATAACCACGGTTACACCCGCGGAGTACCCGTTCCCATAGGAATATCGGGATAAAAAGTAGCCTATGTCCTTTCTCAGGCTCTAGAATATCTGTGTACCAAATTTCAATTGAATCGGTTCAGTAAATTTGACGCGAAAGCAAGACAGACAGACAGAGTTACTTTCGCATTTATATTATTAGTATGGATTAGTATAGATTTATAATCATAAATTTTCTTGTAGTGTCCAAATAAAAGTTTTCATTTACACATATAATTTTTAAATATGCGTTTCAAAAGGCCGCCAGAACGAGTCGTAATTGTGTAAACTGAATTTCATGGGTACAACCATACTAAAAATAGCTTACAACATTTTTGGCTTGAACTTTAAAAAGATATATAAAATAACTTGACTCATAATCACAAGCATAAAGCCTGACCCACTTCGTAACACTCACGATGGCGCCCCCTGACAATATTTCACTTTTTACATACACGCCGAACGTGGTTTGCATGCTAAACCAGACGCCATGTTATATATTATAAATTATCTGCAAGGCACGTCCGTGGGAATATTTAACATTTACTCAATTCATGGAGTTCCTCTGTTTTTCTTTTTTCAGCAGATTTTTTCGGGTTCGTAACATAGAGTAAGTACACTTTACGTGTGCCTATTGTTTAGTAATAATATAATAATAATAATAATATCCTCAGACATTCACACCTATCAACTGGCCCCATTTTAAGCAACTAATGCTGCTTGTGTTACGGACACTCGATGACGGATAAATATATTTAATAGAAAAATTCCTATAAATAACCAGAATATATATAAATATATATAAACATCCAAGACTGGAGAACAAATGCCTGAAAATTCATCACCCAAACATTTGCCCCCACTGGGGATCGAACCCAGAACCTCTCGAGATGGCGACGCCTTGAGACCGGCATACAAACCACTCGACCACGGAGGTCGTCAAATAAAATCGTCGTCAATATACTTTTTGTATATTTGTTTGTTAATTGTTTTGTGTATTTTTTGTTTCTTGTGTTTTAATTTTTTGTATGCGTTCTTAAGGAACACAGTGCTCCTTGGACTCTGCCTTCCCCTTCGGGGATTACAGGCGTGATTGTATGTATGTATGTGTATATTTTTTGTGGCTGCAAGAGCGCTTCTGCATAGTCATTGCTTTAGTTCTGATCTTGAAAACTAAGCAGGGCAGCGGAAGCCGAGGTAGGACGGGGCACTAATCGTTGGCCAGGCCGCGGAAATCGCGGGATCGATCCCACCGACTGAGTTTGTAAAAACTTAAGTACCTATCGTTCATTGTGAATATCGCTTGTCTTCCATTGTGCCCGGTACAACAGGCTCTCCACAGGCATGTCTATTCGTTAATCCTATATCTCTGTACCTTTACACATTCTAACTTTTCCATATCCTTTTCTCATTTATCACCTCACCATTTCTTTAAATTTACTTATAGATATCTATTATCTAACCCTTACTTATCTACACTTCTAAGCAGCCAAGCTGCTTCTAGGGTCTTGTACTTCTTTCTAACTTTAAGTTGATAATTATTTTATATCTTTAAACAGAGTAATTCACCCGAAACATTAATTATTAGGTAGGTAATCAGCCTAAACATTAATTATTGAAATTCAATTAATATTTTTGTGTGTATAATTAATCAACCAATTCAAACTATTCCAGAAGACGGAGTTTGTAAAAGTTCTGCGCAGGACCCGCTTTGATATTCATTAATTGTAAACCAAACTCCTTCGCCTTTTAATGTTTAAGTAGTCTTAAGTCATGGTAAAAGCCACGTTTTTAATTGAATAAATTATAGCTCTTTCAGGGTTTCTATTAGGTGATTGAATTTTTTTAAGTACAGTCACGTGCACAAATATGTGCATATAAACCGTTAGTGAACCTTAATAGACGGGAATAAAGACTTGTCAAATATGTATACATATTTTTGACTATGACTGTAATGCACACACACTGTTGCGTACACACACACACGCTCACATACGCACACATACATACACTCAGTAAAACATTAGGTATAGTGGAACACTGACCTCTCCACTGGAGGTGGGCGCTAACAACTGTAACACAGTTTACGTAACTAATGCAGTTGGTAACGTAATATTTTTATAATTTGTACCACAATGAAGTTCCAATAAATATATATTTCATTTTGATTATGTACAGTTCATTGTGAATATCGCTTGCATCACATTGTGCCCGGTGTATGGCAACAGGCTCACCACCTGTTACATGGGGCCTAACATACTCGTATCTGGTCAAATGTGGGAGCTTAACACCTGTGCATGCCCCTTCGGGAAAAGAGGCGTGATGGATTATGTATGTACTATGTATGATGTAGTATTCATAAAAGAAGAGGGTAACCAACGCACTTGTGACTCCTTTGGTGTAGCGAGTGCCAATTCAAATTCAAATCTTTTATAGACCAAGTACATCCATAATTTATTAGTTAAGTGACTAAAACACTATTGTTAGTATTGACAAATAAATAAATGAAAAATATTTTAGTCTTTGTGTCTAAGAAAGACCATCACGAAAATCCCGTGACCGTCACTCTTCGCACAAAGCATCCAAAGCGGTGACGTGAGTCGATCCGCTACTTTCTTCAGGATGCTATTGGGACTCTCACTCTGTATATTAGGGAGCAGGTCTTCTTGCGAATAACAGCTTCAAAGCTATCCGTTTGGTATTCCGGAAGCACTGCAGAAGCGCGGCAGTCCCAACATCATCCTTAAACATTATTATACTGAATTCGCAGGGTCTCTAGCGATTCTTTTTGCTTACCATCAGGTGACCCGTCTGCCCATAAAAAAACTATAAATTTTGAGTTAGTGCAAACGTGTGATTATAAAAAGTTTTTTTATTGAAACCAGACAAACTGTACCACAATTATATCGTAATTACACATTGTATTAACTACGAAACCACCAAAATGTTACCAAACCGTAAAAAGTCAAATAAACAGCTCGTTACTAAATTCCTGGCTATTTCGTAACACACCTTTAAAGGTTAAACGATTTTATCAGATAATTGATTGGATTAAGTTATGATACCTGCCCGGTAAGCCTGTGACCTGTACCGGTGAAATGTATCTTGTATTTAATTATGTGAACGAATTACAATCTTTGCCCTTTATTCGTAACGGTTATGGTTCGTATTTTGCAATACAAGTTTTTTATATTATTATTTATAATTATGTAGGTGGTAGAAATTGATCCAGATTGATTTGTTGATATTGTAGAAATATCAAGAGTTTTAGAGACGTGGCTAGCAGTTATAGCAGTGAGTGGAGGTGTACGGTGTACACACCTCAAGGAGGAGCTCGGTGGCGTAGTGGCTATTACGCTTTGGCTTTCAATATCGAAAACAAAGCTACCTTCGCCATGGTCAGGCTTTGGATGGGTGACCAAGACTTTGTAATCTCGAAATCCTCCAAGCTTCGGAAGGCACGTTAAGTCGTAAGTCCCGGTTGCTATTGCAAACGTTTCTACCTACCAACTTACTACTACCAACCCGCATTGGGCCAGCATGGTGGTGTTACGGCCCATACGCCTCATGTGTTCGTTTCCATGAGGAAGACCTGTGCCCAGCTGTGTGACGTATATAGGTTGAAAATGAATGCTCTAAACAACAGACTTGGCGAAATGTCGCTTTCAAAATAATAAAGTATGTCAAAAAAAGTCGTCTTGGCTAGTAATAAATAAGGAACTTAATGAATTGCAATCTCCGGAGGCTTCATCCCGCGGGGCCACTACATCACTACGATCCTCCGAAACTTATTACCATTTTAATTAATTTTATATCTAAATAATAACACAAAAGTTACATTTCAGCGCCTGGGAATTGAAGCGATGACTTTCTCGCATAGAATTAGAAGCAGGCAATATTTATGGCTTTCTTCGATTTTATTTCTTTACGGTATTCAAATATTTGCAGCACGTATATTATGAAGAAAAGGTACGCAGGAGAAAATGTAAATATTAAGTGAAATGCGACCTTATTGCGTTAAGCGAGGGGCGGTTTGAAGTTATTCTTAGATGGGATACAATTTATCTTACAATTTAGCTCTTTGCAGCTCTTTAAACCAACCAATAAAGACTACCAATAATCACACATACAGGTCATTATATTAGGTCCTTACCTATGAAATTGGTGTTTTGTATGGAGATTTTGGGGATGTCTGCATTTTACATACTAACATTTTATCAGTTTTCTTCACAACGACAAATCCAGAGATAATAATATTTGGCATGCATCATTAGACAAGCTTTAGCAATATGTGTGTGAACAGGCTTGATAAAAATTATTCATCGTTTTTATGTTAATGCAAATCAAATGATGTATTCGGGAGGCAGTTAAAAATAATTGTCTTTGTGTCTAATTTTAACACAATTAAACTTACAAAAAATTCTCAAATTAAATAACACAAGCTCAAATATATGGTCTATTTTTAGAAGAGGCAATTATTTTATAAGAATGTTCTGAAACTTAATAGTTAAGGACAAATTGCTAAGACAGAATAAAAACACCAATTTCATAGGTAAGGACCCAATATAATAATAATAAGCAAAAGAAGACATATCTAATAGAGGTCTCTGCCAACCAACCCAGCACAGTGCGAACACACACCAGTGCAAGAGAGAAAAATTAAAGATAATATTAAAAACTTTAATTCAAATACATTATCTATAATAAAAAAAATAGGGGAGTTTTTGGCGGCATTCAACTATGGCGGACGTAATTTTGATTTCAGTGATTGTTTTATTGTTTTAGAGTGGATCTTGTTGCGTAAAATCAGTGTAGTTTTGTGTAATAAGTGTAAATAATGATGAGCAATGTGGAGGATCATCATTGAAATAATCGTCAAATGGTGTGAAAAACGATGAGATTTTTATCGTGGTAATCCACCACATCGAAGTAACACCACAGTGCCTGCCATAGATTGTTTGACGCTAAACTCTCCCAAGATGCATTGAAATGTATTACACTTGCATTGCAATGCATATACTGAAGACATTAAAATACCGAAGACTTGGCTGTATGGGCTTCGTTCCTTTGCCTTCCCTACATGGGAGAATTTAACATCAACAAATAAAAAAAAAATTGAATATTTATTTGCGTATGATTATGTGATGACGAGTGCTGAATGGCTCAAAGGTTGGTAGAAATCGCTCTTAGCGGTAAGGCCGCCTGGGTCGCATTGTAAGACAATACATATATTTTTTATGATTGTCTTTGGCTGCAATAGAGAATTAACTATCTACGAGTATCTAGAACTATCACTGTTTTTAGTTGTAGCTAAATAGTTAAGACTGGCAAAAAAAGAAGGAGGAGTTTTTGGCGGCATTCAACTATGGCGGACGTGATTTTTATTTCGATGATTGTAATATTGTACGGAGTGGATATTGTTACGTAAAATCAGTGTAGTTTTGTGTAATAAGTGTCTGTGATGATGTGCAATGTGGAGGATTATCGAAATAAGCGTCAAGTGCTGTGAAAAGTGATGAGTTTTTATCGTGGTAATCCACCTCATCGAAGTAGCACCACAGTGTCTGCCATCGATCGTTTGACGTCAAACTCTCCCAAGATGCATTGAAATGCAATACACTAGCATTTCAATGCAAACAACTGAAGAAATAAAATACTGAAGACTTGGCTGTATGGGCTTAGTTCCCTTTGCCTTCCCTTCACGGGAGAACTTTACAAAAAAAAAAGAAGGAATATCTAAATCATAGCTGAATAAAAACTTTTCTTTTCACAACATCACTTAAAGAATCTATATTTTTTACAGGAACGAGGACTACTCGATGTTTAGAATAAATCCATACTAATATTATAAATGCGAAAGCAACTCTGTCTGTCGGTTTTGCTTCCACGTCAAAACTACTGAATCGATTTAACCGAAATTTGGTACACAGATAGTCTAGAGCCTGAAAAAGGATATAGGCTACTTTTTATCCCGATATCCCAATGGGAACAGGCACCGCGCGGGTGAAACCGCGGAGAGACACTCCACTAGTGTTGTTATATTTTTTTGGTTTGATTCATATTGTACATATTATTATAGCGGGATTTGTTGATTGAATAAAAATAATTATATAAATTATTAGATTGTTTAACTCATGCCTTATTAAGCTTGAAGCGGGGTGACTTGATCAAAGAGCCGCTGGCGATCGAATTCTTTGCCTCATTTGTAGCACGTGGTAGTTAAAATCAATGGATTACTTAGAGCAAACAAATAAACTAAAATATTGCCTTTCTTAGGAGTGTGGACCATAACACCACCACGCAGGCCCAATGCTGGTTGGTTGTATGCTATACGTACAATTGAGGAATAAAAAAAAATATTTTAAATAATAGTCTTTAGCTATGAAGTTGGTGTTTTGTATGGAGATTTTGGGGAAGTCTGCATTTTCCATACTAACATTTTTTCAGGTTTCTCCACAACCACAACCTAGAGATAATAAATGTTGGCATGTATCATTAGACAAGCTTAAGCAATATGTAATATGATACATAATATAATATCCTCAGACATTCACACCTATCAACTAGCCCCATTTTAAGCAACTAATGCTGCTTGTGTTACGGACACTAGATGACGAATAAATATATTTAATAGATAAATACATATAAATAACCTGAATATATAGAAATATATAAACATCCAAGACTGGATAACAAATGCCTGAAAATTAATCACCCAAACATTTGCCCCCACTGGGGATCGAACCCAGAACCTCTCGAGATGGCGACGCTTTGAGACCGGCATACAGACCACTCGACCACGGAGGTCGTCACGGGAGGCACTTCTTCTTTCTAATTTTAACACAATTAAACTTACAACAAATTATCAAAACAAAATCAAAAGAGCTCAAAAATGTGGTCTATTTTTAGAGGAGGTAATTATTTTTTAAGAATATTCTGAAACTTAATAGTTACAGACAAAATAGTTACTAAGAGAGAGAAAAAACGGCAATTTTATAGGTACAAACCAATGATTATTTAAATTAAATTTCATTGTATTGAGGAACTATACTGTATTCATTTTATAAAACGTCTCCATATTTTTATATGCAAAAGACCTTTTATCATACAGCCAACTAACTTGCCTAGTCCCTAGATCGTGAACAATTGCTGCATACATAATCTACAATCTATTGCATTTTGCAAACAGCGCGTTTTCACGCGGATCTGTGAAACTGTAATCACGAGTGTTAGATTAAATCTTTTCGACGTACATTGCTGCGAATCACACGGCTAGGTTTAGGAGTGTCTAACGAGACGCGCAATGGATATCTGGCAGAGCGATTATACGGGTTCACCGTTGAAGATTACCGGTGTATTATCTTAGCTCCCGTGTGAAGATCCGCAATTAATGTTCAAATTACTTTTATAGGGATTTGTTGACTTTATGCTGTAAATGTGTGACGCAGTACATTAGGTTCTGTTTGAAGCTTTCTATTTGTATTTTGTAAATGCTCTATCCTCTCCATTTTTACCCATTTTTTCTGTTTTTGCTTTTGTTTGCCAAACGGGCAAAAATGCAGAAGACCTTTACCGTATAAAGGGATCCTCAATCTTCTTCTTTTTCCTGCCCTGTTCCCAATTCTATTTGGGGTCGGCGCAACATGTCTTCTTCTTCCACTCTCTTCTATCACTCGTCAAGTCAACACTCACTCCTATCCTCATCACACCATCCTCATCACACCATCATTCATACAATCCATCCATCTTTCCTTTGGTCTTCCTCTCCCCACACGCCCATACACTTCCTCAATGAAAACATACAAAATAAAAATGAGAGATATTTCTTATACTATGTTATTTAGCAAAAAATTATCCTCACGATGAAAGCTTGCGAGGGTAATTATTTTTCTCGTGTAACGGGTACGATTCCCGGTTCAACCATGTAACTATTTAAATATCTATGAATGACGTTTAAATTGTTTTTGAAATTCTAATAATGTCTTCTTTCAGTAAATTGTTCCATCTGCAATATTTAAGATAATTTCCCTCCATGTGGCATAGCCGTGGGACGTTCTGTATATACAAATCGATAAAAAAATTGATAGTATGGAGATTATTTTATTTTATTTTTCTTTTAGAATGAATGAAAATTTATATTTTAGCATAATTTGTAAATGAAAAATAATAAAGGTAAATTTGTTATTTATATTATAATATATCATTCTTTATCATTCCGCCAACACATTTTTATAATTATAAGAAGCGAGGAATCAAACGTAAGGCCATGTAAAAAACGTACGTATTTACTATAATAATGTAGTATTGCAATCTATTTTGGTTGCACAATTAAAGTCAGTAAAAAAATTATGAACGCCTCTTTTGTTTTAGCGTATAGTTAATATTAGAGCATTAAGCCGACAATTAATAAAAAAATCGAATTACACAAAAATGAGAGAAAAACGAAACAGATTGTTAATAACTGACCAAAACAACATATACAGTCACAAACTAGCACAGAGTTTAATAAAATGCAATAAATTATTGAGTACTAGCTGTTGCCCGCGACTTCGTCCGCGATTACAAAAGTTTTTAACTATCCCACGGGAACCCTTTCATTTTCCGAAATAAAAAGTATCTAAGATTTTGACCAGGGATATACTGTACCATGCAAAAATTCATCGAAATCGGTCCAGCCATTTCAGAGATTAGCTCGTACAAAGATACGGAGATAGAAAAAAAAATTTTTTTTTGGTATTTTCCGTTTTACATCCCTCGGGCTTGATTTTAAGCATTTTTTTTCTATGAATTGACATTCGACCTCAACAGTTTTAATGCAGGTATATAATTGATTATGTTATCATTCTATTCAAGTCTACAAAAAAAATGGTTCTGTGTTGTTGTGGAAATTGTTACATAATATTTTTGACAACCTCCGTGCGCGCGCGGGGTCGTGCGCGAGGCGCGGCAGCGTGCGCATGATCTCGGAGGGGGTGAGCACGCGGATGTGCGCGTCCGCCTCCAGGAGCCCGGCCGCCGTCACCGTGACGTTGGGCGCGCGCACCGGCCCGGGCGCCGCCGCCGCCGCGACGCTGGGCGCGCTGGGCGCCGCCACCGCCGCCGCCGCCGCCACGCTGCTGTCCGGGGACCCGCCGCCGCCTCCTGTGCTCTGTGCCGCCCCAACCTCCGTGGTCGAGTGGTCTGTTCGCCGGTCTCAAGGCGTCGCCATCTCGAGAGTTTCTGGGTTCGATCCCCGGTGGCGGCAAATGTTTGTGTGAACAGGCATTTGTTCTCCAGTCTTTGGTGTTTATATATGTATATTATATTCCGAATATTTATATGTATTTATCTATTAAATATATTTGTCCGTCATCTGGTATCCATAACACAGGGATTAGTTGTCTAGTATGGGCCAGTTGATAGGTGTGAATGTCTGAAGATATTTATTATTATTATTTATTTATTTCGTTGCATTATAACCATCTTTGTATCTTCATATCGCAGACACAGGAACATAATTTTTTACATTATGAAACCAATAGTTGTCTACATGTAAGAATATCAATATGAACACGGGAGCAGGGATTCTAAGCTTTTAAAGCAGCTTCGTTATTCAAGATTCTTATCAAGTTCAAAGGTACTGGGCCGTTTATTTCCACTGTCACCTTGCTATCGCTTACACCGCCAACATCACGATGCGAGCCGTATACGGCAGCGAACGTCTGCCCGAAGGCAGGAAGGAACCGCTTAAATCAGATGTCGTGATCAGCTAGCTAAAATTGAGATTGAAAATAAAGTTAAAGCTTTGTTTATAAAATAAATTCCTCATCAATTGTTCTGTATTCGGTCAACGGTGTAACGATATAACTATAATATGCAGGTTAACACTGTCATTAATTGTGACTATTCGGTTGTCCGTCGGATCGCCCTCCCCTTGCCTCGCATTTTTCACAAGTTTTTTTTTTATTATACAATATCTGTGTCTTCGCTCAACGAATATATAACACGACGAGAGTAGTTTAAAATATCCCCGAAGGGGTAGGCAGAGGTGAACTAGCACCCACGGTTCGCCAATTATGTTAGGTCCCATGTAATAGGTGGCGAGCCTATTGCCATTTATCGGGCACAAAAGTCGCAGTACATTGCTATTGCTAGGTGGTATAAGAGAAACGCTGCTGCCCATTCCTCATCATTGATTAGTTAAAAATATTTGTGACTAATCACATTGACTTATAACAAAAGCAGTTGAACTATGGATGTCTGCAAAAGACTAAAGCTCTAAAGCTAAACAAATACAAGACCTGCGCAGTGACAAGAACCCTGAGAGGACCCATGTCCTCTAATCAAATCGTAGAAAAAAAAATTTTTTTTTGTTAATTTGATGATGCCGCCACTAATCTACAAAGCTAGCAAGCTAGCAAGCAAATAAAGATTTATTTTTATTGTTTGTAACTTAATTGACTGGCAGAGAATCGCGTCCGCTGCATCAATAAAATTAAATGAATGTCTTCATGTTACTCTTCACATGAGTACAAAGAGAAACAAAAATAATATCCAATATTCCGTAAATAAGTGTCATTCCAAAGACAAGGAAAAAGAAGGATGACGTGGAACACAAGGGAACCCTGTTCTTATGAAATGTAACATGTTCAAAAGGAATTCTAATAAAACAACAAAAGGATTTATAATTGGTGTTCTGTCAGGCCTAGAATAAAGTTGTCGGAGGCACCTGTTTTTCTACGCAATAGTAAAAATTTATCGTCGGAAAAACTTGTTTGTAGCAAGTGGCGATGCATTAATAATGAAAAATCGATGCACGGGAATTTTATTATTTTATTGATAAAACTGAACAGCACTAGAAGTAGGTCATTATCTGATGGTGTATTTGGTGCAGCGCAGACGACAGATTATCTGTGACAGATGATGAAGTAACGGACAAGAAATCTGTGAAGGATTTTGCGCGCTATACAGACATTTTGTGTCTGAAAGTTGCCCCGATTGCTGATAAACTGAGAGAAAAACGACTTTCATGGTATGGTCATGTAATGAGAAGGGAGAATGATCATGTCACCAGACAAGTTATGGATTTGGAAGTGGATGGCCGTGTGAGGTGAGCAAGACAAAAGAAAAGTTCAAGTTATACTACTAGTGCTAACGAAAATTGAACCTGCGTCAATTCGTCATGTGGAGACATTTTTGTATGCTAATCATAATAAATAATAAATAAATAAATAATAAATGTCTTCAAACATTCACACCTATCAACTAGCCCCATTTTAAGCAACGGATGCTGCTTGTGTTACGGACACTAGATGACGGATAAATATATTTAAACTATAAATACATATAAATATCCTGAATATATATTAATTATATAAATATATTTAAACATCCAAGACTGGAGAACAAATGCTTGAAAATTCATCACCCAAACATTTGCCCCCACCGGAGATCGAACCCAGAACCTCTCGAGATGGCGACGCCTTGAGACCGGCATACAGACCACTCGACCACGGAGGTTGTCATAAACAAAACAAGACTACCCTCACCCAGGAAACTTGATATTGTTTAACATTTCAAATGTATTTTCAATAACTCGCCTCAATTCGCCTGTTATTGAAGTAAAGCAGTTATGTTTATTGCATTAACAAAACAAACAATATCTGCAAGTTGTTTTTGTTTATCTTAAGTAAGTGATAGCTCCATTCTACTACTAGGAGAGGAGTACAATTTGTTAACATCTAATGAAGATGAAGATCCATTAAAGGCTTTCATTATTTTGTTTCTGAAATTATTTCTAATTCCTATAATTATTAGGTATAACCAAATTCTGTCGTGTTTTATGTGAGTGTTTGCTAAAGCTTTTGTCTCTTTGCCACTCGCAATATATGCGAGTGGCAAGAATATATGACAAAGGTAGCAAAGAAGCTGACGACCCTCATGATTGAAAGCAGTTACCAGAGTCTATTAACGTCAGTATCGTGGTGCTGCCTACTCTATAAAAATCAAGAGAAAATGTTTTATAGACAGCACATGAGATAAGCCTACTGCTCCCAACAAATAAAGCTCTTTCACGGAACTCCAGCTATTTGACTCAATGCAAGAACATAACACTATTCAAAGAGTTCCAGATGCTGCTTAAGATTTGATTGATGTTGACCACAATTCCCTCTATCCTTATAAATTCTCATTCTTTTTAATAAAGAAGTTGAAGTAGAAGTTTTATTAAAACATTTTCATCTTAAAATAATAACACATCAATTTTCAGCTACACCACAATATGACAGCTTATCGGAAGATATGTTTTGAACTGTCCGCTGGACAAACCCACAACTTGAACGGGAGCCAGACTGGACCGGGATCAGAACAAGAAAACTGCGACGATTTATAGAAACCCCTTCTGCGAAAGATAAATCGATTATAATGTCATTCAGCAAGTGAATTCACATATTTTATATGCTGCATTAATCTGTGGTGTTTGGCTCGATCGATTTCAAAAAGAAGCAATTAGACCAATAAAGAAATACAAACATTGTCTTAAATATTAATACGGACATAAAATAATGTTATTTATCAAACCCTCCTAGCCCCAGGTTGGGCGCCAATACATATATAAAAAATTATAAACACACACATACGCATACTCCTACGTGCACACACATAACACATACAAAATCACAATCACCTTACCTAAGATAGTTGAAGAGCTTGCTAAGAATGTAATTTAATAAGGTATATTGTGAGCTCACAATTTGTCAAATGGAGCCTGTCTCTCATAGCATAGGGTTACTTCATATGATCAGTCCATATAGATTGCAACAGTGTTTTCTTAAATAAAAAAATTATTATTTTTATCTATTTATCATATCTCTATGGGACGTTAGGCGCCAATACATAAATTAAACCTTCATAGTTTTTGAGAATAATAAAATACAACCATCATAGATACTGGTAATACCTCTTCATACAATTGTTGTATATTTAATTAATGTATTGAATTGTTTTTAATAAAAATAATTATTATACCTGTTAAAAAAACTATGAATTTTCTCATGACTCTTCTTATTTTCTTGGTCTTTCGATAGCTATCTACAAACGCAACCTTGGTTAATTACTCATAAGCGTTGCCTTTGAAACAAGAGTCCTGAGTTCAAATCATATGTTAGCGTCATGAGCATAAAGTTCAGATTTCAAGTCTAAACTAAAATATATATATAGTTATGTCTGTACTTCACACGGATATGTGCCTGTTTTGTATACAGTATGTATAAACAAAAGTGGCAATTTAACTTATTATTTCTCGCATAAAAACTCCAAAGAAAACTTCCTAGATTGTTGATGACGTCATAGCTTCAGGTAATAGGTGTTATGACAACATGACGTCATAAAGGCGAAATATGGTGCCCATAAGAGAGCATTGTTTTGAATTTTCCTAAAACTTTTCCGCTAAGTGGGTCACTTCACCGCGTCTACCACGAGGCGTCAGGTAGGGCTGACAACGAAAACTTTAGTGGTTGGTTGCAGCTTCGAATCCCTAGCTGAAAATTCATGACATATATCTATATTACAAATTTAAGCTGATAATTTCCTGGTATGGATATGCAATGACGAGAGAGAATGATCATGTCACCAGGAAAGTTATGGACATAAAAGTGGATATATGGGGAGCAGGAGACCGTAGAAAATATGGATGGATTGTGTGAATGATGATATGATGAGAAAGGGAGTAAGAACTGACATGTCGAGTGATAGGAGTGATTGGAAGAAGAACATATGTTGCCCCGACCCCAACTAATATTGGAAACAGAAAGATAAGAAAAGTAAGATTAAAATCTTATTCCGAGCCAGGATCATCTACGTGTCTAATTTGTAATAAAAGCTTTGTAATCTTGAGATGTTGGTAATCATACTCACTGTGTATAGCAATTTTTAAAAGTTTTCTTTTATGTAAGATAGTTGTTGCCCGCGGTTACTATGGTTTTTTAACTATCCCACGTTTTCAAGATGTTGACCAGGGATATAAGGTATCACCATGCAACATTTCATTGAAATCGGTCCAGCCATTTCGGAGATTATCCCGTACAAACAAACGAACAGAGAAACAAAAAACAGAAGAATTTTTTGGTTTTTTGGTATTTTCCCTCTTTTTACATCCCCTGACTTGATTTGAAGCATGTTTTTTCTATGTCTACAGTTTTATTATATGTATAGATAGGGGGCAAATGAGCAGACGGGTTACCTGATGGTAAGCAACAACCTCCGCCTATTAACACTCGCTACACCAAAGGATATAAGTGCGTTGCCAGCCATGTTACCTAATAAACATCAGCTTGGCGATGTGAGTGGTCCCTTTTTTTTTTGAGAAATGCTTTACGCAGAAACGCCAATCGGGGGAATGGGCGAATACTGTGAGACTCTCTCCCTGGGACGAAACCGGGGGCATACTCACTAAAACCACAGCGACTCTCCTATCAGCGGAGTGGAGAGGAGACCGGGACCCAAGGTTTAGCCAGTTGGGGGACCAGTAGAGCCACCCTAGGTGGGGGGCGCGGCATCACCCCTCCGGGGCTGGGAGGGGGATGTGAGTTGTCCCTAATCGAATCCAAGTCAACCTCAACCACGAGTGTCTTAATAGTCAAAAATCAAGGCTCCAACGCCTACCAAACCATAGTACACCAATATGATAGTAAAAAACGATCTCTGAGATCCTTGTTAGACGCCTGTCTCTGGGATGAAAAAAAAAACAAAAAATCTAATCAGCTAGTGACAGCCCTAGAGGCGTCAATAAATCACGCGCAGCCTGCGAACGTTCGCTCGTACGAACTTTTCAAGTTTCAGCTGTTTATTTTGAAGTATGCGCAGGGTTGCGTTGTTTGGACTACACCACGGCATCGACATGGGAAAAACATTACAATTTGGCTTAGTTTCACCTATTGAGTGAATTTATGGTATGATAACTTTATTTTTCTATTGATTACATTAATCACAACTTAATAAAAGCTGAAATTATAAATTGTAATTTAATGCGTGTTGCTTCTCATTCCTTCGTAGCCGTGTGGTAGCGGCTCATTAAAAGAATACTACCAACCCATCTCTTCCCTTGGGTGTCGTAAAAGGCGACTAATGGACTTAGAACTGCACAACCATCCAATAGCTTATAGCGGCGACGGGCTCACCACCTGTCATGCTGAGTGCAGTCACAGCTTGGTGAAGCTTGGACTATGGCAGTAGACTGCTTTTGCATAGTCTCTGACTAACCCTTAAGGGATAATAGTCGTGATTATATGTATGGATGTTAAAAAATACTTTGTGTGATTCACATGCACCTACAAGTGGAGTTAAAAATTAAATAATCCTTTCACTAAAATTTATTATTTATTTACTCACTATAGTTAACAATTTTTTAGTTAAGATTTCCACGCCCATTATACGGAGAATCGTAGCTGTGTGTAAGTAATGAATATCATAATTTTTAATTAAATTGTATCATTAAAGATACAAAGCTCAACCCCTACAAAATTTACACTGTACCACTTATTAATGAGGTAATTAACAGAGACATTAAATTATAATTAAAACAGTACCGTGCGAAAATCCAAGGTAGTGTTTGCCTTTTGCCTTTCATTAAAATTATGTTTCGCTGCAAAGCTATACCCAGGATAATAATTAATTTTTCATCCCACCACCTCGGAAAGTGTAATTTTGCGCTTCGAAATCTGGCTGGAAAATTCTATTTTATTCGCTTGAGCGGCAAAGTAGATTTGAATTTAGAACATCACATATAATGAGTACTCAATATAATTGTAAATTCAAAACGTCATTAAACCTATTTAATGTAACCTCTATGGTGCCAAATTTATGATTAGAACTTTTTAAATTGTGAAAAATATTTTGTCATTATAAATTGTTTTCTTTTTCATTTTGTCATTTCCTCGCTGAGGTGGGATGAAAAGTTAAACATCACATATAATGAGTACTCAATATAATTGTAAATTCAAAACGTCATTAAACCTATTTAATGTAACCTCTATGGTGCCAAATTTATGATTAGAACTTTTTAAATTGTGAAAAATATTTTGTCATTATAAATTGTTTTCTTTTTCATTTTGTCATTTCCTCGCTGAGGTGGGATGAAAAGTTACGTATTGCACTCGAGTGGAAAGATTTTTCACCTTGTGCTCGTTTGTTTCCCTCGCTGACGCTCAGGATTCTAATTTAGAATCACTCGCTGCGCTCGTGATTCAACTTAAGAATCCTTCGCTTGCTCGGTCATCCAAATCGAGCACGCGGTTAAAAAGGAACTTTCCACTCTTGTATAATAAATAACTAATGTTCTCAGACTAAACTAGTCAGTTACTGCTAAATTGGTAGTCCAGAAGGTTATCGTTGAAATGAAGGTAGATGAATCGATTTAAAGTACTTTTCTTAAGGAAGGATTTGTTCTACTACAGGCTGAAATGTCCAAAAATGACAAAACCTAGTTTTAAACTTGGTTTAAAATTTCCTGCAAGTGGGTTTTAGTTAAAAAGAAATACTGTTGATTGGACTCAAGGAGTCCGCTGTGACAATCGATGTTTATTTTAAATGAAGCTCAATCTGATTTCGAATCATAATTATTTATTCATTACAAGACAAAACTGGACAACTGTTTTATTAATTTGCCCGCGACTTTGATGTTAATAAATGAACATATCATAAGTGGGATACATTGATTATTTGACCTCGGTAAAGCTCAACACAGTGACCGCGCGCAACTGGGAGGAATTTAGAAGTGTTAAGGACTAGAACACATTAAAAAAAAAATTCTTTTCTCCATCAGCGCGCCGCAGTTTTAATCAATGAATGCAAATGTATAAAAAAACATAGGCGTAGTAGTTTGATACATAAAAATAATTTATTGCTTCAAATGGGACCCACATTTCGGCTGGCAGAAACAAAGAATTTTATATTACCACCGGCGTCAGAACGTATTTCCAATATATCTTCTTTGAAGTTCTGTAGCAATTGTTGCCGCAGCAGTCAACAGAATTATCAGTATAGATTGAGTAGCGGTTTTCGAATCTGCTATAAAATACAGAACACAATGTTACTTAGACAAGTTCATTAAAAATAACTCCAAATAATCAAGTAAATTCAAATGAGAGTAATACAAGTGAAACCAACATACAAGTTCAGGTGGTAGCTTACCAAATCAAGCTCTTCTTTCTACAGTGTTGGTCAAGATGATTGGTCATGACAAAATATTCATATTTGACGACCTCCGTGGTCGAGTGGTCTGTACGCCGGTCTCAAGGCGTCGCCATCTCGAGAGGGTGATAAATTTTCATACATTTGTTCTCCAGTCTTGGATGTTCATTATATATGTATTATATTATGTATATTCCCAATAATTATATGTATTTATCTATTAAATATATTTGTACGTCATCTAGTACCCGTAATACAAGCAGCATTTAGTTGCTTAAAATGGGACTAGTTGATAGGTGTAAATGTATGAGTATATTATTATTATTATTCTAAGGGCTTTACTGGACTCTGGCAAACAGTCGTCGTTTAATAGAGAATGTGCTCAACGAGAAATTGGTTGTTGTAAAATATTTTTTTTATATAAAAAGCTCAGCATATGACTCCACACTACCTGATGATTAGCAGTAGAGGAGTCCATATGTGAAGATTGCTAGTGGAGCATGCTGACATATTGCCCTAGCCACCCTCGCCTTGCCGGCCCAAAATATGCTTTTCACGCCTCTTTTGAAGGAAGGATAATTATCATTGTGTCACACGCATAGGCAACACAGTATTAAATGTCACAGAACACTCCACAACTAGGTTTAAAGATTCTTTATTTCTCAAAAAAGACAAATTAATATCACTTACTTGAGAATAAAATTATACTTGAGTTTTACATTAATAAACATCGTTCGCGCCAGTGTATAAATTGGATATTGCTTAAACTTACTCACTTTGTTTACTTACACTAATTGTAATATTTTCAACATAACATCTCACTTACATATTCAGCAATTTTATTTTTAAATTACATATCACATTCAATACTTATTATTGATGACGGTAACTTGTTAAATATCCGTGCTCCCTCAAAAGTGAACATTCGTTTGCCATAATTAGTTCGTGTTGTGGGTAGAACCAAAAAACTACCGCGCCGAGTTGTGCGTTTCGATGGATGGTTTTATTCAATACTTCACAACTAACTTGTACTCTATCCACAATTTATTCAACACACAAGTAAAATGCTTTGTTATTCCCAAAATTACGGTACGTCTACCTCAGTTCGTAAGCAAGATTAAGCTCGTAGTTCGTAAGCAAGATTAAGGCATTCCTAGTAATGTCCAATTAGCAGATCCAACATTTTATCAACCGGCAGAAATAGATTTGTTATTAGGCGCCGACGTATTTTGGGACCTAATCAGTCTCCTAGGATCTCATTAGGACCTAGGGAACCAATACTATAGGAAACTCAGTGAGGTTGGATACTAGCCATGTACAGCAATTTTTATGATACAAACAACTTAATTATTCACTGTATTGTTTCTCGCGATATCAGTATACAATTCTTGAAGTTCTAGAAACCTGAAGAAATTCCTTCAGTTAAGGAATACAACAAACATGATTACTGTGAACCACTATTCAATACAACTATACTACAAAGAACTACACATGTTAACGCCGACATCACTAAACAACGTTGACATCGCTATTGTGACGTCAGAAAAACGTCATTCGGGCAGGCAGCGGCCATTACGGCTTGAGTACCCGGCGATCACACTTTCCTACGCCAAGCATAGGTCATCGGATCGTCAACATTTTACATATTAAATAACCTTACAAAATAAATTTAAATAATGATGGCAAAAAAAATTATATAGAAGTTCAATACCGTGAGCACTTGTAGCAAGTAGGTACAGCCACAGATTGTGATAGTGGTAAGGCTTTTCATAAGAAGAACCCGGCAAGAAACTCATGAGCTCCTTTTTTAAATAGCCAATCACATAATTTTTGTCAGTATTAATAGTTATTTATTATACAAGAGTGGAAAGTTCCTTTTTAACCGCGTGCTCGATTTGGATGACCGAGCAAGCGAAGGATTCTTAAGTTGAATCACGAGCGCAGCGAGTGATTCTAAATTAGAATCCTGAGCGTCAGCGAGGGAAACAAACGAGCACGAGGTGAAAAATCTTTCCACTCGAGTGCAATACGTAACTTTTCATCCCACCTCAGCGAGGAAATGACAAAATGAAAAAGAAAACAATTTATAATGACAAAATATTTTTTCACAATTTAAAAAGTTCTAATCATAAATTTGGCACCATAGAGGTTACATTAAATAGGTTTAATGACGTTTTGAATTTACAATTATATTGAGTACTCATTATATGTGATGTTCTAAATTCAAATCTACTTTGCCGCTCAAGCGAATAAAATAGAATTTTCCAGCCAGATTTCGAAGCGCAAAATTACACTTTCCGAGGTGGTGGGATGAAAATATATTTTTTACATTATTTATAAAATAAGAGATTCTGTTCATCCGCATATACTGTTCCTAATGTGGCTATGGCTAACCTTGACAGTTCAGGACAAACTAATGGTGCTCCTGAATATGGTGGGGAATAAGACTTGAAATTGGGATATGAAATGTCTGTTTTGTTACCTACGCGGGGAATTGGGGAGTAGATATTATTAACTAACAATAGCTGTATTCATGGCCCTGTAAATATATATGGAGATAATCATCTTTATAAATGTCTTATTCTGGGTACAGGTTTTATCAAACTAATATTATAAGAAATTGAAAGTAAGGGACGTGTCTTAGCTACACTGGCCAACCGTTTCGGCGAGATTTCTGGCCGCGCGTGCTGTAAATTACATGGAGCTACTGATATCGTTTCACAGCCACACGCGCGCGATTATACGTCTAAATTTATGGAAACCTTGCGCTGGCCAGTGCTGGTTGCCAGCGAAGCTAAGCCACCACCACACTAAAGCAAAATACATACATACAAAGTCACGCCTTTTTCCCACAGGGGTAGGCAGAGATTACATCATTCCACTTGCTACGATCCCTGCATATTTCTTTCGCTTCATCAACTCTCATTACAGTCCTCATACATGCTCGGCGAGTTCGGGTACTTTTGACCTGGCCCTTCTCAAGAACGTCTTTTGAACGAGGAACGTTCGCCTACGTCTGCCTCGTCCCGCTCACTCACATCCGAACTCCACTAAAGCATAAGAACGATCAAAATATAAACTTATACAGAACGCTTAACGTTTCTCTTTGCATGATGGAACTCAAAATGATAAGACGATCAATCCAACAAAGTTAAAAATAGCTCTGTATCAAAGTAACTCTGAACTGTCAAACTATTTAAACATAGTACTCGTAACCCCAAAAAAACTACAGGTGATTTTTCCTAAAATAATGTACCAAAAGCCGCACAAATAAAGCTTAATAAATGTCATGAGCTCAGGTACTTGAGTTATCTTCTGAAACAAGGTCAAGTTGGCACACAATCCAAAGGTCTATCATCAAAATTAGTTCCGGGTACTGTTGGAATATTCTATCAACACTAAGGGCCACTTTCAGGAAATTTTAAACCTAGTTTAAATCTCGTCATTTTTTGACATAAATGCCATAGTAATGTTGTCAAAAAGTGACAAAATCGAGTTTCAAATCTCGATTTAAATTTCCTGCAAGACTTAAATCATCAATCATTAGAAATTAAATCATCGAAAGACCAATATTCTTTGTGCAAATCTGATAAATGAATAAACTGGTGTCATGCATTTGCAGGGCAAATATACTGAGTGAAAATGTTACTGAGAACCAAATCCTGTATTAAAATACAAAAGAAGCCATTAAAATGATACGAAAGGAAAAGAAAATTCGAGAAGAAAAGTGTTAAACCTTAAGCTGACTACACTTATAAGTCGGCATAAGGGCAGGAAAAAAAGACGTATCATCACATATCATCACTCCTCCGAGGGGTGCACCACATTTCGCCAGGTATGAAGTCCAGGTAACACGTGGCAAGCCTGTTGCCATACACCGGGCACAATGAAAGACGAAACGAAAGCGATATTCACAATCTACTGTTGCTTTGTAAAAGGAACTTTTATTGTTTATCTGCCATTGCTTTAATTACGATGAACGTGTGGGATAGCGATTTGGTGAGGCGCGTTGAGTGGACTCTAAATAAATTTATTGTGGGAATTGATACAAAAATATTCATACTTCCTTGAACATTGTAAAAATTTTAGTCATATTGACGGCAAATAAATTCTACATGTTAGTCATATGATTAACTGAGATTTTCCACGGATTACAAATTTCTTAAACGAAGATTAAATAACGCTACATCATAGCAGTTTTAATATTTTAACTTATCACGAGTCAAAATTGTAAATCCTCGGGTTGCAAATTCCAGATTTCCCCCAGAACACGGCTTCCCGGCTGATTGGCTCAAACAGCCCGCAACACGTCACGTAATTAATCAAATTATCCCGGGATCGAGCACCAATCCATTGTTAAGACGGTCCCGGGAAACTTCGGTTTTAAAAATTTACACCTTTTTAGGCAGCTTGCTGAGAATATTGGCGTAGTTTTTATATATGAAATAGTTTGTGTAAATTTAAAAAATGTTAGATGTTGAAATCGTTGTATTCTGGACTCGTGGAGAGTAAAATTATTAAACACTGTTTTCTATACATTACTGTCTATTACAACATCTACTGATAGGTATTAAATGTCTTCCAAGTATATTACAGCTATATTACACATGTACTTATCTGTTTTTCTGAAGGTCTGTTTCGAAATAAAAAGTACCAGTGCCTGTGTGTAAATCTAATTTCCTTCTTAAATTTCCTTCCACTACTAGGATAGGCAATCCTTTCTAATCTATTTAAAACATCTGAATTTACATCTCATTTGTATACACCCACCATAAGAAATTCAACATTTAAACACAGAACCACCAAAATTGATTAAACCAGCACATGGCAATTTATATTTTCTACTTACATGTTCGCTAATCGCTGCAAATCCCACCATTCTAAGCCCACAGTTTACCTCAGTAAATTAAAAATTGGCACTCCAAGGATTGGTCGAAAGAGGAATAGATTACTCTCAAAATCCGAATATTCAATTAGCACATTGTCCGCTGCCGTGTTAACATGCAAATTCGAGCATCCGAGAATTTTGCGAGCCAGTCCCTTTGCTAATAGGAAATAGCCCTTTTCCGTTGTTACTCACTCCAGTCGTTGTTTTGTCGCGTGGATTTCAAAATTATTTAATGCCGTCAAGGGTTCTGTACACTCCACTTTGAATGCGATACGCCTGTTCAAACACGGCTTACATTAAAAGGGGTAGTAAGTAAGGTAACCAAAGCCCAGATTTACGTAAACATTACGGTGTATTGTAAAAAGGATGGTAATGTTTCTTGAGATCTCGGAAATTTCAAATGCTTTCGGATTATCCACACCGAAGTATAATACAAAGAAAACCTGGTTTTATGTTGCAATGTTCATTAAAAGCTTTTAATTTTTCTCCTTTCATTGGAAGAGGAGCATTAGGGGAAAGTTCAAACGTTAGTATCCGAATAATAAACATATTAGCTTCAACTTTTGTTATTTCAATGTTTGCGTACTTTGTGATAAATTATTTTTATGAACACGTTGAGCACATGTGCAGTCATTGCTTGGTGAAGCGCGGATGGCAGTGGACTACTTTTGGGTACTTTTTTTATCACCTTAGGTGATAATAGACGTTAATTATATGTATGTGTAACGGACCTCCTCCGATCTCCGTGTCCGTGTCTATTATTTGTAGTTGTTGACAGACGTCGATTTGAAAATAATAAAGAGATATTTAATTGACGTGAACGATTGTGTTTGTATTTCAATATAAAAAGTACTAGAAGCCCTATATATTATGTATTTTTATGTTGGATGATTTCAAGCAACCAGAGCGCGCATTTAATTAGTAATTATTATATAACTATGCCCTTAAAACCGAAGCGCACTGATTCATTGGCATAGGTCTAGTTCACCTATTTCAGCACATATATTGCTTAAGGGTCAGCCAGCTATTGCAGACACTGGGCACTGTGGAGTACCCTCGGGACTTGCGGCCTACAGACGCCACTCACCATGAAGTGAACATTCTACTTGTTTTCCAACTTTGCTGAATGGAATAAAAATCCCGACCAATTTGACTTTAGTTGAAAAGTACCGCTGAACCAACATATAGAGGTCTTTCTATATTCAGCTACTACAGTAAAAAGCTGAATGAATATTAATGCACTTAAATATTGTCGGTATATGAGAGCACTAAATTTGGAACTCCTTTGAATGAAAAGAGCTTTAAAAGCTCATTAAGTAATTTAAAATATTTGAGGTTGCGATGCGTTTTATCTATTTTTGCCTTTTTGTAAGAGTATGAAATTAATGTAAGGTCTGAAAATTTTAGATATATTTTATGCTTTGAGAATGTACAGTCAGGCGTCAAATAGTGATACTCAGGGTATTCAACTTGTCTATTTATTTGAACACCCCAAGTGTCACTACATGACGCTGAGTGCACGCAAGTATGCAATCAAAAATACACCTCACAATAAACATAAGTTTTTACTCAAAACTCAGTGGTACAGGCAGTGGGATTGAATCCGCATTTCCCACGGCCTTTTGAACAAGTAGTGCCCCGTCCGTCCCAACTCGGCTACCGCTGCCTTCATGCCAGTCAGAATTTAAATTAATAATAATAAATAATAAATATCTTCAGACATTCATACCTATCAACTAACCCCATTTTAAGCAACTAATGCTGCTTGTGTTACGGACACTAGATGATAAATAAATATAAACATCCAAGACTGGAGAACAAATGCCTGAAAATTCATCACCCAAACATTTTCCCCCACCGGGGATCAAACCCAGAACCTCGCGAGATGGCGACGCCTTTAGACCGGCATACAGACCACTCGACCGAGGAGGAAATTATTATGTTATAATAATGTTTACCAATATTAAGCATCATATTGTTCCTGCATTTAGTATAATGTGATTAAAAACGTAACATGTTACTAGGTATGCATTAGCTGATGTATAAGAAGAACGATATCCATGAAACATTATATTTTACGTCCACAAAACCACTGGAGGATGTTCACATACATTTGAAGTGGATTTACAAAAATTCAATGTTTAATTTGAAAGCTTTTCAATGAATGTAACAGTTTGCAAGGAAATAAATATTGGGTCCTTACCTATGAAATTGGTGTTTTTATTCTGTTTTAGTATTTTGTCTGTAACTATTAAGATTCAGAGTATTCCTAAAAAATAATTACCTCGTCTAAAAATAGACTATATTTTTGAGCTGTTTTGATTTGTTTTGATAATTTGTTGTAAGTTTAATTGTTAAAATTGGATACGGAGACAACTTTTTTAAGTGCCTCCCTAATACATCATTTTATTTGCATTCACTTAAAAACGATAAATAATTTTTATGAAGTGTGATATTACACATATTACTTAAGCTTGTCTAATGATACATGCCAAATATTATTATCTCTGGAATTGTCGTTGTGAAGGAAACTGATAAAATGTTAGTATGGAAAATGCAGAATTCCCCAAAATTTCCATACAAAACACCAATTTCATAGGTAAGGACCTAATACTATAATTTTCTTTAAATATAGGGAAAAATCAGTTTTTCCCTTACGCCGTTTCAAAGGTGCGGTAACAACAACAAACCCTCTTTCGCTACAGGGGTCCAATTTTCCAATTAACAAAAAACCAATCATAATTTTCATTCATTTTTTATTACAACAAAGGGAGAGAAACAACTCCACTCGGGTTGGTAGTCAATTTGAAACTAAAGCGACGCATTATTTAATCCCTTGCCAGTAAATTCTGCTATTGCAATTTAAACCCTATTCCTAGCATGCTTATTTAAATTTTCATTCTGCTATATACACCTCGTATCGATCTTGTTTTTACATCGTTTTAATTGAGTTTTATGTTTTTACCCCACTTACAGTCAAATGTGTAACGTAATTAAATTTTAGACTTATGAGTTGGTATTTGAGTGCGCGATTTTACCAGTCGTTTGACTACTACAAGGGTCCTTAAAAGACTCGAGGTAAAATATTTTTAACATAAATTTTAAATTTACTTAGCTGTCCGGAATAAATTAGGATCGTACTGGAAGGAATTTGGTTGCTTAGAACTTATTTCAGTCCTTGAAAATGCGTAAACGTAAGAAGATTAGATATTAGGACAGGACATGCCGTAAACTCATTGTTTCTTTTCAGTTTACTAATGTTACTGAATCGATTCAAATAAGTGCATTATCTAGAAGAAAATAAACTTCATATTTAATAAATTTTAATAAACACTTTGAAGAAGTTACAAATTCTAAAGCTTATTTAACTACAGCTTGTAAAATGGTGTATTTTTCAAAAATCTTATTGCTTTCTTACCGAAAATGAAAACGTGGCATTTTAAACTTAATTCCGCTAGAACTTCGCGAGAAACAGTAATGATAACTGCGCCGTTCGTAATAAACTCGCATTTAGCGTACATTAAAATGAGAATGATACATTCCCATCCACAATATAGGTGCTGCTCGTAAATAAACTGGTAAAATTTTTATCACCGTGATTAAAAGCGCTGGCTTAGCGTTTTATTATGACCGGGTTATTTATGCCCCTGGCGCATGAAGACGGGTTAATGGAAAATGTATGGGGGGAAATTTTATTCGTCGCTCGCGTAAAATTCTGCACGGTGAAAGGTTTTGAGCCGATTTCTAGCGGATAGTGCAGGTTTTGGTGACTTGCAGAGGTTCTAGATTTTTTTAGTTTTATAGGCGTCATGGCATTGCCTACTTTAAAAAGTTTTAAGCTTTGCGTGTGGGGCACGAATGTAGACTTTTTGAATTTGGACGAGGTTTTAATAAATAGATAGATTTCTGTTACAATATTTTGGTTGACTTGTGGATGCTTTTAAATCAATAAGCTCGGGTTCGATTCCTGTAGCAGACTGAAGTTTTTAACTGTAATGAATACAAAGTTTGTCAGAGATGTTAATTTTTTATCATGACATTTTACTATACATATTTCTAATATTTATTGCTGGCAGCATGGAATTATACCACGTCAAACATATTGACAAATGTTGGCGGACATCAGAACACGCGTTGATGGAAAGGTCTCGTCATTCGAAATACAAACAATTCCCCCACATATTCACCAATATGTATTATTAACAAGGCCATACAGACTTTATTCAATCAACCTAAAACCTAACCTTTATGGAAAAAAGAAAAAGTTGCCTACCTTTCCGAAAACAATTTCGAAAATGGAACGAGTGGGGTAACTGGCACAAAAACTGACACTGTTGACGAATGATGTCACCGGGGTCCGGGACAACCGGCGCCTATATTTTATTCCTGTCATACATCAACTTCGACAGATGACAACCGTACGCGCCAATACGGGAGCCACGTGACAAGAAGTGACAAGTGTATTGTAAATAAACAACTTCCGCCGTTTTGGGCGGTGGGGGGAATTTTGTGAGGTCATTAAGGTTATTCTTAGAAGTAATGAAAAGAAATTTTCAAATGCAACCTGGAATTATTTCAGCCTATGATAAGTAAAAACCTAATATAAAGTAGGAAGGGCCATGTAATATGTCCCACTGCTGGGCACAGGCCCACCTCATGGAAACAATTTTAGCTATTACACGTAGTTGTAATTGGCCAGCGTGCCTAAGAAACCGCCCTTACCGGTACCGCTCTAGAGGTCAATCATTGTCCGTTCTACCTAATTTTCTACGAGTAATTGAAATCTGTTCTTCTATTGTACACAGAGACGGGGTATTGACAGTATTATCTGTGACATATTATATTCTCTATCTCGTTATATGATTAGGATTACGAATGTAGCCTTATTAGACTATGTATAATGGTACAGTCAAAGACCTGTGAGGCTATTTATTTACTAAAGAAAAGGACTGTGTTTGAAGAGAGTAAAAAGGATTATTATTATTAAAACCGGGATAGATGCCGCAGTGGGATAGATGCCCATTTTGAAAATACCTTCTCGAACTCGCAAATAAGAACGAATAGCATCAGTGGGAGCCTCCGTCGCCCTACACATAAGTTGCAAAAGACTATCGTGATGTGAGGATGAATTTCGTTTATGATAAGATAAGATAAGAAAAGATTATGTGCGTCATTATCTCCGCGGCAAAAGAATTAAGAGCAGTATTTGTCATTGTAAAACTTTATATTAAATTTTTTTATCATGTTCATGTACTGGTTTATTAAGTGTGGATCTAAGTGCAAATACCCACAATTTATGGTGTCAGTACATATTTAATTGAATTTTTTTACGACTTTTATACGTACCTGTATTCATATTTGAACTTTTTGCATAATAAACTTATTGCATAAAATTTTATTGTTTGATTGTGATTATTAAACTATTGAAGAGGAATGCATTTTTTTTTGTCTTACATCACCAAGAATTTTGTACTAAAGATGGATGCCAAACTCCCATACAATAACATGAGGCAATGTTCTGTCTCGATCAGCAGGTGTTCCCTCTCATTTTATCACTATTTATGAATGAAGGCTATCCGTGGAATATTCTTTTCCTCTCTTTCTATCCATAGTATCTGTCTCACCTGTCATATTTACGCCATTTTGACGCCTAGACTGAAAATTGTAGTTTTTTTTAGTAATTTAATATTTTATATAAAAAATTATCAAACTGGTGATGACGTGCGTTGTTTTATGTTGTGTAAGTGAGTGGTATCCTGGATGTGCCTTATCATTTCACAGGTGAGTCAATTATACATATTAAATGAGAGTTGTGTGTATTTTTGTGAGACGTCATTAGTTGTAATAGAAAGCATTACTACAAAAGGTCAGACTCATTCATCAAAGTGATAGAATGAAAAGGAACACCTACTGATCGAGACAAAACATTGCCTCATGCTATTGTATGGGAGTTTGGCATCCATAATAAAGTACAAAATTCTTGTATCACCCATGTCTCTTGAAAGCAGTTGCCATTTATGGAGTTTAATGTACTTTAAAAAAATATGTGTGGGTTTGTCCTTTTAAACTGTATCGAGGGCGTCTATCCCACACCACGGGCATCTATGCCTCTTAGTATTTTCATGGCAGGGCATCTATCCATACATGTGGGAACCACAAAGAAACGGAGAAAAGGTGGGTCCAACACAGAGATCCACAAAAAGCTATATTCTGCAAAATCTGTAATTGATAGATCGAATAAAACAAATAATAAGTGACCAATATAAAATAAGTTAGCTGCATTTATAGAAATTATTAATTACAAATTAATATTGTTGAGTCCCGTTTCAGTCCCGTGTTGGTTCGGGACACAAAAATAATGTATCAACTGATTTTCTTGCCTAGCATGTCGTAAAAGGCGACTAAAAGCTTATTGGGTATTGGGTCTGTGATTGTGTAGGCGGTGAGCTAACCACTTGTTACTACTCTTGCACGATTTTTCATCTGACAAAACCCAAATTTTGTATGGCTAAATGTGGTCTTAAGGAACACAGTGCTCCTTGGACTCTGCCTAGCCCTTCGGAGATTACCGGCGTGACAAATAGGAGACGATTTTAACAGGTGGGACATCTACCCCGGTTTTATCCTACTAATGTAGTAAATCGAAAATGTAACTAATTGTCATTGTTCAAATCTCTCGGATAATAAATAAATATATTTTTGGCGTGTTGTAAAATCTTATGGGTTTAAAGAATTTATTTCTCATACAAACACAGGGTTTACTTATAATGAGATGTACAATTTTCTTTGTTAGTATTTAGATGTATCTGGTACCGCACTGGAGGTCTAGGTTAGACTAATAATAAAACATATTCTTTGAGCTTACTTTAAAAAAAAATTTTGTAGTGCAAAGTTTCAAGTCATCCGGTAGGTTATTAAACAACTGTACTCCCCCAAAAAGTATCGTTTTTTTCCCATAGTGTGTGCGGAAGAAAGTAGTAATTTAGTGCTTCTCAGATTATATTTCGTCTCTTTTTTTTGAAACACGATATTAGATTGGATGGAATCTTTTTAAATTGAATAGTTTTGTCTTTAGGTACAATTGCTTTGTTGGAGTATTGCAATATTGATTATATTAAACACTTTACACTCCTCTCTTGGATATTCGGTTTGTTGTGGTCTGACTAGTCTTTTTAAAAGAAATTGTCATAAAACAGGTTACCATACCTACTCTTCATTTTTATTTCAGGCTATTGTAGCATCCGGTATAAGTTACAAAAACAAGTTATTTAGAGCAGACATAAAACGATAGGGACTTCACGCACGACGGATCATGAGCTCCTTGTGTGTCAGTGACAGCTGTCAGTAGCTTCGGTGCGTCACTGGCTTGTCACAATCACGGTTGGTAGCGTCTTTGTGGTAGAACCGAGGGCATTATTTTCGACTACATGGAAGTTCAATTCATAAAGAAACTTTGTTTTTTTAAGTAGGTAAATATTGATTGACGACCTCCGTGGTCGAGTGGTCTGTACGCCGGTATCAAGGCGCCGCCATCTCGAGAGGTCCTGGGTTCGATCCCCAGTGGAGGCAAGTGTTTGGGTGATGAATTTTCAGACATTTGTTGTCCAGTCTTGGCTGTTCATTATATAGGTATGTGTGCTGAACTCCTTTGATAACGGCCATAAATATTTTCTTTTTGATGGCTGTCACTTGTAACTTGATTAGCTATGTGTCTTTGAATTAAAATTTTCTCGATTATCAGTTTTATAATTTTTTTATTTAAACTGCTTGCAATATAGTGGTCCTTCGATAGTGGTCCCTGAGACCAGCGATTGACGACAATTGATTATGCGACGAAGTGAACGACTGGCGGTAAAAAAGACAAAATCGGGTATGATGAATTCGACTAAAGTGATAGAGAAGATTACGACCGGGGAGACGATTACCACCACGGAAGCAACGAACACTATCACTCCATCAGCCGGTAACGCCCCAGTTATTTTACGTAAAAGTAGCAGCCTTAAATCTGTATCAGCGCACTCTTGCCGTAGTAAAAGTAGTGTTGCCTCTCAGAAAAGATTATTAGAGGCACAGGCTATGAGACGGCGACTAGAAGTAGAAAAGTCACTAATTGAGGCACGATTGCAGGAGGAGTTAGCTATCTTAGAGTGTACCAAGAGCAACATTGGTTCTGACCAGATGTCTCATTCTGACCACACGTCTCGTACACGCGAATGGGTTGAAAATATACTTCAGAAAAACGAGAATGCACACTCGCAAGAACCTGTGTCACGCCCAGGCTGTCCCGAAGACCAAGTGCACGTCACTAATTCTGACAGTCATTCTAATATAGATAAGCTAGCAAATGCTATCACTACCGCTCTGAAGACTGCGTGCACATCGACTTCTTCCAGCATGGCCGACAAATTATTAGGACGCCTCTCAGCAAGAGACTTACCAGCTTTCTCTGGCGACCCCCTCGACTGGTTGCGATTTAAGAACGCCTTCGATACGACTACGCGTATTGGTCAGTACACCGAAGAGGAGAATGTCTCACGTCTTCAGCGTTGTCTTCACGGCGAAGCATGGGAAGCGGTATCTGCAAGATTGCTTGCGACTACATCTGCGACGGATATCATTCGGACCCTGGAGATGAGATTCGGAAGACCAGACCTCATACTGACTAGGCTTATCGCTGACATGAGGAAGGTGCCGAAACTTACTGGTGCACGATCGGAGTTACTTGTTTTGGCTACTAAGGTTGACAATTGTGTTGCTGCTATAGAGACTACAGGCCACATCGGTTATTTTTACAGCCCAGATTTGATTTCCGAGATTATCAGCAAACTAACCGAACCCGTTTTCTACCGTTGGCTAGACTATAGCCGGGACTTAGGCACTCACCAGCCGCAGCTACCTGTATTGGCCAAGTACTTGATCAACGAGGCTAATGAGATTTGTAGGAGGGGGGCAGTAGAACCACCACCGCCGTCCAAATCTTCCAAGGCAGTTACTGTGTTCAAGCGGCCGGTTATGACCATCACTACTGAGGATAAGGATAAACCTGGAGAAGTAGTACTGGCGAATGAAGGGAAGGACACAAGTCAACTGTCGAAATGCGTCTTTTGCGAATGTACGGGTCACCAGATCACTGCCTGCGACAAATTTCGTAAAGAGGACGTCAATCAACGTTGGGAGTGGGTCTGTAAGCGCCGTCTATGTTTCAGATGCCTAAAAGCTACTCATCGTCGCGACCGGTGCAAGTCGAAGATCAGATGTTCTACCTGCAAAAGGAACCATCATAACTTCCTCCATCGTGATGACTGGAATAAAATGGGGGGTAATGAAAACACGGAGCCTGAAACCAGCGCAAACATTTGGTCCACTTCCAGTAAAAGAGTTTTCTTAAAGGTGCTTCCTGTGACTATACGGGGCCCAGAGGGAACTTTCGATACTTGTGCTCTACTCAACGAAGGATCTACGGTGTCGTTGATAGAGAGTGAAATTGCATCGGCAGTAGGAGCTCGGGGTCAAGATGTTGGATTGACTCTTCAAGGTCCAGTAGGCAGCTGCAGTAATATGGAAAGCCAGATAGTTGCTGTTACAGTGATCACCGATGCAGGATCTTTCAATCTTGAACGAGTTCGAACTGTACATAATCTGACTCTTCCAAGGTACTCCATTGACCGACTGACCATTGCCCGGTATGATCATCTCAAGAGTCTGCCGATTAAAGCCTTTGAGGGCCGGCCGACGATTCTTATTGGTCAGGATTATTGGCATTTGATAGTGAGTAGAGAGATCAAAGAGGGCAGGAAAAACGAACCAGTTGCTTCGCTTACGTCTCTCGGATGGGTTCTCCATGGATTTTCGACTCCGACGATGAAGATCTTATCTGAATTCGCGTGCCATCTTCGTTCTGAAGAAGATGAACTTGACCTTTTAGTTCGAGATTACTTTAACATTGATAGCACTGGCATAAAACCTTCTGTTAAGGCACGATACTCTCCAGAAGAAAAACGGGCCCTGCACATTCTCGACACCAAATCCAGGAAGATAGATGGTTATTGGGAGTCAGCCTTGCTTTGGAGAAGCGACGACGTCAAGCTACCCGACAACAGGAGAAACGCTGAGCACCGGCTACATGTTATTGAGAAGATGATGGATTCTGATCCAAGTTTTGCAGCTGACTATACAAAACAGATCGATAACATGCTAGAGAAAACCTACGCTAAGAAGGCAGCTCAGGCACCAGTTGGCCGTATTTGGTATCTCCCACATTTTGGCGTTCGGAACATCAACAAACCAGGGAAACTAAGACTTGTCTTTGATGCTAAAGCTGAAACTAAAGGCATTTTCTTGAATACTGAATTGTTGACTGGCCCAGACTTGTTGAACTCACTTCTCGGGGTGCTACTCAGATTCCGAGAACGAAGAGTAGCGGTTACTGCGGACATCAGGGAAATGTTTTTACAAGTCAAAATTAACGAAGAAGATCAGAATGCCCAATGTTTCCTTTGGAGGGGTATGGAGAGGAAAAAGCCACCATCAATTTATAAGATGACTTCCATGACGTTTGGTGCGACTTCGTCTCCATGTACCGCCACATATATTATCCGCCGTAACGCTACCGATGGGTTTCTTGAATCCCACCCACGCGCAGTTGAAGCCATAAAGAGAAGGCACTACGTTGATGATTATCTGGACTCCGTGGACAACGAGGAGGAGATGAAACAGCTGGTGAACGACGTTATTATGATCCATAAGGCAGGCGGTTTTGACATAACATCATGGGCTTCCAATAGACCAAATGTACTTCCTATTCAGGAGAAGAGCGATAAGATTAGCCTACTTCAACAATCTGACGAAATTCACAGGACTTTGGGTCTTAATTGGCGAACTGTGACTGATTCTTTGGGTTTTGATCTCAGCCTAAAAAAGGTGGATAAGGAAGTAGCTAATAACCTGCGGCGACCGACGAAGCGGGAGATGCTCAAAGTGGTCATGTCAGTGTTTGATCCACTTGGCTTACTATGTCCCCTTGTAGTCAATGCTAAGATATTATTGCAAGAAGTATGGCGTACTACCAGTAAATGGGACGATCAAGTTAATGAGGACATAGATAGAATCTGGCGGAAATGGCTTGAGAAATTGAGGTTGTGTAAATCCTTTTCAATTCCTAGATGCTACAGTTTTTCAAACATGGACAGTTTTCAGATGCACGTTTTCGTTGACGCTTCGGAGCAAGCTTATGCTACAGTTGTTTACCTGAGAAGCAGTAATGAAGTAGCTTTCATCGCTGGGAAATGCCGAGTAGCTCCCCTGAAATCAATGACAATCCCTAGACTAGAGCTACAGGCTGCGGTAATGGGAGCTCGGTTAGGCCATACTGTTATAAATGAACAGGATTTGAACATAGAGGAGCGATTTTATTGGACGGACTCACAGACAGTTTGGAGATGGATACACAATAAGCCTCGAAAACAAAATGTATTTATCTCGAATAGATTGAGTGAGATAGATGAGCTGACAAAGACACACGAGTGGAGATGGCTGCCGGGTAGTCTAAACGTTGCTGACGAGGCGACTCGAGCAAGCCAAGCTTTTGAATTCTCTTCATCGAAATGGATAGCTGGCCCTGATTTTTTAAGATTACCAGAAACTTCCTGGCCTAAAGGTGACTTACAATCACAGCCAGAAATCGAGGAGGAGGACTGTGTCCACCACGAGAGTATTTTGGCTGTATAAGCTATTGATCCGTTGCTTAGCTACAGTCGGTTTTCCAATTGGCGGCGTTTGAGACGATGCGTTAGTTATGTTCTTCTCTTTGTGAGGAAATGTCGGAGGGCTGCCAATACTTTAACTCCTGATCATGAGCGTTGGGCTGAACAGTTTATTTTTAAGACCGTTCAGAAGGAGAGTTTTCCCGAAGATATTGCTTGCATTATGATTGGTAAAGCTTTAAGACCACAAAGCAGACTTCTACGCTTGTATCCCTATATCGATGAAGAGGGACTGTTACGTGTAAGGAGCAGATTAGACGCTGGCATAGACTTACCACAGAGTTTGAAGACGCCAATCATACTTGATGCAAAACATTACGTAGTGAAGCTTATCATTGACTATCAGCATCGGCAACTAGGACACCATGGCACTGCTACCCTCATTAATGAACTTCGACAACGTTACTATATCTTGAACTTACGTAACGAAATCAGATCACTACTGGCTAGATGCGTCATATGCAAGAAACGAAAGGCTCGTTGTGAACAGCCAATGATGTCTGGGTTGCCACAGATGAGACTACAACATCACTGCCGACCCTTTAGCTACTGTGGTATAGATTTATTTGGCCCTATGTCTGTAATGATCGGTCGACGAAATGAGAAGCGATGGGGCGTGATATTTACCTGCTTCAGTACAAGAGCTGTTCATATCGAGTTAGCTGCATCACTGTCAATGGACTCTACCATTATGGCCATACGACGAATGGCTGCAAGACGGGGCTGGCCAAGACAGATTCACTCGGATAATGGCACTAACTTCAGATCAGCTGATAAAGAGCTTAGGAAATCGGTTCAAGATTTGCTTAATAGTACACAACTGCTGGACAAGGTCACGGAACTAGGTGTACTTTGGACATTTAACCCACCTGAAGCTCCACACATGGGAGGCGTATGGGAGCGGTTGGTGAGGTCAATTAAAACCGCACTCGCAGCTATTTTGTTCACGCGATCACCGAAGGAGGAAGTACTGGCAACACTGATGGCAGAGGCTGAGAATATTGTGAACAGTCGTCCTCTCACAACAGTATCTCTGGATCCGAATGAGGAAGAGGCTCTGACGCCTAACCATTTTCTATTAGGTTCTTCCAACGGCATGGCAACTCCAGGAGTGTTCTCTGACGATGAACTTTTGCTCAGAAAACAATGGAGAATAGTGCAGACACTGGCAGATCACTTCTGGAAGCGATGGTTACGCGAATACCTGCCAACGCTGCAAGAGAGGAAGAGGTGGCCTACAGACAAGGGGTGTAATGTGGGAGTAGGGGATCTTGTTTTGATTGCAGATAGCAGCGCGCCGAGAAACATTTGGCCGAGAGGTCGAGTAACGGCAACAGTGGCGGGTCGAGACGGACGTGTCCGCGTGGCTGACGTGCTCACCCGAGGCGGCGTACTTCGGCGGCCGGTGACGAAGTTGGTCCTACTGGCGAAGCAGACAGCGAGCTCAGCATCCACCACGTGAAACCGAGGAGGAGAATGTGCTGAACTCCTTTGATAACGGCCATAAATATTTTCTTTTTGATGGCTGTCACTTGTAACTTGATTAGCTATGTGTCTTTGATTTAAAATTTTCTCGATTATCAGTTTTATAATTTTTTTATTTAAACTGCTTGCAATAGTATGTATAATATTATATATATTCTGAATAATGATGTGTATTTATCTATTAAATATATTTGTCCGTCATCTAGTATCCGTAACACAAGCAGCATTTAGTTGCTTAAAATGGGACTAGTTGATAGGTGTGAATGTCTGAGGATATTTATTATTTAAATATTTAATAATCAGTAGCCCTTAATACTTAATCATGGCTATTTTGATTTATTTATTGCTCTGGTAAGGCAGCGGTAGCCGAGTTGGGTACTAGTTCGAGAAGCCGCGGATCTAGCGGGTTCGATCCCACCGCCTGTACCACGCTGAGCTTAAATAAAACTTATGTGCGGTTGATTAAGAATATCGCTTGTTTGTTGTTTCACATTGAGCCCGGTGCATGGCAACAGGCTCGCCACTTGGGGACTCAACATGTCTGGCGAAATGTGGGTAATAAGACTTTTGCCTTCCCCTTCGGGGAAAGAGGCATGATGATATATTATGTTTATATTCATTGCTCAGAACGGTAGATAAACACGATTAACCATTCGTATTTAATATCTCTCTTTGTGTAGGCATGGCGTTTGGAGTAAAGTTCCTGAGTTCACGAGATGTGACGACGATATTCCAAGGTTGGCTGGATTAGAGCGGTCAAGATCGAATACGCGCTTAGGGTAGACCTACATCAGGCTGTGAACGAGATAATACATTATTTAAAGGCCTGCAATATATTTTCAGTTTCTCCGGTGCTGCAGTGTCTAGGGGCGACGATACTCACTTTCTGTGTGAAAGATCTACCATTTCCCCCTTCTAATATAATTGGTTGTTGATCAGTAGTTACACAACCTATATTTATTTTTTGCACAAGAATTACAAAACAACACATCTATACATATAATTATAATAAAACAGTAGAGGTCGAATGTCTGTACATATAAAAAAACGTTTCAAATTAAGTCAGGGGTATGGTAAAAAAAAGCAATTTTTATTTTTATTTTTTGTTTCTCTGTCTCTTTGAACGGGCTAATCTCCGATATAGCTGGACCGATTTCTGTAAAATTTTGCATGGTGATGCCTTATATCCCTGGTCAATATCTTAGATACTTTTTATTCCGGAAAATTAAACAGTTCCCGCGGAAAACCAGTTATCACGGACGGTGTCGCGGGCAACAGCTAGTTCGCAATAAAATGCTGCCAAAATGCAAAGATTTTTTTTTCCATATTAGTTTCACGTAAAAACCATATAACCTCCTTTGAACGTTGAAATAATGAGGCACTGCGTTAAGACAAGTCTGTGGTTAATTCGACAATAATGAGGAGAAAGACGATATTCAGTGAGACCACTCCCATTAATAATGCCTACCGAAATTTGGACTTAATAAGCGCTGTATTAACGTTAATAATGTAACGGTACCCGGGTCTTAATAATATGTTATTTTTTTAACTGCTAATGATCTCTATTGAAGCCTCATATTAATCAAATATGGTTGTTAAATTTATTGTTGACAATCAACAACAGCTTACGGCTTCATCATGTTTGATCCTAATAGGCGGTTAGAAAAATATCAGTTACGTTTGATTTTTTAATGTAATGATAAGGTATGAGCTCTAATGATCATAAATATTTCGCCATCAAATTTTTCTCTTCTCGCCTTATCTCTCTCTGTGCGGGGTCAACAAAACATTCATTCTTTATCACTCCTCAAGCCAGTATTACTTCCTTCTTGCATCACGGTTTTCACACTCAATCCATCACTTTGTCAGCCTACCCTTTATTTTAGGACTATCAAAGTGGACGTCTCCATCATAATAGACAGTAATTTTACCACATCCGTAAAAGTTTATCTTAAGGGTCCGGCGAACAGTGAATTTTTCATACAAACGTTATACCAAAATCATTTTTAATTTGAGAATATCTGGACATATCGTCGCTGTTATTCGGATTAAGAAAGTATTTTTCTATGTTTCTGTTAAAAAAATTTTGTTCAAAATATTTATAAACTTATAAATATATGCGATTATATTTCGTAAAATTTTCGACGTTTTCGGACATATTTTCCGCTTATTTGTTTCATATTAAAAACGCAATTAATCATTATGTAATTTTAACAGAAACATAGAAAAATACTTTCTTAATCCGAATAACAGCGATGATTTGTCCAGATATTCTCAAATTGAAAATGATTTTGGTATTACGTTTGTATGAAAAATTCACTGTTCGCCGGACCCTTAAATAGTTACGTGTTACACGTAACTTTTTAAGATAAACTCAGTTTTTACCACGATACTCAATAATCTGCAGGTATTACCGAGGTAAATTAATATTGCATTTTTATGCAATTACAGTCGTGTTTTACTGAAAAAGATTTTTCATAAAGGTTAAACTTTTAAAGTAAAACATGCAACTGCAATAATATTAATTACCTCAGTTACACTTGCGATTATATTATAATTAGTTTATCCTTGTTTTGCATTGCTCTACATCGAAATAACTGAACACTGTCAATACTCGATAAAGAGATTAACTCTTCCGTACAAATTTGTAAATCTGTCGATACAAAAATACACTAAAATCCTATATTTAATCCCAGAGTTCAATTTCCACGTAATAATATTACACCGAGTTAATACTGGAAAATAAAGTAGAGAAAAAAAACTTTACTATAACTTAAATAAACATGCAGATGCTTCGAGAGTCCCATGAGTCCATATTAATGCAGATTCTTCTGAAGTTCTCGTGTGACATATCAAACAAACTTGTAGTTCGACTTTGAGCTGTCGTGAATAAAGTTTAATTTCCTTAAAACTTAAGGTTACTTACTCCCAAGGGACGGTAAGATTTCTAAGCTGAAATTATCCAAAAATATATCTATTTTCAGAAGCCAGGGTTGTGTCGAAAGTGTTAAAGGTCTCAGAGGTCCAATCAGCATCCATTGGTGATGGTAAACGGATTACAGACGGACAGACAGACATCGATAGATTCAGTGCAGCAAAGTCCCGTAGGATTGGTAGACTGAGAATTTTGTGTGGAAATTCTTGCTTTTAAAACGATTTTGTCGTAAATAAAGTGATTTTTACTGGCTTTTACTTTTGAGTTAAACGAGAGGATTGCGAAAATATAAATGAGTAAAATTTGTTCTTATTTTTTATTATTATCTCAGATTCTAAAACATATTATAAGTATGTGTCGCTTTTAGCTAAGTTTAAAAGTATAATAATACCATTTAATGCCTTCAAATTATTTTAGGTACAAAAGCTTACTACAAGTGGACAGTCTGCATTTTTGTGAACGTTGTTGGATAAGCCACAGTAACATAAGAAATGTTAAAATAATAGTTTCCCTAATTACTAAATAAACGAATCGTTAAAAAATTAAAGATAGCAAAATACAGCAAAAAAATCTGGTGCCAATCCAATCTTGAAAGACCAAGAACAAACCGAACAAGGTGCAAGATTGCGTGGAAGGATCACGTCAATCTGCGTCGGAGGATTGAATGGAAATGTTTTATATATCATTTAAGCGGCATTAAATATTATTTGATTTAGTCTTTAATTCATAAAGCAAGGTTCAGTACTTTTGAAGATATTAAAGATATTGTAAGTGACCCTTTGCTGTTTGGTGTGGTAAGGAGTAGTTTTGAAAAGTTTTGCCAAACTTTTCCAAACTACTCCTCTTGGTGTTAAGAACCGTAATTTTTTTTCTTGTTTAATGATAAGACGAATGAATGTTTAATTGATAAATTGCTAAAACTGATAGAATGTTCGAAACGCAGTTCATTTGTTTCATCGCACACGCGGAACGTTTGTTGTCCGATCGTGTACTGTTTCTTACGCTAATACAATTAATATTAAATTTGCAATTACGGGAAATTGATGATTTCTTCTAGGCTTACCGTGCTATTCATAAAAAATAAAAAAGTCTTAATAAACCTATTTTAGTTACAGAGTGTTTTGTTTTCTTCTTTCAAGCCCAAAACTAAATTAGAAAGAAAGTGACCAATCACTTTTTAACTATAATATGTTTATTAAGCCTTTAATATTTTTTATTTATATGAGGTTAAACTGAACATTTGGTCATTCATTGGATTTGTTAAAATGCGACAAACATTTTGACAAACACGAAAGTGCAATTCTTCTTACGTTGTTGACGGTACTTAATTCTAAAAAAAATAGATAATTTAACTCAAAACGGCCACAAAGCGAGATACAATATAAACATACATTCTTCGCGAACGCCAACGTTCGCTTGGCCCTAACATTATCGTATTATCTTCTAGCTTTACCTTGTACACCGTTAGTCGTAAAAAGTTTTTGCAAAAAAGTTTTTAAACCTTCAGAATCAAAATCTCAACAGTTCCACACAATTCATACTTATTACAGTTAAGGTCACATACACAGCACATACAGTTCGCCGGCGTTCGTCAAATGTTACGAAATCGCGAAGTTAGAGCTTCGCATCTGCCCAGCGTGCGCTCGGTAGGGCGGGCAGTGGCCGACTGGTCGCCCGCCCACGGAACCTGCAATTGCATTTTATGCACTCTGTTTAATATCATACCAAGCTAAGACTGATTACAGCCTACGAATTCATTTTAATTTCACATTATTATATGCGACATGTTCCTTGGCGCGTCATGTATGTTACATTAACAGTATGTGTGACAACGTGGTAAGTAGGTATCTGTGGAATCACGCTATACTTACGTACCACGACAAATATGTATATGACATCTATTTTACTGTCTGTAAGCCCGAAGGGAAAAACTGAAGCGTTTCGTCCCTATGTAACAAGTTGCGAGTCTTTTGCTATAGATTCATTCATAGATATTTATTGCTTTCATTTAAAGTACAGCTGGAAATGTAACAGTTCTAGAAATAATATGATATATGTCTGTCGTTGTCTTTTTATTATTACGTTTGTGTTTTGTCGTATTTTGTGTTGGAGCAAAATAAAGCAAGTTTTAAAGTATCTTTCGTTTCATTGCTAAGAGTTCCAACACACGTATTCGTCCTTAACAATACCCGTTGGGCGTAACATTAGAATCACGATTACATTAATTTAAAACTTGAATTATTGGAACGTGAAACAGTCATTATTTGTAATCAACTAAATAAGTCAACTTATCATTAAAGAATTCATTCAAATTATAATAACAATTCATAATCAATATTTTTTTAAAGTTATTTCTGAATAAGGTTCATTACGGACACTAGATGACGGATAAATATATTCAATAGATATATATATATATATATAAATATTCAGAATATGTTCAATAAAATTAAAATAATTTCCCAAGACTGGAGAACAAATGCCTGAATTCATCATCCAAACATTTGCCACCACCGGGGATCAACCCAGAACTTCACGAGATGGCGACGCCTTGAGATCGGCATACAGACCACTCGACCGCGGAGGTCGGAAATTAAGAACAAAATTTTGTGTGATGATTGGCAGAGAGAAATCGGCGGCAACTTAATCTTATGGTCAAGGTATAAATTTTCCTTAATCTTAATTAAAGGAAATCTATTGGTGGTTGGTCACGATAAATCAAAATTTTCAGTTATTTTATTATGTACTAACTTTTGCCCGCGTCTTCATCCGCGTAGAATAGTTACAAACACTGAAAGGTTTATGCAAATTGGAACAGTAAGCCTCAATAGGTGGAATTGAAAATTTACTCTTACTCTATTATTAGAAGCAAAGTTCATAGTGGCGTAGGTAAAGTCCTTCATTTTTCTGGGGGCCGTTATTTATTTACTATTTGTGTACCCAATTTTGGTTAAATTGGTTCAGCAGTTTTGGCTTGAAAGCGAGACAGACAGAGTGACTTTCGCATTTATAATATTAGTATGGATGTCTGTGTATTTCCGGGATTTAATTCGTAACGGCATAGGCTGCTTAATGTGGTTTGGTGTGAATGTCGGTCTTTAATACACAAAAAACTTTTTAAAATCTTAATGAAGGCAACTCAAAATATGGGTCATTCCTGTACCCTAAACATTTCGTTTCCATCGATTTTCCCACTAAACACATGCCCTAAAACCTACAAATTGCTGGCACGGTACCATTGTTCGGCGGAGAACCGGCACAAAAGAACAACAAAGACCTATTCAGGGCTATTTCGTAGGAACCACTGCCGTTCCATTAGCGGGCTGTCACGGGGCAGAAAGAAACGCAGCAAAAGTTTGATACAAATCGTGCTGTTACTGAAAATCTTTGTTTTCGGTTCAATTAATCGTGCCGAACAAGATGCTGGCAACAAAAAGTTACTTATCTGTGTCGGATTTTAGTTTTGGGAGAAATATTGTTGTGAATGCGCTTTGTTTGCTGACATCTACTTTAAGAGCTACGACACCGAGACTACACGCGACGTGCATAATGTAGTATATAGATACTACTTACTGCTCGACGTAGAAGAAGATTCAAGGGCGCGCGCCAGTCAGCTCGTGACCACGGTAGGTGTAACCCAGCCGAAACGTCGAGCAGTAACTAGTATCTATATACTACATTATGCACGTCGCGTGTAGTCTCGGTGTTATAACATTTATATTTAATGCAACGCGAAAGTTTAAAATCTTACATCTACTTTAAGTACAGAAGAGATGCTGCAAGTTCTCTAGAACTACAACCGTGTAAGCTTTTCAAATCTTTTTTTATATCCACCTCAGTCTGTACGTCCCACTGCTGGTCGTAAGCCTTCCTACTACACGCTGGCCCAATGCGGGTTGTTTTTTTTTTTTTTTACATTTCACTTGATGGTAAGTGACGATACGGCCGAAGGTGGAAGCGAGCTTCACCTGTAATCCGCAACAACTGAGGAACTGGCTATCTTACATCTGATTGCCGGAACACAACAATGCTTAAAACACTGTTATTATGGCGACAAATTTAAAAACTTCTGCCCCCATGGGGAATCGAACCCGGACCTCCCGATCAACACCCGGTGGTGTGTACCACTAGACCAAAGAGGCGGTCTTTATCATCATCAAGCAAATAATGCTGTCATCAAGTCAATATACCTGAAATAGATATGACAGAGGTGTCAACGTTCACTTGGTTACTTAAATTACAATTAATGCTAGGTCTTAATATACCTAGGCTCATTTGTGGAGCCCCTATAAAGAGATAACAAAGAGATGGTACGTAGAAGATGACGTAGTGACAAGGAAATAAATCTCCGTAGAAGATGACGTAGAAAATTAATCTGTGGATCGTGGTTTTCAGGGTTGTAATTGGAGCCGATGATCTGACACCACCGGACCCTGTCTATTACCACGCTCTTCATACGCAAGTATGGACCCACCTTTACTTCACTAGATAAATAAGTATCTATGTCAATAGTATTGCGTACAATATAAGAGAGTAGAACTGAGAAATTCTTAAAATGAGATTTTATTGAATCTAACCGTACCTAATGTGAAAAAAGTAATTTATTCTCGATAACATTTGTCACTCGGGTTTATTACACTGTCTAGTTTATTTTGTCAGCGGAAATAAATTGAAATAAAAATGAGAATACCAATATCCTATTTCATATTGTATGATATTCTGTAGCATCGGTGACAGATTTATTAAGAGGAAATCTTTGAAGCTTGTGGTGTCACAGACTCAGAAGGTAGGGTGTAGGGGTGGTCTGCCATTAATCATTGAACGGTTTTAATGATAACAAAAAAATAATTGAAAGATACGGTCTCTGTAAATAACTTTAAACTTTACTATATTGTGAAAATTGTCAGGAGAATATGCAATCGTAACAAAAGGCAGTGGTCGAAAGAAAAAAAATATTTCAAATTCTAATTGCTCTAATAGTATAGTCAGCGCCAAAGTCAAAAGTACAATACACGAAATTTTAATGGGTGTTGAAATTTTCACTTGTCCACATGAAGACATCCATTCATACGACTTTAAAAAAATCTCAAGCCCTTTCAAAGTTTAAAATCGAATAGCGTCTACGAAATCGACACACGACGCCGTCGCTATACAAGTACAAAACCTCAGCGAAAAATCTCACGAAAAATCGATTCGTTCTAACCTAAGATATTAAATTCTTCCTTGACGGCCCGTTCATATCTGTCTACCACTAGGTTTCATATTACAGAACCGTTGCGAGATGAAAGCGGCGCGTGGCGAGGCGAATTTCGCGAGGCTTTGGTTTGATCCCACAAAACTAGCTTTTGAAGGCAATTTTTTTTCCTAAATTGTTATTGGACCAGCTGATTAAATGGGGCTCTGGCATATCCAGGTAAGCTCGCGTCTTTTCTTGCGGTTTACGAAGTTAAAACGTGTGTAAAGTGTGTTTTCATTAGGTTTCATATATGAAAAACTGCTTACAATTATTATGGGTGTGTGCGTGTTATAACACACAAAATATTTAAATGACTTGTTAGAAAATGGATGTATAATAACGCCTCTTTGTATGATCCACAAAATAGCTATGATTCGAAAGATATAACAATGTCAAAAGATTTATATAAAAACACTGTTTTGTCAAACAATGAAACGAGCAGTTTAATTTCACATTTTTCCAATTCTCGGTTCATTTATAATTATTTCCGAACATGACTATAAAAGTGGGTATAGATAGATGGACCTTGACCCTATAAGCCAAAAGTATCTACTGTTTTGAATTCCATAGAAGCAACGTGAGTTGAATTTCGGAGGAGCTCAGTGGTGCGGTGGTCGTGTATACGCTCTTAATGCCTTAAGATAGAGTCTTAAGTCGAATGATTTAGTCGCATTCGTGAATTGCAATATCTTTACCCTGGATGAGTAATCCAATATGTTATCGAGTTCTACCGCCGTTCGAAAAGCACAAAAACTTTTCGACTCTACACACCAACACTAGAAATAACTATACATATATAGTATATAGCAGGGATATGACAGCTCCAAAGTCGAGAACCCGCTATTAAGCAAACCGCTTTCCCTTATAAAAACAAATATATACGTGTACTTAACATAAAACCCGTTGATAAATTTACAAAGAGCCAGTGTCTTCGGCATTTCAGTGCTCCATTTCACTTGAAAGTAATCCTTGGGAAATATTTATTTTCCAGCGTATTACCGCTCGTAGACAAAGCGATTTACTGTTGTGCGTATTATTTATTTCTTTTTTTAATATTCTTCCTCATGAGGGAATGAAACAGGCCGAAGACAAGGTGAAATAGAGCACAGCAAAAAAAGCCTATGTCCAGCAGTGGACTAATGAGGCGAGCTGGACATTTGCCTCTAGATGGAGAATAATCTATTTTTTTTCAAACATTCACACTCATCAATTAGCCCCACTTTAAGCAACTAATGCTGCTTGTGTTACGGACAATAGATCACGGAAATATATTTAATAGATAAATGCATATAAATATCCTGAATATATATAAAGATATTCAGGAATATATATATATATATATATATATAAACATCCAAGACGGGAGAACAAATGCCCGAAAATTCATCACCCAAATATTTGCCCCACCGGGGTTCGAACCAGAACCTCTCGAGATGGCGACGCCTTGAGACCGACATACAGAACACTCGACCACGGAGGTTGTCTCTATATCTATATGTATAGCCTAGTCTTTAGTTCATATCTACTAATTTTCCGTGGTATTTGTATTGAGATGAAAATATATCACAATGCATTGTTCTCTTCCAGCACCCCAATTCTTCTACAAACTTACAATTGCGTAGCCAATGCGTTTGAAGAAAGAATGCTTAGCAGAATAAAAATTGATGAATGAAATGTAAACTTTTGCTTTACGTTCGTGATTTATGTAAAATAGCAAACCGAATATAAAGAAAAAGCTAACATTTCAATCATCAATGTTTATTCTGCTAAGCATTCTTCAATTGGAAATTTATAGTAGAATTGGTGCGCTGTTCACAATCGCCCAAATCAATGATATTTAAGATAAATCGATAATTTGTGTTTTCAAGATAAACTGCCAAAAAATCTTTTTTCTCTTTTAGTTTCAATTCATTGTTAAAATTTGCTTTTACTATGGTTATGGGCTGACAAGGACGTGTTAATATGGAACACGTATGTAAGTCACACGGTATGAATTCTAAGTAAAATAAACAGTAATTTATCGTAACTATAATCGCGACAGCACTTAATAGCTATAACTGGCTGACGTCTCTCGCCCAAGGCGGCAGCTTTGATCATTTAGGCCGGGAACTGGCCGACGAATTACTGCCTTATTATATTATTAGGCTGGCTAGAACAGAATAAATTTTTATTTCAGTATCTACACACAAAACTTAGTATTATAAGACAAAATTAATAACATCAACACATACCATAACATATTATCACGCCTCTTTTCCCCGAAGGGGTAGGCAGCGGTGTTACCACCCACATTTCGCCAGATGTGTTAAGTCCCCATGTAACAGGTGGCAAGCCTGTTACCATGCATCGGGCACAATGTGAGGCAAGCGATATTCACAATGATCTGTATATAATAAGTTTTATTCACACTCAATCTCGAACTAAATTATCATTTCATTACTTTAGTATTTTTTTGTTTAATAATCAGAAATCATGGGTGTGTCATGCTCACTCAAATGACTCTGCTGTGGTGTCACGTGCGTGCGGGTCGTTGCGTTCCCTAAAATATGGTTGAGCGAAGCGATGGCTGATTCATGTGTCATGCCTGTGAACAGGTGCCACTGTCGGTGTCTGGTATGGTACGGCAAGTGGTGAAGATACCTATCCTGGTTTTGTATATACTACTTTTTCAATTTCTTCAATTAATCAACGGAATCTTAATTTTATTTTATTAATGTAATATTTTAGACTACTTGCATTTGTAATGAAAAATGTGGTAAACTGCAGAATTTATAACACAGATATTTATTTTTTTCTCTTCTAAAACTTCAATGACGTTGTAGAATATGACATTTTTTAAAAAAAGAAAAACAATGTAAAGGGAGGATAGAAACTTGCTGAGTTTCTTGCCCGTTCTTTTCAGAACAAGGCCTCCTGGTAGTTTTGTGAACGGATGGCGTAGTTTATCGCTTTCACGAAAATTTGTAAAATGCTTTTGACGTTCATAAGCATGTGCAAAGACGCATCTAAATGGAATAAACGATATTGAATTTTGAATTTCAGTGGGACAGGTGGCGGGATCGAACCCGCGTTTCCCGCGGCCTCTCGAATGAGTAGTTCCTCGTCCGTCTCGATTACCGCTTTCTTTTTATATTTCAGCCATATAGAAAGTTATTTGTTTTATTTTTATTTGAATTAAGATTTTACAAAATTATCTCACGTATACAGCAGTAAGTTAAACAATACAATTTATAGTATTACACCTCCGCTAACGCGTTTACATAGAATCTTATAAATTAAGATAAAAACAAAACAATAACAGCTCCAAAAATACCAAAGCTCCCGTGTTTCACGGCTAATCTAGTACCCGTCACGCAAAGCTCGACTCCATCCATCTCTTTCTTACACCAAACGGCCCGATCCATCTGTCCTTGTCAGATACCCTAGAGATCGTCTCGTGCGTCGCCTGGAGCGTTCCTAACTGCTGTTAATTATGTCCTTCCCTAATTAGTCATTCGATTTGTTTCGACTTCAAAGTACGTGTTTTACCCCTATTTTAGGATTGTTTAATTTTTAAATAATGACTCTCTTTTATCTGATCTCTTTGGGGATTCTGAAATTAAGAGTTAATTTGATGTATATTTATTGCGATGGTTCGGATTTTATGACGTTTCGAAGCTTTTCCTGTTTGAAGTTGGAAAGTTTTTTGGCTTTTCATCCCTCTTTCGTCAGCATCGCTGATGTACTGGAAATAAAATTTCCGCCCGCGTCCTCGGACACTGATTCCTGGGAGTTGGCGTGCGACTATATTATATATTGGGCGCAGACTTTCCTATCGCAATAAGGCACATAACCAATTGATGAATAGCCACCAAGACTATTTTATTACGTGCCTTACGAACATGAAGAACTAAAAATCCAATGATTGGTTTTCACTAACCTAATTTCAATGGATTAGAATTTGATTTCTGTCTTTTCGAACACTTTTTTGTAATTATCAAAGCACAATATGGCATTTGACGTTGCATTTAATCAATATTAATTTGTCAAAATTACGTTATTGAGTAGGGCAGCAGGATTTAACCATTTTAAATGTTAAATAATACTTACTTATAATATTACAGTGAAGATACAGCACTATCAATGTAACTTCGACAATTTAAAACTCTATTATGTTTCTAAATCCATTGGAATTATTATTGGTAGAGCACAGAGTATAAAGCGAAGTGACGAACAGTCACATAATTATTACGTAAACTACAGTATTTAAGTTATTTCAAACATGGGCGAAAATCAAACGAGTTTAATACACTTCGAATTACAATATTACGCTTATTTAAAGACTACAAATTAAAATAAGCCTTAAATGAACCAAACACGCTTACACAAAATAAATAGTCAATAAAACTAAGGGGTAGACGTATTTAGCCCGAAATAGCGCCAGTTATGTCTTGCCGGGGTCATTTCAATCTATAAATGTGTCTTCGCAACTCTTAACTGACTTGAATATATGTTTAAGTGGGTTTCATTTACTGGAAACATAGAGTTACGAAGGGAAACTTCAAGTAAATCCTTTAAAATTGGTTTTTATTTTGTTGCGAGTTCTAATCTGATTTTATATTAAATGGTAACTTATAATTATTGTCTAGGACTGGGAATAACTACATTTGTTATTATTTCATAACACAACGGGCTTGACCCTCAAGGGGTCTACTACCCCCTCGTATCATAAGCCGAAGACGCTTACAGCAAGACATACGCAAAGACATAAGGTTAATTTTACAGTAAATGTGAATTGTAATCTTTAATTTGTGTAAAATGTTATCTGACATATCTGTTCTAACGCACAGATAAGCCAGACCTCGAGATAAGACGACCTCCGTGGTCGAGTGGTCTGTATGTCGGTCTTAAGGCGTCGCCATCTCGATTCAGGATATTTATATGTATTTATCTATTAAATATATTTATCTGTCATCTAGTGTCCGTAACACAAGCAGCATTAGTTGCTTAAAATGGGGCTAGTTGATAGGTGTGAATGTTTAAAGATATTTATTTATTAATATTTATTTATCTATTAAAGGAAACTGCCACACCGTGAATACCTTCTCCTTTTCTCAACAATTACCTGTATTTATGGTTCCAAGTCGTTATTCTTTCCGTTATTAATCGCTTGCCACGAGGAGGGACTGTAAGGATGACAACTGAAGAATAGGACACAGTATACGAGTAGCAGTAAAACAAACGGATAATATGTCCACAGCCTATAAACATCCCACTGCTGGACACAGGCCTTCCTCTTGGAGAAACATTTGAGTAGTGTGGGCTATAACACCACCACGCTGGCCCATTGTGAATAGGTGGTAGAAACGGTTGCAATAGCCACCGGGACAAACGGCTTAACATGCTTTTCGAAGCATGAAAGGAGTTCGAGTTCACAAAGTTTTGGTCACCCATCCAAGTACTGACCATGAGGAAGTAACATTGTTTTTGATATCGAATCCACCATTCCTCCAAGAACTATGTAAGTATGTGTTTATTTAACGAAGCATGATTTGGTTGCAATTCTGGTTAAGCTGTTTAAATTTTATTTTTTATTGGAAATTTGCTTTACGTTGGTGTAGGTCTATGAGGAACTCCCCGACATAGAAGATCAGCAGGTATACCACAGCATAGAAGAAATGACCTCCTATGTAGACCCGAGTATCAAAACAAAGACAATAATACAACTTACTTATGTTTCTGAGGGCAAATTCGACCAAATTGAGATTAGTAACACGGGAATAGTAATACCAAACTGAGTTCACACGATTGGACGAATCAACCCAAAGAGCGGAACCGATTAGCTATCCTAGTTTTTTTCATGTTTGGCTACACGCGAGTAATTTTATTTTAACGGAGTACGCAGTTATTCGCGCACGAATGTGTCAATGTCTCGTTTGACATAAGCAGATTCGACCAATCGTTTCAACTCAGTTTGGTATTAATATTCCCGTGTTACTAATCTCAATATGGTCGAATTCGGCCTAAGTCTTATATTTTAAACACTACTAGTTACACTACTGCATTTCCTTTATCTAAATGTCGTTGATATTGAACTAATATACGTGTCGTTAACCGGTATGTTATTTCCTCTTTCGGGGATATCCATAGATTCATTCCTATGCAGACACTTGAAGAATAATCGTACTGATGATGTAAATGACGGCGTTTTATTACCTTTAATAATTTAAAACGTCAAAATATTTTTTCTTCATAAGCTCTGTTCTGTATAGCAAGTACAGTCAACAAGACGTCGGACTTAACCATTTTTGTTCTTTTGTATAAAATGATAAGACTGAAAATCTAATAAGGAATTAAATAATACGTTCTGGTTTACAATAATATTCTTTCGGCTGTATTGTTATAGGTATTTTTTCTTATATGATTGCTCATTGCAATCGATTGGGAAAACGAAACAAATCTTACAAGCGGTGGCCGGATTAATTACCTCTGTTAGCATAAACCTTATTTACAGAATATTCTGAATCCTGCCATGCACTGTGCTAGCAAGCCTCTCTGAAACAGTAGAGTACAAAAATATGTATACACATTTTAGAAGTGACAATCTTTATTTCCTTTAATTTGATAATGCATAGACTTTTCAATATAATGGACTTGTTATGTTTTCACTGCGGACAATTTTGTTGGTTACATAATTAGTACTAAGTCATATGTCAACTCATTTTGTAATTAACATTATGTAATTGTTTGTTGTTCCGAATAAAATAAAATAAATAAGGGCCACTGTCAAAAGTGGTTACATATTTTTGGCATCGACTATACATGCCAGCAAAACTTGGATGTTTACCTCTGCGAAAACCTAGCAATTGCAGAAAAAATATCGAATTGTTAATTTTTATGACTTAATGCAATAATCTGTTCTATGTCCTTTTAACATTGATAAATTGATGTATCATTCCACATCAACAATGATTCAGTATGAGTTCCCATTGACTCACAGTTACATGACCTTTTCTAGAAATATCTGCCCGAGAAATCAAAACAATCATCTGATTTGGCGTGTTCCATTTGCGACCATCGGATAACACCAATGAATAATTCCTATTAATTTCAGTGTCCGATCCACAGCCTCCTGACAAGAATATTGGACAGAAAAAAAAATTAAAACGCCCCTGTAACAAACTGAAGACGCGATTTTTATTAAAGCAAAAAATGCCGAAAAGCGGCGTAGAAGGCTGTGAGGCCCTGCGGGAGGCTTTTATAAGGCGAACGATAAATCAAGGGTGGGAAAATATTTAAAAGCTTGCTTCGCCAAGATTTCTTGGTGCTATCTACTTAAAGCCGCGTAGCTGATGCTTTAGTGGAGAATTAATGTCGTAATGAGTAAAGAAAATATTTCTCGGGTGCCTTGTCCATTTTCTTTAATTAAAAGCTCGTTAAGCAATAGTACTTTGGTGAGGGAATGTTTTGTGAAGGCTGGTTTATACTGATTTCATTTGTTTAGGTTATGTGACTAATAAATGTCTGAATTATGATTGTGACACGTTGTGTGTATTTAAGTTGTGCAGACAGTAACAGTACAATAAATCAACTGTAGAATATTTTAACCGCCTCTCTGGTCTAGTGGTTCACACCACCGGGTGTTGATCGGGAGATCCGGGTTCGATTCCCCATGGGGGCAGAAGTTTTTCTGCTCGGTTTGGTTGGTGGTAGGGCTTCTAAGCCCGCCTGGCTAGCTACCACCGTCTTACTTAAATTTGTCGCCATAATAACGATGTTTTAAGCATTGTTGTGCTCCGGCAATCAGAGGTAAGATAGCCAGTTCCTCAATTGTTGAGGATTACAGGTGAAGCTCGCTTCCACCTTCGGCCTTATCGTCACTTACCATCAGGTGAGATGAAGGCCAAGAGCTTACCTGTCATAAGTTAAAAAAAAAAAGTTTATTTTTGTTGGGTTTATTTCCAGCTTCTTATTTCGCTTAGTTTTCTCGATACTTGTAAATTAGCAAAGCTTGTGTTCTTATTTTCTTTACTGCCACGACCATTACATGTATACTCTTTTCACAGTAAAGACCTCTATTACAAGGGAATAAAGACATTTATTGTTCAAAAGTGTTTACACGTCAACGCTCGTGACTGTACCTGACTGGAACCCTACTGTTTGTAACTGTCCCTATATTTGCAGTAAGAACATTTTAATAAAAATAAATTAACAGAGTTTTTATTATAAATAAATAAATATCTTCAAACATTCACACCTATCAACTAGCCATTTTAAGCAACTAATGTTGTTTGTGCTACAGATACTAGATTAGGGAAAAATATTTTTAATAGATAAACTAGTATAAATATTCTGAATATAATATTCAATACAATTAATATAAACTCACAAGACTGGAGAACAAATGCCTGTATTCATCACACAAAAATCTGCCTCCACCCGGGATAGAACCCAGAACCTCTCGAGATGGCGATGCCTTGAAACCGGCGTACAGATAACTCGACCACGGAGGTCGTCAAACCATTATGTATACAATTTTGTATACACTTAACAAAGCTTTGAAGTTTATTGACCTTTATGTCAAACTAAAATATTACAGAACCTTTAAGGGCTAACCATTGAGTATAAAACATGACTGTGAAACACTAGACAGGAAAAAAACATATACAGTAAACACACACCTTCTTTTTTGAAGACGGCTAAAAACCGCTTGGGTTTTAAGCAGTGTTTTATCCACAAAATACTTTGAAGAGTATCAACATACACAGCCCAAAGCGGAACACGCCTAATCTTGTGGGTGGTCACAGTGGTAGGGGCTCGGTTCGTTTCCTTCCTCGTGAAATACATCCTGGGGCTATTTTATATTATATAAACTACAGAAAATACTTCACCGGGTCCTCTGCCGATTACATGAGAATACAGCCCTGGGAGCGGCGAAAAGGTGTCGGGAAGGAACTAATTTTTATTTTTAATATTTAAACAGATTTAGGGTTACGCTAAAATTTTCTGAGGCTGAAAGTTACTTACCCCCCAACCAACCCCCCAACCAAAACCATAATAAAAAACAAAACAATACTATTTAACTGAACGTTGTCTCGTTGGGGGTCCGCTAAGTACTTTTTATCAATATTTTTGGTCGAGTGTTATTTAAATTATTAATTTTTATTTTATTATACCTTTCATTTGATGGGTATATTTGTAAACATTTGATTTTTCACTTCTCATGGGACGGACCCAATATTTAAGAAAAGTGTTGATATGGGGTAAGAAATATGTATGGGGAAGAATTTCACAAGCTAAAAATACTAAAATATCATCCTCATCAGCCTTTCACAGGCTTAATAGAAATCATTATGCTGGCCTATTGGAATTTGTGAAGTCTGATCCTCGTCTGCTGATTGGCAGGGTGCACCATGTGCAAATGATATATTATTTGGAATTGGGAACCCTTGCACACCGTTCACGTCTTTGTACAGTCGGATCCAAAGGTCCATTCATAGCCGGTAAAAATTATCGGTTGGAGCAGCAGCGACGCTTTACATAGGCATGAAAATAGACAAGTAAATAGCTGATGGAAATTTTTTCATCTCACCTGACGAAATGACGATAAGGCCGAAGGTGGAAGCAAGGTTCACCTGTAATCCTCAACAACTGAGAAACTGGTAAACATTGCTACTATGGCGACAAATTTAGGTAAGACGGTGGCTAGCCAGGCGGGCTTAGAAGCCCTACCACTAACCAAACCGAGCAAAAAAACCCCTGCCCCGAGGGGAATCGAGCCCCGGACCTCCCGAGCTACACCAGAGAGGCGGTTGCGAATGGGTATTTAAAGTATGAATGGACTATTGAATGTGGATGTTCGCAATTAATGCAAGAACCTTTCGGAAAATTCCGAATCGACTCCGCTCCTGTCGACTGCAGTTAAAATTCATTAACAATATTAAAATATTTACCAAAACAAAGTTAGGTTAATTTGGAATTCTTAACAAGCTCAGTTCGAAAACGTCCGTAATTACCGCGGCTTAACCGACAAACAGTTTTCGCGAAACTTGAAGTTTTATGAAGTTTATTCACAAATGTGGAGAATAGAACTTGGAGAATATAAATGTTAACTGGCACAAACGCTCGCAAGATGAGAAGTTTAATGTAAATTTATTTGAATGTAGTGTTTGAGAGAGAAGGACAGAAAGTTTTAATGTTTGATATATGCACTAACACTCATCCGTTTTCTTTTATAACGGAACGAGTGTGGAGAATTTGGTAATTTTTCATGTTTATTATTTATTATTGTTGTTTAATCCTGTCTAATTACTATTGGAACGAAGATCTGGTGAAGGTCGCAGGTGTTATGGTAATCACTGGATGTAACGAGGGGCTAAATCAGTATTAGCGACTCTTTGCTGTTATTGCGCTTTTCTCTGGCCATTTTCTCTTTGTTTCTGTTTTTAAGCTCACCAGCTGTCTCTTTTTTTCATTGTCTTTGGTCTCCAATTTTATTCCTGTCAGAGTCAGCGTCTGGATCGGGTGTATCGACGCCAATAATTTTATGTTAAACAACAATTAAAAATGTAATTGTTGAGGATAAAGTTAAAATAAATATTATAGTTAATAAAACTATAATGTTATATGTTCCAATGACTTTTACAAAGCGCTATTTTGGTGGCTTAAGTTGTAAATTATGCAATAAGTGACATCTAGCAGTTTTTTTATTTTAACATCGGCACCCACCACGTCACAAGAGGTGGGACTAAACAAAATGCGCAAGAGTTTGTTTCCTTTCTCTTCTATTTTTTTATGAGAAAAAACGCTGACAATTATGCATGATATTTTGAAAATATTGCAGTTGTAAAATAAGGTACGGCGACAAATTCATAGGATTTCATTTTTGGTTTTTGGTATCCGATGCTAATCTCTGATAATATCTCAACTTTATCGGTCATTACAAAACCATTCAATTCGTACGTAGTATGGACCTTTCTTTTTCGCTCTAAAAGACTAGCAATCTGAAAACCAATCCTTTATCTGCATCAAAAGAAAACAACAATATCTCAACACTTTTCATTGCAATCGCTGGATTCTCGCGGCGAGTTATCTGCGAGATTTCCATTCGTATTCATGGATTGTGAGAATGCGAGTACCAGAATAAAGCTACCTAGCTACACTTGTATCGGGTTACCAGCGAGCACGTGTTGAATCTTAACTGCAAACGTTTCTGTAGATATCTTACAATATTTTAAGTCAATAATACAGTTTACAACAACGATACTGATATATGTTATCATGAAATGCGGAGTATTATTGTGTTTGAAAGCACAGTATTAAAATTATAGATCTAACACTGTTACATTCATTTTAGGATATAAAAGTACCCTATACTGAACTTTTTTGGCTCAAGAAATAATTCTGTGATTGTCAAGAAGGCTATACTAAATAATTAGTAAACAGTGTACGATCAAGTTAAAAAAAATTACATATCACATTAACGTCTTAAACCAGACTGAACCGCTAGTCATAAAAAATAAAAATAAAATTTGAATAGAAGCTTTTAATCCTTTGTTAATAAAAAAGACTAAAAAGTAAAAAAAATAAATTAAGCCCGATAAGAAAAATAATTGATATATTTTTTTTAATAAAACCGTGTTACTTTTTGCTGGAATATTGAAGAACATCTTTTGCAATCGCAACATGTGTGACGTTGCGATTGCATTATTATATTAGGTTGGGAAAAAAGTCTTTTCGCATTATAGTATGTATAAACTTGTAATAAAATCTCTTTGGCTATACTATTTGTATCTGGCTGGTTTTGGTATCATTGAAAGTTAAAATTTTAAAGAACATAATTCCAAATTCAAATTAGGAAAATGTGAGATTTTCATTTGTTTTTCGTACCGCCAAGATGAGTGAATCTAATGAAGAAATTCGATACATTTTAAAATTTTACTACAAAAAAGGTAAAAATGCAACGCAAGCCGCGAAAAAAATTTGCGATGTTTTTTGGACATAGTGCAGTGTCTTGGACCTAGCACAAATTTGGGTTAAGCGTTTTCAATCCGGAAATTTTGATGTCAAAGATGCACGTCGCTCTGGTCGCCCTATTACAGATAAAATGGATGCCATTTTTGAAAAAGTGGAGCAAGATCGGCATGTCAGTAGTTACGACGTAGTTGAAGAACTGGGAATCGACCACAAAACAGTTTTGGCGCATTTGAAAAAAACTGGGTACACTAAAAAGCTCGACATTTGGGTACCTCACGAGCTCACTGAAAGAAACCTAATGAACCGTGTACTCATTTGTGATTCTTTATTACGACGTAATGAAACCGAACCATTTTTGAAGAAGCTGATAACTGGTGATGAAAAGTGGATCACGTACGACAAGAACGTGCGAAAAAGGTCGTGGTCAAAGGCCGGTCAGGCTTCACAGACTGTGGCGAAACCCGGGTTAACTCGCAACAAGGTGATGCTGTGTGTGTGGTGGTATTGGAAGGGCATTATTCATTATGAGCTGTTACCACCAGGCAGAACCATCGATTCTGAACTCTACTGCGAACAACTGATGAGATTAAAGCAAGAAGTTGAGAGAAAGCGGCCGGAATTAATCAACAGAAGGGGTGTGGTTTTTCATCATGATAACGCTAGACCTCACACATCTTTAGCCACTCAGCAAAAATTAAGAGAGTTTGACTGGGAGGTGTTAATGCATCCACCGTATAGTCCTGACCTTGCACCTTCAGATTTCCACCTGTTTCGGTCTCTTCAGAATTCTTTAGGCAGTGTCAGGTTAACATCACGAGAGGACTGCCAAAACCACTTGTCGCGGTATTTTGACCAGAAGTCCCAAAATTTCTATAGCAATGGGATCATGTCCCTACCTACAAGATGGCAAAAAGTTATCGAACAAAATGGTACCTACATACTTTAGTTAAATGTAAATAAACTATATTAAAAAATGTTTTGAATTTTCTTAAAAAATGCGAAGAAACTTTTTATATTATTATTTATAAAAAAATGTTTTAAAGGTAGGTTTTTTTGCTATCAGGCTTAACACCAACAAACGTGTACCAACACATGTTCTAACACGATAGTTGTTGTACGACTCAAATATTAGGTCCTTACCTATGAAATTGGTGTTTTGTATGGAGATTTTGGGGAATTCTGCATTTTCCATACTAAAGTTTTTTCAGTTTTCTTCACAACGACAAATCCAAAGATAATAATATTTGGCATCTATCATTAGGTAAGCTTTAGTAATATGTGTAATATCACACTTCATAAATTTTTTTTATCGTTTTTAAGTTAAAAAGTTTCAAAAGTTTTTTAATTTAAAAAGAGTTGTCTCCGTGTCCTATTTTAACACAATTAAACTTACAACAAATTATCAAAACAAATCAAAAGAGCTCAAAAATATAGTCTATTTTTAGACGAGGTAATTATTTCTTAGGAATACTCTGAATCTTAATAGTTACAGATAAAATACAAACACCAATTTCATAGGTAAGGACCCAATATGAAAGTAGAAAAGCTACATGGACTTGGTTTGTTTTCTAGTTACCGCGTTCGTTGCCTAAAATTTCGAAACATTTTTTTCAATAAGGTTTCTTAGGAACTGTTATCAAACAAGCAACGCAGGTACTTCTGTAGAATTGGTGTATTGTGTGTGCATTATGAAATCAATAAATAATGTTGTCTATATTCTTTTTTTACATCACTATCACTCAGAATGTATGCAGATTTTGTGGGTCAAAATACATCGATTTTATGCATTCAAAGTCATTGATTTACGACCATATCTTTTACATTTAGCACAGGAGCGAAAAATTGCTAGAGATGGGATTTCAGTACTGAAAAATTTTTTTTTGTCGAAATTGTTTATTATTGACAACAGAAATGATTTAACAAATCTAATGAGATTTTAAATTTTCGCGTTGCATTGTATATAAAAGTTATAACACCGGGACTCACGGACCCGTCCGAGCAGACGAACGCCGCGCGCCAGTCAGCTCGGGACCACGGTTGGTGTAACCCAGCCGAAACGTCGAGCCGTAACTAGTATCTATATACTACATTATGTACGTCGCGTGTAGTCCCGGTATTAAAACTTTTAAATCAAATGAGTCTTTTAACAAAATATGTTGAAAAATAACAGCATAGAAGCATAGCATATTTCTTAAGACTGCCTACCTCTACGGTGTGGTGGTAGAGCATTCGACACTAACACAGAGGTCCCGAATTCAAATCCCAGTTTGGTTATTACATTGTAGGCTGTACCACCTGATTGCCCCAAAATAATACATTTAATCATGTTGAGGTTTTTTTCGGGATCGCTTAATTTAGGGCCTGCGAAAATCTATCGATACACAACGTGTTGTTGGTATGCAAAACTAGTGCGGACTGAGCCATCAGCGCGGGCGCAAGAGGGGAGTTGGGGGTTGAGGAGTACGTCAAAATACTGATTGACCCACTAAATGAAAAAAAATTCCTTTCTATGCGATACGATCATTAACATTATTTTACAAAACATATATTTGTTAATTATTGTTCTACTATATACAACAACAATGAGAATACCATTACCATTATTATTTGCATGCCAGTATGATAAAACATGTGATTCTATTAATAGTATGCCTATGTCACCTTGTAAACCATGTTTTAGCAAATAAACTATTCTATTCTCTTTCCTACACGGAACATAGATAAATCGCCCCGCGCAAACGACAGAGGACAGAGGATTGTCACACAGTTGGAAAGTCAAATACGACAAAAATAATAAAGCCTGCTAGTTTGTTAGTGCCAGTGCTCGCAAAAATGGCCGCCACGGTCTCGTGCTCGATTTTAAATGTTATGAGTAATTCAATTTGTTACCGCAAAGGTTTTTTGATGCACCCAATCGAATTATTGATAGTTTGCGGAGGGCTTTGAGTGGTCTGTGCTATCAGACGAATTAAATTAAGTACAAACGGCGGCGTCGATCGTTTTACATGTTAGCGTCGTTTTAATTGAACCGTTTCTGTTTTTGAACGTTTAAAGGTTATAGTTCGTTAGCTGTTCTTTCGTTACTTTGTTTTGTTTGATTTAGGATGAATCATTTTGAATGAGACTTTTATGTTTGTCATAGGATTAACTTAATTAAGAGTGACAACAACTTGATTACAAGTGTTATTTAAAGAAGGACTTCTTCAAATAAAAAGTATTTCATTAAGGCAGACTTTTAAACATGTATATTTTTGATAGACATAGGTATTGTAACCTCAGAGATTGTAACCAATACTAAGCTAGCAACCTCTTTTATAAACATGCATATTTTTTGATAATTATTATTTTTTATACTTTTTTAAAGATTTTGTTTTTTGTCGTTTTGGTTATACTACAATTTTACACCAAGACGAGTGTTTTATTTACTTATTATTACTTATTATTACTTACTGTCTTAAGGAAGACTGGTGTAGATAAAGTCACCAGTTTTCCTTCTAGTCTTGCTTATCTTCAACAGGTATATAACCATTTAATAACGGCTAGACCTCTTGTCCAAAAGCTTGTAAGAAAACTAAAGTTGAACCCACAGCCTCAATGTTGCGTAGAGTTAGCACCTTTTTAGATGTATAGTTTATTTTTATACTTTTTTACTACTCTGTACTTTTGACATTAATACATCTTTAGACTCTGTCACGGTCTATTTAATTCCTACTCACCTTAATTAGTATTTTCAATACTCAGAAAAACCTACACAAATTATGCTACCAAAAAAACACAGCAAATATTTTATATATTACACCAAAGGTAACTTAATATACTGTCACTTAGCAAACACTATATCACTTATATTACAGCAAACACATTCTAAACTGACAAAGTTGTAACGAGTAAACATCCTGTTGAGCGTGACTAAGTTCATAAGACACGAGAGCATCTGCAAAAGCAGAATTCTGCTAATATCATATTTACTCACAAATAATCTGGCTCAAAATCTGTAAACGTTCGGAATATACAGTGGGTGGATTCCATAAGGCCATATATTTTATGGGCAGTTAGTATTGGCCTTAATATACATTACTAGCGGTTGCTCACGACTTCGTCCGCGGTTACTGAGACTTTTAACTATCCCACGGGAATCCTTTAATTTTCCGGAATATAAAGTATCTAAGATATTGACCAGGGATATAAGGTATCACTATGAAATCGGTCTAGCCATATTTGCCCGTATAAAATGACAAACAGACAGAGAAACAAAATATTAAAAAAATATTTTTTTGGTATTTTCCCTCTATTTAAATTCCCCTGCCTTGATTTTAAGCATTTTTTTTCTATGTATAGGCATTCAACCTCTACAGGTTTATTATATGTATAGATTAGATATATTTTAGTCATAGTAAGTATATTATAATTTATTTTTTCAAACATAAATGTTTTAAATGCTAAATGTAACAGAAATTACCGTCAAACATTAAATCTTCTTTTAAATCTTGGCTCTCAAAGTGCCATCTTAAATATTCTTCACATTGCTGCTCAAGGGATCTTAGCAATAACGATTTATTATCAGAGTTTTTTTAATGATTCCTTTACCTTGTAACAGGCAATCAATTCACACGTTGCAATTACTACGATAGGTGAACAGTTTCGTGAATCGGCATCGATAATCTTCTGAAATGCGGAAGCGTCTGTAAGAATACACAGCAAAAGAGAAACGGCCCGCGGCAAAGGGTCTAAACGATTCGCGTTGCAATCAGCCGTTGCAGACGTAATCCAATGTGCCCGGCCACCGAAACACATAAGCATATTCCCAATCAAACCGCACAGAGGAACAGAGATATACGTTCTCGATTCTTAATAAAATGCGTTGGTAAATTTCATCCCGCACGCCGTTTCAGGGTTTTGTGTCCGTAACAGCATGTTTGAAAATAAACCTTGGGTCGTTAGTGATAGTGTGGGTATTCCTTTGTGCTAAACCTCACTTGTTGCGTAAAGGAACGTGCCAAAAAATATTGGATCGTGGCATCTAGTACGGAACACTGGAGTATAAATAACGTTGCACAATAAACTTGAGCTAAATCAAGGAGCATTGTTGAAGGGGCCTTGTTAGGCTGGCGGTGTTCGCCTGATTTTTTATTTGATATCTCAATAAACCCTTGCGTTTGAGGGTTTCAAACCGGTTTAGAGCGGGTTTCGATTTTTTCCGCGGTACAATTCCTTGTTGTTTGATTTATAAATTTATTCCGTTTTGTTTGTGTAATAAAGTTTATTGGTCGAGGCATTTTAAATTGTGCGCCGGTTTTTTTGACAGTTGACTCACTGTGCGCCGGCAGTTGACTTGGGGTCTTTAATTTTTTATTTAACTTTTTATGTTAAACACAAATTATTTATCTAGAAATACACGCGTGACATGTGGTCCTTTTAAAGACCCGTAAGTAAAAAATAATACATATTAATTAGGCAAGCGTTGGTTTGTTTGGTAGGGGATCCGTGTCCCAAAAAGTCAGACATGGAAACTCATTTTTACAGTGGAGATTCATGTGTATAGTTATGATTGTAGGTTCGTCTTATGGCTCGTAATCTTCATGAGTTGTAGGGTGGCGATTATGATGGTCTCCAATACGAGTTAACCTTATCCTTAGCCTGTATATGTTAACCTCTGTCCACGGACGTCTCTCGGTGCCTTTAAATTCAAGACTAAATGCTTACAATCTGGTGAAACTGTAACTACATTGTTAAGGTAAATGAAAAGGGCCACTAAAACGCCACAACCTTTACTTAAAAAAAAAAAAACTAAAGTAATGTAGTGAAAGTAGTGCCAGTGGCAGAAAAGATTAGGAGCAATAGGTTAGCGTGGTATGGAAATGTGATGAGGAGGGATGAATGCCACATTACAAGAACGATGCTGAGCATGGATGTGGACGGACCAAGAGTGAGAGGAAGACCAAAGAAGCGATGGATTGAATGCGTGAAGAATTATATGAGATTAAAAGAAGTGGATGCTGAGCTGACGAGTGACAGAGGAGAATGGAAGAAGAAGACATGTTGTGCCGACCCCAGCTAGAGTGGGAAAAGGGCAAGAAGAAGAGGGAAATACAAAAAAAAATTGTACCATATTATGCCCTCACTGTACTGATATCGACTTGTTACAATTTTATTATAACAAAGGCTTTACTTTGAATTCGTTTGTTAACACTTCACTCCATTTCACTGAGGGTTAAAAAAATCAACAATGTCATGTTTTCAAGCCAAACTGAGCTTTGCAGCATTGCAGCAAGTTCTGAAATTGCATAGCAATTGGAAATATAAAAAAAGTGATTGTTACAATTGGAAGCCGCAGCGAAAGGATTAAAATGAATAAAAGCCAATAAATTCGTTTGATTGAGCGCTGACAAAGTACGATTCGTTATTACATAGGCAGCCGTTGGATATTGGTTTTAAGCTATCCAAGATTTATTCAAAAATATTAGTAAAGATATTACTGCAAGCTTAAAAACTACAATGTGTTGAATGTGTGAATGAACAAATAATATACATAAAATTGTTATATCTTTACTTGACATACAAACATTATTTATCACATTCATTATTAAGGCTTGCAGGAAATAAAAATCCTGATTTAAAACTCGTATTTGTCATTTTTTGACAATTGCACTATGACTCTTAAGTCAAATATTGGGTCCTTACCTATGAAATTGGTGTTTTTATTCTGTCTTAGTATTTTGTCTGTAACTATTAAGATTCAGAGTATTGCTAAAAAATAATTACCTCGTCTAAAAATAGACTATATTTTTGAGCTCTTGATTTGTTTTGATAATTTGTTGTAAGTTTAATTGTGTTAAAATTGGACACGGAGACAACTCTTTTTAAGTGCCTCCCGAATACATCATTTTATTTGCATTCACTTAAAAACGATAAATAATTTTTATGAAGTGTGATATTACACATATTACTAAAGGTTGTCTAATGATACATGCCAAATATTATTATCTCTGGATTTGTCGTTGTGAAGAAAACTGATAAAATGTTAGTATGGAAAATGCAGAATTCCCCAAAATCTCCATACAAAACACTAATTTCATAGGTAAGGACCTAATATAAACCTTAGTATAGGTACTATTTAATTTGATTAAATAAAAGCTTAATACTTTAAGCTAGCTGTTGCCTGCGACTTCGTCCGCGGTTACTATGGTTTTTCAACTATCCCACGGGAACCCTTAAATTTTCCGAAATAAAAAGAATCAAAGATTTTGACCAGGGATATAAGGTATCACCATGCAAAATATCATTGAAATCGGTCCAGCCATTTCGGAGATTAGCCCGTACAAACAGACAGAGAAACAAAACATTTAAAAAAATATATTTTTGGTATTTACCTTTTTTTGCTGTTTTACACCCCCTTGACTTGGTTTTAATATTTTTTTCTATGTACAGGCATTCGACCTCTATAGTATTATTATTATTTTGTATAGATATAATCCGATAACGCGAGCAGCCTAGAAAATTTATTACAAAGCAGTATTCATAGTATCGTCCTCAGCATTGACGTCCCTTTGCTGGGCACAGGTTTTGCTCACGAGGAAGGCCACGAGAAACACATGAGGAATATGGGTGTAACACCACCACGCCCAAATCGGGTTGGTGGGTAGAAACGTTTGCAATAGCGAACGGGACCAATAGCTTAACGTGCCGTCCGATGCACAAAGGAATTCGTAAAGTGGCCGTGGCGAAGTTAGCATTGTTTTCAATCGAAAGCCAATGCGTACTAAGCACTATACCTAGAGCTCCTCATCAATCTATTGGGTCCTTACCTATGAAATTGGTGTTTTTATTCTGTCTTAGTATTTTGTCTGTAACTATTAAAATTCAGAGTATTCCTAAAAAATAATTACCTCGTCTAAAAATAGACTATATTTTTGAGCTCTTTTGATTTGTTTTGATAATTTGTTGTAAGTTTAATTGTGTTAAAATTGGACACGGAGACAACTCTTTTTAAGTGCCTCCCGAATTCATCATTTTATATGCATTCACTTAATAACGATAAATAATTTTTATGAAGTGTGATATTATACATATTACTAAAGCTTGTCTAATGATACATGCCAAATATTATTTTCTCTGGATTTGTCGTTGTGAAGAAAACTGATAAAATGTTAGTATGTAAAATGCAGACATCCCCAAATTCTCCATACAAAACACCAATTTCATAGGTATGGACCTAATAGTATACAAACCTCCTGTTATAGTTATGTGCCGGCAAATTCCCGCAACTTGTAGTATACTCAACCCATTACCCATCTAGATAAGTCTCGCAGCTCACACGCGGGCAACTGTCATAAAACTTGAACGCACAGATTATACCCCCGTCACGTTCCGTATCATAAATCATAACTCCGCCACGAATTATTTAAATGCTATAATGACTCAAGAGTAAAAGTTAAGGGGCGCTCTGTATTTATCACGCTGGACCCCGGATTACAGAAGGGTTAATAAATGCCGGTCCGCCATTTCCCTTTTTATCGTTCGGAATTCGAATTATGAAATGTCTTTGAGACGTTGGCGTTGCTGTGGTAATGGTTTACTGGAAAATAGTGCTGCGGGTAGATTTAAATACAAATTGATAAAATTATTTAGAGAGGATTTCCTAATTTAAAAAAAAAAGTAACATACAAAATATGGTAAAAATAATAGTTCGCAAGGGCGGACTTATCCCTAACAGAGATATCAATTATTAATTGGTATTTATTGATTGGTATTTTAATTATTTCGACCGTTATATATATTTCCTGTACTTTGTTTTTTTGACAAATTGGAAACATTGGAAACACTGTAACACTATAACAGACACAGCAAGATTTAAATATATTTTTTTTATTTTACAGTGTTTACAACAAATCATAAATACAGAACTTGTCCTTTAAATAATGTTTGAAAAATCTTTTATATGAATCATGATTAATAACTTATGCAGTGTCGATAGTTTAAACTTTTTGTAATATTTCTCACATTGTGTGTGGTCATGGTGACGTCATTTCGCGTTTTGTCGTCTCATCACGAGAATTATACCTTTCTTATGAATCATTCGGAGTGAGTCGGGTTGTTATAAATAGCTTTGTAATTGAGGTATAGGTAATGGTATACCTGGTATTAGAACAGCTTTTACAGAATAAACATTATTACACTCTTTACAGTAAAATAGACATAAAAACAAAACTATTTTTTACACCTATCAACTAGCCCCATTTTAAGTAACTAATGCTGCTTGTGTTACGGATACTAGATGACGGATAAATATTTTTAATAAATAAACTATATGTATATAACTATTCAGAAAATATTCAATACATTTGAAATATTAGTCCAAGCATGGACAACTGAAATAGAAAACCAAGAAACGTATAACATAAAAAGTAAACGTACGTACGTTTATTTTGTATGTTATTATTATGCTAGTTTAATATTCAGAATGAGAACTGTAAATTTCCGCAGTCAATGAAAGCAATGAAGCACCTCATCGACTAATAACGTTTACGCACACACCAAGAATGAACTTAATAAAGTGAACAATGAAGCGGTCGGGAATAAAAAAAAACAAACTATCCCATTTGTTACAATTTGCCGGATGCGGGCCGTTCTCTAATGACCTGTGCTTTGCGCTGCCAAAGATCTGGGCCGATTTAAAAAACGAATGTTGTTGGACGAAATGAGAATTCTTTTTTTGAGCAATAAACACTGGCCGAATAATTTTTCTTATACGTTTTACGTTTCTATTTTTAAAAATGTCTTTTAAACACATTTTATTTTTGTAGCAGGCATTCTGATTTCAAATGTTGAAATCGTTCTTGGTAAGAATAATATAATTTAGTACTTACGATAATAATGGAATACCCCAAGACCTTCTGTTTAAACAGTTTGATTTTGATACCAACAAAGCAATTTTCTCTATGGTTTGACTTTAGATGGGTTACCAAACATTGAGATCTCTGTTTTCACGGTCTCTATTGCAACAATTATAATTCATTTGTCCATAGCGAGATCCGAACCAATTTCGAAATGGCAAAATTCAGGTAGAGTTAAAAAAGCATTTAAATGGTTAGGGCTGAGAAGGAACTCGGAGGCGTAGTGGTTTAGTACGCTCTGGCCTTCGATATCGAAAACAAAGCTACCTTCGCTTGAATGGGTGACCAAAACTTTGTGATCTCGAACTCCTCCGTGCTTCGGAAGGCGTTAAACCGTTGGTTCCAGTCGCTTTTTCAATAGTTTCTACCCACCAATCCGCATTACGCCAGCGTGGTGGTGTTACGGCCCAAACTTGTCATTTCGCATGTGGAAGGCCAGTGCCCAGCAGTGGGACGTACATAGGCTGAGGACTACACAAGGGCAAAGCCTACATAACAAATGTGTTATTCTGATACGATAGCTCAGCATGTCTTCCGTAGGATGGAGAAATTGACATAAATCCTTGATTTAAACAAAAGACTGCGAAAATGTAAACTTCTTCCTTACGCGCAGAGAACGGATGATCTGAAAATGGTGCTATATTATATACAATTACGGTTAAATGCTGTAAAAAACGTGTCGGCATTACGTGGTCTCCAGAAATTGAAGGGTATCAGTGTAATTGGCTTAAAGATATCGAAATATAAGTTTACAAATTGATTATAGTTAATTATATTAAGTACGTGCTCTTTTGAAAGAAAAAGTAACTACGGAACTTCTTACTTAATATCGATACATAATATAATAGTTTTGATTATATGGCGATTTAATTTGGCATTTATGTTTTCTCTCCGTATATTACGGAAGGCATGGGATACTAAACCATTTATTTTTCCTTAATTATTAAATCTGAAAATTACCTACATCGAACTGAGTTAAGATGGTTTAGTTATAAAGTTCTCAAATCACTTTCCAGATGAACTTAGATCTATTTAAATATTAGGTCCTTATTATGAAATTGGTGTTTTGTATGGAGATTTTGGGGAATTCTGCATTTCTTCACAACGACAAATCCAAAGATAATAATATTTGGCATCTATCATAAGACAAGCTTAAGTAATATGTGTAATATCACACTTCATAAAAATTATTTATCGTTTTTAAGTGAATGCAAATAAAATGTTGTATTCGGGAGGCACTTAAAAAGAGTTGTCTCCGTGTCCAATTTTAACACAATTAAACTTACAAAAAATTATCAAAACAAATCAAAAGAGCTCAAAAATATAGTCTATTTTTAGACGAGGTAATTATTTTTTAGGAATACTCTGAATCGTAATAGTTACAGACAAAATACTAAGAGAGTCAAAAAACACCAATTTCATAGGTAAGGACCCAATATTAACATTGAATTTGCCAGAAAATTTTAATAGAAACACTTCCAATTTAAAAATATGTTGTTACCTAAATAAATGACGGGGAATGCGTGCCCTTAATTTTACAGCTTAACACTGGGTGAGGTTTATTTCTTTACAGCTAGTTTAATGGCTTTCCGAGTTTATTTATTGCTTAATGATAGTTCAAATCATTATTGTTGTTTTATTGACACGTGTAAAAGTGTAAACGCTATGTTCAAATTACGTACGTTGTTCGAGGAATGTCGTGTCATACTCAACCCTCTGTAGGTTGTTTTATAGCGCAGGAGTGGTCAATCACAGTAATTAGTATACAGTTGACTATTGTGGAAGAAAAACATAAAGGTTATAAGATAACCACCCTACTATATTTACTTTATTTATTTTATCTTTGCTTCTACGGAAGATCAGTGTTGTGAGGACATTACGTTGTCACAACAATATACTGAGTAGTAGCCATTTCTGTGGCACATTTTTATTGCATTATGTGTACTAGATAATAAGTTAAGATGTCACAGAATAAATTCTTTTTCTTTCTTTCTTTCTTTTACTAGTCTAACAAGTGGAAACATCAGATTTAGTACCCACGCAGATAGTTTAACATTTCTATACTAAGCACTGATACAAGGTTACACAGATATCGCAAGTTGAACGATTTGTATTGAGACCAAACGTGTTAACTTTTTAACGTTTACTGTGACGAAACAGGCGTAATTATTTTTTAAAATTAAAAATACCGATGCCGCTGCTACCCCTTCGCCATTTATCACATAAGGACGCTTTTTTTTAGTTTTTTAGTCATTCGGACGTACACAGACTAGTTAGCAGCGAGCGGCCAACCCCGACGTTCGATCGGGGTTTTTGAACCCGCGCAGCATGCATTTGCGTCACCTATAAAACGACGGCGACGGGCTCAACACCTGTAACGCTGAGTGCAGTCACTGCTTGGTGAAGCGCGGACTTTGGCAATGGATTGCTACTGCAGTGCTTTAGCCTAGTCTCTGACTAACCCTTAGGGGATAAAAGTATGTATGTACATATTTGTGGTACCGACTTATATTGATTTAAGCTAAGCAAGTGATATCTTTTCGTCGCTTCGTCAGATACCGCTGAAGATTGGATATTATAAATCTATAAACTCGATCTTAATCTAATTAATAGGTCTAGAATGACCAAACGAGATACGACAAAGAAATTCATTCTAATGAACTACCAACTATGCAAGAAGGCCTTATAATAATCATCGACTGTTACGTAAGCAGTCTAAATTGGCTCCAGAAATGCAATCCTTGTATTGCAAATTAGAATTTAAATATGCAAATTAAGTACCGAATACACTCCGTTTTTTCGCAAACGAAACATATGGCGTGAAAGAATGCGAAATTAAAATGTCTGTCAGGCGAAGCGTCGTGCGGGTGCGGCCCCAGTGCTCGCGGGTGCTTGAACAATACCGAAATAAAAAAAATTTGGATAATTTTTTTTTTATTATTTTCCTATCTATCTATCAGCCAATTGTCGTCCACTGCTAGACATAGGCTTCCCCCAATGATCGCCAAAACTGGCGGTCCTGAGCCGCCTGCATCCAGCGACTTCCCGCGACCTTCGTTAGATCGTGGGTCCACCTTGTTGGGGGCCTCCCTACGTTGCGCCTCCCAGTACGTGGTCGCCATTCAAGAAACTTTTTTTTTTTACATACGACAGGTAACTCTTGACCTTTCCGCCCCAACGGCCGTAATTATTTTCCTGGCGTTCGGTTAATAAAAGTGCTTCTTGATTGGGTTGCAGCGATTAGTGTTGCGTATTTCACACTGCAAGAGTCATTATCGGATCTAACTCCCAGCGTAAAATGGCATCTGGAAGGGGTGGAGTTGTATACATACACATTTTGCCAATAAAAAAACCTCCATGAAATATGTAGTGCTCTCGAGGCCGGAGAAACGCAAACCCCATTTTTCATGGCGTTTTTTAGGGTTCCGTACCCAAAGACTCCATTACTAACATGTCGCTGTACATCTGTCCATAATTGTACGAGGGAGAAGTAAAGACGAAAGAATAAAAACTTCTCTAAGCTGTTTAGGTCATCAACATATCATCACGCCTCTTTCCCCGAAGGGATAGGCAGAGGAGTTAAGCACCCACATTTCGCCAGATGTGTTAGGTCCCCATGTAACAGGTGGCGAGCCTGTTGACATGCACCGGGAACAATGGGCAAGCGATGAACTACATAAGTTTTATTCAAACTCAGTAGTACAGGCGGTGGATCGAACCTGCGTTTCCCGCGGCCTCTCGAACGAGTAGTACCCCGTCCGTCCCAACTCGGCTACCGCTGCCTTTCCTCAAAACATACAGGCTTAAAATCAGTCTGTTTATTTGCCAGCATTTTAAAAATTAAGCACAGTGACAGTGACTCAGCACCTCCTGATGGTAAGCAGGTGATGTTTCTGTATGCGAACAAAGGAAATAAAGGTTTTCTGATTATTATCATCATCATCATTTCACCAAATTCACCCAAATTTTGCATGGCTAAATGTGGTCTTAATGAACACAGTGCCTCTTGGACTCTGCCGACCCCTTCGTGGATTACAGGCGTGATTGTAAGTATGTATGTGTATCATTTCAGCCAAAAGACGTCCACTGCTAGATATAGGCTTCCCCAAATAATTTCTAGAACTTTCGATCCTGCGCCGCCCGCAACCAGCAACTTCCCGCGACCTTAATCAGATCGTCAGTCCACCTCGTTAGGGGCCTTCCCAGTCGCCACTTGAGAACCTATCCGCCTTTTTTTCTTGTTTGGAAAAGATAAACAGTCCGCTATCAGAGGAGCGGGACTTTACACCGCCTGCGAATTACTTTATAATATTTTCTTGCTTCTGATATATCGCTGCGTGACAGCGAAGTGACAGATGTTTAATCTGTGCGTTTTGTTCGTTCTCCTTTACGTTTATATTTCTGTTTGTGTCAATTTGTGCGAAATAAATACTTGGTAAACGGAATTCCTTTTCTTTCCGTAAATAAAGTGTTTGTAAAGTGGCTTCAGGCAAGGTATTTGTTTTGAGGCCTCTTTGAGGCGATGGCGCAACCATTTTGTTATTATCAAAAGGGATCTTAATTTGTCATTCTCTGTGGCCGCCACTCAAAAATGGAATATCTCTTTTATTTTTAAAATCACGTACCAAAGTATAACTAACGTTCCAATTCCGTAGTTAAGGATAATACTCGTATTTTACTGTACTTCGCTCTTATGACCAATCACAATCAGCTGCATTCTAACCAAATTTCAATGGATTGGAATGTGATTTATGTCATTGAACGCTATTGAAAGTAACAAAAGCGCCACATTGATTCAGTATTAAGCGGTTATTATGTGAACTTGTCTATTTTCAATACAGATTGGAAATTGCTAAAATTTGCTGCGCTATATACGTCCCACTGCTGGGCAAAGGCCTTCCTCCTGAAGAAACACATGAGAAGTTGGTTGGTAGAAACAGCCGCAGTAGCGACCGGGATCAACGGCTTAACGTACCTTCCGAAGCACGGAGGAGCTCGAGATCACAAAATTTTGGTCACCCATCCATGACCTGACCATGGCGGAGGTAGCTTTGTTTTCAATCGAAAGCCAAAGGGTACTAACCACTACGCCACCGAGCTCCTACTCTATAACTGTAGCCTTATATTTTTTCGCACAGTTCGCTGACGACTGCTATTACCGGCGCGTCCTCGAACGTGTTAAGTGTGAAGTTAAATTTTAAAACACAAGTCTAACACACAAAAACATATCATTACAACTCGTTCCCCGAAGGGGTAGGCAAAGGAGTCAACACCCACATTTCGCCACATATGCTAAGTCCCTAACACCCAGTTGCAGAAACGAACTTTAAAATTTAATGTCAGCATTATCTCTAATGCTCCATTAAATTTATATATTGAAGTGTCAAAAAACACACTAGCGTAGTCTTACGACATTAGCACCCTGTCAATGCTAAAGAGACATTAGCTAGAACTGTTTTGTGTAACAACCTTAACTTTAATGAACTTTAAAGTTTTAATGTCTCATTAACAAATGTCGTCCTTAAAAAATCTTTGTGCAACTGAGTGCATGTCTATCAGTTACGCACACCCCCCAGTCAATAACAGTGAAAACCAAACAGGTGCGTTTACGCAGATGTTCGATGGAGTGATTTAAAACCGCAAATTGTACCATTTATTTCCGCTCAGAAGCACCGTGAAATATGATAAAAGAGAAATAAGCACATAATGACATACACGGCTCACGGGCCGCTTGGCGTGATTGCAGCTGTATGGGTGCGTTATTGATGCTTTAAGCGTACCTTTAAAATTTTAAGGTTAACATTTTATATTTTTTTTTTATTTCCCTAGCTATCTCCTCATATGGACTCATGTACTGCTTACGTCATGGAATTGCCGAGTTTTATTTTGCTGTTATAATTTTTTATAGAGTCGTGTGGTAGCGGCTTATTAAAAAAATACTAACAACCTATGTCTTCCCTTGGGTGTCGTAAAGGCGACTTATGAACTTAGAACTGCACAACCATCCAATAGCTTATAGCGGCGACGGGCTCACCACCTGTCACGCTGAGTGCAGTCACTGCTGGTGAAGCGCGGACTATGGCAATGGACTGCTTTTGCCGTGCTTTTGCCTAGTCTCATACTAACATTACATGATAATAGTCATGGTTATATGTATGAATGTATGTATTTCTTTTAAACGTCACATTGTTACCACAAACATCGAATAAATTCACAGTCAATTTAATGTCCAAAATATTTGTTGTTACATAAAAATTTACATTGTAAAGTAAAACCGTATCAGAGTGACATGGTGAATATAAACATTTTATTCTCAAACATTTAATAACATTGGAAGACGACCAACAATGCAAATATTACAGTAATGGCATATAAATAAAAAAATAACCCTGAAGTACCTTTTAAATTACATTATAGGTAAACAAAAGTAAGCTCTGTTTAATTTTGGAAGTAATTAATTGGGCAGCCATTTGATTATTTGTTCAGCAACAAAAAGGTTAGCCGACAAATCAATTGGGCTAAACAAAGATTTTGTCAGAGCAACATAATTAATTGCGTAGCAAAATAATTAGTTTAGCTGCATAATAATTATTTGGGCAGCCATATATTTGTTACCGGAAATGTAAACCTAACCTAATGGTAAGTGTCTTTTTTATGTCAAAAGGTGCAAGCAGGCTGACAGCTCACCTGATGGTAAGTGATCACCGTCGCCCATAGACATCCACAACAACGGAAGAGTTACAGATGCGTTGCCGACCCTTATGCGGGTTGCAGACCAAAAGCTGAGCTATGTTAGTTTATTTATTTATTCAGTTGGCACACTTACAGCAAAACATATGAAACAAATAACACAAAAACATTATCCATTATATGCTTGCTACTTAAAAGTGTCCACAACATTTACTACAGGATTTAACATTAATAGAATAATAGGAAATGAACAAAAGATTTCTTAATCTAAACAAAATTAAGAACCCGAACTCGATTTCAAGGGATAGATTTCAGCAGTTTACGCCTGATCTTTGTGTAAGAATCATTGAAGATGTCAATATCTGGTATTTTGGCATTTTATTTCATTGTAGGTAGAACAAATTCTGGAAAAAGAATGAGATATCTGACGCAGTTTTCCATACTTATGTGCAGACCGCAAGCTGCGAATTATATGGAAAACTGCGTCAGCCCTTGGTCTGCAACCGGTATAAGGCGGTTACCAAACTGAACCGCACGACAGACGCGCGACAGCGCTGCGTTTCGACGGCTGTCAGAGCCGGCTGTCATTTCATACAAGCTGTTCAACAATCACGCGCGATTCAGTGCTATACCTTGCGTCTGCCGCACTCACGCGGTAGGTTTCGTTGTTTCACCGTATGTAGGCGCGTGTAATCTACGCGCGTAAGTTCGTTTGCAGTGTGAGGTACTCGGCGTTTTTTCTATACAAAAGGAGATATGTTAATACAACTTTAGAACACGCATCGACGCACGACGCTCCGTCGTTCGGCTCAGTGTGGGAACCGCCTTATGGAAGGAATATTTTTTTTATTTATGACAGGGTAGCTCTCCATCTCACCTGATAGTAACTGACGAGGTGGAAGCGAGCTTTACCTGTAAATCCTCAACAACTGAGGAACTGGCTAACTTACCTCTGATTGCCGGAACACAACAAATGCTAATAACATTATTATTATGGCGACAAATTGAGGTAAGACAGTGGTAGCTATCTCCGGATATACAAAAAAAAACTAACTATTTACAGGGCAAAGAATCAATTACAGAACCTCTAAAGCACGGCAGATAAGACATCCTGGAGTCAGTTTAATTAAATTAATTAGTATTGGATCTCCACGGTTTTTTTTGTCCTTACGTTTAACGGACGCAATAAAATTTATAGAGGGGTATTAGGAGGTGGTTCGGCTTAATGCGATTTTGTACATTTTAAGGAAAACAAGAAATAAAAAATTATTGAGGGGTAAGTATTGCGGATTTTTATTGTAACTGCATTTTAATATAAAAAACTAAAAGCAACTAAGAGAGTAAGAGTACTTAAACGTCAAAATTAATTATTATTATCGTAATTTTTATGTTAAGTGTTATTGTTATCTTTTTTATTTTATTTAAAGGGTAAAATAAGGGCAATAATAATAATAATATTTTTTTTTCGTGACGGTTGAATGAAGTGTTAAGATTAGCCCATAAATTACATTAATTAAGAAAAAAAGTAAAACAGTTAAAAAAATAGATACATTAAAAATTTTTACAGCGAAAAGGGAAATAAATTTTAATGAGCTATGCGACTCGAGCATAAAGTTATCTAAGCACGGTTAAGTTGTACCTTTTTCTCAAGTCCATTGCTCGTCCGTGCTCTTAGTCTAAGTAAAAAACTTAAGAAGCAACTTCAATATAGTTAAAACGTGTGAGGAATATAGAGTTGCCTCCGGTAAAGGTGTCTGCTCTTAATATCACTATGATAAAATTGAATTACACAGTGTCTGTACCAGTGTAGCGATAGCAGGCGCAGAATATGCGGATAAAATATTTATACTGTCCAATAAATCAATTTATTATTACTTACTATGAAAAAAAAACAAAAATAAACACCTAAACTCAACATAAAAGAAAAACAAACAAAAAAAGACGTGTGGCACTCGGGGACTGCCGCGGTAAAGCTATTGCATAGCATTTTGTATCAACTTATGCAATTATAATTTTATTTATTTATTTTATTCATGCAGTATTTCTTTTTCTTTGATATTAATTCAAGTTACACTTTTTGAGCGTGGTGACCGAAAAGAAAACAAATTATATAAACTGTTGGTATACATTATTTCGTTCGGATCACTTATAAGTAAATTAAATCATAAAATAATTATCTAAAATAAATGTTAATAAACTAATTAATAAAATAACAAAACTCATAATAAACAATGTGTAATAGTTAGCTTATAAATAAAACCAAAGTGGCGTCTTTGTTAAAATTAGTTCTTTGTTGTATCACTAGATGGCGCCACCTATCCTTTAAAACGCACTATTGTTTACTCTCATAGACTTATATGGTCAAACCGTTGTTAATTAAAATTTGTATTCGCCTTGGACACGGTGTTTCATTTTGGTAACCACCTTGGGTTTTAACATGCACGGCCTTCAAGCCACACCTCCTTGCGCATCGGAGTGGGGAGCGTGAGGTTTTTTCGTTACGGAATTTCTGGATTCGGTCCCCGCGCTCAAGGCCCGCGATAGAAGCTATGCAATAGCTTAAAAAAAGAAATAAATTAACAAATAATTATGTCCTTCCAAACCCGTCTGCATGAAAATCCATCGCATCACCAAGCAGTGACTGCACTGTGTTTAGCATGACAGGAGGTGAGCCCGTCGCCGCTATAAGCTAAGAGCTGTATATGTCCTCAGCCTATATACGTCCCACTGCTGGGCACAGGCATTCCTCATGGAGAAACACATGAGGAGTATGGGCCGTTACACCACCACACTGGCCCAGTGCGGGTTGGTGGGTAGGAACAGTTATAATAGCGACCGGTACCAACGGATTAACGTGCCTTCCGAAGCACGGAGGAGCTCGAGATCACAAAGTTTTGATCACCCATCCACGGCCTGATCATGGCGAAGGTAGCTTTGTTTTCAATCGAAAGACAAAGCATACTAACCACTACGCCACCGAGCTCCTATATTAGGTTTTGCTGTATATGTAATACATACAAATTATTACGCCTATATCCCTAAGAGGTAGGCAAGGGTGCATGCACCCACTCTTTGTAATAGCTGTGCGAATTACATGTACCTGCTACCTGCAGCTTTTTTATTAAACATTAAAGTCCAAGTCAAAGACTGTAATAATAATTATATTTAGAGATTACAAACTATGAAAGTCTGTATACATATGACAGTCTTTATACAACAAAATGAAATAATTACGAATTCACAACAGTCGTACCTACATCACCAGTCTATTTGGGGGACGTCTTGGAGATGTAAATATACACCAATAACCAATATCTATCTTTGATATCTTGGTTTACCTTTAAGCGCAGATACCATAAAGTACTGCCAATAAGCCGTATATTTCAAAAGATACCGCGTCTCAGAAATGTATCGCAATTTTAAATCTAGATAAAAACAACTGCAACGACGAGACACAGTTATAAAGTGTCAGCAAGACAACACAGACCAAATTGCGAGTCGAAGCAAAAAATATTTATCGTACAAAGGTGATATTTTAAAGTTGCACCTGTGTCTTTTGCTGACGGTACAATAACGGTCAGCTTTCGATTCAGGGCGAGTCTTTTAGCAATATTTTAAATTCAGTTTAAAAAATTGATTTACTTGACAGACTAGATGGATGTTGGTGCCCTGGTAATGTATTAGTGAGAATTTACGAATACGAGTATCGTTTTGAATTCTGTTGTTGGTTAAGATGAATGCACAGCGATGTTTACAATATTTAGATATATTTTCCGCGCCATTATATTTATGTAGATTTGTGTTAATTATTTACGGGTGTTATTTAAAAGGTTATCGAAATTACTAATTGGGCAGCAACTCAAATGTTTTCTCTGTTGCCAAATTGCTTAATATATGTTTTGATGAAACAAATATTGTTTTTAAGGGTCATAAAAAATAACCTTAACCTATAAGATAAGAGGTAAGATAACTAGTGATCTACTGTCAAGTTATGATATGTTAGTTATAATGAGAATATTTTCGTTGTATTAATTGTTGGTGTAAATTGAAAGAAAAATAAAGCTGTGTCTTAAAAAACAAGTTATTTGGTTACACAGTGTATCACCAACAGTGACTATGTTTTCCAAATCTGAGCTGATCTGAGCTGATTGATGATTGCTGTGCTTATTGTTGTTACTGGGCCGAAAGTTACATCTGATACCGACTGACTCGGATAGAAGATTACTAAAATGGAACTTTTCATTCGCATTTTATTCGCAATTCTAAACTTTTCATTCGTCTCTTTAGTGTGATTTCGCCTATCATTGATTCCTCACTCAACAGACCACAGGGAATTGCTTCCGACTTTTTTCAGGTTTTCTTTCAAGACGTCAACCGATTGCCAGCGTTGTGTAAAAAGTTTAATTAGAATCCTCGCGTAGACAACACAATTACATTAGGTTTTCCTTGGCGCCGCTTTTAAGTGACGGAACAGTGCGCCTTACAAGAAAAAGATTAATAAGAATAATATATTTTAAGCGGCTTCAGCAGACGAATAGCGTCACTTTTCATGAGAGAATTCCGGTTCGATCCTTGTTGGAATCACAAAGGGTGAGTTTCCTAATCCGTAGTATTAGTTACCCCAATCCTGTAGGGAAGTCCCAGTAGCGTCCTGCGTCAAGTGCGTCCATCTGGTAGGAGAGCGTCCTCTGCCTCTCTTCCCTTCCACGCAGTCAGTGATGATCAGTCTTTCGAGACTGTCAGGGTCACGTCTGACTGTGTGTCCGAAGAACTTGAGGACTCTCTGTCTGCAGATTGTAAAGAGCCGTGTTTTAACATTTAGTTCCTTGAGGATTGACTCGTTTGTGCGGCGTTGCGTCCAAGAAATTCTTAACATTCTGCGCCACCACCACACCTCGAACGCGTCAATCCTCGTTCGTACACGATAGTCAGAAACGCATGGCCCAGGATAGAAACGCATGGCGGGAACTGGTGGCAAGGGCACCATAGTCACGTCCCTCAGTCATGAGGATACGACGAAGAAGAAGAGTTACCTCAATAGTTGAAATCTAGACCATTACCGTTAATGGAAACGCCAAAAATGAGCAGCGTGGTAACGGTTGGTAACTCCCTATCCTTGGGTATCGTAAAAGGCGAAAAATGAACTAAGAGCTGCACAACCATCCCATTACTTATAGCGGTGAGGGGTCACCACCTGTCACGCTGACTGCAGTCACTGATTGGTGAAGCGCGGACTATGGCAATGAACTGCTTTTGCGGTGCTTTTGCGTAGTCCCTGACTAACCCTTAGTGGATAAAAGTCGTGATTATATGTATGTTTGAAACGCCAAAATATGAGACGTCAGTTTGTTACTAATTGTTAAGTTAGTGATGAAAATTCGAAGCCATATTCATTAGTTGTGCTGCCAGCCGCCATTTTACAAATTCTAGCATCGTGTTGTGGATAAATTGTCTATGATTATTGAACTACAGTAATATTTGTAAATTCGACTATTGGGCGAGCTGTATCACAAAATCATACGTTTTCGCCATTGGTCCATATTTTAACCTACTGTAGGCCTAGCACGGGCCGGTTCCTTGTTCGCGCGGAAGCGAGAGGCAATGAGTAATTTTGTCTCCGGGAACTTTTTCTCCGGCCGTGCTAGGCCTTCTGGTCAACCTGACCACGGATCAAGAAACCGACGCTAATCTTGATTAAAACTCTTTTTTTTTTAAACACCGCTTGTATCTTCCTTACTTTCACCTCTCACCTCTCAAATATTTTGCAAACAAGATATTTTCTTACAATCGACTAGGTTTGCCGTGTACTTTTTATGCATGTGGCTCAAGAAGAGCTAGAGGGAACAAGAGCTACATTCCTAAATTTCAAGCACAACATATTTTACGCAAAACACAACATTAAAAATGATTCTGATATAAGTGTACAGGAATAATTGTTCCCATTTCTATGAAACGGTGATAGTTGTAACAAACATTAGAAATTATACAATAGACAAATAAAGCTGGCGGCAATATCATAAGCCTTCGAGAGCAAGGAGGGGCCGAGGAATTATCTAGCCTTACCGTGCACCCTCCATTTAAATTTCTGATTAAGTTTAATGCCAATTGTAATTTTCGATAAGCGGCGCTGACGAAACATTCGTATACGTGTTTGCGTTTTATCTTAAATTGTCTTGTCAAATTGATGAGATGTGTATTTCACTTAAAATTTAGGGGCAGCCATAGCTGGAGCTCGGTTGCGTTAGTACGTTTGACTTTCGATAAAAAACAAAGCTACCTTCGCCATGGTCAGGCCATAGATGGGTGACCAAAAGTGTGATTTAGAATTTCTCCGAGCTTCGGAAGGCATGCCGTTGGTCCCGGTCGCTATTGCAACTGTACTTGTAAGTAAATACTCAACTAAGTACTTATAAAATTAGAAGAAAATACAATCAATTCAGTATTTAGATACTACACTAAAATTAACGGCAAATTATAACGGTGTATCTAAGAGGATATTTCTTTCTTCTTTTTTGGTTGGTGGTAGAGCTTTTAAGCCCGCCTGGCTAGCTACCACCGTCTTACCTAAATTTGTCGCCATAATAACAATGTTATAAGCATTGTTATTGTGTTCCGGCAATCAAAGGTAAGATAGTCAGTTCCTCAGTTGTTGAGGATTACAGGTGAAGCTCGCTTCCACCTTCGGTCTTACTATCAGGTGAGATGAAGACCAAGAGCTTACTCGCGAAATAAAATAATATCTGACTATATAATAGAATAAATAAAAATATATATATATCAATAATTTAATTCAAATTCAAGCCCACATCTTAACTTGCACAAGTAGTGAATAGATCTTTAGAAGCGAAAACGAGGAATTGAAATTCAGATCACATACAAATGACGGATGATGTCTCGCGCAGCGATCGTACACGCAAATTGGGGCTATAAAATTATAATTTCTTCGCACTCTGTACGTGACTATGCTATAGCAGTCGTATGTAAGACCTGAAAAGTATTTCCTGAAAAGTCCTGAAAAGTAGCCGTGAAACAATGGTCCTTTTTCTATAGGTAATTCATCATTTGGTTACAAGCTGACTGCTTATTTATATGTTAGACTGAGTGCTTTAATTAGACATATAATAGTTTGTATTTAGAGAATATTTCTGATATTTGCTGAGTTATCAACATGATTGCTAGCAATATCTCTCTTTTTTATGCATAAGCTTCATTGTTATTTATAATCTGAACGTTTTCACAAAGTAACAACCAATACGGAAGAGTGAGGACGAAAATATTTTAAACGTATCTATAGCTTATAAAAATTTGTTCGTGTGAATCAATTACTACGTACGATTCGATTCTTAATTAATCTCCTCCAGTTATTTATAGAACGATAATTAAAATCAGTGATCTCGCGTATTAGCGCGTGATTAAATAATTTAAAGTGATCGGATTACATTTTTGTCGGTATTATGTTAAATTTAACAAGTTTTACGTCATAACAACGCATTAATGAAATGAGATGTGCGGCGGATCGACAGTTACGAATTTCCGAAGCTGGGGATTTGTCATATTAATATCCCTGGTCATTTCACGGATTACCATTGCACCTGTCACGCAGAGCGCATGTGCAGTCTCGGCAGTGGACCGCTTTTGCGGTGCTTTTGCCGAGCCTAACTAACTCTTAGGGGATGATAGTCGTGATTATATGTATGTATGTATGTATATATGTGCGATTCCCGTCCAGGCAGCGGTAGTCGAGTGGGGTCGGACCCGAAATCGCGCGAAGTCGAACGAGTAGTTCGTTCATGGAACTTGCGGGTTCGATCCCACCGCCTGTACCACTGAGTTTGAATAAAACTTATGTACAGTTCATTGTGAATATCGCTTGCCTCAAGTTGTGCCCGGTGCATGGCAACAGACTCGCCACCTGTTGCATGAGGACTTAACATACATCCTTACCTCTGCCTACCCCTTCGGGGAAAAGGCGTCATGATATGTATGTTTGTACTATTCCCGTCCAAGCTATTCTTAACAGTTTGAAAGCAAAAGAAACACAGAATCCCTATCCCTATACCTGTCTCTTTTTATTGCGGCAAGTCAGAGCTAGAGGGGACGAGACTTTCCGAAGATCGACAGTTGAGAATAAGCGCCAAAAGTTCTCGTCATTTTAAGGTATTAATAATAATGGTAATGGTTGTGTTTCCGTTTGTTTACGTGAACATTTCAAAAGGTTTAGAGCAAATTGAATTACTTACATTGATTCTTATTCCATATGCAAAGATCTGGAAAAAAAAAATTGTGAAAATTTTGTGCAACCAAAACCAAATACAGGAAAAATAATAATTCGAGGTCACAAGACTATTCATACAGCTGGGAGCAGACCCTCATAAAGGGGGAAACACTATACATATAGAATATGGGCCGTAATACCAACACGTTGGCCCAATGCGGATTAGTGTGTAGAAATGGTTGCAAATGACCGGGACCTTCGGCTTAAAGTGCCTTCCACTGAAATGTAAATGAAAATGAAAAAATTATGTGTTCTTGGCAAATAAATACTTACTTACTTACTTCCGAAATACGTAGAAACTCAAGATCACAAAATTTTGGGCACCTATCTTAGGACAGGATAAGGCGAAAGTAGGTTTGTTTTTATTTAACCACCTCCCTGGTCTGGTGGTTCACGCCACCGGTTGTTGATTTGGCAGGAGTTTTTCTGCTCGGTTTTGTTTGTGGTAGGGCTTGTAAGCCCTCATGGCTAGCTACCACGTCTTACCTTAATTTGTCGCCATAATAACATTCATACATAAGTCACGCCTTTTTCCCACAGGGGTAGGCAGAGATTACATCCTTCCACTTGCTACGATTCCTGCATATTTCTTTCGCTTCATCAACTCTCATTACAGTCCTCATACATGCTCGGTGATTTCGGGTACTTTTGACCTAGTTCTTCTCAAGAACGTCTTTAATTTGGTCGAGAAACGTTCGCCTAGATCTGCCTCGTCCCGTGTCTCCACTCACACCTGATTCATATATCCCTTAAACCATATTAACTGTATTATAAACATTGTTGTGTTCAGGAAATTAGAGGTAAGATAGTCAGTTCCTTAATTATTGTGGAATACAGGTGAAGCAAGCTTCACCAACCTTATGTTACTTACCATGGTGAGATGAAGGCCAAGAGGTTACCTGTCATATGTAAAAAAATATCGAACGTGTACGTTTGTAAAGTGTACGAAGCACCACGCTACCGAGCTCCTCCTTGGCCTATTTCTTTACCCTTTGATCATCATAGTTCATCATAAACAACATTCTAATACAGAGGTTTTACCTCTACCAATATATTAGGTCCTTACCTATGAAATTGGTGTTTTGTATGGAGATTTTGGGGAATTCTGCATTTTCCATACTAAAATTTTTCCAGTTTTCTTCACAACGACAAATCCAAAGATAATAATATTTGGCATCTATCATTAGACAAGCTTTAGTAATATGAGTAATATCACACTTCATAAAAATTATTTATCGTTTTTAAGTGAATGCAAATAAAATGATGTATTCGGGAGGCACTTAAAACGAGTTGTCTCCGTGTCCAATTTTAACACAATTAAACTTACAACAAATTATCAAAACAAATCAAAAGAGCTCAAAAATATAGTCTATTTTTAGACTAGGTAATTATTTTTTAGGAATACTCTGAATCTTAATAGTTACAGACAAAATACTAAGAGAGAAAAAAAACACCAATTTCATAGGTAAGGACCCAATAGTATCTTCAGTGACACATAATATGGATATGTGTGTGTTTACGTCAGTCGGAAAGTTTGTGTGAGGTTGGTACGCAAATGGAGCGACGCCCTGGGGACCCATCCGTCACGTGTATGGCTGTCTTCTGCGCCGCACTAGTTTAATTGGGACGTCGTAAATGTTGAAGGCCCTTGTAATAATAGATATAGTGGTAGTAGAAAAGCTAATAGCTTAATAATACGAGAGCTAGCATTTACTGTAAACTCTATATAAATTAAGATGCCGTTTTACTTATCGTTTTACTTGATAGACCTTCCCGGAAATTTTAGGGCCAATGAGAAAATCTTCGAAAACTTCTAGAGTGAGCAAGGAATATGTTATACCTATGGATTTAGCCGTATGGTCGCGGCTCATTAAGAGAATACTACCAATGCGTCTCTTCCCTTGGGTGTCGTAAAAGGCGACTAATGGACTTAGAACCGCACAACCATCCATTCACGCTGAGTCACGCTGAGTGCAGCTACTGCTTGGTGACTCTGGCAGTGCAGTGCTTTTGCGGTGCTTAAGCCTAGTCTCTGTCTAACTCTAAGGTTGTTATAATAGTCTGGATTATATGTATGTATGTATGGATTTAATTTAGGAATGAATTTTAATTATTCCACTAACTCAGCATCTTACGCTTATAGTAGGTAAAATGTATTTATACGTTATCCCTAACGGGATATTATAACCTCCCCACTCACTTAACGTCCTACCTGTCTCAACTTTGGCAACTCGGGAGCACAAACTTACTAGGGTCTAAAAATGGGCTTTTCACAAGCCTGGAGACCTTTGACCCCACTCCGAAAACTGCTGTAGCCATTTCACACATCAATATTGATTTAATGCAACATCCAATGTCATGTCCTTTTATGATAAAAAAAAGTATTCGAAATGACAGATATCGAAATCATATCCATTGAAATTTGGTTGGAGAGAAGAGCAGCTGTTCACAGTAATAGATTAATACGACGACAAGATACCAAATAACATGTAGCTGGTGCTATTCGCGATATTTCTGTAGCTATATGCTCTTTTCCCACACGCAATTTAAAAAAGCATAGTTAAAATACCGCGCACACTGGCCGTTATTGCAACATCCGAAATATTTGAAATTCGAAACATTTTAATGCGACTTCAACGCACATACACCGATTTATTTTTCTTCGGCGTAAAATCGTTTTTACGCGTTTTAAATTTTAATCTGTACTGGCCGAATTTGCCTCGTTTCTGTATCGGAATAGCTCAATTCGAGAGTTTTATATTTGTCCACGCGTTCGGAACAAATGAAATAAAATCTGTCAAGCGCGAGGCTGGCGGTCTTTGAGAATCCAGTATGACGTCGGCATTTTACGGTTTAAAGTCTGCAGATAATTTTAAGACTTCTTTGGAAGTCTTCGTGAAGGAATAAGGTCGATATTCGCGTAGCGCATTGTAGACAATTTTCGAATTAACCTTTTGTATATGTAACTTAAAATTTTCAAATTAATCAGAGGAGTTTTAGAATAAAGAGGTTTTCAGTAGAGTATGTGACAAAAATATTATGAACTTGATTGAATATCATGGTAATATGACTGTGTTGAAGGCATATAGCAAGAAAGATGGACACACAAGAAGACGGGCATGAATGGATCTATAAATATGAGGAAGCCCAAAAGATTTAATATATTGGGTTATAGATTACCTATGAAATTGGTGTTTTTTTTCTCTCTTAGTATTTTGTCTGTAACTATTAAGATTCAGAGTATTCCTAAAAATAATTACCTCGTCTAAAAATAGACTATATTTTTGAGCTCTTTTGATTTGTTCTGATAATTTGTTGTAAGTTAATTTGTGTTAAAATTGGATACGGAGACAACTCTTTTTAAGTGCCATCCGAATACATCATTTTATTTGCATTCACTTAAAACGATCAATAATTTTTATCAAGTGTGATATTACACATATTACTAAAGCTTGTCTAATGATAGATGCCAAATATTATTATCTTTGGATTTGTCGTTGTGAAGAAAATTGAAAAAATTTTAGTATGGAAAATGCAGAATTCCCCAAAATCTCCATACAAAACACCAATTTCATAGGTAAGGACCTAATATAATATTGAATAGTATGCAAAGTTTTTGTTCAGGACCTATTTATATTTAACACAGACGGAAGATGCCAAATATATTCCAGATTTTATTGCTTCCTGTAGTGCTTACAGGCATCGTCCGGGTAATATCAATATGGTTTACATTACAATGTAAGGTGCCTTGAGTCAATGCTATACCAACATTTAGGAAATAGACGGTGAATAATGCGTCCGCTTCAGGTACCTGTATTCAGAGTTCTCATCGTGAAATCATTTCGGAGGGACACCTGTTAATTTGTTGACGTCAAAAAACATAATTATGGTGTTATTGGAATGTTATCTTTAGTGGTCACTGATAGCAAATAGAGTTAGTCGACATTACTTACTCACATTATTCATCTCCATTCAGCGTTTTTCTATGTAAAACTTTGATTTTATATGAGATCTTTTAACCGCCTCTCTGGTCTAGTGGTTTACACCACCGGGTGTGATCGGGAGGTCCGGGTTCGATTTGTCGCCATAATAAAAATGTTTTAAGCATTGTTGTTTTCCGGCAAACAGAGGTAAGAAAGCCAGTTCCTCAGTTGTTGAGGATTACAGGTGAAGCACGCTTCCACCTTCCTTCCACCTTCCACCACCTTATCGTCACTTGCCATCAGGTGAGATGAAGGTCAAGAGCTTACCTGTCGCCTGTCGTAAGTAAAAAAAAAAATCTTGACGTGGCTGGATAGACGCGGAAGGCTGAAAAGGCTCCATACAAAACTGACAATTTCTATGGACAAACGCCGAATGCAGCTGAATAAGTGTGAGTTTTCCCTAAAGCACCATCTGGTTATAATATATCCGAACCTCATTAAAATAATTTGACGACTTCCGTGGTCGAGTGGTCTGTACGCCGGTCTCAAGGCGTCGCTATCTCGAGAGGTTCAGGGTTCGATCCCCGGTGGGGGCAAATGTTTGTGTGATGAATACAGGCATTTGTTCTCCAGTCTTGGATGTTTATATCTGTATTTTGAATATTTATATGTATTGATCTATTAAATATATTAATCCGTCCTTTAGTATCCGTAACACAAGCAGCATTACTTGCTTAAAATGGGGCTAGAAGATAGGTGTGAATGTCTGAAGATATTTATTTATTTTATTTAACAATTTATTGTACACAGAAAAACATAACAACGAAATGACAAATTACAAAGACAGTACAAAGGGTGTGGCCTATTCCTAACAGAAATGTCTCCCAGCCCACCTGCGATAGGAGATAGGTATGGCAAGAAACGAAAACTGTCGTGTGTACACTATATAACGACGACGACGTGTTATATATTTTTTTATAACGAGTTTCCAATGGTAACTACGTTTTTTGGTACTCCATATTGATGCAATATTTTGTGATTATTATCGCGTATGCCTGTTCATGCTTTAAGATCTTGGCATAAATCTTCAACCGTGAATTGTACATAAATCCAGTCAACACACTTTTACTGACTTGAAAATAGTTGAAAAATCTTTGGCATACCATCACACAAACAGCAAATCGTTGTATACACTTCATACGAAAACAGCTTTTATTACACAGGACATAGAAGCGGTCTGAAGGTCAACATGGTGTAGCTTAGTTAATATTGTCCAATAAAAGCAGCGGATCCCTAAACCGCTTCCAGGGAAGTGTGCCAACTAAAAAATTAATTGTGACTGAGTGGTCGGCGGCTCGGCGAATGGATGCTCACATAATTCCGAGCTGACTGTTTATAGATGGATATTTATTATGTAAAAAAAGTTTCGTTAACTCCTTTCTTTTTTGGGATAGGGGAAATCTAGCACCTGATGGTAGATGATGGGTCCATGGACACCCGCAACTCAAGAGGAGTCACAAATACGATGCAGGCCTTTTTGAAATTTAATTGCTAGCTCCTTTTTTATACATAACTATCTGTTGCCCGCGACTTCGTTCGCAGTTACTGTTACTTTTTAACTATCCCTTCAATTATCCGGAATAAAAAGTATCTAAGATGTTGACCAGGGATATAAGGAATCACCATGCAAAATTTTATTGAAATCGGTCCAGCCATTTCGGAGATTCGCCCGTACAAACAGAAAGAGAAACAGAAAATTTAAAAAATATTTTTTTGGTATTTTCCCTCTTTCTACATCCCCCTGGCCTGGTTTTAAGCATTTTTTATATGTACAGACATTCGATCTCTACATTTTTATTATATAAATAAAATACTTTTAGAAAGAGAGGATGTGACCCTAAGTTCGAACACGTAAAATGATGCTTATTCACTCTGCTTTGAAACTAGATCTCCACAGCCTGCAATATATAATGAATCTGATTTTATTCAGAGCTATTTTATTGTACCTTTATAAGTCTTTTTAATTCTACAAGACCTGTCATTTCGTCAATATGAAAACGTTGTTAGAAATATGCTATTTATTAATTATCATACACTAAAAGCAAGTAACTGGTTTATAATTCTAATTGTGTGTCAAGCAAATGTTTTCTTTATTTTATTACGGCTTTATTGATAAACTAAGAATAACTTTATGTCTAGTTTAACCAAAAATACGGCTTAGCAATATAATGCCTTATGACGTTGGGTGTTAGGTGTAATGTTGCTAAGCAGTATTTTTAGTTAAACAAGGCATAAAGTTATTCTTAGTTCATTAATAAAGCGGTTACTGTTTTGCAGAATCAGGGTTAAGGAATGCAATGTGTCGATCTTGCTGTTGTCAAGTTACAGTGCTGCTAGAATGTATATATTTTTATTCCGACCCCAATTCCCAGCAGTTTGTTTGTCCTCCAGCACACGATCGCGTAACAAAGCCCCCGGTATAATATTCAATTAAGTGTTTGTGTGTAAAGCTTATGAAATTGGCGCGTTTGTGCCTACACAAGTTAAATGAAACAGAAATTGTATACAGATTCTGCCGAACCAATTTTGATGAACTTATATCGTTGCCGTCTTCAAACATGATCGGTTTCCGTCGCAGTGAGAACTATACATAACAGTAAATATAAAAATATCGTTTAAAAAAAATTATATCTGACCTTCACGGTGGTTTCTGAGCCACGCCGGCGGTCGGGCGCCGGCCACACGCGCGCGCTTACTCGTCAGTGTATAGAAATCTGGAAACAGCGCCGACCAAACGCGCGCGTACCCTTATAAATATAAGGATAATCTCGCGCGTGTGCTGCCGGGGTGGCTCTGAAGCCACCCTCACACTTGTCAACTAGCCTTAAGTGCACTTATTGAGTAATACTATCTTGGCAAATGTATCGAAAATCAGTGATCGAAGACTGAAGAATAAATAATTACAGTTATCACACAAATAACTGTCCCCACAGGGTCTTCAGCTCGGAAACTTGGAGTCAGTGACACCTTTAATCTAAGACGTGGAGGAAAAAAGGAATGAGATATAAAATATTAAATTAGAAACATACATACTTACATATTAGGCCCTTACCTATGAAATTGGTGTTTTGTATGGAGATTTTGGGGAATTCTGCATTTTCCATACTAAAATTTTTTCAGTTTTCTTCACAACGACAAATCCAAAGATAATAATATTTGGCATGTATCATTAGACAAGCTTAGTAATATGTGTAATATCACACTTCATAAAAATTATTTATCGTTTTTAAGTGAATGCAAATAAAATGATGTATTCGGGAGGCACTTAAAAAGAGTTGTCTCCGTGTCCAATTTTAACACAATTAAACTTACAACAAATTATCAAAACAAATCAAAAGAGCTCAAAAATATATTCTTTTTTTAGATGAGGTAATTATTCTTTAGGAATAGTCTGAATCTTAATAGTTACAGCCAAAATACTAAGAGAGAAAAAAACACCAATTTCATAGGTAAGGACCCAATATAATCACGACTATTATCCCTTAAGGGCTAGTCAGAGACTAGGCAAAAGCACCGCAAAAGCAGTACACTGCCATAGTCCGCGCTTCACCAAGCAGTAACTCAGCGCGACAGGTGGTGAGCACGTTGCCGCTATAAGCTATTGGTTGGTTGTGCAGTTCTAAATTATTAGTCGCCTTTTACGACCCCTAAGGGAGGAAATGGGTGTGCAGTATTCTTTTAATGAGCCGCTACCACACGACTCTCCGGCGGCACGGCATTAAATTAGATAATAAATAATAAACCAAGATTACTGTTGAATTACTTGAATTTCTACTTCTATATCACATCTCAAGTACAACACCTTGGGCTACATAGATAACTCTTAGAAACAACACATTTAAATTAATAATGCTAAAGGATAATCTCGGGTTCAAAATTGATAATATGTCAAAGTATATTTTTTATTACATTCTACTCGAGCGGTCTTACGGAACAAATTATATTGATAGTCAATAAGGCATTAATGAGCTATGACAAATGAAGAACTGAATTATGTATAGAGCTGATGCAACTCTATTGGTGTAAGAAATTAAAATAGCAAAAGAAATAATTTGGCTATTAAAATTGTTTCGACAGATTGAAATAGGTATAAAATCTTAGTTTGGTTGCTAGGTGCTGTTAACACTTTTTATAACGTAGAAATTTTTTTAGCAGTTGGCGTATCTCAAACTGTAGATGGAATAACGAATATGTTAATGTCATATAGTCATATAACTCGTATTATGAGAACATGATTGTTTTGAGTGAAGGAAAGGAAGTGTATTTTAGAGCTGCCTAGTCTTAGAATAATCGGAAAGCCCGTGAGCTATGGTCTCAAGAATACAGTAATAAAGTAGAAATGCAGGTTGTAATTGAACAAGTAAATTATTTCTTGTACTTATATTTGAAGAATTTTCTTCTATTAAATTGGCTGGTTAAAGCAACTCTGTACACTTCCTTCAGTCACGCATTAAGAACTCATCCCGTCTGGCGTATCGGCACTCTTATTTTATCCCGAGATATGCATCGGGAGTGTCCCGCGTCATAAATAACCGGGACACCGGGATACTTTCGATTTTTTCTGGATATCTCTGAGGGATTCATATTTGTGGGACATAGAACTGCTACGTTATAGAGTTGAATAAAATCGTTTTAAAAAAAATTAAGAAATATATATTTTTTTTTACTGAGCACCTAAAAGCAAATAACAAAACCATATTGTAACTTTACTTAATGGCAAATATGTTTTTGAAATTGCCAATATTGATGTCATACACTTTACAACGGCATAATAAGATTTTTTATTTCTGTTCATATTTTTTTTCTGTTACTTATCTTTCAAGGCTAGCAATCAGACGTTTGTGACATTAACCAAGTAAAGTTAAAACTAATAAAGATAACTGGAACTGTTAAAAAGCTAGTTTACTTCCCTAACAACGTTACACGACAGCCACACATATGATCTTGTTACCTTTGTGGCGAGTTAACCAGCACCGGAAATTTAAAGTTGGGCTAACATAATTAAAACAGGCTTTGTGTGAAGATTATAGCGAGCCCCCAGTCTAGACGTCTGGTCCATTAATATTATAAGCGATATTGGTATGGTGAAGGCATTCATGGAGAGGTGAGCCACATGCAGAAGATTGTGAATGCGTTGTGACTTGTTAATAATTAAACTTTATATTTGACGAAGCAAGGAAACTGTTCTAAGGCACCGGAGTAACGGACCAAGATGGTAAGCAAGTAACCACTATACTATATGCAATAACCACAACAACAAAAGAAACACAAGTGTGTTCAAGTGCGTTGTGAAAACCTTCTAAAAAAGATTCAACGCACAAGAACGCAAAAGAAAAGAAGAAGAAAAAATGTTATTAGGAAGTAGTTAGGCAGCGTCACTCGGCTAAGTAGTGAGGTTAGTCTACAGTATTGTACATACAATCTATGCTAGTTATATCAAGAGAATGTTAAAATGACTATAAGAGATGGGATGAACTTTCGGTTGAATGCTTTTTCTAATATTTTAAAACTATTTTTGTAAAACTTTCTTGTCATGTCTAAAATTTAATATACGAGTATCTATAGACCCGGTGTTAAGTTTGCTTAGACGATTAAGCACGGCTTCATGGCGTATGATTTATTTATAAAAGGTATTTACGTCTAAAAATATTATGCGTTTCAAATTAACGGCATTTTAATAAGTAAGTATATTTATTGTTTCTTAATTAATTAGAACTTACTTTGGTTTAGGATTTATCTCGCTATAATACTCGTATCAGAACGCATTAGTAATCACTTAGTCTTATGTTGCAGGCAATTTTAGTATGGATATTGCAATTCAAGAAGGCGACTAAATGATTCGACTTTAGACTCTATCTTAAGGCGTTAAGATCGAAGCTACTCACCATCATAAAATGCAACAACTAAATCTATATTTAAAAAATACTCCTTATGATCTTGCTAAAATATGATATAAATATTATAATAGGTACTTATAAAATAAGTCTTACGAAACAACATCATAAAAGAAAGATCAAGTGACGTTTCTTAGATTTTTGTTGTTATTCTTTCATCTAATTAAAAGTTCGGGATTAATAACTTCTTTATAAGCAGTTATCAACTCCGCCTGCATCTGCCGGTGGGTTCATTAGGGTGTAATTAGGGGTAAAGTAACGCCTGTTCCTGTCGGTGACAACCAGTGACAACTCATGAAAGTTCCATGATATATTGATAGAAAGTAAAGGAGTATGCATACCTGAATTGAAAATATTTTGTTTCTCTGTACGAGCTAATCTCCGAAATGGCGGGACCGATTTCAATAAAATTTTGCATAATTAAAGGGTTCCTGTGGGATAGTTAAAAATCCATAGTAGCCGAAGTCGCGGGCAACAGCTAGCTTAAAATACGATGACTATAATAACACATAATATTTTGATTTCATTTAAAATTTTTACTATTATAGATTTAATAAAGTTAAGTATTATTAAAAAAATCTTAAGGAGAAATGTAGGTATTATGTATATTTTGATTAATGGGATGATAGGTATAATAAATAGCTAGAAAGATTTCTAATTATAACGTAGATTAACCTGATTGGCACAAAGCAGGGGTTAATATTGCAAGTAGGTCTTTACAAGTCATCTACAGACTGTACAAGCTCTTTTCTCTAACAAACTTCTTCTTGCCCTTTTCCCACTCTAGGTGGTGTCGGCACAACATGTCTTCTTCTTCTATTGTCTTCCATCACTCGTCAACTCAGCATCAACTTCTTTTATTCACATATCATTCTTCACGCATTCAATCAATCGCTTCTTTGGTCTTCCTCTCACTCATGTCCGTCCACATCCATGCTCAGTATCTTTCTAGTAATTTGGCATTCATCATTTCTCATCACATGTCCACACCACGTTAACCTACAGCTCCTAATCTTTCCTGTCACTGGCGCTTCTTTCAAACATCCTCTAATATACTCATTCCTGATCGTATCCATTCGTGTGACTCCACACATACACCGCAACATTCGCATCTGTGCAGATTGAAGTTTTCTTTCATCCATCGCTAACAAAGTTCGTTTGATCATAGCAATTTTCAAATACAAGTATAGAAAATTTTAATCTAGGTATATCCTGCTTGGGCATTATTCTAATAAAGTGATAGAACTTAAAAAAATTGAAATAGATAGAACTTAGATATTCTTTAATAACAAATTTACAATAGTCTACAATAATTATTATTAGACAAGTTTGTAGTATATTAGTGTAAAAGCGGCTTAAAGTATTAAAAATAGTTAAAAAGTGATGACACGATCATTTGTCGCCGTCTAATTTGAAATGGTGACAGCTACCTGGTAATGTGGAACATGTAAACTGTGGACTTTTAAAAAAATATACCATTCAATTTTTAATGAAATAATATCAGAACAAAAGAATTATTTGAAAAATATTGAAGAAAAAATAATGGATTGGTCTTTAATTGATATTTTTGCTAAATTCCAACCAATTAATTGCTAGTTATAACAGTTTATGATTTAATAATAAGTTTTTCTTAATATTCCTATTCCTATTTCCTATTTCCTAATAGTTCTTTAAAAGTTCTACAGCATACATATTTGGATGTGTTGAATTTTTTACCAATAAGCTTATTAAAGTAACCTGTTCCTACTATAAAAAAAATCTTTATTCCACAGATTAGAGGACTGCACCGTAGGGGTCCTTACACCAAGACATAACCGCCTGTCTGGTCTAGTGCTTGACACCACTGGTTCTTGTCACTGCTGAAGGGTTAGTGTATGTAGTTGGCAGGGCGACGTTCCGAAGTCACTGGCATTCATAGTCACACTACCGGTGTTATTATAGAAGTCGCTTAATTAACGCCATGTGTGGATAGACACACAAAAGGTTGGATTAATTCATAACTCATGTTTTATTTTTGTTACAAGTTATAATTACTATGGTCAGATATGAACGTCCGTCAAATTATAATCTTGGAACGATTCCTTACCAACTAATTATATTAATAAGACATATCTCTTAGAATAAATAAGGTATTAAGTTCTGTCATTGGCTGGTTTAGTTAGGTTAGTAACCTTGGTCCTCTAATTATACCTCTCTAATGGCCGGTCCACATACATTTCACTGGACATGGCACCTTGACATTTGTTACTAAACCTCGCTGAACGAAGATTGTAAGGGAGAAGTCGCACACGGCAGTTAGAATGTTTATTTATTATTTAAAACTTCAGTACATTTGGTGAACATGGCGGACTTAATGCCAAAAGCATTATAAGCAAAGCATTATAAGCATTTAAGCATTTTATTTCAACTTGGGATATAATATAATTGCAATTATCTTAATGTATGCCTTATATACATAACTTAGACAGTGTCATTTCCAATTTTTCTGCGTATTTATTTGTTCTTGAATAATAATATTTCTTTTTTAATAAAACAAAACTTTATATCAATAATTGAAAAATTACGTATAATATGAAAGTTCATCACTGCGAGCGCTTGTAGCAAGTACAACCTCAGTCCAAGCGCTGTGGTTCTAATCGATACAAGCGGCCGGATTCCGAGAGGAAGGCTTTTTATGAGAAGAATCTGACAAGAAATTAGCCACGTTTTAAAAATAGCTTATCAAATAATTATTGCCAGTAAATATTTAAAGGACATTCTCCATAGTTCAATTCAATAAACCTTAAGATCCACTCTTATTAATTAAATAGCAGAAAAACTCGTAAAAAAATGGAACAACAAAAATTCTCCCATTTATCTTGCAGCGCTTCGTTAAAAACATGATTTGCCGACGAAGTGGCGCATTATTTCATGCGCGGGAATTATTTGCCCCTAAAATGAGAACTCATAACAATAACAAAGGGACAAATAATTTCAAATAAAAACATAATGAGGGACTTTTTAAATTCCCCGGCGATTTATGAAAGGCACAGATAGATTAGATTGTAGGTCTGAGGAGGCAGCCCCCTGGCCAGCTCAGACGTCAGGTATAAGAAGCGACATATATTCTGGAACTAGAGCTTTTTCGTCCTTAGTACTTAGGTCATCTTTAAATAAAATTGATTTTGTGGAAGGAAAAATAAACTTGCTGAGTTTCTACCCGTTCTACTAATAACCTCCTAGTAGCTTATGACGTACGAATGGCCATGTAACGAGAAGAGTTATGAATATGAGAGTGGATGGAAATACAGGGCGAGTAAGACCGAAGAAGAGATGGATAAATTGTGTGAATGAGGACATGGCTAGAATGGGAGTGAATGTTGATATGTCGTGTGATAGGGGTGAGTGGAGGACTCGTTGCGCCAAGAATGAGCTTATGACGTACGCCGGCCTCAAGGCGTCGCCATCTCGAGAGGTTCTGGTTTCGATCCCGGGTGGAGTCAAATATTGGTGTGATGAATTCAGACATTTGTTCTCCAGTCTGGGATGTTTATACATATTTATCCGTCATCTAGTATCCGTAACACAAGCTGCGTTAGTTGCTTAAAATGGGGCGAGTTGATAGGTGTGAATGTCTGAAGATGAACGATTAGCATGAGACTACATACATACATATAATTACGACTATTATCCCATAAGGGTTTGTCAGAGACTAGGCAAAAGCACCGCAAAAGCGGTCCACTGCCATAGTCCGCGCTTCACCATGCAGTGACTGCACTCAGCGTGACAGGTGGTGAGCCAGTCGCCGCTAAAAGCTATTGGATGATTGTGCAGTTCTAAGTCCATTATTCACCTTTTACGACACCCAAGGGAAGAGATGGGTTGGTAGTATTCTTTTAATGAGCCGCTACCACACGACTCTTTAATAATACTAAATGAATAAATGAATTAAAATACCTAGATTGAATTAATAATTACAGAAAGTGGGGCGTCATCCACTCCACAGATCCCAGCGCTGCGACGACCTGTTCCTGAAGATGAAGATGCTCTGTATCTTCGAGGGAATAGCTTTGGCAGGCTTTCCGCTGATTCGCGCCTCGCAGATGACTACTACCTTCCTCGTGCGGGGACGGAACACAAAACACTTATAGTGAGTATGCCGGAGTCCTAGACATTGACACAACCTTGACTGACCCCAATCCCGTCTGGCATCTATAAACTGTATTCTTCAACAAAAAAAAATGAAAAAAAAAGGTTCTATTTTATGTGATTGCAACCATTGCCGCGAGGACGTACCTACGACTGTCGCAGTCCTTCTCTTGGAAAAAATGTAAATATTTTAAGTGACATTACTCGAAAAATTCATTTAAAAAACACGGGTCCATTCTCAGCATGACATTGGGAAGAGTGGAGTTTTTGTTGTAATATTCTAGTCCAAATAGCCTTGTTATTACCCAGCTGTGAATAAAATTGGATTCGTGTCGAGAACATAATGAATTTGTTACTGCATTCGTTTTGTTTCGAGACGTTCATTCTTTTTGTATGTAAATTAATATCGTTTATTTGAAATTAATTTCGTGTAGTGTTGTAATAGTTTCTTTGATGATTATTTTGTTTGTATATTTTGTTCCACAGATTCGTGTAAGTGTAATAAAGTATTAGATATAGCGTTCTTAATTAATTACTAGCTTTACCCGCAACCTCATTCGCGGTTTCTATGTTTTTCTAACTATCCCACAGGAACCCCTTAATTTTCCGCAATAAAAAGTATCTAAGATGTTGACCAGGGATATAAGGTATCACCATGCAAAATTTAATTGAAATCAGTTCAGCTATTTCGGAGATTAGCCCGTAAAAACAGACAGACAGAGAAACAAAAAAAATTAAAAAAGTTGGTATTGTCCCTCTTTTTACATCCCGCGGACTTAGTTTTAAGCAATTTTTTTTTATTAACAGATTTTTGACCTCTACAATTTTATTATAGGTATATGTATATAATAGGTTGGGGAAAAAGTTTCTTCGCATTTTTTATGAAAATTCAAAACATTTTTTAATGTAGTTTATTTACATTTAACTAAAGTATGTAGGTACCGTTTTGTTCGATAACTTTTTGCCATCTTGTAGGTAGGGACATGATCCCATTGCTATAGAAATTTTGGGACTTCTGGTCAAAATACCGCGACAAGTGGTTTTGGCAGTCCTCTCGTGATGTTAACCTGACACTGCCTAAAGAATTCTGAAGAGACCGAAACAGGTGGAAATCTGAAGGTGCAAGGTCAGGACTATACGGCGGATGCATTATCACCTCCCAGCCAAACTCTCTTAATTTTTGCTGAGTGGCTAAAGATGTGTGAGGTCTAGCGTTATCATGATGAAAAACCACACCCCTTCTGTTGATTAATTCCGGCCGCTTTCTCTCAACTTCTTGCTTTAATCTCATCAGTTGTTCGCAGTAGAGTTCAGAATCGATGGTCCTGCCTGGTGGTAACAGTTCATAATGAATAATGCCCTTCCAATCCCACCACACACACAGCATCACCTTGTTGCGAGTTAACCCGGGTTTCGCCACAGTCTGTGAAGCCTGACCGGCCTTTGACCACGACCTTTTTCGCACGTTCTTGTCGTACGTGATCCACTTTTCATCACCAGTTATCAGCTTCTTCAAAAATGGTTCGGTTTCATTACGTCGTAATAAAGAATCACAAATGAGTACACGGTTCATTAGGTTTCTTTCAGTGAGCTCGTGAGGTACCCAAATGTCGAGCTTTTTTGTGTACCCAGTTTTTTTCAAATGCGCCAAAACTGTTTTGTGGTCAATTCCCAGTTCTTCAGCTACGTCGTAACTACTGACATGCCGATCTTGCTCCACTTTTTCAAAAATGGCATCCATTTTATCTGTAATAGGGCGACCAGAGCGACGTGCATCTTTGACATCAAAATTTCCGGATTGAAAACGCTTAAACCAAATTTGTGCTACTCTCACAGACACTGCACTAGGTCCATAAACATCGCAAATTTTTTTCGCGGCTTGCGTTGCATTTTTACCTTTTTTGTAGTAAAATTTTAAAATGTATCGAATATCTTCATTAGATTCACTCATCTTGGTGGTACGAAAAACAAATGAAAATCACACATTTTCCTAATTTGAATTTGGAATTATGTTCTTTAAAATTTAAACTTTCAATGATACCAAAACCAGCCAGATACAAATAGTATAGCCAAAGAGATTTTATTACAAGTTTATTCATACTATAATGCGAAAAGACTTTTTCCCCAACCTAATATATTAGATATCGGCAATAGTTTTATGAACAATGATTAAAATACCATTTCTATTTCAATTATTTTGACTGGAATTCAATGCCGTACGGCCGATATAGGGAATAAATAAACTACCGATGGTTGCAACACCTAGTATTTGCATATTGCAGCGACTCTTCACACCTCTCTTGAAGAGTTTGTATGATATTGCTAATGTAAACTGGTAATCTAAAGTTGTTTTAAGAAAAACAAGATCTATCAAAATGGTCATTGTCGGCACCCAAAAGTGGTCACGTGCGCACCACTCATAACTTTATCACCATAACATTACACAGCACGTAACGTTGAAAAAGTGAGGTGATATCAATTATATCTCGATCTAGTTTCAGATAGACTCTGTTGGAGTTTGCGTGGGGGTATAAATATAGGCAGATGTACGTTACGATGTGAGTCGTGTGGTAGCGGCTCATTAAAAGAATACTGCCAACCAACTCTTCCCTTGAGTGTAGTAAAGGGCGACTTAGAACTGCACAACCATCCAATAACTTATAGCGGCGACGGGCTCACCACCTGTTTTTTCATTTATGCAGCCATTCGGACGCGCGTAGACCAGACGTTGGGTAGGGGTTTTCGGAGACGCGCATTTAGTACATGCATTGCGTCATCGCAATGCATGTACTTAATCTCTATGTAAATGTATAGCTGTGGTAAAATTCTATAAAATTGGCATCCTAAAACAAATCAAGCTTGAGATTCTTGATCCCACAGACAAACTGTGTAAATAGTTTTGTGGGACTTCTGTATTTATTTTGTAAACCAATGTTTGTTTAATAAATAAATAAATAATAATAAATCATCTAGGGGAAGCCAGTGCTGAATTCCGGGAAATCAAGATAAATTGACCTAACAGTATTACGGGCTTAAATACTAAAGATCCATTTCAGAAGGACCAAGGCTTTGGTTGTTTACGTTTGATTCGTCCCAAGAGGGTCAACTGCGTCACCTCCCTAACCCAACACATCAAAATAATATCCCGAGGAAATTCAGAGAGCTTGTTAAAGATATCTCAATTTAGTTTTGGATGATTATTTTGTGGCACCAACTTACTTTTTAGAGATCCCATAATTTATGATGATAGTTTTTAATTTTATTTAAGATGTTTATTGTGATGAAATTTAAATATTGATAATAAAAAAAATATCTTCTGACATTCACACCTTTCAGCTAGCCCCATTTTAAGCATTTAATGCTTCTTGTTGTGTTGTGTTACGGACACTAGACCATGGATTATATATAAATATCCTGAATATATATAAATATAAATATGAACATACAAGACTGGAGAACAAATGCCTGAAAATTCCGGGAAAACACCGGGGCTCGAACCCAGAACCTCTCGAGATGGCGACGCCTTGCGATCGGCATACACCGAGGAGACCAAATTTGAGATTTATTCAAGGAGCAAAATCTAAAATTAGTATTGCAAGCATCGGGTTTTCATTACAGAGCACATTGTCATGTCACATCTACATACACGCTGTGGTCCAAACTCTAGCTTCACTCGGTAAGTTTTACCCTCCGGGCAAAAGCCCTCCTTCAAACTTCTTTACAAAATTGTTTGGACGAGACCGAACAGTACGAAGCGGCGGAACTTTCGACGAGCCCGCACACGCGAAAACCGCATCTCAGGACAAACCCTTAAATAAGACATCCGGAGCGAACGTGAGGTGGCGATAAAGTTGATTTTTGCATGCAACACGAAAAAGGAAGAATGGAAATAAAATACTAGGTTAAATTGCCAGTACTTACACACTGACTGCCGAAAGATGTGTGAGACAAATACAGAATATGAAGCCGCGGGAAACTTTGAAACGGTTCGTCGATCTGTCAATTTTATGTCGAATCCACTTTGCATTAGAGCCCATTTTGAGCTGTCTTTTCAAGGGTCTATTGACGTTTCGTGTTTCCACGTGAATTATTGTGATCCAAGTATGCGTTGCTCTTTATTCCATTTTGTAGGGTGAATTTGTTTCGCGTGTCTTTTCTGCTTAATTTCTTTCGTATTTTGTACAACTTTGAGGTTGAGCTCTTGTCGAATTGTTCTATTTTTGTTAGAGTACATTTTCAGGCTTACATATATAAGTTTCTTTGGCTTACTCCGCTGGCTATGCTACAAGTTTAAAGAGTCTTTCGTGAAAATTAAGTTAGAAAATAGGAAAATAAGAATTTTCCAGCGACATAGCTTCGATAACAATTACCTTTACACTAAATTATTTTCTTACTTACAAGGCGGTTGTACTGGTAATTTTATATTCCCACAAATGTCCTACCTTCTGGCGTTTATCATTTGATTTTTCTATTACTACTTCCTTGTCTCTTTGGTATGACAAATATTTTCTAATAATTCAATTCAGGAATAACAAACAGAACAATTTCATACGAGTTATAACTATTCAATCTTGTTCAAGTGCGCTCCATTTTAGTGACATTTTTAAAAAGTACTCGTAATATAACTTGTTGATTTTTAGGATTATGCTATTTAAATATTTTTTTTACATATGACAGGCAATCTCATGGCCTTCATCTCACCTACTGGTAAGTGACGATAAGGCCAGGTGGAAGCGAGCTTCATCTGTAATCCTCAACAACTGAGCTTTCTTACATCTGATTGCCGGAACACAACAATACTTAAAACATTGTTATTATGACGACAAATTTAGGTAAGACGGTGGTGGCTAGCCAGACGGACTTAGTGGCCCTACCACCAACCAAACCGAGCAGAATAACTCCTGCCCCCGTGGGGAATCGAACCTGGACCTCCCGATCAACACCCGTTGTCGTGAAACACAAGACCAGAGAGGCGGTTATCTAATAATTTTCTCATAGTTATCAGATTTCAATTCCGTAATCTTGTAAAATGTCCTGTTGATTTAGAAAAATCTGATTCGAACTTGTGACTGACATCTAAAGGTATTTAAAATAAACTAAGGGTGAGTTTTTTAATCCGTAGTAACCTTAATAGTTAAAATCTAGACTAGTACCGTCAACGGAAACGCCGAAATGTGTGATGTCAGCTTGACAAATTGTTAAGTTTGCGATGAAAATACGAAGCAATATACATCACCTGTGCCACCGGCCGCCATTTTACTAATCCCAGCATCGTGTTGTGGTTAAAATGCCTATAATTATTTAACTATACTTAATATTTAAAAATTCGACTATTGGACGAGCTGTCATATCACAACATTCGTTTTCGCCATTAGTCCTTATTTTAAACTACTGGTCAACTCATAGATTTAGGATGTACAAGATATACAAGAGTCATGACCAAAAAAATATGTGTCATTGGTAAATGTCAAATTGGTTCGTCTCGTAGAACAAACGGGGACGCTATAGCCTCTTACTACTCGCGAAAACCTGATATGACTGTCATTCATTCGATTTCTCTTTTTCTCTCGGGTGGTTTGAACTTTATTAGGATTGCTCGCTCCCACGATTCATGTATCTTTTTGGCGTAGCGAAAAAAAATCCCAAATCTATAGGCCAACCTGACCACCGATCAAAAAGCCGACCCTAGGTGTTGTTACTAAAGTTCAATCTGAAGCTCAGCTTCAAGATTTTAGCTTCCAATTCATTTTTCACGATGAGGCAAGTTTATTAGTTCTTTGTTGTAAAGTGTTGAACTGATTAATTTTTATTTAACTCTTGATTCTAAATAAAGTCTATTTTTTCTTTCTTTCTTGCTTTATATTGGGTCCTTACCTATGAAATTGGTGTTTTTTTCTCTCTTAGTATTTTGTCTGTAACTATTAAGATTCAGAGTATTCCTAAAAAATAATTACCTCGTCTAAAAATAGACTGTATTTTTGAGCTCTTTTGATTTGTTTTGATAATTTGTTGTATGTTTAATTGTGTTAAAATTGGACACGGAGACAACTCTTTTTAAGTGCCTCCCGAATACATCATTTTATTTGCATTCACTTAAAAACGATAAATAATTTTTATGAAGTATGATATTACACATATTTTTTTCTTTATTTTAAATATTTTTATTTTTGGATTTGTCGTTGTGAAGGAAACTGTATAAATTTTAGTATGGAAAATGCAGAATTCCCCAAAATCTCCATACAAAACACCAATTTCATAGGTAAGGACTTAATATTAGTCCTCTGATAGCTATTACGCTGTACGTATACATCATTATCATAATTTTCAGCCTGAGAACCCACTGCTGAGCATAGGCTGCTCGATCTTATTACATCATTCTTTACGATCCTGAGCCAAGTTATTTATTTATTTAACTGTTTATTGTACACAAAAGAAAAAATTTGAATAATTGATCCATGTGTGGCCCGCAACTCATCGAATATCTTTCTTAGTAGGTTTATATATTATTTCTTAGTAGGTACTGTTACAGTACTGGCTGATAAAGTAGTCATGGCTTATTATTAAAATATTTGTCTACAAGATTTACAAGGTCAAGGTCACTGTTGGCTGTTCTAGTTACAACTATCGCTAAGTCCGATTTCATTGTTTTACCTTCAAAATGCAAATAGGCTGCCAGTGTCGTGAGAATGAAACGGTCCTGGGAGCTCCCACGTTGGTTCTGCTTAACCCCGAGTTAACCCTAAACGGGTAGATACGGAACTAGACAACACCACAATTAGGTAGCTGGAACATTTCTGACGATTTCCGAATCGATTTAGAATCGGTTAGGATCGATTAAGCTATTCTGGTGTGGCCCACGTTTATTGTCAATCGTTTTTTTAAGAGGTGATAGGAGAATACATTTTTATGCTATTTTAGGTAAATATTAGAAGAGATTTTTACACAGAGATTTTTACATTTTGATTGAAAACAATATTGGCCATGGTTAGACCTTGGATGGGTTGGGATCTTTCTATATGATCTCGAATTCCTCCACGCTTCGGAAGGTACAACTCATTGGTTCAAGATGTTAATGCGTGCGTTCATCTTTCCTGGTGGTGCTATTACGGCCCTGTTTTTCATTTTCTGTGTCAGCACATGATGCTGGCATCTACGCTGTTCTAGTTTCTAAGCAAATAATTATCGTTTTTTAAATTCGTTACTAAAAGTAAATTATTTATAGTTATTTAAGTATTTATCTCGCCTTTCCAAGCTTCTTCATTTTGGAACCCTAATTTCGTTAGTCCAAAAATTTCAGATTATTATGTAGTTGAGTTCTGTACGTAAGCGGTAGCCGAGTTGGGACGGACGGGACATTGCGAATATCCCTTGCCCCACATGTGGACTTAACCTATCTGGTGAAATGTAGGTATTACACCTCTCCCTACCACTTCGGGGAAACTGCTGATAAATGTATGATAAATGTTCTGCCCTGCCTACCTTAATTACGAGTGTTGAATGCCATTATACATTCAGACCAAGCCTATGCGATTCCCACTAAGAGCCCCGCGGATTGTACACTTTTGTTGTGTAAAAAAAGGCGAAGTTTTTCACTGTTTTTAATCTGCGTGCCTTCACAACTCCCTTCCTTTCAGCCGGGGGCCATTTTAATCTGTTTCCCTGTACACGGACAAACAAACAAAAAAACTCTCTCACCGTTCGCAACTACAAAGTCATTTAGCGAAGAATTAACTTTGAAATCTGTTTAATTTTCGTTGCCTTTTTTCCGTTGGAGCTATTTGCTAGATTTGAGACTTTCAATTTGCTTCGCTTAATTAAGCTGTTTAGTTGGATGCTTATTACTAACAAGGAATTTAATTGTTTCTTTTAATTCATTCTTAGAAATAGAAAATATGTAAGCTAATGTAGGTTTCATAGCTGTGGTCCTATAGAACAGGTCACTCCTGTACCAGTTACGTAATTGGAATGTTCTGTAATTAGAAGTAACAATTTCACAAATTTTTGTATGGTTTTTTAAAGTATTTGTATCGGCGTTGGCTAGTTGCACTTATTGTACGTTGCTAATATACTTCAAACATAATGCCTATATTGAAAAACAATCCACGTACGTACCTGATACAGGAGTGACCTGTTCTGCAGTACCACAGTTAATCTGATTATTTTATGATTATAGTCAATAAAAATGTTTTCTTCTTCAACTCATAAATTCCTATTTTTAGCTTTGTATTCGTCCTACATTCTTACAATCTTACTTTATATTTTATCCTTTACCACAAAATAGTAACAGAAATTAGTGCTAATACCCAAGAATTTTGTTCTTTATGATGGATGCTAAACTCCCATACAATAGCATGATGAAATGATATGTCTCGATCAGTAGGTGTTCCTTCTCATTCTATCACTTTAATTAATGAGTTTGACATTTCGTAGTAAAGCTTTCTATTACAACTAATGACGTCCCACAAAAATACACACAAATTTCTCAAACAAATACTCTCATTTAATATGTGAGTATTAACTCACCTGTGAAATGATAAGGTACATCCAGGATACCACTCACTTACACAATATAAAACAACGCACGTCATCACCAGTTTTATAATTTTTTATTTAAAATAAAAAATACAATAACAAAAATAAAACAAAAATTAAATACAAAAATTTCTAAAAATTTTCAGTCTAGGCGTCAAAATGGCGTAAATAGGACAGGTGAGACAGAAACTATGGATAGAAAGAGAGGAAGAGGATATCCCACGGATAGCCTTCATTCATGTTATTGTATGGGAGTTTGGCATACATCTTATAGTACAAAATTCTTGCTAATATCCTCCCTAGGACCTGCTTAGCGCATTTTATCGTTAAAGTGTCCCAGTCCGTCCATTTTAATAACATTTTGGTTAATGCTTCGGGAAACATTCCAACGTGTACTATGGTATAGTCCAACCAGTTTTGGTTTGTCCGAAATGTCGCCATCAATAAGCGCATCGCCCGCGGCGCACATGCTCGGCACTCTAAACCATGGGTGTCAGATCAAAGAGATCAAGTATTTTCTATGGAATTAGTCGTTTAGGGAGCCGCTGGTTGTTGTATTAGGGGCGCACAGACATTTTGTCACTTTTTATCGTGGTTAGCTTTACAAATAAATATAAAATAGAACACTTTAAAAATAATAGCAATCAAGAAATTGAATTGAGTAAGCTATTGATTGAGAATGAAAATTATTATTGTTTATTAGCTTAAAATTATCCATAAAAATATCTGTGAAGTTAAGAGATCGAGGAATGAAAACAGAGTTCAGAAAACTGTGAGGTATCCAATGGAAACACTTGATTGTTTTAAATGTCCAGAAGGGTAAAAAAACTTAATTAGATATACTATCAGGATAAAAGTAGGTAAGTAAGAATGAGCATAGGATTTGCTCGTAACTCAACACACAAAAATCGACACCCCAATGTTCAAACTCAAACTAGTCATTTAATCAAATTGGTATCATCAAATACACTTTTGACAAGTCAAAACAAAATAAATTATAATTATCCTAAAATTGATAATACCACTACTTTTTTTTGGCCTGTTCACTACCGGGAGGCCTTGAAAACTACCGGGAAACTCTGCAAGGGTTCCATCCTCCCTTTACATAAATATGTTCTATAATCAAATTAAATTTACGTGTATTATACAATACCGTTTTAATCAGTTGTAAGCAGTGAAAAACACTTACTTGGTAGCAATACTGGCGAGTATACGGTTGTCCAGCCGCTCCGAGAAGGCGACTGTGTGACGGTTCTCGTGTATGGATAAAATCCACCGAACAAACCATACTTCCTTGCAATTTATATAGCTAGGTTTATATTATATTACACAGGGCACAAAAACTAATGTTCTATGTTCACACGAAAGCTTATACCGAGTTTAAAATATAAATTTTATAAAAATAATTGTAGGTACACGAAAAAAGGCTTAAATTATGACTAATTTCAAATTTCGAACGCAGTATCGCGCTCTCGTCAGGCCGGGTTTTCTACAGACTAAAAAACTTTGATAATCCGACACGCAAAGAGGTAACATGTAAAAGGGCAAAACATCGGCTTTTTATTTTAATTAATTATCAAAATTGTGATTAATTGCCAAGAAAACCGGCCAATAACGGATCTTTCTTAATTGTATTATGATGCAGTATATTTTTAAGTATTAAACTGAAGGTAGCAACGCCCCCGTAGTGACACAGTTTTTTTAAAATCCAGCAGCTACCCGTATTGTAAGTTTTGCTGGTTAAGTCATGAATCCTCCTAACTAAAGACATACAATCTGATTCAAGAATCTTGACAATTTATTATGAAATATTACACTCTATGTGGAGAGTTAAGTTGTTTTATTTGCTGAAAACAAGCGGAACGTTTCAAAGCTGGGCGTTTTGCGCTTAGAACTAAATGCCAGTAATACCTTACGGAGCGGAGAGCTTCACGGCTCTTTACTATACACCGCATTGTGCGTATTATTCATAAAGGCGATTTGCATTGCAATTATTATTTATCATTAATATTCCTTTATAAATATACATCTCTGGTACTTGAGCATCGAGTTCTTAATTCAAAGTGGTTTTGGGGTGTTTTAGATGTTTCTGTGTAGGAAAATCACGATATCTGAAGGCTGGTTTCAAGTTCCAATTTTAAGACTAAAAAAATATTCGTTTCGTGCCTCCAAAGAAGGAATAAAAAGAAAACAAAGAGGAGTTTTGGCGCCATTCAACTATTCCGGACATGATTCTTATTTCAGTGATTGTAATATTGTTTCGGAGAGGATCTTGTTGCGCAAAATCAGTGTAGTTTTGTGTAATAAGTGTCAATAATGATGAGCAATATTTGAGGATCATTGAAATAATCGTCATGTGGTTTGAAAAACAATGGGATTTTTATCGTGGTAATCCACCTCATCGAAGTAGCACCACAGTGTCTGCTATCGATCGTTTGACGCCAAACTCTCCCAAGATGCATTGAAATGTATTACACTTGCATTTAAATGCAAATACTGCTCCGTTTCCATTGCCTTCTCTACATGGGAGAATTTTACAACAACAACAAAAAAGAAAAGAAAGAACCGTTTAAGCGTAAGACAAGCGTAATTATGAAACAACTGGGCCTACTTTTTTCAAATAAGTGATACAGACAACAGCAGAAGTAGCCCATCTCTTTTGTACTGTGTCATATTTTCCATGTACGACATTTTCCTAGACACGTCATGTCATTTGTTTCGAAATTTAATTCGACTGCTTATATGGTCGCCTACTTTTGTTGACTGTGCAGGCAATATTTTTTTGCCTTTTTTATTTGTACGTAGTTCAATATATTACACCAAAACTCCAAAAATATACCTTATCGTCCATGACCATAGATTAAATATCGTTCAGGCACCGCTTTCATCGAACATATGATTTATTGCCACCTTATTCAACGATTTTAATACCATCTCCCTAATTATTATGCACCCTGACACCCTTCCTGTTATTATCAAATATTTTCGCAATTCAAACATCCCCTTGTTTGGCGAAACAGTAACTATAGGGACAAGCATTAATATTGGAAATATGGAACTTGATTTATGGTGAAACCAGGCTGGAGGTATTTATCTTGAATTGGAAATCTTAATACGCACGCTATGTTTAGTCAGGTAGAATAGAAATTGCAATGGAGGTTGTGTAATAGATTCTGCTCTTTGCTTATTCAAGCCAACGTTGAGAAAATTAATGCAGTAATTAAAGTTAAGAGATATTTATCTGTCTATCAGCCTATTGTCGCCCACTGTTGGACATAGGCCTCCCCTAATGATCGCCACAACTCGCGGTCCTGAGCCGCCTGCATCCAGCGACTCCCTGCGACCTTCGCCAGATCGTGGGTCCACCTTGTAGGGGGCCTACCTACGTTGCGCCTCCCAGTACGTGGTCGCCACTCGAGAACCTTTCCGCCCAAACGGCCGTCAGTTAAGAGATAAATAAAAGTTTATTATATTATATAACCTCGTTAGGTGTCGGCGACCAATCCATCTCTGTCCTCGGGTGTCGTAAAAGGCGACTAATGGACTTAGAACTGCACAACCATCGAATAGCTGACCACCGGTCACGCTGAGTGCAGTCACTGCTTGGTGAAGCGCGGACTATGGCAGTGGACTGCTTTTGCAGTGCTTCTATTTAGTCTCTGACTAACCCTTAGGGGATAATCGTCGTGATTATATGTAGTAGGTTGTCGGCGTAGTGGTTCTATCTATTTAGCACCGTAAAAAACCCACTTGACAGTAATTATTCAAATTTGAAAGAAACAAGATTGAATTGTAAGTTTTCCATTTTCACCTCTTCAATTAAGAACAGAAACATACGTAATTATTAAATGTAAAGTAACTTTAAAAGAAAATAATTAAACTGGGAGAGTTCTCGGGTTCTCGAGTCTGCTCATGACAACTCGATAAGTTAATTACCTTCCCGTTACGCCTATTAATAATAAAACGCAATCAATTTTGAAAGTTTAATGTGTACGAGCAAATGTCGCGGCTGCGGCCATATTTCTGCAACTCTTAACTTTTAATTACATACCAATTTATTTGGTACAGTGTAGAGGAGAAGGTGGCGTGGTGATACGCTTTGGCTTTCGATATTTAAAACAAAGCTACCTTCGCTTTGGTCAGTCCTTGGATGGGTGATCAAAACTTTGTGATCTCAAGTTCTGTCCTTGTCGCTATTGCAACCGTTTCTACCAAATAATCCGTATTACGCCTGCAAGGTGATGTTTTGACCGGTTTGGTTATTATTGTGTGGTTTCTATAGATAAAAAACATTTACAAATAAATTCCACGGTCACAGAGCATAAGAATTCCACGATACTGTCAAAATATATTGCTCCTTGGATAAAAATTATGGAAAAAAGAAAATCCTTTTATGGAAAAGAGAACAAGATTCCATTTTTAATAAGCAATTTAATGAATAAAATATACAATTAGCTAAGGATGATGAATGAACTCGAATGAAGGACGCGTGCTCCGTATTTGGCGAGTTTTACAATCAATTCTTCAAGTATTATTTTGATTTATGACAGTGAGTGAGTATGCTAATATTGCGTATCCCCCCCTACAGTGTGATTATTGCTTATCGCAAGGGCTTTCAAGTTATGCTGTGAACTATGAAGATTAATAGATGTTATTTGGTAAGGAACAACGTTATTAATCAATTTTAAAATAAATATAAATGAATTAAGAAGAGTTTTATGTCGAGAGCGGCATATTTAATCCACGGAATTTAAAGAATTCTGAAAGACGCGAGGGATTCAAGCTGCCCGAGATTAAAACACTTTTATTCCCGAAAAGTATACTCTAATACACCAACTGTAGCAACAAATAACTAGTAGTAAAAAGATGAGGATTCATGATAATCATGTTGGTTATGCTCGAATCCAAATCATGTTGTTATTTTGTTGTTATTTTTCTTTTTCTACAAAAAAAATTAAAACAGACAAATACAACAAAACGACCGACAGCGACCAAAATAACCAAAAACGACCAAAACAACCAAAAGCGACAAAAGCAACCAAAAACAACCAAAAGCCACTGAAACAACCAAAAACAGCCATGACTCGGAATTGAGCCGAGCCTCTTCTGGTTAAAACTTATTAAATAATTAATTATTTAGCTGTTGCAATTTAGCTAAACTTAACCAAAATGTCGCTAATATAAAATTTCCTGATTATATTCGCTTTTCAATGAAAAGTGCACACAATTACTGAAATTCTAAAGACTAAACCAGGGCCAGGCTCAACGTTATTATAATAACATTATTCTAATTTCAAGTCGGAGTCTTAACAAACGAAATTCTCAACGGCACTTACCCTATTACGCGGCATTTAATGAGAATTGGGGCTCCTCAAAAATCAAGGAGACCAGAATTAAAAGAATTTGCCCACTCACGCAGTCAATTACAGGCCCCCGGGAACGAAATATGGACCTTATCCGAGATGTATCAGAGATAAGCAGCAAGGGAGCTGTTACAACTCACTATTGTTCATTTGAAGACTCAAATCTAGAAGGAGCATTGTTTAAATTTCAATAGACATTAAATAATATTTTTGGATAACTCAATTAATTAACTTAGGAGATTTTTTTCTGGATAGAATTAAAAACGAATAAAAGCAACGCACTCGGAGACGTCATGTAATCTAATGTTCAATTGTTCAATCAAAAAAATCGTCTTTTGCAAATATCTGCATTGAAATAAGTGTAAACTTTTGTTATTAAAAGAGTAACACTCAGTTGCACAAAGATTTTTAAGGACGACATGTGTTAATGAGACATTAAAACTTAAAAGTTCATTAAAGTTAAGGTTGTCACACAAAACAGTTTTAGCTAATGTCTCTTTAGCATTGACAGGGTGCTAATGTCGTAAGACTACGCTAAGGTGTTCTTTTGACTCTTCGATAAATAAATTTAATGGAGCATTAGAGATAATGCTGACATTAAATTTTAAAGTTCGTTTCTGCAACTGGGTGTAAGACATGATATGGTCACTCAGTAATAGTAGGCTAAGTGTATGAGGAGACAAGAAGATTCTTTGTTTTAGCTGTTTTATAGTTAGTTTTCCACATAAAAATGGATGTTTAATTAGACTGATAGTGTGGAAAATATTTTATTGCATACTTCCATACTGATATTATAAATGCGAAAGTAACTCTGTCTGTCTGTCTTGCTTTGGTACACAGATAGTCTAGAGCCTGACAAAGGATATGTCTGTTATCAATATCTGCTCGACCGAGTATTATGTACCATATTCCGTCAAAATGTAATTTCATTTCGAATTTATTATTTATTATTTCTTGGCATAGTAAAATAATTATTTTACAACAGAGATTTACCATGACAACCATTAATCAAATGACACTGACAAGAAATGCTATGTTCATAATTTTAATCTTTAGAAGTTTAATTTCAACTATTAATAGTCTAGTGGTAGGAATGTTATGTTAACCATTTTGTAAAAAAACAATGCTGTGTTAATTTACCAACAAAAACTTCTTGTCGACTTTTTTCCGGCGCTAAATCATTAGCCACTCGTACGACGTTGCGGGCACAGATAGTAATTCCATATTCTCAAGTGCTTCAATAAATAGACAATTATTTATGACACATGACAGTGTACAAACTCAAGTAAGAAGACAATAGCAATATAGGCGACCATATTCCCATGATCAGTGAAGTCTTTCGATCGACTTTATCTAGTCTTTTTATCTTCAGAACACATCCAGAGATCCTTACATCCGCAACCAAAAGAGGGTAGCCACAACTACTGAGGAACACAAATGAAAACATAATGATAATGCAGAACCATTTAATCAGAACCCCTGTCATGATCAGCCCTAGTTTTTTAACAGATTGCAAGTTTGAAGATCTGTTTGTCAATTAAAAAACGGATGGACGAGTTCAGGAGAAGAGTATAGGCTGCGAATGTTGTCCTTACAGACCTATTCATAACTAGATTGATTAAGTTTTCATAAAATTTTACATAACGTATTTTTCGAAGCATGAAGGAATAAACAATTGTTTTGATCACACATACTAACCACATGAAAAGTTGATCTGTTTTTAATATTGAATAAACAACTTAAGCTTTTTAAATTTTTTAGTCAGCTTCTACAATTGATTCTTTAGCAACGTTAAAATTTTATTATGAGTACACAATGAAAAATTTAAGCGCATATAAGAAGGATTTACTTTTGTTCTTAATGTTTGCGATTTATCTATTGAGGATAGATGTACATCTACCTTCATAACAAAGAGTATTTTTAAACCTTGTTTTTCGTGGTTTGAGCAAACATCCTTACAACTCACAGTTGTGGGAGTTAAAATATCTTCACCGTAATATTAGATTTCAGTCTACTATTAATTTCCGATTGTTTATACGCAGTTGTAAGGTAAATAGACAATCGACATGCTTCAGAAGGCATATTTAGCCGTTGGTATCGGCCGCAGGTGGTGGTGGTGTAACCGCCCATACTCCTCCTGTGTTGCTCCATGAGGAAGGCCTGTGCCCAGCTGTGGGACGTATATAGACAGAGAAGGAACACAAACAAAGAGAAAGTAACAATTTATTAACTTTGACACAAAACACATTATAACCATAGCATTACTATCAGGTGTGTCATAGGTTTAGAGTGAGTTGAATTTTATCATTGTCGGCATTACTAATAAAATTTAATTAGTACCAAAACAAAATGACTAGTTTGCAAGACGATTTTAAATAAATGCTAGCAATCTTTATCATCATAATTACAATCTTGTCCGTTTTGAACACTATGAACCACGGAGGAACTCGAGATCAAATAATTTCTCGACAACAAAACCAAAAAATATCGCCATTTGAATGTTTTCTTGTGAAGAATGAAGCAATGAATCATAATGTGGTTCTTAAAAGGGTTCTAACTACCTATCACCAGACTCAGTGTAACAGTCAAGTACTGATAACGGAGTAAACAGATTCAATTAAACATGTCTCCATAACTCCGTACTAAAAATGGTATACGGAACCCTCATTCTGTCAGACAGGGAGTCACCCCCGCGGACGGATGACGAGTGACTTCCGTAATAGAATCATAATATAATTCAATTAATGAACGAGCTGAATGGTGTCTGGCAAATTTAATACGTCATACCCGGCGCGACAGACACAAGAACATAATGGGGAGTATTACGGGTAAATGTAGATCAATGTTTTTTGCGGCTTTTATGCAATCATAGATATGGCAGTTTACGCTTGAAGAGACGCCAACATACGCGCGTCACCTCTGCTCATAGAACGTTACTAAGCCTACGGAAGCAGCGCTGATATGAATAAGTTGTTAACAGTGATCTATAGTTGACAATCTAACCAAATTATATCAAACTGTAAGCTCATTGAGGTTAGTAAATTGATTACATTTAACGATAAAATAGAGTGTGGAATCTAGACACAGAAATGGAATGCGACATCAATAAAATAAATTAAACTCCGTTCTGTTTGAATATCGAACAATAGACAATCATAAGGCAAAAATGGCGCCCACGCGCTCTTTTTTATTATGCCCAATAACGTCATAGACAGACTTCGAAGGAGGCCGATAATCATTTGGCGATGACTGGCCACTTCTGGCTCCTTTGATCGCTACGTCACCTGTCACAACGCCGAATTGCCTTCAACGAGGTTCGATATATTTCTCATTATCTATGTTTATTTTATCTAGGACCTTAAAGCGAGCCTTAAAGATCATTATGGCGGGTCCATTGATATTGTGATACGTGTAAGTGATTTTTAGTAATCCGTTATAGAACGGCACGATATTAAATTCTTTGCTTGTGTAGCTTGGCTAGTTTTTTATTACACGTATTTTTTTTTGAATAATCTCCCTATTAATGGACGCTAAAGGGAACTGAGCCCATAACAAAATCAAAATCAAAAATAATTTTATTTCATAGGCCAAGTTCGGCACTCGGTCAACATTTTACAATATTATGCATTTTACAAATAAATAGTTTATTATAAAAAATATTTTAAAATAACAGTATTAAATTATACCATTGTATTAAACTTCATTACAGGTACTTCGTTGCCTGTGGTTGTAATCGATACAAGCGGCCGGATTCCGAGAGTAAGGCTTTTCGTGAGAATAACCCGGCAAGAAACTCATGAGCCACTTTTTTAAATAGCCAATCATAAAAAATTTTGTCACTTTTAAATATGTTTTTACATTATTTCTTAATTCCTATCAGTCCATCAAAATAACATGCATAAGATAACAGTATTTATTACATAACTATTTCCATTTTCACATTAACAGCCATGTCTTTCGTAATTATGTCTTCAGTAATTAAATGAATGAAACATCATTGAATGTTTGTATTGTATAATTACGGAAACTAAATTTAAATACGCAGGTAAATGTTCCAATGAATTATCTAAAAAAAATTACATTATTTCTAACTGTGACTCACAAAGATTTCCCCTGTTAAAAAAACATAAAAAGAACAGTTAGGACAATGTCGGTGATCTTGGAATTTCCTTGTTCGGATTGTTCGGGTCCTTATTGGAAAACTTTTTAGCTCCCAGTGACCGTGCAGTAGATATAGATAACACTGTTGAAATAGTGAAACCTACTTTTGAATTTCGAATTTGGAGTCTTTTTAATTTCTTTTTAATCTCAACTTAAGTTTGGGCAATACGTATTATTTTTCTTCTATCTGTGGCATTTCACTTTAGATAACGTCTACTTGGAAGTTTAAGATTTTGAATTTCGGACGCCCTTATTTTTTAAATTGACAGTTATTTATACAAATACAAATCATTTATTCGGGTAAGTACGTAATTACAATTTTGATGAGGTACATTATACATAATAATATACATGTTCAAGCCAGTTTATCTATATAAAATTAAATAGCATGCAAATATTAACCATCATTATCTAGGTAGGTACAATTTAAGGGTTAAATTAGTCAAAAAAATCTTTCATGTTGTAGAAAGTCTTGACTTTAAGTTGTAATAGCAACATTATCGTCACGCCCACCCACACCCACATTTCGCCAGATATGTAACAGGTCACCATGTAACAAGTGGCGCGCCTGTTGCCATGCACGGGGCACAAAGGTACAGACGGTGGATCGAACCCGCGAGTCTCGCGGTCTATCCGTCCCAACCTCAGAGTAAACAGAACTGGAGTAGCCTTTGTCTAACATTCCCCTCTGCCAAATGCACAAGCATCGGATGCTTGCACCTTTAATAAAACTAGTTGAGCCGCCATTTTGACAGCCATAACATTGTAAACGTTGCGGCGAACAGAGCTCCCGCAAAAATGCCTGCCTGTGCTGTTTTTTGTTGTAAAAATAAATAGAAAACATCGAGTATGCTAAAAGATGGTGTCACCTTTTATTTGTAATTATAATGTTTAAGATTTCATGATTATTTACTTCATTATTTCATGTTTTAGAATCCTACGATTTCAAATTTCGAACGCTAGTCTCGTGGGAAGTGCGGCTGTGACGTTGTCAAGACGCACACCCCACGTGACTATTTTAAGCGTGTGTGTGCGTGAAATTTAAATTTGTGTGTCGAATTATGCATGTGTGCATTTGTAAGAACGGCTGGCTTTGAGTGTAGTGGTAACCTCACCCCCCGCAAGAAATGGCAGAAAAAAATGTTTGAGAAATTGACTAATGGCTACTCCAGTTCTGTTTACTCTGAGGTCCCAACTCGGGTATCGTTACCGTTAAGGGTCCGGCGAACAGTGAATTTTTCATACAAACGTAATACCAAAATCATTTTCAATTTGAGAATATCTGGATAGGTCATCGCTGTTACTCGGATTAAGAAAGTATTTTCTATGTTTCTGTTAAAATTAAATAATGATTATATGCGTTTTTAATATTAAACAAATAAGCGGAAAATATGTCCGAAAACGTCGAAAAATTTACGAAATATAATCGCATATAAGTTATATAATTTATAAGTTTATAAATATTTTGAACAAATTTTTTTTAACAGAACCATAGAAAAATACTTTCTTAATCCGAATAACAGCGATGATATGTCCAGATATTCTCAATTAAAAATGATTTTGGTATTACGTTTGTATGAAAAATTCACTGTTCGCCGGACCCTTAAGTTGTAAATTAACCTATAGCTAATTTTAAAATTTTATACAATAGATGTAGTAACAAAAACATATCCCTTGCATATTCAGCACAAATATTTTACGGAAATTTTAAATGACCAAAGTTTGCTTCAACTATGAAAATCTTAATGGAATCAAAGAAAAATGTCGCCGAAAACAAAGAGGGTACTAGCCAATTTTAGTTTCGAAATCAATAGAAGTTTCTCCAGACGGTGCAGGTAAATCATACAAATCATTGGAGCAAAACGGCTCAGATCGGATTTGAACTATTTTATCGGAGGCAGTAATAACTCAAGCTGATGCCAATCCAACTCGGCGCAACTTTTGATTCGGGATAGGTACTTGTAATGCGTTTGATTTAGTTGAACCTCTGTTTTAAAGCGGTATTTGAATTTGTTCTCTTTACGTAAAATGAGTTCTATTTTTAAATGCTATTTGCTCTCTTTGCGAAAAGGTTTGAATAGGTATTCGTTTTTCAAAATCCCTACCATATTATAAGGATTTTGTAAATGGAATCCATTTGAGAATAATAGACTAGTGGCCAATGTCAAAATTCTTTTTTTAAACAGAACATTTTAAAAATTTTGTGATTTTTTTTTTTATAATTCTCATATACAGAGAAATGATAAAAATTCTAATAAACTAGTAATAAGTTTTAATCGAAAATAGGTTACAAACGAAACGGCAATTATCACATTGTTGTGCATCTCTCACTCAATAGGTGTATAAAAAAGGTATAGTAATTTAGTGTCCGTGGTCGGGACTTGTGCATTCATTTGTCTTTTACGTTTGAAGGGACTCCAAAACGATAGTTTATTGTAATTCTCCCATTCATAGTCATAATACACCTATCATAATATTAAAGATTTCTTCTATTATGTATTACATTGAAAATTACAAGTATTTATTTTCAGTAAAGGGTTTCTTCGTTTACTTCGTTACCCTAAATATATAAAGGTATCAGTAATATTAGTATTGGGTCCTTACCTACGAAATTGGTGTTTTTATTGTGTCTTAGCAATTTGTCCTTAACTGTTAAGTTTCAGAACATTCTTAAAAAAATAATTGCCTCTTCTAAAAATAGACCATATATTAGAGCTCGTATTATTGAATTTGATAATTTTTTGTAAGTTTAATTGTGTTAAAATTAGACACAAAGACAATTATGACGGTAAGGACCTAATATTAGGTCCTTACCTATGAAATTGGTGTTTTGAATGGAGATTTTGGGGATGTCTGCATTTTACATACTAACATTTTATCAGTTTTCTTCACAACAACAAATCCAGAGATAATAATATTTGGCATGTATCATAAGACTAGCTTTAGCAATATGTGTGTGAACACGCTTGATAAAAATTATTTATCGTTTTTTAGTGAATGCAAATAAAATGATGTATTCGGGAGGCAATTAAAAAGAGTTGTCTCCGTGTCCAATTTTAACACAATTAAACTTACAACAAATTATCAAAACAAATCAAAAGAGCTCAAAAATATAGTCTATTTTTAGACGAGGTAATTATTTTTTAGGAATACTCTGAATCTTAATAGTTACAGACAAATTGTTAAGACAGAATAAAAACACCAATTTGGGTAAGGACCCAATATATTGGGTCCTTACCCAAATTGGTGTTTTCCTTACCAAATTATCCTTACCAAATTGGTAAGGACCCAATATATTGGGTCCTTACCCAAATTGGTGTTTTTATTTTAATTTTTATGAAGTGTGATATTACACATATTACTAAAGCTTGTCTAATGATAGATGCCAAATATTATTATCTTTGGTTTTGTCGTTGTGAAGAAAACTGAAAAAATTTTAGTATGGAAAATGCAGAATTCCCCAAAATCTCCATACAAAACGACAATTTCATAGGTAAGGACCTAATATTTAGCTTTGGTAGTTAGTTGTTTAATGTAAAGTACTAACAAAAATATTCCACGTGTCATTCAAATAGCTACTGACATTGTAATGTTTATCAAAACATCGATTAAATGAAGACGATTATCATTTATTATGAAGTCGTGACCTCTTATGATACTGAACGCTATTTTCGAGACACGACTCATCGCCTCCGTGGCGCAATCGGCTAGCGCGTTCGGCTGTTAACCGAAAGGTTGGTGGTTCGAGCCCACCCGGGGGCGTTTCTTTTTAACACCAAACATTTAATTTATTTTAATAATGGAGACTAATTAGTACTTAATTTCTCAATTCTACAGGTCTATGAAATGAAAAATTAAGAATCTGTTTTCTTTTAAAAAGATTCTTGAGTTTCCCTCGTTCATAATAGCGTCACAGGTTCCTGGCAACGTAACTAGGTGAGGTCGTAAACATTTTCAATAGTTCATTAAAGCTTTCAGTGGGTCAGAACTGGAAGTTACGCGCCCCTGGCGCTCGCAAAATTATTATAATACTTTGGATACTGATAAAATGTTACTTACCTCTGCTTCGTACTGGCTGAATATTCTTCAGGAAGAAACTTGATCGATTCTTCAACAATTTTTCTTCACCATTTAGTCTATTATATTAAATTATTTGTAATAGTTGTATATAATATGTATAAATATGTGTATTTACTTGAAAATTGGTATCCTGTCTCCAAATGTCTCACATTTGAACTCGTATCTTGATTAATCATAATTGAGTTTTAACTTGTGGAAAATATGTTTTTGGTTATTCAATAACAGACTTTTTTGTGAAATAAATGTGTGGACATAAAATAATTGTTTCATTAAAAAAATGTGTAGTTTTGACGAAAAATTTGTAAAGCGTCATGTCAACAATTACTACGCATGGTCGAAATCCGTCAAATGCCAGTCGCAACCAATCAAGCGTGTCTGTTGGGTGTGTCAGCCTGTGTATGGGTATTGATTGTTTTCCAAAATCGTGACCTCACGGCATAGATGATTCATCGACCATCATGGCCGACAGCGGTTTTGCGTATTAAGCAAAACGTAATTTAAAATTTGAATGAATAGGTTTTCATCGTACAGCTTTTCCTTAAAAGGTTAAATGTTTTTAGATTTTCAATATTTACCAATTCTTAAATTATTGAGGGTAAAAAATATTAATTTATTATTTTTTTATAGAGAGGAAATCAATTAAGATTCAGAATAAAATTCCAATTTTTTATATTATTTTTAGTCGCTCAAAGCTATAATTTAAGATAAAAAATAAGTAGGAAAGAAGTATGGTAATAAAAGTGTAAAAGATTGAAAAACTTTTGAGTTTTGTATGATATACATACATACATACAATCGCGACTATTATCCCCTAAGGGTTAGCCAGAGACTAGGCAAATGAACCGCAAAAGCAGTCCACTGCCATAGTCCACGCTTCACCAAGCAGTGACTGCACATGTTCAGTCAGCAGCGTGACAGGTGGTGAGCCCGTCGCCGCTAAGCTATTGGATGGTTGGGCAGTTTTAAGTCTATTAGTCACTTTTTACGAGACCCAAGGGAATAGATGGATCGATAGTAATCTTTTAATAAGCCACTACCGCACGACTTTTGCGAATTTTGAATGTATGACCAAACCAAAAACCAAAATTCGCAAAAAATCCCGAAATTGTAAAAATTTAATTCGATTACTTGTTAATCATTTACGGATTTTAAAATAATTACAACAATAAGAAATAAATTGACATGTGTAATTTAATGCAAAAACTACAGAAATACAAAACACTAAAGACTACCGGGCTGTATAGACTATGTCCCTTGCCTTCCCGTATTCGGGGAAATTTTAATCTATGGGCATGATTGTTGGTTTATGGTTGGGTTTTTTGGCGCCATTCAACTATGGCGGACGTGATTTTTTATTTCAGTGATTGTAAGATTGTTTTGGAGTGGATCTTGTTGCGTACAATCATTGTAGTTTTGTGTAATAAGTGTCAGTAATGATGAGCAATGTGGATCATTGAAATAAGCGTCATATGGTGTGAAAAACGATAAGATTTTTATCGTGGTAATCGACCTCATCGATGTAACACCTCAGCGTCTGCCATCGATTGTTTGGCGCAAAGCTCTCCTAAGACGCATTGAAATGTATTACACTTGCATTTCAATACAAATACTGAAGACATAAAAATACAGAAGACTTGGCTGGATGGGCTCTGTTCCCTTTGCCTTCCCTACATGGGAGAATTTAAGAAAAAAAAAATTGTTTAATGTTTTTTTTTTGTTGTGGCGTTAATTTTTTTGTGGCAGTTACTTATGATAGTGCGCTATCTGATGGTTAAACGATTTTAATGGATTGGATTTTTTGTGTAAAATTTCAATAGTAGCATTTTGTGTAACAAGTATCTTGTAACTGTATGCCAAACTTGAGAATTCTTAATAATAGTAAGAAATTAATAATAATACATTTATTTCAATAATAGCAAGTTACATAGTGATAGAAGCCACCTTAAAAGCAATAAAAATGCTTGTGACTGGTGGTTGTTTTCATAAGTATCATTCATGAGTAAACAAAAAAAAATTGGTATAACTAATGCGAGAGAGGTCAGCTGATGATTTGGAGCTGACATACGTTAGGAATACCGACTTTTTGTGTTAGTGATGTGGTTCCCGCGTGTCTGGTGTTCTTTTGGAGTCACACTACGTCACAATCAGGTCTAGCATCGAGGTCCGGGATCTCCATGCTAAGAGAGAGTTGGAGGTCCAATACCGAGAAGACGGCGAAGGTTTGTGCAGTTTTATATTAACTCGTTTTGGTTTGAATTTTGCTACTTGGGCACAAAGATTACATTCTCAGTGACGAACCAAACCAAAACTAACCAAGAATGTCGTGTCATGAGTCGAGTGCTTTGTCAATCATTTATATTTAAAATTGTCACTCCCTTCAAATTGATTTTCATTTTGTTTCTTTTATTTGTTGTATAATTGTTTAATTTTTTTATTTATATATACTTTTTTGCACATAATAACTTTAAAAGAATATAATTTTTTTTAATAGCAATAGGCGGCCTTATGGCTAATCAGCAATCTCTTTCAGGCAGGCTCTTTGTTTAAGAGACAAGAAAGGAAAAGGGGATATGAATAGATGAGGGTTGCAAAAAAATCCATCAAGTCATACTAACACATTATATTTTACGTGAAGCGACATCGGCTCTCATGTATCTCCGTGGTCGAGTGGTTTGTATGCCGGTCTCAAGGCGTCGCCATCTCGAGAGGTTCTGGGTTCGAACCCCGGTGGGGGCGAATGTTTGGGTGATGAATTTTCAGTCATTTGTTCTCCAGTCTTGGATGTTTATATATGTTTGTATATATTTAGGATATTTATATGTATTTATCTATTAAAATATATTTATCCGTCATCTAGTGTCCGTACGAGCAGCATTAGTTGCTTAAAATGGGGCTAGTTGGTAGGTGTGAATGTATGACGTTATTTATTTATTTTATTTATTAGCCTATTGTCGTCCACTGAACATAGGCCTCCCCCAATGATCTCCACACCTCGCGGTCCTGAGCCGCCTGCATCCAGCGACTTCCTTCCGACCTTTACCAGATCGTCGTTCCACCTCGTTGGGGGCCTCACTACGTTGCTCCTCCCAGTACGCCACTCGAGAATTTTTCAGCCCAAACCGCCGTCAGTTCTACGAGCAACGTGCCCTGCCCACTGCCACATAAGGTTCGCAATTCTGTGGACGGTGACCTTGCTTCTCCTGCGAACCTTCTCGTTTCTCCTAATTCATTTTACCACCCAAGACAAATGTACTAGCACTTCTTTATTATGTCAGCAAGAAACTCCTATAACTAGAGCACTCCATCGGTGTATGGTCCGTATTTTAATCCGAAACACAATTCTTATCGCGCAAGTTATAAGGTCATAGCGATTTTGTTATAATTTCTTTATACGACGGGTGGTAAGAAGACTTTAAGATGATCAATGCGCACGCGCTGCCTGCCCTATAAAAAGCTAGAGATCTTTTGCGACCTTACTGGGAGTATGCTGCTACATATGCCGTGCCTGATGCTCAAGATTCAAGCGATAAATACCGCAGCTCTACCCTACAGTTTCTTATTTAAAATAAATATCTTACTATAAAATACCACCAGGCGAAATATGGCTAGCGTATAAATTAACTAACTGCTTTTGTTTTCATTGAAACTCAGTGATACAACACATTCTCATAGACTAAAGATTTACATAAAAATCTTAAAACATACAATCCAAAATTTTTATTTTTAAGCAGTCTTGATACCTAAAATGACACAAACATATACCTAACCATTCTAAGTTTCACTTAGTTTCCAGGAATACAAATTTGATTCTATAACAATAAAAAAACTTTCAGAATGTAAAAATTCAGCTCGCCTATGGCTTGTACCACAACGTCTCCTATGGCAACTAGACGATAAATCTTCCCATTGTCACCGGCAGATGTCGCCATGTCCAGGTTTTTGCCGCCATAACTTGCTAACAAAGAGCAAGCTCTTTTTGCGCCACCTGTCTCGTTCTTTGGAGTTAGAATTTAGTTGTTTCCTCTTGTACAACGTTGTTTATTGCTGTAACTATCGTAAATCACTTGATTTTTGATCGCGCACCTGATAAAAATCACATCTTATTAACCATCAGACAAACGAAACACAATGTGAAAATCCTTAAAGTTTTTTATAGTGATGCGCCGAATAGTGGTTTCGCTGAATAGCCGAATACCGAATATTATTCGGTTTAACCGTTACCGAACCGATTATTCTGCGGAATTATTCGGTTTACAAATACTTTGCTTAACCACGAAAACAACTAAGACAACATGGACTTTTCGTGTTACTATAGGCGATGTTATAATAAAAGTTGACTATACCGAACTACCAAAGGCCTATGAAATCATTATGTTGTCATGAGTGTCATAAATGTTACAGAAGAAGTTATGTCTTTTTGTTCTATATCTTCTTCTTCTTTTTGGTCTCTAGCCAAGAAATACAACCGAATATATACCGAACAAAACCCGAATAATTCGGCCGAATACAAATACTGGAAATTATGCCGTATACGCCGAATACCAAATATAAAACGAATATTCGGCGCATCTCTATTTTTCTATAAAGAACTGTTGAAAATACTCTGAATGTCTTCATTTTTTCCTTTACAATTTTTTTAGTTTTTATATAGTTTTAGTACTTTTAGTAACCGATACCGATACCGATACCTTTTAGTACCGGATAATATCGTGAATCTGAGATTATGGTAGACATGCAGATGCAGTGCCCCGCGCTTATTACTCGAGAAAACAGTTCTAAGGTCTCTTATATTCCGACACATCTCTAGTTAAGTTGCAAATTTTACGAGACTGAAGTGATTAAGCACTATTTAAAGAAAAAAATATCTCGCACTGCAATGGTAGATAATCCTATGTAATTACTTAAATTACTAAGCCCGAGAAGAGCTCAGAGGGGAAGTAGTTAGTAAGCTTTGGCTTTGATATCCAAACAAAGCCACCTTCGTCATGGTCAGGCTGTGGATGGGTGACCAAAAATTGGTAATCTCTATCTCCTCCGTGCTTCGCAAGGCACGTTAAGCCGTTGCTCACGGTCGTTATTGTAACCGTTTCTTACCACCAACCCGCATCAGGCCAACGTGGTGGTGTTTCTCCATGAGGAAGGCCAGTACCCAGCAGTGGGACGTATATAGGCTGAGGACGACTCAGCCCGGTCAATAAAGTGTGAAGGACGCTCATTGCTGGATATTGGCTATAATTTCTTATATCCACCCCTACTAACTAACCAAAATTCAGCTTAGCATAAAAACAGCAGCCCAATGATCTCTTAAGTACAATTACCGATGTAGTTTTTATCTCTACCTAACAATATAATAGGTCTTTACCTATGAAATTGCCATTTTGTATGGAGATTTGGGGAACTCTGCATTTTCCATACTAATTTTTTTTCAGTTTTTTTCACAACGACAAATCCAAAGATAATAATAATATTTGGCATGTATCATAAGACAAGCTTTAGCAATATGTGTCACATCACATTTCATAAAAATTATTTATCGTTTTTAAGTTAATGCAAAGCAAATGACGTATTCGGGAGGCATTTAAAAAGAGTTGTCTCCGTGTGCAATTTTAACGCAATTAAAATTACAACAAATTACTCGTATCAAAACAAATCAAAAGAGCTCAAAAATATGGTCTATTTTAGAGGAGGTAATTATTTTTTAAGAATATTCTGAAACTAAATAGTTACAGACAAAATACTATGAGAGGAAAAAACGGCAATTTCATAGGTAAAGACCTATTAATTAAGAAAAAGAAACCAATAATGTTCTGATTAGACCGCCCGGAGATTCAATCGGTAATTAGTTACTTGTTATCATTAGATTGGTTTTGTTACTGTTCATTAAGTGGGGGAAAGGGACAGCTAATCAGTTAGTTAAAATGATAATCGTCTAATTAAGATAATATAAGGTAGCTAGTTTTGAAGATACTTTCTTTAGGTTATTTTACTTTTATTGCTTGACTTTTAAGAAGGTTGTCATCCATTGTACTGTGGTGGAAAACTGCATTCTTACACTTAAAAAAAGGGAGTTTTTCATTGGACATCATTTAATCTGCAACAAAAAGGTTAGCCGAAAAATCATATGGCCAGCAAATAATTATTTTTCAGCAATAATTTAATTAATAAATAATTTTTAACAGCAATATAATTATTTGGGCCGCAAAATAATTATTTGGGCAGCAAAATAATTAGTTGAGCTGTAAATAATTTTTTGGGTGTATGTATAAAATCTAGGAAAAGTATTAATTAAGGATCAAGGATTAATTCCTAGGAAGTGTATTCTGATAGATATTAGGTTAAGGTTATTTTTTATGGCCCTTAAAAACAATATTCGGGATGTGGAACCGTGGAATGAATTGTCGCCCGCGGTATTTCCGGACTAGTATGACATGAAAACATTCAAGAAAAGAGCGTATTCCCACTTTAAAGGCCGGCAACGCACTTGTGACCCCAGTGGTGTTGCGAGTGTCCATAGGCGGCGGTAGTTGCACCCGTCTGCTCACTTGCCCTATCCCATAAAAAAAGAGAAAAAAATTGAGTTGCTGTCCAATTAGTTATTGTTTTGCTGACCAAAATTCGAATATTTTGCTAACCGTTTAAATAGCACCCTAAAAAATACAGGCTGAATGCGAACCAGTTACATTGATTGAAAAATAGAACTTTCATTTAACTTCAGTCGGATATCGACATGACATAAACAGGGGCTGGCAGGAAATTTATATCGAGATTTAAAACTAGGTTTTATAATTTTTTGACATAAAAGCCTTAGTACAACATGATGTTAGGTCCTTACCTATGAAATTGGTGATTTGTATGGAGATTTTGGGGATGTCTGCATTTTACATACTAACATTTTATCAGTTTTCTTCACAACGACAAATCCAGAGATAATAAATAATATTTGGCATGTATCATGAGACAAGCTTTAGCAATATGTGTGTGAACACGCTTGATAAAAATTATTCATCTCATTTTATGTTAATGCAAATCAAATGATGTATTCGGGAGGCAGTTAAAATAATTGTCTTTGTGTCTAATTTTCACACAATTAAACTTACAAAAAATTATTAAATTAATACGAGCTTAAATATATGGTCTATTTTTAGAAGAGGCAATTATTTTATAAGAATGTTCTGAAACTTAATAGTTACGGACAAATTGCTAAGGCAGAATAAAAACACCAATTTCATAGGTAAGGACCCAATATTTTAAAATTTGCAGCTCTTACAAGTATCTTTGTGTATAGTTGTGATGATATGTTATGTTTTATTATATGTTATGTTTAGCAAAACATAACGTTATATCATTATGCCTCTTTCAGTAGGCAGAGGGGTAACACCCACATTCGCCAGATATGTTAGGTCCCCATGTAACAGGTGACGAGCCTGTTGCCATGCACCGGCCCATTGCGAGACAAGCGATATTCACAATGAACTGTATGTTTTATTCAAAGTCAGTTGTACAGGCGTTGGGATGGAACCCATCCCGCGACCTCTCGAACGAATACAAACAATATTAACCCTTTTATCATGCTTAAAATTGTATGAAAATAGTGTGTTTTAAAATAACAAGACAGAAATCCCACGGATATTAAATTTCAGGCCAATTTCTGAATTTCACATAAAACAAAAAAATATGATGAATCCTAAAAACAACGTTCATTCAAAACAATGCTTTTAGCGACATCCATTTGTCAGAGACATTAATCACGTGAAGTATGTTTTTTTACATTAATATTTGACTTTATGGTACTCTCTGACATATAGGCAGCATTAAGTAATACAATTAACACTAACATTTTATAAATTTCGGGGACGCAAAATGCTATTGTTATCTTCATTCGTCGCGAATTCACTGGCAATTTTTTAGTTTGCTAATAAAACTGTATATTATTATTATGATAGGTCAAATATCTTATTTTTTATATTAAGGTCAGAGACACAGAGTATGTAAGTGGCTAAAATCGCATAAAGAATTGATTTTGTAATGACTTTTATAGTTTTTGGTAGCTACCAACAATTACCTACTTATAAAATACGTTATTTAGTCATGTTCGTACTAACTCAAATCGTATTTAATTTTCTGTTTTCAGGTTATATCATGAAATTAGTTTTTTTTACGAACGAATTCGGAAATCATATTTGTGTTCCGACACCATTAAAGTAAAAATTCATTGCATTTCGCATTGTTTTATCATAGTCCGACACAATTTTCAATCAATTTATTAAGTTAAAAAAACAAACAAACGATTAATTCAGTGACTTCGTTTGGGTATTCATTATTTAATTGGAATATTTATGATACTGTCGCTTTTTTCTGTTATTCTTGCCTAGGAGATAGAACGATGTAAAATTTTAAAAGGATAGTTTTAAATGTTACGATATCACAATTTTACAACTAGTAAAGTAAATAAATAATTAGACGACAAAAGTTGGTCGGTTATAAAAATAAGGATAAAGAAACATTATTTTAACTAACATTTATTTATACTCTACTGTTATTTTTGTTGTCGTTTTTTTTTCTTTAAGTCCGTTTACTGCTGCAAAAATTCGATTTCACTTATTTTAAGAAACTTTGACATTGAACACAAATATTAAACACTCTATCACTCAGTTGCACAAAGATTTTTTAAAGACGACAATTGTTAATGAGACATTAAAACTTTAAAGTTCATTATATTTAAAATTGGAACACAAAATAGTTCTAGCTAATGTCTCTAGCATTGACAGGGTGCTAATGTCGTTTTGTGCAACGTAAAACTACGCTAAGGTGTTCTTTTGACACTTCAATAAATAAATTTAATGGATCATTAGAGATAATGCTGACATTAAATTTTAAAGTTCGTTTCTGCAACTGGGTGTTAGTCAAGTCAAAACAATTTGATACCAAATGAAATAAGACGTTAGCTTTTTTTAAACAATACAACCATCAGCATAACTAGCCCTGCTCCCATAAACAGTTTTCCACGATAAACTCAACCTTTCTTACTGCTACTTAACATTAGCAGTGTCACATTGATAGCGTTATTTATCTCCGATATTCTGCAGGTGAAGACAGACAACAGATTATTTAGCACAATTATAATCGTACACAATATCAAAATAAAAATCAAGCGAATCTAAACAACGTTCGTTGTTCCTGATGATATCCTATCCTATATAAATCTAGGGGGTTGTTGAGACAACTTAAAGAAAGAAACGGCATATATGCATAATTTTTTTATTTTAACATTTTTGAATTTAGAATAAATCGATAAAATCACAATTAATTATCAACACCTTAATACAGGTAAACATTTTTGGACAAATTTGACTATAATTGATGATATCTTCGAAGCTGTTCGTTTTTGGACCACATAATGAAGGGCATTTTTTAATATTTTCACATATAGAATATAACCTTCAAGTTATGGTATATCAACGCAACACGTTATATATTCCACTACGATCCGACAATCACCGTGTCGTGACTTCTAAATGTCGCGAGCATAAACATTTTACGTTATTTAAAAAGGGCTCGCAACGCAGGCGGCTGTTAGTTTTATAGTTGCGGGTATATTAATGTGTGTTTTTAAAGAATTTATGCTCAACATGTGTCGGCGTGAACCACTGTTAAGTGTACCTACTGAAGAGATCATTAATTTTTAACTTAAGGGTGGTGGAATAATATAGACTTATTTAGTAAGAATAAAAGGGGAGGTTAAAATTATTTCAAATTAACAAATGTGTTGTACGGTGTAAATAGACAAATAAAAAAAATATAGCTAACTAGCTGAACCCGCGACGTCGTTCGCGTGACTATTGATTTAGCATAGGAAAAAAATTACAAAAAGTTTTTGTTGGTATAATTAACACAGCTTTGTTTTTTTTACAAAATGTTTAACATAACATTCCTACCGTAGTTAAATGTTGACTATTAATAGTTGAACTAAATCTCTAAAAATTAAAATAATAATTATGAAAATAACATTTATTCATGCAGAACATTTCTAGCAAAATGTGGATGTTATTATGTATGTATGTTAAAAGCTTCCGTAAAAGTTACATGAAGAATACCGAAATAATCTCATAGGTGAAGTTAAAAACAAATTTAATGAAGTATACATTAGATAGAATAGACAACACATCTGACCAGAAATGCTTCTCCGATTTTTTTTTATTTATAACCTTCGAATGTTACATTATCTTAATATTTATATTTTTGTAGTCTTTAGAATATGCGAGGGTGAACAGCGGAAACAGCTCTATGAAAATGCACCTGACATAAGATAAAATATTATATTATAACCTATTTGAGTATGGCGTCTTTACCTCCTGGTATCTAGTGAACGGTTGGCATAATTTGACATTCATAAGAGTAAATACCAAAACTGAATAAATGATTTGAGTTTGAGTTTTGAGTTTAACCATTTCGCTACTGCTCTCAATTTTGAGTAAAAAAGTTACAAAATATATAAAGTATATTCTTCCCCATTACCCCCGTAAGTTTACGAGCCACAAAGGGCCTAAAGCCTGTTTTCGCGTTTAAAAGGTGATGTAGGTTTTTATACGCAACGTTAGGGCTGTGTCAGAATTCAACCCTTTTCAGATTTTTTACTGTTCTCAATTCGCCGGAATCTTTTTTAATGTACCTATACATGTTCCCCGTTTACTAGAAGACGTCTGAACCGATTGGATTTTGTTTGAAAAGGTATACTTGTGATCCCGTATTCATCAGGTTAGGATCTGATGATGGAATCCAGGAGAGATCGAAGAAATTCTTCAAATTTTACAAGCACACTTAAAGCGATTTGGGTAATTTTTTCGTCGTACATTCGCTTTTCGAAAGCATCATAGGGTGCAGCCAGGAAGACGGTTTTCTTTAATCAATTAAAGATTTTATATTCCAATCAAATGTTTTAAGAGATATGTATTTATGTAGGATTTTGATAATATGGTAGCTTAAGTAATTTTTTTTGTTAATCTATTTTTGAGACCTTGGTCCTGGTTACTCTTGGAATCGTTTGCATCTAGTACTCACCAATCAACAATCATCAATTGGGTCAGTATTATGGGTTAGCGCCTTTTACTTCAGTGTCGCTCAGCTTGTGGAATAAATTATCACAATAATTTGACGATGACAAAAATTTACAAAAGTTTATTTGGGTTATTCGTGTAGTATAGCATAATAATGTATTAAATCTACGTACAAAAGTATAAATTTTATATTTGCAAATATTGAGTCCTTACCTATGAAATTGGTGTTTTTATTCTGTCTTAATATTTTGTCTGTAACTATTAAGATTCAGAGTATTCCTAAAAATAATTACCTCGTCTAAAAATAGACTATATTTTTGAGCTCTTTTGATTTGTTTTGATAATTTGTTGTAAGTTTAATTGTGTTAAAATTGGACACGGAGACAACTCTTTTAAGTGCCTCCCGAATACATCATTTTATTTGCATTCAGTTAAAAACGATAAATAATTTTTATGAAGTGTGATATTACACATATTACTAAAGCTTGTCTTATGATACATGCCAAATATTATTATCTCTGGATTTATCGTTGTGAAGAAAACTGATAAAATGTTAGTATGGAAAATGCAGAATTCCCCAAAATCTCCATACAAAACACCAATTTCATAGGTAAGGACCATTATACATTTTTATATTTTTTTTTTGTGCATAATATTTGTAAATAGGTGGCAACACCTCTGCCTACCCCTTCGGGGAAAAAGGCGTGATGATATGTTATGTTTTGTGCAGGTTGAGATTTATTTATTTAGGTATCTAAAAGCGACAACCCTACGCTGTGTAAGCTTTTTATACCTAAATATTGCTTATTTGTGACCTTGAGGGCTTACTGTAGTATTATAGAAGATTTGTGTTTTACACAACCTTATCTTTTGTTCTAAGGGTGTAAAACAAATTGTAAAAGAAAATAGGTAATATGTGTTTTCTTTGCATTATATATAAAAAAAAAATAAAACTGGCATCATACATCTTTCAATTTAATATGAAATACTGAGTTTTTCTTTCAATGTGACGGCGAGGCACAGTGACGAACTCAGTGGAACACCAACAGCAAAATCGAAATACAGCTCCATACTAATCTTGTTACCTTCTACACTGTATTAAAAGTTATCCGATAAAACCGTTATAGATGGGGTGTTTTAAAGATAAATATTAAGATATGTTCATAATAGGAACACACTCGTGGAAGCCAAAATCGGAGCCGACAGTCCTTTTAAAATCCATTATCATGCTGAACGTACCGAGGCCACTCTATGCGAAACTTCGCAGATAAGGTTGGGTAGCCAGTGCTAGCGGTTTGAATTAAAACCTAATTGTTGGGTTGTTGGATTACCGCAGAGAGCGTGCACGCTAGTTGGGTGATGTTGGCGGTTTTGCTACGAAAAACGAAGCTCTTTGGAAAGCTTAATTGTAATAAGTACAGACAAGTGAAACAGATCCTATTAATTTTGTTGAGAACTGTGTGCTGTGTTGTCGGAATTTAAAAGCATACTTCAGTTTTTAAAAATGTATTTACATATGGGAAGTAATTATTTGGTCAGCAACAAAAAAGTTTGCCGAAAAATCATTCCAGCAGCAAACAAATATTTTGTCAGCAATATAATTATTTAGGCACCAAAATAATAAGTTGATCAGCAGAATAATTAATAAGGTAGCAAGATAATTGTTTGGGCTGCAAAATATTTAATTGAGCAGCAATATATATATTTGGTAGGCACATTAAGCCGTTGGTCCTGGTCGCATTTGTGACCGTTTCTACCTACCAACCCGCATTGAGCCAGCGTGGTGGTGTTACGGCCCACGTTTCTCCTTTCTCTCCGGTCTACGTTTCTCCATGAGGAAGGCCTGTCCCAGCAGTGGGATGTATATCGGCTGATGACGATATATGTTGGTCTAGGAAAAGGATTAAGCTAGTATCAAGGATCATTTCCTAGGAAATGTATTTTGATAGATATTAGGTTAAGGTTATTTTTTTATGACCCATAAAAACAATGTTTGTGTCATCAAAATATAAACATGTAAGTTGCTGACCAATTAGTTATTTTACTGACCAATTTCGAAATATTTGCTGCCCATAATTTGCTGACCAATTAGTTATTTTAGCTGATGAATTGCATTTTTTTGCTGACCAAAATTGGAATATATTGCTCACCGTTTAAATAACACCCTTTACTTATTACTGAGAGTTCAAGATATGCATTCAAGAATCAATATCAAGCGTAGATATCTGCTTGGGCACAGCAAGAAAGGGATGGTGATATATGGAGATAAATAGCGCTATTTCTTTCGAACGTTACTAAAGCAGAGACCTGCTTGAGATTGTTTTTGGAACACAAGCCTTTTGCGGTGCTTTTGCCTAGTCTCTGACTAACCCTCCGGATTATAGTCGTGATTATTATCCCTTAAGGGTATAATGAACTTTATACCAGACTGATAGATACTTAAGCTTAGTACAGAAAACGACACATCCGCTATTTAAACTGTCTATCAGTTATATAGTCGAGACCAATGTCAAGAATGACGTATTTAGTGCCTGTTCAAAGCATTGCATTTTCTGCATCTTAAAATAATAATAGGTACAATTACCGATCATGGAACATTTGGATGTCACTTAAGAACCCAAAAGTAACGCTGAAATGATCTTTACAACAACGCACGCGTCTAGAGACTGTGAGAGGGTCTGCTCCTTTCATAACTTTTTATAATATTGATATTATATTGGACATCGCTGGAGTTGGTACACCATAAGCCCAATATAATACTTCCATTTCAAAACTAACAACCGAAGTGACATCTAAATTGTGTATTGTATTATTAAAAGAGCAGTAGTTAATATTATCCAAGTAATTTTTGAAGAAAGGAAAGAAAGTAGAAAGAGCAGATTTGAGGTTTCAAAATTTGAATCACATTTGTTGCCTATTTTTTAAATACGCTGATGATCTTAGAGGATAATTCTATGGCTATTCAGTTATTTCACATTTCCGTTCATCCTCGCCAGCACTGGAGACCAACCACAAATTAATAGCAAAGAGCAATTCAATAATGCTCGAATGATTTTTAATATTCGAACAATTCTCGGCGCCAATGCATTGTCCATTCAGCGAGACCAATTTTGGTTAAGGTTTTGTGCCGATCGAAAATATACTCAAAACATTGTACGTTAAGACAGAATATTATTTATGCGCTCTTAAAAAACAACTTTCAATTGAGGCAACATGTGCGGACGGGAATAATTACGGGTAGATTGCGAATTTTAGTCGGTTGCTCTTTCTATGCAATTACTTCACTGATTCGTATCTAAAGGTTCGGGGTGAAATACAAAAAATGAATAATATTGCTTAATATGAAATACTTTGTTGCCATTTTTAAAAACAATATGTCTTCTATATTTTTTATAAACATCTTATTATAATCATCATATCTGCGGGGAGACGTCCACGGCTGGACATGGGACTCCCCCAAAGATTTCCACGACAATTGGTCCTGTGGTACCAGCACTGGTAACTGGTCTTTCCGAGAACTTTACAAGGTCATCGAACCATCTTGCTGGATCGTTTCCACCACGATGCTTCTACAAGCGATTTGCAGAACCCTGCGCAGACCAGCGAGAGCAAGTTATTAAATTTAACATTATTAAATTATTTACATGTATCTTAAAAAAAAGAGATTACGTTTTAAGCTAAAAAATATCCTTATTCATCATTGTTTGACCTTAGACGCCTGCATGGGTGTTAGCTATCTCGAAGGGTCTCCACAACAATCACATCTACGCCGACCTCATTAATAAAGTAATTGTGATTAGATCCTCCTCCTGCATGAAGATCCACTCCTGATTGCACTGTTGCCAGAGTCCAACATGTTGCTCGAATAATTAAGGTCAACAATTAAGAAACTTCCAAGTTATTAACAAAAATCCTCCGCTCAACATTAGTCGCAACAGAACTAAAAGCAACAACATTTAAATCCTTTTAAAACATCTAACAGACAATAACGAACTTGCCCCAAACGCAGCCAAGCAGACCAATATAATCGGCCAAACAAGCCCCACAAATAATGTAATTAAATATTTCCGGTGCTGCACTCTTTGATGGTTTGCGATGTTATTACAGATCTTTAGTACAATGATTGTTAAGGTGGCTTCTGAGGGCGAGGGCGCCCTTTTGGTTAGTTTTTGGACAAGGTTGTGACGTGGTGGACCGATGATAAATAAAAAAGCAGTTGTCGTCACTTATTGAGGTTGATATAATTAAAATTAAAGCCACAACTAAAACAATTATATAAAAGGGTAAATTTCGCAAAATACATAAAAACAATTTCACTTTTAAAACTAAAACATATTATAAAAGGAAACTTATAGACTTTATATATGAGCTGTTAACGATAAATTCAGAATCCTGTGTCTTTTGACTGTTTTACGGTATGCTTTTAACTTATTCAACACATATTTTTATAATAATTATATTTAAAATTATTGACGGTGAGTCAACCGTTCTAGACGCTGACTTTTGCATGAATGAATTTTGAGAATAAAACAAATAAAAGGAGACAGGCATACAATTTAAAAACAGAAACCAAGAGAAAAATGGCCAGAGAAGAGGGCAATGACAGCAAAGAATCGCTAATATAGCTATAGCGCCTCGTTACAAGGTTACTGTATACGCTTCAGTAATCCTAGCTTGACGACGTAAAGATATTGCAAGGGGAGCTCGGTAGCTCAGTGGTTAGTACGCTTTGGCTTTCGATATCGAAGACAAAGCTAACTTCACCATGGTCAGGGCTGGATGTGTGACCAAAACTTTGTGATCTCGAACTCCCCTTGCGGCACACTCCCCTCGGAAGGCACGTTAAGCCCTGTTTCCCTGTTTCTACTCACCAACCCGCATTGGGCTAGCGTAGTGCTGTTATGGACCATACTCATGTGTTTCTCCACGAGGATGTAGGTATATAGGCTGACGGATTAGAAGCCGTGGGCAGTAATGTCACATGAGTGAGACAGCTACAGGTAAACTATAGTTACAAACATAAATATTCCCGCTTTCATCCCAGTGGGGTAGGCGGGGACTACAGTCTTCTACTTGCTAGATCTTGGCGCTCATATTTCGCTTCTTCTACTTTTATTAAGCTTTACTCGTTTGATTCAAAACATGCGGAGTTTCATCCGGAGACTATTAACGTACATACATGCATATAATCACGACTATTATCCCCTAAGGTTTAGTCAGAGACTAGGCAAAAGCACCGCAAAAGCAGTCCACTGCCATAGTCCGCGCTTCACCAGCAGTGACTGCACTCATCGAGACAGGTGGTGAGCCCGTCGCCGCTATAAGCTATTGGATGTGCAGTTCTGTCCATTAATTGCCTTTTACGACATTCAAGGGAAGAGGTGTTTTGGTAGTATTCTTTTAATGAGCCGCTACCACACGACTCGACTCGACTCGACACGACGACGGGCCATTAACATGCAGGAGATTAATTGTCTTCATTACACAAACGTGCACCTCTACATTATATACATACACATACATACAATCACGCCAGTAATCCCCGAAGGGGTAGGCAGAGTCCAAGGAGCACTGTGTTTGTGTACATTATATCGTTGATATATTAATAAAATGTTAGCTTTATGACACTTCTTTGATGTATATTATGTACTAGTGGTGCGGAAGGTGGCCGGAGTTTATTAAGTACCTAGTTAACGGGCACAAAAAGAGATACAATAGCATCATTTTTGCGATCACCGGTGTTCGCAGTTCCCGCCGAGAGGTTCAGAAGTGTTGGAAGCATAGGACTCGACGCCCCTATTTACTATTTTTCTTCATTAGTACAGGGAAAATGCGTATGTAGTGCCAAGGTGCTACGAGCTACCTCTTATCATCATACGGTCCAGGATATGTGCATCTGTCGCCAAAAAATCTTGTGTGTTTTGAAATATACAGTTTTCTACCCAATCTTCTAAGGTTGTCTGGAAGAGATCGCTCTTTTTAGCGATAAGACCGCCCTTTGTACATTTTATGTTTTATTGTTCTATTTGTGATAATTTTCTTTTCTGGTGTACAATAAAGAATATTTCTATTCTATTCTATTCTATTCTATTCTTAAACTAAACTGATTTCTTAGAACTTTATAATTTTTATATACAAAACATATAAATAAACAGCAACTTTTAACACGGAACCTCTGGTGAACCGGGTGTCAGGAATATAATTTTTAAAATCCCGCTTAAAATGTTCCGTTTTAAAAATTACTCTTAATAATTCAGGGGTGCCCCAAAGGGTGTACGTAACAAAATCTTGTTACTGCTAATGAACAAACTTAGAGAGGACAGTCTTTGCACCCGGGTTCTGGCGGCAACTAAATTAAACCGAGAAATGGCGCTAAGACATTTTGTAATACGGTTATGTTAAAATTAGACTTATAGCCTTTTATTTTGGTCTGAGATTCGTTAGTAGTTAATTGGGTAAGGAATGTAAAAGTGGTGTCACCTTATGGGCACAACTCTTCCTTGGTCCTTTCTGGACATAGGCTTTCCTTCATGGTAGTGATCACAGATATACATTTATACATACATATACATGTTATGCGCGTCTTCGAAAACCCCGACCAAACGCGGTTGGCCGCTGCTAACTAGTTTGCACGCGTGCGAATGGCTGCAAAAACTAAAAAAAAATGATAATTGGCGGAGGGGCGTCGGGCATCGGAATCTTTTAATCAGTTTGGGTCTCCCGTCTCAATATCTGTGACGTCATAGTAGACGGTAAAAGTTGACACGATTGGTTTCAATACAAATCGTGATACTTGCGTTATCTATGTACATCTGTGGTAGTGATAAACGGTAGCCATTGCAACCACGACCGAGTTTTACCATGCGTTGAACATCAATACATTGCTTATTTCCTTTGTAAATTATTTTGCCATCTTCAGTGGCACGATACCCGTGTCAGGAACTAAACACTTGGCGCCACAGTGCTGTCAAACATTGTCATATTATTATTATTCACACTGATAAACAACTAACACTGTGAAAAATAACACTTTTAATTTATTATAAAACTTTTTAAATTTACTGTGATATTCAAATTTGAGTAAACCTATTTAAAATATTCATTACATTGGAGTTAAATGTTCATATTTTATGTTTAAAATATGTTAAGTAAACGCATAGGCATTTTCACACGTAAAATGTAAGGATGGCAGTTCACTGGAACTGATGCTATAGAAGGCTTTTTCTATCCTCATTTTTGCATAAAATAACAGTCTTTACATACAGATAATCACGACTTTTGTCCCACAAAGGTTAGTCAGAAGCACTCAAGCACCGCAAAAGCACTGCTGGAGTCTGCGCTTCACCAAGCAGTGACAGCACATGCACTCAGCGTGACTGGTGGTGAGCCCGTCACCGCTATTGCTTAGTTGTTGCGTTCTTAGTCAATTTGTCACCTTTTACGACACCCAAGTGAAGAGATGGGTTAGTAGTATTCTTCTTCTTAACAGTCTGTACTTTAGTGTCACTCACAAACAACATATGTCATACCATCTTGCTTCTTTCCTCGCACAAATTTCGCAACATATGTTAAGTCCCCATGTAACAGGTAGCGAGCCTATTGCCATGCACCGGGCACAATGTCAGACACAATGGGTTATTTACACTTAGTGGTAACATCGTTTGCTCAAATGAGTAACCACAATAATAATAAACAACTATATTTTATTGTAATACAGGCAATGAGTAGGTTATGCTTAGAGTTGTCTACGTGATCAAATCCCGAATGAGGGGATTCGCAGGAGAACTAATGTCACCAACAGCTCAAACAATTCTAAACCGAGGCAGTAGACAAAGTACATTGCTTGCAGAACAGCTAGCCTACTCTCGAACGCAATCTCAATTAAAACTCAATAATAACACAATCCAATATCTCAAAATGCCGAGACTACCAATTTCAGCTAAGCTATATGTCATTTAGGCCACTCAATATCCGCACAATTTGAACCCATTTATGGCCCTAGTGTGAAGAGTAAGAAACATCACAATCTCAATGTCGGTATTGCGTTCAAGAGTAGGCTAGCTGACGTGGTGGAAAGGTTCTCGCGTGGTGGACACGTATTGAGAGGCGCAATATTGTTGCTTCATACACGCGATGGATCTTCACAACGATCTGGTAAAGGTCGCAGAAAATCGTTGGATGCAGACAATGCATGACCGAACTTAAGAGAGATCCCATTTTTGCCGAGACCATTTGCGGCATTTGTCCTTTGGGCCAGATTGGCGGGGTTACGGGCCATACTCTTCATGTATATTTCCATGGGGAAGGCCCGTGAGACGTATATAGGCTGGGGACGAATCCATTTGCGAGCCGTACCTACCGCTGTCTGGGCGGTAGGCGTGGGTGGAACTCACCAGAAATACTACCCACTAAAACTCTCCAAACCTGCTGCGCAGATCCTAAGAGGAAGCCTTGTCAAAATTATGTTACTATGCTTCAGTTTCGTAGACTTTCAAAAGGATTCAGCAGCCAACGTTTCTGGGCTTATGGTGTTAATTCAAGCTAAGCGTGGCTCGAAAAAAATGTCTCCGCATCTCCTAGCACAGGACCGCCACCTTAAAAGCGTAAAACGGTGTGATGGCCGCCACCCGCTGCGCTGACGTTTGTTCTACGAAGGCATCTCGCACCACCGACATATCGAATGAGAAATGCTAACGAGCGATTAAAATCAGTGATGCGTTATTAAGGAGTTCCTCCAAACAATAAATGATCATGTTGGCTATAAAAATATTTTTAGTCTCGGTTATTTTTTGGAAGTAATGTCAACTTGAAAAGGTAGGAACATTACCTTCAAGACAAAAAGGTAATGAAAACACTGATGCTATGCGTTGCGTTTGAACTTGTAAGGCCCAATTGCACGATCGAGAGTTAGCGCTTAACCCTGGGGCAAATATATGGGCAAACCCTGGGTTAGGCGCTAACTCTCGATCGTGGAATTGGGCCTAAGAGTCCACAGACGAGTCGGTAACGAGTTTATTTTTTGATCAGACATCTACGCATTAGTTCATTATTGGATTTTTGAGCTGTGTATAAGTCAGCCTTGTGGTAGCCGCTCATTAAAAGAACACTACCAACCCGTCTCTTTCCTTGGGCGTTGTAAAAGGCGACTAATGGACTTAAAATTGCTCAATCATCCAATAGCTTACAGCGGCGACGGGCTCACCATCTTTCACGCTGAGTGCAGTAACTGGTGAAGCGCGGAGTAAAGCAATGGACTGCTTTTGCAATGCTTCTGTCTAGTCTCTGACTAACCCTAAGGGGATAATAATCGTGATTATATGTATGTATATGTTGACATTACGAAAACAAAAGTCAGTTGTGACTGTAATACTATAGACTGCATATTTTTATCATTTAGGAAATCAATCGTACTATCTAAAGCCTGTGCATTATTACTAATATTCTCCACATTATTAAAATAAAAATACACGAAAATAAACTAAACGACCAGTTATTTTTTCCCGCTTGCGTGAGACTTAAAATAAGAAATATGAAACAACTTTGAACATAAAACACAACTTCGTTGAAAGCTGTCGGCGTTGGAAGAATGGATATACTCAACAGTACCACTGCCGCAAGGAGCGGAAGGATTTTTGAAATTTATTTTGGGAAATGAAAATTTGCATTTTAATGGGCGACAGTCTGGTGTGGACCTACTTAACCAATTTCTGAGGCTGGACAAGTCTTTTCTCGTTAACGTGTGACTTCGAAAACAAAATCATATTTTATCGTGTTTCAAAAACGAAAAAATGGTTTTTGGCGGCATTCAACTATGGCGGACGTGATTTTTATTTCGATGATTGTAATATTGTACGTAGTGGACATTGTTACGTAAAATCAGTGTAGTTTTGTGTAATAAGTGTCTGTGATGATGTGCAATGTGGAGGATAATCGAAATAAACGTCGTGGTGTGAAAAGTGATGAGTTTTTTATCGTGGTAATCCACCTCATCCAAGTAGCACCACAGTGTCTGCCATCGATCGTTTGACGCCAAACTCTCCCAAGATGCATTGAAATGCATTACACTAGCATTTCAATGCAAACTACTAAAGAAATATATACTGAAGACTTGGCTGTATGGGCTCCGTTCCCTTTGCCTTCCCTACATGGGAGAATTTTACAACAAAATGAAAAAATGCCGAAAGGAGGTTGTATATAACCCTTATACATAACTCATTGTCAAAATAAGTTCATGTCAAAATATGAGTACCGTGGCTTGATATTTTTAATATCCGAAAAATTTTAAACTATCGACATTAAAGCGCAATCTGTATTAAAGGTTTTATTAAGTTTATCAGTTGAAATTACTTCCTAAATTTTCATCTGTTTCTATACGATACGATACGTAAACTATATGAAAAATTTATATAAGTGAGATAAATAAACTCAAATAAAAACTCTTGAGGTAGGTCCTCGATCAACACCGTGCCCAATAAAACTAAAGCCTATCTTTATCTTTGGAAAAACATCAAATAGAAGAACAACAGCTAAAACCACTCACAAGAGCCTTGTTCTGCATCATAAACCTGTTTTTAGTGGAAAGTTAGTAGTTTTCAACAAATAGGCCTTACCTAGAGCAGAAAAATAGTCCTTTTAGTGCCATTTTCCATTTTTTTTTCTCTCAATAGACTTCAGATTACTTTAAGATCTATTAAAGGCGGACGTGTCGGAACCCTATTACCGGACATTTTGACTAGTGATGTGCAAGGACTTGGATTTCGAATGCAAATAAGGGTATTGGTAGGTTCTATGTATTCATAGCCATTTACCGTCAAGTGGCCAGTTTGTTTGTAAAATGATAATAGTAAAATGATAATAGACAATAAACAAGATATTTTTAACACTAAAGCCAATAAAGGCCAATGGAAACTAAAACAACAGCAACATTTTTTAAATGTTTCTGTATACGTACGTTCACACAAGTTTAGCAGTGCCGTTTGTTTTATTAAGTAAATTCTTTAAAAATAATAGAACATTCTTCTTCATTCCACTAATTCTTTGGTTATATGTTAGTTAGTGGAATATCTTATTGAACAAACCCACCACCAACCCATCGTCTTATCTGCCTTACGGCATACAGACCGAATCACGGGAGAGCGCGGGGTACTTGCGAATGCTCTTTCACACACCGCGTTTGTTCTATGCTCCCTACAAATTCTATTTCCACTACTGTTGCCACCTCTCCCTTCTGGGGCGTGACAGCGACATCTAATTGAACAGTCGATAATAATAATGTTGCATGATCTTTAAATCAAGAATAGATTACACATCACTACACTCAGTTCGATTTCAGAAGCTGTCCAGCGATTGGAAACAAAGTTCGAAATCGGAACGTTGCGTTCTTTAATTGAAATAGTTCCATTTTCGAATCTGACTCTTTTTGTTTTAAACGGTCGTTTTCTACTTAATTTCAATGAGTTTCCTATAGATTTTAAAATGGACCGACTTCTTGGTTTCTCGTGTTTGGGAAGTACGGCGAAGTTCTCAGTTTTATGCAGTCTGAAATTATGGGAATCACAAATTTTTACTTAACACGACCAACTATTATTTTACTTTCGAAATATACAAATTTTTATTACCAATCACACGAATTAAACTATTTTTTATTAATGATTGACAATCCATATTTCTTGTTTAAATCGATCTGAATGGATGGGTTTTTCATAAGAATATGTGAGAAGATTTAATTTTTAGAAGAAGAAGACCTTATTTGATGTAATTTTAATAAAAAAATTTACTATGTTCCGTGTCTGGCACGATTTGTTCTAAGATAGTGCTCTAGAAAATCAGATCTTTCATTACGCGAAGTACGAAGTAATTACACGAAATCCTTTTATGGCAGCACTAAAAGCAACTATTTAATATTTTCATTCGTCCTTACAATTCATTCTTTTCCGTTCATCTTCTTACCAAAAATTTTAATTGAAAAGGTACAATTGTTTTTTTTTTTATTGCGGTTTGTTGGGAAACCCTGGCCATCTCAAGTCTCACCAACCCTTCGTCTGTCTGTCTCCGATACCACAAAAGCTTATTTCAATTTGTCCGCGTATATGTCAATCTCCGTCTCCCAAGGCCAAGGGACGAACGGGAAAAGTTTCCTGTCGGTCCTTTTTCTTGTAAATAATTCTTGAAGTAGCCTCGTCTTCTTCATACATCTTTAATGCGCCGTTATTTACGTTCCAAAGGCCGGCGGCTTTATCCTGAAATGCCCCAAGAAAGAAAAATGAAACAAGTTTTGGCATAAATAAAAGTTGTACCTCCGCCGGTGCTGCGATGACGCGTGAAGATTTCTGTACATTGCTTTTTATTTCACTGTTTGCGCCGGGCTTACCAACTTTTTTGGGAACTGGGCAAGGCGGTTAGCTGGTAAAAGTATACCACATAATTCATCTTATCATTAATTAAATATAGAAACTTTTTAATAAATTCTGGTCATGGTTAATTATTGTCTTCGTTATGCGTTCTTTGCGCTTCCAAGAGACTTCTTTCTAAGAATAACGGGTCCATTGGTCTTGGCAAGAACAGGGACTGGCCAGAAACTCTGCGAAGGCTCCTCCTCACATCATCGATACGGGCGGTTTCCGCAACTCGACGTCTAATTTGCGCCTGTTTTGCGTCATCCTCACGTTAAAACAATTGTTTTTGGTTCAGCATTATGCTGTAACTAATATACAAAAATTGTTTTAAAAGCTTCTCAAGTCCTGTGAAACTACTTTTCTATTTAATGTTTTTAAATCTAAATACATAAATTGTATCATTACAACTTAGATCTAGTTTAGGATTATTAAGAAGAAAGTCCAGACCCCACAAGTCCCAAGCCAGCAGATAAATATTGTAGCTCGTTTCGAAATAAACCCTAGGCTCAATGAAACAAGACATAAAACAGTTTAATAGAGCCATAGACTGGATCGCGTTAGTTTCAGAACCATTTCTCTTTGTTCCTGAAACAAAACAACGTGGAAGAGACAGTCGTGAAGACAAATGAAATTCGAGTTAAGCCATTTTTGTACTCGGCTATCAATGGCTAAGGCCGAGTCTATACGAGAACTATTTGTACTGACCGGAAATATTCGCTTAATATTATATGCGAACTTTGAAAATAATACTAAAATAATATAAGAAGTCGCAATGTTTGTCCTCTGCCTATATACGTCCCGCTGCTGGGCACAGATTTAGAAATACATGAGGAGTATGGGCCGTAACACCACCACGCTGGCCTAATGCGGGTTGGTAGAAACAGTTGCAATAGCGACCGGGATCAACGCCTTAACGATTCGAGCTCGAGATCACAAAGTTTTGGTCACCCATCCACGACCTGACCATGGCGAAGGCAGCTTTCTTTTCAATCGAAAGCCAAAGCGTACTAACCACTACGCCACCGAGCTCCACCTCAATATATGCAATTTATTATGAATGAATACCGTCTAACCCTGTGCCCGCTGCACGGAAACGAGCAGGCACCCTGTTTTATGCGGACCGAAATTTGGGCCAACACACACAAAAACCACTACCTGCCTTTCGGCGATGTAAAATTGTACCGATATAAGTTACATCATGAACTGTGTGACCTTAGCCTAAGGGCGAAAATCTTTGTTCTATGACGTCAAGAAGAAAGGCTCGAAAGTTGCGGCGAAAGCGTTTCCATATCGCAGTCACTTGCAATAAAATTGTCAGCATATACCTTTTTACTTTATCATGCTATCATGCATCAAATACTCGTACATACATATAATTACGATTATCCCCTAAGGGTAGGCAAAAGCACCGCAAAAGCAGTCCATCGCCATAGTCCGCGCTTCACCACGCAGTGGCTGCACTCAGCGTGACAGGTGGTGAGCCCGTCGCCGCTATAAGCTATTGGATGTTGTGCAGTTCTAAGTCTATTAGTCGCCTTTTTCACCCAAGGGAAGAGATGGGTGGGGTATATTATTAATGAGCCGCTACCACACGACTCAGCAGCTACCACTCACTCGAGTTCACTAAATAGCATAAATACATAACTGTTGTCAAATAGATAATACCAGTATTTCATCTGCTTGCGTATCGTACAGGAATCCCAATGTATATGAACCTGTGATATACGATATGTCATACCAGCTCCAACGAGGAGTCGTCGTGTGTGGTGGACGAGAAGCTCAGCTGCATACGGAGAAGCTCGGTGGCATAGTGCTACCTTCGCCATGGTCAGACTTTGGATGGATGACCAAAACATTGAGATCTCGAACTCCTCCGAGCATCGGAAGCCACGTTACGCCGTTGGCCCTGGACGCTATTACAACCGTTTTTCTACCTACCAACCCGCATTGGGCCAGAGCGGTGGTGTTACGGTCTATATTCCTCATGTGTTTCTCCATGAGGAAGGCCTGTGCCCAGCAATGGGACGTATTTATCGCGATCGGGGCTGTTTTCACTCTCGATTTGAAGACGCTCAGATTATATTGGTCAGTACACTGATTCAGGTATGGAGTTCCACCCCTTAACAGAAAGCTTGTAATAACGTCACTATCAGTTAATGAACAGAAAACCAAATCTTCAACAGAATTTTGCATTATGGATGACGACGCGCGATGTCGGGTCGAGTCGTCAGCAACAATTTGTTCCCGTCAGCCCCTGATTCAAGGCGGGCGTGTGACATTCGTTGATTAACCCACGACAGATATTTGTTAGGACAAAATTAAGACGGTTACTGTAGTATCTTCATTACGGGACTGAATGGACACTTGTGTCGTTACAAAGAATATATCAAATAAACTTCGCTTATGAGAGCATTGTTTACGCACGAACTATTTTTCTTAAAGGTACAAACGGGCTAACCGCTCATCTGATAGAGTGATCAACCCATGGACATCTACTCGACAATACGTTTATTGAAGCATCCGGAATAACCGGACAGCGGAACCCAAAGAATGGACTAGGGTAAACGCAGGTATTACCGTGGTAGTCAAAAACCTGCAGGTATTAGCGAGGTACGTAATATTATTGAATTTTTATGCAATTACGGGCCTTTTCTTTCTTAAAAAGTATTTTTCTTATGAAAGGTACTGCAATTGCATAATACTTGAATAATATTGCTGACCTCCATAATAGCTGCAGATTTTTTACACGGAAAAACCTGTGTTAATCCTAATTGTTTTCGTGAGATATCGGAATCGCATGTTATTTACCACAAACTGAATAGAGAATTCGTCGTTCCAATATCAATCTGCGCCAACGGTACGTGGTGGGTGGAGATATCCAAAACGTTTGATTCTTTTTTTACATATGATAGGTAAGCTCTTGGCTTTGAGCTTCACCTGTAATCCTAAACAACTAAGGAACCGGCTATCTAACCTCTGATTGCCAGAACAAAGCAATGCTTAAAACATTGCTACTATGGCGACAAATTTAGGAAACACGGTGGTAGCTAGCCAGGCGGGCTTAGAAGCCCTGCCACCAACCAAACCGAGCAGAAAACTTCTGCCCTCACGGGGAATCTAACCTGGACCTCTCGATCAACACCCGGTGATGTCAACCACTTGATCAGAGAGGCGGTTAAAATTCTGGCATCATACGCATAGCGAAGAAATGGATCCTTGCTGTCTTAGTGAGATGAGTGTTATCTAGGGGTCTTAAATGAGAGTGAATGAGAGTGAAAAGGCAACTTTGCTCTGCTAGAGCTTATTATCAAAAAAATTACTTTAGTTATATGAAAAATGCTAAGGTTGAGACTAGGGGTTGCTGCGAGGCAACACGCCTTGAGTTTCATTTACTTTCATTAATACTTTAATTTGTGCCAGTATGTCCAAGGTGCCCCTTACACCTGGCCCTCTTTTAGAACGTCCTTAATTCGGTCCTCCACCCCCAGACTTTAACCTTCGCCTTACTATTTCTTTTTAAATAATTAGCTTCAAGTAGACGTTATTGTTATTTTTTATGAGATCTCTCCTTCAGACTGTTTGTCAGAAAGGCCTCAATTTTTCATAGATTGTCTGTAAAAGTAAGGCGGCCACCTTGAGTGACCTCTCCGCCACTAATTTATAAGTTTGCTCATTAGAAATTTCCTAGAACAGATCCGTTGAGTTTTAATTTCGTTTTTACTTAATTTCCAGTAGAAAGTAGCTGTTTATTTCTCTGCCTTTTGAATGGTTTTGTTTACTTGCCGTTATTTTTTTGATACAAAATTTTAAACTCGTTTATGTGATTGTCATAACATGTGTAAAATTGCTATATATCCAGACACAATTTGTATGATATTTATTCAATCAGAAGATCTATTACAAACAAAAACATCTGTACATATAATAAAACTGTAGAGGTCGAATGTCTGAATTAGATATAGAAAATAAAATGCTTAAAATCAAGTCGAGGGATGTAAAAAGAGCGAAAAAAAAAACTCTGCCTGTTCGTCTGTTCGTGCGGGCTAATTTCCGAAATGGCTGGACCGATTTTAATGAAATTTTGCATGATACCTTATATCCCTGGTAAAACATCTTAGATACTATTTATTCCGGAATATTAAAGGGTTCCCGTGAGATTGTTAAAAAACTAGTAACCGCGGGAAAAGTCGCGGGCAACAGCTACTAGTTTATATAGAAGATTTTACATATTTTGATCTCTTAAACATTTTCTTATTAGATTGATTAAAACTTTTCTTACAGATGTAATTCTCACCGCCAAAGCAGAACCCCCAAAACAGTATTCAGGTCACAAGGATTTAAATACAAATTGGGAGCGGCTTATTTATTCAAAATCGTATAAACGCGGTGTTCTTTAAGACAATTACGACAGACAGCCGAACGTACCAGCTCAGAAACGCGAACTTTCACGACGCGGAGTGGATGTAACTTTGTTGACACATCCCGAGCGCTCCCGTAATTAAGGCGACGAAAACTGTTTTAAGGAATCTTTATTAACTAACTTGTAGCAGTTGATTCGTTAACATCGGGGTTGGAATGCAACGTGAGCTGACTAACTGCAAATATGTCGAAAGATACTCTTTAAAATACTCTTTATTGCACACAGAAAAAAAAACAATACATAAATGAAACAATTGTTGGCAAAGGCGAACTTAGCCCCTAGAGAGATATCTTCCAGTCAACCCAAACAACCAGTCCAAGAGTAGGTGTTAGTGGGATTACACTAGAAGAGCACAAACATAAAGATCTTTACAAAATACAATTTAACTAACATAAAACTAAAATAATACCTATACATTTAAAATACAATAATATAGACATTGATAGATAGCATATAATACAAAAATCAATAAATAAACATAATAATATATATAATATATATAATTATATAAAGACTGGAAGAGCTTCTTCTTCTTCTTTTCGTGTCAATGGCTGTTAAATTTTATCCTCCCAATAGCGAGACACACTCTCAGCATTTGCTGTGGCTTACATGAGGTCTCGTTTGTCTCAGGTGGTCGTACACAACGGACAGGATAGTAGGCGTTCCATATCCTGGCTCGGAGCACCGCAGTCACAGTCGGACCTCGTGGTATATCCCCATTTGACGAGGACCTACAGCGAGACCTACAGCGGCCCACCCCCGTGCGAAGACCATTAAGTGTTCGCCAGGTGGGCCACTGCAAGTCCTTGCCCGGTGGCAGGTGTTCTGCTGGCTAAAGAAATAACATTGATTAGATCGTGATCGTGAAGAAAAATATGAGCAGAGAGGAAAGTCAGGCCAAAACAATAATTGCTTAATCAAAATCAAAAATACTTTCATTTCATAGGTGAAGTTTGGCACTTTACATAATATGCATTTTTTTTATACTACCAGGGTGGCAAACAAGCATACGGCCCACACAGATGGGCAGTGGTCACCGTAGCCTATGGACGCCTGCAACACCGAGGGCACCACCAGCGCGTTGCCGACCCTTAAAAAACCTTTTCACGCCCTTTTTGAAGGATTCCATGCTGTAGTCTCTTTGGAAAGCCTCACCAGGAGGCTCACAAGGAGCTCCCACCGTACCTCCCGCTGCGTAATGGAGATTTCTGGCATGGAGTAGCCGCACCACGGAATTGTAGGTGGCTCGGCATCACCCTCGCTCAAAGTCGATTTAACAAAATAAATAGTTTATTATGAATTATTTCAAAATAAGAGTATTAAACCATTGTATTCAAGTTCATTACTGCGAGCGCTTGTAGCAAGTACATCCACAGCACAGTACAAGTACATCTTTGACTGTAGTTGTAATCGGTAAAAGCTAGTTTCGTGTATACTTATGTCGTGACCATATCGTAGAATTTGATCTTTTCTTGATATAGTTCTAGTGCTAGAACAGATTTTTTTATCCAAAACAATCTAACACAGTCGTGGTAAGCTTTGGTGTAGTAGACAGAGACTATTATGTAACCCATCAAGACTGAGCATATAAAATTCAGCATATAAACATTTATGAGCATATCAATCTCATTAAGCCGAGCAAAAACTTTCCTCTAAAATTCGTCTCATAGCTTTCGAAACATATGCATTATATTCGAGCCAAAACGTTAGGTGTGATAAAAATTTCTTGGCGGCTACACAGTTTAATAACACATGAAGAATGGTTGAAAAATTTTAATATCAGAGTTTGAGCTTAACACATGAAAGGAACGAAAGAAACGTAGTTTAAAATGGCGGTTTCTACGTGGTCCTATCAAGTGACAATATTGCAGTCAAAATTATATTAGAGGTACGTATATGTTGTTTGGTATTATTGCCTTTGAGATCGTATATACGAGGAGCTCGCTATCTTAGAGGTTCGTATGATGTAGATTGTACACAATTTCAATCTTGTAAACGAAGCCTTCGTCTTTATTGTTATTTTAGTAGGTTTATTTTTTATTTTTTTTTACATATGACAGGTAAGCTCTTGGCCTTCATCTCACTTGATGGTAAATGACGATAAGGCTGAAGGTGGAAGCGAGCTTCACCTGTAATTCTCAACAACTGAGGAACTGACTATCTTACCTGTGATTGCCGGAACACAACAATGCTTAAAACACTGTTATTATGGCGACAAATTTAGATAAGATAGTGGTAGCTAGCCAGGCGGGCTTAGAAGCCCTACCACCAACGAAACCGAGCAGAAAAACTTCTGCCCCCATAGGGAATAGAACCCGGACCTCCCGATCAACACCCGGTGGTGTGAACCACTAGACTAGAGGCGGTTAAAAAAGTTAAAAGTAAAAGGTGACCAAAACTTGTAAGGGTTTAGCACCACTGGTTATCCCTTCGGGGAAAGATATTATGATGATATGTTATGCTTTGTTATGTGACCAAAACTTTATGTGATTATCACAATGTTCTCAATTTCCTCCGAGCTTATAAAGCACGTCTAGTTGTTTACATATTCATACATAAATCCATATTGACGCGTGGTGGTGTTACTGCCCATATTCCTCATAAGTTTAATTCGTGTAAAGCAAGCAATAAGCATTTTAATCAGGCATTGAAAAAAATGGAGAACTTTAAAGAACAAAAGAACTTTTTGATAAGCTTAAACTTTGATATTAAAGTTGAAGTACTAACTATATTTTCTTTAGAATTTTACTTACAACATAGAATGACGATTCATTTACTTTTTCTTTACATCCATCTAATTGATGAAATGTCGTGTATTCTCCGTTTATAAGATTGGGCAGTCAAAGAAAGACTAATGACGTTGACATGACAAATGAGAAAGAAGAAAAATGAATGTTATTTACGAGATAACACCGATCGTGACGATAATGTTTATTGTTAAAATGAAGCCAAAATAACGTTGAGTCTGTTTACTTGAATAGTACTTGTATGTTCATAGCAGTTCCCCACTATATTATTTTTGCAAGTCTAACACTCAGTTGCACAAAGATTTTTAAGGACGACATTTGTTAATGAGACATTAAAACTTTAAAGTTCATTAAAGTTAAGGTTGTTACACAAAACAGTTCTAGCTAATGTCTCTTTAGCATTGACAGGGTGCTAATGTCGTAAGACTACGCCAAGGTGTTTTTTGACACTTCAATAAATAAATTTAATGGAGCATTAGAGATTATGCTGACATGAAATTTTAAAGTACGTTTCTGCAACTTTTTAGAGTAAAATTTTTAAAGCTAGATTTAAAATTTCCTGCAAGTGGACCTAACTCAAATAAGATAGGCTTCGTTTATCTATTCTCAATTTTGTGCTTGATTTTAAATTCTCCAAACTGCTCTTGTTCTACGTGTTCTACCTGAACTAGAAACCTTACTAGACTAGAAAACTTAAAGCAATATTGTAGGGTTCCACTCCATTACTGACTCATTGAAACGTCTCGTGGCTGCAAGCGCGGCAGGTGCGCCGCAAACAACTGAATTGCCAATCACACGCTAGCAAGCTAGATTAGACCTATACAAACGGTTGAGCTCGTGAGTTCTGGTAAAAATCACACATGGGCACTATATAGATCTTTGGGCTATTCGATATATTGAAATAAGAATTTAGTTCGGCAATGTAGCGGTTGAATGATATTTCATAACATAATGTCATTACTACTTACGATCAATTAAATCAAATCAAATTTAGCTTTATTTCATAGGCCAAACTTGGCACATTTTACATAATTATTGTACAATATAAATAATGAACATTAGGAGTATAATACCTTACCTACCGCGAGCGCTTATAGCAAATACAACCACAGCGCTTTGACTGTGATTGTAATCGATACAAGCGAACAGATTCCGAGAGTAAGGCTTTTCATGGGAAGAACCCGGCAACTCATGAGCCACATTTTTTTTCTACAAAAGGTAATAAAAATAAGGCAAGGTTACTATCGAGACTTTGTCGATAGAAGAGACAGGCTCGAAACTCGAACTCGATCTATAAACCATCTGGCAGGTGTGCTTGCTTGTCACCCTATTCATAATATATAAAAAAACTATATGTTTTATAGCATTTAATGAAAAAATAACAATATTATTTATCAAACTACCAAAATCTATAGGTATACAAAGCTTAATAACTAGCTGTAGAAAAACGATACCTAGAACTTGCGCCGGACGATATTTCATCGAAATAGGAAAAGTTGAACGACTTTGACGACGATGCGGGAACCGGTATTAAGATAGACAGATTGGCTCCGAAGCCAAGGTCATAACTTGCAACTTGGCAAGCGAGAGAAAGTAATATTTGTAACTCAATGGAGTAAGGAACAACTATTTTTCTAACGTTATTATTCGAGATGAAGACGAAATGTTTTGCCTCTCGGTAATTGGAACAAAAACTAATATTGCTAAAATACAATTATTTGAAGGCCCACCTGATAGAACGTCGCCGAGAAGTCGTAACATTTGGCATTTTCTGTAAAGAAATTCCAAAATTACTTTTTTTCTATATAAATTATTTTTAATATCATTCGTCGTCGTGTTTTAACAATGTGTTATCGATTTCCAATATCGAATTTCCCATGGGAGATAAAAAGGCCCCATCTCCAATCCCCCATCTCTTATCTCCCATCTCGCATCTCCTATCTCCCATCTCCCAACCCCCATCCTGCCGAGTCCCGTCCCGTCTCGATGAGTCCCGTCCTTTTCCGTCTAATCTCATTTCATCTCCCATCCCCATCTTCAATCTCATATCTCCCATCTCCATCCCTACCAATCCCGTTCCACCCCGTTTTGTCCCTTCGAGTCCCGTCCTGTTCCATCTCGTTCCAGCTAATTCCTGCGAGCTAATTCCTGCCTATCCCGTCCTATCCCGTTTATTCCCGTCCATTCCAGTCCCGTTCCGTCCCAATCCAACCCTTCTGTCCCATCCTGTCCCGTCCCGTCCCGACCAGACCCGTCTGTCCCTTCCTGTTCTATCATATCTCGGTCCAGCTACTTCCAACCCGTCGAATCAGGCCCCGTCACGTCCTGTACCGTTCGGATGGCTCCTGGCCTGTTCCGTCTAATCTCGTCTTATCTCGTCCCGGCTTCTTACAACCCGTCGAATTCCGTCCCGTCCCGCCTCGTCCCATCCCGTCAAGTCTCGTCCCATCTCGCTGAGTCTAGACCTGTTCCGACTAATTTCGTCCTTGCTAATTCCAACCCGTGCAATCTCGCCCCGTTCGCCCTGTCCCGTCCCGTCACATCCAGTCACATCCCGACCCAACCCGTCCGTCCCGTCTTATCTCGTTCCGGCACTTTATTAATGAATAATCTACGTACAAATAAGCTCGTTGTTTAATTGATATTGAAAAAAACGTAACTTTCCAAATATGTTTCAATTGTATTGATAACAAGATGTAACATTTGTACTGAGGTCTTCTATTTCTAAATAATAAAACAACAAAATCGATCAATCATTCGTCACGAAGCCTAAGTGCGGTAGCACAATGAAAGCAGGCCGGCGACGCGAGCCAAGCTCATCCGATTAGCTGATATTAATTTTTGATTGGTTGATTGAGAATCGTGTATCATGTATCAAAACATTGTGTAGATACTTTTGTTTACGTTTCTATTAGCTTAAAATTGAGTATTACTGTAATATTCAATCGATCTAGTAAATTACAAAAAATATTCTTTTTTAAACAGATAACTAAAGTCACCGTCATAGCCTACCGTTTTAGCAATCTGAAGCGGCAGTTGTCTAGTCATATAAGCCGCAGAACTGACGGCCGTTGAAGTCGTAAGCTCTTGAGTGGAGACCGTGACTCGGTAAACGTGGTGTCGGATGTCCCGTGATAAGATGGGATAACGATATTCGTAGGTTAGCTGGAGTGGTCTGGATGAGAACTGCCGAAAATTGAGAGCGGTGGCGTGTATTACGGGAGACCCGTGTCCAGCAGTGGACGAGCATAGGTTGTTGATGATGATGAAACAGAGCTGTGAAAGTAACATGTTCATAAATAAAATTTACGAGTATGTATATGACTCTAGGACACACTCATGAACACAAAAGCTGCTACGCCATCCGTTCGCAAACTATCGGAAGGCATTGTCTAACAAAGAACGGGCAAGAATTTCAGCAATTTCTACATCTTTCATTAATGTGACCGTTTGAGGAAAAATCACAACGTCGTTTCAGATGTTTGATTGAATTTTTTCGTATATAATAAATATAACTTATGTTGAGCAAGTATAGTTATACTTTTTTGTGACTTAGGGGGTTAGCGAGAAGACTGATCACCTGATGCTATTGCTAAGCAATTACCGTCGGTACCCAAAACACCAAAGGAGTCATGTCAAGAGTGCACTACGCACTTTTCTTGGCGTTGTTTTCTTTTGTTTTTCGAGTAGGTCGCCTTACATGTTCTAAAATAAAGGTTTCATGTGGATTTAGACATATCAGGTGAAATTTTATAACACCTCTGCCTACCTCATTGGAGATGGAGGCGTGTTATGTTGTTCATTTATCTATTATAAAGGATAATATTTTTTCTAACTGTCCGAAATGATTGATCAGTCGAATGCGTGCTGAAATAACAATGAAAACATGCCGGAATATGATTGGACGGGCCGAGCCCCACTCATCCGATTAGCGCCGACGAACAACGAGAGTGAGCCGTTATTAATCTACGATTGGTACAGGTGTCGAACACATTTAAACGGACACTTGTTATTATTATATTGTAGTTTTGATTTTAGAATATATTCATAATGTAAATCTCGCTGAGTGTATAAAATAAATAACGGAAATAGTTCTATATTGTTCAAAATTTAAGATGCGCTGGAAAAAGTATAATACTAGAATGTTTTAAACCTGGGTACAGTAGAATTTATGTCATATTTTTATTGACAAATTGATGATTTGAACATTCTAGTATTTTAAATGTATATAGTAATTGTATGAGAGTTTTAGAGGCAGTAAAACCAGAGTAGCTAAAGATAAAATATTTTAATAGACTTTGGTCTAATACGTGTCTACATAAAGTGCGCTTCCCTTATGATCCATCTGCCACCGCCCACACACTAGAGACATCCAGGTGTTCACCTGCCGAGAGTGATGACTCTGCTCTTCACAATGTATTTTATCACCGCACTGCTCGCCATCGCCAGGGAATTCATCTTCACACGTTAGAACCAAAAAGGTCGCTTACCGTGCGTTTTAGGAGGAATTTCCTTCCTCGTACGCTTAGGCTGTGGAATGAACTCCCTGGTGAGGCTTTCCCAAGAGACTACAGCATGGAGTCCTTCAAAAAGGGCGTGAAAAGGTTTTTCAAATGTCGGCAACGCGCTGGTGATGCCCTCGGTGTTGCAGGCGTCCATAGGCTACGGTGACCACTGTCCATCTGTGTGGGCCGTATGCTTATTTGCCACCCTGGTGGTATAAAAAAAATGTGTATGTCATTCTTATTTACCACCAGATTTATTGGAAACAATTCTGGTGCCTATTGTGAAGGACAATTTTACTGATAAAGGGAACTACTGACCTATTTCTCTGGCAACAATAGCAGCCAAGGTACTGGTGTGCTTAACTCTTGCTTGGAACAATTTTCTAACGTACATGACTAGCAGTTTGGATTCCGATCCGGATTTGAATTCAGGTGAGCCTACATTGACAGCAAGTAGTTCCAACAAGCTGAGTGGCGTAGTGGTCAGTGCACTTTGGCTTCGATCGAAAACAAAGCTACCTTCGCCTTGGTCAGGCCGTGGATGGGTGACCAAGACTTTGTGATCTCGAGCTCCTTCGTGCTTCGGAAGGCACGTTAAGCCTTTGGTCCCGGTCGCATTTGTGACCGTTTCTACCCACCAACCCGCATTGGGCCAGCGTTGTGGTTACGGCCCATACTCCTCATGTGTTTCTCCATGAGGAAGGCCTGTCCCAGCAGTGGGACGTATATAGGCTGATGAAGAGTTTCAATAATGGCGATGAATGGTTCAAAGACATTAAATAGCCCTATCACACTTGCTTGGATCGAAGGACAGAAGCTGTTTAAAATGGCGTCTGAAGTAAGGATGTACTTAAATAAAAGCTTTGGCACCAATCCAGGGTCAAACCTTGGCGAAAGTTGCTTCGTTATTAATATTGAAACTAAGCTTCCAAACTACTACCCCACTGAGCTCATCATCTCTACATGCAAGTCTATACGTAAAATTATCACAATTCGTTTTTCTTTAACGAGTCCTGTTATCGAGAAAATGATTATAACCCTCAATATTTTTCGAAAAATGTTACCCAAAGGTGTATGAGAATAAAAAGAAATTGTACTGCTTTACGCGTTGATGAAGGGTCATAAATGTTTACTGCTACCATTATGTCAATATTTACCGTTCGACTCTCTAATAACGAAAGAAATCATGAAGGATTCATACATAGACACATATGATCACGACTGTTATCCCTAAGGGTTAGTCGGAGACTAAGCAAAAGCACCGCAAAAGCAGTCCACTGCCATAGCCCACGCTTCATCAAGCAGTTAGCACATGTGCAGACAATGACATGTGCTCAGACAGGTGGTAAGCCCGTGGCCGCTATAAGCTATATGATGGTTGTATGTGTGTGTTTACGACACCCAAGGGAAGAGATGGGTTGGGATTTTTTTAATAAGCCGCTACGACACGTACTCTTTTCCCATTAATTTCTATTATTATTCGAAAGTCTTGTCAAAAGAAATTTTTATAACCTCGGCTAACTTTAATCCTTAAAAACACTTTACTCTGATTCAACTGTTTGTAACCCCTGGCCAGGGGCGCTGTTTCCTGGTTGACCCAATGTGTAATTTCCTCCTTTGCCAGGCGTCAACAACATTTTACGTTTCGTTATGACCTGTGTTGGAATGGGACCTATAATAATTTTCTGTGAGTTATGTTCGGCATAAAAGTGCTTTCATTTTCACTCAGACTCGCTTCTTACAGATTAATAAGATTATTGTCTTAGGTCCAAAAAATTTTATATTAACATTTCAAGCTATAGATTTACAAAACTTCTGCTAACTTTTTTTATTAAAACTACAAAAAACAACTCACACGAATTGCAATTGTTTTTTTTTATTGTAAAGTTTATTAATAGTTTAGGCCATAGTTAAAACTGTGCATGAAATATAGCGAACAAACCAAGATTTTGAAGTTGCGCTTTCAAAACATTTTATCAAATTTCCTGATACGACTACTGCTCAGATAAACGGTGACTGGTCACAGTGTACCTAATAAACAGTAGGTCAGTGTCAATTTTACTTTTACTAGATTTAGTGGTATCTGGATCAAATTCTTAGAAAACTGCCTCTATATGCAGTTTCTTGTGTCTATTGACCATTTACTAAAATTATCTTTGATATTATATTTGAACATACAGCATTGAAAGCTAGTGGTAAGTATTGAATATTGACTGTCATATCATCGTAAGGTGTGTAGACTGGTGAAACGTAACATGTAATGAAAAGAGCATTTTCTGTACTGGAAATCTATTACATTGAATGATACCTTGCGACAATTTTAATGGCAAATTTTTTCATTGCGTCACATTGCATGCTAATTTCACCAGTCTGTACACACTATTACATGAATATACCTATAGCTTGTATGGCTTGTTTGGGACTGCGACAGGCTGATACAGAAAAAGACTTTTAGAGTCCTCTCACACAGACCGGTTTGGACAGGTGAGCATTTATTTTATCACGTTTAAGATAATGTCACATTACAAGAAGGATGCTGAGTATGGATGTGGACGGACCTGGAGAGGAAGACCAAAGAAGCGATGAATTGAATGCGTGAATAATGATATGAGGATAAATGAAGTGGATGCTGAGCTGACGAGTGACAAAGGAGAATGGAAGAAGAAGACATGTTGCGCCATCCCCACCTAGAGTGGGAAAAGGGCAAGAACAAGAAGAAGTTTAAGATAGTGTTTAAAATCAGTGCAATGAGGTTTATTTTTACTTTTCACTTCTTTTGTTATTGGGAATGCTCAAGAGCATACCCAAACGCGCTTAGTGTGAAATAATAGGAGGAGCCAATCAGCTGCTCTCATGACGTACTCCTTGGCGGGGGGGCAGCCGATAGGCCCCGAGCGTACAATCCACGCCGTTTGGTGTGAAAAAAAAAGTGCAGCAGTTATCTAGCAGTTATTCATTGCTTGCTTACAGTACTGACAATAATGAAGGCTTCTATTGCCGCAGCAATGTACATCTACAAGAGTATTGAAAAGGTTGCAGTGAACTAAAACATCTTTCACTGTGCAGCGCTGCAGCGAACTTGATTTGTAGTATCTAACGAACGGCCGGGGGACATTTCTCGTATAATTAAATATTTGAAACGAACGTAGCTTTTGTAGAGATGTCCTTTATACCAGTCTTAACGCTGTCGCTGCTTTACACTCCAGTGTAAAATTTATTACACGACCCAGTTCTTCGTTTTACAAATATGTATTGCTCTTTTTAATTTCTCAGCGATGTGACCGGAATGTCGGAATAAAATGTTAGTAGTTAGTTCCTGAATAACCAGAGAAACTACGTTCATTAAGATTCTAAGTGTGTGGTTCTAAATGCTACTCAATCCTAAGTTATAGTTTCTATTCTCGTCTAGAATCGGTTAGAAATCGTTTGTTTCTTATTTTTCATTTATCTTAAAGGGCTTGATTTGTAGCAAGGGAAATTAATTCATTTAAACATTCAATTGCACTAATTTAATGTTCGTTCAGTAATTAATTTAAGGACACTCGCAAACTTTATCTAGAGTTTTATGTTTTAGCCTTAATTACATTTTTGTTCCAATCGTTACCAATTTGATTTGAGCTTTAATAAAATTATGAATATATATGTCGCAGGGAAATGAGGATACCAGGGATTTCGTGAAATCCCTAGGGATAAAAATCGAGTCACGCATTTCTTTTAGTACCAGCACCAGTAGAGAAACAAGTTTCAACAAATATTCATAATTTCGTGTTAGGTGAAGGTTATTTTTTTTGACGGTCATAATAAAAATAACCTTAACGTTACACAAAAATTATTCGGCTGTATCCAATTTTATTATTATTATTATTTATTTAAAACTTTAGTACATTGGGTGTACATGGCGGGCTTAATGCCAAAAGCATTTTCTGACATTTCACTAGATTTTGTTTAGTTAAACGACATATTACTTAACATTTTAAGAAAGAAGTAGTAATAATCAAGGATATTCGACATCAACCGTGATTTCGTGGTATCCCTAGGGATTTCGTGGTATCCCTAGGGATTTCGTGAAATCTCTGGTATCCTCATTTCCCTGCGACATATATATAGCTAATAATGACAGAACACATATCATCACAATGCATTTATCCCCGAAGGGGCAGGCACAGGTGTTAGCCACTTATCAAGCGAAGGGTATACTAGCATCTGTGCTAAGCACGCCACATTTCATTTCTATGTAACGAAAAACCTGTAACCAATGTCCAATAAACTGTTATTTTATTACCCATTCAACACGATCAATAAAATAAGACCATTTTGAAACCGTAACAAAAAGGCTCTAGAGATTTTTGTTTTAATTCTCACTTCTGTAAGTATACAATTACAAAAGCACTTTCGTAATTTCATTCAAACAGTAACCATTTTCACACACTAAATAATATGACGTCCTCAGAAAACGTTTTCCAAAACCTAGAGGCATATAATGTAAAAGCTTTCCCTCGTTCGTATCGAATCTTAACCGAGTTGAGACGAATGTAAAACAGACTAACTTTACGAATAGGCTTGTTGAGTTGGAGTTTGTGTTACGTGTTGCGATGGCAATCAGCTGCCTAAATGCTTTTGTATTCATTAAATTGTAAGCATTGCCATGTACTGCTGCCCTAGTCTATAAAGTAAGGTTGACAAATCAATTTTGATTGAATGCGACATCAAATGTTGATTTGATAATTTCAAAAAAGGGTTCGAAATGACAGAAATCCAATTCATATCCATTGAAGTTTGCTTAAACCGTAGGACAGCTGTAGAAGGTTATTGCTATTGCTATTAGCAATATTTTTCTGAAACCTTTATTTTTTTACGAGAGGAAGGATGGGCAGACAGTTCACTCGATGGAATGTGATCACCGTCGCCCACACCGCCATCGTCATTTGCTGCACTTGAGAAATTGATTTGATCGATTAAATTGATTGAATCCTTCGATATTTTTTGATAAGGCTGCTTTGAGAAAAGTCATATAATGTGATAAATATCCTGCTACTGCCAATGCACGTAGTGAGTGTGACGCAGCCGATAAACATGACACGTTGAACAAAGCGTTCTTAGAATAAAAGCATGGTGAAAAAATACCTAAAGAAGAACCACAAATACGATGAAAAGACGTCGAGGTAGTTGCAGCTGTAAAATTGATGAAATGGCGCATGATACAGATACTGTTCTACAGAATGGTGTCTTTTGTCGACGAGGAGTAACATTACTGTCTACCTCTTAGCGATGGGCGTACGTTGGACTCACCTGGCAACATCCACAAAAACTCCAAGATTTAGCCAATTGAATCCCTTTGAACGAATAGAACGGACGATGCTTACCATGATATTGAGAACGGTGAAGTAACATTGTTAATCTTGCTTCTGATAATAAATATGAATCTTTAAAATTCACCCAGTGATGCTTTTTAACAATTGCAAATGTTATTTCTAAACTTTAATTTGAATAGGTTATACTTTCGAATGTAATTAACAAGTCCCATACTTTTTCATTGGGCAACAGTAATTAACGAAAGAATTTCTTGCTTAGGAGTATTACTTTTATTCTACAAGAAGCAGAAACACGTAACCTTCTTAAGATATAGCCTATTTTGTTCTGATATCCTAAAATAACACGTAATGCTGCACATTGAACGTGTGTTCGTTAGCAAGACAACTCGCGGGAGCTTTTAATTCAGTTAGCTGGTAAGTTCCGAGCGCGACCGGATCTGACGCGTTCGTTATTTATTCGACCCACTAAATATTGGGGTGAAGAAGGAAACATTTGATGGTTTTCCTGGATGTCTTGGTAATATACTCATGACGCAGTGTGAAAGAATAACTCAATCAAAGAATTACTGACGCAGACGAAGGGTGCAGGAAGTTTGCCGTGTCTGGGGCATCGTAGCTCTTTAACGAATAGGAGTAGTCGCAGTCAAATAAATCTTCAATTTCGGTATTTACACACTGGTATGAATGAACCGATTATGATGGGTTTTATTAGCCAGCAGATCTAAAGGTTCAATCCGTGATGAAATGTTCAGACGTTTTAAGATCTGCTCAAGATTTTGAAGTGAATACATTTGTTTTGATTTGCTTTTAAAAGACAGAAGCTTTGTTCTACTACTTTCGGAAGTAATGAAATTATTAATTTAATTAGTTTTCGAGTAATTTAAAAGGTATGAAACAAAAAATAACATTCAATATTTGTATCGCCACGTTTATTAAAGAAACATTGAAAAGTACAAGCCACTACGCTATTTCCATCGCAGGAATAGCTGTTTTCGTTCAAAATGTATGGCTTGACGTGCTGCTGACTCTGACATTTGTTATTTTTAAATGTTGTTTGTAGTGGTTACTTTTATAATTGGTATTTTCAATGGACTGTATTCGGATGCGAGACCGTAGAATTCTTTAGAATTACTCCTTTACACCTAGGATCTTAAATACAGAATTGTCGGAAATGTCTTGGTATTTGAATCTATGAGTCAGTTAAGCTAATAAAGAATTTATTGCATAATCTCTAGCTCCACCTATCAGAATATTAAAATCTAATAGTCTTTAGTAGTTTTCTTTGTCAATTGTAAAATAGTTTACCATATTCCAATTCATAGAAATGCGTACAAGAAGCCATTCTGTTTCAGCCATTTCGCTTTGTGTCGTCACTGTGTCGTGTCTAATTTTCGCGTCTGTACAATTAAGACGGCTGTTAATATACTTAGAGGCTCGTTCTTAATGAATGTTGTGGGAAAACCTAGAAGCAGGTCATACGGGAGGTTACCGCGGTTTGTGTTTTAGGGAATGGAAAGTCACATACTATTATGGTAGAAGTCATTGCGTGTTAAACTTTGGAACAGAAGAGTCTGCGACCTACTTAAATATATAAAGCAGGTGGGACTTCTATCTTGGTTTGATCTGTCATCAAAAGTTAAAATAATTATCAATAAAAAATATCGATTCTGGCGCAACACCGGCTGCTGCCGCGGCACGCTCGCATTGCTCGCTCGGCTCTCGCGTTTAGGGCACAGTTCTACCTAACACTCCTCGCTTCGGTCGTCATTGTACCTAATCGACTGTACATTATGCCGAAAACCATTATGCTAAATAATACTATAGATAGCTAATTACATTACTCTAAATTATAATTAAGCGAAATAAAAGAAAATTATGCTTATGTTATATTACGCCAAAGTATTATGGTTGAAAATATTATGCCAAAAAAATTATGCCAAAATCCCCAGCGAATCGTATGAGATGCATTATGATAGGCGTAGCGTACTAGCGTGAAAAAGTGTTCAGTTGCATACCTGTGAAAAAATAAAAATTTCTCCGCGCGGCGCGCAAGGAAAAACAGTCAACAATCAATTCGCTCATGACTGGGAACCAAAAGCATACGGCTACGAGCCGATTCGTTTGTAGAACACTGTAGTATTCCCCAACGCTTACACCTCGTGTGCGATGGGTCTTTATTAGAAGAAAATTTGCAATACCCGTTGTAAAACACTTAAAAATAGACTTTAAATTTCAGGTTACACGGCTTTGAAGTCTTTTCGTCTTGACGTAAGTACAAAATTCGTTTGGTCCCTATCGGAGTTAACCCATTCGCCGCTGATCGTTCCAGGCTATCACGAGAATACTTCATTAACCCTCTCTCACTACATTTGAGTTCGGTTAATCGTTCGGAACACTGAGTTATGGACGATGTGAGGTGCTGTTGAGTCTGATTTATAGGAGATAGCGGATTGTTGATTATTAATAATTAGTAGTATTTATTTTGTTTCGAATTATGCTTGACTTTGTTCACTACACAAATGAACATGCCTATAATTGTGGCTGGTGGGATATGATATTATATTCATGTTTCCTATTCTTTTTTACGTATAACTTAATATAAAGAGTCACTAGAGTTGATTTTATAGAGAATTAATAAAATACATATACCTAAGTTATTGTCAATGATTTTGGGAGAAAGCCAAACAGGAGCTATTTCAAGTTCGACTATATTCGTAATGTCTATATTGTGCCTATTGTTTATAGCTAGTTACATACATACATACATACATAAAATCACTACTCTTATCCCTTATGGGTTAGTCAGAGACTAGCCATAAGCATCGCAAAAACAGTCCTTGGCCATAGTCCGCGCTTCACCGAGCAGCAACTGCAATTAGCGTGGTGGTGAGCCTGTCGCCGACACAAGCAATTGGAGGTTAGGCAGTTCTACCACACGACTAGAAAGACCAAGACTAGAAAAAATCGAAAGTGAATAGAAGAACGCTATAAGCTTATCGCAAAAGCACCTAAATTAGGAACAGCCAATGATGTGGCAACAATTTTATGGTATGCTGATGTAAAATAGTGTTTGCATGACAAATAGCTTTTGTAAACTTTGCTCTGCCATAGCCATCCACGGCATTGCTCAATCAGGGGGAAAGTTGCACTTCAAACGGTACTTAACCCTTTTTGGAACGACTACAGTTTATCCATACTAATATTATAAATGCGAGAGTAACTCTGTCTGTCTGTCGGTCTCGCCTCCACGTCAAAACTACTAAACTGGTTTAATCGAAATTTGGTACACAGATAGTCTAGAGTCGGACAAAGGACAGAGGTTTCTTTTTAACTCGTTATTCCCATGGGATTGGGTACCACAAGGGTAAAACCTGTATCAGCAACGAGATTTTATAAATATGGATGGTTATGTGAAGTCCGAGGAAGCGAAATAAATAAGTACTTATTAATAATGATGATAAAGTGAGTGACGGAAGAAATTGAAGAAGTAATAATAAATTATTAGCCGAGATTAAATAAGAATAAGAATACTTTTTTCACTAAAACACAGCCAAAAAATCACAAGTGAACTGTGACTTCTACACAAGATCATTGTGGAAATAACAGACGAGTAAGTACAAGTAAAAATCGCAGATTTCTGGTCTAAAATAATATCACAAATTATACTGTGCCTTAAATATAGCATAATGAAGACGTATATTATTTTTCATCCCACCACCTCGGAAAGTGTAATTTTGCGCTTCGAAATCTGGCTGGAAAATTCTATTTTATTCGCTTGAGCGGCAAAGTAGATTTGAATTTAGAACATCACATATAATGAGTACTCAATATAATTGTAAATTCAAAACGTCATTAAACCTATTTAATGTAACCTCTATGGTGCCAAATTTATGATTAGAACTTTTTAAATTGTGAAAAAATATTTTGTCATTATAAATTGTTTTCTTTTTCATTTTGTCATTTCCTCGCTGAGGTGGGATGAAAAGTTACGTATTGCACTCGAGTGGAAAGATTTTTCACCTTGTGCTCGTTTGTTTCCCTCGCTGACGCTCAGGATTCTAATTTAGAATCACTCGCTGCGCTCGTGATTCAACTTAAGAATCCTTCGCTTGCTCGGTCATCCAAATCGAGCACGCGGTTAAAAAGGAACTTTCCACTCTTGTATAATAAATAACTATTCAACATTATATATTCCGTCAGATATTGTATGATATTCTACTAAATTATTTCTCCGTTTTTCCTGACCTTTCAGACCTTTCAGTTACGTCTTAAAATTTATTTAATTATTCAGATACACAACATAAATACTTATAATCACAATTATTATCCCCTGAGGGTTAGTCAGAGACTAGGCAAAAACACCTCAAAAGCAGTACACTGTCATAGTCCGCGCTTCACCAAGCTGTGACTGCACTCAGCATGACAGGTGGTGAGCCCATCGCCGCTATAAGCTATTGGATGTTGTGCAGTTTTAAGTCCATTAGCGCCTTTTACGACACCCAAGGGAAGAGATGGGTTGGTAGTATTCTCTTAAACACAACAGAACGCAATTTATTTCTATTAAGGCTGCATTTCACAAAAAATCGCTACAGCTCTGTACAGCGCTTCAATTAATCAATTATCTTGACGGCGACGAGCTTCGAAAGTTATAGTTGAGTCGCCTTTTATACAAAGATCCATACGAATGCCTTTCTTTTCTGAAAAATCTTACAGATACACGAAGAAAATACCCAGCCGGAGGTCTAGCGTAAATGGTCGATTTAATGTTACAACTCTTGATTGTTTTAACTGGGCTAGATAAAGTTTTTATGTTGGAGAGTAAACGGATTTATTTTATAGGAATTGAAATCTGCAAACAATGCAAATTGAATGAAAAATTTCTCAAGTTGTGTCTACGGTGTGTTTGTGGTTCAGAATTTATGGACAATATTTATGCACGAATTTATAAACTCGATGAGTGCATTTTATCGCCGAAGCTGTGGGGGTCAGAATGTGAATTTTTGACGACCTCCGTGGTCGAGTGCTCTGTAAACCAGTCTCAAGGCGTCGCTATCCTGAGAGGTTCTGGGTTCGATCCCCGGTGGGGGCGAATGTTTGTGTGATGAAACAGGCATTTGTTCTTCAATCTTAGATGTTTATTTAAGTTTTGTATATATATGATTATAATTATATATTTTTATGATTGTATCTATTATATTTATTTACCCTTAATCTAGTATCCGTAACACAAGCGGCACTGTTGCTTAACATGGGCTAGTTGATAGGTGTGAATGTCTTAGGACATTTATAAAATGTAACAAAAAATAAAGAACTTATCCCTTCAAATTTAATTAAAATTTCGATACCAAAAGAAATACCGTTAAATAAACTCGTTAACTGGTTTATATTCGGATTAAATTTTATAATTAAAATCTCCATTCATTTGCTGAATAATTCGAATATTACAATCCAATTGGTATTTAATTTTATTCCTTGAGTAAATAATTTGATACTTCGCTTGGAGGCGGGAGGTATTGTTGTGAATGTTACGGCAGAATTTCGTTTTGTAATTTAACAAAATTAGGAAGGGCTAAGGTGGGCGTGACTTCACAGGGAGGAATTTAGAGATGTATTATTTAATTTCAACTTGATGACTTGATATTTGATTTGAAAAATTTGAAAAAAAATGGAGTGATAAAGTTACCATTGATAAGTTATCATAATTTAATTTTAGTGTAGACTACAGTGCCAAGATCGATAGATAGAAAACTCGTGTGAACACCAGATAGGAATTTATGCCAACAGTATTTTTTTTTTTTCGTTGGCACCGAGGTGAATTCAATGTGATAATTTTGGTCATCGTGTATTTTAGGCCTATTGCCTTACCCTACCTAACCTAATTGTGCTGACTTTTAAAAAAACTTTATTATTAATTTTATCTTCGTCTTCATATGAGATAGACATAAAACAAAGCTATTTGCGAAATGAGACATGAAATCAAAGACATAAGGACCAAGTTCGGAGATACAAAACATATAAAGGGGACAATTAGCCACCTGATTATGACGGTCCAAGGGGTCGATTAGCCACCTGATTATGACGGTCCATAAGTTATGGTAACCACTCACAATCAGGTCTCAGTAAGGTAGTGTGGAGATCGCCAACATAGTGGTCTAAAAATAGAAATGAAAATACCCAAAATAATGAGGGTTTTCTAAAAACGGTCTACGAAAAACGGCAGCACTGTAGCGTCGGGTCCATGAGCTGTCAAAACACATACGCGGATCCTCACGCAGACCACCTGGTAGATGGCGGATTGTCTTTTCCGATCCTGTACCTACGACCACAGACGTAGAATCGTACGACTCTGTGCTATCTGACAGCCGTTGGACCAAACAGTTACGTAGCGCCGCCTGGTGGCAGAAAAATAGAGAAAAACCCTCATTGATTAACAGCTCGACTTGTTCTCACCCGTAGAGCTGTCAAACAAATTGACATGCCCATAATAATTGCGATTGAACCCCAGAAATACGCTTTTGGTGATACGATGACTTAATGCCGGAACTCGGACAAGCCGTGAAAATATTTATGTTCGGCTATATTGATCATTTAGTAGTTAGCATAAATATTGATCAGTCGTGTGGTAGCGGCTCAGAGTCGTGTGGTAGCGACTCATTAAAAGAATACTACCAACCCATCTCTTCCCTTCGGTGTCGTAAAAGACGACTTATGGACTTAGAACTGCACAATAACTTGTAATGGCGAGCTCACCACCTGTCACGCTGAGCACATGTGCATTCACTGCTTGGTGAGGTGTGGACTATGGCAGTGGACTACTTTTGCGGTGATTCTGCTAGTGTCAGACTAACCCTTAGGGGATAATAGTCGTGAATATATGTATATGTATGTACGAGTATGATAGTTAAGACAATAACTAAAAGCTATATTAGTTTCTTCCATCTTACAACTTATTAGATATAAAACTGCGTTAAGAATTTATCAGTCAATATTTCAAGAGCGTTTGAACCAGCCGTATCCTTGAGGGATTTATCGATATCGATGTGGGATTTTCTGATAAGCTTATATGTTCCTACGTGTCTGAAACATATATACATTTTAATCTTAATTTTCAAAACGCTAAAAAACCGTACACTTCATGAATAAAAATTTAATTATAAAAATTAATAATTATTCGCAATGATGAGTGTTTGACCATCGGTGTATTGTCCTATAAGTAAAACACATAAACTGCACAGAACAAAAACACAAAGGATTCTCAGAAAAATAACAGCCCTAAAGGATCCTTCAATCGCGAAAACAAGGTTTTCGAGCGGAAATGGAAGCCGTCGGCTATCGGGAGAAAAACGGTCTTCATTTGCCCAGGATTGTTCTGGTGTTAATAGATTCATCCGGGTCGAGCGATGAGCCATTGTAGAGCTAAATGAAGCCTAGCTCGAGATGCTATTGAATTATACAACATTCAGCGCCTTGACTCTAACAGTTAAGACAATCTTCCAAGGAGTTTATTTTTTATTTTTAATCCCATTTCTCTAATGAACCAAGGCTAGATTTGTGAGAATTGCAGAGATTATCGACTTGTTTGATGTTACTCTTTAAGACTAAAATATTACCTAGCCGTTAGATCGACTAAGTTCTGGCGAAGAAAATATACTTCTGCCTTTGGCCAAAATCGACCGTGTAATTATTATTGTTAAAACGCAAAATGACTTACTCGGGCGTAAGTGCTATGCTTACTCAGAGTTAGTCAAATCCGTCTTTATACTCGGTGGCTGAGGAACTTTAACTGCAGTTTATCGGATCGATAGCGCTATTAGATCGATAACTCTTAAAAGTGCCGTTTCTGAACACCGCAATGTCTGTCAAACACCGAATAAAAACTGATGTTTAACATATAACTTTATTGAATCAACAACTATTGAGAACATAACTCACGTTTTTCAGAAACCGGGCATTAGTCAGTCAATTTATGTAATCATCAGCAGGTGCCAGCCCAGAGACGGTCACAGCTGAATAAAGGCCTCAATGAAGAATCTCCACAATTTCTGGTTCTACGCCACCCGCATGAACCTTCAAATTACATAACATAACATACCATCACGCCTCTTTCCCCGAAGGGGTAGGTAGAGGTGTTAAACACCCACATATCGCCAGATATGTTAGGTCTCCATGTAAGAGATGGCGAGCCTGTTGCCATGCACCGGGCACAATGTGAGGCAAGCGATATCCAAAATGAACTATACATAAGTTTTATTTAAACCCGCGTTTCCCGCGGCCTCTCGAACGAGTAGTCCATCCCAACTCCGCTATCGGCTCATATTCCTTATGTTTGTCCACGTAGGAAAATAATAAATTCTCAGCTTAAAGTCTGTCATTAAACAAGACTAGTATATTTTAACTATAACCCTCTGAGAAGTAGGTACCTCTATCTAATGTTATTTGAACTTTGTCGCTCCATATGGAAGTTTACAGCGACATGGATTTCTTCAGCAAGTATAGTTGGGCAAGTTGGGGATCGGAACTACTGGAGACATGTTCCCAATACTAATGGTTTAAGTGAGTGTACCCGAGTTTGGAACTTAGCTGAGTAAGAATAATGTATAATGATTCATTGCAAAGCACTTTAGGAACTACGAAAATAATAGGGATTGAAACGGAATCGTATTTAGTCATGTCTTATTTAGAATTCAGAAATGCAAACAAAACAGTCAAGACAGCAGTACTCATGTGTAAAGCAGTGTCGCATTTAATTAATGGAGAACGAAATGTATGGTAAATGTAGCCCGCTACCAATAACGACCAGACGTATGTCGTCGGAAAGCTCTTTTCACGATTATACTTTCAATATCGATAGACACAACGTGCGACGCACTACACTACCGAACTCTTTATTAAGAAATAAGACAACAAACCAACAGCTTTAAAAATGTCTTTTCATGGATTTCATTTAGCTACAACTGTTTTCTCACAGCAAATTGAGACTAGCCCCCATAGTAACAAACAACAGTCGTAAAAAGAGCTTTCCAAAGGCATAATAACGACCAGACTGTTATTGGGCGCTGGGAACTCTTAAAACAAGTAAAAAACCAGTCTTAGAAAGCGCTTTTCGTTGATTTCATTTACCTATGACTATTTTCTCACAGGGAATTGGGACTAACCCCTATAGTTAGTCGTTATTGGTCGCTGGGTATGTTTCGCCAGTCCTCCTTTTTAATCTTTTTTTTAATCCAAAAAATTATAATTATCAAACAGTCAGAAGTAGATAATTATTTTAGAGTTTTCTCAGTGTATTTCTTTTATTTGACGACCTCCGTGGTCGAGTGGTCTTTACGCCACGGCGTACAGACCACGTGCAAGGCGCCGGTCTCAAGGCGTCGCCATCTCGAGAGGTTCTGGGTTCGATCCCCGGTGGGAGCAGATCTTTGTGTGATAAATACAGGCATAATGTCTTGGATATTTATATATGTATTATATAAAAATCTGACTATTTATATGTATTTATCTATTAAATATGTTTTTCCGTCATCTAGTATCCGTAACACAAGCAGCATTAGTTGCTTAAAATGGGGCTATTTGATAGTTGTGAATGTCTGAAGATTATTATTTATTATCATTTAACAAAATTTTTAGCTGTTTTAAAAGGCTTAACATGCACTTTCTCCTTATTTAGGCCGAGGGTTCCTTTGACTCGAGAATTTCAATGCATATTTTGCTGCTTAAAGCATCCCAATTTAAATGATCTTAGCATCTACTTCCGACATAGTCAATCTTACCATATTTAACTTTATTCACAAAGTCAGAAGCCTCAAACTTTCAGGCTGACAATCAGATACTGTATTTATGAGACCTATCAGGTAAACAGTCTAAAAACCAGTCACACCGCAGAAACAAGCAGAAGCCAATGCAGCCAGATGATTGATACCGCCATCTATCGTCAAAAAACTAAATTTGACAGCATTATCGTTTAACCCGCCACCGCCGCGGGTCATTTAGGCAGATAACGCACAGATTTATGCGAAGTGATTTTTAAACCTTTATAACGTGGTCCAAGCGACCGAGCCTGTGATATATGGTATGTTTCGCGACCTAAATTTGTATGACGCACGTTTTATCTCGTTTTTGTGTGACTAGACATATCTGGCAGCCGATCGTTCAGGGTTATGATGGATATACGTGTATTGACGCTACAGGTGTACGTGGCACGGAGATTGGAGATACGTAAATGGCGATTTTAGACGGTTGATGGAATAATGGCGACTCAATTCATACATAATATAATAAAACTGTAGAGGTCGAATGTCTGTAGGTACTAAAATGCTTAAAACCAATCTTTGTCTGTTTGTACGGGCTAATGTCCGAAATGGATGGACCGATTTCAAAGAAATTTTGCATGGTGATACCTTATATCCCTGGTAAACATCTTAGATACTTTTTATTTCAGAAGATTAAAGGGTTCCCATGCTGGATCAACGCGGGTTTGTGGGTAGAAACCGTTGTAATAGCGACCGGGACCAACGGAGGAGATCGAGTTTTGGTCACCCATCTAATGCCTGACCATGGTGAAGCTAGCTTTGTTTTCGATATCGAAAGCCAAAGCGTACTTATGACTTCGCCACCGAGCCTCTCAGGAAACACAAGAAGTATGGGTTGTAAAACTACCACACTGGCTTAATTCGAATTGGTGGCAAAAAGTAAGATAAAGCGGAAAATGCACTTTTAAGCAAAAAGATACATCGTAGCCTCCGTAGACTCTCGTAGTAGCTACGACAAAACTCGTAGTAACTTATAAGGACAACTTGTAAGCATATACACATACATGCATATAATCACGACTATTATCCCCTAAGGGTGAGTCAGAGACTAGGCAAAGGGACCGCAAAGGCAGTCCATTGCCATAGTCCACGCTTCACCAAGCAGTGACTGCAATCAGCGTGACTGGTGGTGCCGCCGCTATAAGCTATATACATATACATTCCTTAATATAATATCTAAGCGTCATTTACCAAAATATTAATGTAAGGAACACTATTGCACTAAAATCCACTACCTAATGCTCTGGTTATATGTATTATTATTGCATGGCAACTGACTAACAGAAGTTCCTTATACTCCCGCATTAAATGCTATTATAGATTGGCAAATGTAACTTAAGGCTGCTGTTGCAATTTCCTTGGAGGATTGCTCTAGTTTCAAGCCAACATGAATGGGTTAGCAACACAAGGGAAGTCTTAATATTTCCGAACGAAGCCAATCTACGTATTACACCGAGAGCGTATTTTGTGTTACACAAAAGAATTTAAAACGGTTCTTTGGCAACGTCAAACAGGGTTCTTTCAAAATATATTGAATGAGGATGCTTGGTACTGCGCATTACACAAAATTGTTCAGTCTATATTTTACTGCCTCTTTGGTCTAGTTATTCACACCACCGGTGTTGGTTCGATTCCCCATGGAGGCAGAAGTTTTTCCTCTCTTTTTTGTTGGTGGTAGGGCTTCTAAGCCCGCCTGGGTAGCTACCACCGTTTAACCTAAATTTGTCGCCATTATAACAATGTTTTAAGCATTGTTGTCTTCCGGCAATCAGAGGTAAGATAGCCAGTTCCTCAGTTGTTGAGGATTACAGGTGAAGCTCGCTTCCACCTTCGGCCTTATCGTCACTTACCATGAGGTGAGATGAAAGCCAAGAGCTTACCTGTCATTTGTAAAAAAAACTAAATCAAATCATCGCGAATTTAGTTGTGGAGCTCGTACCTTATTTAGTACCTTATTTGAGCGCATTGTTCTTATTTTCACCATGGTGTCACGATGGATCCTCAGCCTATATACATCCCACTGCTGGGGATAGGCCTTCCTCATGGAGAAACACATCAGGAGTATGGGCCGTAACACCACCACGCTGGCCCAATGCGGGTTGGTTACGGCTTAACGTGCCTTCCGAAGCACGGAGGAGCTATCGTTTAATATTCATGAAAATAAAACAAAAAATATCACTAAAGTACTAAAAACAATTCAATGAAACTTCTTTTCCAGACGATGCATTTTTAAACTTCTTACAGTGCCTTAAAACAATTGTAGAGTAATGAATCAATCGGGCCGTCAGATTGGGACCATCAAGCTCTCACTTGGAACCGTAATTTGAGTTCAACTTGTATTTAACATTTCCTATCTAGAAAAGTTTCTCTACGAAATACTTGACACAGAAGGTTCGGCGTCACAGACAGAAGACATTGTTCGAACATAAAATAAAGTATACATAACTATACTACAAGTAGCGGCATATAACTTTGGTGTTCACCGTCAGTCAATCGGCGCTCAGAATCTCATCTCATCCATGATCGGCAATGCTAACAGGCTAGTTGACTCAATATCAAAAGTTGTGAAAATAATGTTTAATTCACATAGTATTTAGTACAAGGGTCCAAAATACACCAAGTTCAATAAATATAAATAAGAAATTGCTGTTGAAATTCCATTTCAAAATGTTGTATTTTAAAATTATTTTTATCTGTCAAAAACGCTATCCACCATGTTCGTGAAATTGGTGAAGTAACGCGTCATGTAAAGAATTACTACGCATGGTCAAAATCCGTCAAACGCCAGTCACAACCAATCAAGCATAATCTTATCAAAAAGCTATAAGTACTGATTGATTTGTATTTTCTTTCGCCTTCGTCGGCTATAAAAAAATAGAAACGGGTGCAAATAGCGACCAGGACAAACGGCTTAACGTGCCTTCCGAAGCACAGAGGAGTGGGAGATCACAAAGTTTTGGTCACCCATCCAAGGCTGACCATGGCGAAGGTAGCTTTGTTTTCGAAATCTAAAGGCAAATGAAATGAAATGAAATGAAATCATTTATTCTGCAATTAGCTTTACATGAAATACTTTTGCACGTCAATATTTTTTTCCTACTAGCACTTCGACGTGAATGGCCTGTTGAGAAGAAGTACCGCAAGAAACTCAACAGTTAGCCTTTTTTAAAAAAAGCCATAATAACTAAAGAAATTTAGAACATTTTAAATATTGTAAAATAAGTATGTGCAGAGGAGCAAATTATAGTAGCCACGAATTTTTATCTTTAAAATAATCTTCTATCTTATAATACCCCTTTCTAATTAAACAGCTTTTAACAGTTGACTTAAATTTATGTAGGGGCAAGTCAATAAAACTTTGTGGCTTACATACATACATTCTTATGCTGATTCCTTTAAAACATTTAACAGTCTTGTGAAGTCTGAGGCTTGGAACGGCGAACTTATGCTTATTTCTGGTGTTGAGGCTATGGCAGTCAGAATTTTTAAGGAAAGTATCATAGTGTTTACCTACATACATAATACAATCAAAGATGTATTGAGACGCCACAGTTAATATATCAATTTTCTTAAATAATTCCTTGAGTGAGACACGTGGTCTAAGTTTGTATATGGCACGATTGGCTCTCTTTTGAAGTACAAAGACAGTCTGAATGTCAGCAGCGGAGCCCCACAACAGTAGACCATACGACATTACGCTGTAAAAATAGCTAAAATAAACTAACCTCGCCGTTTCAACATCAGTGAGCTCCCTTATTTTTCAAACTGCATGCGCAGCTGAACTTAGTCTTCCTGCTAGAGCCGTAATATGTGGATGCCATTGCAGTTTAGAGTCCACAGTAATTCCAAGAAAAGTTGTAGACTTAATTATTTCTATACGTTCCTCCTTCATACAAATTTGAGTATCGATCTGCTTTACGTTAGGTATACAAAATTTAATACATTTTGTTTTCTTAGAATTAAGTGCAAGGTTATTAATATTGAACCAATGCAAGACTTGCGAGAGAGCATTGTTTACTTCGTCAGATACGTTATTGCGTCTGTCAGTTTTGAAAATCAAAGAAGTATCATTAGCAAACAAAACTATCTCACAAAGGTCTTTAGCAAAGTAAGGCAAGTCATTAATATATATTAAGAATAATAAGGGGCCCAATATAGAGCCCTGGGGCACTCCCATATGCAGAGGCGCGCCGGAAGAATTAGTACAATTTATGTTAACTTTTGTATTCGATCCGTAAGATATGATTGTATAAGGCGTATAGCAGTTTCCGAAGCTCTATAATGTTTCAATTTTACTAACAAAATTTGGTGATCCACACAATCAAACGCTTTTGAAAGTTCACAGAAAATACCTATTGCATCTCTCTTGTTCTCCCATGCGTCAAATATATGTTTGATGAGTGCGACGCCCGCATCCGTAGTACATCTATTTTTAGTGAAACCAAATTGCTTTTGATGTAATAATTAGCTTACGTTAAAATGTAATAGCAACTGATTAAATATAATTTTTTCAATGATTTTACAAAGCGTACTAACCACTACGCCACCGAGAACCGAGCTCCTCCGTACGACATGTATATAGACAATGATGCTACACACAGTGCGTATAAATAAAAAAGGGAAATATTTTGCAATTTTTGCAACTTGGACTTACTGCACATAAAGTTTATATAAAAGGTTTGTATAATTTCAAAGTTTAGATTATTATCAAGGAGTCCTTCTGCTCGCCTCTTACAGTGGCGCGTACCCAACATTTGCAACTATCTTACTTTAAACAGATACTCATCATTTTCACACGAAGTTTACGGTTTTGAAATGTACTCCCTTGCCGGGAAATGTTTCCAGAGCTGGTAAAATATGCAACAATAGTAGTAATTATGGAATTACTATTATGTTGTATTATTTTGATGGATGAAAGATTTTTCTTGAATAAGATTTTATTTTATGGAGATATTGCTTGTGCCGGTGGGGACAATAGTGTATGTGATAAACTTTACCTTTTTAGTTGCGTAAAAAAGCTCAATTTCATTGGGAAATGTGATCGCTCCAGCGGTGACATCAGATATCACGCTTCCACTAGAAATTTGACTTCGTAACGCAACTAAAAAGGTTAAGTTTTTTACACTGATAACTTACAGTAGAGGTGCTGATGTTTATTAATTTGTTTTAAATTTTGGATGTTTTATAGAAAAATATTAAAATAAATATTTTTTCATATGGTTATTGCAAAGTCGTCAGGCTATATACGTCCCACTGCTAGGACAGCCCTTCCTCATCAAACACACATGACGAGTATGGCCCGTTACACCACCACGCTGGCTCAATGCGGGTTGGTGGGTAGAAACGGTCACAAATGCGACCGGGACCAACGGCTTGACGTGCCTTCCGAAGCACGGGGAGCTCGAGATCACAAAGTCTTGGTCACCCATACACGGCCTGACCATGGCGAAGGTAGCTTTGTTTTCTATCGAAGCCAAAGAGCACTGACCACTACGCCACCGAGCTTCGCGGTAGCGGTTTTGCAAAGTATATGGTGTTAATTAGAAACGACAATTTACTCAGACTCACATCAGCTTATGGAATAATTATTTTAAAATAACGTTCTATATTAACTAGAACCATTAAAGGATTTCTTTAAACCTCTTTGATGTTTTGAGGCTTAGATCTAAAACTTTAATCTCTTTTTATATTAATACCAGCTTTTGCCCGCGACTTCGTCCGCGTAGAGTACTTACTTTGAGATAGTGTTCTGGTATGTAGCCTATAGCCTTTCTCAATATAAAGGCTATTAAACACTAAGATCATTTCAAATTGGAACTGTAGCAATTGGTGGAATTGAAAATTTACTCCTACTCTTTTGTTAGAAGCAAAGTTCATAGTGGCGTTAATTTGTCCTTCATTTTTCTGGGAGGCGTTATTTAATTTTTTTAACATTCACCCGCATGTATCCGTTCCCATGGCATTATCGGGATAAAAGGTAGCTATGTCCTTTCTCAGGCTAGACTATATGTGTACCAAATTTCGGTTAAATTAGTTCAGTAGTTTTGACGTGAAAGTGAGACAGACAGACAGAGTTACTTTTGCATTTATAATATTAGTATGGATTTCTTTAAGTCAATAGCCTCACCATGCCTCGTGTGACCTATGAGAACATTCTAGAACTTTTCTTAAGATTATATTTTAGTTTTTATAGTATAACTTGACGGTCGGCTGGCGACCCGCATCCCAGGGGCAGATGTTACTCCGATGAATACTAATATTTAGATTCTAACGCCTTTTGTACACTTTGTTTATTTTAGAACATATTATTTGAATGGATACTTTAATATATGGTGAACCAATTAGACCTTCGCTGAAATTGCTATAAAATTCGTTAGCATTTTTTGCAATTGAATGTTACTTATTCGATATTTAGCTGTTTTAATAATTTATATATGAGTATTCATTGTATTTTTTATTATTTGATTTATTTCCAAAAGATCCATAGAAGAGAATTTAAAAAGAAAATAGAATTACAACGACGATTAGAACTGGGAAAGGGTTAAGTTAAATAGATGCAGATCATTTTTCTCCCGAGAATACTTAAAAAAAATCAACTGCTAATATACTTAAGCAATGTGAACTCTATAATGATGCGATTTACTGAACAATTTACCAAATCTATCGGTCACGATAAAACTAAAATTGTACATAAAAAAACAGTCACTGATTGAAATTCCCAGCGTGAGTCATGGGGGTGCAGTACAGTCGGCAGTAAAATGCGATGTTGCGTGCATGACGTCATGGGGCGCGTGAGTTTAAGCCCTGGGGACCGATAAAGAGTACAAGTTTATTGTTGCTTTGAACGAAGTAGATAAAACTATTAGGGGTGCAAATGGCAGCGGTACAAACGCGGTGCGGACAAATGGCGTCTTAATTGCAATTTCTTAAAAATTCACGCTTAGTTTCGCTTCAGATTGAGCCGAACGAGGACAAACCGATGCGATTTCATTAAGACAGTATCAAATAACTAAGGGTATTCACGATATCAAAGAGTGATATAAAGTACTATTGCATTTATTATTATTTGTGATAGTCGGGGCTGTTTCGCATCACTGCAACCTAATAAGATCTATTGTGGCCAGCCTCCTATGTAAGTTCAATTTAGGCCCTACAGTAGCTCCATCAACTGGGCACTGTCTAAGAAAGATAAGATGTTCCCAGTTTGGATTGTTTTTATTTCATGTTGGTCAAGAGTATGTTTCCCCAGGTGTCTGCTTCTTTTGTGAATCAGCGGTTCACAGTAGCACAAGAGGTGCATTGGTGTTTCACGCTCTTGTTCGCAGAATCTGCAAGTGTCAGTGTCCTTTAGTTTCATGTTGTACGATTGCATTAAAAAGTTTTTATCAGCTTTCAAATTATAAGCAGGCAATTATTGCTGAGTTGGGAAAATAAAATTCAGTGGTAGGCACTACATATAGGCATTAACAGGGCCTTCAAGTCTGGGTGACAGTTTAACCAATAAAAATGTTAAATTAAAATTAAAGCTATATTTTCTACATTTAATTTAACTGTAGAACTTTCTTTTTAATTTAAACTTACCTATGTATACGTACGTATAGCACATGATTAAACCTCAGCGGTTTTTTAGCAATTCATGTTTTAGTATGTGTTTTTATACAAATAAAAAAAAACTGGAACGAGCGGCCTCTCCTCCCTTAATCTCTCATTATTGCAGTAGGTACGAACATTTCCAACTGAATACGAATATTTTTCTTTCACTTGAAAATGTCTATGAGCTAATGAAGTTTACTTTCAAAATGACAGCACTTATCGGGGCCCTCGCCTAATCCAATCCCCTGGCAATCGCATAAAAACCTCGAACAACAACCTCCCATCAAATTAACGAAATGTCGTTTTAAAAATCTTGAAAGGAAACGAGAACGCATTTTTAATTCTGGTACCATCCATTTTCGTTCGAACACGTCATCAATTAAATTACTTACCCTATTGTGTCGGATGGAACGTATACTTGAGCGCCAAGGTACTTAAATCGCCAATTTGGACAATTATCGTCTTTATGTTTATAGAAATAAAAGTTATAGGGTTAGTGTTGATAAATTTGTTTTCGTCAGACGGGGGTAAGTTGGCAAAGCACGAGAATTTCCCCAAATTTCTTGCGAGGGCTCTTTACGGCGTCCCGGGGGAGGCGTGGTGGATGCAGCCTCTGCGCATCTTGTTTGTTTTACTATGGAGAGCCATCATTTTACTGAGCCGTGTCTTCAGTATAGCCGTGCTGCTTTAGTGTTTCCTTAATATTTATGGTGATTGCATCAAATAGAGGCTAAAATATAACACACTGATGTAGTGGACAGAGAGCTGGAAATAGTCGTGTCTTGTTCTTGAGTGTCGTCTATGACTAAGGGGAAGTCCTCCCCCTCCGCAAGATAAAGTGATGAATTCCATTTTTGGAAATCATCACTGATATTTGCTGGATGTGACACACACAACATTAACTATAATAATAAAGAAATCGCAAAAAGGAACCTTAGATTTGGCACGACTTTGTCTAGATTTCATAACTTTTGAGAGATAAACAAGCAGCTCCATTGAGACATGGCTAGTTTTTTACAGAATGTTTTTGGTAGGATTACATTTTGACGGAATATGTCACACAATACTCGGTCGAGCTACGTCCTTTCTCAGGCTCTAGACTATCTGTGTACAAAATTTCAATTCCAAAATTTCGTCAACCTCCGTGGTCGAGTGGTCTGTTCGCCGGTCTCAAGGCGTCGCCATCTCGAGAGGTTCTGGGTTCGATCCCCGGTGGGGGCAAATGTTTGTGTGAACAGGCATTTGTTCTCCAGTCTTGGATATTTATATATGTATATTATATTCTGAATATTAAATGTATTTATCTATTAAATATATTTGTCCGTCATCTGGTATCCATAACACAGGCATTAGATGTCTAGTATGGGCCAGTTGATAGGTGTGAATGTCTGAAGATATTTATTTATTTATTTAAATCGGTTGAATCGGTTCAGTAGTTTTGACGTGTGCAAGACAGACAGCCAGGGTTACTTTTGCATTTATAATATTAGTATGGATTATTTGCTGTGTTACGGACCGGTATACATATAAGCAAGAATTATAAGCGATAATTTTCCCATAGGTTTAATAAAGGTCTGTGTGAACTACACCGAATCATGCAGTTGAACGTGGTAGAACCGTAAAAATTTGTATAGAAATGTATGTGAATAAGCCGGTCGGTCGCGATCTAGTGGCTATGCCCTCATCCTTTTCTGTACAGTCAACTCCAAAAATATGTAACCGCTTTTGACAGAAAATGACTCTTAAAGAAAAAAAGATTGTGAACTCCAAACGAAACATATTTTTGTTCTCGACTGTACAAAGATTTTTTTTTTGAAACAGTAGTGCGCAGCCACCATAAGTAGGTATAACATAACAAACAAAACATTTAATCAAGCCTCTTTCCCCTTATATAAGCCCAGGCCTTACATAATTATTTTATTATGTTTTTCTCCACGAGGAATTTACGGGTTGGTGGCTAAAAACGGTTGTAATAGCGACCAGTTTACCAACGGGTTAACGTGCCTTCCGAAGCACGGATTAGTTCGAGATCACAAAGTTTTGGTCACCCAACCAACGCGAAGGGAGTTTTGTTTTCGATACGATATCGAAAGCCAAAGCGTACTAAAATGAAGTAATAAGTTACTTTACTAAAGTTATTTACTTTGACTATGCCAAATAGCTGATGGATGTATGTCCAACGACAGAATTATACAATTCGCTATCGGGCCACCCATCCGAGGGGCGTCGGTTTATTGATGCTTTACTCTAAACTAAGTGACGATAACTTTTTATTGAGCCGGACTCAGACCGACGTTTATTTGTTGCCTAGACCAGAAAGGAAAACTGCCGACCCCTTTGGGGATGATATTGAGCTATTAGGATGTTTATGTATTTTTACTAACATTCACATCTATCGTCCTCAGTCTATTATACGTCCCACTGCTTACAGGCCTTAAAAATGAGGAGTATGGGCCATAGCACCACCACACTGGCCCAATGCGGGTTGGTGGATAGATTCAGTTGCAATGGCGACCGGGACCATCGGGTAAACGTGCATTCCGAAGCATGGAGTACGAGATCACAAAGTTTTGGTCACCCATCCAAGGCCTGACTATGGCGAAGGTAGCTTTGTTTTCCATATCCAAAGCCAAAACGTATTAACCACTACGCCACCGATCTCTCACCTATCAGCTAGCCTGAATGTTCTAAAAGGCTTCAGTCGCTGTATTAAAGACCCATATATTTTTCTTTTATCTTTATTTTTACGAGCTTTTACTTAACTTGCAATGTATGTTTGTGTGTACAGGTGGAATTTTAAGGCACTTGCCCTCAACCGATTGAGCTGAAATTTTGCATGCTTATGTAAATCGGATGACAATACAAAATTATTATAATTAATGTACTGACATCGTGCATACCTAAATGATCATAAAAACCTTTATTCCAATATTCACAATCACAAATTCATAGATACTCAATAATCACTTACCTACAGATATTAACCAGAAAAATAAATAACCTATACTCTTTCGTTACTAGCCCGTAATACCCCTACATCCTTACTAATAAACGAGTTATAAGGTTGAAATAGTTATTCAGTGTTTTGTCTTCGTCAGACATTCGGAAGACAGTAGTTGTCAGAAAGTGACAAAACACTGAATAACTATTCCTTCCATATAACTCGTTTATTAGTTTAGTATTTTTAAATCTTAGATTGTACCAAATCCAGCCCTGTGTGATCACCCTTCAATGCCAAATTATCTGCCGTGAATTGCCTCTATAAATTCCACCGTCCACTCAGCCTTGGATTGAAAAGATTCCCGCTTTTTGTCCGTATGGTGTTGCTCTCCTAAGTCCTTTACCCGAGAGACCCAGATGGACACTCGAATGTTGCTTATAAATCACACAGCTCCTGGAGCACGGATTACGAATTTATTCGAGATAATTTGCCCCTCTGTCCCTATTCCATTGGAAAGTAAACAAATAGAATACTTCCTTTATCTTGAAAGCGTTAAACATCGTCAATTAACAATTAACTCAATTGATTCATCAGCCGGCTTGAATAGAAATTTTCGCTACATAAATTAAAAATACTCCTTTTTAATTTAATTTTGAATAAAACTCTCAAGGAAGGAGTTGTCAACGCTTAATGTAGAGCGAATAGCATAATTACGGTGAAAACTCCAATTTATAATGTTATGGTGAGGTAAGTCAAGTGTAACAATTTCTGTTATTCTTTCCCCAAGAACACCAAGAGTAACATAACAGGAAACGGATAAAAGGGAAGGACCTCCACTTAAGTTAATTTAAGTTTCATGTGGCACAGACTCTTTTCTACAAGAAAGACAACTGCGTTTTAGCACCAAGACAGGCCCAGTCCAACAAAACCCATATCTCAAGGAAGACAAGCACCCACACGTTCAACAAAACCCCAATCAGCCTCGCCCCCATAAATCCTTAATTCGTGCCAAAGATATCGCGAATGCCCCCGAGGTGGCTATTACAGCTACAAGAACCGTACACGTCTCAAATAGTTCCCCCAGCATGCACAAAACTTCTTCATCGTTCTCTGCATTCAAATTACCTCGGGGAATATCCGAATGACGTGAGCGCAGCTTGCCGGCGAATGGAAACGGCTTGTCGCGCAATTTCTGGGAGAAGAAGACAGACTACGAAGATTTATGATTCTGAAGCTTGTGGAGACATAAGAAAGACCTAGGCGAACATTTTTCGACCATATCAAAAGCGTTCTAAGGAAAGGCCAGTCAAACGTACCCGAAATCGACGAGCATGTAGTATGGAGACTGCAATGAAAGGAGATGAAGCGAAAGAAAAAGAATATTTAAGGATCGTAGCAAGTGGAAAGTAGGTAGTGAATCTCTGCCTACCCTAATGGGAGAAGGACGTGGTTGTATGTATGAAGGCCTGCAAATACCGGTGCAGATATTTTAATCTAAAAATAACCTTTGCGCTTCCAGCACCATTAATTCTGTTGCACCCTTTGTATAAGCAACAAACCTCACACAAACCTTGTACGCGTTATCTAATTTGACTACTTTGTTATACATTCTTCGCACATTTCGATAGTTTCTGTACGAGGAAGTTTTATACGACTGCTTCCATGGCAATGTTGTACGAATGAGAATTTGCTATTCAAAAACATAAGGAGTGTTTTAATGCCTAGAAGTTTTATGGGAATTTTATAGTTACACATTTATGGAAGTATAACGCTTTGATGGTTCCATTAAATAGTATTTACATTTTATAGCGTCTGTGATGTCGCATCTACTGGTAGTATATAGCACAGGCCTCACGGAACCCTGTCAATTACTCAAGCGCTGATAAACGGTGAATAACAAATTGCAAATTGAGGTTCTCGCGTATCGACAAGAAAACCGCAAAAGTGTTTAGAAAAAGATACTCAAAAAAGTATGTATTGTTAAATTGTACATCCAATCACAGCAATTATTATTAAGGGTTCGGTCACAAACTAGGCAAAAGCACCGCAAAAGCACTCCATTGCCATAGTTCGCGCTTCACCAGGCAGTGACTGCACTCAGCGTGACAGGTGGAGAGCCCGTCGCCGCTATAAGCTATTGGATGGTTGTGCAGTTCTAAGTACATTAGTCGCCTTTAACGACACCCAAAGGGAAGAGATGGGTTGATAGAATTCTTTTAATGAGCCGCTACCACACGGCTCGGCTAAAATACTGATGAAGATTTTTTCTATCCAAAAAGTTTCAGGCACATGGATAGGTTGGGAAACAGTAGGAAGTAAAACAATATCCGGGGGGGGTGTGGAGGTTTCCAAAAGAGTTCCCACGATCTCGTCTGGCAGACACGCCTGCGTTCGTTTTCCTCACCTAATGAGAGCGACGATGGCGCGACGATCGCACGCGTGTTAGCGCAAAGGTGACCCAGGTGGACGATGATGGTTTTTAGTGGGTAGAATCTTAACTCTACGTTACCCAGACTAAGGGTATACGTAAGGTATTTTCCATCGTAAAAAAGGTAGATAAACAATAGGAAAGAAAATTAAGTACCCGTTATTTATCGAAGTCATTAAATGGACGCAATAAATATATCCAGATTGGATGATGCCGATAATTAGGCAACACCCAGTCCAGATGTGACTGCTCAACACTTTCTCATTCAATGTCATGTGCCATTTTGTTAAAAGAGACATTAATTTTGCGGGGCTTTGTTAAGGCCCTTTTTAACGTTTCTGGGGTCATTTAACTAAAGGCGGAAGGGTGAATCGAGAAGGGAGACAGCTAATCAAGTGTGAACGTCTAATGTTTTTATTCCAATCAAAAGCAGAGAACACACGTGCGCAATTTTGGTGAGAGCTTATAATGGAGCGTTTTTAACCGACTTCAAAAAGAAGGGTTGTTCTCGATTCGTCTGAATCTTTCATAGTATGTTCCCCGATTACTCGAAGACGCCTGACCCGATTAAGATTTTTTTTAGAGGGAATACTTCAAAGATGATTCTATAATCATCAGGCAAGGATCTGATGATGGAATCCTGGGGAAATCGAGGGAACTCTTTAAATTTTATCGGCACACTTGAAGCGATTTGTCTACTATTAACATTAACTAATACGAGTAGCACGGAGTAGCGAGTTGTGTGGTAACGGCTGATTAAAAGAATACTACCAACCTATTCCTTCCCTTGGGTGTCGTAAAAGGCGACTAATGGACTCAAAACTGCATAACCATCCAATAGCTTATAGCGGCGACGGGCTCACCTTTCACGCTGAGTGCAGTCACTGCTTGGTGGGGCGCAGACTATGGCAATGGAATATTGCGGTGCTTCTGCCTAGTCTCTGACTAACCCTTAGGGTATAATAGTGTTGATTATATGTACCTATGTATGTAACTTTAAGTATTTGGTTATTTATAGAGATGCTACCGTTGTAAGAACTGTGGAGATAGAAACAACTGATGATTACCATTTTGTGTGTTGGTCCGTTTCGCAGAAAATAAAAAATTTCTTTTTTTTAATCTGATACCGTTTGATACGTCGCCGTGTTGCTTCGCTCGTTCGTCATGCTCGCTAAACTAAACCTTTTAAAAACAGTCTGTTTTAACAATAGGTTTGTTTGCTTGTCTACCTCCATAGCAGAGTGGTTTGTACGGCGATTTAAGAGATCCCGGGTCGAATCCGGTGGGGGCAAGTGTTTGAGTGAGGGTTACAGGTATAACTGTTACATGTATATAAGTGTTATTGTTTCCGTTGTTAAGTTTCCATTACACAGGCACAGAAGCTACTACGGGAGGTTATATAATGAAACTGAAAGTAATAAATAATTTATTATACTTAACGCCTCCTCTGACCAAGAGGAAGATTGAATATTCGATTTTAACTACAAAATGTGTTAAACGTAATGCACCTTCATGTACAATACGAGGAGCTCGGTGGCGTAGTGGTTAATACGCTTTAGCTTTCGATTGATTACAAAGCTATCTTCGCCATGGTCAGGCCGTGGATGGGTGACCAAAACTTTGTGATCTCGAGCTCCTCCGTAATTCGGAAGACACGTTAAGCCATTGGTCCCGGTCGACCCGCATTGGGATAGCCTGGTGGTGTTACGGCCCATACTCCTCATGTGTTTCTCTTTGAGGAAGGCCTGCGTCCAGCAGTAAGAATTTAAAATCTATATTACTTATTTCCCAACACAAAACCACAAAATCCCACATACCGTTGTATGCACTCAACAATCTAAGTTTATTTAATTACGACTGGTTATTTTATTGAAATGCATGCAATTACTTAAAACGCCAACTATTTGAGTTGAATGCAAATAAAAAAAAGGAACGAGGGAGCCGAGTCTCGAGGGAGGGGAGGGGGGACGGGTGAAATGAAATTATTACGAACGAAATAAGAATATACATTTGCTTCGACGACTCATGTATACACTGCCTTAAGTATTTGTTTGTCAACATTTTTAAAGTATTCTTACGATTCATTTTCTTGGTTTCAATCAGAACTGTTTTCTGAACATTTCCGTTCCCCTAAGCTGATTAGACTTGTATATTGAAGGTCCTCGATTAATAAAAACAGTAAGAAGCTGCCAATAAAAAATAAACTTACGGCGTAATAAAATTGCAGAATAATTATATGACTGACTATTTAAAAAAATTTACTCTCGGAATCCAGCCACTTGTAACTGTTAGACCAAACCTATTTTTAGAGTAACTGTTTAATATACAATATACCACCCTGGCTAGTTTTGATATGTCATATATGTTCTATAGTTTGAATTGGCTTTATATATGTCATTACTTTGTTTACTGTCTATCTGTCTGTCGAATTTTTTATACCACTGTGTGAACTCATAGGAGTATTTTTCTCACAAAATCTTTAGAAGTAACGCGCTGTTGTTATACTTGCTAAAAGCACTCGCGGTAATGAACTATAATATATATACGTTTTTATAATAATATTTTAATATATCTAAAATGTTGACGATTTGAAGTACCAAGCTTGGCCTATGAAATAAAACTTTTCTTCCTTGTTTGTTTGTTTCAATTGTTCAAAATATTAAAAATCGTCAGATATTCAATACAAAACAGTGTACAGTCAGCGTCAAATAGTTAGTGACTCTCAGGATGTTCAAATAAATAGACACTACCAATACGTCAATAATATCGGTAGTAGTAAAGTTTCCATATTGTTGGCAACACAAAAGACTTTCCATATTGTTGACAACAAAATGGAAGCTTTATATGTGCCGATATTTTTGACAATTTGGTAGCGTCTATTTATTTGAACACCCTGAGAGACACAAACTTTTTGATGCTGGCTGTACAATACTATACATAACTTATTCGTCATCAGCCTATATACGTCGCACTGCTGGGACAGGCCTTGCTCATGGAGAAACACATGAGAAGTATGGGCCGTAAGACCACCACGCTGGCCCAATGCGGGTTGGTACATAACTTATTACTCGTTAATATTGAAACTCAGTTAACTGACATATAAAACTCCCCAGTAACAATAACTGGTATATTTTAACGACGCCATCAAAAGTTCGCGTGTCCGAACCGCATTGAACAGTATTGGGAGTTATCGAGTAAATAATATGGTTCCTACAAGGGGTATAAACGGAAACAATTATTTTTTAACTGACGTGGGGTGTGTCTGTACACACGAAATAAGTAATTTTGATAGCATTTGACAGTTATGGATAGCTAATGGGATTGTTACATAAACTGTTTCTGTGTGAACAATTTTTTGAGTAATTATTACAAAAAAAAATATCTTCAGACATTCACACCTATCAACTAGCCCCAATTTGAGCAACTAAAGCTGCTTGGGTTACGAATACTAGATGACAGATAAATATATTAACATAAAATATCATCACGCCTCTTTCCCCGAAGGGTTGTTGACATAGAAATAATCTTTGAACGGTGTACTGGCATGCCCAGAATGCGGGAGAACTTTTTCTGCTAAAATTGGGTATGTTAGTCACATTCGAGCACACCGTCGTAGGGCAATAGATCAACGCCCTTAAGTATCGGTTGGCCTATAAACAGTCGCTGTGGCCGAAAACGGCTAGGAGACATGATGGTGATGATGAATCTTTAGACAATAATTAGAAGTATATTGGGTCCTTACCTATGAAATTGGTGTTTTTTCTCTCTCTTAGTATTTTGTCTGTAACTATTAAGATTCAGAGTATTCCTAAAAAAATAATTACCTCGTCTAAAAATAGACTATATTTTTGAGCTCTTTTGATTTGTTTTGATAATTTGTTGTACGTTTAATTGTGTTAAAATTGGACACGGAGACTCTTTTAAGTGCCTCCCGAATACATCATTTTATTTGCATTCACTTAAAAACGATAAATAATTTTTATGAAGTGTGATATTACACATATTACTAAAGCTTGTCTAATAATAGATGCCAATTATTATTATCTTTGGATTTGTCGTTGTGAAGAAAACTGAAAAAAAATTAGTATGGAAAATGCAGAATCCTCAAAATCTCCATACAAAACACCAATTTCATAGGTAAGGACCTAATATTTATACTTCTAATTACTGTCTGAACTCAGGTCTATCATTTATAGACGTGAGTTCGCAAATCTTTAAATGTATTAACTTAAAATTACTTCTACATTCAACCCATAGCTTTACAATTTAATATTTATTTATTTATTTATTTATAATAATACAAAAATCTTATACTAATCTTATAAATCAATTCAGTGCAACAAAAACCAATTTAGGTTTGACTGAGCACCGAGTCATTCAACCCTCGATACGTGGTTAAAACATTAATACACAATACAAACTCGACAAACATAATGTACATAAACATAATTTTAGTTTTTAAGCTACGATCACATTGCTGTAAAACCTGGTGTACATTTTTGTCAACTACCTACATTATATTAGTCTCAGTACCCGAGAAACGAGCCACACATAAACTTAACAAACAAAAGACTAATAAGAAACCATGTGGAACCACACGGGGTAACTTTAAATAGTTAATTTAATATGGTATTGACAATTAATGACAGAAAATGTTTTTTTAGGCAATATTTTACATTTAATTTTGTGATTTGTGTCTTAACATTAAAGGGTAATTCATTTATCAATTTTGGAATTTGGTATTGCAATGTTTGCTTTCCATAAAGGTTGTTGAAATTAGATACATATAATTTATTATTTATTACGCTACGAGTTGTTTTACTATGATAGTTTCAGTAAAAGCATCTAACAATACCAATACATCTATAGACACTTAAGAGACCACATTTTCCTGAGCTGCGTCAATTTTCCGAGCGATATCCCTTATTCGGTACTAATTTAAAAGTTTCCCTGTTTTGGACGGACCATTAGTTCTGGCCCGTTTTCTTCTGTACATACGGAGGCTAATGTTTAAATTTATTGTTTCTGCTAATCGTTTTTTGTTTGCAACCATTATGTGGGGAATAAATGCCTCCAGTTAAGCTTCTGGCCGAAGATGGACGTTAGGGACCTAGTCATTCACGAATTGGAATTATAATAAAATCTTATGAATCTGACCTGACCTGACAGGTCAAATACCATGTCAGATCAACTAAGAAACATAATAATAAGAAATTTACAGACAGAAGTAAATCATACGTAAACAAATGTACAGAAAGTGTATTATTCTATTAAAATATTACTGAACATAAAAAATAATCATCTAAATATTTGTTTATGAAGAAATTATGGAACAAATCTTGACGCATTTGCTGAGATGGATATGAGAATTAAAGACACAAATAATAACATACATACATATATATAATCACGACCATTATCATCTAAAGGTTAGTCAGAGACTAGACAAAAGCACCGCAAAGGCAGTCCATTGCCATAGTCTGCGCTGCACCAGTTACTGCACTCAGCGTGACAAGTGGTGAGCCCGTCGCCGCTATAAGATAAAAGATGGCTGTGTAGTTCTAAGCGCATTAGTCGCCTTTTACGACACCCAAGGGAAGAGATAATAATAATAATAATTCGAGGATTTTAAGTGCTATGTTTAGCCTATGAAATAAAATTATTTTTGATTTGATTTGATTGATTTGAATAATATCCTCAGACATTCACACCTATCAACTAGCTCCATTTTAAGCAACTAATGCTGCTTGTGTTACGGACACTAGATGACGGATAAATATATTTAATAGATAAATACATATAAATAACCTGAATATATAGAAATATATATAAACATCCAAGACTGGAGAACAAATGCCTGAAAATTCATCACCCAAACATGGGGAAACCCCACTGGGGATCGAACCCAGAACCTCTCGAGATGGCGACGCCTTGAGACCGGCATACAGACCACTCGACCACAGAGGACGTCACGGAGAGATGGGTTAGTAGTATTTTTGATGAGCCGCTACCACACGGCACAAATAATTAACAATATCATAATAAGTACTATATTCAAATAAAACCTCAAACAGCCTGTATAAACCCTAGTTTCTTATAAAATATCAATTCCCACCTCTTTAGTTTCGCAATCGGTGCATCGCTATCCACCTTGCTGTTCTTCTTGTATTTTCTAAAGAACTCACCATCTATTTTAACTCTTTGGTCGCAGTTGTCCCTCGAGCCGCCCACTTCCGCAGGCGGTTCACTCTCGGGTTTTTGAGTATTGTGAGGTCGAGGATAAAACAGCCATCGTTTAGACCCCAATCCGTCACTCTTCAAAATCTCCTGAATCCGGTCCTGCCGTTTCTTTGTCACCAAGTACTTACTCGTATTTTTCCTATGTTTGCTTGCTGAAAAGAAATTTGAATAGCTAGAGGTTAACTGCTCATTTTAAAGTTGGAGGATCCTCGAAAGTTTAAATTAGGCTCGAACGCGAAGCAAAAGAGTTTGAATGGCGCCTGGCGCCGGTCAGAGTCCTAGAAAATTGCTGTTGCCTATGATGTGCCGAAGTTTTGACTCTAATTTATGTTTAACGCGACATATTTTTTGTGTAATGGCATTTTGAGCTATAATCTGAGTTCAAGAGAATCTGATGCTTTAAACTTAATATTACTTAAAAACTGTATAGTGCACGTCTGGTTTTAGATTGTAATTCTCAACTTAACGACAGTCGTTTATTGCCAACAGCGGTCAAAGTTCTGCTTACGATAGTGGCTGAATTTTTTTGATATAGCTTGGAGCCATAAAGGCTTATTTACTATGGGTATTATTTAAATGGTTAGCAAAATATTCAAATTTTGGTCAGCAAAAATTTACAATTGGTCAGCTAAAATAACTAATTGGTCAACAACTTATGGGCAGCAAATAATAGATTACCTATGAAATTGCCGTTTTGTATGGAGATTTTGGGGAACTCTGCATTTTCCATACTAACATTTTTCAGATTTCTCCACAACGACAAATCTAGAGATAATAATTTTTGTCTTGTATCATTAGACAAGCTTTAGCAATATGTGTGATATCACTCTTCATACAAATTATTTATCGTTTTTAAGTGAATGCAAATCAAATGATGTATACGGGAGACACTTAAAACGAGTTGTTTTCCTTTCTAATTTTAACAAAATTAAACTTACAACAAATTATCAAAACAAATCAAAAGAGCTCAAAAATATGGTCTATTTTTAGAGGAGGTAATTATTTTATTTATTTATTTGAATAGTTTATTGTACACAACAATTAAACAGATACAACACATAAATTAAATAGAAAGTTCAAAGGGTGTGGCTTATTCCTAAAGAAATCTCTACCAGCCCACCTGCGATAGGAAACACTATGACATGAATCATATATCATATTTTATAAGAATATTCTGAAACTTAATAGTTACAGACAAAATACTAAGATAGAAAAAAAACGGCAATTTCATAGGTAAAGAGCTATTATTTCAATTGGTCAGCAATATAAGTAATTGAGCGGCAACTTATGGGCAGCAGATATTTCTAATTGGTCAGCAAATTATCTAATAGGGCAGCAACATCAAATGTTTTCTCTGCTGAAAAATTTTATAATATGTTTTGATGACACAAATATGGTTATTAAGGGTCATAAAAAAAATACCTTAACCGAACATCTATCATAATACATTTCCTAGAAATTGATCCTTGATCCTTCATTGATCCTTCATTGATCCTTTTCCTAGATTTTATCCGGCAACATATTATATTAAATAATTACCTAATTATTAAATATTAGCAAATAATTATAACGCAGACAAATTGTTTGCTGACCAAATGATTTTTAGGCTGACCTTTTTGTTGCTGACCAAATAATTAAATAGCTGCCCAATTTATTTACTTCCCATTAACTAAAGAATGACATTGCCTAACATTGAACTTGCCCCCAAATGACGAACTAATAATTATAAGTATTTCGTCCGCAAAGTTCCGATATTACCACTGTCTAAAGGGGAATTGAGTAAAACAGACAGTTAATTTTTTTTCCTTACTTGATCCTTATGTTATCTAGGAATGGAAAAATCATCATCATCATATGATGTATGAACTCTAATCTAGTGTACAGTCACGTGCAAAAATTTGTTTTTATTTCCATATAATAAGAGTCACTGTCAGAAGTGTATGAGGCTCGGAGGAGCTCGGTGGCGTGATTTGGCTTTTGATCCGTAAACATTGAGATCTCGAGATCCTCCGTGCTTCGAAAGGCAAGTTGGTCCCGCACGCTATAGCGACCGTTTCTACCCACTAACCCGCATTGGGCCAGGGTGATGGTGGAACGCCCCATACTCTTCTCGTGGTTCTCCATGAGAAAGGCCTGTGCCCAGCAGTGGGACGTATAAAGGCTGAGGACGACAAATGTGTATCCATATCTTTGCAGTAATGTGTACGGCATTCTTTCATCGCATGATACATTGCATGCAGTCTGTGCACACCCTAAGAATGCTTTCATAAAGAAGAGGAAAGCATTCAACTTACGCTTCAGATACAGGACTCTGAACGCGTCCAGAAAGCCAGGTTCCTTAAGGTTCAGTTCTCTTTGGCGGCTGCCCGATCTGCTGCGGCTGCGACTGTGAGAGCGGCTGATGTTGTGACTGTGGCTCCGGCTGTGTGTTCGGGATCTTGAGAGCGATTTTGATTTAGTCCGAGTCCGGTTCGTGCTTAAGCTTCTACTGCGGGAGCGCTTGCTGCGACGATTGTGGGTGCGATGTGTGGAGCGGCTATGTCTGCGGTACGAAAAATAACATTAAAATCATTACATATCTCGCCTATGTCCACGTAGGCAGGGATATTCCACGTTTCAAATGATACGTAAAGTCCTTAGTGGAAACCTATAGCGATACACGCGCTTAATGTGAGAAAGCGATTGGCACAGGCCAGGTAACTGGCGATGATGGAAGCCTGTAGCCGCGCACAATCTGTGCACAACGAGTAGCCCAGTTTCTGACCCAGTTGAAGTTCGGTGAGATGTTACATCGACTAAATAATGTCGGTGATATGAACGGCCGTAAAACGTTTTGAATCACTACATCGGTAAATTAAAATTTCGGTTAAAACGATGCATCGGTCAATATTAAGTGTTCGATCAATAGTTTTCGACGAAATGAAAATCGGTGAAACGGCTTTCGAAATAACGTAGGAAACCTCTTGCATGAGTAGTGGCGTTTTCCCAAATCGTCCCACTGACAACCTATATTAGTCAGCGATATATTACCTAAGTAAAATTTCAAAGCATTTTTTTTCTATTTATTTGGGTCAATAAACTTATAATGTACATGTACACATTTAATGGGCATACAAAATCTTAGGTCAGTCAGTGATATGGACCAATGGCGAAAACGTAACGTAAACGTGGTCGTTACGTAAACGTGGTCGTGACGTAAACGTGGTCGTGACGTAAACGTGGTCGTGACGTAAACGTGGTCGTGACGTAAACGTGGTCGTGACGTAAACGTGGTCGTGACGTAAACGTGGTCGTGATATGAAAGCTTGTCCAACAGTTGAACTTTCAAAAGTAACTTAAGTTAAATTAATCATAGACTTTTTAACCACAACACTATGCTGGATTAGTATAATGGGGCTGGCGACACAGCTGATGTTATTGCTTCGAATTTTCATCGCAAAAACAATTTGTCAAGCTGATGTCATACATTTTAGCGTTTTCATTGACGCTATCTAGATTTTAACTATTGAGGTGACTATTACTACGGATCATAAAACTCACCCTTAGTCAATTATTTGAAATCTTTATTTAATGTTGCTTATTTCAAGTCTAAGTATTCCCTAGATCGTGAACCATAGAGCTAGACTGAACCTTGGTGCAGTTTTACATGAACAGCATAATTAAGCAGATATTTCTCTAGAGTATAGATACAAGGCACCTTTAATTAAAATCTTGTGGCTAGCTTATTATAATTAGATAGAGTTTATGTTCGATAAAATGCAATGCAGAAGACCTTTATTGTAAATCAGCTTTTGGCCACTACTTCGTCCGCGTAGAATAGTTACTTTGAGATTTGCAACGGTAGCCGCAATTGGTGGAATTGAAAATTTACTCCTACTCTTTTATTAGAAGAAAAGTTTTATAGTGGCGTAAATTTATCCTTCATTTTTCTGGCAGACGTAATAATTTTTTTTTTAACATTCACCGACACGGCACCTGCTCCATGGGAATATCGGGATAAAAGGTAGCCTATGATCTTTCTCAGGCTCTCCAATCTTAAATCTTAAACCAATCTTAAATTGGTTCAGTAAGTAAAAGCGAGACAGACAGATAGAGTTACTTTCGCATTTATAATATCAGTATGGATGAATATACGATGCGAACTGTAAGATTTCTAAATCCGTGCCGTAAAATAAAGTAAAAGTTTCATAAAGTATTTATGTATAATCATGTAAAATAGTCGACCATAAAATTGCATAACCACCTTTAGAGTGAATGTCGTTGGCATGACATACAACAACAAGGTCTCTTTATGCATTTAATCAGATTTTAGTTTTTGGTGGTTTTTAACTAAAACTCCGTAGTTTCAACTGAAATTTGTATTATTTTAATAGAAATTATTATTTATTACTCGGAAAAAATAGTTTAAGACATTTGTGGCGACGCAGAAGCGATACTGCCGCGTGTCTGCATCCATACAGTCGCGAAGCGGTCGCTGGCTCAGATTCAGTCGGGATGCAAACGTGATAATGTCGCGATGCAAACGCTATTCAGACGCTATTCAGAGTTAGACTTGCTCAGTTCTCCACTCACGCGCCACCCTCCCTCTGATCTCTTCCCGATGTCATCCGACACGGTTGTTGGGATCTTATTTAGTGAACTGTATATTACTGGTATGCTGATACTGAATTAAACACGAGATAGCGCAATAAATTACGGGGGCAAGTTAAACCACCATTTTGAGTAACAGAAGAGTTTTTTTTTATTTTTTTTTTAAGTTTTTTTTTTACTGTGGACGTTTTTTTTTTGAAAAATTCTCTTATGTTGGAAGTCAAAGGGAACAAAGCCCATACAGCCAAGTCTTCAGTATTTTTTTTCTGTAGTTTGCATTGAAATGCTACTGTAATGCATTTCAATGCATCTTGGGAGAGTTTGATGGCAGACAGTGTGGTGCTGCTTGGATGAGGTGGATTACCACGATAAAAAACTCATCACTTTTCACACCACTTGACGCTTATTTCGATAATCCTCCACATTGCACATCATCACAGACACTTATTACACAAAACTACACCGATTTTACGTAACAATATCCTCTCCGAAACAATATTACAATTATCGAAATAAAAATCACGTCCGCCATTAGTTAAATGCCGCCAAACTCGCCTTATTGTGGACAATAATGTCAATGTTGCCATAAATATTTATAATTGCATGGAACGACGGTCGCGTGTTTGCATCGATTCAATCGCGATGCAGTAGCGCGCTGGTAGTGCGTTGGCATCGCTACTGAAGCTCGCTGCAAATGCTACTAACACATGATAGAAAAGCGCGACAGAATCGCTACAAAACGTCGCACTGTGCGCGTGCGCCCTTAAGTAAGTTGCACTTTTTTTTTTTCATTTATTATAGTTTAAAAAATAATACATAAAGTTGAAAATAATACATTGACATAAACCACAGAGGTTTCGCGACAATGTAGAAATCAGATCAGATCATCACGAAAGTACACAATTTTACAGTTTTGGTAACAGGTTAGCCAAATAGGTATTGATTTTGAGAACCAGGCAATGTTTCTTTTTCTTCCTATGTGTATTTAAACATTACACGGATCAACCAATCTTTGAATAAAAAAGGACTTAAGAGTAATTTTAATAAGAGTAATTAAACGGGGAACCATGTTATAAATGAAGTACCCACCTCTATTAAAAGTTAAAAGTCTATTAAAAGTAAGTTAAATGAGAAAAATATTAAAATTACTCTTAAGTCCTTTTTAATTCAAAGATTGGTTGACTTGTAACCTTATATGCACTGACTGAATTACGGCACACAAATCATGTCGGTATCACATACGACGAACATTAATAATGTGTCTTAGTGAAATTGAATTTTATGGTTGACTATACCTATGTTTAGTTATTACCCTAAACCTTCTTGTGCACTTATAGTCAAGCACTTATCTTATTTCTGTCCAATATTATACTCTTACATAATGTCACTCTGTCACACAGTTACAGAACTACAAAAATAATATTGTCCCAAACGGATTTGAAACGACTACTTATTTATCAGTTTAGAATAGACGGTCTACTAACCTTCTTCCAACGTCCCGCTCCTCATTCAATGTCGCCATCCCGTAGTAGTCCCCAAAGCCATCCCCATGGTCAGGGTATTCCCCCTCCGGGGGCCGCAGGGGCGGAAACGGCGGAGGGTAAGGGTATGCATAGCTTTCCATCGACTGAAATATTTATAAAATTGCTTTCATAATTTGCCTTGATGTCACTGTCAATTTTGTTCTATATTTTGTCAAGAAGTAATAGACAAGGATTTGTTCATTGACTTAAAAAGAGAATTTAATTAAATTATTATTTGTACCAGAGACTATGAAAGCCATTCACTCCCGTTCGCGTGACAAGGTTTTGTGTAATATTTACGTGCGTAAATTCAAAAGTTCCTAAGTGTAATAAGAGGTCCCAAGTATAATAACAGGCAAATAAAAACAAATATTTATATATAGTAGTTTATATATGCACCATATATATGTAAGTATATTACACCTACCTTTTCTTTAATTCTCTCTCTGCCCAAAGGTTGCCTGGAAGATATTGCTATTAGCTATAAGGCCGCCTGTGTTGCATTGTTTTTTTTTCTTTACTTTATTTCTGTGTTTTTATTAGTTGCAATAAAGAATTTTATCTATCTATCTATCTATCTATATCTTTAAAATTGAGTTGCGGCAAAAGTTTTGCTTGAACAAAGTTGTTTTTTGTATTTTGTTGTATCCATAATTTCATTCAATTTTTTTTCCAACGGATGCAAGAGGTTTAAATTCTATCATCCTCAGCCTATGTACGTCCCACTGCTGGGCACAGGCTTTCCTCATGGGGAAACACATGAGGAGTATGGGCCGTAACACCACCACGCTGACCGAATGCGGGTTGATGGGTAGAAACGGTCGCAATAGCGACCAACGGCTTAACGTGCCTTCCGAAGCACGGAGGAGCTCGAGATCACAAAGCTTTGGTCACCCATCCACGGCCTGGCCATGGCGAAGGTAGCTTTACTTTTTAAATCGAAAGCTAAACCGCACTCACTACTACGCCACTGAGGCCACAATGACTTTGGCCTCCCTTTAGTGTAAATAATCTTTTACAGGCATAATATATTTTATCACTTTATATAAAAACTTTTACAAAAAAAGGGTTTAGATACCATTCATTTTATTTACGTTTTATCATAAAATATTGATCGGAAATTTTTTATTTTATTTATTTAGACACACAACAGAATACAGTTATACATAGTACATATAATAAATTAGCTATAAGTATAGGGTACAGACTGTATCCTACAACATGCGTCCTTAAATTTAAATAAAAAAATAAATTTATACAATATCGACATATGTTAATAATAGACAAATTTATAATATATAAATAAATAGGTAATTAAAATATAGGTATACTATATAGTGACATAAACAATACATATTATTATGTTCAAACTTACATAATAAATGAAAAATTTGTGATTTGTATACGCAATTTTCTTTCTTTCTTTCAATTAAACACAATCATGTACTCTATATAAGAACACCCTAAACATATTACCCTAAACAATTAAAATTATTTTATTGGTAATCTCTTAAATCTCCATTTCATTCCTATTGATAAAAGTTTTATCATTCTACCAAATTACGAAGTAATCGATTAAAAATCGTGATCGCATCGTTACTAACTTTACGAATAAATCATTACGACAATAATATCATGCGATTTACGACACTTTAGACAAAATATCGATTAGAAGCGAAAGTAAAAAACCGATGGACTTAGTCTAAGAAAGAACAATTAAGAATCGAGATAAAATGGGAATCGATGAATGCTTAATGGTTCCAACCATTAGGGTTTGGAGTTTGTGGAGTTTTTTTTATTCAAAAAGAAAATTTTAACTACTTCGCGGAAGTTTGAGGAAAATAGCAGATGTTGCTTTAATGGATGCGACAAGATAAATGGCGTCAATTTGGAGATTGCACATTAATGTTGCTTGTTTAACATTTTAACATAAAAAATATCATATTATTATCATCATTTTTAATGAAGTAGACAAATAATTATTTAACACCCTCGTCGCACGTTTCGCCAATATTCAAGTCCCTATGTGATGGACCTGTTGTCCTACACCGGGTATAGATAGTACTACATTTTCTGTTCGTGCCTACCATTGCGACTTTCAGTTTGTCTGCGCTGATCGAACCTTTCGGCCCCTAAGGTCATCGGTGCACTGTCTACTATCATTTAAAGGCTTGAGTTATGCCGGTAGCCATAATCATGTCGCGGGTCATTCCTTAGTCAATCATGAAAAGACTCCAAGCATAGCCTTCTCTTTGGTCCTTAAACTGACGTGGCATGCATCTAGCCACGGCATTTTGGCCATGCCCGGTGCATGGCAACAGGGAATTTACTTGAGACTTGAATATTGGAGAAATATTGAACGAGAGCGTCAGTCTACGTCTCTACAAATGATATCTAATAAGTAAAAATTTTAAACGAGGAACGTTTCAAAATAAACGCCAATATGGTGTGGCATCCGTGACTGAAAAGATTAGGAGTAATAGGATAGCATGAGTGAGCAGTAATAGAGTAGTATGGGTATGTGATGAGGAGGGACGAAGGTAACATGTAGAAGAATGCATAGTATGAAAGAGGATGGACCAAGAACGAGACCAAGAAAGCGGGGAGTGTGTGAATTTCGATATGAGATGTGAAGAAGTGAGTGCTGAGCTGACGAGTGACAGGGGAGAGTTAAGGAAGAAGACATTTTGTGCCGACAACACCCAGTTCGGGAAAAAGGAAGGAAGAAGAAGAAGATTCATTATAGTAGCAGCTGTTATTCTCAAACTTCCGCGAAGTAAAACAGATCTTAATTAAAAACCGGCCAAGAGCATGTCGGGCCACGCCCATCAATCAAGTTCAAAATAATTTTCCTAGAAAATACTTATAAAGTTCTACTTTTGAGAATTTTGCATACTTTTTGGACTTATGGTTCAAAAGTTAAAGGGGGGGGACACATTCTTTTTAACTTTTGGAGCGATTATTTCATAAAATATAAATTTTATCGTAAAATGATGTTAGAAAACCCCTATTAATTTTCGAATAGCTATCCAACAATATATCACACGTTAGGGTCCAGAGGAAAAAACAAATCAGTCCCAACATTACGTGTATGGGCACTAGGGTGTCCCTTATATGATAAAAAAAAAATTTTTTTCGAATTTCAAAATGCATACCCTCTATATTTTTTACTAATGCTATAAGATAGTCAAATATAAAATTTAATCGTCCTAGCCCAATTGCAACCAGTGCCGACCGAGCTTCAAAGTTTAGTAAAAAACGTAATTTCGTCCTGATATGTCGGTCTTCTAATAAAATCACTATAAGTGCAATAAAATAAGTAAAAAAAGGAAAAAATCAATAAGATGAAAATTATTGAACATTCATATTTAATTAAAAATATACATTTTTAAGAATCAGTCAGGATAACTTCTTTTTAGAGTAATTTTTTTTCAGTCTGGATACAATTTTCTATGTTCCTGCACACAGCGCATCAAGAACTGTTTTTGTTCTTCTTCAGCCGTGATAGGTCCGTTAAAATCTTGCATCAATTTAACAGCCCTTTCAGCAGTATCATTCACAACTCTCAAACAACTTATTCTTCTTTTAGCTTCCAGAAAAGCAGCATTGTTGTTCCAAGAAGATACATCTTTCTTTAAAAAAACTGTCGTCGATCTGCAGTCGTGATAGGAATTGTTTGCTCCTTTCCGATATAAAATCATCAAGTGTTTTATCTGAAAAAAAAAAGAAAAAATAAATTTAATAACAAAAATATCAATAACAATTTAAAAATATCACATAAAGTCAAATTAACTTACCAAACAACTTTTGTGACAATTCTTTCTCCGATGGGACATAGCGTTTGCTAATATCTGAGATACTGTATCTGTTGAAGTTGGCTATCATTTTCATTTTAGTTTGGTTATCAACTTCATCATCAAACAGTGATAGAATGACTGTCTCTTCACATAAATACCACAAATGGCTTAAGATATTATTGCATCAATTTTTTCGTAATCTTTTAACCTCTTCAAGAAGCAGTAATTTTGGTTTTGGTTATTTTCGTATTGTTTTGGAAGTCAGATTTGATTGCTTCTGCTCTTGATTTTCTAGTTTCAGTATGAATTCGCTGAATCGATGATTTGTTTATAGGGAAATCATTGCTGCTCAGACCAAGCGCTTCTACCACCGCATTAAGAATATAAACGGAGTCTCTAATGCTTAACTGGCATCGATTTAAAGCGGCAACTAGTTTAGGTGTAATGAGATTCTTTCTACCTCTTTTTAAACTTAGTTTATGACAGGCAACGTCCGGCAAGCTAATTTCAGAATTCAAGATCTGTTCGTCGTCTGAATCTTCGACACTTTCTATGTTATTTATAGAGGAAGTAGATGCAACAGCCAGTGATTCTCTTTGTCTTACAATCCTCCTTTCCTCTTCTTCCAATCGTCGTTGTCTAGATCTTTCTTCCTTTTCCGCCAATTTTTTGTCTAGGCCACCTAAGCATCCCGTTCAACCTGGCTCTCTCTGTTTCATAAAAAATAATTTATCTTCTTCTATTTTTATTCTCTCCAAAGCATCAGCATGTGCAATATCAAATAAATTATCAAGATCAATTTTAAAATTGTTCTCACGGCTCCTGAACGTAACCTGAGTTTTCTTACAATTTTTTTTGCAACTCTCTCCAAACATGATATAAATCAACAAGTTTTTTCACGCAGTTAGGAAATTCTCTTGTTGGTATTCTTGCTTTTTTCCAATATATGATGCACTCCCTAATCACATGATTTGCACTTTCGCTAACAGTCAGTTAAACCTCGCGAATATTGTAAAATAAAACAGAGAACTTGTCGATTAGAGGGTAATTTTGCACCATTTATTTGATAGTTAGGCGATCTAATTAAGAAAATATCTTGTTTATCACTCTGTAATTCCACTGACATGTTTACGCACTAAACAATAGATCACTAATAATCTCAAAACAATATATGAAATGACAAATAAAACATGTAGTTACAAGTCATAGCGCAGTACCTAGGCAACTTGTATGGACTAGTTTAAATCGCAAGTCGGCACGGGTTATCGTTTATTAATCGAACCTATATTTTTTTCTAGACAATATAGGGTCATTACGAAACTTTTTAGAAGGTATGCGTAAAAATATATCGAACTCGAAATTTAAGGGACACCCTAATGGGCACCTCTCCTAATTTAATATTTTATTCCACTTTTAATTTATGCACTTTGTCGGCGTAATCAATATACATATTTATCAAAATTTCAGCTCTCTAGTGCTAACGGTCACTGAGATTATCCGCGGACGGACAGACAGACATGGCGAAACTATAGGGGTTCCTAGTTTACTACGGAACCCTAAAAACGGAGATCCTTAAGGGGAGAGATAAAAGACTGATTGTTTAAAAGCTAGACCTTTATGAAGACCCTTCGAGGAAGTCAGCCAGTATGCCAGTCGTCCTCAGCCTAATGCGTCCCACTGCTAAGCACAGGCCTTCCTCTTGGAGAGATACAATTGAGAAGTATGTGCCGTAACACCAACACGCTGGCCTAATGCGGGTTGATGAGTAGAAACGGTGCAACAGCGACCGGGACCAACGGCTTAACGTGCCTTCCAAAGCACGTCCTCCGTGCGTTCGAGATCACAAAGTTTTGTCACCCATCCAAGGCTTAACCATGGCGAAGGTTAAGCCTTGGATGGCGAAGCTTTGTTTCCGATATCGAAAGCAAAAGCGTACTAGCCACTACGTCACCGAGCTCCTCATAGCTCCTATATCCATTAGTAGGCATCTTTAGGCTTTTGCTCCGATGGCTAATCTACGATGCCACTTCTATTGAATCGCGCTCTGTACAGCTGTATACAGTTCTTCAACTGTGAGCGGCGCGGTTCTTAACTCGCTTTTTAATATTCCGTATTTCCACTCATTTAGGTTTCTTTCTTTTGCGTATAGTCCAAGTAAATTGCCATATTTGAAGAGAAAAATAGAGTAATGGATGAATTGTCTAAAATAAACGATGGTGTTGGAAAACCGTTGAAATGAATAATAAAAATAAAAAAATATCCCCAGACATTCACACCTATCAACTAGTCCCATTTTAAGCAACTAAATGCTGCTTGTGTTACCGATACTAGATGACGGATAAATATATTTAATAGATAAATACACATAATTGTTTAGAATATATATATATTATACATATATAATGAACATCCAAGACTGGAGGACAAATGTCTGAAAATTCATCACCCAAACACTTGCCGCTACTGGGGATCGAACCCAGGACCTCTCGAGATGGCGACGCCTTGAGACCGGCGTACAGACCACTCGACCACGGAGGTCATCGAAATAAGAATCACGATACGTCGCCAACCTATATTGGTGGGTAGAAACGTTTCCAATGGCTGGTGAGACCAACGGCTTCAAGTGCTTTCCGAAATAAGCAAGGAGAATCTCAAGATCACAATGTTCTGGTCACCCATTCAAGGATAGAATACAATAAATTGTTAAATAAATAAATAGGCCATGGAAGAACGAAGCAGTTAACCATCGAGCCTGCTAGTCCTTTGAGTGCTCCGAGAAGAACAAAACACTAAGCCTGACAGATCGAGCAGGCCATATCTGATTTTTATCAGTTGATCTGGTTATCTGGCTGGAGGAGCTCGTTGTCGTTACCTTCGCCATGGTCAGGCCGTGGACGGGTGACCAAAACTTTGTGATCTCGAACTCCTCCGTGCTTTGAAAGGCACGTTAATCCGATGGTGCCCGTTGCTATTTCAACCGTTTCAACCCATCGTCATTGGGTCAGCGTGGTAGGCCTTTCTCATGTGTTTCTCCATGAGAAAGGCCTGTGCCCAACAGTGGGATGTATATAATATAGGCTGAGATCGATCTAGCAATCTCCATACTTTATGAGCATTCATTGGATAAAAAAAAATTTGCTATTATTTTAAACACTATTCAAAACTGTTATACATAAGTGATGTCAGTCTACATGAAAATTTTTCCCCTAAACTTTTCATAGCTGCAAATATTTTTCGAATTGCACTAATGAACTCCGAATGTAAGCTGTCCACGTAAAGCTGGCAAGGGGAAAATGATTAAACATACCACGGAACGTTGGCTACTAAACTAGTTCCTAAGAAAAAAAGACTTAACGTCTGTTTTCGCGTGGTATTCGAGAACTAAATAAAGATTACTTTAAAATCATAGGAGGAACGCCTTTTGAGCTTTACGAGTACATACATGGATCTGGATTTTCCTTTCACTTAAATTTTCGTAACTATTGTATTGTTTTAGTTACATAATGAGAACGATAAATAAACCACAAAATATTTAAATAGTGATAGTAGTCTGATAGTTTTTTTAGCGTTAAAAGGGATGAGCTTAAATTGATCAAACTACAATTAAATGAATTAACTTTGGTCCACAATAACAATGATTTAGTCGGCAGCCTATATGTCCCTCTTTACAAGAGATCAAGCCATCACACATCAAGCTGTCCCAATGCGGGTTGGTGGGTAGATACGTTTGATATAGCGACCGGGACCAACTGCTTAACGTGCATTCCGAAGCACGGAGGAGTTCAAGATCACAAAGTTTTGGTTACCCATCCACGGCCTGAGCATGGCAAAGCTTTGTTCTCGGTCGAAAGTCAAAGAGTCCTAACCTCTACGCCACCAAGCTCCTTTGATAGAGTATTATAATAATAACATTTTTATTCGAAATTCTTCGAGCTATGTCAGTGGTCTAAGTTGTGCCTTGTATGTTCTCATTTCCCAGCCTTAAAACCCTTTAGTGCTTAAGTTATACAATCTAAATATATGTATATAACATATAACTCAAAGGTGACTGACTTATATAGTGATCTATCAACGCACAGCCCAAACCATTGGACGGATCGGGCTGAAATTTGGCATGCAGGTAGATGTTATGACGTAGGCATCAGCTAAGAAAGGATTTTGATTAATTCTACCCCCAAGGGGATAATATAGGGGATGAAAGTTTGTATGAAACTTTGTCAATTTTAAACCGATCGGGCTGAGACTTTGAGAGAAAATTAAGGGGTTCCCGTGGGATAGTTAAAAAACCATAGTCACCGCGGACGAAGTTGTGAGCAACAGCTAGTCACTAACTAATTTGATCTGATAACTAATATTAAATCCACAAACTCAAGAGCTGCGTTTTTGACCACATATAGCTTAGGAATTGATATCCACGTTAGTTAACCATCGCCAAGTGATTGAAACTGGACCTTAAGTAACTAGTAGCTATTGATGGCGTTGCATTTGTTTGATGTAATTACACAAGTGTAATTACACCTATACACGATACGAGCAACATTGACATACCATACATGTATAGGAGGGTGATATTGATGATACAATAATTAGTTCTAGACCGCTTAGGTGTACTGGTAGAGATTACTTAATTTATACGTGTAGTAATACTGAAACAAGTCCGCGTATAATGGGGATCATCCTCAGAGTAAACAGAACTGGAGTAGTCATTAGTAAATTTCTCAAACATTTTTTTCTGCCATTTCTTGCGGGGGGTGAGGTTACCACTACACTCAAAGCCACCCGTTTTTACAAATGCACACATGCATAATTCGACACACAAATTTAAATTACACGCACACACACGCTTAAAATAGTCACGTGGGGTATGCGTTTTGACAACGTCACAGCCGCACTCCCCACGAGACTAGCGTTCGAAATTTGAAATCGTAGAATTCTAAAACATGAAATAATGAAGTAAATAATCATGAAATCTTAAAAATTATAATTACAAATAAAAGGTGACACCATCTTTTAGCATACTCGATGTTTTCTATTTATTTTTACAACAAAAAACAGCACAGGCAGGCATTTTTGCGGGAGCTCTGTTCGCCGCAACGTTTACAATGTAATGGCTGTCAAAATGGCGGCTCAACTTGTTTTATTAAACGTGCAAGCATCCGATGCTTGTGCATTTGGCAGAGGGGAATGTTAGACAAAGGCTACTCCAGTTCTTTTTACTCTGAGGGATCATCGTCCGCGTATAATGGGAATCATCAGATACTAACTGCATGCAGTTACATAATTATGATATACAAGCTTTTGCCCGCGACTTCATCGTAGAATAGTTACTTTGAGATAGTGTGATGGTATGTAGAATATAGCCTTCCTCAATAAATAGGATATTCAACACCGATGGATTGTTTTCAAATTGGAACAGTAACCTCAATTGGTGGAATTGGAAATTTACTCCTACTCTAATATTAGAAGCAAAGTTCATGGTAGCGTAAGTTTGTTCATTTTTCTGGGAGACGTTATTTAAATTTTTCAACATTCACCCGTATGGCACCCGTTCCCATGCGAATATCGGGATAAAAACCTTTCTCAGGCTCTAGACTATCTGTGTACCAAATTTTGGTTAAATTGGTTCATTGGGTTTGGACGTGACAGCGAAACAGACAGAGTTACTTTCGCATTATAATATATTATAAGTATGGATAAATCTGAGGCGTGGATTTAAAAAAGAAAAATTATGACTTTCTACAATCACAATCATATGATTGTTTTTTGTTATCATAAAAAAAATTACTAGTGTTCTTCAAAACTAAATGCTTAAAGTTCATTACCGCAAGATATTAAAAGCTTGTTGTATGAATTCTTGTATTATATATATATCTATATATATCTATTCTATTTAAGGTTCGTTTAAAGTAATACCATAGGTACGGTCACATTCAAAAGTCCATTCATAGTCGGTAAAAATTATCGCATGGAGCAGAGCCCGCCGAAACATGAAAATGCATTGAGTCCTAATTTATATAAAGTCAAAGTTGAAATTTATTTAATACAGTTTTGGTTATTTACGTATGTGATTTGCAAGCTATTATTTTTAAAAATATGATACTATGAATTGACTTTTGAATGACCTACCTAACACAAAGTCTCCTCAAATTCAAAATAATCTTACCTTGTTTGAGAATTGATCAGCAGTGAACAAGCGGGATCCATTGAACTAGAGAGGGCCTTCAGGCGAGAGTCAATGGCACTCAGTGCCCTCTCTGAGGGCTTAAAGTTCATGGTAACTTGAGGATTTTAATGAGACTGTATTTGAGGCTAAAAATATATCCACGTGCGTAAAGCACGCAGCTTTTGTATGAAAAACCTCAAAGGAATGTCAATAGAACTCGATTTCACTCCATAATATTCTTCAGTCGGAGCCGCGGAGTGTCCGTAAATGTTTTTCCAGTTTTACGTGCTGATGTTAATCAAAATCTTTATTTGCCACCGCTGGCAACAAAACTGGTAAGAAGTTTAAAGAAACTTTATTACAAGTTTACAGTTCACGAACTGTTCTAACCAGTTCTTACGTTCTTACCAATCATTTGAATATCAATCATTTCATATAGTTTTTAGGCATTCAACTGAATTATTAAATTTAATGAAGTTATAAAATACAAAATTACTAAAGCCTTCCTCAAAATATCTTTTTCAGTCCGTTTCAGATAATGTTACATAGAAATATTCACTGCAAGCCGCTCCTCTTCCGCACTCGTTAATGAAACCTATTTGAATCAAAAGACAGCAATAAAATTTTTAAATAAAAAAATCTGGTAATATTCGGCCGCATATATTAACCAGTTTTGAGAAGTCACTGACTGTATGTAGTTAAATTCCGAACTTTAAATAACGCAAGAGACAGAATACGTCCAAGAAAAGAGAATGCCGCTAATTAAAAATTATCACACCCTCAAGTCTCGGCCTCGTCTCACAACTTACCACTTCCCGGCGTAGTACTGTAATGACGCGTCTGCTATTGTGGCAACTTTTTCATCCGGTCCTACATGAATATGGACGAAGCCTTTGTAGAAACTCCCACTTTTCCTTTCACAAACATAAAAACACTCCCCAAAGTAACCCTCAACCTTAACTCCTAAGACGTAAGGTTCAACTCCACGGATTTGACAGCAAGAAGTTTGCGAAGGTGTTTTTTATTTATATTTTATGTTATTTTACAGCCAGTCCTTTTCAACGCTGCCTATTCACGCGCCCGACTGTATCCAAAGAAATTCTTTTCTAATTGAATCTTCATTACTTCGTGAAAGGATGCTCAGAGTGTTCAAATGTTCCAAATTTTGTCGGATTTGACCTAACAAATTGGTGTCGAGATAAAGCGATGGAAATTGTTGGAATTATTACGTATTTAAATTATTTCTGAATTGTGTTGTTACTTAAATGATATTTACTGAAACGTCGAAGTTTTGAGAGAGCAATAAAGGTTTTATTTTGGAGGGCATCAGCTTCGACGAAATATTATTATGATTTCTGGAAAAATAAATTAGAAAATACACTTATTAACATTTTAAGTCCACATAGAGCCGTAGTGATCCAATGGCTCATATTCCACGGGATGTTGAATAGGAAAATCTGCACCTAGCAGTAAGATGTAGGCTGGCAATGAAATTTCCGATTGGTTTGACAGAAAGTAAAACAAAAAAAAAGACGTGTGGCATTTGGGGACTGCCGCGGTAAAGCTATTGCATAGCATTTTGTATCAACTTATGCAATTATAATTTTATTTATTTATTTTATTCATGCAGTATTTCTTTTTCTTTGATATTAATTCAAGTTACACTTTTTGAGTGTGGTGACCGATAAGAAAACAAATTATATCAACTGTTGGTAGTTTGCATATACATTATTTCGTTCGGATCACTTATAAGTAAATTAAATCATAAAATAATTATCTAAAATAAATGTTAATAAACTAATTAATAAAATAACAAAACTCATAATAAACAATGTGTAATAGTTAGCTTATAAATAAAACCAAAGTGTCGTCTTTGTTAAAATTAGATCTTTGTTGTATCACTAGATGGCGCCACCTATCCTTTAAAACGCACTATTGTTTACTCTCATAGACTTATATGGTCAAACCGATGTTAATTAAAATTTGTATTCGCCTTGGACACGGTGTTTCATTTTGGTAACCACCTTGGGTTATAACATGCACGGCCTTCAAGCCACACCTCCTTGCGCATCGGAGTGGGGAGCGTGAGGTTTTTTCGTTACGGAATTTCTGGATTCGGTCCCCGCGCTCAAGGCCCGCGATAGAAGCTATGCAATAGCTTAAAAATACGCTCCTTCGGAAAATATGGCAAGCATTTCGTCTTTATTTAAATTATTGTCGCTCTGCCTAGAATCTTGAGAGATATAGAAGACCACCACAAATTTATACATCAATAAGACTTTTCTTATTGATAAGTGTTACTATAGTCTAAGTGAGTTTTATGTTCATTATAAATAAACTATTAATAAATAAATGTTGTTCAGTAGTCTTTGCATGTTATAATGTTTTAGTGAATAGTACAAAGTTCATTATTTATGTATGTTAAAAGTTGTGATTGGTCTTCAAAAACCAAAGATGATTGTTAATTATAAAACAAGATTGCTATGCCCTTGCAGGGTTCATGTGTCAAGCTATTATTTTTTATATTTAACAACCTTGTTAACCACATGTTTATGCAATTAATAAATTGAATTAAATTGTGAAATAATTCATTAAGTAACTTTTAAAAAAGTATCGTCCTTAGAATATGGGCGCAGGCCTTCCTCGTGTAAAAAACTATGACTATACGGATACTCCACCCACGCTTGCCCAATGGGGGTTGGTGGGTAGGAATGGCTACAACAGCGACCGCGACCAACGGCTTAACGTTGTTTCCAAAGCACGGAGGAATTAAAAATCACAAGGTTTTGGTCACCCATCCAACGCCTGGCCATGACGAAGGTAGCTTTGTTTTCGATATCGAAAGCTAAAGCGTAACCACTACGCCACTGAGCTTAACAATAAAATGTAACACAATATTCAACCCCGCTATCTTCAAGAGGTGTATGCCAACATTTCTGTAGTTGGGTATGTGACACGGGTGCTGACGAAGGCGCATCATTTGTCCAACCATATTGGCTGAGATTCCCACAATGTCCCTTGCGTAATGATATATCATCGCCCACATGGCACCTTTACAAAAAGTACGGTTTTGTCTGTTATGTTTGTTTAGCATTAGTCTTTGGCTTATTCCCCTCCTCCTCCCCTTAGGGTTTGGTTTATCTATTTCCAGATTAAGTCACGAGTATAAATATGTACCCATAAGTATATTGTCATTCAGAGGTTACGCTATATTTCGGATCAGAGCGTCTCAAAAACGGTCGAGAAATAACAGCTTAATAAGCACCTAATTAAAATTGGTGTTTTAGTTCGCTTTTGATTGCGCTCACATGCAGACGTGCGACCACTACTGCTAAAAATGGTAATAAATATTGTTAAATATAAATAGAACGGAATATTGTAATTCCGCTGAGTAACTAACATTTGATAATAAAGAAAAGTTTTCGCAAATATATATTACATTTTTACGATTTTAACTCCAACCTAAGCGCCAACATTGGCGAATGCTACTCCATATGTTGGGCGAGTCATAAGATTCTAAATTTAAATGCTTTTGAAAAATTCTATCCATTTTATAACCTTACTTATTTCTTAGGTTATAGAGTTTAATTTAGAAGAAATAGTCAGTGAAATGAAAAATAATTTCTTTTTTTTTATCCCTTTCCGTCATTTATGCTGAGACAAACAAAAGCACGCGTTAGGGTATGGTAATAAGGTGTAAGTTAATGTTACTAATGTTATTGTTGTTGTGTAGCTAATGTTGTTTTGTTTCATATAATTATGTATTATTACGTTCACGATACGGTGCCATTTTTGTTCGGTACGGATACGGTGCACGGTTCGTTTTTGTTCTTGAGGCTGCTACTTGTATATTGTTCTTCAAAGCTGTTGTGACACTAGACACTAGTTGTCTATGTTCGTAGCTTAGCAACGTTTATTAATAACAAGATTGTCAAACAAAAAAGTTTTTCATTTCAAGGCATTTTATTATTTTCAATTAGTACAACACAATTTAAACACTAGTGATGTCTAAATAGAAGAGTACTAAACTGGAAACATATTTATAACTGGTGACTGTACAGTTGAAAAACGTAAAACCATTTTGAAAATTATTTAACACTGTTGTTTTGAGTGCACAATAACTTTGCATCAAATAATGACAATGTCCTAATTGACGTGGTAACTATTAACATCATTTATAGCAACTGTACTGTACTGTTGATTCCACTCTGTCTTCAACCTATCCACGTAAACGTCCACTGCTGGGCACAAGCCTGCTCCATGGTGAAACATATGAGAAGTATGGGTCATAACACCACCGTGCTGGCCCAATGCGGGTTGGTGACCGGGAACAACGGCTTAATGTGCCTTCCGAGGCACGGAAGCAATCGAGATCACAAAGTTTTGGTCACCCATCCAAGGCCTGACCATGACGAAAGTAGTTTGGTTTTCGATATCGAAAGCCAAAGTGTACTAACCACACCGCCACCGAGCTCCTCATTTCACCTGTACAATAATATGGTTACCCACGCCTGACCTAAGCCGTTGCCCAGAAAATCTCGCTAGTACTATTTCATTTTCCCTCTAACACGGAAAATAATTATCAATCATCTCCGAATTTATTTCGTATTCCTTCTGCGTTTATTTATTATTGTATTTCCTTTCTGAAACTAATTATCTGGACACGCCAACGGCTCTGTAATTAGTAATTCGCTGTTACTGCGGAATATGGAAAATAATGAGAAATTACGCTATTTCTTATATTTTTCCAAAGAAAATCTGGTGTTAATTGTTTTACTGCTCAGCAGTCATGATATGAAGAAAACATTGGTCTTGAATACTAACCTAAATAATCTTCATAAGATTTTTAACAGTCAGTATAATTTTAATAGTTATATATATATACTATATTTTATTTGCTCGCTGAATTGACGGCCATTGGAGTGGAAAGGTACAGCGGCTTTTATTTTTCTTTAAATTTTCTACTCTATTTTGTCTTTAAAAAATCTAAATAAAATGATTCTTATTTAGATTTCTGACTAATTGAGGAGGTTATAAATAATTGGTAAGGGAGTAATTAATATTAATTGTTTGCTATTAGAATAGAGATACCATTATTATATATTTAAAAGGTGAGAATATAAAGGCATATTTGATTTAAACTGCCATACAACGTATAAAAAATTTGTCAACAAAATATGAATTATTTTCTACACAACTAAAACATCCATTACCATCGGCAAACGTTTAATTATATTTAGGCCCGATTTTTCAATCCTCAGATAAAATTATCCGCTATTTAAAATTATCACTGTCTCTTTCTAAAGTCATAAAAAGAAAAGGGACAGAGCTAACATTTGACTGGCAGATAGTTTTATCAGAGGATTGAAAAATCGGGCCTAAATATATTGTATTTTAGTGTGTCGCGTGGAAGAATACTACCAACCCATTTCTTCCAATGGGTGTCGTCAAAGGCGACTAATGGACTTAGAACTCCACAACCATCCATATGCAAGCAATACCAATAGCATATAGCGGAGACGGGCTCACCATCTGTCACGCTGAGCACGCGCAGACACTGCTTTATGAAGCACGGACTATGGCAGTGGACTGCATTTGCGGTGCTTTTGCCTAGTCTGACTAACCCTCAGGGGATTATAGTCGTGATTATATGTATGTATGTATTTTAGAGTAAAAAATCCGAAGTATTTCACAAAGAGTCTGACTTACTAAAAGCCCCAATATTATCCTCGATATTCCGAAAGCACACACACCCTACAAGCAATGATGGATATCAAGAAATGAATTACTTCTAATTGGGGCCCAATAAATCATGCCAGAGCGAGGCAACAACCCGTAAGAGCAATAATCCTAGGCCAGCAAATGCGCCATCTTTTTTCAGTTCACTAAAAGAAATTATTAATTAAAATCCGAGCAACAGGCACATCAGTTACCTCAGCTATAAGGGCGCGAACAATTATAAATGCAAAATTTTATCTGGAATTTTTAGCTTAGGATATTTTTTGGGATAAAATGTCCGACGGAAAAGAGGTTTAAGGTAATGGTAGTGTTGCTGAATGTATTTACGTACACTAGTATATGTTTGTCGTGTTAGTACTGAAGGTTAATTGGACTCATAGGGTAATGATTTTTACATCTCTCATGTTCGGTAAGTAGATCCTTAATACCCCCAGATGTGGGTTGTAAGTGATCAATTACCGCCCTAGGTTAATAATGTAGCTCGAAACGCCCTAGGGCGGTAAGTAATTAAAAAAAAACTCTTTCAAAAAGTTCGCGTGGTCGAGTGGTCTGTATGCTGGTCTCAAGGCGTCGCCATCTCGAGAGGTTCTGGGTTCGATCCCCAGTGGGGGCAAATGTTTGGGTGATGAATTTTCAGCCATTTGTTCTCCAGTCTTGGATGTTTATATATATTTCTATATATTCTGGTTATTTATATGTATTTATCTATTAAATATATTTATCCGTCATCTAGTGTCCGTAACACAAGCAGCATTAGTTGCTTAAAATGGGGCTAGTTGATAGGTGTGAATGTCTGAGGATATTATTATTATTATTATTATCTAACCATCTTACTGGCACTAGACATCATGCATTCAGCCCAATGATAAAAGAGGTCGCTTCGCTATTTTCATCAATTTTGAATATCGAACGGCGAAGCTAAATATAGTTCTTGAAAATAAATTTATTTATTCTTATGACAAAAGAGGTCGCTTCGCTATTTTCATCAATTTTGAATATCGAACGGCGAAGCTAAATTTAGTTCTTGAAAATAAATTTATTTATTCTTGTAATGCCTTTTTTCCACTTACCTCACAATCGAGATGTAAAGCAGAGTAGTTAGCTCGGATGTAAGCATCAATTGCACCCACGAACTATAAGCGCCCTCGCTGCGCTCGTGCGCCTAAATATCTCGGGCTGCAATTGATGCCTTACAGCCATTGGCTACTAATCTACTATTAAAAACTCACACTAAAGGGAAGAGATATAAAAAATATTCTTCAAAGGTCATTTTTACATAACATAACATATAATAGTAAGCGTCAGAACCTCATATAAGTAGTGGGTATTTTGATTTAGTAAGAACACTACTAACTTAGTATCATTATTTTATTCAGAGAGAGAAAGTATATAGTATAATTTCATTCATTCAATTGACGACCTCCGTGGTCGAGTGGACTGTATGCCGGTCTCAAGGCGTCGCCATCTTGAGAGGTTCTGGGTTCGATCCCGGTGGGGGCAAATGTTTGGGTGATGAATTTTAAGGCATTTGTTCTCCAGTCATGTTTATATATATTTAGGATATTTATATGTATTTATCTGTTAAATATATTTATCCGTCATCTAGTGTTCGTAACACAAGCAGCATTAGTTGCTTAAAATGGGGCTAGTTGATAGGTGTGAATGTTTAAAGATATTTATTTATTTATTCATTCGTAAGTTTATTCTGGGACGTCATCAAATTTGAAAAAATATACAAGTTAAGGTATTAAATAGGTATTGAATATTTACAAATAAATAATTGAGATATGCTATCTCCAACTATGTAAAAGAAAAGTGGTCCAGTCAACCTGACGTCAGAATGTCTGGCCACTTTGTTTTCAAGTTTTTTCACTGCTCGTAGAGGTACTAGATAATTTAATTTAGGTATCAAATAGTACCAAAAAGGTATTGAACCTTGATAGTCTCCAAACATATAATATCGCACTGTACATTAGTTTTTATTCAAACTATAGATAAAATGGTTTAATGTTACACGAACTATTTAAGACTTTGTAAATCTTATTGTTCAGAATTCTGCTTTACGAAACGCGACGCCACACGTCAGAATTAGTTGTGTTTTCTGTGCTGTGCTACTCAACGTGACTTAACGGAGGGGGCGTCAAAAGTACTTTAATCATAGAAAATAATAACTTGAAACTTCCAGTAAAGAATCTCATACCCACCAATGTTATTCCTTAACGTAGGGGTACTTGAAAGAGTGATAAAATTCTAGACCATCTGAGTTTTCTTATACAAAAAGTTTCTACAGCGATAAAAGTGTTTTACTTCCTACTTTACGTAAACTAACACGTTTCCCAACTTTTTACCATAAAAATATTTTGTTGCCTTTTTTAATTTTTCCGCCACGCAACCTTAGTTTAAAAATACAATATCAACTCCTCTTATAGCACCTGAGCCATTAACAAACTCCAAAATGGCCGCTGAATACGATTTACCCTGTAAATTAGTTTAATAAAGCAACCAAGACAAGATTTATGCATAAACTTGGAAGTAACACCATTTAAATATGCAAAAAGATCTTACGTCCCTCTAAGTTCTTGTCCTTGATTTTTAAACAGGTATTCAGTATTTGTTAATTACGCCATTTGTGAAATTATGTTAAGACAACTTTAGTAATGTTACAACATAACACATCATCACGCCTCTCTCCCCGAAGGGGTAGCCAGAGGTGTTAAACACCCACATTTCGTCAGATATGTTAAGTCCCCATGTGGTGAGCCTGTTGCCATGCACCGGGCACAATGTGAGGCAAGCGACATTCACAATGAACTGTAATAAGTTTTATACAAACTCAGTGGTGCAGGCGGAGGGATCGAACCCGCGTTTCCCGCGGCCTATCGAAGGAATAGTGCCCAGTCCGTCCCAACTCGGCTACCGCTGCCGCTGTTTAAGCAGAGGAACATGAAAGAAAGCCGCGGAGCGTAGTGCTATAGCTCCACCACGCTAACGCTTTGCGAATTGATAGGAACCTGAAGCAATAGCAATTAATAATGACTGGGAGTCTATGTTAGGAACTGTTTTTATGAAATCTTCGGAATATTATAATGAAAAAACACATACAAATGTTGACAAAAATATTATTAGGTATACTTAACTTTTTCTGTTTTTCTAAAGTAGATAATTTTTATAGGTACCTACTACTTAAGGTAAAACCTATTGCAGAAACATATTTTAAAGGTTTTAAAAGTATTTGTGGAACTCATTATAAGGATCAGCATTAATTTCTCGTAAATATATGTATCGAGCCTTAATAAACATAATCATAGACTGGTACAAATGTCTGTCACTTACGTAAGCTTTTGTACGAAGAACCAAAGTAATCTTCAGTGAGATTAAGCGTTGCAAACCAAAGTGAGAAGTTTTTTGGGACCTGGAAAGTGGTGAACGAATTTTGAAATTAAATATTGGATAACAATAATACAATAATAAAGTAGGGTTATGAAAATTGCTGACGAAATGGTTCCCGATGTTGTGTGATCCTAGGCGTGATAATTACCATTTTTTTTCTTTTAAATTAAAAAAAACAGCTGATAGTTTAGTTAAAGCATAGTTTTAGATACCTTTTGTTATTTACCATACGTCCGATAACTATAATATTATTAGCAAATTAGTAATTGCTTTTATATCTGTATAATTTGTTAATAGATATTGTTTTTTGTGATCTGGTGAAGGTAACACGCGAGCCTATGTCTAGCAGTGAGCGCATCCAGGCTTTTTAGCGATGATGATTGTCAAGACACGTATTATTACTTCTTTCTTAGACAAATGGAATATATTTCCTGAGTGTGTAATTTGTATGCGTGTCTGTATTAATAATTGGTTGAAATACTTGTTGATACTAATACGACCTCCGTGGTCGAGTGGTGTGTACGCCGGTCTCAAGGCGTCGCGATCTCGAGCGGTCCTGGGTTCGATCCCCAGTGGAGGCAAGTGTTTGGGTGTTAAATTTTCAAACATTTGTTCTCCAGTCTTGGATGTTCATTATATATGTATAATATTATGTATATTCTTAATAGTTATGTGTATTTATCTATTAAATATATTTGTCCGTCATCTAGTATCCGTAACACAAGCAGCATTTAGTTGCTTAAAATGGGACTAGTTGATAGGTGTGAATGTCTGAGGATATTTATTTATTTAAAAAAATTTAATACCCTGTTATATTATTACGCGTGTGTTCTATCCTAACCAAACTAATTAAATTTCATCAGAAGAATACCATGAGAAGAAGATAACTCAATAACAACAAAAGTAACACAAAAATAAATACTCATTTCCCTCTTCCAAATCACACAATACATTCTTAGGCACAGTCTGACAAACAATCAACTTGTCAACAGCTTCACTCGTAATACATGTCTTATATAGTTGAAATAGGAGTTATTTTCTTTTGTCAGTGTGACGGTAGATCTACTGTCGATAGTACGCCAAAGTTACGAAGCATTGTAACGAGATTTGGAATAAAAAGGTCGCGAGTCCGTCAGTCCGTCTGTCTTATAAATCACTTTACATCTCCGCGCGGCAAACTTTTCAATTACAAGCTACGAGTGAAGACCGGCGAGGAACTAAATTTGGAGGTGGTAGTTGGTAAGATTTACTGGAACAGGTTTCGACTAATTTATTTATCAATTTATTAACTATGGATACGGTGCCATAGAGTTTTTCATCTCCGTTTCGCTTTTACTATAACGATTGAAAATATTTACAAAAAAGTGACGTAAACTGAGTATAAACACTAACACAATCATATTATTGTGCCAAGTGAATATAGTAAAACTTTTAGATTAATAGGACATTATTACATACATACATACACATAGTCATGACTATTAGCCTAAGAGTTAGTCAGAGACTAGGCAAAAGCACCGCAAAATCAGTCCACTGCCATAGTCCGCGCTTCACCAAGCAGTGACTGCACTTGTGCTCAACGTGACAGTTGGTGAGCCCGTCGCCGCTATAATCTACTGGATGTTGTGCAGCTCTAAGTCCAATAGTCGCCTTTTACGACATCCAAGGGAATAGATGGGTTGGTTGTGTTCTTTTAATGAGACGCTACCACACGACTCAGGAAGGAAATTATTTCTTAAGATTAACTGGAAAATACACACAGAATTTTCCGGAACTTCTCTTCTTCACGCAGCATGTTAACATGCTCAATAACAATTATTCTTACAGAAATAAGTTAGATTATTGCAAAGACATGCGTAAATCTACTAAACAGAATATAAAAGAGAAAAATTACGTTAAAATTTATTGCTTGTATAAAACAAATGTTTAATTTTAGGTTAAATTAATTTACCCTATATTTAAACATTTGTTTTAAACACATTTGTTTGTTGTTTTATACTTTTGTTTTGTTTTGTTTGTTAACAAAAAAAGAATAAAAAAAATATTTTGTGCCTTATCCTTATCGGCTTCGTACATCTTAAAAAACAAGTCTGGGCCCGTAGCAATCTCAAGAAACACAGAGCTGCGCCTTAATAGAAATTTGAATAAAATCAATTTATTTTAACGCGAACCGCGTTTATCGCGGCCCTAATAGATTGCTCTTCGAAAAAATGTTACTCGAGTGGCGTTACATTTTTGCGCGGGAGTTTCCTGAAACTTATTAAGAGCTGCGGTTTTGTTCCGGGCCCCGTTGTTGCGTTTAAAAGCGTTTCGGGAACTTTTTAATTGCTGCAAACCGCTAATTTTGTACGCTTTCTTGTATACTTAGACGTTATGTTTTGGTATAGTCGAGTGCAAGTATACACATTTAGAGGTAACCTTTTTTAAGAGTCATTTACTGTCGAAAGTAGTTACATGTTTTTGGAGCCGACTGTACCTAAAACTATGCAGTATAAAATTTAAAAGTGCACCATCTTACGATGGCATATAAGGAAATGACAACATTTTTACGAATGTATCAAAAAACCAGTCCTTGAAGGTATAGTACGTTTCGTCGTTCGTAAACAAAACGAAGGTAATGTTTCATCTCTAAAATGTTTTGTAATGACTGTAGGTAATTGAAATCAATTGAAACTGACAAAAATTGTTACCGTTTATTATATTTACGTGCCAATTTCCATGTAAAAAGTGTGATTATTGAATAACAAATTCGGTAAGTCAGCTTTTTGTTTACCTTTTTGGCAACTTGGATTGCAACGTAACTTAACTTTAACTTGGCTAAGGAATATGTATATTGGTCTTATTAGTTTTTACATGAAGGAAATTCAGGAGCAGCCATAACAGCCTATATGTCTCACTGCTGGATGCAGGCCTTCCTTCATGGAGTAACACATGAGAAGTATGGGCCGTAACACCACCACGCTGGCCCAATGCGGGTTGGTGGGTAGAAACGGTTGGAGTAACAACCGGGACCCACTTAACGTGCCCCTGAACCACGGAGGACCTCGAGGTCAGAATGTTTGGTCACCCATCCCAAAACTGATCAAGGCGAAAGTACCTTTGTTTTCGATATCGAAAGCCAAAACGTACTGACCACTACGCTACCAGCTCCTCAAGCCAATACGTATTGGTATATTAATATCAATAGTCATCTCCCATTGGTCCCAGGTTGGTCCGGGACAGTCCCGTGTTGGTCCGGGTCACAAAAAGAATGTAACAACTGCTTTTCTTGCCTAGCATGTCGTAAAAGGCGACTAAGGGCGTATTGGGTACTGGGGCTGTGATTGTGTAAGCGATGAGCTAGCCACTTGTTACTACTCTTCTACGATTTTTCATCTGACCAAACCCAATTTTTGTATGGCTAAATTTGGTCTTAGGGAACACGGTGCTCCTTGGACTCTGCCTACCTCTTAAGGGATTACAGGCGTGATTATATATTACAGGGTATGTATAGTCATCTGTACCAAAGTCTAAAAGTAAATTTACTATGACATATTTTTTTCATTGCTCGTTCTATATAATTATATATAATGGACATAGGTGATGTATTTTTTGAGGCTAAAATGGTAGGAGAATTCGCTGAAGGCGCCCTATCGTGGCCAGCTCGTAATATTATGAAAAAAAGCGACACTTATCTATTTTTTTTTTATTTTCTTTATTTGGAAAACAAACAGCATTATAGTATTATGTATTTATTTATATTATTTGTATTTATATTTTATTGAGTTTATATATTGTTTAATTATATATATCATTTTATTTGTTTAGTAATGTATATGTTTGCATAGATTTCTGTTTTGTCTTGTGCACTGGTGTCGCTTCTCTTACATCCTAAGACACCTGTAACGGGTTGACTGGAAGATATCCCTATTAGAGATAAGTCCTCCCTTGTATTCTTCTGCTTTTTACATTGTTTCTTTATGTTTACCTATGTGCAATAAAGAGTAAAAGTATCTCTTCTCAATCTTTAAATAAAAGAGTTATTTATAATAGTTCACAAAAACAGTTCATATAAATTTCACACTTGCCACAATAGTTTTCACTAATACACATTTCATGATTAGGTATCATTACAATAAATAAGTAATTATACAGTACATAACAACTAGTTACAAGTTAACGCGCAAACAAGATGGCTAAATATTACCTATTAATTTTATTTATTTATTTATTTATACTTTATTGTACATACAACATATTTAAAGAAACAAAATAGATAATTTATGAAAACTCAAAATGTACAATGGGCGGCCTTATCGCTAAGAGCGATATTTTCAAGACAACCTTAGGATGGACAGTAAATAAATTATATAATATAATAAATATAATGAACTTACATAAAATTGATGCATACATAAAATACAATACAAATATAATAGGTTGGGGAAAAAGTTTCTTCGCATTTTTTAAGAAAATTCAAAATTCCATTCCATTTTTTTCGATAACTCTTTGCCATCTTGTAGGTAGGGACATGATCCCATTGCTATAGAAATTTTGGGACTTCTGGTCAAAATACCGCGACAAGTGGTTTTGGCAGTCCTCTCGTGATGTTAACCTGACACTGCCTAAAGAATTCTGAAGAGACCGAAACAGGTGGAAATCTGAAGGTGCAAGGTCAGGACTATACGGCGGATGCATTAACACCTCCCAGCCAAACTCTCTTAATTTTTGCTGAGTGGCTAAAGATGTGTGAGGTCTAGCGTTATCATGATGAAAAACCACACCCCTTCTGTTGATTAATTCCGGCCGCTTTCTCTCAACTTCTTGCTTTAATCTCATCAGTTGTTCGCAGTAGAGTTCAGAATCGATGGTCCTGCCTGGTGGTAACAGCTCATAATGAATAATGCCCTTCCAATCCCACCACACACACAGCATCACCTTGTTGCGAGTTAACCCGGGTTTCGCCACAGTCTGTGAAGCCTGACCGGCCTTTGACCACGACCTTTTTCGCACGTTCTTGTCGTACGTGATCCACTTTTCATCACCAGTTATCAGCTTCTTCAAAACTGGTTCGGTTTCATTACGTCGTAATAAAGAATCACAAATGAGTACACGGTTCATTAGGTTTCTTTCAGTGAGCTCGTGAGGTACCCAAATGTCGAGCATTTTTGTGTACCCAGTTTTTTTCAAATGCGCCAAAACTGTTTTGTAGTCAATTCCCAGTTCTTCAGCTACGACGTAACTACTGACATGCCGATCTTGCTCCACTTTTTCAAAAATGGCATCCATTTTATCTGTAATAGGGCGACCAGAGCGACGTGCATCTTTGACATCAAAATTTCCGGATTGAAAACGCTTAAACCAAATTTGTGCTACTCTCACAGACACTGCACTAGGTCCATAAACATCGCAAATTTTTTTCGCGGCTTGCGTTGCATTTTTACCTTTTTTGTAGTAAAATTTTAAAATGTATCGAATTTCTTCATTAGATTCACTCATCTTGGCGGTACGAAAAACAAATGAAAATCACACATTTTCCTAATTTGAATTTGGAATAATGTTCTTTAAAATTTAAACTTTCAATGATACCAAAACCAGCCAGATACAAATAGTATAGCCAAAGAGATTTTATTACAAGTTTATACATACTATAATGCGAAAAGACTTTTTCCCCAACCTAATATATCCAAATATACATACAAAAATAACATATATAAATACGAATAATAAACTTGAAATAAATAAATATGATACATCAATAGACCCGAACCTTATGACGAAATGGTTGGTATCAGTGACAAATAATATTTCTTTACAAGACTCTTAAAGGCGCCCAAGGTTGAGCCACCTAATCTCAATAGGCAATGCGTTCCACAAACTAGCAGCTTGTACAGCGAAAGTTTGCTGTAAAATTTAGAGGAGTGCATTGGAGTGGATAAGGTTAAATTCTCTGAAGATCGTTAAACTCGTGAATGTATATATGTAATAATAAAGATCTAAACTTATTAGGTTTAACGCTGAAGATATCAATGTAACAATACTTGGTATTATATAGATTCATAGCTCTTAGAATGAAACGGTTGCGGGCATACTTGTTAAGAGAAAGTGAAACAGAAAATGTATCACGTGACCTCATGTTCGCCCTCGGACATCGCAATAAGATTTTACTTATAAGGTAATCTCGCTGATATGTGTCTGCATACTATATATTTTCCTCCAATATATTTCTTGTTCTTATCACTCAAACATGACCCAAACTCACCGAATAGTAGCGACTTAACTAACCGTGAAAGTAATACCCTCACCATTGCAGTATGAGCCAAAACGTAATTACGCTCCCTCTATTTGTGTTTTGTGACCTTAGGCGCAATAAGCAACCCTCCTCAACTATAATACCCTGGCAGGGGGTTGGGGTCACAATCGCTCTTCAATGATACCTATATTGCATTTCTAATGTTTTTGGTAATTTATAGGCCGGCTCCTTGGCTGGAGCGGCAAAGATTAAGGAGGTTTATACCATTGTAAAGATACTTACGTATTTTAATGCCTAATGATGCAAAGCTGCAAGCGCCGATATTTGTAATTTAAAAAAAATAATCGGTGAGGAGCTCGGTGGCGTAGTGGTTACGCTTTGGCTTTCCTTGGCCTTGGATGGGTGACCAAAACTTTGTGATCTTGAACCCCTCCGTGATTCGGAAGGCACGTTAAGCCGTTGGTCCCGGTCGCTATTGCAACCGTTTCTACCCACCAACCCGCATTGGGTCAGCGTGGTGGTGTTACGGCCCATACTCCTCATGTGTTTCCCCATGAGAAAGGCCTGTGCCCAGCAGTGGGACGTATATAGGCGGAAGACGCTTTTCACGTTGCCGATAGAAATTGGTATTCATAACGCAACTAAAAAAGTTGAGTTTAGCCGCTTTATTAACAAACTAAAAATAACTTTATTAACTAAAAATACTGCTTAGCAACATTACACCTAACACCCAACGTCATAAGGCATTATATTGTTAAGCCGTATTTTTGGTGAATCTAGGCACAAAGTTATTCTTAGTTTATTAATAAATCGGTAAGGGTACTTTTTTATACATCTTTTTAAATACGAGTAGGTAAGTCAGTTTGCGTCACGCAAAAACTACATGTATTTGCTAAGAAAAATTATATCATTAGTTGTGGAATATCTACTTATTTGTGCTAGAATATCTTAGGAGCATACTTTCGTCTATACTCCTAGTCGAAAATATTAGATCCTCATCTATGAAATTGGTGTTTTGTATGGAGATTTCGATATGATATTTTATGATATTTTTTATTTTTTATGATATTTTATCGATATGGGGACTATCAAGGCAATCGCGAATAGGCACTTTTTGAGTTTGCGTGTTCCACCTTAAACCACTTCGCGCATTCCATCAGGCGAGATTGTGGTCAAACGCACTCAAATTTATCATAAAAAAAAAGAAAAGATTTTGGGGAATTCTGCATTTTCCATACTAAATTTTTTTCAGTTTTCTTCACAACGACAAATCCAAAGATAATAATATTTGGCATCTATCATGAGACAAGCTTTAGTAATATGTGTAATATCACACTTCATAAAAATTATTTATCGTTTTTAATTGAATGCATATAAAATGATGTATTCGGGAGGCACTTAAAAAGAGTTGTCTCCGTGTCCAATTTTAACACAATTAAACTTACAACAAATTATCAAAACGAATCAAAAGAGCTCAAAAATATAGTCTATTTTTAGACGAGGTAATTATTTTTTAGGAATACTCTGAATCTTAATAGTTACAGACAAAATACTAAGAGAGAAAAAAGACACCAATTTCATAGGTAAGGACCCAATATGCTACCGAATTTGTTTCGTAGCAATAACAAGGCAACGACTCCACAGACTATGAGGCTGACAAATACATGTAGAACTTAAGAATGCGAATTTATGAAGTCATAAAACTTGTTCTTTCTGCTAGTATTTTGGTATACTAGATTTTATGGTATGCCAAATTACCTAAGGAGAAGCTCGTTGGTGTAGTGGTTATTATGCTCTGGCTTTCGATATCGAAAACAACTACCTTCGCTATGGTCAGGCCTTAGATGGGTGGCACGTTAAGCCGTTGGTCCCGGTCGCTATTACAACCGTTTCTACCAGTCAGCGTTGTGGTGTTTCAGCCCAATACTGTTCATAAAGCGTTTATGAGCAAGGCCTGTGCCCAGCAGTGGGACGTATATAGGCTGAGAACGAAATTTAGTTATTTAGTTTTATGTTTATCGAAAAATAACTTTTAAATAGACAGCACAAAATAAAAAAGCCTCAACGGTACGAGAGTATCCGATTGAAGCTTAGGTAGACGACTTTTTGGTTCGTACACGACAGGAATATACATAGTAAATTTCCATGTTCTAGATGTCACAATTGGCGGTCTTTTGCTAGGCAGCATTCTCTTTTAGACAGGCTATCGATGGGAACATACATAGGAATACTGTAATATAGGTGCAAAAAAATACAGAAAAAAAAATAAACATTTCATAAGTGCGAAAGCAGTAAAAATATTTCACAATTATCTAGTTTCGTGTCATAATGTCTTCTAAAAATGCAGACGTACTTAAAAGTAAAAAAATCCTAGTTTTGGACCGATGGAAAAATTTTACACGCCAAGATTGGCATGGTAATAAAATGAGAAGAATGTTTCGATACTAATAAATTCTTTATAAAATTATCCAAAACCATAACTATTCTTAATTTTCATGGAAAAAATACATTAAAATCCTTCTGTCACTTCTTCAATGTTTTATCTTTGCCCCAACTTTGACATACACCAAGAGCCTTGGTGCGAAAAGTAGCAGATGCTATTAACGCAATTTAGATAATCGTTTGCGTAAATATAAATAACTGTAGGGTGCTATTAGGGCACTACAACATCGGCCACTTACTTATGTGAAGCCAACTTCGTGCAGCATCTGTCGAAATTTATTATCCTTGTAATTCTAAAGTTTCGAGCTCGAGGGTCTACTCTAAAGTCTGTCTCGCTCTATTTTGGAGTTGGCATATCAACAATATGTAACTACAAGTATTCACAATTTGCTGCAATACTGTCTATTTCTGAAAAGCATTGAACAATTTTTATAAAGACGTGCAATTTATCTGTAATTTTTTGTAATTGATAATTAATGAATATCGGATTGGATTGGTGTTACACATAATTTACTCAATATATTGAGGTGTTTTTTCTCATAAGGCCAATATGTTTAGGTTTCTCTAAGTAACAAAGAGTTATTTATTATTTATTTATTTATTGTACATACAACATATTTATAGAAACAAAACAGACAACTTAGATAACATGGTTGCTTACATAATAATTAAATACACATAAAAATTTATATAATATAGTACTTACATAAAATAAGTTCCCGTTTTCCACAGACTATCGACTGAGAAAAATACTGGAATTAACACTTCGTCAATTTAAACTGCTTTTCAGTTAACATAATTTATAGTTCGACAGTTCACGACAATAAGCGCTATCAAAATATGGACACGACGGTCAATATAAACTGCTCTTCTGTTTAAATTTACGAAATGTTTTGGAACATGGATTAAACACCAATTTCGTTTACAACTGTTCATCTAAACTACTAATATAAGAGTTATGTGTTGCCAGAGCTTTCTTGAACTACTCTATACAAGCAGCGTGTTTACAAACTCTCGTGTTGCCCACAGCTGCGCTATTTCGCAAACCTAATTTTGAAGAAAGATTCGCTACATCGTTTGTTATTACGCGCCCCAATTTTGTGTAACATAATTTATTGTTTAGTTTTGACAGTTCACGACAATAAGCGCTATCAAAATATGGACATGACGGCCGTTTGTTGAAATTGTGGTAAGGTGAGACAGACATAATGGATAGGTTCACTCGTAACATTTATAAATGTATGTATACGATTTTCGCTTATGTCCACGCCAGTGACACTGCCGCCGCTTTTGCCGATCTGCTCATTTGTACGCAAAGCAGCATTTTTGGACCCGGCATTGTCTAGGAGCCATTAAATTACCGTATTCTGAGGAATGACCTGAAGTAATGGTGCTCGGTGGCGTAGTAGTTAGTACGCTTTGACTTTCGATTGAAAACAAAGCTACCTTCGCCATGGTTGGGCCGTGGATGGGTGACCATAACTTTGTGATCTCGAACCCCTCCGTGATTCGGAAGGCACGTTAAGCAGTTGTTCCCGGTCGCTATAGCAAACGTATCTACCCACCAACCCGCATTGGGCTACCGTGGTGGTGTTACGGCCCATACTCCTCATGTGTTTCTTTATGAGGAAGGCCTGTGCCCAGCAGTGGGACGTATATAGGCTGAGGATAGGATAGGATAATGGAGCACGGCTGCCTTAGTCAGAATTATGTTTATTGTAGCTGGACTTCATGGAGTATCTTAGACAAGTGAACAAATTCTGTGGCCACTAACACATGCTCGCTGGTTAAACTTGAATATGTAAAAAAAATGAGATAATCTATACATATAATAAAACTGCAGAGGTAAATTGTCTGTACATAGGAAAAACACGTTTAAAACCAAGTCAGGGAGATATAAAGGATATACCAAAAAAGAAATTAAATTTTTAATTTTTTGTTTCTTCGTCGGTTTGGCTTTTTGTTTAATCTCCAAAATGGCTGGACCGATTTCAATTAATTTTTGCATGGTAATACCTTACATCCCTGGTCAACATATTACATACTTTTATTCCGGAAATTAAAAAAAAACATAGTAACCGCGGACGAAGTCAGGCAACAGCTAGAGATATTAAGATGGTCACTGAACCCAGTTATTCTACGTTACCGGAATACACCAATCTACTGCTTGGTCTAATCTAAGTTAATCTATTAAAATTGTCCTCCGCCATGTCCACTACTAATACTCACATAAGCAGCCAGTTATTTGAGCTGTCCCGATCACGTGCCAATTTTATAGCATCGACACTCGTAAATTGAAATTGCGAGTCGTACGGCGCTTGGTGCTGATATACTGAGATAGCTAATACTTCTTATGTCTAACTTGTGTATTACTCATATTAAGCTCAGAGGCCTTAGTTTAAGTTTTTTAGTATAAAATACGTTACTATTTTAGTTACGTTAAGAGCTAAATTTGTATGGGAAACTTAGTATGCGTTACGTTCCGCTAGAGGCGCTATTCACGTTTCCTATACAAATTGGACTCTTAACGCAACTACAATAGTAACGTATTTTATACTCAAAAACTTACACTTAAGCCTCTGAGCCTAACCTATGCTCGTCCACTGCTGGACATAGGTCTTCGCTTCAGTACGCTTCCGCTCTTTTGCTCATCCAGCCTACTCCAGCCAACCTAAGAATTTCATCATCCCATCTTGTCACAGGGCGTCTTGTTTACCGATACGCGGTCTCCGCTTAAGATCTTTACGACTCCAACGGCTGTCAGTTCTGCGGCTTAAGTGACCAGCGAACTGCATCTTCAGTTTTCAATGGATGACCAAGCTAAAACCGGGTAATCAAGGGAAACTTATGGTAAAACCTCCCTCAAGCAAGCAAACTGTCTAGCTGCCCAGTTTCAGCCGCAAAACAATGACAGAGCATGTGGTCCGAATCAAATATCACTAACCATTATTCTGAAATTACCCGCGTCCGTTATTGACGTGAAATTTATTCACCCTGTTCTCAGCAAATTGTGGTTTAATTCCCCGTTAAGTTTCCACTGGGGTAACTGTTATTTATGTGAATTTAGAGCCCCCTGTAGCGGTACGAGTCTTCAAGATTGGCGACATTTTTTTGGTCTGGCAATACGTCAGCTGTCAAAAGTAAGCAGAGGGTGGTAGGCAGCTTGAAATGCTTGATAATGATGCTGGAACTTCTACGGGGGTTTTTGAATTTATCTTTGTTAAAAATGGTATTTTGATGACATAGAAAGTCATGAATAATAATACTTCTCGGATTTTAACAGATAAAATCACGATTTTAGAGCAAAGATCTCCTGAATTTATGGTAGGTAAGGCTTAAATATTCTCTCACTGTGGTTACAGATACAAATTTTTTAACTGAAACTATATTTAAATTGTGACCACCACAACAAATGCAGTAGATTGTCACAAAATAATTCAAAGCAATTGAATTATGATGACTTACGATGAAACTAAAAAAGGCTATAGAATTTTGTACCACGAACAACATTGATAAGCCTTTAACACGTTTTGCGATACAAAAAGCGGTTATTCAGTATTTTCCACCGAACTCAATTACGTTGAACGTAGCCATTTCTACTGCATTTAGCGGGAATCGGCCGAAGCAGATTTATAGTGTGCTGTCACCCCAAATTTTATCGAAGAAAAATACATCTTTTTCATCCGGACCGGTTTGTCAATGTCCGGCGCCGATTCGGCAAAATGAGAGCCATTTGATATGAACTCACGGTTAGGCTGGATGATTACAGAAGTAGGTCGCGTTTAGAATTAGATTTTAGAACGGATCCATCATGGCTGTCTGGGGAGAAAGAAAAGTTTCAGTTGAGAATCGATCGTCACTTGTCAACCAAGGGGTTATTGGTTTGATTAGTTCTTGCTTCATCATATTCCTAATTGGTCATATTCATATACCTTATTCGACACATTCCTAACTGATCATATTCCTAAGTCGTTACATTCCTGATTCGTCATTTTCCTAACTCGTCATTGTACAGTCAAAAAAATCGCTATTCTTATAAATAAGTACGTGGATGGCCAATTACGAATATGACGAATTAGGAACAAATCATTGTTTTTTTTGTATTTGTTCGCATAATAAATTGTTACCAAAGTAAAATTTTCAATATGGCGTGGCTATAACTATCCTGCCTAACATGCTAGCACAATGAGTGCTACTGGGTACCGTTGATAAGTCTAATCAGCGCTACGAGCATAAGACCTTCGATTAGCCAAATTTGATAAGATCGACAATGGTCGAAAAATTCGGTAAATTTGACAGATAAGTCTTAAGAGTGAAAAGGACGGATGATTTTATCGATCTAATATGGCGACTGTCGAAGTTCTATGCTCGCACCGCAGGATATGGTCTTTATTCTTGGCCACGTTGACTTAATTAGTACTAATATGGAACATCATGGAACCGTCACAACCAATCTTTACTCTCCGTGAATTTTAAAGTTTAGCATAGCTCAGAAACATTTCCATTTACATAGCTCGTCAATATTATTAATGATCAGTATTTCTTTTCAATCTACAATCATCTCTCCTATCAGGGATACACACATACGCATATCATCACGCCTCCGAAGTGGTAGGCAGAGGTGTTAAACACCCACATTTCGATGGATAAGTTAGGTCCCTATGTAACAGGTGGCGAGCCTGTTGCCATGCACTGGGCACAATATAAGACAAGCGATATTCACAATGAACTGTACATAAGTTTTATTCAATCTCTGTGGTACAGGCGGTGGGATCGAACCCGCGTTTCCCGCGGCCCCTTAAAGGAGTAGTGCCCCGTCCGTCCCATTCGGCTGCCTTTTCAGGGATATCCTGTTCTAATTTTCCTTATCACACCGATCTGACTATTGTAAGGGCCTCAAAGAGTTCATCTTTAACTGGACATAAGATCTCTGCTTACAGCTCATGATTTCGAGAAAGGAACTCACAGACGCGAGTTCTCTTCACACATTCTTGTTTTCAAAATCTTGAGACCTAGATTGCCTTCCTAGAATTATCCCAAGAGATTTGCATGGTCCATTTTACCCTACACAACCACAATAAGCTAGCTTAGGGGAAACCGCAAATTCTTATAACAGATGCGACCGCTCTCAGTCAATTTCCTCGTAAGGCGTAAATTTAACCGGCGCTGTCTCTCGCCCAGGAAATGCAAACCCGCGGAGAGTTATGGTCTGTTTTAGCCAAGGAAATGCTGTAGTTTTTCACTGGCCTTATATTTATTGTGGAACAACAACGCTCGGGTGAGCTGATACGTTCCTCTGTGAGTGAATGTTGAGAATTTTTAAAATAAAGGCTTAAGGATTTTAAAATAAAGCTTATTACAGTCGAGTACAAAAGCACGCATTTTGGAGGTGACAATCTTTATTTTTTTCTCATGAGAGTCATTTACTTACTTTAAAGTGGAGGGGTGGGGTCATATTTTTTGAGTCGACTGTACATTCATTAGTTGGGATTCTTATTCAGTGCAAGGTTTTAATAATAAATAAATTTCGGTAATATACTATTAATGTAATTCATTATAATTTTGACTGATCGCTATCAATTCCCTGTTTTCGAAGGCTTTGTAATTGTTGAGCTAATTCTTCTTAAATGTCTCCGAGCTGAATCATTTGATAAACTCTCATGAGCAAAAATTTAGCTTATCCATATGCTAATTAGTAACAGAACTCAATTTGTCTACCACAGCATAATAAATATATATCGATTGTCGACATCTCGATGTTATCTAGTATGTTTAACGAGCTATCGATATCAGCCATAAAAAATAACGCGAACATGAACTGTATTTATCGTTAAAAACGAACCGTTACCGCGACCTACAGAGTATGATTTTATCGCAATCGACATCTGTAACTCAGATTGTCTCTAAGTGACCAAGTTTCGGCAACTTTTCGCATAAATTACTTGAGATAACCAAAAATATTGTCTTCGCCGGCATATTTTCGGAATATCTCCCCGACAAGATAATAACTTTCTCCAAACAATAGAGTGCTTGACTTGAATCGAATGTGTATCTGTATGGGGTGTTTATTGAGATGATATATAGGTGTTGTTCTAACCTTTGTTGGAATTGAATTTATGGGACATTAATTGGTGTGAACAAACCAGATATCAGTCCGGAAATTAAGACAAATGGAACTAGACAGATTGAATGAAAAGCGCATATTATTTGCAGAAAGTTCTGAATATAATTTCATACTTACACATAATCACGACTGTTATCCCCTAAGGGTTAGTCAGAAACTAGGCAAAAGCACCGCGATAGCAGTCCAATACTTCACCAAGCAGTGACTGCATTGTGCTCTGCGTGACAGGTGGTGACCCCGTCACCGCTATAAGCTAATGGGCGTTGTGCAGTTTTAGATGGGTTGGTAGTATTATTTTTATGAGTCGCTAGCACACGACTCGATGACTCGATAATTTCATGTAATAGGATAAATTATTATGTAGATAATTATGCGGTACTTGATTAGGAAAAAGTAGCGTTGACTAATTTTGAATGGTTCAAACCACATCTGTACCTCAAAGTATAAATTAATAGAAAATATATTAGGTCCTTACCTATGTAATTGGTGTTTTGTATGGAGATTTAGGGGAATTCTGCATTTTCCATACTAAATTTTTTTCAGTTTTCTTCACAACGACAAATCCAAAGATAATAATATTTGGCATCTATCATTAGACAAGCTTTAGTAATATGTGTAATATCACACTTCATAAAAATTATTTCTCGTTTTTAAGTGAATGCAAATAAAATGATGTATTCGGGAGGCACTTAAAAAGAGTTGTCTCCGTGTCCAATTTTAACACAATTAAACTTACAACAAATTATCAAAACAAATCAAAAGAGCTCAAAAATATTGTCTATTATTAGACGAGGTAATTATTTTTTAGGAATACTCTGAATCTTAATAGTTACAGACAAAATACTAAGAGAGAGAAAAAACATCAATTTCATAGGTAAGGACCCAATAGCCAGTTTCTCAGTTGTTGAGGATTACAGGTAAAGCTCTCTTCCCCCTTCGTCCTTATCGTCACTTACCATCAGGTGAGATTAAGGCCGAGAGCTTGTCTGTCATATGTAAAAAAAAGTTTTAAGGCCAGGTCCTTCGAGCGAGACAATGCCCAGAGCGTAATTCATGCGATCGTGACTATCTGTTATTAAAAGAGGTTCAGAAAATAATAAAAACCCAATTAAAAAAGTAGTCACAGAATAATTTAGCTCATGTCATTTCCTATTTAGCCATAAGCTTTGCAATTTTTTTTATGAAAGAGAAAATAATCAATGAACTTTCGCATATTGAGCCTGAGAATAATGCATACATATTTGTCGTTTGCCAGTTTGTACGGGCTAATCTCCGAAATGGCTGGACCGATTCCAATGAAATTTTGCATGGTGATGCCTTATATACCTGGTCAACATCTTAGATACTTTTTATTCCGGAAAATTAAAGAGTTCCCATGGGATAGTTAATAATAAAATATATTTTCTGAACAAAAAAAACATTATTTGATGCCTTAAAACTCAACCAAAAACAGGTCGATTTGGATCATCCATACATGCCAATTATTCCGTACAGAACTACTCCAGAGTGGAAATATATTATGGTCATATTTCCATGGTCTTTTTCACGTACAAACCTATCGTAGAATGTATCTACTGAATAAAATATTACAACCAAATGACATTACTTTTAATATCACCGTTATTCCGAGACTATAACAATATTAACAACAATAGCAGTCGCTGTGTACGAAATAGCAGAATTGTATGGAGAATCACTCTCAAGCAAGGAATGCGCCGCTCCCCCTGACCGCTGTTATACGTTCGCCCCCCATAATTTAATATAAATAATCCCACATTTCCTCCCGTGCCACTTTTGTAATGTACGCTGGTATGTGCTGTGAGGGCGAGCAATTTAAATTATTGAATGGAGTGGTTAATACCGCCTGTGAAAACTGATTATTTTTGGTATTAATTCTCAATACATTTGTTACAGCGTTATTGTCAAAGTCGGATTTACTCTAGAGTGCAGTTGCCATCACTTCAAAAAAAAAACTTCATAGTTTTTCAGGAGTGAAAAATTTTTTTGATCCCTGCATCTCTTGAAACTTAGCATTTGGAAGCACAAGGAGATGCGTAGCATTATTATTATGATGAAAATATGTACAGATATGTTACAATATTTACTTTTACTTGCATTATAAATACGTGAGCTCAAAATCGTCTAGTATGTAATATTGCCTGAAAAACAGGGTCTGAGTTTAATAATTAGGTAGAAAATTGTGTTACAAAGTTTTTAATTATGTATAAAATTTTTAATAATATTGATAAAAAGTATAATAAATATGTTAAAAATACTTAAGCTCAAGTCACATTATATTGTCAAGTTAATTCTTTATAAACAATTTGAATTATAGAATGCAGTACAATCCTATGCACAATTTGTTCTCATCCGGAATGTGAACCACTATAATAAATCAGCACTCGTACCCTCAATAAAAGAATGAAATCTAATGACAAAAAAATAACATTTAAACAAGCCACCGAATTCTAAAATACATTGTTAGAAGTACAACGACACAAATTAAATATAATTTTAAACTACTTGTAAACCTACATTAAAATTGTACAGAAAAATTTACAGATGGCGTACTTATCAGCTCTGTATAAATCTCGGAGTCGATCTCGACCCTCAAGTCGACACCCGGGCGAGAAACATCATGCTTCTTCTGATAATCGTTCGCAGCAGACCCGTTAAACACAGAGACTATAAAAATTGCTCGACATCCATAAATTTCCCACAAATTTCCAATTACAACGGAAATTATAAGGGGAGCCTTACTATCTTCATGAAATCATATTGTATAACAAAACACCATTATTTCTTGCTCCTGACAGGTTCAAAAGTTAAGTATTAAATTAGGCTCTTAGTACAATACCTTTGTAGTAAATGAGGCTCTTGTTAAATAAAAATATGTTAACAAAGAACCTTTTACTTTTTTGATTTTATAGAATAGTTCATAACTGAATTTGCTCGCATGATCAAAAGCTTGCTCAGAGCATTACAAAAGCTTTGAAACAATTATAATATACATATAAGTAATCATATTCTTTAGCAACATCTCACTAGATAAATAAATTGGTTTACGTAAAACAAAGAGACATAATATTTTCTTCGAATCAGAATCAAGTGAAGATTTTTATGTAAAAACACCAAGTTGACTGCCATTTGATAGACTATTTTGATACTGCTATTTTGATATATTACAGACTGTGTGAGACTCGTCTAGGACAATTATTTAACTACGAGTCTTTCTATGCATCACACCCGGGTTCTGTTAAAGGAAGCTGGCAGTACTCGTTCAAGAGTCAGGTGTAATAAATAATAATAATAAATAAATAATAAATATTTTCAAACATTCACACCTATTAACTAGCCCCATTTTAAGCAACTAATGCTGCTTGTGCTACGGACACTAGATGACGGATAAATATATTTAATAGATAAATACATATAAATGTCTTGAATATCTAAATATGTATAAACATCCAAGACTGGAGAACAAATGCCTGAAAATTCATCACCCAAACATTTGCCCCCACCGGGGATCGAACCCAGAACCTCTCGAGATGGCGACGCCTTGAGACCGGCATACAGTCCACTCGACCACGGAGATCGTGTCAATTCTGCCTGTGCTTGTTGCGAATATCATTTTACCTTACGCTGTGCACCGTGCATGGCTCATCGAGGATGCTGAAATGCGAAGTCCCACAGAAGGGCTAGGAAAATCCCATTGAAAGTAAAAGGCATCTATGAAATTAAGATCATAGGAAAGGGAGAACGTATTTGTTGTTATTGAATATTTAACGTCAACACTTAACATATCATCGCGCCTCTATCCCCGAAGGGGTAGGCTGAAGCAGTGGCGGTAGACGAGTTAGAATGGATGAGGCACTACTCGTTCGAGGGCTTGCGGGACTCGCGGGTTCGATCCCACCGCCTGTACCACTGAGTTCGAATAAAACTTACGTACAGTTCATTGTGAATATCGCTTACCTCACATTGTGCCCGGTGCATGGCATCAGCTCGCCACCTCTTACATGGGACTTAATATATCTGCGCAATAATTAAGATTTCATTATTTTTGTGTTGCAAGCGTCTATAAGTTACTGTAATCACTTTACATCAGGTGAGTCGAATGCCTGTTTTCGCTACTGCTGAACAAAGACCTGCCCTACTCTGTCAGCATTCAGCAACTTCCTGTAACCTTCGCCAGATATTGGGTCGACTTGGTGGACGTGGTACGAACCTTGGGTCTCCCGGTAGGTCGCCACTCGTGAAAAATGTAACGGCCGTCAGTTTTCTTTTCCAGTGTGACAAAACAATAACCTTTTAAAAACGACCAGCTATTAGTGACTATAGTCAATAACTCTAGCCGTAACTCCGTCTAACCGTTTCGGATGTCGGTGGCGGGCGCGGACAATTCGGTCGGCGGACATTAGTCACAGCTCTCACCCGCAGTCGGCGCCCATCTGTCATTCCCTCTTGAGTTTGTCGGCGGCAAAGAGTAGCTACGGATAGACTAGGCGGAAGGTATTTATTGAGTTTTTCTTGCCTATATTTTATTGAATCAGTTGATAGCGGTAATATTGTAAACTCATAATTATGTAACTTTTTGCGATGTTGTGGAATTGTTAACATCAATTAGCCTTTGCAGAATTATTTTACAAATCGCAATGCTGAGTACAGTGACCGCATTTAGTGTCAAAATCAAAATTTAAAATAATTTTATTTCATAGGCCAAGTTCGGCACTTAAAATCGTCAACATTTTACATTATTATGCATTTTACAAATAAGTAGTTTATTATAAATTATTTTAAAATTACAGTATTAAATTAAACCATTGTATTAAAGTTCATTACCGCGAGCGCTTGTAACAAGTGTGTTTATTTTTTTCGGCACTTACTTTGTGTCTATAGCTAAAACGTGAAAGCTGCTGCGCGCTAGTAGATAGGTTTTGATGTCAAAAGTAATTTATTAATCTAGCAATATATAAATCGCTAGGGCGACGTACTACTCTGTGGCTATTTCCAAATGGACTCTCCTACTGATTAACGGTCAAGTGGTGATGAGTCATTAGCATTGCTTTTTTTAAAAAAAGTTACAACAATAATGAGAGTATATCAAGGAAAACCGTACACGTTAATGTTTTACTCCAAGTGAACAATTTAAACGACCTGTCGCCTCTGCGCGTTCTTGTCACTAGCAAACGTCATAATCTATGTCCGCCTCAAGTAGGCATCTGTTAGGTATCTGATTATTGCCCGTTCCACCGGCGAGTGGCGCGTTAAAATATTACACAGTATTACAGGACGCGTGCCGAATATTACACGTTATTACGCGTTATTGTACGCGTTAGTGTACGAGTGGTCACATGTTAGCGGGAGATGCTGTGTTTAATGTCCTCTTCAAGAACTCAGCGTCTTTTTGTTTTGCTGTTGTAATTAATCACATGAAAAAATTGCGACACAACAACTTTTGCTTTATTTGAACTAGACTGCTAATTTTGTCTTGTCTCCTCAAAAAAAAGAATAACAAAAAGGTCCAAGTTTAGGTCAACCATCCAGTCTGACCTTGGCGAACATTGCTTTGTTCTCACTATCCAAACTAAACCGTTTTAACCTCAACGCCGCTTCGCTTCTCTGCTCAGCAAAACCAACTTGATAACGAGATTATTCTACATTTCGTCCGATCTTGTTTCATAGAATAATATGCTTGTAACAAAAATATTACCTACAGATAGTTCAAACTAAAACATTCTTCTTCTATTTCTGCTTAGCATTATCGAGGGTCCGCTCCTGCTAAACCTCCACATTGCCTGGCTTCTCCAAACTATGTAAAACAAAGGCTATGTAAACAAAAAGAAATAACCTCAAAATTTACTCTACGTCTAATCGACTTACGAGCAACGAACCTTAAAAATTGTCACTACAGACTAGAACACCCTTAACGTGACCGATAACCACACTGTCCCTCAACCACCGTACATACCAGTACAGTATTTAACATTTATGTTACAATAACGTGAGCGTTTGCTGGTTAGTTGACACTCGCGACCCTTACGGACACTTCTGACGTAAAAAGACGCTACTGAGAAAGGAATGTGGGTAATTTATATTATTACTAACAATTTTTCACTTATGCCGATAACGCTAAAACAATGGTATATTGGTTCAAGTTACCATTGTTTTTGCTAAAAAATTAAATAAATCCGTGAATAAGGATGATATCAGATTTTAAATTTGATAACCAAGCACTGTTAACCTACTGTCAAACGCAATCCCGATCGATCGACATTGATGATTATCGTGATTTATAATGCGACATAAATGGATTTAAATTGGATATTGTAACTTAAATGACATTGAGTTTCGCTAAAATCGGTCTCGGGTAAAAACTCTCGTACCACCTCTCTCGTCTCGGTATTTTGAGGTTTGGATTGTGTTATTATTGAGTTTTAATTGAGATTGCGTTCAAGAGGCTACCTAGTAATAACAATAATAATAACATGATCACTGACTTGAAAGTGGATGGGCGTGTGGGGAGAGGAAGACCAAAGAAAAGATGGATGGATTGTGTGAATGATGATTTGATGAGGATGGGCGTGAGTGTTGACTTGACGAGTAATAGAGGATAGTGGAAGAGGAAGACATGTTGCGCCGACCCCAAATAGAATTGGGAACAGGGCAGGAAAAAGAAGAAAGAAGAAGATCACTGAAAACGATTTAATCAAACAATTTTAACTCTATGAACATTCTTACTACGTACGAGTACATCCACTGTTTGCCTCGTGCAGACTTATTAGGGACCCCTTGCGATGTACATGCGATGCTCTAGGAAATAAGTGACTACGGATTCTAGGGGCGGCTTATCCCAAACCTGAGGAATTTATAGGCATGCCCCGAGCAAACATCATACCGTTCATCCAGGACATTTTGGGTGATGTCAGGGAGCGATGAATAGGAAAGGGGAAGCACAAAAGATCCTATAGGGTCGAAGTGCCTTGAGTTATCTCAGCCCCACCACAAGAATAGAATAGAAGAAAAACACCTTGCACTATTTTGTTAAGTCCCAATAAAAAAATAAAAACACTTTATTAAAAAAATTCAGTTACACCTCATGAACGCCCGTCGCATTAGTCGCTTACAAGCGCGCAAGCTTGTAAGCGAAACATCACCATTAAAGCAGATGACTGGTTTCCCGCCATCACTCGGCACTCGCTCGCTCGTCACACTTATTGATACCGCCACACCCTGTAAACGTGCCACTTTTAATCAACATGCTTTAAGGTATTTTGTGGAACTAATTAAACCTTTTTTGGTGTTTAAAGTTGTTTTTATATATACTATTTTATACGAGTTTTAAAATAATAGTAATAGGAGGAGCTCGGTGGCGTAGTGGTTACGCTTTCGATTGAAAACAAAGCTACCTTCGCCATGGTCAGGCCGTGGATGGGTGACCAAAACTTTGTGATGTCGAACTCCTCGGTGCTTCGGAGGCACGTTAAGCCGTTGGTCTTCGTCGCTATTGCGACGGTTTCTACCCACCAACCCGCATTGGGCCAGCGTGGTGGTGTTACGGCACATATTTCCTCATGTGTTTCTCCATGAGGAAGGCCTGTGCCCAGCAGTGAAGACGGATACTATTTTATGAGTAACATATTAAAATCATCTTCTTGTTGTCTTGTGGGGTCGGCACAAGATGTCTTCTTCTTCCATTCTCCTCTGTCGCTCGTCAGTTCAGCATCCACTTCTTTTATTCTCATATCATTCTTCACGCATTCAATCCATCGCTTCCTTGGTCTTCCTTTCATTCTAGCCCCGTCCACATCCATTTCAGCATTCTTCTTATTATGTGGTATTCATCCCCCCTTAATCCATACCACGCTAATCTATTGCCCCCTTTTTCCTGTCACTGGTGCTGATTTTAAACTTCTTCTTCTCATGTCAAAAACAAAAATATTCATAAACAACATAACATAACAAATCATCACGCCTCTTTCCCCAAAGGGCCTCCCTGATTGATTTCGCCTGATATGTTAGGTCCCCATATAACATAATGAGAGGTAAGCGATATTCACAATGAACTGTACATAAGTTTTATTCAAACTCAGTGGCGGTGAGATCGACCCGCGTTTCTCGCAGCGTCTAAAACGAGTAGTGCCCGTTCCGTCCTAACTCGGCTACAGCTGCCTCTTAATATGTAAAAAATAATAAATTATGATTATATTAAGTTGATAGTCGTGATTATATGTGTTTAAGTATGTATATTAAGTTTCTATCTTATTATGTTTCTTATTATATTTGCTTACTTCAATGACGTTGTAGTTTATGATATTTTTAGAAGAGGGAGGGTAGAAACTTGCTGAGTTTCTTGCTCGTTCTTCTCAGAACAAGGCCTCCTGGTAGTTTTGTGAACGGATGGCGTAATTTTTCTTTTTTACGAAATATTGTAAAATGTTTATGACATTCATAAGCATGCGCTAAGACGCATCTAAACTGAATAAATGCTTTTGATTTTTTGATTTTTTTGCTAATCGAGAAATCTATAGAACAGTTTCTATCCCACTTTTACACCTAATGACCTATGTAAGGCTTATTATTCCTGTAGCTTTAAAAACAAATATTTAAGTTTGCCCTTGCCTTAATTAAGTAATTATTTTTATAGGCCACCCAAGTTAATAGGAATATGTTTTGTCTGGTCGTCTTTAATATCAACATTGTGAGTCCCAAACGTGAATTCATTGTCTAAACAACCTCATGGAGCCTTTGTACATAAAGTCCAGCGCGCAAACCCTACACTTACGGCCACTGAATATTAAACACACAATAAACATCAATTACAGAGCGCCATCATAATATCATAGGCATAACGTTCAAAGTGGACAGATTCACAGGCGTATCTATGAAAATTCAATTTGGCTCGGCCGACGTGTTTTTGTCCCCCACTGTACAATGGAGGCGACTATTAGTATTTGCATTGCACTGAAAGCAATCTGCAATGCAAACTCGCTTATGTAATACGCCTGGATACAATAGAAATCCGTGTGTGTACTTGCGTACGGCCGTATGTGTATTTGGGTGTTTGATTTTAAACCGATTTTGAGTTGTTGAGTTTGTCAAGTGGCAGATTTTTTACGAGTTTTGGTTGGGGTTTATGTTAAGAGCAGCAGTTTTATATATTCCTGTTGGTGATATAAATGAAGAGGCAAAAATAAATAAATAAATATGATCAGACATACACACCATTTTAAGCAACTAATACTACTTATATTACGGATACTAGATGATGGTAAATATATTCAATAGATAAAAACATATAAATATTCAGAAAATATACAATACTTAAAGAAACACATCCATCACTCAAACATTTCGCCCCACCGCACCGGGATCGAACCCAGAACCAGCTCTCCAGATGCCGATGCCTTGAGACCGGCATACAGACCACTCGAGCACGGAGGTCGTCAAAGATTCACTATTATAACCAATATTATAGTACAAAAAATATATGTCTGTCTGTACTTACTCTCTCTTTCTACATTTTAAAGTAGGCAAATAGGTGAACGAGCAGTGCCCAAGGTGCTACGGTTCTACGATTACCGTAGCACGTAGATGCTACGGATGTAGCCACAAATTTTATATTATGCATTATACGTAGCTGATTTTTTTCTACAACTCCCAGCGGATAATTTCAAAGATAATAAAACACAATAATAAATATTATATAGCTCCGTTCCCGCACGGAACCACTGTCGGCGAGAAGTTTATAGTGTGTACGTGCCCTGGGAACTTTATCGGTGTATTGAAAAATTCTTCGCGCGATGCGAACTTTACACCTACAACTTCAAAGATAAATTACGGGTGAGTAATTTGATTAATGACTTCGCGTTGCTCTCAAGAAGCTCGGTCTATAAATTAATATGGTTTTTTTTTCAACCCAGTCATATACCTAGTTATATATCTATATGTTCCCGAAAGGTCCCGTGTTGGTCCGGGACACAAAAAGAATGTAACAACTGCTTTTCTTGCTTAGCATGTCGTAAAAGGCGACTAAGGGCGTATTGGGTACTGGGTCTGTGATTGTGTAGGCGATGAGCTAGCCACTTGTTACTACTCATTCACGATTTTTCAGCTGACCAAACCGAATTTTTGTATAGCTAAATGTGGTCTTAAGGAACACAGTGCTACTTGGACTCTGCCTACCCCTTACGGGAATTATGTATGTATGTATCTATAAGTTCTATCTTCTATCTTCAGCCCACATTAGTCCACTGTTCGACACAGGCCTCCCCCAATGTGCGCCATTTTACCGCAGCACTTCGCAGATCATCACTCCATCTCGCCGGAGGGCGTCCCACACTACGCTTGCTGAATCGTGGTCTCCACTCAAGAACACGTCTACCCCACCTGTAATCGCTAAGCTGCGTAAAATAAGCTGATTGAAAAATTTCTTGCGTCAAATAATATGATATCTCTTACACATTATCATGACGCAATCCACAAAGCAAAAAACATCCAGATATATTATTATATGATACACCTAGGTAGATATATTATAATAATATATGTATCATATATTATTATCTATAGAGGGGCAGATATAGTTTGGCGAGCGACGTAAAAACTGACGTACAGTCACGTTTATTAAATTACCTCAATTATACACCAGAGGAATTCTCTAGCAATAATATAATAGTAAAAAAGGTGAATCAATTAAATATTGTTCACCAAAACATACAAGGCTTAGCTGGTAAAGATTTAGAAATAAGTTTATTTTTGAGTAGTATGGATATACATATCTTATGTTTGACAGAGCACTGGTTAAAAGAAAGTGAAATACCTGCCTGTATTGAGAATTATAATATTGCTAGTACATTTACAAGACAATCTGCTATTAGAGGTGGATCTTTAATAATGATATTAAATAGTGTAAAATACAAAAACAGACCAGACATTGTTTCTCACTCCATTGAGAGAACAATTGAAATTTCATGTGCGGAATTGGAAAAACATATTATTATATGTGTATACAGACCCCCTTCTGCTAATTATGATCTTTTTGAGTCTTCAATGGAAAATTTACTAAATGTAATTTCTAGAATTAACAAGAAAGTAGTTGTATGTGGTGACTTTAATATAAATATTTTAGAATCTTGCCCAAACACAGATAGATTTATAAATTTGTTTAAATGTTATAACCTACAACATACTTTTAAAGAACCAACTAGAATTACACCCACAACAGCTACTTGCTTAGATAATATTTTTTGTAACTGTTTTGTAATAAAAAAGGGTATTGTAAATTTTGTAAACTCGGATCATAGTGGACAGTTAATCTCAATTGAACACGATAACGTTAAACAAATAAAAACAATTACGTTTAGGCCTATAACTGACAACCGATTAAAGAAATTTGAAGCAAATGTAATTAATAGACTCCACCAAATAAATGAAATAGATGATCCAAACCTGTCATATAATTTTATGTTCCAGCAACTAAATGAAGAATTTCAAAAAAACTTTCCCCAAAAGACCATTACAATTAATCTTAAAAAGAAGTTTAGTGATTGGGCAACTCCAGGAATTTATAAAAGCCGACGGAAATTATATGACTTATATTCTCAGAAAGTGACTTCCACTGATCCAGTTTTTATTGATTATGTTAGAAGGTACTCTAAAGTTTTTAAGAAAGTCTGTACTATTGCGAAAGCAAATTTTCTTAAAAACAAAATCAGTAAATCTGACAATAAAGTGAAGACTACTTGGACTGTAATAAATCAAGAAACACGTAATAAAAAACATACTGATAAATCTTTGAAAATAAATTTTGATGGCTGTATTGTAGAGGATGATAATGGAGTTGCAAATACTTTTGAATCTTTCTTCTGCAATGTACCCATAAAAATTACTAACGAAATAAATTCGAGTACTAAGCGAGCACTACATGTTTTAGAATTAAGTGTTGATAAATGCTATACCCCTTTTGATTTTCATGAGATCAACTGTAGTACAATTGTAGAAGCTTTTAAATCTTTAAACATTAAAAAAACTGAAGACCTATGGGGCATGTCTGTTAGCTTTTTAAAATCAATAATGAATTGTGTAACTCCTCATTTGACATTTATTTTTAATAAATGTATTAATGATGGAGTTTTTCCAGATAAAATGAAATTAAGTAAAGTAATACCGCTTTTTAAAACGGGAGATAATAGTGACCCCACGAATTACCGTCCCATCTCTATTTTGCCCACTCTTAGTAAAATTTTTGAAAAAATCATTTTAAATCAATTACTTTCTCATTTTACTAAAAATAAATTATTTCATGAAAATCAGTTCGGGTTTACTAAAGGTAAAAATACTACAGATGCAGGAATTGCACTTATGAAGCACATTTTTGACGCTTGGGAGCATCAACAGGATGCTTTAGGTATCTTTTGTGACTTGTCTAAGGCGTTTGACTGTGTTGATCATAAAACGCTTTTAGGCAAATTAAAGCATTATGGAATTTCTAAAAATTCATTAAAAATTATCGAATCATATTTAAGTAACAGGATACAAAAAGTTGTTATAAATAGAACTGAGTCTTCCGGAGCGCCTATGCGTATGGGCGTTCCTCAGGGATCGATATTAGGACCACTACTTTTTTAAATTTATATAAATGACCTACCTTACTACTCAAAATGTTTATGTGATACGGTATTATTTGCAGATGACACATCATTAATTTTTAAAATTAATAGAAATAAAGTTGACTTTGACGATGTAAATAATGCTATATCAAAAGTACTTGGCTGGTTTGAAAATAATAATTTGTTATTAAATTCAAAGAAAACTAAATGTGTTAAATTTTCTTTACCAAATGTAAGACAGGTCAACCCTCATATTAAAATAAATCAATAAATTATTGAATGTGTAGATTCCACAGTGTTTTTGGGTATTACATTGGATTCAAGATTACAGTGGTATCCTCATATTTCTTCCCTCTCTGGAAGACTCAGCTCCGCGGCTTATGCTGTAAAAAAAATCAGATCCTTATGTGATGTGGATACTGCAAGACTTGTTTACTTTAGTTATTTCCACAGTATTATGTCATATGGTTTACTGTTGTGGGGGACAGCAGCTGATATTAAAGATATATTTATTTTGCAAAAAAGGGCTGTGCGTGCTGTCTACCAACTTAAGCCACGTGACTCACTAAGAGATCTGTTTAAAGAAATAAACATATTAACTGTTGCATCCCAATATATTTTTGATAATATTTTATATGTTCAGAAATATTTACACATTTTTAAAAAACAATGTGATGTTCATAATGTCAACACTAGGAATAAAAATAAACTCGCTGTTCCAAACTTTAGACTTCATAAGACAAGTCGGTCATTTATGGGGAAATGTATACACATTTATAATAAAATACCACCAAATTTAACTGAACTGCCTTTACACAAATTCAAACTATGTGTCAAACAAAATTTAATAAAAAAGGGTTACTATACAGTTCAGGAATATTTGGACGATAAAAATGCGTGGACAGATTGACACGTCTTTGTTACATATTGTGCTGACTCGTAATGTGGGATGTTGCCAGTCGCTTTTTAATTGATTTGTTTTTATCTTAATTGCTTAGCGAATTTCAACATCGTTCATTGTTTCAAGTGCTCATATATTCTTCCTGATTATAATGCTAAAAATCTATGTTCATAATATCTATGTTCACCCATTTGATTGTACTAGCCTAACATTTATAAAAAACAAGAATTGTAAAAAATGTGAAAAAAAGAGCAACCCTCGAGTTTCTGGCTCGCTCTTCTCGGGGATGTCTGCGTTCCGAGCGAGTGGTAGATTCACTAATTTATAAATTGACGTTTTTAAGTGTTTGTATATCAAGCCTATAAAATAAAGATATTTTTGATTTTGATTTGATTTGATATAAGGGATAACGACGAAGACGTTTCTGGTTCAGAGTTACTTTCGCATTTATAATATTAGTATGGATTTTGTTTTTGAAAACCTTATAGGCCAACAGAGGTATGGCCTAAAAAACGGTAAATATTTTCCCAGACCGTAATTAAGTGAAGCCCTAGAGGAAACTAACCAATTTAATAGGAAATATTAATTGGACGCGTACTATATTTTAATTAACAAATTGATGGCCCTTCCCCTGTAATAACTGTCCGAAATAGTTCACAGTTTCACACCGTTAATATGCTGTTTTGTTTTTAACTCATTAAATTAAAATAGGACTTTAGTTATTGAGATTTTTCAGTAATCTTTTTCGCATACAAACTTTTTTTTCATTCTCAAGCTCAGGTGGCATTAGTACACCCACACGATCACTTACAATACATAAAATTACTTTCTCCCGGAGGGGTAGGCAAAGATTACAGGTATTTTATTTCCTCTACTCTCATAACTTACATTATGGAAAGGTCATGTACTCTTCTGTTATACTACGTAATATTTTTATTATATATTATTATTCTTAATTGCATAACTACTTAAGTAACAACAATAGCAGACTTAACAAAAACTGGGGTGGTTTTGTTTTGTCTGCCTTTGCCTGGCATGAGTGGAACATAGAGATAGTAATTAGCAACGCCATCTCTCGGTGAACGCGAGTACTTGTATGGATCAATTAATGTTAGCCAAGTGCCTGCACTTTTTATTCAAAATGACTGCCCCACGTAGGGCTTGAGACTTAGGGTAGTTTCAGATCGCTGGCGTGCGCGCTTAGGCCTTTACCAGACAGACGCGACCATTATATTCAAATTCAAGGCCGTATAGATCAAAATGTATGGAAATCTCGCCATCGCTGTCGGCCAACGCCAAGAGTGGTTTCAGAGCAATGGACGCCGGGGTTGCTCTGAAACCACTCTTAAATCAGAATTAAATTACTTGTAAAATTACTGATATTTACACATATCAAATGAATACTTTACACATGCGCTGGTCGAGTCAGTCCCATGATAAGTAATAGTATAGTTGCATTTTATAATGGCGTGAGGCTACGCTCATAACGCCTTAATATAAGAGTCTAAAATACATACATACATATAATCACGCCGAAGGAGTAGGCAGATGTGTTAAATACCTACTTTTCGCCAGATATGTTAGGTCCTCATGTAACAGGTGGGGAGCCTGTTGCCATGCACCGGGCACAATGTGAGGCACAATCCTCAATGATACTTAAGTGTTATTCAAACTCAGTGGTACAGGCGGTGGGATCGAACCCGCGCTTCTCTCGGCCTTCGAACGAGTAGTGCCCCGTCCGTCCCAACTCGGCTACCGCTGCCTTTTTAAAAAAGAATGATTTAATCGTCTTCGTGAATTGCAATATCTAATCTATACGATTTAGTTGTTTATTAGTCTATCATATCATACAACTTGTGCCTTGTTCATCATATCGCACAAATACGAGTATGTACGATATTTTGCTCAGAAAACATGCAATAGATATTTTCTTTTTATTTTCACAAAAAATTTCAAGTTGTTGCTCAACTAGAAAGTAACACAATATTTTCCGTGCCCTGTGTCCCCGCAGGAATTGACCTAATTATTTCCAACGAACCATCGGAATTATAGACTGAATTATTGTGTAGGTATTTTTAAATTCTGATTCTCTTATAAATCGTGAATTTATTTCAAATTCATTCAACATATCGTTTGGTTTATAATTATCTTGCATTTGACTTCCCATGAGCGAGCATTACTAGTATTGCTTATTTGCTGAAACATAGTATAGAATTTTCATTTTCATTCTTTGCCTATTTTGATTTTTGTTCAATGGGTCAAATTCTTTAGTAGCGTACTTTATGAAAGTGTGCGTTGGTCCGGGACACAAAAAGAATGAGCCAACTGCTTTTCTTGGCTTGCATGTCGTAAAAGGCGACTGAGGGCGTATTTGGTACTGGTCTGTGAGTGTGTAGGCGATGAGCTAGCCACTTGTTACAACTCTTTCACGATTTTCCATCTGACTAAACCCAATTTTTGTATGGTTAAATGTGGTCTTAAGGAACACAGTGCTCTTTGGACTCTGCCGACCCCTTCGCTTATTGCAGACGTGATTGTATGTATGTATGAAAGACAAACTCAAATTGTTAAAAGTTTTTTTGGGTCTTAAAGGGCTTCGCAAATCCTGGAGCTTATGATCAAACAACAATCCCGATGTATACCGTATTAACACATAAACGGGAAACAAAATCCTTTATAAACATGTACAGAAGGGGTCAAGCACACAATAGCAGGCATTATTTGCATTTTCACTCAACTGGCCAATCTGCATTGCAAACTTGGCCTATGGTATGTAAACTTTACCCACGTTATGTTTTCGAACAAAACAACAGCTTTGATCTTATTATGAGGACCGTAAAGTTCAAAAATGATTGTCTTCGGTTTTCCAAGTGCAATTCTAAGTTTGCTCGTTTGTAATGTGTTGGGATGTCACAGGTTGGCTCTGACGCGATCAAATGTCATGTACAAACAATGGTCGAACAGTTAACTTATCTATTGAAATGTAAATCTTATCGCTCCGTTATAAAATCCTTTTTGTCGTGTAATACCTATCAGCGGGACTGGAATTAAATAGGGAATCAATTTAAAAAAAATCATCAACACATCCATGGCTTTAAAACCATACAGTTATTTTTTCAATAAGCAACAACATAACATATAAACTTGACGACCTCCGTGGCCGAGTGGTCTGTATGCCGGTCTCAAGGGGTCGCCATCTCGAGAGGTCCTGGGTTCGATCCCCGGTGGAGACTGATGTTTATTTGATGAATACAGGCATTTGTTCTCTAGTCTTGGATGTTTATATATGAATTGTACATATTCTGAATATTTATATGTACTTATCTCTTAATTATATTTATCCGTCATAAAGTATGTGTAACACAGGCAGCATTAGTTGCTTAAAATGAGGCTAGTTGATAGGTGTGTGTCTGAAGATATTATTTATTTATTTTACATAATATGGAAAGAACACAAAAATCTCTTAAGCCATAATTCGTTTCATTTCTTTCTTGATTCTCCTAAAACTATTTCCTAATAGCATGCTCTAAACTACAGGTTGATGTTTTAAATCTAGCGTCAAATTTACACTTAGCGCACACAGGCAGGCGTCACGTCCGCGATCGATTACGGCTCTTGATCGTAAACTTGGCACTTTCAATTGAACGAGTGTGTTAAGCGCAGGGCTGCACTTGTGTAGTGAAGAAAATTGAAGACATGAAAATATACATACATAAAGTCACGCTTTTTTCCCACAGGGGTAGGCAGAGATTACATCCTTCCACTTGCTACGATCTTTGCATATTTCTTTCGCTTCATCAACTCTCATTACAGTCCTCATGCATGCTCGACGATTTCGGGTACTTTTGACCTGGCCCTTTTCTAGAACGTCTTTAATTTGATCGAGAAACGTTCGCCTAGGTCTGCCTCGTATCTCCACTCACACCCAATTCATATATCCCTTTAGTCAATCTATTTTCATCCATCCTTTCCACATGTCCAAACCATCTTAGCATTTCTTTCTCTATTCTTGTCACTACATCCTCTTTCAAACCACACTTCCTTCTTATCACATCATTGCATATCTTGTCACTCAATTTTACTCCAGCCATGCTTCTCAAAACTCTCATGAAAATATAAAAAAAAACATGTAAGCACTAAAAGCGGTTAAAAATATTATGACTATTATGGGCGCTTGTACCAAGTATATTCACAGCATCATTGTTGAGACTGTGAATGCAATCGCACTGAGAATGGCTATAGTTTATACAAACAATAAAGATGGTCATAATACAAACATAACATTTTTTTTTATTCTTTATGTTACATAAATTGCATTAAAACAAAAAACGGCTAAAAACGATCCTTTCCAGGCAACCTATATGTATGACATAAACGCGGCAATTAAAAAAAAACTCTTAAAATAAAAAAATAGACTCGTATTAGGTAATTTAAAATATGAGAATACCTTTTTAAACATCCTCAATCGACAGCCCTGATAAGATCTACTTTCGCCGACAGCCAGAGAAAATTAGATCGTATGTGGATCGTATAAAGTACATATAAAACGCAGCAATTTTTATTTACCTTAACTTTATTTTAGAAATATCAGACTGACGTGAAATGGCTATTTTATGTTGTCTCGTGAAATTTTAAACAGTTTGTAGAAATCTTAAGTGAGTAGATAAGATCCTCTGATTTTTATACACATTACCGAAAGTGGGCGATAACTTTAAATTTTGTTGATCGAGATTTTATTTGCCACGTTATTTAAAGACTACATAAAGTCAGCAATATAAAAATATTTTTATAAGAAAATATTGAGTGACATAAATTTAAAATGATTACATGTCAATCACATAATGACATAAATGATTAAAATCAATGATATTCATAATTGTAAATATGATAATAGGTCTTTAACTATGAAATTGCCGTTTCTTTCTCTCTTAGTTATTTTGTCTGTAACTATTAAGTTTCAGAATATTCTTATAAAAAAAATTAGCTCCTCTAAAAACAGACGATATTTTTGAGCTATTTTGATTTGTTTTTATGATTTGTTGTAAGTTTAATTGTGTGAAAATTAGAAACGAAGACAAATCTTTTTAAGTTAACCTTAACAGCAGTCAGTTCTCAACAGAAATGAAACCTATGTGGACGACTTAATACTGACTAATAATTAACTGCCTGCCCGCGTAAGAGCGTGGGTGGGGAGCGGGGGGAGGGGGTTATTGTAACCGGTTACCTTTATATGCATCCACTGTACACCCATAAATAGATAAATGAGAGGGTAAAATTAATTATTCGTCAATATTAAGTCGCCTAAATATTTGTTGAACTATGGGTATACAATGACAACCCCATGCATTTGGGGATCGTCGCCATAATAAAAAAAATAATTATGGCAAGGTCTATCAGTTGAGAAAGGTTTAATTTCTGTTGCTGTTGGGGACGGAGCCCATACATTTTTTGCCCTTGTCCTTTACGCCACTATGAACTTTGCTTGTAATAATAGTGTAGGAGTAAATTTTCATTTCCACCAATTGAGGCTACTGTTCCATTTGAAAAAAAATTCAGAGTTGAATAACCTACTTATTAAGGAAGACTATAGACTACATACCATCACACTATCTCAAAGTAACTATTCTACGCGGACGAAGTCGCGGGCAAAAGCTAATATGTATATTAAGTAAAGAGTACATAGCGTAATAAAAATAATGTGATAATGACTAAATAACATAAAATACATGTGCGTTTGTCACAGTTGAGAACACACTTTTACTAGCTCTTAATTATTTGATGATGATGATATAAATTTCAAGAAAAGAAAAACCTCGAATGTCATAGGTTTTCAAAGTACAAATCTCTATGCACCTAATTAATTTACACCAAAGTATTAGGTCAGAAGTTCTATTTATGAGTCAATATTCAAGTTCCCTAATTTGGTACAATCAGCAGAGTAATATCTGAAGCTAATAAAAGTTAGCGCCGTCGCGCCGCCACCGCTGATGCTGCATTTAAATCCGGCAGATACCATGCAATGTTTGTGCGAACTGTACATTGGATAATGCAGAAGGATAGCTTCATTTCATACGACTTTTATTAACTAGTCAGCGAATTTATTAATAATAGATGACGTTCTGTTCTAGGAAACGCGATTCAACTTCTTGCCACTAGGGGCGCTTTTCAGGTTTCCCATTGAAATTGACATTCTTAACGTAACTAAAAAAGTTTAATTTTTTAGGTGAAGAATTAAAAATATTGTTATAATTAATTTTTATGGTCAATCGAAACTTGAAGACAAAATGATGATATAATTAAGGTCATATTGTGATGATGATATACCTAATCAACAAGATCTATAAAGATTCGGAAAGATTACGTCAAGAATGTTTGATGCATTCTTCCTCTAATGGATATAAGCGTAATGATCCCCCCTCCTCTCAACATAACGCACCCTTTGGGCCGGTGCACATTATCGGCATCGGCATGGCTGAGAATTTTTGGTGACAAATAGTATTTACTTTATGGCAATAAAGTAGATATTTCCATGATGTCAGTAGTAACAAAAATACCGCTTCGGTATGCTCGAGGCTGCTGCATCGGCGGCCTTGAGGATGCTTCGGGATACTTCGGCATCCTTCAGTACGCTGCCGCCCGCCGTGCCAAGGCAACACTCGAGGTACGGCATGCTTTAGGACGCTTCGGCATCCCTCAGGACGTTGCAGCATGCCAAGGCATAGTTGCCGACAGTGTGCGCTTGCATGTAGGGATGCCGAAGGATTCCTTTCGATGCCGATGCCGATAATGTGAGCCGGGCCTTAATGAGGTCTGGCGATATGACAGGAACACAACAATAAAACATATGTCAAGTGGTTACTTTCATGGGTTGACAGGCAGAGATCTCTGTTAGGGATATGTCCGCCCTTGCAAACATATGTTAACAACCTGTTTTATGTATTTGTTTTAATTGCAATAAAGAGTATAATAATAAATACCACGAAGCCCTCTTACGAGTTTTATCGAATAGATATGTGTTTCGTTTTTATTTTCCTCGTATTTTACCTTCATTCTCGACACTACTTTCTGATGTTGTCAATGAGCAGTATCCCATAAGCAAATCCCATCAGTTTGCACAGACTGCCGAATGATCATCTTCTAATTGTATGCGAATTCATAATGCGCATTATGCGAGCCGCGCGCCGCATCCTCAGCTGATATTATATTGCTGAGATGATATTGCTGAGTTAGTCAACTCTGCAATTACAGAGATAAGTGTGCTTCTGGGCCTTGAAATGCGCAAATATGCTAAATGATAATTTAATAGTCTAGTGAACACAATTCAAGCACCACCATGTCATATTTTCATATTTTTCGTCATATTTTGCGTATTGTTATCTCTTTCTTTAGGTCTATCAGCTCAGAGTAAATCTATCAGAGATATATTTTTACTTTGAAAATCCATTAATACATAACAGTAGTTAATTTATTACAAGTAATTGTTTATAATTATAACTGTGTTTAATTTGGTATTAAAACGCTCGCGTGACACTATTAAAGGACTCCCTAGAGATCTCTTTCAAACCACCGGCTACGTTTTAAAACCTGTATTATGTCACCTCCCTGAAAAAGTAACAAAAATATACTTCTACCTTATGGAGAATATAAATTGGATAGTTAGTGAAAAATTGCTCCTAACGTAATTAGAGTCGTTAATTCATCGCTCGCCTGACTGTAACTGTGTTACGGCTGAGCGACATCACCTATAATGTACACTATCATAACGCCTAACAAGCAAACTATTCACTGACAGAATACCTAACGAGAAGGGCTGCTACAAATTTTTGGGGTTCAGCCCAAGGCACAAGATGGAGGCGGTCAAAATATTTGTGAGTTTTGTGCGATCAGTGGCTAAGCCGTTACCGTAGTATTAATATTGGGTCCTTACCTATGAAATTGGTGTTTTTTTTTCTCTCTCAGTATTTTGTCTGTCAGAGTATTCCTAAAAAATAATTACCTCGTCCAAATATAGACTTTATTTTTGAGCTTTTTTAATTTGTTTTGATAATTTGTTGTATGTTTAATTGTGTTAAAATTGGACACGGAGACAACTTTTTTTAAGTGCCTCCCGAATACATCATTTTATTTGCATTCACTTAAAAACGATAAATAACTTTTATGAAGTGTGATATGAATTCCCCAAAATCTCCATAACACCAATTTTATAGGTAAGGACCTAATATTTATCGTAGCCTAAAGACGCTTGTAGCACCTTGCGCTCTGCTCACCCAATCACGCTACTTTGAAAAAAGATGAAGATCATATTGACAGTATGCAATGAGCCCCCTAGCTCTTGACATAAAGATTTATACAAGCAGTTATCGGCGTTTTTCAGTTTTATAGTCACAAAAAGAGGCAGATACATAAGAGGTTTAAAAAATAAATTTAAAGCGTCTGTGTAGTCGATTATGGTCAACACGTCATTACATAGTAGCTACTATTAGGTATACAAATTGTTTCCATGCTTAAATATGATACTGTTGTACCTATTATTGAATTAAATAAAAAAAATATAATGGAAACAGAATAAAACGAACATATTCTTAGTCGATTTAAACACTTATTTATTTCTAAAGGATTGCATGGCATAGCATCCTTTTAGAATAAGTGCATAAACTTTTATATTATGTGAAACAAAAATCGCCATTTCTTCTAACTCGTGCCATACTAACGATGCGAAATGAGAGCGACGCGGTTCGCTCAAATGGAGCAATCGCATTGATACGTTTATTGAGATTGAATGTTGCCCGCGGATTTACTAAATGAAAGCGGTTACGTTATTTGATTTTACTGCTTATTTGCGAATACATATTCAAATAGCGTCTCTATACTATGGACGTTCTGATTTGCTATAAAGGATAAACTGGAATTGTAAATGTTAGTCTTTTCTTGGCTGGGTGATAATATTAGTACATTTTTTTGTGTCGCGGACCAACACGGGACACGGGTTTAATACAAAAAATACGAATACTTTGTTTTAGTTACGGTACTCAAAACAAAAAGTTTACTGCATCTGGTATTCTTTCTAAGGCCATTTCTAACAAGTAAAAACGTTATGAGAACACTTTGTCAAGAATTACAAACATACCTAACAAAAACTAATCTAGTCCCAAAGACAACACCAAATTACCAAACACCTCGAACATAAATCATTCATCATTTGTAAACTACAAGATCCTTAACTAGAACGCAATTCACCTCAAACTCGCAAGTGATCATGTCTATACGAAATAGTTGTTACAATTTGCCGCCAAAGTTGTTATCTGGTCCCGTTTCAGATAATTCCTCAGAGTGACTCGTGTAATGTCGCATAATGGTTATATAGCAAACCGTTACGCGACATGCCGCGTAATGATAACGAATGAAGGCTCAACAAGCCTGGGCTTTGGGGAGTTTCAGAGATTTGCCCTTCGAACAGGTACTGGGGGACACACGGCTGTGCGAAATAGCGGTCTTTGATTGGAATCTACGAAAAGACGTCTTCGTAGACATGAAATTCGAAACATATTCTCTGCAAAGGTTCGTATGAGCCCGAATCGTTGTGTGCTCCAAATAATGACTTGGGTAGCAAATATCTTCAAATAAAATAACACACAAAGATAAACACAAAAATGTACCTCAAAGAAACACAAGAGGAAAAATTATATACATTGACAACAACACAAAAATCAATCTTGACGTCTTCCAATATGAAAAACAATTTAAGCTAAAACTAGTAACACCACAGTGTCTGCCATCGATCGTTTGACGCCAAACTCTCCCAATACGCATTGAAATGTATTACACTTGCATTTTAATGCAAATACTGAAGACAAAAATACCGAAGACATGGCTGCATGGGCTTAGTTCCCTTTGCCTTCCCAATATGGGAGAATATTACACATTGAAGTAACACCACAGTGTCTACCATCGATCGTTTGACGCCAAACTCTCCCAAGATGCATTGAAATGCATTACACTAGCATTTTAATGCAAACTACTGAAGAAAAGTATTCTACTGTTAACTTGTGGCTCAAAAGGTTCTGCAACCAGAGCCGTAAAACTGATTATTAAATAAATAAAGAGAATATTACAACAACAACATTAAGCTAAAACTGCAGCAGCCAGCCAGCCAGCCAGCTATTGCAACCCACAACATTTTCTTTGATTTGCCAAGCTTAAAGCATTTTACAAAAAACATGTTTTCATTTCAGATGGCAGTGGGCAGACAATATTGCAGAACTGACGGCGATAGTCGGAATGTTTTCAAGTGGCGACTACTATCTGGAAGGAGCGTTTTTAGGCCCTCTACGGAGTCACCAAAGATTGCGGAAAGCCGCCAGAAGTGCTGGACCGACTAGTATGAAAATCTATATGGAACTGTTGAAGAACATTGGGCGTTCATCAGTCGGCGTCTCCTTTAAGATCTTACCTCTAAGGATTCGAAATAAAGACCATTCTTATTGTATAAAAATATACAATAGCCAAAGCCCTCGAATATTATGCTATTTCTTTACACAATCATACCTAGTAAATCAATCGGAAATCCTCCTCAGCCTATATACGTCCCACTGCTGGGCACAGGCCTTCCTCATGTAGACAAATACATAAGGTGTATAATCCGTAACACCACCACGCTGGCTCAATAGCAACCGGGACCAACGGCTTAACGTGCCTGCCAAAGCACAGTGGAGTTCTAGATCACAAAAACATACTAATCACTACACTACCGAACTGCTCAATCGGATATCCAAGGACGAAATGCTTGTCATTATTGTAGTCCGTGTGTCCCTGCAGAGACAAATTGGGTCCTTTACATTATAATCGCGGTGTAAGTCAAGGCTACAACATGAGCAGCGTCAAACACTGTCTATTCAAATTTCATTTCAAAATTCTAAAGCTATCTTAATAGGTATTTACCCATTAGATTGCCGTTCTATAGTAAAAACCATTTGAGTAGCAACTTAATTATGAAATTTATGATCAGTTAATTTAATATTAGAATGCTTTAGAATGTGAAATTCGATTTGTATTTTTTTTTGTTTTTGTTTATTAGAACTTATTATGTATTTTATTAGAACTTTTAAAAATCTGGACAAAGGCCCTTGTACATGGTGAATAGAATAGACAGGTAACGAATCCATGACTGACGACCTCCATGGTCGAGTGGTCTGTACGCCCCGGTCTCAAGGCGTCGCATCGCCATCCCGATAGGTTTTGGGTTCGATCCCCGGTGGAAACAGATGTTTGTGTGATGAATACAGGTATTTTTTAACCAATCTTGGATGTTTATATAAGTATTGTAGTTTTTCTGAATATTTATATGAATATCTATTAAATATACTTATCCGTCATCTAGTATCTGTAACACAAGCAGCATTACTTGTTTAAATTGGAGCTAGTTGAAAGGTGTGAACGGTTGAGGATATTTATTTATTTAATGAGGTATCGTCACGAGGAGGAAATTTTCACATTGAATCTCTAACTAGTAATACATTCGTAAAGCATGAAATTCCCTACATTAAGTTTTTGAGTGTTATGTGTACAAACACAAGAGATAAAAAACTAAAAACTCGGCAATGCATTCGCAGGTCTTTCAGTTAAACAGTCAACTAATGTATTATTTCACATCACCCGACATCAACATTATTAGGCACCTCTTTATTCTTATCCATATTACCGAACCCATAAACATTAGCTATCACGCCCATAATTTTTCCAACTACCATCACCAAACTAATTAAAACACGACCCCAGTTAATCAGAATAACAAAATTAAACCCCACTTCGTTGCTAATTGAACGCGTATGACGTCACATGGTGCTGTTATGAACCGGGCCAACTTGCGGGCTAAATTATTTAGACTGGCCAAACTCGTTAACACCTCGGCCGAGAATTACTGTAAGTAATTCATGGTTGTATGGAATTTTGTATGAGGACTTCCCCGAAACGTGAATTTAGGGGTCTGTGGTGTGAAAATAATATTAGTTTGTGGTAAGAGGGTCGCGGTGTTAGTTCGAGGTCAATATTTATCATGGCGCCTATCAGGTGTAAACAGCCACGTTCCGCCCGATGTGTTAGTGTTTTGGTAATAGCTGAATTGGGATTAACTTGTGCTTAAGTTTTAAACATATTACACATTATTCTTGAAAAAGAATATATGCAGACAAAATAAATAAATATCTTCAGACATTCTGTAATTTAAAATAAACTGTAATTGTAATTTAAAATAATTTATAATAAACTATTTATTTGTAAAATACAAAATATTGTAAAATGTTGACGATTTTAAGTGCCGAACTTGGCCTATGAAATAAAATTATTTTTGATTTTGATTTTTTGATTTTGATTTTGATTCACACCTATCAACTAGCCCCATTTTAAGCAACTAATGCTGCTCGTGTTACGGATACTAGACGACGGATAAATATACTTAATAGATACATACATACAATAACGCCTGAGTCCAAGGAACACTGTGTTTCGTAAGACCACATTTCAGCCATACAAAATTTTTGTTTGGTCAGATGAAAAAATGTGAAAGAGTAGTAACAAGTGGCTAGCTAATCGCCTACACAATCACAGACCCAGTACCCAATACGCCCTTAGTCTCCTTTTACGACATGCTAGGCAAGAAGGGCAGTTGGTACATTCTTTTTGTGTCCCGGACCAATACGGGACTTAATAGATAAATACATATAAATATTCAGAAAATGTACAATACATATATAAACATCCAAGACTGGAGAAAAAATGCCTGTATTCTTCACACAAAGATTTGCCCCCAACGAGGATCTAGCCCAGAACGGCGAGGCGCCGCCATCTCGCGGGGTTCTGGGTTCGATCCCCGGTGGGGAAAATGTTAGGGTGATGAATTTTCAGGCATCTGTTCTCCAGTCTTGGATGTTTATATATATTCAGGATATTTATATGTATTTATCTAATAAATATATTTATCCGTCATCTAGTGTCCGTAACACAAGCAGCATTAGTAGCTTAAAATGGGGCTAGTTGATAGATGTAATTGTTTGAAGATATTTATTTATTTTTAAAATTACAATCAATACATTTTTTGCAGATCCTAACTTAGTAGAGTTGGATCACGTGCTGTAATAAACACGATCATTTTATCGCGCAACACCAATCCTAAGCATATTAATTATGAGAAATTCAGATAAGTAATAAAAATAAACTCTAAAAAGCCTAAACAGCATAATCACTGCACCAACCCGTTCCCTGCAAAATTAATCTAGATATTATTTTCAACTTCGCAATCCACAAAGAACCAAGCTCATACTACGGGTACGAGTTAACTTCATTAAGCGAGAGTTCAGTAAAAAGTCTACCGGTTCGTGCAGTTTACATTTTTAATATTGTTAAGTGCCGCACATAGCGGCGCGTGTGACGCGAGCTTTGGCCAAATTACACACGGTTAGATTTTACACTGTTAAAGACGCTTTTAACTTGTAGGCTGTTAAGGGGAGCAGTACAGGAGTTTATTTTTACACCATATTAATTAAATCCTGCCCTACTCACTCAGTTTTTTTTGGGGTGGGCGCAACATCTTCTACTTTCACTTTCTCCTTTTATTCACCATGTAATCCTTTTGAACATCCCTTTCACTTAATTTCTATTCATTCATACAGACCACTCGACCTCCGAGATCGAGTGGTCTGTACGCCCGCCCGGTCTCAAGGCGTCGCCATCTCGAGAGGTGCTGGGTTCGATCCCCGGTGGGGGCAAATGTTTGTATAATGAATATTAACGTTTGTTCTCGAGTCTTGTATGTTTATATATCATGAATTGCATATTTTCTGAACATTTATATGTATTTATCTATTAAATTTATTTATCCGTCATCTAGCATCCGTAACACAAGCAGCATTAGTTGCTTAAAATAGGGTTAGTTGATAGGTGTGAATGTGTGAAGATATTTATTTATTTATTTCATGTAATATGCAGATAGTTATTATTCATATTCGTATTTTTTGTCGTAGAAAATGTTCCAATCCAATATATAGAAATTGGTAGTAATTGTATTTAAGCAAGATTACGTGTGTATCGAAGCGGTAGGCAATGTGTGGTTTTTTTTATGGTTTCGAACCAAATTTGGCCTGCAAGTGTCTGTTTCTTCGCCAACTGTGTTCAAAACACAGACAGACACAGACAAATTAAATACCTTCATTAGGTTCGTCATTTAATTTCAAGACTCGGGTCATCAAATTAGAGGATTTTACAAATCGAAGATTCCATCTTCAAAAGAAGACTTTATAATAAGCCATAATTTCTCCGCTTTAACCTAGCGTCTGGCGTATCAAATAGAACAGTACCTTTGTTTACAACTATACGCGAAACGCGGTATTTTCACGATGAAAAATTTCATAACTTTTTCGGGATTAGCTCATACTTTTAATGGAGTAGCCATTAGCTCGGCTGAAGCTTTCAGTTCTCTGATGCCAGTTTCAGTATAATGCCCCGGTCTGCAGTTACTGTGTCATGAAAATATGGGAATTACAGTTAAGTTTCGTATTTTCATAGCGCTTTTTAGAGAAAGGAATTCCTTTGCTTTAAAATTTTTCCGCGATCCAAACGCTGAAAATTGTGAAACTAATGTCATGATAGAACAAAGGTAAACCAAAACTGAATCTCATATCATTTAATGAACTGGATGAAAACACACAATTGAAAAGGAAATTAAAAGATGCGAAAATAGATAACCCCAAGATATCAATGAAAGTGACCCTTGTTAGTATTAACGTTTTTTTTCTATTATTCAACGACACCTTGCTTTTTAATTCTAGGAAAAGTAATAGTGAATATAAAACATGTACCGAATACACTTTTATCAACAAGCCCATAGCTTGAAGCTTTGATGAATAATTTTATATTGAAATATGCAGCACGAAAGCAGTTCCGTTTTATAACCGACTTCAAAAAAAGGAGGTACTCAGTTTGACCTGTAAGTACGTTTGTTTGCGATTATCTCGCGATTGGCTGAACCGATTTTGATTCGGTTTTCATCAAAATATTTGTTAGTTTTTTTGAAACGGGCTCGTTTTCTTAAGCCCAAAATACATATATTCCAATATTGGTCAGCGTTCAAAATGTATTTTAGGCTATTTAACTGACTTAATATAGTATGCAACAGTAAATTTACACTTTATTTTACAACAGACATCTCTCAACTAACTTACATATTTAATTTAAGCACTACATGATATTCGCCAGTATTAGGTAGAAGTAATATAAAATAATACTTACAGCAGGAAAAATTTATGGTACTGTGTACCAAAATCTTTTGCGAATATGATGAAAAAAAAAACATGAATACATCTGTAGTAATTCATCGTAGGCACTTTTGCTGTATATCTTCATTTTTAGGAAAGCTGGAATGAAAAAAATAAATAATAGTTAGCATTTCAGCAAAACGATGAGCATTAACAGGTGAGATATAATGGTAAAAAAAATATATTAATCATAAAGTTGAGAAATGTCTTAATATCCATAAATAAAATATACCAATAAGTTATCGATAAAAATGTTTTTTGTAATTATTGACAGGATATTAGGTTTATTAAATGGAATAGTTAAGTGTATGTAAAGAAAAAGTTGTATAATACTATAATAATATTTTTGTATAATAATATTTTTCTTGCAAAAAAAGGGTATTTATAATGACTTTAAATATCTTACTATTCATAAGAAAGCTACCAAAGATTTCGTATTTCGTCGAAACCGGATCATGGCAATTGTCAAAACAGAATACACTGAGCTGGTCATAGCTCGCAGCTCCTGCTACTACAAATATAAGTCTTATTTCGACGCTCTAAGATCGGTTTATTTTGCTGAATAGTTTTCGCTCAGTCTACTTTTAGTATACACTGTATACATAATAAGTTTATGAAAATTTTTATTGACATTCATTATTGTCACCATCGTGTTGATTGATTCCAATTAACCAGCCAATCAGTATGCTCAGAATTTGAATAGATATCATAACACTAGATATACTAGAATCCAGTAAATAGAATTCCTAGCTGTAGAACTTCTATAAATAAGGAATTTATTTGTATAAATAGTTTCTGTTTCGCCAGGTTTCGCCTTAGGAATACTTACTTTGAGTTGAACTTCATTTGTTTGATCTGTGTCTGTTGCTATAACAACTTTGCTTTTACAAGAAACTATATAACGAATTAGCGAGTATCATTTTCGTAAATTAAAGCTAAATATTTCGATTGTAGTTTGCCTTAGGATATTTATTGTCAGTGTTGTTCAAACGTTTCCATTATTTCTATTATCGGCGTAGGAACGTTATTAATATTTATTGGGAAGTAATTATTTGGGCAGCAATAATTTGTTACCGGAAATGCTTAAAATCTAGGAAAAGGATCAATGAAAGATCAAGAATAAATTCCTAGGAAATATGTTCTGATAGATTTAAGGTTAAGTAAATTTTTTTATGGCTCTTAAAAACAATAACATTGTGTCATCGAAATATATATAATAAACAATGGCCAGCAGATAAAAAATCTGAGTTGCTGCCAAATCAGTTATTATGCTGACAAATCGGAAATATCTGCTGCCCATAAGTTGCTGACCAATTAGCTATTTTCGCTGACTAATGATATTTTTTTGCTGACCAAAATTCGAATATTTCGCTGACTGTTTCAATAACACCCATGTTTATTTATGACTATCACATGTAACTTTGCCTAGGTACACGGCAACAAGCTCCTTCCCTATTATTAGGGGACTTTAGCAAACGACAATTGGGTGTTAAACTCAAATTTTCTTAAATCCGTTCAGTATTTTCTTTTTCGATTTCCCGACACTCCCGCCGTTTCTGGTGGTCTCTGTCGTATCTCGCAGCCGAATGCAGGAATAGCATAGTTTAAACATAGACAGGCCGGGTAAGCCGTGCGGTGGCGACGACAACCCATAAATTTGAATGGTCAAGTGAGTTCGGACATAGGACAGGGGTGCTGAACCTTAATACGTTTTTGAGATATTTTATTCCATTTTAAAATTGAGAGCTATTTTTTTTGTTGCGGGTAAATACAGGATGTGTAAGTATCTGGTATCAATATAGTATGTTTTTGATTGATTTGACTGTCGTTATCTTGACAATTTATCTTGACTATTTAATATCTAACTGAATAGCATACTTAAATGGTAAAGAAAAATTTGAGTATTTTTTTGCATTTTTGAATATTACTGACTTGTACTCTTATATTTTTATGTCACAATCTCGACTACGTTTAAGTTAAGCAATAAAGATTAAATAAACTTGGTACTCATTTGTCCAGATAAATTGACTACATTCTACAATCGACGTCTCGCGGTTGAAATAATCATTTTATCATTGTTTTTAATTGAGTTAAACAATAAGGAAAACTTTATAAGAAGTGACTAATAAGAGTCTTGACTCTACTTTTATAATAATATCGAAAATGTTGTGTACTCCAGCGCCAGTCAAACTGCGAGCTGCGGTTGTGGCCGCTCATTCATCACAATATCATCAAGCTAAATAATAATAGTGATCTGTTTATGAAAGTGACTATTATAATTGTTCTTGTTAAGCTATTGCATAGCTTCTATCGCGGGCCTTGAGCGCGGGGACCGAATCCAGAAATTCCGTAACGAAAAAACCTCACGCTCCCCACTCCGATGCGCAAGGAGGTGTGGCTTGAAGGCCGTGCATGTTAAAACCCAAGGTGGTTACCAAAATGAAACACCGTGTCCAAGGCGAATACAAATTTTAATTAACATCGGTTTGACCATATAAGTCTATGAGAGTAAACAATAGTGCGTTTTAAAGGATAGGTGGCGCCATCTAGTGATACAACAAAGAACTAATTTTAACAAAGACGCCACTTTGGTTTTATTTATAAGCTAACTATTACACATTGTTTATTATGAGTTTTGTTATTTTATTAATTAGTTTATTAACATTTATTTTAGATAATTATTTTTATTTTTAATAATAAAAAGGTTGTGCTCCCCAGTGCCAGTCAGACTGCGGCGGCCGGCGCTGCTATATCATGCACAAGTCGATTCACGCTGGCCAGTATATGCCTACATAAATTGATATCACAAGCCCACAAAGCCTTTGAAATTTAAATATGCGTTATGTTAAGATGGTAATTTATGAGCTTGTATAGAAAAAAGTTATTAATCAAAGTATAAAAATAAAAATCAGCAGCCTTAGATTCATATTGAATACAAAGTAACTGGCTCCATGGTTGGACTTTTAACTAATAAAGTTATTTAGAGTTCATGTTCAAATAAAGGAACATGAATTCTTAATTTAAAATTTTCGATACCTCGTGACACGCCGCGGGATGCTGCGGCATGAAGTGTAATGGCATTTCATTCCACGAGTTGCCGCGACGTATCACTGCAGCCCGCGAGACGTGTGGGAATGTCTTTATGTCAAGGAATAATGCCATGGAATGCCGCTGGATCCCGCAGAATAACCTGCCGTGTCATGCCATCCCACGCCGTCACTGAGCACCGGCCCTTGTTGACGCAGCACATAGGTAACAAATAGAAACAAAAGACGCCACAAATAGCGTTTCAAACATCGAACACTCGTCCCAACCGATTACGTCACAGCTTTCGTTTTCCATTTGCGAACGGTGCCCATCCCGGTGTATGTAGTGGCATCAAACTCCGAAGAGATGAATGACACACGGCAGATGCACAAATTGCATAGTCACTCACGGCACAAAGCATAGCGCTACTTGTCATCCATTTTAAAATCTGCGGTAAAGGTGGGTGACTCCGAAAGCGTGGGACTTGAGTTTGAAATGAAAATCGTTCTATTTTTAAATTTCGCATTCTCTTTCTGAATTTTACGTTATATTTTTATTTTTAAGTGCCGTCTGTAATTACTTACATAGAATCTATCGATACCGTAAAAAGGACAAAAAATTGGAATTTTACCTTGTTTTGTACAAATAAATATAATTTGTAGGTTTTCTGACAAGTTCCTTTTGTATTGTTATTTCGTTTGTCTTAAATAGTGCGACTAACAGGTACATCGTAATTAGCCTACATTCTTCATCTCACTGTTGGGTCTAGTCTTTTATAAATGGTTTACTACATGAGGATTAGCTATCACACGCTGGTCCAAGCGAATAGCGAAACATGTCTTCTTCCCAATCTCTCAGCTGTCATTGAAGATATCACTGGCCACTCCTTTACCCAACAATCGCCATTCACATAATTCATCTATATTATTACGGGTACGGGATCGGGGTAGGGGAAGTATGCCGAATCCTCAGCGAACAGGGAAGATTGATACAGATTGCTTATCTGTATGTTCAGTTTTATCTTGTCTTCAATGATATTTTCACTATTATCTTACTATTCCCTGTTTAACCATTTCTCGGTGATTTGATGTCGTAGCACTATTACATAGGCGATACACTATCATGTTCACTTTTCGTGACCCATCGCCCCTCAAATATCTACACAATGATCGGTCCAACGTCCAGCACGTATCCAGCCACTTCTCGCCACCTATCCACGTCGATGAGGGCCTACCAATGGTGAACTTCTTGGCTGGCTATCCTGTAGATAATATTATGGGAATATTCCCAAGAGTCATATCTTAAATGGGAATTAAAAATCAGGCAGTTGTCCCAAGTCCACAGCGTACCGATCAGTCGAGATCCCAGTTATGATTTATGGAATGGTGCAAATGGGTTACGGTGGCAGCGGTGCGCGGCCATAATTATGCACATCGCATTTTGACAAATGGAGCCCCGGACTTTTAGGTCCTCGGGTCGTAGTCGGAGCTGTCTGTTCTGTCTTAATTTTAGTTTTACACTTAATTTTAAAGATCAACCATAACTAACATGATAACCAGTTGTTATATCTGTTCATAAAACCAGAAGTCGATGGTGTTACATAGGTGTGACATAGACGCGCCTATTCGCGCAAAATGGCCGCCACAGTTGAAGAGAATTGGTCATGCGCTGCCTGCATCCAACGTCTTCCCAGGTCCTTCACCAGATCTTCCGTCTAATTCGTTTACATCGGTTTTTATTCACTATAGTATTTATCCCTAACAAGGATGTGGTGGCGTGGTGTGGTGGCTTTTCATTTAAAAACAAAGCTACCTTCTCCATGGTCAGGCCTTTGATGGGTGACCAAAAACTTTATCATCTCGAACTCCTCCGTTAAGCCTTGGTCCCTATTGCAACCGATTCTACCCGCCAACCCGCATTGGGAAAGCGTGATGGTGTTACGGCCCATATTCCTCATGTGCTTTTCCATGAGGAAGGCCTATGCCCACCAGTGGGACGCATATAGGCTAAGGGTAGTAGCTGGTGGTGTTAACCATAGAATCAATATTTTTTCGCTACGCCAAAATATACGAGCGTGGGAGCGAGAAATCCTGACTAAGTTCAAACCACATGGAGAAAAAGAGAAAGCCAATGAATAACAGATATGTTATGTTTTCGCGAGTAGTAAGAGGCCATAGCGTCCCCGTTTGTTCTACGAGACGAACAAATTTGACTTTTACCAACACAGCGACTTCAACTTTTTTGGTCTTGTCTCCAAGACGCTTATGTGTATCGTGTACACATAAAAGTAATGTAATAATCATTTTAATAATCTTTTTAATCATTTTACAACCTCAGTCAGAACGAAACATTTAACAAAAGAACAGCAAACATTCATCTCCACCCCACGTGTTAAATGAAATACAAATTCAGGATTTATATTATAAAAAAGATTCGTGTAAACATCAAGATGTACTTACGAGTGTATTGAATGCGTGATGGGGGTGCCGTGAGGGTCCATACAAATGTGTCATTTATCATGCAAGTATGAGCTGCGCACAGTCATCAATCTTCAGAGAAATCTTAATACAATTGTGTTTAAGACCAATGTTGGGAGGGACATATTGATGTTAACTGGTATTTATGGGGTTTTTTAATATGACATATAACATCTAAGGATTTTGACGCACCTTTTCTTTGAAGGATATCTTGCTTGAGCATATCAACATCACTTTTTGTTTTTGTCTGTTTGTCTGTGGGTTTATCTGTTTGTACGAGCTAACCTCCTCAATGGCTGAACCGATTTCAATGAAATTTTTCATGGTGATTACTTATATCTCTAGTCAACTTCTTAGATGCTTCTAAGAAAATTAAAGGGTTCCCGTGGGATAGTTAAAAGACTATAGTAACCATAGTACCACTTCTTTTAAAGGAAATATTTTCTGTTATTTTTATCGACAGGTCCAAGCTCGCTACTGCTACAGCAAAAACATATGTAACCTCCACTTTTTTTTAAGCCACTCAAACTCAGTTGCTCTCACAAAGAACGTTAGGTGTTATTTTTACCACTCTTTGGTTTTTATCGTTTTAACTTTCTTTTAAACCTGATAAAGCGAGGCATGTAGAAAATTGTTACTTAATTACAATTTGCCGGTACTTTTATGCTTCAGCTTTGGACCAACCACAGGGTAATATAAGCTAACACGCTCCCGTTAGAACAAGCTTTTAGCAAAAATCAGATGCATCCTATTTTGTAAATTTATAAGCGAAACTAAGCTATGATCAAAGTTAGCTTTAGATTTAGTTCTCACGTTAGAATAAAAGTAATTGTGGCCAATAAGATACTTCCGTTTTTTGAATTCGATTGCGTACGCGTGTGATATTTTGAATCAGATGGTATATTTAAGAGTAGTATTGATGTGAGGCAAAGTAGTCCTGATGGCAATGTATCTGTGACTGCTTTCAACTGGTAGCTGTTTTAACGTGATGTATTATGAATAGAGACTAGATTTTCAACGTCTTTATTGTTGATTAAAGTATAATTAATTTAATTCTATTATACTTATTGTACAATAGTTTCTTAAATTACAAGAGAGGATTATAATTCCTGTGACGAGATGGGATGACGATATTCATCTGTGCCTTTTACGCTTCTAAAATTCCTTCTGACTATTATATGTGTTTGTGTGTTTTGGACATTACATCTACTTCAAGTAAGTGATCTATTTTATTGGAGTCAAACCCTACACACACCCATACATACAATAACGCCTGCAATCCCCGTAGGGGTAGGCAGAGTCCAAGGAACACTGTGTTCCTTAAGACCACATTTAGCCATACAAAATTTGGGTTTGGTCAGATGAAAAAATGTGAAAGAGTAGTGGCTAGCTAATCGCCTACTCAATCACAGACTTAGTACCCAATACGCCCTTAGTCTCATTTTACGACATGCTAGGCAAGAAAGGCAGTTGGTACATTCTTTTTGTGTCCCGGACCAATACGGGACTTAATAGATAAATACATATAAATATTCAGAAAATATACAATACATATATAAACATCCAAGACTGGAGAAAAAAATGCCTGTATTCTCAAACAAAGATTTGCCCCCCACGAGGATCTAGCCCAAAACGGCGAGGCGTCGCCATCTTGCGAGGTTCTGGGTTCGATCCCCGGTGGGGAAAATGTTTGGGTGATGAATCTGTTCTCCAGTCTTGGATGTTTATATATATTCAGGATATTTATATGTTTTTTTAATCTAATTAATATATTTATCCGTCATCTAGTGTCCGTAACACAAGCAGCATTAGTAGCTTAAAAGTTGATAGATGTGAATGTTTGAAGATATTTATTTATTTTTACAATTACAATCAATAATTTTTTTGCAGATCCTAACTTAGTAGAGTTGGATCACGTGCTGTAATAAACACGATCATTTTATCGCGCAATACAAAAACTAAGCATATTAATTATGAGGAATTCAGATAATGATGAAAATGATGACTCGCAAAGCTTCAGTCACTGACATTGAAAAGAGACTGAAGCAGGCTTTGCTTGACCAGAAAAAATTGCAGGAACTTAATGATAAATTGCTGCAAGAACATGAAGATAGTGAACAGGAGATTCAAAAAATTATTAAAAAAAATACAGAACTTAAATTAGAGCTGTCAGAATTACATACAAAATATTCAGAAATTGCTGAACAATATGTACAAATGCAAGATATAATAATATCATATAAGCAATGTCATGATACTCATGAGCAGGCATTGAATCGAATTAGTGATTTAGAATTAAGTTTGTCTGAGGCACATAAGACAATGCAATTATTAGAAAATAAGGTCTCCACAGAAGGTGATGCTTCTCAGAGCCTGTTCAGTGAGTTGGCCTGTGATCCCAGCATGGTCAATGACCACTACAACTCTGTTGACTTCCGGCTCACTGGACAACAATCTACTCAGAATGTGTTTATGTCGGCCAATAAATTTAAAAAGTATGTTCGGATAAACAGATTTATTAAGAAAACAAATAAATTAATTAAAAGGAAAAATCACTATAAAAATCATATATTGCTAAGACAAGAACATGCATTGCTTAAAGAGCAATTGAGTTTATGTAATGAAAAGTTAAATAGTAGCCAATGTTTGTATGATAGCTTAACAAAACCTATGAATAAAAAAATTTGTGAGCTAGAACACTACATAAAAAACATGAGTAATGATCACCTTGACATGTTTAAAAAAATTATAGAATATCAAGTAACTGCCAGGCATGATATGATTGATTTGTGTAATTACAGTACAGAGAGGTATGCATCTCTCACCAGTAAGTATTGTGCATGTACTACTATACAAAGTAATGATTTGTTGAATTGTAACCCAGTTTTGGCACAGCAAAATGAGGGTAAGTCATCACCAAAGCCTACAGTGCCACCCACAACCCATAACACCAATACCTTTATTTTCTCAGATAAGATGGGTCAAGGGCTGGGGCAGTTCCTTGGGGATGAGCTATCTGAAACTGTGTTAAACATATGTTCACCCGGATTGCCTTACCATGTTATTATTGATAATTTGATAAATTATCAGCCTGTAAGCAATGGATCAAATGTAATAATTTTTTGTGGAGACAGTGTTGGGGTAAAAAGATACCACATTACTAATTCGATCACTAAACTATTAGAGTTCTGTAAAGTGAAGAAATGTAAAGTAACACTTTGTTCCTTTCCATATGCTAGCAATATGGATAACTATTACAATAAACAGATTTATATTTTAAATCAACATTTATACCATTTGACATGTCGTCATAGTGACGTATTATTATACTTTGATTGTAACAAGTTTGTTACTAATTATACACTGACCAAAGATACATTGTATCTTTCAAATAAATTTAAGAAACAAATTGCTAAATTGTTAGCATATAATTTAAAAGACACTGTCACAATGACAAAGAAATCGTATAGTCATGGGACTACATACGTATCGCCGACATGTAAAACTGTCGCACAACATGTACAATTTACAACTTTAAACTAGGACATAAGACAAAAGCCAAGCGTTGTTTATTAAATATTGTCTGTCAAAATCTACAAGGCTTGGCTGGCAAGGAGTTAGAATTAGAACTTTTTACAAAAAGTCGTGAAATTGAAGTTATTTGCATTACTGAACATTGGTTAAGAAGAAGTGAAGCTATTGTTTTTGGCAACTTCCAATTGTCTAGTGTATTTATGAGAAGTAGTTCTATTCGCGGCGGTTCGTTAATACTACTAAAGAGCGCACTAATATATAAAGAGCGTAAGGATATAGTAAGTCTATCGATTGAAAGTGTTATTGAATTATCTTGTGTAGAACTGGAGAACTATGTTATTGTATGCGTATACCGGCCCCCTTCCGGAGATTATAACAAATTCGAATCCGTAATAGAAGACGTACTTAAAAGAATAACTAAGAAACGGAAATCTGTCATAGTTTGTGGAGACTTCAATGTTAACATACTTGAAGATACCATATTGAGCACTAGATTTATATCAATCTTTAAGTGTTTTAATTTAATTAACCATTTCTCAGAACCTACAAGAATTACTTCCCATTCAGCAACTTGTCTTGATAATATATTTTCAGATAATAAACCAGTCACTAAGTCTGTAATAACTAATCTTACATCAGATCATTGTGGTCTGATAGCTAGCTTCCCTGACAATATAGTTGATGAAATCAAGCGCATTGAATATCGTCCTATCACTCAAAGTCGTAAAGAAAGGTTCAGGCAGAATATTGATTCAAGGATTTGTGCATTAGATTATTCTCGTCTGAATGACTCAGATAGTCAATATAAAAAATTGTTTAATGTAATCCAAAAAGAATTTGATAGCGTATACACAGTGAAGACTATAAAGTGTAGCAATAAAATTAAATTTGACGACTGGGCCACCAGTGGCATTTATAAAAGCAGGAATAGATTATATGAATTATATGCATTAAGAAAATATAATCACAGCGCAGTTTTTGCTGAATATGTTAAAAACTATTCCAAAACCTTTAGGAAAGTCTGTAAATACACAAAAGCTTTGCACTTACGCGAAAAAATTAAAAAATCGAATAATAAAATCAAAACTACTTGGAATATCATAAATAGAGAAACAGGTAAACTTAAATCATGTAGTAATTCAATATCTTTAAAAGTAAACAATAAGATTATTGTATCCAGTTCACAAATCGCTGATACATTTGAAAATTTTTTTACTAACATTCCTGTAATAACTACAGCTTCACTTAATTCCTCTCCTAAAGAGGCTATCAGCTACCTTAAAACATACGTGCCGGAGTGCAAAATTAATTTTCTATTTAAACATGTTAACCCTGTTGAAATAATTAAAACTTTTAAATCTTTAAAACTTAAACATTCCGGAGACTTGTGGGATATGTCTGTTCATATTATCAAGGATATTATTGATATAATTGCCCCAGATCTTGCGTACATTTTTAATAATTGTATTGATGAAGGCAGTTTTCCAGATTTAATGAAATATAGTAAAATAATACCTTTATTTAAGTCCGGATGCAAAAATGACCCGACCAATTTTAGACCGATTTCAATTTTGCCGACTCTTAGTAAAGTTTTTGAAAAAATTATACTTGAACAACTGATGGCATTCTTTAATTTAAACAGTCTTCTTCATGATACACAATACGGTTTTACTAAAGGTCGCTCCACTACCGATGCTGGAGTAGCGCTGTTAAGACATATATTTGATGCGTGGGAGAAAGCTCAAAATGTGCTGGGAGTTTTCTGTGATTTATCAAAGGCCTTCGATTGTGTGAATCATGATACTTTAATTTGCAAACTTAACCATTATGGTATAAAAAACAAAGCTCTTGGTTTAATATGCTCTTATTTAAGTTGTAGAACTCATAAAGTTGATATAAATGGGACGAAATCATCAGGATCTCATATGAAAATGGGAGTCCCGCAAGGCTCAATACTAGGACCATTCTTATTTCTAATTTATATAAATGATTTGCCTTCTTTTGCAGAGCTATTTTGTGATATTGTTTTGTTTGCTGATGATACGTCTCTAATATTTAAAGTAGATAGAAATAAGACAAATTTTGACGATGTGAACAATGCACTTACCAAAATAATGTCCTGGTTTTCTGTGAATAATTTACAATTAAACGCCAAAAAAACAAAATGCATAAATTTTACTTTACCAAATGTAAGAAAAACAATGATAGAATTAAAACTCAACGGGGAAATATTAAGCTTAACTGAGTCTACTGTATTTCTGGGTATTACTGTGGACCATAAGCTTCAATGGAATCACCATATCACAAAACTTTCGGATAAACTTAGTTCTGCGGCCTATGCTGTCAGAAAAATAAGGCAACTTACAGATGAGGAAACTGCCAGATTAGTTTACTTTAGTTATTTTCACAGCGTTATGTCTTATGGTATCCTTTTATGGGGTAAAGCAGCAGAGATACAATCTATTTTCATTCTGCAAAAACGAGCTATAAGGTCAATTTATTGTTTAAAAGCAGGTACTTCACTTAGAAACATATTCAAAAAAATTAATATTCTGACTGTTCCTTCCCAGTATATTTACAACTGCATCCTTTTTGTGAAAAGTAATATTAATTCTCTTTTAAAGAACAGTGACATTCACAATAGGAATACACGAAATAAGGGAAAGCTTCTTCTGCCGTCCTACAGGCTGCAGAAAATCAATAGTTCATTTGTGGGCCTTAGTATACGCTACTTTAACAAGATCCCTAGTGAAATTGTCGAATTGCCTTTGCACAGATTCAAGACATATATTAAAACTAAATTAATGTCTAAAGGTTACTATACCGTTAATGATTACCTAGAAGACAAAAATGCGTGGCAATAATTGTAATGTAGATACTATTTTTTAGATTATAATTTAGACTATCACCGAACATGTTTGTAATGAAAAATGTGGTAAACTGCAGAATATTACTCAAATTAGATATCTATCTTTTTATTTTTAAACTTCAAAGACGTTGTAGTTTATGACATTTTTTAAATGTTGCTATGTAAAGGGAGGGTAGAAACTTGCTGAGTTTCTTGCCCGTTCTTCTCAGAACAAGGCCTCCTGGTAGTTTTGTGAACGGATGGCGTAATTTTTCTTTTTCACGAAATATTGTAAAATGTTTATGACATTCATAAGCATGCGCTAAGACGCATCTAAACTGAATAAATGCTTTTGATTTTGATTTTGATTTTGATTTTGATAAGCAATAAAAATAAACCCTAAAAAGCCTAAACAGCATAATCACTGCACCAACCCGTTCCCTGCAAAATTAATCTAGATATTATTTTCAACTTCGCAATCCACAAAGAACCTAGCTCATACTACGGGTACGAGTTAACTTCATTAAGCGAGAGTTCAGTAAAAAGTCTACCGGTTCGTGCAGTTTACATTTTTAATATTGTTAAGTGCCGCACATAGCGGCGCGTGTGACGCGAGCTTTGGCCAAATTACACACGGTTAGATTTTACACTGTTAAAGACGCTTTTAACTTGTAGGCTGTTAAGGGGAGCAGTAAAGGAGTTTATTTTTACACCATATTCATTAAATCCTGCCCTACTCACAGTTTTTTTTTTGGGTGGGCGCAACATCTTCTACTTTCACTTTCTCCTTTTATTTACTATGTCATCCTTTTGAACATCCCTTTCACTTAATTTCTATTCATTCATACAGACCACTCGACCTCCGAGATCGAGTGGTCTAAACGCCCGCTCGGTCTCAAGGCGTCGCCATCTCGAAAGGTGCTGGGTTCGATCCCCGGTGGGGGCAAATGTTTGTATAATGAATATAGACGTTTGTTCTCGAGTCTTGTATGTTTATATATCATGTATTGCATATTTTCTGAACATTTATATGTATTTATCTATTAAATTTATTTATCCGTCATCTAGCATCCGTAACACAAGCACCATTAGTTGCTTAAAATAGGGTTAGTTGATAGGTGTGAATGTGTGAAGATATTAATTTATTTATTTCATGTAATATGCAGATAGTTATTATTCATATTCGTATTTTTTGTCGTGGAAAATGTTCCATTCCAATATATAGAAATTAGTAGTAATAGTATTTAAGCAAAATTACGTTTTTATCGAAGCGGTAGGCAATGGGTTTTTTTATGATTTCGAACCATATCTGGCCTGCAAGTGTTTGACAGACACTTGCAGGCCAGATTTGGTTCGAAACCATAAACCAACTGTGTTCAAAACACAGACAAACACTGACAAAATAAGTACCTAATGAAGGTTCGTCATTTAATTTCAAGACTCGGGTCATCAAATTAGAGGATTTTACAAATCGAAGATTCCATCTTCAAAAGAAGACTTTTAAAATAAGCCATAATTTCTCCGCTTTAACCTAGCGTCCGGCGTATTAAATAGAACAGTACCTTTGTTTACAACTATACGCGAAACGCGGTATTTTCACGATGAAAAATTTCATAACTTTTTCGGGATTAGCTCATACTTTTAATGGAGTAGCCATTAGCTCGGCTGAAGCTTTCAGTTCTCTGATGCCAGTTTCAGTATAATGCCCCGGTCTGCAGTTACTGTGTCATGAAAATATGGGAATTACAGTTAAGTTTCGTATTTTCATAGCGCTTTTTAGAGAAAGGAATTCCTTTGCTTTAAAATTTTTCCGCGATCCAAACGCTGAAAATTGTGTAACAAATGTCATGATAGAACAAAGGTAAACTAAAACTGAATCTCATATCATTTAATGAACTGGATGAAAACACACAATTGAAAAGGAAATTAAAAGATGCGAAAATAGATAACCCCAAGATATCAATGAACGTGACCCTTGTTAGTATTAACGTTTTTTTTTTCTATTATTCAACGACACCTTGCTTTTTAATTCTAGGAAAAGCAATAGTGAATATAAAAAATGTACCGAATACACTTTCATCAACAAGCCTATAGCTTGAAACTTTGATGAATAATTTTATATGGAAATATGCAGCACGAAAGCAGTGCCGTTTTTATAACCGACTTAAAAAAAAGAGGTACTCAGTTTGACCTGTAAGTATGTTTGTATGCGATTATCTCGTGATTGGCTGAATCGATTTTGATGCAGTTTTCATAAAAGTATTTGTTACACTCAGAAGAAGATTTTAGATATATAATCCATTTCAGTCTCAACCCAACCCCTAAAAACGAACGAAACCGACTTTTGCACCGACTTCAAAAACTAAGAAGCGTATATAAAATGTATTGTGTCCTTTCCAGACTTCTGAAAATGACAGTAAAAACAAAAACTAAATAACTATTAGTTTTTTGAAACTGGCTCGTTTTCTTAAGCCCAAAATACATATATTCTAATATTGGTCAGCGTTCAAAATGTATTTTAGGCTATTTAACTAACTTAATATACAACAGTAAATTTACACTTTATTTTACAACAGACATCTCTTAACTTACATATTTAATTTAAGCACTACATGATATTCGCCAGTATTAGGTAGAAGTAATATAAAATAATACTAACAGCAGGAAAAATTTATGGTACTGTGTACCAAAATCTTTTTCGAATATGATGAAAAAAAAAACATGAATACATCTGTAGTAATTCATCGTAGGCACTTTTGCTTTATATCTTCATTTTTAGGAAAGCTGGAATGAAAAAAAAAAAGTTAGCAATTCAGTAAAACGATGAGCATTAACAGGTGAGATACTCGTATAATGGTAAAAAAAAGATATTAATCATATAGTTGAGAAATGTCTTAATATCCATAAATAAAATCTACCAATAAGTTATCGATAAAAATGTTTTTTATAATTATTGACAGAATATTATGTTTATTAAATGGAATAGTTAAGTTTATGTAAAGAAAAAGTTGTATAATACTTTATTTTTCTTGCAAAAAAAGGGTATTTATAATGACTTTAAATATCTTACTATTCATAAGAAAGCTACCAAAGATTTCGTATTTCGTCAAAACCGGATCATGGCAATTGTCAAAACAGAATACACTGAGCTGGTCAGAACCCTGTCATAGCTCGCAGCTCCTGTCACTTCAAATATGAGTCTTATCTCGACGCTGTAAGATCGGTTTATTTTGCTGAATAGTTTTCGCTCAGTCTACTTGTAGTATACACTGTATACATAATAAGTTTATGAAAATTTTTATTAACATTCATTATTGTCACCATCGTGTTGATTGACGCCAATTAACCAGCCAATCAGTATGCTCATAATTTGAATAGATACCATAACACTAGATATACTCGAATCCAGTAAATAGAATACCTATAATATAAATATAGTATAAATAGTTTCTGTTTCGCCTTAGGAATACTTACTTTGAGTTGAACTTCATTTGTTTGATCTGTGTCTGTTGCTATAACAACTTTGCTTTTACAAGAAACTATATAACGAATTAGCGAGTATCATTTTCGTAAATTAAAGCTAAATATTTCGATTGTAGTTTGCCTTAGGATATTTATTGGCAGTTCAATCGTTTCCATTATTTCTATTATAGACGTAGGATCGTTATTAATATTTATTGGGAAGTAATTATTTGAGCAGCAATAATTTGTTACCGGAAATGCTTAAAATCTAGGAAAAGGATCAATGAAAGATCAAGAATCAATTACTAGGAAATATGTTCTGATAGATTTAAGGTTAAGTAAATTTTTTTATGGCTCTTAAAAACAATAACAATGTGTCATCGAAATATATATAATAAACAATTGCCAGCAGATAAAAAATCTGAGTTGCTGCCAAATCAGTTATTATGCTGACAAATTGGAAATATCTGCTGCCCATAAGTTGCTGACCAATTAGCTATTTTCGCTGACAAATTTTTTTTTTTGCTGACCAAAATTCGAATATTTCGCTGACTGTTTCAATAACACCCATGTTTATTTATGACTATCACATGTAACTATGCCTAGGTACACGGCAACAAGCTCCTTCCCTATTATTAGGGGACCTTAGCAAGCGAAAATTGGGTGTTAAACTCAAATTTTCTTAAATCCGTTCAGTATTTTCTTTTTCGATTTCCCGTCACTCCCGCCGTTTCTGGTGGTCTCTGTCGTATCTCGCAGCCCAATGCAGGAATAGCATAGTTTAAACATAGACAGGCCGGGTAAGCCGTGCGGTGGCGACGACAACCCATAAATTTGAATGGTCAAGTGAGTTCGGACATAGGACAGGGGTGCTGAACCTTAATACGTTTTTGAGATATTTTATTCAATTTTAAAACTGAGAGCTATTTTTTTTGTTGCGGGTAAATACAGGATGTGTAAGTATCTGGTATCAATATAGTATGTTTTTGATTGTTTTGACTGTCGTTATCATGACAATTTACCTTGACTATTTAATATCTAACAGAATAGCATACTTAAACGGTAAAGAAAAATTTGAGTATTTTCTTGCATTTTTGAATATTACTGACTTGTACTCTTATATTTTTATGTCACAATCTCGACTACGTTTAAGTTAAGTAATAAAGATAGAAAATTTATCGATTAAGAAAATCTTTTCTTAAACTTGGTACTCATTTGTCCAGTTACATTGACTACATTCTACAATCGACGTCTCGCGGTTGAAATAATCATTTTATCATTGTTTTTAATTGAGTTAAACAATAAGGAAAACTTTATAAGAAGTGACTAATAAGAGTCTTGACTCTACTTTTATAATAATATCGAAAATGTTGTGTACCCCAACGCCAGTCAAACTGCGAGCTGCGGTTGTGGCCGCTCATTCATCACGATATCATCAAGCTAAATAATAATAGTGATCTGTTTATGAAAGTGACTATTATAATTGTTCTTGTTAAGCTATTGCATAGCTTCTATCGCGGGCCTTGAGCGCGGGGACCGAATCCAGAAATTCCGTAACGAAAAAACCTCACGCTCCCCACTCCGATGCGCAAGGAGATCTGGCTTGAAGGCCGTGCATGTTAAAACCCAAGGTGGTTACCAAAATGAAACACCGTGTCCAAGGCGAATACAAATTTTAATTAACATCGGTTTGACCATATAAGTCTATGAGAGTAAACAATAGTGCGTTTTAAAGGATAGGTGGCGCCATCTAGTGATACAACAAAGAACTAATTTAAACAAAGACGCCACTTTGGTTTTATTTATAAGCTAACTATTACACATTGTTTATTATGAGTTTTGTTATTTTATTAATTAGTTTATTAACATTTATTTTAGATAATTATTTTTATTTTTAATAATAAAAAGGTTGTGCTCCCCAGTGCCAGTCAGACTGCGGCGGCCGGCGCTGCTATATCATGCACAAGTCGATTCACGCCTGGCCAGTATATGCCTACATAAATTGATATCACAAGCCCACAAAGCCTTTGAAATTTAAATATGCGTTATGTTAAGATGGTAATTTATGAGCTTGATAGAAAAAAGTTATTAATCAAAGTATAAAAATAAAAATCAGCAGCTTTAGATTCATATTGAATACAAAGTAACTGGCTCCATGGTTGGACTTTTAACTAATAAAGTTATTTAGAGTTCATGTTCAAATAAAGGAACATGAATTCTTAATTTAAAATTTTCGATACCTCGCGACACGCCGCGGAATGCTGCGGCATGAAGTGTAATGGCATTTCATTCCACGAGTTGCCGCGACGTGTCACTGCAGCCCGCGAGACGGGTGGACTACTTTATGTCAAGGAATAATGCCACGGAATGCCGCTGGATCCCGCAGAATAACCTGCCGTGTTATGCCGTGCCACGCCCTCACTGAGCACCGGTCCTTGTTGACGCAGCACATAGGTAACAAATAGAAACAAAAGACGCCACAAATAGCGTTTCAAACATCGAACACTCGTCCCAACCGATTACGTCACAGCTTTCGTTTTCCATTTGCGAACGGTGCCCATCCCGGTGTATGTAGTGGCATCAAACTCCGAAGAGATGAATGACACGCGGCAGATGCACAAATTGCATAGTCACTCACGGCACAAAGCATAGCGCTACTTGTCATCCATTTTAAAATCTGCGGTAAAGGTGGGTGACTCCGAAAGCGTGGGACTTGAGTTTGAAATGAAAATCGTTCTATTTTTAAATTACGCATTCTCTTTCTGAATTTTACGTTATATTTTTATTTTTAAGTGCCGTCTGTAATAACTTACATAGAATCTATCGATACCGTAAAAAGGACAAAAAATTTGAATTTTACCTTGTTTTGTACAAATTAATATAATTTGTAGGTTTTCTGACAAGTTCCTTTTGTATTGTTATTTCGTTTGTCTTAAATAGTGCGACTAACAGTGAATTAACATCGTTATTAGCCTACATTCTTCATCTCACTGTTGGGTCTAGTCTTTTATAAATGGTTTACCACATGAGGATTAGCTATCACACGCTGGTCCAAGCGAATAGCGAAACATGTCTTCTTCCCAATCTCTCAGCTATCATTGAAGATATCACTGGCCACTCCTTTACCCAACAATCGCCATTCACATAATTCATCTATATTATTACGGGTACGGGATTGGGGTAGGGGAAGCCGCATCCTTAGCGAACAGGGAAGATAGATTGCTAATCTGTATGTTCAGTTTTAACTTGTCTCCAATGATATTATCACTATCTTACTATGCGCTGTTTAACCATTTCTCGTTTATTTGATATCGTAGCACTATGACGTAGGCGCTACACTATCATGTTCACTTTTCGTGACCCATCGCCCCTCAAAGATCTACACAATGATCGGTCCAACGTCTAGCACGTATCCAGCCACTCCTCGCCACCTTTTCCAGAGGGTCTATCCACGTCGATGAGGGCCTACCAATACTGAGCCTCTTGGCTGGCTATCCTGTAGATAATATTATGGGAATATTCCCGAGAGTCATATCTTAAATGGGAATTAAAAATCAGGCAGTTTGTCCCAAGTCCACAGCGTACCGATCAGTCGAGATCCCAGTTATGATTTATGGAATGGTGCAAATGGGTTACGGTGACAGCGGTGCGCGGCCATAATTATGCACATCGCATTTTGACAAATGGAGCCCCGGACTTTTAGGTCCTCGGGTCGTAGTCGGAGCTGTCTGTTCTGTCTTAATTTTAGTTTTACACTTAATTTTAAAGATCAACCATAACTAACATGATAACCAGTTGTTATATCTGTTCATAAAATCAGAAGTCGATGGTGTTACATAGGTGTGACATAGACGCGCCTATTCGCGCAAAATGGCCGCCACAGTTGAAGAGAATTGGTCATGCGCTGCCTGCATCCAACGTCTTCCCAGGACCTTCACCAGATCTTCCGTCTAATTCGTTTACATCGGTTTTTATTCACTATAGTATTTATACCTAACAAGGATGTGGTGGCGTGGTGTGGTGGCTTTTCATTTAAAAACAAAGCTACCTTCTCCATGGTCAGGCCTTTGATGGGTGACCAAAAACTTTATCATCTCGAACTCCTCCGTTAAGCCTTGGTCGCTATTGCAACCGATTCTACCCGCCAACCCGCATTGGGAAAGCGTGATGGTGTTACGGCCCATATTCCTCATGTGCTTTTCCATGAGGAAGGCCTATGCCCACCAGTGGGACGTATATAGGCTAAGGACGGTAGTAGCTGGTGGTGTTAACCATAGAATCAAGATTTTTTCGCTACGCCAAAAGATACAAGCGTGGGAGCGAGAAATCCTGACTAAGTTCAAACCACATGGAGAAAAAGAGAAAGCCAATGAATAACAGATATGTTATGTTTTCGCGAGTAGTAAGAGGCCATAGCGTCCCCGTTTGTTCTACGAGACGAACAAATTTGACTTTTACCAACACAGCGACTTCAACTTTTTTGGTCTTGTCTCCAAGACGCTACTGTGTATCGTGTACACATAGAAATAATATAGTACCTGTACATCGTAAATCTATGTTTACAACCTTTTTAATAATTTTACAACCTCAGTCAGAACGAAACATTTAACAAAAGAACAGCAAACATTCATCTTCACCCCACGTGTTAAATGAAATACAAATTCAGGATTTATATTATAAAAAAGATTCGTGTAAACATCATGATGTACTTACGAGTGTATTGAATGCGTGATGGGGGTGCCGTGAGGGTCCATACAAATGTGTCATTTATCATGCAAGTATGGGCTGCGCACAGTCATCAATCTTCAGAGAAATCTTAATACAATTGTGTTTAAGACCAATGTTGGGAGGGACATATTGATGTTAACTGGTATTTATGGGGTTTTTTAATAGGACATATAACTCATCTAAGGATTTTGACGCACCTTTTCTAGCACATCAACATCACTTTTTGTTTTTGTCTGTGGGTATATCTGTTTGTACGAGCTAACCTCCTCAATGGCTGGACCGATTTCAATGAAATTTTTCATGGTGATCACTTATATCTCTAGTCAACTTCTTAGATGCTTCTAAGAAAATTAAAGGGTTCCCGTGGGATAGTTAAAAGACTATAGTAACCGCGGACGAAGCCGCAGGCAACAGCTCGTATGATATAAAATTATGTAGCACTTCTTTTAAACGAAATATTTTCTGTTATTTTTACAGCAAAAACATATGTAACCTCCACTTTTTTCTAAGCTACTCAAACACAGTTGCTCTCACAAAGAACGTTAGGTGTTATTTTTACCACTCTTTGGTTTTAATCGTTTTAACTTTCTTTTAAACCTGATAAAGCGAGGCATGTAGAAAATTGTTACTTAATTACAATTTGCCGGTACTTTTATGCTTTAGCTTTGGACCAACCACCGGGTAATATAAGCTAACACGCTCCCGTTAGAACAAGCTTTTAGCAAAAATCAGATGCATCCTATTTTGTAAATTTATAAGCGAAACTAAGCTATGATCAAAGTTAGTTTTAGATTTAGTTCTCACGTTAGAATAAAAGTAATTGTGGCCAATAAGATACTTCCGTTTTTTGAATTCGATTGCGTACGCGTGTGATATTTTGAATCAGATGGTATATTTAAGAGTAGTATTGATGTGAGGCAAAGTAGTCCTGATGGCAATGTATCTGTGTCTGCTTTCAACTCGTAGCTGTTTTAACGTGATGTATTATGAATAGAGACTAGATTTTAAACGTCTTTATTGTTGATTAAAGTATAATGAATTTAATTCTATTATACTCATTGTACAATAGTTTCGTAAATTATAAGATGACAATTATTATTCCTGTGACGAGATGGGATGACGATATTCGTAGGTTGGCAGGAGTGGGCTGGATGAGAACAGTCGTTATTCAAGAGTGGTGTCGTGCATTAGGGGAGATCTATTAGGGGATATATTAGGAGAGGTCCAGCAGTGGACGAGCATAGGTTGTTGATGATCTTAACTTACTTTAACACTAGATAAGTAAATATCATAGTCTAAATCCACTCATAAGTCTAATATAAACCCGAATCAATGAGTATCGAGCATCGGTAATCCCTCAATAGCGTCCATAATCCTACAGCAATCAATAGCGAGGTAATTAATCGTAGAACTGATTATGTTGAAGGCTTTAATAATGTGACTTCGTGTAATATCTTGCTCTGCCGCAGACTAATAGGATCTAGCCCGGCTTTTAGCTTCAGCCAGGCTTTTACCAAAAATCGGGTGGCGCCCATGAGTGCTGTTAAATTATTTAGACATGCAAAACATACATCAGACGATGCCTTCTACATACCAATGGGTATAGTTTAAAAAAAACAATGAATTCAAAATCAAAAGGAAACGTTATAGTAAGGCGCAATTATAACAATAATCTGGCATTCTATGAGATTAATAATTCGTGTGTGAATTTATCAAATTAATACATCATCTAATAACACAATACAATAACGGTTAATTAGGACCCGGCCTCAGCATATGCTGCATCAGGGACTGATCCAGCGCTGATACTTAAATTAAAATAGCTATTTTGTTATTTGTCAATTATTAGTATTTATTCATGGTGCGTTGCTAACTCACTTGCAAGTGTTTCGAGCGACGCAGACTAGATGGCGCCCTGCCGCTACTGAACGCGTGACCGTCGTATACCTACCCACATAATTAAATATACTGTGCTGCGCGGTAGCAGGTTTTCTCTATTTCTTTGTTATGAATAGTGTGATAGTAACAAATGCTTGTGATAGTGTTTCTTTTACGCTAGTTATCTGTTATTTTATGAGCATATGACATGAGGACATTGTGTTCTTAAACACTATAAGAACTTTACTCGAGTGTTAGTGAGAATGAGAAGTGTAGTTGAGTCTTCGACTACGTGCTGGACTTACACCGTTGCAGCGCCTTTACAATTGAAGAAGGCGCCTCTTGCTAATCGATTCTTCCTCAATTGTAAATCTCGTATCTATTTCGATATCTAACTCCTCGTTTGAAACAATTTAGTCAATTTTATTTTGGATATCAGTGTATTTATCTTGTAATTTATTAATTGTACTCTCTCGTACCTTACATTCATTTGCAGAGATTTCCGTCATGTATTGCAATGTATCTTGTAGTTTTGTAATTTGTCCTTTTATTGTAGTTCTGCTTTTTTTGAGTTTTTCAATTTTTAATCCTCGTCGCCAGTTTAATAACTTAATTCAGGTAATTAAAATATAGTTCGTGCAATCCATAATATAATTTATTTCATAAACAAGAAATTGTAATACATCATAGATTTGATACGTGAATATAAAAAGTAAAGAGGTTAAATATTTTTTTATTATAGGTATAGAGTCATATGCTTTTTACTCGATATTTAATTCTTATTATACTACATTTGTATTGGATGTTTACTCACCTCATCATACATTTAAATAGATTTAGAAAGACTATGAAACTGATAAAATGATGGGCGCAACGTACGAAGGCCCCCAACGAGAAGAACCACAGGTCACAGGAACACACGATCTAGCGAAGGCTACAAGAAGTCGATGGATGCGGGTGGCGCTGGCCCGGTCGTTGTGGAGGTCATTGGGAGAGGCGTATGTCCAGCAGTGGACATCTAAAGGCTGATGGATGGATGGAGGATTGAAGTATGCAAGCTATACCAGACGTGATTGTATGCACGTTTTTTAAAACTATGAAATTCTTAGAAGCTGCATCCGATTAGTCTGTTTGCAGCATTAAAAATTCTGACAAATCTCTGGTTCAATTATCCTTCGCAAGTCAACAATGCAAGCTGAGCTGCACTGACTGTAAGCCGAACCGCTCCTGCACTGTTAACACTGAGCACTACCCGTCATTGGGAGCTCGTACACTGGTGTAGACTATTCATTTCAATTAGAGTAACTAACAAATATTAATCCTTCATATTTGAGAGTAATCATTGAAACAGGAATAATGAGGAAGAATTAGGACGATGATGAATGAGCCCTAAAGCACATGAGTCGCGAAGGCGTATCGTTTTAGGTATCAGTTGAAACCATTGCTTATGTTTGAGTGAATCGATTGGCGAGTTTAACCTTATGCGCCGTGCGACGAACTTCTTCTTTTTTCACAGGTATCGCCGTGGTTGCCAAGAGGCCTGAACCCTTTTTTATGCCAGTACAGTATAACATTTTGCATCTGTTGTAGACACTACACAATTTAACCTTAGGCCTAAAACGGACTAAAGAGATAGTCCCTGAGGTTTTATCTCCTCGTTTAGTGCTGGGCTACCGCTCTCTAATACAGTTACGAATTACGATCTGTATGAAAATTCATCCTCGTCATAAAACGGCACACTTGAAAAAGTTCCTCTATCCCCAATTTCCATTTTTTTGACAATCTATCGAATGTCTAAACTCAACAAAATTTCACCACTTTTCAATAAGTAATTAAAAAATAAATAATCACCAGTGTACGCCGTCCCAAGTTGCAAATAGCCACAGACTGCTCTGAATTAATGAGCGTAAATCTTCAAGCTTCCTTTAATTAATAAATAATGAGAGTTGTGACTTAAAAGAATGCCAGCAAGGATTCGGTAAGCGGCTGAGACGGAACTGCTGCGGAGATTAAGCGAAGGCTGCCGACCGATTTGTAAAAAGCTTCTTCAACTAGATCCTCTTTTGGGCGATTTTCTTTGTATTTTCTTACTTTGCTCTGAGACAAACCCTATTCAAATTCAAAATGCATATTTAGAGTAGGTATTTAGAGTAGCACATGCTGATGAAAGTCTAAAATATTTTACAAACATCACGAAAGAGAAAGACCAGGAGAACTCGTTCTGGAGAACTGGCAGAAAACCACTTTTTTATAGATGGACTGGCAAATGACTCTATCTCACCTGATGTTAAGCAAGAATGGAGTCCAGAGCTAATGTGATAAAGGGATATCGCATCCCTATCTAGCTAGCCCCATCTAGTCTAGCTTGCATATGCTTTTCATGCCTCTCGAAGGACCAGGGATTATAATAAAGGTGGGACCACATTGACATTAGCCGGCAGTAAATTTCATTTATGGATGGTGCAACAATGAAATGATTGCCGAAATGTCTTAGCGCGCACTGCAATAGTAGTCACTATAAAGCGGTGACTGCGAAGGCTAACACCAGTGGTCCAATGATGGAAAGGAGAAGAAGAACTTTAATAATGGTGTACATTAAATGTTATAAAAAGTACTACTTTACTTTTTTAAAGGACAGTGAACGACTGACAACCTAAGCAGCTAAGCTAAGCAGTAGAAGTGTTCATTTGTGAAGACAGCTTCGACATACAAAACCACAGATAACGATATATTTTACCTAAAATTATATACCTATGGTTGTTTTTACAAAAAAAGATCCTTGGTCACAGATGCTAGCTTAACAAAGAGGTTATTATTTAAAGTTTTTTTGCTAAACACATACATTTTCCCAAAAAAGGAAAAGAACTTTTCTTATTCTGTCCCTCATGTCGCCGCGGACTTCTGGCGCCCGAGGTGATATTCTTACGGAAATTCGCCGAAAAAACTCGCCCCTTCGCTTCCCGTAATTGGAGCTAAAGTGCGTCGGCAAACTTCCTCCACCTATTATCATTGCGTTCATTTAAAATTCGAACAATTCAAATTTCGAAGTCGGTAACTGTAAATGAAATTCGAGAAATGAAATATACGGACCTAAATTTAATCTTGGAGCATATAGTGCCTTAAACTTATCTGACCCGGTGGTCAACTAACACTCAGTTGCACAAAGATTTTTAAGGACGACATTTGTTAATGAGACATTAAAACTTTAAAGTTCATTAAAGTTAAGATTGTCACACAAAATAGTTCTAGCTAAACGTCTCTTTAGCATTGACAGAGTGCTAATGTCGTTTTGTGCAACGTAAAACTACGCTAAGGTTAATGGAGCATTAGAGATAATGCTGACATTAAAATTTAAAGTTCGTTTCTGCAACTGGGTGTAAGTGTCGCCATTATGATTGTATTGTCAACGTCAAATTATGTTATTGATTGAGAGTTGTTTTTCGCGGATAAATTCGAGAACAGCGACCCCGCCACCGGGTCAGATAAGTTTGTGGCACTCTACATCTATAATTTGCTATACACGCGTTCACAAAATGGTATATTGTAATTGAGTATCAAAATAAAAAAAAGATGCAGAATCATAATCATATCAAAATAAAATCTACAAGAATAAGAATAGGTTAGGCGACTACAGACCCCCTCCTCTGTGTCCTCCGTGGTCAAGTGGTCAGTACGCCGGTCTCAAGGCGTCGCCATCTCGAGAGGTTCTGGGTTCGATCCCGGTGGGGGAAATGTTTGTGTGATGAACAGGCATTTGTATAGTATATGTATAGTATATTTTCAGAATACTTATGTGTATTTATCTATTAAATATATTTATCCGTCACACAAGCAGCATTATTTGCTTTGATAGGTGTGAATGTCTGAGGATATTTAATTATTTATTATTTATTTATTTATCACCATATGTGGGCAGTCTGTTAAGTTTTCTAAGTTGAATTAAACTGTAACTTTGATGAAAAAACTGAAAAAAATTTAGTATGGAAAATGCAGAATTCCCCAAAATCTCCATTCAAAACACCAATTTCATAGGTAAGGACCTAATATCTAGCATCTCTCTTTAGGGCGCGTACACATTCGTGCGTTGCGCCCACGTGGCAACGGGCTGTGTTACTAAGCTTAGTGTTTAGAGGACGTCTCAGCTTCGTTAAACATACTGTAAAGACTTTTGAGTCTGTAACGCATTACATACCTAGAGTAATAATCTGAACAATTATCGCTTTGAGTTTAACGGTCGCACTGTGATCTTTTTTGCACTATGAATTTGTCTTCGTTTAATTTTTAATCGTCATCATCAGCCTATATTTGTCCACTGCTGGACAACAGGCCTCCAAGGACCCCAGCGCTCTCCAAGAATATTTTTGTATTGTTATACAAATCCAATATAATATACTGACTAGAATTATTGACATTCTATTCAGAATATGAGATTGAATTAGTTATAACAATAATAAGGATAAAAACAATTCCGAGGAAAATAATAACACTTTATGTTAACATTGGAAATTACCTACTTAGGGCGAATTCGACGAAATTCCGTGTTACGAGAGTTCGTACACCAATAAATGCTTAAATTTCATTGGTTAAACCCGTTGTAAAGACGGAACCCTGCGTACACGGCCAAAAATCGGCCATGTACGCATTTGACAGTATTAGGTACTCTACCAGTGTCGGTAATCGAAATTTGGACGAATTCGCTCTTAGACTAGGTAATTGAGTAGTTAATTAAATTGTTCATCATGCATTAATATTGTCTTTAGTTTAAAATTGTATTACTTTATTCATGTTTTTCATAACGTCACTTTTGAGCTTATCTTTCATTTTAATATTACTTTTATCATCAACAGATAAATAATTCTATAAAAAGTGTTGTGGTATCTACGTGTAACATCCATTACTCGGATTGTATCTTTAATTCCTAAGAACGTTAGAACTTTCGCGGTGATGGAAAGCAGAATTTGCATAGAAAAGCGTTCCATGTAGAAAATAGCAAGCATTTCAGCTAGACACTCGAGTAAAACTAATGTTGGGGCGACTTGACTGATTGATCATTTAAATGTGGGGTTTATTGTACCGCTTGTTGATAAGGGGATCTGTCTGTTATTATAACTGTATATGTAACGTAAAATAGTAATCGAATATAGGGAATATTCGCGGAGGTTGACTCTGGAGTTCAAGGATTTTGATATTTTCTTCTTAATATCATTACAACTCAATTTTTTACCTTCATCTTTCAATGCCATTATCGTATAGGAAAATTATTTATTTGACACTTGTCTATAAGTTGAACAGGTGCTACATATCTTCCTCTTCGATTTTATTGTGCTTGTTCACGCACTAATGGCGAGACATCAATTCCCCAGAATTCCCCAGACGCGTCCGCAGGATTGTACGAAAGTAATCCATGCCCCATTCGTATGGAGTACTGTCTTCTCCTGCCTACATCTACGTCAGAGAGAAGTCACTTATCATCCTCTGCCTCTACTGTCTCATACTTTAAGACCTGCCAAACCAAGCCCTTGACCTAAGTTAGCAGCGAGAGGAATAATACCAGGAATTGCAATTGTGACACCTTAGTAATTCCCTCCTAACAACGCGGTGCAGATAGTTGCCTTTTATAATTTATGACGTATATCAAGTCATAGTACCAAATAAAGATCCCTAGGTAAATATTTTGCGTTTGTTTATTTAATATCATTACTCTAATATCATCACAGCCTTCTTAAAACGGTTTAAATAAACAAAATATTGGGAGACTAATCGCGTATCACGCCAGCTACGGCGAATTTTTCTGGAAAGTGAATTTTCCGGTACATTAAGCTGACCCAGTCGTGTTTTATTTTCAACAGCGTACCAACACGAAATAAACCCATGTTGTTCAGTGCCTCGCTTGAATTATGGATTTTATATTGCACACCTTGATTGAACCACTTTAGACCACTTGACATAAACGTTGTTGGGTAGTAAAAGTTACTACCGATTAGTTTTAGGGCTTGTAAGTCGTTCTGGAAAGTATATAAATATTGGGTCCATACCTATGAAATTGATGTTTTTATTCTGTCTTAGCAATTTGTCCGTAACTATTAAGTTTCAGAAAATTCTTATAAAATAATTGCCTCTTCTAAAAATAGACCATATATTTGAGCTCGTATTATTTAATTTGATATTTTTTTGTATGTTTAATTGTGTTAAAATTAGACACTAAGACAATTATTTTTAACTGCCTCCCGAATACATCATTTGATTTGCATTAACATAAAAACGATGAATAATTTTTATAAAGCGTGTTCACACACATATTGCTAAAGCTTGTCTAATGATACATGCCAAATATTATTATCTCTGAATTTGTCGTTGTGAAGAAAAGTGATAAAATGTTAGTATGTAAAATGCAGCCATCCCCAAAATCTCCATACAAAACACCAATTTCATAGGTAAGGACCTAATAGTAGGTTACGAGTAATTTGGCTATTAATTGCTGACTTTCTAATATAAAGCAAGCGAACACAAAATTGTAAGCTTTATAATATCAAAATTATATATGACTGTCCTAGAGATGTCTGGAGTATAGTAAATATTTACACAACATGTCTTCTTCTTCCATTCTCATCTATCACTCATCAGCTCAGTATCCACTTCTTTTATATATCACTTCACGCATTCAATCCATCGCTTCTTTGGTGTTCCTCTCACTCTACGTCCGTCTTCATTCATGCTCAGCGTCCTTCTTGTATTGTGACATTCATCCCTTCTCATCACATGTCCGTACCACGTTAACTGGCGCTACTTTCAAACTTCCTCTAATATCCTCTATATTCCTTCTCTATATCTCTTCTTCCTTACTAAAAGGCACGCATCATTTATAAATTTCTAGCAACTCAAATACTAGATTCATAAATGTAATAAAAAGTTGTTTTATTGTAAGGTAGCTTGGAGAGTCAAGTCGTAAGATAAGAGCATAAAAAGGAAAACTTAATAGAACAACAAGCAAATACAAATAATGTTTAAGTGAAATTTACTTAACAAAAATTATATTAGCACGAATACAAATTTGAAAGTTAAAAACTTTTACAGAAACAATATTTCATTTACGTGTATTTATTTATATTACACTTTATCAAAATCTCGTTTACGTTTAAAGAAACTATTGTATAATAATATCATTTTCATAAACGACATCAATTTTCCTAATAACAATATCAGTTATGTACTTTAGACGTAAATATCTACAATACAAGTCTCTTTAAATCTCGCCGTCCGTCGTCCTCAGCCTATTTACGTCCCACTGCAGTATGGGCCGTAACACCACCACGCTGGGTGGACCCACACAATGCGGGTTGGTGTGTTACAATAGCAACCGTGACCAATGGCTTAAAATGCCTTCCGAAGCCCGAAGGAGTTCGAGATCACAATGTTTTGGTCACCCATCCACGGCGTGACCATGGCGGAGGATGCTTTGTTTCTGATATCGAATGCCAGAAGATACTTACCACTACGCCACCGAACTCCTCATACCCTTTGAATATCACGCCGCGTTAATATCATAGAGCGTTTGTGTTGGACCAAAATAAACATAGACATCATAAATTCTATGCGACACGTCGTCACCCTCGTTCTGCCCAAAATTAGTGTGTAACCAGGCGTCGAACTCGACAAAAAACTATTGTGCCGCTTCAGGCCTCTTAGCGAAGGCTTTCGCTTGCGACAATCTCACCGAGTAGCAACCTTTGTGGTGCAAGTTGTAGACGAAGAGCACTGAATAATTCTGATATATATAATACTGATATTGTTTTTGTGTTTTTAAGATTATTTTAATAAAATACTCAACAGCAAATATAAGTACTTAAATCTATTGATGCACCTCAGATGGTATAACCTCAATTTTAGTTTTTTTTCTATATTATATATTTTTGAGAATAATAATAATAATATATAAAAATAGAATAGAATAGAGAATATATTTTTACTGTTCATTAATTAAGCAACCTACCTATGGTTAACCTATTATTGTAAAAGCATTAAGCAATAAGCAAACTTGTTCAGTGTATCTAACTTTAATGTGCTGTAATTTGATGTGGTAACCCTTTATTAAATAAATAAATAAACAGAATATAACAGTTAATATATTCAATGCTACTTCCTACCAAAAGACGGAAAAGGATGACACTAATCAATCAATCAATTAAATTAGTCGAGAAATGCTTACTGCTTGATAAAGCTAAATATAATAAACCTCCTTTATAGACCCCCGCAACTGCTGCTGGTCACATCCAGCGATATCTTTACCAGATTGTCAATCCACCTGGAAATTAAATGACCACTAAACTTTGGCACTGACATCTTGCATAAAGTATTTTTTAAGTCATCGGCATCTGCTGTTAAAAGATTTTCTAAAATTCATGTCCTAAGAGGATTAAACAAACCCTTTCGATATAGACGAACAAGACTAATGAGACATTTTTACAAAAACTGACCTAAGTGGAAATCCTGTCGCCATGCTCAAGGCCCAGGGTGAGGCAAGCAATAATCACATGAACTGTACTAAACGTTTATTAAAGTGGTACAGGCCGTATGGATCGATCTCAACAGCTCGTTTGCAATAGTAAAATAAAAACAGAAAAACGCTAAAAGCCCCTAACTTAAAACGTTAAGTATTCAGTCCACGCGTTCATAACAGCTGAAAATATTCCGGTCACAGTATTGGCGGAGTGCGGCCGACACCGATAGCGTCGCGGCTCCGTTTGTCAGCTCTAGATTATGTTCCGGGTTTCTGATGGCTTGGATTCCGTACATTGAAAGGGGAAAATAGGATTCCTTTTAATACGTCATTGCGATTTTGAGATCCTGGTTTTTGGGTTTTGGTTACACTTGATAGAGATTTCTCACACAAAACTTTGTATTGGCAGTTGACATAATTCCCTAGCTACCTTCGTTTCGTACCTGCTTGCCAACAGGTTGTGCTGAGTCATTTGCTAAACTTTTTTTGATATAACAACTATCTGTGTGTGGTTAGCTGTATACCAATGTAAGGTGGTTTCATAGGTACGCAGACCGCCAGCGCCAGCCGTGTTTAAAATTAGAAACACGGAGCTGCTAACATCGATTCTATCAAAATCTCGCTGGCGCTGTTGGCGAGCGGACTTTTCTGCGCTTTACACTTTTAAAAATAAAAAATAAAATGGACAACATGATCATTTTTTTTAATAGATTGACTTTATATCATTTAATATTTAATTAAAAATAATAATTTGACATACAAAGATAATGAGCCAACATTAATTTATTACAGTGCATAAAATCGCATGTCCGACTCAACATCTTTTACGTAATCGGTAAACTTCACCTACGTTACATCCCTATTTGATGTTAAATTTAAAACTTTAGTCGGACTTTTCTGCACTGTCAGTCCTTCTACGAAATATACCTTCGTAACTTCTCAGCTATGATCCTCCCAAAACCTTAGTGAATATTTTCAGTAATTCATTTCGTAACGCAGTCGTCGCGCGTTCACCTCGCTCCAATGACCGCGTCGAACACGTGTCGCCTTCGTCTCGTCTCGCCATGTGTGACGTGACAACTGACTCCAGAAATATGAAGCCGAGCAGTCATGCTTAATGATTTGATGCCATGCAGGATTTTTAGACAGAATACTCCTTTATTGTTATTTTCAGAGGTCCAAGTCGAATTATCTATTTTGTAGTGTCGACCTTTCCGCATGTACAAAGAATATATCTAAAAAATAATATAAGAATATCTGCAAAAGATTGATGTTCTGTAATTGAACAGAACATCAATCTTTTGCAATCAAAATGTAACGACGCTTTTATTTATAAAATTAATAAAAGCTTGTTTTTTTAAAAATTATTTTAATAATAAAATATTGTTAAAAGACCATTTCATAGCGCTACTTCAAATAGACATCAAAATTTTAAGTAATTGAAAAGTGGTTGATCTGCAACAAGATCATAGGTAAATACCAACTGACTGTCGTTACTTTTGCTCATAATATGCTGTAGATAAAAAAGTTTTGAAGAAAGTATTAAAGCACCTGAGTATCTAGAATAGTAATGTGAATACATACATACCAATGCATCTTAAAGGACTTTATTTGTATTCAGTTAAAGTTGTGTTTTCATAAAAACTTATTATAATTAACAAACTCTCAACCAACTAGAGACTTGACGCAAGCGTGCTTAAGACACGAATTAAATTTACCAATATTTAAGTACATACTCCTAACTCTTACCTCGCTGTATTTAGAGCTCATATTGCAATAGCAAACTTGCCAAAACTCTACTTATTAGAACATTATAACTTCGGTCTTCATACCGTCTTCGTTCGTAGGTACGTCAAACTGCAATTGGAGCTATATTGTACTAGATAATATAATTTAACTTCCATGGAATGAATGAAATATGCTGTTCAAACACTTATTTCTATGAAGTTAGAGTATTAGATTATTTGGGTGGTTATTGATCTTGAAGAGGGGATCTTGAGTATATCAGGGGATGCCTGAAAGTTGCTCCAGTGATAGAGAAGTTGAGAGAAAAGCGGCTGTCGTAGTGTGGACATGTTTTGAGGAGGGAGAATGAGCATGTAACGAGAAGAGTTATGAATATGAGAGTGGATGGTAATGCAGGGAGAGGAAGACCAAAGAAGACATGGATAGATTGTGTGAATGAGGACATGGCTAGAATGGGAGTGAATGTTGATATGGCGTGTGATAGGGGAGAGTGGAGGAGAAAGACTCGTTGCGCCGACCCCAAATGAAATTGGGAAAAGGGCAGGATAATGATGATTGATCTTGAAGAGGACCTGGGTCCTAAATTCAGTGGGGGCAGATGTTTATTTGATGAATCATAAAAATCGCATCAGCTTGTTGTTGCCCACTGTAGGGAATACAATTCCTCTCTGTTGTGCCAATCCCATCAACCTTATGAGCCTTAATATAACACCCCCTTGGGGAATAATCGTGATGTTAAGAGCAAGACGGATCATTAAGGAAGTTGTTGAGGAAAGCCTTTATCTAGCAATGGATGTGTCCGTGCTCGAGAACTATTTTTTTTGCTATACACAGGCTAATATTGATGATTGGTTGGTAATATCAATTACAACAGCAGCCAGAACTCCTAAAAAACTCGGTCACCCATCCAAAAACCAACCACCGCAAACGTTGCTTGACTTTCAATATCGAAGTGTTCAGCTACGCCACCACATCGTTATTGGATACACACGGGCATTATCATGCAAATAGTGTTCTCCTAGCTCTACAGCTAACCAGAAAATTCAATCAACAATATTTGGGCATCCTTTGTGCCCTAGAGTTTGGGCCTCGGGTTCGATCACATGCGGCAATTAGACTGACGTGTTTACTTGATTTACAAAGCGTTGGTGTGTTCAGAATGTTAGTTCTGGTTTGGATTTGATTTTAATTTGCGTAATGTTATTACATTGTGTTGTTAGTTCTACTCTACTTATTTAATTACTGTAGAACTTTTAATGATATTATTTATTCAAAGAAGGCAGCGGTAGCCGATTTGGGATGGACGGGGCACTACTCGTTCGAGAGGCCGCGGGAAATGCGAGTTCGATCCCACCGCTTGTTTCACTGAGTTTGAATAAAACTTATGTTAAGTTCATTGTGAATATTGTGAACATATCTGGCGAAATGTGGGTGGAAACCTCTGCCTACCCCTTCGGGGAAAAGGCATAATGGTATGTATTATTTATTATTAATATTAAACAATGACATGAAAACTATTGTTCCATCAGCACAACCGCACAACCAGAAGATATTACTTGCAAGAACAACTGGCACTAACGGTTTTAAGCGCCTTCTGAGACATGGAGGAGTTCGAGATCACAAAGATGTCATCGACACCAATTATTTTATAACAATTATAAATGAAAGTCCTTAGTGAAGACTTTTGGACGGACTTGTGGACGTGTGGACGACTCCGTACTCATGATCTAAATGAAGTAAGTGAATCTTGACAATATTTCGCTTTTATCACACTTTTATACACAAATGTAAAGGCCTATTTCCCATTGCGTTTGTGAATCTATGCCCATGTATTCTCCTATATCTCTATACCGTAATCAATCGGATGACATATTGTGTTAGTATCTCGATTGATCCGAGGAAACCTGAATAAAATTCCGTCAATCAAATGGTTTTGCGATTCGGACGGTGACATAAAACATTCCGTTCCACTGTCATTGCGCCACAAAGTAAGGGAGGGGGCGTTTCAGGATTATTTTCGGTTATGAATTTTTTTATTTTATTATTAACGTCTTTAGAGCGCACATAAAAGTTTATTGTACTTCTTGGTTCTTGAGGTGGCTTTCTAAATTAATTCCTACAAACTTAAACAGGGTTTACCTCTTGTTACATCGCGACTCAAATACATTGAATAACAGTACGAGAGCTAATACATTGCCACGAGTCCGCGAGAAAAAACAATAAGACCATCTAGTTTTTTTCTGGATCGCAACCTCACTGTGCACGTCTCAGTGTAAGTCTTGCCAATACATAATTATAATTAAATAAGGCGTATTGGGTACTGGATCTGTGATTGTGAAGGTGATGAGCTAGCCACTTGTTACTACTACTCTTTCACGATTTATCATCTGACCAAACCCAATTTTTGTATGGCTAAATGTGGTCTTAAGAAACACAGTGCTCCTTGGACTCTGCTTACCCCTTCGGGGATTACAGGCGTGATTGTATGTTTGTATTATTAAATAAAATATGTAAATATGTTGCCTACATACGAGTACATAATGAAGGTAAAGGTGCAGGGTTTTTAGAGGTCTTCTAAAAATCTTACACCCGCTTTCGCTCATGCCTCGTCCTCTGCTACGCAGCCCGCGTGACGTCAGAGCGTACGACAGCCGCGCATAACGAATGTCCAAACACTGAATAGCTGATGGACAATTTGCATACGTGAATCGCTTTATACTAGGGTCTACACGCTCAAGCATTTAGAAGGATATTAAATAAACTGTTTACGAGTAACTATATTTTCGTCGTCGTCTCCAAGCTGTATGGCAAAACATACGAGAAGTTTGGACTGTACCTCCACCACACCAATCAATGAATGAAAAAGTAATAAATAAAAACGTTACGGAACAAACGTCTTAGTACGAGTAGCCTTCTGAAGCAAGAAGAAACTTTAGCTAATAATGTTTTGGTCGACCAAGGAGAGATCATGGCGAAAATAGCTTTGTTTACGAAGATAACAACAGTTCAACTGTAAAAGCATATGAACCACCAAACACTAGCCAAGTTAAAGAAGGGGCTTCTTGAACCTGTTCCACTCTGTAGCAGGCCCCTTAACAATACGTCTCACGGTCTATACTTCATCCAAATCCGATGACGAATAAATGTAAACAAACCAAGTTTAGGGTCATCACAACTTAGTTTACGAAAAAATAGCTAAATCTTGTATTTCCGACCCGATTACTGCACATAATTTCACAATTGTTTCTATAATAATTATTTCTCTACCATATATCACCAGAAACACCCACAAAACCTCAATACTTTTGAAATAAAATAAGAAATGAAGATAAAATCTAAATTATTTTTACCTCACAGCCCTATAAGAACACAACCTTGACAAAATTCAGATCTCGTAAACATTTTTGCACTTTTAAACTAATCTTCGAATTGCAATTCACACTAACTTTCCCTCGTGTTCCTATACCGTAAGTACTTTTAAAATCAGTTGCGTATTCATTTTTTATTTTTACCCGACCACGAACGAAAGTACTACGTTTCGTTTTATGCTATAACGCGACACCATTATTTTTTTTAAACTTTTTCTTGCGATATTTTAGAAGCAATTATAATTAATGCTAATGAATTAAATTCATAAACAGTTACTTAATTCAAATTAAATTGCTTTATTTCTATTTTCTTATAATACAGTAAGATAGTAAATATTTTTTTTAATGTGCCTGATAGAAAAAGGTTATTAACATATGCCTGTCAGTGATTGCTAGGCAACGCTTTGTTATTAAACATTCGTCATCGGATTTGAATGAAGTATAGGATCTTAATCGAGAAAATTCATTCGCAGTTTACCTAGTATTGTGCCCTTTGAACTATTTCAGTGATCTCTTTTTTGCGGATCTCTATTGCATTTTGTACCTTAAGTCTTTTAAGGCCCATTGTAAACAGCCAGGTTTTTTTATTATTTATGAAGTACATTTATCGTCTGCAGAAGGTCCTTTATCATTGTCACCCTACTTGAGTGGACGTTAGTACGATTTCATTGATTAATATGTCCTCCGTTTCAATGCTCACAAAATAACAACACTCCGATACTACACATACTATTTGCATATTTCCATTACACTTATACGAAGTTTGGGGATTTTGCGAACTCTTTAGCCAGCGCTACGAGCATAGAACTTTCGATAAGTTAAATTTAAGGTCTTACATCGACAATTGTCGAAATATTCGATAAATTTGACAGATAACTCTAGGAGTGAAAAGGATAAATATGGCGACTGTCGAAGTTCTATGCTCATACTGCTGCTTCGATTCGCTTATTTATATATAACTAGCTGTTGCCCGCGACTTCGTCCGTGGTTACTGTGGTTTTTTAACTACCCCACGGAAAAATTTAAACTTTCTGGAATAAAAAGTATCTTAGATGTTGACTAGGGATATTTAAGCTATCACCATGCAAAATTTCATTAAAATCGGTCCAGTCATTTCAGAGATTAGCCCGTACAAACAAACAGAAACAAAAAAATAAAAATAATTTTTTTTCCCCCCTTTTTACATCCCCCCACTTGGTTTTAAATTTTTTTTATCTATGTACGGACATTCGTCCTCTACAGTTTTATTATATGTGTAGATTCAACAGCTTTTCCCTTTCTTCATAGTTTTATGAATTTAGCCAGTACGTATATTAAGATTCAATATTTGTTTGAGGTAAATAGTTAGTATTTTATTTAGAGCATTATAAACAAATGATGATCGAGCACTATATCGACGCTTAGCAAAAAAATTATGAAAAAGGCTATAAAGGGATACATATTGCTTACGTCTTCTCTAAGGAGTTTAAATGTCAAAGAAAACACAAAAGAACTGTAAAGTATTTAGGTAAACTTATTTATAATGTGAATATAAGCAGACTGTACTGTACTCGTTGAAATTATGTTAGAACTAACGAATTGGCAACTTTAATCTTAAATGATGATGTATCACATCATTTAACAAAAAAATAGCCGAGATCTTATTAATGTTTGGAATCAATCTTAGACATCGTTAAGATGTCGGTTTCTTACACAAATTAAATAAAGATAAAAAAAATATGCTATAAATTATTTTATGTCTTCCAATGTTCGTGCAAAAACAAAAAATATTAAAAATCTGTCTTGTTGCCTTAGGTTCTCTATTTATAAATTTTATAGCAAATGTTATACAAAAAGACGCATTTGGACTCGCAACCATATTTCTGCGAGCCGTAATAGGCGATCATTCATGTGAATGAATGACCTTCGTCAACACGGCGACCATCAGTTTTGTTTTCTTGGGACTGACACGGACCATTTAGAAAGAGCAATTATTTATGTCCCCATTAAATATATAAATTGTTATTTACTGCTTTTTATTCAACATAGGTATGTTGAATAAAAAATATTAATCTTCTCCCTGGGTTAGTGAAAGAAAGAAAATATTTATTTTGAGAAGAGAAATAATTTATTTGCTAAAATATTGTGTGGTTACATAAAGTTTTTGTGAATACATTTATAAAATAGTGGTTCATTTTTTTCCACTGAGTGCCCCAAATAATAGCAATATCATCCTTAGTTAATTTTGCCAACTTAAGAAGTAATTCTTACACTAAAAGACAGATGATCTGAGTAAGTGGTTACAGTTTAATATACATGACTGTATTACGTGCAAGTCTTACATCTATTTGCAAGGCCTACAAAGATCACAGCTTTATTTGTAATGCAAGATGCCTAGTCACATAAGACTCTCTCTTTTAAACGACAAGATGTCACCTAGAAGACATACTTTGTCCCACATGTCCTTATCTTATCACTTGTTTGGTCCCCCCACCCGTGACCCAGTTCGTCCGGTCAGTCCGAGTAATATCCGGTCAGTGAGCGACCGGGTGGCTACGGAAATTTCATCAAATCTCACTCGCGTTAACTTATCGAGAATTAAGAAAGCATGCCGTGAACACCACTTCGTTGACGACGAATGATGAATTTCTCGTTAATTTTATCGAAGATGAAAAAGTTTTTCTCACAAACATGACACGGGGAAATTATATTGGTTTAAAGCACGCACGGAACAGGTTTGTAGCTATGTTTAAAGAATAAAATTTTCGTCCATGTAGGGACGATATAGCGTACTAACCACATCACTACGAGCTCTGTGGCGTAGTGGTTAGTACGCTTTGGCTTTCGATATCGAAAACAAAGCTACCTTCGTCATGGTCAGGCCTTATATGGGTGACCAAAACTTTGTGATCTCGAACTCCTCCGTGCTTCGGAAGGCACGTTAAGCCGTTGGTCGCTATTGAAACTGTTTCTATAATTAAATATCTCTTACAACAATCAAAAGGTCCACATTTACAAATTTTGATATTTTAGTTGAAGTTAATAATAAATTTTCTTTGTAAGCCGTTTTCCGCAAAATCAAATAACATATATAGCAAAATAAATGTATTCCGTTACATATACATTATGGATAAAAAAATCATTTTATCGTACAATATGAAACATGAGTGGTCACTTCCTAAAGTGGTCATAATTCTTATTCGGTCGAAATTATAGTTTCCCGATTATATTTTGTTATTTACTACTTTGTACATAATAATAACAATGAAAGAGCAATAAAAAAGGCGCGTTATTTTTACGTGTTTTTATTTAGCAGGTCGTAAAAAATCAGTGGCATTTGAAAATACAAGATGGAGTGCCTTGAGCGTATTAGTTTCGATATTATAACCAAACCATCTTTTTGCATGGTTGGACCAAGGATGGGTAATCAAAACATTGAGATCTGAAAGTGTTCCGTGCTTTGGAAGATAATGACACGTCTTTGTTACATATTGTGCTGACTCGTAATGTGGGATGTTGCCAGTCGCTTTTTAATTGATTTGTTTTTATCTTAATTGCTTAGCGAATTTCAACATCGTTCATTGTTTCAAGTGCTCATATATTCTTCCTGATTATAATGCTAAAAATCTATGTTCATAATATCTATGTTCACCCATTTGATTGTACTAGCCTAACATTTATAAAAAACAAGAATTGTAAAAAATGTGAAAAAAAGAGCAACCCTCGAGTTTCTGGCTCGCTCTTCTCGGGGATGTCTGCGTTCCGAGCGAGTGGTAGATTCACTAATTTATAAATTGACGTTTTTAAGTGTTTGTATATCAAGCCTATAAAATAAAGATATTTTTGATTTGATTGATTGATTAATCATTTCACCAATAGGGCAAGCGAGATGATATGACGGGGGTTTTGGTCTACACTCATCCAGTGTTTCTCAACAAGGATGGGTTAGCTACGGCTATGTAGATACGAGTATTTGATTATTTGAACGTCGTAATATAACTATCTACTGTTGGGTAAATCATTTACTCTAAAAATTCTCTTCTCGAACTATAGCACTCTGCTAGATTTCTATAAAAATATTTGATTGCGGAACCCTGCTGAAGACAAAACACTTTTGTTTGACTGTAGAAACCCGGAGTTCGGCGGTAGACATAAAAAATGTGAAGCAATTTCACTCGCCGCCGACTGTCATGAATATTAACCATTTTGCGGCATCCTCATAGAATACGCTTATTAAAATTCACGCAGAGGCGTCGCGGGCGCAGTAGTAATTTAGACAAACTTTGCGAAAACAAGAAACTACCTTAACAATCGATTTGCTTTTGATCTGATTGGCGAAGATTAAAAAAGGATGTGAGGAACTACGAACTTTTTTCAAATCTTGAAATTACATACATTCTTCCGTCTGTTTATTTTTGTCGCTGAATTAATAGCTATTCAGGAGAACTCAAACTCTATTTTTGGTTGCATGTCCTGTATAATATTTTCATAAGAAAATCTTGCTGTAGTGCCCCACAAAGATATCATAATACTGCGGATCACCGGCAGTCCCACGCGTACTCATTGTCACAGATGGCTTTTGCTCACTTCAGGTTCTTGGCCAACGAATCCAAGAAAATCTAAGAACTGCCACTTCTGCACCACTTAATCTTTACAAGCAATGAATACTCAACAGAGGCGGCGTCGATTGCGCGCGTACCTTTACGGCCATATTTCAGCGGCAACCGCCAACCAGCGGATTACGTGCAATTTTCTTTGATGTCAACTGTTGAACGATGACGACAGGCCACGGGAGGGAATGGTAAGGACAACATAGGGAAAGAGGCCGGAAATTATTTGTTATGCAATTGATTGTAACAGCGTTAAGGAAAACAACGCCTTATCTCGTTCAAGGTGGGGTCGCCATAATACAGCATCCTCTGTAACATTGCATTTTTTTATATTTAAATTGAAAAAAATAATTAATTTCAAAAAATAAAAAATTTAGTATGTTTATATGTATTTTTCTCCATAGGTCAAATAGTATGTCAATAAAATAAATACAAATCAATCAGCAATTTCATTAAATATACCCTATATAAACCTTAATATATATAAAGAAGTAAAAAGATGTATCGTTTTGTCCGTTACTTAGGTGTAAAATTATTCAGGAAAGCCGTAATCGAATTTGATCAGGAGGACAATAAGCACTCAAAACACAAAACGAAAATATTGCAGCTCAAATTTTAAATGCACCAGATCTAGAGATGAGTGGTTATCTCAAGCAAGATCAAACGGTAGAGATTTTCACTCAAGAAAACAAAATTCTCCATCAAACATCTCAACGGCGTGACCAGCGCTGCTTGCATTCAGCGATTCCTGCGACCTTCTAGCCTTTTTTCTGTAGACCTAGCACGGGCCGGAGAGAAATATTCCTTGCAGACAAAATTACTCATTGCGTCTCGCTTCCGCGCGAACAAAGAAACGAGAGGCAATGAACATTATGGTCTCTGGGGACTTTTTCTCTTCGCCCCGTGCTAGGCCTTCTGGCTGGGTATGCAGATCAGATCTCCGCTTGCTATGACCTTGGCACACATCATTCGCTTCTACTCTCATTACGAGCCGTTCGGCTTATGGTGGATATGAGCTGCGTATACAACAACAAAAGTATTTAAACTCCAGCTCTTGCCTTTTCTCTAGTCTAAAACCAAATCCTAAGATTTATAAGAGTCTGAACAGCAAAGGTCCATAAGTTTAACCCTACTTCCGAACTAATCACCTAAAAGCCCAGCCCGACGATAAACAAACCGAGCCTCACCCAATATATTTGCACGTCGGACATCTTACGGGCGTTAATTTTTAATGCGCTCTCTGCAGGTCCGCTCGCCTCTAGGGATGGTACGTATTTACGCGACCAGGTTTTAAAACCTGGTATTCACCTCCAAGTACGCGCACCAGGTACGAGTCTGAAATACTTGCAAGTCTTGAAAGTATTTTACTTGATCGCGCCTTCCGGGCTCGCGGGTCAACGCACCTCGCCATGAACAAGGGGCCGTTATTAAAAAATAGGCCTTAGTATAATAGAAATAATAATTAGGCCTTATTTCCAGCAATTAGAGTCTGTTATTCTCGGACAACAAGTTGCATTGATTTTTGCATGTTATTGGCTAACCCCGTGGCCGAAAGGATTTTGCGCCGCGGTCACATCTAGTAATTTCGGGTTCAAATCTTGGTTCAGCTGAAACTTTGTATGATGAATACAGACATTTTATCTTGTTTTTGTTTATCCTATAATTATTATGATTTATTTGTCATCTTGTACCAATCAAAAACACAAATTATGAAATTATATTATAGTAAAGGTACATGCAATATGAAGTTAATAATTATAATTCAATAAACAAGAAGTAAATTTTTAATTAACTATTGATATTACATATTGCCAATTATATGTTTTTTAAATTCATTTTAATATTAGCAAATTATGTATTATTCATAATAAACTGAAAACATATTGTTCGAGAAAAAATGCTTAATCAAAAAACATTCGTCTACACTTGGGATCGAACCCTGAATCTCTGAAGATTAGGGAGACGTCGTCGTAGTCGACGACGCACTTACGCACCCTGCGAGCCAAGTCTTTTATTGAAGTATTTTATACTTGTGTGCAATGCACGCCATAATACTTGCTGGTATTTTTCGGACGCACACGGCGCGGCCGCGTCGCGCCCCGTTCGCCCTGCGAGTCCAAAAACCAGGTATTTTGTACTTGTTAAAGGAGCTTCACGCCATAATACTCCTAATGTTGAAAGCAACACGAACGAATTATCCATGAAAGTATTTTCATTCTGGTATTTTATTAGAAATTCGTTCTCCCGCTAATATAGTTAGGGTCTATTATTTTATTAGCAAAAAAAACTAGAATGGCTTGCGAGTTTCAGATTAACATACAAAGTTTTCTACGACTTCGAATAGTGTTTAATACTTATATTAGCTTATTTTATTGTATTGTAGACTATGATTTGATTTTTATTACGTAATTGTATTGTTGATATAGACTTGTGTAGCCCTAACTAGTAGATTTACTTTTGTTTTTGTCTAAAATACTTTTAATTAATTATATCAAATTCTAAAAACAGTTCAAATTAAGATTTTTTTATTGTATTACCTACATTAATTACAAGTAAGTAGGTGACGTCATCTTCAAGAATATCTTAGTATGTACTTACTAAGGAGAACTTGTACCTATACGCCGGGAGGTTTCAGGGCGTCACCGTCCCCTCTAAAGGTTCAATTCCCGGTAGGGCCAAAAACTTTGTGTGATTAAGACAGTAATTTTTTTCTTTTTGTGTGTACTTTAACTGTTTTGTGCACATATGTGAATGTTGTGTTATTTTTGCATTAATTAATAAATTAAAGAATGAACTAACTTAACTTTTAGACAGTGGTCGGTAGGTATGTACATACATAGGCTTTGTGCGTTCGTTTGTCCCGTGTTTGTCCCACTCCGCCCGTTGCGTCATAATTACCAATATACATATTTCGTATGTACCTACTTTACTCTTCTAATATGTACCTCTTAGGTTTAGGTTTTTTTTTCGCTAAAACCTACCTATTCTTTTATATACAATTAGGCTAATAAAGACAATATAGAAGAATTACAAAACAATGTCAAATAATCTGCTCGAATCGAAACCGTAACAAGTTTTTAATGTAATCCTTAAAGTCTATAAACCAAGGTTTATATTATTTTACTATAAATAATATGTCTCCGCTCGATCGTTTCGTGAAATTGCACTGTCCTTGACCCCTGATTACTAAAATCAAGATGCTTGAACACATTTCACGCCTTTTTTTAAGTATACCTAATTCTCATCGGTTAGTTTTTCTTTCCCTAGAAGTAACGGGTTCGATTCCTGGTGTGGCAAAATTTTTGTGTTATGAATTCAGGTATTTTTTCTTCTTTTTGTATGTACTATAATTATTATGCATGTTTTTTAATCAGAACACAAAATATTGATAATTTTAGATTTTTTTTCATTTGAGTTTCTAATTATCTATACATCAATATAATTATTACAAATCATTCAACAAAAAGTAAAATTTTAATTACCTCGAAAAAGTAAAATTTTAATTATTTTATCGATACCGATCTAATTTTTGCAAAACCCCAAAACATCGGACGTATTCATATTCTAAAACTATATTTTAAATAGAAAACATAATAAAAAAATTATTTGAAAAAAGACTGGAGAAAATGCTTATATTCATACATTTGTTCTCCCGGAATCGATCCCGGAATCTCGAAAGCGCGAGTAGCGCGCGACTGCGAGTCGGGCGCCGAAAAACCAGGTATTTATACTTGTTGCAGGAGCTTCACGCCATAATAGTCATAATTGTGAAGGCTATATGGACTAATTATCTATGAAAGTATTTTTTATTCTGGTATTTCATTAGGAATTCGGTCTTACCCCGATATGATTAGAGTCCATTATTTTATTGGCAAAAAAAAAACTTTAATGGCTTGCTGGTATTTTACGTACGCACGGCGCCACGCGCCCCGTTCGCCCTGCAAGACGAAAAACCAGGTATTTACTTGTTGCAGGAGCTTCACGCCATAATAGTCATAATTGTGAAGGCTATATGGACTAATTATCTATTAAAGTATTTGTTATTCTGGTATTTCATTTGAAATTCGTTCTTACCACGATATAGTTAGGGTATGTTATTTTATTAGCAAAAAAACTTGCATGGCTTGCTTGCTGGTATTTCGGATGGGATTTGGATTTATTTATTTATTGTGGATTTGTACGACTTCGATAAATTTTATAGTGTTTAGTAATAAATAATAATTGTTTTTAATAACATATTTTGAATATTGTTTGTTAATTGTTGTAATTTTTATTTTCATTTATTTTACAAAAGGTACGATTTATAATTTTATTGTTGATGTGGAGCTATTAATTATCAATGCAATGATTTACCTACAATTTATTTTTATTGTCTAAAATATATGTAAATATATTTTACTCACATTTTTTCAAAAAAACTTTATTTAATTTTATCAAAGTCTAAAAAGTATTAAATAAGTAATTTTTTTGAATTAGTTCGTTGATGTTTCACTAGATGCCGCCACGTGGTCTTTAATTCGCGCTAACGTTTGTTTTTCAATGTTGTGCTAATACTTAGAAGTATTTAAAACCTGGTATTCGACCCTGGTATTGGTACATGGACGTACTTGAAAGACTTGGTATTCAATATTGGAAGTATGACCCATCGCTACTCGCCTCCGCGGTCGATGGCAGACTGATCGTTTTCGGACGGTGAACTGACAAAGGCGCTTACTTACATCGACTACCCTCATTTGTTCGCTTGTAGCTTTTAAATTAGCGGTCGGTCCGACGGAAATTGTTTCTTCTACGAAAAAGTATGCAGATTTAGAATTCTACCTGTGAGAAATAGTTTTCTTTGCGGTGGTAAAATCCGTTTGCCTTTAACTGTTGTTTTTTAGTACTGTAGAAAGGACAAATTGAATGTGGAAGGACTGGTTTTAAGAAGAAGTGGATACTGAGCTTATGAGCGACAGAGAAGAAAACATATTATATCCCCAAAGCGGGGGAAAAAGGAATGCATTTCATATTTTATCACAAAACCTATTTTTTAACACTAACATAAAGGAATAACGGTATTACGGAATACATTTATTAGGCGTTCTTGTATGTTTTACAGTAATAAATTAAGCTACATCGACATTTTTCATATACCTTTAAATGTTTATAAGCGTTTGGGAAATAATGGGTTTGTAGACAGTAATTGACACTTTGTCTCATAAATGGAGTTATCATCTTAATTTCCTAATATTGTTTGTATGTTTTTTATTGGAACTGTAGGTCTATTAGTTTTTACAACTCGTAAATATAAATGTATATGACTATTTCTTGTCCTAAAAAATAAATAAACATTAATCCTATTTCAGAAAAAATATATAAATACCTTCATCAACAAATCAAATGTCGTTATTAAACCGCCTAATATTATTAATGCGAAAGTAACTCTGTCTGTCTGTCTGTTTCGCTTTCACGTCAAAACTACTGAACCAAATAAACCTAAATTTGGTCCACAGATAGTCTAGAGCCTGAAAAAGAACATAGACTACCTTTTATCCCGATATTCCCATGGGAACGGGTGCCATGCGGGTAAATGTTAAAAAATTTCAATATGAATAGCCTATTTATTGAGGGAGGCTATAGGCTACATACCATCAGCCTATCTTAAGAGCCCGTTCACCGATCGTAAGCGCTCGACTTTAGGTTTTTAACGCGCTATAAGCTTGACAGCGTAAGTGAGATATAGTCTGCGATATCATCTTGATTCTTTAAGAAGGATTTTTTTTGTAATTTGGTTAGTACATATTTAATGTTTTACCTACCTACTGCCCGTGTTTCATGTTGCGGCGCGTGGACGGGTGACACAGGTCTTACCTTGATGAGCGCTCGCGCTATACTAAAGAACGCATAGCTTCGATGCGGAATATATAGTATTTTTAATAATTCATTATAATTTCGATTCACAAATTAAAAATAAATTTTAATCTACCAAAGTATTCCCTGTAAATTTAAGTTTCATAATATATACATTTATTTGGATTAATTGTAGTTATTTGGCTGTTAATGGACGCTGATTCAAGATGTTTTTTGTCTGAAATAGGCTTTCCTCGCGATTTTTTTTACGTAGAATGAACGAATTTAAATAAATTATTTTACCAGATATAACTAGTAAAGTATGCATTATTTCTTGAGTATTTTTTTTAAATTACTAGAATTGGTTGTATGATGTGAATTACGGAGTCAAACTTCCATCGACACCAAATTTGCTTGCGATGTAAGTTTGTAAAATATTTATTATAAATTATTTGAATATAAAAATAAAAAAATATGACCAGACATAACAAGAACAAGAAAGGGACTATCGTTTTTTATATCTTGAAAAATTCAATATTGCACAGTTTCTTTGAAAATGAGCATGAAAAAATTGAAATTTGCGCCATTCGGCGCAAATTATGTCAATAGGCTCTTAATGTAACTATTCTACGCGGACGAAGTCGCGGGAAAAAGCTATTAACGTTATGTATTTGATAAAACAACTATAGAGATAATATTTGAATATACAGTAAGTAATCTTGATGTCTTCGTAGCCTCGTAACAAAATGCTACGATTTATCACTGTAGCTAAAACGCTACAACTACGCGCTACGATCTTAATCTTAAGTTAAACAACATTACCATAAACGTAACCGTTTGCCAAAATGTAAACAATTTTCCTATTTCGTTTTCAGATTGCAGTACAATAATTGAGGTTATGAATCTGTTAATGTAAAGGGAGGGTTTCATAGGCCGTCAGTGCTGACCACGCGCGCGCGCTTACAATAACAAAAGATACCTAACATCGTTTCACACCCACGCGCACGCGCTTTACGCCAATGTATGGAAATCTCTCTCTCTCTCTCTCTTGTGGAGCTCGGTGGCGTAGTGTTTAGTACGCTTTGGCTTTCGATCGAAAACAAAGCTATCCTCGCCATGGTCAGGCCGTGGACGGGTGACCTTAACTTTGTGATCTCGAGCTCCTCCGTGCTTCGGAAGGCACGTTAAGCCGTTGGTCCCGGTCGCTGTTGGAACCGTTTCTACCCACCAACCCGCATTGGGCCAGCGTGGTGGTGTTACGGTCCATACGCCTCATGTGTTTCTCCATGAGGAATTCCTGTGCCCAGCAGTGGGACATATATAGGCTGAAGACTAGACGAGACGATGGAAATCTCGCCAGCACTTGCGACTAGGCCACCTTTGAGACCATCCTTAATATCTTAGCAAAAGTTTGATCTAACTGATCTAAAGCTGGATACGACAGGCCGACAATAAGGTGAAATGGCGCACATTAGGGGAGGCCTAAGTCCAGCAGTGGACCAATGTGGTCTGGAAGATGTAACTTAACGTAACGTATCTGTGACAGAGACCTAGGTTGAGGTGTACCACCCATAATTGATGTATAAGTCCCTATATAAGAGGCAATGAGCCTGTTGTCATGCCATGCACCGGGTATACGAGCTGTATTAAAAACAAAGTATAATTATGTACTCAAATAAAATTTTTCATTCAACTATGTTTGATCAAAAATTGCTTGGCAGCATACAGTTACAATTCCACGACAGTTATTTGAATTTTGACAGTAAATTACTCTTACTCTCTTCCTTCTAGGACAAAGATTATTTACCTCTACAATAGGTATACATATATTTGTACTCGACTGTACAAGGTAATATTTTTTTTTACATATGACAGGTAAGTTCTTGGCCTTCATCTCACCTGATGGTAAGTGACGATAAGGCCGTAGGTGGAAGCGAGCTTCACCTGTAATCCTCAACAACTGAGGAACTGGCTATCTTACCTCTGATTGCCGGAATACAACAATGCTTAAAACATTATTATGGCGACTAATTTAGGTAAGACGGTAGTAGCTAGCCAGGCGAGCTTAGAAGCCCTACCACCAACCAAACCGAGCAGAAAAACTTCTGCCCCCATGGGGAATCGAACCCGGATCTCCCGAACAACACCCGGTGGTGTGAATCACTAGACCAGAAAGGCGGTTAAAATATTATATTACGAATTTAATAAAACCCGAATAGCAATAAATCAGTCCCATCTACCTTTGAGTTTTTAAGGTGTGGGTAGTTTAAATTCCACGCACGTAGGAAAGCTTTAACCAAATAACCCGCTGGTGTACCCAAATATACCGCAAAAGTTTTAAGTAAACGTAGTTCCATCGAAATCTAACTAACACAAAACCCTAATTTACCTTTGCTATAAAGTATCCATAACATAGACTGGTGACGCAGCTTTTTAATAATCTATATTACCTACATATAATAAAACTAGAGGTCAAATGTCTGTTCAAGAAAAAAATTCTTAAATCAAGTCAGAAGGGTGTAGAGGGAAAACGCCAAAAATTTTTTTTTTAATTTATTGTTTCTCTTTCTGATTGTCTTGTACTGGCTAATCTCCGAAACGGCTTGACCGATTTCAATGAAATTTTGCTTAGTAATACCTCATATCCCTGGTCAACATCTTAGATACTTTTTATTCCGGAAAATTAAAGGGCATTAATTAAAAAACCAGTAACCTTGGACGAAGTGGCGGGCAACAGCTAGTAATTTAATATTATTTTTTCCAAAACATTCTTTATACCTATAATATCGTAATTTATTCTGATAATTACATAATTCTATCCAGTATTATATCTATTTGAATTATTATATACATTATTCATTGCACCAAAAAGTATTTTTGGGAATCTGTATCTCGGCGCCACCTTGCGCCCGTCGTGTTTATGAGAGTACCTACGACTCTCACCAGATGACGCTAGTTGAGTCATTTGAAGAATAAAATGCAGGAGTCTGCGCATACCCTCCACGCAGCTTCAGTACGCTCCCACCCGCCTTACCGCCAGAGTATCTTCGTCCTCAGCCTATATACGTCCCACTGCTGGGCACAGCTCTTCCTCATGGAGAAACACGTGAGGAATATGAGCCGTAACACGACCACGCTGGCCAAATGCGGGTTGGTGGATAGAATCGGTTGTAATAGTGACCGGGACCAATGGCGTAGAGATCACAAAGTTTTAGACACCCATCCATGGCCTGACCATGGCGTAGGTAGCTTTCTTTTCGATCGAAAGCCACAATCCACAAGTTTGCTTGTGTTAAAACGCTTTTCAGGGTCAATATTTCCGTCAACGATGCTTTTTACATACATGTCATAACGACAGACAACCCTGATATTAATCATGGACCCTGTTAAAAGTAATCCACAATATTTGCTGACCCCCACTTAGCATTCACACACGCCCTCCGTCCAAATCCAAAACATTTTTCACCGCCCTAAACAAAAAGTGCCTAAGTAAAAAATCCATGATTTCTCAAAGGGATGTTTGGAGTGAACGCACGAGTTAACTTTTTGACCGGGATACCTTTACGACGTGACGGGAATCGAGCGCGGCCTCAGGCATATCCAGTTTTATTTTTGCAGATTGTTACGAAAAAGATTTGGAAAGGTATACCTATGTCCTAGTTTACACCTCGAGTAGCGAAAACTGCTAAATAGATACCTGTTCTACACTTAGGACGTCTTTCAGGAATTTTAATTCGAGATTTAAAACTAGATTTAGTAATGTTTTGACATTTTTAATATGGCTGAAATGTCAAAAAAGTACTAAATCGAGTTTTAAATCTCGGTTTAAATTTCCTGCAAGTGGGCCTTAGGGTCGGATTTTGATCAGTGGTCAGGTTTACCAGTGGTTAAAATATGGATCAATGGCGAAAACGTATGATGTTGTGATATAAAGCTTGTTATTACTATTACTATAGTTATATAATCATAGACAATTTAACCACAACACGGTGTTGGAATTAGTACGAATAACATGGCGGCTAGCGGCACAGCTGATTTATATTGCTTTAAATTTTCATCGCAAATTTAACACTATGTCAAACTCACGTCACACATTTTGGCGTTTCCATTTAACTAAAATTTAACTATTGTGGTTACTATGACTAAGGGTTAAAAACTGATTATTATTATTTTGCAACAAGTCTTGTTATTATTCTCACTTTGTATTTATTGAATATTCATGGTTATCTATACTAATAATATAAAGAAGAAAGATTAGATTTTTTGTTTGTTTGTATCGAATAGGCTCCAAAATAATGGGGGTATAGGCTTTATTTGCTCACGATATTCCTACGGGAACGGGTACCGTGGAGATCCACTAGTAAATTATTAAGATACAAATAAGCTGACGGTATATCTCAATATGACTTCAATGATGCATCACATCAAAAGATAAATAAATAAATAAATATCTTCAAACATTTACACCTATCAACTAGCCCCATTTTAAGCAACTAATGATGCTTGTGTTACGGACACTACATGACGGATAAATATATTTAATAGATAAACACATATAAATATTCTGAATATATATAAATATATGTAAACATCCAAGACTGGAGAACAAATGCCTGAAAATTCATCTCCCAAACATTTGCCCCCACCGGGGATCGAACCCAGAACCTCTCGAGATGGCGACGCCTTGAGACCGGCATACAGACCACTCGACCATGGAGGTCGTCAAAAAAAAGATGACAATAATTGTTAATCACTGCAGTAAATATTTAAATTGTAACATTTTTCGAAAGCAATTTGCATATAATATGACATGTTTCCTATATTTTTATATGCAAGAGTTACTTTTATCGTCTTTAGAATTTGTTTGGTCCATCGCCTTTAGGCTTGCCCCTTGTTGTTGTATGCTTTGTCTCCACTTCTTTTTATTGAAGCAAAAACATTGTGTTTTATAGTACTATACAAAAGTAAGAAACAAAAATATACGTTTATTTATACGTAAGATGATCCCAACTACCGCAGTCGCTTCTTACGCCACACGTCGGAATCCGGTGTTTTTACGGCTCGGTGGCTCCCCGCCAGATCTCTTGTTGATCTGTAACGCCGAAATTCGTCCGATACGTGCTCAAGTTTTGTAATATTCGCAGTTGGGTTAGTTTGCCAGGGAGGGGCTTTGTTAACACTATTTTTATGCCATCCCGGCCGCCTCATATTTGTCTGGGACTCGTTAAGGCAATTGACGTTGGCATTTCTGGGCTGCGCAAATTATTTTTTGGGTTTACGCCGCTCCGGATTAGGATTGAGTCGTTTACAAATAGAGGGTCATGTGTGATGTGGAATATTCAATGTTTTTTAGCTTTTGTATTTAGACTCATTCTGTTACTAGTTTTTTACAAAGGTCACAAAGGTGCTTGGACCAAAACTGAGGAATTTTAAAGAAGATTTTGTTCATCCTGCGATAGAGGTATTGAAGAAGGTAAGAAGGTAATTATAGGTTATACCGTCCGATTTGATGCTTGTTGTCAACATGTTGAGTAAACATTTATTTATTCATTTAATAGCAAATTTTACAGCATATCTTTCACATCATAATCTTGAACTTAAATGCTTACATAGCCAATTAAAAAGTTTGTCATCTTAAATTTTGATTGACGGGCGGTATAAAGTAAACAAGTTGTAAATACAAAGGTGCTGATAGAATATAACCTCCTCCTTTTTTTTAAGTCAGTTAAAAACACAATAGTTATTTATTATACAAGAGTGGAAAGTTCCTTTTTAACCGCGTGCTCGATTTGGATGACCGAGCAAGCGAAGGATTCTTAAGTTGAATCACGAGCGCAGCGAGTGATTCTAAATTAGAATCCTGAGCGTCAGCGAGGGAAACAAACGAGCACAAGGTGAAAAATCTTTCCACTCGAGTGCAATACGTAACTTTTCATCCCACCTCAGCGAGGAAATGACAAAATGAAAAAGAAAACAATTTATAATGACAAAATATTTTTTCACAATTTAAAAAGTTCTAATCATAAATTTGGCACCATAGAGGTTACATTAAATAGGTTTAATGACGTTTTGAATTTACAATTATATTGAGTACTCATTATATGTGATGTTCTAAATTCAAATCTACTTTGCCGCTCAAGCGAATAAAATAGAATTTTCCAGCCAGATTTCGAAGCGCAAAATTACACTTTCCGAGGTGGTGGGATGAAAAAATTATTGTTCTGTCCATGTGTGTAATGTGTGGATATGTGTGTGAAGCTCTGTTTACTGGGGTTGTGTCCGAAATACTTGTGACATAAATTGAGAACGTGTCGAGAAGAAAATGTCTACGTCGCTGAACCTGTCCTTGAAAGTGCTTGCGATTCTGTGCAGCACAGAGTGAGCCGTGTAGTTCGACCTGGCGGAGCCTGTGTAAAGGCAGCGCATAGGCCCACGCCGCCTTGATCGAATTGTAAAGGTGCGAAATCCAATGCGCTCAATTAGTTCCGGGCTATCTGATACAGCATTCACCACATCATACAGGAACTTCATATCTGCGACTAAGCGCCTTTCCTCCAGGGAGTAAAGACGTAGGGTTCTAAGTCTTTCCTCGTAATGTTCCCGCTTATTGAGACGATACATTAACCGGCGAGTGAAGCATCGCTGCACGCGCTCCAACTGAGATACGTGCGTTACGTATGACGGTGACCAGATTGGTGATGCGTATTCCATAATGCTTCTGATGTAGGCGAAGTAAAGAATTTTCAGAGATTGGAGTTTTTTAAATGACTTCGTGGACCTGTGAAGAAACCCAAGCATTTTGTGCGCTTTTTGGGTAACATAATCGAAATGTGTGGTGTATAGAAGTTTACAATCCAACATGACTCCAAGATCGCGGACAATTTCCACTCTAGGAATTGAAACGCCGTTGAGTTTATAGTCGTCCGAGATATAATTACGCTTTCTAGTGAATGTGATGGTCTGACATTTCTTAATATTTAATTCGATATGATTACGGATAGTATACTCGAAAAGCCTGTTAAGATCGGTTTGTCTATCGCAGTCGTTGTTGGAACGAACGGGCATGTAGATTTTTGTGTCGTCGGCGTACATTAACACGTCTGAATGTTTAAAACAGGATGCTATGTCGTGTAGATAGAGGTTAAAGAGCAATGGGCCCAATTGCGATCCTTGTGGGACGCCAGATGGGACCATTTTGAAATTAGATTTGAAAACGCCAATTCGCACCGCCTGCAACCTATTCTTAATGTAGGAAATTAACCACCACAAGAGGTCGCCGTGTATACCAACATTTGGTAATTTAGCTAAAAGAGTGTCGTGATCTAAGCGATCGAAGCATTTCGAATAGTCAGTATACACGACGTCCACCCGAGCGCCAGCGTCCATATGCCCTGCAACTATGTCGGTAAAAATAGCGAGATTAGGGACCGTCGACCTTCCACGCATGAAGCCGTGCTGAAAACTAAGGATGTAGTTAGCAACGACTGGATACAGTTGATCGTGGACGATGGATTCGAGTAATTTCCCGAATACGGATAGTATTGAGACTGGTCTATAATTTTCGACATTTTGTTTAGGTCCACCTTTATGAATAGGAGTGATATATGCTTCCTTCCATTTATCAGGAAAGACCCCATCTTTTTTTGAACGTTGGAAAATAATAGATAGAGGAAAGGCCAGTTCTTCTGCACAGAGGTTAAAGAAGATAGGTGGGTTACCGTCGCTTCCAGGACCTTTATTACGGCTAAGATTTTTTAAATATTTACATACTAATTTATTGATTTCAATGGAACTTATTGTGTTAATTAAATTAGATTTTTCACTGTTGCTATTGGAGCGCTGGAAGTGCTGCACATTATATACAGAATAAAAATAATCTGAGTTAGCATTACAAATTTCGGCCCCACCGCTCTCCGCGCTGTCGCCGAAGGATACTCCGCGATCTTTACGTAGTGAACCTGAAAAATACCAAAAATGCATAAGATTTGATAAAAGTGCATCTTCATAATAAAAGTACATTACATGAGCAAATCTTGAAGCCAACTGTTAAATCAATAATTTTATTATGTACCTACATTGATATACCTATGTATCAATTAGCTAACACACGCACGTTTAAGTCTGTTAAGTTTAAGTTCAGTTTAATCTAAACTCAGCGGTACAGACAAGGACTGAACCGGCAACCCTTTGCACAAGTACTGCTGTTTCATTTCAAATATTGTAAATGAACAATTTTTAAAGAACCTTTTTGCCCCGGGTACTTTTGTAACACCGAGTATATCCCGCTGAGCCACACTCAAACAAGTACTGTTAATTTTATTCATGAGCGCCGAACAAGTCCATAACTTTACATAAACGTTATTAGAAGTGAAAGTCGTAACACGAACGATCCCGCTATAACTGACGTGCAGCGGTACCCAAAGTGTGAGAACTTGCGAGAAGTTATCTAGCATTTGTAATTGGTTTACAATGTTTTCTGAAATTTTCTCCTAGTTTAGATAGGTGATGTAATGTAATTTTAACAGTATGTGAGTCTATAGGTGCTGAAAATAAATATTACAGTTATAATAACTTTAGTCAACCATCTTTTTTAGACAACGAGGGGGGCAATGAAACATAATATTCGTCTGATAGTAATAAAGTACTAGTTGTACTAAAACTAATATGATATTTTGTAAATAAACCAATGTGTACAGTCAGGATCGAGCAGGCGAAACAGGAAAACACATGTACTGCTAGAAGTTCACTTCGTTACAACACGTTACAACACTTTCACGAACCACGGACCGACATACACTGTTTTTCCTATGCTTCTATTGTCTTCCATTGACAATCGAATATTTTATTTTAAATTCAAATTACTTTTTTTTCAACGACCCCGAGACAACGCGCGAGTAGCAAAGAGTTCGCTACAGTACTGTACTAAATACTCAAACTTGATTTATTTTGCAATGCTCATTTGTTTTACACTTTTTAACATTTTATTTTTTACAGCTTTGACATCCGAATAGATTTATACCAAAAAGTATTTAATGCAAATATTTGACTTATAACAGTAAGCGTTTACCGTATCAGTAAACGGCCAACGGTCGTCGCGGCGTGGCGGCGCATTGTGTTGTAACCTATAGACGATCCTCCTTGGTTACCTACTCATACGTTTCCTACCCTATAAAAAGAAAGCATTAATAGTATAGGCTGAAGGCATGATAATAACAATAATATGTATGTTAGTTATTCATTCAGAGAAGTATTTTACCTATCGACACAGGTTTTCCCTTTAATCGCGTCGTATAATTATAATTTTATATATTTATCTACGTAATCCCCACATGTTGAGAGCCGCTGTCTCTAGAAATGATTTCCATTCCACACAGTCGCCTCGGTATAACATCTGATCGGCCCCGAAGGAGCACTCGTGTTGTCGCCATAACGACGACGATTATGATTTTATGTGGTTCCATGTACGTGCCGTATCGTGGACTAGTTACAGACCCGGAGAATTGAGATGAGGAGCCCTGAAGGCTGGACACTTCTAGATCTTTTATGGCTTGGCAGTAAAAGTGTACCAAACGCTTTACCCAAGACTATAGAGCACTGATCTTGCGGTAGACCTTTGGTACTTCTCTGTTATTTTGTCATGTCACACCACGTTGCCGTACATTGTGCCCAGTGCATTTTTTTTACATATGACGGGTATGCTCTTGGTCTGCATCTCACCTGATGGTTAGTGACGATAAGGCTGAAGATGGAAGCGAGATCCTCAACAACTGTGGAACTGGCTATCTTACCTCTGATTACCGGAACACAACAATGCTTAAAACATTGTTCTTATGGCGACAATTTTAGTTAAGACGGCGGTAGTTAGCCAGGTGGGCATAGAAGCCCTACCACCAACCAAACCGAGCAGAAAAACTTCTGCCCCTATGGGGAATCGAACACGGACCTCCCGATCAACACCCGACGGAGTGAACCAGTAGACCAGAGAGAGAGGGAGAGAGAGTAAAACACCTGTGAAACACACCAGTGAAACACCACCACACGTGATTATATATTATGTTATGTAACATAATTATCATGCATCACCTCGCCTTGCCCGATGGAGCTTCCAATGCACAACACAGCTGTATTGAGAGCATGTATACATGTACACAAATGAACAAAATCTAGGGATGTTTATACTATACACAATATAATACATCAATATAAAATCTAAAAATCTATCAAGAATTTTAGAACACAATAATGGAAGATTTATAGGTAATTTAAAGGTAATAACATTTTTTTTGTTCTTCGCAAAAATTTAAAAATAATATGTGAAACAAAAAAAATCCAGATAATTTTATTAAAGACCTTTAAATTACCCGTAATTCTTCCATTTATAGTATCAGAAGATTCTTCATGGATTATAAGATATTGATGATTGATATCATCAAAGTGATGTCTAAATAAATATCCCTAGATTTTTTGATGTGTATCAACATTTGTAGTATTATTAGGTAATTGAACGGGTTATATTGAGTAGGAAAAAGGGCCCGCGTTGAAGAGGCTGTCGGTTCAATGCCTGTCTGTAGCACTCGTGGCTAGAATAAAACCCAAATTCAGTTTTAATGAATATTACTTGCTTTACTCGGTTTCAGGTACATGGTAACAAGCTCGCCCCCTGTTGATAGGACTTCAATAAGTTAATAATACCTCTGGCTGCCCACCCCTTTAGCTAAACATGTATGTGTGTGTGTGTGTGTGTGTATGTGTATGCATGTTGATATACTCGCGCACAATATCGGTATCGGCACGGCTCAGTATTTTAGATGATAAATAGAATCATATATTGGGTCCTTACCTATGAAATTGGTGTTTTTATTCTGTCTTAGCAATTTGTCCGTTACTATTAAGTTTCAGAACATTCTTATAAAATAATTGCCTCTTCTAAAAATAGACCATATATTTGAGCTCGTTTTATTTAATTTGATAATTTTTTGTAAGTTTAATTGTGTTAAAATTAGACACAAAGACAATTATTTTTAACTGCCTCCCGAATACATCATTTGATTTGCATTAACATAAAAACGATGAATAATTTTTATCAAGCGTGTTCACACACATATTGCTAAAGCTTGTCTAATGATACATGCCAAATATTATTATCTCTGGATTTGTCGTTGTGAAGAAAACTGATAAAATGTTAGTTTGTAAAATGCAGACATCCCCAAAATCTCCATACACCAATTTCATAGGTAAGGACCTAATATTAACTTCATGGCAACAAATTCGAAATGTCCATGATATATGGCCGTAGTAACAAAAATACCGCTTCGGTATGCTTGAGGTTGCTGCATCGGCGGCCTTGAGGTTGCTTCGGGATACTTTGGCATCCTTCAGTACGCTGCCGCCCGCCTCGCGGGTAGGATGGTACGGCATACTTAAGGACGCTTCGTCATCCCTAAGGACGTTGCAGCATGCCAAGGCATAGTTGCCAACAGTGTGCGCTTGCATGTAGGGATGCCGAAGGAGTCCTTTCCTTGCCGATGCCGATAATGTGCGCCGGGCCTTATTCACCAATATTTTGACATAATTTTCCATTAGAAATTTATTTATTTATTTATTTAATCTTTATGTACGACGTACAAAGGCGGACTTAATGCCTTGAGGCATTCTCTACCAGTCAACAGGAAAGCGGAGTGAGGAGAGCTAAAACGACGGTACAATAAAAGTTGAAAAACCAACAAAAATAGAATACTTAGAAATATACACTAATAATTACACTACAAGATATAAATAACCATAATATTTATGAATATAGAATATAATATACCTACACACGATGTATGTTATATACAACATTAATATACATATACTACGGAGATAAAAAATACATAACGACCATAGGCAACCATAGGAAATGTGTGTGTGTCTATATTAAGAAAATATATAAGCAACTTCCATCCTAAAGTCAACCTACTCCTCAACTGCTCTTTTTTTCCTTTACTATATCCAGCACCGTAAAAGAATTTTTAGCGCTCCATCATCCGAGCGATGTAGAATTTGAACGTTGATCGAACGATATCGTTGGAAAATATATAGGAAGTAATAGCTCTTAGCTATGCCCCATGAGTGAACGGATGCGGTAGCATAATAACATTAAGAATCTCTCTATTAAAACAATTATCAAAGAAGATTGGCGAAAATGGACTCAAAATGTTTGAGAATCGTACATAGATTCGGTTTTCGTGTTTTGGGAAAACAAAAAAAAATCGGAAAACAAGAAAACCGTGCAATGATAAGAATAGAAAAATGGTCAGTTTTGAATAATATCAAAAAGTTGTCTAAAAGATCAAGACAAAAGTCAGGAGAAAAAAAATAAATGCCAATAATGGAACGTTCAAACGTCAAACTATGTGAGTCTATTCTATATGTCAAATAATACATCGGTAAATTCGAGCTTTTCTTCTATTCGCATAGATTTCTTGATGTTTTATTGTTAATATATTTCACGACTTAGCTTGTTTCCCGGACTGACGATTCAAGCATTTAGTAGACCGCGGCATTGATTTCTAGGGATTAGGATTTTGAACGAGATTGGATTTCGACAAAATGAGTCTAAGATGTGTAAACTGTAGTTTACGCATATATCGATTAAAACGACATCGCTTATCAGATGAAACGGAGCCAGCTAGTTTTGAATACGCAATCTATTCCATACGGGGTTAATTAGGCAAAATAAAGGTTATTGTAACCTAACCTCAATATTGAAAAAAAATTTCTTATATCTATTTAACCCCAACTTTGAGAGGATAAGTTCTGTATACTTTTTTGTTAGGCTTGCTTAGATGTTTAAGTATTAGTAATTTTCAATCATGAATGCGTTAGTAAAGTTTGGGTCCAGCACTCTATAGAAGTCTGCCATTCTTCTTTGTTCTTGATTTCCTAATGAAACCATAGCTTTTCTTTCACTAAGCCACGACCTCTTAAAATATTACTCTATTTTTTTCGTAAACATTTTGTTGTAATATTAATAAGGGACATTACATTGTAACTAGCATTACCTAATTAAAATGTACAACTTTATACCCTCGTATGAAATGGCTAGTTTCTAATGATATGAGCATGTGAAAATGTAGGTAGAATTTTTGGAGGAATTTTAATGTATTATATTAGCATAACAAAACACGGCTTATTGTGGTACGCCATGTTATAATTTAGACACGAAATTAGGATGGCGAGGTATCATTTTGATGGGTCTTATCTGGCACACGCCAGGCGAGGCAAAGCGGGGGGCCCGGGGCGACACATTTGTAGCTGTCAGTTCAGGGTTGCGATAGCAAAAGTCAAAGGCTGTTGCCTATGGTCGGCGTCGGAAGGGTGACCGAGACGAACATTACGTAATTAACTTTTATCCACACTAGTGTAATAATGTTCGAATTATGAACTCAGACTCGAACTCATAATGACATACTTTTTATATACTCTTTATTGCATTTGAAAAAATATACAAAACATATAATTAGTAATATTGTTTACAAAGGCGGACTTATCCCTAAATAGATGTCTTCCAGTCAACCCATGAATGATTATTCAAGTATTGTATTGGGACGTAGATGCAAAAAGAAGACGATAACAGACACAGAACACAGATGATAAAGACGAAAAATGTTTAATGGAAACTGTATCATAATGACCATTATGCAACACTAACTTTCCTTAAAACGCACAAAACTATGGCAAATGTTTTCCAGACAAGCAACAGTAAATAATTTTAATAAAAAAATTGTTTTATTTCTTTGAATAATGAGTGTAGATAAAGTAGTGTGAAAACACTCGCGTGATACCATTCAATAACCTATATTATGTGACAGTTACATGAACTACTCTTTCCCTACTCGAAATCTTTTAACCCTTTACAACTACATACATACATACATAAAATCACGCCTATAATCCCCGAAGGGGTAGGCAGAGTCCAAGGAGCACTGTGTCCCTTGAGACCACACTTAGCCATACAAAAATTGGGTTTGGTCAGATGAATCGTGAAAAGTAGTAACAAGTGGCTAGCTCATCGCCTACACAATCACATACCCAGTACCCAATACGCCCTTAGTCGCCTTTACGACATGCTAGACAAGAAAAGCAGTTGGTACATTCTTTTTGTGTCCCGGACCAACACGGGACGCCAACTACTCCTGTAGTAAAAACGCTAATTTTCGATGAAGCCGGTTCGCTTGACCGGGCAGGTCGGATATGAGCGCCTTTTGCCACCCGAGCGGCCTTACCGGACAATGAATAAGGCCAACAAAAAGAATCCTGGAACAATTTATCTATAAAACATTGTGATGGTTATGTGGCGAAGAGAAAATATAGAAATGAAAGAGTAAAATGTGAAGAATAGAAATACTCAGCTTGTTGCACCTCCATCTCATGGGTTATTTCCTCTCTCTTTAGTTACCTCATTGCCTGGAAGAGATCGCTTTCGGCGATACGGCCGCAATTGGACAATACAAAAGTAAGTTTTCTTTAAATAAATTCTTTAATTATTTTTCAATAAAGTGTTCTATTCTTTTTACCGAAAAGCATCATTGTCATTACTGTGTTCCGTTTTGGGGGGTCTAAAATTTTCCGCGGATTGTGACAGGTTGACGCTATGCCTGTAGGCAGATGTAGACAATGGCCCCAAATAATAATAATAATAATAATCTTTATTTCCGGGAAAAATACACAACATAATAAACTAAAGGTCAAAAGGAAAAATTAAGGACGCCACTATGAACTTTGCTTCTTCTTATGAGGCTATTGGTCCAATTCGAAAAAATCTTTCAGTGTTGAATAGCCTATTTATTGAGGCAGGCTATAGGCTACATACCATCACACTATCTCAAAGTAACTATTCTAAGCGTCAGTGAGCACGCCATGCAAATATGCAACATTTTATACACGAAATATTTCCCGCACCGCACCTAGATTTTCCCGATACGCAATTACCATTGAAATCACTTCGTCGACTTCGAAATGCTTAATTAGTTCTATGTGGCTTGCTTTTCTAGCCTAGATTTTATTGGGTTAAGTACTGCTGATTTGGAAAAAGTAGTACGCAGCAGTAAGGAGTATATAAAGTTAAGTAGTAAGTAGTGTTAATAAAATTAGATATTGGGTCCTTACCTATGAAATTGGTGTTTTTCTTCTCTCTTAGTATTGTGTCTGTAACTATTAAGATTCAGAGTATTCCTAAAAAATAATTACCTCGTCTAAAAATAGACTATATTTTTGAGCTCTTTTGATTTGTTTTGATAATTTGTTGTATGTTTAATTGTGTTAAAATTGGACACGGAGACAACTCTTTTTAAGTGCCTCATTTTATACATCATTTTATTTGCATTCACTTAAAAACGATAAATAATTTTTATGAAGTGTGATATTACACATATTACTAAAGCTTGTCTAATGATAGATGCCAAATATTATTATCTTTGGATTTGTCGTTGTGAAGAAAACTGAAAAAAAATTTGTATGGAAAATGCAGAATTCCCCAAAATCTCCATACAAAACACCAATTTCATAGGACCTAATATTTTGATTACTATAGCTGACTTCACTTTGTTTTTACATGATACCATTGTTAAATGTACATACTACTAATATACAGTAGTTACCTATATACTTGTGAAAATATAAATCGTGAAAGATAAGGAAGATAGACATAACTCTTTGACGACCTCCGTGGTCGAGTGGTCTGTACGCCCGGTGTCAAGGCGGCGCCTTAAGACTGGGTTCGATCCCCGGTGGGGGCAGATGTTTGTGTGATGAATACAGGCATTTCTTCTCCAGGACGGACGACGTTTATATATGTATTTTATAAAATGTGAATATTTATATGTATTTATCTATTAAATATATTTATCCGTCATCTAGTATCCGTAACACAAGCAGCATTAGTTGCTTAAAATGGGGCTTGTTGATAGGTGTAAATGTCTAAAAATATCAAAAATTAATTATAATTATTATTGTCTTATTGTCTTGTCTGTCTGTATTTATTTATGACTCGATCTTGAGCGCCCGGCTTGGGTAGTTGGGTTGCATCTCCTATAGAAGATACAACTAAAAAGCCCTAAATACTTGACTAAATAACTTATACGAGTATGCAGGTTGGGAAATTTTCAAGGGTCCCGGAGAGGAAGTGCCTTAAATATTTAAAATTGATAATTCACTTAAAGGAAAGTAACTTTTATTTAAAAAAATCGAACTGTGATCTCAGTTTTTAAAAAAAAAGCTTTCCCAAACCTTCTCGGTTTGGAATAATATAGGATAAATGTTAGATTTCATTAAATTTGACATGTTAAAGACCAAATTTTTCATAGAGAAATTTTATTTTCAACGTTGATTTTTTTGATTAGGCAGTGGAATATAAACCGCGACCTTTTTTTAAAATTTTTCCTAAGCTTTTTGAGAAAACTGAGAATGCAGTTATATTTTTTTTTTAAATAAAAATGTGGTTTCATTTTGCAAATTAAGCTATTTTTAATATTTCAGTTGCTTCCCTTGCAGGGCCCACAAAAATTTCCCACCCTGTAAGTGATCAATCCCAATGTGATAATGGAGAGAAATCCGAAACTATAAGAGATAGCGGAATGTCTTCTTACGAACCATGACATCGATTTTGGATAAATTATTAATGGCATTCAATTTTCTTTTCCAACTCTAAAACCTGGTCGTGTCGAGTCGTGTGGTAGCGGCTCATTAAAAAAATACTACCAACCCATCTCTTCCCTTGTGTGTCATAAAAGGCGACTAATGGACTTAGAACTGCACAACCATCGAACAGCTTATAGGGGCAACGGGCTCACCACCTGTCACGCTGAGTGCAGTCACTACTTCGTGAAACGCGGACTATGGCATTGGACTCCTTTTGCGGTGTTTTTGCCTAGTCTCTGACTTACCCTTTGGGGGATAATAGTCGTGATTATATGTTTGTCTTAAACATAGCCGCGAATCGAACCAAGACCAAAATAAAAAAATAAATTGTTTTTTTATTTACAGCTTCCTGCTCAATGTTTAGGTTCCACAGAACCAACACAATTCCTCATTAGCGCCATCAAATTCATCACAACCTTTGAGTGAACATGAAATTATTTTTATTTATTATTTCAAAGAAAAGAGAACAGGGCTGGACATATTAGTTGTAGAACTAAAGCCCGGCATTTAAGATGATATAAATATTATTGATCGAGTGCCCTGGATGAGATCGAAATTCTAGTCTGGTATGTCCCACAACGTAGGATGGATGCCCTTTAATACGTTTAACATTAACAATAATAATTGTATATATTGATACGTCGCTTTTGGAGCATTTTCCTTCCAATTCAATTTTGGCATTTGTGACTAAGAGTATTATATAATATACGTAATAAATAATAATAAAATAAACGTAAAATAATAATAAACGTAAATTTTATTAGGTTGTAGAACATATTGATGTAAAGGGAGGATGGAACCCTTGCAGAGTTTCTTGCCTGTATCTTCTCTAGACAAGGCCTCCCGGTAGTGAACAGGCGGAAAAAAAAGTAGTGGTATTGTCAATTTTAGGATACTTACTTATAATTTATTTTGTTTTGACTTGTCAAAAGTGTATTTGATGATACCAATTTGATTAAATGACCTGAGTTTGAGTTTGAGTTATGATTCATTCATTTATTTTTATTAACCGGTTACCATCAGTTATGTTACATGCTTTTTGTTATTTACTGATTGATACATACACACATAAGGTCTAGCCTTTTTCCCGTAGGGGTAGTCAGAGATTACTTCTCTCCACTTGCTACGGAATCCTTGCGCATATCTTTCGCTATCCACTCTCATTACAGTCCCCATGCTCGGCTATTGATACGACATCAAAACAAAACGTAATTAATTGTATAATAAAAAATGTTAACGCTAGACCTCACACATCTTTAGCCACTCAGCAAAAATTAAGAGAGTTTGGCTGGGAGGTGTTAATGCATCCGCCGTATAGTCCTGACCTTGCACCTTCACATTTCCACCGTTTCGGTCTCTTCAGAATTCTTTAGGCAGTGTCAGGTTAACATCACGAGAGGACTGCCAAAACCACTTGTCGCGGTATTTTGACCAGAAGTCCCAAAATTTCTATAGCAATGGGATCATGTCCCTACCTACAAGATGGCAAAAAGTTATCGAACAAAATGGTACCTACATACTTTAGTTAAATGTAAATAAACTATATTAAAAAATGTTTTGAATTTTCTTAAAAAATGCGAAGGAACTTTTTCCCCAACCTATTATATAGCTCAGAGAATCAGTCCTTTTTACGGAATCCTGTGATTTATATATTATTCTTTGGACATCAATCCCATACACATTAAAACGTATCCTAATATAAGTCAAATAATCTCTCATTTTATCCGAAACCTTTAAAATCTCAAACGATATTTTCAAACCAATAGCCCGGATGCCGTGAGATGTGCTCTTTGACCGGCCCGGGTTATATCCGGGCCACTGATTTCAACGGCGCGTATCTTTTAACCGGAAAGTTGATATATTTTTTCTAAATGGAACTGGGAATCTCAATGCCATGTATGAATGAACAAGCGCCTGAACCGTTCCAGTTTTTGTGACCTTAAATACTGTAGAGAATTTCTTTTTTAATCTAAATTGATCTGAAAATCTTAGAATATATTTTACTGATGAAGTATAACAATATCCCATCCTCTAAAAATTGTTTTTTTTTTGTTCCCACATCACAAGGAGGAATAAATAAATAAATATCTACAAACATTCACACCTATCAACTAGCCCCATTTTAAGCAACTAATGCTGCTTGTGTTACGGACACTGTTACGGATAAATATATAAAATAGATAAACACATATAAATATTCTGAATATATATAAACATCCAAGACTGCAGAACAAATGCCTGAAAATTCATCACCCAAACATTTGCCCCCACCGGGGATCGAACCCAGAACCTCTCAAGATGGCGACGCCTTGAGACCGGTATATAGACCACTCGACCACGGAGGTCGTCAGAGTAAGTAGACTGTTAGAAAGAAAAGTCAGTAGTTACGAAAATAGAAAAATAATTTAAAAACATCTATTAATAATTATAAATGTCTGCTTTATTATAATTACTTAAACATGGTCCCTAAAATATCGACCCTCGCAAGAGTTTTAATAGTAAACTATAACGACATACGCAACGTTTTTCTCTACTTAAATTTGTATTTGTGTTGGTATTTGTATGGAGTAAAACGTCTTAGATTGATTACCTAAACACTTTAAATTTAACATACATTTTAAATTAAAAGTGTTTAGGTAATCAATCTAAGATGTTTTAGTTAGGCAGAGACTACAGCACCGCAAAAGCAGTCCATTGCCATAGTCCGCGCTTCACCAAGCAGTGACTGCACTCAGCGTGACAGGTGGCGAGCCCGTCCCTGTCCCGCAAAATACTTACACTTGCTCAATCAAGATGTAGCATGCATAGTGTCCGCTTGTATCGTCTGACTACTTCTTAAATCTTTACCGCCCTTTTGATATAGATAAAAAATTAACATATCAGGCAAAATGTGCTTATCATAATTATTATTATTATTATAGTCCTCGGTTTCAACCGCACGATAATATTTATCAATTATTATTAAGTAAGTACGCATTTAGATTAATAATATTATAAACAACATAATTGTATCATAGGCACTGATCCCAGATATCAGACGGCTTTCTAATAATTCCCTTTTTTTTACATTTTGATTAATTTTTTTATACACAGCTTTAAATAAATCTCAACAAGAGCCACTTAGATGCAATCAAACTCCTTTTTAAAAAAAATCAAATTAAAATTATTTTCTACTTTCTTAAATTGACTGTACAAAATTGCGATCGATCAAAACCAGAACCTAATCTATAATTTTGACTTAATGATACAAGACCGTGTGGCCTAATGGATAAGGCGTCGGACTTCGGATCCGAAGATTGCAGGTTCGAGTCCTGTCACGGTCGCAAATCAAAATTATCTTTTTGTTTATAGTTTTGTTGTAATTGAGAATTTTGACACAAAATAGGTATTCTGCTATTTTTTCATTACATTGAATATTGTCCCCGGGTATGGCAAGTGCAAAAGGCGCGCCCCCTGTTATACGAGAACTCAAACTTTGAAACATGTGGTAACACCTCTCCCTATCCCTTCGATGACTATTTTGATGACTAAATGTTTATGTTATTATTTTCTTTAATGATTATTATATTTTTTATAATGTTTTAATATTCCTCTGTTGTTCTATGTCAACCATAATGACTTTAAGAATTGTCATGCAATTGTTAATGTGCATAAACGTAATCAATTAATAATATCTAATAATAAAAAAAATCAAATAAAATAAAAATTATAAATAATTATTATTTATATAAATTTTGTGCTGCCATCTGTAAAACATTACGCTACTACGTACTAAATGCCTCTTAACGTGGTTAGAAACGTACGTTGCAGATGGCACTGTTACAAAAGCATTCTTGTCTGTTTGTTACAGACCTTTGTGATAGATGGCGCTGAAAGACATTTTACCAACTGTGATTTAATTTTGTATAATTTATTGGTGTGTATAAATTTATTTCGAGTAATAATAATTGCTGTTTGATCCAAATTGATGCAAATGTTTTATTACATTAAAGATTTGATTATTTAAAAATAGTGTATAAAATTAACTTAATTTACAGTCAGCAATGTATTCGTGTATTCTGTCTGTTCTTTTCCTTAAATTCTTGAATTGCTATGATAATGAGTCTCATAGTTTTCAGTACAAATGAAGGTTATCAATGTAATTACTAAAAAAACCTAGCCATATTGCCAAAATGGATGGAACTATTATAATAATTGGCAACAGTGATATTCCGTTAATTTAATTTTGAAATTATGAAATCAGTCACATATTTTGTTGTGCAATTCAGTCTAATCATCTTAAACTTCTGAAAATTCGTTTCATTTTCATTGCTTTTGTGCACTGTTCAGGACGTCAAAATTTTCTAGTATTTGAAATTTTTACTTTTTTTAACAAAATATTCTTAGTGTTGCAATAACTAGCCAATTTCTGGTGACCTCAGAGCTGAGGTTTTTTAAATACCTGGTGTTTTAATATCGCTTGCCTATATCGCTTACCCGGTGCATGGCAACAGGCTCGCCACCTGTTACATGTCTGGGGAAATGTGGGTGGTAATATCTCTGCTTACCCCTTCGGGGAAAGAGGCGTGATGATGTATGCTGACTAGCATACAGATTATAGGTACAATAAAATTATGGTGGCCACATCCCGCAATGTATAAAACAAAAAAGGCTTTCTGCTTTCTGTCCTTAAAGTTAGTTTGTTATTATCTTTATGGCAATTCCGTGGTTCTCAACCTCACAATGGATAATGATGCGGTTTTAATAGATAGAGTTATTAGCAAGGTATTTGCTGCCATGCGTAACCGGGATAGGTCGCTAGTTTTCAATAATTTAAAGTATTGTCAGTTCAAAAACATATCTTTTTTTAAAATAGTTTGAAGCGCCCTCTTTTTAAAGTACAGAAAATTATTATACCTGTGCTCCGTAGTGAAGCACTGAGCAAATAAAGCAGATATACAACGTAGTACAATAACATTTGAATAGATGGCGCTGCCTCAATTAAAAATGAATTTGCTTTCACTGTGCATGCTCAATAATGATGTATTTCTTTTTTGTAAAAATACCTTACTAAAAACTGCTTTATTTAAATATTAATTTATTATTTATAAAATTTAGAACTTTTAGCAAAACAAAAGCATTTCTTGTTTTTTGTAACTGCCACTAGATGTCGCTACTATGGTAATAAACATAGCCAAGGAACAAGATTTTATAAATTTTGATATAACCACTTAATTCCCAGGGACTTTTCGGGACATACTATATCGAATCACCACGCCTCTTTCCCCGAAGGGGTAGGCAGAGGTGTCAATCCGGGACACGGAGTGTTTTAATCTACTTAGGGCAAATTCGACCAAACTATGATTAGCGACACGGGTGTAGGTAGCAATACCAAAAATGCTTTAGCTGACAGATGCGAACGGCCAAAAATCGGCCGAGTACGCAGATCTCCGTCATTACAGCGGATTTTATTGGCGTACCAACCCCCGCGTGTAACACGGAGTTTGGTCGAATTCGCCGTCTACAAAATTCTTCTACAAACAAAAAAATAATAGTAACACAATAACTGAACAGCCTAATTAACGAATAAGAAAAACAGTCTGTTCCACAAGTGCACGTTATGGTTGCCGGTTTTATTCATGCCTGTAGGCCAATGCTGCTATTTTATTTTGAACTGGAACGCATGAGGAACGCTTATGTTCGAACGTTATTGGTATTCTGCTAGCAAAACGCAACCGTGCGTTTCGGTTGCCTTCGGTTTGTAACGAGGCGCCATAGCTATATTAGCGACTCGTTGCTGTCATTGCGCTCTTCTCTGGCCATTTTTCTCTTGGTTTCCGTTTTTAAATTTGCTGTCTGTCTCTTTTTATTTGTTTTGTTCTCGAAGTTCATTCTTACCAGAGTCAGCGCGTAGAGCGGTTAGCTCCCTTCTAACAATAATTGTAATATATTTATAAAGTGATTATCAATTTTTATAAGCTTAAACTAAACGTTACAACAAACCACATGATCAGTTCCTGATAAATAACAAAGTCTATAAGTCTCTTTAAGGCACTATTGTAAGTAGCCCCACCCTTTTTATAATATATTTAAGTGTTAAATGTGAAATTGTTTAGTGTTCAGTGTAATTTACCTTTTTTATATAATTGTTTCAGTTGTGCCTTAATTCTTAAATATATACAATACCTAAGTGACGACCCAGTCTTTCATTTTATCCCCGGCTTCACCCCGTCACAGGTTTCATTCGGTTTGCTATTTTACATAAATCAAAAACGTAAAGCAAAAGCTTACATTTCCATCATCAATGTTTATTCTGCTAGGCATTCTTTCTTCAAACGCATTGGTTACGCAATTGTAACGATTCAGGACGTTCGGTTAAATTTATGGTAGAATTGGGAGGCTGCTCTACTTGCTTACTATCCGCTCTGAGCATAGAGTACTTACGCTCAGTTGCACAAAGATTTTTTAAAGACGACATTTAGTAATGAGACATTAAAACTTTAAAGTTCATTAAATTTAAAATTGGAACACAAAATAGTTCTAGCTAATGTCTCTTTAGCATTGATAGGGTGCTAATGTCGTTTTGTGCAACGTAAAAACTACGCTAAGGTGTTCTTTTGACACTTCAATAAATAAATTTAATGGAGCATTAGGGATAATGCCGACATTAAATTTTAAAGTTCGTTTCTGCAACTGGGTGTTAGTTTCTTTTTGTTTTGACAGGAGATGCCACAAGCTATTAAATACAGTGTCGCAAACTTATCTGACTTGGTGGCGGGGTCGCTGTTGTCCAATTTAGTCGCGAAAAACAACTCTCAAACAATAACATACCTCACATACATACATAAATATAATCATGACTATTATCCCCGAAGGGATAGTCAGAGACTAGGCAAAAGCACCGCAAAAGCAGTCCATTGCCATAGTCCGCGCTTCACCAGCATTGACTGCACTTAGCGTGACAGGTGGTGAGCCCGTCCCCAAGCTAATAGATGGTGGTGCAGTTTTAAGTCCATTAGTCGCCTTTTACGATACCCAATGGAAGAGATGGGTTGGTAGTATTCTTTTAATGAGCCGCTACCACACAGCTCACATAACAACATAACTTGCTTGACGTTGACAATACAATCATAATGGCGACACAAATTTCCGATCTGCCACCGGGTCAGACAAGAATTTTGTACTGTATGATGGATGCCAAACTCCGATACAATAGGATGAGGCAATGTTCTGTCTCGATCAGTAGGTGTTCCCTCTCATTCTATCACTTAAATGAATGAATTTGTGAATTTCGAAGTAAAGCTTTCTATTACTACTAATGACGTCACACACACAAATTTCACGAACAAATACTCTCATTTAATATGTGATTTTTGACTCCATCCAGTATATCACTCACTTACACAACATAAAACAACGCACGTCATCACCAGTTTTATAATTTTTTATTTGAAATATTGAATAACAAAAATTTGTAACAATTTTGAGTCTAGCTGTCAAAATGGCGTAAATATGACAGGTGAAAGAGATGAAAGAGATGAAGAAGATATCCCACGGTTAGCCTTCATTCATAAATAGTGATAGAATGAGAGGGAACACCTACTGATCGAGACAGAACATTGCCTCATCCTATTGTATGGGAGTTTGGCATCCATATAGAGTATAAGATTCTTGGGGTCAGATAAGTTTGTGTATGACAAAAATTATGCCAATTCTAGCGGGGAGCGAGGAAGCACGCACACAAATAAAATTTACACTAATATCATTTGAATTCACGTCGCTACGCACGCTCACGACAAACATAAGCACACAGGTGTATTACTACACAGAGACAATTGTATCGGTACATATCAAGTTGACGTTTGATGATCATAATTATAATTCAAAGATCAATAATTTTGGCGAGATGGAAAACGCCTTGATGGCATCTCCTGTGGTTAGATACCTACTGAATGGCTCTGAGAGCTATCGAAATCTGATCATAAGAAGTATGGCGTCGATTTTAAATAATCTATCTATCTATACATTTAATAAAACTGTAGAGATCGAATGTCTGTACATAGAAAAAAATATGCTTAAAATCAAGTCAGGGAGATGTAAACAGAGGAAAAATACCAAAAAAATGTTTTATTTATTTATTTGTTTATCTGTCTGTTCGTCCGTTTGTACGGGCTAATCTCCGAAATGGCTAGACCGATGTCAATGAAATTTTGCACCTTATATTGCTGGTCAACATCTTAGATACTTTTTATCTCGGAAAATTAAAGGGTTCCTGTGGGATAATTAAAAAACCAGTAACCGCGGACGAAACCGCGGGCAACAGCTAGTATTTTTATAAAAGATTAATTTCTCCATGCTTTTTTTCATAGAAAATCATATAGGTATTTACATCAATTCAATTATCATAACTCCAACATGCCACCCATCATGTGTCGCCGACTGTACCCGTAAGTGCCAGCCAGTCCAAGAGCTCGGTATACTCGAGCTGAGAAACCTTAACAAGCTTACTTGAGAATGTCAAAATTGGCGAGAGGTCCGTGGGGCCGTGAGAGGCCGGGGTGTTCTGGCCTGGGACAAATTGGCTCTCGGTCCTAATGATTTTGGAGACTGTACTTACATGTAGTTAGTTACGGTAAAGGTTCAGGAATAATCGAAGTAAACATTTTGGTATGTACTAATTCATATAGCTCGGTGGCGTGGTGGCTTTAGCTTTCAATATCGAAAACAAAGCTACCTTCTCCATGGTCGGGCCTTGGATGGGTGACCAAAACATTGTGAGCTCGAATTCCTCCGTGCTTCGGAAGGCACGTTAAGTCGTTGGTCCCTGCCGCTATTGCAAACGTCTCTACCCACCAACCCGCATTGGAGGCTTAGATGCTGATTCATACAAATTAATACCTACTCTCAGTGAGCTGGAACAAAAGTAGTCTTAGTGTTTTATCACGCGAACACCGGTGCTCGCAAACAATATAATTGTTTTTATAGTTTATCATTTATAACCATTGTCCTAATGACGATTTGTGTTACACTCATTCTTCATAATATTTCCCTCACACCTTATTGCTTATAAATTTTTATTCGTAACATCGGGACCAATAACAGTCAGTTATTATATTTTTTGTGTATTAGAATATCTAGATAGTAGTACTAAGTAGTACAGTCGACACCAAAAGTGTGTTACCACTTTTGGCATAAAATGACTCTTATTAGAAGGAAATAAATATTGTAACATATAAAATGTGTATACACGTTTCTGTACTTGTACCTACCACGGTCTATTTATTCATCCCAAATTATCAATTTAACAATCCATTCCCTCCAGGTCCTTCTTCTCCCTCTGGTTTTAAAACCAAAGCCACTTACGTCATTGTTGAAACTGGATGGGTGACCTAAACTTTGTAATCTATTTCTCTGTTCTTCGGAAGGTTTAGAACCCAAGGCCTCTTGTCACAACTGTAAGGGTAAACTTAACCAAAGGACCCGTACACTGTAGTTAGAACGAGCGATTAACGATTGTAAGTGAATTCGCCGAATGAAAGTTTAACTGCGATCTAGCTTAGGTAATTGTTTTAGATACTTAATTAAGATTTTTTTTTACATAAATGCCACCAAATTAAAGATATCGTGCCTAAATAAGGTAAAGTAAGATCGTAGTCTGGATGGGGGTCGCCTGTAATGTTTAGTTTTGTTTAAATACATAACACACACACATAAACATACCCACTCGGGCGCGCACGCGAGCGCTCACACACACACACACACACACACACACACATACACACACACACACACACAAACTAATACTCAAATATATACCAATATCCACGCGCACACGCACAACTATTTATAATTTTGCATGTAAACATTTATTCACAATTGTTATTTTGTTTAGTCATAAAAAAATTGTAATTTTTTTGGAGCCATCTCTCATAACATAACACAGGGAAGCCTTATATGAGAGGTGTAACATCCTGCCATTTTGCAAATGTATTTTTTTAATAAAGATTTTTTTTTTTAATAACATAGGTAACGCTTCGTTCCCAAAAGCTGTAATGTTCGACCACAAAAAGATTCTCATCTTTGCCTCGCCTTTTAGTTCCGATGATTAAAAATACATACATACAATCACGCCTATAATCCCCGAAGGGGTAAGCAGAGTCCAAGGAGCACTGTGTTCCTTACGACCACATTTAGCCATACAAAGGGTTTGGTCAGATGAAAAATCGTGACAGAGCAGTAACAAGTGGCTAGCTCATCGCCAACACAATCACAGACCCAGTACCCAATACGCCATTAGTCGCCTTTTACGACATGCTAGACAACAAAAGCAGTTGGTACATTCGTTTTGTATCCCGGACCAACACGGGAGGTGATTAAAAATCTTGGTGCGTTATTTAATTAGGTACTAAAAATTTTAAACAAAATATTTAGTAAACATAATTTAATGTTTAGGAGTAACCTAAACACTTGCCTCTGTAAATCTTTGCAGCTAGACTAGTCTAACTCTCTCTACAGACCATTTAAAAAGGTAAAACAGAGGTAGTCTAGTACAAAAGTGATAAGATTCTGATCACACGTCATACAATCGATTATTCACATGAAATCGAATAAGTTTTTTTACTCGGCATAACCGTTACATAACCATCTGAATTTTATTAGGTAGGTAAAGCAGGTGCGAACTTAGGTACCCAACGATATATTACCTAAAAGCGTAAAATATTTAAATAAAAAAACTTACTCATTTGTGTAAATAACAAACCCTCTATCTAAGCTCGTTAATGACCACCTTGTATTTAAAAAAAGAACCCTCGTCACATAGACGAATTTAACATTTGTGCCATATGTTAATAAAGTTCACAATCGTATTAGCAACCGTATACACTATTTATAGGGAGCTGTCATTTTAGTTCCAATCATTCACAACACGGCTCGATTAAGAAGCATCTGTTTTGAAATCGACTTACGTGTGCATCAAGCGAAAATGATCTTAACGACAAAAAGAATAAGACACACATAAAAGCTACCGTTATACGTAGATAACATCGGAGATAGTTTGAGTGCTTTGAAACTTTGAAGTTCGAATTCGAATTTTTCAAACGGCGGGTGGTCAGGCGCTCAGACTGACAGCGTCTCCACCAATCAGAGGCGCGCGTTCGAGATGAAACAAAGCGGCTTTTGTTGTGGGCGTGGCCTCCTTTGTTCGGTACAATGGAAAGACGGCCGTTCCCTTTATATCCATTGTAGGGGCCTTTGTTCGGTAAATACATGGGTGTTGTAGGCGAATGATCGTCGGAGGTGGGGCGATGTACTGAACTCCGTTTTTGCCGCTCGTTCTCATTCGAAGCCTTCCAGGACCAATTGAGTTTGATTCAGATCTGAAAATGAAGATAGGTACCTATATCTTTGATAGGCAAATATAAATTTTATATTCCACGTCGAGTTGTAAATAAAGTTTATTTTTCCTATCGTTTTGCAGTAACATTACAGTTGGTTAATTTTGTGATATTTAGGATTGATTTTCAACAATATTAGTTTCATTCATAATATTAATGTTTTTCTAAGCACATTGTTGGTTAAAATAAGGTAAGGTAAGTAAAATAAATAAGGTACCAAAAGACTCCTTCATTTGTATTACTTTTTAATATCTTTCATAAAAAACTGTACCAATTAGACTTTCGACTGTAATTTTTCTGTTCAACGTTCTAGAATTTTATTCTTTATGGCATTCTACAGGCAGCGGTAGCCGAGTTGGGACGTACGGGGCACTCGTTCGAGAGGCCGCGGGAAACGCGGGTTCGATCCCACCGTCTGTACTACTGAGTTTGAATAAAACTTATGTACAGTTCATTGTGAGACCTGTTAAATGGGGACCTAACATATCTGGCGAAATGTGATGATATGTTATTTTATGTTGATTCTATAATATATATATAACCTAGGTTACCAAATATGATTAAAAGCAAAGGATTATAATGTCTTTCCTATCCTTAGTTCCAATCCAAGTTAAATTCTTTTTTCAGATTTTACATCAAGAAGAATTATCTCGGATTATTCTTATTTCCTCTCCTTCGATATCTCAGTATAATTATGGTTGTATTCAAGATGATATTATTTATAATAAATGGCGGTGTTCGTTATAAAAGCGGAGTCGTCTCCATAGCGAGCGGCCCAGACAATGGTATCGATCGCTGCGACAACCGGCCGGAATATTTGGGCCACGAGCGGTGGCCACGCGACGGCGGTTATGAGGATAAAGTCGAAATCAGATTTTTTTGTATTATTTGACTGGATTAGCATATGACCTGCCGGGTTGTAAGCACTAACCGTTGTAGGTAGGTACCTACATGATTGCTACAGTGACATGACTCGCCCGTTGCCAATATTATCCTAGATCTCTTCCTTACCCCGTGAAGTTCAGACAATTTTAGTTACCAAAATACACACGCAACACCACAAAACTTCATATTACCTCCGTTCTTTAATCGACCCGTATTTGATTTGATTTGAGAAGAACGGGGAAGAAACTCAGTAAGCTGGTTTCTACTTTCTTAGGAGATGTACGGACTTATACCTACACAGAGTCGTAGAAAACATTGGTAGCCTTTAAAAAGATAGCAGGCAAAGATGATCGAATTTAGATGTTATCGACTTTCTACTAGACCCAAAATGCGGTGGATTGATATCCCTATATCTGATACAAGAGTCTCAATGTTTTGGGCTGAGAACGGCTGGGCGAAGTGAAAAACATGAGGCAAGAAATTTTACTAGCTGGGAAAAACGCGAGGAAGATGATGATTGCCGCAAATAAGAAAATGGAGGACTGAATTCTATTGCAGTTCTTTTCCAGACAACCGGTGAAATAAGTAAATTTTGACATTCTAAGAAGAGTGCTTAAGTAAAAGAAAATGATAAAATATATAAATAGACAGTCCATTGTGTCCTCTTTTACTTGACGTGTTTTTTTTTGGGGTCCGTAGTTAACTAGGAACCCTTATAGTTTCACCAAGTCCGTCTGTCCGTCTCGTGGATAGTCTCAGTGACCGGTTGCACTCGAAAGCTAAAATTTGGTACCAGTGTGTATATCAATTACGTTGACAAAGCGGTTAAATAAAATCTAATCTAAAAAGTAGGTTGAACAGTTTAAGATTTTTTTCTTGGTTTACAAATTTTATAAAATTTACATAATACAAAATTTATAGAATTATTAAAATCGGTTCACGCAATCTAAAATTATTACCCAACATACAACATGACGGACTCCGTGGTCGAGTGGTCTGTACACCGGTCTCAAGGCGTCGCCATCTCGAGAGGTTCTAGGTTCGATCCCCGGTGGGGCAAATATTTGCGTGACGAATTTTCAGGCATTTGTTCTCCAGTCTTGGACGTTTATATATAATTATATATATTCAGGATATTTATATGTATTTATCTATGAAATATATTTATCCATCATCTAGTGTCCTTAACACAAGCAGCATTGGTTGCTTAAAATGGGGCTAGTTGACAGGTGTAAATGTCTGAAGATATTTATTTATTTATACATAAGCCGTCTAGTTTGTATCGAGAGATGGCGCTGTACTTTGGGATATTTTAACTCTTAAGTGGGGATACTTAATGTGACGGACAGGAAACTATGGAACTCTATCTCTACCCTACGGAACGCCTATACAGAGCGTGGTCCGACATGTTCTTGGCCGGTTTTTACTTTTCTTTTCCGTATCTTAAGAATATTTAAATAAAAAAAATGCATAATAGATACACGGAAAGACGTTGACTTAAAAAGGAAGCTGTCGTCAATGAATTAAATTTTAGATGGTCCAAAATGGCTCTCAATACGACACGTGCCTTTTTCTTCATTCATTATTGTTTAAGCTTCCGAATTTTTCCTGAAAATAGCATGGAGCGTGGACCCCGTACGCAGACCCAGAGAATAGCCATTATAGTGAGGACTCCATTGTGTGGTTGCTAAGGTTTTTAGCTCAGATCTAGCAATCTAAGGAGCCATTCAGACTCCTATTTTTGGCAACAATACCTCAGATATCCTTTACATTGGATTTATATTTTCTTTGTTCACGCATCCGAAACCTTTTGAAGTAAAATTGAGTTGCTCTATTATTATAAGAACAAATATATGCGTCAAATGAACATTTTAAAATAGATATTTTTTAAAAGGAAACTTTTCTTTAGAATCTCTATGTACCTATACATGCAGTAGCCATTATGGAAAAGTTTGGCCTTAGTACAAAGAAAAAATAAATTATTATCTTAGAAGAATTTTAGGATATATCTAAAAGCTTTTGGTTGAATAATCTTCCCACGAAAGAAAAATATCCCTTCATTAAATTGTAGCTACTCTACAAAAAGCTTTTATTTTATCATACGTGTATTTTTATTTTGAAACTTTTCGTTTAGGTACATACTATTGTCAATGTTTAAATGCTCACTATCAAAAATTGGTTTGAAGAAGATTTCGTCAAATGTAATTTCATAATGTTTTGACCAAAACACCCATATTTTGAGGCCGCATTGTCTGATTTATAACTAAAGAACTGAAGGACTACTGAAGATATTTATTGGTAATATAAGTGTTATTTACAATGTAAGTTTTCCCTTAAAGCCAATGCTTAAAAACGATCAGCCGACGTTCCCCCAAAATCGATACCGACCGTACAGGTGTAAATTAAAATTAACGATAGGGGCCGACTTCCTCATGGCTGAAATCAACCGTGAACCAGCCTACATAGTTCGCTATTGCGCTACCCACGGCGACAATTGAATATGGGAATAGGAGCTTTTACTGAAGTACTTAGATATATTTTACTGTGTGTACTGCTGTAGCTGGATTGAGGGATTCTTGTATGGAAATAAGGTGCTGGTATTATTTTATAGCTACTGTATCTGTAGCTATTGCTCATGATATTAAATACATGGATATTTCAAAATCATCATCATTTCACATACTTTTTCTTTTTCGTCTCGCTCTTGTCAGAGCGGTCGTGGTCACGTCGAGGCATCCAAAGAGGGAGAGCAGACAAAGCCTTCTCGACACCACATACTTGGGTATCAATAATTACATTTGTGTTTGTTCACAATCTGTAATAATCTGTATATTGTTTTCCTTTATTATTTCTGCTTAATTTATTTCGTTGAAGAGTTTAACTTCTGTCTTACTTCTAATTCTTCTTTTAGTAGCAATTTCTACAAGTTCTTAATTACATCGAAGTTTATCCAACTTTTCAGACTATGAAAGAAAATAATCAAATCTATTAAGTCACACAAAAGCTTTATCGTAAAGGTTGGGATTTTTTACAATCAATAGAGACCTCTGAACTGCAGTGGCTAATACAATATCAAACAAATCCTCCCTTTCCGAATGTCCACTTGACATCTGTAATCTTGGATTGACCATTCAGTGACCATTCAAGGTCGCAAATCTTCTTAAAGGATAATAGCTACGAAAGGGCGCCGAAAAACCTTCAATACGAATTTAACTACAGCTTTTGATAAGAATTCAGGATACATGTCGAGTTTTGTGGCACGGGCAGTGCGGTTCTCATACTATTTATTAATATTTTACGAATTATCTTATTTAGATAACGTAGCAGATAATTTATCAGAATCAGATCTTTACTTTATCAGAATAAGTTCTACTCTTATTTCCACGGAGTTTTCTTTCGATAAACCTAACTAATACAAAATTGCTACAGTCACAAATTCCTAAAAATCTTGTTTTTTTTCTCTTACTCTATTAAATGTCCTCACGTTCGTTTTGTCCAAATATCGTTACAATTTGTTAAAACCTGCATAGGTAATCTGTAATGCAGAACTCAATTTAAATATTAAACTAAACCCTAATAATGGAAAGCTCTCGATATCAATGGCGAACTAAAAAAAAACGTTCTACAAGCATTCCTTGAGTCTCGCTTTTACTCTGAATAAACCCGATCGGCAATTAGCAACGGCATCGCGCCATTGTCGCGTCGAAAACTTTGATTGGGTTCACCAGCCTCCAGAATACAGGCCAATTATAATGAATACAGGCCAATTATTAAGCGCTGCGAAGTTTTATTGTAGTGCCGAGCAGAACCCGGCGTCAGCGGCAGGCCAGGGTTGAAAGAGCCAATAATTAAAACTGCTTCGACATCTAACTACAGAAGTTTGCTTTTTAATTAATTCAATTGTTCCAGTCTTCTGCTAAACTATCAGCGTTGTCAGGTTCTTGGAAGTATAGTTTTTGAGGTGTTCAGTCTTAGTTATCAGATTTTAAATGGTAAAATTGGGATAGCTAATACATCAGCTGCCGTCTTGTTTGTTTGTAGATGTTAATACACTTGGTTTTATTCAGAAGTCACTTTGATGCTTATCATTTACTATGTATATATTTTATTGTAACTGCAGTAGGAACAGCTTTTTACTCTTGCCAATGATTGGATTCCGCTACCTACTAAACCCTTTCATGATCGCCTAATAATTGCTCTATATTCCATGTACTTAAAACTCAACCAGCATTAAATTTTTTCGATAACCTCAATCTCCAAATTCATCAGCGTTTTACATTAAAACGAATAACAAAAAGTAATTTGCCGAATGACTTGAATCAAAGTTATGTGGTGTATAATATTACAGCCCAGCGATCCAATGAAAGGCGAATGCAAAAAGTCGATGACTTTCCCAGTTATTGCAACACAAAAAATTATAACCTCAAACTGTAAACATCCGAAATCAATCTTGCATAAAAACGAACGGACATAAAATATTCGAAGACAGAAAAGAAATACTGGCAGGTTCTATTAGCCTCATTGACAACAAAACTCGACTAACGACCCACCGTTTGCTTAATCATTGGGTGCAACTTTATGATCTGACACCTGCTCTTTTATTGTCGCAATATTAGAAAAAACACTACATAAAAGGGCAGGAAGTGATAAAAAGACTTTTGGTAACCCTACCACCATAAATCGGTCAGCCCATCTTTACTTCAGTTTTTTTAATTTCATTGATAGAAAATGCGATGTCTTCTAAATTTGCATTCAATATTGAACCTTAAATTTTCACACATAGATCGTAGACAGGATGGCATGTTTATAAGTATCAAACTAATCGTTTGGACGAAGGTGTTATAAAAACGCCATTCAGTAAGCGGGATGGTGGCAAGGAATTTTTGGCTCCCATCACTTTTTCGGTGTTTTACACCGCCGCCGTAGCTAAATGCCCTTGGAGAGAACAATTTTTTATGACTCAGCGTAAATTGTTTACTCAGTAGGTATGGCCTCCTAATATTGTAACTTGATGATTATATATATATTTTTTTTACATATGACAGGTAAGCTCTTGGACCTTCATCTCACTTGATGGCAAGTGACGATAAGGCCGAAGGTGGAAGCGAGCTTCACCTGTAATCCTCAACAACTGAGGAACGGCTATCTTACCTCTGATTGCCGGAACACAACAATAATGTATCGGAAACATCGTATTATAAGTCATGCTAAGTCTAGCATGACTTATAATACGATGTTTCAAATGAATGATGTGTTGCAAATGAAGAGCTTTTCAATTATCACCATCTACAATTGGCCTCCACCAAGGATGAAAGGGATAAAAAAAAAAGTTTGTTTAGAGGGATTCACGTATTTTCTATTTCTAATGTTTAAAGTGGAGTTGAACGAAACAGTTTTATGTTTCCTTCACAATATGTTGAAGTTTTGAAATTCCACGTAATAATTATGTTTTTTGTCATTCTCGCAACATAAATAATTTAAAATAATTAAACAACGCGTTACTTACGAACATAATGGAACTTTTGTGAGTCAATGACGGTACGAATACATGTACAATTTGTAAAGAACACAAAAGCGACCCTTATTTATATAGACATACGACAGGCCTTTCTTGTACAAGAAAAGCATTGGACGGCGACAATGACGGCACGAAGAGCAATGAAAATTTTAAATTTAATTAATGGCAAGTGGCGTCGTTCCCGATTATATTATTACGCGGGGCCATTGTGCGGAGGGGGACGCCCCACCCTCACGGCATCCCTCAGCAAGGTACAGACACTAACTTTTGGAATTATATTCGGATATGAGTACTTCCAGTACTAACACACCTGAACACGTGATTTAGTAGTGATTTTTTTATGTTACTAAGGCCCAATTGCGCGTTCGAGAGTAAACTAACCCTGGGGTAAATATATGGGCAAACCCTGGGTTAGGCGCTAACTCTCGATCGTGCAATTCGGCCTAAGTGCACTTATCCAATAGAATCTATATTACCTATGACCCACGGAATCGGTAAATTTATCTATTCCGTGGTATGACCAATTGTTAGCAACAACATTCAAGCTCGTCTCTTCGGAGAACATACCAAGAAAATGGCTAAGTTTTCAACCATATTAACCGAAGCAAAAAATCGACATCAATGACTACATCGTAAGAACCTACAATCAATAATTGTGCAACAGAAAGTATTATAGAATTTTTATGTAAATTACCATCTTTATCTTCACCAGCCAACGTACGTTACGTAGGGCATACCTAACGTGATAAAAATTCTTCCATATATACTAAAATATATATAAATACTTAAACATATTTCGCTTCCTATATTGTCATTTGTCCTGCGTTGGTCCGGGACACAAAAAGAATGTACCAACTGCTTTTCTTGCCTAGCATGTCGTAAAAGGCGACTAATGGCGTATTGGGTACTGGGTCTGTGATTGTGTAGGCGATGAGCTAGCCACTTGTTATACTTTTCACGATTCTTCATCTGATCAAACCCAATTTTTGTATGGCTAAGTGTGGTTTTAAGGGACACAGTGCTCCTTGGACTCTGTCTACCCCTTCGTGGATTATAGGCGTGATTTTATGTATGTATTGTCATTGGTAATATATAAAAACTTATTTTAATTATCAAGCACTGTTTATTGTTTAGCGGTAGTTGACAGCCTCTGTGGCATACAAAGCTGTCTATCTGCCTACAATCTACCAAAAGAAGATAATATGTACCTGTGATAGGTATAAAGATTTATGTAGTTTTTCTTACTATTAAAAGAACGCAGCAATGCAAGGACATAGAAAACTAAGACTCCGAAAAGTACTATTTAAAATGTACACACACACACTCGCGCGCGCTCGCACACATTCACACACACGCACTCGCACACAATTAGCGCGTCCCGAATCTATAGGTTTTATTTTCAAAATGTTTTTATAATAGCCACCAAGTAAAGATAAATAGTGTTTCTTGCACTCGTTATTATCCACCAGGTTAATGATAATTGTCCTCAGCCTATATACGTCCAACTACGTACACAGGCCTTCCAAATGGAGAAACACATAATGATTATGGGCCGTAACACCACCACGCTGGCCCAATGCGGGTTGGTGGGTAGAAACAGTCGCAATAGCGACCGGGACCAACGGCTTAACGTGCGTTCCGAAGCACGGAGGAGCTCGAGGTCACAAAGTTTTGGTCACTCATCCACGGCCTGACCATGGCGAAGGTAGCTTTCAATGGAAAGCCAAAGCATACTAACCATTACGCCACCGAGCTCCTCTAATATTTTTAATAATGATTATTGTAAGCTTCTGTAACTTTCACAAGTCAGGCCTAGTCCTGCGTGGAAGTCACAGCTTACTTGTGTAATTGTGGCTGTGTTTTTGGATAGTAAAGATTTTATTATTATTATTAAATTGTTAGTACTATGTCCTAATTCTACCCCAAATCAAGGTCACCCTACCGTGGAGGTGTCCCCGCCCGAGACGACGCGTCAGACGTTTGCTTTGTTAGGCAAATCTGGGCGCTTTGCTTGTATTAACACCTACCAGTACCAGTGAGACTGGGTGAGATCTACTATACGTGATCACTAGGTATTGGTGATAAATTATGAACAATTAAACGTTCGGTAGGCAAAGGATCAACTTGTGGGACACAAAAAGGTCATGTTTTCTTATTGCTCCAGAAACTGAGTCTCTCAAGGAAGAATTAATTATCTGTTATATTGCTATCATCAATTCTTATTAAGATTACGAAGTGTCACTTATCAATTCAGAACTCTTTTCCATCTTTCTCCCAATGGACTTCATAAAAAGAGGACTTTTATAAATCTTCACATAAAAGAAAGAAAGAGAAGTGACGAAGAGCATTTTAATGCTCTTTGTATGAGTACATACTTCTGTTTTCACTTGAATCCTGGGCGCCAGACTGGGGTAGGCAATCCACAATTAAATTTTGCAGTCTACTACATATACTATACTAGCTGTTGCCCGCGACTTCTTCCACGATTACTGTTTTTAGCTATCCGATGGAAACCCTTTAATTTTCCGGAATAAAAAGATATAAGAAGGTATCACTATACAAAATTTCATTGAAATCGGTCCAGTCATTTCGGAAATTTGCCCGTACAAACAGACGAATAGACAGAGAAACAAAAAATTTTTATTTATATTTTTTCCCTCTTTTTATATCCCCTTGATTTTAAGATTTTCTTTCCATGTATTCATTTATTTATTTATTGCATCATAATGTACATACAATAGGTCTTATCAGGTAAATTTTGCCAACATTATGAACCCTGTCGGGCACTGCAAAATTGACAAATAAAATGAGAGGAGGATACTTTCCATTGATAATACTATTTTAACATTTATAATTGGTAGGACTAAATAGACTTTGCATTGATATTTGTTATTTGTACATGTACAGACATTCGACCTCTACAATTTTCTTATATGTATAGACTTTTGAGTGCCTCCGATGAGTAACAAACATTATATTTGTAGGCTTTTCTCCTATACTATCAACGATTTCTCAATTTTTTTTATTGGATAGGCGACGCGAAGCCAAGTTGCTATGAGGTTCTACAGATAAACACCGCTTACCGCAAGGCGGTAGCGGAGTTGGAAAGGATGGGTACTACTTGTTCGAGCGGTATTCGACAGGTAAGTTAAAAATATCGCTTGCCTCTCATTGTTCACGGTACAATGCAAGACTCGCCACCTGTTACATGGGGAATTAACATATCTGGCAAAATGTGGGTGTAGGGGGAAAAGGCGTGATATTTAATTATAATATTTTGTTATGTGTTATACTTCTTTGCTATTCTTTTAATAAAGAGAGTACATCTCCAATAACAACTAACAACAAGATATTGTATCTATCGTCTCGTCATTGTCCCCAAAAATATGATTACAATAGTATGGGTCTATTGAAAACAGTTAGAGGTTCGAGTATAATGAGCACACAATTAAACAAAGCTTTCATTACAGCTGAGCGTTTTGAAGCCGTCATCACAAACGGTTTACATCACAATTCAATATAATGTGGCGATGAGGTGTGTATTACTGGAAGGAGCACCCAACGTCCAAGGCTTTGGGAGATACATACATAAATAATAATAAATAAATATCTTCAGACATTCACACCTATCAACTGGCCCATACTAGACAACTAATGCCTGTGTTATGGATATAAGATGACAGACAAATATATTTAATAGATAAATGCATATAAATATTCAGAATATAATATACATATATAAACATCCAAGACTGGAGAACAAATGCCTTCAATGCCTGTTCACACAAACATTTGCCCCCACCGGGGATCGAACCCAGAACCTCTCGAGATGGCGACGCCTTGAGACCGGCGAACAGACCACTCGACCACGGAGGTTGTCACCACTCAACCACGGAGGTTGACTACATATAATCACGATTATTATCCCCTAAGGCTTATTCAGAGACCACAATAGCAGTCCACTGCCATAGTCCGCGCTTCACCAAGCAGTGACTGCGTATGTGCACGAGACTGGTGATTGGATTGGATGGTTGTGCAGTTCTAAGTCCATTAGTCGCCTTTTACGACACCCAAGAGAAGAGATGGATTGATAGTATTCTTTTAATGCACCACACGATTGTGAGGATAGTGGGAAATTTTCTCAGTAGCCTCTTTAAAACGACTGGGCAGCTGATATTATTCTGAGGCTTCTGTGATAATAATTGTGAGTTAGTGGATATTATTAATATTAATAGGGACAAAACACTAAGCCCTCAGTCTACCCTTTTGGGTTACAAGCGCCATGATAAGTTACACACATGAACAAACAACAAAATTCTACATTACTCTCTTCTTACAAATCTTGGAAGAATTTTCAATTTTGACCCGTGTTGACTTGACGAGTAATAGAAGAGAGTAGAAGAAGAAGACATGTTGCGCCGACCCAAATTAGAATTGGGAACAGGGCAGGAAAAAGAAGAAGAAGACCCTTGGAAGAATTATCAACCAGGGAAAGTCAAGCTTTACACATAAAATCTGTATAGATGCGAGATACCAAGAATATAACGCTATTTCACTTCGAGTGTATCTGTATCGTTACGAGTATTACTATTCACATTATAGGATGTCTACAATAGTTTTACATCTATGGCTGGGTATATATAATAAATGTCCTTTCTAGTCTTTCTTAACTGACAATACACTATCATACATGAAACTCATATAATATTACAAAACTGACAATGGTGTGTACGTGTGTGTACACCACAATACGACCGTCTACCGAATATTATTACTCGAAAATCTAAAGCATGGAGGAAGTTCGCCTTTATTACTATCGGCATAGAGGTGCCAGTTGTGGAGGGGTTGCAGTCGGAAACTCACTCTTATTGTTAGTGACATAAAATCGTTTTCAGCTATTGTACACTGTGTAAGACTGTGACCGCTTTCAGAGTAGGAAAGGGAAGGCTGGTGGTACACTGAGCTTTGTATAATCTACCTACTCACATATTTTATAATATTTATTTCGGATTAAGATGAGCATCATATCGGCAGCGATACCAGATTTGATGTTAGCGTCTATATGCTACGGCCAGTACTTGAAAATGATCTGAAAAAATAAAATAAAAATGTAATAAACTTGCCGTTTTATCACCATTATTTCAGTCTAAAGCTGGCCACGGCAAGACATAGCCCTTCCAAAATATGCACTAGTAGCAATCGTTCTTGTTCATGTCGCACTGCATCCTTCCAGCGACTTTCCGCAACTTTCACGAAATCATCGGTCCAGCTTATGGACGTACTACCAAGTACCAACTGCACACTTTCCTGTATGTGACCATCCATTCAAAGCCTACTTCCAAAGGTCTAGTCAGCTTTGCAAACTGATGTGCACAACCACCTGCCACTTTCTATTAGAGAGAAAGAAGATCTTTAGAGTGGTTTCATTGGTGCGCTGGCCACGCTCGAGCGCTTATAATAACAGGAAATACCTAACATCGTTTCACAAATGTAAGGAAATCTCGCCGGCGCTGTTGCCCAACGGTGGCGGCCAGCCCACCTTCGAAACCACCCGTATAATGAAAGACAATATAAATATAATGCATATTAAAATAAGTTGATATTTATATCCTCTAAAATATTTACCGGAAAACTTTCTCTCAGTGTACCCCAGTCCTAGCTGCTTATAAAATATACATATAGATGCTTAGTGCCGCTTCAAAATTTTGCTGGAAAACATATCGACGTCGCGTCGCGTGTGACAAATGACATATTCAACCATTCTGTAATGCTTTCTCCTTTTCTTCCATTTAAACGTGATAGCGTTATAACACAGAGTACAATTATAGATAATTTTGAATTCCTGACAAGTGCACAGAGTAAATTTAGTAAAATAGTCTTGATAAAATTTGTGTTTTTGACTTTATGATAGTATGAGCAGTGGTTTGGTTACTCTGTCTAATGGGGTTTCGTAAGGTCCAAAATAAAACCAGAGAACTTGTTACATTAGCATTGCATCGCGCGTAAGCGTTTGCGCGATGCAACACCGTGCAGCGCTATCTATTGGTGTCTTTCAGAACTAGTTTAAGTATGGAACATTTTATATACACTATTTGATCTCAGGTAGGGTGTATTCAGTTTTTCTACCTTTTTTATGGGATTTAATATTGTATAATATATATATGTCCAATATTAAATCCCATAAATGTCCAAAACATATTCTATCTACAGACACAGGTTTTTTACAGTTTAATAATATGTATTGATGGTACAGCATACACTATAGATAGTCTGTGTTGTCGATTAAAAGGAAATAAAAATCATTCTTAGAGTAAGAGAACTTTAACCTATGTTATTATTACAGACAACAAGGCCACATTCAACCAAGACCAAACCTTTCCCTACCACGAGCATTGATATTAAATAATGTCTGTTACAACATTGTCCTGCAATTGTCGGGCATCAAATCGTCATAATCCCGTGTAGGAGTACACGCTATTACCACTGAGCCATTGAGGTGGGCAGCCTTTGTACGACACCGACAATAAAAGTTGTGTAACAAGCATTGTTGAAGATATACAAGCGATTCTGTTCTGAATATTTGTAATAGGCGTTTATTTCTGGCCATAATCAAAATGCAAAAAGTACTATTAGGACACGCAAGGAGCACGGTGGCGTAGTGGTTAGTACGCTTTGGCTTTCGATCGAAAACAAAGCTACCTTCGCCATGTTCAAGCCGTGAATGGGTGACCAAAACTTTGTGATCTCAACTCCGTCGTTTCGTCCAAGAGAGAAGTTCATCGCCGCCTGCTGGCGGCGTATGTTAAGATGCCCCCGAGAAGAAGCCCGGGCAAGGAGGAACCCCTGGAAAGCCCGCACCTCTTGATGTCGGAAGATATCTTGACAAGACCTCGCTAGCTCAACTCCTTGGTGCTTCACGCAGAAGGTCCTGGTCATTATTGTAACCACTTCTACACACCAACACGCATTAGGCCATCGTGATGACTTAACGGCCCATACTCATAGGCTGACGACGAATATTAATAGTCTTATGTCTCAAATCGGCGACTGAGGTACAAGTTGTTCTTAAAGTCTGTAATCTTGAAAGATTGTAGTCGAACTGAAGAGCTTTTCAAAAGGTTATTTTAAAGAGTAATCATGTAAAAGTTGGCGGCATATTTAAATAAAACATATTTTTTAATGAAAAACTAGATGTTAACCTTATAACTTTTCTATTAACGCTTCCTCAAAAACTGTACCGACTGTACTGTACTGTACTCAAAAACAGTGTGGAGTTACACTGGTGACCGACTCTACAGCTACATGGATAAATAAATCCTCTAAGTGCTCCTATGTTAGCGTTCTGAGTCAACTATCATCATGAAATTGAACCTATTTATACCTTTTTATATATAAACCTTTTTATATAAGTATTTTGTTTGTTAAGTTTCATTGTTTTTGATGCGTCATAAGTGTAACTACTTGTCGTTACCTAAATGATTAAATAAATAATTTCATTTCATTTCATTTCATTTCATTTCATTTCATTTCATTTCATTTCATTTCATTTCATTTCATTTCATTTCATTTCATTTCATTTCATTTCATTTCATTTCATTTCATTTCATTTCATTTCATTTCATTTCATTTCATTTCATTTCATTTCATTTCATTTCATTTCATTTCATTTCATTTCATTTCATTTCATTTCATTTCATTTCATTTCATTTCATTTCATTTCATTTCATTTCATTTCATTTCATTTCATTTCATTTCATTTCATTTCATTTCATTTCATTTCATTTCATTTCATTTCATTTCATTTCATTTCATTTCATTTCATTTCATTTCATTTCATTTCATTTCACTTCACTTCACTTCACTTCACTTCACTTCACTTCACTTCACTTCACTTCACTTCACTTCACTTCACTTCACTTCACTTCACTTCACTTCACTTCACTTCACTTCACTTCACTTCACTTCACTTCACTTCACTTCACTTCACTTCACTTCACTTCACTTCACTTCACTTCACTTCACTTCACTTCACTTCACTTCACTTCACTTCACTTCACTTCACTTCACTTCACTTCACTTCACTTCACTTCACTTCACTTCACTTCACTTCACTTCACTTCACTTCACTTCACTTCACTTCACTTCACTTCACTTCACTTCATTTCATTTCATTTCATTTCATTTCATTTCATTTCATTTCATTTCATTTCATTTCATTTCATTTCATTTCATTTCATTTCATTTCATTTCATTTCATTTCATTTCATTTCATTTCATTTCATTTCATTTCATTTCATTTCATTTCATTTCATTTCATTTCATTTCATTTCATTTCATTTCATTTCATTTCATTTCATTTCATTTCATGATGGGAGACCAAACTTTATAAATTTAAGTGAGTGACGCCCCTGGTGTTGCAAATGTCCATGGGTGGCGGTGATCACTTACCATCAGGTGACCCGCCTGCTCGTTTGCCGCCTATACAATAAAAAAAATTTTAGTTGCTTAGCTGATCAAGGTTACTTACCGATTTTACCTATCATTGTTAATTGTTAATAATGTCTAAATCTTATTTATTCGTATTTATCACAGCGTATACAGAAAGTAGGATTTAATGGTGCTGTCTCTCAGGGATCAATAGTAAAAACGGGTGTTCCCCAAGGCTCAATTTTAGGACCATTTCTATTTCTCGTCTATATTAATGACCTTCCTTTCATGGTTACAGAAATGGCTGACATAGTTTTATTCGCGGATGACACGTCTCTCCTATTTAGGGTTAATAGAAATAATGCAAAGACAGGAGAGCTAGTTATAAATAATACGTTGAATAAGGTTTGCGAATGGTTTTCGGCTAATAATCTTATGTTAAATTCAAAGAAAACTAAATGTATAAAATTTTCTCCCCCAAATACGCGCTGTTATGATTTGAAAGTAAACATAGGCGGAAACAGCTTAGACCTTGTAAACGATTCTGTATTTCTTGGGATACATATTGATTCCAGACTTCAGTGGGGATCCCATATCAAAAGTTTATCAGGAAAGCTTAGCTCGGCTGCTTACGCAATAAAAAAGATAAGACAATTGACAGACATACCAACAGCTCGCTTAGTCTATTTTGCCTACTTTCATAGTCTTATGTCTTATGCGGTCATTTTGTGGGGATCTGCTGCTGATTTGGAGTCTATATTTATTCTACAAAAGAGGGCGATTCGAAATATATATAAAATGAAGACAAGGGAATCCCTAAGAGAATTGTTTAAACAGATAAATATTCTTACTTTGCCATGTTTATACATATTTGTAAATATTATGTTTGTTCGCCAACATATTCACAGCTACGTTCAGATTAGTGAAGGTCATTGTCTCAATACAAGAAATAAATATAAACTTCGTCTTCCAAGTTACAAGAGAAGTAAGACGAATAAATCTTTCTTAATGAATTCTGTTAGATTTTATAATATGCTACCAATCAATGTTACCCAAATGACCGATACAAAGTTTAAAGAATTTGTAAAAAAAACCCTCATGAAAAAAGCCTATTACAAAATCAATGATTATTTAAATGATAGTCAAGCATGGGACATATAGATTGCTCTACACTGCAATCTTACATTTGGTCACTTTCATGATTGTATATTGAAATGTTTACTTTTTTATTATACATTTTGTTTAGCTATCATAAATTCCTTTTTTTTTCTATTATATTAACACAAAACTTTTTTGTGAAACATAGGTATTATTATTGTATCCATTCATATTAGATATATTTTTTTTTGTTTTGGCCAGGAGAGTGTTCCGAATAGACATGACAATTAATTAACTACTTCAGTATAACTATTACAATCACTTGTATATATTGATACGTCGCTTTTGGAGCATTTTCCTTCCAATTCAATTTTGACATTTGTGACTAAGAGTATTATATAATACACGTAAATTTTATTAGGTTGTAGAACATATTAATGTAAAGGGAGGACGGAACCCTTGCAGAGTTTCTTGCCTGTATCTTCTCTAGACAAGGCCTCCCGGTAGTGAACAGGCCGAAAAAAAAGTAGTGGTATTATCAATTTAGGGATACTTATAATTTATTTTGTTTGTTTTGACTTGTCAAAAGTGTATTTGATGATACCAATTTGATTAAATGACTTTGAGTTTGAGTTTGAAAATGCCAACGTGGTGCTGTTATGGTCAAAATTCCTCACGTTTTTCTCCATTTAGAAGGGTTTCCGCTTAACAGTAACTCGTATACAGGCTGTTATGATTTTGATCAACTCCACATTATCCAACTATCATACCACAACAGAACTTGGAAGCTTGACTTTCCTATTTGCATACTTCACCCCTCCCAGGACCAAAAACCACAAAAGTTAAACTGTAGGCGTGATATTTATAATTAAATGAGGAGCGCACGCGCCCGATAAAAATCTCGATAGACGATAATAGGATGGGCGTCCGTCCGTCTGCCCGGGCAGATAGACGAGATTCTAATTTACTTACCGAACGACTATTGTGACTAATATTAACTCATGCATCCAATGAAAGCTGGGATAATGTTTATGAATTTTTTGAGCGGTTTTAAATACAATGCTGCTTGTTACAGACGAGTACAAAGATATACATACATATAATCACGACTATTATCCCCTAAGGGTTAGTCAGAGACTAGGCAAAAGCACCTTCACCAAGCAGTGACCACTCAGCGTGAGGTGGTGAACCCGTCGATAAGCTATTGGTATTGCATATGGATGGTTGTGCAGTTCTAAGTCCATTTGTCGCCAAGTACAAAAATATATATACCCATTTTAGAGGTAGCAATCTTTATTTTCTTCTAATATGAGTCATTTACCTCAAAAGTGGTTATATTTTTGGGGTTGAATGTACAATACTCGACTTACACGAATAAACGTCTCGTCTTATGTCTTCGATTTAGACAGTTTATCCTATATTATGTAGAAGACATAATATAGGATAAACTGTCTAAATCGAAGACGTAAGAATTCATAAAAGTCATAAATACTTACTTACTATACATACATTATAGGTAAATTTAGTCTTAGCTCGACATTTTAGTCAATATTTTACTCACCAAGTTACATTATTCATATTTTAACATTTTCTGAGAAGAACATTTTGGTGATGAATCTAACAGGCTAAATATCTATTTACGAACCGCAATTTTGATATGATAATAAAAAAAATCAATCCAGAGATTTGTTTGTAGTGTTTTTTTAAAAAGAAAGATAGTCGTTCATTATTTCTTCCATTCATTTGTAGTCTCCCCATTCAGACTCACTAAAAATATGACGAGCATCTCCAAACTGATGTAACGTCAATATAGGCCAATCTCCCGTAATCAATATTATGAAGAGGGTAATCTAAGGGTGGGTTTAAAGTCAGGACAAAAGGTGTTTTTTATACCAACATCCACCCTCGGAGACTTGACAGCAGGAAAATTATGTGTTTTGTTAAAAACTTCTGCGCTGCGTCAGAGGCGAGTTCGGTTATTTATGTCTGTGGTTCGATCTGTTTTAATGTGTGCGATTTGCGGCACATGAATCTTGAAAAGAAGCTCTGACGTCAGAATACCTACATTTTGTCAAAGTTAGTTTACAAGGTATACCATTTTTGATAGCGTTACCTATAATATAGAGCAGGTGTTTCTTTAATTCTGGTCCCAAGACTCTACACTCTTATGCCGCTCCAATACTATCTTAAATTCTATATTATATTGTATAAATAAATTATGTTTTTCTTTTCCACTATAGTCTTTCTGCACTGTTGTTATATGAATTGATATGACCCGTTGAACATTTTTGAATTTCTTACTTTACAGTTCACACGCGCTCTCCATTCGCATTCAATACGATCATCTTATTGGTTATTTATTTATAACCGATCTTTAACATAAAGGCTCTAGTTATGTTGTGTTAAGGTATATTGTCCAAAAATATATGCGCGCTAAAAAGAACTTGCGTTTCAATTGAACAACATAGCTTCAGCACACACTTAAACCTACATGCAAACCACTCTGACGTCATCCTCAACCAATAAACGACCCACTGTTGGGCACAGGCCTTCATCATGGAGAACCATATGAGGAGTATGGGCCGTAACGTGCCTTCCGATGCTCGGAGGAGATCGAGATCACAAAGTTTGGTCACCTATCCATGGCCTGACCATGGCCTGACCGAAGGTAGCTTTGTTTTCGATCGAAAGCTACAGCGTACAAACCACTACGCCATCGAGCTCTCACCTCCTCAACCGCTCGGTCATGCAGACCAAACTCAATTTATTTGACATAAATTGATAATAATATTGGGTCCTTACCTATGAAATTGGTGTTTTTATTCTGTCTTAGCAATTTGTCCGTAACTTTGAAGTTTCAGAATATTCTTATAAATTAAGTGCCTCTTCTAAAAATAGACCATATATTTGAGCTCGTATTATTTAATTTGATAATTTTTTGTAAGTTTAATTGTGTTAAAATTAGACACAAAGACATTTATTTTTAACTGCATCCCGAATACATCATTTGATTTGCATTAACATAAAAACTATGAATAATTTTTATCAAGCGTGTTCACACACATATTGCTAAAGCTTGTCTAATGATACATGCCAAATATTAGTATCTCTGGATTTGTCGTTGTGAAGAAAGCTGATAAAATGTTAGTATGTAAAATGCAGACATCCCCAAAATCTCCATACAAAACACCAATTTCATAGGTAAGGACCTAATATATGCGATATTTTTATTATAACCTTTTCAAGCGTGCAAGACATGTGAACAAACTAACACCTACAAAAACAATTCACTGCTCCACTGTCGTTAAACCAAATTGTATTTCTGACAGTTCTCTGTCAAAATCTCAGATAACATTTTAAAGCGCACACGCACGGCACGTGCCAGCCTGACAGTTGACAGGTCAAATCGGTGGCCTGTCAATGTGGAGCGATGAAGGAAAATGGCGTGTGGTCAGCCTTTGTTCCGCGAAATTGACTTTTGACCAGGGGTCAAGCGGCTGATCAGAACATTGTTATAATTAAAAAGTATTATAATATTAAATATTGATAATATTCCAGAATTCAGTTAAATAAAAAAAATTGTTTCTACAATCCACTAGGTTCAGCGTGAAATTAACAGTCCACTTTTGAATAGCGCGTAAAGTGCGTTAGCTGTCTATTTTGATGAAATAAGTGTTTGAAGCTCTAGATTACATACCTAGCTTCTCGAACCATCACACAAAGAGACAACAGACAAATTACAGTACCCTACATTATGTTAGCAATCGTTTTAATTATACCATCACGCAGTAGGCGTTGTAGGCAGCATTTCTAATACAAAATACAAATTTTCCAGCAATTAATTGTTGCGATGGCACGGCTTAGTTTAATTATAGTGCCACACCTTTGTTATAATAAACACTGTTTACTGCCGCGAGAGACGAATTTGAGTGAAACAACATGTGGGTTTGTAATTATTAGTTCTTTATGAAGAATTATTATGGGAGCTTAGGCATGGAATTCGGTGGCGTTGTGGTTATAGTGCGGAAATCGTTGGCCGCGCCTTAGGTAGCGACTCATCTCACAATTGTAATATTATGTGCGTTTTGTTTAAAGTATCCGAAACTTTCAATGCGTGTTGCCGTCGCGAAGTTCGGCGCCGAACTGAGTAAGGACAGCGAGCGCCCTCGCCTCTCAGTCCCACCGCTCACATACCTAAGGCGCGGCCAACTAGTTCCGCGCGCACTATAGTAGACTTTGGCTTCAATATCGAAAACAAAGCTCCTTTCACCATGGTCATGCCTTGATGAGTGAAAAACTTTGTGGTCCCGAACTCCTCCGTGCTTCGGAAAGCACGTTAAGCCGTTGGTCCTGGTCGCTATTTCACCCTATTCTACTCATCAACACGTATTGGGCCAGCGTAGTCTTGTTACGGTCCATACTCCTCATGTGATTCTCCAAGAAGAAGGCTTCTGCCCAGCAGTGGGACGTATATAGGCTGAGGACGGAGTGCTAAACCAAACAATGGAATGGCATAAATTACTATTTGGAAAATGTAGCAAGTCCAAATTGCTTGGATTTATTTTTTCTACTTTATAACTGCTGCTATGTTAGCACGTAATCAAAGCTTTTCCATAGCTTCTTATATAATTGGTTGAAATATTTATCTCATTATTCCGCAAATGGACCCCTCTACTGTTGACCATCAGTTGGTTTAATTGTTTTTGAAAAGAAAAAAAATTGCTTGTAAAAAAGAAAATAATTATTTTTATTAGAATTTTTTGTCGATTGTAACATTTCAATTAGGTACCTATTGTATACAGGTATGAAATCTTAAAACCCCATTAGAATAAAGCTTCAAGAATTGTTTACACATCCAATCTTGCAGCTCCCTGCTTTCGTCAGCCATTGAAATCTATTCATAGTGTTTTGAATTGATTAGTTATGATTTTGTTGTGAATGAAAACAATTGACAGACTGCATCCGACGTCGATTATTTATTTTTGTTCGTTTTGTCATAATAATGCGTGCGGTGGGGGAGTAGGTGTAGAGTTACAGGGTGTTGGGAAAAGATATAGGTTGTGTTTTAAAGATAAAGATGACTATGATTAGATAGCAATTAATAAAAATTAAAGTCGATTACACGGTCTCATGTTAATTTCAATCTGGAAGAAAATCAGTATATCATCGATATCTTTTAGTTGCGTTAAGAATCTCAATTTCTATGAGAAATGCGAATTCAACTATTTTCCGCTAGGGGCGTTTTTCACGTTTCCCATAGAAATTGTCATTCTTGACGCAACTAAAAAAGTGAAGGTTTTTACAGTGATAACTGACACGGGGGGTATGAATAGAACTGAAGGAAATATACGAAGAAAAATCGTTCGGCTTTTGTGGTAGATATACTTTACGCATAATCAAAGCTCATAATAGTCTCTCTCGTCTCTCGTCGTCGTCGGCAGCAAGAGAGTATGGGAGGCTACCGCCTCCTTCTGCAAGAACGTTCTTTTGCAGAAGGAGGCAGCGGAGAAAGAGCGGTAAGACGATGCTCTAGCTCTCCTCTCCAGCGTAGACGGGTGGGCTGGATAAGGCGGGCGCCCTAAGTGCCTTTTTCCACCTGCCCCGCGAGCGGCCGCGTGCGTTGGATGGCTTCCAACGCACGCATTTCATCAGCTACCCCGTCTGGGACAGGATTTCTACCCCGTCTTTTACTAATGTTTTACTAATCTATAAGTATGTTTACGGTCAGTTAAGTATTAGTGTCACATTAACGTTGTAGTTAGTATTTCTAGTAATAATAGTAACTTAATTCTTCAAAGTATACCAATATAATACTCAAGTGAGAAGCTCGTGACGTCGTGATTTGATTTTGGATGGAGCACAGGATGAGTGACCAAAACATAGGTATCTCGAGTTCCTCTGGACTGGCTGGACCTCTTGAAACTTGAAATAAGCCTGTCTTCTGCATATGGTTTAAAAAGACCACAGAACTAGTTCGTATTATAGGCATACAAATTATCTTTTTTTTAGTTTTGGAAAACATAAAATGAACTGTAGTACAAATAGATTCTGTTGGAACCAGATTATGTAATCAGCGCGACCATGCAAAAGAAATAAATTCGAATTATATGACGATTCATCATCATATCAGTTGAGCGACGTTATCTGCTTACGACAAAATTTAATTAATGACAGAATTTTTCTTCAACCTTGAACCGCCTTGATAAATGAATACACCCTGTACTAACCCACCTATTACCGGGGCTGGAGCGATTGTTTATATTATTCCAGCGCATTTTGCCCACAATAGACAACCCGGCTGTTTACTTTCTGCTAAATCACTACCCCAACGTCGGCGCAATGATATCTATCAAGTACGCATATTTTATTAAAAAACAGGGGCTCATTCAAGCGTACAGTGCAGAACAAACCTTATTTTTCCGCTTGAAAAAAAATTTATGTCAATATGCACTCTTCTGTCTATGGATTTAGGGTTGCTATAAGAAAAAATACGTGTTACAATTGTAGTTTTTGACGGGGTAATTGAAACGTCTGAAATATTATTTTTAAGAACTTAAAAATTAAAATGGATGTGATAATTGCAGAGTAAATACTGTTGAGGGGTTAGATTGAGTGATATGTTGTTTTAGATATATTTAAGGGTGATAAGAGCGATTGAACTAAAAAAAACATATCAAGACCAAAGTAGGATATTTTTTAAGCTTAAAAAATAATAATAAAGTTTTATGAATAGGAAAATAATCTTTTGTGTAATTTCATATTGGCTTAGTGAAACGATTTTAAACTTTAATTAATAATAATAATACTTTATTCATGCCACAGTAACAAAAAGCAATTTAACATGAATAACAACAAGAAACAGTTATTTTCTAAACAGTTGTCAGGTGTATTAACTTATGTGATAAAAACAAAGTTGGGTGGAAACATTGGCATAAGGCCAAGCTTTATTTGTATAAAAATTAAGTAAAGTTTTGAAACGTGGTTCTATTTTTGAATGACTGGACAGATGATTTCTGGGGTCGATTTCAACATTATTGATATTTTCCTCCTTTCAATGTTATGAAATAATATCAATCAATAGATACATTCATGAGAGGTACTAGTGTTCTCGTGATTACTCTGACAATTATCAGTAAAATTATAATATTCTTTAAAAAAACGTGGACACTAATGAGAAAAATAGCTATAACCTTAAAATCGACTTAGACATTTACTATTTGGTTCGTTTTTACTATTTGATCCCGTAGTAATAGTAGCACACTGTATATATTTAATTATTTATCACCTCGTCTGTGTGGCTTAAATCTGCTGAGACACGTCACAGGTGATGAGGTAATGATTTAGCAACAACTTAAAATGTTATTGTGTAGGTATTGTAGAAACGTGTGTCTCATATTTAAGGAGGAAGTGTAAAAAAAAGATGTAAGTCGATTTTTAATTATTTTAATTAGGCATATAGTTTAAGTGGGCTCTAATAGTCTCATAACAATCATTCGTTCACAAATAATGTCTTTACAAATTAACTTAAACATCTCATAATTTACAATAACTTACAACTATAAGTGTCCAATAAAAAGCCTGAAAAGTCAAAAAAGGATCGAAAATTTTCATTGCAATTGTTAAAAATATAACTGAAATTGTATTATGGCAACATTTAAATGCAACGTTTCTAATTTTAATCTATATCAATGTCACATTGATCTAAGAAGTCTATGGATCATAGACTAAAATAATAATATTGTTGAAAATGAAAAGTTCTAATCAAAATATGTTATTATTTAGATATAAATTAAATATTCATAATGAATAACTACTCCATAAGCATGATAGGGTGGAGCAGAAGCCCCTAGAATTATTTAAGATATAGAACATTTTTATAACTATATATTTACAGGAATACCGTACATATAAAGTCGTTGTAGCGTAATTTGGACTTTTCTTTATAAAATCCCTAGTTCAAAGATTGCTTTAACAATTTTGGGAAATAACATCTCTATATACAACTGCAAATACTGCAATACTTATAAAAAGAACTAAAAATAACACTCCAACTACAGAACAAAGAATTCGGAAAAAATTTAAACTAATAATTAAAAAAACACTTTTCACATTAATCGAATTGCTAAGACAGACAGCAAAAACTTCTAATTTGATCTAATAAGGATGTTTTTAAAAGTGTTATTTCCAACCTCTTTAACTTCTCTCTGCTTAAAATAAGTAAAGAGTTGAAATATGAACTCTGGGACTTAGAAATACGAGGGGAAATGTGAATTTATACATAATAAGCCTATCATAGGGAATTTTTCAAATGACACATACGTAATTTTTTTTATATAATCAGCCCAGTAAATGACACAGCACCTTATGATGGTAATCAGAAGATAAGTCCATATGTGCAGGAAACTAGGGCAGCCCAAAGAATACAGGCCTAACCTACACCGGGCTTGCTCATAAGATGGCTTTTCACGCCTCCTTTGAAGGAACGCGTGCGTTATGATGGAGGCAACACGTGTGCCGGTAGGAAATCCCATGCTCTGGATGTACGAGCAAGGAATGATTCCCTGAACCTTTAACTACGTGCTGGAAAAGAGGTCACCGAAGATGCGTGGCTCCGTCACTCGGCACACGTGCTCCTTACCAGGAAAGGGGAGGACGGGATGAGGTCAAAAAGCTCCTCAGGACATTCCCCATAGTACATCTATCTAATACATGGTACATTTGAAAATTTCACCGCAAGAAACATAAAACAAAACTCACATTTCAAATTTAATGTAGGACTTTAAGTCAAAATTGTGTTAACTTGAGTCAAGTTGACTTCAGAAAATAGTGTACATTGTCCTTATTTTAAGTCAACGGAGATATTGTCGATGGTTTAAACATACATGTTAATTTTATCAAACATTTCCAAAACAATTTCAATTTAGTTTATGCTGTCTTTGTCTTTCTCCAGGCAAATGAAAAGGACACTAAACTAAATTTAAATTTAGTCCACTGAAACAGGGTGGAAAAGTAAGCAATTGATAAAGCAATCTTTAAGTGCATAATTTCGAATACGAGTATAATAACTTGTAATTATATTTCTATTTACAATTTACAAACACTGTAAAGTACAACTAGAATCGTAAGTACGAGTAAGATCTAATTCTACAAAAGGAAAACCATAAAAGGAACTTTGGAAAACCACGGCAAGGAACCGTAAGTTAAAAATAAATTAAAAATACTGGCTAGCCAGATATTAAGTCTTAAAAAAAGATTTTTCTTTAAAATACTCATCAACTTACTGAAAATGAGGTAATCACCACATGTGATATTTCAACTTTACATAAAATTTTAATTGCAGTCGCAGTAAAACAACTTCGGAGAAACGAAGATATAGGTAAACGCAGATATTACCGTAGTAGTCAAAAATCTGCAGGTATTAATGGTAAGTAATAATATTATTGCAGTTTTATACAATTGCAGTCATGTTTTACTTAAAAAGTTAACTTTTATGAAACGGTTATTAATCGACCTTCACAAATATTTTACATTTTATCTAAAACATGCCCTTAATTGCATAAAACTGCATTAACATTACTTACCTCAGCAATACCTGCAGATTTTTGACTGCCGCGGTAATACCTGCGTTTACCTTAATTAAACTTAAACAATTGATCAACAAAAACAGTTTAGGTGTCAGGTCAAAATATGACAGTGAGGGGTCTCCTGAACTCGGAGCCGCCTTGCGTGGCCTGGGCGTACTGCCCAGGGTATTGGGGCATGAGGATGCTGGATGATCCTTGGTAGTAAGGGAGGGAGGGGGAAGGGTTGGAGCCTGATGAAGAGCTGCCTTCAGGCCTGTCTTGGTTTTTCGGTGTCATATCAGGGGACTCAGCTGGTGACCTGGGTGAGAGACTTGAAGGCGCGGAGTTGACTGAGCTTAGTCCAGCCATGGCCGCAGCGGATGCTTCGGAGTACATCTTGCTGATGTCCATCGGGTAGGAGCGCTGCTGCTGCTGGTCCATGTACATGTACGCCTTGGACAGCGCCGCCGAGTCCAGGTACCCTCGAGACGGGTCCGGGTACATACCGTAGCTCCGGTACTTCTCTGCTTCGATCGAGTACTTCGACATGTCCATTGTCGAACCGACCTGTAACAATTACATCAATTTGTATGTTGTAGAACAGTACTTAAAATAAAAACTTTTCACCTTCGCTACGCTTCGCTATTGAAAATCGTACGGAGATTTCCGACAGAGAAAGAGGGAGATTTTAACATTCTTACGATTTTGAGCTTATTACTATAACTTTATATTTTATATTAAACTCTTTCTTGCACCATAAACGAAACAGGTAGGATTTCTATATCTACATATATAACAGAAATGAAATCTCTCGTGAATTTTTTTAAGCATTTATTGCTCACGAGGATTTAAGGTTATCCAAAATTTGTAAACAATTTAAAGTTCTTCAGTATCCGCCCATTTAACCCAGTTAAATATATTTGATTCTTTTAATGAATCAACGAACCTTCCGGTCTCGCAGATCTATAGGATTGTCGAATTGGAAGCCTAGTAAAATACTCGTAGCTAGTAAAATCATCACTATAGTAATCCAAAACTAGTAAATACACCAATCGTCACTCAAATCAATACCAATCAAAACATTAACAGTCCCTCTACTGACTACGTATTGATCAACGGCAAATTAATTCCACAATGATGCAATAACATGTAAACATTCCACAAATAACTTACAAATGGAATAATTCACTGTAAATTTATTAAACATTTTCATATGAATAGGATAAATGTCCACCCGCTGGTCAAGGGAATATAGCGCCTGTCTCCTTGCATTAGCGTATAAAATGATAAACACGCGATGCCGACGAGTGAGCCTGCATTACACGGGCAGATACACAAATCAAACGTAACAAAGAAATCGAATAATGATTTGAATTTTATGTTTTTAATGAAGTTAAACCTCTGCACATGGTTTATTGTGAACTCTGAAGTTCCATCCAAGCTCTCTCTCTTTTTCATACTGAGATTATAGCTAGCTCTTTCTCTCCAATAAGGTAAAGCTACAGAAAAAGTTCACATACTTTTCGTCAAATAATATTAATAATTCACAGAATAGAAAATTTTATTGACGTCACTAAATACCACACTACTTAAACATTATTAAAAAATTATCATCACTTTCGTACAGAATCGCAATTCATCGATCAATTACGCATATGGCAATACATAAACGCCTTACAAAAAGAGCAAAGAGTAAAAAGGTAGAAACGGGCGATAAATATCAACAAACGCCTATAGGTCGTAAACCTCTGGATTGTTGTTCGGTCGGCGCGCGCGCATAACGTACTGTCGCGCTAAATCAGGATTAGCTCGACAACGCGACATCAACTATACGGTTTACTGCGACACAAGAGCGGTATTTTATAGCTTTTAACTTATAAACGTGACGCCGTAAGTCACGTTAAAATTTGTTGTCTATGCACCGATAAAGGAGGCTGCTTTTTAAAATTAACATTTACTTAATAATACACTCTATAATATAATACGGTCTATAAATATGGTATGTCTACAGAGGTATAATGGAACAAATAGATTGCTATGACATTAGTGGAGCAAAAAAGTAATCTAAACGAAGTTTTAAGTTTGTAAACGACGTTATGAATAATACTATGAATGTAGAATCAGATAAACAATATCTAAATATAAATGAAAATCGGTGCGATTGATATTATTCAGAAAGATGAGAAGAACTAGTAATGAAATTAAAATAAACTTTTGTAATAATATAATAACGTTATAAATTAATATAAAAATCCTGTAACGTTTACAAGACATGATAGCCTAATAAAGTTATTAAAACGATACCCGATTCGGTGTTTGAGTGATTGTAAGTCAGTCTACATTGGCGGCAAAATAACTTGCTAAAACCATCCCTTGACGAATAATTGCTAAAGCCTAAAAAGTTCGTTACGTTTCCCAGTTTATAACGACGTGTCGGCAGTCGGAAGCGAACTTGCATCGAACTTGATTTCACGGCTATTACGCCGACACCGGCAAACACCAAACTTCTAGCCAATGATAAATCACCTATACCCATAATCGAATACTAAAATCACAATGGTTCGTTAAATCTGTTTATTTCTCTACCTGTCCGCGCGAAAACGCCCAATCACTATTTTTAATACAAGGCAAAACGATCCCGATATTATTTACGTGTTAATACACTAGCGTGAATAGCAGCTGATTATATTGTTTCCTACCGCGTTTAGGGACCGATTCGATGCGTTAATCGAAAAAAATGCGATTTCATCCGATAGTTGGGAGTTCTATTAAGGTGGCACAAAGGCTGATGGATCGGCTGAGGGGTACGGCTACTGAAACCAAAACTTTCGCTTGGATTAATTAAATAAGATTTTCGAAAGCGAGCACCGATCATCGATATCGTATTGTATGACGCTCATTCGATTACTCGATTCAGTTTCGATAATAGCAGTAATACAATTGAAAGGAAAGAAACGGTAATTGGTAACAGTGGCGATGTGTATGTAGCTAATAGTGCCACAGTATTTGAAAAGAATTTAACGTCGCCTGTAAATAATTCTCTCGCCGAATATTTTGAAGACCATTGTCTTCATTAATGACAAGTGTGTCCAAACAGCTAACAGAATCATGCTGGAAGTTGTTATTCAAATTTCGTTACATGGTTTGCTGAGATGCCTCCTGTCAGTAACATGAATCAAGAAATATTAAAAGAAATACATTGACTTGCTTCGAAAATATTCAGAATTACTTTATCATTGGTCCATTATTGATTTACACGCACTTGACATCTATTACTTTAGTCAAATCATTGGTAAGGACATGAACAATTTCGTCATGTTAAAATTATTTAGCAAAATTAATAGCTTTAGAACTTATGATTGCAATCACAAACATTTATTTAACCAAAACCGACCACGAATCGTCACCTCAATAGAAATCTGCAACAAAGACTGTCGTTCAAACTACCCCTCAAATAACCTCTAAATTAAAACACTACTTGACACAGAAACTTGGACAATTAAGCTCGGGGCCTCCCCCGGTTAAAAACTCCATCTTCGTACACGACATTTAATCTCCTGGATGTGACGTAGATGCGTTTAACACGAGGGCGTGTTTGAGGGTGCCTCGGAACCTGTTCATGGTTTATTGGATTAGACTTGCGATTATAAATCAAATTATTCAATAAACACGCCGCGACAAGATGTTTTGCATGTCACGAATAAATTGGGGGATTTCACGCTCACCAAATAAGTATGCTCACTGTTCTCGGGTGATGTTAATAAGCCGATTGTGCTCCTCCTGACAGACGTCTTGAAGATTTTCATCGGGTGATTATTGCGCTTTTTAATTTAATGATCGTTAGGACAGCTTCTAAATTCAAAATTCAATTTTGGGGTTCTTGAAGTCAAATATTATTTAACGCACAGAATTATTATAAACTTTTCTTACGCCTGCGCAGCCTGCACTATTTGATCAAATCAAAACCTTAGCTGAAGGTATTCCAATTAAAAAAGGGAACGAAATTCCCAGATTGTATTTTCGATTTGCTTTAGGGTTACCATGAATTTTTAGAGTTTTTAGATTCGGCTTAATAAAAACCCAACGGCAACGCAACGTACTCGCAAGAGTTCAACATTTTAAATGTACTGACAATTCTCCTCTTGAAAAATATGATTAAACAGTATTTGATACGGCGTTGGAAGATATCAAAGTGGGTTAAAATAATGAAATCATTAAAGTAGAGAAACAAACTCTAAGAACTGTGAAATTAAACGTAGGTAACACAATATCTCACATTTTTTACACATCAGTTTTATTTTTTAAACTAATTTTAGTGAAAATGCATTACTTTTCCCAATTCGTTGGCCACCCCAACCCAACCCTCGCTTCGCATTGTTTACTCAGGAGACCGGTGAGTCGTCACAAAATAATTAGCGCAGGGTAGACTCGTATTAGAGTATTAGAGAAACCCCTTGTTGATGCCGATTATGACACCATCTGTCGCTGAGGAGTGAGGAAATAGTGCATTATCTGTATTAGTTCCGAGACAGGTGAGTTGTACACAGTACTTAAAGATTATTTGATAAATAAAGTTAAATATTGTAGTAATATTATGCAGATTAAAATACTTTGTAATCAATTATGGAAATTATACCTGGTTAGACATGGTAAAAGTATAAGTAAGCATAGAAACATCCTTAGTATTTCTATTCTATTCTTGTGATGGGGCTCATATAACTCAGGGCACTTTGACCCTATGGGATCTTTTGTGCTTCCCCTTTCCTATTCATCTCTCCCTGCCATCACCCAAAATGTCCTGGAAGAACGTTATGATGTTGGCTGGGGGCATGCCTATAAATTCCTCGGGTTTGGGATAAGCCCTTAGCATCCTAGCATCCGTAGTCGCTTATTTCCTACAGCATCGCATTCACATAGTATATGTTCCTCCTAAGTAACATATGATTAAATAAATTCATACGATAGAATACTTGCTACATAAAAATACATAATATTTCGTGACATGACGCTTTCAGGCCAGTTAATTAACCAAGTAAGCGGCCACACAAAAAAGTACAAATCACCAAGTATAAAAAATGTATCCAAAAATCTAAATCTTGATCATAGCGAAACCGTTTAAGCACATTATTACACGGCTTATCACTAAGTGGCGTAGCATATGGCGAAATTTATGAAATTTAAAGCATTAGCCCAAGGTTAGATGCGTCAGCACTTCTGGGTCCCAAACTGGGACCTGATGGGATTTTCTCGCACGAACCCTCTGATTTCACGGCGGTAAAGCGTCCACTAAATGGTGTGCTGAGATTTTACGCCACTTCCGCGTTAAGCGCCTTGATAGACTCATCTGGTGTACTGATGCAGATATATAAAGTAGGTATGTCATCTATATATTTTTATAGACTTGTTAATTGTCCACTTAGGTATTGTTAACTGATTTTGTCCTTAAATTTGATTATAAATAATTTGATATTTCACTTTGAGGTTTGTTTTTAAAGCTTCTATTTTATAGGACCAGCAACAGCAAAATAAATCAATTTAATGTTTCATTGTCAAGTTTGACTAAAGTAAAGCGTAATCAAATACTACAATTGATTGATCAGACTTAATTGAACAAGATTTCTAGTAATTGAATAGCGAGAAGCTAATCAAATTATCAATCGTAGCAAACAATAGAGCCTTGACTGTTTATCGACTACAAATGAATCTATGGAATTGTTATTTTTATAACTGATGTTCATACCTGAGCATTAGGTGTTAAGGCTGCTGATATAGCTGTTTGCTGCGCTGCTGCGGCCGCGGCAGCTGCCATGCTAGCTCCAAGAGGTCCATATGCTGCTCCATAGTAACCACCCATAGCTTGGCCCATTCCTCCACCTGCCATACCTGTTGGACAAAGACAATAGGTACTATAATTATGAGGCTATTGTGACGTTTGAAGTGTAGTACGAAAAAATAACAATAGATGGCGTGAACCACAGAAATGACATTTCCAATTCAAACAGTTAACTAGGTCACGAACAATAAAGATTTAATTAGACTCAAGATAAAGGGTAACTTTTCGTAAACATTCCAACAATAACAAAATGATTGTTTGCTCTATTTCCAAAATTTCAATAGACTTGAAATTGAACAGTGCTATTTCCATTCATACTGTTGAATAGACGAATAAATTTAAATTTTCTTCATGACATGTGACCTTTTGTTAAAAAAACAAAACAAATTGAATTGGATTTTTAAAAGAAAGTACAGTTATTATTATCGTTGGCACTCCTTAGACAGGAAGCTACAGGTGTACAGATTATCCACAGCAATTCACAATAACACCCAATTTGGAGTCATTATCTAATAAACTCATTACATACGAAATGCTTCTAATGAATGAAACAAAATCCAACGCCATAAAAGTATTGCTGCCAGTATCAATTACCAACAATTCCACAAAAACGCTCATAAAACATAATTCGAATGAACTTACGGCGGTCAGGCGTTCGAAATTCGAAATAGTTCCTCTGTTTGAAATTCGAAGTGTCTAATTCACACCTCAGTCGGCAAGTGGCCTCCGTAATGGACAGAACACTATTATTGAGCCCGATCCAACATAACAACTCCTATAATGGCGCGCCGGGAACTCGGATTTGAGCACCAATTAATTATTTCATTGTGCTATGAATAATCTGCCGGCCCTCGAGTGCTATTAACTAACGGTCAGTTCCTTCGAGGTGTTTATTAAATAGACCTTAGTTTGGGGTTAGTTCGTTTGTTTGTATTCGGTTTGGGTTGTAAGAGAGTTGGCGCGATATTCATTACGAGATCATAATCAACTCGACAGTTGAATAACTGAGCTGTCAATCAACAATCTCTCTTCTTGACATGAAAATAAGAGTGGATCATTAGAGCCCGCCTAAACGATTATAATAATCGTAATACACAATATTATTTGAGGAAATTAATTTAGAATGTCATGGTAAATAAGGACTCGTTATACCATTATTCGCAAAATCAAAATGGACCACTTGATGTCTTGTCGTGCGAAATATTCCAAATTTGAATTTAAATAAATAATATATGAAACACCCTCAATTCTAGTGACGTCGATCGGATCTACAATATATTGTAGACCGCCAATATTTCATTTTCTCTTGGGTGACGACGTGTTTTGTGGCCATGGGCTGTATTAATAAGAAAATAGGGTTTGTTGTACCCTGGCAATTTATTTTTCGTCAGCGCCAAGTAGCTCGCTTATTCAAAGGGACGATCGAGATTTTTTATTATGTTTATAATTAAATTCGCTGTCATCTCTTGTGGGTATTTTCCGATGTCTCTGTCTGGTATTGGCGTGAAAGCGATGGAAATTCACTTCAAACTTGTTGGGAGATTTTTTTAATTTAATAAAATCAGTCAAGTATTGGCCGAATGTTTTTCAAAGATTTTAACGACTGTCCTGTTTTTTCGGTAATAGAATAAGTTTGTGTTCTTATGGCTTCTTATAGCCAAAAAAATGCTAAAAAAATATGGCAAATGTTTAGAGCAGGGGTTTAACATTAAATCAAACATCAATGTAACCAAATCCCATATAGCATTAAACGAATTAATTTTAAATGGCCGACAAGTATATAAACTAAACTTTATGAGAAGCCCATTATGATTCACCGTTTACCCCGAAAAAGGATTGGTACACTCATCATTTCTAATCTGTTCCAACAATACCTTTCACCCCAAGCTTTCCATTGCATTTCCTTCAGTGTCCATTTATAATGACCTCTTGGACATAACAACACCTCCATATAGTCCGGCATGTATTGTGAAGCTCAAAAAAGGTCGGACATAGGGTGAAAATGGGAAATTCGGGTTTCCTTTACAATCCGTCTTGTTGGGAGCATTTGAATGTGTTAAATTTCACGGAAAATGGGTGTTTTCGATGCCGTCTGGTGTTTCGCAAGACTTAGGTGATTTATGGCTAATCTGATATTTTTCGTCGCTCAGCATTGGCTACTGACTACTATATCAAATCGTCATAGAATTAGACAATTGTAACAATGGCCCTAATTGTGAGTAGTTATATATTGACAAACTGCAATTTAAAATGTCAAAACTGACTCTTCAAAATCTGAAGTCTCACCAGAAACGTTTTTTATACCATTGAAGCCGAATTTCTGAACTATAAAATTATACCTTTATGTATATCAAATCGTAGATTTTCATTCGAAATCTGACCATAAAGTGATTTAATTCTGAAGATCTGCTTACGACTCATGACATACGTTAAAACAAACATTGACTTGTTTTCGATAAACAAAGCTACTATTAGACAAATGATAGGTTCATAGTATTTAGATAAAAAAAGTATTGATAGACAAGTATAGTTTAAGATTTAAGTGTGTTCCGACGTAAATTGTTAAGCGAAATGTCTGTCCTTAGGATAATGTAAGCTGTTTGAGATTTGTGGCTTATTCTACCATTTCTGGCTTATTCTACCTAAAAATATTTAAAGAACTGTATTAATTTTTATGGACTGGTAGCTTGGTAGATTTATCTGTTTCAATAGTAATATTTAAAACTGCGTTGATGGTTACGTTGTCCTCAGCCTATATACGTCCCACTGCTGGGCACAGGTCTTCCTCATGGAGAAACATATGAGGAGCTCGGTGGCGTAGTGGTTAGTATGTTTTGGCTTTCGATTGAACTACCTTCGCCAGGTTGGCCATGGATGGGTGACCAAAACTTTGTGAATCGGAAGGCACGCTAAGCCGTTGGTCCCGGCCGCTATTGCGACTTTTTCTACACACCTACCCGCGTTGGGCCAGCGTGGTGTTACGGCCCATACTCCTCATGATGGTTACGTAATGTAATGAAACTTAAATATTTTATCTATGAAGTTGGACACAAGTTCAAAGTTCCTACAGAATTGTAACGAATTAAAATTTGAATTAACCACCCAATGAAAATAATAGTCAAAAATATTTGTCCGAAGCTTTTGATGTCACGTACGGCTTCTTCGTAGTAAATTAAACCCTTTCATAGGCTAATTGAGCATTTGTTGGGAGTGATTGTGTAACGGTGTTTCTGGGGCCGTCATATCTTGGTGCACTGGCCTTTGACTAGTGGGGCTTCACCACCTTAAAGGGTAAAGCTCTTTCGTTTAATTTTAATGTCACGTGTTGTTTAAAATTGCTTGGAAGGGGGGAAGAGGGGGAGTTACCAAAAATATAGTTATCTTGTGGTGTCTTGAGGACCTGGAAATGAAATCTAGGCAAAGCAGTAAAAAATTTGACTTATATGTGGATGATTGTCGCATATGCTATGAATTTTATCATAAATGTCATAGTATCAGACTTTTGTGTGGAACAGAGTATAATAATTATATAATGTAATTTTTATATTAATCATTATAGTACATATTAATTGATGTTGATTCTGTTTACATTTATACATATGAAAATGTTTTTGTAACAACCCAAGTTACATATTTCATAGTAAAATTGCTCATCAATTTATGTTTGTCATTACACTCTATATCCCTTAAAAAACAGGACCGCGTATTAGTGAAGCCCCAATTTCGATTATCCACGGCCGGTATCGAATCCCAACAAAATGACAAGCGAAAATTTTCGCAGTTTCATACCGAGTGCACCCTAGCGAGTGGCAACTCAGACGTACCTAACAAACCGTGGTTAAATTGATAGATTAGTCACAGTTCTCGCAAATCATGCAACAGCATGCTTATATCAAGATGTTTTATTGGATATAGGAATTAGAAAATAGCTTGGTGGCGAGAAAGATGAAATTTTGTCTGTAAGAGTCCTACCAGATTACATGGATAACTATATAATTGTTTCTTCCGCAAAGTAAGGCATGCAGTAAAATAAGTAAGTACCCATGTGACATTTTATATTATGTGACAGGCATACAACGTATATATGTATGTTTAATTTAATATCTTTATATGTACCAATATGAAGCAATAAAGATTATGATTATTATGATTATGATTATATATTAAATATGATTCCCGTAGAAGAGACCAGTAAATTCCAATCTTATAATCATAAGTGTTCTTGGTGACTGTGTCATATTCTACTTGTTTATCAAATGTTTTCACTAATAAAAAGCAGGACAAGAATATTTTTCTATTATTGATAAACATTTAGTGTCCCAAGCGCCTACACAAAGGATTATCAGCAGAAATATACCAATATAACAATAATATATCACTTCCTAAGTCCATAAACAAAAAAGCTGCTCCACGTCCGCCCCGTCCGACGTCTCTTAAGCAACTGTCATGTAAATGACGTCACGTGACCGGAAGCAGTTTGGTGGGGGGGAGGTCCTTCCGGCAGCGCACGCGATTGGACACTTCCGTTCGGTAACAAACTGGCTGGTATATAATATGCTAATCATGATGAGGCAATTTATTGGATTATTGTTAGCATATCGTATGGATTAGCCGGGGGTGTATTTGATCCATGTGTGTATATTATTCGTGTTTGTTCTCTTTGGAATACACAATCTTTAATGTGTCGTTTTATAATATCAAAGGGTTCATATTGTAACAAATATTTTTTTTTATTACCATTGGTATTTCTTAGCTCGGAAGAACTACAAATAAAACTTGTCCATGTAACGATGAATACAAAGAAAATCCTTCATAACAGCGTAAAGCTAACACAGTATAAACGACACGCTAATAAATAAAATTGTTATCTTTATTTAAGGTTTTCCATTATTATTTTTATTATAATACAATTATTATTGTGTTGTACAAAACAGACAAGCTAGAATAAATAACAGTTGGCGTTAATCGAATGTTCTACGTCAATTAGCCATATTAATTAAAGAAAACAATGCCGGAGAACTTAAAGAAAAGGTGTGTGATACGTAAATTGCCTTCGTTCTATTGTGACCCGTATTGTTTACACAATAGGGTTTGGTAATACTTTGCTCAAGCTATGGTAAGTGTTGCAAAATAATAACCTAATTATTAATGTTTAAGTGCCTACATTGGTATGTAAATACACTTGTGATAATACTACTAAGCAATGCTTGTCAGGAGTTATTTATTGTGCGACAAGGCTTATTATTGCTAAGCACATAATTTATTACGGAATCAATTGAACTCTTCGTAGATATACTTTTATTGTAAGAAATTCTTTTTTTCTCTTCATTTTTGCAGACTTTTACATGATAGTTTTATCAGAACATATCTCAAACTACTCGAAAGCTTTATCATCATCACGCCTCTTTCCCCGAAGGGGAAAGCAGAGGTGTTAAACACCCACATTCCGCCAGTATGTTAGGTTCCCATGTTGCCTGTTGTCATGCACCGGGCACAATGTGAGGCAAGCGATATTCACAATGAACTGTACATTACTTTTATTCAATCTCAGTGGTACAGGCAGTGGGATCGAACCAGCGTTTCCCGCGTTCTCTCGAACGAGTAGTGCCCCGTCCGTCCCAACTCGGCTACCGCTGCATTTAATTAAATAACCATAGATAAATATTTGATGATACGGGCCATACTCCTCATGTGTTTGTCCATGAGGAAGGCCAGCAGTGGGACGTATATAGGCTGAGAACGACGAGATAAATACTAGGGTAATATGAGTGATTTAGTTAAATTGAAAAAAGAATGTACCAACTGCTTTTCTTGCCTAGCATGTCGTAAAAGGCGACTGGGTATTGGGTACTGGGTCTGTGATTGTGAAGGCGATGAGTTAGCCATATGTTACTACTCTTTCACGATTTTACATCTGACGAAACCCAATTTTTGTATGGCTAAATGTGGTCTTAAGGAACACAGTGATCCTTGGACTCGGCCTACCCCTTTGGGAATTATAGGCGTGATTGTATGTATGTAGTTAAATTACCTTTGTAATTATAACCATCAGAAAAATCTCTACTTATCGACCACGAACTTCCTAACTTTACCAGTAAAGTCATCATAAGATATTCGCAACCAATGTTGGCTCCATTACTCTGTGGTGTTAACCTGTCAATGGTCAGAAAACCAGACACAATAGAAACGTCTATCGTTTGCGAACACCGATGTTCGCGCTGGGTTAAAACTTGTTCAAGCTTTTTCTAGATAAACCCGGAAATACAGGAACACAGCCATGTGTCATATATCATATTCATTTGAAAATGGTGCGTTAAAGGAGTAAAAATCTTAGTGAGCGCTGGTGGCATCAGAGAGACGGAGACAACGATAGCTTAGTTAGTTCTCTGATGGAATGAGAAAGATAGGACGAAAGAAATAAGTAGTAATGATAGTATAGTACGCATTTAGCAGACATTTCTTCTGACTCTAAAGCTGAGCGCAGACAGAGGAGTGCCACCGATAGGATTTCTATAACGCACTCGAAATCACTTTTAAGCTTTTAAGATCATTAAAATAAAATGCAGACATGCTTGAACCAGAAACGCTCGCCTCGAAACTACGCGGGCAGTATGCACCTGGGCAGTATATATACGAAATCCGAGACCGCGCGAGGACTATTCCTCTCTGTCTGCGCTGACACTAACTGAACGTATAGCAACTAGTCTTTTATTGAATATTGAGATAATTCGTAGTATTCGGTAAGTATAGAAACCGATACCGGAAACTAGAGTACTATCGGCCACAAATTAAGTTTAAGCTGAACTAAATACAAACACGGGCACAATGGCGCTAACACCGTGCACATAATAAGACAGCTGTGTCTACTTGACCAAGTTAGCTGGTACAATCACGTGGAGATGTGTGGTAGAAGATAGGGCCGTAGAATATGATGGGGCCGGTAATATTTTAGGCAAAGTACTTTATATTAGGGTTTTACCTATGAAATTGGTGTTTTGAATGGAGATTTTGGGGATGTCTGCATTTTACATACTAACATTTTATCAGTTTTCTTCACAACGACAAATCCAAAGATAATAGTATTTGGCATCTATCATTAGACAAGCTTTAGTAATATGTGTAATATCACACTTCATCAAAATTATTTATCGTTTTTCGAATGCAAATAAAATGATGTATTCGGGAGGCACTTAAAAAGAGTTGTCTCCGTGTCCAATTTTAACACAATTAAACTTACAAAAAATTATCAAAACAAATCAAAAGAGCTCAAAAATATAGTCTATTTTTAGACGAGGTAATTATTTTTTAGTAGTAATACTCTGAATCTTAATAGTTACTGACAAAATACTAAGACAGAATAAAAACACCAATTTCATAGGTAAGGACCCAATATAAATAACTTGTCGTCATGCCAGTGTCCTAAAGAGGTTAGGTTAGATATGCTATCATATAAAAAATCAAAATCAAAAATAAAGGACAATGGGTAAGACCGTCCCCAATGCTAACAGAAATGAAACGTGTCTCAACTGATAGACCTTATCAAAATGTAACTTTTTAATTATGGCGATGATACCTAAATGCATGGGGTTCTTATGGTATACCCATAGTTCAACAAATATTTAGACGACTTATTATTGACGAATAATTCACAATACCCTCTCATTTATCTATTTATGGGTGTACAGTGGATGCATATAAAGGTAACCGGTTACAATAACCCCCTCCCCTCACTCCCCACCCACGCTCTTACGCGGGCAGGCAGTTCCCTGAACCTTAATCTCAGTCAATTCACAACAGAAATGAAACCTCAACTGACAGACCTTGGCAAAATGACAATTTATTTTACTACGGCGACGTTCCCAAATGCATGGGGTTTTCATGGTATACCCATAGTTCAACAAATATTTGAACGATTTAATACTGACTAATAATTAATTGCCTGCCCGCGTAAGAGCGTGGGTGGGGAGCGGGGGGAGAAGGTTATTGTAACCGGTTACCTTTATATGCATCCACTGTACACTCATAAATAGATAAATGAGAGGGTATTATGAATAATTCGTCAATGTTAAGTCGTAGAAATATTTGTTGAACTATGGGCATGGGTATGGCTTTCAACCAATAAAAACTACTAATACTTTTCCGTGGACCAGTACAAGCTTAATGTAAATAAGGTCCCTTATTACAGCTATTGTTTCTCACACAATGGCGCCTAATACAAATGATCTATCAACACATCCTATCGAGGAATTTCTATAGTAAACATTAGTTTTGTCACGGAGCATTTCTATTGCTTCGTTATTAGCCAACTACAGCTGGAGATACATGTAGCCGCGTTGTATTACAGGCTTTGGCTTCGGCATCCATGACATCAAATGGTTTGTGGACTTAATGTGAAAATGTAAAGGTGGAGCTGGTTTAGATTGCAGTTTCTGAAGGCATAAGATACTGCAGGCTAAATATCTGGCTATAGTGCGCAACTATAAAATGAAAACATATTAAAAAAATAGACTATTAAATGAAAATTAAGAGAAGGAGCAACTCGATTGCGTATTGGTATGTATGTAGAAACCACGGTAGAAACTAACGGATGTTATTAAAAATCTTCGCGTTGCTCTATGTTCACTTGGAACAACATAACAGTTTGCTAAACATAGTGATACGACCTCAGCTCGAAGAGCTTTTAAAATAATCAACCATAATTCTGCTTACAAACGCGCACTGGATCTCCATAATGATCCTGTGCTACACCCAGCGACTTTCTGCGACCTTCAGTCTGAGATCTTCAGTCCACTGGAGGGCTCATTAACGCTGATGGTCGTAGTTGACAATTTCCGTCTCATCGGCTGCCATTTCTGAAAACAACGTGTCCTATTGCTGCTAAAAACTCGCTATTCTTGGGCCATGTTGATATCCTTGGGTCTCTTGCAGGTCTCCTCGTGTTTGATTCGATCACGTTTAAAAATTCCGAGAATAATCCTCTAGCCTACAATTGCCTATGGGTGACTTTGCACTTTATAAATAAAGTAGTGAAAATATTAATAAAGTTCACCTTTGCAAATCAACTAGGCCTCCCAAATAAAACACGATTAGCTTTACGCAAATTGGCATCCGCAAGGGCGGTGTCGACGCGTGTGTTTGCGCCCTTAGCGCCGTTACGACCGAAATGTCGCCAGTGTGTCCCCGCCCTACGACGCGCCACGTGCCGGTCGCGTGCATAGCCCTTTACAGGGTTTTCAATGCATTTATATAAGAAGTGCCTTTAGGACTTCCTAATATACCGATATTTAGGGATTAAGAACTATTTTGATGTTTTTAATTTCTGGGTCATTGAACCAGAAATCGTGAGGTTGAGGTTGTTGAAGGCCTTCTTGGTTGAGTGGTGAATGAATTTGACTGTTAAATCAAAAGGTCCTGGAGTGGTTTGATTTGCAGCATGGTTGTTTGGGTATATATTTATTGGGTATGTATTTGTATAACTAATGATGTTCTAAATGCTTATCTGCTAACATTCAGCAACATACATTTTCTTTACAACCCATCATCGTGGCTGATGTGGACTTCTTTTGTAGACTGCTATTCTTGCACCTGGACTCTTAACTTATCATCATTCAAGGTAGGTAACTATATAGATTTGCCAGGTCTGCTATCAAAATACGTTTTCGAAAAATACGAAATCAAGGCCTGTTGTAATGAATATACAGACTTTTCAGTCAATTCCAAAGCCATTAAATATTGTCATGTTGCGCAGAAATAAACTTGTAAGTTTATTTAAAACGTTTTTGCCTTGTTCTTTACGCAAACACCTGTCAATTCGTCAAGAAATATTTCTTGAAAGTAATACCAATTTCCAAAAAATTCTTCCACTTTGGAAGAATAACACATGTTGCTGCCAGAACCCATTGATTATAAAATACAACATCATTGTTAACCACTCACCTTGCACAAAATTCATATCCGAAAACACAGTGGAAAGTGTAAAAACTAACCTCTCAGTATTGTCAAAACAATTCCCACAAAACCCAATTACATTTTCGAACTGTAAACCGATTTTAAACTCCCAAAGCACTTTAAACACTAATTATTCACCCCGTTTTATTTCGGTACATAAATTCGCCGCAATTAACTTAAAAGCTATGTCGTAGTGGCAGCCCTTGTAAGGGCCGCGACACACGCGCCGCCCCGCCTCCGCGTGCGTGTGATGCGTGGCTACTTACCACTTCGGTGTTTAACTTCTGAACTATGGAGTACAAATTTTTCGGAGTATCTTTGATATTTAAGTACTGGGCAGGGATTTTATAATATTTTTTGTACTGTGCTCTATCTGTACCTATTCTACGTACTCTTACTAGTAGGATCAAATCAAATCAAAAATATCTATATTTTATAGGCTTGATAAACAAACACTTAAAAACGTCAATTTATAAATAATTGAATCTACCACTCGCTCGGAACGCAGATATCCCCGAGAAGAGCAAGCCAGAAACTCGGCGGTTGCTCTTTTTTTCCAAATTTTTTATAATTCTTTTGTTTTTTATAAATGTTAGACTAGTACAATCAAGTGGGTGGATTATGAACATGGATTTTTAGAATAATAAAAAAGGAAATTGATATTTTGTACGGAAAAAGAAAGAGAAAGAATTGTATCTACGAGGTGGAAAAGATGTTTATACGGAGTCACATAGCTCAAATCGTTGTTTCCTTTGGTGTCCACTAACGCTGAGTGCAAATGAGATGTGTGATAACGAGACTCTCTGCTCGTCTCTGCTTCAGCCAAATCTGGGTATAAGTGATTATAGCATCTCACCACATCTCACTTACACGTGTGACTATCCCAATGTGGCTTCCATACGCTAAGAGGAAGAAAGAAGGACAACAAATCAATATTAATACTCGTAGTATTCCATGAAACTGCTGATATTTCCACTTTGCGTTACAATTCCATACTATGAAAATGTTCAAAGTTTACGGCATAACAACGGAAAAGAATTTTGCAAAAATATTTTGATTTATGAAATAAAAGAAAACTTATGAAAAATCTTGTATTTAAATGGGCAGGGGCAAGGGCTACATTTAACTAAATGGATTATTTATGCTTTCCGCCTTAAACATCCGCGCATTAAAGCGCCGGAGACCGCAACCCTTTAGTCCGCCAGCATCCCACAGCGCCCTAAACAGGGACATCTTTCAATAATTTTAAATCGCCCGTCAATAACCTAAGCCCGAGTGAAATTTGACGCACCCCAAACTAGCCCCCCTCCGCTTTGACAGCTAAAACTGTCAACTGTCAAAAGCAGCGAAGACGGTTTAAACTATGCGTTCCATTTTCGAACGCTTTTCATGTTTGAATCTTTTGTTGGAGCCCCCGTGGGCGTTCAATCTCTTATGTCGCGAGCGCTCTCCATTGTCGTCGATGTGCACTGCGCCTTATTTAAAACAGGATTGATAAAGTTATGAGAGGAGGATCCTATTCAAAATTACACGGTCGTTTTATCCAAATAATTTCGTGTATTACGAATTTTCTTGAATCGAAGACGGATTATTGTGTAAAGGTCTATTGTTCGCGTTTGTTTCAGTTGTAAATGGAGTTTTCCGATGTTTTTCTGTTCTTATTTAAGATCATTCAATACGTTGATATCTTTATAGTCTTTGTGAGTAATATTTGATGAATATTATTTGTTTATTTTACTTAAGTTTAACATTTAAATTCAATCACTATAAATGTTGTCATCTGTATATAACTTACATCAAATGTAACGTAAACAATAAACAGCGATTATTTATTGTGAACGTTGAAAATCGTGCCCCTAATTGGAATTGCTGTAATTTGTTTTTACTCTTATCCGTTACAATGTTGTAATGAGTTTCATTGTCAACTCTGAAAATAAAAGGCTTTCTTTAGATTTACGTGTAAAAATTTCGTATCTCCAGCGGAGTTTAGTTTTGTTGTCACGAGATGTGATCGTGACTGTATCGCGGTTTTTGTTGAGGCGACTGACCCTATGGCAGCGAAAACAGATTTTATAACGAACAGAGCAAAACACAAATCAGTAACATCGGGCATTCACAAATTATCGTTCTTTATAGATGAAGAAGAAATTAATGATAACATAGACTTGGTATTGAAGTAACTGGATTACTGGACCATTCAAACGGACCCCACATTGTCCGCAATATTGTGTAATCCTGATGACATCGGCTCAATACCCGATACCGTCTGATACAGCTAAGCTTTGTGCTCGCTCTTATTTTTACAACACTGATGCATTCACGGGGAATTTAGGCGTAAGGGGATCAATATTGATTTGAACAGTTTATTCGATATCATTAAAATTGGTACACTTGTTAATGTGCATTTTCAGAACAATGGAAATGGTAATATTTTTACTGTGATAAAAACGTAATATCTGTAAGATTTTTTTGTCTCGTTTTTATATTGATCATCATATTAGTTAAATACACTAGAAATTGCATTGTAGTGCCTAACTTTAATAATATATATTAAATTATTTCTATTTCTTTTTTAAATTTACTTTTGACCATATTTAACACGACATTTATCCAATCCTGTATTAAGTTCGTTCAAAAAAGAAATCATTACAGTTCACCGTCATAAAATCAAAAGACCCTCCAAACGCATACATTGTAGAATATCATACCGAAGTGTTGCTACACAATGGTGGGGAATCACCACAATCACATACCGTTGTAAAACCAACCTTTACAACTCATAATAGTGGGTTCCGAGGCACTCCTGTTTGGGTTATCAAGGCTACACTGGATGAGTTAGATTTGACATTAGTTTCATTACAATAATGGATATCTACACAAGTAACTGTAAGCTTAAGGCTTTTTGCTTTACTGGCCTTTGGTTCAATATCTGATTTTAGATACAAAGATAAATCGTTACTGTGTACACCAAGTTGAGTTTATACAGTAAATTTCAAGAGAATTATATAAGAGAGATTTTAAAGAGTACATCAGTTATGTTGGAAATAAACACTGTTTCTTAAAGACTAGTCTTTATAATAGAAATAACAGTAAATTTTTACGTTTTAACAAATAAAACAAATACCGTAAAAGAATTTGTTGCAGTAACAGATTAATCAAACAACAAACCCGATTTGGCTTCTAACAATGCCTCAAGTTTTGATACTTCAACTATCCGTATCAAATAGATTGCTAGAGATGAAAATGTACCGATTGGTCTCCGTGACAATAATTTGTTTAAATTTAGCTAACCGGTTAAGTTGTGTTACAATTCAAATAGATGTTGCAATGTTTTTTTTGTACGCGCAACGGAAGTAAGTATTTTAGGTGAATTGAGTAAATAGAGTGAATCAATCGTTTTGATACCTTAAAATTATACTTCTTTTTATCGGTTAGCAAAGATATTCCGAGTTATTTTGGAAGCATATTTGTCATTTCATATATTTCATATATTGGGTAGAAATAGTCGCAACAGCGACCGAGACTAACTAAAAGTCCGCGACGGCATAATAATATTATTATGACTCTCTTTTATGATTGACTCACTATAATATTTTTTATGCTTACCAAATTTGTTCTAAAACAAAGAATTATTTTATTTGTGAACTCCTAGCAAACAGAAAAAAGCACCACTGGTCACTCAACTGCCTGTGTGATACATATAGCGATAAAGTATTGTGTATGTGTAAAAACTATAACGTGAGGTACTAACCGGCTCTTAAAGCGTCCATGGGCACGCTGGGATAAGGTATTGAGTAGGGATAACCCTCTTTCCTAAGCGTCTTTGGCTTCCTCCGCGGCCTGTACTTGTAGTCTGGGTGTTCTTTCATGTGCATAGCCCGGAGTCGCTTCGCTTCATCTATGAACGGCCGCTTTTCGTCTTCTGTGAGGAGTTTCCATTCTGCACCTGAACAAAGAATAAAAATAATTGTAATTTTTTCACGTTTATCTAAATTTATTACGTGTGTCCAATTCGGGACACAGTAAAGATCGGGCATTCATGACACAAATTTGAAAATTGAACTAAAGAAACAGGCTATAAGACTTCCTTAGCAAACACAATATATTTAGGCTGTTTCCTTTTTTATTATCTATTTTAAGCATAATCGCTTTTCTGTCCAAAACAATTAGGCTCAATTCTATTGGGCATTCAGTTAAAAATAGTAAATCTGTTTTCTTTGTGTAAACGCTAATGTGAACCAGAAGCAGAGCTCACATTAGGACTAATAGAAATAACAAAAGAGAGCAAATTGTTCTTTCTAGGTGACTTAGATCACGTACATGGGAATGCAAATGTATTGTTATTACATTCAAAACTATTATTTTGAGTATCACATTATATCTTTTTGAGATTATATTTAACATATGTATTTTCAATGTTTAAAAATAACTTTGAAGGTATTTTCGACTTGTAGTCGATAGGTAATTTCGAATGTGTTTCTCTTAACCAAGGTGAATTTCCCAAACTAGATCTCAATATCGTGAATATTGATGATACAAAACAAAGAGACTATACAGCAGACAGTGGTGTCTATCATAAGCTATTATGACAACAAAACAAAAACAGAAAAGTAATTTGCTCTAACCATCCCTCATTGCATAGACAATACCATTGAATCGATACAATATAATCGAAGGCACGAACGACCTGTCTCCCAGCTCGATTCAAAAGACCAACCCTTTGTCTCCCTACATTTATAGAAGGCTGCATTGATACCGTGGAGGGGCGCCACCGTCCATTCAAACAGACAAGACAATCCCGATTCAGGCGGGCATAAAAGCGAAAACAATGTCTCCAACATAGAAAGGAACAATCCGGCTCGGAGGACCATCGTCCGTCTCGCTCGCGCTCGCGAAGACTTTACCAGGAACGAACAGTAGAGCAACAACAATGGCGAAAAGCGCCGCCTAATGACGAATTTGCGCTTTTCATTCCTCAACAGAAGTTTTTCCCGGTTCCTCGTTATTCTGTCGATACTTCGGGGGAGTATTCTTGCTTTGTCGGGCAAGATGATAAGGATTTTGTACTCGTTGAGAATGATAAGTATACAACCGCAGTTGTCCACGGTTTGATTTATCGGAATCAAGCTTTTCTTTACTTCTTTCATTCGTGAGAAGTTTATTAATAACTATTTGTAATGTGTTGGCTTCATAAAACACCTCAATATTTATAGCCATACCATTTTTAGCTCAATAATGAATACTTAATTAAATTTAATGGCTCTCGCTTATGTTGTGTACACCTGCAGTCGATAATTTCACTTCTTCAAGTCCTAGTTCGAAGCAAAGTAATGTGACAGCAATTGCATTTTTGCGATTGTATCATCGTCCAATTTTAGAGAGTGACGGTTATGTTCGTCACTTATTTTCGAAATATAAGAGTTAGTGGAATATTACAATAATTAATTCAGAAAACAAACGACCTCAATACTAACTCACACAATCCATTGAAGACAAAGCCGCAACAATTTATTCAAATCATTCACAATAATAATTATAACGTGACAAACCGTTTATTTGTCGACAACAGACGCCACAATTTCTCAACTGAGATTTGCATTAGAAAAGACGCTTAAAACAAACAGTTTTATGACAATGACTCTGAGACAAATATGTTGCTAATATAGTCCGCTTTCCACCGATCATAGTACGCCTGTCACTTGTCACTTGAAGCCATTCAGCAGTTGATGTCGTTAAGATGAATGCTCCGCTTTGTCCCTCTGTGTTCAGTGTTGACTCACGACCACACATGCCTCTATAAATAAGTATAACATATTCTAGTCTGTTGTATTTACGTCAAACAAATGGTCAGATTCCACAGGTAAAGTAGCATTTCGTAATTTTTTATTGTGAAAAAGATCTTAAAAAACTAACAGACAATTTTAACATTTTCACTTCATCATTTTATATAGATCCATGAATCGTCAAAAACACTGATATGAATAGGTAATATAATCCAGATCTTGAAAGAATTATTTTTAGATAGGTTAATACTGATGTTAAGAACAAAAATGAAATGTACTAAAAAGTGTACTTCTGTTCTTCAAAACTCATCATCGTAAATAGTCCAATCAACTTCTACCACTCTTTAAGACTAAAACTAAGACTTGCTCATCAAATAGAAGATACTAATGATAAAATTATTCAAAATTGAACAAAATATTGCTTCGTCAGCTGCTTGAACAAATGTCGCAAGACATTTGACGACCTCCGTGGCCGAGAGGTCTGTTCGCCGGTCTCAAGGCGTCGCCATCTCGAGAGGTCTTGGGTTCGATCCCCAGTGGAGGCAAGTGTTTGGGTGATGAATTTTCAGACATTTGTTCTCCAGTCTTGGATATTCATTATATTTGTATTATGTTTGGTATATCTCAATAATCATATGTATTTATCTATTAATTATATTTGTCCGTCATCTATATAGTATCCGTAACACAAGCAGCATTTAGTTGCTTAAAATGGGACTAGTTGATAGGTGTGAATGTCTGAGAATGTTTATTTTTATTTTTTATTTTATTTTGCTGCAACCTTTGTTTCGGCAACAAAGTCGCAGTTAATTATGGCACCCAAACATATTAGAGTGTCAGTATTATACGTTCCTGTATTTCAGAAAAGGATAAAAATCTTGAATAAAGGATTACTTTGTTACTACGAATCATCCTGTTTCACCAGTGTGTTCGAATGTCTGAAAAAAGGTACAGGTAGGTAGAGTTATGCATGAACTCTGTAATGGACCATAAAGAGATTAGTAGTACAAAAAGGATGAATAAATTTGTCTTTATAAGCCCATACATATAAATACGTCCTACTGAGCTGAGCATAGGCCATCTGACATGGAGAAGCATATGAAGAGTATCGTAACACCAAGTGGGGAAACGGAAGCAATAAAGACCAGAAACAACGCTTACGAATCTTCCAGACCCATCAATTCAAATCACCTACTAGGATCCTGAGATCACTGTTTTTGAACACCCATCCAAAGCCATGGCGAAATTGAAAACCAAAACGTCGTACGAACAGATACACCACCGAATTCCCCCAAAAAAAACAAGGTACCTAATCGTAGAGTTTTGGTACTAATGCTAAATGGGAGAGTTACGGTAGATATAAGAACTAAATTAACTTAATCTACATGAAATCCTATAAATACGTAATTATGGTATCAAAACAGGAAAACTCGAAATCAAATCAATAAAATGTCATGCAAATAAGAGCCTTAAGAGCTCCGAGTCTCCCCACGGGCAAACAAAGTAAGTTTTTAATTAACAGCTCCATTAGCAATTGAACTGGCAAGACACGTGTCACCACAACAAAGTGTTGCCACTCTACAATAATTATTTCCTACAGGCTCCCAGGACAATAGCTGGCAATACCATACAATGATTGGACGGCACGCAGTTGCGCGAATAGGTATAAAATGATAGTCAACTTTAATATCAATAAAACATATGCTGTGCGGATATTTATTGCGACTATTAAATTTATTTCTTTTATTCTAGGTCTATGTAATGGTTTCCTCGTATTGGATTGATCAAAGTACATTTTACATTAATGTTCGAGGTAGATATATTGGGTACTTCATGAATAATATCTTTATGAATGACATGCCCGCTACTTTTTTTTGTTGACGGGGAAAAATCCATTTACAGACCTACCAGGTTAGATATATCATGTTACATGGTAACTATATACGTCACACTATTACTCGAATAGCATTAGAAAGACATAAAATGTGCCATACGTGCCTATAAGCTTTGAAGAATGCCCTCGATTTCTCCAAGATCCCATCATCAGATCCTTACCTCATGACAATGGGACCAACTAGAACTTATACCTTACCCTTTCAAGCAATGACATTTTTTTTCAAATCGGTCAAGGCGTCTTCGAGTAATCGGGAAACATACATTAAAAAAAAGTTTTCGTCGAATTGATAACCTCCTCTTTTTGAAGTCGGTCAAAAATACATGAGGAAACCATGGGCTGGATTGGGCCGTAACATTAAGAAAAGGTTGCGATAACAATATTTAAGTAGATTGGGTCGGTGGCTTGAGATAAAAGTATTATTGTGGCGTGGAACAACATTGGTAATGGTGTACCGACCTGGGAAAGATCACACATATGATAAACGAGCCATATATCAGTCCACCTGATAGTAATTAGCTACTGACGCCAACAATTCATATCAATTGACTGCGTCTGCTTGCAGCCCTTTTCGGAACCAGCGCACTTTGCTAAAACTTTGCAAAATTACCAATTCGGAAGATCAAACGGATAGAACAAAAACTATTCGGATTAGAACAAAAACTGTTATAACTATCTTATATCTAATTAAAAAAATCTATAAAAAAATTATGCATTGCTGATTTTATTGAAAAATTCATGGATATCTGCTTCAGAGACAGATATGGTCAAGTAACAGTTTGAAATTTAACATCAGAATACTCGTAAAGACGAACTCGTACTCGTACTTACGTCAGGTATAATAAGTTACAGTTGATAATGGATAGAACTTTACATTACCAAGATGATGTAAAGCAGCTATCAACAAACTCGACAATCGCAACGTACATTACGTACAATATCGTCAACAATCGGAAAACAAAACAAAAAACAACAGAAACGTAACGTACACACGTTAGGCACAATACGACGTAGCAACAAAGCCGTTTCCTCTCTGTGCGTCGTATTAAAGCGAGCATTGTGTTCAGAATCGGACGAAAATGCTCTTCATTACTCTGAAAGCTTGTGTGCCATGCGACAATGGCGGATGGGGAGGGGGAGCGGGGGCGACACAAAGACGCATAGCGAAGGAACGCCCGCCACCCTTTCGTCCGGAAAATTGAAATGGTAAGAAACTTTATTTAGGTCACAATTATATTAAACGCTAATACATTCGATTCTGTATTCGGTAAGGTTGGTCTTTTGCTGGTTTTGTTGGTGTGTAGATGTGTGAAGGTTGCTGGCGTTGACGGAAACATTGAATGTACAAGACGCAGCTTTAGTTTTCGTTGAATTCTAATAGAACGGTCAGTCGTTGTTGGTTCTAAGGTGCGTTAATACGAATTTAGTTACAAAATCTATCAAGAGTAGGCACTGTTATAAAATTCAGGTACTACGTTTCTATTAGTAAATATTTTTTCTAATAACTTTTTAATATTTGCACTCCACAGATCTCACTAACATTCAAGTGGTTCTCAACAGTTCACTGAACCTGAATAGACAAAAACAATAAAGACAGAACAGAAACAATTACTAAAGAAGATGGTTATAACAGTGCATCAGAAAATGAAAACAATTATTGTTCATTTAAGAGCATGACTGTTTTTAGATTATGTAAACCCAGGCAGAAAGTAGATTTTGACTTTCAGTGTATGCTTGTAAGAAGAGTAGTGAAAACAGAAGTAGGCTGAAAATGGCGACAGGAATATAAAGGAGGCTAATTTAAATACAACGAAAAAGAGGAAATAAACAGCAATATTAAGAATAGTAAAAAAGCAGGCAATTTTAGCAATATTGATAGAATTGTAAGCTAGTTGGCGTAACATAGTTCCATTCTACAAAGCCACTTCAGATAAATATCCACCTTTTCAAAATAAAATGGTTAAATATGCAAATTTAAGTAGCTCTTAGTACGGTTATTTTCAATAACAAGTAGACGGTTCTTTACAGAGGCTATATTTTTTTCCTTTAGCAAATTTTGTTGTTTTAATCTCAAGTAGTTACTTCACCAACAACATGGAAACTCTTCTCAACAAAATAAAAAAAAGAATGTTTCTCTGCACTCTTCATGTAAATTATCATTATAAACCGTATAATATAAATAGGAAAATTCATTTTATATATCTCACCACCGCCTAATTGATAGTATAATACATAAATAATAGGTAATAAACATGTACGCAGTGTAGGACGCCCTGTGACAAGATGGGATGACGATATTCGAAGGGTGACTGGAGTGAGCTGGATAAGAGTGGCCGAAGATCGAGAGCGGTGGCGTGCATCAGGGATTGTCCAGCAGTGGAGGAGCATAGGTTGATGATGATGAGGTAATAAAAATGTGCTTAATAATTAATTTCTTGCAATGATGTTTGCCTTCAGTGATGTTTTGCTATTAAAAATGTTGACGTTAAAGGAATTGGCTTGTGGCGACCACGCATTGATTATTTATTATACATTATCAAAAACATATGCAAATATCTACATGTATATATATCATTAATATTATTATTCATATTAAATCAATAAAACTATTTAAGTATTACATTTTATGCTATATCATAAGTAAATATCTATACCATATATAAAACTAAACAAATAGCAATACATACTTATATAAAATATATATCACAATAATACATACATCTATATACATTTAACAACATAGATGGAAACATTTTAGATTAACACTATACACAAATTAATAAATAATTTAAAAGCCTTAGCATAGCTTCATAGCGCTTGGCGTCTGCGCAGCTTCGCCCCGCAGTGTACTCGCGACCGTTTCACGTTGCGATGAGGAATCGTGACGTCGACGGAGCGGCCGCCTCGCCCGCAGTCAGAAACTAGCATCGATGTAAAGTGAATGTCGCTCGTCCATTTTCGTCTGTTTAATGTTCCTATCGTGTTTCCTAGCCTGTTATCAATATTGATATATTTGGTGCATTGATTACAGTATTTTCGGTTAGTGGAGTGTTTTTATTGGAGAAACTCAAATACCCACATATTCCGTTACAAAAACTACATTGGTGACCCCCAGATTGGATTAGAGGAAATCGCAAAACGTGAGTTTTTGGTAGTTATAATAATGGAAAATAGACCAACTAACGATAAACCTGAGCGATTTGCCGATGCACAAGATGATGACGACGTAACCGTCTTAGGGCAATCGCACAGTGGAAGCGATGTTTTTCGAGTCGGTGTGAGAATACCGCCGTTTTGGCCACAGGAACCTGCCGTGTGGTTTGCTCAAGTAGAAGGTCAATTCGTGCTTGCTAACATCACTACGGATGCGACAAAATACCATTACGTATTGTCACACTTAGATCATCAGTATGCAGCCGAGGTGAAAGATATTATTATATCGCCCCCCGCGGCGAATAAATATGAAAAATTGAAGACGGAATTGATCAAGCGCCTTTCAGCATCGCGTGAAAGAGAGGTCAAACAGCTCCTTATACACGAGGACTTAGGAGACAGAAAACCATCGCAATTCCTAAGGCATCTGCAACATCTCGCCGGTCCCGATATCCCCGAAGATTTTTTAAAAACAATCTGGACTAGCCGTTTGCCTCAAAACATTCAGACTGTTGTAGCATCACAGCCTCACGCTACTCTGCAGTCGCTGGCTGACTTAGCCGACCGCGTTCAAGAAATAGTGCCGACAGGACCTCATGTCGCCAGCACATCATCAAATGTCACAATGGAGATGATGGGCAAGCAAATCGCAGAGCTGACTCGACAAGTACAAGCGCTTACGCATCAGGTCAACAATAGGTCACGCTCGAAGACTCGACATGATAACCACAGGCAACGAGAATCCACGAGCCGTAGCAGATCGCAGTCTAGTTACCGGAAATTTCCGATATGTTGGTTCCATGCAAAGTTCCAGTCGAATGCCAGAAAATGCATAAAACCATGCGACTATAAGCCGACGTCGGAAAACTCTCGGGGCAGTCGATAATGGCGGCCGATGATTGCCCTACTAACCCAGGTCGCCTATTTGTCACGGACAAGAGAAGTAAAATGCAGTTTCTCGTCGATACCGGAAGCGATCTCTGCGTTTTCCCTCGTTCCGCTCTCAACAAACGCCGACCTCAATCTAATTACCAACTGTATGCAGCGAATGGGTCAGTTATCAATACCTACGGCTATATTACTATGCAGCTTGATTTGGGACTTCGTCGAGAATACGGCTGGCAGTTTGTGGTGGCAGATGTCGTTAAAGCAATAATAGGTGTCGATTTCCTATCTTTTTACCACCTCGTCGTCGATTGCCGCAACAAACGCCTGTTGGATAATCACACGTCTTTGTCTACCTCAGCAGTATCAGCTGATCAGCCGGATACAATTTCTTCGGTTAAGACCCTGTTCGGTGATTCAAGGTATTGCAACATCCTCAGGGAATTTTCAGAAATAACTCGGCCACCAGGAATTCATCGTGAAATACGGCACAATACAGTCCATCACATCAAGACTACTGATGGACCACCGATTCACTGTACCCCTCGAAGATTGGCACCGGATAAGCTCAAGATAGCCCGAGAAGAATTCGAATCCATGCTGAAGGACGGTACTGCTCGGCCATCGAAGAGTCCATGGGCATCACCACTTCATCTGGCAGCCAAGAAGAATAATGGGTGGCGACCCTGTGGCGATTACCGCATGTTGAATGCCCGCACCGTGCCTGATCGCTACCCTATCCGCCACATACATGACTTCTCACACACCTTGACAGGGTGTAAAGTTTTTTCAACCCTGGACCTCGTCAAGGCTTATAATCAAGTCCCAGTTTACGTCGACGATATACCCAAAACTGCGATCTCCACACCATTTGGACTATACGAATTCCCCTATATGACGTTTGGCCTTCGTAATGCAGGCCAAACGTTCCAGAGATTCGTCGATGAAGTCACGAGAGGCTTGGATTTTGTATACGCCTATCTCGACGATTTCTTGATATACTCCAAGGATCCTACAAGCCATGAAGACCACCTACGCCAGGTATTTTCCAGGCTTAGAGACTACGGAATAGTAATCAACCCGGCAAAATGTACTTTTGGCGTCACAGAAGTAAAATTCCTCGGATATCACATATCAGAGAAGGGTACTAAGCCCCTGGAAAGCAAGGTAGAAGCTATTCAGTCTTTTCCAAAGCCGAAGACTGTCAGGGAATTGCTACGTTTTCTTGGGATGATCAACTTCTACCGGCGTTTCATTCCTCAAGCTGCGAAGATTCAAGCTCCGCTCTATAACCTTTTACACGGGCCTGTTAAAAGTTCCAACCCGATTAATCTGGAAGGCGATGCTATGACTGCATTTGACAACTGTAAAAGAAGTCTTTGTGAAGCAACGTTGTTAGCACATCCAGACTGCGACGCTCATCTTGCACTGGTTACCGATGCGTCAGATACTGCCGTTGGTGCTGTTTTACAACAGAGAAAAGAAAATGGATGGGAACCTCTCGCATTCTACTCGCGCAAACTGAACCCAGCACAACAAAAGTACTCTCCTTATGATCGGGAGCTATTAGCTATATATCAAGCTATAAAATACTTTAGACATATGTTGGATGCCCGTGTATTTACCATATTCACGGATCATAAGCCACTGACATTTGCATTTAGTAAAAACAAAGATAGCTGTTCACCCAGACAGTTCAGGCACCTGGATTTCATATCCCAATTTACTACCACAATAAGGCACATATCCGGAAAGGACAACGTAGTAGCTGACACCTTATCAAGAATAGAAGAATTGGAGAAGCCAGTGGACCTTATGCTTCTAGCCAAACTGCAGAAAGAAGACGATGAGATAAAGGAAATAGTCAATGGAAGGACAGACTACAACCTATGTCTTCAGGAGATCAAGATTCCCGGCACTCACGCTACACTATATTGTGACAATAACACGCCAGTTCCCAGACCTTATGTAGTAGCAAAGTTGAGAATGCAAGTTTTTAAATGCCTACATTCTTTAAGTCATCCAGGGATTAAGGCCACCACAAAATTGATCACTGAGCGATTTGTCTGGCCCAACATTAAAAAAGATTGTAAAGTCTGGACGAGAGCGTGCAACGATTGTCAACGCTCTAAAGTTACGCGGCATGTTCAAGCACCTTTAAGCGCTTACAGCTTACCTAAAGCCAGATTTAAACAAGTGCATATAGATATTATCGGCCCATTGCCACCATCAAATGGATACCGCTACTGCCTCACTGCCATTGATAGATTCACGCGCTGGCCTGAGGTTGTGCCAATGGTAGACATGACGGCGGAGACAGTGGCTAAATCACTCATGTCAGGTTGGATTGCTCGATTCGGATGCCCTGAAAATATTATCACGGACCGTGGCAGACAATTCGAGTCCCACTTGTTTCGATATTTGTCAGAAATATCTGGTTTCCAGCACAGGAGAACCACCGCTTACCATCCTGCATGTAATGGAATGATAGAACGGTTACACAGACAGCTAAAGACAGCCATTATTTGTCACGCTGGAAATTGGACGGAATCTCTCCCACTCGTGCTACTAGGCATCAGAAATGCTATTAAAGAAGATCTGCAGGCCTCTTCAGCAGAATTAGTATACGGAGAAACCCTCAGGCTACCAGGAGAATTTTTTACTCCAACTACACCAACAACAACAGACGTAACTGATTTCACGGCTCGTCTCAGGAACATAGTCCAGAATCTTCAACCTGTGCCGGCATCACGGCATGGTCAGAAGAATACTTTTATTTTTAAAGACCTAGCCTCAGCTACTCATGTCTTCTTACGAGAAGATGCTGTTCGTGGCTCACTACAGTCTGCATATACTGGACCCCATGCAATTTTGGAGAAGAATGAGAAAGTCTACAAAATAATGGTCAACGGAAAAGCAGTCACAGTATCGATTGATCGATTGAAACCGGCCTACATACTGACAGACTATAATAGTACCATGACCGAAACGGAAGGCCACCCTGAAAGAAAAAAAATAGAGATTAGAGAGAAAGAAAAAGAAGAGAAAGTGCGTCGCACCACATCAGGACGTAGAGTACGCTTCCCAGATTTTTATCGCCCATGAAATGGTCTCGGTGGGGAGTGATGTGGCGACCACGCATTGATTATTTATTATACATTATCAAAAACATATGCAAATATCTACATGTATATATATCATTAATATTATTATTCATATTAAATCAATAAAACTATTTAAGTATTACATTTTATGCTATATCATAAGTAAATATCTATACCATATATAAAACTAAACAAATAGCAATACATACTTATATAAAATATATATCACAATAATACATACATCTATATACATTTAACAACATAGATGGAAACATTTTAGATTAACACTATACACAAATTAATAAATAATTTAAAAGCCTTAGCATAGCTTCATAGCGCTTGGCGTCTGCGCAGCTTCGCCCCGCAGTGTACTCGCGACCGTTTCACGTTGCGATGAGGAATCGTGACGTCGACGGAGCGGCCGCCTCGCCCGCAGTCAGAAACTAGCATCGATGTAAAGTGAATGTCGCTCGTCCATTTTCGTCTGTTTAATGTTCCTATCGTGTTTCCTAGCCTGTTATCAATATTGATATATTTGGTGCATTGATTACAGTATTTTCGGTTAGTGGAGTGTTTTTATTGGAGAAACTCAAATACCCACATATTCCGTTACAAAAACTACAGGCTAATATCCTTTGATGTGATAATTGGCAACGATTACTATTTACAATGTTTGTGAAATTATTAAATCATATTGACATTGCTACAAAATTTGCCTAATGTAAAATATTGGGTCCTTACCTATGAAATTGGTTTTTTTTTTCTCTCTTAGTATTTTGTCTGTAACTATTAAGATTCAGAGTTTTCCTAAAAAATAATTACCTCGTCTAAAAATATACTATATTTTTTAGCTCTTTTGATTTGTTTTGATAATTTTTTGTAAGTTTAATTGTGTTAAAATTGGACACAGAGACATCTCTTTTTAAGTGCCTCCCGAATACATCATTTTATTTGCATTCACTTAAAAACGATAAATAATTTTTATGAAGTGTGATATTACACATATTACTAAAACTTGTCTAATGTTAGATGCCAAATATTATTATCTTTGGATTTGTCGTTGTGAAGAAAACTGAAATAATTTTAGTTTGGAAAATGCAGAATTCCCCAAAATCTCCATACAAAACACCAATTTCATAGGTAAGGACCTAATAATATTTAAAAAATCGTATTGGCAGGTAGCTGCCATGGACCTCGATGATGTCCTTCAAAACAGGTGATATGAACATCCCAAGTAAACATTATACTTTCCCGAAAAAAGAATTCCGGAAACCAGACATTCGTTCAAAAATTATCCAACCAAAAACACCTCGGACGTTGAAATATAACAAAAAGCGTTCATAGCACGGGAGCCCACTCACAAAAACCGTCTAGTAATTAAACAAGAGCAAACAAACGCCCTTTTCGCGGGAACAACGGCGACAAGCGACAAGAGGCGACACAATAAGGAAACAACAGTATTTTTGTTGCGTGCCCCCGACAGGGGCGAAGCCTGCGTCGAAACGATAAGCGCCCTGTCTGAACACGCAAGTATATAAGCTGTGTATAGAGATTGTCAGTGCACAGAATTGGATGAAAGCGGAAGCAAGTAAAAATTTACATATGTCATAATAAAATTTTTACAGCCGCTTTGGCTTTGTAATCGGACAATCTAGAATAATGCATTATGAAAGTGAGATGAAAATATACAGAGATGAGAAATTGATTGTGTACTTATCACTTGACTTACATTGCTTTGATTATGTGCCTTCCGATTATGTGTATATGTATGTATTGTAATTGAAATCAAAATCTGGTCGTTCTTTTCAGTTCAAATTATGAATAATTTACATTAATAAAAAAATTCAGGATAGGTCAAGATCTTTTATATAACGGATGTACGAAGACGTCACTGAAACTGAACCAAATATGTGTGTCAGGATCGCGAAGGTGGAAAGCAGTAATCGCTACCTACGCCATTAGAAAAAAAGCACGAGTGTCTATGAATACATGTTAATAAGTATTGGGGCTTAATATGTAAACATTGAGAGTCACTACAAGTTCAATGACATACACATTCGGGGCAAGTGTAAGTTCGCCACTACATCATAACATACACACGGCGTCACCCGGCCGCGACACCCACAAAAAAGGCCATTATGTAACCGATACATCAGACAATAAAAGCTAGTTTAAATCGGCCGGCTCCCGTTCTAACCGTACAAAATAGTTCGTCATTCTATCAAAATTTACCACACTTTAGTCTACCTTAATAGATTCCTTACACACAATGCCTGGTTATTTTTATCGAATGTACCTTTTCTTTGTCAACGAAAAAATTAACTTTTGTATAGCACCAGGAGAGTTCTTTATACGATTTTCCACGGTTTACTATTGGGCATGCCTTCATGCTATTTCGGAACGCAGCCAATGGCGTTGTGTATTGTGTCCACGGTGCTTTAATTACTGCATTTGCCACAAAAAACGGGGCGAGCGTTTTGAAACAAAAAACGTTGTAAAAAGGGGAAAAAACGGCTCTACATAAGGTAGAGCGAGGAAAATCGGCGTAAATTAACATCGGCATATGTCGACGATGTGCGGCGTGCTGGACTTGGTAAATGAATTGATAATTACATTGTGGAGGTGACTGTAAACAACTGTTATAAGACGCGCCACATGACGCGTGAAAATTATTCGTAACTTGACGTAACTTATTCAAAGAACAAGATTGTTATATGACATAATAATATAAAATGATTAAATCTGTGAATCGATATGAAATACGTTGAAATCAATCTGTGAATCTGTATAAAATGCGTTGAAATTTTGATTAGCAAGCCTAAACTATGGTCTTTAAAATCAGCATTAATTTACTGCTAATACATAAAAGAACTTAAAAGTTAACCCATTTCCAAAGTCCTAAATCTCTATAGCGACATACGATATGCAATAACACAATGTACTATTACAAGCTCCTCAGAATGTCGGGAACCCATTACTTGTACAACAATTGAGCTTCGTTAATTAATATTAACTGCGTAGTCAATGCGAGCAACGCCCCTACAGTGGCGGACTGAAATTATAAAGGGAAGGTAGATGCGCCAGACACTGATGAAAACAAACATGTGACTCACCGCCGTGGAGACCAGCGAGCATGTTCGAAGCTTACACAAATTATAGAGTTATGCTATCATCGATAATCTATATACATTTAATAAAACTGTAAAAACCCTGTGTCTGTACATTGAATATATTTTGGAAATGACGGGGGTGAATAAGTAATCGATAAACATACTAAATCCCTATTTTTCCATTTTGTCTGTCTGTTTGTATGTTTGTGCTCGCACAACGCAAAAACTGGACGGATTTTGATGAAATTTGGTGTGCTGATAGCTGAATATCGTGTTTAACGTAAGAAAACTTTAACTGCACGAAAGTGTCTTAGAACTTCCATCTAGAACGCCTCATATTCGACAAATATTGTTTTAGAAAGTGAATTGAAATTTTATTGATCATGAGCCCTCAGCATACTTCACGAAAGTAAGGACAATGTACAAAAAGATTTAATTTTAAATTATCACATAAAAATATACATTAATAAATAGTCTTTGAATACGTCCGTCTTCTTAAAGTTTTGATATAGACAAACTAGATGGCGCTGGCGCCACATGGTTTTCAAAACTCGCTCTCGTTGTGTATTTTAAAATATTTGAATATAATATAAATAAATCCGTTCCTATCCCTATAGTTTAATATTTTTAATTTTTAGCGATATGTGTCAATTGCTCATATTGATTAATTAGTGGAGACTATAATGGTGCATGAATTTAGTTTTTTTTTGAGACAATTGAACTGCTCGATTATGCAGGTAGATATTTGTTTTTTGATAAAACAAACTTTAGTGGAAATGGATTAGCGATAGGTTGCCTATAAAAAATTGCCGCAATCTAATTATAAATAAATATTATATAAATTATTTGCAATAGTTGACTGTCAGATAATTTGCTACAATACACTTCATTTACCTCTAAATCGTTCACTACCTAATAGCGATTACGAGACAAATAGACGAAAAAGGGGAAAACACCTAGAAAGAAATAATTTCGAGCCAAATACAATGCCATACAATACATTCGACAATATTTGTAGTCATCAATCAATAGTATCTTAGGTAATTCAAAAAGAAATCGCACATTTCAACAGCTAGTCAACAACCACAAACATAGTATTAATGGTTTTTACTCTCTGTATCGACATGTTAAGTTTGTAAATGTATTGAAGTTTTGTATACCTTGTTGACTGTATGTTCGTAGAATTTCACTACTGACTGTACGTGACAATGATCCCAAAACAAAGTTCACTTCGTTATTGCTCGCTATTACAAATTTATCCTCTTAAAACTCAGCAAGCGTGACCAACACCGCCATTTAAAATAAGCTTGAACTGTGAATTTCAAGGTCAAATCTAATCTTTTAAGAACTTACGTAATAAACTGTTGTGAGAATAATTGTCATAATTTTGATGCCTATAGAAGAACGCGGTGTCTACTGACATGTAATTTTTCCAATAAAAAAAGCGCTGTTTATTTCATAATGGAATATTACTAAGGTTTTCTGCAGATATGCATTTGAGTTATTGTCTTGATGATATGATTAAACTATATTTCTACATATAGATACAGAAAATCTCTATATGGTCAACAATATAATAAATACAATAGAACAATATAATAAAGCACACGAGATCGTTTATAAAATAATGATTGAAATTGATCAAGCCACGTTGTTTTGTTCACATGTTTCTATTTATTCAGTCGTACTTAAAAAATACATTGATAAAGAAATCTAAGCCACTCAATGGAACTGTGAATTAATGAATCACAGTATTTAACAAAAACATTACCACCACAGGTTGCCTAAACGCTGCTACCGTATATCAGGCCGGTAAAAAGTTTCATACGCACTATTGTGTATTCAATACCTTTGTTATGCGCATTGGCATTTGTCGGGCGACATTCGATTGATTTTCAGAACAAACGCGTTTTGTGCTTCGATTTATTAACGGCTCGGGACAAAGCCGTATCGGCAGGTTGGGCCCAGATGTGCAGATTGTAATTGCCCCGTTCATTAAAACCTTATTATTTGACAAAAAAAGTTTGACAAGAGAAGGGCTTTGGGTCTCTTTAGACTAACTTTTTGTTTTAAAAAAAGCTGGGAATATTCTCCAGTCTGCTTCAGTAGAATCGCGGATTAAAAAATAAAAAAGGTTAAATTGCACGCCAGATTCATTTTAACTGAGACGGATCTACCTAATTAGATGTCTGTTTCTTAAGATTATTATAACGAGCGTGCTGTTTAAGTATTGTTAATTTTATGAAATAACTTACTCTCTTAGGGATCTAAAGTATTTATACTTAACTAACAAAGAATAAGTCTGTACCTACTAATATGCTATGGATCTTTGTGTGGTCTGAAATAAATGATTATTATTATTTTTATAATTATTATAAATAGGGTGATAATTATGGAGTAAGTGGCACAATTAATAACAGACAAGGCGTTATTGATTTTGAACTGGAAAGGAAAAAGGTGAATTAATTGGATCTTTGGTAATTATACGAAATAATTTTGTTAACATTCATTTCAAGAACCAAACAAATTGTCTCAGATGATAAATTCAAAAGGACAGCGCCAAATATATAAAAGACATTAGGTACTCGATCCAGCTCCTCAAACAGACTCCTCGCAAACAAACGTTTCTATTCAGCTCCTAAAAGACGTTGTATGAATAAAACATTCATTGTTTGCAGGACAAAGATCTTTACGTGAACGGCGTCCAGGTCTGGAGATTCGCAAGGCTGTTGACTAACGATGTCTGTGTCAACTTAAGGAATGGTAAAATACCTCTTATTAAGATACCATAAGGTTGGATTTTGTGCGATGTATTTATAGTTTTTGAATTTTTCATTTTCGAAAATAGAACAGACTTTCCTGGATATTTTTAACGTATTTTGAGTATGCATTAACCAATGATTAGTGCCGCAAAATCAACACTGGCTACTAATCGATCTGCTAGACTTCCTACTCCCAACCCTACCCGGGACGGTTAAAAAAGGAGACATACGAAAAAAACATAGAAAATGGCGTTTCCTCTCGCCGTCACCGACAGAATGGCTGGCATGGTGCGTTTTTATTTTTCCGTACTCTTCCGCCCGTGTCTGGCTGGTTCTGAATATTTTTTTAAATTTTCCGTGAGGCCCGGTTTTGCTTACTTTTGCTTGATTAATTCGGTGGCGAGCTCCCGTGCTGTGATTGCTTATTTTTCTACCTTTATTCAACATGTTTCTTATTCGTACCCCAGGGTCCAATAAAATTAAGTGGTGTACTTTCGCAGGTATGATTTGAGATTAATTAAGTAACAATAGCATAATTGCCGTTCAATTATCACAATTATTGGATCGATTATTTAGAGTTTTGAGAATCATCCCGCAGTTTGATAATAATTGCATTTAACATTTAGTATTTATGTCGTAAATGTTCGTGATCTTACAAACGTAGAATATGAAGTCATTGTACGACTTAGTTAATTGTACCAACATAGATGACTTAATACCTGATCGTAAGTCTATGCTTACTAACTGTTACCTATCAATCTACCTACAAAGTCTATGTAAATACTAATAAACGTTAAAGTTTGTGTTAAGAACACAATAAACTTGGAACAACCAAACGGCGCTATAGACTAGGTAATTTTGCTGAATCCAGTCGAATTGATTATTCGAATTAAGATCGAGACTCCACTCAGACGATGAATGATCAATTTGCAATCAAAATGAGCCCTTTTGATGTAGAGAACTAAAGGCAAAGACCACTTTGCATTATAATTGGTAGTTATGATCCCACGCCTCCATCTGAGATATAACCGGAGATGTGTTTTGTCTTCAGGTGATTTACTAGTGAGTGTATAGTACACCTCAGTTTGTGAAGAGCAATATAATATGTTATGCAGCTAATGTAAGTTTCAATAAACTTTGACCTAAACACGAAGCATGACCATTAAAGTAAATTGAACTGTAATTTACTTTTCAAAAGCACTTTCTCTTTCATAAAGTTTGACTAGATAATAGTAACATCAGTGCCAAAACATAACATATAAGAAATGAGTATGTGGTTGCCTATCAACATAAAAAGAAAAATATAAAGTACCTGCTTCTCGTACTCTTAACGAAATGGGAACCTAATTAAGTTATATAGATACATACTAAGAAGGGCAACATACCGATTGGGGAGGGAAAGGGGAAAATGATTATGACGCTGTCAGAAATAGGTAACATACCTACTCCTTCGCCTTTTGCATATGACAGGCTAGCTATAGCTTACATCAGAATAGGTAATATTATTATAATAATATATAGTCCCTACATTATCCATACTAGTCCATACTAAAATTATGAATGCGAAAGTAACTCAGTCTGTCTGTCGATTTTGCTTGCACGACAAATCTACTGAGCCGATTTAATCGAAATCTTGCACACAGATAGTCTAGAGCCTGATAAAGGATATAGGCTACTTTTTTCTTGATATTCCCATGGGAACGGGTACCACGCGGGTGTAACCGCGTGAAGCCAATAGTTTCCAATAAATCTGAAAGAGACCCCTCCAAAAGTATGAAAAAATCTAGAACAAGAAATTCATAAGCAACCTTAACACAAACTTACTTACCTAATCGTTTCGAGATCTCCGAATTGTGCATCTTTGGGTTGTCCTGCGCGATCTTCCGCCGCTGCAACCTCGACCACACCATGAAAGCGTTCATTGGCCGCTTGATGTGTTCCTCCGGGGACTTTTTCTGCTGCTGCCCATTCATGGCGATGGAGCCCATGGTGCCGATGGCACCCATGGCGGACATGCCCATGGGGAAGTGGCCCATGGAGCTGCCGAAGCTGGCTCGGTCGCACATCGCGCCAGCGGCACTGTGGATGAAAATTTAAGATTTTTATACTACTGAAGTTCGATTGATTTTTCACGCCACCTACTCAGTATGTTTCAATACTTTCATCTAATGAGGTCTAATCAGCCTTTTAATTTTAAATTGTGCCGAAAATTTCTTTTAAACGATATAAAAATCAATATTATGCATGTCTACTCTAAATAGCAGCATTCAATACCTATATTAGGTACTGAAAGACATAAATGGGTACATATCAAGATCTGCAGATTATGAATATGTATATTAGAGGGAGGAACCGTTGCAGAGTTTTTGTGTGTATATTATATATAATGTATGTAGTGACCAGAAAGAAAAAAATTTAGAGATGTATAAGTAGTATTGTATAATTAATATAAGTTTGTTAATTTTACAATGTTTTGACCCGTCATAAGTGTAACTACTTGTACCTACACGATTAAAATATTTAAAACTAGCTTTTGCCTGCGACTTCATTCGCGTAGAATAGTTACTTTGAATCCCTCAATAAATAGGCTATTCAACACTGGAAGATTTTTTCAAATTAGACCAGTAGCCCCAATTGGTGGAATAAAAAATTGCTCCTACTCTATTATTAGAAGCAAAGTTCATAGTGGCGTAAATTTGTCCTTAATTTTTCTGAGAGCCGTTATTTAAATTATTTAACATTCACCCTCATGGCACCCGTTCCCATGGGAATATCGAGATAAAAGGTAACCTGTGTCCTTTCTGAGGCTCTAATCTATCTGTGTACCAAATTTCGATTAAATTGGTTCAGTAGTTTTGGCGTGAAAGTGAGACAGACAGAGTAACTTTCGCAATTTTAATATTAGTATAGTATGGATTTAAATTTATAAAACTGCTCTAAGGTTTCAATTATTTTTATACATGAATTTGTCATGAATCTAAAGCTATTAGAATGTTTGATGAAAGTTGTAGTTACAGAGAAACTCAGTGTTTAAGAAAAAATATTTCATACTAAAAATAGTTCACAATGTCGCCCATAGATGGCGTTGCACGGTGTTGTTACTGATTTAGAACAATTTCTTTGGTTTTATTTAGATTTGAACCTTATGAAACCCCATTAGTACAGTAGTAATCACCCAGTACATTAGTCCTAACACTCAGATTGGACGAAAACTACGAGTTGCGCAAATATTTCGTCGCGAACCTGTAAAAAACCCCGAGTGACTGCTAATCTTTACTTTTTATCCGTTTATACTAAGTATGATCCTTAACATATGACAGGTATTATGAATTTTCGTGAAAATTTAAAAGTGCCGCTCCTAACGATTAATAAGGCGCACCCCACTGAACACAGGCAGCATTGTAAGGGCCCTCGCACACGCTACACCACGTGCGCAATTGTAACTTTAATATACGCGCGACAATTACACTGCGCATAGCACCGGAAAATATTAATATAAGCCTTGTAAGATAAGGGGTGTTTAAATTGGCTAGGTGTCGCGTCGAAACTCTCTAATAGGCTACATCAGAAACATCCCTAGGTATTATAAGAAAGCCTGAGTAAAGCCATGATGAATAATTGGTTAGTTAAATATGATTTTTTATAAAAAGTAGGATGTGGGAAAATAGGTCGCCAATCCCCGAAACCGGGACGAAAGTAGATCTTTCCGTCCTTAGGGAGGAAAAGAAACTGACAGATAGCTGTCTTTTATAACCAGTTTTATCTACATTTAACAAGCACTACTAAATTAAGGTGGTCCAGACAAAATCTATAAGAAGTAAGAAGAAGTAAGTATCAATTAGTGACATATTTTATTTCATTGTATAGATTCTTCCAATTATTTCTGTGCCTTAAACAAGGTCCATAATGATAATGAATTACAATTTTGAAATGTGTAAATACTTAAGGAATGCAATAAAGATTTTGATTTGATTTGAAGGCCCAAGGGGGTCAGCATTGTTTTGTTTTACAGATAGAAAAAAATGTGTACTTCTGTTTAGTCCAGATGTAACTAAATGTCACCACTAAACCAAGGAGACTATGAGGCTAGCATGTTCTGTTATACTGATGGGAAAATTGTATACTTCTGTTTTATCCATATGTAGCTATAGATGGCGCTACGATGCCAAGGAGGCCATTGTAAAAAGTATTAAAAAAATAAAAATAAACTAAATTTTGACTATGTTTTCTCGTATTCGTAATGAATAGCATAGTGTTTCCCTCGGGTGAAAGACTTATTTAGTCCCACAACCTATACCCGTCTCGGGACTAAATAAGTCACTTTCCACCCTTGTAGAACAATGTACTATTACCTACTTGTAGAATTCTATTGAGAAATTTGATGAAAGTATTGACAGTGAAAGTAAGAAAGTGAGTTATGAAAAACGTGGTGATTAACTAAATGAGGGTTCTCCCGGGAGAACGTTAAATAACTAAAGACTATGCAGGCCGAAAAGAGGATGGTGACCTCATCCTCAGCCTACGTCCCACTGCTGGGCACAAGCCTTCCTCATGGAAACAAAAACATCAGGAGAATGGGCCGTAGCACCACCACCGCTGGCAAAATGCGGGTTGGTGATGGTGAATGTGCTTAAATTCCAAATCGGATGAGGTAGAACAATTTATTTGATCTTCTTTTGGTCCCTGGATTATGGTTAATAATTTGTACTTTAAAATATCTAGTTTCCAAGTCAATATTTACAAAGAATTTATTAAATTGAAGATCGTGGAACATGGTAGGTACAATAATAAAACTGATAATAATGCAATTTCACATTATCTTGATTCTTCATGCAGTTTGATGAAATATTTTATGAGCACAATGTGCAAATGAAATAATCTTTAGTGTTTAAAAGCTCACTCAACTATTACATAAATCGACGAAATAATGTGATGGTTAGTTGTGATGACTTTACTGAATATTTACATAATTTTACTACTGTTAGCAGAATAAAAATAATTTTTCAACAGTCTTAAGGATTACTTTTGGTAACAATTACCAGAAAATCATTCATCTTTTAGGTGCTCTAGCTAGAAACGGAATTGTTATCATTACAACTACAAAAATAAGAATTCTTAATAAACTACGTGAAGTACATGATTGTCGTTCTTGCTAATGTAGTTCAAAATAAAACAAAGAACAACAGTTAAAATTATCTACCTCACCTAACCGGAATAAGCCAGTGACCAGTAGCACCAAGTACCTGTATTTGACAGTAGCCCGCCAACTCTTGTCCAAACATTGACCAAGGGTCGCCATGAAATACCCCACTAAATTGAAGAGACACTACTTCCATCTAATTCCTTGTTAGGACAATCTGTTAAGGACGCTCAACCTAAATACGCTTGGTATTGGGAATTATTTCTTTTCTTATTAAACATTTTTGCATTAAGGTAAACACCTTACAAATAAATACTTGATAAAGATAGAAGAAGACCATATTGCGTGTGATATGGGAAAAGGGCAGGCTAATGATGAAATACTTAGTAAAGATTGCAAAAGAGAAAAGAAAGTGAAAACGTAGACCACAAAGACACAAATAGAATTTCAAACATAGCACTACCATTGATTCTGTGTCACAAATAAATTATTTTCTTTCTTTCATTTATTCTAATATGGACACTTAACCCCTGGACTGACACTAATCCTGTTTTGGACGAGACACAATTGATTTTCTATTGTGTCTACAAACGTATCAGGCGATGAGTCTTTTTATTGATTGAAATGAGAATAAACATTCCCATTTAAACATTGACTAGGTTTTTCTTTTGATTATCCAAGCCTTTTATGTGATACAGTATTTTCACACAAAATCGCCGTTTAGTCCAAATACCAATACTATAGTAACTTTAATACATATTTGTATTTCTAATTGTAACCTAATTTGTCGACAAAACCTGCCAAACGATTTATCAAATAACACCAATCTTGTCAGCTTGTGTATTATTTAATTCACACTTATAGTTGTACCAATTTCCATGAGATACTCATTAGTTACAGTTTACGTTGGTTGGTATTTAAGTTTTGGAAATCCCATATTAGGATTTTCGTATTCTTTTTGAATGTACTGAAATCTCTGCATAGCTCAGCTTATCTCAGCACTTCTAGAGATTTGTGTGTATTGAACCACTGCAAGTGGTGCAAGTCAAAGTTTAGACAATACCACATGAAGCTAGGAACTCATTGTCAATTTTCTATTTCCAGCACATGGAAAATCTATTTCATATTAAAAACTTTCTCTGTTTTTACAAGCAAACGCACAAAGACCATGGCCAAAATTGAGGAAAGTTTGCTGTCTGGTAGCCCTGTTATATTTTTTCTTTACTTTACAGGGCTATGAACATGGAACAAAATCTTCTAAGATCAACCAACTCGATAAAAATTTGACAGATAACCTTATGGGGTGAAAAGTGCGTATGCTTTTTTCCATTAAATATGGCGACTGTCGAAGTATATGCTTGCCTATATGACGATGACACCTTCGGATCCAAAACCATCAAGACTTTAAAAGAAAAGAAAACACTTGTCCTCAGCCTATATACGTTCCACTGCTAGGCATAGACGTTCCTCGTGGAGAAACACATGAGGCGTGTGGGCCGTAACGCCACCACGCTGACCCAATGCGGGTTGGTGGGTAGAAACAGTCGCAATAGCGATCGGAACCAACGGCTTAACGTGCTCTCCGAAGCACGGAGGAGCTCGAGATCAAAGTTTTGGTCACCACGGCCTAACCATAGCATAGGTAGCTCTATTTTTATCGAAAGCCAAAGCGTACTAACCACTACTCCACCGAACTCCTCCACTATTACACAAAAGGTACACATACCCAAACTCGTTATCCAATAAGTGAACACACCATCCCGCGAAGTAGACCCATGCCTTTAGCGTATCGATTCCGAGTTCCCGGAACAATCTCGAAGTTAAACATTGCACTCCAATAAAACATGCTACTGTTTAAACGCGAGGCCATAAGACATCGCCGACGCAAACATGCTTGTACTTTGTCCTACCAATTAACAGTAACCCCAGCCTCGGAAGCCAGGCAAAGACTGAAGTGACGAATTTAATTCTATCGCGTTTGAACGTTTGCTTTTGTTATTTGCACGTTACCTCATTTCGTGTTGCAACTGTGATGTTTTTGACAATGTTAATTGATATGTCATCATGATCTCCAAGACAGCAGATAATTAGAAAGTAACGACTGTTGGCATTGTTGAGAAATTTTGAAGTCTTTGCTAAGTTGTTTTTGTCACTCACAGTGAAGTCATGAGAGAAAGAGTGAAACCTAGTTCAGTGTGGATTATTGTAGGCTGATAATGATGGGAACTAATATATTGGTCTCTTTGATTTACACCATTCAGCGGACTTGATCCTACGCAAGCGAAATTGCTTGCTTGACACTATAAACCAAGCGAAGGAGCCGTCCCATCAATAACTCGAACGAGTAATGCTGTTTAGCCAATAGGATATTAGTAGATGGTCATTTTTTGGTGACTTGGGATGTGTGAAAATATTTATCCTGGGCAGCAATTGTGAAAGAATACAGAAGTGATAATGAACTTAAAATAAAATTAACTCAAACAAGAGTGACCTCAATCAGAGACTTGTAATAAATTACTCACAAAACACAGGAACAAGTAGGTGTATCCAGGATAAAGACATACATATCATTTTGAATACAGAATACGCTCACAGTTGATGTCGGTCGATAAGTACAATTCAGCGCCATCTATTAAAGGAAATATGAACTAGTTTGTCCTTGTGTATTTTAAAACGTCATAAATACAGCACTCATGTATACAATCATTAAGTCCGCTATCGTCTGCGCTCGCTAATGAGATCTCCAAACCCGCATCAGCTGTTTGATCTGCGGTGAGAACACAAGCTCGACGCTATGTTTGCAATATACACTGAGTTTATTGAAGAAATTATCAGTGCTTTAGTGTTATATTATGTCGATTCACTATGCAGGTACCGAATAGGAAAGGATATTGATTTCCACTCTAAGAATCGCCTGTTTTGGTATAGAGGTTAATCAAATAAATTGTTTGTTTTTTAACTAATCCAACTAAACTTATATGCTCGAGGTACCCGATTAGCTTGGTGACGAAGCTGAGCTATATTTGCACTGGTCTGTCCTAGGATGAGTGGCCAAAACATTGTGATTTCGAGATCTTCTATGCTTCGGAAGGCACGTTAAGCCGTCAATTCGCATTAGACCAGCAAAGGAAATATTTGCGCCCTGAACTCGAAAAAAGCCTCCTAAATGTTTATCAAGAAAATGCCAAATAAAATTTCATTAACTATATTTAATGACGGTTCTCTACTTTATATAGGTGTTCGTAGACTAACTCATTATTTTGCTAAGAGGTCAAACATGCCAATATACTGTACATTACACCATGAAGCGATAACTCGGGCCAGTTTCTAAAACAACGGACAATGATTGAAAGAGCCTATTGAAAGAGTAATTAAATATCACATTCAAAGTTATAAATCTGGATTTTATCTGCTATCTGCCTTGCTTGTGCCTGGTGCATGGCAACAAAGTCACCCCTTATTACATAGTGTTTCAACACCTCTGCCTACTCCTTCGGGGATAGATGTTATGTTGTATAACGTCGTTTAAGCTGATTATATTCGGACAAGAGACGAAATTTTAATTAATTAATAATGTGAACTTTGGATCACTCTGGTGAACACAATTTAATCACAAACTTTCTGGAGAATTCATAATTTTTTTAACGATAAGGATGGTCAAACAACTTATGCGTATAATTAATATTGTTGTCTTAAGATATAGACTAATCACATTGTCCTGTCAAGTCCCCCATGTCCCACTTCTGGGCATAAGTCTTCAAGCATCGCATTGCTGGTGGCTTGATTGGCCGTAGCACAAACACTCTGGCTCAGTGTGGAGTGATGGATAAAAAGGGGTGTAGCGATCCTGCCTCCCGAAGAACGATAGATCTCGAGCTACCTTAGTTTCGGTTTCTCATCTAATGTCCCATCCAATGTCTAATCACCACGTCACAAGCTTTTCACTTGAGTAAATACATACATAAATATAATCACGACTATTATCCCCGAGGGTTAGTCAGATACTAGGCAAAAAAACCGCGAAAGCAGTCCATTGTCATAGTCCGCACTTCACCAAACAGTAACTGCACTCAGCGTGACAGGTGGTGAGCCCGTTGCCGCTATAAGCTATTGGATGGTTGTGCAGTTCTAAGTCCATTAGTTGCCTTTTACGACACCCAAGGGAAGCGATGAGTTGTTAGTATTCTTACCGCTACCACACGGCTGAGTAGATACTTTGAAGTAATTCATTGTGATTATTACTAGAAATACATCTTAAGGGTCCGGCGAACAGTGAATTGTTCATACAAACGTAATACCAAAATCATTTTCAATTTGAGAATATCTGGACATATAATCGCTGTTATTTGGATTAAGAAAGTATTTTTCTGTTTCTGTTAAAAAAAAGTTGTTCATAATATTTATAAACTTATGCGATTATATTTCGTAAATTTTTCGACGTTTTCGGACATATTTTCCGCTTATTTGTTTCATATTAAAAACGCAATTAATCATTATGTAATTTTAACAGAAACATAGAAAAATACTTTCTTAATCCGAATAACACCGATGATTTGTCCAGATATTCTCAAATTGAAAATGATTTTGGTATTACGTTTGTATGAAAAATGCACTGTTCGCCGGACCCTTAAGCAATACTCGACCATACATGAGTTGTTCGTAAACTAAATCTACCACATAAGCCGGAAGATTTTTCTTTATACATTTCCTTCAGTTCTATATATTTATCGATAAAAGCACAGCTTGGTAAGAAAAAAACTCTGCGATTGTCTTAGGATAATTTCAGAGTAACGCCGCCGCGCCGGCGGTACTCAGCGGTACTTGCTCTGAAACCGCCCTAGAGTTTACTATGACTCATAATCGTAATAGGGGCACATAACACACGCAGTATACCTTCTATTTTTAAGATTATGAGTAAAACCAAGCAATGGTTTACGGGGTTCTGATAATTTTTGTAATCTCGATTATTGCTTTTGTCGGTGACGTAGTGGCTTTGGCTTTCGTGACACTTTGGCTTTCGGTATCGAAAACAAAGCTACTTTCGCCATGGTCAGGCGATAGATGGGTGACCAAAACATTGAGATCTCAAACTCATCCGTGCTGCGGAAGGCACATTACACACCGTTGGTCCCGGTCGCTATTGCAACCGTTTCTACCCACCACTCCGTATTGGGCCAGCGCGGCGTGGTGGTGTTATGGCCCATACCATTCATATCCACCTATAGCCACTCCCTCGTTAATATACTCCGTTTATTCTATTTAGCCAACTAACCATAGTGTGCAGATCTATTTTTGCCACTACGTCCACTTTCCCTATATTAACAACATTACGCCTGATGGTTCACTTTTGCATAATCATTGGTGTAGTATCATAAGTCCTATAAATGTCTGAATATGTTATTAACACTAAAATCACATCCGTCGGCGTTCCACAAAGGGCGCTATTGTAAACGTGTAAAAATAATAAACGCACAATAAACGTCCGTTTACAGCCGCCGCTGTAAAGACGCAGCGATTGTGGGCTAATTAGGCAATCTGTAAAATGCCTAATTGGCCTTAAGCCCGCTCTAGACGTTTTCTTTTTCTTAGGCAGCCGGTTTGTAGAATGTTTACAGGCGTGCAGCGGGGCGAATGTGGGAAGAGTGCCTGTGTCTCGCTTGCACAGTCCAATAAGAATCGCATTTAACTTATTGGCGTCTATATTGTAAGTACCTCATATTATCTTTATTGCAGTTGGATTAAATATAGCGAAAAATGGGTGTCGAATCCTCTTCATACCTCTGCAGGAATGTAGGCTTGAGGATTATGTTCACACGGAACTAAATAGGATAATGCTAATGTCGGTCCGCTGTCAGAGATTACAACGCAATCGCATCCGCCCGCGCCGGTGTCCGTCGCGTGGGCAGGTCCACCGGCCTGAAGGTGTTGAATGGAATGTCCCAGGATTTCTTCTATTTGGGTAGAATCCGTCTAGCTCCCGTGGAATGGCCATCGGTCATCCATCCAAGATCCTAGTGACCATGGCGAGAGTAGCTATGTTAGTATCGAAAGCCAAAGCGTTGGAATAGAACTACCCTAATAAAGAATACAACTATCATTGGTACATTATGTTCAACATTAAAACTACCTATACCTGGGTCATTAAATTTCTAATAAGAATAATTTCATTTAGACTCTTATTAGAAAAATACACCAAGAAAAACTAATAACATTTATACATTATAATAAAACAAACTTTACTCGAATTCACTGAAGTATGCCCAACAAATAGTAGGTACTTAATTGATGGCAGAAATGAGAGAGAGCCTGAAGAGCTTCTGGTCAAAACTAAGAAACAGCAAACACTAAAGCCACTGAAAGAACTGGAGCTTTGCCGATGACTGGGTTTTGATAGTATAGGTAGAGGTAGGGGTTTGACAGTAGAGGTAGTATTTAGGTACGTGTCGACTTATCATTCACAATCGTGAAGAACAGTGTAAACTGGGACGTTTCAGAGCAACGCCGATGGCCGGCGTTGACCAAGCGTGCGCGCTTACTATTTATTACAGGAGATAGTTACATCGTTTCACAGCCAGACGAGCGCGTTAACACGCCAAAAGGTAAATCTCGCCGGCACTTTTGGCCAGCGCTGGCGGCCAGAAGCTATGAAACGCCCCTTAACTGCAAACCGCTTACTATATAGGAGATAGTAACATCGTTTCACAGCGATACGCACGCGCTTATACGCAGAAATGTAAATCTCACCTGCGCTTTTGGCCAGCGCTGTCGGCCAGTAGCTATGAAACCATAAATAGGGAAGCAAAAAATTATCAACAAAAAAAATATTATGCATAGACCTGTATTCCTTGAACGATGACATAACTGACGACTTCATTAAATAATCAATGGAGTTATTAAAATAAACAAAAATTATTAATTGAATATCACGTGGGAAGTAAGATTGCCTACGCAGTCGACTTGGTTAAAATAATGTAAACAAAAACACAATCAACACGAAATCAATACATACACTATTAAATAAGTTAACATTTAGGTACTACCTATTAATAGAAAAGATTTTTCAGTAAAATATGATTGTCTCAAATTAAAACTAGGAGAATAAATTGTGTAAAATGTACTTATATATTACATATTACAATAAACTTTAAAGTACTTACATAAGGAAACATTTAAACTTAGTTAGTAGGTATTATAATGATAAAGTTTGTAAAATGTATGTATTTTATTGGTGAGAAAACAATATTGACAAGTTTACGGTGGTATTGTTCATGTTATTACCTCATAAAGTGCCCGCTGGCACGTTGATGTAAGTCGAGCTCCACTCTGAAGCCTTTCGAGCACCTGAGGCAAGCTTCCGTCGGCACTGCACTCGACAATAAACACTGCTTTATACGACAAACACGAATATTACAACTGTGTCATTATTTGTGATTATGCAACAATTACTTGATCGATTTACTCGATTTATGTTATCGATACAATATTGCGAATTTCTAGCGGCCGCCGCGCGTCTGCCGCTCGCTCAGCACAATGGCGACAATCGACAATCGTGCGGCGCGACTGCGGTGACGGTGCGCCCAACAAATCGAGTGATAAGCCCGCGCGCCTCCGCCAATCAGAAGCTCTCAATACGCCCACGAAAACGCGCCGCTCCCCGCCATTGGACAAGCAACTGCCATTGCCTTACGGATGTTATTATGCAGAACGAGACCAACTGTTCGAAATTCGAAATAAGAATTTAAACGTTTACCAGCCGGGCGTACAATGTGAATTGGTTGCGCGCGTTGTGTCGCGTGGTCTCTTTCTGTTGTGATGGCGTTTGTTTTAGTTTTGTTTTGTTATGATGGTTAGCAGAAATAAAAATAATTTTGTATGGCTGCGCTTGTTATTTGGTGCCCAATTGGTACACCCAATTGTCTTGTAGGAACACTTTGACGTATATGACAAAGTTTTTTTTCGAGTAAATATAATTCTACTAACATTTCATGAAATGAAACATAAAATCGTTTATCGTTATTATAATGGTTGTATATAAATAATGCATTTAAAACCATTACCAATATTTTACTACGAACGTACAAAAACCACATGTAGACGAACATACACATAAGTATATACATAGACTACCCAAATTATTACCCTTCAGCTTTGCTGTAGTCGAGTAAAAAGACTAACGTTCTAATTAATTTACGTGAACCGTGACGCCGATGCTAAGCTAGCAACCTCTTATAGATGTTTATACTTTTTGATGATTATTATTGTTATACTTTTTAAAGATTTTGTTTTTTGACGTTTTGATTATACTTAAATTTTACACCAAGACGAGAGTTTTATTTGCATAATATTTTCCAGTTTTTACTTTCCTTTGACTTTATCTGCATATCTTCCTTCTAGTCTTGCTTATTTTCAACAACGAGTGTGATTAATTATTAAATTTATTATGAAAATTTTCTCAAATTGAAAGTAAACGTATAATTATAAAAGAAGGTATACTTACAAATGTATGAGCTGACGGTCGTTGGGACTTCTCGAGTGGTGGCGTGAACTAGGAAGGCTAACGCATTTTATTTATTTAGTTTATTTAATACTTCTATCATTACAGGCATGCCTAATACGATAGTGTATCCATATATAAAAATATATATATATATATTGAATTAAGCAATTATTACAATTAAACATTACCAATTAAATTATATAACCGTAAACAATTTAATTAGATAAAAAATAAATTTCATATTCAATTTTTTAAAACGAAATAAGCAAACAGTTAAATTAATTTCCATACATGCAATTAATTTAAAATTTAATCAATTTACAATAAAATTATAATAAAAATCGTATTCTATTTATATGTGATGACATCTAAAGCCGTTTTTGTGAATTCACTCGGAGAACACGAATTGTTATGGAATTCCTTGAAGGAGACCTAGGTATGTCCATCTGTGAGCGACTTGCAGTTGATATGATCATCAAATCTTTTCATAACATGAAACAAAATGTTTACAAAAGAACTAAAAACCACTGGTAACAAACTAGCTCCTTGAGGGCTAAGCGAACGCCGCCATTCTCGAACAATGTATGTTTATATTTTATCACGTTTTGTGGCCGCTGAGAGGTAAAAAGATGATAGATTCATATTTTATTTAAGGAAAATTAACTAAAAAGAATGTACCAACTGCTTTTCTTGCCTAGCTTACTGTAAAAAGCGACTAAGGGCGTATTGGGAACTGGGTCTGTGATTGTGTAGGCGATGAGCTAGCCACTTGTTACTACTCTTTCACGATTTTTCATTTGACCAAACCCAATTTTTGTATGGGTAAAGGTGGTATTTGGGAACACAGTGCTCCTGGGACTCTGCCCATCCCTTCGGGGATTACAGGCGTGATTGTAAGTATGTATTGACGACCTCCGTGGTCGAGTGGTCTGTACGCCGGCCGGATCCCCGGTGGGGGCAAATGTTTGGGTGATGAACTTTCAGGCATTTGTTCTCCAGTCTTGGATGTTTATATATATTTATCTATCAAAATTATTTATCCGTCATCTAGTATCCGTAACACAAGCAGCATTAGTTGCTTAAAATGGGGCTAGTTGATTGGTGTGAATGTCTGAAGATATTTATTTATTTATTTATGTATGTATAATTAACTTTTCCCCTTATAAGACAGGGACAAGGCTTCACCATAGGTCTTAAACTAAAAAAAACATACCTTACACAACATATCGTCACGCTTGTGTACCTCAGAGAAGGAGTACATAAAGAGAGGAAAACAACTAATTCACGGAATTCAAACGTGAATAGCGCTTTAAATTTGGCTTTGAGGTTCCAACAAAATTGAAGGACTAAGTACAGTCAAGTTCAAAAAATACGTACCTATGCAGATTTGTCAGGGAACAGTCTTTATTCCCTTTCAATAAGAGCCATTTACTGTAATACATATTTTTGAATTCGACTGTACTAGCAACTGTTGAACCTAGAGATCACAAAATCCACTTTAAAGGCCATTTCCTATATAAAATACCTAAAGGGTGTAAGGACGCCAGTCCTAGCAATTATCAAGACAAGTTTTGTTCGTATGGATAAATTCTTTGCATGTTATCCACAACACACATTAATTATGCTAATAAAGGTTTTAATATAACAACATAGTCTGTCTTTCTTTGGGTAGCCATTTCACAAGCTTTTATACGCCAGCATAAATGACTGCAGTATATTAAGTGGCTCATGTAACCAGCACATTAATTCAAACATTATTTTTAAAATTTTATGGTATCTATAAATTGAAAATCATAGTTTTATATACTTAAAATTAGGTAATTAATAAGAATAGAAGTTGTTGTCAATGAACAAGGATGCAATCACTAAGTATAAGTTATTGGTGAGAATTTTTGGTACTTAATATTTTGATAAGTCTGCACAATAAACCCTTAAGATATATTCTCCATTCAATTGGAACAAGATTCGTTGGAATATTCTTTGATCAGTAACTGTCGTTTATAAATGACAACTAAAATTTTCACATCAATAAAGCTCATAACGGCAGATTGATTAAAAAATAACATTCTCGTCGAACGAATGTTATTGAACGGCAAGGGAATCCGATAACTTCTTTCATTTCACTGTTAAGGGCAAAATTCACAAAGAATATCTAAAAGAAAATTTACATATGTCTATCATACAAGATATGATCCAATAACACAACAATGCGAAAGACATGCAAATATGTAAGCGATACGGAAGACGTTAAAAATTTGAAAATATCGAAACTGTCACACATTTCGTTCAAATTCAAATTAGTCAGAATCGATATGGATACCGAAAAATTGGTTGCTATTTAAAAAATATGTTTATGAATATTGTACAATAGAGGCGTTCGGTAATAGAATTGTAACGTCATGTGAAATGTTGGTGACACGAGGGCAGTGGGTCGCGCCCTAAGGGCGACGTTCAACAGAAGATCACAATGTGCGGTCTGCAATTCAACATACGCAAATTAACTGCGCAAGCATTCAATTTTTATCGCCAATAAAAAAACTATTCACAGATTCGCGACGCGTTGTACATGTGCCGATATAAAGAATTTTTAAATGCCTACAAACGATTTTTGCATTATGACCAGGGGATTGGAATTATGTTGATTTCGTAACATGTGTAAATGCAGGTAGCTTTGTGATTTTACTGCGAGCTTGTGTGATTTAAATTGGATTGTTATTTCTATAACGGGACTTAACAGACCGTTGTAAATTCGTTTATTGAGAATATCGTATAAATACAATTATATTGCGTCAATGATTCCGTTTGACACGAATTAAGTAATAGGTACGTAAAATTTTATGCATTGGTATCATATCCTTGATTTATGTCATGTATAAGCGATCTCATATTGATTCTGTAAAAAATCTTTGTTAACTTCTTATTATATTTATTGTAACGTAGCTAAATCATTTAGTTCAACTACTTAGAAGTCAAATCAAAATCAAAATCAAAAATAATTTTATTTCATAGGCTAAACATAGCACTTAAAATCGTCAACATTCATACATAGTCACATTTATTATACATAAAGTAAATTTAAATAATAAAATTGACAAAAAAGACTTAAAATTCACTGCCGCGAGCGCTTGTAGCAAGTACATCCACATAGCGCTTTGACTGTGGTTGTAATCGATACAAGCGACCGGATTCCGAGAGTAAGGCATTTCATGAGAAGAACCCGGTAAGAAACTCATGAGCCACTTTTTTAAAATAGCCAATCATACAATCTATTAGTCACAGTGTTACATTTTTTACAATTAGAAATTATATGTCAGTATATAATCAAAATAAGATTAAACATTGTTATCTCTTATTACATTAACTTGTATGAATGATACATGTATTAACGTCTCATTACTTTAAAGTGGCAAATAAAACTAAACATTATTAAGATTAAGCAACGGATGTCCACACATGCCTATCATCTAAATAATCCTGAACTTTGTAATATGCCTTTCCCATGAGGGTTTTCTTAATATGCGGTTTAAACCTGTGCAACGGCAGTTCAGTTACATGTTGTGGAATTTTGTTATATATTTGTATGCACTTTCCCATAAATGAGTGACTAGTTTTACGTAGTCTAAAACCTGGAACAGCAAGCCTGTTCCTGTGTCTTGTGTTTAGACTGTGACCGTCGCTGCATTTTAAAAATGTTTTTATATTTTTATAAACGTACATAATGTTTTCATACACATATTGGGATGCAACTGTCAAAATATTTATTTCTTTAAATAATTCCCGTAGTGAATCACGAGGTTTCAGTTTATAAATAGAACGTATTGCTCTTTTTTGTAGTACAAAAATGTCGTGAATATCGGCTGCTGTGCCCCATAACAGCAGACCATACGACATGACACTATGGAAGTAACTAAAATATACAAGTCTCGCCGTTTTAACATCCGACAACAATCTAATCTTTTTTACGGCATAAGCAGCCGAACTGAGTCTTGCCGATAGGGTGTTAATATGAGATCTCCACTGCAAACGAGAATCCAGGGTGATCCCTAAAAATACCGTTGTATCAACACATTGAATTATCTCCTCATTAATTTTAATTTTTGTACTGACCTGCTTTACGTTAGGCAAAGAAAATTTGATACACTTTGTTTTTTTAGAATTTAATAATAAGTTATTATGAGTAAACCAACACATTACTTTGGAAAGGGTGTTATTTACATCGTCAAAGTCTTCTACGTTTCTATTGATTTTAAAGATAAGAGATGTATCATCTGCAAATAATACCGTTTCACATAGGTTGTTTACATAGGATGGAAGATCATTTATATAAATAAGAAATAGTAGTGGTCCTAATATTGAGCCCTGAGGTACGCCCATAAAGTGCTTCTAATAGGTTGACTTCGGAAGGATTTATGGAGTTATGGTTAGTGCCCAACACACTATAGAAAATCTTCAACCACTCTGTAATTCATGCCCAAAAATCCAACAGCCAGGACGTATACTTCCAAAAAAGTATATTATTATTATTATAAAAGAACTTTCGCAGTCAGGGCAAAAAAGAGTATCTGCATTCTGAACAAAATAGAGTCTCTACATTCTGAACAAAATAGAGTCTCTGCATTCTGAACAATATAGAGCCTCTACTGTCTGAGCAAAATAGAGTATCTGCTGTCTGAGCAAAATAGAGTCTCTGCAGTCGGAGCATAATAGAATCTTTGTAGTCCGAGCAAATTCAGATTTTCATGATGATTCATACTTAAATGATATCTATTAATCCATAGAAGCTCAAAATATTATTGACTTGTTAAAAGGTATCACAAAAAATACCATGTAGCTATAGGTACGATTTCAATGGCTAAATGCAAAAATATATTTCCTAAATCAATAAAGCGAGTTACAAATACACGACATAAGGATTTGCAATAAAAAATCAAGTCGGTAATTCTCATTTAAGCACGTATGAACATAATGCATGGGCCATAATAAAGTAACATTAGCATGCGATGCCGATTCGCCACAGAAGTTAGCTCTATGCGCACTGTCAAATATGCTAATACGATTGACGTTCGAAACAGATTCCATTTTCGAATTTGTCGCGCATTGTGCCCAGTTTTGTACTGCGTGCAAATCCGTTACCGATATTTTCATGCAAATTCGATTTTCACCAATTGAGAATCGATACACAATTTTGCTGTTGGTTCTTTTGTTGTATGAATGGGCGTGAGCGAACGCCGTTGACATTGGTTGTACTTATTTTGAAAATGTTAATTTTTTTATGAGGGGGCTTTTTGAGACCTATGTCACTGCGCAATGTATAGATATTTTTTTTTCAGTGAAGTCAAAATTTGACACCAAACTTTATCATTGTGAATATGAATAGATGTAATAATTGCAGAAATCGTTATTTTTATGACGATCATTGTGATGCCACAAAATGACTGGAATAATCCTCAGGAATACAATAAAATTTGAGCTAAAGTCAGATTTACACTGTGATACATAATGAGGTTTATCTTAAGAGTTCGCTGACTGTGATAGGAATGAAACGAAAGATAGAAGACCAAAACAATGAAATGGAAAAAGACAGTTGCTTAATTTAAAAACAGATACAAAGAGAAAATGGCCAGAGAAGAGCCCAATAAGAGCAAAGAGTCTGACTGATATAGCGCCTCGTTACATGAGGTTATTCTTAGGCTGCATTGCGCTGGATGAGGTCGTGAATTAAGAGTGAGTGATGGCGTTCATTTGGGGAGACCTATCTTGCAGAAGATGATTAAAACATGATCACCTAATAAATAAGTAAGATACTTGTAGTAGTACCTTAATTAGGTCAAAAAGTTAACCAGCCATAATATTTCCATAAACAAAAGTTTTAAATTCGGACCTTCACAGTCTCTTTAAATATTAGCCATCAATTTTGGTGACGCAAATCTTGGTGGCATCTCTTTATTTACTTTTCTCACAAATAAGCTAGTGAAGGCCACTTGTCGATAGTTTGTCGATGACAGGGTTGTCGAGTGGGCGTGCGTTTGATGCCTGTCGATACCCCTGTTTCGATAATTGTTTACAGAATAATGCAGATACTTATCTATAAATATGATAGTGTTTTCAATTCTCAATAGTTAAGAGTTTAGGCACACTCACATTGTCTACTTTTACTTTTTGATAGTGTTTTATATACTTACTCAAAATTTTTATATTTATCTGTATAATTTTAAGGTATATAGGATTAGCTGTAGAAGTATTTTTTCTTTATGTAACTCCCCAATAATGAATCTGAATTAAAGCTTTCTACATTTAGCTCATTCGAAATAGTTAATAATGAAACAGCAATTCTTTTTCTTTGTCCTGCCCTGTCTTGTCCAATCTTATTTAGGGTTGCCGCAATATGTCTTCTTCTTCCACTCTCTCCTATTCAACTCAACACTCACTCCCTGCCTCATCACTTCATCATTCAAATAATCCATCTATTTTTTTTCTGTCTTCCACTCTCTACACTCCTATCCACGTTCAAATAGAAAAAGAGTATTCTTTTATATGTTTTATTTTAACATAAAATTGTGAATTTTCAGTACCCAAGATCAAATTATACTTATCACATGGACATTAAGGTATAAAAAAAAGCTTCAATCAACATACAGACCGTAAGCAGACAAAGGTAAGGAATAGACTCGAATAACTTTTTGTAGCGCTTAAAATTCATAGCTTCAATTAGCATTGTGCGCACCCCAGAGACGGGCGCCTTTGATTTTCGATCGAGCGAAAGATTCGGGTTTAATCTCGGTTGATCATTTACGACGCCGATTACGGGGCTTCGCGAAAATGGGTGGCGCAACTTATAAGATTTGCCGGTTTAAAATTATTTGATAATATTTTTTTTGTATTTCCTTTACAATCACGTAAATAAGCTCACTCCTGCTGATACGATACTACTCGTAGAAATATATAATCCAAAAACTTGCATTTAAGTGTGCGTTAATATAAACACTGCCCCTACCGGGATTTGAAAAGCTACAATCAACTAATTTGATAATATACAACGAAGGGAGTATGTTTTAGGAATAAAGGAATATTTTTTATGAAGCTAATCACCATACAAAAAAATTCAAGTGAAAACCAATCTTGCATGGGTCAGTCGCTAGCCGTTACCCTGAGAATCCATAGGAAAAAACTAAAACAGCGCTCCGCTTACAACATAAACCACAACTATGATCCTGATAAAATACCTAATAAAGAACTGCTGCTGCTCATAGAACAAGCTCTCAATAAGCGACCTTATTCCCATAAAATAAGAATGTAAATAATTTTGTCTGCCACAGTAATCGTAAACGCACTATTTGTTTAGGTGCAATGATATGTTTTTGCATCATCAATAGTTATTTTACGTGTTAAATCCACCAGAAGCTAACGTGAAACCTGTTAGATAGAATGGAACAACAGGGTTTAGGTAAACTTTTATTTGTGGGAATGACAAATAAGAGGTTTGAATTAAGAATTAAAAGGTTTCGTCAAACGGAATTTTATATTAGAAGACCTTTGATTGTTTTTTGTTTAATAAAATAGGCTAGTTGACTCTTATCAAAAGTAATGATAATAATAATGTGTCATTCACATAGTATTTAGTACAAGGGTCCGAAATATACCAAGATCGATAAATATAAATATAAGGGATTGCTGTAGAAATTCAATTTAAATATGTTTTATTTTTACCTATGCCAAAAACGCTATCCACCATGTTCGTGAAATTAGTTGAGTAACGCTTCATGTAAACAATTACTACGGATGGTCAAAATACGTCAAACGCCAGTCGCAACCAATCAAGCATAACTGTCGGCTATGTCACGCATGCGTATTGTATTGTTTACAATAATCGTGACGCTACGGCACAGATAATTCATAGACCATCAGGACCGAAGGCGTTTTTGAGATTTAAGCAAAAACGTAATTTATAATTTAAAATTTATTATTTTTTTTTTTTTTTAATTTATTTAATCTTTATGTACGACGTACAAAGGCGGACTTAATGCCTTGAGGCATTCTCTACCAGTCATCCGGAAAGCGGAGTGAGGAGAGCTAAAACGACGGTACAATAAAAGTTGAAAAACCAACAAAAATAGAATACTAAGAAATATACACTAATAATTACACTAAAAGATATGAATAACCATAATATTTATGAATATAGAATATAATATACCTACACACGATGTATGTTATATACAACATTAATATACATATACTACGGAGATTATGTTATATTATGTTATGAGAGGAGTTATATGATGTTATAGGATGTGTGTGATGTGTTATAGGATGTTATATTATGTTATTATGGAGATTATGTTATAGGCTTCAGAAAATATTGTATTATTTTTTATGGTGATGGGTATCAGTAATGAATCATTTGGGGCCCAATAAAAAAATGACTCTACTAGCCTATTGGTAGACGTCGATGTTAGTCGTTAAGTTCGTAATGTGAACTTAATGAGTGTGGAAGTTTGTGATAAACAAAAATCAGAACAAAATAGTTCTACCTACTGATGTCTGCCACAGCCTACTTACATGAAAGAAACATAATAATATGAACAGTATGGGCCATAGATGCCATTGTTTGACCATAACATCTCTATGCTTTCGTTAGAGAAATGCAGATTTGTGGGTAGAAACGGTTCTGTTGTTATAGCAAACCGCCTCTCTGCTCTAGTGGTTCACACCACCGGGTGTTGATCGGGAGGTCCGGGTTCGATTCCCCTTGGGGGCAGAAGTTTTTCTGCCCGGTTTGGTTGGTGATAGGGCTTCTAAGCCCGCCTGGCTAGCTACCACTATCTTACCTAAATTTGTCGCCATAATAACAATGTTTTAATTAAGCATTGTTGTGTTCCGGCAATCACAGGTAAGATGGTCAGTTCCTCAGTTGTTGAGAATTACAGCAGGTGTAGCTTCCTTCCACCTTCAGCCTTATCGTCACTTACCATCAGGTGAGATGAAGGCCAAGAGCTTAAGACAACTAGTCTTCCACAGGAAGTACTCATCCTTCCGGGTTTCAACGAATTACCTCAAATGATCGGTAGCATTGTGGTCCGTACGCTTTGGCTTTCAATATCGAAAACAAAGCTACCTTCGCCATGTTCAGGCTTTGGATGGGTGACCAAAACTTTGTGATCTAGAACTCTTCCGTGCTTCAGAAGTCACGTTAAGCCGTTGGTCACGGTCACTAATGTGACCGTTTCTACCCACGAACCCGCATTGGGCCAACGTGGTGGTGATACGGCCCTCACTGCTCATGATGTGTTTCTCCATGAGGGAGGCCTGTGCCCAGCAGTGGGACGTGTATTGGCTGCGGACGACCCTCAAATTAATCTTGTCACCATTGTCTTGTACCATTACCCTACCGGGCTTCGCAAACGTAATAAATGAGGTATTTATTAGTTAGTAGGTATAGCAGTACCTAATATTGGGTCCTTACCTATGAAATTGGTGTTTTTTTTCTCTCTTAGTATTTTGTCTGTAACTATTAAGATTCAGAGTATTCCTAAAAAATAATTACCTCGTCTAAAAATAGACTATATTTTTGAGCTCTTTTGATTTGTTTTGATAATTTGTTGTAAGTTTAATTGTGTTAAAATTGGACACGGAGACAACTCTTTTTAAGTGCCTCCTGAATACATCATTTTATTTGCGTTCACTTAAAAACGATAAATAATTTTTATGAAGTGTAATATTACACATATTACTAAAGCTTGTCTAATGATAGATGCCAAATATTATTATTTTTGGATTTGTCGTTGTGAAGAAAACTGAAGAAATTTTAGTATGGAAAATGCAGTATTCCCCAAAATCTCCATACAAAACACCAATTTCATAGGTAAGGACCTAATATTACATATTTTAAAAAGTAGTTCCTGCTTATATAACATGTTTCTATGTGATTGGGATGAGGCTGTGCAAAGAAAGTTTGCATAGTAAGGGACTTAATAAAGACATTTACAAAAAAACACCGTTAATTTGACACAGAGCCATCAATGCTGGACACTCCTGCTTTTATACCACAACATCTGCTGAACTATTCTCTGTCATAATAAGGATTAAATCCTTCCACACACGCCGCTGATTAAATACTTTTTACCTTTCCCAAGCGATTTTCAACCTTAACTCAATACAGAAGCGCACAATACCACAAAACCACAATACCTCCATTATGAGGTACTTCATTAAAGAAACGAAAGCTTCACTGGGACCGATTCCTTCCTCTTGACTCGACAAATATTGTATCATTTACAAAAGTTCAAATTCATTCTAAAAATGTCTTTATTCTGAGGGATTTCGAGCGATATTCCAATTGTGAGAGGATTACCGGTTCTAACCGGATATTTAAAAAATCTTGTAACATTGATGTCGCATTACGCGATAACTATCTAATTCTGAATGCAGATTTCTGATTGCATTCTTCAGAGACAAGGGTATGCTACTGGACAGCGGTCTTAAGAACTTCAGCTTGTGTTAACGTAAACAAAAACCAACCTTATAACTTATTCAGTTAAACTCAAATTCACATAGTGAATTATTTGTTCCTCGCGCTTAGTTTCTGATTCGGCAAACCTATGCTTGCAGCGAACAGCACCCTTCAGTGCAACTATTAGAGCTTAATTTTGTGTAATTCACGATGTTTTTGATTTTCATTATGTTTTGACAGGATTACCGATGTCCAATTCTTGTTATTTTCCCACAACTTTTGTTTGTAAGAGCTACTTGGTAGACTTACGGTTGCAATGTACTTATTTTTTTGCAGGATTGCGCGCTTTTATTGGATTAATCGGCACGGGAACCGGGTAGACGGTCATTGTAAAAAAGGACAGATTTGGGTAAATAGCTTTGCAAGTTACTAAAGGTACATATATGAAGCCACTTAACCGAAAACTTGTTCTTAAAGTATTAGTTCATGGGATATAGTTGTCAAAACTTATTATTACGAATTCCAGACTTTACAGCTCGCTAACGAAAAATGTTTTCGTTAGCGAGCTGTAAAGTCTGGATCAATAAATATCTTCATTTTAGGCATCTAATGCTGCTTGTGTTACGGGTACTAGATGACGGATAAATATATTCAATAGATAAATACATATCATTATTCAGATTTTATATAATACATAAATAAACATCCAAGACTGGAGAACAAATGCCTGTATTCATCACACTAACATTTGCCCCACCACCTTAAGACCGGCGTACAGACCACTCTACCACGGTCGCCATCGAACCCGCTACATTCAAACTCGATGTAGTATTTAAAGTTTTACATTGAAAATAAACAATTTTATCCGTAGTAGACACTGGATGGGTGACAAAACAGTGGGATATTAAATTCTTAAAAGTTTCATAGGGCACTGTTTCGGTCTTTTGTTGGTAGGTACAGTATCCGTCAAAAGTGGCGATCAATTCTCCAAAATTCTAGCGTGAAGGTGTGATGTGGATTTACTACATTTCAACTGTTCAAAATCTCACACCTTGCTATGTTTCACACTCATACATCCAAAATATGATCATTGTGCGATGTGAATATAGCTCCAAACATTCTTATTGTGAACGTCGACTTATTGTTTAAAGAAAATATAAATTAAGTTGAGGGTAACATGATAGTATAGTATGATAGCTAGACATATAATTCAATGAGTTTGTATGATGAGATCGCTGTTTGGTTAACTTTGTAATTAGCGTTTGTGCTATTATGAGTAGTATTCTAGCACATAATCTTATATGCCGACAAACTTTTCTATCCAAGACAGGATAAATATTGTGACCACAAAAAATTATCAGATTTTAGACAACAATATATTGTTGGTAAGTCATTAAGTATAATATATTTTTTTACGGTTAGAATTTATTCTGATATTATTTGTTATTGTTATTGACACATATGCTCAGCGTGATAGGTGGTGATCGTCCGTCGCCGCTACAAGCTATTGGATGGTTGTACTGGTTGTACGGTTGTAAGTCCATTAGTCGCCTTTTACGACCCAAGCGAAGAAATGGGTATGGGTATTTTGATACATTTTTATAATTAACTAAGATAACTACATACTTCGTTTTTGGTGTTAACAATAAAGAATTATCTATTCATCTTCATAAATAACTAAAAATTCTATTTGTCAACTGCGAAATTGCGTCTGTTCATAATGTTAAAGAAAAATGAATAATTTAATTTGAAATGGAACTTATTTTCATAACAACTATCATTTTATTAGTAAAGTGATGAAGAATCCGTCCCTTGGTCACATTAAATTCAAAGTTTTATTAAGTCATTCTTATACAGAAAATCTGAAAGCAGTCAAGATAGTAAACTTAGCAGTTTAGTTAGCAGTAACCAGTTAAGATCGAACCAATAATCCTCAACTCACAAACTACCGCGGCTTATTACCAAACCACTCGACTCACAATACCCAGATTATCGTACAAACCACATAATCAACAAAAACTAGCTTTGAAACTTGTCAAAAAAGTCGATACATTTATTCATATTTACCAGAATACACTACTTAAAATTTACACTGGGTTTTATACTTTAACAACTGTAAAATAGAGTCGAAAATTTTGTAGCACACACACGGATCAACACAAAACACGTTTCTTAAAAATGTTTATAAAGACGAACACTTAAGGTTGAATTTCGGTTGATACGTTTGAAACTTGAAAAGGCTTTTGGGCGAATGATTGTAGTGATTAGTGTTGTGCCGTGAACGGAAACGGGTGGAAATAGTTAATAAATATAGTGTCCAGAATTGACACAATAGTGCTAAGTCCGGACGTGCGTATGTTCATTCATGAGTTCATAATGAGGTGTTGGTCGGCTTCCACGGACTTACTAGAATAGATGGATAGCATTGACTACTTTGAAGCCGCGGGAATGCACCACAACTGCGACAACAGTTCCTATGTAAAATTCCGTGTTTTTCTACATTATTCCTTTTTGTTCAAAATAATAATCAGGGAAATTTCAATAGATAGATAGATAGATAAAATTCTTTATTGCAACTAATAAAAACACAGAAATAAAGTAAAGAAAAAAATACAATGCAACACAGGCGGCCTTATAGCTAATAGCAATATCTTCCATGCAACCTTTGGGCAGAGAGAGAATTAAAGAAAAGGTAGGTGTAATATACTTACATATATAAGGTGCATATATAAACTACTATATATAAATTACATAATATATTATATACATATACATAATCATAAACATATCGTAAAAATAAGGAACTTTTGTGTGTATTTGATCTCTTTCCTCAGTGCTTTGGAAGGCACGTTAAGCCGTTGGCCAATTTCTATTTTTACGGTGTTATGTAAAAATGTCTATGCTCAGCAATAGGTCCCGTGTTGGTCCGGAAAACAAAAAGAAGTACCAACTGATTTTCTTGCCTAGCATGTCGTAAAAGGCGACTAAGGGCGTATTGGGTACTGGGTTTGTGATTGTGTAGGCGATGAGCTAGCCACTTGTTACTACTCTTTCACGATTTTTCATCTGACCAAACCCAATTTTTGTAAGGCTAAATGTGGTTTAAGGAACACAGTGCTCCTTTGACTCTGCTTACCCCTTCAAGAATTACAGGCATGGATTATATATGTATGTATGTGTCAGCAATAGGACGCAAATAAGCCGAACATAGTTTAAGTACCGACTCTACATTTTGTAGATTATTTTTAAGTCACGTAGAATTATCTATTTAAATACTCGTCATAACTGAGTGGAAACGTGTATTCAATTATTAAGTATTAGCATACAAATTAAATAATTTAATGAAGCTAATAATTCTTATATTAGGTACTTATAATTTGTCTGTACCACTTACGTTCTCTTATGTAAAATAGCTTCTAAGATGTTCGCTTGTTTTTATTGGATATATTTTTAAATTTAATCTTCATTAAAGTCTAGAGCTTAATAATTTAGTGAATTTAAAAATATTATATCACGATTAAGAAAATATAAAAATTGCGATTGCTGAAGGTGAAAATCAATGTTCATGGCCTCTAAAATACAATCTGTCATTACACCTATATCTGCAAAAATAGCTGACATTTCGAATGTTTTTTTCTACTTTCGAAATGTCTATTATGCAGTATTAGAATATTACGAAGGTTAATTTTACAATGTTGGTGTGACAAAAAATATGTTTCAATTGTGTTTGACGAATTCGACAATGAGTCTACTAGATAGTTCTGGAATGTTTTTCATAAAGTACAGACTGAAGCAAATTTTCTCATAGCTACAGTCACTTTAGCTTTTAAAAGTTATAATCTTAAGTCACTAGTGTCGTGACTAATATTTGCTCCCTTTTCACAATGTTCAACAACAACAACAAAAATTTTCTTTCTTTCTTTCTTTTTTGTACCAAGCCTTACAATAAGTATCAAATATGTATATGCTTAATACATCCACATGAATATGAATATGAACATAAGTTTTCTAACATGAATATAAGTTTTGTAACATAGTGAAAGCCAGTTCTTCAAATGTTTTAAGTATTTGTTCCTTTCATAAATAATAGTATACTTATTGCAATTGTCATCGGTATTATTACCGGGTATGATTACAACGCCGTATATTGTACAGTCGGCTCCGTCTGTCATCGTACAGTCAGCTGCTGGCTATTCTCACGCAACTTACTCTGCCCTGTGACCTGTCATGTTGTCGCGTACTTGCGAATGCGTTTGCGCAGGCCGCTAGGGTTGTGCAAAAATAGTTTTGCCAAAATTTAGACATATTTCATTTTAGTTATGGTTCTTTTTCGAATTTTTCTTTGAAAATTTCAGAAATAATGACAGAATCGCTTACAAATGCATTCTGAATCTTAATTTTTATTTTAAGTGTATTAATAGAAGGAAAGATAACAACACTAGAAAGTCAAGATAAGCCGTTGGTCGTGGTAGTGACTGATTCCTACCAGGTATCATGGAAGTGGCATAATTGTAGCATTTGCATTTGTTTGTCACAAGACTGTTAAATGTTTTATAGGAATCAGCATAAGAATGTATAATAGGCTGCCACAAAGTTTAAAAAAAATATATATTGACGTGCAAAAGTATTTCATGTAAATCTAATTGCAGAATAAATGATTTCATTTCATTGTTTTAAAGAAGAAACCTGTGTTCAGCTGGAACACATAGTCAGAGGCTGGACAATAAACGACAATGTAATAAAAAATCTAAAATATTAAAATTTTTACATAAGACAGCCCTGCAATCAGAACAGGAAGTACAGGGGTGTGAGTCGATATGACCTCAAGTTACCCATTCCTTACCCTCAAAAGTCTTCGCTTTTTTCAATTTTTTCAACCCATTGTCAAAAGATCTAGAGCGTTGTATAGAAAAAACCCAATAAATATCATTCGATTGTATTTAAAAAGGGTTTTAAATTTAATATTGGATCGATCGGGGTTCGCTTTCAATAGAAAAGACAAGAGAACTAAATTCGGTGCTATAGAAAGATTTTCTGCGATTTTTTGCGACAATTGTCTAGCGCAGTGATGTGCGTGTCATCCTTTCGTCACACAATACGGGTGTCTGTAATTTTTCGCTTAGTTTTTTTTAATTACAGCGGAGCGGTTGTGATTTAGGTGCTACGAAGATATAATAAACGTTTATATGAATGATACAACACACCTCTCCCTTTCCTGAGGGAGGGGGCGCCATTTAGGTTGTGCTTTACCAGAGCCCTCAGTGGCCTAAAGCAAGGTGGTGTTTAGTCGGTAGGAGTCCGACATAACCCCCGGCCGGCCGGCGGGTATCCAATGAGGGATTCACCACCTCCTTCTCCCGCATGGGAAGGTAAAGAGTCCTCCTTCAAGGCTCGAAAAAAAAATGATACAACAATTTACTGGTTTAGATTTTATTTGCTGTAGGTATATTGGTTTAAACACTTACAAAATTAACGTTTAAATTGTTTAAATAGTCAAGGTGAGGGAAATAATCAATATTAGCATGCAAATTGAACAATAATTTAAGTTACATTTATGATTTTAAATAAATAATCTTGTTAGTAGTTATATCAATATTGGAAATCCTAATGTTCATTATCGGTGATTCCCAAGCAACATATGGGACTACTGTTATAGCGTGGTTCTGTATATTAATGCGGTTTCACCAAATAATTACGATAATTTTATTCCGTTATTGCCTTCTCGTTTATAGTTTAGTCTTCTCTATTGCTGTTTTGTAATTATTTCCTTAAATTTTTATTGATATAAGAATATATTTTTTAAATATTGGGTCCTTACCTATGAAGTTGGTGTTTTTATTCTGTCTTAGCAATTTGTCCGTAACTATTAAGGTTCAGAAAATTCTTATAAAATAATTGCCTCTTCTAAGAATAGACCATATATTTGAGCTCGTATCATTTAATTTGATAATTTTTTGTAAGTTTAATTGTGTTAAAATTAGACACAAAGACAATTATTTTTAACTGCCTCCGGAATACATCATTTGATTTGCATTAACATAAAAACGATGAATAATTTTTATCAAGCGTGTTCACACACGTATTGCTAAAGCTTGTCTTATGATACATGCCAAATATTATTATCTCTTATTATCTCTGGATTTGTCGTTGTGAAGAAAACTGATAAAATGTTGTATGGAAAATGCAGACATCCCCAAAATCTCCATACAAAACACCAATTTCATAGGTAAGGACCTAATAGTTATAATGACATAAATTAGAAACTATACTGTTCTCATTCTACTCTGCTTTTTATAGAGGGTCAATTTAATTAAAATCTTTGGTGTTCCACCACTAGCTCATCAACGTCCATCACGTTATTACGATTGAACGTAGGCCTCTCATCTCTTGCATCTTGCAATGATTGGGGTAAAAATAATGAAAATTAATATTTCAATAATCCTAGTAGATAGTAACCAAATATTAATGTGTGAAAAAGTAAAAATAAGGATTAAGAAAAATTTGGTATGGTGGTGAAATTGTTGTGGTACATGATATAGGAGGGAAAAAATATACCCAACTAGGCTTTCATTTGTAACATTATAATACCGCCAGTTTTTAATTTTTCGTAGAAGAACATAATATTTTATTTCAGAAATATATTACCAGTAGTCTATTAATATTAATAAACGTTGTAATATTTTTGTTTTCAGTGGGAGGTCTTTGTGCCTCTAAATAATTTACCGTTTGACCTATAACCTACAACCTGAAATATATCTTAATCTTCTAAAATACATCTCTACAAACGGATTACATGTGTCAAGAGATATCTATATTTAAATACAATCTTCGCAAACAGTGATAGAGCCATAATTCTTTCGCTCTACAAAAGCGTCATATAAGGAAGTGTTTAGTATAATTTATCCATAAAAGTCAAATGTGCAAATTCGTTGACAACGTTATTACTGAGAGGGTTAGCCGTGTGCTCTGTCTAACTGTATAAATAAGACAGAGAAAGAGTATATTAGGGTTAGCTAATAGCGTGTAGATTTGTAGAGAAATGTATTAGGGGTAAGTGGGCGTCTTCCGATGTCAGATTTAATAAATCGCTTGGAAGATATGACTTTGTTATTTGTACTATCGTTTAGTTCAGATATTTATTCATAGATGATATTGTTGTCTCTATCATTATCTTTTAATTTATAGCTCCTTCTGTTGGTATTTTTGGTAGCTCGCACCGTTACCGATAAACGTTGGTATATTGAAAAATTATTCATAAGTAGGTATGTACATTCATATCATGTATTAGCAGTTTGTTAAAAGTCTGTGAATTTTGGGTGAATTATTATTTAATATAATCCTAATATTATATATGCGGAAGTAACTCTGTCTGTCTTGCTTTTACGTCAAAACTACTGAAACGATTAAATTGAAATTTGGTACACAGATAGTCTACAGCCTGAGATAGGACATAGGCTACTTTTTATCCCGATATTCCCATGGAAACGGGTACCGCGCGGGTGTAACCGTGGTTATCAATATCTGCTCGACCGAGTATTATGTGACATATTCCGTCAAATTGTAATTTCATATCAAATTTTAAAATTTCCCGGCATTGTAAAATAATGACACGACAACAGAGATTTATCACCATGACAACAATTAATCAAATGACGAGAAATTTTATTTTCATTATTTTAATAATTAGAGGTTTCAACTATTACAAACAACATTTTGCTAATAAGAGGTAGGAAATGTTGAGCACTTTGTAAAAAAAAATCCAGTGTTAGCAAACACACAAAAACTTTTTGTAACCTTTTATCGGCGTTAAATCAATAGCCACGCCAACGACATCGCAGGTACAGCTAGTGTAGTATATTTAATGCGATAGAAATTTCAAATATTTTCTTATAGATGCTTTTTCACACGTATAGAGTCTTTTCTATACATTATGTATTGTTCGTAGCAGTGAGATAATTAATACATTTTCATTATTCCTGAGATCTTTTTATTGTCCTATTACTACAATATATAAAGACTTAAAATAACTACGGAATAAACCACTGTTTCACCCTTATAAGATTCATGAAGAGATTTAAATTCTAATAAGCGTATCAGAATTTCTACTTCGATTAAAATAAAAATTATGGTCGAGTTAGGAGTAAATATATTGCCATTCCAAAGACTTGGAATAATCACATTTAATTTTGGAAATAAAAGGCTATAGGTTTTTATTAGCTGCCTCGTAAATACAGAGGTGAGATGTCGACGAAATATTAATATTTGTACATCGAAAGTTATAAGCGTTCAGCGAGACGTAAAGTAAACTGAAAAATAAGAAATAAATTGTACTAGATAGCATTAGAAACTGAAAGACGGCTTTGAAAGAAGATACTTTGTGAACGATATTGGAATTATTAATTTCGTAGTGGAATTTTATTAAATTACACACATGTTTGCACCCTCTGCTTTTGTTGATATCTTCAGAATTAAATGTGTTTCAAATTCAAAATATTAATTGCATTACCATAATGTACAAACAAGATTATAAATCAAATGTAAAAACAGATCATTAATAACCCTGACGGGCACGCAACAATTAGAAAGAAGCGCTTAATTAACAATAGAAATACACAATTAAAAGTTACAGCAAATTTTACATTATCTATGATGCAATATTTATTCCAAAATTTTTATTGAAAACTAAATATATTGTTTCTTTTGTTTTTTACTAAAAATAATGACCAGTCCAAGAATTTACTTTTTGTTAAAATTAGTAGATTCTTGGACTGATCATTATTTTTATGATTAGTATATTAAGTGGTACAAATCCATAATATCGAGACAAAATTAACGATATAATTTCTGAAAAGTAATTATTAAGTATATTATGTCTACCAGTATTATTATTTTGCTGCACTAAACATGTTTATACCTATGTTCAATGTATTGACAATCTAAAAATAGAATGCTAATAATATAATCAGTACACACCACCCTTAAACTCTATAAGCTTTTAACTTAAACCGCTGATCGTAAAGAACTCCACATAATTGGTAGCGAATCGTAAACAGAAACAGAAGACTGCGAAATTCATATCTTTAAATAATAAAATATCCGATCTGTTTAGAATAACATCTTGTGCAACAACAGTATTCAGAGAACCTATTTCGTTTGTATTTACCATTTGTATAGGGTTGATGATTTATAAATAAACGATAAATGTAGATCTTCGGGTATTTCGCACTTTTGTGATCAGCTATCGTAGTTTAATTATAAAGTAAACGTTATATTCTCGTGACGAGTAATTCAGAAATTTTAAATTTAAATGCGTTCAGTTTCGATGTGTCTTAGCGCATGCTTATGAATGTCATAAACATTTTACAATTTTTCGTGAAAGTGGAAAACTACGCCATCCGTTCACAAAAACTACCAGGGGAGGTTCTGAGAAGAACAGGCAAGAATATAACTGTTTCATTATTGTAATCATTTATTCTTTTATGCAACACCGGACAAATAACTCAACACTTGATGTTTAGTGAGATAGAAGTCCAGATACAGGAGTACCTAGCTAAAATTCACTACAGCATCAGCCATTCTCATCTTCCGACCTACGTAGTGCTTCTTTACCCCACTTCGTTTAAGGCTCTAGGAAAAACAAAATTCATATTCTCGTAAAGTTTTTTTTTTTTGTAAAATTGTTGGGAAGGCAAAGGGAACGAAGCTCATACAGACAAGTCTTCAGTATTTTATTTCTTCAGTAGTTTACATTGAAATGCTAGTGTAATGCATTTCAATGCATCTTGGGAGAGTTTGGCGTCAAACAATCGATGGCAAACACTGTGGTGCTACTTGGATGAGGTGGATTACCACGATAAAAAACTCATCACTTTTCACACCACTTGACGTTTATTTCGATAATCCTCCACATTGCACATCATCACAGACACTTATTACACAAAACTACACTCCGTACAATATTACAATCATCGAAATAAAAATCACGTCCGCCATAGTTGAATGCCGCCAAAAACTTTTAAATGTGGTCAGCGGAAACTGTCAGAATCTTTAAATCGCGCAATTCTCTAAGAAGGATACGGCCGCAACTCTAAAACTTTTCTGCCTCAACGGCCGGCAGTTCTGCAGTGGACCCTAGGCAGTGCCACGTAAACCTCGCAATTTATGAAGCTACATCAGTGACCTGTGTTCTGTTACGGATCTCTTCGTTCCTTGTTAAAACACAGTTCCACATAGTCCACTCCAAAAGTGTGCCCAAACAGCTGTAAGCAAAAGCGGTAACGAAGATACCAGTGAGTTTCTGACGTAGCAAACGCCCTAGTAAGTCTTCAATAAAGAACCGGTCACCGTAACCACCTGCTAAACCCAGTAAGCTCCCCAACCGCAGTTCCCATAAAATAAGATTTAAAACACGACCCATAAATAATGTTTACCTTATTATTTATTGTGTGACATTGTGCCAGCAATTTAATTAGCTACGGTTTATGTGTACGCCTTTCATGTGATACTTGCTTGGGGAAGTAGATTTGGTAACAAACAACGAGAGTAACAAAGGTGCTATTTTCGGAAGATTTATACGTTTCACGGAAAAGGTTTTAACATTGTGAATTGCAAAAATTAAGCTTTTCAAATGAAAAAGGTTTATTGACACCTCAAACAAAAGGTGAGAATTATATGATTAGCGAGTGTTGTTGTTTAAGTTACTTATTATGAATAAATAAATATCTTCAAACATTCACCTATCAACTAGCCCCATTTTAAGCAAATAATGCTACGGATACTATATGACCGATAAATATTATTAATAGATAAATACATATACATATCCTGAATATATATAAATAAATATAAACATCCAAACTGGAGAACAAATGCCTAAAAATTTATCAAACGAATATTTGTCCCCACCGGGGATCGAACCCAGAAACTCTCGAGATGGCGAAGCCTTGAGGCCGGCATACAGTCCACTCGACCACGAAGGTCGTCATAGAAATCTTAAAATATAAACTTTTTTAAGAAACCAATCTTATAATTCTTTTAGTCCATCAAAATAACATGCTTAAGATAGATAACGATATCAAATAACTAGTTCCACACCATTATATCTTCTAGAAGATAATCTAGTATTTTGGATCTTGGATTTTGGTCGATCTTTGAATGTTGCTGTGGTATCGTAAATGTTTTTTCTTAACCATAGAACTCTTGCCAACTAGACTTCCATATAACTGCACCAAAATTGTGTATACTTTTTCAAAAAATATAGTTAGTGGAACATAGCGTCATCGTTTATATAGTTATTACCTTAAACTACTGTAATACATACACCTCCCACCCTGGGAGCAGTTTAGGAGGCAGATCTTTTGTTGTTACTTGATGAGTTAAGACCGTAACATCAGTGGCCCATTACACGTGGTAGGTAGGTAGATACCGTTTCTATAGTTATCAGGAGCAGCTTAGGATCAGAGTTTATTCTTAATATTACTGAGGTTTTTCCGACTCCCCTGACATAACCAGATGCAGTAGCATCTTATAGGATTATCTAAGAAAACATATTCTTCATATCAAAATGCTAATAGTAATAACATCATTATTTAAAAGTATCGTTTTACCAAGAGCCAAAATATGGCTAGATATTGAAGACCAACACCTGCACAGGTCGTCCTCAACCTAATACTCCCACTCCTGGGCACAGGCCTTTCTGACGGAGAAACACATGAGGGGTGAGTAAGAAAACACCTATTATTGAATTTAAGCACATGGTTGTATAGATAAATGGATATATGGATCCATAAGTGAATCATCGAATCCGCTATCAGATCGATAACGAGCTTGTGTTATTGCACCACTTTAGTGACCAAATTCCTGAGCTGAATGAAAATAAACAAAATCGGAGCCATATGTTTAAAGGGAGGACACAATATAAAATTTGTGGAGTCACCATGCACGTCGTTCCCACGTCGGCCGGGAGCAGGCAAATAAAAATGCCTCCGACACTCGGTGCATTAATAAAACCCTTAATAAAAACAGGTCTGATCACTTTGCGATGCGCGGGCGCTGGTGTGGGCGCAGTATATTTCGGGGATCCACATAAAACTGACCCCTTTTTAAAATTGTAGATCGAATTTGCAAACAGATATTATTTGGCCGGCTTCGCTTTCCTAAGACGTAACAATCAAAACTAGGACTTATAATTTTTAAATAATTGACTGATCGTCATCGAAATAACAGTTACAAGGTAACGTTTTATTCTCCTGTTTCAAATATATATATATATATATATATATATATATATATATATGTATACTTACTCACAAATTCATACAATACTACAACTAAAAAGCTTGCTAGCAAATATTTTAATAGACACAGTGTTCAAAGCGTTTGATCGTCTTAAAATTAGACATAGATTTTAAATAATTATTGCCGATTGAATTAGTAAGGCTATGGTCTCGAATAAACGCTCTTAGCAGCGTACAGCGTCACGCCGTACGACGCCTCACTGCGTACTATAGAGATGTACTGTTGTGGTCACACGTAGACGTTGGTGTCTTGACGCGGTACGCGCTATCCAAGTGAGAGGCAGTAGGATCTCCTTATACGTTCGTCTTGTGCCTCTTCTTCCAGTAACAAATACACAATAAAAAGTTTTTGAATATCTACTGCACCTGACCACTCGCGAGCATCGAGCAACTAGGCTGTGGACGTATTGACCACCGACGCTGTACGTCGTTGCGCTCAGACGTCGATCGACGTCGATCGCTATGGAATTGAACGTAAACGCTAATGTCAGACGCCGCGTACAGCATTATAGAGGAGACCATAGCTTATGATTTCACGGAGAGATTATCAATAAAAATAAGGGTACAATGTTCAATATCGACAAATTAAAACATTATCAAAACCTGGGATTGATCTGTCTTCTTCCCGTTTACTGCACAATTTTAATACTCGATATATTCAAGAAATATCATTCCTCACACATTGAAAAGAAGAAAAAACATTAAAAAATATAACCCTCATCGAAGATAACACTTCATAATGACGTGGGTCAGCGCGGGCGGCTAGAACAAACAAGATTGTACGCGAGCCATGTTTTTTTACCGTCCCATTCAAAGGTACTTGTTGTCTCTGTCTTTTGTTTGATATAACTGGGTGTGTGAGAGGGATGAACGAGGGATAACGAGTCAGGTAGGTGCCATGGAGTCTGCCGTCGCAGACACAGAGGCACCAACCTATGGTATTTTGAGCATTCTATAGAAGAATGATTTTAATTAGATACGAATTGTGACATAGATTTGGTTTTAAGTCTTGCTATTAGATCTGATTAATAAAATCTTTGAACTGTTAACGATATTACTGTAATAGCAGTAATAACTATTATTGACAATGCAACGATCGCTTCGCGTCAATATGGTAATGAAATTACAAAGTCAAATTACAGTTTAACTGAGGGACATCGAAAAGAGGACACGCCACATATGGCAGCTTTACAAATATTTAATTTTGATTGATTGGAACAAATGTCCCTTTTATAAGTTTGTTGCAATGAATATTGTACAGGGACCTATTTATTATTCCAGCTACATTAGTGACATAAAATCAGTTCTAGTTGTCTCCGATTTGGAATCTATATTTATACACAATGTGATAAAACTGTAAAGGTCTAATGTCCGTACATAGAAAAAAAAATGCTTAAAACCAAGTCAGGGGATGTAAAAAGAGGGAAAATACCAAAAAATGGTTTTTTTTTGTTTCTCTGTCTATTTAGCTGTTTGTGCGGTCTAATCTCCGAAAATGCTTGACCGATTTCAATGTGATTTTGCATGGTGATACCTTATATCCCTGGTCAAACATCTTAGATACTTTATATTACAGAAAATTAAAGGGTTCCCGCAGGATAGTTAAATAACCATAGTAACCGCGATGAAGTCGGGGGCAACAGCTACGAGTAGTAATGACATAATTTTAAAATACCGAAATAATAATCCAACTTTACTACTTGAAAGTTACAAAGCATGATCCAAAATATATTTAAAATTTTTACTTATCGCATCAGAATTCAAATGAACTGAATTTAATAATCATTAATTCAGTTTGTTTCCAAATTGCGCAAATATCCACTGGCTCTTAAAACTCCAAGCCAAATTATAGAATTCAATAAGCCCTATTGACTAGTTGAACTCAAAGGTTTTGCAAGTGGCGGTGTTTGAAGGTAAGTGGACCATACAAAGCGGCCTTTGATCGTCATGTATGGGAAATTATGGAGTATTCTGGAACAAACTGGCCCGTGGACGAGGCCACTCGACGCTTTTTACGGTGTTGCGAACATCGCTGTCCAGTTTCAGATGTATGATTAGATGCACTTGCGAGTGTTGTGAGGGAATTCGGATTGAACTTTAACGATTCTGAAGTTGAATCGTTTTTGACATTCATTTGATGTATAATCACTTCTCTATTACCACCTTTGCTCTTAAGGATTCTTATTAGAAACGTCAGCAGAACGTGTTTTCATTCTAATTGATAACAAACTAATATAAGTATGAGAGTAAAAAATGTAATATGATGGTGATTATTGACATTAGATTTTCAATAGGAAGTACATCGATTAGAATATTCTTCCTAAACATCCGTCGAAAGCAGTCATTCTGGTTCCTTGGAACCGGCAACAATTGGTCACTAAAATACAATGCACCTACGTGCCCTGCAGAACCTGTTCCAAGCGCGACCAGTCCCATCCCCGTCTCTATCACCAGCCTTACTTTAGAAAAGGATGCTTTTACTTTATGCTTTTCAGATTTAGGGTAATTTAAACTTGTTTCCTAATCTTAGCCGCAAGCCGTTTGCTTAGGATCCGTCACGCACTGTCGCCTTAATAAAGGGGGTGAATGGACATTGATAAATTCGATAATTCTACCCTAGTCACGATGCATTGTTTCTTTCGCTTTGAGGGATAGTTAAAGGTAGTTATTTGTGGGAGCTGACCGTTGATTTTAATTATTATTAATTACACATCGCTTATTTTCGACACAGCTGATAGGACTGGGGGACCTTTCGTTGTATTCTTTAATAAATTCAAAACTACTTATGTTTTATGCACTTGCCTTACTATCAGCAAACGGTGTTTAAGTTGTAATATATTTTTATAAAACCTGGCTCACTGTATTATTAACAATACATTATTATTTTTGATATTCCTAAATCCAAAATTGAAAATGAGAGATATCGATGCTGACGTCAAGTTTAAAAAATATCCGAAGAAAAATAAAACACATTCAATAACTTTAAATAAAAAGAAATAAAACTTGTGTTGTGGCCTACTTGGTCTTCTATAGTGTTGAAATCACAACTTTAGCGATATCGTTTTATTTAATTTTCTTTTGTTTACAGTTGATGTATTTGATTAGAAATTTAATTGACTTGCTTAATTTAATTAAAATTGTACTTAATTTAAGTTTTGTATTCAATTTGATTTAATTTTTAATAATTAATTTATGTTTTATGAATTGGTTTAGAATCTTGGAGGCAGGCGCTAATGTCTGCGTCACAGTTCTACACTAATGGGGGCATTAACGAACGCTATTTTCTTTGTAAGTACTACTTGTCTGTGTACCAATAAAGTTATTATTATTTTAATAATATTGTCTTATTCAACCGCAAAGTAACTTTATAGTAAAAATAATCCAATATATTATATAATTTGCGTCGACTGAAGCTGCTCATATAATTTGGATCGAACTTCACTTCAGATAAGTTCCTTTGATCCTCAATTATACTGGATGCTATTAAACACAGGAAATGAAAACTGTTTTTCGACAAAAACGGTAATACAAGCGGTTCTCTTTCGTCCTAAGTTCTGCATTGTGTAAAATAAATTCTACAATGTTCATTATTGTGAACCACAATATATGTATAGCAGACCGCTTATCCTTTTGTCTAAACAAAAAGGTCTATTCACATATTTGTCCAACTCCTGAATCCTGGAACTCATTCACAAACCCAACAGAAGTCCAGTTGTGAGACGACTGTTTGAAAAGGCTCTTGTTTGCTTATTTTTGCTTATGCTTCGGTATCTTCAGACGAACTGGCCCAGTTCCCAACGAATCTACTATAATCCCTGCATTGTCAGTACCATTTGTAAATTCATTCATAAATAGAGCTTTAAAACTTCAAAGATATTTATCTTTTTCGAAGTAATTGGCTCAAACCCAACACATTACTAGGGGTCAATTCTAAAATGGTAAGGTAAAAACTTGAAACAGTCATTTTATTGTAGCTTTTTTGCTGCAAGAGGAACTAATAAAAGAAGGAATATGTTGTAATGGGTATTGTTTTTATAGCACATGTTTTGTATTAACGTAAATGTACACAAAAATATGCAAAACTGTGAGTAATTTATCAATAAAGTATAAAATTTTGTCATCAATTAGAATGTAAAGCACAAAACATCCCATAGGGTCGAAGTGCCCTGAGTTATCTCAGGTCCATCACAAGAATATAAGAATTTAAAAAGACTTCTTTTATAAATAGGTAAATTTGTTAAATTGGTTTCTATTATCTAAGTATTACCAAGTTATTTGCCAATTTATTTTAGTCTGTGTTTAATTAAGTGACGTCATAACTTGAAATAATACACACAATGTATACTACAGTCTCTCACCCGTTGCTCACGGCTAATCTTCAAGAGGATTCATATTTTAATAATAAGGTATTGAATCTAAATACACAATAGACGGCGAGAATGACACTCAACATTGTGCCTTACAAAGTTTAATTTCATGAAGCGATCGCTCACACAACGGCTCATTCCGTTTCAAGTCACAAACATTATCAGAGAGCATCGCCCAAAGACCAGCCTCTTGTGAGTTTCATTTGATATTTCCATTAAATTTCAATTTCCAAACTCATCTCGCCCGACAATGCCGCGCTCACAATGGTACCCAGTGGCAATACCTCAATTTTTGTGACTGTTTGTCTCTGTTTAGTAATGAGAGTTAGCGGAGAAAGCCGCGAATTTCACGCTAGCTTATTCCTAAGTCCTGGCGATCTGCTTCTGAGAAAGCAACATTGTCCTCTCGTTTCATTGATGTTTTTTTCTATGTCCTCGCTCCTCCCCGCGACCCATTGTCCGCGGTGGAGGCGGTCGATATAAATTTCCTTATACCTTTTTTCGTCTTTCAACAATGAAGTGTCATTGTTCATGTTTGTATTTTAATATCGTGCCGAACACACGACAAAATCGGAATAGATAAATAATGGTAGCCTTTTTTCTTTTGGCCCGTTTGTTGTGGATGAATTGTTGGTTCCAGAGAGTCTGGCCGGCCATATTTGGCCAGTTATTAATGGCTGTGGACTCAGCCCATTCAAGCTATACACGCGGTGTTCAGAATGTGTAGTATATTCGTCATTTGAATCGTCACAATGGTACTATTGTAGTTTTTTCTAGTTCATTCAGGTTCTAGAGGGAATTTGACTGTCTTCTGTCGGTGTATGTTGTTTATTCGATGTCTCAATACTGCTACAATTTAAATTTTAGATCTGCTCGAATTCTTAAGTAAAAGAGGCATAACTACGAGTATGAGTTGTAATAAATACAAAATATTAACTATTAAAAGATTGTTTATTGAACACTGTCAAGAAATAATTTTTTGTTTTGGTGAAAGTGCCTAGTAAGCTGGCACGTACTTTCATCCACTTTCCTGATTCATTTGTGGGCATCTCGTCGCCAATTAATAAATACAAAATATTAACAATTAAAAGATTGTTTATTGAACACTGTCAAGAAATCAACAACAACGTTTCTATAGAGACAAGAGGCAATGTCAACAGGACATGACAAGTTGTATTATTGTTACAGTTTTTTGTTTATATCTTTCGGTACACTTTGAAGAAAGCGATATTATCTTATCTAGGTAATATTATATTATTATCTGTAAACCTTACCTATACCTATCTATTATTATTGTCGCGACGGGCTCACCATTTGTCAAGCTGAACACATGTGCAGTCACTGCTTGTTGAAGCGCGGACAATAGCAGTGGACTGCTTTCGCGGTGCTTTTACTTTTTAACCCTTAGAAAATAATAGTCGTGATTAAATAAATAAATAAAAAATACGACGACCTCCGTGGTCGAGTGGTCTGAATGCCGGTCTCAAGGCGTCGCCATCTCGAGAGGTTCCGGGTTCGATCCCCGGTGGGGGCAAATGTTTGGGTGATTATATATGTTATATATGTTTATATATATTCAGGATATTTATATAATATGTATTTATCTATTAAATATATTTATCCGTCATCTAGTATCCGTAACACAAGCAGCATTAGTTGCTTGATACGGGGCTAGTTAATAGGTGTGAATGTTTGAAGATATTTATTATTTATTTTTAATTCTAATTATTTATTTATAATAACTTAAAAAACTAAAACACACGCTTTTAGCACGCACTTAAAGTTACAAATGGAATGGAATTTATTATGAAGTAAAGCGTGGAGTGTTTTGTCCAAAAAGAGTAAAGATTACATAAACGCTCCACGCTTTCTTTCATAATAATTTGTATTTTTTGTGCGTGATAAAAGCGTTTTTTTTTTAGTTTTTTAAACTATTATTTTTATTTTCGTATTCCTGACAGCAAACCCTTTCATTTGATATTCATATCATAGGGGTTTCAAACAGACTGTCCGCTATCTTGGGCGGCCGCCATATTGGATTTGTAATGACGTTTCTTAGCTAGTCATGTATTGTCATCAGAACTCAGAGCTTGTGCAAAATTTCATCCTAATCGAAGACCGGGAAGTGGGTAAAATTAAGATTCCAAGATTTTCTCACATAGTTAGTTACAAGTGAAGATCAAAAAGTTCTAAATAAGTAATTGTTCAACAATAAAACAAATAAAAAACGTTAGATAATTCAGTACACATTAAAACGTAGCTAAAATTGTACATAAAACCTTTACAAAATAACAATAAAACTTGGTTACTACAAATAAAAACACGCAGTTAAAGTTTGAGCGTAGTCAAAAGCGCTCTGCCTTAACTACATAGCTTAAATAATAGCTAATGATAAAAAAAAAAAAAAAAAAACTCACTGGTACAGGCGGGTACCGAATCGAACCATGGAGATGGCGATGGTATATATAACTTCATAACATATTCATAACGTTGTAACTAACGTTGTAACTGAGTACACATCATACGAATAACAAAAAAAAACAATAAAATTATTGCTGCAATTTAATATCGAATTTCTTACAATAATGGCATATTTCTATACTTTTTCTGCGTAAAATTCTTGTCCAGCAGCTGTCAGATAGTAAAGAGTCGTGGGATTCTACATCTATAGTCGTAGGTTCTGTATTGAAAATGACAATCCCCGAGAGGATCCGCGTAGGTTGTAGATCGTTTTAAGAAAACCCTTATTATCTTATTAGTATTTATTTTAATGGACCATTTCATTGTGTATTTATTTTACATCTCTGGAGAATAGACGTGAACTACGTAACAACTGATGTAATGGCGGGGTAGCTCGTTATGTTGCATGCGTTTACGTTTCTCCTAATCTTAAAGTAACCGGCTTCTCCATGGGTTTGTCCCCAAGAGTTCTTGATCAGCCAGTACGGTCCTTCTCGGGGGTCTGCAAAAAGCATATATTTATTATGAGCAAGTTTATTAAAAAAAACTATAGGCTCATTATGGCGATATTCTTTTTGAGGCTATTATTTAGTATATATTTAATTACCTGTTCCATACCCTACCAAGAGGACGGCATGGTTTGGTTTACCTTCTGTACATTTTGCAAGCACACCACCACCGTAGCGGGACCATCCATCATCTACGTGCACAGCTGTAAAATAAAAAGTAGTTGCGTTCTTTATATGTCGCCTCACCTCAACAAATCAACATACAATAAATAAGTAGTGTTAAATGTATTGATTGTTGGGTAATTTGGGGTAATAGCCACTCTTTCGTGATGCTTAAAACTAATTTTCGTATTAATTAAAATGACACATCTTCATTTTTTATTTTGTGCTTGTCATAAATATTAGTATTTTATTGTTAAGTTTACATTAATACTCACCAATGGCAAGAGGCCCTGTCTTTACTAAAGCTGATTTCAGTAGTTCCTCGGATGGGATAGCGAAAGCTTTACAATTATTTACTGTAGCTTTTATTTTATTCTTGTCAAATCGGCATTGTCCTTTCTTGGCCTCATATGCATAGTCAGCTTCACCGACAATTCCACCTTGTTGCACGACAGTCCTGATTTAAAATAACAAACTTAATATTTATTTTATTTTATAGAAGCAGGAATAGACTATGAATTATATGCATTAAGAAAATATAATCACTGCGCAATTTTCACTGAATATGTTAAAAATTATTCCTAAACCTTTAGGAAAGTTTGACAGTATACAAAAGCTTTGCATTTACGCGAATAATAAAATCAAAACGATTTGGAATAGTATTATTAGAGAAACTGGTAAAATTAAATCCTGTAATCAATCCTTATCTTTAAAAATTAACAATAAGGTCATTGTATCTAGTTCTCAAATAGCTAATATATTTGAAGATTTTTTTACTGATATTCCTGTAATCATTACAGATTCATAAAATTCCTCACCTAAACAGGACATTAGTTTCCTTAAAACGTTAGTGCTGGAATTCAAAATGAATTTTCAATTTAAACATGTTAACCCGGTTGAAATAACTAAAACTTTTAAATCTTTAAAATTAAAACATACCGGAGACTTGTGGGATATTTCTATAAATTTTATAACGGATATTATTGACAAAATTGCCCCGGATCTGGCGTATATTTTTACCGATTGTGTTGATGAAGTCAGTTTTACGGATTTGATGAAATAAAGTTAAATAATACCTTTATTTAAATCTGGCTGCAAGAATGATTCCACCAACTTTAGACCTATTTCAATTTTACCAACTTTGAGTAAAGTATTTAAAAAAATCCTACTCGAACAACTTATTACATTCTTTAATATAAACAATCTGCTCTATAATTCACAATACGGGTTTACTAAAGGTCGTTCCACTACTGATGCTGGAGTAGCTTTGTTAAGACATATATTTGATGCTTGAGAGAAGACTCAAAATGTGCTTGGAGTTTTCTGTGATTTGTCAATAGCATTTGATTGTGTGGATCATGAAACTCTAATTCACAAACTGGACCACTATTGTATTAAAGATGTAGCTCTTAACTAAATATACTCTTATCTTAGCTGTAGAACCCATAAAGTTGATATAAATGGGACTTAAATCATCTGGATGGCATATGAAAATGGGTGTCCCGCAAGGCTCAATATTAGGACCTTTCCTATTTCTAATCTATATTAACGATTTGCCTTCTTTTGCTAAACTGTTTTGTGATATTGTATTGTTTACTGATGACGCGTCCCTAATTTTTAAGGTAGATAGAAATAAGACAAATTTTGTCGATGTGAACAATGCACTTTCCAAAATAATGTTCTGGTTTTCTGCGAATAATTTACAATTAAATGCCAAAAAAACTAAATGCATCAACTTCACTTTACCCAATGTCAGAAAAACGATTATAGAGTTAAAACTTAACAACGAAATATTAAACTTAACAGAGTCTACTGTATTTCTAGGTTGATTTACTTATACGTTTTTAGTTATCCTGTCCTGCTTGTAATTTTATTTGTGACTAGCGCAACGTCTTCTGCCACTCTCTCCTGTCATTCGCTAAACAACCCTCATTGCTCTTCTTGCCCTTTTCCCACCCTTTTTCTACTCTTCTCTTCTATCACTCACCAGCATCCACTTCTTTCATTCTTATATCATACTTCACGCATTCGATCCATTACTTCTTTGGTCTTCCTTTTTTTTCATGTAGCTCCACATCCATAGCAGCCGTCTACTTGTCATTCACGTGTTTAATAACACTTACTCTCTCTTTATTTCATTATCATTCACACAATCCATCCATCATTCCTTCGGTCTTCCTCTCCCTACACGCCATGACATCTAGTACTTATGGAAAATAAAGATTCTACTTTACGTATAGAAACGATTTTTTGTGAAAGGTATAAAAATATCTCACCATATAGCGTGAGCTACATATCCTCCATGTATACAATTTCCTTTATTGTCGCAGTCCAATAATTGTTGTTCGGATAATTCCACAATATTTTTATGCTTCATGGCGTATTGCCCTTCAATGTTTCCTGTAAAAAAAGTGGTAAGAATTGTTACTTAAGTGAAAGTACCTTCAATGGCATAGAAAATTATGCTAGAATTATATTACATACCGACTGCTGCAAACGCCCAGCAGGATGTACATTGAGCCCGATCCTTTATACGTGCCACAACATTATGTTCGCGCCAATCGAACTGTTCTGGGACCGCGGATGCGCTCGAGAAATTTGCACTCATTGATTCACACATTAATTGCACATCGTCCATGTTATTACAAAGATAAATATTCCTGAATTCTTCATCTTCCAAATCAGAAAACTGATTGATAGCTTCAAAAGAAAAAGTAAAACATAGCGTTAATAAATCTTGTTTACTTGTGGATGTGTCATGCATACATTACAGGTGTTTACTATTTAATAGTCACTTTCATTCGCGTTTAATTTTATTACAAAATTATTAACTATGGAATACTCACTCAGAGGTGCTCGGTGGCGTAGTGGTTAGTACTACGCTTTGCATTTCGATTGAAAAAAAAACTACCTTCGCCATGGTCAGGCCGTGTATGGGTAACCAGAGCTTCCTGATCTCGAGCTCCTCCGTACACGAAGGCACGTTAAGCTGTTGGTCCTGGTCGCTATTGCAACTGTTTCTACCCACCAACCCGCATCAGGCCACGTGCCGGCCGTGCGCGGCCGCATCAGGCCGCATCAGGCCAGGTGGGTTACGGCCCATACTCCTCATGTGTTTCTCCATGAGGAAGGCCTGTGCAGCAGTAGGACGTATATAGTTCCAGTGCCCTGCATAATTAATGTGGAATCCAAACGGGTACAGGAATAACCACCACTTTGAAGTTTTGTATCATAAGATGATGGTTAGTGATATCTTGTGATCCATCGACGACCTCCGTTGTCGAGTGGTCTGTACGCCGGTCTCAAGGCGTCGCCATCTCGAGAGGTTCTCGGTTCGGTCCACGGTGGGAACAGATGTTCGTGAGATAAATAGAGGCATTTGATTATCAGTCTTAGATGCTTATATAATTATTGCACATTTTCTGAATATTTATATCTATTTATATTTATTTAAAATGCCGGATGATATTTATATAATTTATTTTTATCACCATGTTATTGAACATGAGGTTGGTATAAAGCGAGGGTGGAATCAGATTGATTGTCTTACACTCGCTTAAAAAACAAGCAACAGCAACATAAAAAAAGGAAAAACCAAAGGTTATTCCCCTCGTTTTACTTAATAAAGTAGCATGATATTTTCAGAAACAAAAGGAATTTTCAGAAACAAAAGGTATTTACCAAAATGAGCGGTTTCTGTTTCGTCCATGTTTTTCTGGTTAATATCCTGTAGCTTATCCTTGAATATTTGGAATCTTCTATTAAGTTCTTCCGGTGTATCATATTGCTTGTTGAACCGCCTTGTGAACTCCTTGAATTAGTGGTGGGCATCTTCAACGTTATACCAAGGCTTCTGAGACTGCGGAGCTGCAACCGAACCCGCAACCCAGCAACACAAAGCCAGGATAGCCAGCCAACGTTGATATGTTAGAGCCATGATTACTTCAGTGAAATCACAGTGCTGCATCGTGTATTTATACACATCCTTGGTAATGAATGAAAAATATTTCAATAATTTGGAATGATTTATTTGTCATGCCATTGGTGAAACAGTTTGCCATAGAATTCTTCATAGAATGTTCGTAGTATAAATAAAATATTAAAAAAATTTACACGAGGCTTTCGAGAATTCATTGATGTAGGTATTGTGTACAGTCATATTCAAAATCCATTCGTACTATCATATTTTAAGAACTATAATAGCTTGCACGGTTATCACACTATAATAGTCATAAACCGTCTCAAATAAATTTCAACTTTAAGTTAACATAAATTAGGATTCAATGCATATTTCGGCAGGCTCTGCTCCATGCGATAATTTTTACCGACAATGAATAGTCTTTTGAATGTGACTGTACATTACTGTAATGATTGTTGGAAAGTTATTCACTGAATATGTTCGTGATAGACGGACACGCCGTAATGTGTGAGAGCACCGAACTAAGTGTTTATAGTGAACTCGTGCTAAGTATTGGGTAATGGGAAGTAATTAACTCGGCAGTCATTTAATTATTTGGTCAGCAACAAAGAAGGTCAGCCAAAAAAGCAAAGCAGTTCCAGTGGCGTGAAATTCACACAAGACATGTATAAATTTATAATAGGTCTTTACCTATGAAATGGGTGTTTCGTATGGACATTTTGGGGAAGTCTGCATTTTCCATTCTGAAATTTTTTCAGATTTCTCCTACAAATCCTTCTCACAACAAATACAGAGATAATAATTTTGGCATGCATTATTAGACAAGCTTTAGCAAAGTGTGTTATCACTCTTCATTAAAATTATTAAATTTATCGATTTAAGTGAATGCAAATCAAATGATGTATTCGAGAGGCACGTAAATAGAGTTGTTTTCGTTTCTTATTTTAACACAATTAAACTTACAACAAATTATCAAAACAAATCAAAAGACCTCAAAAATATGGTATATTTTTAGAGAAGGTAATTATTTTTAAGAATGTTCTGAAACTTAATTGTTACGTACAAAATACTAAGAGAAAAAAAAACGGCAATTTCATAGCTGAAGACCTATTATTATAATATAATCCATACTAATATAATAAATGTGAACTTAACTCTGTCTGTCTTGCTTTCGCGTCAAAACTGCTAAAGGAATTCAATTGATATTTGGTACACAGATAGTCTAGAGTCTAAGAAAGGACATAGGTACCACGCGGGTGTAACCCTGGTTATCAATATCTGCTCGACTGAGTATTAAGTGACATATTGAATAACTATCATCCATTATTATAATCATCATCACCAGCATCATTGGCCACAGCATCTGCTACATATGATAACCCAGCACTGGTGGGTTCAGGGGTTGTTGTGTTTACGGCTGTGTCTTAGTAGTAGCGGCACGGCATCACCTCAGTCAGCATTCGCAATTGCATTAGGAGTATGCAGGAGCAGCTCGGTTGTGTAGTGGTCCGCTTTGGCTTTTTATCGAAAGCAAAGCTGCTGCCATGGTCAGGCCGTAGATGGGTGACCAAAACTTTGTACTCTCGAGGTCCTCCGTGATTTGGCACGTTAAGCCGTTGGTCCCAGTCGCCATTGCAACTGTTTCTACCCACCAACCCGCATTGGGCCAGCGTGGTGGTGTTACGGCTCATACTCCTCATGTGTTTCTCCATGAGGAAGGCCTGTGCTCAGCAGTGAGACGTATATAGGCTGAAGACAGGACAGGACAGCAGGCGATAGAGGCGAAAAATTAAATAAAAATAAATTATATATTATTAAAATTCTATGCAATCGTGGTCGTGAGTCAAAGGTTTGTGAATTCGATTGTTTTCTCTCTTTCGTGCCTTTTTCCTACTTTGGAAATGGTCAGCTCCTCTACTATTTGTCAGCTAAGCATTTTTTTTTTTCTTCTCATTTCATACCTGGCACACCCACACACAATATCTTCTTCTTATTTGTCCTGGCTTATAGCCATTTCTATATTTGTGGTCGGCGCAACATGTCAACACTCCCTTTCTCATCATATCATCATTCACACAATTCATCCATCTTTTATTCGGTCTCTCACACACAATATACTGAGAGGATATTTAAAGTGATACAACAAAAATTATAAATAAATCATTTTAATAATATACAATTTTATTTCAAACTTCATACAAATCTAAACATATAATAAAACTGTAGAGGTCGGATGGTTCTACATAGAAAAAAAATTATTAAAACCAAGGCAGGGGGATATAAAAAGAGGGAAAATACCAAAAAAATCTGTTTCTCTGTTTGTACGGGCTAATCTCCGAAAGGGCTGGACCAATTTCAATGAAATTTTGCCTGATGATACCTTAGATACTATTTATTCCAGAAAATTAAAGGGTTTTAAGCATTTTCTTCTATGTTTTGTTGTTTGTTGTGTGTGTGTGTGTGTATGTTTTTTTTCTATTACAGACATTAGACCTCTACAGTATTATTATCGACAATCATCCAATATAATTTTCCCCTCGTGTACTTTAAAATACCTTTATAACTATGGAAAGAACGATATGACCGTTATAATAGATTAAACGACATTAATTGTTTTTCAAATATTGATTCACTACTAAACGTTAATGTCTGCATCATACTAATTATACCGTTTCGTCACCGATAGATTCTCATAAATTTCTATACAAAGAATAATTTTACGTCCTAAATCGGTCTTACTATTGCCATGGTTGCTACGGTGCGGTGGCAAAGATTAAGAGTGCACTTAAATTCCCTGACTAAGGGAGAGTTGTTTGATCCCTAGTCATAGTAACCACAATAGTTAAATTCTAGACCAATAGCGTCAACGGAAACGCCAAAATGTGTGACGTCAGCTTGACAAATTGTTATGTTTGCGATGAAAATTCGAACCAGTATACATCAGCTGTGCGCCAGCCGCCACTTACCTAAGCCAAGCATCGTGTTGTGCTTAAATTGTCTATGATTATTTATTTTAAGTTATATTAGAAAATTCGCCTATTGGACAAGCTTTCATATCACGACATTATACGTTTTCGCCATTGGTCAATATTTTAACCTGACCACGGACCAAAAAACGCACCTTTAATGAAGTAAGCTATTTGGTTATTTAATTTTACTGGGGGAATTAAAGACAAGGATAAAATTTTAAGTTACTTATGAAATGTTTATAGATGAAGACAGGAGTGAGTTGTGATAGGAGAGACAACAAAACAGGAAAGAAAATACGAAAGACCGTTTCTAAAAGGAAAGTAAATATTCAATAATTTCGAAAAAATATCCATTCTCGTCTTGTAGTAGGATAAACCAGAAAGAATATAAAAAAAATTGTATGATTCCTTAATAAATAAATACAATTAAATCTATTTCGGGTTTTATTAACCTTACCTTCTATCAGTTAATATATATAATTCAATATAATGTGAGGTTATAGTTATAGAGATATAAGCAAAAAATCTGAAATTATTTCTAATCTAATTTAATTATGAGCATAATTATATACAACCAGAATTGAAAATGACTTTAGATAAGAGGATTGTTTTATCGAGTTAGTTGACATCAACTTTATTCAAATGTAATTTCAAAGCATAGTCCGCTTATCTAAAGACTACGCTATTACAGGCGACACAGTATTGGGGTTCAAAATGCTGCAGGCGTTGATGTTTCTCCTCACCCTGAAGTAGCCTTCTTCGCCAAATGTAGTATCCCAAGAATTCTTTATGATCCAGTACGGGACCTCATTCTCTGGAAAAGAGTTACATTTGCATGAATACAGAAAAACAATGGTAAACGAAAAAATAGCCGATGGGTAGGATCCTTAAAAGGGTTGGCGGACGTGTAACGTCACATTTTGAAACAGGCACAGTGCGATATTCGTAATAAACTGTACATAACCCATTTCAGTTACATCATCATCTTAACCAGCTTACGTACCACTGTTAGGCACAGGCCTTCCTACAAGGTGATGAGTGCAGGCCATAACATCACCACGCAAGCCTGAAATAGATTGGTGGGTAGAAACAGTTTCAATTGCGACCAGGACCAAAAGCTTAAAATGCCTTCCGAAGCACGGAGGAATTCCAGATCACCAAGTTTTAGTCACCCATCCAGGACTGACCAAACTGAAAGTAATTTTGTTTTGATATAATCTAAAGCGTAAAAATATCCACGCCACCCAAGTTATTAATGATAATTCGTTATATCTGAATGTAATACATTTTTCAAGTAAAGAATAATTATGTTACCTATTCCGTATCCAACAAGCAGCACAGCATGATTTAGATGCTCTCCAGCACATCTTTCCAATATTCCTCCTTTGTACGGATGAACATCTTGCGCATTAATAGCTATGGAATAAAAATATTTTTCTGTAGGTTTTACAACAAGTTTAAGTTATTAAAGATTCCAACAATAAACCTGGACTTAAGAAGGTTAGCTAAGGATTGGAGGCTGGTCATGATTGAAAAACCAGAGTTCAAAGCTTGATAACCTCTGCTGAATTACCTAAAAAGTGACCCTGAAAATTAACAAGGACAAGAGAGATTAGAGTTCTAATTATTCAATTATATAGTTACCAATCGCCAAAGGTCCGTAGTGCACCAACGCTTGTTTAAGTTCATCTTCAGTTTTGGCATTGTGGCTGTAGCACTCCGTTACTTTTGCAGCTATCTTCGCTGGATTATATCTGCAGTCGCCTTGCCTACCCTCGTAAGGGTAATCTCCTTCTTGAATTACTCCCTGTGACTTTAAGTACCTTAAAAAGAACTTCTTTTTACTAGGTAAAGTACTTCCAATTGTTCCAGTGATATGGACATATTTTGAGAAGAGAGAATGAGCATGTAACGATAAGAGTTATGAATATGAGAGTGGATGGTAATGCAGGAAGAGGAAGACCAAAGAAGAGATGTGGAGGAGAAAGACTCGTTGCACCGACCCCAAATGAAATTGGGAAAGGGCAGGCTAATGATGAGTTAAAGTACTACCAATAATTATTAACTACTACAGTTGATTGATGACACAACTAATTGAAAGGAGTTATAACAATAAAATAGTAAAATGTTAAAGAAACTCACAATAAGCCATCCGACATCCACCCACCACCACAACCATCATTGTCCAGGATGCAATCCAATAATTGTTGCTCGGAAAATTCCTTAAGCTCATTGTACTTGATTGCGTATGCCCCTTCAACTGAACCTATATTTGATAATTTATTTTAAATTAGCCCTAATACAGAAGTTGGAATGTATGTTATCTGAATATAACTAGAGTCATCACCAAAATTGCCCTTCCATTCATTCTTTTAAATTTCACCTCTAAAAACATTTTCTATCTCTTTGTTCCTTATAAATTCAACAAGGAGTACAAGTTCTTCCTACATTCCTTTTTTTTTTTTTTGTTTCGCCTCACTTACTAGATATCCTTACCTGACTTGCTTCTCTGCACAGGCATAGTATTTATATATATTTGTATATGTATATATGATTATGTTTCTATATGTATTTTTGTGTATAGTATATTTATCATATTTAGTAGATTTTCTATTTTTGGGAATAAGCTTATATTTCATTTTTATATATGTATATTTTTTTATTTATTTTTAATTCTAATTAAAACTTGTATTTTTCACTGTTTTGTTTCTTTTTGTTGGTGCAATAAAGAGTTTAATAAAGAGTTTAATAACTCAGCAGTTAGCCTTTTTTAAACAGCCATAATAACAAAAGGAATTTAGAACATTTTAAATATTGTAAAATAAGATATTCAGAGGAGCAAATTATAGTAGCCACGAATTTTTATCTTTAAAACAATCTTCTATAAATGTCTTTGTAACTCACCAGTTGTACTGAAAGTCCAGCAAGACCCGCAGGCTCCTTGCATCTTTACCTTAGTGACTTTGTTTTTCGTTCTCCAATCAAATGTTTCTGGTACTTCGATACTCTTATGCGACTCTGGAGCCGGCGTACAAGGCTTTGGAGGTTTCAGATTCGTACATCCGTATATCTGAACAAATTCTTCGTTTGTCATATCCGAAAAGTTATTTATCCCTGAAATCAAAATAAATATAATAAATCAAATGATTAATATAAGAACAAAGTGTGTAAATGATCATACCAAATTCAGCCAGTTCGTTCTCATTTCGGTTCATCTGGTTGATTTTACGCAGATTTTCTTTAAATATGTGGAACCTTTTAGTCTTCTCCGTTTCATTGGAGTATGTTTTATTAAATTCCTGGATAAATTGCTCGAAGTGTAGGTCTGCCTGTTCCAGCTCGTAGAACATCTTCGGTTCGGGAGCTGAAGAGACCAGCACCACGATGCAACACAATAATAAGGACAATGCAGCCATGTTGACAGAGCTCGTAGAATGATGACTTTTGAAGAAACTAATGGTTTATATTTCCAGTGAAAATCATTTGAGGCATTTGTAAGTAATTTTTCAACGGTATTTACTAAAGCAATTTGCAGTTAAATAATTCCGTTATCAATGTTATCATCAAGCAAGGTTTTCTAAAGATGTAAAGAAATATTTTACTTGAGTTTTATTCCATTGCTTCTATTTTAATATTGTGTGAAATATATGTAACTCTTACATAGTGTATTTTAAAAGTAAAGGATATTTGTGATACCCAGGTGCGTTGAAATTGGTTAAGATTTTTTTGGTTTTCGACGCAGTGATAGAGGAAAAATGAAGAAAATAAAGAAGTGTAATTTTTAATTTTTTGAACCCCATAATGGCCACAAAACGAGAATAAATAAAAACGTGTTGTTTTGCGAATGCCGGCGTTCGCCTGTTTAGGTTTTATACTCAATCTAGCGACTACAAACATTGTTAATTTGATTGCTAATGTAAAATATTTTGAACTGTAGCTGATTTGAAAATCTCTCACGAACATAATTGGTCGCAGCGGGTATCAGCTTATCCCGGATTCGATTCAAAGATACATTGTCATCATCTCATGTGTGCCGCGCTATTGTGAAGGGCTTAATCAATTAATTTTATCGTGCGACTGATAATAAGGATATCACGCGTGAGTCGCTTCCAATGCGTGGATATAAGTGCTATTTGTGGGGTGTATACGCGGTGAATCGGACCATCATTGAGATTTACCAACAAAGCTGCAATGAAATACAAAATAGACGCAAATATTTGTAGAATTCGTTTCGTTGGAGGAATAATACTTATCTATATCTATTCTATTCATGAATGATTGAAACATTTATTTCCCTGTTTCATAGTCATTGCTAACATCATTTTTATTGTTTTGTGAGTTATGTCTTGAACGAAAAAGGCTCTTCATTCTAGTGTAAATACATCGATAACAAGTGCGTGCTGGCTTATTGATTTAAATACCTAAATACTCTAACGATACAATTCAACTATAATTCTCGTAAAGGTTGCATATTTTTTTAAGCAAATATTATTAATATTTGTAACAAATTACAGCTTTGTAATATTTTTTATCCTCACTCCGCGATTCAATGCCAGCAGAACAATGGTTGGATGCAGTAGCCGCAGTTATTGTCGGCAAGTCAAAGTGAGTTAAAGGAAATGCTACTAATCCAGCTTAGGAGTTTCTGCACAACAATACGAACTCTCCAGATGAAAGAAAAGATTGGGAAAAGACTGGATGTTAATGAAACGGCTGATAACAATAGGGATGATCTTGGTGCCGGTGTGTCTGCGAATTTATGAATGAAACTGTACCAGTAAATAGTTTTTGGTTTAAAACCTTGTTTAGCATTCCCGTTAAAAGTGCAAGGTGTAAGCCGAAAGCCTCTTATACGCATAAAGCCTAATTTTCAATTTATTGTCAATACAGATACAATTGTATAGTAATTTGAAATAAGACTTTTCTTTCATATACTTATAATAGTGCCCCATTCGTTAAATTTGTGTACACGTCTTATCTTATAGATTCATAAAGTGTTTGTAATTTGTTAAGAAGTCTAATAAACAGAAGAAAAAAAATATTTTTTTATAATCAGCCCAGCAAATGACTTAACACCACCTGATGGTAAGCAGTAGATAAGTCCATTTGCGAAGGATGCTAGGGCAGCTCCAAAGGATGCAGGCCTAGCGACCTCCACCTGGCTGGCTCATAAGATGCCTATTCACGCCTCTTTTGAAGGAACCCATGCTGTAGGAAGGAGGGAACACGTGAAGAAAGAAGAAGATGATATTGTGAAGAAAGTGACTAAGGTCTTGAATTGAAGAATGTTCCACTAATATTGGGTCCTTACCTATGAAATTGGTGTTTTTATTCTGTCTTAGCAATTTGTCCGTAACTATTAAGTTTCAGACCATTCTTATAAAATAATTGCCTCTTCTAAAAATAGACTATATATTTGAGCTCGTATTATTTAATTTGTTATTTTTTTTTAAGTTTAATTGTGTAAATTAGACACAAAGACAATTATTTTTAACTGCCTCCCTAATACATCATTTGATTTGCATTAACATAAAAAGGATGAATAATTTTTATCAAGCGTGTTCATACACATATTGCTAAAGCTTGTCTAATGATACATGCCAAATATTATTATCTCTGGATTTGTCGTTGTGAAGAAATCCGAAAATATGTTAGTATGGAAAATGCAGAATTCCCCAAAATCTCCATACAAACAATTTCATAGATAAGGACCTAATATTAATGTACTCAAACTCAAGAAACAATTGATTGAAGATTATTACATATTTATACATGTGCTATACCACTTAATATTTGTATTAAGTACGAATATTAAGTGGTATAGCAAATGTATATATGTGATAATCTTACTCGTAGAATGACTTTACTCATTAGCTTAAGTTTTTAATTCCTTACATGATCAACCAATACATGTAAAGGATAGGCTCATAATTAGGAAAGAAGAACACTGCCCATTAGTGAGTAAAACAGCTCACGCAGCCTATATACGTCCCACTGGACACAGGCCATCCTCACAGGAGTATGGTCTGTAACACCACCACGCTGGCCCAATGCAGGTTGGTGGGAGTTTGCACCCTCAACAACGATTAAACATAAAGTCAAAGTCAAAGTTATTTATTGCGAACTAAGTGTACATACATTAGTTGTTATAATAATACGGAACTTCACAACTTAGTTGCCTTTTGCAGGCACTGCAACATTACATAATAATGAATTTCTTAATGTTAATAATAATAATACAGCATCGAATCAAATTTGTAGAATAATCAGTTAAGTCAATATTACACTAAGGTCATTAAACATATTACACAAAAACACCAAAAAAAAAAAACAAAGAAAACAAACTATCAACTTCAACATTATTGGCTGTTAAAGAATTCACCTAATGTATAATAGCATTTTTCAATCAAGTAGGGGTTTAGTTCATTTCTAAAGGAATTAGAAATATCTCTTATCATATCATATCTTGTGAAACAAGTAAATCATCAAGTTTTGTACTATTCGCTTTAAGCATGTGACCAAAAAGTTTTGAATGTATGCATTACTTTTCACGATTTGCCTGGACGTGCATATCACAACTATCGGGTCACGACATTAGTACATATTTTCATAGCAATAGCCAAAAGGCTTAATCGGTAAGGATGTCCATAATAGATATTGTATAGTAGGAGTGTACGTACTGTGATAGTTGCAGATGAAATCTATCACAGTATTCTAGAAGACAAGCAAAAAAGTCCAACAGGGGGCAGTTTGCTTGCTTACTAAGGGAAAAAAAGACAATTGAAAGCATCTGGTTAAGGTGGTCAATTGACATGTCTAAATCCCTAACTGTCCAGTGATTGTACAACTACCGGATGTAAATCCTTCTGCTTACGAGGAACTTGGGCAATTGGGTTATTGCTAATGCTTTCATTTAATGTAGGTACAATTAAATCTGTATCGTCTATCACACAATTGGACAAAGAGTTGTGGATTTATGGATCTCACCGGATGCTGGGTAGTTCGGCTATTTGTGAACAGGGAGCGTGAATGGAGTGTCGAGACAGTTTCGGATTCCAATAAATTTTGCTTGTAGGTGGAACAGAGTAGGGGTGGAGAAAATTGTCACTATTATTTTTGGTTTATTTATCAGTGTCAGCTTTTATGTTTATTACAAGAAATTTTATCAACACAAAGACTTAATTATTCTGATTAGTTTACGAGGAAATCATTATATAACTTTAGGATTAAGATCGATTTTGTATATTAGCTTCTGTGATGTTATGTACTTACATGTGGAGTGAACTTGAGTTGTTTATTAAATTTATAAATAAATTTCGAAAGATATTCAAAATAAGCTGAGGGCCCGAAGAGCAGATGTATTCTGAAATTTGCTATCGATATCGTCAAACCAACGCTTATACTCGTATGAGTTTTCGCTTATCAGTTTGAAAGCCATAGTTAACGAAACCTATACCATTTTACATTAAACTTCAAGAGCCTACCTACCTACCTACTAAATTACCTACTAAAATTGCTAAAACATTTAAATAAAATGTCGACTCAACAGAGCTGCTGTCCGATCACAAAACTGACGGAAGACGTTTATAATTTCATAATATTAAAATGTTTCACATTGATCCAACGCAACAATAGGTCTAAACAATCGTCACAATAGGTGTACGTAACAATGACACTCTGGCAAACATACGAGATGCCAATACAGCCTCCATAACTGAAACGACAGATTTGATACAATGTTATTGAAAAATCAATTTTTGGGTCCGTTCATAGAGTTCTGTTTGTAACGATGGATCGAATAGTTTGGTACGTTTATGATTTGATTGGGATCGCTGTAAGTTAGCAAAGTACTATTGTTATAAATAAAAGAGTGGCTAAAGATGGGCTCATTGTGTCCATTGTGGCGGGTGTGCGCGGACAATGGGCTCGCGTTTAGAAAAATTTTGGACAATTTCTGGCATTTTTTGCTACAGATTGCACCTTTTGCACAGGGACGGATTTAGGTCTAAATTTACCACTTTGATACAATCTATTAGTTTATTTAGGACTTCTTCGGCACCTTCTTTGAAATTAAGAAGCTTTGTTTATCGAAGCACGCATAGAAGCTTCTGAAGTTAAAATCCCAATTTTTATTGTTGAGAAATAAAGTACTTACATGGTCAATAACAGAATATCACTGACAGATTCATGGTTGCACTGCATTCCCAACTTATATTCGAAAAAAAATATTGTTAATATACCTCGACACAATATAATATTCCAACAACCTATCATGTGTCCATAATTATAAAAATTAAATAATAAATAAATACCTCAAGCTGATGAAGACCGAACGTAGTCAATAGCGCTCTACTTCATCTAGCTTAACAAAAGCTAGACATTATAAAAAAAATCACACCAAATTCAAATCAAAACATTATTGAATATTTGAATTCTACATTTCATTTTATTTATTTTCTTACGGCAAGTGCTTACTTATTTACAAAGAAAATGAAAAGGTATGGAGTCAGTCAACACATCAATGAGTGGTTATTATTCAGTTAGTACTTAGAAAAATACAACACAATTATTATATACGTGTAACTCAAATTCTAGTCAACAAATAACATCAAATAAAATATTATCACGCCTCTTTTCCCGAAGGGGTGGGCAGAGGTGTCAATACCCACATTTCGCCAGATATGTTAAGCGTCCATATAATCGGTGGCGAGCCGGTTGCCATGCACTGGATACAATGCGAGGCAAGCGAAATGCTGGTAAAAATTTATGAAAAAGTAATTGAGTAAGTTCTATTAAATATAATCTCGGGCCATAATGCAACATAGTAGCTTTGACTTTTAACCAATAGTTCAAATGCAACATGACGTTGAATACGTTTTATTGTGGAAAATTATTCACAAATAAAAAAGAAAGAAAAAAAGGCAAAGCATGCTGTTTGTTCATATATAATATTGGGTCCTTACCTATGAAATTGGTGTTTTTTCTCTCTCTTAGTATTTTGTCTGTAACTATTAAGATTCAGAGTATTCCTAAAAAATATTTACCTCGTCTAAAAATAGACTATATTTTTGAGCTCTTTTGATTTGTTTTGATAATTTGTTGTAAGTTTAATTGTATTAAAATTGGACACGGAGACAACTCTTTTAAAGTGCCTCCCGAATACATCATTTTATTTGCATTCACTTAAAAACGATAAATAATTTTTATGAAGTGTGATATTACACATATTACTAAAGCTTGTCTAATGATAGATGCCAAATATTATTATCTTTGGATTTGTCGTTGTGAAAAAAACTGAAAAAAATTTAGTATGGAAAATGCAGAATTCCCCAAAATCTCCATACAAAACACCAATTACATAGGTAAGGACCTAATATTATGTAAGAAATCTCACACGCCTGAAGGGTTGGCTGCTTTGCATACGCACGCTTTTGCATACGCTTGTATGCAAAAACGCAAGACTGTCTAAACATACATTTTAGTATACATTAAAGAGTTTATATTTTTTGTAATTTCACGACGATATTAAATACGGAATGTTAATAATAGCAAATAAAAAAAAAGAAATAGTATTTTTTTTAATCGTTTTCATTTTAAATTACTTAACTTACATACAAATCAACATCATGATATTGAACGCTATAAATATTTAATAATTGGTATTTCACTTTAGTAATGTCTTTCATGACAACCGCCCTTAATACATGTCTGTCCAAATTAGTACCAGTAACAGGGTGGTATATTTTCCCGAAACTACTTGTCAGGTGACAATGTGCCGATTCACGCGTACGATCATCCGCACTGGGTCAGAATGGGTCCAACCTGATCAGAATGAGCCCACTCAGTTGAATATTCGACTACCATTCACTAATGGCATCTTCTGAACGTGAAAGCGATTCTTTAAAGCTAGTCAATGAGAGCTTTCATTGAAGACTATTATGAATATCATTTTGTGCATAAGATATTGCAAAAGGGTAGATATTGTATTGCCGGAAAATGCGTGTTAATGTCTAGTACGAGTAGTTTCAGAAAATGATTTCGATGATTTTCTTGATCACAGAGAGAAAAGTGGTTATAAAATGTTTAACCCCTTGAAGGGCACTGCGAACACCGGTGATCGCAAACAATTGATGTTTCTATTGTGTCTCGTTTTGTGCCCATTGACGAGTTAATAATATATTTAGTAAGTAATCTACAACTTGGTAAATATTAAAATAAACTTTTTCCTCAGAATTCTTTTATTATTATGAGGGTTATTTTTGGTCTCTTAAAGAATTTTCTTTTTCTGAGTTAATTAATTATTATTGTTATTAATTTTGACGACCTCCGTGGTCGAATGGTCTGTACGCTCAAGGCGTCGCCATCACGAGAGGTTCTGGGTTCAATCCCCGGTTGGGGCAAATGTTTGTCTGATGAATACAGTCTTGGATGTTTATATATGTATTGAATATTTTCTGAATATTTTAATTTATCTATTAAATATATTTATTCGTCAAGTATCCGTAACACAAGCTAATCTATTGATTTGATTAAATGTTTAAACATTTTGATATATTTCACGCTCATAATCTTTTTGAACCTCATGAAATACATTATCACAAAAACACTATTTAAAATTTAATAAGTTATTGTAATATTATCTTTTAACATAACACTTATGTCAATAAAACCTAGTATAATTTTTTTTTCTGAATCAGACAGGGTCTTCATTATTAACGCCTTTCATTCAATTGTCTATTGAAAAGGTTATTGTTGTAGTGGATAATATACCATGTGCATAGCTTCAGGCGAATATGGCTGGTCCAAGTTGTAAGCACAAGCGATAAAATATTTTTTTGTTCAATTTCAGTATTTAAATGTATTGACTAGTTAGGTAGGACTATACTATTATACATATATACATAGTATCGCCCCGAAGGGGTAGACAGAGGTGTTTAACACACCTATACTTTGCTAGTAATTTCCTTCGTCCCACGTAATAAAGCTGAATCTAAATATATATTAAAAAAACGCTTATAAATAAATATATAATAAAAATGACGACTATAATAAATACGATCTGTGATGTCAGCTTTCTAATGCAATTTTCTGTTAAAGTTTTCACCATCTGCGGGAGACACGTACTCAAAGCTATCATTAGCACATGATATTTGCTTATCAACTATATAAATCAATTCTATTAAAAAATAAATAAAGTAAAACAACCCCCGAATAAATTAAAAAAAAAATTCTTCTTAACTAAACGGGGGCTTCTTAAATATTTAATTTTATTTATTATATCATGCCTTTTTTATGATGTACTACATTCATCTTGCATTTGATACCCCACTCGGGTATATTTGAAAATACGACGAACACATCTTTCAAACAAAAAAGAACAAAATCGAAAACTGTTCATCCGTTGGGAACAACGATGCAACACACACAAACACACACACACACACACACACACACACACACACACACACACACACACACACACACACTTCAAACATAAAACACCCCTCTTTTTGCTTTGGGGGTTAAAAAGAAGAATATTGGGCATAATAATATAGAACAAAATTAAAATGTAAAAGATCAAAAATGTATGCACTTATTATTATACTATATGATCCGCACTCTCACACTCACACTCAGTTACAATATAGGATATATTGTAACTGAGTGTGAGTGTAAAAATACCAATCTACTCGTTTCCATGGCAGCTCATAATACGTTTCTCAACGTAATATTATTTATTTCTCAATAAAAACAAAAATAAATTTCCGAAGAACACGACTCGTTGTTCCATAACGTACGTTTTATTATTTTCTATAGAAGACTGTTATATTTTCATTTCCAGCGAGATCGCTTTATTCGAAATACGTAGCGAAGTAATTGTTGTTCTTGTTGACAAAATGTATGAGTTATATTTAAATACTCGTATATGTCTTCGTTTTAAGCAATATCAAATCATATCTTGTCGTTATGTAAAGAAAGTGTTAGCTATAATAACCATTACTTGAACTATATAAAATGCTGTGAGTGAAGTATTGTCGTATAAAACTTAAAACAACTCAATTTCAACAATGAAACGATTTGTTTTATAAATTTTAACAGGGTTTATATTTTAGAGAAAAATTACATACCTACATAATTATCATCACACGTCTCTTTTCTCTTGACACACTTGCTTTCTCCTGATACGTCTAAGTCCTGTTACTATTTTTGCGCTTGTTGTGTAACAGGTGGTGAGCCTGTTGCCATGCACCGGGCACAATGTGATGCAAGCGATATTCACAATCAACTGTATTTGAGTAAAAAAATTATTAAAAATGCTATGAGCATAAAATACCTCACATTTAAAGAAGGGCGGGGGTAGTGTAGGGATACTGTAAGGAAAAACTCGGCACAGCTAATTTCACCACCCGATCGTAGGTGCCAATGACTGACGCTTTCCGCTTATTAATTGTGCCAAGTTTGTTTTTCACCAACAATAACTGTAACAACAATCAAAACAAGTAATTGTTGTTTTTGTTACGAAAATTAAGACGCCATATGTTGTTATTGACACTTTAGGGCTGTTTACAGCCCTCGGTTCAGGCTTGGCAATACTACGGAACCCTGGTAGTTGCAGAATGTAGGCTTAGGTTATTACAGAACTTTCGAATACACTATAAACACTGAGAAATTCCAAGTATTTCCACCTCCAGCTGCAGAAGGTGCGTTTAATACCTGATATTTTATTACTGTTCCTTACATTGGACGATTTTCAACCCCCGACACAAAAAGAGGGCTGTCATAAGTTCGAAGTGTATGTGTGTCTGTTAGTCTTTCTGTGGCATCGTAGCTCCCAAGCAAATGAACCAATTTCGATTCTGTTTTTTTTTTGTTTGAAAGATGGGTTAGTCCAGAGTGTTCTTAGCTATGTATCATCAAACAGGAATAAAAATCGAATGTTGACAAATATACCGTGTTGGGTAACAAATGAAAGGTCATAACTTATACACCACGATACTGCAAGTTTCATGGAAATCGGTTTAGCCATTTGAAAGATATGAGGATTGAAAGTGACACTGAAAAATATACCCAAGTAGAGTATCAAATGCAAGATCATTAGGCCAATTCACGTAAATACGATCGTTTTAAAACTCGCCGTAGTTTAGAAGTCGTCCTATTGTCGCCCTATTCAAGTTAGGTATTCACGTATCTTTCAACCAAACTTCGATAGGGCGATATCTCAATAGGATCGGAACTAAACTATATTTGAACGACTTGTCACTTATTAGCCGAAAAGGATGCAAGTTAAAAACTAGTGTTTTCTACCAAACGCTATTAATATGTTTTTGACTCTAAATATAATGGTTTACGATTTTTTTTTAAATTCAATAAAACAAACTTGGTTTTAATCAACAGTTACTAGAAAGGAAATTAATAAAATAGAAAGGAAACAAATAGGTTTCCGTTAAAATTTAGTCTATGACAAAAAATGCTATTATCTATGGATATTAAAAAACTGTTTTGTCATGTTTGAAAGTTTTCAACATTGATGTTTAGTTTTCAAGGTTAACAAAAGATTTGATTATGCTCAAAATTATTAAAAAATCTGTCTGTAGAGCAAATTACTACAATACTAGAATTCATGGAGCGCCACAGGGACCTTGCTTTAGGTCGCGTACGCTCTAATGAGGAGCGAGTGCTAGCTCAAACGTTGTGGTTGGAGCTCGCTCAACTTTTAAATGCCCAAACAATGGGGATTGTCTAATATTTTCGACATGCTGTTTTTATAGTTGAAATGTATAAAATAGATCAATTTAAGAAACTAATTTCAATATTTTCGTTATTTTTAAAGTAATAAATTTTATACGGAATTTTGAAAAAAACGTGATTGTTTTATTACGATGACGTCACTGTTGGCGTTTATTTTTTGAATTACTTGGTTGTGTTAAAAAATAAACATATATTAAAATATTTTCTATCTAGAAAGAGAAAAAAGAAAGTGTGTTAATAAAAACATTTTTACTCAATAACTGTTTATTATTTCTCCTTGTAAATTGATTAATCCACTTTCTATCATGACTATTTCGTCCAAATATGGTACAAACTGATAGTTCACAACAGAGCGAGGTTTAAATAAAGCATACTCTCTTATATGTCTAATAACTCTCTACATGAACATCCTAAATACATTTTTGGTTTCTTAAATACTGTGTCTAACATAATTTTTCTAAACGGGAAGATACTCTTATTTGATTCATGCACTGTAGATAGATTCCTCAGTCTCTGTTGTACATCCAAACAAAGGAGTGGTCACAGATGATGTGTCTTGTGAAGATATCACTTCCACTGTAGCAATATTAGTTAGCGGTTTTCTACTTATATAGTTAGTGCTCTAATGCACCATTTCTATTTCATACTGTGTTGCAACATTAATCTGTAAAACAAACGTTAATGTTATTTATCAATAATATAGAGATATAAAAATATCTTCGCGACTATTAATTATACTGTTTCATTAGCATTGTTTTTCTCAGTAAAATATACTTTACCTTTGTGGGCATGTTAGGACACGTAGAAGTACTGGGCTTTACTATTTCCTCACGTTTTCTTTTCAATGGTCTGCTACTGCTTGTAGGTTGTTCAAGTAACTTGTTCAATTCTGAACAGTCTTCGCTTGCATCTTGAGCAATTTTACGAAGTGAAGCCGACGCTATGAGTTTGAGTTCTTGGTTCATTAATTTACATTGGTAATAATTACCTTACTGGTAGGAACAAAGCACTTTCTATATTCCATAATTATTAAACGTTTGTTCATTAAAACAATGAGAACAAATCGTATTTACCTTACAATGTAATGTTATAATTTGTTGTTTGTGACTTATGACACTTGTGTTTGTAAATGTCATTTCATTCAATAAATTATTTTCATTCTTTCTTTTTAGTATACTTTATTTCATTTTCTGCTTCATCTAGCATTATATATATTGGTAATAGCTAAGTAAAATAATCACAGTGTGCACTGCAAGATATATATTTGAGAAGTAAACAAATGTACATGTGACAGCATAATAGAGAATACAAAATACAAATAAATGTCATATCAAAAACTGCCAGGGTGTTATATTATTAAAGAAAAGAGTTTGGTCGAACACCTCCCCGTAATATAGACACCCTATATATGTACATGCTATTTACAAACAACATCACCTATAAAAGAACTTACGACTAACACTCACTATATACAACATACAAGACACAACCATTAACATTCAATAAAATAATTACAACCTAATTCTTACAAAACAAAATAATTACAAAAGGCCTAAACAATTTACACACTTAACATGTTTTATTTTTGGCAGGCATTTCGTAAGAACATCGGCGACCATACTGCCAGTAGGAATATATTTAATATTAATGTCATGACTGGCGATGGAACTGCGAATGAAATGGTGTCTAACATCTATATGCTTTGTGCGTGAGTGATGAGTGTTGTTCTTGGTGAGTTGTATGGCACTTTGGTTATCACAGAAAAGGGGTATTGGTTGGTGACAATCAAATACGTCCTTAATAAGAAACTTTAAATATATGGCCTCTTTAGCTGCTTCTGCGAGGGCCATATATTCAGCTTCTGTAGTTGATAACGCTACAGTGCGTTGTTTACGGGACTCCCAAGATATGGCGGAGCCACTGACTTGGAACACATAGCCGGTATATGATCTCCGATCTATAAGATTTGAACCATAGTCAGCATCACAGTAACCAACAATGTCCGAAGAACTTACCTTTTTATATGTAAGCCTTTTGTCTTTTGTTGCTTTGAGGTACCTGAGTACCCGTTTAGCAGCTCTCCAATGTACCTCCCCGTAATGTTCATTGAATTGACTCAAGACCGATACAGCATGGGAAATATCAGGTCTTGTGCCAATGGAGATGTACATTAGAGACCCTATGAGCTGCTGATAAGGTAACTCCGGGTTCTCATCATCCTTATCTGGTAAGGTGAGCTTAAGACCCGGTTCTAAGGGTGTTGACACGGGTATAGCCTCGCGCAAGTTGAATTTATCAACGAGTTTCTCTATGTATTTAGTTTGGTCGAGACTAATGCTACCGTTGCTTTCTCTGGTAACTCGCATCCCCAGGCAATCCTTGACAGGTCCAAGATCTTTCACTGTAAACCTTTTCTGGAGGTTTGATTTGAAAGACTCTGACAAGTTGTTGCAGTTGCTGAGGATAAAGAAATCATCCACGAAGACAGCAACTACAAGCAGTCTATCACTCTGTCGTCTGTAATAGACGCAGTGTTCGCTCTCTACACGAATCATAGACATGGCTGTCATTGCTTCACAGACTTTCAAATTCCACTGTCTAGGTGCCTGTTTGAGTCCATAGAGAGCCTTCTTGAGAAGACAGACTTTATTACGGTCGGTAACAAAGCCTTCAGGTTGCTCCATGTAGATCTCTTCTTCTAGATCGCCGTTAAGGAAAGCAGTTTCTACATCTAAGTGTTCAGCACTTAGGTTCAGCTTAGCGGCAAAAGCTAAAAGGAGTCTAACGGAAGACAACCGAGCGACAGGAGAAAAAGTTTCACCGTAATCAACGCCGTAGACTTGTGTGAACCCTTTTGCAACAAGTCTGGCTTTAAATTTGACAACCTCCCCGCTTGTATTCTTTTTGATCTTGTAGACCCACTTGCACTTGACAGGCTTTCTGTCATTGGGTCTATCTACCAATATCCAAGTGCCATGCTTGGTCAAGGAATCATATTCCGACTGCATAGCTTGGAGCCATTCCTCCTTGTGTATGTCATCCTGAAGCTGCTTATAATTTTCAGGCTCAGTATCAGGAGACACAAGGTAGGCGCTTGCGTCGTACCGACTAGGCGGATTGTGAACGCGGCGAGGATAGCGAGGTTGGTGATGATCAACAGGATCTGAAGTTTGTATTGGTTCAGATTCTTGGGAAGTACTGGGTTCAGGAGAAGGCATCTGCACACACTGCTCCGGTATTTGGTCAGTGACCGACGAAGAAGGCACGGAATCTGAGGCAGGAGCAGGATCGGATGTACGTGGAGTTTCAGTCATTATAATTATCGACTGACCATCTGAAACTGTGGTTTCAGGTGACTCAGGGTTATCAACTGTTTTATTTTCAATAAATACTACATCCCTGGCTATGATGATCTTGCGAGGGTTTTTAGGGTCAACTAACCTGTAATCCTTGCAGACCTCAGAATAGCCCACAAATACACAGGGTTTAGTTTTTGGGTCTAATTTGGTCCTATTCTCTTTGGGAATGAGGACATAGGCCTCACATCCAAAAACTTTAACATGAGAAAGGTTTACTGGCTTCCCAGTCCAAACTTCCTCTGGGATTCTAAATTTCAACCCTTGTGTAGGTGAGTGATTTTTTAAATATATGGCTGTATTTACAGCTTCGCCCCAATAGGCTTTAGGGAGATTGGCATCTTGAAGCATCGACCTTGCCTTTTCAATGACGGTCCTGTTTACCCTTTCTGACAAACCATTTTGTTCAGGATTATAAGGAACCGAAAGTTGATGAATGATGCCATTCTCTTTAAGAAATGTGGTCATTTCTTTATTTACAAATTCACGACCGTTATCAGATCGGACTATCTTTATTTTAAGACCCGTTTGATTCTCAACAAGATGTTTGAATTCTACAAACTTCGAAAAAACTTCGCTTTTAGTTTTTAGCAAGTAACCAAAAGTTTTTCGAGAGAAATCATCTGTAAAAGTTAACAGATACAAACATCCGCCCCATGAATGCGAACTCATTGGTCCACAGAGATCGGTGTGTATTAATTCTAATTTTTGGCTAGAACTCCTTGTTGAGTTTTTGAAAGGCCTTTTTGATAGTTTGCCTTGCAAACACGGAACGCAACTTTGACTTTGAGTGTCATTGTCAGTGAAATTAATGCCAATGTTTTTGTGTTTTAGAATTTTAAGATATTTGTAGTTTAAATGACCTAAACGTCGGTGCCAAAGATATATGGGCTCATTATTATGAGCTTCGTATGCATGACGAGTGGATGAGGTAGTGTCTAGTTTGTACATGCCATCTGAGTTTGTACCTGTACCAATTATTGAACCAGACACTTTGCACTCATCTTTCAGCATAATCGTTGCCCCTTTAGGTGAAAAAAGAACTACAAAACCCTTACGCACTAATTCTCTAACTGATAATAAATTTGTCGAAAGTTGTGGCACGTATAAAACATTAGAAATCCTAACTACATTATTATTAATATTTACACTTACAGAACCTTCACCTTCACTATATACAACTTCTTTATTGGCAACTGTGATTGGCTGTCTACAAGGTGTGTAGTCATAAAACCAATCCTTATAGCAACTCATGTGACTAGTGGCTCCTGAGTCAATAAACCAACCTTGGGATAAAGAAGGGGGGTGAATGGCTGAAAATAAAGTGAAAGAGGATGAAAGTGTAAAATTAGATGTATAATTAGCTTTAGAATTGCCGCCGATGCCCTTATTTTTCTTCAAGTCATAAAAACGTTTTCTGCACTTTGACACATGGTGTCCAGATTTCTTGCAGTAGCTACATGTACCGCTTTTCTTGCCAGAAGTTGTAGCTAATACGTTGTCGCTTGTAGCCGTTGAGCTGCTTGGACGCTGATCTTCCTTCAGAAGGGTGGTTGCGATGTAGTCCGACGATATAGCTGAACCGGAATGTTCTATCGCCATTACCAATGGGCGGTATTCGTCTGTTAGACCGGCAAGCATAATAACACCCACAAACTCGTCCTCTAATGCCTTCCCTATGGCTGATATTTTCTGCTGCGTTACACGTATATCATTTATGTATGATTCCATATTTGGGTAAGACTGGAGTTTGGCATTGAACATCTTACGTAATAGTGTCAAGCGTCTACTGAGACTGCTGTCGGCGTAGGTGTTTTTTAGAGCACTCCACGTCTCTGCGGCTGTCTCGCTCTCCATCACGACAGGATAGACGGACTCACAGACGTGGAGGCAAATTTTTGCCCTCGCACGCTGGTCACGCCGTCTGGACTCCTCGGATGTACAAGTTGACGCCTGCGATACTACTTCCCATAACTCTGCGTCGATCAGGCTCATTTTCATAGCAAAACTCCATGTCGTATAGTTTTCACGACCAGCTAATTTTGGAAACGAACTTTGCGAATTCACATCTACTAAAGGCGCACGGCATGGTTGACTCTCCATTGCAGTTTTTACGCACTCTGGGCCCATAACCTATTGGTAATAGCTGAGTAAAATAATCACAGTGTGCACTGCAAGATATATATTTGAGAAGTAAACAAATGTACATGTGACAGCATAATAGAGAATACAAAATACAAATAAATGTCATATCAAAAACTGCCAGGGTGTTATATTATTAAAGAAAAGAGTTTGGTCGAACAATATATGCTAAGCCAAGGCTCATATTACTTAATATCTTAAAATTTTCTATTTTTTAAACACTAACAAACACTACTCACGCACCATAAAATTAACTTATCTTCAACGACATATAAATCGCAACATTTGACGTTTAATCGTTGGCATCCGATTGAAATAAATGTCATTTATTTAGCAGAATACCTTTATGTAAACGTTTTAGATGTAGTTTTACAACGATTGTTTAGCTGAATACGGTTCGACGACATTGCGATAGAGCGACTTCTAAATCGGTTTGTGTTACGTACGTGAATACGAAAAAGGCTTCAATGACTAAGTCGCTGCGATATCGCTACGGTTTTCTTTACGTGAATTGGCCTACATAGCTTAGTACATTATAAGAAAAGGCATGAAATAAAAAATATTTATTTTATTTTATTTTGTATTTTACTGAGCTGTGTAGCGGCTTATTAAAAGAATACTACCAACCCATATCTTCCCTTGGGTGTCGTAAATGGCCTAATGGACTTAGAACTGTAGAAGTGTACAACCATCCAATAGCTTATAGCGGCGACGGGCTCACCACCTGTCACGCTGAGTGTAGTCACTGCTTGGTGAAGCGCGGACTATGACAATTATTATTATCATTAATATTGTCATCATCGATAATATGTTTATATTTTAAATGTGAAAAATATATTATTTTATTTAAAAATATATTATTTTATTGTTTTACACTGTTTTTTAAATACGTATTTTTATGTGACAATCGTAGTCACTATCAATGCCTCATACCACAGAAGGCAATTAAAAGGCTACTACCTTACAAAAGGCGTCATAAAAATGATAAAATTCCATACACTCGCCGCGACCTCGGATTAAGTATATAAATATAACACAAATGAGAATCTTCGGCCCCGCACTAATCCTGATTTACAGCGGTACCTGGGGCGGTACGGACCAGTCCATATGGACCGGGGTGGACTTACGGACCGAAATAACTTATCCAATCTTAACACCGAAATGTCTAGGTCAGAAGTTAGTGTAGCGTTTTTATGAAAATCAAGATTTTATAGCGTTATATCATTAATATTAATGCCTTGCCTTAGCTTCTAGCGATGCATATGCTGAATGTCAATGGTGTTATTCACAATTGAGAAATTCGAGATATTACCTATGAGATTTAAAATTGAATATGGACAAATTTTAATATGATTTATTGAGTTTATTCCAAATGCAATTTTCTTTATAAAGATGGAAATGATCAGGAGAGTGAATAAGCACGAAGTTTATTTTACAAGGAGAACACTGCTGAACTGTCTCCAGCAATGTTCGTATACTGCTTGCCAATAAGTAAGTTATAACATAAAACAACAATCAATCAAAGTTTTCTGTTAATCCTTAGTTTTCATTATGAAAAAGAAAAGCATTAAAGGTAAAACGTGTAGTGTGTCCAGAACCTAACATTCTAGCCACCAAGAATAAGACTCTAATGCTATCATATTACGGGTCAGAATACAGAAATAAATCCAAATATGATTATCGAATTATCACCAATGATAGTCGACACGGAACTTCTTAGACTGAATAGAATTAGATCTGAATGATTTAGTACTCTTTGATGAACAGACGGACGTTGGATTCTGATTTATATTATAGACTAGGTGTACAGTCAATAGTATATCAGACTACAAGAAACTAGATTTCCATCCTTAACGTGTTAGACATAAAATACAATATTGATTGCGGCAGTTGATAATCTCATGGGCCCTGCCAATATTCAAACTGTACCTATCTAATATTTTCATATTAAGCTGAAAATTTTACAAATATAGCGAAAAAACCTTATTACGCCTGCAAAGTGAACCAATGACCTAATGAAGCTGCGAGATGTAACACAGGACCCTTACAGCAACGAAACCAATTTGTTTTGAGTCTCTTTGAGAGGATCCATGCCCAGCAGTGGGCGACTGAAATGGAACAAGTTAAAATTTTATGTTCTTCATATTGTTACATCACACAATTTAAACAGCTAGTAACAAAAGCAACACAAAATCACAAATTCGTAATAAACTGCAGTAATTTAAGAATGTCGAGAACAAGCGGGTTTAACTCCACTGCTTAATACGGCACGGCATTCACGCATTAGCGAGACGGCAAACACCGCGACGTATCCTGAGTTACGGCCGGCGTACAAAGGATAATCAATAACAATTCGCAGACATACTCCCGGTGATTTGCGGGCTGCGCAAGAGCCGTGAAGTTAGCCACAAGGGAATAACTGAGAAGTGTGGGCCGATAATGAATAAAACTGTTAATGTATTGGTAACGAGTGAAAACTACTCCAATAGTTATCGCTATGGAATTAAACAAAAATACAATTAATATTGGTTACTGGTCTGTAAAAGTTACTCCTGAATTTCCAAAGAAGTAATCTCTAATAAATAAAAACAGTATATGAGTATATTCCTATAAAATTAAACAATTGCACATTTTTTTTGGTTAATTATTCCAACATTTCTAGGATTCCACAAAAACCGCAAGGATGTTTCTTTTGCAAAATAACAAGTTTTTCCTTATTAAAATATTTGTCTATAGTCACGATGCTACTACGGTCATTATATAGTTACTAATGTTTCGAAAGTAAATATTGGGTCCTATGAAATTGGTGTTTTTATTCTGTCTTTGCAATTTGTCCGTAACTATTAAGTTTCAGAACATTCTTATAAAATAATTGCCTCTTCTAAAAATAGACCATATATTTGAGCTCCTATTATTTAATTTGATAATTTTTTGTAAGTTTAATTGTGTTAAAATTATTTAACACAATTATTTTTAACTGCCTCCCGAATACATCATTTGATTTGCATTAACATAAAAACGATGAATAATTTTTATCAAGCGTGTTCACACACATATTGCTAAAGCTTGTCTAATGATACATGCCAAATATTATTTATCTCTGGATTTGTCGTTGTGAAGAAAACTGATAAAATGTTAGTATGTAAAATGCAGACATCCCCAAAATCTCCATACAAAACACCAATTTCACAGGTAAGGCCCTAATAATATAAACATTGTAGTTACACACACGAAACTTACTAGAATTAATAAGAGTCATGTTTATAGAATTTAATAAGTGCTCAATTATATAACATGACACGGTCACAAATTTAAAAACGTCACGGGACAGTCAATCAATGGACACGGAGTCAAATTATTAGAAACAAATAGTTAACAACTCACTATGAAGTCGAGTTGTTATTCATTGTTGTTTATAAGGTTCGTAACTCGTCGAGTGCCATCTAGGCGTTCGAGCGTGAAACAGTAAGGCTTGCAATGGATATTTATGATTACCATCTCGACAATAAATGCTAAGGTTTTTAGCCACGAATGTAATTTATTAGTACTTAAACGCATGAAAAGTAAAGTCTATTATCAATACATTGTATCGGTGGAAAAAAATCGCTTTTCTAAAAATAGAGACGCCCTTCTAAACCTTTTATATATTGTAGAGATAGATGTCGATATATTACAATTTCATGTTGATTTTTTTTTCAAACATTATGCTTGCAAGCAAACAGACTGGCTACCGGATAGTGTTTAGCCCAATTTTTATCTTGTTTTGTTTTACAGATAATTATGATTTTTAAAAGCTGTGGTGTCACCGAGGTAGCAGTGGCAAGGGTTGAGTCTAGAATCAGCTAGACTACCTATGATGATTCGTGCATCGGTTGTATAGTTATTGCATTTTATGATGTCGAGTAGCTGCGCTCTTTATGCCTTAAGATAAGAGTGTCCTTAAGTGTGAATTGCTATATCCATAACATCAAAAGAATCACATTATTAGTTCGTAACTAATTTGTAACAAAGGATGTAAAGCCTGTAATTTTACTCAAACTCAAAGTCATTTAATCAAATTGGTATCATCAAAAACACTTTTGACAAGTCAAAACAAAATAAATTATAAGTAAGTATCCAAAAATTGACAATACCACTACTTTTTTTCGGTCTGTTCACTACCGGGAGGCCTTGTCTAGAGAAGATACAGGCAAGAAACTCTGCAAGGGTTCCATCCTCAATTTACATTAATATGTTCTACAACCTAATAAAATTTACGTGAATTATACAATACCCTTAGTCACAAATGTCTAAATTGAATTGGAAGGAAAATGGTCCAAAAGCGACGTATCAATATATACAAGTGATTGTAATAGTTATACTTAAGTAAGAAGTTAATTAATTGTCATGTCTATTCGGTACACTCTCCTGGCCAAAACAAAAAAATAATAATTATTTCTAATATGAATGGATACAATAATAATTCCTGTGTTTCACAAAAAAGTTTTGTGTAAATATAATAGGAAAAAAAGGAATTTATGATAGCTACACATAATGTATAATAAAAAAATAAACATTTCAATATACAATCATGAAAGTGACCAAATGTAAGATTGCAATCTATATGTCCCATCTATATATCTATATACTATCTTCTAAATAGAATGCTGCAATGTATAACACCAGAAAAAGGTAAAAGAAAGGGCACCAATCCAGACGACTTATTACTTTCCGAATCTCCCTTTAGAAAACTCGGAATAAAACCGAATTTCTACGCAACAAGTCAAGCACCAGGGAAAGTCATAAATAAGAATAGCTGACCCAATCATTTTAATGTAATCTTGACCGTTCCCGTTTTCTCATGACCACAGCAATATTTCTCTATTAATTATACATTCGTTCACAATGTAAACATGACTTATTGTTACAGAGTGGGGTGCGCGTTCCTCTATGACTATTTTGTCTATGCGTAGAATAAAAATGCCCACTGTGCAAAATACAGTATAATACAGCTAATTATGCTTTATGATAATTTTATTACAGGAACATTTTACTTTGAAAGGGTGTATAATTTTATGACGGCGTTTGAGAATGGGAACGTAGGTTAGGACGCGTCAGAATGACAGCATTAGCTCTGTTCTCGTGCCAGATTATCTTGATGAGTGTGTATTTAGATTTCGATATAATAGTAAATAATTGCGGATTAGTTGGTGTTTAGTGTTCAAATTGAATGTCAGAATTATTTTGAAGAATGTCTTGATAAAGAGCTCATGTGGGATGTTTTGGGTATAATTAAATAGACCCTCTGAGATTAACTTCATATTAAATTACGATTTACCTAGTTTTAATTCTTTGGTGAACGCTATAGAAGGAGAGAACTCTCATGAAAGATTAAAATAGGGCGAATATTACAATCTAATGTGGCACCACATATACATTTATATTGACGGTGCAAATGCATGTACATCGCGTCAAAAAAAAATCAAAAGCATTTATTCAGTTTAGATACGTCTTAGCGTTTGCTTATGAATGTCATAAACATTTTACAATATTTCGTGAAAAAGAAAAACTACGCCATTCGTTCACAAAACTACCAGAAGGCCTTGTTCTGAGAAGAACGGGCAAGAAACTCAGCAAGTTTCTACCCTCCCTTTACATAGCAACATTTAAAAAATGTCATAAACTACAACGTCATTGAAGTTTAAAAATAAAAACGATAGATATCTAATTTGAGTAGTATTCTGCAGTTTACCACATTTTTCATTACAAACATGTACGGTGATAGTCTAAATTATAATCTAAAAAATAGTATCTACATTACAATAGGAAAACATAATGAAAACTATTGCCACGCATTTTTGTTTTCTAGGTAATCATTAACGGTATAGTAACCTTTAGACATTAATTTTGTTTTAATATATATCTTGAATCTGTGCAAAGGCAGTTCTACTATTTTACTAGGGATCTTGTAAAAGTAGCGTATACTAAGGCACAGAAATGAACTATTGATTTTCTGCAGCCTGTAGGACGGCAGAAGAAGCTTTCCCTTATTTCGTGTATTCCTATTGTGAATGTCACTGTTCTTTAAAAGATAATTAATATTAGGTCCTTACCTATGAAATTGGTGTTTTGTATGGAGATTTTGGGGATGTCTGCATTTTACATACTAACATTTTATCAGTTTTCTTCACAACGACAAATCCAAAGATAATGATATTTGGCATGTATCATTAGACAAGCTTAAGCAATATGTGTGTGAACACGCTTGATAAAAATTATTCATCGTTTTTATGTTAATGCAAATCAAATGATGTATTCGGGAGGCAGTTAAAAATAATTGTCTTTGTGTCTAATTTTAACACAATTAAACTTACAAAAAATTATCAAAATAAATAATACGAGCTCAAATATATGGTCTATTTTTAGAAGAGGCAATTATTTTATAAGAATGTTCTGAAACTTAATAGTTACGGACAAATTGCTAAGACAGAATAAAAACACCAATTTCATAGGTAAGGACCCAATATTACTTCTCACAAAAAGGATGCAGTTGTAAATATACTGGGAAGGAACAGTCAGAATATTTTTTTTTTTAATATGTTTCTAAGTGGTACCTGCTTTTAAACAATAAATTGACCTTATAGCTCGTTTTTACAGAATGAAAATAGATTGTATCTCTGCTGCTTTACACCATAAAAGGATACCATACGACATAACGCTGTGAAAATAACTAAAGTAAACAAATCTGGCAGTTTCCTCATCTGTAAGTTGCCTTTTTTTTCTGACAGCATAGGCCGCAGAACTAAGTTTATTCGAAAGTTTTGTGATATGATGATTCCATTGAAGCTTATGGTCCACAGTAATATCCAGGAATACGCTCAGTTAAGCTTAATATTTCCTTGAGTTTTAATTCTATCATTGTTTTTCTTACATTTGATAAAGTAAAATTTATACATTTTGTTTTTTTGGCATTTAATTGTAAATTATTTACAGAAAACCAGCTACCAAAACTATAGGAAATGTCTCGTTGTGTAATAATTGACGGGGAGCATCGGCGGCATCGGTATCTTTCAATCAGTTAGGACCTTACGTCTCATAATTACAACTGTGACTTCATAATAGACGTTAAAAAGTTGACACGCTTGGTTTTAATATAATCGTTGTACTTGCGTTATCTATGTATTTATTTATTTATTTATTTCATTGCATAAACATGTGATAGTTATAAAGGTGTTACAATGTATATGTATATATGTGCGTAGCACCAATTTCTACTAGTAATATTGTGTTTAGTCCGTGAGAAGCGTGTCCACAAGGTATTCTCCAGCGCGGTCGGGGCGCGCGCGCAGCGTGTCTGCCCGGCCCACTCCTCACGCGCCCTGCTGAGACTACGAGAGGAAAGAAATACTTGCAATTGGTAAATATTTCTTCATCTTTTTCCTCGCAATATTTTTGCAAACGTTTTTTATTGGGCTATTTATTGGTGAGAAAATACGTCAAAGAAAATACAACCATACCGAGTACCTCAACTCAAAAGTAGAGTCTTAATTCTTATTTACATTATATTTGATATTTAACAGATAAGTAAAGACTAATTAAAACACTTCATCCTTTGTATCTTTATAATACCTACATTATTTTTTAAATATACATATTAATATTTTGTGGGCACATGATTTTGCCCACGACTTCATAGTGGTGAAATTTTGAAATAATATTAATTAGACCTCTAGAAATAGGTAAAGGCTATTTCTAGGCAGCAGTAGGCGAAACACAAAAAAAAGTAACTGTATGTTTTATTCTTTTAATCTCCATAAATTACAGGCATCTTACAACTGTTCAATAACTTAATATAGAATCTAAAGAAATACTATTTACCTTAACTGAGTCGTGCATTTGTGTAAACGTAGGTGACATACGTATTCAAACTGGCTACCGTTAAAAAAACTATCACAACTCAGAAATTTCCAATTTTTTTTTAAACATATTAAAAATCTCCATAAAGCTAAGCAATAAACGTGTGAATATAACCAAAGCATGATTCCTCGGGCGGGCTGCCCAGCAGGCTGCCCGCCCAGCGCCCAAGACGTAGCGAGGGCGCCCCGGAGAGAAGGGAGGACCACCTCACTTGCCCTTCCTATGGGAATTATTTTACAATTAACAAAATACTTTAGAATTTACAATATAACTTTTAATACATTTGAAATTCATTTAACCTTTTTAAGTATTAACTCTAGCATTTTTTGTGGTATTAACTTTGTGAAAGGACAAATTGGTAAGTTTTTAGTGATGCGAGGTTACATAACGATCAGGTGAAATATGAAATGCGCAATTAAATTTAATATTTTTTTAAAAACGTCATAAAAACGCATATTAAAGCTATGATAATATGTAGCGCTTTTATAAACCGACCGATCTTATAAATTGTCACAATCAGCACACGTTTACTTCAAACCAATGTTTTACAACAGCACAAAAACGAAATAGATATTTAATTACGTCAAGTGCTTTAAACACACCTTTTCGGGCAGCAACACAAAATTTCACGGCAAATTAATACTCAATTCCAACTATACACAATATCAGAAGCTAACAGCGGGGCATCTTCGACAACCCTCGATCCTGCTGAGAAGATTAAAGACAAGCAAATTCTTAAGTCGTAGAAAAGCGTCATGCATGAGAGAAAGGCGTTCCCGAGATGGGCGTGCGCACGCGCAATCAATGAACGCGTTTCTGAAAATTATGGGGTTACGAACTTTTACTAGGAAGTCTCACGGTAATGTAGGGTGTCTAGCTTCGTATTGCTGATAGCGCGCCAATTTTACCAGCGTGGTAAAAAACTTGAAATTGCCGTTTCTTTCTCTCTTAGTATTTTGTCTGTAACTATTGAGTTTCAGAATATTCTTTTAAAATAATTACTACCTCTAAAAATATACCATATTTTTGAGCTCTGTTGATTTGTTTTGATAATTTGTTGTATGTTTGATTATGTTAAAATTAGAATGGAAGACAACTCTTTTTATGTGCCTCCCGCGTATATCATTTGATTTGCATTCACATAAAAATGATAAATAAATTTTATGAACAGTAATGATATCACACATATTGCTAAAGCTCGTCTAATGATAATGCCAAAGATTATAATCTTTGGATTTGTCGCTGTCGAGAAACCTGAAAAAATGTTAGTATGGAAAATGCAGACTTCTCCAAAATCTCCATACAAAACGGCTATTTCATAGCCATACCTATTAGAATATCATCACGCCTCTTTCCCCGAAGTTAAACACCCACATTTCGCCAGATATGTTAGGTCCCCATGTAACAGGTGGCGAGCCTGTTGCCATGCACCGGGCTCAATGTGAGGCAAGCGATATTCACAATGAACTGTACATAAGTTTTATTTCAACTCAGTGGTACAGGCGGTGGGATCGAACCCGCGTTTCTCGCGGCCTCTCGAGCGAGTAGTGCCCCGTCCGTCCCAACTTGGCTACCGCTGCCTTGCGTCCTCTCTGATATTACTCTCGTAGACTATCTCTTCCCGCATGTGTTCTCCTAGTGTGTTTGTTTCCATGAGGAAGGTCTGTGCCAGCAGTGGGACGTATATAGGCTGAGGGCGGTCTTTTTCGATTAGCGCATACTTGTGAGTGACATACAAAAACTCACATATTATTTTGTGAAAAGGCAACAAATTAAAACTCAAAAGCAAATGAAATGGAATGAAATGAAATGAGATGAGATGAAATTCTTTATTTAATCGTTTAGGTAATTATGACGCGTCAAAAACAATAAAGCTTATACAACTATAACAAACAAATTATATACCTACTTCTACTTGATTACCTCTACATTTTTTTGCGATTGTTCAATGAACGAACAAAATGACGAAAATATTGACACACGCGTGTAGCCTTTTCCTATGGGTATATCGGGATATATAGTAGCCTGTGTCCTTTCTCAGGCTTATCCGTGCACCAAATTTCAATCGAATCGGTTCAGTAGCTTTGACGTGAAAGCGAGACAAACAGACAGACAGAGTTACTTTCGCATTTATAATATCAGTATGAATTTGATTTTTGCTATTGTGGACTTTGTAACATTTGAACAGTGAGTTATTTCATAATTTGTAGAAGGAAAAATGGGTAAGTGTTTAGTGGTGCACGGTCCGATACATATGAGCGTAGCGATATTGTACATACAGTTACATACGAGTAGCTATCAGGTGAAATATGAACGTCATTAAAACGCTTAATAAAGCTATGCTAATAAGTAGCGCTTTTATAAAAAATACCAAAATATCTTATAGTTTTGATGTGATCGACCGACAGACAGACAGAGTTACTTTCGCGTTTATAACATTTGTATGGATTGACTCTGGACCATTTCTAGAAAATCCTTTTTGGTACGAGTATGCTCTTGTCAAGGTCTGGTCACAAGTCCCAGAAATCACCGAGCATGGATGAAAAATGTGACTAGAGTAAAAGAAAACGAAATATTTTGTTAGGGTCGTAGAAAGTGGAAAGAAAAAGGTGGGAAAAGGCATGACTTTATGTATGGCTTATACCTATATTATGTTCCGGCACTCTATTAGACTACACGTTAAAAAATACCATGATACTATACTGGATTATAGTAAATACTTTACGTGTTGCCGTCGCTGTCTAATAAGATTACATATAAAATAAAACAACCAAAAGGCTCAGGGCTATGGACTTTACCGATCAGATTCTTTGCCAAGAAAACTTGTAACAATAGAATAAAATCGATTTAGATTTAACTCCTTTTCATCCAAAAGGGATGCCTGATTCAGGTGTCAGATCCTCACATAATTCCCCGGATCCGTCAACGTGTCAAATGCCATTATAAAAAAAAAACAAATATATCTCGATCAATCGGGTTCCGTACTCGATTTAAAATTTAGGAACTTCTTTTGTTTAGATGTCCTTGTTTTCCTATGATGACACAAACTTAATTCATCTTTATTTTAAAGACATGAGTCAGAGTTTAAATTCACAAGTTTTCCTCAAAATCTTATATTGCTTTGCGTAATTTCATTTTAGTTTTTTACTTTCAGTCACTTTATTTGTACTTTTATTGGTTTCATCGTGATACATTCTATTTAAAGCTATGGTTATTATTGTTGACAGATGCCTTTGTCCGCCTGTTGATTGTAAGGCAGAAGCCATAATAGTAAACTTTTCTGAAGTTCAGCGATCTCCAAGAGTTCACCGTCTTGTAACTACGCTAAAAGTACCAATGAAGTTTAATTTTATCACTTTAAACTCTGTCAAAGTGGGCACAAACACATTAGGTAACCAATTGTTTACGATATAGTTGATACCTTTCTTCTATTTATTCTTTCTTCCTGACCTTCTTCCCACTATAAGTAGGGTCGGCACAACATCTTTTCCTCTTCCACTCTCCTCTGTCACTCTTCAGCTCAACATCCACTGCCTTTCTTCTCATATCAGAACTCACGCTGTTGATGTTCTCTATGTTATTGAGTCATTAAATCGTAATCATCAATAAAGCAAGCAAGTCGTAAAGCGCAAACGAAACTTTACAAAGAACCCTAAAAACTAAGCAAAAAATATCCTTTATGTTGTGTGTACGCAATCTTCAAGATCTAATATGAGACACAATGCAAGTAGTTATTTTAGGAACACAAGCCTTTGTGGGATCAAATTCAGACTCAAATTATATCGATTGGCTTATACCTGAAATTGAATTAATTATTCGATTTTACCCTGTATTATGTATATATTTTCTTTGCGTATGTTTACGCAAAGAAAATATATTTTGCATACCGTCAGAAAAATAATTATAAATTTAATAATTCATTTAATGAATTCACCCAACACGACATTTAAATATTAACATATAAATACACCTTCGAATTTATACGTCTGCGAATTATTATCTTAATTAGTTACCGTCTCAGCGGTAATTTTAATATCAATTACTTTTTATCTTTTTATATCTTCATTAATTCTATTGATTCATAGGAATTACAAGCAAATGTGGGTGTTATCACCATGTTTGTGTCCACAAGAGTATTTATAAACTCATGATATCGAATCAAACAAATGTTTTTTATGCTTCTTGATGACAACTTTCGGCTTCAAGTGTTTCTTACATCCATACAAAAATAAAGCAGTAAGGGACCAATTACCTATTCTAGAGCGTCGCGCCTCAGAATCCAATATGGCTGCCGGTGACACGCCGCATTGTTCATACAGAAAAACGACACAATCTTTTTTTCCATTTCTTTTATCTTTTATTCTCCGCCACAATGGCTGCCAGCTGTGAACGCGGCATTTTACTTACCTATGGAGCTGCCCGACTAGTTATTTTTGTTTAGTTTTCCAATTCTACTTTAGTTTTGTCTCTATTTTGATGACTGTGAAATTTGGGTATTTTAAGATGAATGAGGTTTGGCTTTTGACATCACTCCTATACAGTGAAAGTATTTCTATATCATAGCTCATAAGAAGTAATCTTAGGAATGTTTGTACCGAGCAGAACCTAAATGGTAGATATTAAAAAGATTCGAAATATGAACAGTGCACAACTTCGAATCCCTTCCGATTCATGTAAGCTCCGTCAGTCAAAATTATTCTGAAATGTAAGATTTTAAGGTCATCTTGTCAGCTTGCATTAAAAAATCTTTTCAGTGCCTTAGAGGATCGTCTTCGCACTTTGTGCGTCAACGCCCTAATTTATCAGCATCCTCGCCAATCAAGTATCTAATCTCGCATTGTACAAGTCCAAGGCCTCTATCCTGACGTATTGTTAGCAACAATGGTCAAAATTCTTCTCGCATATTATCCATTCACATCATAACGTTTATTAATACGCTCCTCGGTGGCATTGTAAACTCCTTGCGTCTCCCCGAGGATACATCGAACAAAGAATCCGTCATAATGGTTCAAAGTCTCAACAAAGCCGTTCGTAACCCGTCATTTACCTATGTACTATTGGCTATTTATGACAATAACTCCATTGTTGCCGCGTTGAATTGTGCTGATGGCATTGTGCCCTTCAAAATTCGCAAAACAGGAATTGTCTCAGAATTGGCTAACGAACGACGCCTGGAGCGATGGACACGTAATAATCCTTAAAATGGTCGGGAGAGAATGGGTTTTATTTAGCGATATTGTTTATGAAAACAGCTGCTGAACCACGGAAACAATTGTGGAGAACAAGAAAATTTACTTAAAAAAGCTTTTATGAAATTTAATGATCATAAAGATCACGCAAGCTTTCCTTTCAAATTATACCTGCAATAATCCAGGTACAAATGATATGAGGTCCCTGTTGAATCGATTCGTTTGTGAACCTTCAATTAATTTGTGGCGACGATATAACGTTTTCAAATAAGATACAATTATATTTGGATAGCCGAATCGAATTTACGATGGCAAAAATCAAATGTAAGAAAATACGACCCTGCGGATGACGTAAATTTGGGACAACTTGACATCTAATTATTTACAGTAAAGAAACAATCTCGCGAAAAGTTATTCAAACATTGGAGAAGATAAAACTATTCTGTTTTAACGAAATTCCGTCTCTATGACACAGGAATCGTCTATCCAGATGAGAACAAAACAGGAGTCGAGCAATGACAATACTTGCGCCCATTGTTTGGTCCAACCTTGGCACAAACTTGACTCAAAGTGTGCGTGATAATATTTGGTTTCTTTGCAGCCTGGGCATTTGGTCACCATTGTTGTACCTGGTCTGGCCACTTGAGCTATAGAACTTCATTGTGGACATTGGTAAAGACGCTCTATGGTTTATTTGTTTAAAACGTTCTTTCGGCTTCTGTATATTGGTGAATGGCTCCTGGCTTATATAAACACCAGCAATTATACCACTAAAACATACGTGCTCGGACACTCCTTTCTGTTGATCATTCAAATGGTTTTCTACCGATATAATGGCTTGTTGTTTAATTAAATTTTCTAAATTAAATAGCAAGCAGTCAAAGCCAATAGATAACGCAAATATTGTTCTATACTTATAAGCCTTCTGAGTGCTAAATTGGTGCCCTCAGCACCGTGAGAACAACTGATCTACAAATCAAAATACTATAAATTGAAATGAATGACACTATTTAGAAGAGGCATTAGGCTGGAAAAATTAACTGATGCGATATCTTGATCCATATGGAACACAACAAGGCAATTACGTACCTTATATCTATGGAATAACGTCAAAAATACTCGATTCTGAAAAGTGTTGCGGTTTACTTTTATTGTTTAACAGTATTGTCTGGAGTACCCTTTGCTTTTATAGAATTATATTCTCTTGTCTTCCGCGATCGTGGTCAGATAAGGACGGAAATTGAATGGGGTTCTAATTTGTTTTTAATAATACATTGAGTTTTTGTGTCACAAGAGTTTCGCTTTTTTACCTTTCAAGTTCATAAATCAAGTACCCCTAAAATCGATAAAGCAACAGTCACTCGTGGACTTAAACGTTGAAGACTAAGATTTTAATAAGTTAAAAAAACTTTTGACTTTGCGACCTCAAGTGTCATCAAGCCGACGCACTCAACGTTTTGAGACATTAATTGTACAATTATTTATGTCCTTTGTATTATGGCGAACGGTAGTTAGACTCATTGTGGCCCATTTCTGAGTGGCACGTGGTAGCACAAAGCAGCCACTACTTCGGCCACTCATTACAATTTAATGGTCTTACATTTAAAAAGATCTTGACGTGCACGGAAGCAAGGCAAACTTAGATTTGACGATGGGTCACAAGAAATTTTTGGTAAATGTATTAAAGAAAGTGTTTACAAGGTCCAAAAAGCATGTATTGGCTATGTTTGTACGGATAGTGATGAGAGATTCGTTATTTAAATTTTGTGTCAGATAAATTGTCGACCTCAAAATCAGTTGTTCGGATTCACTGTCCATAATTACTGGTTGGTACTAGCTGTTTGTTTGGTATTTTAATTTGAAACGAGGTTTCGTCAGACCATTTTGGGAACGTGACGGGTCATATTTTGAAATTTACTTTCTGGTCATTTGTAGGTCTTATAGAAATGCATGATAAATTTCGAAATTCTACGTTTAGTTTCTAACTTGTCCAATGATATTCTATGTCACCCATCTCTTCAATGGCTTAAAACGGTGAACCTCATAAACGGATTTTATCAAACAGACTACAATAAAGCTCAACCGAAACGGTCATCGACCAAAATTGTTCACAAAATTCACCTATTTACAATTTTTTTTTTATGATAGGAGACAAACCAGCTGACGGTACCTGATGGAAAGTGATCACCGTCACCCATAGACATGTACTGCACCTGAGGAACTGCAGATGTGTTGCCAGCCTTTTAGGAATACGCTCTTTTCTTGAATGACTGATTATATTCTAAAAACGCCAATAGGGTCCGCTTTAGACTAAATAAGCGGGTATTAAGCCGGGAACCAGTTCTGTGGTGCCAGACACTGCGACGCCGACCGCTGAGGCAACAAATGTAAATTCCTTGACAGCATTAGAATGAATCAATGCTTTAGTTGGCTCGAGTCGACTTAATAATGGCCAACAAAAAAGACAGTACACATGTAAGAGTAAGCAATCGTTAAGAATAAGAAGTAATGCTTAAATTGTTACCCATCAAGAATTTGAAATTGATTTATGAATCGTTGTTAAGAGTCATTTAGTATGAGTTGAGGACTTTTTTATGGTAAATTATAATAGTCATTGTAGATTATTACATTAAATTTTTTCTTGTCTAATAGTCAATACTGTAAATTTAGAAATTAAGTTTTTGTTAAATTTAGTCATTATCTTTTTTCGGTTACAGACAGACATCTCTCACAAGGAGAACAAACACGAGCTTAATATATAGAACACACTCACAGCGAAATTGAGACCGGAAGTGTTCGAAAAATGGTTGACGTTCGAAAACTACGACTGTTGATATATGAATGACAACTCAAACCAAAAATAGGACTAAAGGCTACATAACTAAGGCAGTAACATAAGCAAGACCTGAATCTCGAAACTATCCAGTAAAAATTAGAATATGAATCAAATTATAAATTAAATTTGATGATACTTTATCAGATACATATTCTATTATTCAGTAGGACACTTGAGATGCATAAATAGAATCGGCTTAGCAGTTTCTACGCATATAATTATAACATACTTGCTTCTCCAATCAGACTATAGTCATTCGCCTCTTTGTTGTGAGAAAATTGTCCATCAAAACGTATCACCGGTAGGTGTATAGTAGAGTTATTATTAGAGTAGTTATAATTATTAGTAGAGTTATAATTATTATGATAAAAGTCAAAACTTTTATTCTAATCTGATTCAGTAGCTTTCTGTGACTTTAACTGCGATGACCTCACTGTATGTTACTCTACCTATATTAAAATCTAAAATAGATTTAAAGCTCCCGTTGCTTAGAGAACTAGTCTTACATGACAAAAGGAATGTAACTTCTCCATGATTCCTTTACTGCCAGTATTTTGAACCTTATCGTCTTTAGCATAAGATTTAATGAACTACAGATTCTTCAGAAGCATTTCTGTCCAACAATTGTGTCCAAATTTTGCTGAGTCATGTTAATCAAATTTTTAAACGTTATTTATCATTCCGGCCGCAGGCTTTGGTGATGAGAGTTTCGAATTATTAAAAGATGGTCAAAGAAGAATCAATCACACTTTTGAAATTGGTAAATCAATTATTTTTGTTATTGTGGGATTCTACAGCTGGTGGTTTTATAGTTGTTTGTCCATTAGGCTATTTATTTTTTGAAAATTATTAAAAACACCTCTGTCTACCCCTCCAAGATACTTGATTGATGATATGTATATAATGTTAGTATAATATATAACGCCGTGAACCTGCGTTAAAAAATAAAATAAATATTACACACTGTAAAATCTTCCAAAAATTAAAAATACTGTAAAAGGAGGAAACAACTTGAGAGTTTCTTGCCTGTTCTTCTCAGAAAAAGGCCTCCTGGAAGCTAGTGAACGATTGGCATAATTTGACATTCATAGGAGTATGTAAATACCGAAACTGAATTGATTTGAACTGATTTGAGTTTGCTATAGAAAAATCTTATAAACTGCTCTAGCTTTCGTTTAAGTACTTATCAAGATGCCAAAGACATCGTATAATAAATTTAAAGAATTAACAATGAAAAACAAAAATCACAAGTAAGTACTTAAAGCAAAAATATGCTTAAAATACAAAACACTTTAAGTCACATTTTAAATACACGTCACGAAAATCGGAGTCCAAACTCCGTAAATGAATCATATTAGCTCTTTCAAATGAATAGAAAGAATGTCCACAAGAATGCATCACTAAAATATGTAAAGGATTTAAAGAACCATCCGCTCCTAACAGGTGTACCAGCCCACTCGGCGTTGCCGCTTTCGGCCAATTGGTACAGAAACGGCGTAACTTCAAATAAACCATTTTGAATTTTTTACTTTTTGAATCACAAAATAAAGTAGGATTTCCTTTATCAGTCATTTGTGTATAATCGCATTTGAAATTATCATCATGTCCAAACCGAGGCCTACTCAATGAACTTTTTTTGCTGTCTACTTAATGCCATTTTGTTTTATTTGTCAGACACATGTTTTTCTATGAGGCTGTGCCGCGGCGCATTCCGTTTGATTAATATATGTATAGATATTTATCTATGGCCATATCGATCGTATCTCAATAAAAATGGTGTTTTGAAATTCTTAATAGACGGCTTAATTTGTTGTTTTTCTTTTGTTGAGCTCTTTTGGTAATTAAAAACATTCGTGTGATCTTTTTGTTTTATTTACCGGCGGTTCTTACCGTTATCGCTTTGATATGTGGGATCAATTACTGTTGTTACAAATAACTTTATTGGTGCACAACATGATCATTAGGCTCACTATACTCCCCTGCTGAGTGCGTTTTTAACCAATTATCTAATCATAAACTTGTTTCGTACGCTGTAAATGGAAATGTTAGATGGTTTTTCAACATTTTATGAAAATAAAACTTATTGACATGTACTTAAGAATATTTACTCCAGTGCCTTCAAAACTGTTTTTTTTTGACATTTGACCTTGAGTAACTAATAAGACGCAGAAGATACTAGATTTCAGTATAGTTTTGAGACAACTTTTAGAACAGCAAAATGAAGGTTTACACAAGTTTCCAGCTTATCATGTCTCATTCCTCGGTCAACCCTATTTTTTGGCTTATTTGACTGGGCTACAGATCTAGATAAAGGTTTATAACACCAATTTCGCCTGACATGTTTAGGTGCCCATGTAACAGGGAGTGAGCTTGCACCAGGCATAATTGAAAAAAAATTAGTTACAATAAAAAAAAAAATTGTTACTTGCTATTCAAATTATTTTAAATCGGTAATGCTCTTTGTAATTCATTATTATTAATAATACTGACTGTGTGCAGGTACAAAAACTAACCGTTTTTTGAAGTGCAATTCACAATTATAGAAAAAATCGGAAATAGATCGTCAAAGATGAAAGGCCTTACCGGCACTTACATCATAATTCACACAAAACGGAAATACCGTATCATATCCTAAACTATTATGATTTTTAATATTTTCAAAAATATCCCACTTTACTGCGCATGAGTGGATTTGTGCAAAGAGACCGGCCCAAGTACTCGAAGGGGATCAATGATGCCGCTGTATGCCATAGAAAGAAAGCTTTTATAATTCATATATCACAATAACACATTACGTCATATAATACACCCGATTTTGGAAAATTAAAAGTGCGTGAACATAATAATCTGATTCGCATATCCATTGCAATAAGACACAATTTGGCGTGCATAGTTTCGTTAATTCTGAATCATTAAGCATGGTTCACATGAGCGGGTGAAGCGGCGTTTACTGCCGCCCCATTAACCGCATCGAATCGCGAGTTTGCACAACAATCGCTCTTTACTTGATCGTCAGTTTTTTCGCTCGATTTTTAACGCGACAGTAGATCATTGTTGGACAGATATATTATTGTGCACCATGTATTATTGGCGTTGTTTGCTGGCGTGGAAATTTGATTAGTTTTGTGCAGATGGCCTTTCATAGTATAGTTTATACGGATTTTATGAATTGCTATTTGCTATTATGTCCCTTCTGAGTAAATGAATCCTTTAAGTTTGAATGCATCATTCAGTATACACTTACATTGGTAAATAAGCAATGATATTTTTAAGTCAGCATATCTAGAATTGTGTTATTTCTGCTGCTTTTAGTTAGTTCTGCTGCTTACTCCTCTGCAAGTTTTCTGTAGAGTTGTTCTTTCTAATTCCAAGCATTTCTTTTCAACATTGGACCAACGCTGGTTTTCATATTCATCGTTTTACGAACCCTGTACTATTCCATCGAGCACAATCTAGAAATATTTACCTTACGAGCAGTTCCTTATATGTATCTTAATCGTTATATCCGTAACTATAAATAGAATTACATATAGCATTCAACTTCGATCTCATAATACAAGCTTACAGTGCTTTTCTTAGCGTAAGCTGATTGGTTTAGCGTTAGACAGGTATCTTTATTTAGGTATAAGTATGATTTTGATTTTTTTTTAATATTCGTATTGATATAAGCGTAATCGTCGTGTGTTTTAGTCTAACTATCTAGTATAGCGGCTGTTTCTCCAGATAAGTGGCGTATGTGGCCAATGATTTATTTTCCTAGAAATTAACTTTATAAAATTCTGATGCCCAATCTCTTTTCCTTTTGATCGTTATCATTTAAGGACATTCGACAGGAACTTCATTTCGCCACCAGAACTTAGATAATGTTACACAATGCCTTCATAAATTCATTTATACAGTTTCTTCAGAGTGAACACGCAATGTAAATTTAACATCTTCGGTGACTACCCGGCTTACGTTCCAATTATCGAACCTGACAGGGCCGACCGATAAATAACATTACTTGTTGTGTTTTAATTAGATTGCCACGATGCGAATACATTTTCGAGTTTTATTTCTCATAATTATTAAAAAGCGGTGAGGTCAACATTGGCCTCATGGGCATTTTTCACGGCCTCCACAAAGGCCGAGGACACAATATATTCTTATGAATCCAGCTCGATCACCGGATACGAGGGTGACATGATAAAACCCTTTTCGTGTGTTAATGCCGTGACAAATGTCGAATTTATGCGAGTGTGGTGGCGGCGCGCGCCCCGCTGCGCGTGAGCAACCAGCCTTAGGTCGACCGCATATTGACCAGTACCTACTTGGGCATTTTGGAAAAATGTTTAACGTTTTAAAAGTGTCAATAATATTATCCGAATTTAGGATACGTTTTGTTGTAATTGATATAATTTTATGAGTATTTTCAGTTGTAGCTTATGATTTGATCATGATGATTGTAATTTTGATCAGCGAAACATTTATAAAACTTTTACCACAACATAGAGTGATGAAGGAGCACTCTCAAGGGCAAGAGTAAAGTGAAACGGTTAAAAATTTTAGTCAATGGAAAACATCACGAAGTATAAATAAAAGAGAAGACTTTGATCGCTAGTAACGAGATGAAAAAAGCATGTTGCGTTTTTCTATTGGGAACAAAATTAAAATGATCATTATATTACACACAGAAGTTTGCATTATAATATACATATATATAATCACGACTGTTATTCCCTAAAGGTTAGTTATAGACTAGGCAAAAGCACCGCAAAAGCAGTCCATTGCCATAGTACGCGCTTCACCACGCAGTGACTGCACTTAGCGTGACAGGTGGTGAGCCCGTCGCCGCTATAAGCTATTGGATGGTTGTGCAGTTCTAAGTCAGTAAGATGGGTTGGTTATATTTATTTAATGAGCAGCTACCACACGGCTCGTAAACGTATTATAATATTATAGGGCATAAAACCCTGGCAAGTTTCCTTTGTTTGTAAATAATATGGTGTCCTTAAAAACAAATGAAACTCCATAAAAGGACCGTGAAAGTAGCAAAGTTCTTCTACCTATATAAGATCTAAGCTTGTGAATCTGTTACATTGGACATTGGATGACCTGTCTGGCCTTGCTGGTCAACGAAATATGAAGTTTTTGCGATCAACTTCGTTATCACATATTTTTAAAATTAATTCTATGACATTCACACTTAAACACCTTAAAAACGTCAGAAGAAATTAATTATAAAACCGTTTCTCGGGTAGCTTTTGCAACTTCTCCATATTAAGCACAGCGGGACATAAATCTCTTAATTCACGCTAAAAAGAAGCTATGTTGACAACGATTTACAAAATTACCTATTCAGGTGAACTTGTGTATTTTGAACTTTATGCTTACGCTTTACGGGTGTGTTGGTAGCAAATATATTGTGGTATACATAATCCGGTGGCTCAGTGTTTTTATTTTGTAATCAAATCTTTAATTTGATTCAAGAGTGACCTTGCATTGATTTACAAACACCGCTACGACATTTTTGGAATATTCTTCACGCTCTATATTGTCGCCTTTGTAATTTACCAACGCATTAGTTAAGGCAAGTGGCTTAGTTTAACCAGTTTTTCTTTTGTTACGGTGTGTTTTTGTTTTGTGGTTTTCTTTTCTAATAATACGTTTGACCGCTGGGTCAGAGAGGACATAAATACTCTATGTCTTGGCCGGTGAGATGTTTCTTTAATATCATTGGATTAGTACAGAAAATAGCATGTGTTAATTGGCATGATTATGTTGAAACAGATATGAAAAAACAAAAGCATAACAATTTATGGCACCACAAAAGACTTTTGCAGCCAAATTGTGCGAAAAGATTAAGGGACGTTTTATAGCTATGCTGGCTGCCAGCGACGGCCACGCGCGAGCTTACAATTATACGAGATAGTAGTAGCGTTTCACACGCGCGCTTATACGTCATAATGTATGGAAATCTCGCCAGCGCTTTTGACCAATGCCGGCCCCGGCGTGGCTCCGAAACCACACTAAAAATAAAAGTAAATTAACAGGCAGGTTATGTGGCATAGGTTTTTGTTTGATTCAAGTTGCTCACGCCTTCTTCCTGTAACAAAAATAACTTTTCACTTGCTACGATCTTTACATCGTACATTCACATCTTTGATGAAGCAAAGATGTTGCTCGGCGACTTCGGGTACTTTTGACCTGTCCTTTCTAAAACACTAATTATCGTCAATTTCATCTAAGCAAAGACTTGATAATATTATGGAGTAATAGATTGTGGTAATGCAGATGGGTACCCGCAATCAAGCTAATTGTCTACTTATACCGGATTATAAAATTTTATAACGTAAAAAAATCAGAATTAATTTTTTATTATATTAATTCATCTTATTATTTTAAAAATAATCCACCATAATCTTACCAGTACCTTAAGCTGTGTAACCTATTCAAGCTAAAAGTCAAATATAGAAATGGCGTTATGACATTTATATGTCATACCGCCCGGAAGCGACGACGCACGTTAATTGAGCGATACTATCGCGTAATAAGACATTGTTGTTCCAACGCGATCGCGATGACGCAGTGTGGACGCACCTTTACGAAATTAACTGGCTTTTGTTCGTGGGAACAATGCGCGGAATTCGTTGTTAGATTTAAGTTGTGTAATGAGATGGGTTATAAGGGTTTTGTTTTTATGCGCCCGCCTACTGTGTGGTAGCGACTCATTAAAAGAATACTACCAACCTATCTCTTCCCTTGGGTGTCGTAAAAGGCGTGTAATGGACTAAGAACTGCTCAGCCACCCAATAGGTTACAGCGACGGACTCACCACCTGTCACGCTGAGCTGAGATATTAGGTCCTTACCTATGAAATTGGTGTTTTGTGTGGAGATTTTGGGGATGTCTGCATTTTACATACTAACATTTTATCAGTTTTCTTCACAACGACAAATCCAGAGATAATAATATTTGGCATGTATCATTAGACAAGCTTTAGCAATATGTGTGTGAACACGCTTGATAAAAATTATTCATCGTTTTTATGTTAATGTAAATCAAATGATATATTCGGGAGACAGTTAAAAATAATTGTCTTTGTGTCTAATTTTAACACAATTAAACTTACAAAAAAATTATCAAATTAAATAATACGAGCTCAAATATATAGTCTTTTTTCAGAAGAGGAAATTATTTCTGAAACTTAATAGTTACGGACAAATTGCTAAGACAGAATAATAACACCAATTTCATTTTTTGTCTCTTAGTATTTTGTCTGTAACTATTAAGATTCAGAGTATTCCTAAAAAATAATTACCTTGTCTTAAAATAGACTATATTTTTGAACTCTTTTGATTTGTTTTGATAATTTGTTGTAAGTTTAATTGTGTTAAAATTGGACACGGAGACAACTCATTTTAAGTGCCTCCCGAATACATCATTTTATTTGCATTCACTTGAAAACGATAAATAATTTTTATCAAGTGTGATATTACACATATTACTAAAGCTTGTCTTATGATAGATGCCAAATATTATTATCTTTGGATTTGTCGTTGTGAAGAAAACTGAAAAAATTTTAGTATGGAAAATGCAGAATTCCCCAAAATCTCCATACAAAACACCAATTTCATAGGTAAGGACCTAATATATGAAAGCATTGTGGTACTTAGGGTGGTAAATATTTTCTGACCGCGACTGTACAACCCGTTAGTAGTACTGACTATACATGGTATGAGTACTTCAGTAGGACTTCAAAATAGTTTTATCTCTTTACAAGCCTTATAAATAACTAGCTTTTGCTCGCGACTCCGTCCGCGTAGAATAGTTATATTGATAATATTGATAAATAAATCCTATTTAAGCGAAATCAGTCGAAATTCTAAGAAGTTTCGTACAAACTTTCATCCCCTATTTTATCCCCTTAGGGGATAGAATTAATCAAAATCCTTTCTAAGCGGATGCCTACGTCGTAACATCTACCTGCATGCCAAATTTCAGCTCGATCCGTCCAGTGGTTTGGGCTGTGCGTTGATAGATCACTATGTCAGTCAGTCACCTTGAAGTTTTATATATTCTATAGATATTCCGATTTTCTTTATTTCCCTTCGGGTTGATGATAATGTTGTATGTGGGTATGATGTTTTATTAAACCATTTAAATTTGTATCTAACAAAGATTGTGTTGAATAATTTATATTGATGAAGTCAATATAAATCATGTAACACGACAAAAAATATTATGAAGCCTTAAAATATTACTTTGAAATACTGCACATTTTACTAATTAATTTACAGCGTTATAAATAAATAATTAATGCAGTAAAAGATATTAGTTTTCTAACAAAACAGTCTACGTATAATATATGGTCTATACAACATATTGTTGAAGTCATATAACATTACAATCACGCAAAAACAGCCACTAAAACAGTATAACAATAAAATCTATTCTTGAGCGATACAAGCATATAACATAGAGAAATAACAAATTCGTGTTTCACAGGTTTATGAGCGGCTACTGTGGGGCGACAATAAAGCGATCAGGCCTCGGGACAGACGGACGGACGATGATATATGGGGACCAATTATTGTGGTGTCGTAAGTTCGCAGCCACACCTAATGACGGCTACTGGCGGTCCCGGGCATAGAGCTGGTGGGAGCAGAACGGACAATTGGCATTAAAACCGACGTCAGAGGACTACACAGCCGGCTATAGAAAACGTCAGCCAGGAGGAGATGGCAGAAACTTTTTTGTATTAGAAGATCCCAGATTAACGTTGAATTAGGTAGTTGATCCTTGCTTTAGGTACAAGATTAATGATCAGTAATTTTTTTTCAGCAATTATTAATAGTCTGTCTGTCATGACAAGAAGCTACAGTTGCTTACATGTAATATCATTCTTAAAACACTCTTCTGGTCGAAATCGACAGTGAACTTCTTCAACCCAGCCAGAACAACATAGGTATATCATAAAAAAAAACTTAGATTAGAGTAGAGAATATTTTCCAAAAAAAAAAAAATATTTTTTTTACTAATCTTTATCTGGTCGGGGGTCAGCTAAGCACATATGTATGAACCCTTGTTAGGTATAGAGCGGTCCCCCGACGAGATTTTTATTCCTTTTAACACTCCTCATGTCTTATAAAGGGCTTAACTTTTATGAAACACAGCTAAGAACACACACACAAACTTGAAACTTATAGCACCCCTCTTTTACATCTACGAAACAATTGATATATTCATCTATTTTTGTAAGCATTACTTTGCATAATTCAATCATCCTCCCCCATAGAGACACATGCTTCAAATATTACAAAAACGATTTGGTTGTTAAAAACATAACCTTCTTTAGTTAACTTAGGCAAATTTTAAGAGGCTTTTATCGCCTCTGAGACCTATTCTATGTCAAGCTTAGACACATTTACAACACCGTATACTCTTTTTAATTAAGGACCAAATCACACGATCATCGCCGGATGTTTACTGCCCTCCCCGTAACCCAATTAGCATACAACGTTAGTTGCCTCTTCATAACAGTACTGGAATGTGTATTTGACTCAGTATTTATGGTGGTCGAACATGAATGCTTATTGCAGCTTATTCGACAAATAATATGAACTTCGAATAAGAAGAACGTTAAGAGACATCAAAGCAAAAGTAATAATTTAAACATAACATGTCATCACGCCTCTTTCCCCGAAGGGGTAGGCAGAGGTGTTAAACACCCACATTTCGCCAGATATGTTAGGTCCCCATGTAACAGGTGGCGAGCAAGTTGCAATGCACCGGGCACAATGTGAGGCAAATGATATTCACAATGAACTGTAACTCAGTAATTCAAACTCAGTGGTATATGCGGTAGGATCGAGCCTGCGTTTTCCGTCCGTCTTAACTCGGCTACCGCTGCCTTAAAAGGATACATAATATTGGGTCCTTACCTATGAAATTGGTGTTTATATTCTGTCTTAGCAATTTGTCCGTAACTATTAAGTTTCAGATCATTCTTATAAAATAATTGCCTCTTCTAAAAATAGACCATATATTTGAGCTCGTATTATTTAATTTGATAATTTTTTGTAAGTTTAATTGTGTTAAAATTAGACACAAAGACAATTATTTTTAACTGTCTCCCGAATACATCATTTGATTTGCATTAACATAAAAACGATGAATAATTTTTATCAAGCGTGTTCACACACATATTGCTAAAGCTTGTCTAATGATACATGCCAAATATTATCTCTAGATTTGTCGTTGTGAAGAAAACTGATAAAATGTTAGTATGTAAAACGCAGACATCTCCAAAATCTCCATACAAAACACCAATTTCATAGATAAGGACCTAATATTATTATCCTGCTAGTTATTACAGTAAACAGACGAGGATGAGGTAAGAATCGTTGATCCCGAACTCACAACCGGTATTGAATCTCAACGCGTTAGAAGAAATTTCGCATCTTTGTGCGTGATCTATCGCCTTCGCCTTCTTTAAAAAATCCAGTAATAACTGAGTAGCCGTCAGAGGCATCAGTTAAGGGTCCTTCAAAAAAAAAGCATGTTCACAGGAATTTTCGACGTGATGCCCACTACCACTTTCTATCATCGCACCGCTCGCTATCAACAGCAAGCTCTACCTCACACCTTGGATCCAAGATGGTCGCATACTGTGCGCTTTAAAAGGAATTCTTTTTCCACATACGCTTGGACTGTGGAACTGCCGAAGTTTTCCACGAGGACTAAATCATAGGGTTCTTCAAGAAGGGTGGGAAAAAGTTTTTGGAGTGAGTTTTATCACGCGAGTGGTACTCCTTGTGTTGCAAGCGTCCATAGGCTACGATAACCGCTTCCCATCAGCTGGGCTGTATAGTTGATTGGCACCTTAGTGGTATAAAAAAAAAGATAATAACTTCCAACAAAATAAAGGACAGCCTATATTAGAATTCTGCAGAAAAACAATACAAACAGGCTTTGACCTTAAAGCTTACACACTCGAAGTATATTGGTTCATTGATTAAATTGTCAAAATTTTGAATTTATTGCCAAATAGCATGGAAGTTGTTGTCGTTGACAAATCTTTATTTTAATATTGGCTTCTAATAATTACAGTTAGTCAGACACGATTTCGATGTTTAGTTGAAGTATATTTTTTAATAAACCACGGGTATTCGGGCTGAAGGTTCACCTGATGGAAATTGAGTACCGCTATCAGTAACACGAAATTTAGATAGAAGAGTGCACATCATAAAGCAATCTTATTAATATTATCTTATCTTCTATCACAAGAATCGGAGGACTGAAGGTCATTACGTTTTTCTCTATTTCCATGTAAACAAACGTAACCAATTACCACCATAAAGCACCAGCTTGACAGATCATATTATTATTTATATGAAAGTATATTTTAAGCTCCAACCTCTTTAGACCTATCTCATAACGACCTTCAAATCAGGTACCATTTTTTCAGCATACGCCGAAAAATCCTAAATTCATAACCATACAATAATCCTCCTTAATCCTAATCAATAGCAGTTTTATCCAACGAAACCGCATAAAGGTGTCCTATAAAATTTTATTTTACTAAAATTAATTATTGACACTGGGCAGCGGACATTCCATGGATTCTATAATGTCACTTTTGTTAGCTTGAAAATGAATGATATGAGAATACTTTTGTGTTTTTGTCGAACATCATAAATATATGAGTAGGAACCTATCCGTGTCTTTTGTACAAGATTTTCTACCTTACTTACTTGTTTTCATATTAACGTAACTATTAGGTTGGGGAAAAAGTCTTTTCGCATTATAGTATGTATAAACTTGTAATAAAATCTCTTTGGCTATACTATTTGTATCTGGCTGGTTTTGGTATCATTGAAAGTTTAAATTTTAAAGAACATAATTCCAAATTCAAATTAGGAAAATGTGTGATTTTCATTTGTTTTCTTTTGTACAAGATTTTCTACCTTACTTACTTGTTTTCATATTAACGTAACTATTATATAATGTGAATTCCTGAAGCTAGGCTACATCAAGTTTCTCTAGGCTTTCTCTTTCTACATTTCTACAGTTTTATACGCATAATGGTGCAAAGCATGATGTAATGTCGTTTAGGAACGACGACGAGAGCGAGGAGAAGTTTTAGGTAGAACTGTGCCCAGAATCGATATTTTTTATTGATAATTAATTTCTAAAATTTTATGCGAATAGTTAATTATGCCTTATGATGCTTTTGCCACTTGTAATTATGCGTAAAAAATTATGCATAAAATTTTATGCCAAAATCAATTATGTGTAAGTATATTTAGTGTAGATTACATTATACCAATTTGGCATAATGTCTTCAAAATTTTATGCAAACTGATAGGCAACCGTTTATGTATCACCATCATTCCTCCTTTCTCTATTACTGCTTTTACATTTATATGTTACATATATAGATATTGCACATTAATATGTTTTTATTATTGCGCTACCAGTGTCTATAGGCTACAGTAACATTTAGGTAGTGGCTTCAAAGCTTTGGTACATATATTGGGTCCTTACCTATGAAATTGGTGTCTTGTATGGAGATTTTGGGGATGTCTGCATTTTCCATACTAACATTTTATCAGTTTTCTTCACAACGACAAATCCAGAGATAATAATATTTGGCATGTATCATTAGACAAGCTTTAGCAATATGTGTGTGAACACGCTTGATAAAAATTATTCATCGTTTTTATGTTAATGCAAATCAAATGATGTATTCGAGAGGCAGTTAAAAATAATTGTCTTTGTGTTTAATTTTAACACAATTAAACTTACAAAAAATTATCAAATTAAATAATACGAGCTCAAATATATGGTCTATTTTTAGAAAAGGCAATTATTTTATAAGAATGTTTTGAAACTTAAATAGTTACAGACAAAATACTAACGCTCAGTTGCACAAAGATTTTTTAAAGACGACATTTAGTAATGAGACATTAAAACTTTAAAGTTCATTAAATTTAAAATTGGAACACAAAATAGTTCTAGCTAATGTCTCTTTAGCATTGATAGGGTGCTAATGTCGTTTTGTGCAACGTAAAAACTACGCTAAGGTGTTCTTTTGACACTTCAATAAATAAATTTAATGGAGCATTAGGGATAATGCCGACATTAAATTTTAAAGTTCGTTTCTGCAACTGGGTGTTAGAGAGAAAAAAAACATCAATTTCATAGGTAAGGACCCAATATTAAAAACCAACAAACTTTCGCCATAGTTAGACCTTAACATGATGACATTGTCATATCTAGTTTCTCCGTTGCTGTAGCAATACTTCTATAGATTCGTTTCTACCCGCATTGTGCCAGTGTAAACGGCCCACTGTAAAAAATCTGGGCCCATGTTGATGATGAGGTGTCTTAGCATATCATCCTCAGCCTCAGCCCCACTGCTGGGCACAGGCCTCCCTCATGGAGAAACACATGAGGAGTATGGGCCGTAACACCACCTCGCTGGCTTAATGCGGGTGAGGAGAACTGGTTGCAAGATTGACCGGGACCTACAGCTTAACGTGCCTTCCGAAGCACGAAGGAGTTCGAGATCACAAGTTTTGGTCACCCATCCAAAACCTGATCATGGCATGGTTAGCTTTGTTTTCGATATCGAAACCCAAAGCGACCTCCTCAAGCATATGCTTACATCGTTTAACTGTATTCTTTCCAAATGACCCAAGACTGTATCTCACAATGCCAGGATTCATAATGAGATCGGTCATAAAAAATTGCCGTGTCGTAAAAAATGAGACGGACACAGATCATAAATTTTATGACAAGAGATCCCAGATATTTGAAGGTTTTATATATGTTATTGGGGTCCAAGGTCACAGTGTGGTTTGTCTTATAACGCAAAACGACGCTTAACGATTCTCATCGCATTCAGATTAATTTACGAGCAGATACAACTTTTTCCTTGGTTATTTACGATTATAATTATAATAAAATTCTCAGTTTATGAATTTGACGATGTAGAATCGGGAGGGCTACTCCGAAAATGTAAAAAGTGATTGCGTAAAAAGTACTTGAGGACGTTCTTTGTAAAAAAAACGATGCTTTTTTGGTTTGATATTATATTTAAAACAAATAAAAAATATGTTTAAAAAACTAGTTTCTATTAAGCATAAAAAAAAACATATTCATTACGAAATTCTAGGAACTAATGCCACTCGTGGTGGTCTTTATAAGACGTACTCGTACAGATGGATAGAAACACATGAATCATTCAAATAGTCAGAAAAAAAAGAACGAAGAAGAAGAGATTTTATTTCTTCATTGTATATTTCTTTCTTTATTGTGTACAATAAATTATTAAATAATAATAATAATAAACAAATCCTACAAGTTCTAAGTATCTTATTAGGTCAGTGAAATATATTTCATTATATCTATATACCTAATGTAATATCTTGTACTCGTATTTATCAAAGTATGCTGACTGCTTAGCTCTCGCGACCTAGCAAACATTCCCCAAACAAATGTAGTCGTAAACGAATAACAAAACAACAACAATCTTGGACACAACAATAAATAAATCAGACAACAGCGTGGCGATTATTCACAAAAATGACTGGCGCGGTAAATTATTGGTCGGCTGTGGAGTCGCGGCAAAGACAAAGATATCGCTTTTGACAAGTGTAGCTAACGGGTTAGATGGTTCCGTATATAAACTTGTATGTAGACTATTTGGTTTCGATATTGAAAACAGAGCAACCATTGCAATGACTGGACCCTGGATGAGTTTAAAAAAAAGATAAATGAGCTTTAGACTATTTCAGTACTAACTCGCTCCTTATTACATTTATTTCATTGTAACGAGGCGCTGTACCAGTGTAGGCGACTTTTTCTCTTTGTTTTTTTTTTAATTCACTGTCTGTCTTCTCATTGTCTTGGTCACCAACATAACAATTAGCATATAATATATTTATAAATTTAAATCGATATCTAGTACTATATTTGAAGAACTTTGTTTTCATAGGCACTATTGTAAGTAGCCCTACTTTTATAATTATCTGTTAGTTTTTATGTTCCGTGTTTTTGTTATAAATTAACCTTTTAAATTATGTTCCAGAGTGCCTTGGTTTTTATATATGAATATATACCCATAAGTGACGACCTAGGACTATTTTATTTATCTCCGGTCCACCACCTCACACTAAACCCTATATTGCAAAATAGAAATATTTTCACTAAGCTAACTATTTTATGAACAAGTTTGGGTTTTTGTTTTTTTTTATCTTCCGTCAATGGATTGATTTGCTGAGATTCGTTAATTACTATATCTTCTGTGGGTTCTATTTTTACTTACGCATACAAGATGGAGAGCTGTACTCTCCAGCTGGTGGTTTTTTCAACTATACATCAATTAGCTTTAAGCTTTGTAGAGCTTCTTGGTGTTTTCTATAATTTAAATGCGGACCCCTAAATTATGAGAAACGAGCTGCCCGCCGCGAGCTCCTTTGTCAACATCAAACGCTATCGGTGTCATCTTAAAAGCACAGATCGGAACAATGAGTGAATCTTAAACGTTACTCTTATCAACGATATCGTGCATTCGATAAGGTGCGGTTTTCGTAATGCGTTTATTTTTATTATGTTGTTATTTTATGTTATTTTTAAAAAATAATTATAAAATTATAATTATACAATAATTGAATTATTGTACCCAATGTTTTTCTGAGATAGGGAGCAAACGAGCAGACTGTACACCTGATGGTAAGCAACTATCGACTCCTATTAACACAACGCAAGTGTTGCTTTACACCGGTTTTCTGTGAGACGGCGGTATCACTTCGATCGAGCCGGCTCATTCGTGCCGAAGCATGGCTCTCCCACGGTAAATGTCCTAATTATAGCTAAATCTATCAATTCTCTATCAACAAACTTGTATCTTATAATTGTATCCTGTTGGATTTCTGGTGATTCGGATGATCTCATCTCTCATCACCAAGCAGATAAATCACTAGAATACCTATGACTCTTGCCTTTGCAATCCGCTACAACATTACAGCGATCACAGTGAACATTATCAACATGTAACATAAAAAGGTCATACAAACAACATAAAATTCTAAGTTAGAATACTTCACTCACATTAATTTCATTGTCTGTATTTTCATGCAGTAACACGGCAATGCTAGAACTTCTGTTATTCAGTAGATATAATAAGATACACAGTACCCATGCTGATTAGTTAATACCAAGAGTATCTCTAGTAAAATAACATTGGATTGGAATATTAGTTTGACTAGATTATTGTTCCATGGAAGAAGTGAACTAACAAAGAAATATTGGCGCAGATTTACCCATCATAGTTTCTATTGGTTTTATGAAACTCATCCTTAACAAGATCAAATATTCGACCGCGTCATACAGACAGCCGACTGCTTTGTATCGTTTTCGTAAATATTTTGCGGCGATCACAACGCACAGTCCAAAAGAATCGTGAGATGGCCGCGATACGATGTACTTATATTTTAAAGTTCGGTTTCACTCAAAAGACAATCGGTAACATCTTTTTTGACATCCAGTATTGTGATCCGTTTTATTCCTTTGCGGACTTTTAATCCGATTTTTGATAAAATGGTTCTAAGATTTCATGTGTCAAGGGATCTTATAAAATTATGATATAATACACGGTGTCTATATTTGTTTCGTGGTTGTTTTATATTCTTTGAAGGTATACACAATTGATGTTGATTGGTTATGACTTCTACTTTCCCGAGTCATTGTCAACTACAGTGTTGCAGACTGGCATTCTGTTTCGTTATAATTGTAGGTATGTTAAGAATAAATGAGTTTTCACAATTTAAAGAGATATAAAGTAGATACAGCTTCTACTATATGTTTCGGTGGCCAGTGATAATACTCGTATCATCATGCTTGTCCCTTTTTACACGGAAGCTAAACTTAGGGCAGAAATTTTCACAAAAAAAAAAAACAATAAATGTTTTATTAGCACCTGCATATAAACAGGTAGATAGGGCAGATGGGATGAGTCCATATGCGAAGATAGAAGCATCAGAAAAATACAACGCATTACATATTTTTTATGCGATTTATTTTGACACTGTTAATAATTTTATTCTAGCCTTATAATTTCCTTCTTGTCTTTAATTTTCTATGTCATTATAATAAAACTGTAGAGGTTAAATGTCTGTACATAGAAAAAAAATCTTAAAACCAAGTCAGGGGGATGCAAAATTACATAAAACGCTTTTTTTTTTTCTCTGTCTGTTTTTCTGTTAGTACGGGCTCATCTCCGAAATGGCTGCACCGATTTCAATAAAATTAAGCATGGTGACACCTTATAGCCCTAGTCAACATCTTAGATGCTTTTTATTCCGGAAAATTAAACGGTTCCAGTTTTGTTAAAAAACCATAGTAACCGCGGACGTGGTCGCGGGCAACAGCTAGTATTTTAATATATTGCAGCTTTGATTTCAAAGCTAGAAGCACTTTACGCTCTTTGTATTAGGTCATTACCTATGAAATTGGTGTTTTGTATGGAGATTTTGGGGATGTCTGCATTTTACATACTAACATTTTATCAGTTTTCTTCACAACGACAAATCCAGAGATAATAATATTTGGCATGTATCATTAGACAAGCTTTAGCAATATGTGTGTGAACACGCTTGGTAAAAATTATTCATCGTTTTTATGTTAATGCAAATCAAATGATGTAATCGGGAGGCAGTAAAAAATAATTGTCTTTGTGTCTAATTTTAACACAATTAAACTTACAAAAAAATTATCAAATTAAATAATACGAGCTCAAATATATGGTCTATTTTTAGAAGAGCCAATTATTTTATAAGAATGTTCTGAAACTTAATAGTTACGGACAAATTGCTAAGACAGAATAAAAACACCAATTTCATAGGTATGGACCCAATATTTGAACTTTGATATTATTTATGTTATAATCGTGAATAAAAACTAGACACCATCTCTCCTTCTGTTGCATTTGCCGCATATAAGTTTACACGGTAAGGTGTTACTAAAGAGTTTCAATGTGCTATAGTAAGCATTGTAATATCTTGAACGGCAATCAAGCGACAAAGACTCTTAAAAATATACTCCAAAACCAATTTGTTTTTTCAGTTACAGACATTTTTAGTGAACGGTAAGCTTTAGGTGATAGAGCTGAAAGTTGTTTACCATCGAGTTTTACAACTGCATAATCGTGGATTCTTATAATAATGTTATTATTCGAGGCGGGGCCATGTGGGAGGGTGATCATAGCCTATTCTATGTGACTTTATGATTATTGTAGAGAAATTTGGTAAGCCAAGCCTCGGGACCAAGAGGTTTCGTGTACAGATTATTTAAATTTCTTGTATATCACAGGTGCTATTTCTAAATTCGGTTTTCTAATTACATGTCCGGTAGATGTAGATTAATTGTATGAAATAATCATCCATCAACAATTGATGTGCTCTGCCGGACATAAGTCACCCCTAATGATATCTACTCTCCTATAAAATTACACCACTATGTAAATTAAAATAGAAAATATAATTCACATCATTGCGACTTAGTGTTTGGTGTCAAATCAATAAATAAATTAAATTAAAAAAAAATACTTTGGAATTCTTAAAAAAATATCTATGTTTAATATAGTTAAGTAATATTTTTTTGAATTTACGTTCTTTTTCCTGATAACGCTATCTTATTATGTGGGTAAAAAAATTTTTTTTTGTTTCATTTTATTTTTTTTCATCCAAAACGATCCTTTAACATTTTGTGCATACAAAACACAAAGTGTACTCCTAGATTATATTTTTCAATAACTAAAAATCTAAAGAGAAAGTGGAAGAAAAATAATTCCTGTCTCGGAGAAAAGGCGTGACCTTAGTATGTATAAATAAAGTACACTTATCCTACTTCTGAGATTCACCGCCCGCTCTTCTTCAAGTGCATCCCTGAACAACAATGACTTGGTATGCTTCGAGTTATAAAAACAAAAGCATGTGGCACCTGTGTGCTTGGAGTTCAATCACAGGTGCTCATTGAATCAACACTCAGGGTAGTGTAGTGGAGATACGTTCAGTGAACTTCAGACCTTCAAATATTAGGTCCTTACCTATGAAATTGATGTTTTGTTTGGAGATTTTGGGGAATTCTGCATTTTCCATACTAAATTTTTTTCAGTTTTCTTTACAACGACAAATCCAAAGATAATAATATTTGGCATCTATCATAAGACATGCTTTAGTAATATGTGTAATATCACACTTCATAAAAATTATTTATCGTTTTTAGTGAATGCAAATAAAATGATGTATTCAAGAGGCACTTAAAAAGAGTTGTCTCCGTGTCCAACCTTAACACAATTAAACTTACAACAAATTATCAAAACAAATCAAAAGAGCTCAAAAATATAGTCTATTTATAGACGAGGTAAAATTTTTTTAGGAATACTCTGAATCTTAATAGTTACATATAAAATACTAAGAGAGAAAAAAAACACAAATTTCAAAGGTAAGGACCCAATATTATGTTATTTTACACAAGCACTGGTATCTAAGGGTCTGTTTTTGATCCGTGGTCAGATTGACCAGTAGGTCAAAATCGTGAAAACGTATAATGTCGTGATATGACAGCTTGTCCAATAGTCAAATTTTCAAATATAACTAAAGTAAAATAATCATAGACTATTTAACCATAACGCGATGCTGGCATTAGTAAATTAGTGGCTGCCGGCACAGCTGATGCATATTGCTTGGATTTATTGTCAAGCTGATGTCATTCATTTTAGGGCTTCCGTTGACGCTATTGGTCTTGATTTTAACTATTGAGGTAACTATTACTACGGATCAAAAAACTCAACCTTAGCTTGTCACATTTTTTGTCTGACTTTGTTATTAAATTCTTTATCTCGATCAAAGAAATTTAAAAAGTTTTTTCAATATGCCACCTATCGGTTATACGAGTATTCTACTGCTTGTATTCCTTTGACGGCCATAAAACGGCAAGAAACAGAACTAACATTACCAATTGCTAGTTTATAATCAGTACGATTCCAAAGCTCTTTATCAGTCAGGGTCATTAACAGCAGTGCAAACCAGGTCACCAAAGCAGTACAGATGATGTTGTATTGAAAATATAAACATTTTCACTTCAAAATTCGGAGGAGGTATTGAATCCCAATTGCCAGATACCTTATTAAATACATTACTGAACAGTACTGGCCGAGGTCGGAAGGCCGCCCGTCCTGGACCGCATTCCATGTGCCGGCGCAGACGATGCGACGCCGACACGGCACGCACACTCGCGCACTATCTACTGTACGTTAAAAGATTTGGTTTGAACCGGACACTCGATAAAGTTTTTTATACTAAAATCAATACTAAAACGTATTCATTTTAATATCAAAAGTTACTTAAAAGTTACTTCATGAGAGCTCTACAAAAGGAAGAGATGGGAGGAGCTCGGTGGCGTAGTGGTTAGTATGCTTTGGCTTTCAATTGAAAACAAAGCTACCTTCGCCATGGTCAGGCCGTGGATGGGAGCAAAACTTTGTGATCTCGAGCTCCTCCGTGCCGAAGCAAGGCAGGTTAAGCCGTTGGTCCCGGTCGCTATTGTGACTGTGCCTACCCACCAACCCGCACTGGGCCAGCGTATCATATTTTTATTATAATAAGATTTCGCTGTAGAAACAGCAACTTCTGAATCCTGTCGGGGTACACAACCCAAATCCCATTGCTACAGCCACAATTCATCACCTTAATCTGTATAGAATCTAAACAAGTAACATCATACAAACATGCTAGTAAGCACGTTTGACACAGGCATAAAAATAAGATGACTCACACAACCTCACGTTATTAAGCGCATATAGAACCCACTCGGGCGTCCAATAAATATGAATTTACACGCATAATTCCAAACTCGACGTGTTGCCATTAAACACGAAATATGCATTACCGTATCATACGCCATAACTAAAACCTTATACATCGTACATTTCGACTTGTGGAGGTATGATTTTGTTATTCCCATTACAAATGTGTGAGATCAATATTTGATCATTCATTTTTCAATTGCATTTTATCACAACAAAATACAGAGAGAAAATCAAGTAAAATGAAACAATTATACGATATCCTTGTCGAAAAAAATCTATTAAAACTTTAAAATACAGTAAAGAAATGCCTTGAAAAATATTGTTAAAAATAATTTTCTTTTATGTGTCGATGATGTATTGACATTGTTTCACCACCGCTTTTATTAGAGACAATAGTAAATGCACCACAACTTAAATGAGACAACAGACACAATTTATTGTCTAAACTATAAAAATACACAAAGCGATCCCAAAATGGTGCCCTGAACGACACCCGCATGCGAGCTTTCACCGCAAAACTACGCAGAAGCTTCCCTTTTGTACAACTTCAATGTGCTGTAAATTTATTTCCGTACAATACAATCGATTGTACCCCAAAACATTGAAAACAATGACACGAACCCCCGCGGACTACAATTCGTAATGACAAGGAAAGGTGTAGCAAATTTTACACATTTAAAATTAATCTATTTCACGACAATTCGTGGGACTCTCAACTTTATGACTTTAAAAATAAAAGACAAACCGGGTTTGTAAATCTATAGAAATGGGATGGCGATACAACAAATACCTCTAGCGGTTCAATAGGAAAATATAGTTTGTCTAGAGGAGATAGAGTTCAAAAGGAGTTGCAGTCATCACAACATGTTTGCGACACAACAATTCCAGTATTTATTTTTATTTTTTCACTTGTAAAGGATCATTACCGCGTATTGTTGGATAATTTCACGCATTTGGCGACACTGCGGGCGTTTTGGTATGAATTTAGCGGGAATCTTGGTAAGAAAGGTTTGTGTGGATAAATGTTGTATTGTTGCTGTTCTTTTTAGTCTCCAGTGGCCTTAAATGCTGTGAAACCTGAGGAAATGAATGTAAAATGGGATGGTCTCCGCAGGCTCCCGGGCAAGGTATTATTGTTAAACAGGCATGTCAGAAATGTACAGAAACTTGAGATTCGGTGGCTAAAACACAAAAAAAATTATATAGATCAAGTAACACGTAAAAATGACACGAACACCTTTATAAATAATGTTGCTCTTAGAAAGATTAGACGCAGTTATTGAGGCTTAAAAAGATATTCAAAATTGCAGTTAGATATTTTAAAAAGTTCTAAGTAATGTGAAATATCTTAACTACTGCCGAAAAGATATAACAAAATTCTACAGAAAATTTATATTTTTTTGTAAAATAAGGCTGTTAATTGGAATTATGTTTAAAATGAGATAATAGAAGCAATGACAACAATTCATCCCTTATAAACGTCCCTACGTACCAAACCGTGTGCAGGTGTAGTATTTGTCCCCTATAATAAATTTACAACAATTAGCTGTACAATAGATGCGTGCGCGCAAATTTCAAGGTGCGCTTCGTTTGTTCGGAACAACCAATTGTACATATTGTGCAACTGGACATATCCTGTATTTAGAAGTTTAAAAGAATTTGATATTTCAACATGGTATGAAGCAAAAAAATTACCCAAATCTCTTAATTTAACATTTGTAGCTATTTGATAATTATAAATATATATATTATATATATTTTTTTAAAAATTTCGCAGGAAATATAATTATATCATTTGACGGAGTAGTTATGTTATTTCCTTGATTACTAGGTCCGACGACAGAAATAAAACTTTAAGCCAAAGCCCATAATGTTATAAGGGTCCCACGAACACGATTTACCATACAGACTGCTCTTTTGCGAATGATACATTATTGTCATCAATACGAGCTTCTACAAAGTTGACTGACGCACTTCGGAACTAACAGATCCTTAAATTTCTTGGTCCTTGCTAACTCGGGAACTCGTGGAAATGGAAAAACAGCTATAATTTTTTTTAAAGATATTTTTACCTCTACGGTCAGGTTAGGACTTCTACTACTAGTCTAAAGGTTTTGAAACTTTTGCTCCTCTGTATCTGTTATTTGTTTCGTTTATCTGTATCTAATATTTTTGTTTGCTTTACAAGCACGCACTTAGAAACATACGTAAATATTTATACTGTGTATCCAATTGTCCATAGATTTTAAATCTAATAAAACTAACAGATGTTAGACTTCATAAAGTCGGCAGCGGCGCGGTGAGGATACGGATTAACGCTTCAAAAGGGTCCATTGCATACGAATAAAATAACCTTTATTCCCACAAGGAATAACAAGTAAAAATCCCGAAACTACAATGCGATTTAACAAGCAAGAATAAAATATCGACTCTGAACAGTATTAACGAAAGCCAACATAGTCGGAGCCGTGGTGAGCCCCGCTCGGTTCTTGTCGCTATTCTCGTTAAGGTAGACGAATTTCTCCTTAAAAGGCCAAGCTTAAATGGCTGACAACAACGCCTATTTTATTTACATCGGACTAAGGTAAGGTTTTTCGAATAATCGGGAACGATTCGATTGAAAATATGGGACGCCCGCCTCTTGGGGAAAGTGCAGGTCCGATAGGCACTCTTGTATTTATACAAACTTAGAACTTTAATATAGAAAATTTTACAAAATTTTGTAGTTTTTTCCTTTATTAATAATTTACGATACATTTAGTCCTGTCATAAATATTGACACCAAAACTAAATTGATAGATTTATTATTTTGTTCAAAGCAAGATTTATGTTGCGAGAATGTATTCGGTTTTGTGTCTTAGAATTTGTTTCTATTAAATAAACTTTAAAATATTATTCTTGTTTATTCATTTCTTCACAATATTTTCATGTCTCTCCAAGTTAAGAACGTTCAAATAACTGATTTTTTTACTTTTTAAGGAGACTACTTACTAAGGTCCCTATTAATACAATTGTTGCTTAATTGGTTTGTGGGAAAGTCGAGTCTACGCTATAAAATATAATGTAAAAAATTTTTACGTTTTCTTCCTCTGCACAGTTTACCAATATCTGCATTAAAATACTCACAAAACCACTCTGACCTTTTCTTGAATCAACTCTTACGTTTGGGATTTGAGACTTTCCCGTTATCATGTGTGTATTCGGTACCTACGTGCCTATAAAAATGGAAGTAGTAACTGTGGGAGTATATATTTATTTAGGCATCATATATACTTATCTTATACTATATTTATCATATTATGAGAACTATATCATATTAATTTCTTCTTTTTCTATAAGGAAAATATTAAAATATAATTTAAATTTCATTGCAGATTGCCAGGCCCTTAGAGGGTGTACTTACGACGAAGGGGTTCCACATGTTTAATGAATTTTTTACTAATTTCATATCAAAGTCGTGAAACATTAATCATATGTATGTGAATTTCGTCTCTGCTTACATAAACAATAATTTGTGAAGATTAATTTGGTTCATTAAAAGCTTAAAATCGAAATCTAATGCTCTGACCTTAACGGAAAAGAAACTTTTCTAGTGGATTTTTGATAGAATCAACACGCGGCCCGCGTCGAGTGGTGTCGCGATTTCTATAATGTTTTCCCCTCTTATAGGAGACCTCTTTTGAATAAGAAGTAAAATTTAGTTTACCAAGGTCCCCGAACTCTATACGCAGCGGGAAAGTTATAGTTTGTTGTTCTGAAGGGTTACAGCGATATATATTCTATTGTAACTTACGAAGTAACATGTGAAACTTACATTACTCGACTGCGGAAAAGGAAATAACTTTGAGACATTGATCAAAATGTATTCTGATCGAATATAAGATACAAATTATTATATTTGTTCTTTTTATAGTCTGAATTGTTCGTCCAAACGTTAATCCTATTTTTTTTTAAATGTTCATCAAATAAAAGGGAAATGAAAAATTCCCAAGTGTAAGCGTGTGTAATTGCTAATTGAACCACTATCTTCTAAAACAATTGCTTAGAAATGTCTAATTCAAATTCAATTAGATCTCAAATTTTTTTAGTTACAAAATCATCTTAAAGCAAATTGTAATTATTTTTGTAATTAACAATCTACAGAGGGCCAAGTTTTATAAATTGTAACGTTAACAATAGTTGTTAGTGAAAATTTACGACCGTGTCATTGTTTAAACACAACATTTAGATGTCAGTTAAAACGTATTCCCATTGCACTAAATCACTATTTTAAACTAAACTGGTTTTAGAACTTTAATTATTGCGATACCGTTGTATCAACCTTAGCAGGACATAAACTTCGTAATAACAAAGGGCACTTGACTTCAAATCTTCACATACCACACGCGGTGTCCTTTTTAAACAGTAACCGAAATGTAGGAACTCTAACCCCTTCACAGTTCTTCCAAAACACAGGTCCATAACACTGGTCTTCAACAGCTGTACCTTTTTATAAAGTGAATTATAACACACCGATATTGTTATCACGTAGGCTGAGACGTCGTTACAAACAATAAAAGTAATTTTTACGACTGGCAACCCTTTGCGTTAATAAATTAAAAAGTTGGCTGGGGCTAGGGCTGTGAAACAATGCCACTTCACCCTGTTACCCGGAGATCTAAGTTTTGTCGCCCTTGGCTAATAGAAAAGAAATTTAAGGTTGATACTAATAATATTTTTAACAAAACTGGATGAAACATGCAAATACTTGACAGAATTTAGCGTTATTTATATTAAATTTTAAATAACAATTAATTTAAATATTACTTTTCTTTAAATCATTAATATCTAATCTTATTAATCCAAACGCGACTATTTGGGCTATTTTAATGACTTTATATTATTATAGCATGATTAAATGAAATGATGACTACCTTAATAACGATAATAAAAGAGAAATAAATAACAAAAAATGTATTGTTTATTAATAAGTATGTTATTTTATAAAGAATATAAATACTTTTAATTTTTAATCAACAAAGTGCTAGCACAAATCTAAACTTTCATTTATTATTAAAGATATGTCAACCCTATCTATTGGGGTTGACTCCGATTGGGTGCTTACACACTACAGTTTTGTCGAGTAACCCAAATTAATTTTTGAGAACAAAATCCATTAGCGAATGAAGCTTTTTCCACTCATTGTTTAGGGTTGTCCCATAATTTACACGCGAAACCCGATTGAAGTCGTTTTTAAGCGGCGGGGCGGCGAATGCGTCTGCTGTACCGAGAGTACAATGCTATTGTTTATACTCACACTGACTTTTATGTTAAGGTAATAAAGCTGATTTTGCTTCGACTATTTCAAATTGGGGTGGTGCGTTATGTTGTTGTAGAGGTGTTTTCTTGTCAACTCTATGATTTATCTTCTCCAATTGTCTATAGTTCAATGCGTCTAAAGAGAATATTTCTATTTGTAGTCGCACTCGTTTAGTTTTTATGTGCGGGATTCACTTTTAATTTGGCATTGTTGTGTTGGTGGCATTTATGGCCTGGGATTTATGGGAGCAAAAGGGGGTATTCGGTTTTTTCTCTGCAATTTTAATAGAAACCTTGATGTTTGTTATCTTAAATTAAAATTAGACCTAGTTAACAATAAACTTTTAATAAATATTGTTTTACAATAACGCGCAAGTAAGTACTATCTAAATATTTGCTATCTATTTACTAATCGCATAATAATAAGCACTGATCGTTTTGTCCTCAGCCTTTATACGTCGTTCTGCTAGGCACAGGCCTTCCTCATGAAGTAACACAACACATGAGAAGTATGAACTGATTGCTCATATTTTATTCAGCGTAATTTAAATATAAGGACTAGTAAGGTGATTAATGTGCTGACTTCTCCGAGCAAGGGGAAGCAGGACAAGGTATAAATGTCGACTATTTGGCTATGTGTGCCAAATCAATCTTTTAGAGTTCTCTGATTTGAAAACTACAATGTCAGATTCAAAGAATTGCGGGCACTACTGTGATTGGGTTCTGTGATAAAAAAGCAAAAACATGCAAGTTATAACTTCAATATTCTTCAACTTATAGGTTTCTTCATCACACTCTTGCTATTACAAATCAAAGAAAAATAACCTCAAAGAACCGCATACATTTACAAGTTATTAAAAAAATAGAAACTCGTACAAAACGGTCCGCGGCGCGGGTGATTCGCAAACAATCAAACCTATTGTTTCCGAGAACATCAGCTGTGTACATTCGGACACAAAAACGTAATACCCCATTCTGTATTCATGTTGGATAATCCACACAATAAAACGTGTGTGCGTGCCGATCAAAATAACTATAAAAATACAATAAGCAGCTTATACGTGTACCCTATGCGTTGAGAGCGCGACTGTTCGGAGCGTGTGACAGAGATGACGGTATAGATCCATGTTCATTTTTAATCAATGGCTTGGTTAGAGATTATAAAGGATGTTTGCGCCAATTAAATTTAACCAAATTTAAGTCTCTTTTTACTGTAATAAATAATATTAATAAATAAAGGCTTATATCGTATAACTTTAGCATAATGTGTAATGTAGAACTGTATTGAAAATAATATATAAAAATAAATAATAGAACCTAATAGAAAACGTAGTAAAAAATTAAAACTCATGAAAATTTTATTACAAGCACGACCTGAACGAAATTGACACATGGAATCTTAAGGTTTATACGCACCGCTACTCTCTGCTAGTTGGTAAAATATACTTACAGTATGAATTCCCAGTACGGAAAAGAAGAGGATAGGAAGAGCTTAAAAATTTATAACTTGAACTACTGTACGTTTATTTATATATTACAAGCTTTTATATTATCTACATTTAATTGCAATTGAATGTGGATGCTCACCACAATAAAAACTTCCGGATCTTCCGGTGACGTCACTTAGGGCCACCGCAGCTGCCCTCTATCGCGACAACGATCATAAGCCGATCGCACACTTAGCGAAAATACTTATTTATCTAAAATACGATCGGAATCTTCCCTAATCTGCCTATTGTGTTTTTGTGTGTTTGTTTTGTGTACTTTACGGCAGGGTTTTTTGTGCAATTAGCGTTCGGAGATTACAGTGTGAATCCTGATTGGAGATGCCATCCAATTCCAGAATCTACAAATGATTCTGTTTATGAAAGAATCCCTTTTGCTTTACTGGACAGGGGACCGGGACAAGGGACTCTGAATCGGAATAGAAATATAAAAGGCATTGATGCTTTTCATGACCTAAATTTGTTGGTACTAATTCTTATTGTAAATGAATTCATGCTTGTTATAAGTTAGAATATAAACAGTATCTTCTATATATTTTTGATAATGTTTCGTCTCCATATATTGATATAAGAAGAAAGTACTACACAGTATTTAATAGAACACGTATTTTTGGATATCATTATTTCGTTATAATCAGACATACACATTTTGTTGATATTTTCATTATTGTTTATATAATCACGACAATTATTCCTTAAGGGTTAGTCAGAGACTTGGCAAAAGTACCGCAAAAGCAGTCTACAGCCATAGTCCGCGCTTCACCAAGCAGTGACTGCCACTCAGCGTGACAGGTGGTGAGCCCGTCGCCGCTTTAAGCTATCGGATGTTATGCAGTTCTAAGTCCATTTGTCGCCTTTTATGACACCAAGGGTAGAGATGGGTTGGAAGTATTCTTTTAATGAGCCACTACCACACGGCTCTCAACAAGATGGCATTAAAATCTAAACAGTTAAAAATCAAATTATTTGTATAAATAGGAATTTACTTGCTACCTACTACTTTACTACCTACACCTAAACTGCACATAGACCTAAGTCTATTTGCCATTTGATTTTATTAATTTTGAAATTATATTTATAATTCCTTTCAAAAATCCAATAAATTAAACGTCACCAATACATCTTACTGTTTCCCACAAATTTCCCTATCAAACATCGAATCGATACCCAATGCCCGACGATTGCTTATAACGAACGTCTTTGTCAAACTTGGACCCCATTCTTGCTTCTGCCGCTGACAGTTCCCCTAATTGATTGTTTTTTATCCCCCCACCGCCCCCTAAAGGCGGTGAATTCAACAATCTCGAAGTCTAAAAGTTGTAAGTGGTTAACAACTATTTAAATTGGGAATAAGAAGTATGCTAATCCAAGGATCATAGTGAGTTTGCGCGTGATGGTTCTACAATATTGTCAATTATACATCTTATCGCCCTTCAGAATCTCTTACTGCAACTTCAAAAAATACAAGTCGTTTTTAAGTTACACATCATCACGTCATCATCACGACTATTATCCCCTAAGGGTTAGTCAGAGACTAGGCAAATACACCGCAAAAGCAGTCCACTGCCACAGCCCGCGCTTCACCAAGCAATTACTGAATCATTATAGTCATAGGTAAATGTTATTCTGCATGTCAATTTGCGCTAATGCAGTCAATGGATCTTTTTCGTTCGTAAAGTGGCCTTTTCATTGCTTATTGGTCCTTTTTCGTTTTATTAAAACTTTAAGTTTGTTTAAACTGTAGATAGGTCCATTCGCTATCTAGACCCCTAATGCGAGGGCTTTAAAAAGATTTAGAGGCTGTTTATGAAGAACTTCGTGTTTAAATATTATCAAATTATGAAATATATTTAGCAAGCTAACTTCCTTTGTTTTGTCTTAAATTTTACTTCAAATTCTCATAAATAATATTGTAAATTTAGAGACTTATTCTGCATACGTTAAGCTCAATCACATACAAAGCAACATTTATCAAACCAAATATTAACTTACCTGTAAAGGCACAATGCTCAAAAACAATGAGATGTTAACTGTAGGATTTACCAACGGCAATATTTATGATTCAGATCCTTTTTCACAATATACTGAACATTTATCCAGTGGGCTTCGTCGAATTGTTTCTGCGACTTTACAACGGTTAACATTTAAATGACCGTGTAATTTTCCTATGCCGACTATATTTGTCACTTATTCAAACTAGGTAATACCCGTCACCCATATTATCACCGTTCTATTCTATACAAGCACTATTAGTGTATTCTCAAAACTTAATGCACCATAAACCACGAAAATGTTTCTTGAACGCTAACATACAAGAATCAAATTCGCCTACGTCCGTCATAATTACATAACCTTGCACCGTAATGCTTTCGGGAACAGAACAGTGATTTTGAAAACGATGCAAAAAATGTCCACAAACATGATTGTTGAAAACAATGTGCCGATGACCGCCAGCGCGGGCGCAGGCGTGACCGTAAGAGATGGACTTTCAAAAGAGAATTTGCTAAGGGCTCTAAAACAACAGTTAAAGACATAATAGCAAAAACAGAAACTAAAGAATGTCTCTTTTCTTTTATAATGCTTCGGCATTGTAACGACGTCATAAAAATTAACTTTACCTCTAAAACATTAGCGAAAGCTTCGATCTTAAAAGTTTTAGCTGTAAAGGCGTACGCTATGACCAATGCCTGCAGCATAACATCATGAATTCTAACTTGTAATTTCACCTTTGTGCGATCAGTTTAAGGTATAATTTATCTTGATTTGAAATTGTGACATGTGTACTGCAGAGTCAAACATAATGTCTTTGTCTAAACAATTACAGCGTGTATTGTAACAGCTATTCATTTGTGTTCCTTGTTTCTATTGATGCTCGTTTTTGTTGCATGGGTGTCCGAACCACATCATAAATCAGACGTTACTGGTGAATGTTACTTTGTTTACGCTCGTTTGCTTATATAACATTCGAATTTAATCTTTAAAAGTAAGCACTGAGGTATGTTTCTTATTTTTCTCGGAGCGTAACTTTAAAATGGTCAAGCGCACCGTTGGCGCGCGCAGCCAAATGATGCTCTTTGCATTGACGTTTCTATTCAAAGTATACTTGGAGTTGATGTTTTTATAAACGATAAATTTTCAATTGTCAGTTCCCATTGTGAATTGGCGCGTTTACTCATTCTCGAGGTACTTAAAAACTTCTGAAATCATACTTTATTAGTTCATAGCACATTGGCTGTGTTCACTTATTGATGTCAAAGATGTTTGGCATTTAAAGCTGTCACGGATGATTGGCGAGGCTTATTTTTAAATTAAGACATACCTTTTGATGTGTGAAGCCGCAAAGTAAATTGGCTATTCAAGGTCCAGTGATGAGCCTGGCCGGAGCTACAGAAACAGTAGGTAATCAGCGGAGGTGCCGTATAATGATGCTAGCATTCATGCGCCATCTTTAAATCTTGTTGAATTATACGCTTTATTGTTATAATCACAATGGCTGACAAGCAAAAGATTGCCAAATCGGAAAGCTTTTTAAAATGCATACGTCATTTTGATGTAATAATCATATTAACTATTTATTGCAACTTTATCTTTATATGTATATAATTTTGACATGATTTGCTTCGGTAATGTTAAATTGCACCACAAGAAATACTTTTTGAAATAAGATGCAGACATTTCAGTAATGAAGAAGAAAATTTGGGTTGAATGAAAAAAAAATGTATATTTTGTAAGCGCAGGTTTTTATCATACCGTGCTTCCACAAACGTACAATATTTTCATGTTAACAACAGTGTTATGAAGGTTGAAAACGGGTCTAGTTCACAATATCGACAGTCACTACATCGAACGGTCGCTGTATCAAAAACGTTCCATCGATGGGTTAATGTATCGACAGTACTCCAAATCGACGGTACGCTACATCGACAGTACACCAAATTTACGGTACGCTACATCGGCAGTACACCAAATCGATAGTACGCTGCATCGACAGTATACCATATCGATAATCGTCGTATCGACAGTTTACTATCGATAAAAGGAATTATCGATATGGTTTACTGTCGATGCAGCGTACTATCAATTTGGTGTACTGTCGATGTAGCGTACCATCGATTTGGGGTACTGTCGATATATTAACCAGTCGATGGAATTCGATACAACGACCGTCGATATAGTGACTGTCGATATTATGAACTAGACCCGTTGAAAACCCGATGATTAGGTACATTCATTTTTATTAAAAAAAAATATATATTATTTTGCCTGGGATGGAATGCTCGACAAGCATCCTCTTTATGTCTTTCATCAGAACATAATAATGAAATATCTTTTAGGTGTATAACAATAAATACCATAATGGTTCACAAATCAATATTATGTTAACTCAACGTATCAATTATAATATAAGCCAACAAACTGTGATTGACCTTACAATTTCCAATGCCCTCTATACCCAGGCAATAACCAGGCTTAATTAATCTAGAACAGTACCAAATTTGAGACAATTAATGTTTCCAATACATTACTGGCATGAGAAGCAATCGAACCAAGCGAAGCTGTACAAAGCGTATCACAAAGTCTAAACAATGGGTAATTGTATGAACAATGGTAACAAGTGTCAACAAAGAAATTTCTTAAGGCAAAGGTTACGTATCAACTGTCCACACGATGCGTTGCGTAGTTAAAGATCCAAGGGAAGTTTTTGATGAATGAAACCTTACAAAATATGTAAAATTTTCTCTCGTTACTTAATATAAACAACAACTGTTACTGAGTTCACGTAATTTTTTGGAAAGTTTTCCAAGTTTCGCAATTTGTTTTTGTTACAAAGAAAATTCTTCGCGAATTAGTTTCTAAAACTCGGCACTTTTAAGGTCTTCTTTTTATGTTATTAAAGAAATTAAGGTAGGAATGTTTTATTTTTTATTTAAACAGTAGTACAGATTTTATATATGTCATGGTCTTATCGTAGAATTGACGCAGAAAAATTTAAAATTTTTAAAAATTCCATAAATTTGTATGGTGGTAAGGTTGAGAGTATTTATAATATTTATTGGAATCTTACGCTAGCTACGCTTAAGGGATATTATTATGATGTTTTTAATGATAGCAATATGGTTTGTATATTTCTAGAAGTAGGTAAGTTGACTAGATTTTCATTCATATCTGTTTTGAAAGACATTTATTTTTACTTTATTTGTACTAATGCAAGCTTTTCAACGTTAGCGTTTGGAATTCAGTAAATACAATAAGACATAAGACTTTATTTATTTTAATTAAAGGTTCCGCATTTTCGGGTGCTTCGAAACCCTCTTAGAGAATTTCCTCCTCAACGCCTTAACGCTAATCGCCTCAACCTTGTAAAGACGCTCGTTTGCATTTTCAAACCCTCTTTGTTTGAAGTCGACGGTGCAATGTCACTCAGTCCAAACTCTCAAAAGATCCCCACACACGTAGCCAAAACGCCCCATATTGCGCTAGTAACAGAGTTCAAAACATTTCACCATTGATCTGAAGATAAGCCAACAAATTCAAAAGAACTGTGTTTAATTGGAAGTCGCTTGGTGAGATGTCTGTCTTAACTTAACCGAATAATGCGCAGCTTTACCAATTAGTTCATGGTTAGGTTGTACATTTTTAACGAGATTTTGTTTCTGTTGAAACGCTTCTGTTCTGAAAGCTCTTTGGTATCTTTTAGAGTGGTCAAATTTTTTGAACAGCAATTATTCAAATTGAAGACATGAGTTAAACAACACTTTGTCTCTTTTTGGCGCTGTTCAAAATAAAACAGCGAAAAGCGACAACTGATTTAGTATTTTGAAAACACAGTAAAACTGTAACTTAATTGAAATGTGCGGTTTAAATACCTTAATACACGCAAAAGTATCAAAATCCGTTAAGTAACGAAATTGCGGTTCGGCGATCAAAACGATTCATTGCTAATTAATAGTACAATAAATTGGCACTAACCAAAAGTCGGGTTAACTGAGTAAAAAATTAAACGACTGAAAAGCTTAATTAACGCAGCGGTCTCGGTTTAATATCAATAAATATTTAGTTTAAGACACCCTCTAGCGGAACATGGATCAAGAAATTTTTTTATGCAAAGTTAGTGTGCTCAGTTTTTAATTTACCAACATGTGGAATTTAATAACACACCTTTTCCCGGAATACTAACTACAAATACTAAAACTATTCTCAAGCAGGATTTGTTTTTCATATTATTAATGTTTCAAGTATTCTGTTTCATTGATTTTTAATAGTCAAAAAATGACTATACAGCAAGCAAGCAGATGACCAGTCCAGTCCTGCTGGCCTGGTCATCGTAAACATTTACTTTACTGTCTTAATAGAAAAAATCTAAAAATATAAATTTTTAAGAATTGTACGTAATACTAGTATATATTGTATATGCTTGCAAGCCCTACAGGGATCTAGTAGTACATATCTAATCACTGAGTATCAAGCACTCTTTACTATGACTATATCACGTGTTATAATGTGAGACAAGAACCCAGAGAGTCACAAAAACAAAAAACCTAACCAAAAATAACTTAGCACTTAAAATCGTCAACATTATACATAGTCACATTTGTTTTAAAGTAATTTTTTATAATAAAAAAAACTATAAAATTCACTACCGCGAGCGCTTGTAGCAAGAACAAACAAATAGCGTTTTGACTGTGGTTGTAATCGCCTACAAGCGAGCGGATTCCGAGAATAAAACTTTTTACGAGAAGAACCTGGCAAGAAACTCTTCACAGTACTGTGTGTTAACGTAAGAATGAACAAACTTTCGTCTCCAATGTCCATTTCAAATAAACAAATGTATATTATATGTGTATCCTACAAAAGTATATTCAACATTACCAACATGTGTGTAAATATTACAATTTTTATAAAAAAAAAGTGTCACATCCAAACTAGCGCGAGCAACGTCCGCGCCATAATTGCACAAGGCGTGAGAGCAAGCGGCGGTGGAAACGTTAACTAATTGCCATTGAAAAAAGGCGAAAGCCCGACTGAAAACATTTCCCGGCCACCTTTGAAGTTTTTTTCTCTAAGCCCGGCCTTTTACCTACGAAGTTGATAAGCCACACTACGCAAAAGCCGTAATAAGGTACTTACTTTCAGGGCAGGTGTGGTGCTGTAAGGATGAGAGCAGCTTTGTGTACGCTGTGGTTTTCTTTCGGGGCGTCAAGGATATGCTCACGAGGGTACATTCTGTAGGCGACTAATTAGAAACTGGTATACAATGCAAATTATTTTAATTTTATTCAATTCTTAAAGAGCCCTTTTAAGAAGCGGTCGGATTTTTTGTCGTTACAGTGAGGTTTCTATTTCGATTGAAACTATCTAGAGATTTTGCTTGTCACTAGAAGAATTATGAAAGCCAATAATATTTTCTAGACAGTCAATTATATTAGTCTTTATACAAAATCAACTTTCCGATCTTACTAGTTTAGAAGCAATAAACCAGCGAGTTACATGATTGTTCGTAAAGCAAGAGTAATTGACCACCCATCGCATCAATTGTTAACATGGCAACATCAAAATACTACGTGAGAACTATCAATAGCGTTGCCAGTTTCCATTATTCGTATAGTTGTTCTGTCGAACACTTGTTACACAACGGCCCCAGTACGCTCCCTTGCGGAGGTCATACAACCACACCATTGTGTCGGAAGCCTTAGCACGTAACATTTAATTACATAATCTTGACCGCTAACAATGACTTGAGTCGACTAAGAGTATCTGGAGAAAGTAATGTTACTGTGAACATTTCATGTTTTATGCAAACGTCGGTCACGATTACGGATCTGTCGTTGAATTTACATTCAATAATCCACTTTTCTCCAGCCCAGATCCCAATTTTATTAGGGGTCGGCTCAACAAGTCTTCCTATTCCACTCTCTCTTATCACTCGCCATATCCCACTCACTCCCGTCCTCATCATATCATCACTTGCATCCATCCATCTTTTCTTTGCTCTTCCTCTCCCAACAAGCCCATCCACTTTCATGTCACCAGAAAATTTATTTTCCTGGTAACATGATCATTTTCTTTCTTCATTAGATGTCCATGGCCGCTTTGTACATGGAGCAACTGGAGTTTCGAGCTCCGGTGATCGTCAGCAGTTTTCAGTTGCTGCAATCAATGACTAAGATTCTAATTGCCGCAACTACCACCTGTAAATATTATACCAGTTTCCTCAACAGCCTCAACCGTCAATCGCAACGCGTCGGGTGATTTCACACCCTCCCTTTCACCTCCCTGTGGTCGGCAATGCCAGTTGCTTACATTAGATTGCCACAAAGTTGCTCGCAGATTGCCAAAACTTTTCAGGCAACTTTTAAAAAGTTGATATATGGCTCTACTTAAGTTGCTTCATGGGCAAAGTGTCTAATACTATCTTAAAATTATAGATAGCTCAAAAGGCATTTTTTCTTAGCATGGCTTATACTCGTAATTGTTATAATTGTAGATCTAATAACAAAATGAATGTTTTAATTATAGCTAATACTAAGCTATAAGTAAAACATTTGTTATATTTGTTAGATGTTGCATTCTGCCGGGCTTACATTCAGGATGTTGCTGTTGATAAATAAGCTTGTTTTATTTAATATGATATAACAATGTAATGCTATTTCATCATATCAATACAATGCATTTCAAAAAATATATTGTCATTTCACATCCAAAATATTTCTCACCGGTAGCCATAGTAAAATCCTTTTTACAGCAAAAAAAATTACACATCCGTAATTGTGGTTTCACATTCTCCTGTTGAGTATCTGAAGATCAAAATACGGGTATCTCTAATTTATTTCTGGTTAAAATTCTACACCGCATTGTAATATGGCAGCTCCGATTCAATGCAATGAGACACCTTCATTCAAAACAGAATATATTCATATCAACAAGACCGCGCATGCTCCTGTTACGGGTTTGGAGACGACAAAAACTTCCAAACAATAGTTTTAACACCTCGCCATTGAAACGGATGCTCGCCGGCACACCTCCGCATTGTCCTTACCAGTTTGCTCTCAAGAAACACCTATTCCACCCACGGAACCACGATCGGTCGGCTACCTACCGCTTATACACCAGCCACCACTATATCGCATTGTTTCCAACGACAACTAACTTCTGTTTCATTGTAAAAGGTCCATTCTAACTCAGACATTGTATCCAATAATTAGTTTTTTAGTCACTGTTCTTCCGTATATCAAAATTAAGATATCCACAAAAAAATTGCCAAAAAAACCGACACATATCGGCGTAATAACTGATCGCCAGGACCATTTAAAAAGTTAAAACAAAAAAAAGATAAAACGGGCATGAGTTGCGTTTCTGGGCCGCTTTCTGCGCACCGGCGGCGACGTGTTCGAAGGCATTGTTTTCAAATCGGTAACAGTGCCAGCTCCGCCACCGTTGCCGGCCGCATTAATTACTAGTAATTGAATTTCGAATTGGAACGATGACATTTGAATTTTGGCGGGATCCGTTCACTCGGTAGTGATGTGCCGCAAAGACGCCGATTGCCAGAATCGGGACCGCCCGTGGTTATGCATAATGGTGTTTTAGAATCGACCGACAGCATCGAATAGTGAAATGTGTGTAATGAGAATTATCTGGATCGCTTCTGTTGTATCGGCAGGCTTGAGACTGATAGGCGCTTCTATTATTCGGTGAATAGCGTTCTTTAGTGCGCCCCTCTATTCTGAAAGATTATTTTGTATTGTGTTCGCTTTTATGATGAGGAAAATAGTAATCAGTTACTCTATTAAGTGCGTTACTTGCAGAAAATACTGAATAGGGAGCTTGATGTTGTTTTGAAACGTGGAATCAAAAGGTTTTCTTTATTATAAATATGTTTTCATGGGCACTATGTTATTTGATTATACACTGATACACCGCTTGACAAAAAATCTTTAATTTCACCTTCCAGTGCCAACACTTCAAACTCAAATCAAATAAAAAATACTTAGCAAGCATTACAATACAATTAAAGTCGTCTCCTTAAGCCACTTAAATTAAAATTTTCGCTCAGTGGCTCAGGTATATTAGCGTTAATTAGCGGAAAACTGGGTACTGTGTTCATTCAGGTTGTTAACAACGCCCGTAGATGGTTGTTATAAACCTTATTGTAAGGGGGTAGGGCTTAGATTGGTTGTATGGAGGGGTTGCCGCGGATTATGCCGCGCGAGTGCGCCGGTAGCGGCCACGTGAGGCGCCCCGCCGCGCGATGATTGCCGACGAGTGTCGCTTCACGCCGCATTGGACATCACTAGCGATGAAGACGGATTTGCAAGATTAATTAGAGGGCAACACCAAACTTTACAACAAATCATAAGTTGTCGACAACACTCATCTTTTAAAATTATTTAAATGTGTTGCCAACACTATTATAACTAAATTGAGTAATTAATCTTACATTCTTGAGTTATTTATAAGTTCGTAATGAACTGACATTTCTTATTAAATATTGTGAATTCGTAGAATCGTTGACATTTTAAAAAAGTTTCTAACTAAAAATTAATCAAAGTATCTTCGCCGAAAAGGGGTCATTGTTTTTTAACATCGATGTTTTTAATCGAATCGAATCGATCGAGTAGATTTGCTTACAAGGTATAACCCGAAACAAAACTAATTATAGCAAGCGCCCCTCACACCTTTGGCCACCAAATTAACACCCCCAATACACTCCGTGATGACTCAGGGAATCTATTACGATGTTACTTGTACTGCACACCCTCTATTGTAAATAATAATTTGATTTTTATTGGAAGACTCACATGATCCTACTATGTTTGAGGTGAAGCCTAAAGAATGGGCATGCCCAAAAAACTGCATACATACATACATATAATCACGACTATTATCCCCTAAGGGTTAGTCAGAGACTGGGCAAAAGCACCGCAAAAGCACTGCCATAGTCCGCGATTCACCAAGCAGTGACTGCACTCAGCGTGTCGCCGCTATAAGCTATTGGATGTTGTGCATGGATTATGTTGTTCTAAGTCCATTAGTCGCCTTTTACGACACCCAAGGGAAGACATGGGTTGGTAGTATTCTTTTAATGAGCCGCTACCACACGACTCTGCCGCTACCACACGACTCTAAAAAACTGGACAGTTTATAATTGCGTTCTGACATCGCGACTATTACAAAGATCGCGTATCTCTTTTTTCACCATCTCCTTTCCATCATAGTGCCTCATCGTAGGAGCATCGGTGGCAACGATTTAGCCTTGAAGTAAGTACGTCTTCAAAACAATACGCCTGCTTCAAAACTTGCGCCACCCACTCAAAAATTGAAAAAAAAAATGTTTCTAATAGAAATATAGACATAAAAAACGGTCAGTGTTAACACGATCAAACTAATAAGTTTATAATCTCCGTGAAATTATACATTTGGTTGGCACCTCCTAATTATGGTGGAGTAATATGTCAGAACAATATATTGAGTGATGCTGTGTCATGCTTGATAAAAAAACCTTTTTGAAAAATGTTTTGAGCAGTTTAAGCTCGTAACGAAATTTTATGAAATTTGATGATTGCCGTGTAGTACATATACCTAGCTACAGTCGTAATGCTGGTTGTCTTTATTAAAAATAGCTATTTTTCTAGCGCTCGCTTGTCTAATGGCGCGTCGAGATTATATAACATTTCAGCATTTAACAAAACTTGATATTAAGGGAAGTAATTAATTGGGCTGCCATTTAATTATTTGGTCAGCAACAAAAAGGTCAGCCGAAAAATCATTTGAGCAGCAAACAATATATTTTGTCTGCAATATAATTATTAGGGCGGAACGATAATTATTTAGGCAGCAAAATATTGTTATCGGAAATGTATAAAATATAGGAAAAGGATCAATGAAGGATCAAGGATCAATTCCTAGGAAATGTATTCTGATAGATGTTAGGTTAAGGTTATTTTTATGACCCTTTAAACAATACTTGTGTCATCAAAACATAATATTAAACAATTCCGCAGTCCATAAGTTGCTTCTCAATTAGTTATTTTGCTGACCAAAATTAGAATATTCTGCTAACCGTTTAAATAACACACATTTTAAAAATTAAAGGTGTATGTGTGTGTTTATAAAAAATATAAATAAAAAACCTTCTTTAAAAACAAGCTTTTATTTAAATGCGCTAAAAAGAAAAAAAATAACTTTTTCACTATAACTTTTACTGTTAACTTATAAACGTCATTTTAAATTCAACACATTTGACACCATTTATATGTTATAAAAGCTTGTCGCGAGATTTAAGTACTCGTATTTACTTGCTGCCTATTAAAATTTTAACATTGAGAAAGTAAATACGAGTACTTAAATTTAAAACGTAAAGTGCCTTAAAATTGAGTTGTAAGATTCCACCAGTACACACAAACATACATTGCAAGTTAAATAAAAGCTTGTAAAAACGTAATGAGTGTGCGGTGTCGGGCTATCAGTACGATAGGCATGTCTTCTTCATTTTTTTTTTTTTTTTCACACCTATCAACTAGCCCCATTTTAAGCAACTAATGCTGCTTGTGTTATGGACACTAGATGACGGATAAATATATTTAATAGATGAATACATATAAATAACCTGAATATATAGAAATATATATAAACATCCAAGACTGGAGAACAAATGCCTGAAAATTCATCACCCAAACATTTGCCCCCACTGGGGATCGAACCCAGAACCTCTCGAGATGGCGACGCCTTGAGACCGGCATACAGACCACTCGACCACGGAGGTCGTCAAATCATTCACTCTGCCCCTCACCCGACAGCTCAACATTCACTTTTCTTCTCAGTTTAAGATACATAATTATGTTGTGTTGTGTTCTGTGCACTATCTACGCGAAGCCTTAATAGCAAAACTTTGGTGTACATCACCAGTGTAACATCGCGACAAAGGATTCTATCTGTAATGAATAGCGCAATGGACAGGTGAATGGGCCGGCCTGGTCCGATATGGACGCGCTCCTCGTGCTGTCTCCGAAAACATTGAGGGATTGGTTGAAAGACGTCCACCGAAACGAGATTATGCTGTAAGAAACAATCGAAATAATTTTGTCAGTGCCAACTAAAAATAATTTTGTCAGTGCCAACTAAAAATACCACAAGTGCTGCTATTAACTCTATGCTTAATTTTGTGTATTAGGTCCTTACCTATGAAATTGGTGTTTTGTATGGAGATTTTGGGGAATTCTGCATTTTCCATACTAACATTTTATCAGTTTTCTTCACAACGTCAAATCCAGAGATAATAATATTTGGCAGTATCATTAGACAAGCATTAGTAATATGTGTTATATCACACTTCATAAAAATTATTTATCGTTTTTAAGTGAATGCAAATAAAATGATGTATTCGGGAGGCACTTAAAAAGAGTTGTTTCCGTGTCCAATTTTATCAAAACAAATCAAAAGAGCTCAAAAATATAGTCTATTTTTAGACGAGGTAATTATTTTTTAGGGATACTCTGAATCTTAATAGTTACAGTCAAAATACTAAGACAGAATAAAAACACCAATTTCATAGTAAGGACCCAATATTTTGACATCACACTTTGCAACTCGTATTAAGTTGACGGCTTCCTCGGTAACAAAGTAACAGTACCTATATTATCCTAGTCAGTATTCCTTGTGTACAATAATCCAATTTCCTATTTATAACTTCTCTGGTAACTCACCCATTCACACGTCCATGCGAAAGTAGCATCCAGATTACGATATTTAGTCTTTAATAATTATATTAGGTCCTTACCTATGAAATTGGTGTTTTGTATGGAGATTTTGGGGATGTCTGCATTTTACATACTAACATTTTATCAGTTTTCTTCACAACGACAAATCCAGAGATAATAATATTTGGCATGTATCATTTGACAAGCTTTAGCAATATGTGTGTGAACACGCTTGATAAAAATTATTCATCGTTTTTTATGTTAATGCAAATCAAATGATGTATTCGGGAGGCAGTTAAAAATAATTGTCTTTGTGTCTAATTTTAACACAATTTAAATTACAAAAAATTATCAAATTAAATAATACGCTCAGATATATGGTCTTTTTTTAGAAGAGGCAATTATTTTATAAGAATGTTCTGAAACTTAATAGTTACGGACAAATTGCTAAGACAGAATAAAAACACCAATTTCATAGGTAAGGGTAATATAATAAATAATATAATATAATATTGGGTATATTAAAACAAATTGATAATAAAAACCATGCTAAAAATGTGAGTGTACCTATTAACGATATTAAGCGTTTTCTATTACTTTGAAATTGTAATCAGATTTTGTAATCAAAATTTCAGTATGTCATTTAATAATATTATTTTAATTACTGTTTTTGAGCATCATCACGACATGTAATTAAGAGGATATCGTAAGAAAATAAACATAATCAATAATAATAAGGTAACGTTATCGTTGTTCGTGATATTGCTCACCTCTTGTATAACGCCATCCACAGATACGAGTGGACCACATTCAAACATCGAAACCTAATTTCCTGTCTCAGATACACTGCGCGCCGGTCTAAGCCTAAAGACAAATACGAGACCTAACCACTTTCAGTAGACCCCTCACCCACCCTTCATTACTTCAAAAGCAGACAACATTCGAGATGTGTTACAGATGAAGAGGTCAACTTACAGTGGATGTGGTATAGACAATTCCAAGCGAAGGTTGAAAACCTCGATAGTACTAGTCTGTTTGGTTAGCGAACGTTATAGACATTGAACATAGCTTTTGAAATAAATTAACACTACAGTAAGTACTTTGTCACACCAGCTACTTTAGTAACATAAAACGATTTGCGATATATTAAAACCTGTTATTATTGCGATATAGTACTAAAAGTCTATATCTAATACAAGCCGTGCACAAAAATAAGAATAAAGAAATGTGAAGAAATCGGTGGCGTTGGGGTTCGTATGCTTTAGTTTCAATATTGAAAGTCAAGCAAACTTCGCTGTGATTGACTTTTGATGGGTGACCAAACATTTTGTTCTCGTATTCCTGCATTATTTAATAGGTACGTCAATCCGTTCGTACCGGTATATTCATAGCTTTTTCCACCATTCACAATGTAAGGCAAAGTTTCTTTGAATAAAAAATTACTTCAAACTTACAAACCCCCAAAAGTTAAACAAAATTATTTTCATGACAGTTATTTGAAACACAAAGATCTCTCAAATTATATTGCATAAAAGTAACAAGTTGGTTTTAACTTTAAAAACACTCACTCCGCACGGCGGCGTTTTGAAATGAGAGTCCGTTGATTTTCCCGCTAACAATACCGAAGCCTTAGACCTGCCGAAGTTGCCGAAGTTCCTCGTTTTTTAATACTCTGTTTATCGGCCAGTAATTACGGCCAGAAACAGGCCGAACTTCGGCGAAGTTTCGGCCGAGTCTCAATTAGAAACAAGCCGGGAAACTTTGCGCCGCCTAAGTCTTTGGTTGCGCTTAGTTTTCAGCTCAAAAGCATGGAAATTGTGACGTGGAAGTCTTCCAATTGGAACGCTGGTTCGGCGTACGTGAGCTCAGAAGTTTCTTGCGAGTTTCGCGGGTAAGAACGACTGTTGTAATTCTAAAACCGAGATTACTCGTGTTTTAACAGTTTTATTTTTGCTAAATATATTGAAAGCGCGCATAGTATAATTTAACCCTTTTCAAATATTAGGTCCTTACCTATGAAATTGGTGTTTTGTATAGAGATTTTGGGGAATTCTGCATTTTCCATACTAAAATTTTTTCAGTTTTCTTCACAACGACAAATCTAAAGATTATAATATTTGGCATCTATCATTAGACAAGCTTTAGAAATATGTGTAATATCACACTTCATAAAAATTATTTATCGTTTTTAAGTGAATGCAAATAAAATGATGTATTCGGGAGGCACTTAAAAAGAGTTGTCTCCGTGTCCAATTTTAACACAATTAAACTTACAACAAATTATCAAAACAAATCAAAAGAGCTCAAAAATATAGTCTATTTTTAGACGAGGTAATTATTTTTTAGGAATACTCTGAATCTTAATAGTTACAGACAAAATACTAAGAGAGAAAAAAAACACCAATTTCATAGGTAAGGACCCAATATTACTTTTTTTATTGCAATTTAGTCTCTGCCCACTACATCAGAGCATACCATGATCGAGCTAGTACCTTTTCATGCACGTAAAATATTCTTTGTATAAAAATGAGAAAGTGCTATGTAACGGAACGATGTAATCTATACATAATAATTGAAATAAAACTGTAGAGGACGAATGTCTGTACATAGAAAAAAAATGATTTCAAGATTTCAACTGAATTTCAAATGTACAAGTAATAATGATCCTTAAATATTGAGAAATAATTTGAACAATGTCAAATATAAATGGTATATTAGAATTCATCGAAATGTCACCTAAGTATCACAATTGCTTTCATACATTGCAGTCACAAAGGTGGAAATTGGTGGAAATCAAGAAATGTCTGTTTCATAATAATTTGATGGATCATGGATTACATGATTGATTTTCCATAACATGAGTATCGTTCGCTTTTTGTTGGACTGACTACTAATAAGGTTTGATACTTATGTATCGTATACATTAGTTTTAAGAAATAATGGATAAATATAGAGTAGAAACTTATACAATAATAGTGAGACTGCGAATGAGTTTTATACTGTGTTGAGGATTTAATGCAATAATAAGTATAATATTTTATATATTGGTATTTGTAGATGATAATTATTATACAATGTATATGATTCAATATTTATAATAGAACGTGTAAAAAGCCGATTTGAAGAGTAAATAGTGCGCTAAGACAACATAGTTACATTAGATTCTTTCATACTTATACAATTCCCGTCAGTCATGGGAAAGTGATATTCTAATTCATTATATAACGAACTCTTCCTGATTCGCAATAAAAAAACTTCCCACACCGTCGTATAAAGAACTCGAAAAAAAATGACACTGTTTCTTGATTGACAGGAGACGTGAAAGAGTCAGACAATGCCAGGTTCACAGGTCGTCCCTTTATGCGCATGGGCATCTCGAAGAAAGGAAGCGTCAACTTCGACGAAAACAATGAGTAACCCTAACAGCATTCATACCACATTCTTTGCTGAACAAAACTAAAATAGAAATAGTATAAAGAGTTTTTATCAACAAACTTTTTAATTAAACAAAAAGGTCAAACTATTAAATTGTTATTTTGAAACTTTTTGGTGTTTGTTTTTTTTTGTTAAAATTCAAGTACCTTTTACAATGGTTTTTAATTATTCCATACCTGATTAACCTCTTATGTTTTGCAATGAAGTGACTTAATTTTAACTGCCATATTTTTGTAAATTGTTTTGAAAACTATGTGGTCATTGTATTTGCTATTATACTCTAATAAGTTGTTAATAAAAGAGTTACGATTTTATTGTTGGAAATACGTTAAAGTTGAAAAAAAATAAACAGGAAGGAAGAGTGTCCGTTATGACCCAGTAAAGGTACAAGAACAACAGAATTCCATCAACTTGCCATAAAAAATGATAATAAAGGAATGTCCACAAAAGCTGTAACATTTTGAATTGAAATATAATCTGAAGTTAGAAAGAAATCGAAGAATAATTTTGAGAACTGTGCAATGGTTTATATAAGAAAGAGGTAACTTTATAAGAGTTATTCATAGGCAAATAACTTGAAGTTCAATAATCAAGATGGGTTCTATTTTGAAACGAAAATCGCGTAGAAAACATTTTATACGCGATATTGTTATTATTTTTTCTGTTACCATCTAGAAGTACATGCTAAATACATAACATAAAATATCATCACGCCTTTTTCCCCGAAGGAGTGGGCACAAAAGTTAAACACCCACATTTCGCCAGATATGTTAGGTCCCCATGTAACAGGTGGCGAGCCTGTTGCCATGCACCGGGCACAATGTGAGGCAAGCGATATTCACAATGAACTTTACATAAGTTTTATTCAAACTCAGTGGTACAGGCGGTGGGATCGAACCCGCGTTTCCCGCGGCCTCTCGAGCGAGAAGTGCCCCGTCCGTCCCAACTCGGCTACTAATATATTGGTAAAAAATCGTTAAAATATCCAGATTCACCCGATGTTCCGTTAAAAGCAATCTAACGATGACCAACGGCAGTTTCCCTGTTCCTGGGAACGTAAGCCGCATACAAATCACATTTATCACTTACTTATTAAATCACCATGGCCCATAAATTGAGCAAATAGGAGTGACCAACAGATTTGCATAGCACTTACTTGCAGCGGGCCACTCTCCCTTACAGGCTAATAATGTACACCACAAAAAGGGCTTTGCATATAAATCTTCTAATTACGACAATTCAAACTGCTCTAATCTCAACTAGGCCTTTATTAACATAGACACGGTTTTTTTAACAATTGCATTTGATTTAGTGGGACCGGAATTTTGGAGGATCGTCGTTCAAGAAAATTTTGGGAAGATTTTTGAGTCGAAATAGGTAACTTGAAAGAGCCAGTCATACTTCAACCAGTTATAAGCATTTTTGGGAATATTATTGAAATACTTTTGATATAATTTTTAGTCAAGAAAATTTTTTCAGACATCATAAGACATTTTTGATTTTCTATCTGTTCTGTATTATAGCTGATGAGAAAAGTAATTACTTAAGTAAAACACAATTTGTTGGATTTTTCCAGTTTTAATTTCCAAATGCTCTTCATTCAATATTTTTACAAAAATTAAAAATAATTTGAATTAGAAAAATATTAACAGAATGCCGTTTCCAAACAACTTTCTTCATCACCAGTACATTAAAAAAGTACAACAGTCCATCCAAAGCCTCGTGACACGCAATAAAATGGATTAGAGCAATTGACATCCCCTCGAAGCGTACGCGCACACAATGCACTGTGCGTCGACCGTCTGCGTCTGCGCATTCTCCCGAATTTATTATATTAAATATAAATTAACATATTATTATGGAGGTGAGAAGTCCGTTTTGTTTCCATTGTAGTTGTTCAGAGATTTATATATGTAAACATGATCTTTCGTGAGACAGTGAGTGGAGAGTTTGGGTATGCAGATTCATTCATGGCGTCACAATGGGTCGTCTTAACGAAGTATTGTTGGGTGTGAGTTATATTTCGTAATGTATTATTAGTTGGAACTAGATGAGCTGTTGATGAGAAGCCATTTGCACGTGATCTTGGGTTTGTGGTTGCTTCTGACATGTGATACAAATGGGGAAAAAATTTGATTAGAGATACGTTGGGTGTGATGTGAAGGTGATCATTGAATTACTAGCAATATTTGACTTTTCTCCATATCACTACAATATAAGAGTACGACATTAGGTACAAACAAATGACGTCAAATTATCCCAATGCCATTTGCGCCATATACGGTATTGGCATAATTCGACATTCATAACAGTATGTAAATACCTAAACTGAATAAATGATTTGATTTTTATATGAATCACTGTAACAGGGAAAATCTCAACTTTACATCAAGGACAGAAATCAGCGTTAAGTGGTGTGAAAAGTGATGAGTTATTGTGGTAATCCACCTCATCAAAGTAGCACTACTGTGCCTACCATTGACCATTTGGCGCCAAACTCTCCCAATATGCATTGAAATATATTACGCTTGCATTTTAATGCAATTGAAGACTTAATACTACTAAAGACTGAAGCACTCTGTATCTATGGTCATAATCATTAAACAAAAAAACATCAAGGATAAAATGTAAACGACGATTTCCTGGTTAACATGTACTGCAGGAGTGAAAATTAACAAGTTGCTGGGGAAAGGGACCGAAATTATAAATATTGTGTCAATATTAACACAATGAGGCGAATGAGTGAGAAGACGTGAGACAATATGTTGAGTGATAAGATGGAACAAGAGAACAAAGTGGAAAACGTTCCGCCCAGCACAGCTATAATTAGGTCCTTACCTATGAAATTGGGGTTTTGTATGGAGATTTTGGGGATGTCTGCATTTTACATACTAACATTTTATCAGTTTTCTTTACAACGACAAATCCAGAGATAATAATATTTGGCATGTATCATAAGACAAGCTTTAGCAATATGTGTGTGAACACGCTTGATAAAAATTATTCATCGTTTTTATGTTAATGCATATCAAATGATGTATTCGGGCAGTTAAAAATAATTGTCTTTGTGTCTAATTTTAACACAATTAAACTTACAAAAAATTATCAAATTAAATAATACGAGCTGAAATATATGGTCTATTTTTAGAAGAGGCAATTATTTTATAAGAATGTTCTGAAACTTAATAGTTACGGACAAGTTGCTAAGACAGAATAAAAACACCAATTTCATAGGTAAGGACCCAGTATTAGCAAGAATGATAAAAGTTTATTAGCTGTAAGTAATATTGTTTGGTAAACGTTTCGTCTTACAGCCACGGGACATAATCAAAGAACAGCCTTGTTTAAATTCCGTTATTCTGCTTCACACTTGTTAATTCATTTCTGTAAATATTTGCAATTGAAGATAATCTTGTCGAAGGAACAAACAATTATCAGTACTTCAGTTTTTCAATATCACAATGGGAAACATACGCACCAATCCCGAGGGCCCTCCAAATAAATTTACTGGAAACACTGTCGGACAATTAAGTTTGCAATAAAATCAAACATTTGAGGGGCGGGCCGTCCATTTAGCAGCGGATTATCTCAATGACCCTCACACAGATTATAAAACGTCTGGTTAAATTTCTGGTACGGTCATGTGAACGGAAAACAGAATTAATTATGAGCAAATATAATTAAACTTTATCAATTAGTATTATTATTTTAATATTATTAAAAAAATAAATGCCATGATAGTAGAACAACCCACTTAAAGCTAAAAAGAATAATGCATACAAAGAAAGTCAAGTAACCTGTAGACTTGTTAACTATTGTGCAAAAATTTGTTACTGTCTAAATTATCCGCATCGTAGGCCTATAACAGTCCATATTCCTCAATTATGGGTAGGTTATGGGGCTGTGTGTACTCGTCTTAAGCTAGTGACGATGAGACTTTACACCATCACCTCAACCTAATATGACCCACTGCTGACATATTAGGTTGCACAGGTCTTCGTCACAGAGAAACACATGGGGATCATGGGCCACAACAGCACCATGCTGGCTACCCACCAACCCACGAGGTTATTGGGTAAAAACCGGGACCAACAGCTTAACGTACCTTCCGAAGCACGGAGGAGTTTTGGTCCCCCATCCAAGGCCTGACCATAGCGAGGGTAGCTTTGTTTTTTTGATATCTAAAGCCAAAGCATACTCTACGCACCGAGATACTAAATACTATGCCAGCGAGCAACTAACCACTAGGCCATCGAGTTTAACGCCATATTTAACATATTTTTCATCTTCTCGAACAGATGCAATTCATACAAGTACTTATTCTAGCGACTCACCATCGCGTGGTCGCTCTCTGCTTGTTTGCCAACATGTTAAAAAGAAAATAGCAAAGGCCGCTGAAAAGAAAAATGACATTTTCTGTTCTGCTAAGAGTTTCATGCAAAAGATTTAGATGAATCGCAAAAGTAAGATGCATTCGATCAGTTCATATACATAATCGCCTTATATCGCGATATAAGTTTATTCAAATGACCTCGTAGCTCATATTTTTGCTTCCCTATCTACATATGAATATTATAGAAGATTGTATCTGTTTTTCAGAAATAATTACGACTAAATCGCGTTTCTTATAAACCACGAGAAGAAACTTTCTGCTCGAGCGCTAAAATAATATATTTAATAATTGTTAAAATTCCATAATAGAGTCCTTACCATCACCAACAAAAATTAACGCAGCAATAAATGTCGAAACAGATTTAACTGGAAATTCAATCACATAAGTACTTGTAACTCAAAACGTATCCCTGCACCCCGTGGCCGACACCCTCCGACGAGCCTACGAGCCTCGAAGCATATTGTTTACGTAACCATAGTTTAAGTTACCATAAATAATGAAGCTGATGCGTCTATGCCCTTCTATAGCCGTGATGATACTGTCTCTGTATGTAGCTGTGACATCGCTGTGTTTGTTGTACATTGATGGGGATTGGTTAAAAGAGATCTACTCTTGTGGAGAGTAATATCTGTATTTTTATTAGCCTTCAGGCCATCTTTTGATAACCTCATAAACCCCCAGCGATCAAGACATTCTGAGGAGAGTGCATTTACCTCTGCATTTTGGTAATATTTAACATTCGATGAATGTAAAATTGTTTATCTTTATAATATTTCTAAAGTGTATGATAGCAAAAATCAAATATACAGTACATAGCACACGGTTGACGTGTGTGTGAATTCTACCATTCACCGCTTAGAAAAGAGAGTACGAGTATATTACTAACGGTGCAAAAAACCAGCAATGGTATCGCAGCAAAAGTTTCGATCGCCAGAGCATAATGCCGCAATGATGAGACGATTTACAACGCTCCCAGTCCTACGGGACCCGGCAAGTAATCCGTTTTGGGGTGAAAACTCAATTGGAACTGATTTCGATGGCCCTCCAAGTTTGTCAGTAATACGCTCTCCTGTTTATTCAATAATTGATGACACACTTTGTGTCGGAAAAATGAGGAGGGCGGATTGATCATTGGTACGTGTAGGAGGTAATTATGAGTTTACGTCATTCCAAATTAGTTCACGTAGTATAAGAATCCCGAGTCTAAGCCATGCCTGTTTTAAGCTTTGCTTTGATTATATGTTGAAGAAAATGACGCCCATCAATTGTATCCATTCATGCTGATTGGCTGCCTGTTTTGGCACAGTCGTGAGACAGTTTCAAATAGATAGATAATATGTATTCCTGTATTTTTCTTTGATTGTGTGTAATTTAGCTATGTATATATTCTTTTATGTCCGTACAATGTCTCGTGTCTGTGTCGGAATATATGTTTTTCTTTCTTTCTTTCTTTATTTTATTATGGTACTAGGGGTTGCCCTATGCTTGTTCGAACAACGTTTCTTATAATTTTATTTTTCCTAACAGTTGAACAAACAATTTGGTATAATATTCATTTAGCCTAATTTCAGCTTGTCAGCAGCTGCCTTCTCGTAGCGCCGGAGCACACGCAAACCTAAATGCATGTTGCAAATGTTTGTGATGTTAAATGATAATAAGATCAAACAAAATTAGTCGTATTGAAATTAGGTGAAATTTATTTATATGAAATTAATATTTATGTCTAAGACAATAAAAGGCTGAACATTAGATGAAATTATTATCGCTATTGATTTTAGATTAACTAAAATTAGCCGAAATGAAATTATATAAAACGTTGTTGGGACAAACATAGGAGAACTTGGTACTGGGACATAGCAGGCACAAAGATTGACTTATTCTTGTGATCCAATTTCTAACTTCTTGTTAAATTCTATTTCAACTACAATATTTTTGGTTCCACTAAGTCACTTGTGGTACTGAATCCTGGTTAAGCTAAAGTATATTTTAAAAATATATAATGTTCCATTTTAATTCTGATTTGGGTTTGTGAAGCTACAAGTTTCGTTATGTTAGCACACGCAATGATCTAGGCACTGGATAAGTCTCATAATTGTCTTATTGGCAAAAACAGTAATATTTCTATTTTATCTCAATAGCTGATTGCGTAACTATATATTACAAATGTTCCGTGTCATTGAGAAAAATTACAAGTGGCTATGTACCACAGATAGCGCTAATATTTATCATCGTACCAAATCTTTTATCTTCCAAAATGTTAAGACTTGTGTTAACCCATTAGCTGGCCCATTCACAGCAGTGACAGCATTCTAAAACAAAAGCTATGACAAATGTAAGCCCGTCGTCACGCGTCTTCATTATCACCACCATAGCAAGACCAAAGAGTTCTTACTACTGTACGTTATGCCAACTACCGTACCAGAAGTTTGACAACCATTGTCTCCGTAATTATGAATAATGGCACTTGTAAATACTCCATAATTCACGCACGTTCCTCTCCAGCTGGTGCCAAGAGTGAAAGGATGCAATTAAAAATTTTATCCACATTCAAATTGGTCTAACTCTTTTGGCAAAATCAATATTATGTTACTGTTAATAAAAAAATCCTTTTAGACCAATGCAGTCAATTTCTAATACACAGGCGATAATGAAATACATGAATTATATGCATCATCTGACTCAACTGACAATTTTAATGAATTGTTAGAATTTAACTTCGACCCGAACATAAATCAGCGCAATAGTTATTTCCAAAGCATTCGAGTCTTGAGTGAAATTAATAATTTTCATCCCAAATTCAAGATCCAAGATTGCCCGAGAATGACTTGAAAAGGCTTTCACGCACATCTCGTGTAATTGTTGACCAGTAATTAGCATACTGGCGGCGTATCGATAGGATCTGAATGACAAAGGCCCGGGCGTGTAACACGGCTCACTCGGGCACGTCTTTTGTCATTACAATCACTTGGTCAGCCTTTGGAATCTTCCCCATTGTTTTGTCCGCTACCAAAGTTAGCGAGGCGACAGTTTGAAAATTAATGAGCGACTTTGTTCGAAGACATCTCAATTCTGTGCACTTGTTTGTTGTGAGTCCTCTGTTTGAAGAACTTCTTGCTCGTTTATTAACGTTGTGGCAGTTCCAACTTTTGCACTAACTATGTCTTACTGTATTATTTTATTAACAGCTTTTACCACTACACACTAATATTAAGTTATCTAGTTAAAAATAATACACCGTGAAGTAATTTCCACCTTGATGATATGAGTCAACTTATCTTTGATTATTCGCCAGCACTTCCCTACGTTCCTATAATGAATTGTACTTGAAGTTATAATACAGAAAAAAAAAGGAGAAAACCAATTTTAAGATCAGAATAAAACCACAAAAATAGTAAAATCACATTGCGATCCGTTCACGTGTAATTGGATCTGTGTAATACTCTGAAAACTATCATCTCTAAATAATACAATTATTGTTTTGTTTTTCTTCCTTCTTTATTTCATTCTTTATTCGTGAAACTTCTATATCAATATAAATTAAATAAGCAATATAACGAACCCTTAACTTCTGTTCCTCAAGATGAGCTCCGTATTCACGAAAGGAATCAACATCTGCCCCGTCAAGTTTAATTTCGCGAAAGCCAACTCAAACATCTCCCGACAATGGAACTTGTGTCGCTGTCACTCAAAGTTTGTCGCAACAAAAGAGATGCGCAAAGCAACAATGCGCGACAATACATACGCGCATTGTTTGTGCAAAGGTGCACAGATAAGGGTGATTGCAACTGTCTTTTGTAACGTCAGCAATATTTGCATGGCTTTATCTGACTGAGAGCAAACATTCTTGGCTTCAGTGTGAGTTTGATTAAGTTGCTTTAAAGTATTCATTTTTTATACTAAATTAGTAAGATAAAGTAAAAAAAAAAATTTTTAAGTTACAATTTGGTTTTCCAGTCTTGGATGTTTATATATATTCAAGATTTTTATATTTAATTATCTATTAAATATATTTATCCGTCATCTAGTGTCTGTAACACAAGCAGCATTGTGAATGTTTGAAGATATTAATTTATTTATTTTATTTATTGTTCCGAAATGATACATCCATAAAAAGACCGTCAGGAACTGCTCATAACTAATTATAATAACTATTTTTTTATTATATCCTTAGAGTATCGTGTTTTTTTCCTTAAAAACACAAAAATACGTATTTTTTGGTTTGCCTAAAGCTAACAAAATCCGTGAACGAAAAAACATCTCCAATTCTCTCAAGTACTCGAGTTCTTCCAATTTTTTCCTCTCGTACCTACATTCCGTTCATGGGAAGAGAGATTAGTTGCGCAGGAGTGACGTCATGAATATAAAATTAAAACCTTACGTAACACAAACGCGGACCGACAGCGGCAATTGTTCGATACGTATTAACAAACCCTCGTAGATTAATACACACGAACAGAGACAACGAAATGCAACACATGAAAATAAATCGCTGCGTTGTAACAAAGAATTATGAAGAGAGCGACTCGGCTTTGAATCTTTTAATTTTGTTTTTCAAAACTGATTGCTCAAAGGTAATTTCGAAAAACTTTAGTTTTTACCCTTATTTGCATAAAAATAGTAAACATCTTGATGTTTTGTGTTGATGTGATTGATAATAATGATATTAATATTATGCTGTTCAATTAACATGTATTAATTTATTCATTACCTCACAAATAATACTTTACTAATTGCGTATAAAAACTAAGCAAATATACCTATACAGATAATAACGCAGATTTTAGAAAGTAATTTAATATAAATTTTATATAGAACATTTTCTAACACCCTCTCTATTGAAGTATGTACTCTGTGCTTAACCCAAGCAAAATCTGCGCGAGCGCTTACAAAATGATTGTGTTTATTGTATTACGTTCTATAATGAAACAATCAAAGCGCACTATTCTTTATGACCAATGTTATACGACACGTAGTATTGTAATGCGTTCTCAATTTTCTCTCAATAACGCCTAACAGGGCAGGTCTTTTTAAACTGGCGTGTGTGCCACTAGTCCATTGTTAAAAGATCCCTGTAGCTAATCTCACTAGTATTGATTTTGTGAGCGGTTGCAGGAACGGGGTAGGTCAGAAAAGGTTGGTACGTAACCCTCCAACGTTCGTGGATTTTGATAAGCTCAGTTATGCCAAATATCTATTTGTAGATTTGTTTTATAGTGTTATTTAGGGTCATATTTGTATCTATTGTGTGTTTTCACACAATCGGTTGTTTAAGTTCGCTTGTTTGAATTAGTAAAGGGCAAAAACATAGAAGTATTTTATTTAATTCGATAAACGGAATTAAAAACCAAATAAATAAATTTATTAATATTATTATTTATTTATTATTATTATGCATGTTATAATAACAATCCGTAATGTTCTAATTATAATTAATTGAATGACTTGCCCCTTCGGTTCGCTAACCACACTGCTGAGAAAAAAAATTCTATACTATAATTCAAAACTACTTTACACAAGATCACGGCCCCCTCCGATAGAGGTGCACAAATTCGGATGTCGCGGAAATCATACAAACTAACTAACTATGTAGGTGCAATATTAAACTTCCTATTTGGAACCTCTAACACCTTGTGAATGTAATGAATTTCTTAAATATCGTAATATATCTCCGCTATTGGCTCAATTAATTAGATAGTGCACACACGTCGTCTCCGTGCCAACCGCCATATATCGACGGAGACAAATCGCCGCCCGCGGCAGTCACGTGAGGCGGGCGTAAATCGTTCGCTTATCACGCGCTTATTCGCTTGCACCCCGCTGAGCGGCCGCCACCGGGCGGCAGCGCACGGGTTGACTTCACACTCGCAAATTGTTTAAATGCAATTTACTTGTAATACAAAATTTTAGTAATTCGAAGCAAATTTTCATAATTTGGTAAAAACCCTTCCCATAACACAAACAATACGGTTTTTGCTTACCAATGTAGAAAATCAGCTTATAGTATTGCAAAACTTACATGTGTTCGGTAAAAGGTCGTCAGGCTTGATTAGCTTATAGCTGTCTTTACCTACATCCCACATAAGAGAAGCATAAAGTTAACCCTAAATACAAAGAGTAATGCAGCGTTATACAGCTGGAAAATCCATACGTGTACTATTAATTTCAAAATATAAAAAATAAAGAAAATAATTACATATTTTTAATACCCCTGCAAGTTAGAACCATCATATGCGTATTCGAATATATAAATGTGGGAATAGATTAACTTTTGATTGATATTGATACGATGCGATGTCGAGTCGTACCAACATGTCAAACTATGATAGTATACATGTAAGGGTTAGGAGAGTAACCTCGCTGTAATACCAAGTAGTAAAATAAGCGGAAAACAATTTCATTTCCAATTAAAAAAGAAACTACGCCAAAATTCACTCGTTTCACTACAATGGACGAACAAAAATGCAATCTCGTGACATGTCAGCGTAAATCCCGAGCAAAATACTAACTTTGTGCTTTACAGCCAACCAGCCATTACCGAAAGCGGGCTACTTAACAAAAAACACCCACATATTCGACCTTACCGAACACAAAAGAAAGTCTATATTGGCAAAGCGAGATTGGCAACTTTGTCAGTTTATAGTGAAACTTTTAATGAATTCAGCATTAATCACTTTAATGAGGTAACGAAGAAAATAGGTTAAGTTTTTAATGCTCCTTAATAGTATTTGAACGTAAATAAATATCATAACAGGAAAAATGTAAGCCGTCATTTTTATTCCGTATTCCATTTGTGAATTTCGTGATATATTTCCTATGCAGCTAACTTGTACAAAAGTTTTCTAAGCGAAGTGCTTTCAAGCTTTTCTATTTTTTATACATAAACTATAAATAACTCTACCCCACTAGTTATTGTGAAGAAAGCGGAATTAGATTTCATTATTCTTTTAGAAACTAAATGCATTACAAATATGAGTCAGGTAGTAGTACAGTTCTAATGTTTATTTGTTTATTTATCAGAAACAAACAGTCACATACATAGTTGGTTAAAAATACATTACATAATTGTATACAATACGTTAGGTAGTGGGCGTAATTATGACAACTTTGAAACGTCGCAATAATAATTTGTGAAAAGAAATGGTGACCGGCTACCATCAGATGCACCCTATATTTTTTGCTTCTTTTACCCCCATAAAAATTTAAAACATTTTAAAAGAAACTATGCACGTTATATTAAATTTTCACACATAATTACTAACTACTATTCAATAAAATATTTATAAACAACTTATAGCTGCTGTATCCATGATTGGAAACAAAATTTTCGTAAACACAACAATTTCTCAAAATAATGAATTATTACAACGAATATTCGAAAGTGACTTTCCAATCGAGATTTACTTGTTATCGGCATGCGATCCTTTAAATCACGCCTCCACCATCAAATCGCATCTTTGTTTTCCAAACACCGACCGAACCTATAACCCTGCGGTCGAAGTGGTGTTTTCCAATGCCTTTCCCATGCTTCGACCACATTAACCCATAAAACTAAATCGATTCAAATTTGAGCTCTATGTCGTTGAATTAAGAATGAGGGTGGATTTTGATAGCTGCATGTGATGTTGGTTGAAGTATATCGAAGTCAGACAAATGAAGCTATTCGTCAAGTCTGGCTCTCGGTTAGCCCGAACGAACTGGCACTGAGTCGACGTTTATGAGACAATATTTCAATATACTTACGAGAGAGGCGCGCCTGTCCATTTGGACCGATTCGTGCCATTTAGGACCAAACAATTGTTCTTTGTTGTTTAGCGAAATTGCGGATAAGTAAGGCATTTAATTGTAACTTGGAATACATTGTAACAAATCACACGTATGGCTAAAATTTTATAATGCCATGCTTATGGTTCTCCACATTATTGTCGCTTTACAAAAATACATGTAATATTATATCCTATTGAGTTCAAGCTGACATTTAAACAGAAAAGTAATCATTAGGAATATTGTCGTGTGTTGAATTTCTACTCTTTTATTTGTATTACGACATAAATGTTTCAGTACTCGTAGCGCCCATAGTGAAAAAAACTCTAATTTTACTCCGACGACCGTAATCTTATGATATACATAATATTTGATATCAGGTACTTATCCATAGATATATTATGTACTAGCTGTTGCCCGTGACTTCGTCCGCGGTTACTGGTTTTTTAACTATCCATGGGAACCCTTTAATTTTCAGTAATGATAAGTATCTAAGATATTGACCAGGAATATAAGGTATCACCTTGCAAAATTTCATTGAAATCGGTCCAGCCATTACGGAGATTAGCCCGTACTAATAGACGAACAGACAGAGGCACAAAAAATTACAAAAAAATGTTAGCAAAACATTTTTTTGTAATTTTAATTTTTTTGTATTTTTTTTGTAATTTTAACATTTTAATTTTTTTACATCCCGCTGACTTGATTTTAAGCAGTTTTTTTTATGTACAGACATTCGACCTCAACACTTTTATTATACGAGTATGCATAGAATAGATAGGTTAAATAATCTATACTATACCGATGCAATAATCAGTAGCAGAACTGTAACTTACCAAAATTGGACATAATTATGTTAAGTTACAGTTCATTGTAACTTGTCTTAAATAATATTTAATAAACAATCTTGGCACTTCTTTATACTGAAATGGCAACGTATAAAATCAAAATCAAGAACGATCTATTATTATAGATTATTGATTATTAAATTATGTTTTAAAAGCAAGTTGTATTAAAACACTTGCAAACATTGTTTACCAAATAGGACAAGGAATGAGTCTGTTCATAATAAGTATAACCACGCACAAACAGCAAGGTTACATTTAAAACTAACATCTTCGCAATTATTCTTTAACAAATTAAACTGAATCACAGCTGTCAATCAAATATTGCTGATAATACACGGCGTGGTAAATCGTGAGTAGACCGACATCCAAGCCACAAAGACGATGGCAGAGACAATCTCAATGCAAAAAGAGATGTTTGCTTAAACGCCTTACATGTGAGAAATAATGTATTGACAAACATGACTGGTAATATAGTATACCGCAGACCGTGTTACAATATTATGATAGTCAGCCTTAAGTATACTGTGTAAAGAATCAAAATATAGCCGTGTATTTGTAGCGAAAATGTGTTTCAGTGTTGTCTTTTGAACTTTTCTCAAGGACTTTTGATCTCAAAAAATATATTTTTTGTTACATTTATTTTGTTAGACCGCTGTACAGGATATAATACATACAAACATAAATACATATAATCACAAATGTTATCCCCCAAGGGAGGGACAAGACTAGGCAAAACCAATCCACTGCCATAGTCCACTCTTGACCAAGCAGTGATTGCACACGTTCTCTGCGTGACAGATGGTGAGCCCGTCGTCACTATAAGCAATTGGATGGTTGTGCAGTCCTATAGGCTATATTATATAGGCTAATTGATAATGTACTCAAACACTGGAATATACTGGAAACCAATTAGAATTTCAAAGATGTGCGAAAGACAGACATCGCCAAGCGAAAATAGTAGCTGAATACTCATGTCACAGAGCACACTTTGCTTGTAAGCTCTTGCTCATTTAGACAAAAATATTAGGTCCTTACCTATGAAATTGGTGTTTTGTATGGAGATTTTGGGGAATTCTGCATTTTCCATACTAACATTTTATCAGTTTTCTTCACAAAGACAAATCCAGAGATAATGATATTTGGCATCTATCATTAGACAAGCTTTAGTAATATGTGTAATATCACACTTCATAAAAATTATTTATCGTTTTCAAGTGAATGCAAATAAAATGATGTATTCGGGAGCCACTTAAAAAGAGTTGTCTCCGTGTCCAATTTTAACACAATTAAACTTACAACAAATTATCAAAACAAATCAAAAGAGCTCAAAAATATAGTCTATTTTTAGACGAGGTAATTATTTTTTAGGAATACTCTGAATCTTAATAGTTACAGACAAAATACTAAGAGAGAAAAAAAACACCAATTTCATAGGTAAGGACCCAATATAACGTTGTTCATCAGTGTGGAGACGTCCACTGCTGGACAAGGACTTCGACGGCAATCAGTCTTGTCCTGCAGATTGCTTGGTGCAGTTACTTGCAAACTTCACCAAATCAACGTTGCGCTTCAGAATCAGTATGTGGTCGCCCCTATTATAGCACCCCTAAGGGGTGGAATTTACCAAAATCCTTTCATAAGGGATTCCTGCGTCATAGTAGCTTTATACATGTAAAGTCCGCCCGATCGGCTTAAGCTATATTTAGAAGTTTAAAATATTAAAACTAGGTTTAAAATTTCCTTCAAGCGGCCCTAAATATACTATTACGAATCTTTTCTTAAGTTTAGTCTCACTCACTCAGTGTCTCGAAACAAAACCTGGCCAGTGTCCCGGACCAGCCCGGGCCTGGAGGCTGACAAACTGCCCGTAAATCAGGCCGCTAATCCGTGCCCGCCCCGCGCGCCTGTGCGGCCACGGGCCCAGCCTAATAAAAATGTCGGAGGCCGGTTTTGCGAACTCTAGTTAAGAGTTCGACGGACTTGGTTAGGAAAACAAAAGGGATGAAGGTCAATTGTTACAGTCAACAGAATTTGTTATTTTTTGAAGCTTAATACATATATCATTACAGAATCCAAGATATTTTATGTGATAAAAATAACTAGAAAATACAAAGGGTTAATAAAATTGTAATTTTTGTGACAATGTGTAATTTTTATTGATAAATGTGTTTTAAAAGCAAAATGAATTTTGTACACTTTCAAAAGGGAAGCAAAGCTGGACACAATAACTATGTTACAACTACAAACCTTTGTCTTACAAATAAATATATTAATTATTATTATTCAATGCCTCTGCCTACCCCGTCGGGGATAGAGGTGTGATGATATGTTATGTTATCACACAATTAATATACTCCTGTTGCCCGAACTTCCAGAAGGATGGCATAAAAGTGCACATTTTTATCATTTCAATCTGAGTCATAGGAGAGGTAAAGTCCACGGTGACGCAAGCTTTTCCAGGTGTTCATTTAACCTTACTTGGGATAAGCTGGACTAGGAGTGCTATGACATATAGGCTAATGATAGCAACGACCTTAACCAGTCCACACAAAACCACAACGCAATTAAACCGAACTTTATAATGAATTACTTTTCAATATCTTTGAATGTATTATGTTAATAATTAAGCAATGCACTTTACAAATCAATTAATTATTTTTTATCAAACAATCGGCTGTTAGTTATCAAGATCGAAGTAAGTGGGCGTCAAGGTTTCGTAACACGTAAACTAGTTACTTGGGGCATATAAGGTTGTTACGGATTCTTATAAAGACTCTTTTTCTTAATGTAAGATTGGAATTCAATTGCGAAGGTAGCAACAAAAAACTACTTCGTCCATCTATGAATGTATTAGAATAGCTTCTAGCGACATCAACCAGGTGACTTCTACTGCATATTTTGCCAAGGATTTTCATAAAAATAAGTTTCTCTAGACCTTCCCCAGATCGACGCTTCGAGAACCTTCGAGAACTTTCTTAAATAAATTAAATCAAACATTGTACAACCAGCCATCTTGATTGTACCGAGAAAAACAGTCAATGCGCACATAAATCTGTAGTGGCATTGTGAGAGCGCGCCGCGACAACTGCTCTTATATACCGGCTGAAAGCACTGCTGGCTTTGTCAGGTACCCGCAAATACCCATAAATACCCACAAATGACCGTAAATATCTCGAAACGCGAGCGCATTGATCGCAATCATTAATTCATTGGACAATAGCGCGACTCGATTTGAGACGCGTGAAATTTGAATACAGCTTTCAATGAAACGTGAAAAGACAGTGCATATTATCCGCCGTCCACAATACTCGTAAGCTTTGCGAAATTTATTACTTGCTTGGCCTACAGGGATTAGTTTAAGATCAATTGACCACCTACTTTGTAAACATGTGGAAGTAGGAAAGTTCAGTGAAACCTTCATAATTTCCTCCACGAAACAACTAATATCTCTGATTAACTTGTGAATATGGGGTTTCTATAATTTTTCACTATAATTTATATGTTCACTTCAGTTTAAGCTGAAATTAGACGGTTCATTTTTGCTTGCATTTTCGATTCATCATGGATGAATGCCGTAAACGAAATGTCTAAATTAACAAAGAAAAACGTTCATCATTCACAATTAATAGCATAAATGAATAAATTTTAATGAACCGTCTGCTAGAATCGAATTGAATTGAAATAAAAAAATAAAGTTGAATCATGTTTGAGTCTTTATTTTTCACGATAAAACGGCTTGTGTTCGCACCCGAGTTTTGCAAGTAAATGTGTCATGCATGGATTCCCGACCCAAAAAAGTCCATGCTTTGCTTACAGGATGTTAATTTTAACGACCTTTAACTTATATGAGTTTGTTCTAGATATACGTACCCACGCACTAACAAACCAATATTACCTACATCGATCAATAATTCTGGGAAAGCTTAAACGAGAAACCAGGAAACAATGTCATAAAAACTGGCTGATCAAATGCCAATTAAATGTTACAGTAACTCTTAAAATTCTTGCAATATTGCAAGGCATTTTGAAATCAGTGTAGAAATATAAGTTGAGATTACGAGAAAGCTGGTCCAATCCACGCCACGTGTTGGGCAATGATCCCAGACCGCAGAACCATGTTTGCTGAGCTCGCTTTGACCGTGTCGGCCTCAATCACTTTCATTATTTATCTACCATTGTCTCGCAGATATAAACACTGCAGTTTTACGAGGCACACACAGAATCAGTTTCTTGACAACTGTTTAGTGGCTCGTAAAATCTGAAATGTTCTTGGAGAAAATTAAGTTTTTTACTGATGTAAGGAATGCTACAAGACACGGTTAGTCAATCAAAGCCAAAGATAATGCCTTCTCGATTAGTCTACGAGTTAACTACGTTGAACACTTTTATGAACACATTCTTTCGACAAGATTCTTATAATCATTATCCTTATTATTATGGCTCGTTACTGTTAAAATCTAATGAAGAAAATGATTGGAGTCAACTCGAATCTACATAATACCAGTAATAACTTCATGTGTAATGTGAACTTCAGTTCACAATACTGTTAAGCCGCCCTAATGTCCGTGTGAATGATTGGGACAACTAACAATATTATAACAATCTCAGCTTATGACATTTGTTAAAATCAATTACAATGTAAAGTTTTTTGAGACTTACCTCTAAAGTAGTCCTACGAGCCAGATTATACACATCTAAATATTATTTCTAGATTTTGTTCATGTTGTTTAAAGTCAAAGTAAATAAAATAAATTCAAATTAAGCTTACAAGATTTATCTATATGAGTTATGCTGGCAGTAAATGGAAGCATAGCAGCCCCATGAAAACTGAACAAACAAGTCCCTGTAGTTTTCGAGTCAAACGAATAATAAAGACAATAAATATAGTTATTTTCAAGCGGACACGGTGCCGAACAAATAACTCTGTGGGTGTAAAGTGGAGGCTCCATACACAGGCCGTGGTTTGTTCAAGTAATGGACTATGCCAAGAACACAGCTTGCTGGACAGCGAAAGCTATGGAGATTGTTAACAGTAAAATACAATGCTCATGAGAAATTACTTGCTTAGTGCGTGGATCTGGATGGTGTAGATACTGGTATCATAATAATTAAGTATTTTGTAATTTATTCTGGATAAATATAATTATTTTTTATTTATAATATAATTATCATTCTTGTTCTAATGAACAGAAAACTACGTACGTTTGTAACGATAATTTAAAATCAATTCAACACCAATAGATCAAAAAACTGTTGTATCGTCGGTATAATTTTTATTTTATTCACACAGACAATTCTAACAGATATGTAAGCATTAAAAGAATGTGTTTGCATAAATATTTTGAATATAGCTAACTACCAACTTTTGTTAATTGACACAAAAGTCGTGCAAGAAATTCAAACTTGTACTTCTGAAAAATACTGCTCCCACCATTTCTATGTTCTGCTAGCCGGCGTACTACAGAAGTCCTGTTCTCTTCGTAATCATTCTGTGTCCTTCTGGGAAGCGTCGCGCTAAGTGGGGCTATGATCATTGTTTGTCCAAATTAACACTTTTAACTGAACCCTTTCTGAACTAGCTACTTAAGTAGTCTCGTAAACTTTGTCCACAACTGCAAGTTTGGCTTAATATGGAAACTAAATATTTTATTGTTGGTTGTTGTACTATTTCTTATAAGACACTTAGTCCTGAAAAGAGAGAACAACCTTCTTAAGTTGACAACGCATTTGAAATCATCCATCCAAGGTCCACCCCCAGCTAATGTTGCTTTGTCTTCTATATCGCAAACAAAATCTCTGAAACAGCAGGCCACCGAGCTCCTTCTCTCTTAAACTCTTAAAAGCCGTCAACTCTTGCAATTTCTCGGAGACAACATCCAATAGCATATAGCGGCGACCGGCTCACAACCTATCACGCTGGGCACATGCAGTCACTGCTTGGTGAAGCGCGGACTATGGCAGTGGACTGCTTTTGCGGTGCTTTAGCCTACTCTGACTAAGCCTTAAGGGATAATAGTCGTGATTATATGTATGTATGTATGTATGGTGCTTATCACTGGAAACATGGGAATCCTAACATTACGAAAGTTGTGTTCCTGCCACTAGTAAAATCGCCAGAGCTCATTGAGAGAGTGCAAGGAAGTAAGGAGTGAGCAGGATACGACTCCTATATTTTCAACATTCGACGGTTTCTGTCAATAGTTTTGTTGCAGTCAAAAATCTTTAACCAGTTAAATGCAATGACTAATCTGTTCAGTCAAAAGTATTTTTGACTGGTTATAGGGTTTTGACTGCAACAGTTATAAGCTAGACAACACGTAAATAGTGTCAAAGCTGCTACGATAACCGCTTTAGACCACTTTTGTATAAAAAATAGAGGCGAGGATTCAAATCAAACATGAATCGCCAGTACAATCTAGTCGTTAAGAAGACAAACCAATCTGTTTACACAGTCAATTGTGAATTACAGTCAAATTCTTCATTCGTCGCGCAACGATTAATGGCCGGCGATTACCGACGATGCGACAATGGCCGCGTTATTGAATCGCGACAATGTGATACAACCATTATTACGTTCTATTATGTTTGTACGCATTTTGTTATTCTAAACACACCAATTTGTTATGATCCAACGAGGTGGCACAAAAAATATGGAGCACAATCGTTGGAGCGCTAAAAGTCGCTGTTAGGAACAAAATCCTCCTTAAAATTGGGAAAAAATATACGACTGTATGTTGGAAGATACACGGGGTGATGATAAATGACAAACACCTTAAGTCCCACTTTATGCTTGTCTCGTGACCGACCAGTGGCTGCATCTTTTATTCTTGTTTTTTGGCAAGAACAACCGGTAATTATCTCAGCGTCTCACGCGGCTATGTCAAGGCACTACGTCGTCAGAGCGCCCTAAGAATGACCACCAAAATTTGATTGGGCAATATATTAATTTGGTATATCGCTGAGGTACAGAATAATCAGTCAAAAATGGGATTGTGCATCGCCAAAAAAGCTCTACCAGTAGAGCTGAAACATTTTTCCATTTCCTCTATCAGTCATCGCTCTGGCTAATAGTTCAAAACTTCTCACACCGCCAAGAGATATTTCTATCCAATAAAAAATGCTCCCCAGTCGTATTATTCAATACGGTCACAGCGGCTTGTCAATCACAAGTAATAATAAATGGTGACGTCACTCCGTCAAAGGTTGTCCAAAATCGCATCGGGCCCGATGACCCGAACTAACAACCTCGACCAAAATCTTCTTCAATACACTTTGTTTAGTTTCTAAACGTCCGGTTGTCACACTGTTATTCTGAGGGGACGGCAACGGTTCTAGGACTATGAGGTTCCGTATTTTATATACACATTTGATTATTTTTTAAAGTCAAGACTATGCTGTATAATATAATTGGATGTCTCTTATATAAAAATTATGCGAGTAAGCCAAAAGTTATTTTTTATTTAATTTTCAAGCCTGGTAAGGGTTTGGAAGAGGTGTATTTTTTCTAGATGACATAATAAGTAATTTAAATACAGATTGCTTACACATAAAACTATCAACGAACCCCTTGAAGATGTGTATAATAATATATGGGCTTGTGTATTTTGAAAACTATAACTTGCTGCTTATATCTTGGACCTATAGTCTATACAAAAGTCTTATACAATTACATGTCAATATGATATAAATATAAATTATTCAATTATTCAGTTCTATTTTCTGCTATGTGGAACCCCAAAATCTCCTAACCCTCTCGCTGCCAACAAAAAGCCCGAATGTTTTTAAGACGTCACAACACATTGTGCTCTAAAATAAACTATGATATAATATCAATAATGCGTTCACGTACGACGGACACATGTTTTTTAAATACCTTTTATGTGAAACCAGTTAATCAGCAGTAGGGAAGGGCTCAGGTGGCCATTGTTGGTCAGCGCGCTAAGAAACCGATCGAGATTCCCATGCTCATAGAAAACTGTATCGATTTGTTGGGGCAAACGAAACACTCGCTCTTAACTCGTTGTGACGTGTTTTTTCAAAGTTTTGACGAAAGCGTGACATGTTGTATAGAATTTGAATTCAAATAGCATTGAATTGTATCGTTAGTAAGACAGTTCGGACTTTGAGCGCAATCGAATGTCATATTAATTTGGACTTTGATGGGTTCTGATGGGGTCAGAAAATATTAAATTCACTTTGTTATGTTAAATCAAATAAATTAAATATTCAAATACAGTTAAAATGTTATACAAGTGGGATTAGACTAGATATCATCTCAATAGACCATGGTTTTGGTATTCACAAAAATTAGGAATGGTCATCTAAAAGAAATGCTAGCAATTCCTAACTTGTCATGTTTATTCTGACTCTTAAAATTGACAAATAAAAAAGAAGACAGTCGCACAGTGATTTTGGTATCTATATTGAATATAAAGCATTCAAAGGTTGAGTCCTGAATGTAAGGTCAAACTTCGGTTCCTCCGTGCTTCGGAAACTACTTTAAAACCATTTCTTTCCCGTTCTGCAATGGACCAACGTGCTGGGGCTGATCTATCCTCCTCAATTGTTTCTAGATACAAAAACTGTAATAAATATAGCCTGATGATGATGATAATTTAAGAAAACTTTCACACACACTCAAATAATGACGACCATTATCCCCTAAGGGTTAGTCAGAGACTAGGCAAAGGCACCGCAAAAGCAGCCCGTTGCCATAGTCCGCGCTTCACCAGGCAATGACTGTACTTAGCGTGACAGGTGGTGAGCCCGTCGCCGCTAAGCTATTGGATAGTTGTGAAATGAAATGAAAATTTCGCATATACATATGTCTACATTGGTTCTTACGAGTATAATAGTCATTAACAGTTTCAACATGTTTTGTCAAAAGAAATCTGTGACATTGTACAGTAAGAAGACTTAAAATCAATTTTCTGAGAAATCCCGGAGAGATTTACTTGTATCCTTAAACTGTTTACATCATTTAACATACTTTGAATCTCTATCCTTTCGCTTAATAACAAAACTTAATCTGTACCTGTGTTGTCACATAATCGTAAAATGTATCCTTACTCAGCAATAAGTCACATCATTGAGCGCGGGTTATCAAAATCTCCTTCAATCAACTTTTACGAGCAATCTCACATAAAAATATTTAACTATTTGTTTGCACGTAATATTAACGGTCTGCCATTATACGGCCCTTGTCCGCTCGTACAACCTAAAGTGACCCGTAACTCCTCTTGATAAACGACTTTTTAGTTTAATTGTTATTTTGAATCGTGTGATCAGTACCCTTGCATTGTGAGGGTTGATTAGTAACAATATTTATTTTCTCGGCAATCGTTAAAGCAATTATAAGTTTGAGATGCATAACTCACAGTATATCATTTAATAAACTGTTATCGGAACGAAAAGAGAAGAGCAGTAGCGTAAATTTTAATTACTTACCAATATGCCTGTGAACAGGTGCCACTGTCGGTGTCTAGTCAAACTCATGCCTGTCTGATTTGTAGAATTGGCGTAATCAATGAAGTTTTCTTTGGGACTGTATGGTACGGCAAGTGGTGAAGTGGTGAACCTATCCTGGTTTTGTATATACTACTTTTTCAATTTCTTAATTTTATTTTATTAATGTAATATTTTAGACTACTTGCATTTGTAATGAAAAATGTGGTAAACTGTAGAATTTATAACACAGATATTTATTTATTTTTTCTTCTAAAACTTCAATGACGTTGTAGTTTATGACATTTAAAAAAAAAAGAAAAACAATGTAAAGGGAGGATAGAAACTTGCTGAGTTTCTTGCCCGTTCTTCTCAGAACAAGGCCTCCTGGTAGTTTTGTGAACGGATGGCGTAGTTTATCGCTTTCACGAAAATTTGTAAACTGCTTTTGACGTTCATAAGCATGTGCAAAGACGCATCTAAATTGAATAAACGATATTGAATTTTGAATATCTCCATACTCCATGCTTCTCCAGACTACCATACAATCATACCATACCGTCTCTATACCTGTGGCGTTGTGGTAGTGCGCTTTGGCTTTCGATCTAAAACAAAGCTACCTTCACCATGGTCAGGTCGTGGTGGGTGACCAAAACTTTGTGATCTCGAGCTCCTCCGTGCTGCGGAAGGCACGTTAAGCCGCTGTTTTCTACCCACCAGCCCGCATTGGGCCAGCGTGGTGGTGTTACGGTCCATAGTCCTCATGTGTTTCTCCATGAGGAAGGCCTGTGCCCAGCAGTGGGACGTACATAGGCTGAGGACGGATGAACGATCTCCATACTCTATAATTTCCGCTCCGTGGTGTTTAATAGTTTTATGAATCTGTTGCTCAGAGCACATTACCCACATATTTCGTAATGTGTGATGTGACATAAATTAAAAAGGTTACGTTTAGTCCACATTTGGCTCGAACACAATCCATCAATGATTGACAGACGCACAAAAGAACACTCCTTAAGGCGATCCTCCGAGCGCTTATCAGAATCAAGATTCGAGTCCGTCTCGGGCTCACGATGACTCTCTACTATGACAGGGGTGTATGTGACGCTACCGCTCGTTTAGTTAGAACCTTGTCTAACTATGCTAGTAAAGTTATTCTCATGATGTTTAAAGTTCATCCATATCACGTGGTAAGTAAATGATAGCTTATATTGTTTGACGGAGATCTTCCTAATGACGTTCAGCTTAATCTGATAAGTGTTTGTCTCTTGCCGGTGTACCGAGGACAATGGACAATGCAACGATTTTATTACCACATGAACACTGATTAATATAGTTATTGATTTATTGTTGGATGCACATCAAAAAATGATCGCTTTGTGATGGATGTCGTGGATGTTACTTAAAAGGCTTTTTATATTTTTACAGTCGAAATATCGGAAAAAATGCCTCTACTAAGTTGATGTCTCAGTTCCTCGCGGTATTTCATCACTTGCTCTTAAATAAAAAATACCATCGGGAATTGATATCAAGACTGAGATCTACAAAATAAGTTCCTATATCACATCTTAAATCAGCACTGCTATTATGCAGACGGCAATAAAATACTAGGTAGGTACTGTGATTTTACGTTGGTAATATGCTGAGCTGCAACTTTATACGTATCACATGTAGTCTATGCGCGTGTTTGCCAACACGTTGAATTAAATAAACATTTTATTACACAGGTAAGATCTTGGCCTTCATCTCACCTGATGGTAAATGACGATAAGGCCGAAGGTGGAAGCGAGCTTCACCTGTAATCCTCAACAATTGCGGTTGGCTATCTTACCTCTGATTGCCGGATCACAACAATGCTTAAAACATCGTTATTATGGCGACAAATTTAGGTAAGACGGTGGTAGCTAGCCAGACGGGCTTAGAAGCCCTACCACCAACCAAACCGAGCAGAAAAACTTCTGCCCCCATGGGGAACCGAACCCGGACCTCCCGATCGACACCTTTACCCCAATTACACGTGTATTAGTAGTGTAATACAATTACTATTACACAACTTCAGCTTATATCAAAATATGACAATCGTATTAGAAGGAGTGCGCTAAACGGTGTCGCTGTATGCTTTGTGGTTCAAGCCATTGTAAGTTACAGCTTACAGCAAACACCGGAATAATGAGCAAAGGCTTCAATCAGCACGACTTGGGTCACGGTACAAGTGATGAGAGGAAATAACTTTTTTGAATATATTAATTCTTATTCGACTACTTCTTTGTCGTCGAGTCAGTGACTCAAATCGGGCAAATTTGAGTCACTGACTCGATGAGAACTATAAGCTCTATCGAAATTCTTTCAATTTAAATTGTACCCTATTTTCATTTTAACAAACCACTCAGTCAAATTGTTCGTCTAATAGTATGCATGGATAGAAAGACTGTTTTTTTTTTGTACGAAAGTACGTGAAACCGGCGGACTAAAATTACTGGGGTATGCAAAACAACAAATAACTCCTAAAAACCGAATGCCTGCCTCCTAAATACTGGGTAAGATTTTACTTACACATTTCGCCTGATACGTATAAGTATTAATATCTGGGGATGAGTGTGATGAACCATATACAGGAACCTTTTTTATGCTGGCATTATAATACTGCCAGTTACTTCTATTTATTAGGTATACCTCTTTAAATCTTCTCACTTGGACCACGGATTAAGTCATGAAAAATTGTCATTCATTTGCTGTTTGGTAGTCATTAACAATAGATGCTAAAAAATCTATTTTATTTGCACCATTGGTGTACTAGTACAATACACCGACGACAGTACGTAATAATAGAACGCTTTGAATGAGACTAAATCATGTTTGTTTCTATATACAGCATGATTTTCTAGACATTTTAACATTATATCACTACTCATCATCAGACCAACGCTTTCCCAAAAGATTGTTCTATTTTATTATTATCGCAACCAAGCAGAGTGCCCCCCTGATGGGAAGTGACTACACTCACACAGTATAGTCGTCCTCAGCCTTTATACGTCTCACTGTTGGGCACAGGCCTTCTTCATGAAGAAAAACATGAGCAGTATGGGCCGTAACACCACCACGCTGGCCCAATGCGGATTGGTGGGTAGAAACGGTTGCAATAGCGACCGGAACCAACACCTAAAGTGTCTTCCGAAGCACAGATGAGTTCGAGATCACAAAATTTGGTCAAGCATCCAAAGCCTGACCATGGCGAAGGTAGCTTTGTTTTCGATATCGAAAGCCAAAAAATACTAACCACTGCCCCACTGAGCTCAGTATACTTGGATGACTGCCCCACCAAGTACCACCAGGGTGGCAAATAAGCATACGGCCCACACAGATGGGCAGTGGTCACCGTATGCTATGGACGCCTGCAACACCGAGGGCATCACCAGCGCGTTGCCGACCTTTAAAAAACCTTTTCACGCCCTTTTTGAAGGACTCAATGCTGTAGTCTCTTGGGAAAGCCTCACCAGAGGGTTCATTCCACAGCCTAAGCGTACGAGGAAGGACATTCCTCCTAAAGCGCACGGTACGCGACCATTTTGGTTCTACCGTGTGAGGATGAATTCCCTGGCGATGGCGAGCGGTGCGGTGATAAAAGGTAGCTGTTAGCATCATGTCAAATAGTTCTTCAGAGCAGACCCCATTGTACAAGCGGTAGAACACACACAAGGTAGCAAAATCTCTCCTCAAGCTTAAGTTCAGTATACTAGCTCAGTATTGTATGAATTGCAGCCAACCTCTGACTTAAGATTTACCCGTGCCCAATAATTTTCCTACTAGTCTCCTTTTGCAGTAAAAGGTAACACTTATGGTTGCCTGTTTCATAAATCAAAATGTTTTTACTTTGACTAAACATATTTTGTGTCACGAAAAAAACAATACCTGAATAAGCTATCATACGGTGCAAATATATATGAATAATTTTTTTAAACATTTTGTAAAAGATCGGCCTGTACGCCTAATATGAATGAAAAAGTTACATGATAATTTCGGATTCACGTCATACTGTTACACCTCTCTTCTTCTTCTTGCCCTTTTCCCACTCTAGGTGGGGTCGGCACAACATGTCTTCTTCTTCCATTCTCCTCTGTGACTCAGCATCCACTACTTTTATCCTCATATCATTCTTCACGCATTCAATCCATCGCTTCTTTGGTCTTCCTCTAACTCTAGATCCGTCCACATCCATGCTCAGAATCCTTCTTGTAATGTGACATTCATCCCTCCTCATCACATGTCCATACCACGCTAACCTATTGCTCCTAATCTTTTCTGTCACTGGCGCTACTTTCAAACTTCCTCTAATATATTCATTCCTGATCTTGTCCATTCTTGTAACTCCACACATCCATCGCAACATTCGCATTTTTGCTGAGTGCAGCTTTCTTTCATCCATCGCTTTCGTTGCCCAACATTCAGATCCATACATTACAACTGGTCTAACGACGGATTTATAGATCTTCCCCTTAAGCTTAAGGGGTAATCTAGGATCACACGTTGCTCCTGAGACCTGTCGCCATTTCATCCATCCCACATTTATTCTATTTCTTACATCCTTGTCAATATCGCCATCGTTTTGAATTAATGATCCGAGGTACCGGAATTCGGAGCAAACAGGTAGGGATACACCACCTAATACACCACCACCTCATACTGTTACACCTATATACTCATATTTTTTGAAAATTATTTTCCCACGTTCAATCCTACGTGACAAGTTTCATTCGTACAGCTTAATGTTGAGGCTGTAACCTACAGAAATCCTCATTAACGTAAGAAATAAGTACCTACCGAAAAGTAAGCGTAGGAATGCCCTTCATCCAACCATTATTGGCAATTAAAATTCAAAAGTACCCGAGAGTCTTAAAGCAATTTGCCGAATCGCTAATAACTTTCGAAGATAAAACTTTTAAGTGTTCGTGTCTTTATGAAAAATACGGGCCCATTTAACTTTTGTCGCGTAATGAGCGGCACTTGTCAACGTCAACACCGTTCAATACACAATTATAGCTCTAAAAATTTATGATGATGAGCAAAAGTTTAACGTAACTTTATCTTTGTAAAAATTAATAGGTACTGTGTTATTCTGTATTTCTCTTTTAATATTTTCTGTGTACTTCGTAGCGACAGATGACAAGTCATGCTTACTACCTTATTTTTTATTTTTTATTCAAGTGAGATATTAATTTGTCCTAAACTTTGTATTCGTTAGTTTAGACTAAATGTTATATTCCATTAGAATAGCTAAATCGAAGTAATTTGTTTTTTGAAATCAATTTGGTTTTAGTTTAGCTAATAAAATTCAATATTTTATTTTGTTTATAAATTCTGCAGGATATTCAAGTGAAAGCTTTAAGGGTAAGTTGATCTTACCATCTTGCTATAACTTACAGAAGTATCTTGTGCTAAATTACCTTACCGATAAGGGTACGAATATAGGAAATTTAATAAAAGGAGTGTTACTTCTGCAGACGCATGCTGAATTCTCTTTGGTTGCAGTTTGTTATATTTCAATAGCCAATTTTTATTTTTCTACTCTTTAGTGGAGGCTTGCATAATTAAGGACATTATTCTCGCATACGTGATCTAATTTTCAAAAACATTATCACAATTTAAAATAATATGCTGTAGCTTAAGTAAAATTGTACACTTGTACAAATGCATGCGGATATTACGGACGATGAAGCTTTACAAAAACCATTTTACCAATTACCCATTTCAACGTCACACAATTTTGATCCTTATTCTCTTTGCATAGAGGATTAAGTTTATTTGGCAGCAGCATATTTATGTTTGTCCAAATACGTGCTTTCAATAATTAGTGCGCTAACTGAATCGACACGAGCAACATTGTCAACTATACCGTCCTTTTTAGCATTCCCCAAATAATATATTTGTATACACAGTCGTGTACTCTTCATTTGTGCTTCCTTTACCTTCGATTACACATTATGATCTAAAACTGCGTTATTTACAGTCATTTGCTTGATAATAACTACTCACACCACTTCATAATAGCTTCACACATTTCAATTGAGGCTTAATAGATCTGAAAATGGCATCGATTCTTGTAAATGAACATAATAGACTCATGATGCAAATTGGAAATAAGTACTTTTTAATAATATAATATTAATGTTATAATTATTTTATCTCAAAACTCAAGTAAAAACAAAATCATCAATATGAAAGAAAATTTAAGTAGGTACCCCATTTCTCAAATCGAGATTTATCCAAAACCAACAATGCAATATTCTGACAACCGCGAAAATGAAATCATATGAGCTTTGCAAGCAACCTTTTGAAATCCAACTGACCATACGCTTTTAAGAAATTCGCTTACAGTAATCTTAGCTTGCAAATTCCATTCAAATTCTATGCTTAGACAATCAATCTCTTGCGTGACCCTTTTTGCATAAGGGAGTTTTAGATAAAGTGGCGAATCATGCGTCCAGTCTCCAGGGAGGTTCAGAGCCGTTTAATGCATAGTTGGAGACTGTTAGGGGCCGGAATGTCGATTAGGATCTGTTAGATAGGGTTCGGATTGTTTGGGAACTTGACGTAAGATAGCACCACCTCCTTGATGTTTTGTTGGACCGGAGATTGGACATGCTGAGTTTTTATTTGCATTGTTATCTCAAATCACTTTAAGGCCCAATAGCGCGGTCGAGAGTTAGCACCTAACCCTGGGGCAAATGTATGGGCAAACCCTGGGTTAGGCGCTAAGTCTCGGTCGTGCAATTGGGCCTTAGAAAACATTTTGAAGTACCAGTTTCTTGAAGGCGTGTTATTAGCATAAGACGGAAACGAAATATATTTGATTGAAAAATATCTGTTCTTTGAATTTATTCTTTGAGAAACTTAATTTAACTAAGTAACCAATGAATGCATATTGATAAAGATAATACTTCTGTACAATAAAGGGACCAAACGTGAACATGCAAGGTAAGTACATCTTTCGTATCTCAATATGGTGTGACAAAAACCGCATTGTGATCCAACAGTTAAAAAAGAATGAAGCTCTTCAAAAAACAATGCCCTTTCAGACAACAGCAAAGCATTTGCAGACTTATCACAAAGGCGGACAGTTCCAATCAAATTACACGGTGTGATGGCGACTACAATGGACAATGAATGATTCGAGCGAGCAAGCGGATCCACTCGAAAACCGGAAAGTTCCGTCAGTTTTCGCGCACGAATGGCCGCGAATGAAGCATCTAATGTATATGGTATATCGTTTTAATAATATAATTTAATAAATACGTGAATGATACCGTGCACACAATAGTAACGTGGTATGGAATAACATTTACGAGAGTGCTTGAGGTAACACAATAGGTTTTGGAGAGCACATGTGTTTTGCTGAGATGGCTATTGTTGCGTTTGTTAACGATACTATAATGTAAGGAACGGTGCTGTTTAAAGTTCTAACATTAAACAGAGTAAATACTCTGTTTAGGTTACTGCTTTGCTAACGGTAACTACAATCAGCGAAATGTTTGTTAGTTTTAATGAGAAGAAGAGAGAATAATATTTGGGACCTGACGCTATATCCTAATTTCTAAGGTAATATTACCGCAGTAGTGAAAATCAGCAAGTATTACCGAGGTGTGTGATATTATTGTAGTTATAAGCAATTACTTAACTTGTTTACGTTGCGCTAAGGATTCATTCAAACGGCTATATATCGATCTTTCGTAAAAATATGACATTTTTTCTACCTGCATATTTTTTGATTACCGCGGTGAACCTTTGCCTTATTTCTGTTAATACAAATACATTGTAGCAAAATATTTAGTTATTTTTGTATATTTTTTTTATAAAAAGCACTCAAGACCAACTGGTAAGCAGTTAATAGAGTCCATTTGCAAAGATAGCTAGAGCCACTGAGGATATAAAACTAGCCACTGCCACCTTGCTGGCCATTTAGGTGCCCTCTGTAAGGCAAGGCATTAAGGCTTATAAGGAATATAAGTAAGATATATAAGGCATCATTGCATATTACTTCATTTTTTTGGAACATTGTTCTTACTTTATTTCGGGTTACCTCATGAAAATTAAATTATTATCCTCCTGATAGATTATGCTTAAACTTCAAGAGAATTTTTAAATTAAGCTTTGGTTTGACGCACAATGAAAAGTTATTTTTTACTGTAAACTCCTTAATACAAATAAATCCTAAGAAAACCAATTAGAAACCGTTGCAAGACTCACAGACAATACTCAGAATTAAATACCCAAATTATTATTGGTGGAACATCAACAAATAGTAATCGGTGTTAAAACAATCCCGCTGGCTGGATCAGTCGATACGGCTCGTTATATTTAGTGGCTCTTGAGTGTGCTCGCTCGTGAGCAATTTGCGGTCCCCCACCGTCGTTAGCACGCACAACTGTCGCATACATACATACATATAATAACGACTATTATCCCCTAAGGGTTAGTCAGAGACTAGGCAAAAGCACCGCAAAAGCAGTCCATTGCCGTAGTCCACGCTTCACCAAGCAGGGACTGCACTCAGCGTTACAGGTCGTGAGCCCGCGCCGCTATAAGCTCGCATAATTGGTGATAAATCGACGGTAATGTGACCTAGGACTAAACTTGAATGGCATCTAAGGTAGCTGGAGAAACTAATGAAGTGGGAGATCTTGATAATGATAAGTTTAAGTTTTGGGATTTGGGTTTTGTTGGTGGTAGGGCTTCGTAGCCGGTGGTAGCCGTCTGGCTAGCTACCACCGTCTTACCTAAATCTGCCGCCATAAGACAACGTTATAAGCATTTTTGTGTTCCGGCAATTAGAAGTAAGATATCCAGTTCCTCAATTGTTGAGGAATACATGTGAAGATCGCTTCCACCTTCGGCCTTATCGTCACTTACCATTAGATGAGATGAAAGCCAAGAACTTGCCTGTCATAAATAAAAAAGTGGTACAGTTAAGAAAGTAAATTTAAAGATAACAATATAAGAGAAAATATTTAAAAATAAAAACCTCCTGTCCCAAAAACCAGAAAATACATTAATTGTTTGTCCTCAGTTTATCTCAGTATAAATGTGAACCAAATTTTAAGTTCAGCATGACGCTGAGTACTCCGAAAACTCGAATAAATATTACTAATGGGAACCCAAGTTTTTGTTAAGTGCCAAACACAATTTGGCGAATAAACGCCAGCATTACGATCAGCGGAGGGAGGGTGAGCTGATAAAACATATGCAAATTAATTTCACCATGGTAGGGGCCGTGGTGAGCGTGAAAACTAATAAATTTAGTGATTATGTTCAACAATTATATTCTTCAATTACAATTACTTGAAAAGATGAATGGACTGCTGCGGATTTGCAGTTTAAATGATCATTTGATATAGATTACTTGCAATTTGTTGAGGGTTTTTTATGCGATATTTCAAAGAGTGTTTAAAAACACTTCCGTGTTTATTAGCAAATCTTAATTGAATATTGGTTTGATTTAATGCTGGCTAAATCCTAGACCTGTACATACCTCACCTCAGTTCAATATTGTCAACAATCCAATACTTACACACTTAGTCTTATAGCAATGTGTAAGTCAGTATTTATGTTGACGCCAAACTAAATTGTAGCGATAAATCTTTCTATTTTAACCCTTTTTTGTCAATCTCAAAGATACTATTATGTTATAAATAGTTTCGAGATTGTTATTTACTAAGCTCTTGTAAAAAAAAAAGCGCTGTAAATACACACAACGAATAATTATAAAAAGCTTTTGACAAAACACGCCCGCAATAAAGAGAAATAAAATTTCGTTTTGTCTACGATTACGAAAGCAAACATTTATTCACGACACAATCAGTAAACGGTTATTATATCAATATCGCTGGTACTGTATATCAAACCAAAATATAATATCGATTCATATCCCAACAAAAGTGGCATAAAGCAGAATAAAAGGTGAAAGCCACGGAACGTTTTCGATACTACAATCAATCGTGAAATTCATTGTAATCAATACGGACCACTCATAAAAGGTTTGAGTACGCAAGCCAATCAAAAAAATCTTTAATAATTACATTTTTAGCCGTACAACCACTCGAACACACATTAACTTTGAGGAGCGAACAAAGAAAAACAAAATTAATGATTGAGACTAATTCGCAATAAAAATGCCACATGCGAGCGAATATGAGGGGACAATTATAACAAATTAATAACGCACACTACCCTTAAAACTCGAGTACAGATTTGCATTCAATGGTATTCTCGCTTTTGTTGCCTATTCCGGAAACAAACAAGCAATTTTCAACTTTATTTCCCACAATTTGAAACCTGATTCATTGTTAATCCAATAACACATTTAGGTCCTTGTAGAAACGTAGAACGTTTGAAGGGTCATCCACTTAGATCGCGAAAATGTCAACTCTACACCCTCTCTCATAAAATCCAATTCGGTTTGTGGACACGTCTGCACGAGATCACTTGAATATTAAAAGTCTTGGTAATTATTCAGGAATCCATCCATCATTAATCACACCCGAGGGTGGGATGCAGGGAAACGTTGTAAAAATGATTGTTGAGGAGATAAATTACACAAGACATACCAGTTGACATTTATTCGCGGATTGCGACCACGTGTGACTGTTTTTTGAATCTGATATTAACAAAACAGACGTCAGTGAATGGTTTAAATTTATTACTGGCATAAATCTAGCGTTATAGGACGTGATTTGTGAATTTTTATTTCATGTGACAGGAACAAAGACATCAATTCACTTTAGAATCCAACGCTGTGGTGGTCCTATGAGATCCTATTTTCATTAGATCTTCATTACGAGCTTAATGGACTTCACGCAAACACTTGAACTTGCTTGTTCAATTAATATGACTTATGCAGTATTCCAATGCTTAGCAGAGAGAAATAAGTAGACCCAGGTCCCAAAAACTTCACCTCTACTACACTTCTACCTAGAAGCACTATTGCATAGGTATGACAAAAAATCCATAACCAATATCAGTAAATTAATACCAACACAAAAAGATACAGTTAGGTGACGATATTGACAACTATCCCGTTGTCTATATGAATACAGATTTAAATATAATTGGATTAACCGTAACGCGAAAAGGTCGGCATGAATTCGAAAATTAAGTCCGTAACATTCTGGGTGCGAATCGTGGACCTTTCATCTAAAACGACATAACAATGAGATAAATAAGCATTGAAACACACAGAACACCATTAACCCGAAGTGTATCTGTCAGCCCGAACTTTAACAATTAAAGCCCGCACACAATAATAGAAACTGAAGCACAATAGTGCCCGATACAAATTAATATATTCATACTTAGTTGAGGTCAGCACCCGAAATTGTGATGTTACAAGCGAAATTGAACCTAATTCCGAACCTGATATAGTCAAACTTGAATAAACTGTAGATGTTACGAATTTTAATGATGTGGATCGCAATTTCAACGCTATGATTCGGGTGTAAGATTCAAATTTACAAATTGGCGAGGCGGTTGCAGGGAAATATTTGCGTAGTTTTTATCATTATAATTATGTTGAGTACAATGATACGATGGTAATTTTTATTACAGCGAGCATTGGCCGCGTTAATGCGATTCTGTACAGTTTAATCGTTCGGTCACATAATAGAGTTTTTGTTGGTACGAATGCATTAAGAACTATTGTGGCAAACGCGATTGAAAGTTGGAAATACTATTCGGATGCGTTGTTTTATATCTTTATTATTGTACTGTTTACTATTAGAAAGTTTAATTACGTTCTTTCTGTCTATTGTTTGAGTTAATTTAGAAAATACATTAATTTCGGTCGTAGATGGATGGAGTATGGTTCATTTATTTCGATTTCAATAGAAAGGTATGTGGTAGAGATAGGCACAGCAAAATAAAAGGCTATAGCGTATGACTACATGTTTATAAAAGTCACAATGTAAAGATAATATCTATAATATCAAAGTCAATATAAACAACAAAATAAGTGAAATAAGAAAAACATTTTGAAAAGAACACTTTTTGACATTTCATAAGTAATACCTATCCAATCCTTTACTTTTAGGTGGATTTTAATCATCTGATAAAAAAAATGCATAGGATTGGATAGTTAAACGAGTTCATAAGGAAAACACATTATGTATTACGAAAGGACGCCTAGGATATCAACTTAACATTATCAAATATATTTCTTTGACGGAAAAGAACTTATAATTCATTAATAATATTGATATACCTTTCACGGTAAGCTTCAAAGGTTGACTTCTCGTTACAAAAGAATATCAAATAAAACATTCTTCGAATCACTTGTCACACATTCACATAACACATCAAATAGGTACTTCCCTTTGGTGCTGAAGAAAAATCGATGGTATTAAGTTCTGAACACAATCCGAATCGAAATAAGGGTTTCCAATACGAGAAAATACTCAACAATACGAACGTGCTCTGTTTGTGTGTGTTTTGAATAGCATTTTATACTTTCCTTCTGGCTCTGCATAAGGGTGGTGTAATCTCTTACGTGAGACTTCTTTGCATCAAAAATAAGATATTGTATTTATTATTTCATCTGTAGCATCAGTTGGATTTTGTAATTTTCAAATCGATTTAAGCGAACATATGAGCAGAACTTTTTCCCATTTTTGCATTACCTAAATATTCAAAAGGTATAAACAAAGGTTAAAATTAACAGATGTATGAAGTATGAAATTAGATGTATGAAGAAATAAAGCTAATGGCCTCAGTCTATATACGTCACACTGCTGGGAACACCCCTTTCTCATGGAGAAACACGTGAGGAATATGGGTCGTAACACTACCACTGGCCCAATGCGAGTTTTTGGGTAGAAACAGTCGCAATAGCGGCCGGGACCAACGGGTTAACGTGTCTTCCGAAGCACGGAGGAGCTCGACATCACAAAGTTTTGGTCACCCATGCATGGCCTGACCATGGCAAAGGTAGCTTTGTTTTCAATCGAAAGCCAATAAAGTTAATGATTTCGACTTTATTCCAATAAAATCCGAAGATCTTTTACGTACTTCTGTCACAATATCACGATGTAATTAACAAATTCAAAACAACCTCGGTACCTAATTTATTTCATCACATTTAAATGTTAATAAGCCTTATTCATTTATTTTAGAAGACTTTAATTTGAAGGTATGTTTGATGTATTCAATCAATGTTTAACATAAAGGCAACAAAACAAACAGCCTTAGTCAAACACAAACTCGCGAGGTCGGGGAGCCGCAGAGGTAATCCAAATGCACCATCGCGGCTCACAAAAACCTACTTCTTAGTTACTTAACTACCTATTTAAGCAACGGTTTGGCTTTAATTAATCTTGACACCTCCGTTGTCCGCCATTCAGCTATCATTTATCACTTTCAAACTTCGAACTATCGAAGCAAGAAATTTCGAATCACGAACGTGTCCAGAAATACCTTTATAGTAGCTATTTTGTACTCTGGCAACACTGAATCCGTTGGTAATAATGCCCTTGTTTTGGGCTTTTGTATAAGCTGTATTGATAATCGAGATGTAGCGTTGCGCGATATTTGAACGTTTTTATTTTGTCTCTTGCTATGTTTTTCCATTACCTACTTACACTCTTTGTACTGTCATTACAGTAGGTAAATAAAATTAGTAACAATAGTAACAAAAATAAGCTAAATAACGTAATATTTCTATTGTGCACTTTAATTTTTTTTTACATACATATGATTTCAATATTAGGTCCCCATCAGTCTTATTAGTGTAAATTGTACTACTTTTAGGTGTTTTTGTGTAAGATGTACAAGTATATACCTAAATATATTACATTTGTTTATTTCAACTTTAATATCCAAAATTAGTACATATAGGGGACTTAACGATATATCATCGCTCTCTCCCAGTCAACCATTGGGCCAAACAGAAATTAACGAGTGGACACTAAAATCAAAACATAAAAATAACGAGAGCTAAAATTTTATTAACAATTATTATTAAGATAAACTACTTACATACATAAACTACATAAATAATAATTATAATATTAATATAATAATATTTAAGTATGAAAATTACATCAAACATTTCAATCTTAATATTTAACAGGGTTCCAGTGATTTGAAATATTTGATAACTATAAAAATATATTTTGATATTACAATATCAAAATATATTTTCTTTTATCTGAGAAGAGGCAAATAGACGGTTCACCTCGTGGAAAGTGGCCCATAGACATCTGCAGCATCTGAGGGACTGCGAATATGTTGCCGGCTTCCTTTATTTCCATGTAACGTTATAAAACACGATTTTACCGCAGCTTAACAGCAGTGGCTTAGATTTAATGCCCAATTAAACTTGTTGTGTTCAGTTTTTAATATGGCATAGCATTATATGTTGGAGTGGTTATTGCTATTATACGATCCCTATAGGAGCTGTTATCAGATGCAATTTCAGGAATATCAAATGGGTCTTAGGGGACTGTAGTAAATTATCTACAAATATAATGAATAAAATAAAAATAAGAATATGACCTTACAAGACAACATGTGCACCTACAAAATGGCAACACGGTATAAATAATATTAATGAAACTTACCAATATTTGTCCTGTATCCCGTAGTGAAACTTCTTCCTAAATGACTCCGAAACATAAATCCCTAAGCGAAGTAGAATGTCGTCTAAATAGCTAGTCACTCCCCAAAAAAATCTCTTCACTTATCGTACCCCATAACATGGAATAATTTTATAACCTGCATTTCAATTCGTGGAAGTAGTTACTGATTGTATAAGAAATCCCATGTTTAATAGTATACTGAATGAATATTTTTCGATAGACTCACCTAATAATGGTTCGGGTCTGGATTTCAATTATTTGCCAATCCGTTACCTATACAAGTATAGTGGTCCTGACTATATTGCCTCCCGTCTGGCATACAGTGCGGAATCGAACTCGGGACCCGCACAATAAACTACATCTAAATAAATAACACGGACTTCTCATTGTAATGCCAGCTCCATACAAAATATATTTTCCCGACAATACGAACGTTCCGAATGGAAAAATGGGGCACACTCGATTCGGAAGAGAAATGCGTTACTGTACTGGCAACAACGAAGTTAATTCGGTTCTATTTTTAAGAATTTAAATGTCGTTTTATTTTTCTTTTGTGGAAATAGCGCCTCTTTTGTTTTGGTTTCAATTATTTTCGTGAGGAAAGAGTTTGGAGATTTCACGTGTTCAACCAATTGTACTCGTACTCCGTTTAGTAATCTAAAAAAGTTTTTCGTTGACGCAAATGAGTATAATTTCTATTGATTTATTTTCAGACACGTCTTTTATTGTGTAAAAGTTTTACAAAGCCAGAAGCGTGCGCTTTCAGTGTTGAAAGCGTCTTCGACAACTTGCCGTCAGACGTAAGCACATTGTTGTTTATCAGTATTCTATTAACAGATTTAGATTTTGAGATAAATTATGATGTCTTAATAAAACATTTATTTTATGCAATCAGAAATTTATTTTCAACATGGAAATTTAAATCATATCCTTATCGAACCACATAACTTTAGACAATTATCTAAATTATTTTACTCATATTTTTTTAAATCACGTGAAATAAATTTTACTTTGATAACATTTAGGTAAAATACATTCATAAATACTCCGTTTTATTTAAAGGTATTTCAAAATATAATCCAAATGAGATTTACACAGCTTACCCAAATAAAATTATAAAGTGGAAATCTCCGTCCCGGCCGAAGTTTACATTTCAATGAATTGACAAATTAATTTACTTTCGAGCAGATAAATCCACTCCATAATTTCAACAAAGGCGCACCAAAATCCCTTATAGATCGCAACTCAAAACAATGACCCAGCGGACTAATGATTAATTCAAAACTCTTTGGATTCCTTCAAATTTGTGGCCACGAGAACAGCGGTCACGGTACGCCTAATGGAATAAAAATATAGATGTTATCAGGTTCGGCGCCCAAGCAGTGATCTTTTCCTCACACGTTCTCGATGATGAGAAGTAAAAAAGTAGCACAAATAATGGACATACTATAAGACACCTGTTAAGCAAACTCTAAACAATAATCTATTGCTGGCTCTCCCTTTTTAAAATAAATATGACTAATAAAACAATGAAGTTGGTTATAAAAACTAATAACATGAGTAAAAAGGGAGGAAATACTATAGTAAAGTAAGTAGAATGAACATTTTTTTTAAATTATGTTGGGTTTTGCAATTCATATTAATACTTGTTATTATTACTTAATTATTTCAGCCAGCAGTAGGTTCTTAATGGAAAAGGTATTATTGAATTGCCAAAAAACAACATTGAATTGTGTAACACGAACGAAAGATAAAATATCCAAAACCTCACTAATTTAGACTTCATGACAAAAAAAAACAGGAATATGACTATGTTATGAACCTTGTATTGACTGATTCATTCCGCCAGTATAATGGCCCCAAAAATAAAGCAAAGAACGAGATGAAATAAAACAATTGTATTGAAAAACGCCCTGGAAGTGAGAGGGGTCTGATTATTAAATTGAAAAGCCTGTTCCGCGCCTACCGACGACATGCTTCACAGAACAAAATGTCTCCCAGTTAGATTACACCTATTTACGTTATTTCACTTTATAAATGCCTATACTAGAATTGCTCTTAAAAGCTACGAGCCGACTAGCAGAAATAGCGCTACTCGTTAAAAAGTATCGCTTCAATTCATTTTGGAGTTTATCTTTGTGAAAATGGCATATATGACAGACTTGCTCGCGGTTAAATACGAACTTACCGGGATTCTAGGGGTTAACAGATTTATTGTTTTTATACATACATACCAACCAGCCTTTTTCCCCGAAGAGGTAGGCAGAGGTGTTAAACGCCCGTATTTATCCCCATGTAACAGGTGGCGAGCCTGTTGCCATGTACCGGGCACAATGTGAGGCAAGCGATATTTACAATAAACTATACATAAGTTATATTCAAGCTCAGTGGCTATACCACTGATGGGATCAAAATATTTTTTTTGTTATCGTTATCTACTAATATTATAAAAGGATAAAGTTTCTGAGTTTGTGACATTGTAGAGGTTAATCTCTGGGTCTACTGAACCGAGTTGAAAAATTATTTCACTGTTGGGATGCTATACTATCGGCGAGTGACATGGAATATAATCATATAAAAATTTGGAAAAAAAATCCTTACCAACTTCAAGCCGAGAGGGCCGCTAGTCGTTAATAAACGTTAAGAACTAACAGCAGTTTTCACCGAACGGTGTATTTATTGAGATTATTTAAGGATACAACTTTTAAGCTCAAACTTTTGTTTCCAATTTTACGCATTCAAAGCGCAGGAAAAAGATAGTCGCGCCCTGTTTTAACACAAGGCACAATATTCGAAATAGGACAGTAGCGCCATCTGTGGTTGCCATAGACAAATCTTCAAATACCAAATATTCCAAGGAAGTAGGAAAGGACATTAATTCTTTCAATTTCATTGTTTTTTTTATTACATATACATTATATAGATATATCATTTTCAATTCAATATCTCATTTTTCTCATTCTTTTGCAGTCTGGGTTCAGAGCAATTAAAGAATAAAGTGTTTAAATATAACCTCCCCCTCTATTAGGGAGAAATCCGCACTTGCAACGGAATGTTACCATATTATGTATGTTGTTTTTTTATATGCAATAAAAACTGTGATAATAATACACACATATATATTATTACGAGTATTTTCCCCAAACGGTTACTCATAAACTAGGCAAAAGCACCGCAAGAGCAGTCCACTGCTTCACCAAGCAGTGACTGCAGATGTGCTCATCGTGACAGGTGGTGAGCTCGTCGCCGCTATTAGATATTGGATGGTTGTGCAGTTCTAAGTCCATAAGTCGCCTTTTACGACACCCATGGGAAGAGATGGGTTGGTAGTATTCTATTAAGGGTGCGGCAAATAGTGAATTTTTCATACAAACGTAATACCAAAATCATTTTCAAATTAAGAATATCTGGACATATCATCGCTGTTATTCGGATTAAGAAAGTATTTTTCTATGTTTCTGTTAAAAAAATTTGTTCAAAATATTTTTAAACTTATAAATATATGCGATTATATTTCGTGAATTTTTCGACGTTTTCGGACATATTTTCCGCTTATTTGTTTTATATTAAAAATTAATCATTAATCATTACGTAATTTTAACAGAAACTGTAACATTTTCATTCCAAGTAGAGGATATTCTATTAATTTAACTGGCGTTGTAAACCCCTAGCTATAGCTAAAGTTTAACGATTTTTTCATTTTTCTACGACAGATGCACAAGGTTGGAATTGAGGAAGAAATAAAGAAAACATTGTTTTAATTTTTGTTTTTTTTAGGCTTACGAATTCCTTCTTTTCCATAATTATTATAATATTTTAATGTTTAAAAATAAGAAAAATATTGGTCGATGATCTTTTGCTTTATATAATATCCCTAACGATAAAATACTAGATATAATTTTGTATCCTAGAAAAATTTCTTTCTTCCGTACAAAACACAAACTTATTATTATTTTAAACAGCAAAAACTTAAATATGGGAAAAGCTGCGCACACAGCTCTTCCGATTCATCTTCGCCAGACTTAACTTGGAAGTGTTTTATGCTTTTGTATATTGATTTCTTTAATACCTAAACTATTTGAAGTATAAAATATATAATTAATCACCTTTCTCCGACTATTTGTTTAAAAAAATAAAGGTTACCTCATACAAATCATCAAAATGTCCATTTTACAACAATACTGCTAAGTTTCTTAAGCTTTTATTGAAATGTAATTTTGTGATTATCTTTCTTGCCAATTATCTGGCTGTTTTGCTACTTGACAGAATGTGCAGCACAGTTTATTAATTTTAATTCAATGTTTTATGAGTACATTATTAGGTGTTTTTTTCTCTCTTAGTATTTTGTCTGTAACTATTAAGATTTAGAGTATTCCTAAAAAATAATTACCTCGTCTAAAAATAGACTATATTTTTGAGCTCTTTTGATTTGTTTTGATAATTTGTTGTAAGTTTAATTGTGTTAAAATTGGACACGGAGACAACTCTTTTTAAGTGCCTCCCGAATACATCATTTTATTTGCAATCACTTAAAAACGATAAATAATTTTTATGAAGGGTGATATTACACATATTACTAAAGCTTGTCTAATGATAGATGCCAAATATTATTATCTTTGGATTTGTCGTTGTGAAGAAAACTGAAAAAAATTTAGTATGGAAAATGCAGAATTCCCCAAAATCTCCATACAAAACAACAATTTCATAGGTAAGGACCTAATATTATTACGAAGAGCGATTACACGGTCTATTCTCAATTAGATAAAAAAAAATTGTCACGAATTGCGGTATATAACCTGAGCTCCAAATAACATCTCTAATAATTATAATGAACATTAATAAGAACTAGTTCTTTATAGATTTTATTTTGTATGTACAATCTTTATAGATTACTACTCAAATCTTTATGTATAGTGAAATAACATAATACCTATCTAACATTTAGTTATTATTATAGTGATACTAAGAAACCCTTCTGAATCTATGAAAAGCAAGGCGACATCTGCGACTCAGTTCTATACTAATGCGGGCATTAACGAAATCTATTTTATTTCAACTACTTGTCAGTGTACCAATAAAGTTATTATTATTATTTCGAAATAAGAGAAGACTACTAATATAGGACATTTCTGTTTCCACAGAAATAATATCTTTCGTTTTGTATTGATTACAATAAGTAAATGCGTAAAAGAATAATCCTAGCCAAATAAACAATAGAAGAAATTATACTCCATCACATATAAAATTAGTCTCTTGTTGTTATAAATCCTTAGTTTTTAGTCGAGTTACTAAGTAATATCAAATTATCTTTATGTAAAGAAAAGTGCAAATAATGTAGAAACCAAAATAAATAAATAATGAGTCTGCAATATTAAACTTATATATAATTAATCTCACTGCAAATCTTCCTGTCTGTAACAAAACACAGCTTATGTCTGTCAGTGAGTCGGAAAATGATATTTTTGCAGCAAAAACAAGGGCTCAAAATAATGTTCTCAAGCAAATATATTCAAAGTCAATTAAAAAAAATTATAATGATTATCTGTGGTTAGTGATAATTCTAGAATATTCCACATTAATGACAATTCTTTTATTAATGTAAATTAACTATTTATTTTGATTCATAAATAAAAATATAAATAAACAAGCAAAAACTAAAGGAAGGTCGTAAGAAAAACGAAACATATAAAATAAAAACAATTTAGTATTTATTTTTATGGCATTAACAAAGGTTTCATCTCAAATACTATAATACATCGTTGGTACTCACATCGATTCTGAATTAAACAATAATATATACATTTGAATGCACTAATAACTTATGATTTAGTTAACTAATTTACAAATAGCAAGGTACATCTACACAAGGTTCAATAAATAAAATACACATTATTCTAGAGAAACATAAAGTGCGCCGGCCGCGGGCGGCCGGGCGACAAACAAACTCAACGAACTGCGCGACATACAAGAAATAAAACAAATCAGGATCCTCCTTACTGATCTAACTATCAGCTAAAAGTGACACCTATAGAAAATAATCTCTTTTTGGTACCAATCTCACTTTACATAACTAACCCGGCGCTACATTACCTTAAACATTTAAAGATGCATCGAAAACAAAATCACAGTTTAACTCAATGATCAGCCACGCGGGAGCCGAGAACCTCCCGAATAAGTACAGGCCACTTGATATGAGACGCACTCCATTTACATTAACCGATAACTCTAATGATCAATAAATAATGTTCGTACGCTTTCACAGTCTATAACACTTAAGTTCTGAAGACGGGTGCTGCCGAACCTTGAGGGAGCGCTCCTTCAAGGAAGGCACGTCGGTCTTCAATATATGACGGAGACGGGCCGCCTAAGCTGGTCGTCGTGCGGGCTGTGCTGCGTGGGCGTCGCGGGGGACACGGGTGACGCGGGCGCCGCGCCGTACTGGTGGAACAGCGGCGACGAGAACGGCTTCGGCGGCGCCGCCGGCGACGTGTACAGGGACGAGTAGAACGAGGACACCACGGCAGCGGCGGAGGATGACACTGTCGGTAGCTTCTCAGTCGGCGCCATTAATTTTGAGAACTGTAGGTGGTCCAACTGGTGCGGGAAGTACGGCGACACGGCAGGGTATGGCAGGGCATCCAAGTGTCCGACGGTGGGCGGTGGTCCGGCGAAATATGGCAGCGGGAAACTGGCGAAAGCTCCTGCACCAGGCGCACCGCCTGGCGTAGGCGGCTTGGGCTTCCTGCGCGGTCTATACTTGTAGTCTGGATGCTCCTTCATATGGAGAGCTCTAAGCCGTTTAGCTTCATCAATAAAGGGTCGCTTCTGCATTTCAGTCAAAAGCTTCCACTCCGCTCCAAGTCGTTTGGAGATCTCGGAATTGTGCATCTTGGGATTATCCTTGGCGATCTGCCGCCTCTGCAACCTGGACCAGACCATGAAGGCGTTCATGGGCCGCTTGATGTGGCCCTCGGAGTGCGGCGAGGAGGCCGGCAGCGGCTGCGGCGCGCTTGGGTACTCCGGCAACATGCCGGGATGCATCGAGAACGCGTACGGGTGATGGCTCAAAGTCGACATGATGATTCCAAAACAACTAAGTGTCAAAAGTTCTTAGAGCATTAGCTCTGTGGTGTTGTACGGCACAATGCGATGAATGAGCACTTGGGAGGCGATAGTGTCGCGTCGAAGGCGAGCGATAGACTGACGAGATGGAATGGTGTTAGTGACGATGCCAGCGAGCGGGGGGCGCGGCCTGGGGCGGCGTGAAGCCGCCAATGGAGTCCCGGCCAACAGAGCCTGCGCCCCTCCTCTAGGCATCGCACCGTCCCCCTCTACGCCGTACGCGCGCATCTGCCGTCCCACTCGCGCGAGCGCGCGGTGCTACAGCTGTTGGAGGCATGTCGCCGCAACGCGGCTCGACGCGTGATGTAACATTTGTAATAAAACAACTACTTTGCATCTCACTTGGGTTTTGGTGAATTTCTTATTTAACTATTAAATATATGAATTTTATACTTTCCTTCCGTTTTGTGAGTACAAACAATTGCGACGCGTTTCGATAAAGCTCAATATTAATTATTATTAAAGGCGGTTATACTTTAAATTAAATTTTATACGTTACAAAAAGAAAAACTACATTTTGATGTTGTTTGACTACGGAGTTCTTAAAGTACTTTCCAGTTACTAAATGCAATAAATGTAAATCTTTAATGTGTTCTTTATATAACGTTCACAAATATAGGTATTGGTTTCATTTATTTATTTATATAAACCTTTACTACTATACGTAGCTCATTATAATTCTAAGTAAGTATAAAACTAGCTTGATATTGAATACCTAACCAAAATTAAATGAATAGATTATTAGTTATAGATTATATTTTACGGTTACTGTGTCTAGGTATTATGCAATACCTAAAAACTTACCTCTTTGGCGAGGCAAAAGCAGACTGGAATAAAACGTCCGGGTAAACACACTCAAAAGCACTAATCGAACCTTACTCTCGCAAACGCACTGACGAGCTATTAAAGCTCAACAGGAGTAACCTGAGCGTGATGATTAGGACTAAGACTGGTCACTGCAAGTAAAACAGACACCTTTACAACATGAAGCTAAAGGTCACTGACACTTGCAGATTCTGCGAATAACAGCGTGAAACACACCAATACACCTCTTGTGCTACTGTTCACAAAAGAAGCAGACACCTGGGGAAACACACCCTTGACCCAGATGAAATAAAAACAATCCAAACTGGGAACATCTTATCTTTCTTAAACAGTGCCCAGTTGATGGAGCTACTGTAGGGCCTTAAATAGAACATACATAGGAGGCTGGCCACAATAGATCTTATAAGGTCGCAGTGATGCGAAACTGCCCCGTCTATCACAAATAAATCTAGGTATTACTTAGTTACGGTAATTTCACATAAAAGAAATGGGAATTGCTACATAAGAGAGATGGCTTATGTAATCAATATTAGAAACGTAATCAATAGATATTAATTAAACAACGCTGTGATGATAATAAGATGTTATTAATTTTAATGTTGCCTTATTTAACCATAAATTTAAAATACTAATTAAATTTAATAAAGAGATCTCTGATATTAAATTCCTAATAAAATAACATGGCTATTATAGAGTAAGAAAATACAAAGTTCAACTCAATAAAATTGGAATCTACAACATAAGATGAAGGTTCATTGTGCTGTTGTCATCGCCTTTATAGGAAACAGTTTACGGACGCTAAAACAATGGCGGCTAACGGGCGAACACCGTAACGCATCGCACATAATCATAAACCCTGCTTTATCCCATAAAAACACCATTATCTAACCATACAGCTCTGAACTCTACCGTTTTAACTTAAAGAACACTATCCCCTGAACCAAGCAACAAAAGAACATCGTAAAAATCTTCCTAGAACACATTTAAACTGTCGTAAAGTAATTATTTTTATTATATTTCGAAACTTTATGATTTAATACATAATTTTCTCTGTATTGTTTCCAAGATGAAATACCATTTTTGCTTCAGTAAGTTGAAAGCATGGAAAGCACGTTGTTTTATAACGCTGTTACAAATATCAGAAGAGATTGTTCCGTGCAATACTCTTAGTAGACTGTAATTAAAATTATATTTATATAAATCTTTATTAATATATCATACTCGTTATTGCATATAAAATAACATACAAAATGTGTAAATAATAGTTTGCAAGGGCGGACTTAACCTTTACAGAGATATCTGTAATCATAGAAATCACAAATAGCATGCGACACAAATGCAAAAAAAAAGACAACATTTTAGTGAAAATAAAAAAAGAGGAGATATAAAATACATAATAATACCTAAATTATAAAACGAAGATTGACTTTATTTAATAAAAAGCAAATAATAATCACCACACAGCACTTTAATGAATTTTTAATAATACCATGTTAATTTTGTTTTAAAATGAATGTATGTTTTTGGCTCAAAACGACTACCAAAAGCTACACAAATTAAAAACTGTCACAGAAACCAGGAGTTTTTGATTTTCTAAAATATATTATTTTGTTGTAACTATAATGTTTCTTTTTAAATAAAATATTTATAAAATCTGATAAATTTCTCAAAACATTTTTTATTAAAGTAACAACGCTTTTTTAAAATCCTCTCAGTATCATTTTATATTTATATAAATCTTTATTAATATATCATACTCGTTATTGCATATAAAATAACATACAAAATGTGTAAATAATAGTTTGCAAGGGCGGACTTAACCTTTACAGAGATATCTGTAATCATAGAAATCACAAATAGCATGCGACACAAATGCAAAAAAAAAGACAACATTTTAGTGAAAATAAAAAAAGAGGAGATATAAAATACATAATAATACCTAAATTATAAAACGAAGATTGACTTTATTTAATAAAAAGCAAATAATAATCACCACACAGCACTTTAATGAATTTTTAATAATACCATGTTAATTTTGTTTTAAAATGAATGTATGTTTTTGGCTCAAAACGACTACCAAAAGCTACACAAATTAAAAACTGTCACAGAAACCAGGAGTTTTTGATTTTCTAAAATATATTATTTTGTTGTAACTATAATGTTTCTTTTTAAATAAAATATTTATAAAATCTGATAAATTTCTCAAAACATTTTTTATTAAAGTAACAACGCTTTTTTAAAATCCTCTCAGTATCATTCACGGAGCTGAAAGCTTTGAGTAATAAAGTTGTCTTGTGAATGCTAGCGCCATCTAGTGAGCGAGTGCATCAACGTTCTACATAGCCGGAACACAGGGTCTACTGAACAATTTGGTCACTTTGTGAAATAAAACTGTTAAAGTATTCTTACAGGTAATTTTAATGTTATCTTTATCTTCTTATCTTATCTTAATCGTATTATAAGGCAGTAGCCAAGTCGGGGCAGTCGGGGTAACAACACATCGCGAGACTCGTTATTGGGATCGGACCCCACCGCCTAGCCTGTGTCACTGAGTTTGAATAAAATTTATGTAAGTACATTATGAATATCGCTTGTCTCACCCAAGAATTTTGTACTTTATGATGGATGCCAAACTCCCATACAATAGCATGAGGCAATGTTTTGTTTCGATCAGTAGGTGTTCCTTCACATTCTATCACTTCAATAAATGAGTTTGACATTTCGTAGTAAAGCTTTCTATTACTACTAATGACGTCCCACAAAAATACACACAAATTTCACAAATACTCTCATTTAATATGTGATTATTGACTCACCTGTGAAATGATAAGGTACATCCAGGATACCACTCACTTACACAACATAAAACAACGCACGTCATCACCAGTTTTATAATTTTTTATTTAAAATATTAAAATACAAAAACTTGTTACAATTTTCAGTCTAGGCGTCAAAATGGCGTAAATATGACAGGTGAGACAGAAACTATGGATAGAAAGAGAGGAAGAGGATAGAGGATAGCCTTCATTCATAAATAGTGATAGAATGAGAGGGAACACCTACTGATCGAGACAGAACATTGCCTCATGTATGGGAGTTTGGCATCCATCTTATAGTACAAAATTCTTGGTCTCACCGGTCACAATGTCTGGTGCATAGCAATAGACTTGCCACCTGTTACATGGGGACCTAATATATCTGGGGAAAGGGGGATGTGTACACTTCTGCCTAGATACCTCATCGGGTAAAGAGGCGTCAAGATATATTATGTGTTATGTTGTTATAATCTTCACCGTAATGTTTTAGTCTCTTTGAGTTATTTATAAGGCTTTAAATAATTAAGTACTTTCCATCAATTTTTTTCATAGCTTAACATTCCTATTTATATATTAGGACAGGTCTCGCTACTATTATAATATGGTTTAATTATAATGTTAAAACTTTTTTATTGTTGCCTACATTATTGAGAGCCGTGTGGTAACAGTTTATTAAGAGAATACCAATAACCCATCTCTTCCCTTGGGTGTCGTAAAAGGCGACTAATGGACTTAGAACTGCACAACCACCCAACAGCTTATAGCGGCGACGACTTGCTCACCACCTGTCACGCTGAGTGCAGTCACTGCTTAGTGAAGCGCGGACGATGGCAATGGACTGCTTTTGCGGTGCTTTTGCCTAGTCTTTGACCTAACCCTAAGGGGATAATAGTCGCGAATATATGTATGTTTTTTCCAATAAGTTTTTAATTTTAAGTATTTAATTTAATTAATAATAATTTAATTTATTGTTAAAATATTCGGGGATGACATGTAACATGTAAAGGGAATGATTTTATATCTGTAAGATTCCGTTAAGAACAGGAAAGAGAATTCAAAACCTATGTTCAAAACAAAAGCAAATGACAATTTGATATTTTTTTTACGAAACTTGTGACGAAATGTCATCAAGATAGACTTATATCGAATAAACAAATGTAATTCAAGTTCAGAACGAATTAAATATTTCTTGATTTTATTTATCTTTGAATTTCATCTCGTCCCCTATTACATGGATATTTTAATTTATATCAATCGAAACGAACGTTAACACCTCTGCCTACCCCCTCGGGGATAAGCTTTGTGTTTGAGCTCAAAAAAAAATATAATTTAAAAAATATTCCTTGTCTCACATTGGTTAGGTACCGTTAAAAATAACAGTTATTTCTGGTAAATACATAAAAGCATGGTGACAAAACTAAAGGCCATAGGACAACAAAAGGGGAATTAACAAAATATATTATCCTGTAATTAATATTTTATTGTCGTAGTTAGTTCTTGCCGCCCGTTTTGTTCGAGTTTTTGCTCGTAATTGTTCTCTTGTGCGGTATGGCCCCACAATGCGATTAAATAAACAAACAACACGGCAATTGACATTAAACATTGAAAGGTAGCCGTTAGCCGTAGGCCGCACTGAACGAAAAAAAATCTTTTACAATTTCTTTTCATCTTTCATACTTATTAAATTAGTTTTAAATAATAGATTATTCTACAAGTTTCAATGCTCACAATGAACACAACACAACACATAACATTTGTATAAAATGCAAAATGCAAATGAATCAAAACGATCGATGAAATAATCGATTACTTACATAAAAACTTATAACGTTAGGTGGCGCTACTATACTAGCGGAATTACTTAATTTATTTATGATTTCGCTAGTATAGTAGCGCCACCTAACTTAATAAGTCGAACGAAAGGGTACAAGCAACAATAATAAGTTTAATACGAACTAAAAACCCATGTATGGGAATAGCGATTTATACTACTTAGTTCTGTAACGAGGCGCCATAGCTATATTAGCGACTCGTTGCTGTCATTGCGCTCTTCTCTGGCCATTTTTCTCTTTGATTCCGTTTTTAAATTTGCTGTCTGTCTCTTTTTATTTGTTTTGTTCTCGAAGCTCATTCTTACCAGAGTCAGCGCGTAGAGCGGTTGACTCCCTTCTAACAATAATTGTAATATATTTATATAGTGATGATCAATTTTTCTAAGCTTAAACAAAAGTTACAACATGATCAGTTCCTAATAAATAACAAAGACTATAAGTTTCTTTAAGGCACTATTGTAAGTAGCCCTACCCTTTTTATAATATATTTAGTGTTAAATGTGAAATTGTTTTGTGTTCAGTGTAATTTACCTTTTTTTATATAATTGTTTCAGTTGTGCCTTAATTCTTCATTATCAATATATACAATACCTAAGTGACGACCCAGCGTCTTTCATTTTATTCCCGGCTTCACCCCGTCACAGTTCTATCTATCTATCTGTTTTTATACATTTTATTCTATTGCACCACGTAGCGCCATCTAGTATGCGGCAGTGGAAATACATTAAGAATTCGATACCCTATACGATCTATCAAAAAAAAATCTTTTTTTCTGTTTATATCATTAACATTGCAGGGTGTTGGGCTTCTCCTTTTAAGTTTAGTAAAACCTGTGTTAGGAGAAGACCCGCTCATTCAGTTCCGATGACAAACAGAAAGTAACATCTATTTACTAGTTTAACAATTCAAAATAAAAATTGTTTCTATATATGTAAAGTCCATCTATTATCCAATAAATAAATATAATTTTAAATTCTTACATTATGGGTTTCTTCAAAAGAGGCGTGAAAAACCATTTGTTGAGCAAAATGCAATGAAATGAAATTGTTTATTTAATCATTTAGGTAACAAGTAGTTCCACTTATGACGCGTCAAAAACATTAAAGCTTATACAATTATAACAAACAAATTATTTACCTACTTCTACTTGTTGTGGCTAGGGCAGTATGCCAGTATGCTGCTCTATCTTCACATATGGACTACTCTACTGCTTATTATCAGGTAGTGTGGAGTCATTTGTTGAGCTTTTTATAAAAAAAAAAAATTGTCAAAGTGATTTCACCATTTGAAATATCTAAGAATGAAAATGCTATTATTGTTGACCCCTTGGCGGGCACCGCGAACACCGGTTCCCGTTGACTAGTTAAAATCTTTTTTTGAGGCCGGCGCAACATGTCTACCTCTTCGATTCTCTAGAATAACTTGCCATGTCCTCACTCACTCTCACGCAATTCACGCAATCCATCTATTTTTTCTTTTTCCAAAATTATCAAATAAGAAATAAAACCCTTTAACCACAAAATTAGACTGGTAAACTTTAAATTATTTCTAAACGACGTCTAGACATTTACTAGTTTCATGGCCGCCATAAATGGGAATTATATAAGTGTGGAATTTTGAATTCCTATTATGTAAGTTAAGGTCTAGACTTCATAGAGCGGGGATAACCTAGATAGAACTAGTTGTATATCAAATATTTTGCAGGCATCAAAAAAATATACCCACATTTAACTTGATTAAGTATGTCAAAGTAACTTTGTACTTGTTGATTCGATCGATTGAAAACAAAGCTACCTTTGCCATGGTCAGGCCGTGGATGGGTGACCAAAACTTTGTGATCTCGAGCTCCTCCATGCTTCAGAAGGCGCGTTAAGATGGGACGAATAGGCATACTAGATGCGACTGTTTCTACCCACTAATCCGCATTGGGCCAGCGTGGTGGTGTTACAGCCCATACTCCTCATGTGTTTCTTCATGAGGAAGGCTTTGCCCAGCAGTGGGATGTATATAGGCTGCGGACAGGACACTATTCCAATCCACACTATTAGCTAACAAGAATTACTTCAGCCACTTCCTGAAATAACTCTTAAAAATTTATAAAGGTATTGTAAAAATTTTTTTGTATTTAAATAAAATATCTATTATTTTATGGATATACAGCACGTCATTAGTGCTACGAGCGTCTACGGACTGCGGTAACCGTTTACATATTGTTTCAATATTGTCATAGAAAAAAATACTGTAAGACAATTAGGTGAATTCTTAGCTACGGGCTTGTGGATCAAACACCTTAGATTAGTTATTGATACCAATTTTGTGACCTTCAAGTCGTCCGTAAGATTCAAGTCATGATGGGGGCAGATGTTTGTGTCCAGTCATAGATCGTCATCAGCCTATATACGTTGCTGGGACAGGTCTTCCTCATGGAGAAACACATGAGGAGTCATCATTACCTTCACCCATTTCCCAATTTCATTTGGGGTCGGCGCAACGAGTCTTTCTCCTCCACTCTCCCGTATCACACGCCATATCAACATTCACTCCCATTCTAGCCATGTCCTCATTCACACAATCTATCCATCTCTTCTTTGGTCTTCTTCTCCCTGCATTACCATCCACTCTCATATTCATAACTCTTCTTGTTACATGCTCATTCTCTCTCCTCAAACCATGTCCACACCACGACAGCCGCTTTTCTCTTAACTTCTCTATCACTGGAGCAACTTTCAGGCATCCCCTGATATGCTCATTCTTCACTCTATCAATCTTCGTCACTCCACACATCCATCTTAACATACGCATTTCGGCCACATGCGATCTATTTTCATCCATCTATTTATTATGGAGGAGTATGGATGTCTTAAAGTATTTTTTTAGTTTTAATATTTATAGTTTTAAATATCTTACATTTATCCGTCACCAAATTCAAAAATCAATTATTACCATATTTTTTTACAACCGGCTAATAGTATAGATTATCTGAAGTAATAAAGTATTTACACCACACAAAAACACCACCACCACCAAATAATAAACACCACACAAATAAGAACTACTACCCTTAGAATAAAACACGAATTTCGAGTTCATTTCTGATTTTAAAAAACTGTTCATTAGTTTATTGCGCATATATAAAGATCTCGTGAGACAATGCGCGCATCATTGGAATTGCCTTTCGAGGTGGCTGCGGCGACAATGCGCATTATCGTGGGGTCATTAACTGAGTGCATTCTTGTTGAAAATAATACTCTTGCCTCATATACAGTATAGGTTACGCAGCAGGAAGGACCGGCGACACAGGGCAGGGTTAGGGCTGTGAACTCTGGTTAAAGTCGAGATTAGTTATTTGAAGTTAAGGTGATCTTTTCTCGAATTCGTGTAATTTTTTATACAGCTGCTTGATTTCTAACCCAGAGTTTTTTTAAGAAAACAGGGTTAGAAAACAAGAAAACAACAGCACTAAAATTCAAATATAAAATAGGTAGTTAAATGTTGTAAGAACTACGAAAAATAGAAGCATAATAGTTTGTGCCAAACACTTCACTCGAAAGATTAAGAACTTTAAGTGTAGTTGTGTGTAGTTCAGAAAATGACATGACTATTTTTTTCATTGTTAGCAGCAATAAAAGCTAGAAACCATAAATATTTAATAATTTCTAATTTGTAAAATTAACCGAATAACTTCAAGCTAATACTGCTTCCCTGTTTATTTAACAGTTTTTTTTATAATTACATTGCTGTTATGGTTATGAAGAGCTTTTCATCATCTACTCGTAGTAAACATTACAGCTACTCATATTTGATTGCAGTATAGTACTTCTCAATTCAAGTTGCCAAAAAGGTAAACAAAAAGCCGACTTACCGAATTCTTTATTCAATAATCACACTTATTACATGGACGTTGGCACGTAAATATAATTAACGGTAACAATTGTTGTCCGTTTCAATTGATTTCAATTACCTACAGTCATCACAAAACATTTTAGAGATGAAACATTACCTTTGTTTTGTTTACCTTTTTGGCAACTTGGATAGAGACGTACTATAGTAGGAATGTTCGATGATAGTAGTAGGAATCGTATATTTTTCATCTGTAACAGTAAGTGGTAGAGCCGGCCCTAAAAACTCAAATATAATGGTATGTCGGCAGAACTGTCAGGGGAAATTTGAGTAAATTAAAATAGGAAGATGGGACGAATAGGCATTAAGGTTGGAGATATTGTGGCAGGCCCCGCATTGTCGCATTGGGCTGACGCCATTCTGCCTGGGACTAACTAGCTAGACCTACGACCTCTCGTTCTTTTTGTACCGAGGTGGAAAGAGACAGCGTTGATTATCAAGCCAGGCGCCTGCAACCTTTGTTGCGGTGTCGAGATATAAGTAATTAGGCGCGATGCTCTTTGTAATGATTTTATATTACGTATGTTTATGTAGGGTGTTAATTCATTAAGGAATACGCAGTTTTGATTCTGCAGGGATGGTGTTGTTGGTTTTTTTACGGAAGTGTATTTCGTGGTAAGGTTTTTATTTTTGCAAACATAATGTTGGGTTTCATGATCAAATGTAAATATTTCCATACTATGTTTATGAGGTCCCATAAACCTCATCCTGATGAGAAATGCTTAGCTAACACTACCGTAATCTGCTGTGTCTGTATAATCCCAAAAACTATTTTATTCGACAAACAAAACTAAATTTATATAAATTAATACCTGAAATAAATTTTATTCATTTTAGTTTTGTGTGGATACGAACAGTCCTCAAAAACACATATGTATAGTATCTTTCAAAGTTTGTTTATACTTATATGTAGTTGTTCGGAAATAGATTTAAATTACTCGAAATTGAATATTAAAGTGAAATTAAACTGCTCGCTTATATGGTTGACAAAACACCGTTTTTTTTTTTTTTTTTTTTTTTTTAATTCTCCCGTAGGGAAGGCAAAGGGAACGAAGCCCATACAGCCATGTCTGCAATATATATATCTTCAATAGTTTGCATTGAAATGCTAGTGTAATGCATTCCAATGCATCTTGGGAGAGTTTGGCGTCAAACGATCGATGGCAGACACTGTGGTGCTACTTGGATGAGGTGGATTACCACGATAAAAAACTCATCACTTTTCACACCACTTGACGTTTATTTCGATTATCCTCCATATTGCACATCATCACAGACACTTATTACACAAAACTACACTGATTTTACGTAACAATATCCACTCCGTACAATATTACAATCATCGAAATAAAAATCACGTCCGCCATAGTTGAATGCCGCCAAAAACTCCCGTTTTATTTTTTTTTTGACATTATTGAGCTTTAAGTCATAGCTTATTTGTGGATCACACAAAGAGGTGTTATACAGTTTCAAAAAGTAGTTATTAATGGTAATATCTACCACGTCTACCACGTCATACTTGTGAGAAAATTTACTTGTAATGAATAAACAAATCAAAAAAGAAACTAAACAATAATATATTATTATGTCATAACCACCTTTCATAATTATACTCAATGGCTTTACTCTATATCTCTACTAAAATGAACAGAAAGAACATAGTTGGACAAAAGCAAATAAACATCAGAAATTGCCGGAGCCTCCTTCAAACGCCGACCATTCTCAGAACACAAGAGACACTGGCAGCAACTAACGAGCGAATTACGATAAGTAGTACATTTTCGAACGTCAGCCATATTTTTTGTCCAACCTTGAACACAGGTCTTTATCTAGAAAACAAATGAAAGTCGCAAAGGAAAAAAACAGAACAATATCGAAAATAAAACGAGAACAAACGCTGATCAAAAAACAATGCCGTCTTCATAACCGCAATAAATATTTTTAATTGATCTAACGGTTTTGAGGACCAAATTTTAAAAAAGGACTTTGTGTTCTTATTTCAATGTGTATAAGGTTTGATTTTGCTTAAATGACTTCCACAGAACCTCCTTACAAAGTTCTGTTTTGGACCGAAAGTATCAAAACGACCGGTCCTTCCAACGAAACAGGCGGTAAGTAAATACAATAAACAAAGTACTGTAACAGCCGAAATCAAATTTTATTGTAAAAGCAATTAAGAATTTCCATATCTATTGTCATTGTTATTATCCTTGGAAGAAGGTGCAATAGAGTTTGTCTTTGACAGTAAAACTCTTGCACAAATAATTTTGACTTTGAAAATCTCCAAGACGCGGCCTTTTCCATAGACTATTTTTCTAACCTAATATGAGTTCTGCATTTCTCTTTCTTATATCTTTCTTATAGAAAATAACATAATTATTGAGATTTTTGTATATTTATTTTAGCTTGTTTGGGAATATAGCCAGTCCCAGTAGGACTCGGTACTTGCGTAAGAGCCGACAACTATCGTTGTGAGACAACTATGTATGTTGAATAAATTACCCCTATTGAAAATACATAAGGACATTCTCATTTTGCACCTTAGCAAAATGCCGTTTAAGTGATATTATCATGGAAAGTTCTCGTCCTCATCCTATAAACATCCCACTGACACAGGCCTGCCTCATGGAGAAACACATGAGTATGGGAGTATGGGCCGTAACACCACCACGCTGGCCCAATGCGGATTCGTTCATGTAGAGTAAATAAAAAAAAATTTAAAAGGCTATTCGCTTTTTCAAAACCGCTATCAATATAAGAAACAATACGCATTCAAAATAAGATATACATGTATATATTTCAATGAAATTTAGCAAATGTTACGCTGTGTAGTAGTGGCTCATTAAAAAAATACTACCATCCCATCTCCTCCCTTGGGTGTTGTAAAAGGCGGCTAATGGACTTAGAACTGCACAGCCATCCAATAGCTTATAGCGGCGACGGGCTCACCACCTGTCACGCTGAGTGCAGTCACTGCTTGCAATGGACTGCTTTTGCGAAGCTTTTACCTAGTCCCTGACTAATCCTTAGGGGAAGTGCGCAAAATATTAGATTATTTTTGTTCCGTTTTTTACTTTTTAATTCGGGAGAAGATTGATTTAATATGTTTATTTAGATCTCTTACTGAGCCGAAATAAACTATATTTTCCATACTCCAAAAAATCATCCCTACTAAGTTCAAATAGCAATATCATATATTTAGCCATGGTATTTGATAGTGAAATATTTACACAATTAATCCACTATATATCATTAATATTTAAAACCACATTTCACGTCTGTTCACTATGGTTTTTTTTGCGCATTCTCCTTTGGTTATAGACTAGGGCAGCTGGACATAGTGAACTGATATTTTGAATAAACAGTAAACAGCACAATATTTCAATTCGACGATCTTGTCAAACCGAATCTTGTATTACAAAAAATATCAAGTTGTTTCAAATCGATCGGTTGAAGATTGTCTCTTATCAAAAGCATAAAAGAATCAATCCCCTTTCAAAAACCGATTTGCTGAAAACTCGCAAAGTTTCTCATTCCCATTTTGCGCAAACTTTCTAATTAACCCGTCGCGACAATGGCAAGTGTGCAGAACGGCAAAGGGTGACAGCTACTATCATTTATACTGACTCTGTATTCAAAAACTAACCTTAAAACAATCTTTTAAGGCTGATATCGTCAAAGTCCCTCTCTTAAGGGTTATCACACCTCGAATCTGCATAATTAAAATTAGACTCTAAGTTGTGACGCGTAGAGATATATTTCTTTTCTCGTATTAGATTGTCCTGTACGGTTGTCAGTAACAAGTTTATTATACACTTAGACAATTAGTGTACGCCTCAGGGGCAGCCCTGGGCCTTCCTGGGACCACGTCACTCATTAGGGTTGAACTAGCTACGCCGGATCCATGTTCCCTCGGTAAAAAGCACATTATTAAATCTAAGATACGTGGCAGCAGAAAATTGTTGAAATCTCATTAATGAGGTGTTTTCAACGATCATTAGAGAAAATCATTTTTTTCTAGACATTTAATTTATTTCATAGGAATAATAATATAGAAATTCGTTAAACTAGTAAAGGTTCTCTCAAATCAAGTGGAAATTATATTCAATGATGAAATAAAAACTGAATAATTCATACCATTATATTCCTTTGCCCAGCTGAGAGGCCATGACTTGAGATTTTAACATGAAACTTAACAAAAGATCTTTCCTCCCTTGATAGTATTCCATGGAATCAAAAAAATAATTCTACATTATTATATTTATCTAAGTGACATAAAAGACTGGGAAAGTCAATAGTCATAATATGGTATAATAATTCGAGTGGGTTTTGCATAATAAACTACTAATTATATGGTAATTCTTCTCGATTTTTTTAAAAGCATATAAATTGCTCTACAAATAAAATTTGTACTTTTGTGTCATTTTTTTTTAGTATTTCATTTATGACTATTACCGTCCCTTACGAAATTATTTCTGTTTTCATTCATATACTAATCCACATTATATCAGCTGCTCATAAAATGTTCTTTAAGTATTGCATAGGCGGATATAATTAAATTCCAAAGCTTTATCGCGGGCAATCAGTGTGCCACTGTATTAGCGAAATAGTTCATAGACGTACACAAATTTCATTAAAGCGAAATCTTCGTGTCCAAAATTCGGACAGCATCTAACTAACTCGAGTCTGTATCCGTCCAAAAACAAATGAATTTCAGATCCTGACACGGTTTAGAAATGCGGTCAAATGCGCGCCGGCGAGCGGTGGTCCGGTCATGCGAGATCCGGGTCCGAAATCAGTCCGGGCCGGATCGCGTGCCCATTGTCCCGGTCACGGTGATGCGGTATCGGACGAAATGCATGTACCGTGTTTTGATTGTGTGGATCGTGGATTTGTAGCTTTCAAAATTTACGTGTATCACGTGCTGAGAGAATACTGGGCAGTATAGACCACAGTAGGAAGAAAGTCAGTAGTGCTACGGTTTTTTAGTACCACTCACAAAACGTCATAATCAGATTTGGTGTACTATTCTAATAAGTTCATCAGAATGTACTACATATCAATTGTTAACGACCGTTGGTCCAGTGGTCCAGACCATCGCAGCCTGTCTAAAAATTGTATTAGTTTGCATATTCTAATGCAATGAAATGTAATTTTTTTATTGCAAATAGATTTTTCAGAAATACTTTCGCACGTAAATTTTTACCCTACCAGCACTTCGACGTGGAACAATGTATCACTGGGAAGATGTTCCGCAAGAAACTCAGCTATTTCTTTAATTTAAATAAAACAATGGTAACCCATTGGTAATATTCACAAAAGGAGTTAACAATCATTAATGCAGATAAATTTTTTATCCATACATTTTCACCATTCAAATAATCGTCTAATAAGGTAGCCTTTGTTCATTAAACAATTTTTATGACTACGGCATCGCCTAAGACTCCATCATTGCGCAATAAAATTATAAGAAATAGTAAAAAATCCTTTAACAGAAGAGGAACTGTTCACATAAATGTTTGGCGGCGCTTGATTGTAATGTCACTTTAAGTCAACAAATATTAATAAGAATATTTTTTAGGTTTTGTTAAGTGTCTAAAAATTACTAAGATTACGAATCAACAAACATTTTCACTTATCTGTAGAAAAGCAAGCCAAAAAAAGTAACCTATAGAATACCATGTATCAATTACCATAACCTAAGTTTCAATAGTTCATTGTGTTCCGTCTAATTAAGTTTAGCTGTTAATTTGCAGAAACGAGTAATTGAACCTCAAACGGCATTTCGTATTTAACAAATCTAAACAATATAAAGTGAGGTAACCCTGTTTAACAGCCGATAATTAACTGTAGTAATTAAAATCGCAGTTTAACCACAGCGGTGATTACGCGCGGGTGCTAATCACGACGGTGCCGGTGTTCGCGACAAGCGACAAAGCGACAAATCAATGCGCGTGTCGCCACAACAAAGGTTATGTTGCCAACAAAATTGCCTGTTTTCGCACGCTCGCTAATGATTACATGTCGCTAAACGATGTTTAGTTTGACGCGTTCCCATTTGTGATACGGTTCCGAGAAATCTTAATTAGGGTATTTATTAGCTACTTTTGATGAGACTTGTTGTTATTCAGCAGTGTTATCGAAGTATTTACTTATTATTCGAGAAGTTTCATAGAATTGCCTTAATCGAAAAAATAAAAAACGTGATTTTACTACCGAAATTAAAAAGCATTTGCATTTTAATTTCGGTAGAGGGAATCAATTTAATTACGTTAATTGTGTGTTTTAACTGAACAAAATTTGTGATACTTAACAATAATTCTATGTTTATTTTTCTGCCTAAACTTTCTTTAGGAGTACAGGTAATAAATAAACTAAGTCCTAATTTAATGAGCAGGCTTTTTGTCCTGAAGGAGTTAAACATTCTACTTGGGCGGAACCACCGATATAATTTTTAACTTGTTATGAAAATACATGCAAATTGTCCGTGAAAATGTTCGTTAATTAAAGAATAGGATTGATTATAAACAAATTTAACAGACAGGGTTTTTAACACCTCAGCCTACCCCTTTGGAAGGAAGGCAGGAAAATTAAATTATAAGCCAAAATGATGCTCAGTGAAAAAAACGGAAATACTTACTCTGTGTGCAGCTACACGGTGCACATAAACAAAAATATGTTTGTAAAAAAGTTTAAAACATTGTACTTTTTGTTTTCGTCGCGTTTAAACATAGGTTTTATTACTAAACCAACTGGACACTTTAACAATAGTGCTGATAAGTAAATGAACCTACTTGAATAATTTTTAGATATTAGAATATTTATATAATATTAAAGTCGCAACAAACAACTATCTTCTTGTTGTTGTTACATATAGAATCCGATACATTTTGTAAAGCAGATTCAAACAGATCATAATTTCCAGATGGGGGTCTGTATACATGCAATAATCATTTGTTCACTTTCGATGCAAGATATTTCAACTACTCGTTCTATAGAATACAAAGTTACGTCTTTTCTTTCTTCATATTTTATATCATTTAATACTTTTATTAGAGATCAACCCCTAATGTCAGATTCCCTGGTGAATGCACTAACAATATTGTAATTATGTTTTAAAGGTCATAGCCGACAGTGGGGACTGTCCACTAGTCGAGCATCTAATTGATATAACTAGATCCCTTTTAGTTATTAAATACTAATACTAGTTTTAAGGTTTTATTGTTACTAACTCTGATGGATCATTGTCGTCAATAATTTTTTTTTATTTTTTTTTATTATATCTAAACATGATAACATTTTACTTTATATTAGCCAGTATTCTATCAGACATAGCACGTGTGTTTGCTTGCTCTTCAGAAAAAGAAATATTTCCAGGTCTTTACCAGAATCACACGGAAATCGTCTATAAACGTCCCACTGCTGGGTACAGGTCGTCTTCATGGAAAAACATGAGCATGTGCTGTACCATCACCACGCTGGCCCAATGCGGGTTGTAAGGTAGAAATGCTGGAAAAGCGACCGGGACCAACGGCTGAACGTGCCTTCCGAAGCACGGAGGAGCTCGAGATCACAAAGTTTTGGTCACCCATCAAAGCCCGATGATGGCGAAGATAGCTTTGTTTTCGATATCTTAGCCAAAGCGTACTAGCCACTACGCCACCGAGCTCCTCATTTTATACTTTACTATCAAGTAGTTACATTTAAAAGGCACTTGAGAAACAAAACAGCTTTCTCATTATAATCCCGTGTCGTATTCCCCGATACAATGCGCCCGCGCACTGTGGGCGTGGAACAAATTACTACGTGCGACCGCCAATGTACAAATTATCGTGTTCACGTGTAAATTAGCTAGTTTGTTCCCGTCTCGTGTGCGTCGGCTTTATGCGGAGTGTCGGGGGTGTGTGCCCAGCCTAATGCTAGGTTTCTGATTCATAAATAGGTATAGCTTATGTTGATTTTTGTGGGTTTTCTTTGTACGTCACAATCCAAATCTTGAGGTTAGAATATAAGTTGTTCTAATGTGCTGTTTGATAATATAGAAGTGGTGTTTGTTAACAACGGTTTGCTTTTATAGATAAATAAAAAGAAATAACTGCATATTTATGAATCAATAATACAGACACTTGGTGTACCTAAATTTCTTAATTATTAGGTCGAAGCAACTAAAACAAAAAAATATAAAATGATAATATATTAGGTCCTATGAAATTGGTGTTTTGTATGGAGATTTTGGGGATGTCTGCATTTTACATACCAACATTTTATCAGTTTTCTTCACAACGACAAATCCAGAGATAATAATATTTGGCATGTATCATTAGACTAGCTTTAGCAATATGTGTGTGAACACGCTTGATAAAAATTATTCATCGTTTTTATGTTAATGCAAATCAAATGATGTATTTGGGAGGCAGTTAAAAATAATTGTCTTTGTGTCTAATTTTAACACAATTTAACTTACAAAAAATTATCAAATTAAATAATACGAGCTCAAATATACGGTCTATTTTTAAAAGAGGCTATTATTTTATAAGAATGTTCTGAAACTTAATCGTTACGGACAAATTGCTAAGACAGAATAAAAACACCAATTTCACAGGTAAGGACCCAATATATTAATTAACAACAAATACACCCTAGTTTTTTATTTGCTTATTCGAAAGCGTTAGGCTGGGAGCAGAGTGTGTATCTATAGGTAATATTCAAAATCATTTATTCAGTTTAGATGTGTCTTAAATTTCTTATGAATGGCAAAAACATTTTACAATATTTCGTGAAAGAGAAAACGTACGCCATCCGTTCATAAAACTAATAGGATGCCTTGTTCTGAGAACAACTGACATGGAAGTCAGCAAGTTTCTATCCACCCTTTACGTCAGCATTAATATAAAAATTTCATAAACTACAACGGTTTTTTATGTTGTGAAAGTGTCAATACAAAACTTTTGTTCATATTTACAGAGTGTAACGCATGGCCATGAATTCTCAAATTTGTGGTTAGTAAATTATGGCAAACATTAAAACGCGAACTTTTTCATAATATTGACCTATAATTGCATTCTTCAAACGGAATTTTGCTATATTAAATAAAATTTTACTGTAAATGTAAAATGGGACACGGATGATAATGTGAATCTGACTGCCTAAACATCAATTTCATCAATTTCTATAAATTTTTTACATAAATATTATTTCTAATAGTCTTGATTAGATCGGGAAAACTTATTAATAAGGTAGTATGATCAAAATAAAAATATATGCACTGTAGAAGATTTTTTAAAGTCCGCCGCGTAATATGCACATTCTCAAAGAAATGCCCAAATTGTGTCTAAGGTGCTACGAACGTCTGTACAAACTACGGTGACCGCATACCTTTAGGCGTCAAACATTCTGTTGGTCTCAATTCTTGCAAATTTTGTCTCTACGACATGCATTTTGAGCATTTACGTAGCGCGCACCTAGTAAAGAGCACCATTGGCAGACTCCTTTAAGATAGACTGAACGGTCTCAAAACAGCACACCAGTAGCCATAACGGCTGAACATAGTCTCCACTTTGGGCTTAAATGATGAAGAAAAATCGGTAGTCAATTAAGTGCACTTAATCAAAACCCCAAAAAAAACTTCATTTTAAAATTTAATAAGCTGCCTCATACTTAAACAAACGTGCCGTTACACCAACATATTGTTACATAACCATAATAAAACAAGTCAACAAAACCGGTCCGACAAACGAATAAACAGTGGCAATCGATTGTTATCTCGATATGGAGATCTCGAATAAATACAATGTTTACAACGAAGAAACCCGTGTCGTTATCAGATCGCGTTTTAAATACGGAATTAGGCACAAAAGAGAAAAAAACAAAAAGTCGAGGGGTCATTATAGTTCCGATTCACATAGTCGATGCGAATGAACGGTCGTTGAGTCGAGTGTTCTCGAGAGCTGGTATTCGTGTAATCGATATTTGCGATTGTAATGCGAAGCGTTTTGTACGTGTCGAGTGAATGGATTTTTCTTCCCACCACAAAATATGGAAAAAAACTTGTTTTCTTTAATATCAATGAATAACGTAATGTGCAATGTGGTAGTATTGATATGAATTGCTTATGTGAATAGGTAGATGACACAATATTTGTGACTCTATTATTGGAGTCAATTATTCGAAAAGTTTAACACTTCGGTCTGTTTTTATGAGCCTAAACGTTACTTCCTAGCTAGACCTGTTCTATCTGTAAGATGGTTGTGTGATGAACACAGGCATTTGTTCACCAGTCTTGGATGTTTATATAACTATTGTATATTTTCTGAATATTTATATGATTATATCTATTAAATATATTGATCGGTTATCTAGTATCCGTACTAGAATACTACCAACCCATCTCTTTCCTTGGGTGTCGTAAAAGGCGACCAATGGACTTATAACTATTATATGGCATTATTCGCATATTCGCATTACAATCGCAAATATATATTATGGTTATTCATATCTTTTAGTGTAATTATTAGTGTATATTTCTTAGTATTCTATTTTTGTTGGTTTTTCAACTTTTATTGTACCGTCGTTTTAGCTCTCCTCACTCCGCTTTCCGGTTGACTGGTAGAGAATGCCTCAAGGCATTAAGTCCGCCTTTGTACGTCGTACATAAAGATTAATTAAATAAATAAATAAATAAATAACTGCACAATATCCAAAAGCTTATAGCGGCGACGGGCTCACCACCTGTCACGCTGATTGCAGTCACTTCGTGGTGAAGCGTGGACTATGGCAATGGATTGCTTTTGCCTAGTCTCTGACTAACCCTTAGGGTATAACAGTCGTGATTATATGTGTGTATGTTGTATCCGTAGCATAAGCAGCCTGGTTGCTTAAAATGGAGCTAGTTGATAGGTGTGAATGTCCGATGATATTTATTTTATTTATTTATTATAACCTTGTTATTAATTAAATTGAATTTGACAACTGTATTAAGACATGTAGTGAGATGAACATCCAAAGTATTTAGTACATAATACATCAAGTTAAACCAGTGTCATAGGTTGTAAACAGAGAAACCAACCTACGTGGCGAAGAATCTAACTACTGGGTGATGGGCGGTAATACTACCACGCTGGTGAACTATACGTGCCTTGCAAAACTTGGAGGAATCTAAATAACATAATATGCTTCCTTATATGGGGTCCTTACCTATGAAATTTGTGTTTTTATTCTGTCTTAGCAATTTGTCCGTAACTATTAAGTTTCAGAACATTCTTATAAAATAATTGCCTTTTCTAAAAATAGACCATATATGACCTCGTATTATTTAATTTGATAATTTTTTGTAAGTTTAATTGTGTTAAAATTAGACACAAAGACAATTATTTTTAACTGCCTCCCGAATACATGTTTTGATTTGCATTAACATAAAAACGATGAATAATTTTAATCAAGCGTGTTCACACACATATTGCTAAAGCTTGTCTAATGATACATGCCAAATATTATTATTTCTGGATTTGTCGTTGTGAAGAAAACTGATAAAATGTTAGTATGTAAAATGTAGACATCCCCAAAATCTCCATACAAAACACCAATTTCATAGGTAATGACCTAATAATAGTAAAACCGTATCGGTTTTACTATTTCCTAACCTTTCACTGTTATTGTTGCACATTTTTATTATTTTAAAATTAAAGGTCGATCTCATCCAATGGATTGCACGTAAGGTATATTTTTCAGCATACAAACAACAAACATATCATCGTGTCTCTTTCCCCAAAGGGGTAGGCAGAGGTGCTACCACCCTCATTTCGCCAGATATGTTAAGTCCCCATGTAACACGTGGTGATTTAGTGGTGGTGGTGGCGAAATTAATAATAATAGTAATAATTCCTTTATCACATGTTTAAAAAGCTGTTACAACTAGGGTTGGTATATATAAACCCTGTAGGTGGTGACAATTGGAAGCTACAGGCAGATTTCATTTGTCAGTAAAGTAAATGTTAATGATTTAAATTAATTTTTTTTTTTGAATTTATTAGGGTGTTTGAACTAGGTTTTATGTAATTATTTATTTTAATTGATTTTAATATTTATTATTTATCTACGCATCATCGCAAAATCATACTTTAATAATTAAATAAATAAGTTATTACACTTTTCTAATATATTTTTTTGCTTATGTGAGATCAGTTCTTCTATTCCTAATTCCGAATACTAAATAAAATAAAAAAGGTACATTAGCCACATTGAGTACCGTCTTAAGATTTACACTAAACAGATTTAATTGGTTTCTCAAGCAAAGAACTACTTGTAAACGTGGTGGGTCATGGTCAGTTGGCCGGGGCGCGCAAATCGAATCATCTCGCCAAATTGAGTGCTAATGTACCACCCGTGGGATTGATCTGTGGGGTGACTACTACTAGCATTTATAGCAGGACAACTTTCTAAAGAAACAAGTTTTGTATTTACAAGGTATTAGTGAGAGATGTTGAACTGCAGCACAACGAAAACTTGATACTGTCAGCATATATGTATAATGCATATTGTATTATAAGGCGTTGTTGTCAATATTAGTTTTTGTCAACGTTTAATTAGAAATTGTGTATTCGAAATTACTGATTACTGATACCTATTGCACGAAGAGTATCAAATAATATTTCTCTGAATTACGCAAATATTACATCGATTTTAACACTTCTTTACTGTGTAACATATAAAGATATCCACAATCATTACCTCTCTTTTGGTAGATGGCCTCTCCATCGTAGTCGGGCATTAGGTATATAAAAAAATCGTCAGAATGTGTAGCAAAAATAAGTAACAAAATCCACTTCACTTGGGAAATTGTGTTTTTCAGCTTTAATTAGATTACAATTCAAAACAGTTCGATTGAAAACAAAGCTACCTTCGCCATGGTCAGGCCGTGGATGGGTGACCAAAACTTTGTGATCTTGAGCTCCTCTGTGCTTTAGAAAGCACGTTAAGCCGTAAGTTCCAGTCGCTATTGCGACTGTTTCTACCCACCAACCCGCATTGGGAAAGCGTGGTGGTTTATGGCCCATACTCTTCATGTGTTTCTCTATGAGGAAGGCCTATGCCAAGCCGTGGGACGTATATAGAATGAAAACATCAATGTTACTACAAAACAAGTCAACGTAGTCACCCCACACCCGAGGCTCCCTCTAGCGTTCGTACCAAAACATAGCCCCATGAGAAACCGCGGGCACTCGACACTTGAAGATGTAATCGCGCCATTTTTTTGTTTTCTCTTTTCAAATTCCGAACGCCAATTGTTTTCTCTACAGCGGCCAACATTAATAATATAAAACTTTTTTGAAAATGGGGTCTCGAAGTGTTCCTGAAGTGGTAACGATATTGAGAACCTCTTTAGAATAAAACAGTGCGGAACTCAAGGGCTGTGAGACCGACTTTCGACTTTAAAAATCTTTTGACGGATATTAAAATCATAACTGGCATTGTTGATTTGATATTCATAACTTCTTATTGCAAACTCGACTTGGATTTCTGAAGAAATTGAGGCGTACGAGACTTTTTATTAAAGTGTAAAATCGGCAATTATTTTAAAGGTAATGAAAGCGTTTTTATAATTCTGAGAAAGAGGTAGCGCAGTATAATAATGTTGCCGACCCTTCACGTCAATAATACTCGAATACAAATATCCATACGCTACTTTAACAACATACCTTTCATCACCGTACTGGCCACTTGTTAAGGTTAAGCTTTTTATGAAGCAAAAAATTAAAACAAATACTGGTCATTAAATTTATTTTATTCAATGATGCCATTAAACGTATCGGACAAGCTTCCTTCATCGGGCTTAACGACATCGAAGTATTCCACATTTAAATCAAACAGAAAACAAAACACTATGAGCGAAATGCGATTTCAGCTTATGAATAAATTCAAAAATCGAACCGTTAAATGGAGTATTTCATTAAAAAAGGATCAGATAGAGGGATCGGAAGCGGCATTATGTGGTGGACGAGACGCGTCAACCGCACGACGGCAGATAAGGGAACTCCGAGGTGTGCCGGAGGGGTTCAGGATGAGGGACGCCTCATAACACTCCGTGTTGGCGGTGAATGGACCAAAAAAGTTAAAAAAATTAGGCCCTTACCTATGAAATTGGTGTTTTGTATGGAGATTTTGGGGATGTCTGCATTTTACATACTAACATTTTATTCGTTTTCTTCACAACGACAAATCCAGAGATAATAATATTTGGCATGTATCATTAGACAAGCTTAAGCAAAATGTGTGTGAACACGCTTGATTAAAAATTATTCATCGTTTTTATGTTAATGCAAATCAAATGATGTATTCGGGAGGCAGTTAAAAATAGTTGTCTTTGTGTCTAATTTTAACACAATTAAACATACAAAAAATTATCAAATTAAATAATACGAGCTCAAATATATGGTATATTTTTAGAAGAGGCAATTATTTTATAAGAATGGTCTGAAACTTAATAGTTACGGACAAATTGCTAAGACAGAATAAAAACACCAATTTCATAACCAAGGACCCAATATAAGCAATGCAATCGCAGGATCCAAGCGCGTGTTTCAATCACAATAAATAAGAAGGTTGGTGATAGCGAGCGGGAGAGCGTGATGGTGGACTGTATGGGTGTGGATGGAATCAGAAGCCAATTGAAGGTAACAGGAGTTTATTAAGGAAAATGTATAAATAACAACGACAGAACAAAGCAGTGATAAAAAGAAGAGAAACAGAAAGAATGATAAGAACAAATATGACAGTATCAAAACATAGATAAATTGCTATAAAAATGTAGAGCCTTGCGGCCAGTCGCCAACAGTTGGTATGACCTTGAGAGATCTCTTTGTACCTCGTATACACAGACATACTTTACATACATACATACTTTACATAGATAACGCAAGTTTATCGATTTGTATTGAAACCAAGCGTGTCAACTTTTCAACGTCTGCAGTGACGTCACAGCAGTATTTTTGAGACGGGAGATCTAAACTGATTGAAAGATACCGATGCCGCCGATGCCTCTCCACTAATTATCAAACAACGAGGCATTTATTGGATCCTTACCTATGAAATTGGTGTTTTTATTCTGTCTTAGAAATTTGTCCGTAACTATTAAGTTTCAGAACATTCTTATAAAATAATTGCCTCTCCTAAAAATAGACCATATATTTGAGCTCGTATTATTTAATTTGATAATTTTTTGTAAGTTTAATTGTGTTAAAATTAGACACAAAGACAATTATTTTTAACTGCCTCCCGAATACATCATTTGATTTGCATTAACATAAAAACGATGAATAATTTTTATCAAGCGTGTTCACACACATATTGCTAAAGCTTGTCTAATGATACATGCCAAATATTATTATCTCTGCATTTGTCGTTGTGAAGAAAACTGATAAAATGTTAGTATGTAAAATGCAGACATCCCCAAAATCTCCATACAAAACACCAATTTCATAGGTAAGGCCCTAATATTTTAGTTCTTGCAGCCATTCGGACGCGCGCTGTCTAGTTAGCAGCGTCCAACCCCGACGTTTGGTCGGGGTTTTCGGACCGCGCAGTACATGCATTTGCGTCATCTATCTAAATGTATATCTGTGCTCGTGTAAGACGGTAACAAGTGACAGAGCATAATGGAAGAGGAAGACACGGGCAAACCTTACATAAAAAGAGAGAGAGATGGAGAATCCCTACGTGGCCACAATAAATGTGAGGTTCGTATGGTCATTATAGGTGGAGTTACATCTCCATGGCTAATTCCTTAGAAATGGGGGCGCGAAGCCAACAAGTAACAGTGGAGAATGGAACATGAACAAATTGTTGCGCTAACCTTTAAGTGGGAAAGAGCCTGAAGAAAAAATCTTCATCGATATCTTGGTCGAGAGAAGCCTACAGTTAGACTAAAGCGACTTCCACGATCTCCACGCCGATTGGTCCTACACACACTGTCTGCGTGCAACAGCTACCCGTGACTTTTCCACCAGGCACACGTTGGAGGAGAATCGCTTTTACGTTAATAGTACGCTTTTAGTTTCCGATATCAAAAACAAAGCTACCTTCGCATTTGTCAGGCGTTGAATACGTGACCAAAACTTTGCCACATTATGCCGTTAGTCTCGGTTGGTATTGCAACCGTTTCTACCCAGCAACCCGTATTGGGCCAGCGTGGTGGTGTTACGGCCCATACTCCTCATGTGTTTGTTTCCTTGGACAGCCTGCACCCAGCAGTAAGACGTATATTACTAAGGACGAGAACGACACGTTGGTCAATTTTAATGACCTTAAAATTTTTATTTTTGTCTATACAGGTTCGAATCCGGCACGGTGTAGTGTGAATCGTCCTTAAAATTGTTTTTTGTTATAGCTTTTCATAATAGCGTTGGTGTAAATTATATTAAACATTGATTCGCACGTAGCGGAATGACGTAATATAAATTTTGGTTTTCAATTCAACTCAATGCACTGTTTAATGAAAGTTTGTAAACTGAAGGTAGGGACATCGGGGTTGAAAAAAAGCACCTTTCACGCAAGATATCACCTAGCTCCGCTAACACGATCAAGGAAAAGCGATATGATATAATGTTTTAACGTTTTTATTTCAATATGAACTCTCTCTATGTCTATCTTAGGTCAATAATATTTTTCTTTCTTACTTTCTTTGAAAACCACCTTGGATATAGCAAATAAGCTTGAAATTTTTGTTAACGTATTTTGTTATAAAATAGTTTAACCAAAAATTTTAATATTGCCCTACACTAGGCCCCCTTTCACATGGGGATCTAATCGTTTAATAGACTTTTACTCCTTTCGGAAAGTCGAATAAATTTCTTGGTGCAGATTATACACCTCGTTTGGTCAGGGACGCTGACTTACAACGACTCTTTAAAATTGTTTCAAAAGACATGAATATAATATTATTCCAAAATAATCTCAAACTACCCGTAACACTTCAAATATTACGAAATTTTTTAGTTAATACACAGTAAAATTAAGATAACGTATCGATTTATCCTGATATGTCATATTCCTGACTCGTCATGTCCCTGATTCGTCGTATTCGCAACTCGTCATATCATGTACATTTTCCTACATAAATTTACTATTATGATTAAATTTAGGAATATATTATAAAGAAATATTCTTAAATTATATATTATATATTTGACGACCTCGTGGTCGAGTGGTCTGTACGCCGGCCGGTCTCAAGGCGTCGCCATCTCGAGAGGTCCTGGGTTCGATCCCCAGTGGAGGCAAGTGTTTGGGTGATGAATTTTCAGAAATTTGTTCTCCAGTCTTAGATGTTCATTATATATGGGTAATATTACGTATATTCTGAATAATTATGTGTATTTATCTATGAAATATTAGGCCCTTACCTATGAAATTGGTGTTTTGTATGGAGATTTTGGGGATGTCTGCATTTTACATACCAACATTTTATTAGTTTTCTTCACAACGACAAATCCAGAGATAATAATATTTGGCATGTATCATTAGACAAGCTTTAGCAATATGTGTGTGAACACGCTTGATAAAAATTATTCATCGTTTTTATGTCAATGCTAATCAAATGATGTATTCGGGAGGCAGTTAAAAAGAGTTGTCTCCGTGTCCAATTTTAACACAATTAAACTTACAACAAATTATCAAAACAAATCAAAAGAGCTCAAAAATATAGTCTATTTTGAGACGAGGTAATTATTTTTAGGAATACTCTGAATCTTAATAGTTACAGACAAAATACTAAGAGAGAATAAAAACACCAATTTCATAGGTAAGGACCCAATATATTTGTCCGTTCTCTAGTATCCCTAACACAAGCAGGATTTGGTTGCTTAAAATGGGACTAGTTGATAGGTATTTATTTATATGACGAATCAGGAATTAATCAAACGTATCTGAGACAGCGCCTTTCAATGTTACCGAGCAATGTCGTATGATAACTCAGACGACACGCTATAAATTCGTACCGGCGGGTGGCGACGACGGCGGGCCTTATAATGTTAAAGCAGCAATTTGGTTATACGAAAAACAAACGATATCTTTTTTATATACGGCTAAAACGCTGTAGTACTTGTTTTACATTGTAATATACTAAAGCGAACAGAAATACCTTAAATTCGAGTTTATGAAGAAATGATGCTCAAAATGTACCTACTTACGTTTATTCTCAAAAATTATTTGTAATTTTTTAATTTAATGTTTTTTAAATAATTGGTGAACGGGCACAAAACGAGTCACAATAGAAACATCCATTGTCTGCGAACCTATTGGTTCGCAGTGCCCGCCAAGAAGTTAAAGTAATATGTAAACAGTTATTTGTTACATTATCCTTTAATTGCAGATTTCATTGTTCTGAGAAACAGTAATGCGCTTTTTTTCTGTATGTTCTATAAATGACCTATAGTTATATAGTATACCCTATAGTTACCTATATATTTTTTTATATATATTTTGGCACAAAACAGTCATTACAATAAAGTACATAATATAAAAAATTTGTTGAGTGCTCAAAAATTATGGGTTAAATAAAGTAATACTAATACATGATGTAATGAAATAACCAATGATATTTGTTGCGGTCAGTTTTTATAAAACCCTTTTACACATTTTGCCTATCGCTTTTATGTATTTTTTGATATGTCTGTCGTTGTCTTTTTATTATTACGTTTGGTCGTGTTTTGTGTTGGAGCAAAATATAGCAAATTTTAAAATATCTTTCGTTTCATTGCCAAGAGTTCCAACACCTTAACAGTGTGGTCCTTCGAGCCGTTGAAACAAGGGAAGTATAAGATTTTTCTTTAATATGCTTACTCGTAGTAAGACGCAACAGTTGGGAGCAGCTTGGGATCTGGAGGTCGCTTCCCCTCACCCGTTTCCAGTCTCTGGACGGTCTCCCCGCTCGGGGCCTGAGATTGACAGTTCCGAGGTGATGCGACCCCCAGCTTCGATGTTGCAGCAGCCACATAGCGTCAACGTGTCAGCTAGTGGAGACGGTAACGTCGCAGCTACCCTAGCTACACACGATGAGGCGCCTAGTCATAGCGGTAGATCTGCCAAGACCTCTAGCATAATCAAACTACGTATGCAGGCGGAAGCACGTCACGCCTTGGCTGTGCTTGAGATAGAGCGCATGATGGCTGCCGCCGAGAGAGAGGCGCAAACTGAAATCTTCGCTGCTAAGTTGGCAGCTATAGAATCGAGTAGAGCTAGCAGTTCACATAACCATTCGGTGCAATCTTGGGTTCGCAGTTTACCTGACCACTTTCCTGAAGGACAGGCAGAGCCCGCGCTACCTATGGTTCCAGAGGCGGTGGGACCGATGGTGCTTGTCGATCCCGTGCGCCAAGGTCAGGCTCCCAATACCATCGGCATGGATGAGGGCCCCAGCAAATCAAGTCCTACTGCCTTCCGTACCACAACCGCTTACAACGACACATCATTACAACCCACTACACAACCGATTGCAACTGCACCGCTTTCTCACCAGTGCAATGGAGTGCATGATCTTGCCCAGGCTATTGTCGCTCTCAGTAGCAAGCCTAGGCCCTGTAACTTGCCTATATTTTCTGAGAAAGCGGCGGATTGGATCGCTTTTAAGCAAACATATTTTCAGGGTAGCTCGTATCCGTTTTTCCTTGCGTGATGAGGCAGTATCCACCGTTTCTGCCTTGCTACTCACTGCTAAAGACCCACACGAAGTCATACAAGCTTTGGAAGAAAGATTCGGGAGGCCTGAACTTATTTTTTATGAAGAGCTTTCTGTAATCAAGTCTCTTCCCAGAATACAAACAGACCTGAAAGATCTTAATCTAATTTCATGCCGTGTATACAATTTTATTACATAATAGTAGTTTATGTAACTGTCACATAATAAAGGTTATAAAAACACGAGCGTGATTTTTAAAAAACTAGCCTTGGTGAGTTTTTTAATAGTATCACGCGAGTGTTTTAATACCGAGTTATGTGCAGTTACATACACTACTTTATTCAAAGAAATAAAACAAAAAATTTAATTAATTTTATTTATACAACATATGCCATAGTTTCGTGCGTTTTTAAGAAAAATAAGTGTTGCATAATGGTCATTATGTTACAGTCTCCATTTTTAAATTTTCGTTTTTATTATCTGTGTTAAAAAGTATGTTATTATGAGTTCGAGTCTGAGTTCATAATTCGAACATTATAACATGGGTGTAGATAAAAAAGTAAAAATATAATTAAGTTATTCTATTGTCAAATAAGATTGACGCTGTGACATATTACGCAAAGCTTTCACATAAAATCCTTTGACTCGTTTAATAAATCCATCTCTAAGTGTATCATATTCGGCCATAAAATATAATACCATAAAGGCAACAACACAAATAGGCCCGCCACCACCCGGACAAATTTTTAACCGACAGCGCCTCAAAAGATCGCTTATTGTGTTTATTCACGAACCTTTTTAAACCACAATATGTTTGTCGACTCTACATTCGTATTGTGAACTCTATGCCGTTGTAATAGGGCTGTTGGTGACAATTCCATACAGTTGTGGCCCTCACAATGACCGCTTTCAGCGGGCGGATGCAGGTTTTTTGACAAATGGCCAACTGGACTATTTGTCTCATGTAGGGCGGACTTGACATAGATTAGTTAATGCAGATTTTATTCTATCAACAAATGGCTTACGGAATATTTTAATAATATTTTTTGTCAAATCGAGTATAGTATAGTATAGTAATCGAGTAACGTAGGACAGTCGAGTACTTTAATATGTATCCATTCAGAAGGAAGAAGGAATTGAAAAATTTCTATTAAAGATGAAGATACTTGTAACTTATCACTGAGACAATTATAAGTGAGCGTTTAATAGGTAAACGTATGATCTTTAAAATACAAAAAGAATTATTAAAATCTGTTCTCGCAATCTAAAATGACCACCGAAAACCCAACATACGTAAACAGTTTAGTTTGTATCGAGAGATGGCGCTGTACTTTGGGCTATTTTAACTTTTAAGTGGGGACACTTAATGTGACGGATGGGAAACTACGGAACCCTACACTAAGCGTGGCCCGACACGCGCTTGGCCGGTTTGTTTTTTGTATGTCACTTATAAAAAAATAGTAAATATTTTAAAAAAAATTACGAGTCTATATTTTCCACTTCAGTATCTAATACTAGGGTTAATTACTCAATCGATTCAGATTAATTTCTTTTTACGACATTCACATCAATACTGATTCACATCAATTTAATATGGGCAAAAGCCTTAAAAATAGTGTAATTTGATACGAAAATAGTTGTGATTTCGTGTATAGGAGTTTACAAGAATTTCAAATGATCTAGTCCTAAAATGTGCAACGTTGCCCGCTGGAAGCAGACACAACTGTAGGCAACAAACAGTTTCCTTGCGTCGCGTCTGCCGCCTGATCCGCGCGCCGCAGGGCGGGCGGGCTCAGTAATGGTCATAAAAGGATGTTATGATATTATATCATTTTTCCTTTCGCACAATACTCGCGCGCGCACCATTTCCTGCGCCTAATGCGTTCCGAGCCATTCTTCTCACGTTACAACGCTGGATTACTTTTCTTCGCTAACCTCGGTTGATTTTCCAAGTGTTATTATAAAGGATATTGTGATTAGAGTGACTTGTGAAAATGACAATAAGGTTTTCATAACAATATTTCGCATAGCCGTAATGTTTGTCAAATAATGGTCTAATGCATTGGTGACAAATTAAGACCTACTATCAACTTAACAAAAATACTTAGGGAAATTGTACGATACGAAGTGTGTTTTGCGAAATCCAATCGAGCCCTATTTACCCTCAAACTAAGGACTAAAAATGGGGTAGTTTTGATGGTGTAATTCGCATACAGGTATGTTACTAATAATAATGTATACAATAAGGCCGTGTCCAATCCAATCAACAGGTCTAACAAATACGAACATAGTACGAACAGAGGTAGTATTTATATTAAATTCCGTGTTTATATTTAATATTAGGTCTTTACCTATGAAATTGGTGTTTTGTATGGAGATTTTGGGGAATTCTGCATTTTCCATACTAACATTTTATCAGTTTTCTTCACAACGACAAATCCAGAGATAATAATATTTGGCATCTATCATTAGACAAGTTTTAGTAATATGTGTTATATCACTCTTCTGAAAAATTATTTATCGTTTTTAAGTGAATGCAAATAAAATGATGTATTCGGGAGGCACTTAAAAAGACTTGTCTCCGTGTCCAATTTTAACACAATTAAACTTACAACAAATTATCAAAACAAATTAAAAGAGCTCAAAAATATAGTCTATTTTTAGACGAAGTAATTATTTTTTAGGAATACTCTGAATCTTAATAGTTACAGACAAAATACTAAGACAGAATAAAAACACCAATTTCATAGGTAAGGACCCAATATTACTAAGTAATAAAGTAAAATCAATTAAAATTAGACAATACGAAGTGGTGGAAAGTCCATCTTAGCCACTTTTGTAAGAGATTATGTCCAGTTTGAAATCTTAGTCTGGTAATCTTGAACTTTTCTGTGCTATTTCAGCTTCTCTGTGCTCTTCATCTATCAACCAATATGCAGTAGCAACAATAATGAAGAGCTCCTGTTTTGTCCTGAGTCTATATACGTCCCACTGATGGGTACAGGCTTTCCTGATGGAAACAACCATCTGAGGAGTAAGAGCCGGAACACCACCACGTTGGGCTTATGGGTGGTAGAAACGGCTGCAATATCGACCGGGACCAACTGCTTAACGTGCTTTTCGAAGGAGTACGAGGAGTTCCTGCTTATACTGTTCCTATATATACGTAATTGTCTTTTAAGCGTATTCCCTCCTTAAGGGTCGGCAACGCATCTGCAACTCCAACGGTGTTGTAGATGTCTATGGGCGGCGGTAATCACTTACCATCAGGTGAGCCGTCTGCCCGTTTGCCCCGTTTACATAAAAAAGGCCTCTGACACGCTCTGGTCGTGGGCAGCACGACCCGAGAGAGCAAGAGAGAAAATAAAAGAAATTGGGTAGAGTATACACAATTTATTTAGCTCAGGGGGTAAGTACACAGGTTCTCGCTCGGTAGTTCTCACGTGAAGAAAGAGGACTTAGCTTGAAGGAGCTAAGGGGCGAAGCAGCAGGAACCGGTCACGTCGACTACAGGCGTGGTTGGCGTGGGTTCAGCTTCGGCTGGTAGAAGGCCGACGGTCAGGCACGGAGCAGCAGGATAGGCAGCTGCCCGCGGATAGGATCTATTTGAGTCCCACTGCTGGACACCGGCCTACTCTCATGAAGAAACATAAGAGGAATATGCACCGCTACACCACCACGTTTTTAAAGCTGATCGATGAGTAAAAACCGCACGAAAAGTTGCTTTCTTGGTGTGTGGATCACCATTAAACAGTTTTCTGCTCTTCTTTAAGAATAAGAAATACAAACAACAACAAGAACTAATTTTTGTGTGTGCTACAGAAGAGTAAAAAGGTCGTAGCTCAGTGACCGGTTTTCTTCACATCTGGATGCGAGCAAAGCACTGATATTCTGCTACAACCTGAGGGTTTTATAAGGCAAATAGACAATCCAACCATTTATAACCATTTACATAGTATTCAATTGGAAGGGTGTCAACTTGTGTAATTGTGTATGTAAGTAATATTTAAATAATTAACACTTCAATCTTCCAGGAAGACCTTCGCAGACTTCCACAATCCAAACTCCATAAAAACTGTGGAACAGTGGAACGTATATATGCTAAGGACGACGGTTGTGTCTAGATATTTTAATACGAAGTACATATTAATTAACATTGATACTTACAGATGAGTGTTTAATCAAGATAAACTGTAAAGCCCAAATTCTTAACCCAAGATGTTCATAAAACTCAAACTTTCCCTCATAAAAGACTCATTCGCATCTTAAGCATCCATCAAAATGGAGTGCGCTGAACAATCGGCGGCTCGTTCACTCGTTCACTTGGAGATTGAGTGAACGAGACTAAGTTGCTTCCCCAACTCAATCACTTTGTTTCAAATGACACTCCCCTAAATGTAGTGCGGTTTAGTGGCATTGGTATGTTAACTACTTTTGGCTGTGAATCATTGACTGGATTATTATGCAATATAATACATTGTTAATCTATTTACATAATTACACTGCGAAAATAAAGACATCAAATAATGAAATAAATTATTATTATTTTAATATTTTGACGATCACCGTGGTCGAGTGGTCTGTACGCCGGCCACAAGGCGTCGCCATCTCGAGAGGTTCTGGGTTCGAACCCCGGTGGGGACAGATGTTTGTGTGATGAGTAAAGGCATTATTTCATCAGTCTTGGATGTTTATATAAGTTTTGTATATTTTTTTATATGATCCGTCATCGGGTATCCGTAACACAAGCAGCATTAGTTGTTTAAAATGGAGCTAGGTAGGTCTGAGGATATTTATTTATTTATTTTTATTATTGTATGTAAGTCATACACAGGGTAAAGTAACCACTCATCATTCGTGATGTTTGTAGACACAATAGTAAATCAATTGTGTCTCGTCCGATTTCAGCGAATTCACAGACGAGGGTTCATCAAAATTAATTAACTTAATGTACGAGTAACTTTACCCTGTGAACGATTTACGTAAGTATAATGGCATCATAATACGCAGGCATCATGGCTACGGAGAAAGCTCTCGCAGAAGGACCAAAGGTCTGCTAAATGCCTCTTCTCGACCACTTAGCGAGGTCTTCGGTATTGTTGATATTTAAATTTTAGCATCTAATGAATTAGGTTCACTAAAAAGATTGTGATGTAACCCATCCCAATATAGTAAAGATCGAATAAATTAAATTATAACCATTCAATTTATATAACTTTTTGTTAATTATTGTATCCATCTATCTGAGAAAAAATGGAATTTTTTTGGTAATTGGTACGAGTATTGTTATTATTAATTACTGTTATATTTACTAGTCGATAGTCTTCTTATGGAAAAAATATATAATAGCTTAATAGTCGTGAGTCGTGTTGCGGCTCTTTAAAAGAATACTACCAACCCATCTCTTCTCTTGGGTGTCGTCAAAGGCGACTATGGGCTTAGAACTGCCCAACCATCCAACCCAATCATAAAATAGCGGCGACGGGCTCACCGCCTGACACGCTGAGCACAGAAGCTGAGCTTATTGAAGCGAAGTCGTGATTATATGTATGTATGTACTTGTAGTCAATCACTAATATTAAAAAATTAATAAATACCCTCAGAACTTAAAATTATAACATCAGAATGCACCAATCTATACTAGGCGGACTATAAGCCGTCTTCTCTCAATATCTGAAATGTATTGAGCCGGACGGTAAGTGCGCTCCCGGCGGTTCATTACTTCATTTGCATAGCACAATGCGATAAAACACATTGTCCGTGCGCACGTTATGACTTCTTTCAAATTACGACTCTTAGAATTAGCCGGGATATAAATGCTTGAGCACGTTATCGTCTTATTTTGTTGCAGTAAAATGATTAGGTTTGTGAGTAGGTAATTACATTTTTAAGTTTTAAATACGCGCATATAATCACTGACATCTAGTCATCTCCCTTAGTCAGCGGGCTCTAAAGCCTGTGCAGAGGTATTTTACTCTTGGCTCTAACCTGATAAGTGATGATAAGGCCAAAGGTGAAAGCGAGCTTAACTTTTAAGTCTATTAAGTCATAGTACTATGTACAAATGTCAAAGTTGTAATATAGGCGTTATTTAATTACTTCTAAGCAATAACACTGTTAGTCATTTATCTGTAACATTAATATTGATTGTGTACGTAATAATTGTAGTCTAAGAGATAAACGCTTGTAGGCGTGCTATGCAATGTGTCCCTTATATTTTTTTTTAATAACAGTGTATTATTAAATAGATAAAATAAGTGTTTAAAACTTTAGGCGAGAGCTACTGCCGACGAACTGTATCGCAGGTTGGGGGAAGGTAAACTTTTATTTTGTAAAAAAAAGCTTCCTCAACAACTGAGGAACTGGCTGGCCTGCTCTTACCTTCTGCCCTCCACTTCGCTCGGTCGTGAACCCCCCAGCATTGTGACTCTCTCGTCTCTCGTCTCTCGCATCGGAGATCGTGATAATCAACCACAACCCGAACCTGATACGGAGATGCTATGCCCTTTATGCCCTTTTAGTCATACGCATGTCAATGACCAACACCAATCTGTTAGTCACCCCTTTGTCATTGAAGCGAATTGCCCAAAACTAAATTGGGCATAGTTCACTCTGACAATTGAAAAATACGAAAATCGATTAAAATGTCAAACAAAAGTAATTTCAGATGATAGACAACTAGCACAGTGGTGCAACGCACCTAATGAGTCGGAAAAGTATTGATTCAATTCGATTTTTTAAAACATTTCATTTTCGAGCCATTAGCATGGTGTGAAATAAATAATTGGGGCTAATTGAAACTGATCGTTATTGATAGCGTGATAGAAATGTATTTTATTATTGGTGCTGCCCTGTTTGCACATCTGCCGCGCTTATTGCTTAATTTAATTGTTTGTTTGTACAACGAGTTGGGGGTGGCATTAACTGGAGTGTTCCTGATTTGTTTGAATGGTGTTGTGGACGTTCGGGTGTGTTGGGTAAATACATTACGCTTGGAAGAGGAGGTCTTTTTATTATTTGTATTATTCTGTTGAATTTTACAGCTACTTTACTATTAAGTTACCATAATTAATATTTTCACAAAAAAATCGGAAATCAAAATATGCATTGCATTTAGGTAAATAAAAAAAACTTTTAATAAAAAAATTTGCTAGCTAGCCAATATATCAATTAATGTCTCATTACCGTCTCTCTTTCTAAGTAATATACCAAAAAGAAACATAAATCACAAGATAATGATACGATCAAGCACTTGAACGAAACTTCTTCATCTGCCTCCCCTAAACCTTAACTTCGACGGTAATACCACCGATGAGCGGACGTCTCCCCGCGGGACACGTAAACATATAAACAAAACTAAACGGCCGCACAGTGGGTCGGCTCACTCGAAACATAAGTTCCAAGTCATTTGACACGTCGGTAATACGTTTCCGCACACAATCCATTTTGTCCATTTCGCATTAACCCCGCCCATTGTGCCTCGCATTAGGGCACCGTTATTTGAGGGGAAAATATATTTATTTCCGTGATATTTATCCGTTAATATTATTTTTGCTCTCGACAAATTGTCGTTTATCGCTGTTTTATGTTAATTTGATACATTAATTCGCTTGTGTGACGTTAAGTAAGTGGAGTTTGGAAAATAACAACAGCAGTCTTTTTTTAGTGTTATGGCTTGTACAAAGTTTTTCTTGGCTTTTTTAAAGGCAAATGACGTAATTTAATACATAACTCTATAAATTAGATACATTCTTTCGTATTTGTTGCTTTTTGTTGGTTACTACAACAATATTTATGACCTATTTATAGAGTACAAACACTTTATACACTACATAGATTCTTCAAAAATTTTTGACGTTCAATATATTCTTCTAAGAAAACGTTCATAATGGCAATCTTACATTTGAATCACTGCTACTGAATACTACGGGCTACGACGTAGCAGTTGCTACATTAACTAAGAAATCACATTTGGTTCAGTACCCCTAAAAGTAAGTTATCATTGTAAAATCTTCGTAGAATGTCAATTTCTATGAGAAACGTGATTTTAACTACTTTCCGTTTGGGACGCTTTAAAAAAAAATCTTACCATAACTAAAAAAAAAGTGTTTCCAATAAAAATAGGGGTTCTAGAGCCATTCTTTCATATAAAATGCAAAACTCTTCTAATAGTGGGCAGTAGATCAAACACTGACTAGTTGCATCGCCTTAATAAGATAAGTGGACGACGGCTTGAGTTAGCGTCTGCATGGAAAAATAATAGATAGAATGAAATCATCATCATCATCATCATCTCATTGATTTCCATTTATGATAGCTAAGAACTATCAAAATTCCATAAGTAATATTTCAAAAAGGCGACTACATACAACATTATCTAGCAAAGGCACTTTATGATTTTACAATAATCTATAGATATATTAGGTGCTTACCTATGAAATTGTCGTTTTGTATGGAGATTTTGGGGAATTCTGCATTTTCCATACAAAATTTTTTTCAGTTTTCTTCACAACGACAAATCCAAAGATAAATAATATTTGTCATCTATCATGAGACAAGCTTTAGTAATATGTGTAATATCACACTTCATAAAAATTATTTATCGTTTTTAAGTGAATGCAAATAAAATGATGATTTGACGACCTCCGTGGTCGAGTGGTCTGTATGCCGGTCTCAAGGCGACGCCATCTCGAGAGGTTCTGGGTTCGATCCCCAGTGGGGGCAAATGTTTGGGTGATGAATTTTCAGGCATTTGTTCTCCAGTCTTGGATGTTTATATATATTTCTATATATTCAGGTTATTTATATGTATTTATCTATTAAATATATTTATCCGTCATCTAGTGTCCGTAACACAAGCAGCATTAGTTGCTTAAAATGGGGCTAGTTGATAGTTGTGAATGTCTGAGGATATCATTATCATCATTATCATTATCATCATTATCATTATATTCGGGAGGCACTTAAAAAGAGTTGTCTCCGTGTTCAATTTTAACACAATTAAACTTACAACAAATGATCAAAACAAATCAAAAGAGCTCAAAAATATAGTCTATTTTTAGACGAGGTAATTATTTTTTAGGAATACTCTGAATCTTAATAGTTACAGACAAAATACTAAGAGAGAAAAAAAACACCAATTTCATAGATAAGGACCCAATATTTCACAAAGGCGCCTACATCCAACATTGTCTGGCAATGGCAATTTATGATTTTACAATAATCTATAGATATATTAAAACTGTACATAGAAAAAAATGCTTAAAATTAAGTCAGGGGGATGTAAAAAGAGGCAAAATACCAAAAACCTTTTTTTTTTGTTTCTCTGTCTGAGTTTGTGCGGGCTAATCTCCGAAATGGCTGGACCGATTTCATTGAAATTTTGCACGGTGACCTTATCAACATCTTAGATACATTTTATTCCGGAGAATGAAAGGGTTCCCGTGGGATATTTAAAAAGCCATAGTAACCGCGGACGAAGTTGCGGGCAACAGCTAGTAATTCATATTTTTAAAGAACCTTTTCTTCTGTTTCCACAATACATTAAATACAGGAGAGAAAGGAAGTAGTTATACGACCGACAATCGAGCGAAAATGGCGTGGAACGGCTAAGTTGAATTTCAACGATGTCTGTGTCAACCACGGATATAGCCATAAAATATCACTGGATATGTTATTATGATTATTTAGATACAAATATAGAGTCCTTACCTATGAAATTTGTGTTTTTATTCTGTCTTAGCAAATTGTCCGTAACTATTAAGTTTCAGAACATTCTTATAAAATAATTGCCTCTTCTAAAAATGGACCATATATTTGAGCTCGTATTATTTAATTTGATAATTTTTTGTAAGTTTAATTGTGTTAAAATTAGACACAAAGACAAATATTTTAACTGCCTCCCGAATACATCATTTGATTTGCATTAACATAAAAACGATGAATAATTTTTATCAAGCGTGTTCACATACATATTGCTAAAGCTTGTCTAATGATACATGCCAAATATTATTATCTCTGGATTTGTCGTTGTGAAGAAAACTGATAAAATGTTAGTATGTAAAATGCAGACATCCCCAAAATCTCCATACAAAACACCAATTTCATAGGTAAGGACCTAATATATAGCGTTAAAGACAACAACCTTTTCCATGGTCTTGAATAAGTGATCAAAACTTTGTCATCTGGGCTTCTCCGTGCTTCGCAAGGCACGTTAAGCCGTTGGTCCCGGTCGCTGTTTGCTACCGTTTCAACCCACCAACCCGCCTTAGGCCAGTGTGGTGGTGTTACGGCCCATACTCCTCATGTGTTTCTCCTGTCCTGTGCCCAGCAGTTGGACGTATATAGGCCTTCGACGTAGTGTTAGAACTATTTAGAATAAAATATTTAAAAATAACCATAACCATAATCATTTTCATTTGCTTTATAAAGAGTCTTCTTAGCCTCGTCACCTCAAAATGCCAACGTTGCAAAATAGGGTTGCAAAATACTCATAATTTTTCTCTATGAGAATAAAAGAGTTCTTATTATTGACACTTCGATTGATATTGAACGAATTTTCAATTTTTTTTTAATCAATAAAAGCTCAACAAATGACCCCACACAACCTGATGATAAGCAGTAGAGGAGTCCATATGTGAGGATAGCTAGAGCAGCATACTGACATACTAGCCCTAACCACCCTCACCTTGCCGGCCCACTGCACCAGGATGGGTTGTAACACCACCTTGCTGGCCCAATTCTGGACAATTTTCCGTTACTAATAGGTCTTTACCTATGAAATTGCCGTTTTGTATGGAGATTTTGGGGAACTGCATTTTCCATACTAACATTTTTTCAGTTTTCTTCACAACGACAAATCCAAAGATAATAATATTTGGCATGTATCATTAAACAAGCTTTAGCTATATGTGTGATATCACACTTCTTTCAAATTATTTATATTTTTTATGTGAATGCAAATGAAAATTATGTATTCGGATGGCACTGAAAAGGAGTTGTCTCCGTGTCCAATTTTAACACAATAAAACTTACAACGAATTATCAAAACAAATCAAAAGAGTTCGAAAATATGGTCTATTTTTAGAGGAGGTAATTATTTTTTAGGAATACTCTGAAACTTAGTAGTTACGATCAAAATACTAAGAGAGAAGAAAAACACCAATTTCATAGGTAAGGACCCAATATATAATTAAACAAATCACCAAAAAGCGACTTCTTGTGGAGTTATACGCACATCCATGGCCTACTTTCAGCGGACAACTTTTGGCCCATTTGTGACTCGCGAGTATACGCACAAACATTCAGAACATGTATCATTATAGCTCTTCCTACCTTATCCTAAAGAGTTAAGGTTCAGAATAACGTGAACCCTACTTCTATAGCGAAAGTTGAGATTCGGTTTCTCCATACATGAAAAAAGCTGGATTCTCCGTGCGATTCATCCATCATTCATTCCTCGTGTGTGAAAGATGGCTGTGAGGATTGTGCACACGTCGGCGTGACGGCTGCCAGCGGAGCCGCTCTTAACGCATTGTCATAAATACTTTTTTCGATTGTAATCATACACCGTCAACTTTGCTGTGCTGTCGATGCCTTTGTATGGTACTCCACTCCGAAAACGTCGAATACGACATGAAGAGCTTTGAAATTTACAACTTGCACCAAAAGGGATACGTTTGGAAATCGCTTGATGTACGCACGATGGAATGACGTTCAAATTGTAGCAAGCGAGCTGTAACGAAGCCCGGATAATGCCTTCTAGTTATCCAGCAAACTGCACTTGGACATGCAAGCTTAACACGACTCTATGGTATCAGGATAAGGTTTAACGTTGCTTATTGGTGGGTCCACGTGCTTAACTGTCTATGCGAGATATGCGATAGACAGTTGTCTAGCTTTGTCCAAGGCTCTCGCCGGTGAAAGCGCGATATTGAATGACGCGACGCGTGAAGTCGTTAATGCTGGATACAATGGCCGAATGCAGCAGGATGGCGAGGAGGTGACATTCTCTTTTAGCAGTAACTATTACTGAATCTACTTATTTCGTGACGTAACCTGGAAAGAACGTTAACACTCATATTTAAGGACACACTTCAATAACAATCAATTATTTTATCATGAAATTTTTCAGTCACGCTCACAAAACAAGCCCATTCGCTTTTCGCTAGGTACCTACAAAAAACAAAAGACCGTAGTTCCTTAAATGTCTGACTGCTATTAATTTAAGCTCACGAACACAACAATATAAACCAATAACGATTCAGCAAAGAATACATATAACTTCTTATACATTGGAATAATTCCGTTGGATGTTGCTCAGACTCATAAAGCGGCAGTGGTGATTGTGTCTCTATAAAATGTCAATTTATATCGAACATTCGATGGGGTTTCTTTAATTACTGTTTAGTTATTGGATTCGACTTAATTAATAAGCCAGATGTGGCATAGAGCTGTGAACTCGACAAAAAAATCTAATTGTTTTTTTAGTTGGATACAGAACAATTGCGTGATAGCATGAAACTGCCTTACTTGTACTCAGACTCTGAATTTCACGCGCGAATTTGTTTCCTTATTTAATTAGAATAGAATAGAATAGATTTTATTGCAAAAGTAAGCATACAGTACACCAACATACACTACAATTATACTTAATACACTGTGGTAGTAATTCATCAGTATTCACATTGTTTAAGATCAAATAGTGCAAATAAAATGTTACTAAGGAAAATTAGTTGTATATTTCACCAATAGATGGCGCTGCACGGTGTTGCATCGCGCTAACGTTTACGCGCGATGCAATGCCTAAGTAATAAGAGATCATTTTAATAAGTTGTTACTGTTTTAGAACAATTTCTTTGGTTTTATTTTGAACCTTATGAAACCCATTAGTACAGAGTAACCACCCAGTACATTGGTCCATACATACATTGGTCCAAGCACGGTCCAAGCATTAGTCCAATCATACATGCTATGCCTAGAATAGTTGGTTTCAAAGACGAAAATGTTTAAGTTAAGTAATTGCCGTTAATGGATAACTTTAAACCGGTTTGGTCCATATGGCCATAATGTTTTCTAAAATTCCTATTGTATTACAATATGGTCTTCAATATTTAGTTGAGTTTGAATGTGTGGACAAAATGATTGATACTCAAGGATTATTCACCCCTTACCATAATAAGTACTGTGATGGGTGACCATTACCAATACTTTATGATCTCGATCTTCCGTGCTTCGGAAGGCAGCGTTTCGACCCACCTGTATTGGGCCAGCGTGGTGGTGTTATAGCCCTTGCTGCTCATGTGTTTTTCCATGAGGAAGGCCTATGCCCAGAATTGGACGTATATAGACTGTCGACGTATAGTGTTAAAACTATTTAGAATAAAATATTTAATTTAAAAAACCTTAATCATTGTCATTTGTTTTCTATTTATTTCATAAAAAATCTCCTAAGCCTCATCACCTAAAAATGAACGAACGAATTAGATTGCGAAATACTCATCTACTAAATTAAACAACTGGACAAAAATTACTGGACATTTTTTTTCTCTGTGACTGACTTTCTCTGAGGACGAATATATTACTGTGATCGCTTACTTAATTAGATACTGTAATAAAATTATCAGCTCTATGCGATTACATCTAACAAGAAACAAAACTGCCAATCTTCCAATTAACACAAGCTTATTATTAAAAATTGTTGGCACAGACGCCATTTAATTAACTCTTACTTTGCCTGATTTCCCTTTGACGCCCAAAATATTCTCGCCGTCACTATGAGGGGCGATAATGAATTTATTATGTTTTGATTAAATTAATTGGTTTTGGTTCATTTATACTAATGACTTAAACCGTATGAGCTTGAAGCCTAATATTAAACTTACACAATTATACGTATTTCTCTTTTTCAACCACGTAGTGAGTGACTATAGTGGCCTAGAATAAACATATTTATATTACTATGATATTTTTAACTGCAGGCTTATAACTCCTATGTACATTTATATGACGTTGCCTTTCTTAACTTTCAGGACGAAACGCTATGCAAGGGCTATTTTCAGCAGAGAAAAGGCCTCCCTTTTCTCTGCTGAAAACAGCATCTGGTAATAATAATAAATTACCAAAAAACAGACACACATAGTAATTTTAATTATAGACCATAAAAATAAATACTAGCAGCTGCACAGCACGCAATAAACCTATACCTACACAAAATGATTTTGAAGGTTTAGAGTCGGTATTTCAAACTGATATGGATACATATAATATTAGGTCCTTACCTATGAAATTAGTGTTTTGTATGGAGATTTTAGGGAATTCTGCATTTTCCATACTAACATTTTATCAGTTTTCTTTAACGACAAATCCAGAGATAATAATATTTGGCATGTATCATTAGACAAGCTTTAGTAATATGTATAATATCACACTTCATAAAAATTATTTATCGTTTTTAAGTGAATGCAAATAAAATAATGTATTCGGGAGGCACTTAAAAAGAGTTGTCTCCGTGTCCAATTTTAACACAATTAAACTTACAACAAAATTATCAAAACAAATCAAAAGAGCTCAAAAATATAGTCTATTTTTAGACGAGGTAATTATTTTTTAGGAAAACTCTGAATCTTAATAATAGTTACAGACAAAATACTAAGACATAATAAAAACACCAATTTCATAGGTAAGGACCCAATATATATCTTTATAGCCTTCATCATAACATCCGACGCAAAACCAATCTACAACGGAGTCCTCTTCAAAATAAAATAAATTCGACGCGACGAATTTCCCACCCTTTCGATAAACAGACGAATCAATCCTGAAGACAGACCATCAATCCACGAAGCCGCGTATCATGGTCTCTACATTATTTCTCGCCGGGCTCAAATTACTTCCAATTTCATCAAAAACAACCTGAAATACCTCTTATTCACTTCGTCTAAAGCCTATTATGGCTGAGCAATGTCATTCTTAAAGTAACACCGCAGTGCTTCCGAAGATATGTGATTCAGCGAATAGTCATGGAACAGACCAAGTGGAAAATATTTTGTTCCTCACGGATGATTGGTGACAAGTCCTCCTTGAGGGATGAATCTGTGTTCTCAATAACAAGAATGATTAACAAAAATAGCCTTTAAGGGAAAATAGAGCATACTCGTTTGATTTAAATGTTGAAGGCTGAAACAGCAATTTATACAATAATAATAAATGAACAAAGTAGATATTAACACATTTTATCAAAAGTTTTTTTCCCAATTTATCCTCTTTAATAAAATACCAAGTATCATACTAGAGAAAATAACAAATAACATTTAAGTCTATAGCAAAAAACCAAAGATAAAAACAAATATTGTTTACAAGAAATAAAAAATTTTTTTTTATTACATATTCACTTTATTAAAAACTAAGAGAAAATAAATATAACATAATATAAACATATCATCACGCCTCTTTCCCCGAAGGGGTAGACAGTGGTGTTAAGCACCCATTTCTTGCCAGATATGTTATATCCCTATGTAATAGGTAGCGAGCCTGTTGCCATGCACCGGGCAAAACGTGAGGCAAGCGATATTCACAATGAACTGTACTTAAGTTTTATTCATACTCAGTGGTACAGGGTGGTGGGATCGAACCCGCGTTTCCCGCGGCCTCTCGAACAAGTTGTGCTCCGTCCGTCCCTACTCGGCTACCGCTGCCTTTACCAAAAAATAAAATACCAAAAAAAAACATATACCAACAGATAATCAGCCGAAAACAATTTGAACCCTTGCTTTTATTACGAGACCATCGTGCTTAAATGAATACTAAATAATTGCATACACGTGAGCCTATAGATTTAAAATATTTTTCTGTTCATCTGTGGAAGGTATCCTGAGCTAAGGGATAACAAAGAAAGGAGCATTATATTTTTATTATTACTCAGTAAATTTATTCAACATTATCTTTGAATGCTAAAAATTACACTTAAAGAGATGACTGGCTGAGCTATTACTTAGTAGGTACTAGAATTTAAATTAACAATAAGCGTTTTGTCTTTTTATTTTTTACTATTAATCATAGCAATCTTGTCTTTTTATCTACTATCATAGGTCCAAATAATTGATTTTACCATTTAGTTTTATAGCTTTTTTAACACCTATTTCTTTCCTTTGACTAAAATCCTTCAAGAACATATCATTTTGTCTTTGTCACAGATATTTATATCAAATCTATTTGATATTTACATAATAAATAATTGTGTTAAATACAAAACAGATCTTCTAGTGTAGACTTTTGTCTAAAATATCACAAGATTAAGATAGTGATTAATTTAACAACTAAATTTGTATACAAATTATAACTATTTAGACACAGGCGATCTATAAGCTGAGTTCAAATCTGATACAAATTAAAGAAGTCAAAAATATATTGTTATTCAGATATGGTGAGAATCTTCATTCATATTGCGAGGAGTCAGTCAAGAATAATGGAATGAATATGTTGGGCAAGCATGTATGCTGAATTTGCACAGTTAACAATGATTTATTAATATCTCAATAATAAAGAAATCCTTCTCTACCGTATTCTCACTTCTACTTCACATAATTGTAACCTATATGATAACACGTGCCAACTATAACAGTGTCAGTTGTAGACTAGTATTCAAAGTATTATAAAATTATATTTCTTCCGAAACCTACCGATTTATTACTGCACTCCAAAGGGATAGTGATATGAGATCCTTGCGACCTCCCCGGGGACGTAGTGCAGGTCTTGGTATGCTTTCACCATCATCTGCTGGTTCACGACTGTGAAGGGCCTCGGCGAGATGCTCTCGATAGACGGCAGCGGCCTCAAGTCCAGGCTCGGCAGAACCTCTTCCTTTGGCCTCATCGGCGCCGGCACAAACGTGGCTTGAGATATAGAAGGTACAGTATAACTGATCATATTGTTGTATACAAACTGGTCTGAATAACTCAGAGGCATCTGGTAACACGGATCCGCTCTAGGTTCTACCTCCAGAAACGTTTCTCTTGGAGGAAACACCGATGGGTTGGCAAACGTCGTCGTGTCTAACCGATTCTTCCTTCGAGGCCTATATTTGTAGTCAGGGTAATCCTGCATATGTTTTAACCTCAGCCTTTTGGCTTCATCAATGAAAGGCCGCTTCTCCGACTCGTTTAAACTCTTCCATTCCAATCCCAGCCTCTTCGAGATTTCAGAATTATGCAACTTCGGGTTCAACATTGATATTTTCTTCCTCTGCAACCTTGACCACACCATGAAGGCGTTCATCGGCCGTTTTATGTGGAATGGACTGGATTTTAACTTTGGGTGTTTCGCTGGTTGCGCTTCTACATACGCCATTGATTTGACGAACACAGTGTCATTAAATACTGCCAAATTTTCTTTCTTTTCAGTTGAATCCTCTGATGAATTTTGATAAATTTAAACCACGGAAATTTTAACATGAGGCAAGCGCGTTAGCGGACTATAGGTCAAAAGTGGTTCGGGTGGCGTCCAGGCATGCACTGGTGACCAGTTTCGAAGCCAACTAAGCCTGAATGCTGTCATTAGGGCAACAATAGGTCGACAACAATTGGGATGACAATTTTCCTTGTATTATTCGCCGTTGAATAAAGAGCGGCGACAATGCACTGATTGCTCACAAATTGTCAAATGATACTTCTGTATGTTTTGTACGCCGCGCCTGCGCTCTGATCTATTAAAAGATGAGCCGGTCAACTATGAATGCCTATGCATAGACAGCATGCAATTTAACTATTTGTTGTAACTAATCAAACATAATATTTCATGAACATTTAAATAAGTTGTTTATCCAAACATTAACAAGTGTTACTACGTTTTTTTTTTTGTATAGACGGCAAACGAGCAGGCGGTTCACCTGATGGTAAGTGATCACCGCCGCCCATGGACATTTGCAACACCAGGGGCGTCACTCATGCGTTGCCGGCCTTTAAGATGGGAGTACATGGGAGTACTTGAGATAAATTAAAGAGTTTGCAAATTGTAATAATTCATTTTCAAAATGAGTAAATGGTTTTAAGCCATATCATACGTTCATTTAAAAAATCACATCCACTCATAGGGGAGCCCAAAATTTATATGGACATATAAAGTTCAAATTCATGGGCGAAAGCTAGTGTTATATTCATAGCGCAAGTAACTATTACGTGTGTGTCAAACAGAAATTGTTAATTGGTATAAAAGAATTGTACTATCGAAAAAATAGACTTCTGACCCACCATAATGTCATTCCGACTGTTTCAAGTTAACTTTTACAAATATTTTAATTATTATTGTATCCGTGTATTATTAAAAATAATGTCATTTTAAATTCAAGTTAAACTCACCTGTAAAAATGTCATAAGTGCAATAGACAGATAAACAATTTTTAATTCACATTGTATTTAGTACAAGGGTCTCAAAGATACTAATTTCAATAAATATAAATATGGGATTGCTGTAGAAATTCAATTTCAACATGTTTTACTTTTACTTTTTTTTTCATCTGCCAAAACGCTATGCACTATGTTCGTTTTTTGAGAAGCAACAATTACTACGCATGGGCCAAATCCGTCAAACGCCAGTCGCAACCAATCAAGACCATCATATGGCACAAATAATTCATAGACCATCATGTTATTTAGTGTTATTTATATTGCGAGGAGACAGTCAAAAATAATGCAATTAATATATTATGTTGCGCAAGCATGTATGCTGAATTTGCACAGTTAACCATGATTTATTAATATCTCAATAATTAAGAAATCTTACTGAAACCTTAAGCCTGTGGCACGCATGCGTATTGATTTGTTTGCCAAAATTGTGACCTTACGGCACAAATAATTCGTAGACCATCGTTTTCGAATGCGTTTAGGACAGTTATGTAAAATGGGTAATTAAAAATTTATTGTGTTAGATGCCTCAAAAAAGATTATATTATTTTTTAAGGTGATGGCTAACAGTCATAACAGACATGGCTAACATGAATCATTTAGGTTTAATAAGAAAAGGTCAACTAGCCTATTGAAGAAATATATAAATGCTATATTTACCTAGGTATTATAAATTAAGTCTAATGAGATATTGAGGAACTAGAGGGTAAGATACCATATGCTGCCATTCATCACCAAGGTAATGGTAGTCTATTTCACTTGTATTACAAAAGTTGGTTCTATAAGCCAGATACTTTTCTATATATTACTTCACATAGAATACAGAATAGAATACTTCCATATACCTATCATCCAGATTATTCTACAATTCAGAAGCAAAGCTATTGTAAACTCTTTCAATGGCGAGGTGTGTCTGTCCTACAATTTATTGATAAAAGGCCTGTAAGCGATTTACCTATAGATTACGATTGTTTGATTTTTCTATGGGATCAGCCTCTAATAATGATTGGTTTTTTGTCATTGTCAAATCATTAAACACGTCAAATGAAGCCTTGAGTATTGAAGAATTACAGAATTATTATAATGGGATCTGCTGACGCGGCGTGGCAGCGAAACGTTCCCAAATGTCAAAATATTCCGCGCCAGGGCCGCTACCGCTAAGTGCAGTGAAGAATATTTTTAGTGTCGCGCCTTCGCAGCGCCCCTTTACTTCATGATTGTAAATCTTTTTTTGTTTTTACTAGTTTATCTTCTTGTCAACAAAATAGGCTAGTTGACTCATATCAAAAGTAATGAAAATAATGCACCTATACCTATACCTATTTTGAACAAGGGTCCGAAATAAACCATGTTCAATTAATTTATATAAGGGAATTGCTGTAGAAATTCAATTTAAACATGTTTTATTTTTACTCTTTTTTAATCTGCCAAAAACGCTATCAACTATGTATGTGAAATTTGCTGAGTAACGCTTCATGTAAACAATTACTACGCATGGTGAAAGTAAAAATCCGTCAAAGTCGCAACCAATCAAACATCTCTGTCGGCTGTGTCAACCTGTGTCACGCATGTGTTTTGAATTGTTTACCAAAATCGTGACCGAAGGCGCTTTGGACATTTAAGCAAAAACTAAGTTATTTATAATTTAAAATTTATTGTGTTATATTATTTTTGCGAAAGAAGTTCGGTTCGAAAGAAGCTCAGTGGCGCAGTGGTTGACCTTGGATGGGTGACCAAAACTTTGTGATCTCGAACTCCTCCGTGCTTTGGAAGGCACGCTATTTAGGCTGAAGACGCACGAAAGCAGTAATTTTGTTTAAAAAAAAGTTTTTATTGCCTTTGCTTCCTATTTGTTGCTCCCATACATACTTTTTTAATTAAATATATTTATTTTAATTACTCATTACTTTGCTATCATCAAAAAATAATTAAATTTATTTAGCGCCATCTATGCGCCATACTAGATACTATTATGAAGAAATAGCACACAAACTCCAAGCTTTCGATGCTACTTGTATTTACGTGGAATCAAAACTTTTTAATAGATGGCGCTCGACTATGCTTTATTACATTACTAGCACATACAATAGATGTCGCTATAGACTGCAATTGCAGTATAACAGTAGAACTTACGTGATTTTTAAAATTAGTGTGATTTAAAAAAATAATGGATATTATTTCTATTACTACGCACCGAACTGCAACCTCGTTGCACACAACTTTTGCGCGCGGATTTTTAATCTGTATTTTCTTCTTCAAAATTGTTACAATAAGGCCTATGTTTCGTAAGCAAGAATTTTATTTCCTTGAAATAATACGCGATACATCAACAGAATACAATTAACAACAATTGCTGTTGGGGTATTTGCAAGTGAATGTTGTTTTATTAATTTAATTGGTATTTTTACTGTTGTTCGACTGGTTATTCTCTAGTAAAACCTCAGAGCATACATAACATATCATAACTCCCCTTTTCCCGAAGGGGTAGGCAGAGGTGTTAAACACCCACATTTCGCTTGATAAGTTAAGCCCCTATGTAACAGGTGGCGAACCTGTTGCCATGCACCGGGCCATGCAGAGGCAGCGATAACAATCAGTTACTGTACTTAAGTTTTATTGAAATTCAATGGTAGGCACAGGGGATAGGATTGTACCCGCGACCTCTTGACCGAGTAGTGCGTCTTCTCCAACTTGACTACCCCTGGCTTTTTCCCTCAGAGCAACAGACAGAAAAAAATCACATCTGCGTTTACTGTAGTATCTTAAGCGAAGCTAACAACCAAAAATAAAGAAACCGGAATAAAATAGGCCGTTCTAAAAAAGGATTTTCTGGTATTGAACAAATATTTATATATTGAAAAAAAAACATTTAAAATAATAATATTATTTTTAAATGATTTTTATGCGCTCGCGATTAACGCGGAAATAATATTTTTGCGACTAATAAAAACTCATACACTCACCAAAAATACAAATTAATTGTTAACATTTTCCGCCGACCTTTACCTAAAGAGGGATAAAAAAGAAAACTATATCTAAGCCTACCTTAGCGCCGACCAGCCAGCCATACCTGAGAAAGTAAATAGTTGTTAGTTAGTTAATATTGGGTCCATACCTATGAAATTGGTGTTTTTATTCTGTCTTAGTATTTTTTCTGTAACTATTAAGATTCAGAGTATTCCTAAAAAATAATTACCTCGTCTAAAAATAGATTACATTTTTGAGCTCTTTTGATTTGTTTTGATAATTTGTTGCAAGTTTAATTGTGTTAAAATTGGACATGGAGACAACTCTTTTTAAGTGCCTCCCGAATACATCATTTTATTTGCATTCACTTAAAAACGATAAATAATTTTTATGAAGTGTGATATTACACATATTACTAAAGCTTGTCTAATGATAGATGCCAAATATTATTATCTCTGGATTTGTCGTTGTGAAGAAAACTGATAAAATGTTAGTATGGAAAATGCAGAATTCCCCAAAATCTCCATACAAAACACCAATTTCATAGGACCTAATATTTAAAAAAAAATTCAAAAGGGGTTACGAGACAGTAGACAGAAAAGAACATGAAAACAATAATAATGGTAATCTTACATACATACATATCATCACGCCTCTTTCCCCGAAGGGGTAGGCAGAGTTAAGCACCCACATTTCGCCAAATATGTGAGGTCCCCATGTAACAGGTGGCGATCCTGTTGCCATGCACCGGGCACACTGTGATATAAGTGATATTCACAATGAACTGTACATAAGTTTTATTCAAACTCAGTGGTACAGGCGTAGGCGGTGGGATCGAACCTGCGATTCCCGCGGCCTCTACCGCTGCTTGTTGGTAATCTTAATTATTGTAAATGATGTCAGGTTGTAATAATAATAAAAAAGTTCTATGTAAAACTCCATTTACTACTGAAAATTATATTTGTGTACTATTTATTCTTATTAGCGCTTACATTACAAGGTTCCCGCTTATGGGGCCACAAACATTGTATGAGTCCTCTGGCCACTCCCATAAGGATGTTTAAAATGTATACACCTAATTATAAAACCAACTTGTATACTTATGAAGTGCAATGGAGTGCAATAAGTAATTGAATTTAATTATTTTGGCTAATAGGTACATGTTTAAATAAAATTATTTTCTAATATCTTAGCATCGTCCTATTATTTATTTACTTACTTTGATTTTTGACAAAAAGGGGTTCTTTTTGTTAACTATAGCGGCCGCTACCGAGAGCAAGATCACACAATTTTGGTCACCCATCCTTGGGCAACCACAGCAAGCTTGCTTCGTTTTCAATATCGACAAACATTCCAATTAAAGGTCACCGAGCTTCTCCAAACTCGAAAAAAAAGCTGTTCGTCATATATATTACTCCAACAATAAAAAATGGTCCGATAAATAAAAGGACCATTTACATAACAGCAAACAAATTTGGACACAAAACAGTTTAATTTATTCAGAGTGCCTCCCGTGTTCGCAGATAGCGACACGGGCCACTTTGTAAATCACTCCGAGACATAGGGGAGTGTTTAAGCCGCCATATTTATGAAAATAAGACGCAATAGAGCTATAATGGAAGATACAAAAAGCCTCGCCTCGGCCGTAGCGAGCGCCCGCGGACGCCCTTACACCCTACGACTACGACACGATATCGTATTATTTTATATCATAGTAAGGACATTCTCAAACTGAGACTTTTTCTAACGTACACCTCCCTTTGTATAGAAAAGTAAGGCCATTCTCACTCTGTGACTTCTTCTAGCGTCGTATAATATACCTCCCTTTGTATAGAAAAAGAAAGCACGCATTGCATGCGGCGCATTTATGCGCAACACTGTGTCGTGCGTGGCACTATGGCATGTTCTAAAACAAGACTGTTTTATATCGGACAGACCAGAAAAATGATATATTTTAATGAATCTTATTATCTCAAGCTCGTTACAAAAAAAAATGATGCAACTTATTCGTAGTTACCCAACGAAATAAACCTAGACTAGACGATACCTTTGCTGATACGAAAAAATAAAGATTTTTTTATTATTTCATTAGTATAAAGGATCAGGGATCAGGGCGAATTGTAACATACAAGCAAATTAAAATAAAACTAATTGAAATCAAGAAGTTTCTCCATATCTTAGTTATTTAAAACACTAAAGTTTCTTGATATCTTCTATACATATAATAAAACTGTAGAGGTCGAATGTCTGTACCTACATAGAAAAAACCGTGAAAATACCTAATATTTTTTGTTTCTCTGTCTGTTTGTACGGTCTTATCTCCGAAATGGCTGGACCGATTTCAATGAAATTTTGCATGGTGATATCTTGTATCCCTAGTCAACATCTTAAACTTTTTATTCCAGAAAATTAGGGTTCCCGTAACATAGTTAAAAACCATAGTACAAAGTCGCGGGCAACAGCTCGTTTAATAATATATCACTAATAAGTTGGCGAAAAACAATCTTGTCAGGTATAGCCCGACTAAAATGACTCCATATAAATATTCTATATATAAATTTCTTTCCAAATATAATATACCAGCAGCAATTTAAACATCGTGCAGTGTAAAGAGCCACATAAGTCTTAACTTATTGTTATTGCAAGCTCTAAGCCTCAGTTTTATGTCTGGAGTCGTCGCCGTATTTACGTTTATAGAGATTTACGAGACCGATAGTCGCTGCAAAATGGCCGCCGCACGCTGATACTCGTACAACCCTTTGTCTTTTTGCTATGTGTTCTTTATGTTGTTTCCAGAGGAATATTAATAACTTATTTCATATTGTAACAGACCGATATTTATACATTGAATATGGGTTAACAGAAGCCAAACAAGAAACAGTTCTCACAACATTTTTGTTTATGTATTTTGTATGGAATCCGCACGTACTAGTTTATGAAATTTGAGGGAGTGTGTGCATTGTTGTCCACACGGAATAGATAAAGAAGGTCGAGATCAAAGTATTGAAAAACGTCTTCGCCTACTCAGATGATCGCTTATTTGTCTTGCAAATCATTTTGAGTAAAAAATTATATTTCTTATTACTCTGGAAATGTCTGGAATATTCGTTTCCATGCCACGGTCCGCACAGAGTTATTTAGAATTAAAAGCACTCCTTACAACACATAACACAAGTATATTTCTTTGCAGTACAGTCAGACATTAAAATGTCTATCATGAGTTCATAAAAGAGGGGTGAAAAGGCACCTTTCGAACTCGAGATATAGATAGCTAAGGCAGCAGTCCTATGTTGTATCAGTTATCCTGACCCTGTAGGAGAAATAGGGTTAAATATAACCTATGTCGCTCGGGAATAGTTTAGCTTCCTAAAGGTGAAAAAAAATTTCAAATCCGTTCAGTACTTTCAGAGCCTATTTCTTATAATATATGTCTAAAAGAGCAATTAATAGGTATACAAAAATTATAAAATGGACCCTGATTAGATACAATAAAAAACTATATACTTCCGTACATACCTGCAGTGCAGAAGGTATAAATAACCCTATATAAAAGACCCTGGGGTCACGTAGTCGCGCCTCGCTTACAAACAAATGGGAATAATACCGCGAATAGAATGGAGCAAAATGTTATTCCTCGCCTCGTAATGGAATGTCTCCCGGGCCACACGCCCGCGGATCTCGAGATATATCGTTAAGAAAAGATACGGAAGTATTTAAGATACTTTTAACCGCTCTAGCAAACTATTTTACTGTGTGTAACACACAAGATTAGACAGTAGATTTCCTTTTATACACGCCAGTGTCTATAATAAAAAGAAATCCTAACATCGTAATAACTTATCTGTAATTTTACGAATGTAGGCTGAGGACAACGACGTTAATCCTATTCCATAGATCTGATTGCGACTGAAAACCTTAGCACCTGTTTATGTTATTCAAAACACAAAAATATTACAGATCATTACCCATATATCTCCGAAAAGCTAGGTACAAGCTGAATGTGGGTGTGTTAACACCTAACACCCATATTTAGCTTGTTCAACATGTTCACATAAAGCATGCTGCTACTTCAGAAACTGGGTCCATTCGCTTAAAATACATGTGATACTAGCAAAAGGCTAGTTGACTCATATCAAAACTTATGAACACAATGTTTAATTCACATGGTATTTCATACAAAAGGTCCAAAATATACCAAGATTAATAAATATAAAAAAGGATTGCTATAGAAATTCAATTTAAACATGTTTTGTTATTACTTTTTTTCGTCTGCCAAAAATGCTATCTGCCATGTTCGTGAAATTGGCGAAGTAACGGGCTATGTAAACAATTACTACGCATGCTCAAAATCCGTCAAACGCCAGTCGCAACCAATCAAGCATGTCTGCCTGTCATGCATGCGTGTTTGATTGTAAGCAAAACATAATTTAAAATTTATTTTGTTATAGCCTCAAAAAAATTATTTATTTATTTAACAATTTATTGTACACAAAATACAGAACAGGAGAACATTTAAAGACAAAAGTACAAAAGGTAGGGCTTATTTCTAATAGAAATGTCTAACAACCTACCTGCTATAGGAGAAATGACAAAAAAAAAAGCAAAGTCGCGTTTACAAAATAAATATATACCTACATATAAATAAAATACATAATAATAAATACATACTATTATGTAAATACACACATATATACATAAACTACATAGACTACATAAACATACAATAAATGAACCGGATGAGGGATGATGATAAATCGGAAAAAGAAAAGATAAAAGAGAGAAAAATCATTAAATAAAATAGAAGCTACATTGAAGACAGATAGTGTTCTTTTAGTCGTTTTTTAAAAAGCATGAGTGTTTGGCAATCGCGCACTGAAGGAGGCAGTGAGTTCCAGAGATTAACCACGCGAACTGTGAACGAGTTCAGAAAGAAGTCGGTGCGAAATGATTGAGATGAATATTTTTCATCATCTCTTTATCATTTCTTATTGTGATGGATAACAGTAATGAATCATTTGGGGCCCAATAAGAAAAAGGGTTAACTAGCCTATTGCTTCTGCTTCCATCTGCATAAATAACTCTGTTTTGTAGTATTTTTTTAAATTCTGTGGTATGGCTGCCAGAACATATTTAGGGAGTATATTTTGGAAGATACTTCTCCTATACTGTTAACATAACGGTTTCTTGATCGTTAGAGGGTAGGCAGCGCACGAGTAGTGCCCAAAGTACTACGGCGTCTACAGACTACAGCAATCGCTTACCATTTAGCTGTTCGTATGATTCTTTACAAACCCTTAAAAAAAAGTTTTAAAGATAAAATATCTCCAGACCCGTCTCAAACCATTTCCCGTGCATGTCGCGACCGCTCAGCTCTTTTATGTCGCTATTGATACTATATTTTTATTTCCTACCGCTCAATACGAAGCTCTGTGCCATTTACATGGCTCCCGTATACAAGAGCAACAAAACATCGTTTAAATTACGATATTGAACCTTAAAATTATAGCATTTACGTTACATTGTTTATCAAAATTACTTGATGTTGTTTTTGTTTATATAGGAAAACGGAAAAACAGTCTTGTGCTCATTCAGACAAGTACGTCTCTTTCACTCTAATACCTTTAGAACGAGACAAAAGATTGCATGTCTGATCTTATCATCCCGTAGCTGTAAACAATCGTAGTTGATTGGCAAGGTCGCCGCCCTCGTAGCTCGTAGCACGTAGCGCGTAGCCGCAGGCCGCAATATACGGCTACGAGACGGCCTACGGACACGTTCCGATTTATTGCTTTTAGGGGAAACGTTCCTTTGTGGGGTTAGGGCACCTTACAGTTATAAGAATAGGTTGTTGACACGTGGGTGGTACTTTATTTATATGGTACAGAAGACCACACATAAATGATGAGTTTCAAAGTCATGTAAAATTATATTAATAAAACGCAAAGAAGTTAAAGTAGGGAAAAGTAATTCGTAGATTTGGATGTAAGGTTAAACTCGAACAAAAGGTAAAATCGGTATTTCAACTCAGTCACAACTTTTTTTTTTGTCTGCCATTCATTCATAATTTTCTGCTAAGATTGTGTATTAGGACAGGGAAATTATCATTAAGTAGCTCACTTGTAGGAAATTTTAAATCTGTGTAGTTTGAAAATAGTTTTTGACAATTTTACTATAGCTGAAAAAATCTAGTTTTAAATTTCGATTTTTCCTGCAGGAGGCCATCGATGACACCATAAAATAAAACGTCATTGTGCTTGGTTCGAAATAACGCAGTTGACCGTAACGCGGTTACCGCGCGGCGCCGGCGCGTGACAACGGCAATTTTGTCTCTAACAGAATACAAGGGGTAAAGGAGATTATACACCAGGCTAATACGGCTTGTAATGAAAAACTTGAACTAATAATGTATGTGCAGGTAGAACGAAACTCTAAGAAAAAAATTGAAGGGGAAAAATGAGGACAAACAAACAGGTATTGGAGAACGGGTAAAACCCGGAGGAGAACCCCCTGAGGGGGTAATATTGTAAAAAATCAAAGATAAAATAAAAAAATAAGATTTACGCGATCGATAAATCAAAGATAAAATTAAAAAATAAGGTGTTGTTTTTAATCCAAGATTTATATTAAATAAGTACTTTTGGAAAAGGGTATTTGCAAAATAAATTTATGAAACAGGAATCGAATATGAAAATGGAGTTAATTAAGTTAGACCTTTAACCATTTATGGATGAAAATAGCATTTGCAGTAGTTTGACTAAAAGGACACATGAATCGGGTGTGAGGGGAGGTACGGGACGAGGCAGACCTAGGCGAACTTTCCTCGATCAAATCAAAGACGTTCTTGAGAAGGGCCAGGTCAAAAGTACCCGAAATCGAGAGCAAAAGAAATATGTAAAGATAGTAGAAAGTGGAAAGCAGTCTCTGCTTACCCCTACAAAAAGAAAACGTGAACTTATGTATATATGCCTGTATGTATTCGTTAATTGTTCCTTTCGACCTACAACATGGGGCTCGTACGACGACAAACAAAGGATCCTTATGAGCCATTTTATGTCTGCCTTAACTTTCTTCGCATAAGTATCCTACCATCAGATGATGAGCTTTTTAAAAATATATATAAATCTGAAGCACTTTTATAGTGTTGTTGAGCCGTTGTGCAGGGTCCGCGCAGCAGCGCCGCAGGGCGGGCGGCGGCGCGGCAAAATAGCGCTTAACGCGATATTATACCGAAACATGGAATTGTTTTATGTAAATTCGAGCGCAGAATTGCTATAATGGATAACGTTCTATAATATTATAACGTTTACAACAAAATAAAATATATATTTAGTAAAGAAATATAACAATTTTTAATATACACGTGGATGCAAAGAAATGGTGGAATGTAAAATGCGATACAATTAATAATTCGTTTCTTTTAATTGTCAGTGGCTCAAGCTATTATTTTATCTAACGACCTAAGTTATTAAAATTTATTTCATTGAGGGCCTCGTGCAGGAAATTGAAATCGAGATTTAAAACTAGATTTAGTAATTTATTTTAGCCCATAGTTAAAATGTCAAAAACTGACAAAATCGTGTTTTATACTAGGTTCAAAATTTCCTGCAAGTGTGCCTAAATCGTAATGCGTGCGTTGCAACTTTAAATTGACAAAATTAAATATATTCCTGTATTACATGACGTAATAAACGCATTCTCTTCCCGACAGTACCGAGTCCGCCAGGTAAGAGAATCACTGTGATCGCTGTATCCCATTTCACGGACACTTGGCAACAGAATTGACAAATTATGGCATCTATACACCATGTATACATTAGATTTATCGATGTTGTAAACTAGATGGAATAATATCAGATCATGGATTAAAAAAACAAAATTCTTACACGATTCTCTGTCAGGATCCAGCTTTTCAAAAATAATGAAATTATCGGTCAAACAATTTATCAGTTACATAATATTCGTTGGTCATTAACAGATCTAAAATCTTCGAATACAAACTTTTATCGTATGCTTCGTACAGCAAAAAACAAGTGTGTACAAAAATAATCCAATACATATTTTCACATACTCATATACACTAGCACGCAATATCCCCGGAAGGAGAGACGAAGGTACATTAGGGTGTTATCAGACCAATCGATCATTCGTCGATCAAGAGCATCAGTCGATGGTAGAATCCATTAATCGCATGGTAGAATCTATCAATCGACGCCGAGTAATCCATTTTTCCATCGATCTTTGTCATCGATCGACAATCGATTGATTGGTTTGGTAAAACCCTTCCACACCCACATCGCCAGTATTTGTTGGTACAGCGTCAAATAGTTTGTGACATTCAGGAGCTCGGTGGCGTAGTGGTCTGTGCGCTTTGGCTTCGATCGAAAACAAAGCTACCTTCGCCATGGTCAGACCGTTGATGGGTGACCAAGACTTTATGATCTCGAGCACCTCCGTGTTTCGGAAGGCATGTTAAGCCGTTGGTCCCGGTCGCATTTGTGACCGTTTCTACCCACCAACCCGCATTAGGCCAGCGTGGTGGTGTTACGGCCCATACTCCTCATGTGTTTCTCCATCAGGAAGGCCAGTCCAGCAGTGGGACGTATATAGGCTGATGATTATATTCAGGGTGTTCAAATAAATAGACAATGTCGTCGGTTGTTCCCAATATGGAAACTTTATACCGATATTATTGACTTTTTCGTAGTCCCTACTTATTTGAACACCCTGATTGTCACTAACTATTTGACGCTGACGCAATGGAAAAGCCCATTGCCGTTACAGACGCTGTAGAAAATCCATAACCTCATAATTCACATAAATACATTTTCCATAAAAAACTGTAGTCAACGTAATCATCAGAATTTCCAGCAGTTTTATTAATGCCCCGTCCAGCCGGACTTCGTCCAACCAGCAGAACACAAGGACTTGCGGTGGCCCACCTGGCGAACACTTAACCGTCTTCGCACGGGGGTGGGTCGCTGTAGGTCTAACCTCGTCAAATGGGGATATTCCACGAGGAACTATTTATTAGTAAAATGCATAATATTGTAAAATGTTGACGATTTTAAGTGCCAAACTTGGCCTATGAAATAAAATTATTTGATTTTGATTTTTGATTTTGATTTTGGTCCGACTGTGACTGCGGTGCTCCGAGCCAGGATATGGAACACCTACTATCCTGTCCGTTGTGTACGACCACCTGCGACAAACGAGACCTAATGAAAGCCACAGCAAATGCTGAAACTGTGGCTCGCTATTGGGAGGATTAAAATTTAACAGCCATTGAAACGAAAAGAAGAAGAAGAAGATTAATCCTTACAACATCAAATAAAGTGTAATTTTTTCAGTAATTATGTCGAAGTTTACTCTGGCTCTTTTGGTCAATTTAAAAGACAGGTTTCTACTGTGCTGAGTAAATTTTTCATTCCCTGTAAGTAATATCTTTTTTGTGTGTGTTATTAACAATATTTACGATGTTCTGTTCATAAAAGTTGTGTTCTGTAACTGTCCCACATATCATAATGAAACCCTGTACCAATGTATTTATTACCCTGTTAAATATGTGAGCTGTTGGTGTACAGTCAGCGTCAAATAATTAGTGACATCCAGGTTGTTCAATTAAATAGTTACTACCAAAAAGTCAATAATGTACAAATAAGGTTTCCATATAGTTGACAACACAAAAGAGGTCCATGTTAATTTTTTTTGTATTTATAACAAAGGAAACATAATTTGTTCCGATATTTATGACTTTTTGGTTGCGTTTTCGGATGTTCAAATAAATAGTTATTTGAACATCTTAAGTGTCAATAAATATTTGACGCTGACTGTACAAAATAAATTAATAAATAATAAATATTTACAAAAGCATGTCTATAGCGGGTTTATAAATGAGTTTGCCCTTACATCATGCATGCTCTATGTCCATGTAATGGTAGGACAAGCCGAGCTAGTATTCAGTTATGCTTGTGTACTTGCATTAGATTCTATTCAGGTGTAAATTCTCCCGGTCTTATGGTAATCCGAGCTCGCACCTATGATAGCTGCACACCTCACGCCCTTGCGTTACATTGGTACAAGATCTTATTAAATTGAATACTATCTCTTACTGACCAAAATAAAAATTGACACAACCGTGAAAAAATAAATAAATATCATCAAACATTCACACCTATCAACTAGCCCCATTTTCAGAAACTAATGCTGCTTGTGTTACGGACACTACATGACGGATATATTTAATAGATTTACACTCAGTTGCACAAAGATTTTTTAAGGACGACATTTGTTAATGAGACATTCAAACTTTAAAGTTCATTAAATTTAAAGTTGGAACACAAAACAGTTACTAGCTAATGTCTCTTTAGTATTGATAGGGTGCTAATGTCGTTTTGTGCAACGTAAAACTACGCTAAGGTGTTCTTTTGACACTTCAATAAATAAATTTAATGGAGCATTAGAGATAATGCTGACATTAAATTTTAAAGTTCGTTTCTGCAACTGGGTGAAATACATATAAATATCCTGAATATATATAAACATCCAAGACTGAAGAACAAATGCCTGAAAATTCATCACCCAAACCTTTGCCCCCACCGGGGATCGAACCAGTCACTACTTGGTGAAGTGCGTACTATGGCAATGGACCAGGGTTAGTCATAGACTAGGCAAAACCACCGCAAGCTTTTGTCCAAGCTTTGCATTGTAAAACTAAGTAATAAATTGTTCTTTACTTTATTATTTTAGTTTTGATATTATTTATCCAATGAAAGTTGGATAGGTCATAGATGGGACTTGAAATTGCGGTTCGATGGTCGTTAGAGTATTTTATTGTTTTTTTTTTCATAAAAACTACAGCATGCGACCGAGAACCCTTTGGTAGTAAGTTAGTACATGAAGTCATTGTGGAGCGTAGCTTCTAACTAAAGCCACTTAGTTGATAAACTCCTGATAACTGAAGAATAGGGACGACTTCTTATTTGTTCAAAAATAAACAATATCCAAACCATTACGCATAGGCCAGCGTGGTGGAGTTAAGGCCCATTCTCCTCATATGTTTCTCCACGACGAAGGCCCGTGCCCAGCAGTGGGACGTATATAGGCTGAGGACGAAACAATATCATTTTCATTCATTCACGGTTTTGTATTTTACAAATATATATTTTAATCTTATCTTTTCTTTCTTCCTTTTTTATAAAAAACAAATATTTATCTCAGCATCATTAGCCTGCCCTTTTACCAATTTCATTTGGGGTCGGCCCAACGAGTCTTTCTCCTCCACTCTCCCCTATCACATGCCACATCAACATTCACTCCCTTGACGACCTCCGTGGTCGAGTGGTCTGTATGCCGGTCTCAAGGCGTCGCCATCTCGAGAGGTTCTGGGTTCGATCCCCAGTGGGAGCAAATGTTTGGGTGATGAATTTTCAGGCATTTGTTCTCCAGTCTTGGATGTTTATATATATTTCTATATATTCAGGTTATTTATATGTATTTATCTATTAGATATATTTATCCGTCATCTAGTGTCCGTAACACAAGCAGCATTAGTTGCTTAAAATGGGGCTAGTTGATAGGTGTGAATGTCTGAGGATATTATTATTATTATTATTATTTTTATTCTAGCCATGTCCTCATTCACACAATCCATCCATCTCTTCTTTGGTTTTCTTCTCCCTGCGTTACCATCCAAAACAAATATTTATCTATTTCATTCAAAATAATTCGCATATTTTTATTTAAAGTTGACCACACTACACCATATGTTATCGATAGCTATGAATAGAGTGGAATTTAAGGGAATTTGGGAAGGTAAGTGAGATACGAAGGGCTTTGACACGACCACTATTTTTCTTATAATATTTACATGCCACAAGGTGACGTAAAAAGAGAAACAAACTGTGTAAAAATAAGGTTCAATTTGCCACGTTACGTTACACCATACATAAGGACAAAGGTCTCTTACTAGTGAGTGTGTGTGCATCAATTACGCCGGGCCATTAGAGGCCATTCAGGCAGATTGACCGCGGCCGCGCTTATGCAAATACTCCACACCAGGCCTAATTGACCTCTCACTGTATTCATTTTAAAATAAGATGTTGGTCGTTCATTTTGTTTCAGGGGTACAGCGTCGTCCGGGTATTACAAGACCGTGACCTTCTTACGATTAGAGGGACCACATCTTATTTTTGGACCTTGCCTACTGGATACCGGTAGTGGCAAAACAAATAGACAATTTTGTAAGAATTACAATTTTTTTTTATTATTGTAGCTGTATAAAAGTGAATCATTATTTTCAGAACATTTCATAAATAAACAGGTTTCAAGGGCTTATTTCAGAGTAAATGGTGATGAAAAGTAATATCTCATTATTTTCTCATTTTATTGTATAAAACTTTCTTTCAAAATGTTTTTCCGGTATAATAAATATCGGGGGGGAAATCCAGAAAATGAAGATTAATGGTCATAATATTTATAACAGTTAACTCATTTTGTGGCGATATTTTTTATAAAATATTGTAATAAATCTAAATTTTGATATAGAATATTTCCAGTGTCTTCCCCAAAACAAAGTTGAATAATTTTTTATCAAAATCGTAATAATAATATTTAAATGTGAAATAAAAAATGTGTTTTAAATCCATGTCATGTTACAAATAAATACTTTTATTACTAAAATTATAAATAGTAATCAAATAAAAATATTTGATTGCAATTAATTCTACAATTGAATCACTACAATCTCATCCCGGTCTTTAAATCAATTTCACCGCCTCATTGCGCGTAAAACAGGAAAAAAACTAGCAAAGCGGCACCACAAATCGAATCTGACGCGGCGCGCTCTTTTTGGCCGCGGCCAAGATTGTGGTTTAAAAAGAAATTTAATCTCGCTAATAGACATGCAAACACGGACTCTTCGGCTACCTGTTGCCCGCGCCAGAGACAATTGGGGTCGCAGCCAATCAACGGCCAGCGGCCGCCCACGACGCCCGCTGATTGGGCCGCCGCCGGAGTGGGGGGGCGCACGGGGGGACCGCTGCCAAACTCGCTTTACACATGACACTGTCGAGAAAAGCGCCGCATTGAGCTTTCGGGAGCTTTTCATGAACGCGCGGGAAATAAACACGATATTTCGATATTGTTTTAATTCGAAATTCAAACTGTTATTTCTATTCGGCACAGCTTCCAAAAATAAAATAATAATAAACTTTTTAAAGTAAATTCTATAAAATTACAAAGAGGTTCATTAACAAAACAATATTCAGTAAAAAATGTCAAAAAGGTAGAAACTGTCAAAATTAAAATTGGAACTAATTGAAAGAGCGTTCGGTTTCAAATTCAAAATGTCTCTTGGCAAGCAGCCCAACGAGCACATAAAGAGGCCGATGAACGCCTTCATGGTGTGGTCGCGCGGGCAGCGCAGGAAGATGGCCCAGGACAACCCGAAGATGCACAACTCGGAAATCTCCAAGCGACTGGGCGCAGAGTGGAAGCTGCTCACCGAGATGGAGAAGCGGCCATTCATTGACGAGGCAAAGAGGTTAAGGTTAGTGGGATTTATTAAACACCTTTTCAAAGTTGAATAGTCTTCTTTATTATGAAGTTATGCCAGTTTCAATACATTCTAAATTATGTTTTTCATTATTAACAGAAACAAATTATCATAATCAAATCAAGTATGTAACTATATTCTTTCCTGCTGTTATGATTGCGATTGACGACGCTTGTTGAAAACATTACATGTCGTTATATTCTCCTTCAAAATCCCTAAATCAATGTTATGTATATTAAAGAACTAGTGGCTGCCCGCAATTTCACCCGCGCTGAACCGGTTCCCGTGGGAATATCGGGATAAAAAGTAGCCTAAGTCCTTTCTCAGGTTCTAGACTATCTGTGTCCCAAATTTCGATTAAATCGGTTTAGAAGTTTTACAGACAGAGTAACTTTCGCATTTATAATATCAGTATGGATTGGTCCGTTGGAAATGACTACTACCAAAACCTTTAAGTTATTCACGTTAGAATTAGAGAGATCCATAACATACATACGTATCATCACGCTCGTTTCCCCGAAGGGGTAGGCAGAGGTGTTAAACACCCACTTTTCGCCAAATATGTTAGGTCCCCATATAACAGGTGGCCTGTTGCTATGCACCGGGCACACTGTGAGGCAATCAGTACTTACCTAAGTTGCACAGAAGTAGTTTAGTTTGTATTAGACAGATCTTCTTCTTGCTCCTTTCCCACTCTAGCTGAGGTCGACAACATGTCTTCTTCTTCCATTCTCCTCTGTCACTCGTCAGCTCAGCTCTGTCTCTCTTTAGTTTTGTATGAGAGAGATTTTGGGAACAATTTCATATTTTTTGTTTTAGTAGTTTCTTTATCAGCAGGTTAGTAGTAAGTTCCCCCGCCATAGAATTGCGCAAAATATACGGAACTCGAAAAAGAAATAAACACTTAAGCAAATTTTATTGGATTACTAAATGCGATAAAATACCAAATTATTTCGTTATATTTGTGGCTTCTACAATTTAAATAAATTTACAATCTAAATAAAAGCAATGACGTTAGTTAACAGAATAGTTACTAGTAAGTGATAGAGTTGCAATACAGGAATCAATAAAGATAAAATGTCTTCTCATGAAATATATAATAATTTATTTATTAAAATAAATATAAAGTACTACCTAATCACTAATAGTTCAAATGTTGAATATGTAACTGCTTTATAATGAATCTTCGACTTTTCTAATGTAGGCTGAATATGATGATTGGGACTTTATAAATTATATAAAATTATAGTTTAGTCGCAATTATTACATGCGAATGTTAAGGTGGATGTGTGGTGTGACGAGAATGGATAGAGTAAGGAATGAATATATTAGAGGAAGTCTGAAAGTTGCCCCGATTGCTGATAAACTGAGAGAAACGACTTTCTTGGTATGGACGTGTAATGAGAAGGGAGAATGATCAAGTCACCAGGAAAGTTATGGACTTAAAAGTGGATGGGCGTGTGGGGAGCGGAAGACCGAAGAAAAGATGGATGGATTGTGTAAATGATGATTTGATGAGGATGGGCGTGAGTGTTGACTTGACGAGTGATAGAGGAGAGTGTAAGAGGAAGATATGTTGCGCCGACCCCAAATAGAATTGGGAACAGGGCAGGAAAAAGAAGAAAATAAAATTATAGTTCGATTTTCATTCATCTTGATAGGCTACAACTAACATAGAGGACAAGATTATATCTACATTTCATTTATTTGCTGCAGCGATATTTAGTACATAGTATAAGTTTTCATTTTAAAAACAATGACAATTTCGATGGGAAATGTGTTTCCTGATACTTTCCACTGCGGGCCTTCCAGGTCTCCCATAGAACTTGTCATTTTTAAAGCACTTAAATCAGTTGAGTTTTTTCAATGAAAACTTATACTGAAGGGAAAAATTGTCAAAAGGTCGCCTGTTTAATCTCCGTCTATACCACTGACTTTAAATTAACGGCACGGAGGCGTTCACGATCACATACTTTAGGTCACCCATCCACGGCCTGACCATTGCGAAGGTAGCTTTGTTTTCGACAGCATACTAACCACTATGTCACCGAGCTCGTCTAGTGTGTTTACATAATGCGTTTAAAATTTCTACTAGTTTTTTCCTTCCTTAATTTTGTAATAATATTTATGCCCGCCACCTGTTACAAGGGGACAGCATATCTGCGAAATGTGTGTGTTAACACCTTTGCCTACCCCTTCGGGGAAAGAGGCATAATGTTGTTATGATTTAGATTTAGATTTATTGATTTCATTTTCACACAATTACATGATAAGTGATTTTAAAATGCAATTAGAAAAAAATGATCGTCAAATGTACAATGAAGAATGATCTTTATATATTTAATTTCAACAATGTATATAATAAAATAAAATTCATAATAATTTAAACAATGTCAAATATAGTCTATGGTATAATGGATTTCATCGAATTGTCATAATAGAATTAAAATTAAAAAGGTCACGATAATAATAAATATTTATTACATAGTGTAAAGTCAAAAAATAAAATATATAATTAATCATAAATGTCAAGAAAATTTAAATAAATAATAAAATCATTATGTCTGTTAAGGACGAATACGTGTGTTGGAACTTTTAGCAGTGAAACTAAAGAAACTTTTAAACCTGGTATATTTTGCCCAACACAAAATACGACAAAACGCAAACGTAATAATAAAAAAGACAACGACAGACATATCAAAAAATATATAAAAGCAATAGACAAAATGTGTAAAAAGGCTTTATAAAAACTGACCGCAACAATGTCAATTCATGATTATGTGTCTATTCATTAAACGTTATATGTCTCCATAACCTAGCAGATATATTAAGCTACTATTTTCCTTTGCACGCAATTACAATCCTTTGATATCAAGGAAATTTGTATATTATATCTAAATTATAAAGTCAACATGCACCGTCGAATAGTTCCTGACACTGTTATGCAAAAGGTTTTCTGGATTCGAGTCTTAGTAGAGGCATGTGTAATGAAAATATATTTTATTGGTCACTGATCATAACATTACACATCATCAGAATCATCTTTGTACAGATGTTTTAAACGTTGCTTGTAAGTACTATCGTTTCTTCGAGATTTCAAAATGAAACCTAAATTTTTGATTAATACTGCTTACTTCGATTGTACAGCTGCCTACACCTGTGGAAGCTGCATTTAAGTCAATGCTTTTTGATTATTAGTAATGAGATTACAAGCATATAGACACAAACAAAATATTGTATATGATAGCGAGTGAGGTGGACTGTATTCACCTACTGTAACACGAAGTAACAACTATAGCTCTGTATTGGTAAAGGTATGTACAGCGAAGATATAAAATCACAAGCACGACTTGCATACTTTTTTTTTAACATATTGAACAAGCAATAATATTTGTCCTAGTATTTGCCTGTTTTTCTTTCCACATCACATCTGTTTGCTTTGAGGTAGGATCAGGCAAGTATAAGTAGTGGCAGAAAAGGCGCCCATTACCTGCTTTAAATAAATGTATCTTGCTGTTGCCTACCAAACTGCCTAATCCACCCTCTGGGCTCCGATACTCACCAACACCCTGGTCACCTAGTCTCACCTCACCGGCTGATAAGTACACTACTCCGTGTAACACCTAATCACCCCAAGTAAAGTGAAGATTCCGTGGTTCATATTAAGTCTGCGGAATTTTCACGTTACAAAGTGGCTACTCAAACTAAGTAACTGACAGCCCCATCAGAGGAACATGTCAGTGCATTTTTAAATAACAGATAATGAACAAAAGGATGTAGAGTGTAGCGGCCAGTCGCCAAAATTACTATTATTTCAGCTTCTACCCCTTTCAAGGTTTGTGTTTTTCGTGTATCGGACCGTTTCAAAATTATTATTTACCTTTAGTTCAGGTTATAGGTTATTTTAATAAAACTGATGTACTTAGTGAGGTACAATGTAAAATTAATTTCGCTAAACCCCTTGTCTGTATAAAAAGTCTATAAAACAGACTTTATTTGGGTTAATAATAATAAAAATAATAATAAATACTCCTTATTGCGTACACCAGAAAGAAAAATTACAAAGAAAATCCTTAAAACTAGATGTCACAATTGGCGGCCTTATTGCGCAGGGCCTAGGGCGCAATGTCTACCAGACAACCTATTGGTGGAAAAATAAGGGTAAACATAAGGGTGCGCAAAATACAAATAAAAAGACTTAATTAAATACATCATAACACAAAAAATAACAACATAAAGAAAAAATAAAATTATCATGACAAAGAAGAAAAACAACAATGATGCTCAGTTAGTTAGTGACTTTAAGAATTCATTCACGGTTTGTTAACTAAAAAATAAAATCTACTCATAAAGGGTAAAAAGGACCTCCCAAGGAACAAATACGACTCGTTTAAAAATGCCCCAATCTGACAACAAAGTTTAAATCTAATTAATTGTTAAGTAATCAAACACGCGCACCTGGTGATATCAGTGTGAGAAACAAAATGTTTTATTTGTATAGTCCCTAGGGCGATAAGGAGATGACTTAAAATTACGGATGTCGTTCTTATCTTGTGCTTTTTACTAATTAATAAAGGATATTTAACTTAACAAAAAGAAGCTTGAAAGGATGTTTGCGGTAGTAACAACAGTACTAATAAAATTAAAATAAAGAATTAAACCTCACATTTTAAGACGAGTTGATTAATGAAAACAATTAACGTATTCAATGGAGCGCTTTGATATTTAATGTAAACTTATTAAAACTCTTAATATATCGTGCAAAATACAAAAACAGTTACAAAATTATAAAACAACACATAGTAAGCGGACATTTCTCAAACAAAAGTTTATCGATAAAAGCTGTTTAATAAAACAACAGTTGTTCATGATTATTGCTTCTAACCACTACAAAGTGAGGCCTCGGCATGCCGGCGAAGGGACACCAAATTAGGGGAATAACCCCCGAAGCAAACATGACAGCTCGACTACTTAATTTACTCAGTAGCGTTTTACGAATACGTGTTACATACTTCGTTAAATTTTTAAATCATCTATACATAATGCTAAAAGGACAGGCCACGGGGTCTTTCGTAAAACAACAGAAACCAAAACAACTGTTTCACTAAACAGTTGTTTTGGTTTCTGTTGTTCGTTTGTTTTGCCATCTAATTTTATGCCGTACTTTTTGCCGCATATTACACAAAATGTACAGCATAAAATTAGACGCAGTTACATCGAGAGACTTAAACAGTTTTGTGTAGGTGCTATTTAAATGTAGAGTTAGCAAGAAGAAAAAATATAACATTTTTGTGTAACGTGTATTGCCGAGAGATAGATACTATGAAAACCATACAAAATATACAATTAAACATATAAACAATCAGGGTGATCTAAACATGATCAACTAACTGCTCGAACACTTATATACACAGAATGAACAACCCAAATAGGTCGGCGTGGAGAAGCCCGAAACTATGAGAGATAGTATTTGTTTTAGGAATTACTGCTTCGATTTTAGATAATAGACTTTTCCGAACTTAACCAATTAGACTTATCATCCTGTTTATTCGTTGCAGAATTCGTTGAATATGAGTTTGCAAATATCTAAGCTGAATTAATGACTTGACTTTGACTTTGAATCTATATAAATATAGTATATAACTCAAAGGTGACTGACTGACATTGTGACATATCAACGCCCAGCCCAAATCACTGGACGGATCGGGTTGAAATTTGGCATGCAGGTAGATGTTTTTATGAAACTTTGTCAATTTTAAACCGATCTAGCTGAGATTTTGCATGCATAAAACTACTATGACGTACTGTATTTGATAAATTTCACCCCTAAAGGGATAAAATAGGGGATGAAAAAATATGAAGAGTTTGTTTGTTTGGCTGAACGCGCTAATGTCAGGAACTACTGCTCCGATTTTAAATAAAAATCAGTATTAAATTCAGTATATATATATATAACACTATATAACATCACGCCACCTCAAAGTCACTACTCCACGAGAACGAAGTCGCGGGCAAAAGCTAGTCAAAACATAAAAGACGGCACACAATTACAATGGCAACCAATCTCTTAAAACAAAACCTTTGTATTTGTTGGCGCCATCTAACTATGACGGACATGATTATTCCAATGATTGTAATATTGTTTCGAAATCAATCTTGTTGCGAGAAATCAGTGTATGTATGTGTAATTTTGTCTGAATTAACGAGCTATGTGGAGGATCACTGAAATAATAGTGGAAGTCGTGTGAAAAACGATGAAATTTTTATCGTGGTAACCGAAGTAAGTAAGACCAGTCTGCCATCGTTTATTTGACGCCACTGAAAGTTATTATTACGAAAGACATGGCTGTATGGGCTTAGATCCCTTTCCCGTCCCTTTACAGGGAGTATATTAAAAAAACAAAAGCATTTCATTTTTGAATAAAGAACCAAGATCCACTGCGAGCATTTTACCACAATTTCAAAAATAATCATGGAATCGATACAAGAGCCCGATTGAACCCTTTGATCGCCGTATCATTTGGACGCACAAAAAATGTCCCCTCATCAGTCCAGTCACGTCATGTCCTTTATCGCCAGAAAGTAATAGAAACGCTCCCAGCCAAATACAAATAGGAAATGTACCAATAAGGATTTTTCATTGTAATACTTCGTTTGAATACGAATCGACTTCAAATTGCGCACTTCTATAATAAGTATTGAATATGAAGGAGTTCACAAACGGCAGCTGTATCTTGTATACATTATAAGATTTTAAACTTTCGCGTTGCATTATATATAAAAGTTATAACAACGAGACTACACGCGACGTATATTCTGTAGTATATAGATACTACTTACTGCTCGACGTTTCGGCTGGGTTACACCAACCGTGGTCACGAGCTGACTCAACGGACTACGCTCTCTCTAACTTTCAATTGTGTAAAGTATCACATACAATAATATGCCTTATATACTTGCCTGGAGAGTCTGCTTTCATTTGTATTGGCATTCATAAGATATGAAAATGTAAAAATATACATTACACCAGCCTTGTGCTGTCTCTTAATGATTTCTATCGAAAACTTTTACAGTTGTACAGTCTAATTGTAAAAAGTGTAGTACAAATTTTACAGTTGACTTCAAAAACATGTGTGTAACCACTTCTGAGAGGGTCGGTGGTTTCATAGGTGGGCAGGCTGCCAGCGCTGGCCAAGCACGCGCGCTTATAATTACAAGAGGTACCTAACATCGTTTCACACCACAGCCACACGCGCGCGCTTGTCAAAATGTATAGGATTCTTGCCGGCGCTGTTGTCTGGCGCTGGCGGCCAGTCCTGTGACTGCCCTGTAATCTAAATGGGACTCTTATTAGAACGTAATAAAGATTGTCACCCCTTAAATTTGTTTACATGTTTATGTACTCGACTGTACTTATTGTTGTCTTTCTTTCTTTCTTATGAATTTGAAAAATTTATAAGTGGTACAGGCAGCACGAGAAGAGTCGTCCACCGCTGCCTACTCGATTACCGCTGCCTTTGAGAAAAAAATATCAATAGAGGTAGGAACATGCAGGAGGATAAAAAATTGGGCCAAAACTCACTTTGTCTTCGTAGTCGTCGGAATCTGGGGGACCGAAGTAGACAAGACAACCGCCAAGGCAAGAATAACCATCTCGGTGCTACGCCCTTCATGGCAATCACGGAAACAGATTAGAAAAGTCAAGCTTAAAATATTCCGATAAAATGTGAGAACCGTGTTGCTGTTCAATCGAATTAGCTTTTTAAATAAAATCGTTATTGCAGATATGAGATAGGTCACTGAACCCCAAATCGAAAAAAACATATAGAAACAGTCATAAACTTTTTTCGCTTTATATTCTTATCAATGTCTATATAATAATATGTCCCGAGAGCTTCCTACGAGGAAAACCACCACGAAGTCATCACCAATGTATAGGTCATGCCTCATGGTGTTTTCGAAGTACGAAGGAGTTTAAGATTTCAAATTTATGGGCACCCATCTAAGTTCAACCATATCGAATGTTGATCGAAACCAAACCTACGTCACCGTGCTTCTCCACAAGGTCACAGTTCAACTCTATACATATTATAAAACTGTAGAGGTCGAATGTCTGTACATAGAAAAAAATGCTTAAAATCAAGTGAGGGGGATGTAAAAAGACTGAGAATACAAAAAAAAATTAAATTTTTTTGTTTATCTGTCTGTTTGTCTGTTTGTACGGGTTAATCTCCGATGTGGCTGTACCGATTTCAATGAAATTTTGCATGGTGATACCAACATCATCTTAGATACTTTTTAATCCCATGGGATCGTAAAAACCAGTAACCGCGGACGAAGTCGCGGGAAACAGCTATAAGACATAAAAAATATTAATTTTTCCAGCCAGAGGGTACTGCCGACCTTCAAAAAGTTCGAATGCAAACAAAATTTTAGACAAAGTAATGTTCTAAAGGAATGACCACATATACTGACAAGCACGCAGGCTGATCCTCAGCAAATAACGGTGTAAGCCTACAAATCAATTTAATCCGCGCCCCTCGCATTCAGCGAAGACAATTATCTGGTATTCATAGTAATAATATCTTGCATTGTTGGGGCGCGCGCGTTATCGGTAACCGGCAGGGCTATAAAAACGAGCTTATGCCTCCAGTCTAGCTCGCTGTAAAAGATGGCCTCCACATAGAGCGGCTATAACCGCCGTGCATTTATAAAATCATCTGTGGCTTTATTTCGCTTGTGCGTGCGAATTTATTTATAACATAATTTTTAAATATCGCTGTTCTTGTCAGCCTATATATCGCTCATCCAAAAGAATATTGACGTAATTACGTTTTTGCGATTTTTCAGGGGAGCGTTTTAAAAGTTTGACATCGAAAATATTGTGTATTTCCAATCATTCCATTGATATATTTTAATAGTTATGTTGTGTTACTGTACTACCACTAATATAACATAAAAAGTTTGCGAGAAAGCTTAAGATAACTATTTGAAAAAACGAAATAAAACAAACCAGACGTACATTTATGACATTTTATACATCAAATAATACAATTATGACATTAAACTAGGTTTGGATATGGGAATAAATCATAAATTTAAACAGCATTATATTCAATTTTAGTTTTATTTTTATAAATCTGTCTACATTTTATAAACTTTGTCGATGTTTCCGCGTATCCTTTCGAAGTATAGGACAACACCATGACGGCAGTGACTCTCTCTGTCGGAAACTAATGGAACAACAATTCTGTCGTTTTTACCTTAGATAAAACGTGCAAAACATGAAGTTTCGGCATCAAAAACTCATTTTCGACTTTTTGGTAATTATGTCATTATTCTTTTGGATGAGCGATATGTCTCACTGCCAGCAGTAAAAACAGTTAAAAAACATCCTATACGATCCTGAATTTCCGGGATTTTATTTTTAATAAAAATATTTTTAAGAAGCCGCTTCCATAAGTTGTGAGCCAAAAATGTATTTTAGGTAAATATGCATCCGAATATGCGATCTCTAGATAACTTAAGTTGATTTATGGTCTAAGATAAATGTTATTTATAATTTTTTTATAAAGAAAAACACTACAAATTTTAATTTAAGTTGTCGTCATAATACGTCCTCAGCCTATATACGTCTCACTACTGGGCACAGGCCTTCCTCATAGAGAAACACATGAGGAGTGTGGGTCGTAACACCACCACGCTGGCCGAACGCGATTGGTGGGTAGAAACGGTTGCAATAGCGACCGGGACCAACGGCTTAACGGCTTGGAAGCACGGAGGAGTTCTAGATCACAAAGTTTGGTCAACCATCCAAGGCCTGACCAAGGCGATGGTAGCTTTGTTTTCGATATCGAAAGCTAAAGCGTTGTAACCACTTCGCCACCGAGCTCCTCTTATCTCTTATCGCTTACCTTACACTGTGTTTAGAATGGTTCGTTGTAAAATTAAGATATAACAAGTCATTACATATCACTGCAACTTCATCCCCGCAGGATTAGGCAATGAAGAAAAAAGGAAAGAAAGAAAGAATCGTTTCGTTTCGTTTCGTTCGTACATTCGTGGTGATATGTTAATTTTTTACATACCTTCGCGCAATAGAGTTATTACTGCTCTACCAAAATCTAATACTCTTTATTGCACACAGAAAAAAAATGCAATACATGGAAGAAACAATAGTTGGCAAAGGCGAACTTATCCCCTACAGAGATATCTTCCAGTCCAACCTAAAAAACAAAAATAGTACCTATATATACAAAATACAATAATATACACATATGTAGATAGGTGGCAAATAATACATAAATCACTAAATATACATTATTATATATATATAATAATAAATATAAACTAACACGATGAAGAAGAATTTAGATAGAGCTTCATTATTTTGATTTGAAGATCTATTCATTGTTAAAAAAAAATTGTTACTAATTAGTACTAATTTGACAACAAAATTTGTTCTTTGCTTCTATAATTTAACCAGCATAATAGTAAATAGAAATACTGAATCGGACTGTAAAATTATATGAAAATGCTTACAACATTATGCATACAACTTTTTTCGTTAGAGTATCTACCGAGTCTAGAAAGTTGGCGGTATTAGTAACTCTATAGAAGTAGAGCGTGTATGAATTAAACGGTAGGGTTGAAGTTATTAGCAGCGAGCGTCGCGTCGCGTGCGCACTCGCAGATTTATGCCTCGATTTTTTTGGCATCATCTAGAGATATTATGATAACTCAATCAATCATGTTCAATAATTTATGGATAATTTTGATTTAATTTAAGGGAGGTTATCTCTCTCTGGTGAGTAATCTCAGCCTGTCAGCCTCGGGGAGGTGGCGTGGTTAATAAATCCAATAGAATAAGAACTCGATTGTAAATTAACATTCCATAGTATTCATAATTTTATTTTTTATTGTTTCTCCAGGTTTTCATGTTTGTAAAAATTCAAGGATATAAGCAAAATTAAACCAAAGGAACAATGACGACCCTCCATACAAATTTTTCCAAAAAAAATTTGATACGTCTGATTGCGAGAAATATATAATTGGATAGAACTTGAATTGCTGAAAAGACTTACGTTAAGTGCACAATTGCCGTATGTCTAGAAATAAAGATATACAAGTTTGACGTTTTTGAGGTTATGCTTGAATGATCTAATGATTAAAGTTCGTTTCTGCAATTGGGTATAAGACACAAAAATTCCTCAAAGTTTTTTTTTTATTACGGCTCCGCTGGCCAGCGGTTAAGGTTAAGGTACGGCCCACACTCCTCATGTGTTTCTCCATGAGGAAGGCTTTTGCCCAGCAGTTGGACGTACTTAGGCTGACGACGACGAACTTTAATCTGGAGTAGTAGTCTTATAGAAAGTTCATTGAAGCAACCAGGAAGGTACTTTTGATTGAATCAAGATCGAATAGTACTTGACATTATATACCCCAGCCAAGAAACCATACTAGTTTCTAAGTATGTACACAACATCATACCATCCGCCAACCAAGCAAGTACAGCTATACTCAGCTATTCCTGGTCGTCTGGCTGATTATTTTCTATTATAATAAAAAAGTCGCGACTTTATTTTCTCTCATATTAAGCTGTGTCACCACTAACTGCTTCTATGGTTGTGTTCAGAGGAATCAAAACGCTCGCTGCACACATTATATAAATGCTCCCTATAATAAGATTAAGCTTGTCTTATTGTTATTTATTATTATTTCTTATTGTGGAAAATAAATATTGTTTCAATGACATGTCAGCCATTGGTATTTTTATGACAGAGACATAAAATTCTGTTTGCTCTTTTCATGTAAAAATATTGCTGTTTTATTGTATTTTTGAGGAATCCTTATTATTGTTTGAAGGAAGACACACGTCGAAGGCAAAATGAAAGAAAGCTGTCGTTTGAGTAGCAGTTTGTTTCCAATCCAAGAAACAAGCAACCTAAAAGCAACATTTGATCTGCTTTTTGTATTGATTTCTATACTTGGACATAGTCAAGATTTAACGAGTTTGTCAGGAAAATACCGGAACTAGATATAAATTTCCAAAGCCTCTCGAAATTTAATTCATTACTGGGAACGGTTGACCTGCCTCAGACTAATGGTTGAGTTTATTTTCGGTTTTCTCATGAGTCGTTTCAAATGGAAGTGACATTTATTTTTTCGCAAGTCTTTTTTGTATTATTGCGATTAGTTAAAAGTTAAAAATTAGTTATGATTTGTATAAAATGGTTTTACTTTTTCTACTACATACTATTACTAAGGCATGTTGTGGTTGCCTATAAGTGTGAGTGCAGTTAGATATTGTACCTAAGTGATTTTATTCTTTATGTGTATTTACTGTAACTTGCGTTGGCGATCCTCAAAATAAATAAATAAATAAATAAATAAATAATGAAGGTCTGAAAAATTATAGATCAATAAATCACGTACAATCATAGTAAAGACATTTTAAGACAGTCAATAAATAAAATTTGCAATCACCTCGCCATTGCTCTTTAGTTTAGTTTGTACATAAGGAATCGGTTTCATTATCACCTAAATAAATACCTGTTATTCAGTAGGGGACTGCCATGTGAAATGTCAATAAATTATGTTTTAAAAATCGTAATGCATTTGCAATGAAGAATTACGATTCGAAGAAAATCATAAATATTTTTTTCAAATAAGGCTATCATTGGGTATAGAGTCACCGCACTATCGGAAGATAACGAATGCATTGAATGATTATAACTGTATAGAAAACAACAAAGTCCTTATGAGTAAAAAAAAGCAAATACTACACTACAAATTTTTTACGTAGTATTCTTATCAATACTGCCTACATATATTGTAGGAGACGATTATCAATGCACAAGACTTTTGAATCAAAATGTAAATAGATTTCGGATTAAAATATACAAGATGTTCCTTTTGACTCATATCTGCAGGGTCTCTTCTTTTTCCTGCCCTGTTCCCAATTCTATTTGGGGTCGGCGCAACATGTCTTCCTCTTCCACTCTCCTCTATCACTCGTCAAGTCAACACTCACGCCCATCCTCATCAAATCATCATTCACACAATCCATCCATCTTTTCTTTGGTCTTCCTCTCCCCACACGCCCATCCACTTTCAACTCCATAACTTTCCTCGTGACATGATCATTCTCCCTTCTCATTAGATGTCCATACCAAGAAAGTCGTTTTTCTCTCAGTTTGACTCAGATCTGTAGGGTATTTTTTTTAATTAATTTTTATTAATAATTTTTTTTAATAATTTGTATTAATAATAATAACACACAATATCGGTCTCCGGGTACGAACCAGATCTCTTGATTGACTTCGTTAACGTAACGTCAGGGTTGAACTACTCCAACTCATGTATTTTGCCGTGGTTTATCCCTATTTGTGAAGGAAAATGAATTTTTGCTTTTGAATCCAATAGAACATTGGTTCTGGCTGCCATTGCAACTGCTTCACCTAACCAATTCACAACGTACTACGATGACTACTGCCACATAAAATTATCTGACACAATTCACTGCATTCACTGCATCTTTAAAAATATTTAGAGAAATCCGATATTAACCTGTTCACAATATTATTCGAATGAGATTCAATTTACTCAACCTCTTACTTAAGATGACCAGAAACAGTACCCAGTAATTCAATTGCCAGTCTACTTGCCATTATTTCCTTCAAAATGTAGGAACGATAACAAAATTCTATCTTATAAAAATAGTAGCAACATAGTACAGGCATCGCGGTATTATCGTCCCCTCGCTATTTGTTCCATACAATGTTTATTCTGATTCCCATACTATCGGTCACAATAGCTGAGAAGGCGCGCCAATGTTGACACTACATATTTTTATCTATTCGATCGCTCTATTTAGACGCACGTGGGGACAATGCACAGGAAGACGCGCAGATACCGTCTTTATGACGATTATGATTGTATTATCCCACATCGCGCAATGATGGAAAATTTAGGGTTTTTATAAATAAGGAAAATTACATGTTTTACTAGTATTGCGTAAATCTGATTGGTTACTGATACGAAAAGTAACGTATTCGATCTCCTATGGTCGTCCTCAAAGTCCATATGATTGTAAGAGCTGCTCTAGATAGAAACCTGTGGAAGCAAATCATCTGCTCCAGATGCAACTTTACAGCTGCCCACGATCCTCAGATATGAGGGATCGACTTTAGAGAGTGAGTCAAATATATTCAGTAGAGATTATATCTAAACTCAAATGACTTGCTTCGTGTCCCAGACGGCATTTCGACATGCCAACCCAATAGATCTAGCGATTGTGTCGCGCTCTCGCGAATTAGTTTAAAAATTTTGGTATTTTTGTATTATGACACCCGACTGGGCCAGTAATCAACCCGAATTGGGCTGGCGTGGTGGTATTATGGTCCATACTCCTCATTTGTTTCTCCACGAGGAAGACTTGGATGTGAAACGTCTATACATAGGCTGAGGACGTTAATGACGACCAGGGTTTAATTTAATACTGTAATTTTGAAATAATTCATAATAAACTATTTATTTGTTAAATGCATAATAATGTAAAATGTTGACGATTTTAAGTGCCGAACTTGGCCTATGAAATAAAATTATTTTTGATTAGATTTGATTTGACTTAAATTAAAATTTATTGTGCGTGTTTTTTTATATAACAATAAACCAACTTAAGTTATAACTAGATATCGTGTTTTTTTTTATATAACTATAAATCAACTTAAGTTATAACTAGATATATTGGATATTCGGATACATACTTACCTAAAGTACAACATTTTTGGCAAACAAATTATGGAAGCGGTTTCTTAAAATATTTTTATAAAAAATAATATCCCGGGATTTCGGGATTGTATAGGATGTTTTTAAAAGTATACAAAACACATAAAAGTAAGTGTAATCATTATGATATTGGTTTTATTTTAAAGATAATTTTATGCCATTTGTGTATAAATGATATAGGGCATACGGGTGCCACGACTGATAAAAATGAAGTGTAATCGGGAAGCAAATTTTCGACTACTTTTCGAGCAACATGGGCCATTTATTGGCAATAACGCGGTTTTTTTTGGCTTCCAAGTGGTCTAACGTCGGTGTTTTATCTGCATAAACCTGTGATTTCACACATCCCTAAAGAAAATAATCCATAAGCGTGAAATCACACTATTGCAGAGGCCAGTTCAAGAGAAATTATGCGCTCATTGAATGTGGTCTAACGTCGGTGTTTTATCTGCATAGACCTGTGATTTCACATATCCCTAAAGAAAATAATCCGTAAGAGATCACACTATTGCAGAGGCCAGTTCAAGAGAAATTATGCGCTCATTGAATGTGGTCTAACGTCGGTGTTTTATCTGCATAGACCTGTGATTTCACATATCCCTAAAGAAAATAATCCATAAGCGTGAGATGACACCATTGCAGAGGCCAGTTCAAGAGAAATTATGCGCTCATTGAATGTTTTCCACAGAAAAATTATTTTCGCTCTTTACTTCTATACTATACAGCATCAGTAACTACTTCTGTGCCCATTGTGTGGCGTCTTTCTGGATGCGTATTATCACCTAGAATGTTCCTGGTGTGAAAAAAGGTCCATGGTTTACAAATTAACATGCTCGGATGGACGGTAACGTGGACCGTAAAATGGAGTAACGCACTGTGAGTTTGGCGAACTGAACCATGATTTCAATATTTATTTACACAATTTGGCGACGTTGTTATTAAGTAAGTGTATTTATTGTGAAAATGGCTAAAACGTAATGAACAGAAATAAACCACCAAGCCAATTTAAAAATCAAACCACTAAAAAAAACACCCGTTAAGAATAACTAATTAGATGCATATTTAGCTAACGTAGAATTTAAACTTACCATTCAACAATTGTTGTAACCAATTGTTGAATGGTAAGTTTAAATTTTAGGTTAAACTCACCGTGCGTTTGATGAAGGGTGTACGAGAAAAATAATATAAAACTCGGTTCTCATTATTGAACCATTACAAAATATTTATTAATTTTCTATAATAAAAGCGCATGCCACAATAGCTAACATCTTAACTTTATGTGAATATGCATCCGAAAATCCATCCAATCTCTAGTTATAACCCTTCCTTATCACATAAACTGCAAACATAAATAATACCAATTTATTGGAAATTGTCTAATTTTCTCTCAAATATTAGAGATATTTTTTCTGCGTCCACGCAAGGCAATAATCATTTTTACGCAATAAAAGCAACAAAAAAGTAATAATTCGCTGCACAAAGCCAGCAGCGCGATCAAGTTTGTTTGTGCATCAATTTCAATAACTGACAGTGTGTCAGTTTACTCATAAAGCGCTCCTTCATATCTGTCATATCGAATTCTTATTTACCAAATTCGATTAAGTCTAAAGAAAATATCGTCAAAAAATCCGATAAAACGGATCGGGAGATAGGTTTTTTTCTTCGACAATGTTTTCTTTGGGTATGTCGTTATTTGGCGTACAAATAGAGTAATGAAGGAATTGATAGTGCACGGTCGTTGACCTGTTTTACTTTGTATTTTTTGGGAATCCAATGCGTTTATGTCGCGCGATAAGTGGTTCGGCTGTGTGTTCTTAGAAAGAATGTAGATGTAACGTTTTTGTTGTAAATAAATGCGATAGGCATATGACCAATTCTTTTTCTACATTGATATTCTTACATACATACATACATATATAGGTAGTGATAGCCGAATTGGGACGGACGGGGCACTACTCGTTCGAGTGGCCGCGCCAAACGCGGGTTCGATCCCACCGCCTGTACCACCACTGACTTTTAATAAAACTTATGTACAATTCATTGTGAATATCGCTTCCTTACATTATGCCCGGTGTATGGCAAAAGGCTTGCCACCTGTTACATGGGGACATAACATATCTGGCGAAATGTGGGTGTTTAACACCTCTGCCTATACCTTCGGGAAAAAAGGCGTGATGATATATATGTATGTATACATACATATAATCACGACTATTATTTAATTAAGGGTTAGTCAGAGACCAGGCAAAAGCACTGCAAAAGCAATCCACTGCCATAGTCCGCGCTTTACCAAGCAGTGACTGCACGTGCTCAGCGTGACAGGTGGTGAGCCCATCGTCGCTATAAGCTATTGGATGGTTGTGCTGTGGCTGCAGTTCTATGTCGATTAGCCGCCTTTTACAACACCCAAGGGAAGAGATGGGTTGGTAGTATTCTTTTAATGAGCCGCTACCATACCACACACTATCACACGATATTCTTAATCATCATATTATTAATGTAATTTTTATTTATTCTATATTTTAATGGATAAAACATTACTCTACGAAGAATACATTCTTAAAAATTATAGTAAAATTAAAAAAAAAACAGTAGACAACCGTATATAGACCGTATCCGTCATCTAGTGTCCGTAACACAAGCAGCATTAGTTGCTTAAAATGGGGCTAGTTGATAGGTGTGAATGTCTGAGGATGTTATCATTATAGACAACCGTACTACCTATGAAGACTATGATTTTTTAGAATTGAGCGGTGTATCGCAGCGAGAACTGCGTAGTAGTAAATAAATTCATCAGTTTATTTGTAGAAAAAAACATTCATCTATCCATCAGCCTATAGACGTCCACTGCTGGACAGAGGACTCCCCCAATGATCTCCACAACCACCGGCCCTGCCCGCGCGTATCCAGCGACTTCCTGACGCCTTCGCTAGATCGTCGGTTCACCTCTTTGGGAGGCTCGAGAACCTTAACGCCTCAACGGCCCTCAGTTCTACGTACAATGTGCCCTGCCCACTGTCACTTAAGGTTCGCAATTATGTGAGCTATGTCGGTGACCTTTGTTCTCCTGCAGATCTCCTCATTTCTGATTCGATAACGCAGAGAAACTCCAAGCATAACCCTCTCCATTGCCCTTTGAGTGACCTTTTCTTAGTACCATTGTAAGCGGCCACGTCTCAGTACCGTATGTCATCACTGGCAACACGCACGAATTGAAGACTTTAGTCTTGAGACACAGCGGTAGATGAGCCGAGAATAGCTTTCCGAACGCTGCCCAGCAGATATGGATTCGTCGATTGACCTCTTTCTGGAAATTGGACCTGTCTATTTGGACTACTTGTCCCAGGTATACATACTCGTCAACAATTTCCAGTGTAGAACTCTTTAATACGCTCAGTATTAAATTGGCGTATGTCGCGAGTCAGTGACTTCGAGATCTATTTGTTGAGCTGCCGACATAGAAGAGTATTATCAGATCGTAGAACCATCTCGCGCCTTTCCGCCATTAGCTTCAGTGTTGGCTCGGAGATTTTCTTTTCTCCTTTGGTACAGCTGGACTTAAAGAACTTTTCACCCAGCGTAAGGTCAGCTTTCACGAACCTGTCAGTATATGTGTCCACATCTGTGCAGCCCTCCAGGCAATCGAAGCGATTTTTTAATTTGAGTTGAAAGTGTTCGGGGTTTTGAATTTGGATGACTTCAGTCGATATCTCTCAGATTTAAGGTTAGGATTTAATGTGCCTCTTACCATTCGGTGATCGCTCCCCGTGTTTAACGAATTGATCACTGAGACATCATTAAATATCTGAATCTTAGTCGACAAGATGAAGTCAATCTCGTTTCTTGTTCTACCATCCGGACTTCTCCAGGTCCATTTTCGATGCAGCCGTTTTGTGAAAAAATAGTTCATCATATAGAGTCCCTCCCTCTCCATGAAATAGTAGTTCTGGTTTCCAAATCTTAAAGTTTCAGCTCATCACCACTACCTTTGCCTAGCCTTGCAACGCAGTAGTAAATCCTGGAAACCCGACCAATTTCCTCATACATTACTTGCACTTTCTCATCGGGGTGTTTCGATGTCGAGGCATATACCTGTATCACCTTGTAACGAGGCGCTATACCACTGTTAGCGACTCTTTGCTGTTACTGCGCACCTCTCTGGCCATTTTCTCTCTGGTTCTGCCTTTTTATTTAATGTCTGTCTCCAAATTGTCTTAGCCTCCAACAGAATAATTGTTATATTAAGTATATTTAAAAATTTAAATAGATTTATTGACGAATACACAGCCAAACTTTGAATGTAAAGTTTGGCTGTGTATTCGTCTTAACATCATTTTTTATTTTTATTTGAATAGAATTGTTTTTGTAGGCACTATTGTAAGTAGCCCTATTTTTATACTTATCTGTTTATTATTTGTGTTCCGTGTTTTTGTATTTACCTTGTTAAATTACCTTGTTCCAGAGTGCCTTATTTTTCTATAAAATATACCCCAATAAGTGACGACCCAACTGCATTTAAATTTTCCCCGGCTTCACCCCGTCACAACCTTCAGCGAAGCAAACAATAGTCCTCTCGATGAAAGCTTTCGATCGGTATGATAAAGTTAGAGGGTAATTATTTTTCTCGTGTAACGGGTTCGATTCCTGGTTCAACCATATTATTATTTAAATACCTATGAATGCCCTTTATCTATGAATGCCCTTTAAATGGTTTTTGAAATTCAAATAATGTCTTCTTTCAGTAAAATGTTCCATCTGCAATATTTAAGATACTTTCCCTACATGGACATAGCCGTGGGACGCCCTGTATATCTATAAAAATAATTTGTGTTTTGTTTTGTGCACTAATTTCGCATCTCTCCTAACACGAGACCTCACACACCTGTGACGTGTTAGCTGGAAGACATCTCAAACAGGGATAAGTCCTTCTTTGCATATTTTTTTGTTCGTATTTATGTTATTCTGTGCAATAATAGTAGTTTATGTAACTGTCACATAATATAGGTTATTAAAACACGAGCATAGTTTTAAGAAACGAGCCTCGGCGAGTTTTTTAATAGTATCACGCGAGTGTTTTAATACCGAGTTATGTACAGTTACATACACTACTTTATATACACTCATTATTCAAAGAAATAAAATAAAAAATTTAATTAATTTTATTCATTGTTGGCTGTATGAAAAACATTTTCTATAGTTTTGTGCGTTTTTAAGAAAAATAAGTGTTGCATAATGAGTCCAACCTGTTGCATAATGGTCATTATGATACAGTTTCAATTTTTAAATTTTCGTTTTTATCATATGTGTTAAAAGTATGTCATTATGATTTCGTAACTGAGTTCATAATTCGAACATTATAACATAAGTCTAGATAAAGAGTTTATATAACACCTACGATATAAATATAAAGTACTAATACCTACGTGATTCGTCATATGTTTCTCTTGACATTCAAATACTACAACGTAGTAATGTTTACGACATATATCTACAATACATATTTACCAATCCCATAATGATTGCATGTATCAGTGTCATTGCCATGTGGTAGGAATTTAAATATTTATACTACTATTGAGAATTAATATCTACAATATCAAACTCCTCAAAGTAGAGATTAGGATAAGTATTAGCTTACGATGTTTTCACAAAGTATATAACTTATAGTTTAAATTGAATAATTACGTTTGACAGGCACATTTCGCGTATTCGTTTTGCAGTTCTAATACAATGATTTAGTACCATAAACTAAGAAAAGTACTAACACTATAATTAAGCCATCAAAGACATAGAAACAAATCACTTAAATTTAAAAAAAAAATTGTCACCTAGTGTATGGGCCTGGTGAGAAATCTTTATTACAAAAATAGTAAAATTCAAAAATACAGAGTTATGTAACTGGCTTCATTCGATTATATTAATTAATCTTTTATTGCTTATGAAACTTCATGATAATTGAGCTATATGTCCCTACCAATGACCTACAGTCCTAATAACATCGAACAATACTCCTAATCATGGCACACATGGAACAAACAGCGATGCACTCTCAACGATCCGGCGGACCACCCGAATAATTACAATCGAGTCGCTGACAATCGCGCGATTCTATCACAAAGCTCGAATAATCGGACATAGTGACGAATGTGGCGCATCTCTATGCGGGGTAACCAGCAATCCGCACAAGGGAATATCAACTCTAAACTGTAATTGTAAGAGCGTGTATTGTTTCACGGGGAGTGGTACATAGTGGTGCGGTGCTTGGCGAACCTCGATTGTGACACGGACAATGCAATAATCCGCGCATTGTTGAATCGACATTGTTATTTTAAGGGCAGCCGCCGTTCGCGACAATTGTACGCTTTATTGCATAAATAATAATGTTATTTCGCCCAGTGGCGTTTCATTGTGGCATTTTGTCGCTAAACTAAAGTATTGTGAATGGAATATAGGATTAAGGCGTGATGAAAATTCTGTATCAAATAATTAGGTGTTTTTATGATCCGTATACATAAATATGAAAGAGTGTTTGCTGATATAAGTAAATATGACACACAAACATACACACAATTACGGTACTACGCACACATTACAATTGATATTGAATGGAGTGAATCAGATACTCGTATGAAATGCATTATTGGCCTCCTTAAGATCGCAATTAAAAGAATGCCCAAGGAACAGTTAGAACTCAATATAGTACTTATCCCTGTATAACTCTTTGTATAGAAGGATTAGTTCGTGAGTCTGCCTCTAGATGGCGCTGCTAACAATCGTTGTATAATGAGTGTAAATTGCGAACAAGCTTGAATCGCGCTATTGAGATTTCTTGCAGTCATTATATATACTTTTAGGTTCATTTTTCAATATACACATTTTGTCACCTAATTTGGCCTTTTTAATAATTAGCCCCATTAAGTACCTTGGTTGGGTAGTTCATGGTTTATTCAATCCCAATCAATTAAAAAAGTCTTCCTATTTCAGAGCACTCCACATGAAAGAACACCCGGACTACAAATACCGACCCAGAAGAAAGCCCAAGGCTTTGGTCAAGAAGGAGCCAAAATTCGGCTTCGGGATCAGCGGTCTGATGGCGCCTGTACCCCGCCTTGTGACCCCGTCGGTGCCCCACCCGGTGACCTCGCTGCCCATGCCGCACCACCTTTTACCTGACAAGCCTGACCTGGGCAGGGCGTTGTTCCCCCCACTGCCGTACCCGTTTTATCCTTTCGCGAAGATTCCCGATGATGGGAAGCTGGCGGCTGAGTTGGCGCACTTACAGGTAAGAACAGGCAATACAGAATCGTCATGGTGTAGAAGAAGCGGACTGGACTCCCCATGCCACATCACCTGTTATCCAACAAGCTGAACTTTGGCAGGGCGCTTTTCACACTACTGCGGTACCCCTGATGATAAGAAGCTGGCGGCTGCGTTGGCGCAATTACAGGTTACGTAAACTATTAACCGTTCAGGGCTGTCACAAGTGGGTTTTTAAAAAAACCTTTTATTTATTATTTGTTTTTTTAACAGTTTTATACCAAGTCTAAACATAAGTACAATTTATTGTTAATATCACTTGCCTCACACTGCTGCCGGTGCACGGCAAGAGAAACGTCCCTTGCTACTAATTTAAACTTAACCGGCGTAATGTAGGTAACACCTCCGCATTCCCCATCGTGGATTGTCTGATCTGTACTGTAATGCTATCTATATGTCAACCTGTATGCTCATAACAGAACCTTGTCCACCAGGCTCTCTACGGCGGCGCCTTATACAGCAGCGCTCTCTACAGTAGCGCACTATCTCCTTGTGGGTGTCCACCACGGCGGTCGCCGTCACCACCAGCCGACGTCAAGCGGCCCGTGGCTTACGTGCTGATGAAGTCGGACGAGGAGCCGCCGCAGCACGTCATATGAAGGCCGGTGGCGCTCCCCGCGCGCGCCTGGCCCCCGCCCGCGCACTGGGAGCGGCCGTCCACCAGCCAGGACCGGGAGACCAGCTCACCTGACAGTGTCTAAGACTTGTTCTGGTGAATTAAAACCCTGAAAAGACTAGAAAAACGAAACTCTATACAGTATGTGGTTTAATGTGACGAATTGGACATTTGAAAATATTACAAAAACCGTGACAGTGGCATGGTCTGCGCCTGCGCACGCGGAATTTAAAATGTTAAACTTTAACACTGATTTTGTGGACAATATTTAAAATAAACATGAAAAAACTGATAAGTTTAAAATATTTCCAGAAAAAAAATGTAATGTGACGTGTTCTTTTTCTCAACAACTACTTTTACCATTTGAAGAAGAATCATAGAAACTAAGGCATAAATAAATAAATGTAACGTTATAACAAAAAAAACTGCCCACCGCATGTTGTAATATAAATTTTAGTTATTGAGTGCAATCGAAAATCTTCGTGCAATTTACCAAGATAAAGAGACTCGCGTCTCTAAATAGATAACATATCATACATACCTACATATAACCACGACTATTACCCCATAAGGGTAACATAGTATAACATATCATAGTATTTGAAATACTAGAACTTACGTAGCTAGGAAAATAATTGTCAATTTTAAGTCTGAGTCGATAGAACTATGGGTAGTACTGGCTCGAAAATATGAATAACAATCGAAATTACCGATTTATTGTTAATATTTATTACATACATAAAATGACACCTTCAATCCCCGAAGGGGTAGGCAGAGTCAAATGAGCACTGTATTCCCCAAGACCACACTCAGGCATACAAAAATTGGGTTTGGTCAGATGAAAAATCGTGAAAGAGTAGTAACAAGTGGCTAGCTCATCGCCTACACAATCACAGACCCAGTACCCAATACGCCCTTAGTCGCCTTTTGCGACATGCTAGGCAAGAAAAGCAGTTGGTACATTCTTTTTGTGTCCCGGACCAACACAGGACACAAAATGAATGTAAATATTTATTAATTATTCGTTTTTGTTTATTTAACTACAGCAATCATAACTTAGCCGCATATTATACTTGTTTCTATATGTTTATGTCGCCATAATTATAAGAAACTATACAGGGTGTAAACGTTAAGTATTATGCCAATAAAAGGATCCCTAAAGATCCACTATGCCACTGAACTCTCCCCATTGGATTGCCATTGCTTTTATTACATTTAACTTGGTGATTTACGCTTTGGCTCTCGATATCGAAAACAAGCAAGGCTACATTCGCCATTGTCAGTCCTAGGATAAGTGACCAAAACTTTACGATCTCTAGAATAAAAACCACTACAGCAACAAGCCTCCTATCGCATTGACATTGCTTCAATCATCGGAAATGTAAAGAAAAGTTCCTTTAGAAACAGTCAAGAGGACTCGTCAATGTATCACACAAGAAAGGCGTCACTTTGAGCAACTGCTGTAAACAAAAATGTACTTCCGTAATAAAAATATAATACTTATTAGTTCATAAACAATAGTTTTATTAGTTTATTCTTGCAAATAACGATCCTCAAGCAGTTTTAACGCTTATAACTGTAAGCTTCTTTAAGACTGTAGGTAAAACGTCATAGTAAATATATGAGAGCGCTTCAACTCAATATTTTTAATATTGCTACATTAATTTTAAAAATGTTATGAACGTAATTTCACTCATTGGGTGCTTTCGATATCAGTTTGAAGTTTTCTATTATCTGTTATATTTACGGAATAATCGTCTGGCCATAACGTTTACACCCTGTATATAACACAACGACTTAATACAACAAAAACTAATGCATAAGTATAAGTTACGCTTCTTGAATATTACGTACAAAATATCCCCATCCCTGATGAGCTAAACGGCGTAGTGTTATTTCATCTATACTGTACATTTGTATATGTGTGCGTGCGTCTATTTTCATTTATTGTACGGAGTCGCTCATTTATACATTTCTGAAGCGGTGCTATTATTTATTTCTAGAATGCACAACATAATTACCTATCTCCTTCTACGCAATTAATAAATCAATACAGATTTATTTCTCAGAAATCGTAAAGTACCAAATTAAGTCAAAAATGGAAAACATAAAATAAATGGAATTATCCGTATACTAATGAATTTATGTTTAAATAAGGTAAACGTAGGTATTACCGCGGTAAGTATTACGGAGGTAAGTAATATTATTACAGCGTTATGTAATTACAGTCATGTTCTACATAAAAAGTAAACTTGTATGAAATTGTTATTAATATTTCATAAAAGTTTAACTTTTAAAGTAAAACATGTCCGTATTTGTATAAAACTGCAATAACATTACTTAACCTCCAGATTTTTGATTACCGCGGTAATACCTGCGTTTACCCGATATCGTAACGTTATGCAGAGAATATAGGAATCTCGATACTCCATATAAAAATAGGTTTGAATTTCACGTAAAGATCCGAACTCGAATGTTTTCATTGATTTGTATTTTAAATACGGCAATTGTATCTGTAAAAAAATGATATTATATACAGTCATATAAAAAAAGGTGTAAAAAATTATAAATTAAGGCTATTATTGTAAGTAATTAGAAATTGTTTAAGTTTTAGTTATTATTTGGAGAGCAAAATGACGAAACATTGTTATATCCGTTGTACTTAGATATGTGTGTTTGCGAAGAGTTATGTTTATTGCCCGATTTTCGTTTGTTATTTACTTATATTCTTTTGTTGACGACATCTTTGTGTTAAGTTTATTTAGTTAAAATGTAGTTTTAAGGCAGTTATTTAATTCAAAATTACTATATATTTTTATATTCTCTCTCTTTGATTATAATCTGAATAATTTCAAACATTTAAAAAAATATTGTACTTGAAGTCGCTATTGTTTCCGGTTTCTAACCGTTTCTATCAGAAGTTTATAACCATCGCCCGCTTGAGAATATAATACTAAAGTAAAATATAAATATAATCAGCAAGAGATCAATCACACTGCTAATGCAATATTATGACTTACTGCACTGATTGACACTACAAAAACATCACGACGCATTTTAAAGCTAGCTATATCTGTAGATAAAATTTAAAAATATATGTGCAAGCTTATGTTTGTACAGTCGAGTACAAAAACATTTCAGATTTGACAATCTTTATTTCCTTCTAATAAGAATCATTAACTGTCAAAAGTGGTTACATATTACTGTACGACTATATTTTATCTAAAGATAAATTCAATTGCTTTTTGCCGCAATGTAGGCTGGGAAATGTGTCTGTAAAAAACAAAACATGCTTTGATCCGTGTAACTCCCAGACAGGTAAATTAAATTCTTGCAAGTATCTCAGGTATTCTATACGACTTGCCACTTTACTATCAGGTCACTTACCATTAGGCTTTTACAAGACAGACGCGGCCTAGCCCGCTGCCAGGGTGGCGGCCTGCTGTCTAGTATGAATATCTTGGTTTTTTTTTAGAGAAACGTTGCCTGTGAACTAATACGAATATCGTAGTATCGTTCAGTGAAACTATACAAAGATATTCATACTAGATAACAGGCAAAGGTAAAAAAAGGTATAGCCTTAGTGTGGCTAAACATTTATATCAATCTACTTGAGGCAACAGGGACGCCGCCGCCGGCCGCCTATTAAAATATCAGACGAAATTTATTTAACATTTTTCCCATTGGGCATGAAAATATTTTATAAGCGACTAAAAAATCTTTACACCTACAGTGCAAAGTGTACTGTCTTCTTGGTTCTAAAATCTAAATTGTAATGAATCTTAAAATTCACTATTTAGATCATAAATAGATAATAAGCAATGAATTTAAATTTTCAATCACTTAAAAACCAAATTACTAATACGATATCTCCTTTTCTTGTCAAAACCGTAAAAAGATTCCTGGCAAATAACAGATACTTAATACATGATTATATAAGTTAGTAATTATATTCAACAAATTACAAAAAACATCGTACCTAAAAACAATGTTTTGCAGAGAACTTTAATGTTTGTAATGTAAATATCCGTATTGTTAATTTTTTAGATCTATTGTTGATACGTATTTTGTTACTAGTTGACATATTGTTGAATAAGTGTCAATACATAATTATATACTTTGATTAAATTTTTTTTCGATAAAGGTACTACCAACAACAACGTAGCTAACCCCTTTAGTACTTTATCAATTCTTATGATAAAATAACTTGAAATGTTATGAAAAATATATTATTTAATCACATTGGTGCATATTGGTGATAACATACCCATGTGATCAAATCAAATATATTTTTATGAAATACTGCTTTAGATCCGGCATTAGGACATGTACAGGCTGTTGATTATTTTATATTCAAAAAGAGTATTTATATGTTTACAATTGTATGCAATCAGTTCATCATCAGAGCAAACATTTTTGCTCCGTGACTTTTTATTTAAATATTTTTATGTATTGATGCCTTTTATTGGGTTTAATTATAAGTTTTTACTTTTTGTATTGAGTTTAATATTTTAATTAAACACGAAAAATAAACAAGGTTATAAGGATATCCGCATTTTAATTTTTATAAAATTATAAGTTACAAGATAAATATTGGATCCTTACCTATGAAATTGGTGTTTTTATTTTGTCTTAGTATTTTGTCTGTAACTATTAAGATTTAGAGTATTCCTAAAAAGTAATTACCTCGTCTAAAAATAGACTATATTTTTGAGCTCCTTAGATTTGTTTTGATAATTAGTTGTAAGTTTAATTGTGTTAAAATTGGACACGGAGACAACTCTTTTTAAGTGTCTCCCGAATACATCATTTTATTTGCATTCACTTAAAAACGATAAATAATTTTTATGAAGTATGATATTACACATATTACTAAAGCTTGTCTAATGATACATGCCAAATATTATTATCTCTGGATTTGTCGTTGTGAAGAAAACTGATAAAATGTCTGTATGGAAAACGCAGAATTCCCCAAAATCTCCATACAAAACACCAATTGCATAGGTAAAATCCTAATATAAAGATATTAGTTATGAAGACTTTCTGACAAGAATTAACTGTAATACACCTCTGCCTACCCCTTCCGGGATATAGGCGTGATTAAATGTATGCAGTTAATTTCTTTGCCTTGCTTTAGAAAATTAACTGCTAAGGATACATCCTTAACTAAAACAAGATATTACATATAAAAACGCCAATATTATCATAAAAATCATTTCAAATATGTAAAAACATCGTTTATTACTTTACTAGAACACTTTAAAAACTATCTCTAAGTAAACATCACAAACTATAAACATTTGTCACCTCTTTATTTCGCAGTCCCCTACCTAACGCCGAGTGTTTATTCCCCGATAATCGAGTGTGTCGAATTAAATCCTCCCCCACGCTCGGCACGGCCGGGTGACTCCTCGAGTGGCGAGCAGAACAACACACGCTCCGATTAGTTTGCAATCTGTCATGCTAGATTGTTTTTTATTTGCTTTTAAAGTGTTGATTATTTTTTAATTTACTTTTCTAAACGTTGAGAGTAAAAAGTTCTACTGTTTTATTGTATGCGAAATTTTTCATTTTCAGCACTACCTGCGTAGTGACGCTCTACGCAATCATTGTACTTATTTAGGCTCTGCAAAAGGACCTATACGATCAATGATTTTTACGATGTACTCAATAAATAAACAAACATATGGTCGCGATTTTCGTCATACAAACTAAAAGAGTTATTTCAAGAAAATTTATTTACAATGTATTTTTCAACACAGTTTTTCTTCATTTTGTTACAAAATAGTTGTTTGGTTTATGGCTAAATTGTGAGTTGTCCAAAAGATTATTTTAATAAGAAAAAAATTAGTTTTCGAAAATATGACGGATTTTTTAAAATTATTAAAAATTAAGTTACCCCGTAAAATAAGAAAACTAAGGCCTTGCTCAAAAATGTGAATATATATTAGGTTGGGGAAAAAGTCTTTTCGCATTATAGTATGTATAAACTTGTAATAAAATCTCTTTGGCTATACTATTTGTATCTGGCTGGTTTTGGTATCATTGAAAGTTTAAATTTTAAAGAACATAATTCCAAATTCAAATTAGGAAAATGTGTGATTTTCATTTGTTTTTCGTACCGCCAAGATGAGTGAATCTAATGAAGAAATTCGATACATTTTAAAATTTTACTACAAAAAAGGTAAAAATGCAACGCAAGCCGCGAAAAAAATTTGCGATGTTTATGGACCTAGTGCAGTGTCTGTGAGAGTAGCACAAATTTGGTTTAAGCGTTTTCAATCCGGAAATTTTGATGTCAAAGATGCACGTCGCTCTGGTCGCCCTATTACAGATAAAATGGATGCCATTTTTGAAAAAGTGGAGCAAGATCGGCATGTCAGTAGTTACGACGTAGCTGAAGAACTGGGAATTGACCACAAAACAGTTTTGGCGCATTTGAAAAAAACTGGGTACACAAAAAAGCTCGACATTTGGGTACCTACCTCACGAGCTCACTGAAAGAAACCTAATGAACCGTGTACTCATTTGTGATTCTTTATTACGACGTAATGAAACCGAACCGTTTTTGAAGAAGCTGATAACTGGTGATGAAAAGTGGATCACGTACGACAAGAACGTGCGAAAAAGGTAGTGGTCAAAGGCCGGTCAGGCTTCACAGACTGTGGCGAAACCCGGGTTAACTCGCAACAAGGTGATGCTGTGTGTGTGGTGGGATTGGAAGGGCATTATTCATTATGAGCTGCTACCACCAGGCAGGACCATCGATTCTGAACTCTACTGCGAACAACTGATGAGATTAAAGCAAGAAGTTGAGAGAAAGCGGCCGGAATTAATCAACAGAAGGGGTGTGGTTTTTCATCATGATAACGCTAGACCTCACACATCTTTAGCCACTCAGCAGAAATTAAGAGAGTTTGGCAGATTTCCACCTGTTTCGGTCTCTTCAGAATTATTTAGCAGTGTCAGGTTAACATCACGAGAGGACTGCCAAAACCACTTGTCGCGGTATTTTGACCAGAAGTCCCAAAATTTCTATAGCAATGGGATCATGTCCCTACCTACAAGATGGCAAAAAGTTATCGAACAAAAATGTAAATAAACTATATTAAGACATGTTTTGAATTTTTTTTAAAAATGCGAAGAAACTTTTTCCCCAACCTATTATGATTGTTGTAGACGACATAGGATTAAATCATATCTGCGTAGAGTTTGTGTTACTGCCCTCATTTTTACGGGGTGTGTGCCGCAATTAGATCTTCAACGTGAAGAACATAAACACGGGTATCTTTAAAGCCTAACAAAGTGATCAAAAGTAACATTAAAGTAATTAAATTTACATGTTTTGGATTCTTGAAACTCCACACTATATGGTGACGACGTGACAAAATAAATGTCTATTGTTGCTTGTAATAGCTAAAAAAACTATTTTAATTTCTGAAAAACTGCAAGAACTCTGATTCGTACAATACTGCAACCTTTAGATTGAAATAATAGGATGCTTGACTAACCTTTTGAGTACGTCAACGCCTGAGGCTTGCATTCATATTATTAAGAAATCACTTTAAATTTAAATTGTTTTTGACAGCATCACAGCACATTCGATAGATCCCCTTTTCTATAAATATTAAAGAGTAACTAAGCCCATCCACCGTATAAAAAAGGTTTAAGTTAACTAACATAATAGGGATGATAATCCATCCCAAAAGGGAATGATAATTAGTAAGATTTTCTACGGGTAACAAATGGTTTTAGGAAATCTTTAGGAGTACTTCAAAAGTAAAAATAACTATTAAATGTGTTACAATAGAACTATTACGAGAATAAAATATTGAAGCTACCTGTGTTTTTAATGTTAAGTTTTTCTTTTTGTATTAATTCTGTAATAATTAATTAAACATATCATAAAAATTGCATGCCATTTTTTAAATAGCTGTATCAGGACATTATGCATCCATGGTTCTGAAAACAAAAATTAATTATAATAATCGTAAATACTCGTAAAAGACGACCTCCGTGGTCATCTAGAGAGATTCTGGGTTCGATCCCCGATGGGGACAGATGTTTGTGTGATGAATACAGGCATTTGTTCACCAGTTTTAGATGTTTATCTAAGTATTGAATATTTTATGAATATTTATATGTATATATCTATTAATTATATTTATCCGTCATCTAGTATCCGTAATACAAGAAGCATTAGTTATTTTAAATGTAGCTAGTTGATAGCTGTGAATGTCTGAGGAAATACAACTGAATGAAATGAAATGAAATCATTTATTCTGCAATTAGATTTACATGAAATACTTTTGCACGTCAATATTTTTTTTCCTACTAGCACTTCGACGTGAATGGCCTGTTGAGAAGAAGTGCCGCAAGAAACTCAACAGTTAGCCTTTTTTAAACAGCCAAATTTTGCCCTATAGCCAAATTCTGGCCCTATCTGCGCAGCAGCAACATCTATGTGAGTACCTAGCTAACACATGTCATCAAAACTGGCTAAAGGTTGCTACCATTACAATAATATTACAATTGTGGAAATACTACAATTACTATAATAACAAGAGATTATTTTTAAAGGTGTACGCTTTTAGTCAAATGTAAATAGGTAATCATTGAAACATCTCGCAATAAATTCTGCTGTTGGTATTTTACGAACAAATCAAAATTTTATCGAATCTCTATAAAAAAAATATAATCAGGGTTTATGTGGCAATCGGCGTTTAGCGCTGTGAGCTTTAACTTCGGGGTGTATACGGTGTCACCATCCTTCACGTGAAAAAATGGATAATCTTAATTATTCCGATATAACATTGACATTATAAAACGGGAATCATTAAATGAAGAAGATGATTAGTGTTTATTAGATTTTCATGGTCGACGTATCGTTTAAAATGTTTTTGTATATTCAATAGTGTACGCTAAAACGAGGGCTTTTCCGTTTGGGTGTAGACATTCTTCCATGCAGGCAATTTTTTTAATACAATCAATTGATGTATCTAATCTGTTATAATGCAATATACTTACTTATTACAATGCCATTTTTGATGATTCTTTTTTTACATATAACAGGTAAGCTCTTGGCCTTCATCTCACCTGATAGTGACGATAACGCCGAACTAAGAAGCGAGCTTCACCTGTAATCCTAGACAACTGAGGAACTGGCTATCTTACCGCTGATTGCCGGAACACAACAATGCTAAAAACATTGTTATTATGACGACAAATTTAGGCTAGACGGTGGTAACTAGCCAGGCGGGCTTAGAAGCCCTACCACCGACCAATTTTTTTAAACTATTCTGGACTGGGAACGAAATAAAGGGTTTGGACCTGTTTCCCACGTGTGTACTTCTCTGCCTACCCTTTCAAGGATTCAAACATGACGAATATCCTTTATTCCGCTGATTTTCACGACAACCATGGCCACCCTACTATTGCGCTCTACACCTAATTACCTTGACTCGTCCGACATTGCTTTATTGCTCGTCGTTCGATCTGACCAAGTTACTGCAACTGGTTATTTACGACCGTTATTTGTTATCAGTAATATTAAAAAATTCAATAATATATTTTATTTTTGATTTCAGATTTTTATGCTCAACACTTATTTGGAGGGCTATCTTTATTAAGCGGTAATGTTACATTATTAAAAGATTTTAGATATCTTGTCAGTGGCTAACTTGTAACAATATGGTACTCGTACTAGGAGTGTTTAAAATTATTTATTATCTTTGACGCTAAAGGTTAAGCCACACTAGCTCGTTTGTACGCCGGTCGGAAGTTCTATGCTCTATGCTCGCACTGCAGAATCGGCAAATGTACTGCAGGAATCAAAACAACTGTGTCACACCGCGCCACTGCCGCTAAGTGCGTTGAATTCTTTATGAAACAGTGAAAATAATATTTTATTTGTCGCCGTTGTCTCCGTTGCCGCGCCGCGCAATGCAAGCACGTTGATGTTCCATACCATCTTCATCTAGTTCATTCGTGTATACAAGCCTGTGCCCAACTGTGGCAGGAATCGGACGCCGTAAATAAATGGTAATATTGGGTCCTTACCTATGAAATTGATGTTTTTATTCTGTCTTAGCAATTTGTCCGTAACTATTAAGTTTCAGAACATTCTTATAAAATAATTGCCTCTTCTAAAAATATACCATATATTTGAGCTCGTATTATTTAATTTGATAATTTTTTGTATGTTTAATTGTGTTAAAATTAGACACAAAGACAATTATTTTCAACTGCCTCCCGAATACATCATTTGATTTGCATTAACATAAAAACGATGAATAATGTTTATCAAGCGTGTTCACACACATATTGCTAATGCTTGTCTAATGATACATGCCAAATATTATTATCTCTGGATTTGTCGTTGTGAAGAAAACTGATAAAATGTTAGTATGTAAAATGCAGACATCCCCAAAATCTCCAAACAAAACACCAATTTCATAAGTAAGGACCTAATATGTACTACTTAATATTAAAGCTAAAGAGTGTCTTTGTTAGGTTGGACGTGCCAATCTCAGGAAATACTGGTCCGATTTGAAGATTTCTTTCAGAGTTAATATCATCAATTGAGGGAGGCTATAGGCTTTATAATATCACGCTAAGTATTACTATACAAAAACTAGCTTAATTAAGGAAATAGGGTAAAAACAATATTCGTAGGCAAGATAAAACAAACTAAATATAAGGCCGTTTACATACTACTAACATTACTAATTTCAGCGCTACAACCAAGTCAAAGGAAAAATCTTTACTCATATCCTTAAAACTTCTGCCGAAATTGAACCAGACCCACCCGAAAAAAGCGGAAAATCTTCAAAACACCGCTGAATGTTTGTCGTAAACCGATTTCCCTCAGAAGGCGGTTGAGCACCGAAATTGAAAAATAAAACAGATTGCGCAATCCGGTTGCGGTACTAATTGCGCGCCCGCGGTCACAGACAGACCGACGGATTAAAAATTATACAGTGTAATTTTATTTCTAGTCCGTCTATGAATATCGAATTAGGTTTTCAGCAAAAAGTAGGGAATATCTCTGATTAGATGAGCTCGGAATTTTTTTATGAAAACTGTAATCGTTTAGGCGCTTTACTTAACTGAAAATACTACAAATATAGTAAGGAATTATTACAAAAAATATTAAACGCGTGAAAATGTGTACTTAGGTACAGTCGAGTTCAAAATTATATACACGTTTTACTGTAAATGCTTTACTCTCTGGTAATTGACTCTTACTGGAAGGGAATAAAACCCGTCACCTGTGAAATGTGGATGCATATTTTTGAACTCGACTGTACTTGCACATACTGCATACCTGTATTAAATAAAAAAAAATCACTTTATTTACGTCTATTAGTCGTAATGTTAGTAAGTAAAAATAACATTACGATTAATAGTCGTGTGGCAGCGGCTCATTAAAAGAATCCTACCAACCCATCTCTTCCCTTGAACGTCGTAAAGGCGACTAATGGACTTAGAACTGCACAACATCCAACAGCTTATAGCGGCGACGGGCTCACCACCTGTAACGGTGAGCACATGTACAGTCACTGCTTGGTGAATCGCGGACTATGGCATTGGACTGCTTTCACGGTTTTTTTCCTAGTCTCTGACTAACCTTTAGGGGATAAAAGTCGTCATTATATGTATGAATGTTTGTAAGTAAAACTAATAGAACAAGATTATTGAAAAGAGAATTAGGTTCGGCATAATTTTACTATAACATTGTGTAATATTACTGAACCTATTTCTTTTAACCAACCTCTATAAACTGGAGATCAAACTGTAAAACGGCCATAGTGGCTTCGTCGTAAAGGATCCTATCGCCTCTGTCGAGTGTGAGGCAATTTCATGTAAATCCTGTGCCGGAGCCGACCAAGACATACGTCTGGACAATGCCGGCCGATCACAGCACCAATTGACCTCACTGGCGATCGGCTGTAGCGAAATTACTTCGACACCTACAGATGGATGGTAAATGGCTAAATGAATGGTATGGGTTTGGTAAGCCATATGTTAGAGAGCTGTTACTGTAATTTCAATAATATGGAACTATATTGCTTGTGCCATCGAAGCTGACCCCACAGGTAAATACTATGCGTGGAAACAATGCACTAATAATGTAAATGTTTTTAATAGTAGATTAGTAGCCAAGGGCTGTAAGGCATCAATTGCAGCCCGAGATATTTAGGCGCACGAGCGCAGCGAGGGCGCTTATAGTTCAAGGGTGCAATTGATGCTTACACCCGAGCTAACTACTCTGCTTTACATCTCGATTGTGAGGTAAGTGGAAAAAAAGGCATTACAAGAATAAATAAATTTATTTTCAAGAACTAAATTTAGCTTCGCCGTTCGATATTCAAAATTGATGAAAATAGCTAAGCGACCTCTTTTGTCACAAGAATAAATAAATTTATTTTCAAGAACTAAATTTAGCTTCGCCGTTCGATATTCAAAATTGATGAAAATACCTAAGCGACCTCTTTTGTCATTGGGCTGAATGCATGATGTTTAGTGCCAGTAAGATGGTTAGATGTACGCGAACTTTTTGAAAGATTTTTTTTTTAATTACTTACCGCCCTAGGGCGTTTCTAGCTACATTATTAACCTAGGGCGGTAATTGATCACTTACAACCCGCATCTGGGGGTATTAAGGACCTACTTACCGCACATGAGAGATGTAAATGTATATTATTGAACTAGCCAGGCGGGGTTTAAACGTGAAGGGCCGTTTTCCCAACATAATAATTATTAGGTCCATACCTATGAAATTGGTGTTTTGTATGGAGATTTTGGGGATGTCTGCATTTTACATACTAACATTTTATCAGTTTTCTTCACAACGACAAATCCAGAGATAATATTTGGCATGTATCATTAGACAAGCTTTAGCAATATGTGTGTGAACACGCTTGATAAAAATTATTCATCGTTTTTATGTTAATGCAAATCAAATGATGTATTCAAGAGGCAGTTAAAAATTAAACTTTGTGTCTAATTTTAACACAATTAAACTTACAAAAAATTATCAAATTAAATAATACGAGCTCAAATATATGGTCTATTTTTAGAAGAGGCAATTATTTTATAAGAATGTTCTGAAACTTAATAGTTACGGACACCAATTTCATAGGTAAGGACCCAATATAAATATAACGTAGTGTAACATAATATAATTATCCTAAATTCATTCTCTGAGAAATGAAATCACACTTTGTATAAAGAAACAAAACAAGATATAGACTTTTTACGTGTAGTGAACTACTTTACCCTACTACTTTAAAACTAGTTTTAGCGAAAACAAAAGAACAAATCTGGCAACTAATTAATAACCTTCATTGGCCATCACCAGGAGCTCGGTGGGGCAGTGATTAGTATGTTTAAGGCTTTCGCTTGAAAACAAAGCTACCTTCGCCATGGTCAGGCCGTGGATGGGTGACCAAAACTTTGTGTTCTCGAGCTCCTTAGTGCTTAGGATGGCATGTCAAGGTGGTTGCTCCAGTCCCTATTGGTGTTACGGCCGATACTCCATCCGTAACACCACCATCATGTGTTCCCTCATCCCAGCAGTGGGACGTATGTAGGCTGAGGACATTGGCCATCACAATAATAAACTAATGAGAAAAGAGAGATATTAGGTCCTTACCTATGAAATTGGTGTTTTGTATGGAGATTTTGGGGAATTCTGCATTTTCCATACTAAAATTTTTTCAGTTTTCTTCACAACGACTAATCCAAAGATAATAATATTTGGCATCTATCATTAGACAAGCTTTAGTAATACGTGTAATATCACACTTATAAAAATTATTTATCGTTTTGAAGTGAATGCAAATAAAATTATGTATTCGGGAGGAACTTAAAAAGAGTTGTCTTCGTGTCCAATTTTAACGTAATTAAACTTACAACAAATTATCAAAACAAATCAAAAGAGCTCAAAAATATAGTCTATTATTAGACGAGGTAAATATTTTTTAGGAATACTCTGAATCTTAATAGTTACAGACAAAATACTAAGAGAGAAAAAAACACCAATTTCATAGGTAAGGACCCAATATATGAAGAGTGAGATATATTCTCTAAAGTAAAATATTCCCACGGATTAGCTTATCGCGATTTGAATCAGGGAGCCTTTTATTCCAATTCAGCGCCCACCGGCCTGGGGCGGGCGGGGCAAACATATACACGAGCAACTCCGCATGATTGAAAGGCGGGCGGACCAATAAACGATAGCACGTTCAAATGCCTGATAATTCCTTAAACCTACAATGAAATGCATGTACATATGTCACTGATACGCGCATTCTTGTTACAAAATCTTTTTTACAATTGTACTAAGGAGCAGTTATTTAATGTTCCAAATATTGTTTATTTTAACAATTTACCACATAACAATGCATACACTATAGTTTTAACGACTTTATAAGCAGGATTGGTCCCTGATAATGTTAGGGGGACGCATGACTGAGGGCGGGCGGACACCACGTCCAAATGTCAGATATTTCCTTGTTAGGATGCCTTTGCGTGTATTCGTGGGTCGCTTTAAGAAATTGCTGTGAAATGTATAATGTATGTCACAGAAACGCGCATAGTTGCAACGAAATTTTCTTTGATAAGATGTTACTTTAAAGTCGGTAATTATTTTGACGGTCGAGTGGTCTGTACGCTGCCTCAAAGCGTCGTCTTCTCGAGAGGTTCTGGGTTCGATCCCCATCGAACCGACACCATACCACACTCCAACGGACAGATGTTTGTGTGATGAAAACAGACATTTGTTCTCCAGTCTTGGATGTTTACATATGTATTCTATATGTTCTGAATATTTAAATGTATTTATCTATTAAATATATTTGTCGGTAATCTAGTGTCCGTAACACAAGTAGCATTAGTTGCTTAAAATGGGGCTATTAAATGGGAATATTTATTTTTAATTTATTTTTAATTTATTTTATTTCGCATTAAGAATTGATTGTTGTAAACAATAAACCTCAATAGGGACTACCAATGCAACATTCAGAGACAAGCTAAGTATTTGCCAGAGTTTCTATCTGCACCATACTGTTTCGTTACGAGTGTGAACATTGAAATTGTAATTTCGCAACGATTTACTCTTCCGTACTTCGAGTAACTAAAATTCTCACAGACAGCGCCGATAGCCAAACTGGCCGGCACAATCGCTGTTATCGGATGCGCGTCACGCGCGGCGTCACAAAGGCATCAAATTTGCACGTCGCAGCCCGTTTACTCGACATCTCGCATTCATCACATTCACGCCGCTGTATTCGAAAAATTGCCATTATGCGCGCCGCCCGCCCGCCATGACACCCCGCGGAAACGCGACATTGTTGCGAAAAAGTTTTGTTTCGCGTCTATGATCAGTTTGGTTTGTGGTGGAGTTCATGCCTTTTGTGAGGTTAGTCTAGTGTTTACAAAAGGGCTACTCTTACGAAGATTCCACGGCCGTAATTGCTTATCAACATAATACTACTGAAAGAAATTTCCCGATGAAAGTTCTAGAGAGAAACAACACTATTCGATAGCAAGAGCTAAGGCAGCATCCGTAAATTTTTCACCCCATAGCAGATTCTTAGCCTCTATACAGTCCAAGTCAGTCCGCAGAGTACTGCTCACGTCTGTGGAACGGATCAGCCTGATACCAGCCCGAAACCTTGGACTCGGAGAGACGGGCAAAAATTTATTGTAGCTAAAAAACTGAATAGTGTTGGACATCGCCGTCTTGTTGCAAGTCTCTCAGTTTATGTTTTCTACGGGTTGCATTTCGGTGAGTACGCGCAGGAACTGCACAATCTAATTCCACCAGCACCGTTCCACAATCGGACCACGCGACGTCTTCATTCTTGTCCAGTCGATATCCCAGCAAATGATTCGCGTCAACATTACTCATGCGAACTGCAAAGGAATGGAATAGCCTTCCTGCATCCGTGTTGCCGATCAATTTCAATTTGGAGATTTTTAAGGCACGAGTGAACAGGCCCTATTTGAGTTTGCGTGTTCCACCGTAGACCACATCGTCGATTACCATCAGGCGAGATTGTGGTCAAATTGTGTGGCACTCAAATTTTTAAATAAAAAAAACATTATATGAATGATTGAAACGCCGTAAAAGAATGCTGTAGGAATGCTGAAGCTACTCATAGCATTATAATTATATTACTTTGTCGTCGTCAGCCTGAATCTATGTCCTAATATGCCTTCCGAAACACCACGGATCACAAAGATTTGGTCCACCATCCGTTATCCATCAATGGCCAAGATTTAGTTTAAAATCGTAAAGGAAATCTTTTGCAAAAGCAATGCTTGCTTGCTTGTTTGCTTTTGCTTTTTGGAAAAGCAATAAAGTATTGAGTATTGAGTATTGAGTATTGCTTTTAGATCACTAAGGACCTTTTTTATGTGAATAATAATCATAAACACAAGAATTCGCCACTCAACCCTACAATGGCAAAAAATAATTCGTAAAATAGTAATAAAAATATGGAATGAAAATCACAAAATATAATGTCACAAAAAGGTTATCGCGTGTATTCGTGGGGTTACTGAACTGGTTATTTACATAGAAACAAGGGTAATAATAGTCATAAAAAACTGTAGACTACTGATAGTTGTATTTGCGCATCGCCCACAATAATCTAAGACGGTCCCGTTGACGATGCGATCCGATAATGTCATACAAAAGAGCTTATTTCCGCTACGATTCGAGAATAAAAGACCACCTCACAATTTCTTATAAAAACACACGGTACCAAACAATTTTCGACCTTATTACTTACACAGAAGAACATAATGTGACGGTGAGAACAACAAAGCGATGTTTGTCTGGGTGTATATCATAGTGAAAATAAAAACTGAACAAATATCGCGATAAGGATTTGTAAGGGCGCGAGTTCGAAATTCAATGACGGGAATGAATTGATTAGCGCAGAGGGGCAGATTGTTTATTTACTGGTTTGTCTTGCCTAATTGAACTAGTAGGTACTCTGGAATGTAAAAAAAAACTAATACGTATTAGTATTCATAATTCTTTTAGACGATTTTGTGTTTTAAAAACATCATTTTATTATTAATCAAGAACACATATTTGTAATATTGAAATATATCCTATTGTTCTAGTTACACATTACCATAACCGTATTATTTCCTCATAACTAAGTACAGTCAGCGTCAAATAGTTAGTGACACTCAGGCTGTTCAATTAAATAGACACTACCAAAACGTCAAAAATATCGGTACAAATAAAGTTCCCATATTGTTGGCAACACAAAAGAGTTTCCTTACCTATTATATTATACGGAAGCTCTTTTGTGTGTTTAAGAATATGGGAACTTTATTTGTACCGATATTATTGACGTTTTGGTAGTGTCTATTTAATTGAACACCCTGAGTGTCACTACCTATTTGATGCTGACTGTACATAGACTTAGTTCACATCAAGAAATCTATATTTCTTAATATCAGTCAAGAATTATGCCTTCCCGATGCTCTACACAAAATAATCTATGTCAAACGGAAGAGTGCTAGCAAAAACCGACGCTGGGCGATAACAACAGACAATGGCACCTAGTGTCGGCGACAATGCTTCGTTTGTGACGATTCTTCGCATAATGGCGGGGTGTAAAGCGCCCCGTAACTCGATAAAGGTTCTTTTATCAAGGATTGTGGGCGTGTAATTGAGTTACTGCCTTCGTGGATTGTCGGTTCTGTTTCGTTGTTTGCTCTTCGTAGGGTAATTAGCTTATTGTGCGGTTGAGTGGGACCGCGACTTATTGACAGGTGTAATGCCTTACAAGAAACAAAGGCGAGGATGGTTGTTTTTTTGCCGCGCTAACTATTTCGTATTTCGGCTCTAGTAATACTTGTGGTGGTAATCAGGTAGATAATGTTTAAAATAAAATTTTCAGGTTCAGGTAAATTAAAAATTTTGTACAGAAATCAGACTTCGTCATTTATAATTTACATAAGTCTTTGGACTCACTTGCTATTAAGGATAACAATAAAGAAATATATTAAGAACAAGAAATTCCTTCCATAAGTAAAGCTAGAAATTCCGATAAGAACCTATGATATTTATTAATCATTAGAACTGGACAACAAATGGACTGCCAGCCTGATTGCTATGGGCTACAGATACATATAACAACTGTACCTGTATAGAACTGCTACATCTTTACAGTGTACGTTGATAACCTGCAACATTGGTCAGTAAATTTGATACCTGACCTACCATACAACCACAGCAATGTAAGAAAATAACGTTGCGGCAGAGACAGGTAATATACCTTTACAAAATTCACTTGTGTTGTGTTTGCATTAAAAGATGAGTTTTTAAACTCATCTTTTAATGCAAAAACAACACAAGAGTACAAAAAACTTTCGTGCATTACCATCGAATTGAATTCTTTGTCTGCAACAAAACAAAATTCTAAGAAATCCTCAACCAAATATAAGTAAAAATGTGAAGCACCCATCTCGGGCGTCATTGTGCTCGGAGCCCTAAGCGGTTCCAGCCGAGAGCGCTGAGCCACTCCAACAAGCGCCCCACAAAGAACTCATAAGCATACGCGAGCCTAATCGGATAACTCTAAAGTCTCGAATTCATTCTATACTTGTATCCTTTCGGGCTCACATCGATACTGGGTTGCTGGATGCGAACACTTATGACAGAGAAGTCGATCTCCGAGGTTGAACCCGCATAGCACCCGTTTCCGTAGGAATATCGGGATCAAATATAGCCTATATATGGGGATTGTATAGCTTCACAAACGGTGAAAGATTTTTTCAAATACATCCAGTACTTTTGGAGGATACTCTATGCAAAGAGTTCCTCCATGTTTCTAAAGGCACGTTAAGCTATTGGTCCCGGTTGCTATTGCAGCTTTTTCTACCAACCAATCAGGTGAGATGAAAGCCAAGAGCTTACCTGCCATATGTAAAAAAAAATCAAATTATAGCATTAATTTATGAAACCTTTTAAAAGTTTAGATTGGAAATTGTGTAAGCTATTTAGTTGTATTAGTGGGAAGAAAGAGTAGTGACGACAATAGGGAAAAGGATGTGTTGTTTATTTTGGGCACTCTCAGTGGATAAATGAAAGTAGACTTAAGTTGCTTTTTTTAATTTATTCCACTAAAATATAAAATTCCGTTAATATTATCTCCTCTTCCAGCGCCACTACATGGTTGTCCGGCGCGCCATAGCGGCGCTTCACAAAGTGACCGCGCACGGCGCTCTGCACCCAAAAAGAGTCCCGAACAAAAAGGCCCAGCCATCCGCTCGCCGCGGATCATGGCGACTTTGTGCCCACTCCTTACAATGAATAGTTCAGATTATTGGGCTTTTATAAGTTATAAAATGACAAAATTAAATATGTGTAACGATTTTGCTGCTATTTTAAGCGGTTTTATTTTATTTTCTTGATAAGTATTTCATGTCCCATGTTTCCCCAGACTTTTAGTCGCATTGGGCCAGCGTGGTGGTGTTACGGCCCATATTTCTCATGTGTTTCTCCATGAAGAAGGTCTGTCTAGCAGTGAGACGACTCTACGCTGAGTCAGGAGTCAGGAGTCAGGTTACGGTCTCGGTCAAGTAAAGAGTAGGCCTATTAACACGCATATGGCTCATATGGCTCATGAGTTTCTTGCTGGGTTCTTCTCATGAAAAGCCTTAGTCTCGGAATGGTTTAATTTAACACTCTAATTTTAAAATAATTTACAGTAAACTATTTATTTTGCAACATGCATAATATGTAAAATGTTGACGATTTTAAGTGCCAAACTTGGCTTATGAAATAAAATTATTTTTGATATTGATTTTAAATATTTTGCCTGATGCGTAAGCAACCTTAACTGGGCTGTATAGCAACCAGCAACCCAGAGAAAATAAGTTATTTTAGCCATTTTTATTGATACAGAGAATATAAATATGAGCCGTCCTTCATTCGATCCTTAATTCGGGCATGCACTCATCATCATGTGAGACATGCTAAGGACAAGGGTGCAATACACAATCTTTACTTTATTGTCTGTATAAAATGAGCCATAATATGATTGAATGGCCGCTGACGAAAGAAAACCCAACATTAAAAAACTTTTTGCAGAATAAAACCTATGACATTACATAAAGTCTCCAGCAATAATGATAATAATATTTATTAAGTTTCTGAAAGCTGTCACCATTCACCGATCACTTTCACAGCACAAGTACTTGTGAGACAAACAAAAACACGTACAATTGCCACCGACTAACCGAAAGGCGCGCAGCAAAAGGTCCGATCTAAAACCAACAACAGTACAATATAGACGATCTGTTTCCCCCGCGAAGAATGCCCGACATAAATAATGGCAGTAAATAAGAGTAAAATATTGGAAAGTGTCATGGCTCGCAGAAAGGCGCGCGTAACTGGATATCCTTGAGTTTCCGGCCGCCGCGCGCCAAAATGGCAGAACGGATATTCGTGTATCGGCGCCCAGGCGATCGCGCGGGAATAGAGAACCAGAGACAAAGAATTTTGGCTGCAGAATATTTTTAAATTGGTACTGAAATAACTTTTGATCTCCACTCTATCAATTATGTGTTTGTTGATATTTAAAAGCTACACTACAATCCATACGGTATGTACAATTTGTATTATTCATCTTTTGAATCTTTTCTCCAAAATATTGAAATTCCTCTTATAGCTTATAACTATTCAATATTTTACATAACGTATTTTACATAAACTGGCCTTCTTGAGTAAAAATCACACTATGCCAGTGTGAATTTTACTCAAGAAGGCCAGTTTTGGAAGAAAGGCAAAAATAATAAAATAACGTCTCAATCCAAGTTGCCAAAAAGGTAAACAAAACAAAGGTAATGTTTTATCTCTAAAACGTTTTGTGATGACTGTAGGTAATTGAAATCAATTGAAACGGACAACAATTGTTACCGTTAATTATATTTACGTGCCAATGTCCATGTAAAAAGTGTGATTATTGAATAACTTCGGTAATAAATTCGGTAAGCCGGCATTTTTGTTTGCCTTTTTGGCAAATTGGATTGAGACGTACTATACTTACTTTATGTGTAGGTACGATATTTCTTAAACCATTACATGCCAACAATAATAAAACGTAAATATTTCACTATCACTACATTCAAATTCTATCTTAACCTTACCCCTCTCTGTTTCGAATTTATTGATTTCTTTCATCTTCCTTTTTCCCTGACTAGTATTTTTATTCCTATCTGACCGGCATTCAGACCGAGTTCCATCCAAATTTCATTAGGATAAAAGTTTACGTGAGCGGTTTATGCGACTTTGATGAGAGCTCTGTGAATTTTCAAATTAAAATTCTAAAAAACGTCGTGTGTTTAAATTACTTTTCAAAACAAAACCTATTATCTATGGCTCGTTCGAGCTGGCCGGGACCGCAGGGGAGCCCGTGAGATTTGAAATTGGAACCAAATAGGCGTTAAATGGCGGCGTGCGCTGTCATAACGTCATTTGGCGTTCATCAAGCGACGAAACAGCATCGCCGTTTGGTGCACGTTTTATTAGCGTAAGGAATAGCGAGGCACAGTGAGACGGAAATAGAGATTTGCAGCGGGAATACGCCGGGCGGTGATTGCATTTTCTTTGCAAGTGCAGCGTCATTTAATTTGGCCGGAGGTCGGGCGCTTGGTCTGGCCAAATTACGCTCGGCTACCAGCTTTTGCGCCAGGCTCTAAATACTAATTCTGACATTAGTGCGCCTTTGATAGAGGATCCCGGGCCTTATGAAGACGATATACAACTAAACAGAATCTTACCTTATCGTAGATTGAATACCAGGTGCGATAGTTTAATTTCACTTTCAATCTGCTGTATCTCAATAGATGTACGTCAATAGGAATTACTGTTAGCTAAATGAAATTAGTACACAAGTACGAGGTATTATATATTATAAATGTTTATTACAAGAATGCCTTATTTTTCAAGCCTGATCAAAAAGTATTCATTTAAACACGAACTAATTTATTATTTTCGTTGAACAACACAAAGTATTACAAATACCTGCCTCTATTAAAGAATATTATAATTAAAGCACAGTTTTATAAGTGCTGCGACAACATAGGACAGGTGATCGGTGTAGACTGATGAATATAGTCCCAGCAGTGGGAATGATGCAGCACCCCTTGTGCAAGTAAGTCATTGTAAAAAAAACAATATAACTTAAAAAACAACTTTTTTTGTTCCGTCATGAATGTATTTTTCTATGGAACACGTGATTTCAACTATTTTCCGCTAGGGGCGCTTTTCACGTTTCCCATAGAAATTGACATTCTTAACGCAACTAAACATGTTGCGTTTTTTACAATGAAAACTGGCACATGATGTTTAGACAAGGCTTCTTACCGTTTACTATTATGGCATTATAATGTCTGACATTATCCCTGACAGCATCCCTATAAATTCGTGGGCAATCTCACCTCACAAATAAAAACGAAATGAATTCCATCCACAATGAAGGATGATTCAAATTCATAAAGCAAATTATAAAAGACGAGTGAACCTCTGTGTTCGCTATAAAAGCGGGATTGTTACGTTCCTTTCAAAATTTCATTCTGATTGGATCGGTCCTGGGCGTCTCAGCTCTTTAGCATATATTAAGCAAATAAGTCAATCCTATGAACCATTTATTGACACTGATATTGAAGGGTAATTCTGGGACAAATACGAGGCATAATATTTTAAGATAGTATATAGGAGTCATTAGATAATAAATTGCAATTTACTCTCTGCTATAGTGATAATACTACGACTTAAGCTTTCAAAGGAAATCCATATAAATAATAAGGGTCTTACTGTAATAAAACACTATTTTATTCATTTAATAATTAATAGTCTTAAATTATTACAAAAATAAGAACTTTCTCAGTTGTAAACGCATGTTCTTTTAATACGCTTATACTCGTATGTAGGCAAACTTTTTTGTTGTAATTCCTGACTACTTTTGTATGTCCTTGTACGTTTTTTTTTACATACAAGCATAGGTTTACTTAAAAAGCTTAACTTCCATGGCTTATAAAATTAAAATCCTATTTAGTTTTAAATCTACTTTAATACACATATTTATATTTGCTATTACTTTCCCCGATAATGTTCGTGTTACCTTCCAGACAGAGCCTTATTTGATTTTGTCTAAATTAAATTGGCCACCTCGCCCGCCCAAAGAGGCGCGCCGCCCGCCCAGGCGACAATAACGCGAACAAATTGATAAAAAAAAAACGACCCAACAGATTCCATTTTTGTCATATTCCATTACAATGGGGGAATATCGATAAAGACATGAACTTTTAACGGAAAATGTACAAAAAATTATTGGTTTGTTTTGACTAAGGTTTTCTTTAATTTCTTGACTTTTTTTTTGATAAATATCAACGTGATCCGCAATGATTAACAACGAAAAGTAGGATACGGAATATAAGTATTATCTTCAAATTAATTTCTTCAAAATGGACATGGAAACAGACATGATGGTTATAAAAGGTAAATAGTTAAGTCAAAAGTGGATGTATAAGAAAGAAAATAAAGATTTTTTTTTATTTTGTGTTACAATACACAACATGCAATTCTTAAAGCACAAAACAAAAAGTAACACCAAAAAGGCATCCGCTCAGCATAATGTCAGACCACCTATGAGGTGGCCAGACGCTGATCTTCCAGGAACCCCTTAATTAAGATGGCAATTAATTGTTTATCTCCCTGGATAGAAAAAGAGGGAACACCTACTGATCGAGACGGAACATTGCCTCATGCTGTTGCATGGGAGTTTGGCATCCATATAGAGTACAAAATTTTTGATTGTACTAGTGCTTTTCTTGTTGGTTGTCCTAATAAATTAAAAAAAAACAATTTTCTTGACCAACTGTACTAACCAGACAATCAAGAACAAGAGAATTTTATTTACTTACCTCGGTTATGACATCGGTTTTCGACGACAGCTGTGCAAATAGTCTACATAATAATTTACTCCAAGTCAACCAACAGACCTATTATTACTTCAGCAACGGCCTCAAATAACATCAACGCTAATGGAATTAAAAAGTTGATTATCTGACAAATTGGTGGCAAACATCTTGACACTAATGACACTTAAGCGAGTCAACAAGATGGCGCCAAGAAAGAAAATGAAAACTGTTATTTACCCTCGACTTAGGATTTTTTAATTTGTGTGTATTAATCTGTGAACGTTTCCAATAAACGGATTCTACGTAATTAATTACAATAAACACAACGATTTGACTAACAGTGAGATATAACAAAAGGCGTTCAGTTAAGAGTTCAGGGGCGTAGTGAATAAAATGGTTTCAATTTAAAAAACAAAACCATCAGCATGGTATTGCCAGTAGTTTCTTATATAATACTAGTTGTTGCCCGCGACTTCATCCGCGGTTAATGGTTTATTAACTATCCACGGGAACCCTTTAATTTTCCAGAATATGTTGACCAGGGGTATAAGGTATCACCATGCAAAATTTCATTTCAGTCCGTACAAACAGACAAACAGACAGAGCAACATGAATATTTAATTTTTTTTTGTATTTTTCCTCTTTTTACATCCCCCCTCACTTGATTTTAAGCATTTTTTTTCTATGTACAGTCATTCGACCTCTACAGTTTTATAAGTTGTATAGATGTTGAAGTGACTACACAGCTTTTGCTGTAGCATGACTTGCTACATCCGTAGCGCCACTACGGCTGTAGCAATTGCTACGTGGTATTTTTGTCTGACACCTCTAAGGCCCGATTTTTCAATACTCAGATAAAATTATCCGCCATTTAAAATTATCACTGTCACTTTCTAAAGTCTTAAAAAGAAAAGGGACAGAGCTATCATTTGACTGACATATAGTTTTATCAGTAAATGTAATGTTAAAGATATTTATCCTCGGGCTTAATTTTTAATTGTAGAAGTTATAGCAATTTGTTTTTGCAATTTGATTTTATAGCAATGCTCTAGAAAAAAAATCCTGTATTGCTTTATGCTCTAGTAAACCTTACGACATAAAAGATATATGAATTTTAGAAGTATTTTTCTAATGCAAAGCTATAATTTTTTACAACCTGTTACAAATAATAACAATTACAAACAAAAACTATTTACAATCGCTTTGTGTAACGCCTGCTAACATTTCTATTAATTCGCAATCACGTTGTTCACCACAATCTTAGTGGTAACCCTACCGATTTAAAAAGCAATAATTCACAAATAACAGCGCGTCAAAGCACCACTCACCCCGGCCGGGCTAAGTTAACAAAGCGTATAATTTCCTCCGTCTGTTTGTCTAACCGGCCCGATCCACGATTAAGCGCCGATAGATAAATACTTAAAGCTATAATCCATTTGCGGGGACGATCTAATTCACAGATATAAGAAATGAGAAGAATAAAGCAACAATGGCCGCGGAGCGAGGCAGAACGAGGAACGAATTAATTGATACTTTCACACCCAGTTGCAGAAACGAACTTTAAAATTTAATGTCGGCATTATCCCTAATGCTCCATTAAATTTATTGATTGAAGTGTCAAAAGAACACCTTAGCGTAGTTTTTACGTTGCACAAAACGACATTAGCACCCTATCAATGCTAAAGAGACATTAGCTAGAACTATTTTGTGTTCCAATTTTAAATTTAATGAACTTTAAAGTTTTAATGTCTCATTACTAAATGTCGTCTTTAAAAAATGTTTGTGCAACTGAGCGTTAGAGATTTAAAGTTTAAGTGGTCGCCTATTTGACAGTATTTAAAAAGATTTATTATTGACGTCACTTTATTGTCATGAAATGTGTAATGAACAAAATTTAACATGCTCAAAGACTTGGAGCATTGAATTGTGATATTTCCTACAATAAAACTTTCAAAGCAATAAGTATAGGCTATAATCAAAAGAAGAGGCTTAAACAAAATTAACTACTGTTATCAATAACTTTGTATGCCATATACACACGACTGCTACTACAATACTACACACGACTACAATACTATTAAGGAAAAATTTTGTATAAAATTCTAATCACTTTTTATACATTTATTTCATGAGAACCTAAAAATCTTAAAATTTTGTATGCAATGCAATCAATAATCAAATCGTTTTTAATTCGTTAATTACAAATATCAAGGTTGTTCAGTCCTTGTATTCGTACCATTGTCCTACATATACAAAAGCGTTCGTGTAATTAATTCGGATTATTGAGACCTCCTCAAAATCAACTGTTCACTTCGATCGGAAAATAATGCAAAAAATAACGATATGCCGGGAGGATTTCTTCTATACTGCGACTAATTGCTACATATTAGTGGTCCAGATGTTTAACAAAACTTATTTGGAATGTTTGTGTATGTAAACTGAACATTATCTATTGTTTCGATAAAATACCAGAATGACCATACCATTATTCTGCAGCAAACATATAAAGAAACAGACAATCCATGTTATGTTTGTAAACTGAACATTTTCTCTTTTTTCGATAAAATACCAGAATACATTATTCTGCAGCATATGAATATAAAGAAACAGACAATACATGTCCCAATTATTTTAAAGAGGCTATTTAAAACAAAACGTGTCGAAAACACAAAGAGGACAGGACACGGGAAGAGACCGCAACTCCACAGCTTTGGTTCACGTTTTAAAAAGAAAATTTTCCAAACCTTCGCCAAGAATAAGAAGTAATAAGCAGTTTTCTTTCGCGCCAAAATTGTCTTCCATAATAGCGTCGGCGGCGAGATAGCGCCGCCGCCATAAAAAGAGATAAACGACCGTTCTCTCTATTATTTTTGCTCTTCAACAAAGGCAATGTGTGCACCTGCCTTTGTCTCTTTCCAACAGAAGAAAACCGCGACTCGCCGTCTCAGCCGCGAGTGAAAAACAAAAATTTGTCGTTCGCCCCCACCCCGCTAATGTTCGTGGAGGTGAAGAAGCGGGCCTCGCCTCCTTTGTAATTTAGTTCGAAAACCTAATACGTGTCAATTAAAATTTTATTAGGAGTCGATGTCGAGGATGCTTGAGCGTGTATGTTGGCTTTATTAAAAACGGTAATGAAATAGCATAGCTCATTAGGTGTGTAATCTGCGGTGATTATGTTGGATGGTTTAAAATGTAGTAAATGGGGTAGAAGTTATTGGTGTGAAGGCGCCGGTACATTGTGGGCACGGGCTTTGTGTGGGTATTGTAGTGGTACAAAGGCGCAGTGTTTGGCGCGAAAGGCGGGCTTTATCGGGCGCCATTATGGCGGCTTATCAGCGCTTCCGCGGCGGAGCGCCCTTTTTCTTTTACGGTCACGTCTGGGCGGCTCAGGTGGCGATAGCGCGACGTGCTTGTTTCGTTACCGTTTACATTCTTCGCTTTCCTTAGGAGTTTCATAGAGTTGCGTTTTATGTTTTAGAAAACTTTATTCCTGATATACCGTGAGAGAGCTGTTGGTAAAGTCAACTCCAGAAATATGTAACCACTTTTGTCCAAAATAACTCACAATAGAAGGAAATAAAGGTTGTCACCTCTAAAATTTGTATACATATTATTGCACTAGACTGAACATGGTTACTGATGACGTCATGCGTATAAAAATCTACACAAAGGAACAAAACATTTGATAATCGTTTGCACTATAATTATTTTCAAATGATAAATAATTTCATCGTAGAATCGAAAACAGAAGTATTAGAACCATGCAGGTATTTAAAATTGACAATAAGATATTTAAATCATGCTTTTGTCCTTTTCCATAAATGTCGAATTATATTATTATGGTAATTTAACTGTTCCTATATGATTAGATATAATAAAAGGACATAATTTTAATCATGAGTTTATGTGTCAAATTATTTCTAATACTCACAACACCGAACTATAATACAAAATGGTATTGCCAATAAATTTTATCGTATCAAAAAGATATTGAACATTACCGCGGGATAAGTAAAATTTGTATTGAAAAAATCTATCATATCGAAAAATATTGAATCACGGCGGTGCGTTGAACCCGCACCCTACATAATAAAATACCTCCTTACTCACAAAAAGGGTCGGCAGAACGTTAAATGCTCACTAAATACTCCATTGGAGTTTTTAAAATGAAATATAAAAGTGCTTTCAATAAACAAGATAATTTGAGGGGCGTTCGGGGAGACTCTGAATGAGCTAATTAAGGCGCAAACGAAAGAAAACGCCGAGAAAAGCTAAGAAAAGTACGAAAACAAGAATATTCCGGGCTCAGACAGGGCCGGACTTAGTATACTATGTTGAAAGCACTTACTCAAAGATTAAAAGTTATTTGTAAGTATAGTTTGGTTCACGAAAGATGGCCCTCTTTTTAGATCCCTTTGGAGATGTGCGGTGGGGCGGGGGCGGAATGTGTCAATTTAAATGTCATAAATTGTTCCACAAATTAAAAAAAAATTATCTTAGGTCTTTTCTTCATGAATAAAACACATACAGATGGCCACCATTTGTGGTCATATTTCGTGAGTGACACTATATAACAATGTTACTAAGCTATGAAAAAACATTGGTTACATGTTATAAAGCTAAATTAATAATCAAATTTTTTTTTTATATCAAAATAATCTTCATCTTTACAATGTTTTATAGGACCTCGGTGGCGTAGTGGTTAGTCGGTTTTGGCTTTTGATATATCGAAAACAAAGCTATCTACGCCATGGTCAAGGTCTTCGATGGGTGATAACAACTTGTGATCTCAAACTCCTCCATGCTTCGAACTTCGGTCCCGGTCGCTATTGCTACCCACCAAACCGCATTGGGCCAGCGTGGTATATTTTTTTTTTATTTAAGATGGGTTTGCTCTTGACTTGAATAGATTCGGGTTATACGAGCTCGGGAAAACAGACGCTGGCAGTGAATTCCATTCCTTGGTTTTGCGCATATATCCGTTTTTCTCCGATTATATCCATTTTTCTGAATTGAACAGATATTAAACACAATTACTGGATGATAAATAATATGCGTATTTATTACTCTGGCTGTAACATATCTAATGACACATACCTCCATATCGTCACGCCTCTCTATCTCACAAAAACTACTAAAATCTATCTTCTACCCCGTGCTCACCCGAGTTCGCGCCTGGGCTAAGGCGCCGTGTCCTCCCTGAATGGTTGCTAACAAACTCTTTCACAAAAACACAATAATTACTTTACGCCGAATAAAAACCGCTTTCTTCTGACACAAGCGCCCTGATTCCTCCTGCCACTCCTGACCGTTCCGCCTTCGATCTTAGCACAAAGACGAATTGGGAGACACCTCTTTTGTAACTTTTAATTTACGTAAGTTTCATTTAAAGATGTTTATGTTTTATTAGAGGCTGTAATTATTTCGATTTTTAATTACGAGTATAAACTGCCAGTGACTTTGTTAGTGTGGAATTTAGAAGTTTGTACGAGATCGTACTTGATTCAACCTTTTATTTATTTATTTCAGAAACAAACAGTCATTATACAACAATAATATTATATGAACTCTTAAAATAGCATAACTAGACCTTTAGTTTCCTAAAATAATATTATGGTCGTGACGTGATTAACAAACAAGTTATGTAATTCATGACAACAATGACTTACAATGACTTAAGGTTCCTTTTAAATTTTGACAATGAGTTACAAACAACATCCGCATCTGTAAATGTATTATTATAAAGTTCACATGATCGCCTTATAAAGCTATTGCCAACGTAACGCTTACAATTTTTTTTAATTGAGAACAGATTTTTTTTACACATGTCCTTTCATTTTTTCGGGGTACTCTGAGATATATTTGATTTAATAAGGCTGCACAGTCTGTAACGTTATTTATTATTTTATATAAATAAATAACATTTATATAATCACGACGAGTTTTAAGTGTTTCTATTTTATACCTAATACATGACTGCTCGTAATTAGTGTCATCATGACCTAACCTGTAATTGAGAGCCTTAACAAATTTTCGTTGCACTCTCTCAATTATTTCAATATGTATACCGAAAAAAGCCTTTTTCTTTTAGTTTCTGTTGTTCAAGTAAATACTCGTTTGTCAAAAATAATCATCGCAATTCGCAGATATCAGTATTATCAACACCGAGAGACCCAATAGTGAAAATAAACCTCCCAAAAAGTTCAGTAATTTTATAATAATTGTACTTTTAATTAAGAAAAAATCGTCCTCGTCCTCAGTCTATATACCCACTGCTGGGCACAGACCTTCCTCCTGGTGAAAGACATGAGGAGTATTGGCCGTAACGCCACCACGCTGGCCCAATGCGGGTTGGTGGGTAGAAACGGTTGCAATAGAGATAGATTATTTTTAATTGTAAATTTAACATTTTTTGACATATTATATTAAATCACCAAACGTTTCGTAAGAGAAACGACAACAAAACAAAATGCAGCCAAAGAAGACTAAGGCCCGTATTACAGAACCAAACTCAAGCGTAGATCGCTGCTTGAGCGCATTTAAAAAGGGATGGCGCTCTGTGGGATCAATAGCGCCATCTCTCTCTAACAGTGCTCAAGCAGAGATCTATGCTTGAGTTTAGTTCCGTAATACGGGCCTTAGCGTCGGTTTTTTGATGCGTGGTCGGAAAACGTATAATGCCGTGATGTCACAGCTTGTCCAATAGTCGAATTTTCAAATATTGCTATAGTCAAATAATCATAGACAAGGACCATGGACATGGAACTGGGATGCGATGATGCTTCGATACTGAGATTAGTAAAATGGCGGCTGGCGGCACATCTGATGTATATTACTTTGAATTTTCATCGCAAATTTAAGAATTTGTCAAGCCGATGTCACAGATTTCGGCCTTTCCATTGACGCTATTGGTCTAGATTTTAACTATTGAGTTAACTATTACTATTGATCCAAAAACTCACCCCAAGAAAAGTTAAGAGTAATTTCCTACCGCTGCATGTTTACAAACACCAACTCACCAAATGAGCCGTATTGAGAGGCTCGCAGCTGACAGATATTTGAATTTCATGGCGACTGGCGCAACGATGAAGAGTAATGCAGTAATAATGGACAACCTCGTTTACTTCTGGCAGTCCACTTGTTTTTAGGGAACAAGACGAATTGAGAAACACTGATTACGTAAGAAGAATGGTCTTGTTGTGAAGAAACCTTAACCGACTGACATGTATGATGATATAACTGAAAGTAGATGATTAAGTCTGGGTCGGGTTCGCAACATGAATTTAAATTAAAATTAAGAAAAAATTAAAACCAAAACAATGTACAGAACTACCACGTAGCATAGATAAATTAAATAGTATCGATCGCTAATCCCGCACATGGGTGTTTAGTTCGTCTAAAATTTATTATTGTTGCTTGTACCCCTTCGTTCGACTTATTACGTTTGGTGGTGCTACTATACTAGATAAATTAAGTAATTCCGCTAGTATAGTAGCGTATAAGTTTTAGACGAACTAAAAACCCACGTATGGGAATTGCGGTCTATACTATTTAATTTATCTATGCACGTAGTAAGCAACGTGACCCCGTAACGCTAATACAACATATAGGTCTTCAATAATACTTTTCTACACAAAAAACCAATTCACATGTTCGAATACTGCCGTGGAACTACTAGCTGGGATATCTTCTATAAAAGGAGACACTAATAGTAACCATTATTGTATTTACCGAAATATATCTATCGGTCGATAGATAGAGTTCTATGCTCACCCTACTTATCTAAACCGCATATTTTTAATGGAAGTCACCATTCGCTAGTTGAATAATACGTGGAAAACCCAAAACAACGTCTTAGTAGGAAGACATTTTTAATGACAATCGCACAAACAGATTTATACACTTTCTACATATAAAAGTGTCATGCGTCGTAACTAGATTATTTATAAACCAGCCTGTATTAATTAACTGGCCTATTACAGCCTCCAACACGCACCCTTAATCTGTTACGATGTATAAAAAAACACATTTTATAAAAAAGTAAAATATCAATAAACTATACCTAATATAAAATATTCAGAAATTATTTAATTATACATATATTGTGCACGCACCCTTAAACCAGGGCCCATAACCTAATGGAAGTCACCATTAGCTAGTTGAATAATACGTGGAAAACCCAAAACAACGTCTTAGTAGGAAGACATTTTAATGAAAATCGCACAAACAGATTTATACACTTTCTACATATAAAAGTGACATGCGTCGTAACTAGATTATTTATAAACCAGCCTGTATTAACAGCCTCCAACAATTTTACCCACAGAAATAAATACATTTTCCCATCTAATAACCTAAAAATTAACCATTCTTGAGTAGACGAAAATACGCGGTGAATTTCAAAATACTTGAAGCTAATAAAGTGGTTCTTATGCGTGGGTATACATCTGAAATACGTTATAAGATATCCCAGCTAATTTATATTGTGATTTAATCAGATGATGCCGTAATTTAAGGAGCCGACAACACCCGTGGCATCTGTAAATTTGGCTTTAATTCATTAAACAACTCGTTACCGCATGTTTAGCGGTTAACTCCGAACTTTAACATGATGGGTAGGTTCCCTGGATGTGGCTTGTGTGGTGTGTTACCCTTAAATAAATAAAATAAATATCTTCAAACACTCACACCTATCATGTAGCCCCATTTTAAGCAACTAATGCTGCTTGTGTAACGGACGCTAGATGACGGATAAATATATTTAATAGATAAATACATATAAATATCCTGAATATATTTATCTAAATATATATAAACATCCAAGACTGAAGAACCAATGCCTGAAAATTCATCACCCAAACATTTGCCCCCACCGGGGATCGAACCCAGAACCACTCGAGATGGCGAAGCCTTGAGACCGGCATACAGACCACTTGACCACGGAGGTCGTCAAACCCTTACAATTCTTTTTGTTAATACATAAAAGTATTTGTGGTGCCAAAAACATTTGAAGTCAATGTTTGATTTATGGCCTGACCAGGAACATAAAAAACCTACTCTGAGGACGCTAGTAATTTTCTTATTGTTTTAACACTAACGATAATTATATTTTCTGACGGGAGCGTTCATATTGCTATTGCTATTACCGCTTTATCAGACGCCCGTATATTTTTTATTAATATATTATTCTCTAGCAACTCCCTTCTAGAAACACAGTAATCGTTGTACCGCGAAATTTCGCGGTGCGCGGTCGCCAATCAGCGCCCCATCTAAATTATTGTGCAACTTATGAACTAACCTTAATCAAGACACCGCACGCCGCGGCGCAACTAAGTTTTTCAATAAACCAAGCTTATCTGACAGCCGAGAAATAAACTCACGTCAGGTTGTTATGTTTGTAAATAGTAATTATTGCGTACTTATATGCTGAGAAAGAAGAAACTTAGGGACTTTATTAAACTAGAGACCTATACTTAATCAAAACTGTAATCTTTTGTGAAGATATTTTAGAAAGATTTGTTTGCCGTTTGTATCATATCGGTATGATATTCCTGCCTATCGTCACTAGCCTTATACGTCAGTAGATAGTAAATTGGGAAGACTGGCTCACAATTGTTCGTCCTCAACGCTCCCTAGACTCGCTTCGTCGCACTTTATGCGCCGTCGGACAATTGTGAGATAGAAATTCCCGATTTAGGATTTAGTCTTTCCTAATATATTACCTACTTCGCTCGCAAATCTCGTAAAGATATTAAAGAGACTCACATCTGCTGTAGATAGTACTTAAATACTTAAGCAACAGTACACAACGTCACTTTCGTGAAAACCACAGTACGTAATAGTAAACTTAGTTAATTGTTATGAAATTCGCGAAACAAAAGAGTCATTAACATTGCACTGTATTTGCACCACGCCATCAAATAAATCCTTAAATTAATCAAATCAAATTAATCCTTAATCTTAAACGACATGGCTCCTTAATTGAGACAGCCGTGAGACAGTTCCCTATCTAGATAGTTAATATGTTTTTTTTTTTTGTATTTTTTTGTTTGTGTATAATATAGCTATTTATACAGGATGTCCCACGGGCATGCCACACGGAGTCTCCCTCCGTGTGGCCTTATGGTATAATAATCCTTATGATTAACCCTTTCGAAGGTTATCATAAAATACATGGTGTTTTTATTTTTCACATTTCGCGAGTTCGATTCCCGGTAGAGGCAGGCGATTTTTAATAAATCTATGAATGCCGTTCCACTTATTATAAAAAATAAAATGATGTCTTCTTTAAGTAAAACATCCTACATTCAATATTTAATATACTTTCCCTCCATGTGGTATGACCGTGGGACAACCTGTATATTCTTTTATATTCGTACAATGTCTCGTGTCTGTGCCGAAATAAATGCTTTTCCTTTCTTTCTCTATTTCTTTCTTTATTGGCAGATACAATTTGATGTCTTGTTTGTGGATCTAATTGTGAGAAAACCAACCTAGTACCTAATAAGTTTGTTGCTACACAGAAATGGCCCACGTTTCTGTAACTTACATAAAAGTATATTCAAACCATAGATATAGAATATACTGAAGTATCACTTAACAGCTCGAAATTGCGATACCAATTTTGAATTGTGAATCTGAGCGTTTACTAGTTACAAGACGATACTTCTTACAAAAAAATATCAATAGTTGTATTTACACCTATGTTTAATAATCTGCGTATGCGCTGAGTGAGCACACTCTAAAACTAAATAAATATGTTATTATCATTAAGTAAAACTTCTAAAACATTTGTAAGACCATTTTTTTTCTATTTGTAAGACTGTCAAATCTTATTTATACAGTTAAATGTTGGCTCACTCAGTACTCACAGAGAGCCAGCCGGATCTCTCATTACAATAAGTTCTTAATACCATTCTGGGCCAATAATGGCCCGTAACACCACCACGCTGGCCCAATAGTGGTTGGTGGGTAGAAACGGTCTCAATAACGACCGGGTCCAACGGCTTAAAGTGCCTTACGAAAGCACAGAGGAGCTCGAGATCACAAATATTTCGTCACCCATCCGCGGCCTGACCATGGCGAAAGCATTTTTGTTTTCAATCGAAAGCCAAAGCGTACTAACCACTACGCCACCGAGCTTCCTTTCATGCTTGTAATATATCCGTAAGCGATTCTTTTGTCTCTATTTTCTTTGGTCGTCTACTTAAATATGTCTGTGATTTAAACAATATCTTACAAATATCACAAAACTTTGCACACGACTTAAACTTGCCATTTAAAGCTGAACTCGTCAAAGGAGGAAGCGCCTAATGTATCCGATGAGCAAACTTTTATCTTTACGTCTAACTGCGCGGCGGCGCTGTAATTAGTGGCGCAGGAGATTGAATCGGGATACCATCTGATTGATCGCTGTTGGGACTACTTCGACGACGATTATCAAATGCAGCTATCGATAATTACGGCATTCCAGACCACTGATGAGCCATGACACTACCCTGTTAGTACTAAGGTACTAAGCAATTAGTACTAAGCAGCCGTAACTGACATTACTTTGAAAGGCGAATCGCGCCACGAGTTTATAAAATTCCTGTGCCATCGGCCCGCACTACCTTTGCTAGCCGTCACCCACTATACCTTTTACCACGACTCTATAATAATGTGTGCCGAAAACTAGATCATAGGAAGCTTAGAGGCCGACAATTTAGGAAAACACTGGAGACTTGGCTTATGCGTTTAAATTATAACGAAACGGAAAACCTCTTATCGATCTCTGTTTTACAGCAACGCTCATAATGCACACAATCGCATACTTATAAACACATATACACATAAGCACTCATACACACATTCTCTCTCTCACTCAAACACATACATACAAACGCTCATATTCTCATAAAAAAAACCTAATTAATTAATTAATTACTTTATTGTTTTTCATTAAAACATTTTGTCCAAAGAAAAAGTTACTAATTGCTCGAGCTGTGTTACAAATACTTTAGTTTAGATAATCTTAGTCTGGACTCTGCGGTACAAGCTAAGCTTAGTGCAGAGTTCGCTAGTTAATAAGTTCAGTTGTTAAATATTATATGGCAAAATAAATAAATTATTATTATTAAGTAAACACTATGTTTTCAAAACTAATCACGGTATTCGTCGTACGAGTATATGACTTGTATGAATGTTATTGTGATAAAATATAGATACTTTTCAATAACATAAAAAAAGAAGAAATAAAACTCATTTATTGACCATGTAGCAAATAAAACATAAAAAGAGAAGAAACACGAAGGAAGACACAGGATACAATAATAAGCGGTACAATAGATACACAAAATGGGCAATTAGGACCCGGCCTCAGCATGTGCTGCATCAGAGACTAAAGCAGCGCTGGTGTTCTGATAGAGCCTATTTACTTAATTATGTCTATATCCCCAAGGGGTATGCAAAGTGACACCTACTGTTTGCGACCTTCGATCTCATTATCTTGATGACCTCCGTGGTCGAGTCGTCTCGAGTGGTCTGTATGCCGGTCTCAAAGCGTCGCCATCTCGAGAGGTTCTGGGTTGATCCCCGGTGGGGGCAGATGTTTGTGGGATGATTACAAACATTTGTTCTCCAGTCTTGGATGTCTATATATGTATTATATAAAATGTGAATAATTACATGTATTTATCTATTATATATATTAATCCGTCATCTAGTATCCGTAACACAAGCAGCATTAGTTGCTTAAAATGGGGCTAGTTGTGATAGGTGTGAATGTCTGAAGATATTTATTTTACCTAGTACGTAAGATTTCAGCCAGATCTTACAGACGAGAGGATAAACTCTTTGCACACTCCACAGATAAGGATGTGTGAACACTGAAAATAAGTAGTTGAAATTGGATAGCCGATAAGTTCTGACAGTCACAAAAGTATCTTACAATCTACAGACATCTCCAAAGTTGTAAACAATGGAAAACACTTACCTACTTGGTGCAATCCTAGCAAGCAGAACATGGTCCAAAGCCTCGTAATGGGCTCGGACACGCGCTCCAAGGAAGCGACTGCGTGACGGCTTTTACGTATGGAAAATCCACCAAACATAAACACCCTCTTCCTTGCCGTTAGTCTCACTATAGGTACTCTTAGATCATAAATATAATTAATACACACTTTACTGGATATTTACATGGAATGAGGAAGATAGATTATGGAGGTTTTTAATTATAGAAACATAAATTTAACAAAAAGCGTCTGTATTTTTTAATTTCAGCGTTTTCAAATTTGGAACGTAGTGCCGCGCTCCGCTCTTGACCTTCTGTTGCTTCTGTGTTCGGTCTATTTTCCACCGTGTCGTTTTTCCAACGCAACTGTCTGGATACTTTTTCAGTAGTTTATGTAACTGTTACATAATATAGGTTATTAAAACACGAGCGTGGTTTTAAAAAACGAGCCTTGGCGAGTGTTTTAATAGTATCACGCTAGTGTTTTTTTATACCGAGCTATGTGCAGTTACATATACTACTTTATCTACACTCATTATTCAATGAAATAAAACAAAAAGTTAAATTAATTTTATTTATTGTTGGCTGTCTGGAAGACATTTGCCATAGTTTTGCGCGTTTTTAAGAAAAATAAGTGTTGCATAATGAGTCCAACCTGTTGCATAATGGTCATTATGATACTTGAGAGGGTAAGTAGCAGAATTTCACTTTGCCCATAGAATTAAGGCAACTAAAAATTAACACTAGGTACAGTTGCATAATTTTTTTGTAAGACTATTTCACAAACAATAAAGATAGTCCACGGTATAATGAAAAGAACATCTGATTCATGAAATCAAAACACTAAGTGAAAAATATAATTAACTAATGCGTGTATACTAATTAAAACAACAATTTATCAAAATGTAATTTATTTCTCAACAACAAACAAAATCGAAGTAAAAAATTAGCAACAAAACCAATAACCATATAGCAATGTGTTCATGTAAAAATACAGTTTAAATATTCTGTTTAAAGGCAGTTTTCCACTAAAGCGAGCGGACACTATAAACCATCATTAGGATTTCTTTATGGATTTAAGGGATTTCTTAAAAACGAAGTCTCTGCGCAACGGAACCCGCGCATTCTTTGACAGTTTACAACACGCTAGAACAGAGGCGTCTTAGAGTTGCCTTCACAACTTTTATTTTTATTTCTATCATTTTTATTTTTCCTGCCGGCAAAACATCCGTTGTCTCGTCTTAATCATTATTTATTAAATCTCCGCATATCTCCACTTTAATGGAAAACCAACCTTAACTCATGGTTACGCACCAATAGGCACCAAACTCCATCACAAAACATAAGTATTTAAATAGATTTATATACAATTATAAACAAATAAAAGAAGAAATATATTACATCAATATCTTAAAATAAATAATAACGCTTACACAATAAAATACTTTACAAACAATAATTATCTCTGGTATTGAAAGCTTAGCCTAGGCAGAAATGATAAATTGTCAGCTTTAAATCGCATTTTGTCTATGGATATATTATTTGTATTTTATTTTTTAAATGCGATTTAACGTACACAGTTGTAATTAAAACTTCGACTGCTATTTCTGTATAACAACTTAAAAATAGTACCTATATACAAGCTCTGGCAAATACAAGCCTTTATTTATCTTAAAGCATTGGTCACTCTTCCATCACAGCTTCGGAACTACGCGTCACATTATTGACACAATGTAAAAAAAACCACATGGAACCTGTCAATCTAGTTTTCAGTGCGATACTATCACAAAAATGCTACTGCTAACTAACCAATGTAATAGTCCGGGAGCCCTTAAAAGGAAAAGTGTCTATTACGAGCAAGCTGAATAAACCTTTTTTCCTTTGAAAGCTCCCGGACCATCATCCAGTAGTAAATAGTGTATCTTTTTACAAATATGTATCTTAAATTGATAGCAAAGAGATTTAACGCCGGTATATAAACACTTTTCGAAATTAATATTTATTTTTATTCATAGCTCTTCGTAACAATGGTATCAACATTATCGACTACAAATCACTGGAATAATGTAATGTACAATAAACAGTACAACAGGCACAGATCTTTTGAAATTTTGTAATAGATTTCCGATCTTAATTTGTGACGCATAAAATGCAAAAACGATTAACAAAAAAGCAAAAGTGAGAGAAAGTTGATTGCAATATTGTTAATACTTAAAAAGCAGTCTATATGTCCAACAAGTATCAACAATTATAAAATAATTTATTTTATGCTAGCGTGACTCTTTGCTTCTGCATCTGCATAGACATCATTCTGTGTTCCGGAGATAGACTCTCGCCTCTGAACCGTTTGTATCTGTTAGGGAGAAAATACAATAAGTATAATAACCCTTTAAATAAGCCGTGTGGTAGCAGCTTATTAAAAGAATACTACAAACCCATCTCTTCCCTTGGGTGTCGTAAAAGGCGACTAATGGACTTAGAACTGCACAATAATCCAATTGCTTATAGCGGCGACGGGCTCACCACCTGTCGCGCTGAGTGCAGTCACTGCTGATTCGCAGACTATGGCAATGGACTGCTTTTGCGTGCTTTTGCCTAGTCTCTGACTAACCCTTAGGGGAACCTCAATATTATTGCTAATTAAAAAATTTACAGTTCTGTGATGTAAAAATTTTTTGATTCGTTTAAGACACCAAAAACACTTACATCATATCGTAAAACAGTATTTGTTCCCGGGAGAGACTGGGCTTTGTCTCTGCGAGCGCGGCGTCCACGTCCTCCCGCCGCACCACCACCGTCTCCAGACTTCTGTCCTCGCTGCTCATCTTCAGACCAAAGAAATCGTTTATATTATTGACAAACACTTTAAGATAGAATCCTGGTTTGAGTGCCAGTTTCGTCACCTCCGGATAGCCACTACTGACCAGGTAAAAGAAAAATCTGAATTCGTATAAAAATAATTTATCAATAAATTTCCCGAAGTTATCTGGAGGTGGTGGCCGTTCCTAAGTCTCGTTTTCTCTTAATAAGTATTTGCCAATAATGACCGTTCTTTTTACTGGTAAACATGTGACCTAAACCACTACTTTTAATGTTACATTGTAAATCTATCTGAACCTGGGCTTTTTATGTGTAGAGAACGGTCATAATCAAGATCTACTTCAGAAGCAGCTTCAGAAGCAGAAATATTACAGCAAAATCTATACATACAATAAAACTGTTGATGTCGAATGTCTGTACATAGAAAAAAATGCTCAAAATCAAGTCAGGGGTATGTAAAAAAAGGAAAAATACCAAAAAATTTTTTATTATATTTTTCTGTCTATTCGTTTATTTGTACGAGCTAATATCCGAAATGGCTTCACCGATTTAAATGAAATTTTGCATGGTGATACCTTATATCCCTGGTATATCTTAGATACTTTTTAATCCGAAAAATTACAGGGTTCCCGTGGGGTATTTAAAAAACCGAAGTCGCGGGCAACAGCTAGTAAGTAATAAGTAAGTAGCAACATTTAGTATCATACCAGCTCAGTCTCCAGCCGGCCTAGTTGAGCGGTGACCAGCAGGCTCTTCAGATCAGCGGGGGAGTAACCTTCTGTCCTGTCGGCCAATTCTTCTAAATCAACTGAGTCGTCTACCACCAGGCTCTTCGCTAGGGTCTTGAGGACTTCATGACGGCCGTTCTACAAATAATGCAAATAAGAATTGTAAGTTGCACCCATTAGACAAATCTAATGTTAGCTAATGTGATTAGAGCAGTCAAAGGAACTTGAATGTGAGGACCGCAATCAAAATAAAATTTAAAAAATTTAAAGCCAAAGCCAAAGGCTATTTGTGTAACATCGTTGGATAAGTATTTTTGAGCTGAATAAAAGTTACTATGGCGCCTAGTTCCAAATAGTCTACTACTATAGCGCTAAGTACCAAATCGATTTACTACCAATTTGATCGATACCCCAAGGAGATCTAATAAAAAAAATGGATGAAGAAACCTCCTGGCAACATTCAGAATTATAATCTGCAGGTTTTTCTGAGTTCAAGACAATTTTTGTTTGTATTCTAAAATGTATAAGCAATCATTGGACACAAGATTGCTTGTATGCATTTAAGTTTGCCGATAACTTCCATGGTTAACTAAACTTTCGGACGCATTCATCGCAAATTATAACAGCGTTAACACCCACACCTATTAACGAAAACAAAAGAATGATATGACTGATATGGCATGGAGTCCGGACGTGACAACCCTGGCTCACCTGGTCGGGCAGCGAGCAGTAGACGTGGCGCTGCAGGCGGCCGGCGCGCAGCAGCGCCGGGTCCACCAGGTCGGGGCGCGACGTGGCCGCGATCACGGGGCCTCGAGCGTGACAACCCTGGCTCACCTGGTCGGGCAGCGAGCAGTAGACGTGGCGCTGCAGGCGGCCGGCGCGCAGCAGCGCCGGGTCCACCAGGTCGGGGCGCGACGTGGCCGCGATCACGGGGCCTCGAGCGTGACAACCCTGGCTCACCTGGTCGGGCAGCGAGCAGTAGACGTGGCGCTGCAGGCGGCCGGCGCGCAGCAGCGCCGGGTCCACCAGGTCGGGGCGCGACGTGGCCGCGATCACGGGGCCTCGAGCGTGACAACCCTGGCTCACCTGGTCGGGCAGCGAGCAGTAGACGTGGCGCTGCAGGCGGCCGGCGCGCAGCAGCGCCGGGTCCACCAGGTCGGGGCGCGACGTGGCCGCGATCACGGGGCCTCGAGCGTGACAACCCTGGCTCACCTGGTCGGGCAGCGAGCAGTAGACGTGGCGCTGCAGGCGGCCGGCGCGCAGCAGCGCCGGGTCCACCAGGTCGGGGCGCGACGTGGCCGCGATCACGGGGCCTCGGGCGCCGCCCTCCGCGCCATCCAGCCGCGCCAGCAACTGGTTCACTACGCGGTCCGTCACGCCGGTTGAGTCGTGTCCACGTCTAACGATGGTTTAAAACAAACTAGGTAGGCTAGATCTTGTTGCGTAGAGCTCTAAGCTGGTTTGTAGTCATATCAATGTTCATACACACACACATATAATCACGACTATTATCCCCTGAGAGTTAGTCAGAGACAAGGCAAGAGCACTGCAAAAGCAGTCCACCGCCATAGTCCGCGCAAATCAATGTAAATAACAATATCGGATTTTTACAACAATTATTTAGCTCAAATAAAAATCCTTAAGTGCTCGAAAATAATCATTGGGGTATTTTCTGGCAAATATAAAATCATTCGAGTCGTGTGGTAGCGGCTCATTAAAATAATACTACCAACCCATCTCTTCCCTTGGGCGTAGTAAAAGGCGACTAATGCACAGACATCTAATAACTTACAGTGGCGACGGGCTCACCACCTGACACGCTGAGTGTAGTCACTGCCTGGTGAAGCGCGGACTATGGCCAAGGACTGCTTTTACAGTGCTTTTGCTTAGTCTCTGACTTACCCTCAGGGGATAATAGTCGTGATTTTATGTATGTATGTATGAAATCATTGTCATTGAAATAAAATAATTCAATATATAGCATCATATCAAGTAGTATCCAAAGAAAATACCGGAATATCGTATTATAGGATATGCAATGAAAGTCTTATTTCTAAATAATGGTTTGACATTTATAATGCGCAACACAAACACTTACAATGTGCACTTACTTGGGCGCGAGACTGTCGAACTCGTCGAAGAACAGGATGCAGGGTCGCTTCATGTCCGCCCTGGGGACGATAGTAAAATTACCTATAATTTATATGGAAAGACTACAGATAGAAAGAGATTTATTGATTTAAACATTAGTAACACAACATCCACAAAATAGTAATAAAAAAGAAAATAGAGCAGTGATACACAAATTATCTTAGTGAAGATTTTCAACTTTAAACTTTAAGGTATAGAACATATAATTCAAAATTATTTTTTGTATTACATATAGTGGTGACAACACCACACCGCGGGCGCCCATCGCGACGGGTCCAGGCCGCGCGTCAGACACTTACGACTAATATCACGCAGAACGCACGTTCATTTGTCGGGCTATATTCGTATATTAGGTCCTTACCTATGAAATTGGTGTTTTGTATTGAGATTTTGGGGAATTCTGTATTTTCCATACTAAAATTTTTTCAGTTTTCTTCACAACGACAAATCCAAAGATAATAATATTTGGCATCTATCATTAGACAAGCTTTAGTAATATGTGTAATATCACACTTCATAAAAATTATTTATCGTTTTAAAGTGAACGCAAATAAAATGATGTATTCGGGAGGCACTTAAAAACAGTTGTCTCCGTGTCCAATTTTAACACAATTAAACTTACAACAAATTGTCAAAACAAATCAAAAGTGCTCAAAAATAGTCGATTTTTAGACGAGGTAATTATTTTTAGGAATACTCTGAATCTTAATAGTTACAGACAAAATACTAAGAGAGAAAAAAAACACCAATTTCATAGGTAAGGACCCAATATTTGTTCCCTGAATAGGTACTAGTTTAAATACAGTCCACTCTTTTATTTCTGCTATACATCCAACGCAACGTGCAACGTCTAGAACCACTTCATACTTGTCAAATATATCCCTGACCGCCTTCTCGCTCTGGCCGATGTACTTGGAGAGCAGCTCCGGGCCCTTGACGGCGACGAGGCTCATGCCGGCCAGCCGCGCCAGGCACGAGCCCACCAGCGACTTGCCCGTGCCCGGCGGCCCGTACAGCAGCACGCCGCACGCCGCCGACGGGAACAGCGCGGGGTACTGCGGGACAACGGCAGCATACTACTAACGGCGGACTTTCTGCCGCCATTCTACTATGGCGGACGCGATTTTTATTTCAATGGGCTAGTTGACCCATTTTTTCATTGGGCCCCAAATGATGCATTACTGATACCCATCACCATAAAAAACAATACAATATTTTTCTGAATCCTATAACACAATAAATTTAAAATTACAAATTAAGTTTTCGCTTAAATGTCAAAAACGCCTTCTGTCCCGATGGTCTATAAATTATCTGTGCCGTAGCGTCACGATTATTGTAAACAATTCATATTCATGCGTGACATAGCAGACCGTTATGCTTGATTGGTTGCGACTGGCGTTTTACGGATTTTAACCATGCGTAGTAATTGTTTACATGAAGCGTTACTTGTTTTTGGCATAGGTAAAAATAAAACATATTTAAATTGAATTTCTACAGCAATACCTTATTTATATTTATCGAACTTAGTATATTTCGGACTCTTATACTAAATACTATGTGAATGACACAGTATTTTCATTACTTTTGATATAAGTCAACTAGCCTATACATACATACTAACCGTGTTATTCATAAAAAAATATTAAAGGCTTAATAAACCTATTCTAGTTAAAAAGTGATTTGTCACTTTCTTTCTAATTCAGATTTGTGTTTGAAAGAAGAAAACAAAAGACTCTGTAACTAAAATAGGTTTATTAGGACTTTAATATTTTTATGAATAACACGGTAATATTATAAACGCGAAAGTAACTCTGTCTGTCTGTCACGCTTTCACGTCAAAATTACTAAACCAATTTAACCGAAATTTGGTACCCAGATAGTCTAGACCCTGAGAAAGGACATAGGCATATCTTTTATCTCGATATTCCCATGGGAATGGGTGCCATAGGGATAAATGTTAAAAAAAAATATAACGCCTCGAAAAATGAAGGGCAAATTTACGCCACTGTGAACTATGCTTCTAACAATAGAGTAGGAATAAATTTTCAATTCCACCATTTGAGGCTACTGTTCCAATTTAAAAACCAACTTTTTAGTATTGAATAGCCTATTAATTGAGGAAGGCTATAGGCTACATACCATCAAAGTATCTCAAAGTAAATATTCTACGCGGACGAAGTCGGGGGCAAAAGCTAGTACATATATACATACATAATATAATCACGAATATTATTGGGTTAGTCAGAAACTAGACCGCACCGCATAAGCACCGCGAAAGCAGTCCAATGCCATAGTCCGCGCTTCACCAAGCAGTGACTACACATGTGCTCAGCGTGACAGGTGCATGGTGAGCCCGTCGCCGCTATAAGCTATTGGATGGTTGTGCAGTTCTCAGTCCATTATTCGCCTTTTACGACACCCAAAGGAAGAGATGGGTTGGTATTATGAGGCGCACTAGATCTATGAAGGTAAGCGTCATTGCTGAACATAGGATACCATCAAAACCTATGGTAAATACTCCCTACTCTACTAATAATCAAATCTTACCATAATAGGCCAGAATATACACTCAGTTAGCTCTTGCTTGACGTCATTGAGGCCGCCGACGGGGCCCCAAATGTCAAACGCATTTGCCTTCTCCTCGTCTTTAAGTACGTCTTCCACCAAACGCGGCTTCACCTCTGGGTTTGCTTCTGAAATAATTCCTATATCTGAGATACAAGGTCTATATTCGAATGATAATTCATTTTAAATATTCATTTGGTCAAGTAATATGGGTAATGATTTAAGTTTCGACGTGTCGGTAAAACAGACTATCCAGCCACTTATCGTAATCGATGACTATATTGACGATTTTAAGTGCTGAGCTTGGCATTTTTGATTTTGATTTGATTTTATATGGCAAACAGCGCTGTGTCTGATTTTTATAAATACATACAAGTTGATGTCTCATTTTGTATGTATTTCTAAATAACTAGTCAAAGGGCTCAAAACATCTATTTTTTGCGAATACCGGTGTTCACGGTGCCCGCCAAGGGGTTAAAATGTGTACACGTCGTTAATAATTTATCGTATTTTATGTACCAAAGTTGGTTTAAAGGTAGGATCCAACAACACACATAATTCTGACACAATGATTACTGCAGCTTACTGGACGACTGCAGGCAGGCTAACCTTGCACTACGTCGAGTTGAGCCACCCCTATCCAATTAATGCGGTTGGATAAATCTATACGGCGGCTCCTTGTAACCGGTGCAATCATAGGACGCAGCCTGTTTAACAAACATCTTTTCACAGGTGTCACGGTCAGTCCGTTATGCACGGCGTGCATGGCGACAGATAACAGCTTCCCATGTCCTGGTGGAGTGTGGGGTAGCAGACTGCCGGGCTCCGGGTACACTCCGGGAGGAGCTTGGATGGCTGGAGTGATCCAGCATTCACCCTCCGACGGAAAACAGGCGCGTAATAGCCGCCGAGTTGCGGAAATTGCCTGTAGAGAAGAAGTTCCAAACTTACTTTTTTTCTTAACCGCTTTGAAGATCTTCTTGTTAAGGTAATCTGTGATGTCTCTCGTGGTGTTGCCCCCAGTGTCCATGGCCATTTTAATGATGTCATCGTCCTCGACCTCGAACTCCTCCCTCATTTTGTTATTCAGTAAATGTTTGAAGAGTTCTACCCTTTCACTCTAAACAATCACCAAAAGCAGTACATTTACAATTACATATCTTGTTACATTTGTATATGCAGTTGATAAGTCGTTTTCATAATCATTTTTGTTTTTATCAGTTTAAAAGAAATCTTATTATTCAAATAAAAGTCATATTATGACTATTAAGTTTTGATCATGAAATATAGTAGACATAATAAATACATATAAAATAATATTGTAAACTATCAAAAGTTTTGATTCAAAACTCACCTGATGAAGTTCAGGTATATCAAAGTGCGCAGTGAATAATGGTTTTCCATTAAACTGACTCAGTGTAGGATGCAGAGCCTTCATACTCAATGACGTCATCAGCACACAAACACCAGAACATGTTTGAAGTATCTGTTTAATAACTACTGCTAATCTGAAATAGGCAAAGAAATAAGTTTTACTTGAAGTAAAACTTTTGTGATATCTTGAAAATAGATAAAATTTTAACTTAAATTCAAAACTCATCAATCATTTTTCTTCTTACTATAGTCATTCAAATTGTTAAGAATCAAGTTTATATTATTTATCTTGAATAACATGAAATTTCGACCACTTTCATAACAACAACTAGGTAATTATTCTAAAAATTTAACAACTTATGGGGATTTTCCACATAACTTTTTTTCACGCCAACGAAGTGCGTTTTAAATACTCAGCGCGTAATCGGCGGGTTTATCTGTTGAAATTGTACTATAAATAATCAATCGGTGTATTGTTAGCACGTAAAAAAGACGTCATGTGCTCAAATGAATCCATTTGAAATAATTATGTCAAATTATATTTATATCCAATCACACAATCCCAATTCCTCACTTACCTTTGGTAATAAGCAACATCTTGAGGTGATGCTCCCTCCATATTGGGTGGAACTAATGAATCCACATCATCACATATCAGCACTGCTGGGCTATGCTCCTGACACAACAACACAGCCTTTCCCAAAACTTCAGGGATGTCCTTTCGCCCTTTTAGAGACCGACAGTGCAGTATATGTGACCACACTGTCAAATCTTTTTGGACTATATGGCATAATGCTGTCTTTCCTGTACCATTCAACCCTGTAATTGAAACATACAAATAAAGGAACAAGTAAAGTTTATATTATTCAAAAGCAGTTTATCATTTACTACTTACCAGTAACAAGCACATTACTTTTGATTTCTGAAATATTTTTAAATGTTGCTTCTCTATGTATTTCGAAATATAAATGTGAAAGTATTTTCTTAACTAATTTCTCCACAGATTTTATTGTTCTACAATAATTTTTATAATCATACTCCAATTTTGACATGTGGGGCTTTGGAAGGGCTAGATCATAATTAGTGAGACATTTTGCAGCTACAGTGCACTGCCTGAAGGATTCTGAGTTGAGCATTGTATACTTAAGTTTGTCAGGCTTCAATTTAAATTGCAGAAATCCTTTACTTATTTGTAAATTTTGTTTCACCATGGCATTGTTTATTAGGAACTTTTTACCAGAATGTGTATTTTGTATTACACAATTCTTAAACATCTCTATCACTCCTGCTTCGGATTGCACCTGCTCTGAATATGTGACCACGTCAATGTGGTCTGGCTGTTCTACCTTGCCTCCAATTATTGTAAAAATAACTCTACTCCCATTCTCTACATTAATTATAGCATTCAAAGATTTTGGTAGAAGCACAGTTGGTATGCTTTTATTGTAGACTTCATGGCATAGACTCCTGTAAACAATGCTATCTACTGGCACTATTTCAACACACACATCATTAATTTGATTGATATTGCTATTTATATTATCTTCATCACTATTCTCTTGTAATATTGAGACTATATTGTTCATAGTGGCTAATATCACTGTAGATTGTTTGCACTGATCACTCAGTAAGTCTTCATGCATAAATACAGTGTAAGGATGAATAAGATTTTTTTTTCCTTCACTGTCTAAAGGTAATGCACGCAGCACCAGCCTCTCAGGCGCATTTAAATATGGCTTGAGCATAGCCTTGTTTATTATGCCAATGTTTCTGAATGAACCCTCATCTGGCTTAGGCACACATGTATTTTGAGGTATATTATGTAAACTATTAAAGGCATCAATTTTAACAATAATCCTACTGTGTGGAACTAAGAGGCCAGTTTGTGTAGGCTTGAAGACTATAGGCAAGGAAGAGGATATCCACACAATAGCCTTTTGATTTGTAGTAACTAGCCTCAACTGGTCTAAAATCCTCAGTTGCAAAAGCTCTACATTGTGTTCCTGAAAAATTATAACAGTATTTGTTGTTTACTAACCTATTTGTTATTGGAGAACTTATTTTTTCTAATATCACAATTTTTTGCAGTCTGAAGACTTATATGAACATTCATTTTTATTACAATTTTAGTATTATCATACATAATAAATAATTTTATTTTCACAAAATATTACAATTTTATTTATTATCTATCTACCCAATGACAGACAGGGATCACCGAGTCTTTAATTAAATATTAAAATGTTTAATTACATGTCATTTCTTAATTGATATATAAATATTACAACTTAGATAAGATAAGAAAAAGTACTGTCAAAGATGATTCTTCAAACAATTATATGCCTCAAACAATTTGTTGCAAATAAATTATAACATGTAGTATTCCTTAATACTTACTAATATTTCCTGATCATCTGGGCTATCAGTGTCAATGTATAGTTCATCCAAAACCTTGGCATTGTTGTAGGGTGAGGCAAACACCTCACATCCTTCTTCCAAACCCACTAGCCGACAAAATATTGGATTGCATGCTATCTGACCCTCTGGAATATTATTACTGAACACAACCCATAGTAGTATTATCTTATCTTTATACAAAACTTGCACAGTCTGTGTCTAAAACAAAAAAATTAAAATCTTCAGGTGATGCGGTTACAAAACTAAAGACATTTTTATGCAATAAAGTTTATACCTAAAAACAACTGAAAAAAATGTATTGTCATGAATAAACAAATTACCTGTTCATTATTGGTGCTGTACTTTGGACTAATATATGCAAAGCAAGTTTTTTCATGAGTAGAAGCCACTTTTAATTTTATTCCACCCAACATAATAATGTGTAGTTGATACGCGTGGAAAACTCTTTGATAATATTAGAATCTAACAATTAAATTCAGCTGCATTCATGAATAAACTCTATTATTTTGTACAAATACTGCAGATAACAGGCAATCAAACAATGAAATTTACAATCAAAACCAATTTACGTCATTTTTATGACATTGACGTTGGCGTTCCATTGACTTTATACGCACAGCTGTAGATATAATTTAATTTTCCAAATTAACTAAAAATATTTATAATGTGTTGATTTTGAAATAATACATTAATTTGATTTCACAAAAAATCTACATTCCTCCCAAAAAACTATCGAATCAGAAAGTTTTTTATTTAATATATGTAAAAATATTTTATAAGACTCTAATTAATGTTTTAAAGATTCAATGGTAAGTATTTAATTAATAATTTTAATAGAACTATATTTATAAAATATATTAAACTTATTTCGGTTTATATCGTTTTGTATGTTTGCGATATACGATTTTTCTAGTCGAAAAAATGGAACGTAAGCACCGTATGATTGGTAGATGTCTAAGCCAATAGAATTTTAAATCAGTTGCAACGGTTTTCTGAGAACGTTTACTTGTGTGTCCGGTACGGAGTGATTAAAAATTGCTCAAAATTGGTTATAATTTACTAAATATTGGTGCCGTGAATATTTTGAATTAATAAAATAAATTCCAAAACGGCGGCTGCCGACTAGAAGTTGTGAGTAGTAGTTCATGATTTGAATAGGTGTCGTTTGACGCTGTCGAGATGTTCGCTTGTTTTGCCTCCATTTTTAGTCGTTAGACGTGACGATTTTGAAACTGTTGTTTACATGAATAGTGGAAGTTATAAGGATTTATACAGCATCTTCTAAATATAGTGTTTCTTAGGAAAGGTGCACGTGATATTTTTTAATTATTCCAGTTTCCTCACAAATGGCGCCAACAAGGTTGGCATCAAAGCCAATCGGCGTCAATGAGAACATGAACGGCATCCTAACCCATGGAATAACGACGAGGAGTAAGCAATTGGCTTCTCTGAAATCCCACAAAGATGTACTGAAAGTACCAAACAAGAGAAAAGCCGATAGCCCCCTGAAAGACATAACCGCCAAGAGGGCAGCGTTTGGAGACATCACAAATGCTATCAACAAATCCTGTGCCACGCTTGACAAGGACAAGGTTATGGCGGTGAAGAAGGTCACTGTGGAGAGTAAATTGCTTCCAACACTAAAGGTAAAAAAAAAAATTATTATTTATTTTTTTCTGCCAAACTTGAGGGTAACAAAATAAAATCTTCAAAAAATACATTCATCAGTGTCTAAACTTATTTTGTATTGTAGTTGTTTGCAAAAATAAAGGGCAATAAGGGGTCAATGAACTTTCCCCCCAAAAGTATTATGTCAGCTCATGGTAATTTTAAACATGATTACTATCCTTCAAGTATTACAACTGGCAAATAAGAATGAATTTAAGATGTTATTAACTGTTTAATTCATTTATTTATGGCATTATTATCATAAACTATCTAAAGTAATATTACTGTTATAAATTCTGAGCTACTTTGTTGTTAGGTATTTTTAAGATTGTTATTATTTTAGAGTGTCAAACCACATGTGACCACAGTAAATGCCAAGGCATCCAAAGCCAAAACCCTACAAAGGGTGGCAAGCAATGCCATTGAGTCTATGCAGAAGCACTTTTCTAAGGACCTTCCAAAGCCTATTTCAACCAGAGCACAGAATGGTATCCTCAAGAATATTGACAGGAAAGAGAAACCAGCTGCCAACAAAGAGAATCAGAATCAAAGCCAGGGCTCTGCCAAGTCTGGGAGGAGTGATGTTTCTGGAGAACCTTCTTTATATTTGACTGCTTTGGAAAATATGTTAGTATATGATTTCTATTTAGTTTATTTCCAGTGTCAATATGTAGGTAAGATATAAACATATCAGCTGAAACATGGGTGTTAATGTCTTTGCCACCCTTCATTTCTCTGATATATTAGGTCCTTACCTACGAAATTGGTGTTTTGTATGGAGATTTTGTGGAATTCAGCATTTTCCATACTATCATTTTTTCAGTTTTCCTCACAACGACAAATCCAAAGATAATAATATTTGGCATCTATCATTAGACAAAGCTTTAGTAATATCACACTTCATAAAAATTATTTATCGTTATTAAGTGAATGCAAATAAAATTATGTATTCGGGAGGCACTTAAAAAGAGTTGTCTCCGTGTCCAATTTTAACAAAGTTAAACTTACAACAAATTATCAAAACAAATCAAAAGAGCTCAAAAATATAGTCTATTTTTAGACGAGGTAATTATTTTTTAGGAATACTCTGAATCTTAATAGTTACAGACAAAATACTAAGAGAAAAAAAAACACCAATTTCATAGGTAAAGACCCAATATTTAACTCCTTATGTTATTGTATACAGGAACCAATTATGATAAAATGTACTTTCCTATTTAAGTGGTTTTCTCAACTCTGCTATCTCTTTATCAACATTATCATGTGTTGTATTCTATCAAAAATATTTCACACTAGGTCTAAGCTTGAAATATTTTTCATTCCTGTTCAAGAATTCATATAATATTTCATCTAGTTTTGCTACGCCTGTTGTTCTCTGAATTCTACTAAAACTAGAAATCAAAGTCTTATTTATTTTATTATTATTAACTATGGAAGTTTAGCAAACATTAAAATAATCAAAAAATATTTTTTCTGTATATTTCTATTGGCCTGGTATTATTCTATTATTTGGATATTTCAGCAGCCCCGCAGATACTACAAAGGAGGAATATAAAACTATAAGTGAGAAATTAGACAAAGTTAATCTAGATGAAACTTTAAATAAATCCCTTGATGATGAGACAGAAACTCCTCACAAGGTGCCCAATGGAGTAGCAGACTTTGACCAGGAAAACTGGAATGATATATTCCAGGTTTCTCATTATGCTATGGACATATTCAATTACTTGAAAAGTAGAGAGGTAAGTCTTTTTTTATTTCTAATAAAAACCGTTTCAAAAAGTGAAGAATGTTGTATTTTGTATCTTTTTTAGTAAATAAAAATACTCACTAGTCAGACTGAGGTAAGATGGAAATAAAAATAAACAATTTAGCTCTTAGTTATTATGTTCAAAAAGTTTGGAGTTGTCCTTAATTTTCTTATATTTCGGTCATTGTATTTTTTTTTATTTGTGACCTTATCAGATGACTGATGTTTGAATTTCATAACAAGTATTTCATCTAAGTATTTTATCACAATAATTTCATAACAAGTAAATCATCAATGTTGAATTTATAAAATTTCCACTTGTTTAAGAAACAATATTTATATTATTATTTATGCCATTCATGGGCAACAAATCCAAAAGAAATTTTTTCAAGGATATGATTAGCCTTCAAGATTTCAAAAAGTAAATGAATGCATAAGATCAGGTCCTGGGAATCTTAAAGAATTAGTCAGGCCTGTTCTCACACCCCAAATTTGTGGGGTAGCTTCCATTGTGTCTGCTCTGTGACTACAATGTTTCATCACAAATATCTTATGCTTGGGGTTACAAAAGGGACTATTCATTGCCACCCCTGTATGCAGTATTTTTACACCCCTGTAAAGATACTGCATACTGTGTTGCTATGAAGAATATCTCATGATATTATATTGATTTTAGGTATCAGTATTTTTCGTTTTCTTCTTCCCATTTTTCAAGTGTACTCTTTGTATTTACTCATATTGCTCTATGAAAAGAAATTTTAAATTCAGCTTGTAATTGAAAACGGACTGAAAGATATCATGTTTATTCTTTTTGAATGTAAGTATGTTAGAAATCAAATAATGCGTTCGCTGTCATTGGAGCTATTATCACATTTGTTATGGGATTTAATCTAATCACTGTCATCTCTTAACTATTCCCAAATGTGTAAACTAGTCAATAGGCACAAAACGAGACACAATAGAAACATCTATTCTTTGCGAACACCGGTGCTATCGGCCCGCCATGGGGTTAAATAGTTAAGCATGAAAGTTCGCCGTATCGTACTTTACGACGTCGTGTTTACGCGCCCCAAACTGATTCACTTTAATAGTACAAGATTCCTTTTCATCACAATTATTCACAGCCAAAATAAAGTGATTTTTCTGACATTTGTATTTACCGAATAGTAACCTGTTATTACCGCCAACCACTATATCAATGCTATTGATTATCATCATATTGTACACATGTAAACTTTCTTGTATTTAGTTGCGGTTTTGAACATAGAGAAGTTGTGATATTGGTGTTAATCCATCAACTATTCAATATAGCTGCTTACTGTGCCAAGCAGACTTCACAGCGACGAACTTCCATCACGAGACGCGCACTCAAAGCGCAACTTACGCAACGGAACAGCCATTGCCAGAGAAGCATATTGTATCAGATCTAAGTGCTTACCTGTCCTCTACCAACCAGACAGTATTATGCGCTATTATTCGTATTGCATTCCCGGAGATTTATTTTCTGCCAGAATTAGTGAGAGATTACAATAATTAATTTCCACAGCGACTGTTCCCCATCGAAGATTACCTACAACGTATGAACGGCATCACGTCGTGGATGCGGGCGCTGCTCGTGGACTGGATGGTGGAGGTGCAGGAGAGCTTCGAGCTGAACCACGAGACGCTGTACCTGGCCGTCAAGCTGGTGGACCTATTCCTCACGCGCTCCAGCAAGACGCAGCCAGAGAGGGAACACCTCACTAAGGAAGAGCTGCAGCTGCTGGGAGCTTCTGCGCTCTTCATCGCCTCTAAGTTTGATGTGAGAATGCTCTACCTACATACATGTCTTTTCCCTAGTGTAATAGGCATAGATTATTCCACTTACTAATTTTCTTACTTGTATATGAAAATAATATAGTGAAGGGTTAAAAGGACGTCAAACATTATCGCCATTTTTTAAATTAAAAACTACACAGAATTCGGTTTATATTTCAGTTTTTTACACGCATCTTTCACGTTAAAAAACAAATCAAAACACTGACAAAATTATCTGCTGTTGCTATTTGCGCGTCCCATAATAACATATAGGATTTGAATTTTCCCATTTCGTCTCCCAGGAACGGATCCCGCCCCTAGTGGACGACTTCCTGTACATCTGCGACGGCGCGTACACGCTGAGCCAGCTGCTCAATATGGAGATGACCATCCTACGCGTCATTGACTTCGACCTCGGCATCCCGCTCTCCTACAGGTTCCTCAGGCGATATGCGAGGGTTAGTATCCGATACCTTGTTATTTATCCGAAAATTCACGCAATTACCCAATCAATCTTCGTCTTTGCTCTCAAAACTTGTAACGAGGCGCTATACCAGTATAAGCGACTCTTTGCTGATATTGCTCACTTCTCTGGCCATTTCCCTCTGTCTCTTTTAAAAAAAACGAACCATCTGTAGTGTCTGTCTTATCATTGTTTTTTGGTCTCCAACAGTCCAACTTTCATACCAAAATATTATAATAATTAATATACGTACTACATTTATAACACGCTACTATCGTAGTAGGCGGATCGTAAAAGAGCAGTTATTTAAAGTATTTGAATGACATTGTTGACATTGTAGCTGTACTTTTGATAATATCTTTAACTTTTTTATGCAGTGTTTTGTGTAATTTACCTTTTATAAATTGTTGCAGAGTGCCTTTGTTTTTATATATAAATATATTACCTAAAGTGATGACCTGCACCATTTCTTTCATCATCGGTCCACCACGTCACAAACTTTCTAGGATAGCTAATATAGAGACTGTTTTAACATACTATGATGGACTAGATATAGACTATAATATACTCCCTGCTTCGGTATGGAATAATCTTTTGGGGTTAACTGTTCTAACAAACTGCAGGTTTTTAGAGCATATTTTAAATAATTAAAAATATCAACAGTGCCTTCTTTTTACATATATGTAAAGAGTAAGAGAAACTAACTCCTGTTGCCCATCATATCTTGTGGTCAGCTAAGGAAGAGCAGACGTCATGTTCACAGACTAAGCGCCCCTGTCGCTAAAACTGCACTAAAAAAGAAATAGATTATTCAGTATGGTCCAATTATATTTAATAATTTACCTGACAAACTAATGGAGGCCAATGTAAATGTTTTTCTTCATAAACAAAGCTTACTCAATTCTCATTGACCTAGTCCATAAAATTGACAAATTGTAATTTTTTTTTTTTTTATATTTCTGTGATTTTTTTATATTTAAATTAATATTTTAGACCTAAGTTATTTATATAAGATTATAAATGACAACTCTTTATTAATTTCCATTATATTATTCTCTTCTTTTTCCTGCCCTGTTCCCAATTCTATTTGGGGTCGGCGCAACAAGTCTTCTTCTTACACTCTCTTCTATTACTCGCCAAGTCAACACGCACTCCCATCCTCATCATATCATCATTCACACAATCCATCCATCTTTTCTGTGGTCTTCCTCTTTCAAATCCATAACTTGTCTGATTACATGATCATTCTCCCTCCTCATTACATGTCCATACCAAGAAAGTCGTTTTTCTCTTACTTTATCAGCAATCGGGGCAACTTTCAGACTTCCCTTAATATATTATCAAAAAGAATTAAAAAATAACTAATGCAATTAAATGGCCAAACTATAGTGAGACTTGTATTTCAAATATTTGGCATCTGTAAACTATGTTTATCAAATAAACGATTTGATTTGTATTTTAGGTTAAGCTTATGGACACATCAGGTGTTCTTACGCAAAATCATCATCATAATTTTTAAAATGGTTCAAAAATCATGCCTTCTCTTTCTTGTCTTATATCAGCTCGCATGTTTATCTTTACTTGTTCTACACTGTAATTCACAGTGACATTCCCGTCGAAACGTCAATCAATGGCATCTGTACTCCCTCTCCTGCATATCGCGTCAAAAGATACGGTTCTGGACTTGGTCCAACCAGCTGCTGGCAGCCTAAGGCCGCCATCCACTGGTTTGCAGGATGTCCTACTTATACACTTGGCCAAACGCCGACTCCACTTCAAGATGCAACTGCTGCAACAATTGTTTCTTTAAAAAGCTAGTTCTTGAGGCTATTGTGAGCTTCCTAATTTTAACTAGTCGAGAGTATGAGTGTAAGAAGTATTTTTCATTTACGTGTGTGGAAATATTCAAAGTTACCGTTTTTATTGCATAGTGTTGTTACAAAGATATAAGTCATTAGATATTACAATGATGACATATAAAAGGCACAAACTCGAGCTAGTAAGGAATAGAAAAATCTTATTATAATAATGGTTATCCCTGGACTGACACTAAGCCTGTTTTGGACGAGATGCAAATTATATTCTATCGTGTCTACAAACGTAGGTGACGAAGTAAAGTAGTATTATTATAATTTGTTGTGCAGTGCGCCCGCGTGTCGATGCCGACGCTGACGCTGGCGCGGTTCGTGCTGGAGCAGGGGCTGCTGGAGTACTCGCTGGCGTCCTGCGCCGACACCAAGCTGGCGGCCGGCGCGCTCTACCTGGCGCTGCGCATGAAGGCGCTGGGCGGCTGGAGCCCCACGCTGCAGTACTACACCGGTGAGCGACACACACTCACACACACACACACACACACACACACACACATATACGCACACAAACCACACAGGTTATACCGCAAATACCGATTTTTATTATTAACTATTTCTTTTTTATCAATAATCAAATCCTACAAAATTTTCCGAAATGTTTATTACAGATTCTTCAAGCCTGTTTTAACTTATTATCTTTTTCCGTTTCAGGGTATACCCTCAAGGATATCCTGCCAGTCGCCTTGGCCCAGAACGCGGCGCTGCACAAGAAGCCCAAGTCCGCCATAAGCACAGTGCGGAACAAGTACTCGCACACGATATTCTTCGAGGTCGCCAAGGTGCCCCTCATCGACGACTCCGTGCTCACCAGCTGAGATACGTCCAGTGGCGCTTTACATGTTGTAAAAAGTTTACTAAGGTGGGTCCAAATACTTTAACCTTTTTTTTGTGTGAACGGACAAATTCTATGATTCTCGATCATAATCGGCGACGCAGTGGATGCAAATAACTCACCGTTTGAAATTCATCAAATTGATGGCAAGTGCATTTATTAATTAGTGAAATGTCGAATTAATGTAAGGTGCCACTTGGCTCTAGTGCTTTAGTATAAGGATGTGTCATGTGTATGAAGTGTGTGTGGACTGGCGTAGACAATGTCACTGCTGCTGATTTAGACGTAAATAGATCAATTGGAATGCAATGTTTACAGGATTTTGTATGTGGCTTTAAATATATAGATTTTTTGAACTAAGTGTTCAAAGGAGTAAAAATCGTGTAACAAGTAACTGGCATGAGTTGTGCCAACTTACTTGCCACTCAGTATCAGTACTGATAACGTGACAGACATTGTCTGGCTCAAATGTTAGTTAAAACTTATGAAACTAAGTTTCCAATTAAACTGTTGACTAAATAAAAACCAAAATCCTATCACCTCAATGACATCAATAGAACTTTACCAAATATTATGCCATAATACACATTCCAATGTCGCTTATCCGCCTTGCTATACTTGTAAATTAAACTTAGAGTGACGGTCTTCCTATAGAAAAATATAGGTAAATGTATTGTAAAGTGGAACGAATTGGAGATAACGCAATATAGTTTTGATCGTTAGTTTATTAGAAAAGCACTTCGGGTGCGCGAGGATGCGTATCAGTATGCAATAAATGTTTCACTGTTTACAAGGAGCATTGTATTAGCTAGCACTTTTAATGTTGATAGCTCATGAAGTATGTATACAACATTCTTTGGACGTAATTATAAGTAGCATCGACTTGAACTGGATGTAACGTATTATCCTTTTTATATACGTACAGGAGGCTAGAGGAACGCTTACGATAAAAACAGGTTGGAACTCGCGATTAAGATATTTTTATAAATTCTCCCAGTGAAATGTGGGTTTTCAACAGCTTCGTGTTTAGAAGGAAGAGTTTTTCGTCAGTGTTCCCCTTCCAATCTGTATAACATGTATTGTTCTTGGCAAGCTTTGCTAAAACTTTTAATTATAATTATTATTAATGGATTTTGTAATGTTTTAATAATTAATTTACATAGTAATTGTTGTGAGATTATTCGCATCATTGTCTTATGTTTTGTAATTTATCACATTTTAAAGAGTACAAAATATTGGAATGTTATAATAATGTTGTTCATTAATGGTAAGTTTTAGATTAATTTCACTTTTAAAACTGTTTTTCTTGATATCATTTGTCACCTAATATACAAGGTTAATGTAAAACTGACTTGTAAATAAAAGTGATTTTGGTTTGTACACTATGTCTCATTTAAACAAAACATCATTATCAAAGTACCGACTTAAGCAATCATCAGGAGTAAAATAAAACAAGCAAAGTGAATTCATGTTGTGATTTAATCACTTGAAAACAAAAAAAAACGTCTAGAAGTCAATCATTAACTCCTAAACCATACCTTATAAAGATACAAAACGTACCTCCTTACGAATTTATAGGTACACGTGTAGGATTGGCGGGGTGGCGTCCGGCTGGGGTGAGCATTTTAAATTTCAGCTCAAATTGGAAACACGTTCATAGTAGAATCTGAGTAATTGAAGTGCAGGAAATTTTGTCAGTCAATCAACAACAAAACCTCTAACCTCTTTTTCGAAATCGTTGATTCAAAGGATTAATCATTGCAAAAATAATTGTTTCTAAAGACTACTCATGTTTTACGATACCGTAAGCAAAACTAAGTTTCTCAACAATTAATAATGAGCATTCCTTACTTGATTGGAGATAACATTTAAAAATATAAAACAGCCAATATTAATATGTTCATCGATGTATAATGCCTAAGCAAACTCAGGCCTCCAACCTCTACCACTCTTTCCTTGGAACATGGTGCAATAGAGAACTGGGCTTTATTCTGATCAACAGAAGCACTACAACATAAAAATACTACAAACTAGAAGCAAATGCAAGTAACCACCAAAAATATTTCTTCATTTTGAACCCTCGGGACCGAATTTTAATACATATTTTAATTGGAAATTATTTCTGAATCAACATAATTGGGAATCGATTTTAATTTAAATATTTTATCATTTTAAATTTTATTGTTTGGCAAAACGATAGAACCGGAAGACGATTTAAATTCAACGCAAATCTTTGACTCCTGGCGGACGCCAGCCCGGCCTACCTGTCCAACAATGTGTTGTACAAATACAAAATATACAATAACATAAAAATGCAAATCGTAACAGCTCATGGGAATTTGAGGTAATCACAAAACTTAAACTCCTTGTTATGAAAATAGGTCAATTGATTACAATTCAGACACATTTATATTCAATTAATTCGATACAATCGATATTTATTTAGATGAAATTCATTAAATCGTAATATTTCAAGTTACGCACACATACATCAATATTACCTTCGTAAAAGATCTTTACCACCAGAGTTATTGGATATTAATAATGTATATTTCTGCTATTAAATAAAATACTGCTTCATTTGGTATAATAACAGTGGAGTTTATTAAAAACAAATTTGTTGCGCCAGTAATATAGCTTTAACTCGTTCGGAATTTCTGATACGCACTTAACTAAAAATGAATCGCTAACTAGATTGAATTATTCTATGAATCATATGATTTAAGAATGGTACAATTACTCTATGTGAGATAATGAACACAATGAGGGATGGAAAAATCACTAATAAAAACAACACTCCCTAACCATAGAGAAGAAGGTTACAATAATTGTAATTTGTGGGTAGTTATTGCTTCTTACCCAACGTTCGAGGAGATATTTTGGAATTATTATTTCACAGTTACGAATATAATAATTTAAGAATTATAGTAGTAACCACAAATTTTGTAAATAACAATTATAGAAACCAAACCTTCTACAACCAACATATTGGTGGAGTTTACCTAAACTTGGATATATACAATAGTTCTGAAACCTACAGAAGCGATAAAAAATAATAAAACAAAATGTCGGCGGATCAATGTACCATTTTATACAAATCATAACATGTCAAACCAAACTGAGAAACTCGGTTTATTAATACCAACATGCGATTACAATATTATGGCTACATTCTCTTAATATTATAAATTATATACAACATAGCGCCCAATACACGGGGCGCGCCTAAATATTTACAATAAAGTTTTGAATGCTTTGGCTATATCAGGGCACTCGCGCATGTTCATTCCTAAACTAGTTCGTTCTCTACCAGGAACCGATACTCTCGGAAGCTTCGCCGGAACGAACATGTTCAACCCTACGCTATACAATACAGGTCGGCGTCCCGGCGGCCCCGGGGCCCGGACCGATGGCCCAGGAATATCGAAACGTTGAACCGTGCATCCGCAGGTTCGTAGGTAGCGCCGATCAGAGTAAAATTCCTGGACGCGTCGTCCCGAGGAGCGGCGCTATTAGCTCGGGTTGGGCGACTTGTGGTTGCGGAGATCGCGGAGGGCGGGCGCGCGGGGCGAGACGGGGCGGAAGGTGCACTCCGAGTCGGAGTCGGGCGTGGGGGGCGTGCCCGGGGTGCCGGGGGTGGGGGGCGTGAGGCGGCCGGTGCACGCGCGCTTGGACAGCGGCGAGTCCGCCTCGTCGCAGCGCCGCTTGCCGCTGACGGGCGCGCGCCCCACCGGGCTGAACGACGACGCGCGGATCGTCTGCGGCGACAGGCTGCGCCGCGTCGTGTACTTGCGCGTCGGCGACGGAGATACCGCATTCGAGAATCTGAAAGCCGAATCTCACCTTTACATTCATAATAATAATTATTATAATCCTTAAAAAGGGACAATTTTACATTATTAATGGCCGAAGTCCCCTTATAAGTAAATAATGCCTGTATCAGGTGAATCCGCTCTTCCATTAGCATAATGATACATTTTACACAAAGGAGAATGGGGAAATGGGAACCACTTTTTGAGTTTTAAATCACTCAACGTTTTTAAACCGTGTGATATAAGATTTAAAATGTGTAATAAGGTTGTTTATTTTCAAGCAAAAATATTGACTTCAAAGCTGGGAATAATGATAAAAACATGTAACATTTTTTCAACTCCTGCCGGCTTCGCGCCAGCACCGATACTATTATTGCCTGTATATCTAAAACTAAACGCGTGCCGACACGTAATGTAATATTTTTTTAATTTTCCCTCCCTTTTTGTACATGTCTTCACAAACACACATTTTCTTTTCATTTTATATACAATGAAAACACTATTGTGTTCCTATAACTGTTTCAATATAAAAATTGATCAACTCCTGCCGGCGTCGCCTTCGCACCAATATTGCGAGTGTGAGACACACGCAATATTGTTGCATACATTCCTAAGGCGCTATAAAAACTGACAACCTAAGAATTGCTTATCTATCTAATTATCTAAAGAATATTATTAGAATATTATATTTGAATAAAAGTACCTACAGCTTCATAAATAACGATATTGTCCACTGCTTAGTAGCTCCTTTTTTTATTTTGAAGGTTTGAATGTCGGTAAATCTTAAAAATATTTTAAGGTTAGGTTTTATGTTTTGTCAACTTTTTATCCCTAGCTTTTCAGTATATCTTGCCATTACATATTTTGTTAGGTTTAATTAGAGTATCAAGACTAGCGCATTCGTTCCATGAAACGTCAAGTTTTTGTATGGTACTGAAAACACATAGGATTCTGCCATTCTCCTTTGCTAACAAACATCAATCATAAAGGTAGTATTAAGTCTATTTTATTTATATGGGTACTTAAGTAGGTCATCATTCTCCATTTGTGTGTGTATGCGTGTGTAAGTGTGTGTGCGTTTAAATTTCATGTTTGTTTAATCTTTGCAGAAACGACTCTACTTTCTCATAATCATACTAGTTCAACCATTTAAGAACGCAATTTTTACAATAATTGTATTGTTTATATTATATTGTTACGACCATACTCATACCTAGGTGTAAGTAAGGAAGGGATTTTAGGGAGCTTCGACTCCGATTTCGAAAGGTCGAAAATTATTAATTCATCAATTAATAAAACACTAGTGAAGATTCCATTAGTATGATAGTTATAATCATGCCAAGCTATGATACAATTATAACAGTCAACATCTACCTAATATTTTTGAATCGGTAATTTTACAAAAGTGAAAAAACTAGATCAATATTAGACCCTGGCGAGTAGCCAATAATAAGGAGGACATTGCTTATTTATTATTTTCAGCTCACTCCCGAGTCCGTTGTTGCCACAAGGTGCTTCGCGAATCAGCGAGGATCGCTTTGCCGCTCAAAGGAGGTAAGGCAGTGATTTCGATGCCTCGCTATGGGGACATTTTCATAGATGCTGTTACTTCTATAGCTTATTAGCCAAACATTTTACTAAGATAAAGAATTTACAGAATCTAACTCAACTCGTTCACAAGATAAGACAGTTGCCTATTTCACAACTCAAACGCAAGAACCCTCGTGTTGTATCAGGCGACTTTCAGAGGCGCATTGTTTATTCACATCGTGAGTCCCGTGCAGCCGCTGGACCTTATCAAATTATAAAGAAATATGTATCTTATTGATAAACAAATTCTAATTGGAAACATGAAAAATGCGAATGGCATCGCGTCGTGTCGCTTTCTCGGTGTGAACTGACCCTGACGCGTAGTCAGTAGATAAAAAGACTATAAAATTTACATTTTGTGATGTATTACAAATTATCGTAATGAATTATTGTTGCCACGCGGCCATAAAATTTAAGTAATATGTAACATTTATCTGTTATTCCAATCATAAAATCCAAATCTAGAGCTTGGATTTTTATTATCTTAAGAGTTTATTTCCATGTTGTGCAAAAAGTTTTCTTCATAGAAACGACCGTAATTACGCATCGCTGAAAGCACACAACGCGAGTCACTGATCCATCAATAGACGCGTGAAAAAGCAAGTAGCCGTCAGGATGAGGGTGGCTGATGCTGCTTTTCCAACAGCTAGGCTTGGAATTGGACTTATAAAACAGAGTCATTTGCCTAGACTGCATTAAAAAAATATGTATTTTTGAATTGGCTTGTGCTAGCTTAATGAGTAGGTAAGTAATAGTTAGGTTGATTGCAAGTGGCTGAAACGTATATATGTGGATGATATTATCTATTTTTTCTATTTATTTATTGATATTTATTTTATCTAGCACGCAAAACGAGCGCTAATAAGTTGAGCGAGTAACATCTCCCCAGGTAACACCCGCATAAGGTGTTGGGGTAAGAATTTCTTCCTCCATACCTGTGTACCCATCACTTCCCTTGGGTGTCGTAAAAGGCGACTAATGGACTTATAACGATATCCAATAGCTTATACTGGCAACGGGCTCGCCACTTGTTACGCTGAGTGCAGTCACTGCTTGGTGAAGCGCGGACTATGGCAATCGACTGCTTTTGCCTAGTCTCTGACTATCCTTTAGGGAATAATAGTCGTGATTGTATGTATGTATACCTGTGTAGCCTCGTGGGCGAGTTGGGCACCCCGGAGACGAGCGTGAGGTCCTCGCAGGACTGGCCCATCTGCATGGCGGTGTGCACCTCGCGCTCGTGCGCCACCTCCCGCGTGTTGCTGACGTCCGCGCACTCCTCCGCGCGCAGCTGGTTTACTCGCGGCGTCAACCGCGGCGCCCATGAGTTTTGCTGGAGGAACAGTGTATTCTAACATTATTTCACACAAGAAACATCTTAAATGTATACGTAAGATACACGAAATTGCATAAAGCAAAATAGATCGCTTGTATGTACCACATAAGTCCTGTATAGGTAATAGATATCGTATCACCAGGCACACGCCCTATACCCGAAAAGGTAGGTAAAAGTAATATGTTTAGACCTTTTTTTAAACCGAGGTTCCCATACTTATTTTTCTTACAGACCACTTTAAAAATTTATCTTGTTCCGGTGGACCCCCTGCACCTACATTTCTACCATATTCCCAAAACTCGACAAAAATGTGAAGACAACAAGGCCCCGTCGAGTCTCCCGCGGACTCCTAGAAGTCCACCAGGACCACTTTGGGAACTAATGGTTCAAAGCAAAGGGTGAGCCTATTGCCACGCGCTGGGCCCAATGTAATTCATGCAATATCAGTAATAAACTACTCAAATTTTATTCTGAATCAGTGGGGATTTGAATGTCACTAAGGAATCGCAATCCACGTGACGATAAGAGTAAACTCGCCTGCAAACAAAAATATCTAATATTAATTTCTGCAGCTTATATTGTGTTTTTTGGAACATGTTCTGATATGCACAGCGCATTATTTTACTGGTTTATAAAAGTACAACGTCAATACCAGTAAACTAACCGCTTACTGGCTCGTATGTTTCTCGTTTTTCATTCTCTTTTTCTGTCGGGTTTGAAACTTGATAAGGATTTCTCGCTTGACACGCTTCATGTATCTTCTTGGCGTAGCGAAAAAAAATCTAAATCTATGGCCCCAACGGCCGGGCCGTCAGTTCGCGAGTAACATGCTTTTCACTGACACATAAGGCTCGTAACTATTTGTATTATACATATCCCCGAAGGGGTAGACAGAGTTGTGACACCCACATTCGTATTACACGACTTAATTATTTTGTAAGCAACTATGCGTGAGTGTAATTATTTCAAATAAAGTGTTTAGGTATCTTTGACGTCGGTTTACCTTGTCGGTGTTAAATTTAGTTCTTCTACGGGTCTTAACCATAACCCATAGAGATATATAATGTTAGCTAGCTGTTGTCTGCGACTTCGTCCGCGGTTATTGGTTTTTTGACCATCCCATGGGAACCCTTTTATTTTCCGGAATAACAAGTATCTAAGATGTTGACGAGGGATATTAGGTATCACCTTGCAAAATTTCATTGAAATCAGTCCATCCATTTCGGAGATTAGCCCGTATAAACAGACAGAAACAAAAAATAAATAAAAAAATTGTTTTTTGTATTTTCCCTTTTTTTTAATCCCCTGACTTGATTTTAAGCACTTTTTTTTCTATGCACAGACATTCGACCTCTACAGTTTTATTTTAAGTACAGATATTAATAAGTACCTACTTAGGAAAAAACAACAGTGTCGAAAGTTATATTTGATTTTTCGACTGTAAGCTTATTCAATTTTATCATTGTTCAATTCTGAGGATATTTCTAAAGCTATTTCAGATATGCATTGTGTTTAAAACCGCACATGGAATTTTATGGACCAATCGCACAGAAGCATTGTCATAGTTTAAAGAAACGCAGTGAACCAGCGCCTTTGTCAAGCTTTTCGTTGTAATTCTCGACAATGGCGGACAAAGACGGATTTAAAAAAGGTACAGTAATGTTATTTGCACTCAAAATACTTCCGATTACTGGGAATCATGGACAAACTATTACATGAATCAAAAAAAATTATGCAAATTATTAATTTCATTTCCTACATTAATTTATAACAATTTATCTATATAACACGATGTTATAATAAAAACACCACGTGTATCTAATAAAGACATACCGTAATGATAGGTACATTGTAAATAAATAAAAGAGAGATCAACCTTTTACTTATAGTCGATTTAGGCCCAATTGCGCAATCGAGAGTTAGCACTTAACCCTGGGGCAAATATATGGACAACCCTGGGTGGGTTAGGCGCTAAATCTCGATCGTGCAATTGGGCCTTATACAGTTAGGCAGGTCTCCATTTAAATGTAGTCCATATTACAAATAATCTCTGTTCAACTTTAATGGGACACAATAAAAGGTAGGGACGAACGTGGTATAATTTTTTATATCCGAAATGGATTTTCTGACGGTCTTTAATAAATGCACATAATATAATCACCACGCCTCCTTCTCCGAAGTGGTAGGCAGACGTGTTGATTTTAATAAATGACAGTTAATAATAGAAAATCACCTGCAATCTAAGAAGCATCTTCCGCTACGCAGAGCACGACACAAATGAGCTAGTATTTATTGGGACCTCTGCACAAATGTTACTCTATGGCTACACGTTGGTATGCAATGATAACAACGACGGCTTTGCCAAGTGTTGTGTCACAAAATTGCGGGCTACACTCGGTCAATTTTCATATTAGGTACTATTACTATTCAACAAAGATATTTAAAAGGGAGAGAAGAGTAAAATAAAACTAGAGACGACGACTGAGTTTATATAGAATTAAGTAACTATAGTTCATTCGAAATGTTGCTTGCCTTACTCAGTGGTCGGTACATACTGCATAGCAACAGATTGGCTTCCAGATAATCACAGGAAAATCTCTCTTTGATATGCAACAAATATTCTCAAGACAAAAGATACTTAGGTTAATGGTTGACTAGATTTGGATCCACGAAAATTGGACACCACTATTATTATAATTAGGTCCTTACCTATGAAATTGGTGTTTTGTATGGAGATTTTGGGGATATCTGCATTTTACATACTAACATTTTATCAGTTTTCTTCACAGCGACAAATCCAGAGATCATTAGACAAGCTTTAGCAATATGTGTGTTAACACGCTTGATTAAAATTATTCATCGTTTTTATGTTAATGCAAATCAAATGATGTATTCGGGAGGCAGTTAAAAATAATTGTCTTTGTGTTTAATTTTAACACAATTAAACTTACAAAAAATTATCAAATTAAATAATACGAGCTCAAATATATGGTCTATTTTTAGAATAGGGAAATATTTTATTAGAATGTTCTGAAACTTACTAGTTACGGACAAATTGCTAAGACAGAATAAAAACACCAAAATCATAGGTAAGGACCCAATATTATTATTAAATTTTTGTTAAGATTGTGGGTCTACTGAATGTAGTTTGTCTTGTTGCCAGCATATACATACACGTCCCGTGTTGGGTACATATAGGAATATAAAAAAAGACACGAGTCGAGTAGTATGGCCGCCATCACGCTTGTCCTGGTGGGTAGAAACGGTTGCAATACGAAAGCAATAGACCAGTGTAGTGGTGTTGTTAACCGGTAAATTTTTAACCAAAATCACCACAAGTATGTATAGAACGTTTTAAAAGATTTGGCTCTATCGTAACCTTTAAAAAACCAGCTCCGTCAATAGAGCAATATTTAAGAGTTTTACTTTATTCGGTCAATTTTAAATCCGTCTGTCAGTAAAGATCAGGACAAGGGTCCTGCCGCAACCATGTCTGCTTTAGGATACTGGAACGATATATTTTATTGCTTATGATGGAAGCATGCACACATAAACTAGTTGAAACCTGTGACGTAGGTTTATTAAACCGGTTTATTTAGGTTTTTGAAACGCTCTTCTCTCAAATACGCTCCGAGTTAAGCCTTTAATGAAAACCGTTCAAAACCTTTATTAACCGGTATTTTTGAAACCGGTTGCAAGCCCTGGGTGTAACCAATACTACTATGTTATCTCCATGTAACTATACATACCCTACTCTCACGACTACTAACGGACTTTTCGTAGTGTTCAAGATACCTATTATGGTTAGTAATTAGTAATTATTAGTAATTATTATCCTACCACGACCATCAATTATATTTTAGATAAAATTATTTTAAGAAGTAAGATTGTGGTGAGAGTGATGTTGTCTTTATCACACTTATATTAAATACAGACGCGACGTCTTTAGCTTCTCAGTCTATGATATTGCACACGGTCGCAGATTAATGAATGAATTTCATTCATCTGTGTCACATGAATGAATGTCTGCATTATCACAGACCGTGAGAAACCAGCTTTAGTAGTTATCTCACCCATTTCGGCGATTTCTCTATTAAATAATTTAAAATATTCGAAACAAGATAATAATCCAATTAACCACCAACTGGGTTATCTATCATTATTCCTATATCCTCTGAGGATAGTGTAAATTTTCAAGTAGAAAGAAAAAAATTTAAAAAAAATTTAATGAAGTCACTTGCAAAGTTTTCCATAACTCAAACACTAACTGTTAAGTTGACAGGTGCTGATAATGGGCTGAAGCTGCTACCGCTGTATCTGCGCATTCGTGACAAGTTGTTGTTTGACAGCATATTGAAGAAAGAGTTCCTAAAACAAAAAGCACTTTGTTTAAAGTTGATATTTTAATGCTTATTAAGAATGGTGCTACAGTAACTTTATTACTATAAAATATAAAAGTTAGATATGTTTTAAAACTAATTGTGTCACTATCAATCACTTAGCGGAAGATAAAGACAGCATTAATTTTGAACTTATTCTGAATTTCAGAATTCACTTTCCATTACCAATCAACTCTGTTCCATTACAAAGTTGTTTGGAAATGAACCTTATGAACACCCTAATTCTGAAAATGAATTCTAGCATTGACCAAAATTGCTTGAAATAACCATTTTAGGTCACCAGGTCTAACATTGTTAGCATTCAATGATATATAGAAATCAAGACAATTTTTATTTTCAAAACAAGTTTCTAAAGCTTGTGTTAGTTTTAACAGAAACAAAGCAAAATTTATCCACATCAATGAATATAAATGCAAAAACTAACCTTCGCATAATTTAGTAGCAGATGCCAAACTACCCACTTGCATTAACAATTGACAGATTTTTGTCTCATAACAATAGATACAGAGGTATATTTATTAGGCTCCTAATAATTCAGATTAGATAACAATTAAAAAAACAATGTCAGTCTCAAAATATTACACAACTTTTTTACATGTTGGAGTCAATGTCCATTTGGAAATATGACACTACAAGCACATTTTAAATTATGTTGCAAAACAAAAGCTGAAGTCATTGATTTACTAGAATTGCAAATAAGTAAATGCTTAAACAACTTGAAATAAAATAAATAATTTATGTATGTAATGTTCTGCCCCAACATTTCAGCTTTCAGGGAAAATGTATACAACCTTTTTTGTTAGTATTTGACTTATCATAACTGCTATGGTTTATATAGCATCATAATCCATAACAATAGCATCAAGTAACTGTATATTGCAATAACAATTCTTACTTGTTTATAAATGAAAATGAGATATTCTTATTTATGCTAGTCAATTCATTGTATACCCAGATAATAGATTACAACCTAATATTAGAGACAAAATCATATGACCTTGTCAAGTATAATAAAGATATAAAAAACTTTCTATTACTTAATGCTATAACAAAACTGATTTTGAATTATATGTTAATTCTCATGAAAGGAGGATGCAGCCTAAACATAAAATTAGAAGATCCTAACAAACATATGGAAATTGAAACTTATCACAAATTCTACTATATACAATTTTCTAAGCACTTTTATTAATTATTGAACAAACACATGCTGCTATGGAATCATAACCTATTTATGAGAAAGAACAATAAAATATGTATAATTTTATACTTATTTTGTGGACACACTACTATTTGTCAATATAATATTCATATAGAACTTTTGAAACAGTCATGAGTAACAACAATATTTATTTGTATGTTACAATACAAAAAACAAACACATTTTTATGCATTTTAATTGCTACTTAATATTGTTTCATTACCAGTAAGTATCTACCTAAAAATACCATATTTTCAAAAAAATTATACCAGTTTTATTTAGACTATGTAAATTTTTCAGCTCAATTGTATAAATTACATGATTAAAATTTATTTACTATCAAGATTTTTTCATCTTAAAAGTAACCCTACACAAAGTTTTTATATTAATAATGAGTAATAATGATGATGTTCATTTAAAACAAACCAAAATTTATTCATAATCAGACAAACAACTTGAATTACAAAAGATCTAAAAATATTCTGACCATAATTTATTCATTATTTGTAGATAAAACTGTAGCTATATTGAAAACATGCGTTTTTGTCAACACAATATAAAAAATGTCATAGTAATGGAACAAAACCACACATTATGAATATTTTATAGCTACTTTTGTAATTTTATTAAGGACACATAGCATAATAAATAAATGCAGCGCTAAAAACGACAACGGCACCCACGAGCCACCACAATACTTGTCAAAAATAGGCAGGCAGCATAGTAACAACCACCTCGATGCAATTCGCAGGCGTGTCGATTACCTGAGCACTTTACCTGGGCGTAGTGTTGGTTGTTGGCGAAGTGACTGCTGTAGAAGCTGCCTCATTGATTAAGGGTGCACTGCTGCACCTTTTCAATATGTTAGGAGCATCCACATCCATTATCTTACAGCCACCATTCGTTCACTGACGTACTATGTAGTTATACACATCGGGTCTGCCGACACGATTAGCGATCTACAGTTTATGTAACACTGTAAGTGCACTTGGAAAATATCTAATACATAAATTAATCTACCATTAGGGCTACACAAACATAATTAACGACGCTTATATGAAAGGATAACACAAAATAAAATGAAAATACGCTACTCGAAAGCTAAAAAGTGGCTCGAAGCTGACCTGTCAAATCGCCGCAGTAATGAAGCGTTTAAATTCTTTAAAATTTTATTAACGTTTACTTTTATATTTGTATGCTTAAATCAGAAGAGGCAAAATATAATGTTCAAGATGACGGCAATGTTTTAAAAAGCATTGCTTAAAAACAGTTTTTTTGGGAAAATAAGATTTTTCAACTCCAAGCCAGCCATAATTTTTTTTGAATTTATTGGCCATAAATGATATTATGTGATCGCAGCCATTGAAAATGTCAACAAACCAGAATGCTAACGTTTCATTTTACGTAAAAAAAAATTGTTCAAAAATAACTCAAAAATTATTTTTTTGTTAATCAATGATAATTATCATAAAATAATCTGTAATTTATAATTTATTCAATGAATTTGTTATAATAATGTGTTTATATTCTTTTTTGATCATTCAATAAAAATCGCAAAACAATTGTGCGGCTACGTGAAATGGGATTTTATTTATTTAGGAAGGAAAGTAGTGGTTCGAGATTATAATTTTATTTTATTAATTTATAGGCTATTTTAAATAAATAAAGTCATGTATTTAAAGAGAAGGTAAATTACAAAATTTGTAACTAATTTGTCGAAGCACATTTTCCAAAGCAAAACTTGAATCTTATGGTGCTTGACTAATTTTGCTTTATCTTTTAGCACAACAGTGAAATATATTATCGCAGCTATTATTGGCACCGCTTTATATTGTGAATGGTTTATATACAAAGTACAACCTTGGTACTGGCACACTTTAAAGTGCGAAAGCCCCGAAGCTTGCATTAAAGTATTGTTTATTGCGGACCCTCAGATCCAAGGAGACCTCGCAGTTCCACCACCAATGAGTTACATTATCAATTCGGATAGTGACCGGTATGTTAATGAAATGTGAAGTTTTTCGATTTATGACATATCAGTATGCTCTAAGATAAACAGTTTTTAGTTTTGTTATATTTTTTTTTACTGGTTTAAGTATTTATAGTATGTCTCAATCCAAGTTGCCAAAAAGGTAAACAAAACAAAGGTAATGTTTCATCTCTAAAATGTTTTTTGATGACTAGGTGATTGAAATCAATTGAAACGGACAACAATTGTTACCGTTAATTCTATTTACGTGCCAATTAGGTGAATGTCCATGTAAAAAGTGTGATTATTGAATAACAAATTCAGTAAGTCGGCTTTTTTGTTTACCTTTTTGGCAACTTGGATTGACACATACTATACTATGATAACAAAGAAAAGTTTTATTTATGTTTCAGATATTTGAAGTCAACCTTTTCAGTTGTATTAAAGCATTTCAAACCAGATGTGCTGGTGTACATGGGAGACCTAATGGATGAGGGTTCAGTAGCAACAATACCACAGTTTCATGGCTATGTCAAAAGGCTCTCTAATATATTTGATATAGACTACCCTATAGTGGTATGTAAACTTTGTTATTTGATACTTCTATCCCTAAAATTAACAAAATTAATACAGTATACATTGAAGTTGTATGAAGCAGGATATGGGTATAGTCAAATAAATTTCCATTAAATATTATTACAAACATGTTTACAGGAAAATTTGTGAATTTTCACACAAAACATACAATAAATTACACTTGGCATAGAATATCAAACATATTTAATATATATAACAATAAACAATATCACTCATGAAATTTTACATGCTTGCTTATTTGTTTATTTTTAAGATTTTAATTAAAACCTAAAGACAACAGTTTTTTAACACCTTTTTTTATTTTTTATGGGGAACATTTGAATAATATTAAGTAATAGCAATACATATCCATAAGCAAGATGTATTACATATAAGGTATTTGCTTATTCTTTAATTTGCTGTCTTTTTGGTTTTAGCAAATTTGGCTACCAGGAGACAATGACATAGGAGGTGAGAATGAAGCAATAAAAAATGATAAAGTTGCTGAGTTTGAAAAAGTTTTCAACCAACCTTCAATTATTACATTCCGGAATGTATCATTTTACAAAGTTAATGCTATATCTTACATACGCTCATTCCCAACACAACCAGAAGAAGATAATAATTTAAAAATTGTTGTATCACACTATCCAGTAACATATAAACACAGTTTTGGCAATCAGGTTTGTTTCACAATTACACATTATGAACTAAATTCAAAAGTAAACAGTAAATTAAATAGCATTGAGGACGAATAAAAAAATACATTAAATATATTCTTAATATAGATCATACATTTAAACATTTTTCTATAAGTCTGAAAGCCATGCTTTAAAACAAACATAGTGTTTATGTAGTTTTAATATTAAACAGAAAGTTTATATAATTTACATTCTGTCATTAGAGTAAGTAAAACTCCTATACCATTTCCAGGTAATGAATGCCATTCATCCCAGCATATTCTTTTGTGCTCATGATCATGAATCAAAGTATGTGAAACAGAAAAAAGATCTTACAAACAGAGTTAATCACTTTTTGGATTATGGGGACAATGTATTGGACATTGTATTTGATGAGGATGCAGTCTTTGAAATTTATGTACCAACTTGTTCATATCGAATGGGTACTAGTAAAATTGGCTTTGGAGCTGCTGTTTTTGGTAAATATAAATTATACACTTACTCACATCCATTTAATCTTATGCTACAAAGTTATGGATGAACACTGTACCTTGTCACATTTCTTATAATTATGGCAAAATGGTACCAAAGTATAGTTTCGTTAATGCTTTATGTGGACCTATTGTTTTTTATTTTTCATTCATATTTTGTATTGACATTGATTGCATAAATATTGTACTCAGAGATCATGAGGAAGTCTGTAATCTCATTTCTTTTGTTTCAGAAGAAAGTCACCAGCGAATGCAGTATACAGTACTCTGGTCACCAACAAGGTTTCCATATTTAATATTTTATTTAAGCATTTCAATATTCCTTTGCATATACATCGTAACATTTAGTGCGGCTCGATTATTCCATAGACACCCAGGACTTTCAAAGAATAGCATAGACAAACAACCCTTGTTACAAAGACTTTAGAGAGCTCTCTTCCTTCAATTTGTGATTCATTTGATCTCTTATAAATTACTACCTCAGACATAAACTTGAAACGAACAAATGTGATAATCCCTTGTAAATTGCTCATCATAGTGTATGTACTTACAAATAAACTTTCTCCTACATTCGCTATTGTCAATAGAAAATAGATGAATTAATGAGAATAACTATTTTAGTAACAAAGTTATTTATAAATTATACTTAAATCACAATATTCAAAACTATTTACCATAATTTATAATGTAGTGTTGATGTACTTTTTTATGATACTAGGAAACCACACAAGTGTATATTATTGTGTGATTATTATAAAAGTGGTTTGATAAATTTAATGTTGTGGACTACTTATTCTTCAAATTATATTTGTATATACATTAATATAACCACAACTATTTGCAAACAATATAATGTATATGCAAGGACTGGAAAAAACATTTAGGTATCTATTTACAGTCACATAGAGCTGTTTTTATAAAAAAATAAATTCTTCTGCCATGACATATAGGCTTTATCAAACAAGGTATAATCTTCGTAGCAATTCTAAAATAAAAATAGCATTTGTAATACTTGAAAAAATAGAGTTCAAATTTATCTAATAGTACCAAAGAAAGTATTTTTGACACTTAAGTCGAATTATTACATATTATTATTGAGGATATAAATGTGAAATTTATTTAAAATTAGAAGGAATATAAAATATTTTAAATGTTTAGAATATTACAATGTGTATTTGTAAGATAAGAGCTATTAAATCTATGCTGTATATGAAATTAATACATTTGTCATTATTTTATGTAAGTAGTCTGTATACAAAATCAATAAATTATATATATTTTTTATATTCTTATCTTTTTCTTTTTTAGATATATAACCACTATTATGTTTAAAATCATGTACATATTGTGTATAAAAAATGCCTTATATGGTGTAGTGAACATAGTCCTTCTTGATAAATTAATAGCTCCTGTACATAGGTTTGATAATAGAAAGTATATAAGACCATTGTCATTTACTGCTGACAATATAATAGGAACAGTAAAAGCTACATTGTTGTCTTGAAACTGGGCTTCTAAGAAATACATGATAGTGATAACTTGAAGTAGAATAGCTTCTAAGAAAATACAGTAGCCAGCATTAGCTAAGGCTCTTGAGGTAGGTCTGTAATAGTTCACAATATATGTTAGGAACCACAGTAACAAACTTGAAATTAGAAGTTTTGCTTGGATCTGGTACCTAAAGGCAGTTTTATCACTTAAAACAAGCCTTAAGTGTGCTGCGAATAAATACATTGTGACATAACCCAGGCTGGATGTTATACCCTCTTTGTTAGCATTCACAAAATTTGTTCGAGGTGTGTCACTGAACACCCAGCCTTCTAGACCTATATACAAAAGGTACTCATGTAGAGCTAGTAATACTATGCTTGTCAATAAAGCATGTTGAGTATAAGATAATATTATAGTTGATACCAGTTTGCAAACAGCTAGAGTGAAGAAGAAGTTCCAATGCACACCATATTCTGTTACATGTTCTTGATAGTTCAATTGTTTTATGGATACAAACCTAGCAACTCCTAAAAGCAACAAAATAGACACAAATTTAAAGTTACTTTTAATGATGTTTAAAAAACTTTGATTGTGTACATCTTTGTGAACTAGCCCACTCATGAGCACAAACAGCCCAACACCAGTATCCATGAAGCTGTAGCCATAATTCTCTGTTTTTGCTAAATGTCTTGGAAAGCTCTTGAAATCCACTGCTAATATAGCAAGAACCGTAATTAAATATGTTAATCCTCTCATACAAGTTAGGGAACATATTTTATTATTCTGATAAACATTCAGTGCTTTAAATTTCTTTTTTATTTCTAACTTTGGATAACTATATAGATATCGTCTTAGTAGTATTATAAATATTACAAAATTCAAAATATAAATATAGTTTGCAAGTAGCGTAGAAGCCAAAATTAGAGATAGAACTATTATAACGTACTCATAAATTATTTGATATGTCTCGGAATGTCTAGTGGATATAGCACAGAATAAAGAACACTGAACTGTAAAAAATATACACATAAACGTATGTGCCGCCGTCGATCCATGATTGTTTCTCATAAAGGATTCGTGATACTCCTTGTACTCCACATCACTCATTTGTAGTTCACTGTGATCCATAATGCAGCTTTTACATTAGTTATTTCGCAGTTTCTTTTATAATTAGAGTCTTCGAGTCATGGGTAATATTATTTCACATTTATTTATTATTTTATTCAAAGATATGAAAAAGTAAATAAAAACATAACCTCCAAATTTATCGGTATCAGAATTAGAGATGGTGTTAACTGTTTAAAAAAATTATCTGTTAAAAATTAAATGATAAATATTTTAAACAGTTAATTTTATCTGTTGAAAATATTAGTTGATATTTTCAATCTAATAATTAAATAAACTGGTTTTTAAATTAAAAGTAGCCAATGAATATTATTATATGAAAGCGTAGAATGAATCAATGTACATGCTTTCATAATTTACAGGCTTAAATTGTCCAGTACCGTGTTGCTTATTAGAAATGATTACTGATAGTGCCTAAACGATATATTTTTTTGCAGTACATGCAACATGCAAATTTTTCATCTCCAGTTCACTTTTCAAAATGTGTCCAAATTTCCGTCTTTCGTCTAGACATGAAAAATAAGCACCAACAAAACAGTTCCGCAACGAAATCACATACGTACGCTTCAACTGACTACTTGCAACTAATAAATAAAAATATTCAATCTAATAAAAATATCAGTAAGAAATGAACTGTTAATTATCATTATTCGATCACCAATACCATTTAATTTTAATACTTATTCCAAAAGCAACAGAACTTAGAATAGAGTGCAATCAAAAATTTTTAATGTTGTCATGAAAAAAACATGCATAATGAGAAGGCAATTGAAATCAAATTCGATCGCATCAGTTGATCAGCTTAGGCATTGATGCGCCAGGGTCACCTGCCGTCTCGCTCTAACGGGCGCCGGATGGGCTCTCGTCGGCTCACTCACTCAGCTCGGTCCGTTGATATACCTAACTAATATTTTCAACTGCGCGCGGTAAGGTGTCAGGATGTCCGAATCGAATAATGATAATTTTATCAGTTAATGTTGATTTCAATTATTGACTGTTAATGATATTTTTATTTATCTGTTAATTTTAACGAATAAGTAATATATTTAACAACTCTAATCAGAATGTCAATTTGACAATACTAGCAAAGACTTTGGCTCATACAGCCAAGACGTCACTATGCATTTCTTCGTAACATATTATGCAAATGTAGGTCTTGCTTAATTTAAAAAAATGCATTTCAGCATCGGTGTGGCATAAGACAAAGATCATTTATTACAACTTCGGTTTTTAACACTTTTTGCTAACATTTTTAGCAGGTTTTTTTTATTTTCCTAGTCAGGCTATAAATAAAAATATACAAATTATCTTGGCCTTATTACACATCATATTTCAATAAAATAAATGTTTATTCATGATAATGGTTTATTTTAAGCAATTTTATCCTCAGTATCCACCGCTAATTAAGTTGGGTTAAAAATAAAACACAAGCTGTTTATAATTTAATTTAATTACTTCTTCCACAAAGACTAGCTTATAACTAATTTGTAACTTAATATAATTACAAACGAATACTTTATTGTACCTAAAGTCATAAATAAGAACCTTATGTTAACAACTTAAACTTACAGACAAGACTGAGGGGTATTACTACTACACATAGTAGTTCTTCAGCACCAATGTTAAAATGTATAATTTTAATTATATACATTTTATCGTGTACCCACGAAAGCACCAATTTAAATTAGTCAGACTATTAGAATTGGTTGTTGATTACATGTCTGATCATAAACTTAGTATGGAAAGATGGCTTAAAAGTCGAAGTCGTATGGTCTTTGAGGGCGCCTCTGGCCGAGAGGAATGTTGACTTCTTCTGCGGAGTGGAACACTTGAGGTTGTTGTTGCTGGGGCCGCGGGGTCGGCCGCGCTTGCAGCTGAACTGGTGGAGGTCTGCGTGGAGCTTCCTCCTAGGAACGAAAAAAAGAGATTTTTGTAATCGTATTATGAGCGTAGCATCCACTGAAGCAGAAAAGTTAAAAATTTATTAAACCTTATTAAAATTTATTAAAGATGTAATTATAGCTTCATTTTTAGGATTCTAGCTTTTGCATTCATTTTCTATTAGGACCTATAATGGGCGCTAAGTGGTTACTATAGCCTATGGACGCTAACAAAACAGAGTAGCAATCCCGCGTGGCCGATGTTTTGAAAACTTTTTCACATCTCTGTTAACTAACGATATTAAAAAGCCTTGCATACCTCTTCCTCTTCATCGGCGTCGTATCTGTCGTCCCTGTAGACCTCGGCGGGGTAGTAGCGGTCGGAGTACTTGAGCGACACGTTGGGCTTGCGCTGCACCTCCTCTTCGTTGATGGGCCGGTACAGGTACTCGTTCACGAAGTGGTATTTGGCGGACTTCTGGCAGATGTTGTCGTGGGTTGGCGGCATGCAGATCAAGTGGACCTGAAATATTAGTTTAAAAGCTTTAGATATCTCTTTATAACACTTATTTCTTCGCTAAAGCAGCAAGATTTTGTCATGGTAATTCTCTGAAATTTCATAATTTGGACTAGTTAAACAACTATAAAAGTCATTTCCTCGTTTTGCTTATGGATTTTCTCTAGTAGTCGGTTACAGCATTACGTGGGAACAGCAAAATTACTGGCAGTGTGGGTGTATGATGCACCCCAGCCTACCCCTACGGGGATATAGGCGTGATGGTGATGGTAATTTATGCACAATTTTCATTCTGAGAACTTAAATCAAAATCATTATTGCGATCATATCTACCTGGTGGAAAGTGAACCCGTCGGGGCAGATCCAAGAGTGCTTGACGCTGTCCTGGCAGTAGTGGAAGACCTCGCAGTTGAGCTCCTGGTCGGCGTAGTAGCCAGTCTGCTTGCCCACGCAGTCGAACTTGGACTGCTGCAGAAGCTGCGATAGACGGTCAGGCTCCTCCTTCTCCTCTTCTAATTCGTCCTCAAGTTCTTGCAGCTGCTGTTGTTGCAGTTTTGCGGGCCTCTGGTCTTGGGGCTGTCGGAAATATTCAAATTAGGTCTAATTTCAGGTAAAAGAAATCCGAATCACTTTCTATTATGTGAATAGATATAAGAACAGCGCTGTGATTTCACCCTTCATTGCATAATTTAGTCAAAACCCATTTATAGATAGTGGCGATTACAATAAACTCCAAATCATTTTAAGTAGAAATTAAGAATTAATTGCTAATTCTTAATTTCTACTTAAAATGATAAATGTAAAAGAGATTGCATATAAATTACGAATTTCTATGCAATCTGTTATTATACTTATCTATTTACTCAATAGAAAGTGACCGCCAGTCTAGATTGCTTTCGCTATTTAAATTGGGTATGCATCGACCTCATTAACCTTATATTTCAGAATGTTGCATTGGTTGACCATTAGCCGAAGCTTTCATGAATAAGATTTTTAGAATAGGTAGTTTAAACTGTATTGGCACATTTGCTTCCTGCGAAGGGTTAGTAAAAAAATCACAAGCTTGTCATAAAACCAAAGTCAAAAAGAGCTTCTTACTTTCCTCTGAGGCGCTCTTGCCGGCTGCCGCTGCTCCTCCACATAGACTTGCGGGGCGCGGGCCGGCACCAGGCCCACGTACTCCTGCTCCGGCCGCTGGTAGCCCGCCAGCTCGGCCAGCGACGGCGTCGGCCGGAACCCGCTCGGCAACGCGTTGAATGCGTTAGGCGTGTACGCGCGCGGCCGGAGGTTGCGGGTTTCCTGAAAAGAGAACATTAAATTTGAAATCAAGATATAACATTTATTTTCATCATTTATCATCAACATACGTTCGTCCACTGTGAATGCTGGAGATAATTACATACTAATAATCTAATAATGCACACCGCTACCACTACCGCTCACGATTTTCAAGTTTTCTTTTCTTACATCGTATATTTAGAAGATCCTTGTTAGAGAAATAATGCTTTAAGTATTTAGTAGAAACTTTATGAACCCCTTGCCCTTGGATCGCTCCACGAGCACCGGTGTTCGCAAACAGTAGATTTTTCTATTGTGTTTCGTTTTGTGCCCCTTGGCTAGTTCAACTCGAACAAAATACGCTATAGATATGTTTTGCGCGGGAGTGACCAAACCCGAACAATCACCTCACCTGTCTAACACATTACATAATTTAAGTAATAATGTGGAATTTGTTACTAAACTTTTCAATTCCAGTGTACCAATCTCCAATCACGTTCTCGCACTTGTGAAGGAAACTGTACTTATTGAAAAAAAAATCGGACACTTGCGCATTCGTGCGAGACGACATCGAATGTCGTATGCAATTATTTCAAAGAATTATATCACAGTAATTATGTGTAATGCCGGATCCGGGTGAACGGACAATGTTCGCTTTATGACTAAGCAAATAAATCAACTTTCATCTTCTATTCTCTATAGGTGCGTAATAAAGTAATGAAATCTATTGGACTAAACTGGGCTGACATTTTTGTTGTAACTCCCACCTTTACAACACAAAAACAATGTTACCTGTTTTTGGAAATAGACTACGTGTAAGTAGCACCCGGAGTCGCAAGCGCAAATTTCGACGAAGTCCAACCTACCTAATCTAGTCGGTTTCGAAGGCTTGTGAATTTTATTGACGAGAACCCTACTTGACGAATATTGAAATTGTTGCCGCTGGTTCAGTCTCAGATCCAGCTCGAAGGACCAAAAAATTACGGGGCGTTTGTAGACCTGATACCTATGAGAGAGTATGAATGCAGTTATTGATATACGAATTACGAAGCCCGCATGAATTAGGTATCATGAAAATTATAAAGAAAATACGCAATTTTACGTATTAACATTGAGTAAATACAATGCGACTGCAGCTGCTGCTTCGAACTCCTCTTACCTCTTACATTGAGAATGAAGTACCTAATTGAGAGGAGCTCGGTGGCGTAGTGATTAGTTCGCTTTGGCTTTCGATATCAAAAACAATGCTGCCTTTACGATAGTCAGGCCTTATAGAGGTGACAAAATTTTTGTTATCTTGAACTCCTCCGTGCTTCGGAAGGCACGTTAAGCCGTTGGTCTCCGCTCTTGCAACCGTTTCTACCCACCAACCCACGTGATGGTGTTACGACGCCCATACAGGTCAAGTGTTTCCTTTGCCCAACAGTAAGACGTATAATAGGCTGAGGACGGGCGAACGAAGTTCTACTGCACGGCCACCAATCAAAAGATGAAGAACTATGTCAAACTACAGACTAAACCTGAGTGCGAGCGTGGGCTAAGTGATTATAAGACCAAATCTATAGTGTTCTTTTGCTGTACTTTCTAATATATTTCTTGTTAAGTCGTTTCCCGCGTAATTCGACATTATGGCCAAAATTAAAGGCGTTCGGAAATTAAACAAAAAAGAGGATTAAAAAATAATCAGTTGCTTTCGACTTTCACTGTTACCGGCCTTGCTCACGGACATTGACACCGGGTGAAGAAAAATTGCACTAGCCGTGAGCACTCTCGATTTCGGTCACGATCCACGTGAAGGCTGTTGCCGGGAAACCGTATCATTTTCACGTAGTTACTAGCTAATAATGCTTAATGCTCTACGTTCCTCTACCAATATGGATACAAATGATACCATACCAACTAACGATCGATTTCTCCGTTGCTTCGCATGTGTTTAACAACCTGTAAGTTTTCAATAGATAATAACGGCCAGCTTGTCACCATTAAGATAGTATTAGCAGCTTATGTCATAATATTATTTATGATTAAAAAATAATAGAAATCCCACTATAACTCATTTTATGTTAATCAAGAAATTTGATGTTATCTATTTTTTTAATTAACGATAAAGGTGAATGTATCGCAGCGCAACTTCAATAGATGCTGCGCTACGATAAATAAACCAATACAAATTATCACATTTAAGAGTTATGAATATGAGAGTGGATGGTAATACAGGGAGAAGACCGAAGAAAAGATGGATAGATTGAGTGAATGAGGATATCGCTAGAGTGGGTGAGAATGATACCATACCAACTAACGGAAGGGGACAACAAGTTGCGCCGACCCCAAATGAAATTGGGAAAAGGGCAGGCAAATGATGATGACAAATCATCACATTAATAAATACAGACCCACGCAACAGTACCCAACATATAAGCTGAAATCATTCGATTCTTGTCTATCGTTAGAAGAAAATAACGTGTGATAGGTATTGCTTTTCCAACTCCTACTTATGTAGCTAGGTATAATTATATAAATTAGACATACTCTATCAGTATCAATTTGTAATTTGATAATAATAATAATATCTTGACTTTTAACCTTTTATAGCAAGTGCAGCATTCATGTTTACTAAACTAACTGCTAAGTCATCAGGTGTCTGCAACGTTGCTAAATATTTTCTACCTTTATTAGCAAACCACAAAGTTGAATTTCAAATGACTTCCATAATGAATTTCATAATATCAACATCCTTTACTTTCTCAAATGTATACTAACGTTAGGATTTAAGAATATACTTAATTACATAATAATGAATATGTAACGCGATTTCGTATATATCGATTTGAATGAAATAGTTTACATTCATAAAAGTAAAATTATGCCAAGAATACTAGCCATGACAGCGAATAACGAACAACAGTCTATAAAATTACCATTTAGCGCTTGTAGGAAGTAATAGAGTATCGTTTGAAAGTAAAATACGCTATCTGAGAAGCAATCTGAAGTTCTCTAAATCCGTTCTATTAGAATTGTAATTGTAACTGCGATTAACAGCACCACGGACCCTGCAATATGCCCGTCGCTAAGGTTTGGAATGTTACAACTAGAGATGCGCCGAATTTTCGTTTTGTATTCGGTATTCGGCATCTTTTCCACTATTTGTATTCGGCTGCACTCTTCGGTCTTAGTGCCCAATATATTCGTTTGTATTTTCATGGCTAGATGACCGATTATAGAACAAAAAGACATAACGTCTTCTATAAGATTTACGAGTATGTTACTCATGTCAACATAATGATTTCATAGGCTATATGTACTTCAGTATTAGCCAACTTATATTTTAACGTCGCCTGTAGCGACACGAAACGTACATATTGTCTAAGTTGTTCTTGCGGCAAAGCAAAGTAATTATAAACTGAATAATTCGGCCGAATATCCGGTTCGATAAAGGTTAAGCCGAATAATATTTGCTATTAGGGTATTCGGTAAAACCACTATTCGGCGCATCTCTAAGCTGCAACCATCCATATACATCTGTGAAATCGATTAGAATTCTAATTGGTTCCACGGAGATGTTACGGTTTAGGGTACACGAATATGTAGGCAAGATTTTAATAAGTACTCGTAGCAGCGTCCAAATGCAGTACCTTATTAGGTCACTTAGATAATTTAATGGTCTATGTATGATATTAAGCTGGGGTTTGGCAACTTACAGATGCACTCCTTCAACCGCTACGTACGATGAGGGCCGGGCTAAGGAACGCGATGGTTCGTCGGCGCACTAGGAGGAGTATGTAGCCAGCAAAGGTATCACACACAGGGTCCACAGGTTGCTAGTCCACGCTAACTTCCAAGGGGAAAGAGTCTCAGAACTAAATGATGATTTCGGTTATTAAGTTATAGAGGATGATTTAGAGCGAGGCACTCGCGTCGATCGTTGGTTTCGAATAGGTAGAACGTAGTTTAAGTAGAGGGCACCACAGGCGCACGTAGTGTTGCCATGCCCAAAATCAGTGTTGCATTCTGGAGCTACTCAATAAGCGCCTCACCCAGACACGACAAATATACATCTTCCAAAAGTGTTGTTGTAATTTAAAATAAAATAAAATTCAAAAAAATACATATCTGTTCCAGTATGGAACAGTCTAAGTTAGGTTATCTATGTGTAGATTCATATTAGGTGTACCTATTTAGTAACAGAACTTTAGTAGACTAATTCAGTTTGTTGTTAACTTTAAATGTCACTATTAAAGATCGTACGTAATAGTAGAATCAGGTAGAATGTTCAGAAAATAGTTAATAAAGCTAGTGGTGGCATTAGATTGGTTGTTCTTGCGTGGGAGGGCCCCCTAATGGTCAGTGTCTTATTCAAGTGAAAACGCTTGGAAATTAGCGCCGTGACTTCCACAGACCACTATAATATTCCCTAGCTATTCCTATAGATACCATTCTACCATGTTGCGATTGATTATTCTGTGATTGCTCTCTAGTAATCAAAGAATTGACTTAATAGTAATATAAATTTGCTTTTTGTCTCACCTCTTGATCTAGCGCAATTTCATCTTCATCTTCTTCGACCCCTGAGTCTGGAACGCTGTCTTCCTCTTCGGAGGCCAGCGCCGCTCCTAACACTAACAGTGTTAATAAAAACCTCCACCTGAAACAATAGTGTTCATATTATTGATTGAAACAGTATTTTAAAAACAACATTAACATTATTATAATAAACAAAAGGTATCATCACACCTTTCTCCTTGAAGGGGTAGGCAGAGGTGTTACCATTCACATTTCGCCAGATATGTTAAATCTCCATGTAACAAGCAAGCAAAATTCACAATGACCTGTACATAAGTTTTATTCAGACTCAGATAGTACAGGCGATGGGATCGAACCCTCGATTCCCGCGGCCTCTTCGAACGAGTACTGCCCCGTCCGTCCCAACTGCATTTTTAAGATTAATAATTTTGACATATTTCTCATTTAAATCAGCACTGCACACTCCTGCAACAATCTTTGCTCTCTGAGTCATTTGCGTTTAGTGCTTTCATCTATGTGTCTAAAGGCTCAATATTGTCGGTGTTGTAACTGAAAACCATTTAACCGGACTATTTCAAACCAGTTTGTTGAATCTGCAATAATTAGTACAATAATTTTTGGCAGATGGCATTAAGTTATTATATAATGGAACCTTTTCTCCAATGGACCCTGCATGGTTCGCAGGGCCATTATGTAACATAATTGATGTGGTATGAGTTCTCGGTTGATTTAATTTGATCACAGTAGGACTGGTTACGAATGACGTGTATATGCACTTGATGCACTTTCTAAAAGCCTACCATCATAAGAAACACGTGAGAATAATAACTGGGTGTGCATTTCCATAATACGTTGCAATGGAGATTTTATTTACCACATACTGCTTAAGTTACTTAACGATGTTGGTCGCCAGGATGTAGAATAGCATTATAGACGCAGGAATTGAGATATTCAATTACTTTAAGACCGATATTTTATCATTTTATAATTCTACTGCCACTTAATGTCTGGAATATTAATTTGAAGCATGAGTATCGTGGTGGTTGCTCAAGAACTTTTAATGTATGCTCTTTCTGATTAAAATTTTCTTGGGAAAATTATATAGTTTTATTCATTTACAGACCATAAACGAAGAAACTAAACCACCTGCTAGTTTTAGGGTCAACCGCGATGTAGCATGCAATATGTTGGTTTGCAACACCGCGGGTGTGGCCCTTGGTATTTTTACTCGTCTAACAACATGATCTCGTAATTATCAAAACGTGTGAATAAGTACCTACATAAAAAAATTTGGTGTTGATTTTTTTTATTCGAAATGTTGGACTTTCTATTGAAATTCAAGTGCTTGTTGCAAACATTGTGAAGAGTTTACTTCAGATATCAACATTGACCTTTTATTTCTTGCACGGAAAGCCTTGATCCTCAATTTCGATGTTTATGTAATAAGCAGAGGCAGATTTTTTAATGACACCATTATTTAAAGAATGTATTTTTTTTGGCGTGAATGTCACACCTTCTTTAAAAATATTAATGTAGATGCAAAATCTTTACCTAAGTTCATTGCAAGACAAATACTCGTTGTTACAAATTAAGATGATTCATAAGTAATGATTGCAGTATAGCTCCTTATTCTATTCTAGAATAATCTTGTCTTGTGAGCCGTGTGGTAGCGGCTCATTAAAAAATACTATCATCCCTCTCTTTCCTAAGGTGTCGTAAAAGACGACTAATGGACTTGGAACTGCATAACCATCCAATAGATTATAGCAGCGACGGACTCACCTATCACGCTGAGCACATGTGCAGTTACTGCTTGGTGAAGCGCGGACTATGGCAATGGACCGCTTTTGCGGTGTTTTTGCCTAGTGTCTGACTAACCCTTTGTATGTTGTAAATATGACGCAATGAAATTGGAATCTGCTCCTCATAAATATTTCCAGTTAACTGCAATTGCATAATTTGAAATATCTAGACTGAATCCTGATGCACAATATTGTAGTTTTAATAGCTCGCTGTATCCGCAGTGGTGCTTACACTAAAATGCTTTCTCCATCAAAACCGTCCATTCGTGAAATAGAAACTTGCGTATTAGCCATTTTTGATCATTGCAGTGGCAAAGCAGGCACTAATAGTTATATTATTATCAGTTTCTGGTCCGTGACCAGAGGTTGCTATAATAACTTCAAACAATAATAGCATTACCTTTTTCACTCACAGTTTCATTCGAAACAAAAAAGCTGTTGTCAAATATGTAGCAATATTTAAAATTTGATGTTACAATCAACGAATTAGGGATGCTAGATCATTCTTGGTTCTTGGTTTTGGTTTTCTTGGTTACCTTTTAATAAACTATACAAATTGAACGTTTTAAAATTCTAGTAATTATACGTGTTAAACAAATTGGTCTGTACCATTAAGCAATAAGATACCCTATCATGATTCAAAATAAAAGCCAAGAGAAGTTATTAATACTTTAGTGACATTGTGAATTGCTTCAAATATTTGGACGATAGATTAGATTCTTCAAATTGATGTTGAGCTTAAACTGTCCGTGACCGACGGCGACGTCACGGATTTTTAACAATTTCACGTTTCTGTTTGTATAATACGGTGTGTTTATATTAGATTTCTATTTCTATTCAAAAAGCGAATTTGAGTACCCTAGAAGGTCGAGTTACAGAATCTGATTTAATGCTAGAACAAATCTCTGCTTTAGAAAACGAATGTGTATGTATTGTTCTAACAGTAATAAGCCAACATTCTAGAAACAGACAGGATCATTACTTTCCGACAACCTAAGTTCACTTTCACACACCACGTAACGTTATAATCATAACGAATGACTATGTTAAACTAACACGTAGTTGAATGAATATGATATACAATACAAATTATGATTACGTGTACTTAATTTCGGTGATAAAAAGATCAGTCATGGTGTTGATTAAACAAGACAGGAGCTGTTTGTATCGCGTGCTGATGCGACATTATTTCATCCGGTTTCACTTTCGTCGTTACATAAGACTGGTTTGGCGATATTAGTTCTACTACAAGATGATCTAGATGTATTGTTTGTTGTAGCACCTGCGATTCGTGTCGGTCAGCCGCAGATGACACCGTTAAATCCTACACCGACGATTACTCAAACGTTGGCCCGTTGACCTTTATGTAACTTATTGAAAATTAGCATTGTTTTGAGTTGTTAGTTTAGCAAAATTAGAAATGTTCTTTTGAGGAAATGTTAACTTTTACATTAAAGTGCCATCGTTAACCTTGGTTTTATTTAATTGCATTGATTGTAATATTGTTAAGTGTACTTATTTCTTCTCTCTTTCCTTGTCCTATTTCACAATTATTATTAGATACATGTTTCTCTTCTTCTTCTTTATCTACTTTACTCCTGTGTTTTTTATAATTTTGTATTTTGCAGTATTTGTAAAACCTCAATCGAATCGTTTTGGTCAAGACAAGTATTTGTATCAGCTGCTTGCTATTCTTGAATAAATCCAATCCAATTGTGTCGCTCAATAAAGTGCGCACGCATGCACTTAATACATGTCTATCGACGAATCAAAAGGTATAGAATTAATCACTTTAGCGCAGCTGCCCGGTGTGTGTCGTGTCTCAGTCGTGTCACGAGATAATGATTTAGGCACAGGGCTGCTTAACACTTCAGGACAGGATATTGATATTATTACAAATCAGCCTATGGATATTGGCTCATGTTGTATTGGACCTGAATGTCAATTTGGTTAAAATTATTGTTCGATTGCTTCTGCGCAAATAAACGTTAGTAGGTAAGGAAGCTTCTAGAATTTTATTCAAAATCTTGAGGTCCATTCCTTGAGTACCTATCGTGGAGTATCATTTTTTACTTTAATATTTTCATTATTGTATGTATATCATTTTCATTTATTGGTCAATTTAATATTTGAAGGTAGCCCTATATGTGATCTACTTATCTAAGTATGCGTTATGTGTAAATAACGATTGCGGAGCTGCGCAGGCGCACCTAAGCGATATGTTACACACGTGCCCTGCCCAGAGCTTTTCAATTAGGTTTAACAGTTTATTGATCAGCATATTTGTCATACCATGCTATATTATTTGCTACGTACATTTGTATATTATAGTTGGATCTAGCACATACCAGGTATTTCAGTAGAAAAGTTATTCTTCGCGGTTTTTCGGTGGTTTTAATGCCTCATACTTGAGCTCATACTTAATCATAGCTTTATCATCAAATGTTAGTTGGTATCGTAGCATCGCTTGGTATTTCAAATCAAGATCTTTTGTGAGTTTTTCTGTCTGTATCTGTTACCTCAAATTTTATAGCGAGAGTATTAAAGGAGCTATTATATCTGTACACGCAATGCCGGATAAACTATTAGATTTGAATAATAACGGAGATAAGTGTACTGTCATTATATTCAGCGATGTTAAACGCAGCTATTAATCTTACACACGTGTTAAGTAATAAATAAAGGTCAACTTTTATATTGTGTTAGCCCTGTTGTATAGCCCAAAAAAGTCAATGACCTACAAATTCGAATCAATTTATAGACTCAAAAGAATTAAATTTTTCATCATTATCTTCATCATTATCACTAGTTTATTACGTAACCCTGATAGCAGAAAATTTTTACATTATGGACATCGCTGTCGTTCCAAGAAATGGGAACCTGGCTTTTTAGAACCTTCATAAATGAAACAGTTTTTGAAAGAGTTGCCGCAAGTTACCTTGTAGATCTAGCCAACAGTATAATGATTAATTTAATTATTGTGATTAACCCAGTGGAAGTTACAAAAGATGAGACTGCTTGAAATCCAATTGAATACACAAAAGACGCTTCGGAAGCTCATAGTTTCTAAGATGAAGGCAAAACTAAAAATGTTGCGTGACGAATTGCTTTAGGAATCTAGATATCGAGTGACAGGTGTGACCGTATAATGTGATATTGATGGCACCACTGCGATTTTTGGCTTCTCTGTTATGTTACATGTGCGTAAGCTATTAGCCAAATTACGTGATGAAACTAGCTCAAGGTTGGCCGAAAAGCTGCCTGTACAAGAATCCAACTGTGTCGTGATACTCGTGATTCTCTGCGCCAGAGTCCAGTTTTACCAGTTTGGTCTCATTTAGCGTGATTTGGGGCTATGTCACCATACTTGAAACCCTTAGTCATTGTGGAATTCCCGTAAGCGCTGTTTGTCAATTGGTTCTAAAGCCGATTGTCACAAATAAAAATTAACTTATCCATGAAGTTTCAGAGTTAATGGAGACTAATACAAAAATAGAAGATCAAAACAGAAAATATATAAAAAAATCATGATTCTTAACGGAACCACTAGCCTTATGAGCCCACCACTTGTTATTATGAGCCACAAAGCTAAACCCAAACTAGATTGCAAAATATGAAGGGTTGTAAGGCTAAATATGCGTTTAGAATATGCTGCCGTAGCTGAGAAGGCCTCTACTCACTCAGCAGTAGCCGATGCCGGGCTGACAGTATTATAATTTTGATGTAGATATACTCATATTGTTATTATTAATACCATTATTATGTATTTCAGTGTTTGCAACTCTCGCATTGACAGTAATTAAGAATTGAAGGGGAAACATTTAAAACGATTTCTAATTACCGGTTGTGGGAATTAAATGCATGTAATTAACTTTTAAAGTATCGTTTAACCGTTACACTTTGCAAAAAAATTATTACCGGTGTTAGCTCCATTACGTGATATTGCGTTAGAAATTAACATAAGTTTACGAGGTTCATTAACGTGCACGCTACTCACGCTAGGAAGTCTAACATATCAATTTTTGTAGCCATTTTGACAATTGTCTTTGTTTCCTACGTCTTTGTGTCTTTTTCTAATGGAATTACCGTGAGCGCTGTCAATGCTACCGATTACTATTGAATATGCAAGGTTCCAGTTACAATCGATCTTGGTTTTTGCAAGTTATTCACGCATTCCATTTTATGTTTTACAAGGAATTAAATGGTAGTAGCAAGAACTTTTCAATTCTAATGTTATTTATTATACAAACCAATGATTGGACATTGGTTTTACTGCACCTACCTATCTAGTTATAAAATTTAAGAGACTTATGGCTTAAAGAGTAAAAGTTTTTATAAACGAAAATAACTGCTATATATAATTTTACGCAGATGACCTGAACAGATAAGTCAGTGATGCTGCCATTACTATACAAAAGCTGAGCAGTCGTCCCGCCGCATAACGGAGTAGGCTTACCAGCTGCATGATAATATGCAAAACTCGCCAGCTATGATGCGCTTACGCAACTCTTCTTAAGTCTGTACCTACACGATTATTATTAATTTAAATCATAACAGTGGGCAGGCTTTCATTTGATGTTGACTCATTATGTGGGACGAAAAAAGGATTGAAATGTTATTAGCACATACACATACATCATTATTCCCAAAATGGTTCCAAGATCATTTGTTCTGTCTGCGTTAATTTTGCTTTATTGTTTACTAGCTGTTGCCCGCGACTTCGTCCGCGGTTACTGTGATAAATAAATAAATAAATATCCTCAGACATTCACACCTATCAACTAGTCCCATTTAACCGTCCCGTTTTTTAACTATCTCACGGGACCCCATAATTTTCCGGAATAAAAAATATTAAGATGTTGACCAGGGATATAAGGAATCACCATGCAAAATTTCATTGAAATATGTCCAGAATTAGAAATTGAAATATGTACAAACAGACAAACAGATATAAGCAGGCAAACAGACAGAAACAAAAAAAAATTTTATTTTGTATTTACCTCTTTTACGTCCCCTGACTTGGTTTTAAGCATTTTTTTCTATGTACAGACATTCCTCCTCTATAGTTTTATTATATGTTTAGATATAGATAGATAGATTTGTCTTGAATAAAAACATAAATACATATTAGGTATACCTTACATCACCGGAATTCAGAACACCTACAGAAAATCTCAAAAGGACCAAGGCAAATTGAGCATAGTCGTGTTTTATAACTTTTATAACACGTAACCTTGTTATTAAACATTGCAACATAAAACAATGTACACACACACATAACAAATAATAACAATGCAATATAACAATTTTATTCATATAACTATTGTCGTTTGTCTCTCTTCAGTGCTAAGTATATAACATTATGGTGCATATCAATAACATGTTTTATAACATTCAGTACCCACATTATCTGAAACATGATATATACTAATATGTAGTTTGTTCTTACCCTATGGCTTTATTTATATTAATAACGAAAAATTATTCGATGACTATTTTTATGTCAAAAATGCTTAAAAATTGGATCCTACCTATGAGATAAAGGCAAGGGTTACTTTTTGTGTGTAATCAGAAATAAGGACAACCGCAGCAGGACATAGGTCACTGTGATTCCCAAAGAATTCAGAGACGGTGAGTAGGAAACTTGTTCGCAGAATCATCTCGCAGATGATCAGGGAGGAAGGGTACCAGCGTTCTTGAGTGCCAGCCACGTCCTTTAGGGCTAAGGTGTATCCGGCTCAAGCCCCCTGGCCAAATGCGGGTTGGGTTGGTGGGTAGAAACGGTAGAATAGCGCCCGGGACCAACGGCTTCACGTGCCTTCCGAAGCACGGAGGAGCTCGAGATCACAAATATTCAAAAAATCTAAATAAAAAATCAAATCAAAATCTCCTCGACTAGCTCGACGAGCTCTGCCTAACAGAGATAAATCCTCCAATGGTGGCTCGCACCTACTGGCTTGAAGACCACCAAAATTCTCACCTTCCCCAAAAAATCCGGTGAATCTGGAGAAGCCATCGGCTATAATTTAGGGTCAAATAAAAAATGGGCACAAAGCATTGGTTGTCAACGCGGACCGATGATTGAGCAAAGGTTTAGAACTTGGAAACTTGGAAATAGGCATCCCAGGACTGGTTGGTATGGCGATCCATATGCAAGACTTGTGTCCGGCTGTAGACTTGTCTCAGCTGAGACGATAATGATGTAAGATCGTTATAAAGTTCAAAGATAGACTTGTTATATAATATTTTCGCACCACCATAAACTTTTGAAAAGTTTACTTTAGCAGCTTAAATAACATTTTTAAAAAAGTCACAAAGGATTAGGTTGCTCAAAAATTTCAAGCCGTTTTCGGCAAGAAGTATTAAAACGTCCTAAATCTTTAAAAAGGTCCTCACAATTTATTATCGAGGTAAAAAGGGTTTAGAAATCTCGAATTTCGGGCGCCCAACGGGCGGTAACTTTGCAATTTTTTTTTTCATTTTATTCTTAAACTTGTTAATAAGTTGTTGGATGGCTTGCTTTTTAATTTTTTAAAGTGCATTGGCCGCAGAGACATGCGTTCCCCACATGATATTTACTATATGGCTGTAAATCGACTTTCTATACTTTGATAACCTGAACATTTTCGTATATTAAGTTTTATTATTTTTTGTTTGTTTTTGTTTTCACGTATTCGTAAAAAAAATATGTTTGTTGTTTGGTTGATGAAATTTATGTTTCAGAGTAAAAGCTTTACCTACTCTATTTATGCCTATGTGATCTAAACAGATGTTTAACGCAATTATAGTGACAGTACTAACAGTTGTATGAGTAGTTTGGCTTTTGACCTTATGTAGGAAAGTATGACTAACTATAAATTTTAAATCTTGATGAATGTCATGTTTGATGGTAAGACAAAATTAATAAGTTCAAAATAATTAAGTTCTCGATAACTTTTCACATCGTTATTTAACTTGGCAAAATACACTAGCAGCTAGGTAGGTGAATGAATTCATTATGATATGTAAACAAAGAGTAATTATCCCCTGAAGATATAACATCGTTCCCAGAACTTTAGCATCAGCGAGACTAGATTGCTATCTTTCAAAATTAAAGCCTCAGTCGCAATAGGTAGGTAGGTACTCTGTTTCTTGTATGGCCCGAGCCTGTGTGGGAATCAATGCGTTATCAATTTATCATCTAAACATCGGGTGATTAAATTTGTAGACACTACGTCTTGTATGGAGTTACAAACAATGACTTTGGCTGCATGGCTCACACACGTGAAAGCATCCAATTCCAAGAGTATAGATTTTGTAACGTAATTATACACACTTATGACTGATTAAACCTATTTATGATTTCATATGTAAGTAGGTATTATAAAAATTTACTTATGATTTTCATCATTTTAATCATCTCTAATATATTACTGTAATATTATATTTCAATACAATGTCGATATTAAAATCGAAGATGATTATTTAGCTTCGACTTGTAAAATGGTTCGTAAAATAATTTCATTCATTATTTTGTAAAAATAACATTTATTGATTCTAGTGATTTAGGTATGTATAAGCTTTCTACTTAAAACACTTCCTCCCATTAACGCTGTACCTATAAATCAGAGTAAATTGCGTAATATTTACCTCATTTCCATTTTTATGCACGAAAAAAGTCCTTCCGAAATAGCAACACTGGCATGCAAAAAGCGCGCGAGTAGAGTCGACAAAACGCGCGAAACAACACTGCGCGGCAACGTGCTTTCTCCGCGCTTTATAACATGCGCCACCGGGGCTGGGGGGCCGAAGAAATGAAACTGTTTGGCAATGGCTCGCGAAACGAACGAATTTCGGTAAAACACAATTTATTTCGCTATCAAACAAAACGGATTTGTTTCGGAAGACGGCCTTAGGCCGTGAATGCAGTCGCGCCGATATCAATCGATTTGTCGTTGAAACTGAAAGTTTGTAAAATGCTTCTAACCGGTTAAATACTTGCTTGTTTACGGATGCTATTATTTATGAATGTTGTTTTATGATTACATAATTATCTATGATAATTCCATTATTGCAAATTTTTTAATAGGGAAATTGTGTTTTTTAAACTTAATGTTACGAATTAAAGTGACTCGTGAAACAAGTTTTTGTTATGTAATAGAGCATACCCTCGTATAGGACAATTATCGGACACCAGCCAAAGAACGCCGCGCCGCCGGCCGGTGAGCTGTTTGGTAATTTAACAATCAACACATTATATTATTTGTCATTGCAAACTTTTAAGATAAAATTAATTAGGTTCATAAATGAAACGAGTATCGTAAACATTCTTATTTCACAATGTTTCTTCATCCTTCTCTTGTGCCCCGCAATGGGATATAAATAAATATTATATATTGGGTCTTTAGAGTCCTTACCGATGAAATTGGTGTTTTTTTCTCTCTTAGTATTTTGTCTGTAACTATTAAGATTCAGAGTATTCCTAAAAAATAATTACCTCGTCTAAAAAAAGACTATATTTTTGAGCTCTTTTGATTTGTTTTGATAATTTGTTGTAAGTTTAATTGTGTACACGGAGACAACTCTTTTTAAGTGCTTCCCGAATACATCATTTTATTTGCAATTACTTAAAAACGATAAATAATTTTTATGAAGTGCGATATTACACATATTACTAAAGCTTGTCTAATGATAGATGCCAAATATTATTATCTTTGGATTTGTCGTTGTGAAGAAAACTGAAAAAATTTTAGAATGGAAAATGCAGAATTCCCCAAAATCTCCATACAAAACGACAATTTCATAGGTAAAGACCTATTATTATATAATAAACAACGATTTGCAAGTATGGATACCCACGATACACTACCACAACATTTGAGTCAATGCGTGGATAGTAACGGTGGCAATAGCAAGTTGGTCAAACGCTTAACGCAACTTGCCATATAAAGCACGGAAGGAACTTTAGATCACAAAGTTGAGTCTCCATAAAGGCAAGCAATTATCGGAATCAGTATCTGTGATATCAGTTACATTTCGTTATACCATGCACCTGTGTTTGTTTTTTCGTGTTTCCGATATTTTGTCGCAAGTAAATTGTTTTTTTTTTACTTATGACAGGTACGCTCTTGGCCTTCATCTCACCTGATGATAAGAATAAGGCCGAAGGTACTGAGAAACTGGCTATCTTACCTCTGATTGCCGGAACACAACAATGCTTATAACATTGTTATTATGGCGACAATTTTAGGTAAGACGGTGATAGCTAGCCAGGCGGGCTTAGAAGCCACCAACCAAACCGAGCAGAAAAACTTTTGCCCTCATGGCGAATCGAACCCGAAACTCCCGATCAACACCCGGTGGTGTGAACCACTAGACCAAAGCGGCGGTTAAATAGGAATTGACGCACAGGACTACTGAACTGTAGTACAAGATGTAAAATTCGATTCGGATAACGTGATCTCACACGTCAAATATCCCGATTATTTCCTACCTGATTATCGAATCTTTATAACCCGCACTTATTACGTCTTTCTATTGCTTAATTTTTCCCCCATAAACCATCTAATAGAGTGGTTTCCGGAATAAGGTTATTTAACTTGCTTTTATATTACATAAAATCAAGTTTGTCTTTAACAAGTATAATACATCATCAAAATATTAAGAAAGTATGTTTATGGACTATGTCTTTGCTAACATCTTAAAAGGCTCCAATAACATAATGGCATGAGGAGCTCGGTGGCGTAGTGGTAAGTACGCTTTGGCTTTCGATCGTAAACGAAGCTACCTTCGCCATGGTCAAGCCGTGGATGGGTGACCAAAACTTTGTGAGCTCCTCCGTGCTTCAGAAGGCACGTTAAGCCGTTGGTCCCGGTCGCTATTGCGACCGTTTCTACTCATCAACCCGCATTGGGCTAGCGTGGTGGTCTTACGGCCCATACTCCTCATGTGTTTCTCTATGAGGAAGGCCTGTGTCCAGCAGTGGGACGTACATAGGCTGAGGACATCATAATGGCAGAGGTGACTCGCTTACTTCACTTATCGTATCATTTCGCCTGATATGTTCAACAAGCGATAGATATAAGTGATAAACAGAGGTATCAGGTGAGATGAAGGCCAAGAGTTTACCTGTCATATGTTAAAAAAAGGTACAGGCAGGGGTTTAATTAAATCCCCAGGGAACTATTCACGAGTAGTGCGGTTTTCATTCCCATCTCGGTTGTCGCCTCAAAAACTAAAAGGCATATTAATATTTCCTATTTTATTTGACATGATAGCAAATGTTTATTTAATTAGCGGCATATAACTTTGGTGTTGTCCGTTACGTGGAGGTGATAGATGCCAAAAACTGCGCATAAGGCACTGACGCGTGGCACCAATCAGGAAGACGGAATACGACTGTAGAGCCAATCGGCGGCAGTCGATTACGGATGAGATGAGATGCTAAGCGCCGATTGGCTAAGGGTCAATACCAAAGTTATATGCCACTACTTGTATGCATTATAATAAATACAACCAACCGATCTGCACATCTTTTGGTAGGTGTTCATACTGCCATGCCATGTTCACAAGAGGCAGTCATACGAGGAAGTAGGTACTAATCATGCGCATTTCCCTCTTGTAGCAAGTTTTACCCATCTTGAAGATGCATGCTGTAGTTTATGTTATCATTACATGTTATCAAAATTGTAGTAATGAAAGCGAGAAGGTACAGCATTTTGAAATTTGTAATTTTATGAGGTTATGAGGATAGACGAACTAAGGTATAAAGACTTTTTTCTCATAAAATCATTATGTTCACTTAAAATATATACATACAGTTCTTAAAATAAAGATATCATTAACTTTTTACCTCTAATGCCAGAAATTATAATCACAGAGTAAATAAATAATTTTTAAAGTAATTACATTATCACAATTCTTGATACTGTTTGATAGATTATTGTAGAGCTGTGCTCCCTAAGTAATATCGTCTTCTTCCCGTAATTCGTGCGCGTGGTAGGAAACTATAGATGCACTTTATGCTGAGAGGTGTGATAATGTGTGTCTTTATGGGAGAAAAAAAATTAAGTGATCTATTCTGCAGCCAAAACTTAAAGTTTTGTATCTATCTTAGGGAAAATGTGCTCCTAATGTAAAATTTAAGGCAATGTATTAGTTCAGTACCTTTGAGCAACTACTTGTTACATTAATTTATAAAATATCAAAGAAGGGCAATCGGTTGTTTATTTCGAAAATTGACAAAATGTTGATTTGAACAGTCACCTGTGAAATTTATACAAAAGAAAAATAAATAACATTGGCGGTACGTAAACCTCTGTGAGAAAATATTAAAACACGTTCAAACTCTCCTTGCGCTTAGTGAAACACGCAGACGGTTCTTCTTGCATCTTCTCTAGCCGGTACAGGCAAGTGCAGCAAGGGCAGAAGTAGAGACGCAGGAATTTGGCCATTTTAGATTTTTTCGTGTTTTTCGAGTAATCGCTGTCTTGTGAGCTGTAATAGTTTTCTATATTTTCATGGCTACACCTTGGCTGAGACATGACTGCATCGGTAATGGCTGGATATACATCTTTTCGCTCTTCATCTGATACATTTTTGTCGTGCCCTTGTCCTTGCTTCCTCTCCCAAGACGTTAAAGGCAATAAGTATTCTTCGACATTCATGTTGGCTTTGGATGTGGTCTGTGACTGCAGTATTAGGGTGGCCAGGTTGACCATCGAGGAACTGTCAGGGTGATGGAGCCCATCCCCGGGTATAATACCTCCTACATTTTCTTTTAGATCGTTCTTTGTCAAGCACAATTTCATTCTAAGCACAGTAATGTCCGAGTCACTGGGCCACGATATCACATCAGGCATAGGACTTTTAGATCGCTTAGACCTATTTTTTTTAAACCTTTTATGAGTCAATTTGGATTTCTCGCCTGTCAACCCGGAGTCTAAGCTTTTGACCAAATTGGTGGACGTAGTACTACTGTTTGCTTCGCACGGTAAGTTGAATGCGACTTGCCGAATATTAAAATTACCTTTTGCTTTTTGTATCTCGATAATATCTTCAATTTTTCTAATTGTTTCATGGTGTTTTGAATGTAAGCTAGCCTCCATTTAAAATATTTATTGGAAAATTTGTCCCTTTATCAATTTTTATATAACAAATAAGATTTTTGTTTATATCAAGCTGGCTCTTGCACTGATTTGGACTCGCATTTAATTTAATTTTAAAGCATAGAGAAAAATCGTAGGCAAGCTTAGTTATATAAAACTTCTTTGCTGTAAAAAAAAAATACAGGTTCGGGGTCAGTCAGCTTTATTGTCGTGTATTATTTTTAGTTTTGTTTAAAATATATATGCACAGGTGCCATTTTTAATTGAGTTTAAAACCCAAAAAGGTTCAACCGCCTATATATCCGATTGTACACAATGATATTGCTTATAATGGAACGACTGGGAACGACTATGACAAAGATAAGGAACGTTTGAAACACTGACAAAAATTATCAATAGAGCTTTATGAACTGAGTATTTTATATAAACCATTTTATGTTTAATTTTATTTTTCAAGTTACATAATTTATGATTCAATTCTGAAAGTTGAAAGTGATTAAAACTAACAAGCAATTTTATTGCTAATTACATTTTACTCACTTTCAACTTATTTTTACCAATCTCAATAAGAGAATAGAGAAAATGTTGTGCATCGCTTTTGAACGTCACACTTGCGAAATGTCATCACGTAAAAAGGCTGGTGTAATGTTTTCACTGGAATAATTTCAATTTTTTTACTATGGAGCCTAATAATATAGACGCATATGATGGCGATAAGTGTAATCTAAATGGAGACTGCTCGCCACCCCCGAAATTACAATCATTTGACTTGAATCACGCCAAAAATATCGATGACATTTCTACGCCTTCCGAACTAAAATTCGATCAAGGTATGTATTGTAAACAATTAAAGTGAATTTTAATTGACACTTTCTAAATAATTTAATTAGACTTCTGTGTTGCTTTTGCTCTAGGAGCTATTTACGAATCAGCAAACATACGGTGAAAGTCGAAAGTACTGCATTAATTCTTCATTTTTTTTACAGAATTCAACTTCGAAGACCCTGAAATTACTGAGAAGAGGAAAGAAATTGAGAAATGTATCAATGACGTGGATTCAGTTTTATTGGAGCAGTGGCAGCATTTTGCAAAATCTAATGGAGGTCTTATCAGTGGTATGTTTTTAAAAGTTGAACATTAATAACTAATGAATAATAGAGTGATTAAGTTACATAAATCATTAACTTGGTCATTATTTCAGATGATTACAGGAAAATAATATGGCCACTATTGGTTGGAGTAACCAAAGAGGAAATGACAGACCCACCATCACTAGATGAACTCTCAACACATGGAGAGTATAACCAGGTATATATACAATCACACGTTTTTCCCAGGTGGGAAGGCAGAGATTACAAGTCTCCTTTGCCACTGATAATAAATTTAAAAAATATTATTGTCCATGGTATCAATATCATAATTATATTAACAACTAATAGCCAATTGATTTTGTTGTTGTGTCTCACTCCCAGGAATTGAGTACTTAAGCAATAAAATAATGTATTACAAAGAACATTATTATGATTTTGAAAATATATTTATCTCATTAGCTTTGAGATAAGATTAAAAGTCTTATATCTATAATAACTTCATATTTATGTAAAACCAAAATTAAATCCAAAAATTTTTATATTATTATGTGTTGTTGCAGGTTGTATTAGATGTAAACCGTTCATTGAAGCGATTCCCCCCTGGCATTCCATATGAACAGCGTGTGGCCTTACAAGATCAACTCACAGTGCTCATCCTCAGAGTAATCATAAAGTATCCACATTTAAAATATTATCAGGTAATTACAATCAATTATATCTATAACTAGCTGTTGCCCACAACTTCATCTGTAATTACTATGGTTTTTTCACTATCCCACGGGAAACCTTATCTAAGATGTTAAAGGATGAAAGATGTTGACCAGGGATATAAGGTATCACCATGCAAAATTTCATTGAAATCGGTCCAGTCATTTCGGAGATTAACCTGTACAAACAGACAGAGAAAGAAAATATATATTTTTCTTTATTTTCACTCTTTGTACATCCTCCTGACTTGATTTGAGCATTTCTTTTCTGTACAGACATTTGACCTCTACAGTTTTTTATACTTATGTATAGATTTGTTTCCTTAATTTCCTTAGAATATAATTATTTTTTTCTTTTGCATAATGGCAGTAAATGTGTGTTACTTACATTTGACTCATACTGTCTGAACCTATTGGTTGTCCATTTAATTTCACCATGTTTCGGTGTATTGGGCACATTTTAGTTAAAACTAAACATGCAAAAACCTAAATACGGAAATTATTGTTACAAAATGCATTCCATCATACCCTGTCTTTTGATAATATCACCATTTTTAAAGCCTATCCCAAATTTAAAACTAAAACCAATGAAACTATAAGATGTGATGACAATGTCCAACCCGCATCGGGCCAGCGTGGTGGTGTTACAGCCCATACTCTTCATGTTTTCCTGTCTGTGCCCAGCAGTGGCACGTATATAGGCTGAGGACGATATAAGAGGTGTAATTTAATTGAATATGGCAGCAATTGAAATTCTTGTGGTTTTGTTGCATAGTTTTACATACATACGAGGGTGGATTGAAAAGTAGTCGGCCTAACACTGATCCATTTAGTTCTAAAAATCAAATCTACCCACATTATTTAGTCCAATTCAGACCTGTTAATTGTGTGAAGTTTGAAACGTATGAGATAATTAGTTTTAATTTTATAAATTTATTAACAAAGCAATCTGACATCATTTTCGCAAATGGAGCAAATCGAGCAGCGTGCCGTCATTAAGTACCTCCATAAGAAGGGGCTGTCATCAAAAGCCATCCATGATGATATGGTCAGTACATTAGGGGATTGTGCTCTTTCATATTCATCCGTCAAAAAATGGATTGCAGAATTCAAGCGTGGTAGAGAGAGTGTGCAAGACGAACCCCGCTCTGGAAGGCCTTCGACATCCACTACTGACGAAAATGTTAAAAAAATACTCGACTTAGTTATGGGAGACCGCAGATTGAAAATTAGAGAGATAGCCGAGATTATAGGCATCTCTTATGAACGTACTCAAAACATAATAGTCAACGTGTTGGGTTTCCACAAGGTGTCTGCGAGGTGGGTTCCGCGACTGCTTTCAGTTGAGCAAAAAAGGATGCGATTGACTATTGCACGCGACTGTTTGGAGTTATTTGAAGCTGATGAATGTGATTTTTTTAATCGTTTTGTTACTATGGACGAAACATGGGTTCATTACTGTACACCAGAAACAAAACAACAATCAAAACAGTGGAAAAGACATGGTTCACCACCCCCCAAAAAGGCTAAGTCGATTTTGTCGGCAAGTAAGGTGATGGCTTCAGTATTCTGGGACTCGAAGGGTGTGATTATGGTTGATTATCTTGAAAGGGGTCAGACTATAAACTCTGATTATTACTGCACCTTACTACGTCGTTTACGAGAGGAAATAAAAGAAAAACGTCCAGGAATGATCAGAAGAAAAGTCCTGTTTCATCAAGATAACGCTCGTGTTCACACGTCTGTTCAATCAATGGCAGAAATTCACAACTGTGGCTTTGAACTGTTACCGCATCCACCTTATTCACCTGATCTAGCACCGTCAGACTTTTTTCTGTTCCCTAACCTAAAAAAGCACTTGGGAGGTCAAAGATTTTTGACAAACGACGAGGTCAAAGCAGCAGTAGACGCATATTTTGACTCTAAGGAAGAATCATTTTTTTTCAACGGGCTAAATGCTTGGAAGAGAAGGTGGCAAAAGTGCATTGAACTTGATGGTGATTACGTTGAAAAATAAAAATATATTTCAATTATTATATATTTATTTTCTTGGTTAGGCCGATTACTTTTCAATCCACCCTCGTATCAAATAAATAAACCATAAGCTAACCACAAAACCACAAACCAATACTTATTACAAATTAAAATACTTAGTTTGCCTTCATTAGAGATCTTTGTTTATTATAATATAACTATTTTGTTGGTACCACACTGCCCAACATGCATGATTTCTCTATCACTTCTTATATTAATGGATATTAGTTTGCTTGAATGTGAAACTGTAATCAGAAATCATATATACCTACTGTTTTGTTTACAAGATAAATTAAGCCTTTGTTGTGCCAGAAAACTATTAACTACAATAGGGACTGTTTCTGTGGTAAATACAAGCATTTTAATGTTAGTCGCGACTACTGACTGTAATTATTTTCTCACTGGGCTGATTGGCTTAAAATACCAACCAGCCCAGTAAAAGAGAAAATTAGATTAAAAATTTCAAAATCCCACGTTTTTAAAAAGAGCAAAATAACTAACAACCCCACCATGTGGGGGCGTATCATTCGCTTTAAAGTCTATCAAGTATAAATTGGCAACTGGTGGAAAAGCAAACTAATTATTACAAGTCTGCAATGGGTTGTTCCGGAAACATTAAATCTAATAATATTTATAATGTAAATGGCGCCACTACTCCCTCCTTATTCTCAACAATCGGTCCTCTTATTGGATCCGTAAAGTCCCATATCGTCATCAGCCTATATACGTCCCACTGCTGGGACAGGCCTTCCTCATGGAGAAACACATGAGGAGTATGGTCCGTAACACCACCACGCTGGCCCAATGCGGGTTGGTGGGTAGAAACGGTCACAAATGCGACCGGGACCAACGGCTTAACGTGCCTTCCGAAGCACGGAGCACGGAAGTCCCATATATCTCGCTCTGATTCGCCGCAATAACAAGTGAAAGGTATAGAGATTCCGTTCTGTTTGTTTTCCTACAGCTGATACTAAGGGGGCTGGACTGCAAGTTATATTTTATCAGGTGTATATTTGTGGGGTGTTGTCCCAGGGTTACCACGACGTGGCGATCACGCTGCTGCTGGTGTGCGGCGCGCGCGCGTCGTTCCCGCTGCTGTGCCGGCTGTCGCACGGCGAGGGCGCTCCGCTGGCGCCCTTCATGCAGACCACCATGCAGCCCACGCAGCACCTGCTCAACTACATGCTGCCCGTGCTGCGGCATGCGGACGAGGAGATCGCCGCCTGCCTTGATAAGTATGATCGCATTACTGATGGTCAGTGGCGCGCGCACCTCGTTTTCTCATATCTTAGGCAACATTTCTGGACTGGTTTCAAATAAGTTACTAATAGATTAATTGATGAATTCTGCTCAATTTTAAATGAACTATCTACTTATCTGTTAGATAGTGGCTCCTTGGTCAAACTGACCTTTAACTCGACCAATTAAGCTTTGAAATTTTAAGGCAATAATCTCAATTCCATAATGCTCGAATGTATTGTTCTTCCTACATTGATGAGGTTTCATCTTAAAAATTATATACTTATTTTTAGTCACCTCTCTTTAAGACGAGTATAAGCTGTTGTGCGGTAAAAATAGATAACATAGTTATCAGCATGCTGCCTCCTTCCAAGCGCAAGTAGGCAGGACGTTCGCGCTCGGTTTGGCCAAGCCTGAACAAGCAACGATAAATTAAACATGCGTTCATAAGGTCGTCAAGTCTACCACCAAGGGCGCCAGTGAGCACGATGCTCGCGCTCCCCTTGTACCTGATGTGGCACAACCTGAACCACCAAAAATAGATCATAATATAACGTGTAAATAAGGGTCGTCATCCTCTCGCATATATTTTAAATTTTATTACTTTTATTGTTAACTAGCTTTTGCCTGCTTCGCGTTAAGAAGTATTATTATTAATTAAGTAACTTTCATCCCCTTAGGAGTGGAATTTATCCAAATCCTTTCTTAGGGGATGCCTACGTCATAGTAGCATTATGCATGCAAAGTCCCAGCCTGATCGGTTTAAAATTGTCAAAGTTTTATAAAAACATTCATTCCCTATTTTATCCCCTTTGGGGTAGAATTAATCAAAACTTTTAGTGGATGCCTACGTCATAACATCTACCTGCATGCCAAATTTTAGCCCGATCCGTCCAGTGGTTTGGGCTGTGCGTTGATAGATCACTATGTCAGTCAGTCACCTTTGAGTTATATATATTAGGTCCTTACCTATGAAATTGGTGTTTTTCTTCTCTCTTAGTATTTTGTTCGTAACTATTAAGTTTCAGAGTATTCTAAAAAAATTATTACCTCCTCTAAAAAAAGACCATATTTTCGAACTCTTTTGATTTGTTTTGATAATTAGTTGTAAGTTTTATTGTGTTAAAATTGGACACGGAGACAACTCCTTTTCAGTGCCTTCCGAATACATAATTTGATTTGCATTCACATAAAAAAGATAAAGAATTTTTAAGAAATGTGATATCACACATATAGCTAAAGCTTGTCTAATGATACATGCCAAATATTATTATCTTTGGATTTGTCGTTGTGAAGAAAACTGAAAAAATGTTAGTATGGAAAATGCGGAGTTCCCCAAAATCTCCATACAAAACACCAATTTCATAGGGACCTAAGATTTAGATATATATTTGTATATGTTTAGTAAAATAGTGTGCCGAGTAAAATAATGTGTCTTGTATTGCGGGTGTTGCGTGGTGGCAGAGCGCAGGTGGGCACGATGTTCGCGCTGCCGTGGTACCTGACGTGGTTCGGGCACAGCCTGAACCAGTACGCGCTCGTGGTGCGGCTGTACGACTACTTCCTGTGCGCGCCGCCGCTGTTCCCCGTGTACGTGACGGCCGCCGTCGTGCTGCACCGCGGCGCCGCCGTGCGGGCGTGCGAGTGCGACATGGCGATGCTGCACTGCCTGCTGTCTAGGGTAACTACTCTCTGACTCTCTCTAATTCACCATCATATACAAAAATGGAATTAGTGAGTACAATAAAAATATAAACAGTTGTGCTGCACAAGAGTAAAAAGCTAACGCAGTGACCGGTATTGCATCGATATTCTGCTACACTACAACCAATATTTATCTAATAGATCATCATCATTATCCTGCCCTTTTCCCAATTTCATTTCTGGTCGGCGCAACGCGTCTTTCTCCTCCACTCTCCCCTATCACACGCCATATCAACATTCACTCCCATTCTAGCCATGTCCTCATTCACACAATCTATCCATCTCTTCTTTGGTCTTCCTCTCCCTGCATTACCGATATTTATCTAATAGATGCCAATTTTAATTTACTGCTCGACTTTTCTCAATTTGGAATATCTCGTCCTATCTTGCTTAGATTAGGTTTAATTAAAAGGGGTAAAGGGTCTGGATCACAAAATTTTTCCTGGTAGTTGAATCCCTAGATAATACCTAAGAGGGAAGTTCTCCAGTGGTGGCTTGTACCTGTTACGGGCTTGAGGATACTCAAGTCTCTCAAGTTTTTTACGAGCTGCATTTCGGTGAGTGCGCGCAGGGATTAAACCATTTAATTCTAACGGCACCGTTCCATCATCGGACGCCGCGACGTGGTATGGCTCTATTCGTATGCGATCGATATTCCACCTTTTCGCACGGTTTTCCTCAACTTTTCTGCAAAACGCGAACCGCAAAAGAGTGGAATAACCTTCCTGCGTCTGTGTTTCCGTCCGGTTTCAATTTGCGGACTTTCAAGGCAAGAGTGAATAGGCACTTTTTGAGTTTGCGAGTTCCACCAAAGACCACTTCGGAGCTTTCCAACAGGCGAGATTGTGGTCAAACGCTGCCAAATTTATGTTAAAAAAACTATAATATGAATGTTGTCCACAACATTAGAAATGAAGAGCAAAAAAAAATCAAGGAAATTTGACAGTTCGTACACGGAACTAGACAAATAAGATGTATGGATACAATTAAGAATGCTGACTGTTACAGTTGCCAGATGACTTGCCGTTCGAAGACATCCTGGTGACGGCGCAGAGGCTGTACGCCGAGAACGACCCCGTGGACCTCGAGCCCGAGGTCGCCGCGCTCGAGAGGCGAGAGTGAGTCCATTACTTGCGCTTTTATTCGGATAAGTGATTGGCGGGGTCAATGACCCTGATTAAGTCACGAAAGTGGAGATTGATTGTGTGAATATTATTATGTTGATGATTTTATTGTGTTAGATCATTTCGTTCGTTCGTTCGTGTTTTGAGACATGTGGTAGCGGCTCATTAAAAGAATACTACCAACCCATCTCTTCTATTAGGTGTCGTAAAAGGTGATTAATGAACTTATAACTGCACAACCATCCAATAGCTTATAGCGGCGACGGGCTCACCAACTGTCACGCTGAGCACATGTGTAGTCACTGCTTGGTGAAGCGCGGACTATGGCAATGGAGTGTTTTTGCGTAGTCTCGAATTAACCCTTAGGGAATAATAGTCCTGATTGAATCCTGAATGAATCATAGTCATATAACTATATCGTATTTTTTGATGCGTGCGTTAAAAGAAAGGCAAAGAGGTATAAAGCGTACAGCCAAAAGTCCATCGATTAGGTCTAAAGATACTCATTTATCATAAAAATATTAATAGAGTGTGTATAAAGTAATCGGTAAAGGCATCGGGACGGACGGGGCACTACTCCTTCGAGAGGTCGTGGGTTCGATCCCACCGCCTGTACCACTGAGTTTGAATAAAACTTATTTACAGTTCGTTCTGAATATCGCTCGCCTCACATTGTGCCTGATGCATGGCAACAGGCTCGCCACATGTGGATCTAACATATCTGGCGAAACGTGGGCGATTAACACCTCTGCCTACCCCTTCGGGGAAAGTGATATGTATGATAAAGTAATGAGTGCAAGTGTTCGTTCAGAGAGGAGACCCGTCGGCAAGAGGAGGAGCGCCTGCGCCGGCGCCAGGCGGCGGCCAAGGCGCGGGCGCTCGGCGCGACGGCCGCCGCGCGTCTGCGCCGGCGCGTGGCGGCGTGGGCGCCGCGGGGGGCGCGGCGCGGGGCGCTGCTGGCCACCGCCGCCGTGCTGCTGGGCGTCTACGTGTACTACCGGCCCGACCTGCTCTTCAACAGGTAGCGCCACGCTTATCAGTTTGTCTTCTTCCGCTTGTAATGCTCGAGGCTGGCTCGGACTTGCGTACGCACGAGTGCGCTGACTGCGGTCGCCTTCCATGAAATGTATACCCTCGTGTCCTTGTGGTCATGTTGACGCTCATGTTTGAATGAGATTGCATACATGTAAGTTTTTTACGATTAATAATGTAAGGCAGTGCAGGAGAGGGTCTTTGGAGTGCTTTTTTACCAAACGTATCTCACGTTCCTACCTGTTGATCTTTTTTTTATGGGGAGAAATCCTCTCGCGGATTTTACCTACCGCTGCTCTGTCCGATTGTTCTACGAGTGAACCATTTTTTGGGTCAAAAAAGCCAAATATTTTCCCTTATCTGTGCAGCGCTTAAATATGACACAATTATTTTTTTTAATTCCAAAAAGATTTTATTCTTTGCAAAAAATTTGAGCCTTATTGTTTTCTTAGGTCTAATAAAGAGAAAATTTATTGGAACTAAGAAAACAGAAACATTTAAAATCTATAAAACGTACAGTATTCAAGTATAGTTAATTATTAAGTAACAAAGTCCTTTGTGTGTACGTGCGTCCGAGCCGCGGCGCGAGCGAACCCAAAATCATGTTTCGAGTTATCAAACCTTTGAGCTTTTATATTTAACTGTTCGTTAACCGTTGAAGAGTAGGCCTGGACGGCGTAGGAGGTCATCATCGCTGAGTGTTCTGCTTTGACATAACCAGTTGAATGTACAGTGGCAGAAATATAAAATATTGACACACTGATAGGAAATTATCACACTGACAAGATCTTTATATAATTTTACTAATTATGATCGAAAATGATATAATTTGTCTTAGGGTCAGTTTTTTGATCCGTGGTCAGGTTGACCAGTATATTAAAATATATGACAACTTGTCCAATAGTCGAATTTTCAAATGTAACTAAAGTTAAATAATCATAGACGATTTAACCACAACACGGTGCTGGGATTAATAACATGGCGGCTGGTGGTACAGCTGATGTATATTGCTTTGAATTTTCATCGCAAATTAAACAATTTGTCAAGATGACGTCACACACTTTAGCGTTTCCGTTGACGTTATTGGTCTAGAATTTATTGTGGTTACTATGACTACGGATCAATTTGAACTTGAGCTTTCAAACAGTTAGGAGTAGTTTTCATTACACAGCTTAAAAAGGTAACATGTGCTTATGTATTACACTGATCAACCTTTTCATTCCGCCACTTACAAAATTAACACGATTACAGAGTAAATATTGTTTTAAGAACAGAAATCTCACTTCTGAAACAATAGTTTAGCATACTATATTACTACTAAAGCTTATGACACTCATTTCTCATTGCAAAAGGATTCGGCTGTTGTTTTATGACCGGCCGCCTGCCTGACGTCAACCCTCCTTGGGAATGCTGTTGTTGGTGGTTTACCCGGCCCCATTGGGTGACCTCAAGGCGACACATGGATTTACACCAAGGTCGAGGGGCTCTTAGTCGGCTTTTGAAGTGGGTGGGAGTATTCTCATAACCGCTCCCACACGATTGAATGTTGATATGGCGTGTGATAGAGGAGAGTGGAGGAGACAGACTAGTTGCGTCGACCCCAAATGACATTGGGAAAAGGGCAGGCTAATGATAATTACTACTAAAGCTATTTTCACTGCGCGACAGTAATATTCAATTAATTTGCACTTTACCTTCAACATTTTAAGGTTAAAAATTGAACGACTATCGATATTAATATCCCAGTAGATGGATGATTGAAGTCTATATTCTCTCATATTTAAGGCAAATTAAATGATTATGGCAAGCTGCACTTTGATTCTTTCTTGCTGTTTATGTCAAAGCAGAAATATCATCATCAAGTATTGTACTTACAATTAATTATTGCTATTGTTATTTCTAACTTTTGTAAGCTGTTCCTTAATATGCTTCGACCATCATAAATGACAATTGTGTTCAATTCTACCGTCATTATGATAATGTAGTATCTTAGAATGACAGTCGAATATGGTTGTTGGATTTCGATTATCTTGTGATAAAAATTAGTAAGCATTTCTTATGTTAATACGAACGTGGGCGTTAGTGTTCCATTTCCAATAAATATGACTAAAATTGTAAGGAGTTATTTGCGAAGTTGTTATTTCATTAATAAGCTGTCTATAACAAAGTGGCATTATAAATTCAAATAAAAGAGCTTCTCCATGTCGTTATTAGAATGAACACTAAGAATAATATTTATGTTGGCAAGCAAAATTAGTGCTTATTTTCATGGAACATGGTGCTTGGGTAAGGCGTAGATCGTTCCCATCCAACCGATTCGGGGACAAACTGATGTGGAAATTGTATTATCATATCTGTTACTGAGATGATAAGGGACATTTTTGTGTGTAACCTGCTACGGTACGCCAGTCACTAGTGTAGTTATGAAGGAGTATGGTGTTTGGTTTGCGTTTAGTGTGAAATGCCTTAACGAATGTCGCTGCTAATAAGCACAGTGCAGTGCGTTTGTTGCCAACAATGTATATAACCAAAATAGTGTGAAGTCAATCGGCCTATATGTGTCACTGCTGGGAAAATTTGGTCAAATGTGGACCGAAATAGTCCAAGATTAATTTGCTTTTAATAAAACAATAATAATATCAGTACGAGATAAAATATTAATAAAAACAATTACTTTTTTCATATGCGTTCTTACGGTGTGATATATGTGGGCTATAGTAGGTGTAATGCACGAAATACGTTGTTGGCGATAGACAATAGGATTGTTTATTAGATTGATCCTTATCTAAATTAGAGTAATATATACCCTTAAAAATTATTATGAATAATGTAACCTGTTGATTAGAATATGGCGCCGGTGTTGAAGCAATTAAAATATAAATAACAGCTAAATATAAAAGTCAAGCCTTTTCTCTGGAGAGAGAATCAAATTTTTTATTAAATTCCAAAAATAAGGTCGTACAAGATGAATTGTGTTGATATCATTGTAAATTTGTTCCAACGTTTGTATATTTGTTTAAAATGTGATATTAATTTTGTTATTGCGTAGCCTTAGGTTATCGTTTAATTCATTCCTCGCGTTTACTTAGTAAACATCATTAACATGACATGCAGTGCAATAAACAATTAAAATATTTCAATATTTTTGTTATTCAATTCAATTTAATAAAAATTAGGAATACAAATTTTACATACTCAATAGTTTTTTTAATTATCTGTCAATAAAAATAATGGACTATCATGAAAATAACAAATTCTTAAGTACAACACACGAGGAAGAATGAAGCATTTATTAATTTTATAGCAAATCTTATTTATCACACTGTTATTTAAGTACAATTTCAGCAGGCGTTATATAAAAACCGCTTACAGATACCATTTAGCCGGACATTTATGTCAGCAATAGATGTTACTAGAAACTTACAATTTAAATAATATTTTAAAATATAGTTAGTTTGAAATTAGAATTTGAATATGTTAATAAACTGTTCCTAGAAATCAAACTCCAGCAATGACTTTATATTATTATTGTTCTTATGGAAAAAAAGAAACTTTTTTGTATGTAATTTGGTCATTGAACGCTTTTTACATAATACACATATACAAGTATTTTTGTATACTTCAAGTAATAAGGTTTAAGTTCATTTACTATTGTATTCATTCTCAGACTGTATGTAATAGTTAAGTTTAAAGTTTACTGTTAAGTTGTACTCTTTTAATTAATGTTATGTAAATTATGCAATGGAATTTGTTTGTGATTGATAGATCTTGAGTGGTTTAGGGTCGTAGTTTTAATGTTAATTTATAATAATTATAAACGTTTATTTATTACAAAGAATGGCTTCTATTGCAATTTGTAGATGTTTTCCTGTAAAATTATCAATGAAATATTTCGGGATTTGCCTTACAGAGGCATGAAACCGGCAACAAAAATAATTTATAGTACAATTTATGTTTACATTCATTGGATGTTCATTTAAAAGTACCTATTTAAAAACTAAATTTAGAAGATATATGCTGTCCTCTTTTTACTATAAGTATCTAGCCCACATTATGTAAAGGTTTATACCAAAATACCTTACTGTATGGCAGTGTATTTATGCGTTTATTTATTACTATTAGCATCTAAGTTATTTTGTATGTGTCTCCAAGTTCCAAAACAAAAAAAATAATAATATGGCAACCAATGAAATACCAGACTCACCAGAAACCAGACTCTTTGAGTCAATAAAACTTGTAATAAGAAGAAGTATACGACACCTTCAAATTATTTGCAATTTCCTCTCAATGTTCTGATAATTCAAATATAACATTGGTAACTTGAGACTCTATTATCTACAGCGTTGAGTTCAAATTCTACTGCCGTAAAATAAGATGGTGAATGAAAATATACCTTATTTCATTATAAGAATTAGTTTTACTCTGAGTCTTATTAATCAGGTTAATAAGGTCGAAATATAAAACAAATGCCAGCAAATAGAAAATCGCAATAATTATGAAGGTGTTGCATATATCTGCATCTGTGTATGCGATAGTATTAATTTGAGCTTTTGAGCTTTATTCCGGGACTATGTGGGTTCACTATCGTTTGCACGTTTGTACGTTGTGATACGCCGACGTGGGCGTACATTGCACGTGTAATGAGGCAGTGTGATTGTACTGGGTGTACATTCACAAATACATGTTTATTACGAAAATGTGTTTTATTGCTATACATTTAAGTTTTACTGTTTAACTGCTGTTTGTTGTTATCGCAGGGCATATTTTTAGAGCATAAAGTAGTAAGTGGCAAAAATGCCGCAAACAATTTTTGCCCTATAATCTTTTGGTCTCAAGTATATGATTTTCAAAATCTGTAAATCTCTATATCCCGTCCATTTAAGTGTGATCAATAAACATGTCTTCTCTTTTTTCTATTGCTGCTTCTAGTCTTCTTTTAATTGTTCTTTCTATTACTGGCGAGCTTTAATCTTCCTTTGACATTAGTTTCTTACAAAATCGGTAAATGCATTTATGAATATCTCTAAAAGTTATGGATGACTACTTTTTTGCTGACGTCTCAAAAATCTGCCCTGTAGTTAAAACCTGCTTGCAGTTGGACAATTAAAATCTTTAATATGCAATCTTACTTTACTTACAACGACAATAGCTTAATTATTTATGATATTTTTATTATACTTTATATTTTTATGTTATTATTACTAAGTTAAGTTTTTCTTTGTGACTTTCAGACACCGCAATGATAATCTACAAGAGTTATGAGCGAACAGTAGGTTGTCAAATAAAAGAGGTTATGTTTGAATTATTTTTATTTATTACAATAAAAAGGTAACATGGTAATTTAAAAGCAGACTGGCTTTAAGACACAGTGGCGGTAGCTGCTCTCAATAATTCCCTTTAATATAAAAGAAATAATGAACATTACAGTCAAAAGAAAGGAAATAATATTTTACAGTCAATGTCATGAAAATAAATGCTTTTAAACAGCAACACAAAAATACTACTAAAGATAATAAAATAACTAAATAAGAACCCGACACTCGTTTATCACAGCCGTAAGCTTGTTCGCTTACATAATATATTAAAATAATGAGTAAAATTTTCTACTTATAAGTAAAGTGCCCTTAATATATTTCACGTAAACGTGTTAACAGATAGTCTGTTTTACAAATAATTGATAATGGCAAGACAGGATTTATTGTCGATATATTTGAAATACTTGGTTTTTTTAAAGACCAGAATGTGGTGGAATTTGTCATTACTTTAAAAGTTTACAAGGTAGTAAGATTAAAATTAATTTGAGTTAAAATTTATTTAACTATAGTTAAAAGTATTTTTTTTTAACAAGGTCAATGGTCATGGTAAATTTGATAGTTACAGATTTAAATTAATAGCCTTATGGATATAAATTAATTACAGCTAAAATAAACAAAAACAGTTCATTGACTTCACCAACCTGATCAAACTTAATGAGAGTAAAATAACTTACCAACCAATATGATTATATTTTACGAATATTGTATATCTACTTAACCAATGACTGGTATGCACCCTTTTTTAAAACTAGTAAGAGAAGATGTCAAATAGATTGCTTAAGGATAGAATGACGCACGTATATTAGTTTTTAAATGGTAAAAACATACATACATGGCATTTCTATGCGAAAAAAATTGCTTTTTCAATTGAGATTCATTACTTACCATGTCAAGATTATTTCCAAAGTCTTTGGGCTTTTTAAATTAAATTTACTTAGTTCTATGCCACCTCTGAAATATTTCTCTGAAATATTAATTTTCCAGAAGAGCACAATGAAAATAGATTTATTTACTGATACAAAGAAAATATACAATTCGCATTTTAGCCAAATTGTGTCTATTTCGCTACCGTATGAGCGGGCTGAGTGTTAGAAAGAGCACCTAAGAATTCGTCCAACACCGAAACTAATAAAATAGGTTAAACGTTTAATTATACAAAATATTGCTCGAGGTAATCACAAGGGATACGTTGACTGCTATGTGGGTATCGGCAATGTCGACATTGCAGTTTTTTAGAAGTAAATGAAATTAAGTCCTAAATCTACTATTTTTAAAGTCAATTTTCATTCTCCTGAAGTTTTAGTAAAAATAAGAATACTCTGGGGCAATTTCTGTGCAGTAGACATAAGAGGCCGATGCCGTAAGCACATACTAAACTAAATTTCAGTTTAGTGCTGTCAGATCCTTTTCTTCTCCATATAGTTAAAGAAGGATAGCCTCTGGATTGACACAAATCCTGTTAAGGACGAGACACAATTGATTTCCAATTGTGTCTATAAACGTATCAGATGATGAGATAGATATTTCGTAGTGAGTTATAACCATAATATATTTATATCCCTATGAATATAATTTTAAACCGGAACATAATTACACTACAGTTTATGTTTAGTGTTTAAGTATAATTACTAGATTAAGCTTAGTGACATAATTGTAGGAGTGTAATGCGGGTGAATCTATATTGAACTGCAAAAAAAGGGTCGCTTAGAAAATGATATTCCTTGTGATATAGTAATGAATCTTAGTTTATAACTTCCAGTATATAATTTAATTATATTCCTAGGGATATAACTATGTTAGGGATATATCTATCATCCCGCGACAGATACACAATATAGTTTGGTTTTGTTTACGGAACCGGCCTCATAATCTCGAATTCGACACCAGAAATAAAATGTCGGTTGTCCAATCGAACACAATTTTTGTAATGCCGACGTCTACCACTACTCGACCAGTAATAACGAGCAGAAAACTGCATTCGATATCCGTTATTTCATGTCATCTAAAGTACGTCTCAATCCAAGTTGCCAAAAAGGTAAACAAAACAAAGGTAATGTTTCATCTCTAAAAGGTTTTGTGATGACTGTAGGTAATTAAAATTAATCGAAACGGCCAACAATTGTCACCGTTAATTATATTTACGTGCCAAATTCCTTTTTTTTGCAATGCTTTTATGTTTACCTCTTTGGCAACTTGGATTGAGACGTACTAACATTAAAGCGAAAACCGCCCCTGAGCACCCAAACCTCAAGTCTGAATATTTTTGGTGATAGCGAAGTTTGAGAAGGCGATATTTAATGGGGAGTTCAGTGTGCCATGACGGTCTGTATGTAGTCAATGGCGCGTTGGTCGTGCAAGATGCGGAGGTGCTCGGCGGCGGGCAGCGCGAGCGACTTGACGGGTTTGGGCGCGTCGGCGCCGCGCGGCCGGCGCCTGCGCCACAGCTGGCAGGCGGACAGCGAGCGCAGGTTGACGGTGCCGTCGCCGTCGCCCGCCCGCAGCATAGGGTACCCGTCCAGCCACGAGCCCGGCTTGTACACCAGCCTGCGGCCGCACAACCCATCTACATTTTACTGTCATGCTTCGGTGCCTAGAGGTCGCGACGATAAAACGAGGCCTCCTGGGAGCTACTGAACGGTTGGCATAATTTTACATTCATAAGAGTATGTAAATACCTAAACTGAATAAATTATTTGACTTTAAACTTTTAAAAGCCTTTTGACGACCTCCGTGGTCGAGTGGTCTGTATGCCGGTCTCAAGGCATCGCCATCTCGAGAGGTTCTGGGTTCGATCCCCAGTGAAGGCAAATGTTTGGGTGATGAATTTTCAGGCAGTTCCCCAGTCTTGGATGTTTATATATATTTAGGATATTTATATGTATTAATCTATTAAATATATTAATCCGTCATCTAGTGTCCGTAACACAAGCAGCATTAGTTGCTTAAAAAGGGGCTAGCTGATAGGCGTGAATGTTTGAAAGATATTTATTATTTATTAAAATGGAAACGGATTTCTAACTATAACCTAAAAAGCATGAGCGTCGCGATATGATATTTATCAAGATTTTTTCACGCCCAATTGTCAAATTCCATAGCACTTTGACAGTTGAACGTGATAAAAACGTGGTAAACATGTATCGCGGTGTTCATGCTGAGAGAGCGATCACTCTCTCCCTTCCTACTAAAAATTACGCCTTATAGATTGCAAAGTCTTTTGAAGTCATTAGCGACATTTGAACAAAGAGGTTTGCAATGGTAAAAGTTTAGGAGATAATCACTTGCGTCATCAAATTCCTATAATACTTCATTCATATCAGTCAATTGCTTCCTTCCATTATAGATTAGTACTTACGTTTCATTACCCTTTACATGAGTGACAAATTCATGACTCATATTCATTATAGGTTTTTTTTTATATGACAGGTAAGCTTTTCGCCTTTATCTCACCTGATGGTAAGTGACGAAGGCCGAAGGCGGAAGCGAGCTTCACCTGTAATCCTCAACAACTGAGGAACTGGCTATCTTACCTCTGATTGCCGGAACACAACAATGATAACATTGTTATTATTTTTATTTAGGTAAGACGGTGGTGGGTTATTAGTAGGATAATGTAGAACGGGGGAATTTATGTGTTGTGATTAGAGACAAAATGAATTTATTTATTTGTTTTGGCCAGGAGAGTGTTCCGAATAGACATGACAATTAATTAACTACTTCAGTATAACTATTACAATCACTTGTTTATATTGATACGCCGCTTTTGGAGCATTTTCCTTCCAATTCAATTTTGACATTTGTGACTAAGAGTATATAATACACGTAAATTTTATTAGGTTGTAGAACATATTGATGTAAAGGGAGGATGGAACCCTTGCAGAGTTTCTTGCCTGTATCTTCTCTAGACAAGGCCTCCCGGTAGTGAACAGGCCGAAAAACAGTAGTGGTATTGTCAATTTTAGGATACTTATTTATAATTTATTTTGTTTTGACTTGTCAAAAGTGTATTTGATGATACCAAATTGATTAAATGACATTGAGTTTGAGTTTATACAATTCTTTTTTCAAACAACTCTTCTACTCTGTCCTGTCGCTCGCTGTCACCACTCCTCCCTTAATTACACAAAAAAAATCCCTGACCTTTCGACGGTGGAGATGTTGTACCCGTAGATGCAGTGCACCTCGACGCCGGGCGCGCCGAAGTCGGCGGTGAAGCGCTGCGTGTCCTTGCGCATCTCCCACGCGTTCGGGAGCTCCATATCACTGGGGACAGTAATAACATTTACTTATTTTATTTATTGGGTCCTTACCTATGAAATTGGAGTTTTTTTCTGTCTTAGCAATTTGTCCGTAACTATTAAGTTTCAGAACATTCTTATAAAATAATTGCCTCTTCTAAAAATAGACCATATATTTGAGCTCGTATTATTTAATTTGATAATTTTTTGTAAGTTTAATTGTGTTAAAATTAGACACAAAGACAATTATTTTTAACTGCCTCCCGAATACATAATTTGATTTGCATTAACATAAAAACTTGTCTAAGCTTGTCTAATGATACCTGCCAAATATTATTATCTCTGGATTTGTCGTTGTGAAGAAAACTGATAAAATGTTAGTATGTAAAATGCAGACATCCCCAAAATCTCCATACAAAACACCAATTTCATAGGTAAGGGCCTAATATTTGCCTTGTGGTGAAGGAGGTATTTTTTGAGTGAAATATCAAATGATGAACACTCAATCGAATTCCTAATTGTAGCTTTTTCTTTTTTGCACGCCCAAAGAAGGGAAAAATGTGTAACAGGTGCATTATTTTAAATAAATAAGAGAAGCTTTGTAGGTACAGTTGATTACAATCTTTATTACCATGTTTTTATTAACTCACTTTCTTTTCCTTCTATTAAGAGTCATTTACTGTCAATAGTGATAAAAAAAAATTTGGAGTTGACTGTACCATACATGCACGCAAATAAATTACGTCTGATTTCTAATCACCTAGAGCCTTGAGTCGTTCTTTACCTAGTAAGAGTAATAGTTACCTTTTTCTTTACTTGTTAACTTCTCAGTTAACAAGTAAAGAAAAAGTTGCGAAGTTATTAACGATTTAATTTTCCTATTTCATGATATGCTGGCGGCGGGCGGGTTCTTTATTTATTTATTATACTCACGTGAATAACTTCTGCAAGTCATTGATGGTGTAGTTGAACTTGTCGGTCTGCACGAGCACCTCGTGCGGCTTCCAGAAGAGCGGCGACGGCAGCAGCCACGCCAGCGACGGGCACGTGATCTGCTGCGTGCGCATGATGCTCTCACGCAGCATCAGCGACCCCAAGTCGTCGCCTAACAATGTAGGTACAGGTTTCATAAACAAATATTTGACATTTGTAAACGTCTCGATAAAACTTAGGTCCGTATTACAGAACCAAACTCAAGCGTAGATCTCTGCTTGAGCTCAGTGGCGCTTTGTGGGATCAATAGCACCATCACTCTCTAACAGTGCTCAAGCAGAGATCTACGCTTGAGTTTAATTCCGTAATACGGGCCTTAGACTTGGTTTAAAACAGTTGGTGTCATGTTCATTTGTTTTGAGGAATACGTCCTGTCTTCTTCAAGTTTCATTTGAGTCTACCTTTTTAAATAACGCTCTTGTATAATATTGAAATGACGTAAGCAAGTCTTATTAAGGCCGATGCAGCAACCTTAAGCACACCGAATATATTTATTATTATTGTATTTTTGTTACTACGGCCATGTATCATGGACATTTCTACTTTGTTGCCATGAAGTTATTTAACATCTAAAATCCTGAGCCGTGCCGATGCCGATAATGTGCGCCGGGCCTAAAACTCGAAAATGACAGGTCTCAATTTTGGTTTTGATTAGCTAACTTATAGAGCAAAAGATTAAAAACTACACGAAAACCACAAAGGTTCAAATATTTTTGCACTTCTTCCGTGCAATGAATGATTCATGTCAATTGAAGGGAAATCGATGCCGACGCCCAGTGTTTATAGCATTATACCTATCAACCACTAAACAATACAAGATATTCAGACACGTGTAGATAGGTAGCTATCATTTTTCATAAACAAAGACTATTATTATGTAATGTATATTTAACATGCATTCGCAATAAACAGAAAATGAAAAGGGACTGTTTAAAGAATAGAACAATAGGAGTTTGTGTTGTTTGATGCATCTTGGTCAACAACACTAATTTTATACACTCACTACACTTATTTTTTTAAAATTTGTCACATAATTCATAAAAAATTTCTTGCTACTGTAAATAAGTTTCAACAAAATTATTTTCTTTGAAGAACTTAAATTTATCAACTTAAATTCGCCTTCACAAAAAACAATAATATTTTTACAATAAAAGACATAACTTAGAGGGTTTTAGAATTTGAAACTTAGATTTTTACGAAAACGAACAAAGAAATAATAAAAAAATTGTTGACTTAACACATTTTGGACCTTATTTATCTTATTATTTTCTGCAGTTTTCTAACCGGTCCTAAAGGTTGTTTAGTTACTGGTTAATCATGGATTTTACCTTTAGAAAAATGCACTGCAGTTTGCAACACATATAATTATGAAAGACCATGGGTTGGAAAGAATCATGACTAAGATTTCTGTGATAACAATTCTACCACAAAACATTCCTAGCTACAAACAAAATGGTATTTTAATACCCAGCAAATAGAGGCCAAATTCAAAGTAATGACATGTTTTCAATATAAATAGCTGATTATGCTTAAAAGATAATTAACATGTGGAGATTATTGACCTCATGCTGATTTAAATAATGATGTGATGTTTTAAATTAAAATGTATAGAATATAATTTTATTTATATATTTTTAACAATTATTGTGAGTTATGACTTATAACATTTGAGTAAAATAAAAGGTAATTTAAACAAATCTTTAAAATCTATTCCAGCTAAATATATTTGTCTTTGAAAAACTTTAATTCACGAAAGGGTCGAATCATATGCGCCCGAGCCCAGCGGCCGGGCCGCGAAATTACAAGAAAATGTATGACAATTAAAGTAGCTGCCGCGTTCGCTTCAATTAAATCATTGCATACAGTTTCTTAGTAATTTCACAGAGCAGCAGCTCGGCCGCTCGGACGCGTGGATGTGTTATGATTCCACCCTATTAATAATGTTTAGTTACCAAAAATTTTGCACAAAGCTGTTACATACATTGTTTCTGTTCTAGCTATTCTTTTAATGACATTGTTTGTGGACACAGTACTTTTATTTTACAGGCAAATATTGTTAGTATTTATTTATTTATTTAATTATTAATTGTACACAAAAGGAAAATTTTGAATATACAACACATAAAATAAAAAGACGAGTACAAAAGGTAAGGCTTATTTCTAATAATATACAATTTTCATAATTTTTTTGTCTTAATTAAAAAAAAAAGACAAAATACCAAGAAGGCAATATTAAAAGGATTTTGAACTAAACAAACACAAATGGCTTCTAAATTCCATGTAGTGTGACTTACCAATAGCAAATACTTTGAGTGCCTTGACAGACCCAGCCCACGGTGTAGACAGTGAGATGAGCCGCTTGATGTACTGGTCCTTCCAGGCCTGACTCTGCATCTGGAGGAAGTGCAGGGCCATGGACCCGCCCATGCTGTGCACCAGCAGCGTCACTGATGACTTGTTATTGGTGGTGTACGTCTCCTCTATCAAACTCTTTAACTTCACAAAGAAGTCTTTATTTTCATCTAAAAAGTAATATGTACAGTTAATTGTGAATAACTTATCATCATTGGTCGCCCTTTTCCCAATTTCATTTGGGGGTGGTGCAACGAGTCTTTCTCCTCCAATTGTGAATAACTAATAAATAAAATAAACAAATAACATATCTGGCGAAATGTAGGTGTTTTATACCTCTGCATGCTCTTTCGGGGAAAGAGGTGTGATGATATGTTTTTATGTTGTTTAAATAGTAATAGTTATTAAGACTTTTTTAAATTATGCTTACTTTTGCTAACTACTTGCTTATGAGGAACACACTATTATCGAAAGTATGTATTTAGATATAAAAATAAAACAATATGAACTATACTTACTAGGAGCTCTTCTAAAGTCATATGGTGCCCCTCTTATAGATACATTCCTTACATAACCAATTTTGACAAGAGCATCTGATATGCTGTTAAAATATGCTCCAGCTTTATCATGTGAGGGGTCCAGCCACTCCACGGGCTCTGGGTTTCCCCAGCCTGGCACTCGGATTTCCACTCCTTCAGGGTTGCTAGTGGTGCGGGTGACATTGTTGTATTCTAACCTAGTGTTGTCTACCCAGCAGTCTATTACAAATGGTACTAATAGCTCCAAATTTAACCATATATTAAAAAATTCGGGGGATGTCTTGGCACAAATGTAGTGAACAACAGATGTTTTGCTTAATTTTGCTTCAAGCTGACTGCCTCCATCTCCAGGAACTAAAAAAAAGTAAAATATAGTAATAAAATTATACTATTTATTTACTCACTTGTTTAATGTATTGATGCTATGAAAACTTCACTTAGCACTTACTCAGTATCACAGGCGATAGCCCTAAGGAGTCTTGAGCTAAAATGCAGTAAATAAATATAAAATTTAAACTTATTTTAGAACACGACATTATTATGGAAATCGAAGGCAAGATTGCCAGTCAACGCGCTCAGACGCTTGCTAAACACAAACTAAATTTTAATGGCAATTTCCTTTTGTTTTTACGTAATTTAGATCCGGTCGATGTACAACCGCGAAGTGATTTCAATACAAATGACGTCGACGGTCGTACGATGCTTTTTCATTAGGACGCTCGGGGTGAGATAAACATACTATTGATAACCAATACTTCTGTTAAAAGACAATCAGCTGGTCATTGTTCACAATAATTATTATTGTTATGAGTTTTCTCGAAGACTTGGAATTGCAAAAATAAATTTATGTCAATGTCATTATAATATTTTTCTTTATAATCTTAAAAAAAGGATGATATAGAACTGACATGCTTATGTCAATGTCAAGAGCGAACAAGCTAGTTAAACAGTGTTTTCCTAAGTGCGGTAGAGATAGGTATACTATTTTCTGTCCTTATTTAGAGTTCGTGTTTTTATTTGTCTGACACGTACCCTCAGAGTAAACAGAACTGGAGTAGCCTTTGTCTAACATTCCCCTCTGCCAAATGCACAAGCATCGGATGCTTGCACGTTTAATAAAACTAGTTGAGCCGCCATTTTGACAGCCATAACATTGTAAACGTTGTGGCGAACAGAGCTCCCGCAAAAATGCCTGCCTGTGCTGTTTTTTGTTGTAAAAATAAATACAAAACATCGAGTATGCTAAATGATGGTGTCACCTTTTATTTGTAATGATAATTTTTAAGATTTCATGATTATTTACTTCATTATTTCATGTTTTAGAATTCTACGATTTCAAATTTCGAGCGCTAGTCTCGTGGGGAGTGCGGCTGTGACGTTGTCAAAACGCACACCCCACGTGACTATTTTAAGCGTGTGTGTGCGTGAAATTTAAATTTGTGTGTCGAATTATGCATGTGTGCATTTGTAAAAACGTTGTGCGTTGTGCTGGCTTTGAGTGTAGTGGTAACCTCACCCCCCGCAAGAAATGGCAGAATAAAATGTTTGAGAAATTGACTAATGGCTACTCCAGTTCTGTTTACTCTGAGCACGTACCGTATGTGCCAAACAGTAATGTGTGTTTCTTTGTGTCGTCGTGAAATATTACGTTTTGGACTGTGTTTACTGCTTAATCATACTTGTATTTATTGTGTTTTACTCCACTACCTTTATAAGTAATGGTACAGTGTTGTATTATCGGCTGCAAAAGTCGCAGTGAACGAAAACACGAAAACATAACGTTTCACACGTAAGTCCCATATTTCATCGTTTTATCTAAATCACTAAGTGTACTATTACTAGTTACCGCTTATTTACATTAAATCGTGTACAAAATAGCGTGAAAAATACGATAAATAGCTAATGAAAATTTGTTGCTTTATCGTATTTGCCGACTAAGAAAACATGTCAACGAAAGTCAAGGGAGGCTGCCATTTTAAGTGTTATCTGAATTTAGCCGGGTTTTATGCGTTTTAGGGATACCTGTCGAAGAAAATGTAAATTACCCATACTTAAAGGGAAATATTTAAAATTAGTTATTTTAAATATTCTTAATAGATTACCTGCCATTTTTTACAATTTACTTGATTTATACATAGTTCTTTGTTATACCAATTATCGCAAATAATTGTTTAATTGGTAAATTCTGCACTAAGTCACTTTTTGAAACATGACTATCTTAGATATTAATTAGCCCCATTTAGGTTGTTTGTGAAATTGCATATTTATAAATTAATCCTGGGTGTGATAAGAACTCCTATGGATTCTTTAAGTAAGATTACATTTGGGTTATGCCGTCTGTTAGAAAAGTATGTAATCTATGCTTATTATTCACAATATTTTTTAAATAACAACAAATAATTGTAGATTTTCTACGTTGCACGTTTTGCACACTAGAAACATAGCCTGGTAAATTAAAAATATTTTTAAACTTTATTTTGCCACTAGGCGGGAATCGAACTATCACCGTATGCTGGACTGCACCCTAATACAAACATTATAATGCTAATATTATTTATCTATATTGAAGGTTCCCTAACGATGAGAAAGTGCGTGATGCATGGGTTAAAGCGACTGGTAGGCTAAATTGGAAGCCAACCGCAAACACGCGCATATGCTCTAAGCATTTTGAGACCCGATTCTTTCGTAAGACCCTACGCAAAGTATTTTTGGATAAAAGTGCATTTCCAAAATTGTGGATACATGTAAGTTCTTTGATTTCAACATTTTTTTTTTGAAAAATAGTTTAAAATAAATTCTTATGTATTTTTAAACAAAGAACTAAAAATGAACTGAATATATTTTGAATTCTATGTCTGTTTTCTGATTTTCAGAATTACGATGATAAAGTACTTTAAGGGCTTTATAATATGTATAAAGACGCTGCTGTTTCTTTATGAAGAGCACGTTTTAAATGGTAAGTTAGATTTTTTAAGTACTTATAAATTAAGCCAAGATCACATTGAAATATTTTTTAGTGCCATCAGGGCAAAAGGTGGATTTAATAATAACCCGACGGCCACTCAATTCAAATCTGCCTATAAAAGGCACGGGACGGGACGGGATATATACTTATATTTGTTCATAATACGTCTTTGGCATGATTTTCAACTTAATTTGTGGAGAATGTTGTGGGTTCCACAATTGCTTTTTTTTATATGTATTTTAATCTTAAGTAATATTATTCTACTGTGATAATGTTTATTCTCCCAAGAAAAATAAAATAAAATAAATAATAACAACAAAGTGGTTTTATTTTTCCAAACATGTTACTGCTTATTTATTAACATTATGATTATTGGGAAAATGTTTATTAGCATAGCAACATAGTTTTGACACATACTTTATTTCTATCCTTTACGGGTGTACGCGTATGTCAGTTCTATATCATCCTTTTTCTAAGTTTATAATAGATAATTGACACATGACAGCTGTGCATGACATTTGACATATCTAGTTTCCGAACTTATTTTAGAAATTTTTATATAATAATATTCGTAGCCGTCGAAAAAAAATATGAAAATAATATTAGATTAAAAATCTAAAAATACCACGTTTCAAAAAACAGCATAACAATAATAAACGAACATGCGGGGCTGATAATGAGGGGTCACTCAAAACGTGGGGGCGCGGGCGTATCTTTTTCTTTCATCTCTAGTGCATTTTTGCAACTTACACTTACGATCTATAGCATTAGGAAAATAGGAATGTTACGGAGCTTCGGTTCCGATTCTGAAAAGTCGGAAGCTCCGACTGATTCCTTCGATTCTGATTTCGGTTCTGATAAAATTTAATCAGACGTATAACGAAAGTGCGCAATCTTGGTTAGAACGCGCTTACAAGTTTTGACTCGTTGCCGGGGTATTTTAAGTAATAAGTGCTATTTCATATTAACATCTTTATATCTACACTAATGAACGGCTAAACGTAATGAACCATTTGGGTTAATAAAAAAGGGTCCACTAGCTTAAAACCTAAAAAGAATAGTTCATCGAAAATGTGTGGAAAATTGGTACTCCTAAACGAAACCTTGGCGCAAGCGCGCTAGTTTCAAAAAAATGGCAGCTAGCTCAATGTCGCATAGACTCTAGTTTTTAATTTTTAGATTTAAGTAAAGTTTATAGTTCAAGAAGATAAAATGTTACGTAAACGTTGTTATAAGGGAACAAAACACAGCGTATTTCGCTTTAGTGTTAGAAATTGAAATGTTTTTGCAGGTTAACAAAATTTTATAAATCGATAATTTTCATAGCAAAATGTTTTAGGAAAAAATAATTTACTAGAAAGTGGATATGCATTTTGTTTCAGAGTCGGGTTATAATTATTTGGTTATCCTGGCTTATAGGTGGAATTTGCGGAGTTTTTATATTGTTAATAATTATTTGTTACTGTCGCCTAATGCCGCGTCATCAGAAATCTTTTGGTGAGTTCACTATGTTATTCGCTTCACTCAATGCATCATTTAGACACCAATGCACACGAGCAAAGTAATAAAAAGTTTGTCTCAGTCACATCTGCACTTTTTGAAAAGAAAATTAATCAGGTAACGGTTCTACATACAATCACGCCTGCAACCCCCGAAGGGGTAGGCAGAGTCCAAGGAGCACTGTGTCCCTTATGACCACATTTAGCCATACAAAAATTGGGTTTGGTCAGATGAAAAATCGTGAAAGAGTAGTAACAAGTGGCTAGCTCATCGACTACACAATCACAGACCCATTACCCAATACGCCCTTAGTTGCCTTTTACGACATGCTAGGCAAGAAAAGCAGCAGCAGAAGCAGTAACGGTTCTAAAATAATTATTTACCACAATTATTCATCATTTCGTATTTGTTTCAGACGAACAATACCTCAAAGAAAACTATGTTATCAAGGAGAATCACGCATACAACACTCAAGAGAATTATAGAGTAAAACATGCAGAGGTAAGCATACTAAGAATAAAGCATTCAGTTGATAAAGATGAGAATAGTTTGGTAATTTGTTAAGCTTAGGTACGATTGTGAATATCGCTTACATACCACATTGTGCCCGGTGCATGGCGACAGGTTTGTCACTTGTTACCACAGACTTATAATACTATAGCTTGTTACATGGGGATTGACATATATCAGGCAAAATGTGGATGTTTAACACCTCTGCCTATCCCTTCGGGGATAGAGGCGTAATGATATGTAGGTATGTATATTAATAATAAATCATTCTATTGTTGCAACCGTTTCTACCCACTAACACAAAATGGGCCAGCGTGGTGGTGTTAGGTAGGGACGGCCCAAACTCATGTGTTTGTTTCCACGAGGAAGATCGGTGCCCAGCAGTAGACGTATATAGACTGAGGACAAGAATAAGGCCGAACCACGAAACCCCATTGACAATATCACAATAACATTATACTTTTACGGCCCGGCCACGAAAAAGAGGCGGGCGAATTCACATTTTATTTCACACTCAAGACATATGACACCCTTTATGACCGCTCATATCGAGCGAGCAATGAAAAGAGAATACAGCGCCGCCCACTGGTCGTGGTCGTGGCCGGGTTGGATCCATTTGTAGTATCATACGTGTCGCATTTATTCGCATGTAATTAATCTCCTTTGCCTGACTGTTATCTTAAAAAAATAGAGCTGTCAGATAGGACCGGACATCCGGAAAAAATATCTCTCGGCTTTTGAACTCTTGCTGAAATTGACTGTGTTATTTAACTGTGTTTTAACTTGATCGTCTTCTCTTCTTTAAGAACATCTGTGAACTGATTGTAGCATAAACATTGTGATATCTGAAGAATAAACTTAGTAATCCAACAACGGACGTATTTATTTCCCAATCATTCAACCTGACGATGATTGTGGTAGGGCTCCGCTCCGGGCGGGTCGGCTGGTGCGGCGGGCGGGCGCGGGCGGCCGGCCAGCTACGCGGGCGGCGGCGGGGGCGGGGGCGGCGGCGGCGGCGAGGGGCGCCGAGCGCGCCCGCCCCCGCCACCCCCGCGCGACCACCACGCGCAGTACGCCTCCAGCACCAGTAAGTACTCTCGCCACCGCAATAAATTCATCTTGTAATTCGTCATTAAATAAAGTAGAGTAACCTTCCATGCAGATTTGCAAACGTCTAAATGCAGCGGAGACAGCATCATCTAGTTCCATCAAATTTTTGGAAATCTAAGAGACACAAAGCGATGTTCGTGTGTACACGAATTATATACATACTAGTTACAGTAACTTATATTAAAACCTTAACGTATCTAAATTAACGTACTTTTTTGATTTCAGTGCTAGACGATATAGAAAATGCAGCCAATATTGACGCACTAAAAACAAGATCGCTTCCCGCTTTTCTACGGCCAAAACCTAGACCACTCTCTACTGAAGACGACTTGCAGCAACTATATGCGAAAGTAATTATATTTTACTGAATGCATGAAAATCTGAGATGAAAATATCCGGTTCGAAGGACCATTTTATACAGTCCTTTTTTCATTTCCCAAATCACAAAATTAAAATAATGCACAGTCAATTTTCTTACTCGTAAGACAGGCAATCAATTGTTTAAACTCAATCATTTGGCACTTTATACTGGTAAATTTGAAAATTTGGGAGGAATTTTGAATGTATTGTAGATATAATCTAACTAGGCAAAGATTCAATTATTCTATTAAAACTGTTTTAATTTTGGACTCTTAATAGCTTTGAAATTGTCAGGTGAACCTAAGCAAGAAATACAAGAACCGCATGCGCAGCGAGCACGCGGCCATAATCGCGCTGAGCAAGTCTCACAGCCAGTTCTTCGACGCCGACGCCGTCATCGTGTACGACCAGCGCACCGCGTTGTAGCTACCCGCCATCTCGGTACGGGCGTGTAGGTAACTAGCTATAGTTACAATACAATACACTAACGTTGGTAGCACCAAATGCGTTCAGATAGTCATTTACTATTAGGAATTATTGTTGAAACAGAGCACGCTAAAATTCTTCCAAATAAAAAGTGCAAGTTAATGACATCTCGGGATGAGAACAACATACATAGTTAAATTTTTCCCATACACCACATATCACAGGAAATATGGGTACATAATCTATAATTTTATAAAGTAACAAAACGCGCACAGTTGGACAAATAAGTGTACTAATTTTAACTTTTCTAAATTGTATTAAAACTGTTGTCCATTAAGATGTTATTAAGTAAAGAATTATTTTTTTTATAGTATAGAAAAAATTGGCAAATTGTGATCATGAATTGTGTGATAAATTTGTATAAAACGAATTCGTGGCCTAACACTTTATAAAGAGTACAGTCGCGTACATAATATCAAGTGTTAAATTAATTATAGAAAATTTTTAAACTATTAATTTGTACTTAATACATGTAGGTATATATTTAGTATTAAGGATTGCTCATGTAACTTATACGTGTTAAATATTGGATATCGAATAACAAATCATAAAAATAGAAGGAATTCAATAGGAACGATACTCACTTATATGACTGATGACGTAATAGTTAACTTGTAGTGTTATATTAATGTTATATACCCATAGTTTAAGTTAAGTATTCGTTTGTTCATTATTGTTTGGTTGTACGCGACTGTACCGTTAGAGCGGGAGAACATTTTGACATAGCGTCTCATGTACTACATCGATCTATGATCAGTTATAATAATATAACCGCTTACCTTTTCTCAAAGTAACAAGGTTAAATTTGTTTTCAAGAGTTTGTATATTTGTATCGTGACCCGTCTCAGTGTTTGTACTAACTTGAGATTTCTTCTTGATGTCAAAGTTTTAACTTTATAATAGAATATTCTGTGTTAACTCTATATAAATTCGGGTAAAATAAATAATATCAACTTCGTTCAATCTTAGTAAATTAAAATACAAAGTAGCTATGCTGGTTTTCATACATTACAGAAAATACCGTCAAAAATTAATTTTATTTAATTTTTTTTAAATTCTAATTCATATAGCGCGGTCAACAACGTAGTCATGACAATTTAGTACTCTGTCACATTAACTTGTCAATAAAGTTCTAAGATTTAAAAAAATTTTAAACATTGAATGTGATATTATAATACCAAAATTTCGAAGTACTTTTGTTGATGACCGTACAAGTACCTATACCACTAACATTCAATGGATATGCATTTTGACACGTGGCTTTAAATGCATCGATCAAACAATAATCATTGTCATCACTTTTACTGCTGTATTATAGGAAAAAATGTTAATGGCAAATAAAATTTTGTAATGGATATGTTCTTAGTTATTTCTTTGTGTTTGGGTACTGTTACGTAGCCAATTAAAACTTATTTTTATATTATTCTTTCTCCTTTTTACGTCACCTTGTGACATGTAAATATTACTAGGAAAAATAAAGGTCCCTTAAGACCACATTTAGCCATACAAAAATTGGGTTTGGTCAGATGAAAAATCGTGAAAGAGTAGTAACAAGTGGTTAGCTCGCCTGCACAATCACAGACCCAGTACCCAATACGCCCTTAGTCGCCTTTTACGACATGCTAGGTAAGAAAAGCAGTTGGTACATTCTTTTAGGGGTAATAGAGTATTGTTAAAACATACATGTGGCAACCTACCAACCTGTGACGTTATAAATGTGATTTAAATAACCAATTGTTATCGTGTGGTGATATGGTCCGTACTGTGTTTCAGGTGTCCCTTATGTAAGTAAAAATCAACAGAAGTTTAAAATTTACTTTTATTATTTTAACACACATTTGAAATAAATAAAATGAGGTATTCCTCGAAACGCAACCATTTTGAAGAGCACCGAATGAAGCACCCAAAATTGTAACTCGAAGCGCACCCATGTTTAAGTTTTGAATGGTGATGGGAATACTTACTACACATACATACATATAATCACGACTATTATCGCATAACGGTTAGTCAGAGACTAGGCAAAAGTACCTACTGCAAAAGCACTCCACTGCCATAGTCCGCGCTTCACTTGTGCTCAGCGTGACAGGTGATGAGCCCGTCGCCGCTATAAGCTATTGGATGGTTGTGCAGTTCTGAGTCTTTACGACACCCAAGAGATGGGTTGGTAGTATTCTTTTAATGAGCCGCTACCACACGACTCACTCGATACTAACTGAAAGTATCGATAATCAACGATCTAAAAAAAATGAGTGAAATTTTGGGATTGATCAGTGAGTGGTCCTTATAAATATAAATTTCTTCTGACATATTCATATAATTTTGGCAAGTCCATCCAACATTCGCATAGCAGAATCTATATTTCCAAAAAGTACCAGGCTGTCAGAACTATATAGGAACTGTTTTATTTAATACCTTAGTCAGAACTGTATTGCTCTTCCCATTTTCAAAAGATGGTGCGGTTCTAGGAATATCTCAATAAAATAAATAAAAACTGTTAGTGACAACAGACATAGCTACTCACCTACAAAAACATGATGATGATGATGGGTTTATCATATTTATCATTATAAATAAGTAAAATTATCAGTATCTTCTATACATAGTTAACTAAAAGAATTTTTTTTTTTCATTTTCATATAAAATATTTTAACTAAACAAAGCTAAAAATTTTATTTAGGTACCTATTTATCTACATAATTGAACAGAACAAACGTTATGATATACAAAATCAGTCTTATTACATTAACATTAAATAACTGGCAAAATTGATCAAAGTCGGTTTAAAAACGTGGGATTTTTAATCTAATATTATTATTTTATTCTTTTTAACTACGCACAGCGGCGCACTGTGCGTAGTCTGAAAGTAGTTGCAAGTTGTCAGATTCAAGTTGCCAGGTCACCAGGTTCTGAACTGTTTCCAAAGTTTCAGCTCGATAGCTAGTCCAGAAGTGCTATTGAGTTACAAAAATCCAACCGGACAAACAAAGAGACAAAGAGCCCAAAAAACACAAACAATAAAGTGAGTTAATAAAAACGCGGTAAAAATAACGACTATTTATAATTATTCTACTTAGAATAATTATAATTTTAGGTTTTAGCATAGTTATCTTAAAAGAGAGATTTTCTCTTTTCTTCTTCCTATGCCTTTATATCTATGCAAAAGGCAACCATCAGTGATGTGTGCAATTCTGGTAAACCGTATTGTGATATCTATTCCTAGACGCATGAACCTGTCCTGGTAAATGGAAGATCCGACAGTTATTCTGCAGACAGTTGTCGTAGCTTCTCCACATTTTCAACGTACATGTGTTGTGTGGATGGATGCGTAAATCATGCTGCGACCACCAGGTCTCATCCCGCCGCATCACTAGCAGAAGGTCTGGAAGGAGGCGAGCGTGGGGTAGGTCCGCAGCCGCAGCAGCTCCAGCTCGGTCTGCAGCAGCACGATGGCGGTGTGCTGCGCCTGCACCTCGCGGATCAGCCGGCTGCGCGCCACCAGCGTTTGCATCCTGAAATATTCGCACAATTCATACCAGTAGGTACCTGCAGACAACTTATCGGCTCACGGAGTGGATTCGGAATGTCACGTCTTGCTCTGATTCGCTGTAATATAAAGTCACGTAATAAGTAATAAATATCTTCAAACATTCACACCTATCAACTAGCCCCATTTTAAGCAACTAATGCTGCTTGTGTTACGGATACTAGATGGATAAATATATTTAATAGATAAACACATATAAATAAGGTGAATGTATATAAATTTAAATAAACATTCAAGACTGAAGAACAAATGCCTGAAAATTCATCACCCAAATATTTGCTCCCACCGGGGATCGAACCCAGAACCTCTCGAGATGGCGACGCTTTAAGACCGGCGTACAGACCACACGACCACGGAGATCTATTGTGTATCTGTAGTACGTGTCTAAGATGAATCCCATACGTCATTTCTCAGCTGGTATATTGTGTACCTGCGCTCGAGCACGCGCCGCACGCGGATGGGCTCGAGCGGGTCCTCGTTGAGCTTCTTCTCGGAGACGCGCACGTTCAGCGACGTCAGCAGCTCCTCCAGCTTCGCCGCGCTCGCGTTCACGCTGTTCACCTTCACCTAGAAGAACCTCTATTTTGTTCCTACTAATTTCATACAATCGTCTGATGATACGTATCGGTGAAATACTCAATACACAATCATTAATGTCAACACAATGATATATAATGCGGTCGATCGATAAGGTTTTAGTTTGATCAAGACGCCAATCATAAACGAGTATACTATACTAATCACAAAAATATTTTGGTCCTTCGAGCCGGATCGGATAGTGTCTCACTTATAATTATGTATTAGTGTTATACCTCGAGCTCCTCGACGCGCCGCACCTGTTCGGCGAGCACGCGGTTGACGGCGAGGCGCGTGGCCTCCGTCTCCTTCTCCAGCCGAATGTAGTCCTGCTCGTCCGTGTAGCCCAGCTCCTTGTTCTTCAGGTACAGCTGCAGCTCTTTTGGGATCTGAGCAGACAACGTCATATTCGAACTATATCTTTAATAATGAAATAGTCACTCTGCAAATAATTTGAGCTTTTCCACACACTCACTTAACCTCCGATCTACTGACAATTTGATGCTGGCGACTCCGGTGCATTCCACAAAATTTTACCGTAATTATTTTCAGTGCAGGCTGTTCAGTTGTGGAATGCGTTGCCTATTAATAAAAGACGTGTGCAAAGCTTGAACATTTTCAAGACGCTTGTTGTTGAGCACTATCTTTCGCTGTGATGTCTCGTCCTGCCATTGTTTTAGCCTGCCATTGTTTTTATGCTGGTAAATTACTGTTATTTATTTTTGATTATCTAGGTATTATCTAATTAGTTTCTATTTTGTTTTATATATATGTTATATGTAAGTTTGTTGCACCTCCATCTCCCCTCATTTTCTCATGGACTGCATTACATTACATACTTTGTGTTCGTGTGTTAGTGTTAATCTATCTTCTGTGAATAACCTTGAGCCGCTGATAGGAGTAGAGCTCCTCCTGCATGTGGCGCAGCTTCATCTTAGCCTGCGCGTGCTCCCACTCCTTGGCCAGGATGCCTTTGCGGAAATCCATCTGTTTGCGCATCATGCGCAGCTTCATCTCGCCCACTTTCTGTTACATTTTAATAGTTACTTATTACGTAATATTTGCTGTTCCACATTAGATGAAAAAAAAGAGATATTTTGTAAATTAATCTTAATACTGAATCTTTAACAAAGACATTACAATTATTAATAACTGTTGTTATTAATAATACTATAAGGCGAAATTAACGAAACCCTTGCATGACATGATCACTGAAACCAATAATCCATACCCATAGCTCCACACTTCACAATTCTTTTGAGCGTATTTTAAAGTTTGTGTTGCAACTGTATTCAGATACAATAATACCCAATATTCCAATATTATTATATAGAATATGGGCTAAATTGGGCTACTGGGAATAACCCCTGAGGTCAGACTGCTGTCTTAGCTCCTGAGCCACTTACCAGAATAAGGTTATTAATTTTCTGGATGTCCTCTCGCAATATAAGTGTGGCGTCCTCGAAGTCCTCCATGTGGCCCGTAGTATTGATTTCCACTTGACCCGCGGGCAGCACCAACTGTCAAAACTTGAATGTTAAATTATCACCTGCACAACCTACACTTATGTATGATAGCTCCGGCACTGGGTGATCAAACCAAATTGGTTACTGAATGTTACGTATGCGAATGATTAGCGCGCTTTCTGTATCTGAAGTGGACAGTTTTCTTTCGCGATATAAAATGGGGTAATTTGTTAATGTGTAAGTTACGTAAATAATAAAAAAGAGTAATCACTGAACAACAGTTAGTACGGAGAAGTCAAGTATGACAGATAGCGAAATGTTTTTGAAAAATAACCCTCCGTTATCTGTACTAACTAATTTAGATTGACCATCCAGTATAGGTATTGTGGCCCGTACAGTGTGCGTGCCTGTATGCTGCGGTTGCGGGCGGTGAGCTCGACGCGCGCGCGGTGCTCGAGCACCTGCGCGTGGCGGTATGGCGGGTGTACGTGCCTGTATGCTGCGGTTGCGGGCGGTGAGCTCGACGCGCGCGCGGTGCTCGAGCACCTGCGCGTGGGGGTATGGCGGGTGTACGTGCCTGTATGCTGCGGTTGCGGGCGGTGAGCTCGACGCGCGCGCGGTGCTCGAGTACCTGCGCGTGGCGGTATGGCGGGTGTACGTGCCTGTATGCTGCGGTTGCGGGCGGTGAGCTCGACGCGCGCGCGGTGCTCGAGCACCTGCGCGTGGCGGTATGGCGGGTGTACGTGCCTGTATGCTGCGGTTGCGGGCGGTGAGCTCGACGCGCGCGCGGTGCTCGAGCACCTGCGCGTGGGGGTATGGCGGGTGTACGTGCCTGTATGCTGCGGTTGCGGGCGGTGAGCTCGACGCGCGCGCGGTGCTCGAGCACCTGCGCGTGGCGGTATGGCGGGTGTACGTGCCTGTATGCTGCGGTTGCGGGCGGTGAGCTCGACGCGCGCGCGGTGCTCGAGCACCTGCGCGTGGCGGTATGGCGGGTGTACGTGCCTGTATGCTGCGGTTGCGGGCGGTGAGCTCGACGCGCGCGCGGTGCTCGAGCACCTGCGCGTGGCGGTATGGCGGGTGTACGTGCCTGTATGCTGCGGTTGCGGGCGGTGAGCTCGACGCGCGCGCGGTGCTCGAGCACCTGCGCGTGGCGGTATGGCGGGTGTACGTGCCTGTATGCTGCGGTTGCGGGCGGTGAGCTCGACGCGCGCGCGGTGCTCGAGTACCTGCGCGTGGCGGTATGGCGGGTGTACGTGCCTGTATGCTGCGGTTGCGGGCGGTGAGCTCGACGCGCGCGCGGTGCTCGAGCACCTGCGCGTGGCGGTATGGCGGGTGTACGTGCCTGTATGCTGCGGTTGCGGGCGGTGAGCTCGACGCGCGCGCGGTGCTCGAGCACCTGCGCGTGGCGGTATGGCGGGTGTACGTGCCTGTATGCTGCGGTTGCGGGCGGTGAGCTCGACGCGCGCGCGGTGCTCGAGCACCTGCGCGTGGCGGTATGGCGGGTGTACGTGCCTGTATGCTGCGGTTGCGGGCGGTGAGCTCGACGCGCGCGCGGTGCTCGAGCACCTGCGCGTGGCGGTATGGCGGGTGTACGTGCCTGTATGCTGCGGTTGCGGGCGGTGAGCTCGACGCGCGCGCGGTGCTCGAGCACCTGCGCGTGGCGGTATGGCGGGTGTACGTGCCTGTATGCTGCGGTTGCGGGCGGTGAGCTCGACGCGCGCGCGGTGCTCGAGCACCTGCGCGTGGGGGTATGGCGGGTGTACGTGCCTGTATGCTGCGGTTGCGGGCGGTGAGCTCGACGCGCGCGCGGTGCTCGAGCACCTGCGCGTGGCGGTATGGCGGGTGTACGTGCCTGTATGCTGCGGTTGCGGGCGGTGAGCTCGACGCGCGCGCGGTGCTCGAGCACCTGCGCGTGGCGGTATGGCGGGTGTACGTGCCTGTATGCTGCGGTTGCGGGCGGTGAGCTCGACGCGCGCGCGGTGCTCGAGCACCTGCGCGTGGCGGTATGGCGGGTGTGCGTGCCTGTATGCTGCGGTTGCGGGCGGTGAGCTCGACGCGCGCGCGGTGCTCGAGCGCCTGCGCGTGCAGCTGCGCGAGGCGCGCGCGGCGGCTCTGCACCGCCCTGCTCCACCCCACGCTCGCGCTCTCCACGAACGAGCTCTCCTGCACCAGCGCGCGCATCTACACCAATGCGTTACCCTTCATTATCTACTTTGTCACCATTATCCAGCGTGTAGTGTGTATTGACGACATCTCTTCTTAGCTTACCCGTATTTCGTTCTCGATCTTGCCGCGCCGCAGCCGGCACATCGTAGCCCACAATCCCTCGTCCATCACCGGCGGCATATTGCTGATCTGGTCCAGTTGCTCCAAACTATTACATATTTTTACGAATAAACAAAGTTATTCCTCTAGTTCTTCTTGGGTTTGGGCATCCCAGAAAAGAAACCAGTAATGAACAAAAAAATTTTGATATCAGCTTTTTGGTATTATATGGAAGAGCGATTCTTAGTTTATATATATATGTTAGAAATAACAGGTTGAAACATCGTTTTGAAATGAGCGATCGCCGCAAAAAAACAATTTTGCACAGGAACGCAAAAAAACAATTGTATGTTCGCTTTCAGTAGGTAAGGAGTAAGGAGCACAGTTTCTTTAAGTTAGAAGTTTTTTAAGTTGTAAGTCAATTAAAGACGTAGGTAAGTGCGGTCATCACCCCTTGTAGTACTCGTGGCAGTCGGGGTGCATGGCGGGCGCGCGCACGCCGGCCAGCACGCCGGCCGCCAGCTCCTGCAGCGCCGCCGACGTCGTCGTCGCGCGCTGGTGCCACTTGGGCCGCTTCCTGCCGACAACCTGCTACTCTAATACCTGACACCCAAAACTCAATAGGTATATTTCTATAACTGACCCATCGCTCATTGAGTACCTATATTATAGCTGTTGTAGACCCAGTTGAACCCTTCAACTGGCTTTTCTGTAAACTAAATGGTGAACTAAACTAAAATTCTGTGAACTGACTGGACTAAGGTTTTGAAACAATCACTTTTGACCAGGTAATTGGTGGATTTGGTGATCTATGACACACGCATATGTTACCTGCCACCTACTTATAGAAATGTGAATGAGCTGAAAGTCCGGTAAGAGGAAAATATGTAATTAAGAATCATTCTCTTAAAGAGTATCGAATAACTCTTCTTAATGTTTTTTTTTGTTCTGTATAGGTACATAGTCACCTTTAAATAGAAAAGGAAACTTTTCTCAACATTGTACTGCGCAAAAAGACACAAGACTGACTTGAAGAACTTGAAGCACTGGTCGACGATGATGGGCGAGAGGTCGGCGAAGTGGTTCTTGAAGGAGCGCTCGAGCGCGCGGTCCTTGGCCGCCAGCGCCTCCAGCGCCGCGCCGCACTCCGCGTTCTGGCCCTGGATCAGCGCCAGCTCCGCTTGCAGCTCCTCGATCTCGCCCTCGTATTTGGCTATATCGGCTCTGATGGCAAACGTTGATGATGTTCTTCACAGTTTATGCATTATAAAACATCGATATTTCCTGTATTAACAGTATTAACCTTTATTAACAGAAATATCTACTATGTTCCCAGGACAATTGTGATACCAACCAATGTTTTGGTACAACCGATGAAGAAACAGTGGAAGCTATATTTATTTATTTATTAACGTAAGACACACCAACAGCATACACATTAATCCATAGTAGTGTTTAACTTAAGAAACAACTGTTAAAAATGAATTAAATTTGCTGTTATTTACCTCATGGCTTCCAGCTTCTCGCCCATTTCAACGCGATCTAAATTTGTGCGCCTCAATCGCATCAAGTTTAAATTCTCCTGACCAATGATAGAATCCACTTGCAACTTGGTCAGCCATATGTCTTTTACCTTTTAAAGCAATCAGTTAAGTCAGGCAATATTTTACAGCTAAGTAACATAGGGGCTTGTATAAGTAAATTGCTTTTGGAGTTCGCTTTTGTAACTGTACCCAATTAAACAACATTCCAATAAAGTGGCGGAATCTCTGCGCAACGTTATGCACCTAATTCCATTTTGACGACATTATGTTTCCCAAATACTTAAACTTTAAAATTTAATGTAGATTTTAATGAATATTTTTCGTAGAATAACAATAGAGGAAAACGAGAGACAACCAACGGATTTCATATTATTATAATTATGTCAAAAATTGAAGACATGATGAAAGTTCACATTAGGGAACTGGGCAAGTATGAGACATATAATTTGAATTTATTTCTTTAAATTTACCTTAAGGTTGAACTTGACGACGCCCTCGTTGAGCACCGAGGCGAGCTTGGCGTACTCGGCGTGCAGCATCTTGCGGTACTTGTCACGCTCCTCTTCGCGGAAGCGCACCTTCGCCTCGTAGTCGAACACCAACCGCAGGTCGTCCTCGTTGAAGTGCTCCGGGTCTTTCTCTAGCTGTTAGGTACATTTGGATTTTTCAGACCAAAAACACCGCCTAAATTGTTTTAGATTTCAGTCTAAGTCCCTTTTATGCTGCCTGTTTTAGAAATTGACAATACGCCTTGTTCCAGAATTATTGATATCAAGAAACCTTCAGAGCAAAAAACTAAGGGACTACTCACACTCATTCAGCTCCATTCAGCTTTTGTCCATAGAGAAATTTAGAGCTTGTTCAGCTTTCCGCATCTGTTCAGCCGCGTTAGCATATACATTCATACATAACATCACACCTCTTATCCCGAAGAGGTAGGCTGAAAGGTGTTAACCACTCACATTTCGCCAGATATGTTAAGTTCCCATGTAAGCATCTCGTATAAAATCGTCGTTTTACATAGAAAATCGAATAGAGCTGAATAAGTGTGAGTAGCCAGTCCCTAAAGTTACTATTGTGAGATTAGTACACACGCAAGTAACTATTGTCCAATGATTTTTTTCTGGCATTTAACATCTGCGTCAGTGGCCATATTTAGGTTTTATACAACGACTTTGTAAAATTGATAAGGCATGTTTTGAGGTATCGATGAAAATTGGTTTCTCAAGTTCAGAAAATATTAGGTAAGTAGGCATGTGGAAATTGTGTTACACTGTAATACTCGTAGGTACGGTCTCTGTGACTTTGTGTGTGATCTGACCATGCACTGCGGCATCGGGATGGGCTTCTTGATCTCCTCGTGCCACAGCTTCTCGAGCACGCCGTCCATCATGTCGATGAGCGCGCGCTCGCGGAAGTCGTCCTTGGGCCCCGGGTCCGGCGGCACGACCACGATCTGGCTCGGGCTGATGTACGGCGGGATTTCACACTGGAACACACCACCGACTCAAACCGAAGGACTGGCAAGAATTTGGTAATGATGATCAAAGTAGAGGAAGAGAAAGACGTGGGCCAAAATCGTAACAGGTGGAGAGATGTATCAGGACTTTCCGCAACAATAAAACGCGAGATTAAAGTAATATGTAGACTTTTTAATACAACGGTAATAAAAACGATGAAGCGATAAGTGGCAAAATGTATAATCAACCTTTACTTTTTCTACTACGACTGTCTGGATGATAGAACAGCTTCAATAGAACTATATATAAATTTATATACTACCTCCTCTGGTTCCACTTTGATTAGCTTTGACGGCTGCTCCTCTTGCTTCCACTGGGGGTCAATGATCTCCGTGGTCAGGTGGTGGAAGCTACCGCGCAGGTCAGACAGCTTGTTCAGTTCTGAATATTTAAAAATACATTATTGTACCATTTATTTTAGTTACATTAGGGCAACATTTGATTGAACGCATTACCTTCTATGATGAATCTAAGCCTGGCGTTCCGCTCCTCGACGAGGCCAACCTCCCTCTTCTTCTGGTTCATGAGGTCGTCGAATTGCTTATTGAACCAGAGACGCATGTTTTGGACGTTTAGCTGTGACAGAAGATTTTTAATGAAATATAAAAATATAGATGAAAATACATCCATAAGCAAGAGACCTCTTTTTACGACGATCAAGGTTACCGATTCACCAATCGCCGAAGTAACTGAATGCGATCAGAACAGGAGTGCAGGACCCTTCAGTGTGGAGATTCTTAGGGAAAGTCTATATCCTAGAGTGGGAGCATCTGAGTTGAAATGATGATGGTCTTGTAATACCTTGACGACGTGGTGCATCCAGTTCATGTGCAGGAAGCTGTAGGCCAGCGTCTGCGGCACGGCGGCGGGCGGCGCGGGCACGCAGGCGTGCGCGGCGCTGCCGGCCAGCACGTGCGGGCAGCCCGGCGCCTCCTCCTCCGCCCCCTCCGCCTCCGCCGCCAGCCGCGCGCCGCTCTCCGCGCTGTGCCGCAGCTCCGCCACCGACGTCTGCGACTTCTCCGCCACCCTACAACACACGTGTCGATTGAACTCTCCGTGAAGAACTTACGGTCGGGATCACCTTCTCCAACTATATTTACGTTTACTGATGTATATTACTTGTTACCTTGAACTCGACCAAACTCCGTGTTACTACACGGGTTCAGACACCGATGAATGCTTAAAAAAGGATTGGTCAATTTTTTTTGTTATGTTCAATGTAACATAGATAAGTAACTTTTATGTTATATATTAGTGGCTAACATATAAATATGTTACTTTGTATTTTCATGGGCGTAGTATGAAAAAATACAAGAATACTATTTTTTCTTTATTGTCTGGATGTTTTGGGATGCCCCCTACTAAGGCTTGGTTCTCATATTGCAACAAAATTTCGTTCTTATCATCATTATATTGCGCCTGGGGAAAAAACACTGCAACAATTTTTGTCAGGCAGAGTAATGTTTTTTCCTCAGGCGCAGTATGAAAAAGATGATAAAAAGATGATTAACATTAAGTTAAAAATATATCACGCAATATTTTTAATTTAATAAGGCTACCGTGATTCTCTGAAAAATTTCAGAGGAATTCGCAAATTTTTCGATTTCAAAAAATTTTTCGATTTTCTTCGGATGACTAGCCAAGAAGACTATACGTAACTACAACAGAAGACAGCAACAAAAAGAATCTGTATTTCGTAAGTGTTAAATTAGGTTTGTATAGAAAATCTCTCGCAATTTCGTTGCTTCGAAGTGGGGGGCAAATGTCTCTAGGTTTATTTCGCTGACGACGACGGGCTCCTCATAGGGTCAGTAGGTCGCCGTTGAGCTCCGCCTCCAGAGCGTGCAGCACCGGCGCCAGCTCCGACCAGTCCCTATCACTAGACGTCACTAACTCCTGCATCTCCAGGTTGATCTCGCTGACGACGACGGGCTCTTCCCAGGGCCGGAAAAGGTCGCCGTCGAGCTCGGCCTCCAGCGCGCGCAGGGCCGTCGCCTGCGCCAGTTCCGGCCAGTTCTCGCGCTGCGTCGGCAGCACCGCGTAGTTCTCCACCTGAAACGTAATTATTAAACGTCATTCATTAGGATGTTGCAGACAAAAAATTACGTAACAACTAGCAAGTCACACCCTTTTCCACTTTTCCACTGATGCAGCGCAAACAATTTAAGTAGTTTTGTTGAGAGAAACCGTTATTTTTTTTAATTTTTTGGTTGTTTTTTTTTATTTACAATGGGTTTGCTCTTGACTTCAATCTAGCCAAAGACAAAGATGATGTCGACGATGGATCGAGCTTACCCAGAAGAAGCCTATTCACTCGCGACTTAAATTGATTCAGGTTATACGAGCTCGGGAAAACAGACGCTGGCAGTGAATTCCATTCCTTGGCTGTGCGCATTATAAAAGATGACGCAAAGCGCTTAGTTCGTAAAAAAGGAATATCAACCAAGTATGGCCAATCTATTTATCTGTCTAAGTAACCTGGTAGTGGCTGAAGATAGCGAAGAGTTTGACCCTTGGCGTGAGCATGGTGTCCCAGCAGCACTGCTTGATCCACGCGGTCACCTTGTCCTGCGCGTGGATGCGAGCCTCCGTCTTCAGCCGCACCTCCTCGCGCTCACGCTCCGCCTGCACAATGTGATGTCAACAGAGAAAAGAGACACATTCGTCACCAGTCTAAAACCCGCCCACTAAAACACATGGAAAAAACATTGGCTGTAACACCTGGCTGGCCATTACGGATTGGTGTGTTGAAATAGTTGCTGGGAGTATGACTGGGATCATCAGTTGCATGTGTATTCATGATTACGGAATTTTTTTACGGTATAAAATAGAGTAGATATATACAATTAACTATACTGATTTTTATTATCGAGATCGTAAAAAATATGCGACAGTGAGATCAATTAGATGTGATTATTCATTATTTTATTAGTTACGTGAATCGATTTTTACTTTTTTGCCCTCGGCCAGCGATAGGCGGAGCGGCGGCGGCTCCCTGCTCTCTTCATACCTGCTTTAGGCGCTCCCGGCGGTGCTCGTGGTGCAGGTTGTACTCCGCCAGCGACAGGCGGTGCAGCGGCGGCTCCACTAGGTTCTCCTCCAGCAGCGCCACAAGCTGCGCGCGCACCGTCTCGAACGACCGCACCACTTCCTCGCGCGCCGTATAATAGTCTATCGTCTCCTCGCGCACCTTCTTTTCTTCCACCAGGTCCAGGTAGTTCTCTATACGGTGCGTAATATTTTTTTTGGATTGTTCATAAAAAAATACTTAAAGTAAAGATTATCAGTCTCTGCTGAAGGCGAGCGAAAATATATGTGTGCTCATATGGGTGTTAAACTGTTACTTCTCTGCTGAAGGCGAGCGAAAATATGTGTGTGCTCATATGGGTGTTAAACTGTTACTTCTCTGCTGAAGGCGAGCGAAAATATGTGTGTGCTCATATGGGTGTTAAACGCGAATAAGAGTGCGTGTGATCTCTGTATAATCTGTTTGTGTCTCGTGTACGATACGAACTGTCTTGATCCCCAATGATGTCCATGGAGTGCAGGTCGCGGTCGAACACGTCCGGCGGCAGGTCGCAGTGGCGCGGCTCGAGCGCGGGCGCGGGCGCTCGGCCCGTCAGCAGGCAGGCGGCCGTGCGGTTGTGCGCCAGGTGCACCACGCACGCGTTGCGCGCGTCCACCACCGCCTGCCGCACGCCGCCCTCGTACCGGTGCGTCACTTGCACCTTGCATTCTGCATCGGCACACAGTTTTTATGTGGAAGGGCTGGACATATGACTCAATCACAGCAGATTTAAGCTGGAGTCCAGAAGCAAGAACAACTAGCGTGACAAAAATTGCATCAGCCATCCTCATGTTGTCGGAAAGAATAAGTCTTTTCACGACTCTTATATAGGACCCGGGGACAACGGTACAGAAAGTAAGATCACGCCGCGCTGTGTTCTGTGGGAATCACCGCTACTGAGGGACAACCACTAAAATACGAAATACCATATCGGTAACAAAATACCTACTGCACTTTATCAAAAGCATTTTATTAACTACATATTTAAGAATTCTAGCGCTAAAAACATTTACAACAATATTATACAGTCACACTGTACCGTATTCTTCAGGTGCATCCGGAGTGCGGATGATGACGGCGCCGTCGAAGCCGAAGGTCATCAGCGCCGCCACGTTGAAAAACGCACTGAACTGACGCAGCTGATGGCCGGTGTCCACGATGAAGCCAACCTTCACCGACACCGTCACCCCTTTCTGACAAATAAATAGAGCTCTTTGAGACTGATGGTAACTGAACTGAACTCAGTAACTGAACAGAACTGAAATCAGTAAGGTTGTGCCAGAAAGAAATATTCAGCTGAACAGAAACAAAAGAAGAAATAATTAACAAAGCTGTCACTCGAGACTATTACCTACAAAAAGTAGAGAAAATTAAATGGTATATAGTTGATAAAGTTCATCAATTAATTAGTAATTAATCATCAATCATGAGCCGGGAGACATCAGTCTTACTGCTAAACATAGGCCAAGACTCAAGGATTTCCATACCAGTTGGTCCTGCACAGTGCATTCAGCAGGTTCCCGAGACCTTTACCAGATCGTCGGTCCACCTAGTAGAGAAGCCACTAAGTTAGCGTCCTTAGCGTTCGTGTCCTGTATGATGTGTGGGTGTGAGCTCACGTCGCTGGCCAGCCGCAGCACGTGGTACTGCGCGGTGAGGTGCGGCACGGCCAGCAGCGCGCCCGGCGTGCTCAGTGGCACAAGCTTCCCGTACGGACCCTGCATCTTGCCGGCGAACTTGTTGTCCTTGCCCGTCTCTGCGTTGATGCAGATTATGCGTTCGCCTGTTACGAGAACACAATGCAATTTTCGATTTTCGGTTTACGGCAACATTCAACAGCACGTTAGACTTTATTTATATAAGGACAATCAACAAAAACATGTACTAACAATAAATTCAATTTACGAAATTTCAATAGAACACTAGCTTAAGAACTGTTTGTAATTATAGACAGCCACGGCATGCATCATAAATAAGTCTCAGAATGTTATTAAAAATCTCAACCATTTCATCAACAGTATGGCGAAGTCTATATTTGTCCTCCCAGCAGATTTGTTGATGGACTAGTAGTATTTCGGCGTATGGTTGTCAGGCAGGCTCTTACAATTGATGGTTGCTGCTACCATGAACTCTAAAGGTGGGTAGGAGTATATGTTGTACAGTGCCGAAGAGCTTTCAGATAAGCCGGTAACAGTGGCATCAGAAGTGAGTATAAGTTCCAATACTTGACTCTTATATTATGATTTTTTACCGAAATTAAAGTTACAAAAATTCCAGAAAGCTGTTTCCTGACGAAGTACTTGAGCATGGCGGTATAACACGCGACTTGCATTTTTTAAAGTAACATTTGGCTCACACTTTCAGTAAAATTATCTACTAAGCAATTTTGAACACCTTTTTTTGCTTTCACTATGACGAGCAAATTATTTAATGCTAAGTGTTTTAAATACGTGTACACAATGTAAAAATAAATGTGACAACAGAAACAATAAAGTTGTCTATTAAATTCTTTCTTATGAGTGACAAGTGCCTTACCGATGGCGTACTTGTCAGAAAAAAGCACGAGGCTCAGGCAGCGCATGGCGTCGCCGACGGGCAGCAGCAGGCAGTCCGCCAGCCCGCGGCCCAGCTCCGCGTACCGCACCAGGCTCAGCTTGTAGTCCTCCGACAACTGATACGGGGGATCATTTATAGAACACGCTATTACTACCCCCCGTTTGACAGTTCATAATATTGTGATCCGTGGTCAAATGGTCACTATTGGTCACACTAGGCTTACTGGTTTACATCTTATCTTTATCCTTAGAGCGGTAGGCAGAGATGCAGACATCCATGTGTGAATGGGTAGCGATAGTGGCGAATGTACGTTGGTGTGTCAAATTTTCTATAACAGAGGGCGAACGAGGGAAAAATATGACTAATATTAAAACCTCAAATACTGAAGAAATTAAAACCTACCTTCATTATAAAAATATGCCCCGCCGACATAGCCGCAGCAACCACCTCCCTGCCAGTGGGCGAAAACGCGACGAGAGACACCACCTGGTGCGTGAGGCACCAGTTGCTGACCTTCTGCAGCGTCACCTCCCCGTCCTCGCCGGTCTCCAGCAGCGCGATCATCATGCCGTAGTTACCACCCGACATTCCGAACACGGCTAGCACGGGGTCCACGGGACTGGCTTGGAAAGACACCTCGTTGCCTTCTATGTATTTCATGGCAACCTATTTCCGTGGAACATGTATCAGCTCGCGCTTAGCTTGAAATACTAACGTTAATATATAAAAAAAACTATCTAATGTAGATTCCCAGGCAATTTGCAAAAGTTTGTGGCTAAGGATTTCACTATTTAGTTCTGTGCTTACGAGACGGTAATTCTAATTGTGATTATATATGAACGAAGATTGGGAAAAGGAACATGTGGTTGATTCAAAACGCCATGAATATGGTGTCAGTGTTAGCTCGTATATCTTTACTCACAAGGTTTGCAGAGACAACATCGTAGAAGCATATGACGCCGGTGTCGTTCATTGTCGCCACATATTTATATTCAGGTGCAACAAGTTGCACCTTCGTGATATTCCTGAAAGTTTTCTTATGTTTAAGTGGTGGTGTTTTACAGAATGTTTGGAATAACACGTAAGAATATATTATTAAAGGAGGCATTTTATTCTCCGTCATTATAATCTAAGAAAAATCAAACCTTTTGATTACCTTTGCTTAAACGTCAACAGTTTGATATCAATCTTCTCTTCGGATTCTCCAGTAATCTTATAGATAAACCCGAGTTGTGTGGTGGCAGCGGCGGCGTCGCAGGTCGAATTGGCCACCAGACAGGTCACCGGGTCTATCGGCTTGTAGCTCCACACCACAACCCATGTAGTCTCACTCTTCTTTAAAGACTGGTATATGAAGATGGTATTAAAATTATTCACGTTGTGAAGAATATGCCTTTATAGATGCATCCAGTAGTAACTACTACAACTAACTAGTAACTACAGTCAGCGTCGTGAGTTAGTGACACTCACCCTGAGTTATCTCCATTTTACTAACTGGTTACGAAAGACAGCTATGAAAGTGGATAAAATTTTCTTGATTAATAACCAGGTACGAAAATGGAAGAAGAAATCTTCTTTCGTAGCTAGTTACGAAACTTGGTTATGAAAACGACAATTTATTTCTGTTTTCATAGCTGTTATTAAAGCAAGAAAAAAAATTCGTGTTTGTAGCTGGTTACGAAAGATCAGTTACAAACGTGGACCAAAGGTAACTTTCGATGCGTTAAACTAAATAAAATGTCAATAATGTCGGTACAAATAAAGTTTCCATATTGTTGACGTCTATTTATCTGACACCTTGAGTGTCACTAACTATATTTGACGCTGACTGTACCCCAAATCTTATGAATAGATGTTTGTTGTTTTGTAATAGTGAAGGAAGTTTGAAGATTCTTACTCGAATTAAAGAATCGGGTCCATAGATCAGAAATCCGCACCCAAAGGCGCACATGCACGCCTGACGGGGCCCAGTCAAATTATCCGACCACTCGAGATTGGTTACCATGCCAATACCATCTGATAGTACCTGTAAAATTATTAGGATTCTCTGATATTTTTTTTGTTTTGTTATTGATACTATATTGAGTTTCGTATACGAATGACTCTCTTTAAATATATCGTCTTTCAAAAGCTTAACAAATATTGAATATTACTTAGACCGTTCACATTTGTTACTCAATACTGACACTGTATAAATTGGCATCGGGGTCAATAGCGTAGAGCTGTCCGTCGCTGGACCAGGCTACGTCGATGAGCGGCGCCTCTGACACCTCCCAGCCCGTGGCCTCCTCCTTGGGGCGGCGCATCACCAGGCTCTTCTTGTACACCTGCGCCACCTCCCACACCGCCAGCCCGCCGCCCCAGCACTGGCAGATCAGGAGATGGGTGCGGCTAGCCCTAGAATCACCCGCTGGTAATATAACCGCAGCCCTCTAGTCAAGACTGAGAAGCGCTCAAGCGGTCGCGATTGCAATATTATTGTTTGTTAGAGTAAGTAAGCAACAAAATTATATCATTACACTTTTAATGAGTAAAATCATATAAGGCGATAGCATTATGCAAAATAAATCAGCTAACTATATTTATATGTTGAAGAAAATAATCTTTGTACCAGCAATTATGCATAATGCAGCTGTCAGCTTAACTGTCAGTCAACGGAAAAGTTGTTGCAGCAAAATTTAAATAACTGGCAACCAAGCAATATTAATTGGCCATAGCAAATAAGCGTTAAAAATTAATATAAAAATAGATATTGGAACTAACGCGTAGAGTTGTTTACGGCGAATGACGTTGGTCGGCACAGAGATGAGCTGCTGCTGCGTGCGCCAGTTCCAGACCGTGAGCAGGTAGTTGGGGAACCCGGTGAAGCCCGCCACCAGCTCGCACTCCATCATACACAGACCCTTGTACCGGTTCACGTTCGTGTCTTCAGACGAACAGATATTAATCATGATTGGATAGATAGTCAGTGATAGTCAACTACCCGAATCAAAAGATACGCAAATAGTGAGTGACAAAAGGAGCACCCGCCCATGATGTAAATAGATAGGAGGAGAAATTGTATAACATGCACTATCGTCAATTATTTTATATATAAAAGTGTCTGCTAATAATGCATTCAGAAAGGAAGAATGAAATTGATACGGTTCCGTACCTATAATACGACAAGCAAATTGTACTGTTTAAGTGTATACATTTTAAGCTATTGCTATAATATTGAAAGAAAGAAAGAAAGAATGCGTTTATTGGCTTACATATAAATACACATACAATTGGAATCAATAATGTTCTGTCCGAAAAAGTAGTGCAGTAAAAATACCTTTGAGTTCTGCCACAATGTTGAAACTTGGATAGTTTATAATCAAAATTCGTCCATGATTTACTTTTTCCGTAAATGCGAAGGTATTCGTTCTGTGTCCTGAAAACCAAAAAACATCAGACAAAACTTACTAAAAAAAATATACCTATTTTCCAAAATTACAATGAATTATTATTTATTATTGACGATTAATTCATTATTATGCGACTTATTTTCACCGTTGTAAAAATGTAGGTACCAAAGTAGGTAAACAGTTTTACCTGCTACAACATCCACACCGTCACCGGTTTTTTCATTATTCGCAACGTAAACAAGCTCAGAATTTGTTTTATAATTGAAAAAAATTATGTAAATATCATGTGCGATTGCAAACACATCTCTCCCGACAAACGTAAGGAATTCTATCCTTTGAGGTATGACCCATCTGAAATAGAAGTAGAACCAACTTAGAGTGGGTTTCACCACGTCCAGAAGGCCTTGCACGGACCGAAAGGAAAAAGTCCCCGCAAACAAAAGTGCTCATTCCGCAGGCAGTTTAGTTTAGATAGTTTAGTTTATGCCGATTCCGCAGGCACAAACTAAACTATCTATGATATACAATTGAGTTTAGTTTATGCCTATACGAAATCGGCCCTATTGCCTCTAGCTACTGCCTGCACGTCAAAGCGATAGGTAATGAGTAATTTTGTCTCCGGGGGCCTTAACTATCCGGTCTGTGCTAAGCTTGCAGATAGCCCTATCCAGTTAAAATAAAAAATAGAATAAAACTCGTATGGAATCTGTCAGTTAATTTACCAGACAAGGCAACGGTTATCCAAGTTGAAATGGACGGCCACACTCTCCGCTAGGAGTAATGGTGTTCTATGACCACACTCGTGTCACAGGTAAAGTCGAGTTCAAAAATATATTTGCGTTGGACATTAAATAATCTCATATATATATCTCTCATAAATCATTTTAGTGGAAGGGAATAAAGACTGTCATCTGTCAAATGTGAATACGTATTTTTGAACTCGACTGTACATTGGAATCGTCGATTGAGCGTGCCTTGTGCTTTATACGTCCAAGTTTTTCCAGAGTCCGCAGAAACAAGAATAGAGGCGTGATGAAATATTATATATTAAGTAGGTATGTATTTTTTAAATTGACATTACTGTTATAATTTAAAATAAGTGTTTCAGAAAAGATTCAGTACTTTATTTTCAACTGCCATACATACGAACTGACAACACCAGTCAGTCCGGAAACCAAAAACAACAATCTTTAATATTACCACTAAGGAGTATATATAACATGTTTCTTTTTTTCTTTTTTTCTTTTTTATACAAATTAAAATCGTAAATTAAACAAAACAACATTAACACTTTACAATTCAAAACAATATTAACATTCTTCTATGTATCGACTTGGGCGCATAATAGGTCTACCACTCCTAGTGCAGATAGGCCCGTTTTCGTCAGCATTACATGCGGATGACGATGAAGGTGAAATTTCATGAGACGAAAATGAAGATGGTGAGGAGGAATTATCTTGAGACGAATTTGACGACTGTGAGGATGATTGTAAACCCGAATATGGATCTTTCAATAAATGTTGTCTATTGCGCCGAATACAAGAACCGTCTGGAGTCTCAACAACAAAAGACCGTGGTTCTGGACATTTAAGCTTTACTAGACCTGGCGACCATGGACTTATTTCAGTCTTCTTGTACCACACCTTATCGCCCTCTTTTAAATCGGAAAGTGATTTTGTTCCCTTATCAAAATAAAATTTAGACTTAGCAATATTTTCCTGTTTGCTTAGAATGTGATCTTCAACCTTAACGACTGCGGGTTTAAGTTTTTCCATAGACATTGGCAACAGTGTCCTCAGCGATCTAGACATCAACAGTTGTGAAGGTGAAGCTAAATTACCCTTTGGAGTCGTCCTGTACTGCAACAAGGCTTGGTATACATCCGAACCTGACTCCTTGCATTTGGACAGAATACGCTTAGCTATTTTCACTCCAGATTCAGCTACACCATTGGATCGCGGAAAATGAGGACTAGAAGTAGAATGTTCAAGACCCCATTCAAACATAAAACTTTTAAATTCAACAGAAGTAAATGGTGGACCATTATCGCTTATCAACTGGACTGGAATTCCATGCCGACTAAAAATACTTTTTAATATAGGTATTAGCACGGTTGCTGAAGTACTAGACACAGTTGCTAACTCTATATAATTAGAATAAAAGTCAATCACTACGACGTATTTCTTCTTTTCTAAATCAAAGAAGTCAACCCCTACTTTTTGCCAGGGCAATGTAGGCAACTCGTGCGAAATCATTGGCTCTCGAGGATTGGCACTTCGATGTGATACACATGCATGGCATGACTCTACCATATTTTTTATGTGGTCAGACATAAATGGCCAATACACAATGCCACGTGCAAAACCTTTCGATCTTTCAACACCCAAATGACCACTATGTATTATCTTTATAATATCTGGTCGAATTTTAGCAGGAATTATAATTGCGTTACCTTTAAAAACAATGTCATGCTCCGTATGAATTTCCTCTTTGCCATTCCAGTATTCACGAACTAATGACTTAACTTTAGCTTTGCACGTCGGCCATCCATCCCGACAATATTCTTTCAATATTTGCATAGCTTCGTCTGCACTTGTTGCCTCTTGTAGCCAGCGAAGCCGATCTGCGGATACGGGTAAAGATTGAATTAATAAATTCACGTGAACCCTAATTTCATCATCTAAATCTTCGATTTTTGACTCTGGAAGCGGCGCTCTAGATAGTGTATCTGCTAAATACATTTGAGAGCCCTTTTTATATATGACCTTGAGATCATAAGATTGTATCCTCAACATCATTCGCTGTAGACGGGTCGGAACATCTGCCAATGGCTTCGTAAACAATGTAATTAACGGCCGATGATCAGTCTCAACATTCACTGTCTGGCCATAAATGAATTGGTGAAATTTCATGCAACCAAATACTATGGCATATAATTCTTTTTCAATTTGAGCCATTCTTTGCTGTGCCACCGTGAATGTTTTCGAGGCATAATAGATTGGATGATCATTTTGAAGTAGCACAGCTCCTACAGCCGTACTACTGGCATCTACTGAAACAGTAATGTTGCGACTTTTGGTATCAAAATGAGACAAAACCGGCGCCTTGCAAATCAAATCTTTCAAACGACAAAAAATCGACTCATAAGTGGCATTCCATTGAAAATTTGAATGCTTTTTGATTAAGTCCCTCAACGGACTCACTTCTGAAGCAAGGTTATCAATAAATGGACTTAAATAGTTAAGCAGACCTAAGAATCTTTGAACATCTTTTGGACACGTAGGAGAAGGCATTTCCTTAACTGCACGTATTTTTTCTGGATCTGCATTAATACCTTTGGCAGAAAAAACATGACCCAAATATTTAACTTGTTCAGTGGCAAAATTACACTTAGCTTTATTAAATCTGACATTGAATTCCGCAGCTCTTTGAAACACTAATTTTAGGCGCTCATTATGTTCATCTAGCGTCGCTCCCGATACTAAAATATCATCAACATAGACAATTACACCAGGAATATTTGCAAAAGTTTCAGTCATGACCCTATGAAAAATTTCAGATGCACAACTTATTCCAAACGGAAGTCTCAAAAATCGATATCGCCCAAACGGTGTATTGAATGTAGTCAAGATTGAGCTTTCACTATCCAATTTCAACATCCAAAATCCGCTGCTTGCATCCAGTGTAGAAAAATATCTCGCACCAGCAAGCTTAGATCGAACCATATCAACCGTTGGAATGGGATAATGAGCTCGAAGAATCGCTTGGTTTAAATTTCGTGGATCTAGACATATTCGTAATTTTCCATTTTTCTTTTCTACCACTACAAGCGAACTTACCCATTTTGTCGGCTCAGTGACCTTCGTGATGACCTGCATTTCTTCCATTTCATCGAGTTCTTTTTTCAGTCTGCTGTGAAGTGAAAATGGTACTTTGCGTGGAGGATCCACTTTAGGTTGAATGGATTTGTTAATGGTAATGGAGATGTCAAATGGTAAGCAACCTAAGCCTTCGAAAACAGCCTTATTACTATTGAGCAATGAATTCACGTCGTTATCACGCTTATCGCTAATACTATAAACTCTTTTAACGAGCCCAAGCTGAATACAAGATACACGCCCAATTACAGTAGGTGCATTAACATCTGCTATTATGAAATTTAATTTCGCTTTAAAGTCACGAAAATTAACATCTAGATCCGCTTCTCCGACGACTGGTATTTTGTTGCCATTGTAAGCCGAGACATTGTGGTAACAATTACTTATTGCAGTATTGATTTGAATGCATTCAAACACTCTCCGTGGCATGACATTTGCATCACTTCCCGTGTCAAGAATACAATTTATATGTTTATCATTGATCAACACCACGATCGAAAACTCATTGGATGTTGACAATGAGTGAATGCTTCCAATGAATAAATTGTCTTCTGTATTTCCTGGTTCTTCATCATCATTGTTTAAACTTCTGACGTTCTTAGGAGTTTTACAAAATTTATCGAAATGGTTTCTCTTGCCGCATGTTCTACAAATTTTACCATATGCGGGGCATTTATATCTATGCACCTGTCCGCATCTTTCGCACATGTCTTTTCTTGAATATTGTTGCTGAAACTCTTCAGATCTTGATGTAGAATTTGAATGTAAATTTGTATGACTTTTGTTTCTTTTCTGAGTGTACATGACAGTACTTTCTTGTTGGCCCTTTAGCACATTAGCTTGGTTCATGGAATTAAATAATGTTTTACTCATCGCTATTGCTTTATCTAGAGTTAACTCTTGCTCCAATAATAGTCTCTCCCTGATGAAATGGTATTTTTCATGCATGTTGCAAATGAAAATATCTTTTACAAGACGATCTTGCAGCGACTCGAATTCACATAACTGACTTTTATTCCGTAAGTTAATGATAAATTCTTCCAAAGTTTCATTTTCGGACTGCTTACAAGTGAAGAACCTATGACTTTCGAAAGTTATATTGGTTTGAATCCGAAAATGTCTTTCGAAGTGAGTAATTAACTCATCGTATTTGATATGATCTTCATCTAAATTGAGTGAATTGAAAATTTCTAACCCTCTTTCTCCAATTGTATGCAGAAATACTGCCACCTTACGGTCATCATCCTCCTGGTTTAGTCCCGACGCTCGAAGATATATTTTGAATGACTGATACCATTTTTTCCAACTTTCCTTGTCTCCATGATTTTGCAGTGGTATAATATTGTGTGATAAATTTTTTGACTTGGGTGATGATTCAGATATCTTGGTTGGTCCTTCCATTTTGTTATATCAGACTGAGTGTCTTTATACTTCTGACACCATGTTATAATTTAAAATAAGTGTTTCAGAAAAGATTCAGTACTTTATTTTCAACTGCCATACATACGAACTGACAACACCAGTCAGTCCGGAAACCAAAAACAACAATCTTTAATATTACCACTAAGGAGTATATATAACAATTACCAATGTTTACAAATACTCTGAAACATAGCGCTTACCTGACTTTGGGATCGTACACTGCTTCGGTACTTGATAACTGTAGACTTTCAGACATTTATATTAATTCCTATTATTTAAGGCGCTAAATTAAACACGAAAATGTACTTAAATCATCTCGAACACATGATGTTAATAATAGAACAAAATTAGAAGCAACAGTAAAGGGCAAAGAGTATACAATAACTAGTAAAGGGGTTCTCCTAGCAACGGAAAAATCGACGAAACAATTTTCAAACATCCGAAGGAAATTATAAAATTAAATATTTTTGACATGAATCATTTTTAGTGTCAATTTTTGTGGACACGAAAATATCTAAACCTTTATATTAGTTGCGCTTCTTTTTTTAATATAAAATTAGCTCTAAATAAGTATTAGTTCATTAGAGTGGTTAAATGTAAATTATCAAGACATTTCTCTGCCAAAATCATAAAAAAAACGAATATAATTAAAAATATTATGTTTTGGAGACATTCAAAGTACTTAACTAGTGATTTGACACTTCTATAAGCGCAATAATTCCTATTCACCTTTAAATCTTTTTGGGCCAAGAAATAAACATAACCACAAATGCTTTACAATTATGTAACGTACAATTTTTAACACATGCACTCCGCTAATATAAATAATATATTCATTCAATTTATTAACCATATTTATTTAATTTTGTAATTTCTATCTATAACCATTTTTCAAGGTTCTTGGAACGGAACGTTATTCAGATTAGAAACGTCAAAATGCTAAATGTCCGAGTACGGGAGTGTGTGATTAATTGATAAGAAAAGAAACAATAGAAACTTGATTCAAATGAAAAATGTGTATAAATTTCTAGTTCCGTATTGTTTTACAAAATGTGAAATTTATTTGTGACCAATTATCCTCTCAATATGTGAGTTCTCATTATCTGCGTAGCTATGTAACTTGTTCATGTTTATGTATTTCAGTGTTGTTGAAACAGTGGAATTATTGTTACTTTGTTTACTAAAAGCCCTTTTCTATGTGCAGGGATAACATCACCGGGTTGCTCGACGACCCGGTGGCTCAGAGATGGAACTCTTCCTCTCTGGATTTTGCCGAAATAACTATAGATCGAAACTTCGCCCTCCTGCTAGTATCCCTCATATCAGCGATGGCATGGATTGTTTATATAACATACTATAATAGTCGAGTTCTTGGCTATATTCTGACAAGACTAATTAATAAATTCTACTTTCAAGATGAAAATTTTAAAATTGGTAAGTCTGCTTGTTGTTAAATCTTGTAAGTGCAAGTAAACAAAATGTTTTCTTCTTGTATTATGTTCAATACGCAGGCAATTGTTGCTTGAGTTTAAGAAGTCTCAATACTTAACAATGTTTGTAATATCAAACAAATTATGTCTTTAATTACCACTTAAGTTTTTTAACTTATTGAGAATTCTCTCAAACATTCCTTTTTATTATGATGATTGTCAAAACTGTTTGATTTTCTTTATGACTTAATTATTAATGACTTTTCTAATCTTATTGTTTATAAATAATGCAAAAACTTCTGCTCTTATCTCCTTGTACATATTTTTTTTTTGATATTACATTTCTAATCTCTTAGTAGATATTGTGTGAATAATCAAATTGGTATAAGCTAAAATTTGTTTAAAAATATTTAATGACCACAGCTTTTAAATAATTATAAAGGAATAAAAATGCATGCCTGACAGTGGTAAATCATATCAGAAAATCTATGTTAAGAACTGTTGTTGTAATTATAGGATAATATTATTAGAAAAAAAAACTATTGTGCATCATTCCCATTAAAGGTTAAAGTTCAATAACATTAATGAAAATAAATTATAATGCAATGACAAGACCGCCTGTCACAGAGAGTGATCTTCCATACAATATTTGAAAGCATTGGTTGTAAGATGTAATTTTACATAATAAAACTCTTTAGAAAGTGTGATTTCTATATAATGATCAAACCAAAAAAGTTTAACATAAATGAATACTATATAATATAAAATGTTTATTTCTCTCCACAATTTTTAAAGCATATATTTGACTTAGTTTATATGCAAAAATCATGTATATAACAAGCACTGTCTGTGGGAGACATTTGTAAGCGAGGCAGAGAACAATGACTAATTGGTATTAATATATTTATGAGTATATATTGTCAGAATTTTATAGTAGAGAACAAAAGTATTATTTTTATTTTTAAAGCTATAAGGATATAGGCCAAAAGTTTCTATTAATGAGGTATACATGTGTATAAAGCAGTGAGAATATCACTATAGATAGAATTATTTAATTTATTATGTAATATTTTGCAAAAATGAAATTACAACTCATTTTGCTTAGAAAAATAGTCTAGTTTTATTGTGATATTCGGATGTAAACTTCTTTTTCTATAAGAAGTTTATTTATGTAAGATAAGATTTTAAGATCTTGAGATACAGATTTATAAGTAGCCTAAAGGTTAAACCACACTGCAGATGCACTTCAGCGAAGTAGATATAGGTGCAGAGTGTAATAAAAAAATTGGTTTTCCTATACAAAAGTCAGGTTTATTTTGTACTTTTTTAAGTGTGAATATTACTCCCTTTATATTTTTTTTATATACAGAGCAAATAAAATTTTCCTCCTAATCTTATTTTTCAGGATCATTCACGCTTAATGCTTTGTCTGGGAAAATCATGTTCAGAGATATTGTTTATATTAACTATGACTACACACTGCGAATTCAAGATGGCTACTTGATATTCAGGTGGTGGCGCGCTTATGTGCCCAAAGATGTATCTGAAGGTAATGCTCCTCATTAATATTTATTAATATATAACTGCACTGACACTAATAAAACTTTCTCTATTTACATTGCAAGTATATTTTATGAAGCTAATGCTCATTGAGTAACAAGATACAGCTAAGAAAATTTCAAACCCTTAAAAGGCTAGTTAAACTCCAATGTAAATAAATAATTTAATAGGATTATTTATTTCAAGACTATCATAAGGTTTCATTCTAATAGTTTTGTAATAATGATTATATTTTCCAGATTTATCACATTCAGACACCAGACTTTCAATTATGCTAAATGGTTTCGAATTACATTTCTATAACAGATGTGATCTCTACAATGAATTAGAGAAAACATTTGGCCTTGAACCAGTGATAAAGCAACAAAATGACGATGACTCCACCGATCGAGATAAAGCTATGAATGACGCTAACGAGAAGCGAAGGCGCGCGCAGGACACGGTGCGGTCCGAGGCAGCTATGGCGCGCACGTGGCGGGATCTCATACCCGTCATCAAAATAGATATTTGTTCTGGCCGTGTAGTGTTTGGAAACCGACTTGTTCCTACAACTTTATCCATTAGTGTTGAAGAAGCTCATCTTGTCTACAGTACAAAGCCACCCGCGTCAAGTTTGGATCATCTAATGCACTTTGTTAAAGCAAAAGCTGAAAATTGTAAAGTCATATTAGCTCCAAGTCCCAATTACACAGCAATGGTTGATGAGCCCCCAAGATATATGGGAGAAGGTTTTGTTGTGATGAGTTCCAATTATATAGAAGTCTATTTCTACATGGACGAGCCAGGCTTAGTACCTGATCAACCTGTTCTTCTGCAGCTAGCTAATGGCGATATAGTGGAGTCAGCGCCACCGATATGGGGCGTCGATATCAAATGTGGAAAAGGAACAGACTTCAGCTATGGACCATGGGCAGACAGACAAAGAGATCATTTGTTCAAATTCTTTTTCCCACCTAATTATAAGAATTTAGAGGTAACACCTCAGCCGAAACCTGGTGACAGAAGACAAATGCAATCATTTGATATACGCCTATCGACTCTGAATGAAGCTACCATAGACATTCTTTTTACGAAAAATAAAGAGACAAATGCAGTTCACATAAATATCGGAGCTGGGTCATATCTAGAAGTAACGTTACCATGGATAGTGCTCCAAGATGGATATACAACTAAAATTACTGGCCAGCTATTGCATCTGGAAGCCACAACCAGTCTTCAGTATAGAAGTTTAGCAGAAAGTGAAACTTTGGAATATACTGTTAAATGTCATTACCCTCTGGTATGGAATCTTCATCAGTGCTGGCAATTAAGTTTGACAGGGTGTAAGGCGACGACTCATCTCGTTTATACACATATAGACTTCTTTCAAGACTTAATCAACGATTGGGCAAGTAAAGCACGTCCAGACATCCTACATTTCGTTCCCTATACATGGAAAATATCACTGTTGCTAAAGGAATGTGAAGTGGTTACTGTGAGCAACCAATATAACTGGATCGACTGCAGTTCAACAAATCAAGAAAACAATCATGTTGCGTTTTGTGGCGATCTTCTGGACGTGTCATTTGATTTGCCGTTCGTGGATTTCTTACCTGATGTTATCCCTCTTAAGATATGGATACAAGGTGAAGCTGTTGACATGAGCCTGTACTTGCCTGAGGTTAATACATCAAGATTACTTCTATTATCCATTGACAAAAATATGAAATTAGTCCCGTGCAGATTAAAAGCTTCCAAATGGCGACGAAAATGTGTAAAGTCGCAGGGTTGGGTCGATTGTTGGTCAGTCCCTATAGTGGCCTTAAGTGTGAGGTACAACTACCACCCGATACCTCCGCTAGGGCCAGAGCCTCAGGCTGATATCACCACGCCTGAAAAAGAAGAGATACTTTTGTCTCCCATGAGAATACCGCGAATTAGAAAACAGCCACAAATGAACTGGACTTTGGATGGAAACAAATTTGACAGAACATCGCTGCCGCCTGATAAAGTCAGTGTAGAACTTGAAGTTGGTCCGTCAATACTACTTGCATATGGAACCATAATCACAAGTTTTATGAACTTGTTAGAGAACATATTTGGCGAGGATCAAACATTCACTGACATGGCTAAATCGCCTAACATAGAAACTTTTCGTTGGACCAATGAAAATACTTCAAAGTTTAACGACAAAAATAGTATAAATCAGAATGCAGACATATCATTTGACGATAATTCTGACTCCAGTAAAATTCCCTTTGACCCAAGACATTGTAGACCATTGGATGTTACTGTTTCCATTATTATTCACGATATCCAGGCACATTTAGTGAAAAATTGCAGTGAAAACGAGCCACCTTGTCCTGTTGTACTAATAGAGAGGTTTGGCTTTGAAATGGATAAAAGTTTTCGAGAAACGAAACTTCAACTCTTATTGAGTCCATCCATTCTCGTGTCGTCCAATAATTTATCAAGAACCAATCCCATTAATTCGGGAGCTCTGTACCAGGGGCACTTGATGCTTTCGTCTTTTCAATTACGTGGAAATGGGTTTTTCAGTGATACGAATCGATCTGTTGATGAAGAAACAATAGAATACGCTTGGATGATGGAGCTTCAATTGGGTCAACTCACCGGCCGTTTGACTCTTCCTCAGCTTTACCAAATTGTCTCATCGTTAGAGACATTCCTGCTTTTGATTTGTGATAGCGAAAATGAATTGATTCCACCAAATCCAACAAAGCAGTGCCACCATGGTATGAACACTGTAATGTGTCCTGAATCAGATGTTACGTTGAAATATCGATGTCCGACTACAAATGAAATCAAATACAAAATGATAAGAGTGGCTATAGACTTGATTGATATATACATTGCAGATACGAACACAACATTACAAACATGGCTGTCACCAATAAGACTGAGCTACTGCAATTTACATGGATCAGGTTTTGGGACTGGTGTCACTGCTTTGCTGCCGAACATAAAAATGGCTTTGTACACACAGACGAATATGCAGACTAATACCCACCATCATTCTAATAGCAGTAGCAATAGCCAGCCTAAGTTGCCAGATGGAGAAAACTGGGTCGGCGTAGGCTCAGCAACTTTAGGCCCATTGCTCTTAGAAGCAGCTGCGTCCTTGCCCCAGAGCCCTAAAAATCTACACATGGTACAGCAAAAGTTTCTAAGACTTCACGATGAGAAGACTAAAAGATTATGGTTCTTGTGGCCTAATGAAGGCAAAGGTGCTCAATGTGGATGCACTGGTGGCTGTGCTTTCTTTGGTTCCAATAGAAACGGTCCCAACTTCTTAAAACCAAATCCATCTGATCTCAATGAAGGTATTAATATAGCGATGTTTAATGTTATAGAAACGATTCCTGGGGAGTATGGTTATGGACAGAGTCTACTTCATTCCGGTCAACTAGTATTCCATACTCCGCCGTACAACAGTCTGAACGTTTGTTTACAACCAACAAATGTGACAACTCTCATACCTTCTCCGCTGCCTCAAACCTTTAATAAATCTCCGCAAAGTGCAGATAGGCGAAGCTTAACCCGTAGATTTTCATACACAAGTATGAGCAAAGGCAGTAATAACGTTTTAGTATCCAGTACTAAGAGTGATGTGCCATATGCTCGTCTTGTAGATTCGACAGCGCCATTGGGAAGTTCAAAGATTGATAGCGATTCAAAGCTTAATAAAAGTATATTAAATGTTCCTCAAATGGAAAGCAGTGTCTCTGATTCTAAGTTGGCATTAAGTTGTGTTGTAAAAGATAACTCACAAGTGACAGTTAAGAAACAAGTTCCAGCAGAAATTGACGCTTTTGCTGTTCCAAAATTACCGACTAGAAGCGTAGGCGTGTCTGAATCTCATTATTCCTTGAACTCCCAGGTCCCCCACGATGAGAGCATGTTACAGCAAGAAGTACAGAGAACAATGTCAATTACAAGTGAAAACCACTCTGAAGCATTCTTTTCTGCTGATGAAGATATGTTTCCAAGCCGGTCGTCAAGCTTAAAACATTCATTTGGTAGCCGGCATAGTGCTCATAGAGATAAGAGTTCATTAGGAATCAACGATCTTTCGAACGAAAAGTGGACAAATTCCATGCCACGGTCAGAAGTAATCGATTTACCAGACACAATAAGCAACCTTAGCACCGGCGCCCAGCCAGACTCCGAGAGTGGATCGGTATCATCGACTTCATTTATTTCTGCAATATCGTCACAGGAAGACATGACTTTGGTCAATCTTCATATGCAGACTAATAAACCAATAGTAGACTCCCCGCTACTCATGGCAAGCTACATTCAAAATTTGCCACAATACAAATGCTCCAATTGGTCGACATGCTCCTTGCCCAGTGGCAGTGACGTTTTTACTTTACCCCTTTTCAAAAGAGCCGACGATGGTACTTTGGTATACGTCGGACAAAAATATCTACCGAACTTTGAACAAACTGGAAAGGTCAATATTTTAAAACTGATTGCCAAAAAAGATGGACACAATCAGAATCAACATGGCCCTTACTCGAATTTAACGCCACATTTTAATAATCAAGTAAAAGCCCACCCTTACCCTCAAGGCTGGTGGGACATCCAGCAAAACGTGCAAGATAATCAAGAGAATGCAACTGACAAAAGTACGTCTTCTACAGCAACTACAACAAGCGATAGTAAAAATGGGATTTTTGTGAAATTACGAGGAGAGATTGACGTAATGCTTACACCGTTAGTATTAGAAAGTACTCAGAAATTTGTTGAATCTCTTACACCTGTTTTGGCGAACGTTCACCCCATAACAGTTATCAATCACTTGCGACTTCTCTGCATATCATCAGTACAAAGCTCCAATGTGTTGAAACAAAAACAGTATGTTCATCACTGGTTACCTCAGATGCAAGCTAGAAATCAATCTAACGCGATGACAGACAAAGATGACAAATGCAAGCTTGCTACTATTCCTCACACCAACATCTATGAAGAAACAATTTGCGATCAACTGCAGGCAACAGTTACTGTCCCTAAAGTCAATGTGATATTTATTCAATCGTCTGTCGTTGAAGACATGATATCATTTTCGGCGTTGGACAATATTCAGGACTTGACTTGCGTGTCCCTATTTGGCGTGTCTGTTGAAAACATTGTAGGCAAGTATGTCAGTACAAAGCAAACGCTTGAATCTGTGCAATTATATTACCGACCAACGTTGAGAGCTCTCGGTAGTAAGAAGACATTTGGAATCATCAAAGGCCCTAGAGCGCTTATTTCGACACAATCTTCTGGAAGAAAAAGAGGGCCAGAAAAAGGAGAACCTGTCTTCATAGAAACCTCTCAGCAGCAATGTGAAGACACAACCATTACATTGAATATAGGTTGGTATGTTAGGTATATAAATTATAAGTAGGTTGGATAGTAATCATTACGATAGTAATGAGTATTCGTTACAGGGAAAGTACACGGTCAGCTGCGTCGAATCAAAAATGAATCGTCACAGTTAAAGGATGCAACGATTACCGGGATCCCGTGTCAACATTCTAAAGTCTCTTTCAAGTTTATAAAAGTCGACTCTTGTGCAAAAGGATGTGAATCGGTGGTGAGTACTTTAAAATTTCTAAATTTATAATTTCCTTATTTTAATACTCTATAATATAATTTCACATTCCAGTGCTGTCAAAATGGAACAGGAGACAGTCAAAAAGATAACGCGATAGGTTATATCATGTTCGAATGTGGAATTGAAGGCACTTCTATCAAAGTCTCGAAGCATTCTCAATCCCAGAAACCCAACGAGGAACAGAAGCCGAGCGACAGCGAGAGCTGTAAGGAGTCGGTGAAATCGGCAGAAGAGAAAGCCGATAAAGAGAAAACGGCTAAAAGTAGAACGTCTGGGTTCGAGGAGTTGTTTAGAAAGAGGGATTCTAACTCGAAGCCGAGCACTCCTAACTTGGGTAGCGGCGCGCCGCCGCCGGTGCCGCCGCCGCCGCCCGAGCCCGCCACGCCGGCGCCCGACGAGCCCGCGCTCGGCTGCTCCACGCTGGTGCCCGCCCGCGACCACGGCAACACCACCTCCTGCTCCATTGACCTCAAGATGGTCTGGTTCAACTTTGCCGCGCCACCGCGGACACCGATCACGAAGAAGATTGACTATACCAGGTGAGTGGAAATTGCCACGCCTATGTCCCCAAAGTCGAGGTAATTTTAAGGAAGACTTGCCGTGATTCCCCCATTATTTGCACGTTGAAGAGTGTCGATATAATAGATATATAATATGTTCGGTTCGTTCAGACTGGACTGGAACCTGCTGAGCACGGCGTCGCCGGCCATCAACGCGTGGATGAACCCCTGCAACCGGCTCGGCATCCGCGTGGTGGCGCTGTACCGCGCGCACGCCGGTCGCCTCACCGCCACCGCCGCCAGCCTCATGGCCGCCGCCCTAGACCTGGCGCCGCTGCACACGCTACCCAAGGTACACACGCACTGCCTGCCGTCGTCGCCAGCCTCATGGTCGCGGTTTTAGACCTGGCGCCGCTACATACGCTCTCTGATGCCAGCCTCTGATGCCAGCCTCTGATGATGGAACACTACATTATCCAGAAATCGCAATATATTTTGTATAATATTTATGTGAAATGATGGATGGTAAGAGCGTGTGGTGCATGTTCCAGAGCCGTTACGGACGGCATACGCCGATGGCGCGGCAACTGCGCGAGGAGCCGTCGCTGCAGCTGTGCGGCGTGCTGCTGCGGCACGCGCTGCAGGCCGACGCCGCCGCGCTGCAGGCCGACCTCGCCGAGCGGCACCTGCCCTCGCTGTCCACGCTGCGGCAGGTACACACACACACACACACACGCGCACACACACTGTGCGGCGTGCTGCTGCGGCACGCGCTGCAGGCCGACGCCGCTGGATCTTTCACTGGGCTATACTTCTTTATTAGTAGATCAGAATTATAGAATATTAATTTTCTTTCCCAGGGAGTGATAGTCCTCAGTCGTCAATGGAAGAATATCCTGTACACGCCACTCCTGCTCGAACACAACTACAAGAGTAAAGTTATGAAACCACTCAACGTCACCTTTGCCTTACCGGACCTACTTGAGGTACGTGTATACGGTGGACCCGACCTGTAACAAAAATTTTTTCCACTAATTACATTTTATGACGGTGAATACCGACGCTCTTATCTCGTTATGATAGAGTCTAAAGTAGAATTGCTTAAAAGTCCTCTTGAATTATAATATCTGTACTTTTATTTCGGCAATCTTGCTCTTTTACATTCTTATTAGTATTTAAATAACGACTTACTTCAACTGCTCGTCTCACACGACTTGGTCTTTCAAGCCGGATATACCATTTACACAGAATTTCACTCTTATATCCATTTCTGTTTATCATATCCTGCATGTAATCCCCCTTTTCTATTTCCTCTCTACTTCTTTTAATACGTTAATATTGAAAACTATCCAACAGGATTCTGTAGAAGGTTGGCAAGATTATCCAATTGAAAACGAAGCTTTAGACGAAAACTGTCTTCTACTAGACATGAACACGGACAAAATGAACATTCCTGGTAAGTTTAGCTTCAAGTTGTATGCTAAGTCAAAAATTTTAGAGCACTGCTTTTATACTAAATCGTCGTGAAGTCAGTAATCACGTTCTATAATTCTAAGCATATGAATTGTTGATATATTTAGCACAATGTGTGTAAATTTATGTATGTAGAAAGCAATGTGTAAGTCGTTGAGGCCTCGCTTTTGAGTGTGTGAGTTTTCTGTGTATGAGTTTTTGTCAATTGAATAGCAAGATATAAGGTACATTTTTGTCTGGATTTTGTTCACCTACTACATAGTTCACAAGCAAACTTTATCATAATTTAAATTGTCCAATCTTCGTACACGTTTATTACTTATAATTTATTTCTTATATCTTCCGTAGTGTGAATATTCCTCTAAAGTTTTGATTTAAAACATTTCATAAACTATAATAAAAAACTCGTGGATTTTAAACTGTGACATACCTACATATTAAAAAATCATATCCATGCTGTCGATACCGCTAATATTTCAAACATTTCCAGTTCATAATACACATTGGACACCAGACAAACATAGAGACATAAGTGTTAGCACAATGTAGGTATATGGTAATAACATGTTTGTTTGTGGTGAAGCGCCGGCGCCGGTCACTAGCCAGCGGCCGCACTCGTTCCCTTCCACGCCGCCTTCCGGTTCGTACACTACATGTTTGTGTGTTCGCTCTTGGAAATTATTTATTTATTGCTTGGATACTATAGTACGACTATGTATAAATTTAAATAATTTCAAATTATTCGTTTAGCATAAAAAAACTCTTTTGCCGCTATGTCTTACCATAATCAAATTATGGTAAGACATAGCGGCAATAGAGATTTTTTCTTTCTGCTTATATGCAGTTTGAACATTTAAACATGGTCGTGTTATTAGCTTTTTTATTATAACTTCCTTATTACCTATTCGGTTTTTGTTGAATATGTCCTTGTCTAAACGTTTGAATTTACCCCTAAAATTATCTTCGGTTTTTGTTTTATACCCCCTTATCCAAACGTTTGCATTTTCCCTAGAAAAAAATTGTATAGCATGGTGTTACGTGTGTGTGTGTGTGTGTTTTATATACCGATGTTTGTCCCGCAGTGTTTGTAGCTGTCATGAAATTTTTTTTCACAAGTATTACATTTGTTATCTATGTTTTTATTATGTACATTTTCCCTTTATTTGTCTACTACTACCGCTTTGTGTTACTTACACTCGGTACGTCGTTTTACATTCTATTCATTAAAAAAGGCATTGATTTTAAATATTCTTATTACCTACTTTAATAGGCTTGAAAACTATTTTTTACAAGACTAGCTTTCTGAGTAATTAAAGTCGTATTATACCTTTTCTTGCACACTGCCACGCCTAAATATCAGTCAAATTGCGACTGGCTTGGTGTTATATGAAGGAGATTACGGCTGCAATTACCAGATTGGGAATATATTTGTTATTGGAAGTTTTTGGTATTTGTTATTGGAAGTTTTTGGATTTTAGGGATTCGTATATATATAATTTTAGAGTCAATCGCAAAGTAAGTATGTTCTACGGTAAGAGTAGTGCCGTACCCACGTAGTCCGCTAACAGCGTGCCGTGTGTCGTAGCTCGCGGGGCGCAGAGCAGCCGCGCGAGCCTCGTGTTCCCCTCACTGCCCTTCACGCGCAAGCCGCCCTTCCAGGACGACGCTATCGCTAGTGAGTACTGCCTTATGCTGCCAACTGCTCATCTAACCTATCTAGCTTCACCAAATTGGTCTCTATGTTACAAACTATTTAAAGTTTGTGATTGGTTGGGAAAGTTTCAATTTGTGAATAGCGTGATCTGCAGTTGGTTGTATGCTGTTCCTAGTTTGTAGAACAAAGTGATGCTGAGCTTATACAAGTATGCTGGGTTTAAAAAAAGTTTGAAATTAAACTTGAAGACGAAGCTTTTTTATCAGACTATTTTTCTGTGTCTTTACATCAAATATTGTGACCCACGATCAAAAAAAGACACAATTTCAGAATTAGGCTGCTCGTTATTAAATATGATAATGTCTTTAGTACCTAGTTTTGCAAAAAATAATAAATTTCTTTTTTTTAATGCATAATGAATTTCCGTAAAAACCGCACCCGCAGACGGGAAAGAATTTAATAAAAACGAAACAATATTAAAAAAAACAACAGAATATTTTTGGACTTTGACCTTATCCTTCGAAACTGTAAACTTACACTCGGAGTTAAACAGTTTTGGAGATATAATACATTGATGATTACTTTCATTTAATAACAATATACAGTACAGATTTGTGTTGACTAAAATAATCGTTGGTCACTTTAGATTGTCTTCCAGTGCATAGTAATTTTTTCTAATATTATAACATTGAATCATGCAGATTACGGGACATTGAAGGAAGAGCTGCCAACGGTAGGGTCCAACCCGTCGCTGTACTCGCCGCACGGCAGCGATGAAAACGTGCGCAACGACCGGGCGAGGGAAGATCTTTATCAATGGATGGCGAAACAGGATCCGATCAAAGTGGTGAGAGAAATAATGCCTATATACGTGTGACCAGCATCTTTACTCCACTCCAATTTAATATTAGGACTTTAGGAGCGATAGAGTCTTTTGGTCCGGTTCCATAAGGCAACATAAACAAGTGTGTTTCGATCGCAGGAGGCGAAGAACAAGAAGCCAGTGATCCCCGCATCGGCGCTGGCGCCGCGCGCGCTGGCGGCGCTGCCGGCCTGCAGCCTGTACCCGCTGCAGGGCTCGCTCATGCTGCTGGACGCGCACCTCGTGTTCCAGCCCTTCCTGGCCGCGCTGGGCGTGTACCAGCTCACGCAAGGTACTGTACCTACTGCCGGCCTGCAGCCTGTACCCGCTGCAGGGCTCGCTCATGCTGCTGGACGCGCACCTCGTGTTCCAGCCCTTCCTGGCCGCGCTGGGCGTGTACCAGCTCACGCAAGGTACTGTACCTACTGCCGGCCTGCAGCCTGTACCCGCTGCAGGGCTCGCTCATGCTGCTGGACGCGCACCTCGTGTTCCAGCCCTTCCTGGCCGCGCTGGGCGTGTACCAGCTCACGCAAGGTACTGTACCTACTGCCGGCCTGCAGCCTGTACCCGCTGCAGGGCTCGCTCATGCTGCTGGACGCGCACCTCGTGTTCCAGCCCTTCCTGGCCGCGCTGGGCGTGTACCAGCTCACGCAAGGTACTGTACCTACTGCCGGCCTGCAGCCTGTACCCGCTGCAGGGCTCGCTCATGCTGCTGGACGCGCACCTCGTGTTCCAGCCCTTCCTGGCCGCGCTGGGCGTGTACCAGCTCACGCAAGGTACTGTACCTACTGCCGGCCTGCAGCCTGTACCCGCTGCAGGGCTCGCTCATGCTGCTGGACGCGCCCCTCTAGTTCCATATATTGTACATTAACTAGTGTGTCGCCCCGCAGGAGAGAGCAAGGGGTCCGGCGCTACGGCGGCGGCGGCGGCGCCGGCGCTGGAGTCGCTGGGCTCGAAGCTGTCGCTGGTGGCGTGGCTGGACGCCTTCCGCATCGACATCGTGGTGTCGGAGCTGGCGGCGCGCGACCGCCGACACCACGCCATGAAGCCCAAGGGTACCGCACTGCCTCACTATACACTACACGGCTCACGCGTCGCTACAATGCTCATAAATACAGCTCATTTCTTATTAATAGCTCTTATAGTGTTGAATTTCTGTACACTGTTTATTTCCCAAATGTGTGTTTTACTTTCTTTTATTTCAAAGTTAGGTTAATTAATTTTTGTCGTATAATCAACTCAAAAACAAACATTTCAAAGTGGTGGATACTCTATTAAAGCTCATTAGGGTCTTTATATGATTTGGAACATCGCTCCTTCATGATGAGTATTTTTTTTGAGAATAAAGGTAAAAACTAAAAAATCTATACGTTTCACTTATTAGTTATAGGTTTTATTACTTCCGATGTTATCTATTAGAATAAGAGTGTCACAGTTCCATCGATAAGGCCTATTTCGCTCCTCAAACCCTTAAAGCAAAACTGGCCCAATGTTCTCAATACAAATGATAAGCAATGATCTTTATATCACACAGGCACCCCGAGCCACTCAGACGCACCGTCCGAAACCCCAGCGTTCCTGTGCGAGAAGGTGTCCGTGGACGTGGACCTGAAGAAGGTGGCCGACATGGCCGTCGACGACCTGGTGCAGCGCCAGAACGTGCTGTACATCTCGCGCGGGCAGCTCAAGAAGCACATCAGCACCATGATCAACTTCAATATCGCTGTGCGGTTTATATCGCAGCAGGTATGGAAATAATACTAATGACTTTGTTTTTTTAGGATTTGGTACTGTTGCTGTTTGCAAGCAGCTTTTATAAAGTTAGTATTGGTGTATTAAAATTAAAAGTAATTTCTTTAAAGTGAGAGAGAGATTTCTATGACTTCCTCTCTTCTCCCTGCCTCTTTAAATAGTTGATTGGTGCCCCGAAAAGACATATTTAATAGCAAAATGTCTCCCGATAGATGCTCTGCATTTTATTGGAATATCTAAAAGATGTAATTGTTTGACAGGTCAATATGCCGTTGTTGCGCCTGCTGCATCAAATCAGCAATATGTATCAGAACGTCAAGGACACGCAGACCGAGCTGCGCAGCCAGACGAAGATATCGCATCGGCAAAACAAACACACTTCCTCATCAGGTGAACATTATTGTTGACATACAAGAATATAGTAAATTCATTTTATTGTTTCTATAATATTTATTTTTCCTTCCAGTGTCAGACTTTAGAGAGAACTTGGTGAGCGTGACGTCACTGGATAAAGACTCGCAGTACAGCACACTGGAGCCCAAGTGGGACCCCTTGCCGGCCGACACGCCGGGCGTGGGAGCAGGGGCCCCGGGAGGGAGCGCAGTCCCGCTAGGGGGCGGAGTCCCGGGAGTTGGCGCTGCGTCGCCTGGCCCGCCCCCCGCGCCCGCGCACACGCCGCGGCCGCGGCCGCAGTCGTTCGCGCAGAAGCTGCGCTCCACTGGAAAAAGTGTCAAGGGCAAGCTTGGTAAGGACATGACGTGATTACGTTCCCATCATTGAGAATATTTTTTGTTGCATCATTAAAATTTTATGATAAATGAGATTACCTCAGCAGGACAAGGAGATCAGATGAACGTTACTTTATGTAATTACAGTTGAAATAATTTATGCTTGAGAGATGGATTGAATTTTTGTGTAAGCGAGATACTGTTTTGAGACTCGAGGTGTTAAACACGAACTCCCGTCCCCAGGCTACAGCTCCCTGAACGAGGCCGCGCACACGCCGATGTTCCCGGCGACGGCGGCGGGCCCCGCGCCCCCCGCCCCCGCCCCCGCGCCCGCCGCCGCCGCGCCCGACGACGCGCTGGCGCCGCGCTGCTGGCGCACCGTCTACCAGCTGCTGGACCTGTACGCGAATATGCCTGATGCAGAGACTATTACGCACAGGTAATAGCTATCGTACTTTGTTTGTCGTTTGACGCTCCAACGTCTACTTCTAGTGTTTAGTGTTCCCTATTGAGTAACAGTGGAAATTGACAAGGATCGGTGATGCGCTAGCAATTCTTCCGGTGTTGCAATGACCCATCTGCACTTGAGTCGTATAAAGCAAAATTTCATGACTGAATAGATGATATTAAATTGAGCTTGAAACCTTGGCTGAGAGCCGTGTGGTAGCGGCTCATTAAAAGATTACTACCAACCCATCTCTTCCCTTGGGTGTCGTAAAAGGCGACTAATGGACATAGAACTGCACAACCATCCAATAGCCTATAGCGGCGAAGGACTCACCATCTGTCACTCTAAGTGCAATCACTGCAATGGACTGCTTTTGCCTCGACTCTGACTAACCCTCTGGCTATAATAGTCGTGATTATATGTATTTAAACATCCGTTGACTGAAAATAATATAAAGTGTAGTAAGAAAGCAAGGTTGTCGTCAGGTTCTCGATGTCCCGCTCGGTGCCGGAGGGGTGGGGCGCGGGCGGGCGCGCGCGGGCGGGCGGGGGGGCGGGCGCGGGGGAGGCGCGCGCGCTGCCGCTGGTGGTGGTGGGCGCGGCGCGCATCCACCGCACGCGGCTGCTGGCGTCGCTGTCGGGGCTGGCGCTGGAGGCGGAGCTGACGTCGCTGCACGGCTCGCTGTCGGCGTCGCGCGCCGCCGCCGTCGCGCTCGCCGGGCACCTCGGCCGCTCCACCATCGTGCTGCTGGAGGGGCCGCCCGCCGCGCAGTCAGTGCCCACACACATACACACACACACACACATACACAAAAAGCTTTATTTCAAAGGCCAGACCTGGCACTTAAAAACTTCAATTTACAATTAAAAATTTTTACTATTTATATAATTAAATAAAAAAGTATATTATATATTAAGGTTCATTACCGCGAGCGCTTGTAGCTAGTACAACCACAAAGATTTGACTGAGGTTGTAATCAATACAAGCGGCCGGATTCCGAGAGTAACACTTTTCATGAGAAGAATCAAGAAAAAAATGATTATTTTGCCAGTTATTACTTTCACGCGATTATGTAGATAATATAATTAATTATACTATAAAATGCACGGTGCACAGGACGGTGGTGCGCGTGGGCGTCGGCAAGTCGCAGGCGCTGTACTCGTGGGAGGCGGGGCGGGCGGGCGCCGCCGCCTACGTGAGCGTGGGCGGCGTGCGCGTCGACCTGCCGCAGCACCCCGTGGCGCTGCACGGCGTCATGACGCGCTCCAGCAGGCAGCTCTCGGACACGCTGCAAGTACGTACACTCGCCGCCGCCTACGTGAGCGTGGGCGGCGTGCGCGTCGACCTGCCGCAGCACCCCGTGGCGCTGCACGGCGTCATGACGCGCTCCAGCAGGCAGCTCTCGGACACGCTGCAAGTACGTACACTCGCCGCCGCCTACGTGAGCGTGGGCGGCGTGCGCGACTTTAATACCATCTAATATTTCCGTGATAATCATTTATTTATTTATGTTATACATATTAACTGTTCGTTAGTTGCCAGAAGGCCGTGTGATTAAAATCTTCTGTTGCGTTTCAGGAACTAGGCGTAACGCGCACGTCATCCCGTCTATCCCGAGCGGAGCCCCCGCCTGCTCCGGCCGCTCCGGCGGCGGCGGCGGCGGGGCTGGGGGCGGTGCCTGTCGGTGCCCCGCCCCCGCGCCCCGCGCGCCCTCCGCAACGAGTTCATGATCCACTGCTCAACCCGCTGTGTCTGCAGTTTACTATTGGGTTGCAGGTACGGATTCTAATACTTTTGCGCTGGCGGCGCTTTTCACGTTGCCCGTAGAAATTGGGCTTCTTAACACAACTAAAATAGTTAAGTTTTATACAAGATGAACTGTACCCCTAGTGCAAGTTGCACTAGGGGTACAGTTCATCTTGCATAGACTTATCAACACTGTGTCCGCCACTTACAATAGTTTCATTCCAAGGGTAGTCAAATCTGGGAGCACCTTGCCTGACCCATTACCCGTCACATATCTCAATTTTTGAGCTATGACGCTGACCTTAGTATTCCTACGGATATCCTCGTAATATGAACATTTGATCAATTGTGTGACTTTGGTATGGTGCAGAGCCTGAGCGTGACGGCGGCGCTGCTGCCGTCGCTGCAGGCGCAGTACAAGATGGAGCACGTGCACGCGTCGGGCGTGGCCGGCCCGCAGGCGCACTTCACGCTGGACCTGCAGCAGCACTCGCTCAGCTTCGTCACGAGGCTGCAGGTACTGCCATGTGACATGCGGCCCGCAGGCGCACTTCACGCTGGACCTGCAGCAGCACTCGCTCAGCTTCGTCACGAGGCTGCAGGTACTGCCATGTGACATGCGGCCCGCAGGCGCACTTCACGCTGGACCTGCAGCAGCACTCGCTCAGCTTCGTCACGAGGCTGCAGGTACTGCCATGTGACATGCGGCCCGCAGGCGCACTTCACGCTGGACCTGCAGCAGCACTCGCTCAGCTTCGTCACGAGGCTGCAGGTACTGCCATGTGACATGCGGCCCGCAGGCGCACTTCACGCTGGACCTGCAGCAGCACTCGCTCAGCTTCGTCACGAGGCTGCAGGTACTGCCATGTGACATGCGGCCCGCAGGCGCACTTCACGCTGGACCTGCAGCAGCACTCGCTCAGCTTCGTCACGAGGCTGCAGGTACTGCCATGTGACATGCGGCCCGCAGGCGCACTTCACGCTGGACCTGCAGCAGCACTCGCTCAGCTTCGTCACGAGGCTGCAGGTACTGCCATGTGACATGCGGCCCGCAGGCGCACTTCACGCTGGACCTGCAGCAGCACTCGCTCAGCTTCGTCACGAGGCTGCAGGTACTGTGGCATTTCTAGATTGCAGAGATTCTTTTCTTCCGCGGGATGACCAGGAGGGGAACTCTGCAATTGAAGAAGCCGTTGAATACTTCAAGGAATAGTAGAGAATACAAATTATTTGTAGAGAGAGTCAGCTAACGCACGGTGAGCGCAGTTGCAGAAAGAGGTTGGTATGGTCACACGAGGTAGAGTCCGGCAATTTGTCACTATGCGCTATCTCGACGTCTGTACATTTGGTATATAGCCACTTTTAATCGAAAAGGCAGAGGTTTCAATCTGCCACAGGAGGAGTTCGTAAGGTCAAGAGATGTTGCCTAGCGTTCGTAGTCCGTACTTGTAACGAAAAGTTTCGATATTATTTTACGTTCACAAAAATATTACAACACATCTGGATTGTGTAATCTGGATCTGGATTGTGTATTGATTACTGTCTTGTATTCAGGTTACAGAAGCCAAAATCCCGTCAGCGGCGTCAGTAGCACTGCCGGGTGTTCAAGTCCGCGGACGCGTGGCGGAACACGCGGGGCCCGGGGAAAACGGCGCGAACGCTGCTAAGGACTTCATGGGGGAGACGGGGCCGGGAGAAGCGGGGGAAGGTGTGGGCGCGGGGGAGGGAGCAGTATTACGTGCTGGAAGATACTTAGACGCTACGGCTGATATCGGCCTCTTTGAACACACGCTGTCGACGGATTTACTCAACCACCTCGTCTTTGTGCAGAAAGTTTTTATGAAGGTACTTTATTACCTGTATAATATTTTGTCTTCGCTTTAGTAGTCATAAATTGTGGTATCCGATTACAGTTTAAATGTAGCTTTTTAATTTTATGTCTATTTATTAAGGAAAACATCATATACAGTTAAATTTACAAATTCTTAAAACTAAAAGACCTACAGTTCATTACATTAAAAAGCACATTAAAAGTACATTAAAAACATACAACTATATTAAAAATTTACATAAATAGGAGGATGGCAATGCTATTCACTCTTCTTCACTATACATTGCCGAAAGCCGGTTGTATAAGGCCTTACTAGTATTTCTTTAATATTATAATTATTTGTGAACTTATACTTTGCCATTAATTGCAGGAAGTTAACGAAGTCGTACAAAAAGTATACGGCGGAGAAAAGCCTGTGCCGCTATGGAATGAAGAGGAGGCATCGACTTCAGCACTGAATAGGATATTATTTTCACTGACTATTAAAATTAAGGTATGTATTGGATTATATGCAAATCCGTCTCGAAGGACCATTTGGCGTATGAGCCAATGAATATAGTAAAAAAAACTATCGTAACATATACTATCTCGCCGGCTAATTGATTGTGTGGAAGCTAAAGGCTGCGATTATTTTTATTTGTAACTTTTTTGTAACACATTGAATCATGAAGTAGTTACACGAACATAGGTTTTAAATAGCCATATAAAATATTTGAGATCATTTAAAATAAATCTCGCTGCCTTTAACTTCCTTAATACGAAAAGTCAAGTGTTACGGACCATTTACACGAGGCCAGTTAGATATTACTGCATCGGATCGTGCTGTGGATCGTCTCTATTTCGGCAGTGCCAATAGCGATTGGCTTTAGCGGATCGCCTTGCGCTCTCGTGATCTTAGGCTGGATGGCTGTAGCGTGATGTAAGTGAATCGGCCGCGCGTGTCGATGTAAACGGTCCGTGAGCGGGGTCGGTTGTTGCCGCAGCGCATCCAGCTGACGGCCACGACGCCCAGCAGCAGCGCGCTGCGGCTGGAGACGGGCGCGCTGCAGTTCGCGGTGTCCAACCGCGTGGCCAACGTGCCGCACGCGCCGCGCGTGTCGATGTAAACGGTCCGTGAGCGGGGTCGGTTGTTGCCGCAGCGCATCCAGCTGACGGCCACGACGCCCAGCAGCAGCGCGCTGCGGCTGGAGACGGGCGCGCTGCAGTTCGCGGTGTCCAACCGCGTGGCCAACGTGCCGCACGCGCCGCGCGTGTCGATGTAAACGGTCCGTGAGCGGGGTCGGTTGTTGCCGCAGCGCATCCAGCTGACGGCCACGACGCCCAGCAGCAGCGCGCTGCGGCTGGAGACGGGCGCGCTGCAGTTCGCGGTGTCCAACCGCGTGGCCAACGTGCCGCACGCGCCGCGCGTGTCGATGTAAACGGTCCGTGAGCGGGGTCGGTTGTTGCCGCAGCGCATCCAGCTGACGGCCACGACGCCCAGCAGCAGCGCGCTGCGGCTGGAGACGGGCGCGCTGCAGTTCGCGGTGTCCAACCGCGTGGCCAACGTGCCGCACGCGCCGCGCGTGTCGATGTAAACGGTCCGTGAGCGGGGTCGGTTGTTGCCGCAGCGCATCCAGCTGACGGCCACGACGCCCAGCAGCAGCGCGCTGCGGCTGGAGACGGGCGCGCTGCAGTTCGCGGTGTCCAACCGCGTGGCCAACGTGCCGCACGCGCCGCGCGTGTCGATGTAAACGGTCCGTGAGCGGGGTCGGTTGTTGCCGCAGCGCATCCAGCTGACGGCCACGACGCCCAGCAGCAGCGCGCTGCGGCTGGAGACGGGCGCGCTGCAGTTCGCGGTGTCCAACCGCGTGGCCAACGTGCCGCACGCGCCGCGCGTGTCGATGTAAACGGTCCGTGAGCGGGGTCGGTTGTTGCCGCAGCGCATCCAGCTGACGGCCACGACGCCCAGCAGCAGCGCGCTGCGGCTGGAGACGGGCGCGCTGCAGTTCGCGGTGTCCAACCGCGTGGCCAACGTGCCGCACGCGCCGCGCGTGTCGATGTAAACGGTCCGTGAGCGGGGTCGGTTGTTGCCGCAGCGCATCCAGCTGACGGCCACGACGCCCAGCAGCAGCGCGCTGCGGCTGGAGACGGGCGCGCTGCAGTTCGCGGTGTCCAACCGCGTGGCCAACGTGCCGCACGCGCCGCGCGTGTCGATGTAAACGGTCCGTGAGCGGGGTCGGTTGTTGCCGCAGCGCATCCAGCTGACGGCCACGACGCCCAGCAGCAGCGCGCTGCGGCTGGAGACGGGCGCGCTGCAGTTCGCGGTGTCCAACCGCGTGGCCAACGTGCCGCACGCGCCGCGCGTGTCGATGTAAACGGTCCGTGAGCGGGGTCGGTTGTTGCCGCAGCGCATCCAGCTGACGGCCACGACGCCCAGCAGCAGCGCGCTGCGGCTGGAGACGGGCGCGCTGCAGTTCGCGGTGTCCAACCGCGTGGCCAACGTGCCGCACGCGCCGCGCGTGTCGATGTAAACGGTCCGTGAGCGGGGTCGGTTGTTGCCGCAGCGCATCCAGCTGACGGCCACGACGCCCAGCAGCAGCGCGCTGCGGCTGGAGACGGGCGCGCTGCAGTTCGCGGTGTCCAACCGCGTGGCCAACGTGCCGCACGCGCCGCGCGTGTCGATGTAAACGGTCCGTGAGCGGGGTCGGTTGTTGCCGCAGCGCATCCAGCTGACGGCCACGACGCCCAGCAGCAGCGCGCTGCGGCTGGAGACGGGCGCGCTGCAGTTCGCGGTGTCCAACCGCGTGGCCAACGTGCCGCACGCGCCGCGCGTGTCGATGTAAACGGTCCGTGAGCGGGGTCGGTTGTTGCCGCAGCGCATCCAGCTGACGGCCACGACGCCCAGCAGCAGCGCGCTGCGGCTGGAGACGGGCGCGCTGCAGTTCGCGGTGTCCAACCGCGTGGCCAACGTGCCGCACGCGCCGCGCGTGTCGATGTAAACGGTCCGTGAGCGGGGTCGGTTGTTGCCGCAGCGCATCCAGCTGACGGCCACGACGCCCAGCAGCAGCGCGCTGCGGCTGGAGACGGGCGCGCTGCAGTTCGCGGTGTCCAACCGCGTGGCCAACGTGCCGCACGCGCCGCGCGTGTCGATGTAAACGGTCCGTGAGCGGGGTCGGTTGTTGCCGCAGCGCATCCAGCTGACGGCCACGACGCCCAGCAGCAGCGCGCTGCGGCTGGAGACGGGCGCGCTGCAGTTCGCGGTGTCCAACCGCGTGGCCAACGTGCCGCACGCGCCGCGAGTGTTCGCGCGCGCGCGCCTGGCGCTGGACCTGAGCCTCGGCCAGCTGCTGCGCAACGCCGTCTTCGACGAGGCCGAGCCCGAGTTCCAGCAGCACGCCTTCTTCAACACCAGGATCTGTGAGTACACTCGACATGACAGGTTTTGTAAGTAAACTTACACCACATACACTTGGAAACTTTCGTCATACACCCGCGCTACTTCTTCCTGCTCTTACACCAATCGAACTATAGACAGTAGACACAACATAACTTTCTCTTCTATTTAATCCATCGCCTTTTTAGCCCTCTTTTCATTCTTATTATTCTTCCTCATCACGCGCGTATCCCATCTGCTGCTGATCCTATTTTCAAACATTCCCTGACAAAATTCTTAATCCTGTCTAGTGAATTCATAAATCTATTCACATCTGCTGCATGCTATTTTTCGTTCGTCATATTCTTGGTCCAATAGGTATACCAAATAGCACCGTTTATTTCCTTCCGTAATTTAAAAACCATATTGGGACGCACTAGATTAAAATGCACTGGCAGTACAAGACATCCTTTATTCAAATTTGTAGATGAAAAAGTTGTAAAGGTTTCCCTTTACAACTTTTTCATCTACAAATTTGGACCAAGGGTTTACGGTATCTATCTAAGCATGGTAAGGTAGCCAAGGTTCATGATTTATTAGTTTTTGATATCGCAACTATAACAATAACAACAAAACGCTCTACAAATATTTGATTGTTTATTTTCCACGCCAGCAATGCGCAACGCGTTCCAAGACGAGATGGTGGCGGGCGAGGACAAGGAGATGGTGCTGATCACGCTGAAGCGGCCGCTGGTGTACATCCAGCCCGTGGCCGTGGACAAGGCCATCCTCGTGTGGCTCAACTACAAGAACGCCTACGAGTACTGGAACGAGAAGCGGCTCAGTCTCAACAAGGAGGTGTTGACAGCCACGCAGCAAGTCTTTGAGAAGGTATTCTTTGTTTGTTATGCTACTTTATCCAAAGTCTGTATTAGTCAAAAGCTTTTTGATATAGTTGACCAAAACTATCCGATGATTGGTTCCACCGTGCATCGGAATGCACGTAAAGCCGTTGGTCCCGATCACTGTTAACCTATTGATAATTATGTTTAGTACTCTTGAAAAACTTTAAATGTCTATTAACAATACCTTTTTTTTACATACGTTTACATACTTTTTTTTTTATTATTCTGCGTTTGCAGAACATAAATCACGAGAGCGAAAACCGTGCTTAATGTAATTAAAATAAGAATGTTTATTGTGTGCAGGTTCAGCTATCGTCACAGATGTCCCCGCCCAACCTGAGCACGCTGTTCCTGCAACTGAATGTTGATGATATCGGCATCTGCTTACCGCTCAACCAGCCGCCCATGGTAACATACTCATCTTTATGTTTATCCCGTTACTTTTATTGTTTAATTTATTGAGTTGACCTTAATTTACGCACTATTGTTCTGTTATTATTGGATTAATCTGTCTTTAGGGTATACTAAAACTCTAACCAAAACGCTTGGTAAGATCTTGTAGCGGCTACGTCATAGCGCGCGAAAAGAGCAGCAATAAGCTACAGCAATAAGGAATATAGATGATTAGCAAGCCTGAATCAGGATAGCAGTTTCCAAGATAGATTAATATATATACAAGTTCCGACGAATAACAGTCGGACCGCGGTTCCCGAGCGTGCACCTGGCTCGGCGGAAGATCTTACCTTTTCGCTGAAGGTGCGGCATACCTACCCACACCTCACAATCCCAAGTTAATATTTAAAAGATACTTGACTTACATATAGCTTTACGCGATCTTTTCGGTCCTTAGAGCCGTATGATTATAGGGGATTGGGATTTGCGTTTATAAGGGTGCCTATCCACCAGAGCTATGCTATTTAGCCATGCTGTGTGCGAGGAAAAATAGACCAATAGGATGGCACTATTTTGCGAGTCACGTGAAACGATGTAACTATATATACACTAGCCACGTTAGTCTTAACTCTCGGAGTCAAAATTGTCGTCTTCGTCGCCTTCCTATTCATCCGTGCCTACAAAATTGCTACCGCTGGTTCCGTTTGCCAACTACGTGCGTAATTCCGTAGCTGCTTGAGGTTGGCCTCCGTTCCTGCGCGGTCGGGACAGTAGTGGGTGGGGGCGGGGTATACTGACGTGTGACGTGTGACGTGTGACGTGTGACGTGTGTCGGGCGGCAGGCGGGCTGGGCGCAGGGCGGCGGCGGCGCGGTGGTGGTGACGCTGGAGAGCACCAGCGTGGGCGCGGCGTCGTCGGGCGCGCTCGTCAGCAAGGGCCGCTTCGTGGGGCTGTGCCTGCGCTTCGCCGAGGACTTCGACCCGTCGCTGGACGACTGGAAGCCGGCGCCCGACGAGCCCAGCGTCAACGTGTGCTGCGTCTCCGAGGGCACCTACGAGGTCTGCAGCCGCACCACCGCCGCCAAGAACCACGGTCAGTCTCTAGTCTCTCTGCTCGCATTACACTTGCGTTTGTCCGCTCACTACATTATATTTATTGTCTATCCGTTAACGACGCACTTACCTATTCATCATCATACCGACCGGGAGACGTCCTCTGGCTTATATACGATCCAGCAATAGGCGTCTATCGGTTGCTATGATGACAAAGCACCATTTTATTAATCATCTCCACACATTCTTATTTACTTGTCTTCGATTGGTAAGTATCAATAAAATACATCAAAAATTTCGTTCAAACTTGTCAACTTACTACGAGTTCTATAAATTAATTTGTTCAGAAAACGCGAAATGGTTCCTGAACGTGTCGTGGCAGATGGAGGGCGTGGACATCCACCTGGACGTGAACGTGGGCAAGCAGCTCTCAGCTCTTGGACACACGCTCACCATGCTTACTGGTACATAAATAGCCTCTAGAATATTGTAGACGCATCATTTTTGCTTTTGACACTCACACTGGCACTTTCCCCTCAGGTTTTGAAGAAGAAGATCCTCTTAAAATGGACTATGAAAGCGACTTAGACGATGAAGCTGATAATAGCAAAGATTCACAAGTAAGTTTAGTATTGTTTTGTACAGTGTAGCAATCTTAGAGCAGCCCCCTCATTCACACTTTACGTAAAACAAACGAATCACTGAATTTCTATATCTGTCACTTTTTATTCTAATGAATCAGAGCAAGTCAGGAATTTACTTTCAGAATTGAATCTGTAAACTTGTAGTTGAAAATGACTGCCGGTCCGCTAGCATGACGATGTTTCGACAATTCATGGCGATAAATTAAATTTTTATGAATCGTTTCTATCTTAGTATAGGTCAAAGAGATAAGCTTTGTAATCTTCGCAGGAGAGCATAACATTCCGGCGCAAAGGCACGGACCACTTACCAGCGTTCGTGTTCGACTCGAGTATCGACGCGAAGAAGCGGTCGATGCTGATCGAGAAGGAGATGAACGAGCAGGCCAAGATCATCAATGTGTTGCGAACGCTGGGCGCGAGTCATGCCACCATCGAAGACGAGATGAAGCGGCTGCATGATCTCGAGGCGCTGGTGTTTAAGGACTTCCGCAGGTAATGCTTAGTCTGCTGGGTTAATGGCTCTCTTGTAATTTAACGAAATATCCCTGCGGCATTTATGTATCTTACTCGTTTGTCTTCCTATAAGAAAACTATTCATTTACCTCGTCTCAGGGGGTCGTCTTTCAACTATCGCCTTTTCAAAAACCCACTTTTATAAATAATCAATTATCTTAGATAGTTCATAGATTCATCTTCCTATTTGCATTCTCGAGAGTATGAATGTAGGATCTCCAAAAATAATGCTCTCTAAAGTCCTCAAATTGTACAGAGGTAGCAAAATGTGTGTGTTCTAAGATTCTAGCAAGTCGAGATATAACTGTAATATTCGCCTTCCCCAACGGAGCAATTGTACTTATATATATATACCAGCTTCTGCCCGCGGCTTCGCTCGCGTCTTAGGGTATGTCTACGTCGTAGCTTTATGCATGCAAAGTCTCAGCCCGATCGGTTTAAAATTGACAAACTTTCTATTTTATCCCCTTTGGGGTAAAATTAATCAAAATCCTTTCTTAGCGGATGCCTACGTCATAACATCTACGTACATGCCAAATTCCAGACCGATCCGTCCACTGGTTTGGGCTGTGCGTTTATAGATCACTATGTCAGTCAGTCAGTCACCTTTGAGTTATATATATTAAGATATTATTAATGAGTAGCGTAACACGAAAGCGTATCGGTATTCCAGAGACATGATCCAGAAGCTGCGGCGGCAGAGCGTGCGCGCCAGCTCCATCACCAAGGGAAAGCTGGGGCTCGGCAACAACCGCTCGCGCTCCTTCGTGGCGCACCACGACCCGCCGCCGCACCACCACCAGAGGTACGACATGACCACAAGCTGGGGCTCGGCAACAACCGCTCGCGCTCCTTCGTGGCGCACCACGACCCGCCGCCGCACCACCACCAGAGGTACGACATGACCACAAGCTGGGGCTCGGCAACAACCGCTCGCGCTCCTTCGTGGCGCACCACGACCCGCCGCCGCACCACCACCAGAGGTACGACATGACCACAAGCTGGGGCTCGGCAACAACCGCTCGCGCTCCTTCGTGGCGCACCACGACCCGCCGCCGCACCACCACCAGAGGTACGACATGACCACAAGCTGGGGCTCGGCAACAACCGCTCGCGCTCCTTCGTGGCGCACCACGACCCGCCGCCGCACCACCACCAGAGGTACGACATGACCACAAGCTGGGGCTCGGCAACAACCGCTCGCGCTCCTTCGTGGCGCACCACGACCCGCCGCCGCACCACCACCAGAGGTACGACATGACCACAAGCTGGGGCTCGGCAACAACCGCTCGCGCTCCTTCGTGGCGCACCACGACCCGCCGCCGCACCACCACCAGAGGTACGACATGACCACAAGCTGGGGCTCGGCAACAACCGCTCGCGCTCCTTCGTGGCGCACCACGACCCGCCGCCGCACCACCACCAGAGGTACGACATGACCACAAGCTGGGGCTCGGCAACAACCGCTCGCGCTCCTTCGTGGCGCACCACGACCCGCCGCCGCACCACCACCAGAGGTACGACATGACCACAAGCTGGGGCTCGGCAACAACCGCTCGCGCTCCTTCGTGGCGCACCACGACCCGCCGCCGCACCACCACCAGAGGTACGACATGACCACAAGCTGGGGCTCGGCAACAACCGCTCGCGCTCCTTCGTGGCGCACCACGACCCGCCGCCGCACCACCACCAGAGGTACGACATGACCACAAGCTGGGGCTCGGCAACAACCGCTCGCGCTCCTTCGTGGCGCACCACGACCCGCCGCCGCACCACCACCAGAGGTACGACATGACCACAAGGTGTAGCATTCCTGCTAACATTTACGAAACATCTGAACTTGCCTAATCCTCTCGAATATGTCTCGATATTATATAAATAATAAAATGGCTTAAATACATACTGGTGGTTTGGTTACAAAGTATTCATTTTAATCATAAAAGATTCACACTCGTTAAAATTTATATTTAAATCGTGTGTTTGCATTTTATTTAAGTATTTTATTTCTATAGCACACTTATCTTATCATCTGTAAAAATATATTTACATCTCTCATATTCGGTAAGTAGGTCCTTATTACCCCCAAATGGGACTTGTAGGTGACCAATTAGCGCTCTACGTTAATATTGTAGCTAGAAAAGCCCTAGGAAAAACCCTAGTAATAAAAAAAAAACTTCAACTCTTTCAAAAAGTTCGCGTACATCAAACCATCATACTGGCAATAGACATTCAGCCCAATGACAAAAGAGGTCGCTTCGCTATTCAACTTTGTCTTCGTATGAGTGTAATAGTCATCAATTTTAAATATCGAACGGCGAAGTTCAATTTAGTTTTGGAAAAAAAAAATGAAAAAGGTCGGAATTGAAAACTTTTACTTTAAATATTGTTTGTTTTTGGGATTTTTTTTATAATTACGTGTTAATTAGGAAAAAAACATGAGTTCTGAAAGTGATGAAGATATAATAATATGTTTTATTCTTGTAATGCCGATTTTTCTCTACTTACAATTCCCACAATCGAGATGTAAAGCAGAGTAGTTAGCTCGGGTGTAAGCATCATTTGCACCCTCGAACTATAAGCGCCCTCGCTGCGCTCGTGCGCCTAAATATCTCGGGCTGCAATTGATGCCTTACAGCCCTTGGCTAGTAATCTACTATTATGTCACTTACTATAGCGTAAGTACCTTAACGAGTATCCTATTATTGTGTTTATCAGTGAGGCGGGGACGAGTGCCCCGGCAGTCGCTGAGGGGCCGGCGGCAGAAGCTGTAGCGGAGCCGTTGGGGCCGGAGGAGCAGGACCGGCTCGCAGACATCATTGAGGGCGGCAGCTGGAGCTCTGTCGACAGCGAGCCGAGGACTGGTACTCAATACTCATACTCTATAGACACTGCACTAATTTCATATATTATAACCGTGCAATAACAGTTCTAACTAAACAGCATTTAACAATTTAAATAAACGCGTATTACTTTGCGTAAAGTTTAGTAAACTTCTATTGTTTTTGGCTAGAGTGGCGAATTGTGATAATTATGTAGTAGATATTTCAATCAGAGACAAATTCTCTAGAGTTGACTGACTATTACAGTCTTTAGGATTGAAAACTGGTAGAATTCTAATAAACTGAGATTAACCTCAGACAGACATTTACATTTTTTTTTAAATATGACATTTAAGCTTTTGACTTCATCTCACCTGATGGTAAGTGACGATAAAGATGAAGGTGGAAGCGAGCTTCACCTGTAATCCTTAACAATTGAGAAACTGGCTATCTTACCTCTCATTGACGGAACACAAAAATGTTTATAACATTGTTATTATGGCGAAAAATTTTGTATGATGGTGGTAGCCAGGCGGGTTTAGAAGCCCTACCATCAACCAAACCGAGCAGAAAAACCACTGCCCCTATAGGGAATCGAACCCTGGAACTTCCCGATCTACACCTGGTGGTGTCATCCACTAGAACAGGGAGGCGGTTATAGAGCGGACATATAAAGTCCTATCAAGTTTTTATATTGTGGGGTGCGGGAAGGGTATGCCGCATCCTCAACGATAAGGGGATATTTTCTGCCGAGCCAGGTGCACGCTCGGGGATCGCGATCCGACTGTTATTCGTCGGAACTTGTGTATATATTAATCTATCTTGGAAATTCTGCCATCGTGATTCAGGCTTGCTAATTTTCTGTAGGCTACAGCAAAGATTCAAATTGACACTAGACCTACTGGTCTACTGTCAATTCGATTCCAATGTCATTAATTCCAACGTAATGTGCTATCGTACATTTCCCTGATCAACTATTTCTCGGTTACTCGATATCGTCACTCGCTATGACTTAGCCGCTACAATTTTAAAGACATGTGAGTTTGAAGCAATTTTATATCAGTTGTTGTTGGACTAAAGTTCGTAAAGAGACCAGCAGAAAAAGTTGTATAATGGTCCACATATTCTCTTTCGATGTTACCATTTCTAGTAAAATATCAACAAAGAAATTGTCTCCTCATTATTTAGTATGTAAATTATGATATGAAATGAGTAAATCAGTGGTGTGTCCATCAGGCGCAGAAGTGAAGTCAACGGGCGCGGGCGGGGGCGGGAGCGGCGGGGCGCGCTCTACGTCGCTGCGCGGGGCGCCGCCGCCGCCGGTGCAGCGGCAGAGCTCGCTGCCGGCGCAGCCCGAGCGCTGGCTGCGGCTGGACGACGGCCCCGTGCAGCTGCGGCACAGGTACTGCACCACACGCTCGTCGTCGCTGCGCGGGGCGCCGCCGCCGCCGGTGCAGCGGCAGAGCTCGCTGCCGGCGCAGCCCGAGCGCTGGCTGCGGCTGGACGACGGCCCCGTGCAGCTGCGGCACAGGTACTGCACCACACGCTCGTCGTCGCTGCGCGGGGCGCCGCCGCCGCCGGTGCAGCGGCAGAGCTCGCTGCCGGCGCAGCCCGAGCGCTGGCTGCGGCTGGACGACGGCCCCGTGCAGCTGCGGCACAGGTACTGCACCACACGCTCGTCGTCGCTGCGCGGGGCGCCGCCGCCGCCGGTGCAGCGGCAGAGCTCGCTGCCGGCGCAGCCCGAGCGCTGGCTGCGGCTGGACGACGGCCCCGTGCAGCTGCGGCACAGGTACTGCACCACACGCTCGTCGTCGCTGCGCGGGGCGCCGCCGCCGCCGGTGCAGCGGCAGAGCTCGCTGCCGGCGCAGCCCGAGCGCTGGCTGCGGCTGGACGACGGCCCCGTGCAGCTGCGGCACAGGTACTGCACCACACGCTCGTCGTCGCTGCGCGGGGCGCCGCCGCCGCCGGTGCAGCGGCAGAGCTCGCTGCCGGCGCAGCCCGAGCGCTGGCTGCGGCTGGACGACGGCCCCGTGCAGCTGCGGCACAGGTACTGCACCACACGCTCGTCGTCGCTGCGCGGGGCGCCGCCGCCGCCGGTGCAGCGGCAGTTTCCTATTGCCCTAAAAGTAATTAGTAATGTAGATAAGTCAAAAGCTTGTCACTGTTCTAAAACCGTCTTCATTTCACACTCGATTATAACTAATACTTACTATGATTTTTAAATAGAAATCATACACTTGGCATAAAATAAAATACACTATTTAAAGTATAATCTTTCAACTAATTCTGGTCTAATACCTAAATATTAACAAAAAGCAGAATAAAATCTGAATCACAGTTCTGTTGTGATATATTTGTCAATCTAGATATGACAGATGTAAGGAATACGCCAGTAGGCGTGGATAATTTTATAACCAAAATACCCTCAAGACAAAATTACGTTCCTTTTATCTAATTTATAGACAATCAAATACAATTTTAATTAAATATAATTTAATTAAAGTTGTATTTCTGTATGTCTATGTGTGTCACTTATTTCACTCTCGATCCTGCGGCCACGGCGCGTTACGAGTGTGGCCGAGCGCGTCTACTCAGCCTCACTAAATTCGTACTCACTCTTTGAGACTCGGTCTCAGATACTTTAAGTTATCGTGCACGAGGCGCTTATGGATAAGTTGATATAGATAGATAGATAACTCTTTATTGTTAACACCATTTAAAAAGAAATTACATTTAAATTACAATTAATAACTTAAGACTAGATGTAACAATCCGCCGGCAGCGATGTCTTCCAATCAACCTGTAGATGGAGACCCGGGAAGAGATTGGTTGCATTGTGCACACATAACATTGTGCTCCGTATTTATGTTGTTTTAAAAATAGTAAATTTATAGTTATATTTCCAAAAATAGTGATATTGAATAACTATCAGTGTGATGCATAAGTACAAATGTTATCTATGGATTCCTCAAGAAACTAAGTGATAAAAAACAATATCATTGTGAACTTTAAATACACCAAATAAACAATAATAAAGTCATAAACAAAGTGATACCAATAAAAAAAACTATAAAACTATTATAATTTTGTGAATAAAAAACAAAATAGTACAATTATTCAAGAAAAACATACAAATATTGTGCTCGAACATTGTGAAGAAAAATTCCTAATACATGAGTCATTTTAACGGATAAATGTTTGAATAGTGTAACTAGAAGAAATCGTATACTTATTTCGACGACTATCTTAAGACACCGCTTGGTCGAGCGGTTTCGAACGCCGATAGCCCGCAGGAAACGCAGGTTCAAATCACACTACCTTTCACTTTTTGTGACATAAAATTATTTGGCGACTTCTTGAGTTATTGTTGTGAACATTACCAGAATGAATGATCGTGAATTATATGTCACATTCCGAAAGCCGGAGACAGGGAAATCAAATTCCCTACAAGATTTGTCTGAGACGAATTCTTCGCTATTTGACACAACTATGAGGAGTTTACCAAATACCCCGATAGATGATAGTATTACCGAGCTCATGAGCAAAATAGAAATATTAACAAATGATTTAGTAGCAGCAAATCATGAAATAGATAATTTAAACTCGCTAAATTCACAACTTAAGTCAGAGTTGGAAGGTTGTTACAAAAAAATTGAATTATTAAAGAAAGTTGGGTATGAAGCAACCAATAAACAAAACACGCCTAGATCGAATAGAAAATACAAAAAATATGCAAGCACGCCAAAAAATTTTTTACTCTCTATTTCAAGTTTTTGTCACTATTAAATATCAAAAATACATACATATAAAAACGACTATTATCCCCTTAGGGTTAGACAGAGACTAAGCAATAGCACCGCAAAAGCAGGCCACTGCCATAGCCCGCTCTTCATCAAGCAGTGACTGCACTCATCGTGACAGGTGATGAGCCTGTCGCTGCTATAAGCTATTGTCTAAATACATTAGTCGCCTTTTACAACACCCAAGGGAAGAGATGGTTTGGTAGTAATCTTTAAATGAGCCGCTACCATACGGCCCTCAAAAATAATGTGTTTATAATATCGTACATGGTATGTTTCCAGCCACAGCGGCGGCGAGAGCGCGGAGGGCAAGGCCAGCAAGGCCAAGACGGCGGAGCCCAACATCGACTTCGAGCTGGACGTGAAGGTGCACATCAACAGCGGCAAGTGCGTGCTGCACACCAAGGAGCCCAGCAGGGACGACGACTCCAAGAGGTGACCGGCATCGCTTATTATACAGGAATAAGTCACTTTTGAAAGCCGGCATTGTAACAACATCTTTACCTTCATAATTTTATATTAAACTACATGTCACTACATGTACACGTCTAAATAAAGTGGATATAGATATATAAAGATATACTTTTGTAAACAAGCACGTTTTTGCTGATTCTTTAAAAGATAAAGGGTCTTATGCTTAAAACAGATAAGTTTCCCGAAGGGATAGGTAGATCTTTCCGTTTGCCTGTTGCAATCTTTACATATCTATCTCCTCTTTAATAAAGTAAGTGTTTATACAACATTCAGTGGTTCTGTCTCTCTGCACACATATAGGACAGTTGACGTTTTGACGTGTATACTTACTAAATGAGCATTAAAAGAAAATATAGTACGTTTGTACAGCGGCAGCCGCATGCGCGTGGGCCGGTCTGCGTCGGGCGGGCTGGGCGTGGCGGAGGCGGGGCCTAGCGGGGCCTCGGGTGGGGGCGCGGGTGGGGGCGCGGCCGGCGCGGCCCCGGGGCCCGGCCCCTCGGGGGGCGCGGGCGGCTCCCCGCCGGGCGGCGGCCGACGCAAGGGAGCGCCGAGACATCAGCCGGCGGTAGACCTCACAGTGTTCCATGTGCCTGGATTGGATCTCAAGGTGATACACACGCACTTCATCAATCTTCAGTATTTTTTTAACTGGGACTGTATGAAGAAACCATAGAAGATATAAGGAAATTGTCTTACAGCAATTGTTTTGAACAAGCGTGATTGACTCAGATTTATATAAAAAATATTTTACTGTATTGGAAATACAATCTGACAAACAAAATTTGATCTAATTCAATTAAATGTTTTCTCATAAAAAAATTCAGTCATCTTATACTTAATACCAACTTGCTGTGAGATTGGTCTGACTGTCGACAAATTCGCCACATTAGGAGTAACCGCCTCACGACGACATTAGTAGTGACCTTGGACAACGTCCCAACAGGTGCACTACGAGTCCAAGACGGTGGTGGAGGAGGGCGCGGCGTGCGCGGCGCGCAAGGCGGCGGCCAAGAAGGCGGCGCTGTTCGCGTGGCTCACGCTGCAGACCATCCCCGAGGAGACGCTCATCAGCCCGCACATACTCGAGTTCCTGGAGCAGACGCTCGAGCCGATACCCACCAAGGCCTTCTCCGCGCCCAACGGTACGTTGGCTTCTTCTTGGGATACTTCAGGTTTAGATTAATTGCATTTTCATTAACAACGACCTTGTATTAAAAAATAATAATTGCTAGTTTTGCGATCTTCAGGAAACTTAATATTATCAACTCCAATGTATTCCAGAAAATTTTACAGCAAATCTTTCGCTGCTCGTTTGTGGAACGCATTGCCTATTGAGATTAGACGGGCTCAGACCATAGGCGCCTTTAAGAGTCTTGTAAAGAAAGATAACATATCATCACTCCTCTTTCCCCGAAGGGGTCCCCGCGTCCTATCGCGTCCTCCCGAACGAGTTGAGCCCCGTCCGTCGCAACTCGGCTACCGCTGCGGGGGCTATTAAGAGACAAGTTTTATACCTACCTCGTTGGAGTGCTTTCTACCTAGCTATTTAGTTGCAATTGCTATTTAACTAGAATGTTCTCCTATTACAAGTTCACATTTGTCTAGAATATTTTTTACAATTCCATCCATGACGTTTGGGCCCCTTTGTATTTAATCACGATTATTAAGTTTGTCCTTTCGATTTAAAAAAGTTACATAATTGTAAAAGTAAGTAATAATGTAAAGCTGTGGTGTACGATCGGCAGTTGCGGAAGCGGGCACAGAGACGGGCGCAGAGGGCGCAGGGCCAGACTTGACGGGCGCGGGCGCGTACGGGCAGTACGTGTACGCGTCGTTCCCGGTGGACGTGATCGTGCACTTCCACCTGCAGCCGTCCACGTTCCGCTTCAGCTGCCTGCCCGCGTCGCGCGTCGAGTGCCTGCTGCGCCTGCCCAGCCTGCAGATCGTGTTCAGCTCCAAGCGCGCGCAGGAGGAGGAGGCGTGGGCGGGGGCGGGCGCGGGCGCGGGCGCGGGCGCGGGGGCGGCGGGCGGGCTGAGCGTGACGGGCTGCCTGGCGGACTTCAGCGTGTACGTGTTCCACCCGTACGGCGGCCGCGCGCCCAAGGAGCCCTGCTCGCCGCTCGCCGCCGCCGAGCGCAAGGACTCGCTCAGCATCAACGTCGAGTTCGTCAAGTTCCACCTCTCCAGGTCCAGGAAGCTCGACTTCCATTCCGATCAGGACTCCAAGGCCACTGTGCGCTTTTCTAGTAAGTTTTGATGTTACATTACTTATGCTACGTTTGTAGAATTTTGAACTTAATTTTTGATTATTAGTGGCAACTATAACAGAGGGAATTAAGAAAGGAACTTTATGAAAATACATAATAAATAACTACCAATACTACCAACGTTAAAGAATTTTGTATTATTTAAAATGGTTTCCATGAAAATGAGCAGATAACAATGTTAATTCACCATTTCGCTCAAATTCTGCCAGCCGTCATTATTCAAATTGAATGATATCGCGAATTATACCCATCTCTAGTATGATTAAAGCGATGTTGATGTATTTTATGATTCTTCATCATCAGTTCAATTCTAGTCATAGACTTTTCCAAATTCTAAACATTGTGTATTGTTTTTAGCGATTGTGGACGTGGGTTCTGCGTGGTTCAAGTATGACATGCGACGGCTCAGCGAGATCCTGGCCTTCCCGCGCGCCTGGTACCGACGCAGCATCGTGCGGCGCATGTTCCTGGGCGACCTCAGCCTGCACGAGCGCGGGTATGATGCTCACACGCACTACATGCAGCATCCAGTACCGACGCAGCATCGTGCGGCGCATGTTCCTGGGCGACCTCAGCCTGCACGAGCGCGGGTATGATGCTCACACGCACTACACGCAGCATCCAGTACCGACGCAGCATCGTGCGGCGCATGTTCCTGGGCGACCTCAGCCTGCACGAGCGCGGGTATGATGCTCACACGCACTACACGCAGCATCCAGTACCGACGCAGCATCGTGCGGCGCATGTTCCTGGGCGACCTCAGCCTGCACGAGCGCGGGTATGATGCTCACACGCACTACACGCAGCATCCAGTACCGACGCAGCATCGTGCGGCGCATGTTCCTGGGCGACCTCAGCCTGCACGAGCGCGGGTATGATGCTCACACGCACTACACGCAGCATCCAGTACCGACGCAGCATCGTGCGGCGCATGTTCCTGGGCGACCTCAGCCTGCACGAGCGCGGGTATGATGCTCACACGCACTACACGCAGCATCCAGTACCGACGCAGCATCGTGCGGCGCATGTTCCTGGGCGACCTCAGCCTGCACGAGCGCGGGTATGATGCTCACACGCACTACACGCAGCATCCAGTACCGACGCAGCATCGTGCGGCGCATGTTCCTGGGCGACCTCAGCCTGCACGAGCGCGGGTATGATGCTCACACGCACTACACGCAGCATCCAGTACCGACGCAGCATCGTGCGGCGCATGTTCCTGGGCGACCTCAGCCTGCACGAGCGCGGGTATGATGCTCACACGCACTACACGCAGCATCCAGTACCGACGCAGCATCGTGCGGCGCATGTTCCTGGGCGACCTCAGCCTGCACGAGCGCGGGTATGATGCTCACACGCACTACACGCAGCATCCAGTACCGACGCAGCATCGTGCGGCGCATGTTCCTGGGCGACCTCAGCCTGCACGAGCGCGGGTATGATGCTCACACGCACTACACGCAGCATCCAGTACCGACGCAGCATCGTGCGGCGCATGTTCCTGGGCGACCTCAGCCTGCACGAGCGCGGGTATGATGCTCACACGCACTACACGCAGCATCCAGTACCGACGCAGCATCGTGCGGCGCATGTTCCTGGGCGACCTCAGCCTGCACGAGCGCGGGTATGATGCTCACACGCACTACACGCATTCTAGCGAGTGCGAAACGTGTAATGCTTCATACTAAAATATGTTTACTTTTTTGACAGTAAATTACTTTTAATCAAAGGAAATAAACACGCCATTTTCCTGGTTAGGCAAAGCTATCAGCTCACCACTAACTACGGTTTTGGTAGTTTCTGGTAGTTTACGAATGTCAACGTCTTATTACAAATTCTTGTTGTTTCAGGTCATCCACTATAAATGTCCCCGTGTCGCCAGTGTTACACCCGAGAGAGAAAACAAAGACTGTTGATCATCAGAAATCTAGAGGTTTGCAATTAATCTGGGCATTTTTTTTTTGCATTTTACAAAATTATCGCGATTGATTAACAATAAATACTATATTTTTTTTCTATTTTTAAGAAATCAATCTGTATAAAACCTGTTTTTTATACGTGCCTCTTCGACTAGCGAAGGTTGCCAATGACTTCAGCAAATCCGACCCCCTCTTAGGCTCGGCAATAGACGATTTGTTCATAAAAACGGTAAGCGGGCGCATATGTGTGCTCCATTTACTCTTCAAAGTTCGAAAATCCGTTGACCGATGCGGCACGGTCCTAAAATAATGCTATTATTTGTTGCGTACTCACAGAGAGCAAGGTGTCGGCGACGTCGACGCAGTCGTCGGCGGCGTGGGAGACGCTCGTGCTGTTCGCGGTCAACTTCACGCGGCTCAACGTGCACATGAACATGGGCAACGTCATGGGCAACGTAAGGTCTGTATGTCAATTGCACAGAGAGGCGGAGTTGGCGAAGTCGACGCAGTCGTATCAAGATTGAAGACCGTTCATTAGTTACTATCCATGCTGGCGTTATCCATTTTGATTTGAAACAAAAGGTAAACAAAGAATTTGTGGTTCTTAAACTTTTTATCCACTTCACGGACAAAAAAAATATGGGCTTCAATTTTTTATAATAAAATAGGAAAAGGAGTAGCCATACTTATTATTATTATATTGATATCCTCAGTCCGTATTTAATCTTTATTTATTTGTGGAGTGAAGTTGTTTCACGGTGTATCTATCGGTGAATCTTAATAAAATATTAAATAATTGTATTTTTTTCATAAAACCTTTCGGCAATGAAGTAATTACATCTTAAAGAACCCTTTTTAAAGTTTGTTTACCTTTTGTCTCAGACCAAAATGGATAGACTATAGGTCTTGTTCTGAGTTGTGTTGTCCCATTTGGGTGCAGTTGGCTGTCGCGCGACTTCCGGTGCTCGGGGCGGCTGAGCATCGGCAGCAGCGGGCGCCGCAACATGCTGCTGGGCGTGGCGCTGGCGGGCTCGGCGCTGGACGCGCGCGGGGGCATCGTCGGCGGCGCCATCTCGCTGGCCTCCATCGACACATACGGTAGGCGGACACGACGCTCTCGGCTGGACAGTGCTGACTCGGGCGACAGGAGTCTGGCTTGCGACTCGGGCGACAGAATGTTGGGGAATGTTCCCTGAGATGTCGCCCGATTGTTGTGGCCGATGTTGCTTAAAGTTACGCAATTTAATTTTAAGAGTTTGTAATTGTATATGTTCATATGAGTGTTGTGTTGTGCAGCGCACATCGAGGAGGAGACGGACTGCAGCCCGGGGCACGTGTGCGGCGTGCGACTGGCGGCGCTGGAGCTGCGCCTCGAGTACATGGGCACGCCGGTGCTGCTGGCGCGCGTGTCCCGCCTGCGCGCGCGCCTGCGCGACCACTGGCGCCCGACCGCCGCCACGCCACGGTCAGTACATGGGCACGCCGGTGCTGCTGGCGCGCGTGTCCCGCCTGCGCGCGCGCCTGCGCGACCACTGGCGCCCGACCGCCGCCACGCCACGGTCAGTACATGGGCACGCCGGTGCTGCTGGCGCGCGTGTCCCGCCTGCGCGCGCGCCTGCGCGACCACTGGCGCCCGACCGCCGCCACGCCACGGTCAGTGCACGGGAACGCGCATATGCGCGTGAAACGACAGTTGACAATTTAGGAGGCAGATTAACCCCGCAAAGTTATTTTAGAACGAGCTATTTTCATGTATTTCATTCATTTTCATGTGTGGTGTTGCAGGCCCGCCATAATCCTGGCGCACGGCACGCTGTCGTGGCACCAGCTGCAGGTGCTGATGTCGCGCTCCACCACGCCCGACCTGCTCAAAATGCAGCTCAAGCTCGAGGAGTTCTTCACGCAGCAGTTCAACTCCAGCAAGCGCGTCTTCAGCTCGCTCCACCCCAACTACACCAACGCGAGGAAGAATAAGCGGGAACGTGAGTGTTTATTATCTTTCTAGTTATAAAACCATTAAAAAAGGTCTTGATAATGTTTTTGCATGGTCAAAGAGTAATTTGCTTCCCTTAAACACATTACAGTCACAAAAAAACGTGCTCCTATCGTCTCTTCTTATTCTATTGACTCTAAAACTCTCGAGGTAGTACCGTCCATACGTGATGTAGGAATTATTTTAGATAGAAAACTATCATTTATCCAACATTTCGACATTATTACATCCAAAAAGCAGACGGTAACGAGTTGGGACGGACGGGGCGCTACTCGTTCGAGATGCTCGAGAAACACGGGTTCGATCCCACCGCCTGAATCACTGAGTTTGAATAAAACTTTGTACGTTCATTGTACATAAGTGCGCTTAACGATCTCCGTGGTCGAGTGGTTTGTATGCCGGTTTCAAGGAGCTATCTCGAGAGGTTCTGGGCTCGATCCCTGGTGGGGGCAAATGTTTGGGTGATGAATTTTCAGGCATTTGTTCTCCAGTCTTGGATGTTTATATATATTTATTTACCTATATTCAGGATATTTATATGTATTTATAAATATATTTATCCGTCATCTAGTGTCTGTAACACAAGCAGCATTAGTTGCTTATAATGGGGCTAGTTGATAGGTGTGAATGTTTGAAGATATTTATTTATTTATTGTGAATATGGCTTGCTTCACATTGTGCCCGGTGCATGGCAAAAGGCTCGTCACCTGTTACATGGGGACTCAACATATCTGGCGAAATGTGGGTGGTAACAATCTGCCTACCCTTCCGGAAAAGGGCGTGATGATATGTATGTATGTATGTTACATCAAAAATCTTCAAATCGCTTGGGTTTATTTGGCGAATTTGCAAGCGTTTAAAAATGCTACCTAATAAGTAGCATTTTGCCCAAGTTGTACTTTTCAGTGCGTTGGTGTTACTCGAGAACCTTCAGTCCTAATCGTCGTCAGTTCTATCTACGTAATGTCATTTAAGCCTCTATTTTTTGGGCTGTATAGGAGATGTTAATTTTCCTATGTATTTTCATTGTATACGTTATAGAATTTTGGTTCTCATCGGTATTGTTTAGGGGATTGGCAGAGGTGTTTACACTCACATTTTTTCTTATATGTTAAAATGCCCGCTTCATTGTGTAAACTGTAACATGTAATATTTATAGGGATATCCTCCTTGTATACAGCGTCATCAGCCGGTCAAGCCAGCAGTGCGGCTGGGTCGAGCGCGAGCGGAGCCGGCAACAGCAGTGCGGGGCCCGGCGGCGAGCCCGGCGCGGGGCCGGCGGCCGCGCCGCAGCTGCACCGCCACTGGCAGCGCGTGCTGCGGGTGCTGTGCGGCCTGCACCCCTCCACCATGCCGGAGCCGCTGCCGGACACAGGTGACGCGCGGGGCTGTGCGGCCTGCACCCCTCCACCATGCCGGAGCCGCTGCCGGACACAGGTGACGCGCGGGGCTGTGCGGCCTGCACCCCTCCACCATGCCGGAGCCGCTGCCGGACACAGGTGACGTGCGGGGCTGTGCGGCCTGCACCCCTCCACCATGCCGGAGCCGCTGCCGGACACAGGTGACGTGCGGCCTGCACCCCTCCACCATGCCGGAGCCGCTGCCGGACACAGGTGACGCGCGGGGCTGTGCGGCCTGCACCCCTCCACCATGCCGGAGCCGCTGCCGGACACAGGTGACGCGCGGGGCTGTGCGGCCTGCACCCCTCCACCATGCCGGAGCCGCTGCCGGACACAGGTGACGTGCGGGGCTGTGCGGCCTGCACCCCTCCACCATGCCGGAGCCGCTGCCGGACACAGGTGACGTGCGGGGCTGTGCGGCCTGCACCCCTCCACCATGCCGGAGCCGCTGCCGGACACAGGTGACGCGCGGGGCTGTGCGGCCTGCACCCCTCCACCATGCCGGAGCCGCTGCCGGACACAGGTGACGTGCGGCCTGCACCCCTCCACCATGCCGGAGCCGCTGCCGGACACAGGTGACGCGCGGGGCTGTGCGGCCTGCACCCCTCCACCATGCCGGAGCCGCTGCCGGACACAGGTGACGTGCGGCCTGCACCCCTCCACCATGCCGGAGCCGCTGCCGGACACAGGTGACGCGCGGGGCTGTGCGGCCTGCACCCCTCCACCATGCCGGAGCCGCTGCCGGACACAGGTGACGCGCGGGGCTGTGCGGCCTGCACCCCTCCACCATGCCGGAGCCGCTGCCGGACACAGGTGACGTGCGGCCTGCACCCCTCCACCATGCCGGAGCCGCTGCCGGACACAGGTGACGCGCGGGGCTGTGCGGCCTGCACCCCTCCACCATGCCGGAGCCGCTGCCGGACACAGGTGACGTGCGGCCTGCACCCCTCCACCATGCCGGAGCCGCTGCCGGACACAGGTGACGCGCGGGGCTGTGCGGCCTGCACCCCTCCACCATGCCGGAGCCGCTGCCGGACACAGGTGACGTGCGGCCTGCACCCCTCCACCATGCCGGAGCCGCTGCCGGACACAGGTGACGCGCGGGGCTGTGCGGCCTGCACCCCTCCACCATGCCGGAGCCGCTGCCGGACACAGGTGACGCGCGGGGCTGTGCGGCCTGCACCCCTCCACCATGCTGGAGCCGCTGCCCGACACAGGTGACGCGCGGGGCTGTGCGGCCTGCACCCCTCCACCATGCCGGAGCCGCTGCCGGACACAGGTGACGCGCGGGGCTGTGCGGCCTGCACCCCTCCACCATGCCGGAGCCGCTGCCGGACACCGGTGCCGTGCGGCCTGCACCCCTCCACCATGCCGGAGCCGCTGCCGGACACAGGTGACGCGCGGGGCTGTGCGGCCTGCACCCCTCCACCATGCCGGAGCCGCTGCCGGACACAGGTGACGCGCGGGGCTGTGCGGCCTGCACCCCTCCACCATGCCGGAGCCGTTGCCGGACACAGGTGACGTGCGGCCTGCACCCCTCCACCATGCCGGAGCCGCTGCCGGACACAGGTGACGCGCGGGGCTGTGCGGCCTGCACCCCTCCACCATGCCGGAGCCGCTGCCGGACACAGGTGACGTGCGGCCTGCACCCCTCCACCATGCCGGAGCCGCTGCCGGACACAGGTGACGTGCGGCCTGCACCCCTCCACCATGCCGGAGCCGCTGCCGGACACAGGTGACGTGCGGGGCTGTGCGGCCTGCACCCCTCCCCCTGTGCAATTTTCAGGGAAAACAAATATTTCAAAGTCAAAGTGCCTTTCGCTTTGTTCATTAGTCATTAATGATCTCACTTGGTTATTTAATGGTTATAGACGAAGAAATTTAATAATTCCTGACGTACATTCTCAGACGTGGTGGTGGGCGGCACGATGGAGCTGCACGGCGCGCACATCTCGCTGGCCTGCTTCCACGGCAACAGCTTCAAGGTCAAGTCCTGGGCGCTCTTCAGCCTCAAGGACCCCAGCATCATCTTCGCTACGGAGGCGCAGGAGACTATCAACGAACAGGGTAAGATGTCAAGAGATTACGTGCTATGATCATATTATTGTTATTATTATTGCTGTTTTTATTACATAAATGTAAATCTGTATTAGAGCGTCGGAATTAATTTATTGACTAGCAGCAAAAACACTTACGCAGCAACCAGTGTAATAGTCAAATATATCACAGTTTTCATATGTAAACGCCCACGTTTCGGGTTGTTAATGCCGTATTAGATTACTAGGTATGCAGTAAAAATTTTGCGTATTTTTGACTATTGAGATTGTTATCGTATGTAATCTTGTTGTAATTTTCTGTAATCTTTTATAACCTTTTTGGACATAAACACCAAATTCCCAGCATGTCATATTTCAGTTTTTTGCTACAAACCATTATACAACTTTACCATGAGTGTACTTCTAACCATTATACGTGCTACATCAGAGTGTGATCCTATTTCTATTTACCTTACAGCAATTTATTTAAAGCTTTTTTTTATAATCAGCTCAGCAAATGACTCAACACCACCTGATGGTAAGCAGTAGATAAGTCCATTTGCGAAGGATGCTAGGGCAGCACCAAGGGATGCAGGCCTAGCGACCTCCACTTTGCTGGCTCATAAGATGCCTTTTCACGCCTCTTTTGAAGGAACCCATGCTGTACGAAGGAGGTAACACGTGTGCCGGTAGAGAAATCTATGCTCTAGATGTACGAGCAAAGTATGATTCCCTAAGCCTTTTAGTACGCGCGGGCAAAGAGGTCACCGTTTATGCGTGGCTCCGTTATCTGGCACGCGTGCTCCTTAGCAGGAAAGGGGAGGGTGGGATAAGGTTAAAAAGCTCTTCAGAACATTCCCGTGGTACATCCGGCAAAAGGCGCTTAACGACGCAACGTCGAGACGAAGTTGCAGAGATTCAAGGTGTTTGCGATCTCTGCAGCGCCAATCTTCGAGCAGGTACTTGGCGGAGCTAACCCACAAGTGCGAGCAGTATTCCACGCAAGAGTGGATCTGGGTTTTATACAGCAGGCATAATTGTTCTGGCGTGAAAAACCGACGCTCGAACCCGACGACCGAAGGAAGGGGAAGATATGGTGACTTCTTGCCCGTAAAAACGCACACCTGAGTTTTTTTGTATTGAACTCAACAAGGTTCTTGGATCCACATTCGGAACCGAGGTCCAACACCCCATTGAGCTCAATAGTAAGATTTAGTCTCTCACCCTCTATATCTACACGCCCTGACGTTGGATGGCCCTGGTATCCCAAATGTACAGTGCTGTCATTCGCATAACAATGAATGTTCCCCAATGAAAGCATGTCATTGATGTGCAAGAGAAACAGTGTGGGGTTAATACGGACCCCGGAGGGACGCCAGCATTTACAGCCACAAACCGTGAAGCGCAACCATCACATAGAACACGGATTCTACGCTCGTGAAGGAAGCCAGCAATCCAGTTACAGAGTTAAGCGAGTAGTCTGTACACCTGGAGCTTTGAGAGAATAGCCATGCGCCAGAACCGATCAAAGGCTTTAGCGATATCGAGGATGATAGCCAAAGATTCGCCATACCTTTCAATTGCTTCACCCCAAACGATCGCCCGACCGACCGACCCGTCGACCGCGGGCGCGGCGCACCAGTCCATGGCCACGGTGTGCCGCATGACGCGCGCGCTCATCTTATAGTAATGACTCGGTGACGTGTTGCGTCCAGGAGCGGCGCAGGTGTCGGTGGTGCAGTCGCTGCGCGCGTCGCTGGGCGGCGCGTGCGCGGGCGCGGCGCACCAGTCCATGGCCACGGTGTGCCGCATGACGCGCGCGCTCATCTTATAGTAATGACTCGGTGACGTGTTGCGTCCAGGAGCGGCGCAGGTGTCGGTGGTGCAGTCGCTGCGCGCGTCGCTGGGCGGCGCGTGCGCGGGCGCGGCGCACCAGTCCATGGCCACGGTGTGCCGCATGACGCGCGCGCTCATCTTATAGTAATGACTCGGTGACGTGTTGCGTCCAGGAGCGGCGCAGGTGTCGGTGGTGCAGTCGCTGCGCGCGTCGCTGGGCGGCGCGTGCGCGGGCGCGGCGCACCAGTCCATGGCCACGGTGTGCCGCATGACGCGCGCGCTCATCTTATAGTAATGACTCGGTGACGTGTTGCGTCCAGGAGCGGCGCAGGTGTCGGTGGTGCAGTCGCTGCGCGCGTCGCTGGGCGGCGCGTGCGCGGGCGCGGCGCACCAGTCCATGGCCACGGTGTGCCGCATGACGCGCGCGCTCATCTTATAGTAATGACTCGGTGACGTGTTGCGTCCAGGAGCGGCGCAGGTGTCGGTGGTGCAGTCGCTGCGCGCGTCGCTGGGCGGCGCGTGCGCGGGCGCGGCGCACCAGTCCATGGCCACGGTGTGCCGCATGACGCGCGCGCTCATCTTCCCGCCGCAGTACAAGACACTGCGCGAGTGGTTCACATACGCCTTTCACAACAGCGAGATCGACGGTCGGTACACATACACACATTTTTATTATAATGATATTAATGATAAGCATTTCGAACACTTTTTAGAAATCATTTCTAAATGACTTATGGAAAATGGACTCAACCATATTGAATAATAATTGTATAATCAAAATTCTGTTTGTAATGTTATTTTTTTTAAGTCATGAAAACTTGACAAATAAATAAAATATGTCATTGTAATAACAGCCAAGAGCTATTAAAAGTTTATGATACAAAGTTTAACCGCCTCCCTAGTCTAGAGGTTGATACCACAGAGTGTAGATCGGGAGGTCCAGGGTTCGATTCCCCACGGGGCAGAGGTTTTTCTGCTCGGTTTGGTTGCTTCTAAGCCCGCTTGACTAGCTACCATCGTCTTACCTAAATTTGTTGCCATAATAAAAATCTTGTAAGCATTGTTGCGTTCCGGCAATCATAGGTAAGATAGCCAGATCCAAAAAAATCCCAAAAGCCTTTTTCTATACATTTGTAAGAAAATCAACAAAAATAATTTGTTATTGCTCCAGCCATTGACCTATTCCCATCGCTGGAGCGCGAGGGCGGCACGAGCGGCGCGGGCAACACCAACAGCACGGAGAGAGAAAGAGAAAGAGAGCGGGAGAGAGAGAGGGAGCGGGCCAAGGGCGGGGACCGGCACGGGCGGGAGGTGATCTTCGCGCTGCCGGCGCTGCTGCTGCATCTCAGGACGCACCAGCGGCCGCCCGAGCAAGACGGCGAACAAGGTATGTTAAAGAGCTATAAGTTTCAATTATGGTCGATTTATTATTATTGTTCTCGAGCGGGCTTTTCCTCAACCCGACCTTGTAGATCTATTGTGATTATAGCTCCGATTATAAAAACCCTTTTAGTCTTTAGTCCCATGTCCTGTATAAATTGAAGGATTTTTTAGGGTTGTAGGAATACTTACGATATAACACTTATATCGTAGGGATTCATGCTCAGAGTAAACAGAACTGGAGTAGCCATTAGTCAATTTCTCAAACATTTTTTTCTGCCATTTCTTGCGGGGGGTGAGGTTACCACTACACTCAAAGCCAGCCGTTTTTACAAATGCACTCATGCATAATTCGACACACAAATCTAAATTTCACGCACACACACACACGCTTAAAATAGTCACGTGGGGTGTGCGTTTTGACAACGTCACAGCCGCACTCCCCACGAAACTAGCGTTCGAAATTTGAAATCGTAGAATTCTAAAACATGAAATAATGAAGTAAATAATCATGAAATCTTAAAAATTATAATTACAAATAAAAGGTGACACCATATTTTAGCATACTCGATGTTTTCTATTTATTTTTAGAACAAAAAACAGCAAAGGCAGGCATTTTTGCAGGAGCTCTGTTCGCCGCAACGTTTACAATGTTATGGCTGTCAAAATGGCGACTCAACTAGTTTTATGAAACGTGCAAGCATCCGATACTTGTGCAATTGGCAGAGGGGAGTGTTAGACAAAGGCTACTCCAGTTCTGTTTACTCTGAGGGATTCATGATATATATCCCTAGATGACGACTTCGTCAGTGGATGAATGCCTCACAGTCGCATAATAGGTATAAATATGGGGGTATTCCTTACTTCCACTTTAGGCCATATAGTCGCTTTTCATTAGCTCCTTATTCTCAACTGTCAGTTCACAGACTAGATTCGGAAAATCACGTGAGTAAAAAAGTGACAATGGGAACGTTTTCAAAAACCGGTTAAATGGGTTAGTGGCCAAGCCAAGCCAATATGGGCTCTATGGACAAATAAAAATTTCATGAAAACGGTTTAAATTAAATTAAAAAGTTTTAGGAACGGAATCGGTATATTTTTCATAAACGTTTTTTATAACGCTTCGTACGACCATAAACGAATCTCATAGTTTTTCAGGCATTTAAGCCGAAAATAGTAAAAAAAATATACCGGTATCCGACCCCCTGCCAACAACGATGGTTGAAATCAAGTTATTAATGTTGGCATTTTCCATCTCTTAAAAGTCAAGCTGTAACATAATAAGTGATTGTCGATTGTGCACAAAGTACAGTTTATGATAATAGTTGATGACCCTTAGGGGATAATAGTCGTGATTATATGTACGTTTATTCTAGAACCCAAGCCTGTGGTGGAGTGCAGCTTCATCACGGAGTTCAAGGACCACATCTTCGTGTCGGTGGACGCGGAGGCGTTCCTCTTCCTGCACGACCTCATCTCCTCCTACATCAGCGAGAAGGACAGAGTCGTATGTGTTATTTACCTTTTTACAGTTAATTACTAAGGATTGAGCTGCGTCTGGCCGCACCGCACATTCCTGTGCATCCTTTTCTATTGTTCAAAACTGTCATATACTAGAGCAACATAGAGAGCAGGAATGAGACCGCCTCTCGGTTCGGCCGCGTGCGATCGCAATTTGTTCTCTTTCAGGTTCTGTGTATAGAAAGTTGCGATGCGGTGCGGCCAGATGAAGCGCATAAATTGTGTTAAAAAAATATTTTGATGAAAACTGAGAACCTCCTTTTTTTGAATTCAGTCTATTGACTGAATTATTAGAATGTATTATTTACATTCTCAATTTTTGTAAACTTGTTTTATTTTATCACTGTTTTTAAATATCAAAGTTTTGTAGTGACTAAACCCACTTTCACTATTTCGGCGATTTTCTTTTTATTGCACCCTCGATACTCATGGGTGTATGTAAAAGAAAGTTTAGATGGGCCCTTTTCTCTCTTAGTGTCAGATGAGCGCCGGCGGGCGCGCGGCCAGCGCGGGCGGCGCGGCGGCGGGCGCGGGGCAGGACCTGCGACACTACAACTGCGTCACCTGGCACCTGGAGCCCACCGTGCGGTCAGTACACACACACACACACACACACACACACACACACACACACACACACACGGCGCGGCGGCGGGCGCGGGGCAGGACCTGCGACACTACAACTGCGTCACCTGGCACCTGGAGCCCACCGTGCGGTCAGTACACACACACACACACACACACACACACACACACACACACACACACACACACGGCGCGGCGGCGGGCGCGGGGCAGGACCTGCGACACTACAACTGCGTCACCTGGCACCTGGAGCCCACCGTGCGGTCAGTACACACACACACACACACACACACACACACACACACACACACACACACACACACACACACGGCGCGGCGGCGGGCGCGGGGCAGGACCTGCGACACTACAACTGCGTCACCTGGCACCTGGAGCCCACCGTGCGGTCAGTACACACACACACACACACACACACACACACACACACACACACACACACACACACACACACACACGGCGCGGCGGCGGGCGCGGGGCAGGACCTGCGACACTACAACTGCGTCACCTGGCACCTGGAGCCCACCGTGCGGTCAGTACACACACACACACACACACACACACACACACACACACACACACACACACACACACACACACACGGCGCGGCGGCGGGCGCGGGGCAGGACCTGCGACACTACAACTGCGTCACCTGGCACCTGGAGCCCACCGTGTGGTCAGTACACACACACACACACGGCGCGGCGGCGGGCGCGGGGCAGGACCTGCGACACTACAACTGCGTCACCTGGCACCTGGAGCCCACCGTGCGGTCAGTACACACACACACACACACACACACACACACACACACACACACACACACACACGGCGCGGCGGCGGGCGCGGGGCAGGACCTGCGACACTACAACTGCGTCACCTGGCACCTGGAGCCCACCGTGTGGTCAGTACACACACACACACACGGCGCGGCGGCGGGCGCGGGGCAGGACCTGCGACACTACAACTGCGTCACCTGGCACCTGGAGCCCACCGTGCGGTCAGTACACACACACACACACACACACACACACACACACACACACACACACACACACACACGGCGCGGCGGCGGGCGCGGGGCAGGACCTGCGACACTACAACTGCGTCACCTGGCACCTGGAGCCCACCGTGCGGTCAGTACACACACACACACACACACACACACACACACACTGCGCGGCGGCGGGCGCGGGGCAGGACCTGCGACACTACAACTGCGTCACCTGGCACCTGGAGCCCACCGTGCGGTCAGTACACACACACACACACACACACACACACACACACGGCGCGGCGGCGGGCGCGGGGCAGGACCTGCGACACTACAACTGCGTCACCTGGCACCTGGAGCCCACCGTGCGGTCAGTACACACACACACACACACACACACACACACACACACACACACACACACACACGGCGCGGCGGCGGGCGCGGGGCAGGACCTGCGACACTACAACTGCGTCACCTGGCACCTGGAGCCCACCGTGCGGTCAGTACACACACACACACACACACACACACACACACACACACACACACACACGGCGCGGCGGCGGGCGCGGGGCAGGACCTGCGACACTACAACTGCGTCACCTGGCACCTGGAGCCCACCGTGCGGTCAGTACACACACACACACACACACGGCGCGGCGGCGGGCGCGGGGCAGGACCTGCGACACTACAACTGCGTCACCTGGCACCTGGAGCCCACCGTGCGGTCAGTACACACACACACACACACACACACACACACACACACACACGGCGCGGCGGCGGGCGCGGGGCAGGACCTGCGACACTACAACTGCGTCACCTGGCACCTGGAGCCCACCGTGCGGTCAGTACACACACACACACACACACACACACACACACACACGGCGCGGCGGCGGGCGCGGGGCAGGACCTGCGACACTACAACTGCGTCACCTGGCACCTGGAGCCCACCGTGCGGTCAGTACACACACACACACACACACACACACACACACACACACACACACACACACACACATACACACACACGGCGCGGCGGCGGGCGCGGGGCAGGACCTGCGACACTACAACTGCGTCACCTGGCACCTGGAGCCCACCGTGCGGTCAGTACACACACACACACACACACACACACACACACACACACACACACACGGCGCGGCGGCGGGCGCGGGGCAGGACCTGCGACACCACAACTGCGTCACCTGGCACCTGGAGCCCACCGTGCGGTCAGTACACAACACACACACACACACACACACACACACACGGCGCGGCGGCGGGCGCGGGGCAGGACCTGCGACACTACAACTGCGTCACCTGGCACCTGGAGCCCACCGTGCGGTCAGTACACACACACACACACACACACACACACATACACACACACGGCGCGGCGGCGGGCGCGGGGCAGGACCTGCGACACTACAACTGCGTCACCTGGCACCTGGAGCCCACCGTGCGGTCAGTACACACACACACACACACACACACACACACACGGCGCGGCGGCGGGCGCGGGGCAGGACCTGCGACACTACAACTGCGTCACCTGGCACCTGGAGCCCACCGTGCGGTCAGTACACACACACACACACGGCGCGGCGGCGGGCGCGGGGCAGGACCTGCGACACTACAACTGCGTCACCTGGCACCTGGAGCCCACCGTGCGGTCAGTACACACACACACACACACACACACACACACACACACGGCGCGGCGGCGGGCGCGGGGCAGGACCTGCGACACTACAACTGCGTCACCTGGCACCTGGAGCCCACCGTGCGGTCAGTACACACACACACACACACACACACACACACGGCGCGGCGGCGGGCGCGGGGCAGGACCTGCGACACTACAACTGCGTCACCTGGCACCTGGAGCCCACCGTGCGGTCAGTACACACACACACACACACACACACACACACACGGCGCGGCGGCGGGCGCGGGGCAGGACCTGCGACACTACAACTGCGTCACCTGGCACCTGGAGCCCACCGTGCGGTCAGTACACACACACACACACACACACACACACACACACACACGGCGCGGCGGCGGGCGCGGGGCAGGACCTGCGACACTACAACTGCGTCACCTGGCACCTGGAGCCCACCGTGCGGTCAGTACACACACACACACACACACACACACACACACACACACGGCGTGGCGGCGGGCGCGGGGCAGGACCTGCGACACTACAACTGCGTCACCTGGCACCTGGAGCCCACCGTGCGGTCAGTACACACACACACACACACACACACACACACACACGGCGCGGCGGCGGGCGCGGGGCCAGACCTGCGACACTACAACTGCGTCACCTGGCACCTGGAGCCCACCGTGCGGTCAGTACACACACACACACACACACACACACACACACACACACACACGGCGCGGCGGCGGGCGCGGGGCAGGACCTGCGACACTACAACTGCGTCACCTGGCACCTGGAGCCCACCGTGCGGTCAGTACACACACACACACACACACGCACGCACACACACACCAGGTGCGAAAAACACCGGTCAAAAGCGTCGGCACGATTTCTATACATTTTGATTTGGCGCCGGCCGCCGGTGTTGCTCTGAAACCACCACCCTTAAGAGGGGAACGGAAAAACTAAAAACCCGTATCAATTCAAGACATCCCATCTCCATGATTCTTCTCGCGTCCATGTGCCATTGTTTTGCAGTGTTTCTGCGTGTCTTTGAGTGCTGTTCGCACCTGGTGTGTGTGTGTGTGTCCTGATCATCCTCGCTGACGATACCATTGACTCCACATGTAGCATTAAAAAAGTCATTGATTTGAAGTGCCTTACAGTACTAACAATTTTCTTAAATATCCCTACTTACACATACATACATACATATAATCACGACTATTATCCCTTAAGAGTTAGCCAGAAACGAGGCAAAGGCACCACAAAAGCTCATTGCCATATTCCGCACTTTACTTAGTAGTGACTACACTCATCGTAACAGATGGTGAGCCCGTCGCCGCTATAAGCTACTCGATGGTTGTGCAGTTGTAAGGCCTCGGCCAGACAGACGCGGTGGCGGTGGCGGTCTACCGCACGCAGGCCGCCACCGCCACCGCCACCGCTACACCAGGTCACACAGGCGCGGTAAGGCCACGCGGCCAGGGTTGCCAAATCTGAGACTTTTCAGTTACTGAACCATAGATGGAGTTTTTTTTCATAATATCACAACAACAAATTTTTTTTTAGGCAAAATCTAAATGAAATGTAAACGTTTAACAAGCCACTTGATTGATGACCAAAGAGTATAGAGTTAGGGTGGCTTTATTAAAATCATAATTTTATGTTTTTTAAAAATGTCATGAGATCAGGAAGACTATACTTACTTAATTATTGTAGTACATTAATAAATCGGTCAATGGTTTGAACAACATGATTTGGCTCAAAGTTAACTTGCAAGATTCCATGACTCAAAGATAAAAGTACGCTGCAGTAATAATATTGAAATATTCAATTAATTATCTATTCATGTTTTCTATTTATGTTCTTGCTGTTTCATTCTAAAGAATAGTTTTTATGACTGGACGAAAATTGATAACCCTAGCGCGATCGCCGAGCTTAGAAACGAAAAGTAGTAAGTACAGTACTTCCTTATAGATGGATGTCAAAGTGACATGCGGCCGCGGCCAACCGCCTCATGGCCGCGACGCAGGCCGCGCCTGTGTGAATCGATGTTCAGACATCCATACTACGCAACTGACCGCCACCGCCACCGCCACCGCCACCGCGTCTGTCTGGCCGAGGCTTAAGTCTCTACTTAGTGTCGAACTATATGCATCTGCGCGACCGATCGGCCCAGCATCTGCGCTGTGCCGCGAAATTACAACCAAGTTGCATACAGAGTTGCTTGTAATTTCGCAGTGCAGCGGCCGCTCAGTCTTGCGGATGCATAATTCGACCCCAAAGCAAAGAAATGTTCGATAATGATTTTTCCTACAAACTGCACCCTCGTAGACCATAGAAATGTCAGTTACTTATTAAAGTTCAGTTGAAGTAAGAATGTTAATTCAACACTGTTTTCGACAGCAAGATTGTCACTGAAGTGGTAGATAGCAGCTGCCTCTCTCTTTGTCTTCGATCGTTAGTCTTGAAAATATTATATAACCTATATTACCTACCGTTACCGAATGTGCCAACTGCTTTTCTTGCCTAGCATGTCGTAAAAGGCGACTAAGGGCATATCGTGTCTGTGATGAGCTAGCCACTTGTTTCTACTGTTTCACGATTTTTCATCTGACCAAACCCAATTTTTGTATGGCTAAATGTGGCCTTAAGGAACACAGTGCTCCTTGGACTCCGCCGACTGTATATATTTATATTACCTACTAAAGATTACTGAAAAAATAAAGAGTAATTGATTATGATCAGGCTACTTTCGTGGGCGGGCAACTCCATCGAGCCGTACGGCGTGGACTACATCCTGCAGAAGCTGGGGTTCAGCCACGCGCGCACCACCATCCCCAAGTGGCTGCAGCGCGGCGCGCTCGACCCGCTCGACGCCGCGCTGGCGCTGGCGCTGCGCCGCCTCGTGGCGCTCGTGCCGCGCCGCCCCCCGCCCGCCCCCTGAACACGCACCACCATCTCCAAGTGGCTGCAGCACGGCGCGCTCGACCCGCTCGACGCCGCGCTGGCGCTGGCGCTGCGCCGCCTCGTGGCGCTCGTGCCGCGCCGCCCCCCGCCCGCCCTATAATAGTACATGCCTTAATTAACTACTTAATAAATTACTAGACGAATATTCGTTGTTGAAAGGTGATAATATTAGTATCAAGCTAATTCAAGGAATAACATTCTTTGTAGACATTGTGTTGAATTGCAGTGTATAGAGAATTTCGATGCTCAGAATTCCTTACATAGACTATCGACCAGTTATAAATGATTAATAAGCGAATAAATAATACTAATATCATTCTAATTGTTAAAAATCTAGAAAGACAATTTTAGTATTACTCACTTGAAATTATTATCAATAAAAATAAGTATTAACATCTTTAAATCCTAATTAGAAAGACCTGGGTGAAACTAGCTAAAATTACTAATTACTGTGATTCACTTCCTAGGTAAAAAAGACAGCTGTTAAGTTAATGTTTAAGGGCGTCTTGCAGGAAATTTAAATCGAGATTTAAAACTAGATAAAGCAATTTTTTGACAATTCAAAAAATTACAAAATCGAATTTTAAACTATGTTTAAATTTTCCTGCAAGTTAAGGAGTAAACTGGCCTTTGAACCTTTCAATTAAAATCTATTTACGAAGCATATTTTGACATGCTAATAACCGATTGATTCTCTCGTCTGTCTCAAGACTAGGTGTACTACTTTTCTTATTATAACAGTATAATATACCATAAAGTTTCATAATTTTTCGAATGTAACCGAGAATCGCCCATAATTATATACAAATTATTGAGATAGATTAAAATTTTACTTGTATTTGATGTTTTTGGAGAATCTTTTAGGTGATTTTTTCCTTCAGTATAATAATATGCCGACACTTTAAACAGAATGACTTGTATTGCCCTGAAATATCTTATTTCAAAGTTTGTATTTACAGTTTTGCAATTAGCGGTGCTTTTGACAATCTTGGTTTTCTTCGAATGTCTTTTTAAAATAATTCTCTTTAGGGAAGGCAAAGCGCCTCTCGCCCATACAACCAAGTCTTGTCACCACAGACAATATAAACTCTGCATCGCTATTTTCTGTCATATTTAAAAAGATTATTATTTTAATGGAACGTATTGTGGAAGATTGTGTACCAAAATTAGAAAATTGTTAATGCAATTAGCTACTTGAAATTAGTGAAATTTATTATATGAAAATGGTATATATTTTAATAAGTAATTCAAATATTAATTTATTCTATAATTCAAACGATACGTGCGTTACATGCAATCGAGTTACTAGGTATTGAAATTGTTCAATTAATATTTTTTATGGTCCGAAATTATGTTACGGTCAGAGCAATAATAGTAATACTAAATGAAATATCAGGCAGAACACATGTACGTTTTGTAATATGGTTAAATTTATCAAAGCCCAGACTCCATTACCAGTCAATTTATCACTAATATTATAAACGTGTCCCTTTTGAGGATCCCTCGAACTCATATACGATAGGACTCACTTCTACTTTAAGCAAATATTCCTTACAAATAATCTTGACAATTATTCTGACCGTAATATATTTAAAAGGCTAATCGTAGAATTACATACGTTTGGTACTACTTATTATTTTTGTTTGGAATTTTTCATTGCTAGTTAAGTTAAAATATACCTTACATCTTCGTAAAACATAAAACATACCTTAAAGTGTTTACGTTACGGTACTTTTTGCAATATGTCTAGACATATCACAATGTTTAATTATACGATTCGCCTTTGACATAAACTAGATGAGACCTGTACCTTGCCATCGCATACAGACATTTATTTAGTATTACTAGTATACATAATCATTTTAAGTTTCATGGTATTAAGTTGCGCACGCAACTATCTGTCGACTGTACATATGTAGTCATGATTTGTTTATTGTATATAGGTGGAAGGAGGTGGTAGGTAACTAGGAGAAAAGGTTTTTGGTACTCTTTACGTAGGTAGCAGTTTTATTGTGATATGGGCGTTGTCATATGGATACCTTAAACCAACGGTCATTATGGTAAAGGAAGTACCATTGAAAATTAATTTTATAAAATGCCAAAAATCTTTTTTGATTGTGATACAGTATTGAACGGTCCCTAAATTGTTTAGGAAACTATTATTTGATACCAAAAATATTTGTGTTTACACCTCGTCTGCCAGTTAAGTTATTATTTTAACCCTGTAAGTTTATTTATTCCCGGTTTGTGTTATGCGTGTATGTTTGATTAGCGCCTGTTCATCAGGTAACCATGCCTTGTTTTAACATTATTATGAAGTGGAAGTGAGACGCCGCTATACGATGCGTATATTGCCTCTCGCTTCAACAATTTCGATAATGCTTAAAGAAGTTATAGTTAAGCCACGCAATAGGCTGAGTATATTTAATTAGATAAAAAAATATTTTAAAAATAGCTCTTAAAACACAGTAATAAAGTACTTTTTATGTTGACATCCTTTTTAGATATACTCTGTCTAAATCTCCTTATCTTCATTGGACCGTAAATGATTATGCAGTTTTTTATTTACATAATTGTGATTAAGTATTGTGATCAGTTAATTATATCGAACTCGATATTATTCTTTTATTTTATTAGCAGGCAGCTTTGTTTGAATTTAAAAACACCGATTACAATGGTGCTATGGATATTGTACTGTTCTCGTAGTTAATAATAATTATTGCTGCTATGGTGACACTGGCGCCTACATTCCATAACCAAAATTAGATAAAAAGTGCTGCAAGGATCATGACGATCGTGGCCAATACCGAGGATAACGTCGCCATCTTGTAAAAGATACTTTCATGTGATTTTTTTAACAATGTTAGAATAAAAGCATTCGTTAAGTAAACCAGATTAACAAACTAATCCCAAGAAGTTAGGTAATAAATATTGATGAACACATGTTAAACCTCTTTGAGTTTCAAAACTATCGCTCACGCTCTGTTTGATTCTTGTGACACCTTATTGCATTATTTTCTTAATAATTAAAACATGACGTTAAATATTTATTGGCATTATTTAAATTTAAATTAGAAGAATTTGTTTTGAGACTGCAGTCTATAATAATATTATTTTGTACATTAATAATATAATATTGGTAATATTATAGTGTATTCGGCTTTTGTATGTTAGTAATTATATTCTTATATTTTATTATGGAATGATTTGTAAATAATTGAAGTGAAATGTATAATATGATTAAAGGGATATTAAATAGAATTTTTTGTTTTTCTTCTGCAAATATCTCCGTATGAATTTTGTGTACTTTTTTTTACTCCAAAACCTTGTTTTATTAATTATAATTACTTATGTTGATAAAGTAGGACTAAATTTTATTTCTGGTTTCACAAACTGATTTTGAGATGGTAACTGTTATGAATGAAGCTTTAAATGAGCAAGGGATGAAAGTGAACGTAAGTAAGACCAAGGTTATTGTCTGAAAGGGACGTAAATATGTGTGACGTCATGATAGGTAAAGAAAAAATAGAACAAGTGAAAGAGTTTGTATATTCAGGGTCAATGTTTACGAGAGATGAAAGGTGTTATAGTGATATAGAGAAGCGAGTGAAAGTTGTTAACATGGTGAATGGGGCCATGTATGCTTTTCTGAGCAGACCAAAATCTCAGAAAAGGCTTCTGCCTACCCCTATCATTTTTTATGTATGTATGTATTGATTTTAAAGTTTCAAACAAACAACTTGTTTATATAATAAAATGCTTTAATGAAAATACATATTCTATATTAAATTAATCTTATATATAAATTAAAACTGTATAACATAACATTTAAAAATAAAATAATATACATTTGGAGTATTAGTCGAACAACACAGCAAGATCGGGAGCAGGTTGTTGTGGACAACACGTCTAACTGTTGCTGAAGAGGACTTTGCCGGGCAGACGCGGCCTAAGCTCGCGGCCAAGATTGCGGCCTAAGCTCGCGGCCAAGATTGCGGCCTGTTGTCTAGTATGAATATCTTGGACTTCTTTTTGTGAAATATTCATATGAGACAACAGGCCGCGACCCTGGCCGCAAGCTAAGGCAGCGTCTGTCCGGTGAAGGGCTAATATTATCTGACTATTGGTACAATACATCACCAAGAGGTAATCACAGCAGGAAGTGTCTTTTTATTATATAAACTATTTTAAATGTAAATTTGTAAATGTTTAAGTTAATAGTGGATTGTAGGTTTGACTTTGTTTAAAAACTTTGTAAATATTATTAGTAAGCTAACCTTTGATGTTGGTTGTAGTACCACTTATGCTGCGTTCCTATAGTCTAAAAACAACGTTGGCCAAGGACGACATTTATTCTATGAAAAAAAAAACAAAATTATAACTGTTCGTAGGCGAAACGACTTTTTTTTAAATATAGGAGTTATACAACGCAGCATTATACAAGACATGTTGTCAACATAATAATAAAACTAACACAAGTATCTTACGGATACACCCAGGAATGTTCCCGATATTGTACTGGACAGTCTTATCTTCTATTGCAGAATGCGTTTGTGCAAACAATTACTAACATAACAGTAACAGGAAATCATAATCTATATTAATATTAAAATATTATATGCCGTGGTCATATCATTATCGAAGAATTTCTGATTTCAAGATGTAGTTATAATAGGCCACCCCATGAAATCTAGTTTTAACTTTTGCGGGTAACGTATATTTTCAATAATGATTTGATTGCGATTTTGGTTCAATCTCTATAATCATAAAAATAGCATTGAACCGACTATAATTCAATCTACTAGTTCAATTTTTAATTTAACATTCATGGACTAGGAAATCAAAAGATATGACCACAACATATAACTAAAGTATACATAATAATATTTGGTAATTTATAAGATACATTTAATTACCTAAACATTACATGGCAATAAAAGGACACCAATATAAACATTTGTACAATACCCTGCGCTCGCGCATTGCTCACACTGACGGCTTAAGCTGTGTGCACACTATGTTATAGCAGCGGCGTTGCGACAGTGCGAATCTGGCCTAGGAATTAAAATGCGCACGGCGAGAACACCAAATAAATGCCAAATCTATCTCACACACACGAGAATGTTATTGCTCATACCCCACCATATATACAATCAATATTGAGCGATAGAAAATATAATGCCATAATGAAGGCTCGCCACCCGTTGCATGAGGACTTAACATATCTGGCGAAGTGTGGGTGCTAACACCTCTGCTTACCCCTTCGGGGAGGGAGGCGTGATATGTTATGTGTTATGAATGTGGCTGAAATTGATGACTATACCAAGTGTAGGATGATATGAAACTTCAATCTTATACACAACTATCGAGCACCAGGTGTATACAGGGTGTAATTTTACCTCTCCCTAAAAAAAAGCAGTAGGTACTGCTGGTGATACTAACGTAAAGATAAAAGCTCAAAATTAAATTTCATTTTTAACCAATTTTATGCAATATTTTGTGCAATTTTTATGTAAGGACAACGAAATAAAATAATAATTCTAAGTTAAATAATAAAATTCATCATTTTATGAACCACGCAATGAACTACGATAAAGTTCCATTATATAGAGACCGAGCGCACATACCGAATGCGCATGACCGCGCGCCGGCCGGTCATTAACCTGCTTTCGACGTACATTGCGCGCTGTAAAATTAAACACTTTTTAAATATCCAATTAAAAAAAAAACATCTTATGCCATAAGTTTATTTTAAGGATGTAGGCTTATATTCTTTAATTTGAGAGAGGGGTTCCTTACTCCTGTATATTATTATTCATAAACCGAGTCAGAGATTTACTTCGAGATTTATTCTACACGCTTTCGGTACGACGAAACTTGTGATCACAGTAGACGGTTCCACAGTTCATATTTAATATTAATAATATATATACATACATTTATTAGTCATAAATAACATTCTCCGCTATCAATTGCATTATAAATGTATAAAGCACCATACAACATCGTGGTGTTATCTCTGTCCAAGTTCCCGCCGCCGCGAAGCTAGCTACCGGAGCACCACCAGCTCATTGATGGGACACAGGACTTGAGCATCCAACAAGTTCATTCATTAATGACTTCACCAGCATCGAGTGGTTTGCTAAGTTGTATTGTCTGGTCTTCAATGAAATCATAAAGCCTTTATTCCTCAGCCTATACACGTCCTACTGCTGGGACAGGCCTTCCTCATAGAGAAACACATGAGTATGGGCCGTAACACCACCACGCTGGCCCAATGGGGGTTGGTGAGTAGAAAGTGTTAGCGATCGGGACCAACGGCTTAACGTGCCTTCTGAAGCACGGAGGAGCTGGAGAGCACAAAATTTTGGTCGGTAGCTTTGTTTTCAATCGCCCCACAAACATTTGCCCTACCGGGGATCGAACCATAACCTCTCGATATGGTGACGCGTTGAGACGACGATAACCACTTGACCACGGAGGTCGTCAAATCGCTAGATTGATCATTACACTCGTTACATTATTTAAATTTATCACAGGATATCAAATTAATGTAACGAGTTTAGCTACTATAATTTCATTAAATATATTCTTTGAAGACCAGATAATACCGATAAATTAAAAAATATTGCATTATTAGCTCTTATTATCAAATTAATATACTCAAATTATTGCACGAGCTAATAGACATTGAGCCTATACCTAAAAGCACCCCATTGAGCCGTGTCCAATCAATAAAGCCGGTGGAATACTTAACGTGAGGCTGCTAATGCAGGAGCGGCATGGAGAAGTTCTGCGTGAAGTCGTACTCGATGGTGGGGATGACGGTCTGCACGAACTTCAGGAACACGATGAGGTATGCGTGCACGCCCATCTCGCCGCCGCTCTCCGTCACCGTCTCGATGATGCGCTTCATCACCTCCGCGTGCCTGCCGGAGGATCGGAGGATCAATATTGTTTTACTCTTTAAAATAATAAAATAATAAATATCCTCAGACATTCACACCTATCAAGTAGTTTAGTAATTTGAAAAACCGAAAAAATGTTAGTATGGAAAATGCAGAGTTCCCCAAAATCTCCATACAAAACGCCAATTTCATATGTAAGGACCTAATATAATATTATACATATATAATGAACATCCAAGACTGGAGAACCAATGTCTGAAAATTCATGACCCAAACACTTGCCTTCACTGGGGATCGAACCCAGGACCTCTCGAGATGGCAGCGCCTTGAGACCGGCGTACATACCTCGACCACGGAGGTCGTCAAACTCAACTCAACTCTTTATAGCAAGAAAACTAACTTCTTCTTCATCTTGCTCTTTTCCCACTCTAGGTGGGGTCGGCACAACATGTCTTCTTGAAATGAAATGAAATCATTTATTCTGCAATTTGATTTGCATGAAATAATTTTGCACTTCAATATTTTTTGAGAAGAAGTGCCGCAAGAAACTCAACAGTAAGCCTTTTTTAAACAGCCATAATAACAAATAGGAATTTAGAACATTTTAAATATTGTAAAACAAGTATATATAAGTATGTGCAGAGGAGCAAATTATAGTAGCCACGAATTTTTATCTTTAAAATAATCTTCTCCATTCTCCTCTGTCACTCGTCAGCTCAGTATCCACCTCTTTTATTCTCATCATTCTCCATGCATTCAATCCATCGCTTTGTATCGGCTACGTCATAGCGCGCTACGATTTCAAGTAAGCGAGAAATGGTTTATCAGCGAAAAAGTAAGACAGTGAATAATAATATTGGAGTCAAGATAATACTAGACCTACTGTATACAACAATAAGGCGCATACAATATTGGCGAGTCTGAATCACGATGGCAGTTTCCAAGATAGATTAATATATATACAAGTTCCGACGAATAACAGTCGGACTGCGGTCCCCGAGCGTGCACCTGGCTCGGCGGAAGATTTTACCTTTTCGCTGAAGGTGCAGCATATGCCTTCCCCCACCCCACAGGTTCTTTGGTCGTCCTCTCACTCTAGGTCCGTCCATGCTGAGCATCCTCCTCGTAATGTGTGAAGCATGTGTGTACCTGCAGGGGTGCACGGAGGCCATGCTGGGCCCGGAGAGGTGCGGGTGCGCCTCCATGGTGACCGTCTTCTTGGCGTGGTCCTGCGACACGTCCTCGTACATCTGCTCCACGCTCAGCAGCGTGCGGTTCTGACAGGACAACTCACATTGTACTACGTGTTACGTTATTTTATACTGTATGACTAAAAAGTAATAAAAAGTTCTAATTCGAAGTATTCGAGCTTTTCAAATGCTCCTTTTTTTTATTTAAAAATTCGGCTCAGTAAATAGAAATAGTGATATTTTGACATATTTTTTCATAGAATAAATGTAAGGATTTAACTGTCCGTGGCTAAAACGAATCATTTTGTAATAAACTTTATTTATTTATTATTTTCAGCTTACCTCATCGTACCCGATGAGCCAGAGGCGCGGCGTCTGGTAGTACTTGTCGTAGGTGATGTGCAGGTCGTAGGTGCGCGTGCGCACGATCTCGTCGCCCTCCGCGCCCTTGGCCTCCGCCTGGGGCTTGCACTCCTTGCGCGGCGCTAGGTCTGTCGACTGGAAAACTCAACCATGTATTACCCTTAAGGGGGTATAAAGAGGCTTAACTTTTGCGCCTACAAATATATAACTAGTATTTCAAACTCAGGACCGGTTTTAACGGCAGTCCCAAAATCAGCAAATAAATTAAAAAACGGAACAGAATTCGTATGGAAATATCTGTTATTTTTTTAGGTGTTGCCTACCTATAAGAAGACCGGGGCACCACACGCGACTGTGTAATATTCCCAAGTAAGATCGATACAACCACGCAGCACCAGGGGACGCGTTGATCGCGGCCTATAAGGCGGCCCGACCGCCCGCCGGACATTCGCAAATTCGCAATACTCTCTCTTAAAATTATCTATATATAGTCAGTTAATTTGAGCATTATAATAAGTCTTAAAAATCAGTTCAGCCAATTTTATTTCAAAACCTGAAAATAGGAAACCTAATGGAAGTAGCTGCGGTCTCAAGGCGTCGCCTACATAACATAAACGAAACACTCATTAGGTATTAGGAACTTATCCGGAGGTGGTGTAACCATATAATAATATTGGTGTTAGTTACCGGGTCGACTTCATCCAACAGGCCCGACTCCTGGAACTGCTCCATGTCCTCGGCCTCGTCGTCGTCGTCCTCGTCGTCGTCGTCGCGGTCTCCCGCCGCGCCCTCGCCCTCGCTGTCGCCCGTGTCCGCCGCCTCCAGCGTCATCTCACATACCTGCACAATGTACCTATTATTAAAATTTATCGTGACGATTGCCAAGCTTACCACTGACCCACTTTCCCCAACTTTTACCAGAAACTAGGCTCATGGTATTTAAAACAGTTTATGAGTTGATTATTCTGCATCCTACCGTTATTCTATTTCAAGTATGGTCAATACATGTCACATATAGTCCACACACGTATGGTCACACAACTTCCTCTTACATTTTCTGTCACTCGTCAGCTCAGCATATGTTCCACTGCAGACCTTTCTCATGGAGAAACTCATGGGCCGTAACACCACCACGCTGGCCCAATGCGGGTTGGTGGGTAGAAACGGTTGCAATAGTGATCGGTTCCAACGACTTTACGTGCCTTGCGAAGCACGGAGGAGTTCGAGATCACAAAGTTTAGGTCACCCATCCAATACCGACAATGGCGAAGGTAGAATTATTTTCGATATCGAAAGCCAAAGTGTACTAACCACTAGGCCACCGAGCTCCAATGGATCATATATCCATTTGTATTAAAGCTGATTCTTATAGAATTTTCGCAGTTGCGACGACCTCCGTGGTCAAGTGGTCGGTACGCCGGTCTCAAGGCGTCGCCATCTCGAGAGGTTTTGGGTTCGATCCCCGGTAGAGGCAGATGTTTGTGTGATGAATACAGTCATTTGTTCTCCAATCTTGGATGCTTATATATGTATTAAATAAAATCTGAATATTTATATCATGTATTATCTATTAATTAGGTATATATCTATTCGTCATCTAGTATCTGTAACTCAAGCAGCATTAGTTGCTTAAAAATCTTAGAATAGGGCTAGTTGATAGGTGTGAATGTCTGAGAATATTGCTATTTCTTAGTTACCTTCTCTTCTATTGAGGGCGAGCCAGCGCTGTCGTAGTGGTGCGTATCAACCCAGCCGCCGTCCGCGTCGTGCTCCTCCTCTATCACCTTCTCTTTGTCATCACAATATTCTATCTGGAAGTAATATCCATAAGGTTTTGACATGCATAGTTTATCCATACATTAAGAGGAGCATTCTGAGTGAGTTTAGTAAATACATAACGCCACCTGTTTAAACTACCCGGAGTTCTTAAATTCAGATCAGGAATGAAACGAAATAATTCCTTTGATCAAAAAATGTCATAAACATTTCCATTACGTAAAAAATTACGCTCAATAAGCCATAGAGGTACCTAATATGGTATGCGTTATGGGTTCTATAGAGTATAAAATAATAGTGTATATTATAAAATATGTACATTTTTGATAGAACTAATAATAAAGTAGATAATAGCCGCGACTTCATCATGAAACATCTGTTGTTTTAAGGATTCGAAATCAAACCCAAGAAATAGCGATGAGGGCGATTCAAAATCTCGAAAGAGGTCATTCAGACATAGTTAATCATAATTTTAACTTGACAAAACTACAGAGCAAAGGTAAAAAGAAAAATGTATTTACACAAACTAAATGACATTAATATATTCGGGTTATCACGCTGGATATGTCGACACGTAAGTGCATTATCATTTACAAATACTGTATTGTTTAGCAAACTATGTATTTAATGTCGATAACATGCAAATTAATTATGCAGAATAAGCTGTTGTATTATGAGGTTTTGTTTGGTTACCAGCAGATAATGGGCAAACATTTAATATAGATTTCGGTTATCATATGAACAAGTACCTACTAGTACTCACTCAATAATGTATCATGATTTTAGTTCGAAGTTAGATCGCAGCTCAGTACCAGATAGGCTCGGTACTGTTTCTTTTGTTCTGTACTGTTTCTTATCTATTCTCAGGCGAAATGTAGGTCTCTGCCTACGCCTTTGAGGATTGAGGCGTGATGATATTGTATCTTTTTCTGATCGGTTTCTTTAAATATATTTATCCGTCATTTAGTGTTCGTAACACATTAGTTGCTTAAAATGTTAGGTAAATCACCCTAATAAAATATCATTATAAAAACACAAACATCTATAGACGTGGGCGAAGCGTGCAATCATGGGTGATAGATAATACATATTAGTGTGGTGTGGCTCTGATGGAAGTTGATAAAACACACACTATATTTCGGCATTAAAATCATTCTGGCAACTTTTTTTACATGCCGACGTATTTTTGATACGCGCTTTCGAATTCAACAGATATCTTTTGGCTCCGCGATCGCGATACAGTCGTCTTAAACGAGCATCATTAATGCCCCCAAAACTAGGCATGTACCCTAAAGAATATAATTAAGATTTCTGTCATGGATAAACAGCAAACAATATTAATTTCCTTAGTTTTATCATATTTTCTGCATTATTCTTTATTATCTCTCACTAAACAAACTTATTATTTATATTTTACTGTTCATAAATATATCTAATACTACATAAATTCATACAATCACGCCTGTAATCCCTGAAGGGGTCGGCCAAGGAGCACTGTGTTCCTTAAGACCACATTTAGCCATACAAAAACTGGGTTTGGTCAGATGAAAAATCATGAGAGTAGTAACAAGTGGCTAACTCATAGCCTACACAACCACAGGCACAGTACCCAATACACCCTTAGTCGCATTTTACGACATGCTAGGCAAGAAAAGCAGTTGACACATTCTTTTTGCATCCTGGACCAACACGGGACCTACCTAATTCTACTATATCTTATTCTGTAGAAATAATGAGTAAAGTAAAAGAAAAATGTTTAAATGTGTGGCAAGAAACTTTTGAAGATATGTAGATACCATCAAAAGGAATTTGTTATTATTTCATTATACCCAAAATATTTAAAGTGCTCTGGTTCTGCGGTACTGGCTTCTCCAGGGATATGATCAGATTCACATAAGTATTTTCTAATATCATAAAATGTAAATGAACCTGAACAAGGTGACCACAGGTGACCTTAAATTGGAAACCAATGAAAGGTTAGGCTTTAGCTAAATAGAAAATTTGTAGGAGTTAATGCGTCAAAAAGACTTGCTAATGATTCTGTTTCTTTTAATCAAAACATAACTATAAAGAAATTAGATAGCTAAATGTAAAAAAATCCTTTATGGCGTACCTGTTTGCATCTTCGATAGCAGGGTACGTTTCTAGTGATGAGGAACTGTTTGTCGGCGGGCAGGTAGGAGCGCACCTTGGCCTCCTCCCCCTTGGCCCACTGCCATGTGGGGCAGTGGTGCACCAGGTGCTCACCGGCCGCCACAAACTCCTCCGGAGTCAACACCCCTGTTTCTTGAAATTTTGATTCCTGCATAAAGAAATTTAATTTTATTGATTTGATAAATTGTCTTTTTAATAATTTTAGTTATTAAACATGTGGTGAAATAGAAATGTTCCTTTACAAAATATTTTTTTTATTTATTTATAATTTTATCCCCTTTATAACTTTATCCTTTCATAAGCATTCTTACTTGTTCTTGCTTAATCATGGCTATGATGATCCAAAGTTTTTTTTCTGATAATTCTGATGGTTAAAATATATAAACTTTGTATTAAAACTCCTCTAACAAAGTATTTTAAATCAACCTTTTAGCAAAAGACCGAAATTATGTTTTATATTCAATTATTAACTGGTTTTGACTGAGAATACTTGATAGCTCAAGTTATTATTATTTACAAATTTTCGGTAGGTGCGCTAATTAGACCTTTGTAAACAAGTCTCGCAGCGATTGCAAATCTATTATTATTACGAACAGCTGACATTGTTTATAATTTTGTAAACAAAGATAAAGCTACAAAAGGTTTCCACTTACCCTGAGTACAGGCGTTAGATATCCAGCGACTCCCAAAGCAGTTCCTTTGACTGTATTTATAACGCTTTGCATTTTTAACAAGTTATCACAGGTTAAAAAATGGTTATTGCGTTTTAATGAGTATTTTAATGATTTGAATATATTGGAGAGCGTATAACAATCACAAAGAACCAACCAACAGCAACCAACCGATGAATTTATTCCGGATTATTTTAAGAAATTTGACATTGACACTTATGAGTTGTTATAAAATTTTCCCATATAGATAAGGCAAAGGAAACAAAGCCCATTCAGTCAAGTCTTCGGTATTTTAATGTCTTTTAATTTTAAGTATTTGCATTGAAATGCAAATACATTGCAAATACATGCAAATGCAAATGCATTTCAATGCATCTTGGGAGTGTTTGGCGTCAAACGATCGATATCAGACACTGTGGTGTTACTTCGATGTCATATAAATCTCATCGTTTTTCACACTACTTGACGATTATTTCAATGATCTTCCACATTGCTCATCATCACAGACACTTATTACACATAAATACACTGATTTTACGCAACAAGACCCACTCCGAACAAAAGTACAGTCATTGAAATGAAAATCACGTCCGCCGTAGTTGAATGGCTCCAAACCTCTCAGTTTAACATCTGACACTTAGACAAATCAAAAATAATAAAGTACTTGGAAAGATTTATAGTATTCTAAGATAGTATGTTAAATGAATGTTAACCATGGAATGGAGTCATAACACTGGTACCTGTACATCTCTTTTTTATTATTCATTGTTTGTTATGAAATGTTTTACCAATTTTCTCACTCAATTTGAGTTTCATAGCAAATTAATAACTCTTCATCCAGATTTTTTAATGTAATCAAATAAAACAAAACAAAATATCTTTGGGGTATTCTTGTGTTGATCGTGTGCAGGGTTGTGTGGAAATAACTCAACACAGGTATGTATTTACACTGCAGTTTATTACGGACACGATTACACGAAATTACAAGAGCAACAATAATTTACAGAAGGAGAAATAAGTGAGAACACAGAGAACAGTTCGAGCGGATGTCGGCACAGAAACAGGTAAGTCCGTTGTTATTATTAACTTAGAATTAAGCACTGTAACTGAACACGCGTATTGTTTTCAGGCACGTTACGAGCGGTCGGGGGCGCCGAGTGGCGCGGGCTTCGCGTGCGGTGATGCTTTCTCGACTGATGGAGTGGACGACGTTGACGCGACGCGAGCGCGGGACATGCTGCGCGCGCAGCCGCGCATGCGCGATGCGGCCGCCGCCGACGCGCTAGGGTTATGGTCGATGCACTTTGTCGATAGAAAACCATCGATGTCGATACGATAAAATATATAAGTGTTTATTAAATACTGTAGTGTTATTGCGTTGTGTACTGTAAATATGGAATAAATAAATATAAATTAAATAAATGTAATGTGTTATGTGTAATATATTATATGTCACCTACATCACTCCCCTCCAGAGACCGTGTCTACGGGCGATAGTAGTGGTAGGAGTCAGAATCTGGGAAGTGGACTCGTCTGCCCGAACGTGTAGTCCGTTGCACAGGTGTGGCAGGATCGTTATGGCTGCGAGTGTCATCCTGCGCTTGCCACTGTGGAGGGACGGAAGGTTGTAGGTCATCATGTGTGGAGGGAGGGTCGGAAAATAGTAAGTAGGCTGGTTTTAATCGGTCTACACTGACTGTTGTGTACTTTCCCTTTAGACGAATTGTGAAGCACTTGGTACCTCTCTTCACTACTTCGTGTGGCCCGGTATACGCCGGCTGTAGTGAGCCACGGAGCATGTCTTCCCTGAGGAATACGTGGGTACATGTGGCTAAATCTTTAAACACGAAGGTTTTGTGTGAAGAGTGATGCTGAGTTGGTACTGGACGTATTTTCTCGGCAAAGGACTTCATGCGGGCTGAAAAGTCTGTGATATCGGTTGTGTAACCGGTGACAGTATGACCAAAAAATTCGCCGGGCAGGCGTAATGGTTCGCCATACACTAGTTCGGCCGATGAGGTCTGGAGGTCTTCCTTGATGGCACTCCTAATACCGAGCAAAACCAAAGGTAAGATTTCTGTCCAGTTGGCTCCTGCGTGACAGGTTATAGCTGCCTTCAGCTGCCGGTGAAAGCGCTCGACCAAACCGTTGCATTGGGGGTGGTACGCGGTTGTTTTACGATGGTCGAAACCGATCGACTTAGACAGGTGCTGGAATAGCGTTGAGACAAACTGTTTTCCCTGATCGGTGACGATTTCGACGGGACAACCGTAGCGCGATACCCAACAGGAGATGAACGCTTTGGCCACTGTCTCTGCGGTGATATCGGTGAGCGGTATCGCTTCTGGCCATCTCGTAAAACGATCGACGAGTGTTAGGCAGTACCGATAATCACCATCTGGCGGTAATGGGCCGACCAAGTCCATGTGGACATGTTTGAAGCGTGCTGATGGTAAATCGAGCGTGCCTATGGGTGACGCAACGTGTCGGTTTACCTTGCAGCGCTGGCACGCCAAACATGCCTTCGCCCACTCCCGGCAGTTCTTGCGCATTAAGGGCCAAACAAAGCGTTGAGCAACGAGCTTGGCAGTAGCGTTGGCTCCCGGGTGACTGAGTGAGTGCAGGCTGTGACAAACCTGCTGCCGCAGTTGCTTTGGAACGAAAGGCCTGGGGGTTGGCGTACTGACGTCGCAGTACAGCTCAGTCCGACTCCCAGGTATTTTCATTTTTTTAAGGCGGAGCGCAGAGTCGCTCTGAAGGTGCAGGGTCAATTCGGGGTCAGAGACTTGGAGGTTAGCCATCTCTTCGAGATCTACCGGCATCTCTAATTCGCAAATGCGGGAAAGCGTGTCGGCAACGACGTTGTCTTTGCCTGCAATGTGACGCACGTCCGTGGTGAATTGCGAGATGAAATCAAGATGTCTATACTGACGCGGGGAGCAGTTACTTTTCCTCTCATGGAAAGCGTAACAAAGAGGTTTGTGGTCAGTATAGACTGTGAAGGTGGTTGCCTCCAACATGTACCGGAAGTATTTTATACTCTCGTATATGGCAAGGAGCTCACGGTCGTACGGAGAGTATTTCGTTTGCGACGGGCTCAACTTGCGTGAGAAAAATGCTAGCGGTTCCCAATGTCCATCCTTTCGCTGCTGTAGGACCCCACCTATCGCCGTATCCGAGGCGTCTGTGACAAGTCCTAACTTGGCTTGAGTGTCTGGATGGGCTAGGAGAGTTGCTTCGCAAAGGCTCCTTTTGCAAGCTTCAAACGCTTCCAGAGCACTGCCCTTTATGTTAACCGGATGGGAAGCTTTGATAGCTCCTGTCAACAAGGCGTTCAGGGGAGCTTGTATCTGGGCGGCGTTGGGTAGGAATCGCCGATAAAAATTTATCATGCCCAAGAAGCGTCTCAGCTCTCTGGCGGTCTTCGGCACGGGGAAATCTGAAATTGCCGAAACTTTGCTCTCTAGGGGTTTTGTGCCATTTTCGGAAATTGTGTACCCGAGAAAAGTGACCTCTGGAGAGCCGAAAATGCATTTCTGGGTGTTGACCAAAACGCCATAGTTTCTCATTCGGGTGAAGAGTTGCCGTAAATGATCCTCGTGCTCGGCCTGCGTCTTGCTGAACACTAAAAAATCGTCCAAGTACGGATAACAGAAGTGGAGACCGCGGGTCATTTCGTCGACAAACCGTTGAAATGTTTGCCCTGCGTTCCGTAACCCGAAGGTCATATACGGAAACTCGTATAATCCGAATGGAGTGGATATTGCTGTCTTGGGGATGTCAGCTTCAGCAATAGGAATGAAGTGATACGCCTTTACCAAATCAACCACAGAAAAGTACTTACATCCTGCAAGGGAGTGTGAAAAATCGTGTATGTGGCGAATTGGGTATTTATCCGGAATGGTCCTGGCATTCAGTTGTCTATAGTCGCCGCAGGGACGCCACCCGTTATCCTTTTTTGGTGCGAGGTGTAGGGGTGAGGCCCACGGACTGTCAGAAGGACGCGCGATACCGTTGGCTAACATGACTTCGAACTCACGTTTAGCTATCTTGAGTTTATCAGGGGCTAAACGTCGGGGTGAATACGATACTGGGGGGCCTGGTGTGGTTCGAATGTGGTGTGTAGTGTTATGTTTGACAATCTCTGGAATTCCCGCGGGTCTGGTAATTTCCGGAAATTCGGATAAAATAGCGTGATACTTACTATTACCACCAGTCGAGATTTTCACACTAGATACGAGGCAATCAGGTACATCACTAGTTATAGTGCTAACGTTGGTTAAGCTATCAATTAACTTGTGCTTGCTAACGTCGACGATAAGTTGGTAAAATGAAAGAAAATCTACACCAATAATTGCTTTCGTGACGTCAGCAACCACGAAACGCCACGGGAAATTTCGACGTAAGCCTAAGTTTAAATTTAATTGAATATAACCAAATGTATCGATAACTGAACCATTGGCAGCACTAAGTTTGAAATCGGTCTTATATCTATCTTTTACTAAGGTAATTGGATAAACACAAACATCGCTACCAGTATCAATTAGGAATTCGGTATTAGTTACGCGGTCCTTGATGAAGAGGCGACCGGTGAGGCTCTGGCAGTCATTCGTCGCCATCACTGACTGCCTGGTTCGTTTCCCGATCCTGATTTAAAATCGCAGGGCTTCACGCAGTTGTTCGCCTTGGTCCCGTGCTTATGATGATACCAGCAGACGGGAAATCGGCGATAATTGGATTGCGACCTGGTGCGCGAGGATGAATGGGTACGTGACCTTGGCATTTGCTCTCGCCGCTCACGATGCCGAGGTTGTCGGTCAACTTTCATAGTTAAAGCGCTCACTTGCCTGGTCAATTCAGCAACTTGTTGTGTCAGCTGGTCGATCGCTGACGGTGGTGATGATGCGGCGGCCACCTGTTGTGCCGGCGTCGCGATATCATTGACGCGATCGGCCAACTCGGCGAGGGCGTCCAGGGACAACGATGGTTGTGATGCGACAATCGGCTGCAGTCCCACGGGTAGGCGGCTCGTCCAGATGGTTTTGAGAAAGTCCTCTGGTACGGACGGGCCAGCGAGGTGTTGTAGATGCCGCAGAAACTGCGACGGCTTGCGGTTGGCGAGTTGTTCGTGCATCAGAAGTTGTTTCACTTTGTTTTCCCGTGAAACGGACAAGCGCTTTATTAACTCTGATTTCAGGCGGGCGTAGTTTGCGGGACCGGTGAGAATGTCTTCGACCTCGGCCGCGTACTGCCGGTCCAACGTCGCAAGTACATGATAAAACTTTGCCGCGTCATCGGTTATTCTACAAACCGCAAACTGTCCCTCCACTTGGGCGAACCATATGGCCGGTTTCTCCGGCCAGAACGGAGGGATTCTCATGTTATGGACCGACGGGGATGACACATCTGGAGCTGGAGAAGAATCTTGTTGGTCCGCCATTTTGGTTTGATGTTTTCGTAACGTAACGTGAGTATCGGCGTCTTCGGCGTCACTGTATTTTTCACTTTTTTTCATAGTGTTCGAGGGGTCACCAGTTTGGGGTATTCTTGTGTTGATCGTGTGCAGGGTTGTGTGGAAATAACTCAACACAGGTATGTATTTACACTGCAGTTTATTACGGACACGATTACACGAAATTACAAGAGCAACAATAATTTACAGAAGGAGAAATAAGTGAGAACACAGAGAACAGTTCGAGCGGATGTCGGCACAGAAACAGGTAAGTCCGTTGTTATTATTAACTTAGAATTAAGCACTGTAACTGAACACGCGTATTGTTTTCAGGCACGTTACGAGCGGTCGGGGGCGCCGAGTGGCGCGGGCTTCGCGTGCGGTGATGCTTTCTCGACTGATGGAGTGGACGACGTTGACGCGACGCGAGCGCGGGACATGCTGCGCGCGCAGCCGCGCATGCGCGATGCGGCCGCCGCCGACGCGCTAGGGTTATGGTCGATGCACTTTGTCGATAGAAAACCATCGATGTCGATACGATAAAATATATAAGTGTTTATTAAATACTGTAGTGTTATTGCGTTGTGTACTGTAAATATGGAACAAATAAATATAAATTAAATAAATGTAATGTGTTATGTGTAATGTATTATATGTCACCTACATATCAAAATATAATATAAAATTAAAGGTGTAAAATGAGCAATATGAAAGACGGTGAGATCTTTATCGTGGTATTCCACCTCATCGAAGTAACACTACAGAGTTTGCCATCGGTCGTTTGACGCCAAACCTTTCCAAGATGCATTGAAATCTCTGAGATTGAAATGCAATATGTATATACATGTATATCTATACATAGTATATGTATATCTATGGCATTACACTAGCATTTGATTTCAATATAAATTACTGAATACATATGGCTGTTAGGGACTCACTTCCCTTTGCCGTCCCATTTTACAAAAAAAAAAGTCATCGTGACAAATTTAGTCAAAAATATAGTTTCATTTGCATTCAGTCAGTTCAATTTGTCCAGAAAAATAAAGTTAATTTCGGAGTTTTTGGCGGCATTCAACTATGGCGGACGTGATTTTTATTTCGATGATTGTAATATTGTACGGAGTGGATATTGTTACGTAAAATCAGTGTAGTTTTGTGTAATAAGTGTCTGTGATGATGTGCAATATGGAGGATTATCGAAATAAACGTCAAGTGGTGTGAAAAGTGATGAGTTTTTTATCGTGGTAATCCACCTCATCCAAGTAGCACCACAGTTTCTGCCATCCATCGTTTGACGCCAAACTCTCCCAAGATGCATTGAAATGCATTACACTAGCATTTCAATGCAAACTATTGAAGATATATATATTGCAGACATGGCTGTATGGGCTTCGTTCCCTTTGCCTTCCCTACGGGAGAAATTTACAAAAAAAAAAAAAAATAAAGTTAATTTCGTGGGTTTTCCTTTTTGAATATTGTATTTGATTTTTTCACCTCCTTTTCAGAACTATTCTGATCTCTTGTTCTAAGCAAATACATCTTAATATTTAGCAATGGACGACGTTCTAGGCGATGTGGTATCTTCGGAAGATTTGCAAGTAATACTCTAATTTGTGCAATATTTGTGAGTCACCAATATCCATTGTGTTGTACATACGTTGGATTTTTAATTTTTGTTGATTTTGCAGAAATTCGAGAGAATATTTCACGAACAATTACACCAAGGAAATGTGTCGCATAAAGCGCAATTTGAATACGCATGGTGCTTAGTGCGAAGTAAATACCCGACAGATATTAGGAAGGTTTGACTTTTGATATTGATTTATGCTAAAACTAGTATTGTAATGATAATCATTATATATATACTTCTTACTGCCAATTAGTTTCATACTTCAAACAAAGAATGCATTATTTTCAATTAATAACGGAAGCAACCGATAACAAAATAATTTTTATTTCAAACTAGGTATCTAATTGTAATAATTGTGGTCTTACTTTAGAATAAATTTATTTAGCAGAATATACATTTAAATGATATTTGAGTTCAGGATGACTGTAAAAACTGTATTGTATTCTTATTATTGTACATTTAAGACGATTGTTCTATAATCATTATGGTTAATTCTTAGTGAATGTTTTTTTATTAATACCTACATTTATATGCTATTTTTATGTTGTGCTGTGTACCCCATAGTGCAACAAATAAATTTATTTTCTTGTCTTTCTTATTTTAGGGCATCCTTTTTCTGAAAGAGCTCTTCAACTCTCACACAGAGGGTAAAAGGGACTACCTGTTCTACCTTGCCATAGGCAATGCTAGGATCAAGGAGTACAACAAGGCTCTGCACTATGTCAAATCATTCCTAGAAATAGAACCAGCCAACCAACAAGTGCTGGCTTTAGAGGTAACTTCTTCATCATGCCTTTCATTATTGATATTGTATTATACTCTGAGGTTTTTTTGGTTTCTAAGGTTTCACTAAACCTGAATTCTGTACTAAAAGAAAGTTTTTGTCAGCTTGTTTTTTATTCTTAGCTTGTTGTTTAATGTAATTATGTAACTTAAAAGTTTTTATTTATTTATAGCCTTCATTCAGATAATTTATAATATCTTTATACAATCTTATCTACATTAATATTTTTATTCCACATCTGTGTGCCTCAGGGCAAAGGCCTCCCCCAATTTTCTAATTTTTCTCTTACAAAACCTGTCTACACCATGTTTTCCAACAAGTTCTACTATTTCATCCGCCTGGCGTTAACATTTACGGCCTTTGCTTCTTTTGTAGTGTGCTGGGATCATGTTGTTATGATTTTGCTCCACTTCTCAGGTCCTCTCAAACATGCCCGGCCCATTTCCACTTCAGATTTTTTATTTTATATTCCTCAATCCCTTGTTGCTTAAAGATCTTATCTTGTCCAATCTTTTCTTGTTGATAATGTGGCTCTCCATGGCTCATTGACTTAAGCTTTGGGCTTTGGTGAGTGCTCCAGTTTGACATCTGTATATATGTATTGTGTGTATGTATTGGCAACATGCATGTATTGAATAGTTTTCTTTTAATGTGAATGCTTATTTCATTATTGTTCATGATCGCTTTCCTCTTAAGTGTCTCCTCCAAGCAGTCCCAATTCTTCTATGAATTCTTTGTTTATAGTCCTGGAGAGATATTAATTGCCCCAATATTTCTCGGCTGAACTGGACATGACTAATTGTGAATCAATAATTGTCAGTTTTTTATCCATGTTCAGGTTGACCAGTAGGTTAAAATATGGACCAATGGCGAAAACATATGATGTCGTGATATGACAGTTTGTCCAATGGTTTAATTTTCAAATATAACAAAAGTTAATAATCATAGACAATTTGACCACAACACGATGCTGGGATTAGTAAAATGGTGGCTGGCAGCACAGCTGATGTATATTGCTTCGAATTTCTGTCGCAAATTTAACAAGAATACATTTTGGCGTTATTATGGACGCTATTGGTCTAGATTTTAACTATTGAGGTAACTTTTAGGTATTAGCTATGGATCAAAAAACTCACCCTAACATAAAAAGTTACTCATTCACAATTATGTCCACTTGCAAAATTACAATTTATAATTCCAATAAATTAACCATATTTTAGCTAGAGTATACAAAATTGTATTTTTTGATGTTGATGACAACAAAAGGACTTGCTAGTGATGGTTCTCCGTTTAAATGTACCTATAGTTGCATACCTTTAAAATTTTAGTTTTCTTGTTTCCATTAAAATATTACTTTTGTTAAATAAATGTGTCATTCTTAACCCACTTTTGTTATATCATCATCATACACATTTCAAACTATACCAGCCCTGCACAATGTCATAGAAATTATATTTTAACCTAAATAAATGTAAATTCCAGCATCAAATCAATAAGCGCATGGAGAAGGAGGGCATGATCGGCATGGCGGTGGCGGGCGGCGTGGTGCTGGGCCTGGGCGGGCTCGTGGGGCTCGGCATCGCGCTCGCCAAGGCCAAGAAATAGCGTTGGGCCTTCCTGTGAGTATTACTTGATAGATCTTTGTACACTAGTTTCTTATTATTACTTAGTCCAGCAGTTTAATAAGATTAATTTGTAAACTGATGGGTTTTTACATGCTGGGATTTCACTAGAGATGGTGAAAAAGAGAGTGCAAATCCAACACTGATATGACGTTATTGGAAAATTACAGTTTGAAGTAATTGATAACGTCAATATTGGTTAAATGTCTGATAAAAACTTGAATTTGAGGGTAGATGTAGGTTTTGGATTACATATTTGCATTTTTTTTAAATGGAATAGTAAACTAGGTTAATATAATGTTTAGTGTGGCTAGAAACAGTTAGAGTTGACGAAATCAATTTGTTTTCCAGAGTGAATGCTCTAGTAAGCGTTCATTACCTTCTCAGCAAGAAGAAAGATTCAAAGCAGGATTAGGGGGTGTAGAACTGAGTCGCGATATACCCGTTCATTAAGCGTTTGGCATGTCAACAAGTTAAATGAGATATTTTGTACAAAATATAATATATAAGTAATTCCAAATTCCTATATAAAAATTCTATTTACAAACAATATGCTTTTTTGTCATTAAGTGTAGTGATATTTTTTATTCATAGATAATTTATTATTTATGTGATATGTGTGAAATGTATTTATTCCTTTAATTTTAGGCATCACTTGTAATTTAAGAGCACCATCTATTTTTAAGATAAATGTCATCACAATTCCATTTAATAAAATTGTTTTGTTTTAGATAGATCTTTTTGTATGCCTCGTAGGTCCCAAGCAGCTGCTATATTTCTGTCTCATATACCTACAACCATACCATCACGCTTTATACTCAATGTGATAGAAAGAGGTGTAGACACAGACATTCTGATGTTTAAATCTCTATTTATTGAGGTTGAGGAGTAATGCAAGTGATTTTCGTTACTATAAGTGTTTATGTATGTTGTATGACATACGTAAATCGCTAAACAGCTGCGTGCGAAAAAGAAATGTGTTTATCATTTCTACAGCTACGGTATATTGTTATTGTTTACTATGTAAACTAGCTTTTGCCCGTGCCGTTGTCCGCGTAGAATAGTTACTTTGAGATAGTGTGATGGTAAGTAGCCTATAGCCTGCCTCAATAAGTAGGCTATTCTACACTGAAAGATTTTTTCAAATTTGAACAGTAGCCTCAATTGGTGGAATTGATTATTTACTCCTACTCAATTAATGGAAGCAAAGTTCATAGTGTCCTTCATTTTTCTGGGAGGCGTTATTTAAATGTTTGAACATTCACCCGCATGGCACCCGGTCCCATGGGAATATCGGGATAAAAGGTAGCCTATGTACTTTCTCAGGCTCTAGACTAGGATGTTGCGAAGTCTAGACTATCTGTGTACAAAATTTCGGTTAAATTGGTTCAGTAGTTTTGATGTGCACGCGAGACAGACAGGCAGAGTTACTTTCACATTTATAATATTAGTTTGGATAAGTATTCATATGTATGAAAAGTGGGTAAAATAGGTAAATCAAACGACAATTTTCAAAACAATTATTTTTTATTATTCTTGTATAATAATGAAGTGAAGCGGCGTACGTCTAGTACACTAATGTACAGAATGGCGAAGGCGTGCCTCCTTTACAACATAATAACATCTACCCTCGTGATGTCTACGGTCATTTACCGTGCGTAAATACTTTAAATTAATTGCAACATAAATACACAATCATTTGTTCTGTAATGGCGCCCATCTGTCAATGGCTCTAACACACAAACAAAAATGTACCCCACACACGAGATACTAGCGCAATCGTATACAGCAGACCACCTCAAATATGCTATAACAATACCGAAAACGTAACGAGATCATGAAACAAAACTAAATTAAGAGTCGTCAACGCAACAACTTCTCAATTTAGTCCTTTTCATTTCAATTGAACATAAAAAATCAAAATTAGATATCTCACTCTACACGGTGGTTAAGTATCAAATAAATTTCTCAAATCAACTAACAACATTCGCACACCAACCAGTTATTTGTGCTCGCTATCGGAACTAGCTCATTTTGTGTTTGTTACTGTCCTGGTCGAGTTCACTCCCATGTTTACTTCTAAACCAACTAAATATCCAACTTTCACTTGAATCATTACAGCAAATATATTTGTCACGTAAACAAAGATGCCACAAACATGACGGTAACAAATAATATTAAAGAATAATTACATATTAAGAAAATAATAAAAATGAGTTTTACATGAGCCGCCATGCTAATGAGGTAAGGTCATAAAAATACAAAAGACACTAAACGCGAACTTCCCAAGTTCATAAGGTAACTAAAAATAAGTATATTTATACAAATGCAAAGAATAATTCGTAGACTTAAAGTCCTATCATAGATCCACTGGTATAATAATACCTTGTACATAGGTTCAACAACAGCACAGTGCTTCCCAAGTTACATCGAGCATTTAGCGATTAAGCGTAAATAGACTTAATCGTAACTCAAATAAATCTCATTATTGCTTACAGGGGACATGCCGATGTAACTAACTTTGGCACTGATACTTCTATCTGTAGTGATGTGTTCTGCAAAAATATATAAGTATTTATTTCATCACATTCTGGTAACTGACTATTGGTTAATATTAATGTATAACGTGCATATATCTATTTGATAGTTCAGTATCTGTATGATTGTGTGAGCGGCCGCTCGGCTGCGGCAGCGGTAACATTGGCAAGACGTCTGGCGCCGCCGAGCCGGCCCACTTACGAAATACCCGGAAATTAAACAATTGTTTCTAAACAAACTAATATTCAATAAAGCACTTCTCTCTAAACAATCAAAACATATATACAGTCGTAACTACTGCAAAACTGTCAACAATTGTTATATTGTACGCAAACCAAACAGACGAACTCGTCACTAACACACTAAACAAAATGTTATCAAGCAACCCGTAGCGCTTACTCTAACATGCTTATGAATTTGTTGTGACGTCACACAATGTTCACACTTTGACAGCTTTTAGTGCAATAATACAAGAAACACTCATGATTAAACTATTGTGATTGTGCATTACCTGGTTTTTATGGAAGACTAATTCTCAACTGAAATTGCATTTGTTGTGTTGTATCCTAAAACTGTCACACATATGAGAAAGTGTATTGCACCGACCGGCCGCGGTCTGCGTCTCAATAAATTCATAAACAACAATATCTCTCATATAAAAGGTTAAATGCTTCTCCTATTGCTCTAAATACTTAAATAATGTGAACTCTAATGTTTAGGGAAGTAAATATAATCTTGTGACTCACTTACAAATAATCTTACAATATACTAAATAACTATTAACATTGTACTCTAAAAAATATGTATAAGTATTGAAGGCTAACATGAGATTGTAATCACAGTAATTGTTATTTAAGTAACGAGCCCACATCATTACCACAAAATAAACCTTCTGCTACATATGATGAGGTTCATATTTGTCCGCAAACCAACACAAATCGTTCACTACCCATTATTCTATTTACACATATCCGAAGGCAACATCAAGGTATACTTTATTTATTGCTTTTGTTTCTATTTGTTTATATTTATTATTATGTACTATACATATCACCTCAGTTTTTATATATACATTGTTACATATAATATGTTATACCGTTTCTCAACTGTCAAATTTGAACTTAACCCGTCAAGAGGCGCGTGCGCGGGCGCCCCAACTCCTTGGAATTAATAAATCAGTCTCAAGGCAGTTGAAGAAACTTTTGTAGATGTCAAAACACGATCTAAAATTTTTGTTTTGTTCACTATTATCGCTATAATTATTATCGTGGTATAATTTGTAATGCGTCCCAACATACGCAAATATTTAATAATATTCAACATTTTAAGCTCTGTTATGTTCTTTCGTATACAAAGATATTTTAAATATTAGTGTGCTCATCGATATAGAGAAGTTATATCATTACTCGCTACAGTTGTGACACAGTCTAACGTTCTTCTAGTGAGTGCGCAGTCTATCGAAATCATACGGTAAACGAGTATCTACGGGCAGAACTAACAACGATCTAGTGACTTGCATATATTTACCTACGATATACTCTATATAGTATACATAAATGCTATCTGCAAAATGCATAAAACAACAGTTATTTATATCTATAAATTGTATAAAATATTAAATAAAATCTATTGAAGTGAGGTAGATGGATGGAATTTCACAATTTGTGTGGATATTATTTTATTTTTAACGTCGCCGCATTGGCCCAAATGCTGAGGTAGATGGATGGAATTACTATGTAAGAGGCCCTACTACGTGACAGGGACCTTACATACACGATACAAAACACTACTCGCTAGTCTCATTAACTACTAAACAATCTCACGGACGAGTGGCGAGTCGACGACACTACCTAGTACGGGTATCTACAGTGGCAATATGGCGCTACGTCAGTCCGGTCCGACGGGAGACCCGGTCGCGGGGCCGACTCGCAGCGTCGTCGACCGGCGGGGACGCGAGGGCCCTAACTCTTAATCCTAAACTTTAATTTACATTACATTATTGGAAATGGCACCAACGACATTCCACGGGTCAACAATTAAACCGCAAAACGAATCAGCTACGACTACAAAGAATAACACTCAAGCACCGTTTGAAACACCTTCGACGAAACACAGTCCCGGGGCTCACAGGGGTCAGCTCGGGCCGTTTCATGAGGAGCCGTTCTTGCGCTCGTCGTCGGAGTAGTCGGCGTCGGCGTCGGCGTCGTCGGGCTCGGCGCGCGCGTCCTTGCCGTCGTCGGCGTCGCGCTCGTCGGCGCCGCGCGCGCGCTCCTTGCCGAGGTCCAGCGGCTCGTCGGCGCCGCGCGCGATGTCGGCCTTGCCCATGCCGTCCGCGTACTGCCGCTGCATCTGCTTCAGGAAGCGCTGGTGCGCCAGCGTGTGCGTGTGCGTCGGCGGCAGAGACCCCATCTGCGGTGAAGGTTCGTCGTACGTTTTTCTGTCCATGTTTATTGCTGTCATTTGTGCTAATTTTGCTGCGTTCATTCCTGAAAGGAGAGGTGTTTGTGATTACCTATCGTTAGAATTTTGGACTCTGAGCTGGAAGTTCGAGACGACAGTGTTCGTCTTTTTAAATTCTTAGAAGCTGACACTATTGAAACGCTCACCGAAGAGATTCTCCCCGAAGTATTGCATGTAGGTGTCGAGTATGGCGGAGTTGCCGTAGGGCGGCGGGTAGTCGTCGTGCTTGAGCGCGTGCGGCAAGTTCTCCACGGTCTTGGCCGTCACCGCGCGCACCGCCGGCACTTTGGTGATCGTCGTGTTTGCTAGGCTGTTTATATCTGAAACGATGATACGAGAACCTTTACCCCGAGGATCCTCAAATAAAATTTTTACATATCGAGGCACACATTCTTGCTTTGCTCGCTTGAAAAGGCGGTAATGTAGTTTACTCTGAAGAAACAACTCTTGTTTCTCCACACACAAACGTGAACCCTCGTTTCATCTCCTCAATGTATGTAATACCTGCCTCCTTTCATGAGTTCGAAAACAATAGATGTCTCGTTTTGTGCTCGTTGACTAGTTAAGAAAGTGTAGCAGATGCTTTAGTCATAATAAATTCAGTGGTTAGAACTGCATTTTAGAGGAGTCAGTACCGGTTACCTTTTAGTAAATTATAAAAGAAATGTGACCGCTACATTGTCTTAATTAAAGTAAAAGACTACTTACGTGGCGGTGAGACGGGTACGCTGTCCTGGTAGCGCGACTGGCTGAGGTCGTCGTTGTCGTTGTCGCCGCACACGGAGCTGGTCTCTGAGGCGGCGGACTTGGCGTCCAGCTTGATGTCCGACCGCCGCGGGCCCGTCGGCGACGCCCGCGCTCGCAACTGTTCCGGGGACACTTTCACGCCGGCTTTTGCTAGTAATCTGATAAAAAATGTCCAATTGAATGTCAAGAAGGGGAACACAGACAAGAAGGGGAAGAAATAGAACACTTTGATTTCATATTTCAATAAAATTTCTTGGCAGATGTGAATAAATCAGACTTTCTAATATTTATCCGGCTCGAAGGACAATATCTATATACATGGAATGGAAATGCTAAAGTACCTAATCTATGGTACTCACTGGCTCGCCAGCTCAGGGTCGAAGCGCGTCGGCATCTGTAGCACAGGAAGGTCTTTCGTCGATATCCCGCGATGTTGCCGTGACATGTGCGAGTGCAGCGAATTCCGAGACTTGGCTACCGTGCCGCAAAGCACACATCTGTTAAAATTTTGGTTATTTTAGTCCATTGTTAATTGTGCCAGGTATATAAATCATTACTAAAGTAACTATTACATCAATTTTTGAAAAATTGACGATTTAGGTGCGGGTATTGGTCATTTGCGCCAATCAGATGGCCCATAAATATGATTTGCTTTTACATGTAACCAATACCGATGTTTTTGAACATAGTAAAGTCGTGCATGGTGACCTGTATCCCGGGCAGACGGTGTGCTTGTCCTCGAGGTGCGTGCGCAGCGTGTGCGCGGAGCGGTAGATCTTGCCGCACTTGGGGCACGGCCGCGGGTCCGTGGCGCGCACGCGCAGCAGGTCTTGCGTTCTTCGGCAGCCTCCTGTGCGACAATTACATTCAATACTCCTGCATAAAGTCTACAATTAGGTACCTATCTAAGATTATTGAGGGTAAAGGGACATTTCGAAAATATTTTTCTATAAAGTCACCCGAAACGTATTAATTAAAAGTCAAATCAAATATCGTCTTAGAAATGTACCCCACCCCTACGGTTGCTTACCTTTTAGAAATTTATTTCTGCCGTCAGTAATACGTTAGAGAGCGATTGAAACCCGTGGTTTTCTACTTGGTAGTTTTATTATTTATGTATTTATATAAGCAGACACTTTTCTTCGGGTAAAAATTAAATTATTACGTATATATCGTATCACTAATACAATCGCATCTAGTGTCGTTTACTCACATTGAACATTTGGTTATTGAGATGACTAATTTACACTGTTGTACGCTTAACATTATAATTATATAAGATATACGAGTTTGCCTCACAGGCGTCAGGAACAATTTCATCTACACGCTAAGATTATTAACCAATATTTTTAATTTTTGGAGATCTATTGCGTTCCTATCGCATATATTTCAAAGGCAACTTCGACTGAACTACGTATATTATTATTTTCCTTTTTATTAACGCGAGTAGGTTAATTCGTGATGAAATTAAACTGACACATACATAATAGCCGTTTATATAATGCGCTTATTAATTCTATTGAAACGTAAATACATTTGTATAAATCAGTTTAATTTCCACTTACGTAATTCGTAAAACGCTCTCAATCCGAACATTATTCGACTCTATATGCAATACTTTTTAAATTATAAACATTTGATTTGTAAATTATTTTTGGGTGGATATCAAAATTCGCTTTCTTTTTATGAATTGTTGTTTTATGTAAACAATGTTATGAAAGTCGATTTGAGCGCGTTACATTTAAGGCTTAATGATCATTATTGCATTGAATCATTAAAATATTTGTATAATATATTACTACTGATATTACGTATCACTATAAATATAAATGTTTAAAAACTGATTCCAGTCTATTAGTATCTAATATTTAAATTTATATCGTTGTTTCCAACAAAATGTATAATAGAATAAAATATATCTTACTTGGTGTTCTTGATACGAAAATATATGCGAATGGAATTGTCTATATACATAAAGTTAAATAAATCCATCTTGTATCTTCGTATGTTTGTCTACATTGACTAGATATGTTTTAGATTGTGCTCGAGTCCATGGCCCCATGGACAACACTTGACTTTAGAAAATAAATACTCTATCATTGGAAGAGAACGTATCCTTAACTATTGCGTTTAAAGGCATTACAAATTTGTTACTCTATTTCGTATTGTCTTATCTATGGTCAAAAGTATATATTCGAGGCCCAAATCTCACAGTAAGTGGTCTGGAAGCCTGTTGCATTGTCACATATACAGTAGTTCAGAGGTTGACCCAGTTCACATTGGAGCACATCTCCCAAATACAAATATGACCCGCAGCACTACCGCTTGCCGGCCTGAGCGCCCTCGAAACTCACTGGTAGAGGGTTCACCGTACCTAGCTTTCCTCTTAGTAGGTCTTTGGACCAAGTGAAAGTCTACCAAAGACAAATTTTTTGCTTATGGTCTGCCATATGGCGTTAAATATCCACCATAGTTCCCACCTCTAAAACACCGGGTAAAACTACACAGTCCATCATGAGATCAATAGCTTGGGTTAATAAAAAAAAACTAGATGGCCCTTGTTAAAAAAACCCGGGCTACTGTATAGGTGACTGGGGAACATAGAGTTCTTGATCGCTCACTATGAGATTTGCTCCAAAAGAACTGGTACAATGGTTTTCCAGGCAGACTGATTACAGTACTAAAATAAATTAACTCTTTTGTAAAAGGTATAGGTAGGTATAGTATAGAGTTTTATCATGCTTAGGACAATTACTGCCGTAGAACCTACAAAGCCAGGTAAATTAGTGTTTAATGATTCTTTAATTTTCTTAGAAATAATATCGTATACTATAACTATTTCCGTAAAGAATCTTTAGATTCGGTCATAGCCTCAATCTCCTCATTTGGCAACAGATGATTCACAATCTTAAAGGAAAACTAACGAAAACCATTGTACCGGAGAACAATTAACAATGCACGGAGGATGTCTCGACCATATTACTATAGAACACTCCTACCATCTTAAAGCTTTTCAAAAAGATATTTTTGGGTCAGAAAGAGTACACGACATCGCGGACTAGACAAGGGAAGTGAGAAACGAGAAATCGAAGCAACAATGGAAGTCACAGAACATTCTGGAAGTCACGAGAAGAACGATCGACATTCATAGTTGCACTTCGTAATCTACCAATGGCACCAATCATCACATGTCATAATGCGCTTACATTATATATCCTTACCTAAACAATATCAGTCTATACTACTACAAAAATAATTTTCAGTCGATTTATTCTACCGCCTCGTACATTACTCACGAACGTAACACATAAATACGAAAATGCATTCCGGAGATCGCGTTTCTGATCAGACCGCACTCGTAGTTCCGTTTCACAGCCGTTTTACAAAAGAACGTCGGGCGGCGGCGCAGCGCGCCAGCCGCTCGTCCACCTGAGCGCCTTCATCTCGTCCCAGACGCGGCGGTGCTTGAGGCGCATGTGGTTTCGCACGGAGTTAGGGTGCGCGAAGCGGCGCGCGCACGCCGGCACCGGGCACTGGCGGCTGTCGCGCGGGTAGTGCGCCGCCACGTGCGCCGCCGCGCCCCCCGCGCCCGCCGCCAGCCGCCGCGCGCACAGCGGGCAGCGCGCATCTGCAACCACCACGCCGTCACTGCCGTCACCCGCCGCCAACTCGCGCCGCCACCCGCGCCAGTAAACTCTCTAAAGATATGGCGGTCCGCGTGTGTCGTGCGCGGGGCGCGGGTGTCACCACCAGCCGAGCGGGGGCGCGGGGGGCGGCGCCCGCTCGTCGCGCCGTCTCTAAGAGTTCTGTCGCTGTCGGATGCCGTGCGCTTGCAGCTGGTGGTTGATGAGATAGTGCTTGGTTTTGCACTTCTTCCCGCAGTGCTGGCAGGGGAACCACTGGTCGCGGTCGGTCTGCGAGTGCACATTGAGCATATGCTGGCGCAGGTTGGAGGTGGAGGAGTACACGCGGCCGCACAGGGGGCACTGCGGTCGGTAGCCCATCGCCGCCCCGCCCGCGAGAGCCGCCCCTGTAACACAGAGGCGGCGGTTAGACACATTGATCCGGTGATAGGTTCGGTTAAGCGCTACTGTGAGTGTATCGGTCGCAGCGTTCGGCGGACGGGGCGGGGTCGCGCCTCCTCTGTTTGACGCCGTGTATGGAGTTCATGTGTATCTGCATGTACTGGCGCGTCTTGAAGCCCTTGGCGCAGACGGGGCAGCGGTGCGCCAGGCCGTGCGCCGCGTGCACGTTGAGGATGTGCTGCTTGAGGTTGCTGTTGTTGCTGTAGCGCTTGCCGCACTCGGGGCACGCGGGCCGCCCCTCACCGTTAGCGTAGCCGCCGTACTGGTAGTCCGCCTTGCCCGCCTTGGGCTCGCCGCCGCCCGCCCACGTCGCTCCTGGGGCAGACGAGGTCGCGTTCAGTGCTCGCTCCGAGGCTACTCTACCGGCCGACCGGCGCCGGTTCGCGGGCCCTACTCTCCACCTCATATCACTTTACGGACGTGACTTCCATTGTTGCATCGATTCCTAATCGTATTTTGAGTATCTATCGGCGTGACTTATCTAACGGTTGTAGAGTGGTTAAGGGCTCGGATGTTTTTCTCGTTACTTAATTGGTTAGTGTTATTGGCGGCATGCCACATGATTCAATAATGTACGACTAATGATACGCTCGCTAGCTTCTGTCGACTGACAATTTTATTAGATTCGGTAATGTTTGTTAAGTCTAATAGAATTTTCATTATGCCACTTGCATGCGATTATAGAAGGAAATGTTATTAATTATCATTGAGTCACATTTAAGATTAGGTGTTAGTAATAATTGATATTTGACTTACCGTAGTTATCTGGCATCCCTGATGGTCCTGGTAACCCTGGAAAACCTGCAAGTGAAGATAATCCATTAAATTATGAAATCGCTACTAAGGAAATAGTACATGTTCAAGTTCAATAGTAGTAGTTCAATAGTACAAGGAAATAGTAAATGTTCTACAAGGGTTGAAAGTGACTTATTCAGTCCCGAGACGGGGTTTGGCTAATATAGGTCCCGAAACTGAATCTTTCACCCGAGGGACACTGCTTTTCATTACGAATATAAGGAAAGTAAAAAAAATATATCTAGAGAGAAAAAGTTCATTTGGTTTTATTTTATTTTATTTACTTTTTACAATGACTTCCTTGGTTTAGTGGCGCCATCTAGTTATATGCAGACATAACAGAGGTGTACAATTGTCCCGTCGGTAAAACAGAACAACGGTGGCCTCATTGGCCCATAGATTTTGTATGGACGTCCCTATTTAGTGTCGCCATTTAGTTGCTTGTTAAATATCGATAAAAAAGGAAAAAAATGATAGCTAGCTGTCAGTTACGTTTCTGTCCCTTGGCGCGAAAAGCACTATTTTCGCCCCCTGTTGTCGGGGATTACCGACCTACTTTTCGAGCAAGAGTGATGAAAACGATTTTTTTATTACAATATTTTTTATAATATAATTAATAATAATAATAATAATAATATCCTCAGACATTCACACATATCAACTAGCCCCATTTTAAGCAACTAATGCTGCTTGTGTTACGGACACTAGATGACGGATAAATATATTTAATAGATAAATACATATAAATAACCTGAATATTTAGAAATATATATAAACATCCAAGACTGGAGAACAAATGCCTGAAAATTCATCACCCAAACATTTGCCCCCACTGGGGATCGAACCCAGAAACTCTCGAGATGGCGACGCCTTGAGACCGGCATACAGACCACTCGACCACGGAGGTCGTCAATTGATTGTTGTTCATAGTATTATATCTTATATTAAATACTATATACAAGTATTGTTTTTTATATAATTACAATTTCTTGGTCATATACCTGGTTTACCCATCTCAAAAAGATAGCGACATGAAAAAACATAATTTTCAATTATTATTCATCATCAATTCCTTATTCCTTATATCCAGATCAATTCCTTATAACCAGAACTTTTTTACAATTAAGTAGCATGTTCAATCAATCTAAGCACCTTTTTTAAATTTTTTTTACTCGTCGATTTTCCCTCATGCATTTCTACCAACTAAACTGATTAACTGGTTGTTCCGATTAGAACCCATTACTTCTTTCATACAAAACTCTTTATAATTTTTATGAGGCTCTTCAAATGCTATTAAGTTAAGATATTAAGTGCAGTATACCTGGTAGGTTAAGAAGTCCAGGGAAGTTGTGCGGCAGCGCGCCGTTGGTGTTGGCCAGGGTCGCCGGGTCGTCGTAGTCGAGGGGCTCTTGCTTGGCGCGCGGCTCGCCCTCGGTGTCACTCGCGCCTGCGTCTGATGACGACTCCTCGCCTTCCCCTGACTAAACATGTCACTAAAGCTATATCTCATATCTTAACTCTTACTTTCCACCACCATCATCTCAGCCCAGAGACGTGGACTGCTGCATACGTTCCCAAGGCAATCTTATGTATGCATTGTTATGAAAATAGTCTTCACAAGCCAGATGCAAGGAAATAGCGGTAATCATGACGACATGACGATGCAAAATAAGCTATCGGTAAAGATTTAGCTATTTAATGTTTCTGAAGCCAATTATTAGATATTACGGACGCTATGGACGGTTATTTATCCTCTCCGAGACTGGTTTATTAATTTCATTAATTAGACATTCCATTGATCCATTAGAAAGTAACTATGTATGTTGATATCAAAGGCTAATGAATATGACTGAGTTTTTAGGACTGTAATGAGGAAATTCAACTTACCAAGTTGTTGGACACCCCAGTCATGTGTGCGGTTTGTGCGCTGTCTAAAGTCTGGCCGAAGAGGGACAGCTCGTGGCCGTTCGTGCCTAGCCGCTCCGGACTGCCGCCCTGTGCCGCCAGCAACTGTTCCGTCCTGGAGAAATGTATGCTAATATAGCATATTGACGGAACACGTGTTATAAAGGATGTCCACTTTTATCAATATACTCCACAAGCTAGCAATATCATGTTTGTTTACCTCGATTTCATTTGTGCTTGATACAAATCCGATGATCGCGCCCGTTTCGGTGGTGGGGTGTTATTTGTGCCTTCTTCCGGTCTTCTGGATCTTCGACCTTCACGTTGTGATTCCCGACCTTCTCGTGAGCCGCCGCTGCCAGTTTCTGTCCATGATGATGCAGATTGCTGGAAAATATTACATTTGAGACAAAGTTCAAATTAAACACGCAGCTGTCAGAGACGTCAAGCATATAAACTATGTCATACCGGTGAAGCTTTTTGATCCAAAGTAGGGACTGGTGCGGGCGCGGGTACATCGGTCAGACCTCGTACTTGTAGTAACTGAGCTGCCCTTAGAAACTCTTTTAGTTGCTCCTGCCCGATGTGCACTTCCCCTTGATACATGAATCTGGAAAAGATAAAAATAACAATGAAGTTTGTCCAAGATTTTCTATAAAAGTAATTTACTTGGATAAAAATATTTACCTCAATAAGCTCTCCATATCCTTGTCGTGGACGTCCCTCAAAATTACGATGGGATGTTGACAAGGGTTCGCCTTTAGCAGCCTCCGGAAGTACGGACTACACGCTGATAGTACCACCTGGATAACGTACAGGGTAATTTTGTAAGTAAAATGTTTCTTAAACGCTTATATTAGAGCTTTTATAAGATGCTTGAACCGCTATTATGGCAATCTTAATACAAGCTGTTTGAGGAAAATACATACATATATGTTGTGATCGCATTGTGAAATTTCCATTGTAGTTCAGTTCTAATACGTAAATATAAGTCAGTTCATATGAGTTATCTCGATGTGTCTATACTATTAAAATCACGAATTTTAACACTTGTGTACATCATAATAAGCGAAATAAGGTGAAACTACACCAGTTACCTTGTGCGCGGTGAAGGTGGCGCCGGCGCAGGCCAGGGTGACGTCGACGAAGTCCTCTTCGTCGCGCAGGCGCCGGAAGGACGACACCATCGCCGAGTGGAAGTCGTTCCACCGCAGCGAGTACTGCTGTTCGCCGCCGGCCGCGGCGCCGCCTGCGCAAGTTATATGTAAATTTAAATCGGTCCTATTTTTGAAGTACTTCTGATGAATGTAAAATTACTGAAGAAATCTTAATCATGTCCTTAAAATTAAATGAGGGAGTGACGCCTACAATACTAGGAGCACCAAATATTCGGGCTGACCATCTGAGCACATGTACTGGCATTTTTGCTTTTTTCTGTGCTTTTAAGACGTGATTATATACATGTATGTATCTATGTAATATTCTATTATTACAACTGAGACGGATATTTATTCCAGCCAGGAACAATCTTTTGTTCTGTTCGTGATGCAATTTTAACTTTATTGTATGTGTATTGAGTAAAGTTTTGTGTGTGGGTTGCTAAGGTATAAAAACAATCTAATATTTTTTAAATGACTCTTATTTGAAGTGGTTATTGCGTGGACAACGTTTTATTTTAAATACGGATGTTTTTTTTCATTCGTTAGTAATAATTATACTGCAGTTTGGGCAAACTGTAAAAAAATTATACTTAATTATGGATGCTCCGTTTACAAGTCGAAGGTGGACTTGAAATCTTCAGTTTCCTTGTGCAATAAATTTATTGAAACTAATATTTATGCATAAAAATGGACAGCGATACCAAATACAAAAAGTGCTCAGTATCTAATTATGATGCACGAGTTAGTGCCCGCCATGCGCAAATGTCAAGGATGTGGAACAGTCATTGTGAGACGAGCTTTGGTGGAACTTCAATGATTTTTGTGATTTATTAGTTTTATCGCGTACTTCCTGAAGTCAAAAGTGTCGTATTTTTTGTTGTTTCTCTGCTGTGAGACACTGCTTGTATATTGTATTAACCGCTCAGACACCAGACACGAGACAGAATAGCTATATCTATTGTGTATGGCATCTCGGGCTGCCATTCGGGATTTAAGGGTTAAGAGATGTAGAATTGACTGCCGAATTGTATCATATCATCATGGGTTTCTCCCAAATAGTTTTTGGGTTACTTTTTGATCTTAAATCATTACTAATGTACAAAGTAATTTTTGACCTTAATATTTTTTTCTCCGTTTGCTTATGCAAACAATAGCTTCTCCGGTAGACCAGGTTTTGATCCATAACCTTATAAATAACAATCCATCAACTTTTTTGTCTCACGCCACTGAGTTTGTCAGTAAAGAAGTATAGATTCGCAGATACCGTTTCTCTAACTGTATATTTTTGGTTTAAGTAGGTTTTTGTAATTGCCTTATAATTAATTGGACTGGTGTCATCAAAAAAGCAGTTAGTGTCATCAAAATGGTTGACCACTTTAGGCGCCATGCCACTAGTACGAGTAGATATACTTGTAAAATAACTAACTAAACTAAGGGTGTCTTCATAAGATTATAAGGATAAGAAGGCATTGTGTTGATAGCATAGGGGAAACGAACCCCTTCAAACATCGCAGCATTTGAAGGGGCATTATGAAGGCCTTTTATACACCCTTACATTAAATAATTATTTGCCTGATCTTCAGTGAGACGGAAATATTTCTTTTTTTTACACCTGTTTTGGATCTTTCTTTCTTTTGCACAGCAACATACCCTGTAATTAAAGAGCGTTTTCAGCCTATATACGTCCCACTGCTGGGCACAGGTTTTCCTCAAGGAGAATTCCTTATATGAAGAGTATGGGCCGTAACACCACCACGCAGGGCCCTCGTGCGTAGGTAGGTAGAAACGGTTGCAATAGCGACCGGGACCAACGTGCGTTCCGAAGTACGGAGGAGCTTTGGCCACCCATCCCCAGTATTGACCATGGCTAAAGTAGTTTTGTTTTCGATATCGAAAGGCAAGGCATACGAACCCCTACACCACCGAGAATTAAAGAGTGATGTATGCTAAATATCTTTTTGGAATACTGTTGCCTACAAAATATTTTTTTATGCGTTGTATATTTGTTTAATTTGTCGTAATAAGGTTTTTATTTCATAGATACAAGGAATTAGTCATTCGTAGTATAAGTTACTAAAAAGTGCCACAGTTTGTACCAAAAAACGAATGCATGTTTCACGCGAACGGAACGCCCGCCGCCGCGTCGTACGATTTTAAACATGTAGAGGTTTAACTGTAATAGTTAATTGGTAAATCGTTAAGGAATCATATCATAAATTAGTAATTAGTTACTGGTACCACATTATTTTTATTTAATCATTTTGTGTCGTCATGAAATGCGTTAATTGGGTAATATTTTAGATAGCCTAGAATTTCCAAAACTATTTAGGTGATTCCACTGTATTTATCACTGGTAAGTAGGTATACTCGTAGGTAGCTAACTACATTGTAAATAAATAAATATCTTCAAATATTCACACCTATCAACTAGCCCTATTTTAAGCAACTAATGCTGCTTGTGTTAAGGACACTAGATGACTAATAAATATATTCAATAGATGAATACATATAAATATTCTGAATATATATAAATATATAAAAAAAATCAAGACTGGAGAACAAATGCCTGAAAATTCATCACCCAAACATTTGCGACGCCTTGAGATCGGCATACATACCAGTCGACAACGGAGGTCGTCGAATTGTAAGTTTAACTTTATGGTAAGTAATAATAAAGTATGAATGTTTCTCAAAGTTTGTATTTTTTGTTTGATTTGATTTTGTAATCGGGTCGGTATAAGTTATATAATCGGACACAGAGGAATACATGTTTTATGTATTTGTAAATGATTCTTCAAAGGCTTCAAAAAGGTGTTAAAAAGGTCGCCGTCGCGCGAGTGATTGCCTTAGCCGATAAACATTCTAGTAGCGGCTAATTGTGAAATCAATTACTACTTCACGATGATCAATGAATGTGAAGATCTGTCACCATCTATTGTAATACACTTCGAATCTAATCTAATCTTCGAAATGGCGGGACCGATTTCAATAAAAATTTCCATGGTGATGATACCTTATATCCATGGTCAACATCTTAGATACTTTATATTTCGAAAAATTTAATAAATGGTTCCCGTGGGGAGTTAAAAAAGCGGTAACTCCAGACGAAGCGGGCAACAGCTAGTCACCAATAATAACAATAATCGCATCACATTAAAGAACGAAGGAAAATATTTCTTAAAAAAACAAATGAAAATTTATTTCGCTCGGAAAACTGTTTCAGAAAATGATTACCCCTACCATCTGTTCGCACACCAAAATCAACGACATCATTTATGTATAACGAATGGATATGCGAACTTCCAGCGAGTCCAGCGTATTTATAGTTTGATTTCGGACACCCGATTACAAATTCGTGCACGAGCGTATCTGATGCAAATGACATCCGAGAAACAACGGGTGTGGGTTTTTAAAATTAAAATTGCGTGTTGAGAGTGGAAAGATTGACATACATAATGTATACAAAGGTTTACGCTTTCAATACGTCAATACCACTGCTTGGGAGTCCAGTCCACTGACAGAAGTTACGCAAACTTTTATTTATTTAATTTGAAAATGTTTCATAGGACTCTCCAGACTCTTTTTTTTACATATGACAGGTAAGCTCTTGGCCATCATCTCACCTGATGGTAAGTGACGATAAGGCCGAAGGTGGAAGCGAGCATCACCTGTTATCCTCAACAACTGGGGAACTTGCTATCTTACCTCTGATTGCCAGAACACAACAAACGCTTGTAACATTGTTATCAGGGTGACAAATTTAGGTAAGACGGTGGTAGCTAGCCAGGCGGGCTCGCAAGCCCTACTACAAACCAAACCGAGCAGAAAAATTTCTGCCCCCACGAGGAATCGAACCCGGACCTCCCGATCAACACCCGGTGTTAACCACTAGACCAGAGAGGCGGTTCGTTCTCTTCTCTTGCCATTATAATAAATTCAAAGTAATTTATATTTTAAAGTGGGTATTTCATGATTTGCATGTAGATATTATTGATAATTATATTTGTATAGAGAAGTTCCATTTATAGCATCTAATCATAGACTAAAAGTTGTTTATGTTCAAAATACACTTGAAGCAGACTGTTCAATACATAAGTGTTTAATTATAAAACAATAAATCTGACTCTGAATAATTGTTAACTGTCCTGTTTCTGATCAGAGTAAAAGAGAGAGAAATGAAACTAATTAATTTTAGTAATGTAATGCAGGGTTCATGTAATTATAGTGTTGATATATAATCCACTAGTACTTCCCATAAATCATACCTTTCACCCCTTTCATGCACCTCTCTCCGTAATCATTAATATTCTGTACAGTCTATGAATTATTAACTCTATTGTTCTATAATTAAAGTTTGGTTTGCATGGATCACGGTATAGTAGTGTTTATCTTATTTCTTCGCAATATATAAAAATATTATAGAAGGGTAGCGGTAGTTTTTGCCTTGCACCTAAACAGATTCTTTATAAACTACATAAAAAAATGTCCTTGTGCACAAATAGCTAATCCCAATAAAAACACTTTTATATACATTTTCATGTATGCTTTAAATAACAATGTAGTGTTTATGTTTACCGCAAGCGCTTCGCCAATAAAATATTGGAGCCGTCTACATAACTATGTTATTAAAGTATGTAACTGAAAAAATTACGATAGCAAATCTGTAGCCGTGATTATAAATAAGTCAAGACATTTACGATATAAGTTTGTTAAATGAGATTCGTTGACTTTTCAAATTAATGTTGATTTAATTCAAATATTTTTTTTATACCTTTAGGTTGGGCGTACGGCCTGCTTGTAGAAAGCTATTACCATAGATGCGAAACATGGGCACTTGTAAATATTTTTATGTTGTTTTTTTTAATGTTATCAAGATGGCGGATGAATAAATAGATATCAAAGCGTTTGTTTTGATATCAGGGAATGTCTCTCTTGTTAACATTTATTTACTCTAGAAAATACGTTTTGTTTGTAGTAGTAACTACAAGAACTCTAACATAAACATTTCATATTAAACACTTAATAACCCATTACTCAAGTGTAAAGTAATTTATCTTTCTTGTTTTGTCTATGTTTATGAATATATTGATAGGATTTTGATTTTGCAATTGCATTTATAAAGATCATAAGAGATTGAGACTACTTTTTAGAAAATTCTTAACTGAAAGAGGAATCTAATTATACATGCAAAATGAAACTCTATATAATTTCATTACTTTTTGAAAAAAAAAATTCATAATATATTTAATGTTAAACTTAGCACAATATAAATAATAATATGGCGACAAGAACAAAGGACTACTCACACTTATTCAGTTCCATTCAGCGTTTGTCCATATAAAACGCCAGTTTCGTATAAAGCTTATTCAGCTTTCCGCGTCTGTTCAGCCGCGTAAGCATCTCATATAAAATTGTCGGTTTACATAGAAAAAGGCTGAATAGAGTTGAATATTAGTGTGAGTAGTCCATAAGAGGAAAATCGAGAGAAGGTCTTATTTCACCATGGTAAACAAGTTCCAAATTTAAATTGATTAAAGAATTGTTGTTTTCGTATGAAATTACTTTTAAGTTTTCTTATCAAATCAAATCTCCTTATATTTTACAAGTTTGTACCATGTTTTTACAAATTTTATTTACAAATTTTTATTACAAATTTTTTTAAAAATTAAAATTTTTTAAAAATTTTATTACAAATTTTTTAATTGTAAAAATACTTAAATTACTGGCACTATAGGTCCAATGAAAAATATTATATTTTGTAACCATAGTACTAGTTTTTCCATGTACGACTGTTTGTTGCCATAAATAATAATAAAAAAAAAAAAATTAAAAAGAAATGTTGCAGTATTGCAGCCAAAAAAATATCTTTTTTTTTACGTTTACCTCTAAAATGTAGGTTTTCTTCCTTTATCCCCAACAGCATTCAACTTTAGTACTTGTTTTTAATACTCGTAAACGAAAGTTTTTCTAACACTAAATACATAAGAAGAATTATAATTAGCTAACATTTAAACAAAAACAAATGTCTATTTGAATTGAAAAGCGTTTAAGCTGAAATTTGTGAGCCGACTGCCTCTTAACGCGTGGTGTTCAAAGCGAAGACGAGGGGCAGTCAAAGTTTTAAATTAACCCCAGTGGAAAACTTCCCGGTTTGTCGCGGTTCGCCTGCTAAGATTTAGAAACCTAATTAATCTCAGGAAATTCGTTTAAGTCGAACTGTTTTCCATCTATTTTCTGGTGAAGGGGCTTTGTGTGAGGTAAATGCCGATTTTGATACATGTAGAGTTTGAAAAACGAAATGAAGGCTTTAAGAACTGAAAATCAAAAATAATAACTTAAGTTTTGGTCTTTAGTTTCCTGTATGTGGTATTTGGTACTCTCTAAATTATAAAATTTCAAACGCGTCAGAAATTTCATTTTGCTTATAGGTTATGGAAAAGTATAAGGCAGAAAATCACAGTAGAGCAGTAGAGTTTTTAAACGGCGTTATTTAAAAAAGTTATTAGCTTAACGCTAACTTTAATGTAAATAAAATACTTATTAAAGATCAATTTCTATGGTATACATGGGAAAACTATTGTTTTTACTTTCTTTTGTTTTAATAACTCTTGTTAGGAAAATTTACATGTATTTACGGTTTATAGTGTGTTGTTTAATCTGTGAAAAACAGGATGTCATTTGGCCTGAAGAACTGAAGAACAGCGCGACACTGCGTTCGAAATTTGAAATTGACGCCAACTTGTTATACAACAAAATAACTTCTTTTGTGTTTCCACATTTTTTTTTGTACTTTTCGCGTATTCCACATTTTGTTTTTACGTTATAAACTTTTCTGTAAGCGTTGAGTAAACGTATTAGTGCTTTCTATAAGATTATCGTTTAACTGCAAAGAAAATCGGTGGATTTGAACATACAAGAGAGCCGTCACAAGGTCGCCTGTATGGAAAGGCCTATCCGAGCCCATTCCGATTTTGAATTTCGAATACCAGGCAGGATTGCTATGAAGTCAGTGGTATGGTAATTACAACTTTGGAGCCGTCCTTGTGACTAAAATAATCACAATTGCCATATTGGTGGCCTAACTCACACACCTGCAGCATATGATTCGAATTGTACTTCTACCCAAACTTCCTCGACTGTATCATCGTATGGAATTAAATAACGTTGCGTCGCAGTGATGACGTTATCCTTTTTAATAATCATAAAAAAACGTATTCTTTGCTGTTATAAGCTGTAGGTGCATTTCTAAACTATGAACATTATTTTTAATAATGTTTGACAATGTTTACATACTTGAGCCAGATTTAGGTGAAATTGTAATTTATTATTTGCCCGGACCGACTTTTATTTCGAATTTTTTTTTATCGGATTGTCTTTTAATATTTTTAATAATAATTGCGCGAAAATAATTGCGCTGGCAGCGGTAGTCGAGTAGGGAAAACTACTCGTTAGGTCACCAGTTCAATCCCCGTTTGTACTAGATGTTGAATTAAACATATTTTTATTTTAAATATCACTTACATTGTGCCCGGTGTATAGCAACAGTCTCGGCCCCTGTTACAAATAAAAATATCAGATAAAATGTGGGTGTTACATATTATTATCTGCTTATTAAACTCGGGATATATCGGCGTTATGTTGTTATCTCTCGCACTCAAGGCTCCGGGTTCGAGTCCCAGTCGGGACATGTGTTTGTGTTGCAATCATTCGTTCTATTCCGGCACAGTTTATAGATTTGTTTAGTGTTATTCCTCAAGAAATTAAGCTAGTTAGTTTATGAGAGCTCACAGGTGTTAGTCAGATGTGATTCTTATATTTAATACTAAAATAATAATAGTATGACGTAGAAATATTTGTTAAGGCTGTCTCGCTATTCTTGAAGAAACAAAAAATTAAGCCGCTAAGGTACCGCACGTTCATCAAATGATTGCAGAGTTTGGCCATTTGCAAGTTTAATTCTTACGCAACTTTCCTTCTTCCTCGATGTTTTTGCATACCAAATGTAATTGGGCGTATTTTCCAAAGGCATCAATACATCTTTTGTAATTGCGTCTTTGTTGCTGGCTGTTTGCCAAAAGGTGTGACTTCGATGACAAAATTACTGAACTTTATGGTAGTCTTGGTCTATGCATATTAAAAAATAAGTGTCAAAAAATTACAAATTTACGGGCTTCTAGATTTTTTTTTATAAAAATCTCAGCAAATGACTCTACACTTCCTGATGATAAGCAGTAGAGGAGTCCATATGTTAAGATAGCTAGTGCAGCATTTAATAGCGCAGCATGTGCAGCGTGTGTGTGTATGAATATTGTTATTTTAAACTAATTATGGTTTTTAAAAATCACAGTAAATAATGATTTTCGATTTAAAATGAGATTCTTTGCAGCAGCAATATTTTTGTGTTTAGGGTCCGTTGATTGAGGCGCTCTAATACATTAGCTACAGTTTTTGTTTTCTTTCTGTCTGCTATTAGTGTAAAAAAACAATATAATGTCTGTAAAATAAATATTTGTGTATGTTTACTGACATTCAAAAAACATTTTACAAAATTCGTAGAAGAGAGATTATAATATATAAGGTAGGTTATTATAAAAATTAGCACATACAATAATAGTTTTTTGAATTGCAGAAAGAGAGAGAGAGATCGCAGAAACCCGTCCGTTTTTAAATCCAATAAAACTTCAAAAAGTATCAACTTAATATTGTCACTAAAAAGCTTACGGAAATTATTAGAAAGATTGCGAGAGTGAAATATTACGCGCAGTGTCCACCCCGTCCCCCGCCGCCCCGGGACGGCCAACTTCCACATTTTTACTAGCCATGATTTATTATCTCCACATTATAAATCGTCGTACCTCGTATGAATGATTCTGCTCATTTAATGTCACATGATAAATGATAAATAATGATTTTACTTCCCCAATCTTATAGGGCGGTTTTTTTATTTACGCTTTTATTTTCTTAAATTTATCTTCGGAATATTATTTACACCATTTTCATATTTTGAGTTTTATTTCAGTTATTATTTAAAGTTTCAAGTGTTGAGAAAAGTAAAAATCTCTATTATTTTTTAATTGTAAAAAAGATGTAAGTAATAAAGTATAGGAGTCGAAAAACGCAGCATAATCTTGGATAAACGACAGAAACATCATTAAACAACGGCGCGGCCATCCCGCCCGATCCTTGGGGATGATCCCCCTGGGGTGGCGGGGGTATCAACGAACTCATGTGTACGTGTGACGGGTGGACGACACGCGCGTATAGATTCTGTTGGTAAACAATTCGGGGTTGTTTCACGTAAATGTACCGTCCGTTTTTATTTCTGGTACTGCGGAGACTGGCATAACAATGACCTATCTAAAAGGTTGTACTCGTATGTCTATTTGTAGAAATAAATAACGGAAATACTTAAACATATTTATTCCATAAAATTTTTGTTTCTCTCGTTACTTTTATATGATTAATCATATCTATGCCATTATATGTTGTTACTAGAACAGCTTTAGAATGTCTTCTAAGACACGCTTATATTTGTATCTGATTGATCTATTTTTTTTAATAAAATTCAAATCCACTCTCAGTCACCGAAGCGAAAATCTGAAAATTATATTCAAACATGGTAGAGCGTTTTTTAATATTGATACTTTGCATTTAATTGAAACTTTTTTACATTTCAGTACCTACGCTACCCTAAAATGTTGCTAAAAGCGCCTTCAATTGTTCATAAACATTTTATTATTGATTAAAATTTTCATTGCAGTATAAAACATGATGCCCCTAATATTTTATTACCATACGCAGTGCCAATGAAGCCGTTAAATAAAACCTGTACAGTAACAACACGAATATGCGCCGTAAACACTTGATGCAAATATCCATTACTATTATTATTATGTATAGATATAGATACGTTAAACGCACCTTTGACTTAAAAGCTTATTTAATTAAATGGATAACACCGTTTTTATACGAGGAAAACTACGCAGAAAAAATTAAATGGTCGTTAACAAGTATTACTCGGTTTTTGTTTTCGATACAATTTATTCTGGAATAACCTATTTAAAATTTTGAATGTGCGTCATGTTTTAGCTGGTTTTGCTATGAGTCGATTATTGATAAAATTAAAATATTTCTTACATGAACTTAAGATATATTTCTTAATGGTTTTATTATGTTTACGTGCATTAAATGTTGTAAATAGGTATATTTTTCTACATTAATTGAATGTAAATATTATTTATTAAGCGGTCTTATAGAAAAACGATACTAATGTTTTGCTTGAAATGTAATGAGTAATATTCTTGCATAAACGATTCGCGGGAAAAACATATCAGCGTCACATGCTTATTTCTACTGTGTGACTGCAATTTCTTTTTCAAGGAAAGCTCAATAGAGATGTTTACTCTGATATAGGCGTGTGTAATGCCGCGTCGCTAATTGATAGGCAATTGACACGTTTTCCTCTGAATTTACGGGAATTGACGCTAATTGTTAATAAACGGTTTTCCGTATGCATTTGTATGTTCATATTCTTCTTCTAAGAAAACGACAGAGCTTATAAAAGCTCCTCGCAATATTTTAATGTTTTAATATCTCTATCAGGTTTAATGGTCGCTGTGTTTTCTTTTTAATTTAATTTTATTATTATCTATTCTCTTTTCAAAATGTAGTCTATGCAAAATAAATTAAATTTGCTAGCGTGCTTTTTAATTATACGTTCCTCATAAGCATACTTTACGACTTAATCTTAGTTCGACTGGAAGGGATTTTTAGAAGTGATAAGTGCATGTCTATCGCTGTTATATATAGATTTTTGTAATTTCTCTTCAGTATTTGTGTGAAATATGGACTTAGTGTTCTTGTAATTTCTCTTATGTTGTTGTGTGTGAAACAAATAGTATATTGTTTACTCACCGGTCTCGGTCGCCATGGCCGGGTGTTCTGAGGGCGGCACTGTGTCGGGGCGTGCGCGCGCGCTATACGTGTCCACTCCCGCGCATTCCAAGCGCGTGCCGACCGTCGCCGCCACTTTCGCGCCGAGCACTACCGATCAACGCTGAAAATCGTCCCGCGACTATTTCTTTTTTTCACGCTTCTGCCTTTCTTCCTTTTTTAAAGCTCCTTGACGCGTGCGTTATTGAGCCGTACGGATATTTTGTTTTTGTATCTGTTGGGTAGAATTTACGGTTAATTTACGAAGTTCTCTTTTTATAAGAAAAAATCCGGAACGAGCGGTGCGTGCAATTTTTTTTCCGTACGAGAAGGGTGATGGGCGGGTGTGAAATGTCGAATAATCGTATCTATTTATACTTTGACTTTTTAAATCGCTGGGCGCAGGAATCTAATTCAATTCAATTTATTTTGTTTTAAATTATCGACGACTATCTAAAAATGTGTAAGCTAAATATTTAAATATGTCTGCATTCGTTTATGCAAAAACAAAATTGATTAATCAAATGAAATTAATTTATTGTTTATTTAAATAAAAGTCTTAAAAAATTTTGCTTTAACCTTGATTCAGGAATTACAATTAACACTATTACTCACCTATTAAAAACTTTAGTAAGTTTTTGAAAAAAAAAATTTGGAGAATCCAATATAATTGCACAAAAATTGCACTTACTCAACGACGAATGCAAAATACAACCAAAAGTCCAGTTAGTAAACGTTGCACTTGATTTCACTTGGTAATTACAATTTAATTGCACTCGGTGAGCAATACTGTTGGTTTTTAAAATTTTATATCCGCTCCAATATTTGTGCAATAAATTATTATCTGGCGGTAATGTCACGTACGTACACCCACGTGACGCGATGTGAAATGTTCATTTAGCACAAGTTGGTACGTCACTGCATTGATTGCGGGCGCTCGGTGTAATTTGAGGGCCGGTGCAACGATCGATGTCGCGCCCTGCACCGCCACAATAAGGGAGGAGCGGCCAGATAGAAATCAATACGATGTCCATCATCGCATGCACCCTCCCCCCGCGCCGCACCGCCTGCGCCTTGCACCCGGGAAATGCATTTTCCGCGACACTCCCGCCCCGCACCCTTCCCTTCGAATCCCGAATGTCCGGTACAGTTTTCCCGAAAATGTTGATGAGAGTGAATTTTTGCAATGTCCGGTATCGGATGCACCGCTCGGTCCGTAGGTGCGTTTACCTGACGCACGCGTGCGTACGGTTGCGCGTCACGCGGGCGACTGGCGCCCCGCCAGTCGGGCCGAGAATAAACAGCGTGGGGCGCGGGGGGCGGGGCGGTGCAGCGCCTGCACGCCCACCGCGGCCGCCCCCGGCGCCGGACGCCGGACCCCGGACGCCGCACGCGCCGGACACGCTGCCGGACGACTTTTTCAGGCTCGGCTCCGCTCGTCACCGCGTGTCGCTCTGCATGTCATTGCTCTCACTCTCGGCGTTGCGTATTTTCGTTCTCGGAAACGGATGACATATGAACGATATGAGCGCCAGCTGATTGATAAAGCCTTTCGTACAAAAGCTTTGAAAAGCTTCTATGAGCAATGTATTTATCCTGTAGTCATTCATATTGTGGACGAAACATTTTGTTTTTAGGTTTATTATATGTTTTAAAATATGAAGTAGAGCCATTGAAAATACGTGTTTTTAGACATTTATAAATGGTTCTTCATTATTAAGTACGTAGGAATATAATCTAAAAACTGGCTTTTCAGTATCAGAGTAGCGATCGTATTAGTTATGCGCTATCGGAGAACGACGGACAAGTCGGCGAAAGAGGGGTAGGTGCAGGAACAGAGATTAATAGCGTCCCCTCGCCGCCCCCGCCCCGTCCGGGGGGAATCGCGCGAAAACACTGTTTTAAAAATGTTAAATCTGATTGTACTGTCATGCCGGGACGCCTGTCTGTGGGTAGGTGGCGTGTAGGATTAGCGCGTATGCTTAGGGAGGCTGGGTGTGCTTTCGGTACATGCGACGAAGTTCGCGTCGACTAGTATAAAGCTTTTTCAGGAAGAATTATGTTATTACATAATAACCTAATAAATAAAATTTTATAAAGAAGTATTGATATTGTTTTCTCCGTACATTTCTGTCGTGAAACTATATAATTATAATAATATACAACCCGTATCCCATTATAAATTATGTAACACACGCATTGTTATTTTAAGAACAAGTTTAGCAACTCATCTGTGACAAAAAACCAATCAGGTCTAATATGAATGGAGGAGTTTAAATTTATCGAACAATAAATTTAAAAATAAACTAATAGCTTTATTTGACACGTAGCTACAGGTGTCCAGTAATGATTCATTTAAATGTTTGGTATATAATTTTACCGTTTCATAATTGTAGTCTAGGCTAGCGGGAAAAATGGCTCTATGAAGTACTACTAAAAACGGTTCAAGATCGCCAATTCAATTCCCGTCTCTATATACCACAACTTTCAACCCCTTAGGGGCACCGCGAATAATAAATGAAAGAAGTTTCTATTGTGTCTCGTTTTGTGCCCATTGACTAGTTAAATAAGTAGTTACAGTTTAATTTGCCTTGTGCAAAGAATCTTGCGCACTATGCACTGACTTGTGCACTGTAAGACTTGTTCTATGAATGTATGAATATTATGTATGATACCATTACTATCTAGATATAATGATATATGGGTATTTTTCACAAAATTTTATTCAAAAGATATGACTCGAGTACAGTTGAAGAAGTTACGGGCGACCAATGGTTTTTCAGGAAGCTCTATTTATTAAAAGAAATTAAGACAATAGTTTTTCTCAAAAATATGGGTCATAATAATACGTAGTACAAACAGTGTAGGTAGTAGTTGAATAAATTGTCATTAATTTTAAGGAAATAACGCCATCTATAAAAAATCCTCTTATTTATCCTGAACTTCATCTTAATGATTGGTGTTTCTTCTTCAAAATGGGGTTTTCTTAAAATATAGTCGAGCCGTGAGCCGTGTGGTAGCGGTTCATTAAAGGAATACTACCAACTCATCTTCCCTTGGGTGTCGTAAAAGGCTAATGGACTTAAAACTGCACAACCATCTAATAGCTTATAGCGGTGACGGGCTCACCACCTGTCACGCTGAGTGCAGTTACTGCTTGGTGAAGCGCGGACTATGGCAATTGACTGCTTTTGCGGTGCTTTTACCTAGTCTTTGACTAACCCTTAAGGGATAATAGTCGTGATTATATGTATGTTAAAATATAGAATGTATTGCCGGCTGACACTTTTATAAAATATTTTCTTTTCCTTTCTACCTATATTCGCAGTATTTTTTCGTTTTTTTTTACTTTACAAAATTAAATATTCGTAGTCATTACATACGGCTACAGAGGTGGTAAACGTTAATAAATGTCTGATCGTAATGAATTCAATATGTATGTTGTAAACTTGTGAACCATCCTGTATATATTTTAATAATAATAATAAAGCCGTTTTATTCCATATTCTTACAGTGTTTCAATTACAATGTTTCCTTATGTTGTAGTTTGATGTTAGTACATTTTATTATTAAGACTTAAATTTTATGTTAGTATTATGAAATATGGACCCCTGTTTGGGTAAAGGCCTCCTGCATCCTCTTCCATGTCTCCCTATCCTTGCCTGATTTTATCCAGTCGTTTCCTGCGATGCAAGTGATGCTGATGAGGTATATATTTTAGATACCTTTAATTGCAGGCTTTACCGCTGAGTCACATGTACTGAGTCACAAGTAGAGATTGTACGCGAATATGCGTCACGCAGTTCTATTTATTGGATGCTTTTGGTACGAGATTACAATACTTTCTCTTAAAATAAGCGTTTTCCTCGAAATTTGATGTATGCTATGATTTCATCTAAAGCGCAAATATAAAAATGTTAATTGAGTTTAAACATTGAAGCGTTTGTTCACGAGTCATGATATTCATAATATTTTTTTTATTTGATAACAACTAGTACTTCGCTAAATGCATTGAGGAAATAATGTGTGGTTTTTAACAAAATTTCAATGATTAATTGGTATATTTAAAAAATTACTGGAATTATTAACATTTACAGATGTGACTGATTGATAAGTGTTTATTATTTTTTGTCATTATTTTTCTCAACGCAATTTCTTTTTAAACGTCAGTTTAATTACTCCAATAATTAAAAGACATAGTTGAAAGAAGTGTCTATCACACGTTTCCCCTTCGTCGCCCCTTTTCTTAAAGTGTAGAACCCCAAGCGCTCTCAGTAGGGTGCATGCTTCAAGCAAGCAAGTGTTCGGGCAATTGCTTATAGGCCACCCCATTGACCTTATTTTTACAGTTTATTTTGACACGACTTAAGAGGTTTAAACATAGAGGAAATAAAAATCGGTGCGTGCATGTAGACGTGCGAGTATTTACACTCTGTCGTACCAAATGAAAAATTTTATTCTGATCAAGAGGCGCCAGTCCATTCTGCGTCTCCTGCATGTTATTAATATGTGCACCTAATTGAGAGGAGGATCCTAAGAGCTCAGCGGCGTAGTTAATATGCTTTGGCTTTTGATATCGAAAACAAATCTACGTTCGCCATGTCAGGCTTTGGATGGGTAACCAAAACTTCGTGATCGTGAACTCCTCCATGCTTCGGAAGGCACGTTAAGCCGTTGGTCCTGGCCGCTATTTCAACTGTTTCTACCGGTCTACAGCTCGTAGCCCTCATGCGTTTCTCCTGAGGAATGCCTGTGTCAAGCAGTGGGACGTATATAGGCTGAGGACGTAAGCATCGGATACTTTTTCTTATGCGGTAAGGATGGTACTGGCAGGGTCGCCATGCAATGTGGTATGGTTTACTCTTTGAAATGTAGTTTATTACTAAGCATTTTTTTTTTCGAGACTCTGAAGGAGGACTCTTTACCTTCCCATGCGGGAGAAGGAGGTGGTGCATCCCTCATTGGATACCCGCCGGCCGGCCGAGGGTTATGTCGGACTCCTACCGACCACCTTGCTTTAAGCCGTTTTACGGGCCTTGGTAAAGCATAACCTGAATGCGCCCCTTCCCTCAGGAAAAAGAGAGGTGCGGCCATTAATAGTAATTACGCTACTATTATATACTAATTTATGGGAGGTGCGCTGCACAGTACAGAACCCAGCGTACGGCTCATCTGGTAAAAGGTTACCGTAGCTGTAGACACTCGTAGCACCTTGTGCATTCACGCGTTGCCTAGCCTGTAAACATCAAGAGGAAATGTTATTTTGTCAACACAGAACGAACATTGTATATTGACCACATTCCACATCTAACAGCATATTCAATAAGCTTTAGCGACTACTCAACGTAAAGACACAACGCACAAAATAGTATTATCATAACAAATGGAGTTATAAATAAATAAATATCTTCAGACATTCACACCTATCAACTGGCCCATAGTAGACATGGCCCATATAGAACTGCTTCATTAAACGTGTTTGGAGGAGAAAAGGGTTCTTTTTAGTGGATCCGTCTAAAACCTAGAAATAGTTCATGCGAAAGTAGACCTCGGGTCGTCTCTATGAAATGTCGAAGGTCGAGAGGGTAGTCAGGAATGTCTAGTTATTTTTTACGAGTTATCTATTACTTTTCTATTTGATCTAAGCATGTTAGTCCAATCTGAGCCTAACTGTATTCCCAAGGGTTCGTAGTACACAAACAAACCCTATCTACTTGACTAGTGTCTTGATTCCGACGCTCATTATTCACGGAACACCCTGTAATGTATTGGTTACATTACTCTGAAAGCAAGTCGTGCTATTTATACGCACCGGCAAAACAGTACAATAGCCTGCGCCTTTTGACCGGCCAATCATTCGTCAAACGGAGCGCCCGCTGTAAATCTTGGGGCGCGGGCGGGGGGTGGGGGGCCCTTACGTAACATCCGGAAGTGCGGATTAGGAATCAATAGTGCGCCCGTAATGATAGTTGTATCGTAATCGGTGTTGCGCTGAGTGCGATGCGCGATTGTTTTGTGACGCGCGGGGGGCGACTTTGCAATATTGCAATATTTTTACTATTTATTTGTACAATGATGGATTGTTGGAGACATGTTGAGAAACTCAAACTTTTAAGTCGTGTTATTCTTTGCTAGCTAGACGGAATGAATTAGTTTATTACGTTAAGTTGATCAGTTGAAACTTAATTAATTCTTAATGTCTGGTTTCAGGTATCCTCCGTCATTTCTCAAATTAGATTAGATAGTCAGGTTTATATTCAACTTTAATTTTTTACTGGTGGTACCAAGGGACCAATCATTTATTTTAATTTTGACATGAGATAAGCATTGTATATGACTGGCGCTACTTATTGGCATCTAAAAAGGTAAGACATTTCGCATTCTAAAAATAAGAAAACTGTCCAAAAAAAGAATGCCTGCAAAAAGCGTCGAAGCATTAAGGGAGCAAATTCGTTTGACCGCGCGGCACGCTGCTGCCGCAAATCTTCAGGGGGTCGGGGGGCGCCCACTGCCCCCATCGGCCCCCGCCCCCGCCCTCCGCCGCGTCATCGCCGGCTCATCCGTCACGGTGACTGGTGGAGTTGACAAACGCCTTCCTCGGGACACTTCATTAGGGCATATTAAAAATTGCCACTTTGGGCTAGCTAGACCAGTATTGATTTGTGGACTGTTTACAGACGCTTCGTAGAGAGCAAGCATCGTTCGAGCATTGCAATTTGAGTGTGAACCGTAGTTTCGTACTCTTAATGTCTTTTATATTATTTGGGTGGGACTTTTAGGCTTTTTAGGAGCCTTTTTATTTGCCTTCCAAGGGCGCTCTTCCAGGTAGAATTACTTCCGAAACTCGATATAAATTTGAATTCGCACATATCTCTGAATACCTGTTCTAACATATTGTGGTCCTGCAGTTGAAAGACCACGTACCAGGAAAAATAAAGAGTTCATTTAATTCTTACTCACACCGTCCCCAAATTCTTTGACAGCATATGTGCTCCCTTCTTAAGAGCCCTGGGCCCTTTGATGAGGGGTGAAAAGCGTGAATGCAGGTCGGTAAGGTGAGGGTGGTTGTTACGATTTACTTTTTCCGTCCCAGGCAACCTTGTGTCTGGTTTTCACTATTATCTTCTTGGATTTTAAAATGAAGGCAATTCACTGGTTTTCACTATTATCTTCTTGGATTTTAAAATGAAGGCAATTCAATATATTTCACTCCATTCAATATGAATAATAACTCCTGGCTTCCATCCTAAACTTGCAAAGTTTTATGGAAGAAACGACTCCTCATGTTGTGTTTACTATTCCAGCGTACGTTGAATTTCAGTAGGTACCTTAAAAAAGGGATTCGATGGCAATACATGTGTTCCCCCTTTGTATCAAAAGCGGCGTGAACAGGCACAATGTTGACTTAATTTAAGAGGTACTTCATATATTTAGGTCCTTATGTGGCAGAGGGCGAACTTGATGCTATCTTCTCTTCTTCTTGCTCTTTTCCCACTCTAGGTGTGGTCGGCACAACATGTCTTCTTTCATTCTCCTCTGTCACTCGTCAGCTCAGCATCCACTTCTTTTATTCTCATATCATTCTTCTCGCATTCAATCCATCGCTTATTTGGTCTTCCTCTCACTCTAGGTCCGTCCACATCCATGCTCAGCACTCTTGAACTTGATGGCGAACTTATGCTATATTACAAGAAAAAAAGTTATTCAAAAGCAGTGGTACCAGGCGGGTCTTGAACTAGTAATAGGACTACAAGTACTAATTCACTGTCGGATGTCTTGGCAACGTGAAATGAAAGTCCATTTGAACCCTATTACCTGCAAAATAATGTCTGATCATAATTCACCCAAAAATAACCAGTCATTTCGCACCAATACAAAACAATTGCAAAGCTTTCACATTGGTGAGGGCACCTCATCATAACCACTAAACATCAATAACGTTTGCACTGACCCCTGCGGGGGGCGCCCCCTCCCCGTAAACACTGCCATTCGTATTGCGGGCTCGTACCCAACACACTCGCCCGTTACTCTGTGCCCGCACTAGCCTCCATGCCCCCCATTTACTTATCTATTCGGCCTCCTCAGAAATGTCATTTGTTCTACCAAACTTTTTTTATTTAGGCAGTTTGCTTGAGAAGTTTTTTTTCTATGGTGTGATTTGAGCGATGGAGAATAGATGACATTGATTTGAGTGCTTGAAATAATAGGTATATTATTAAAGTGCGGCAAGGATAGAAAGAAGAAGATCAACTTAATATATTTATCTTACGAGAACAAATGTTTTTTATTACTATGCCCGAAACATTAATATGAACCTTACATGAACTTAAATATGCGGTCGTGTTAAGTGGTGTTTTGTTGTTTTAACTTACGTTAAGGCCCCAGACGAACTTCAGCGAGTGTTCAAATGTTCGTCTATAATATTCGTCAAAATTTTTTGTCGCTACACAAATGTAGAGGAATAACCCTCCTTATATGAACATTCGCCGAAGTTCGTCCTAAATGAAGACGGGCCATTACATAATTTTCATGTAGGTCCTATTTTTACTAAGACTAGTCATTCTTTACTATTTTTATGACTCCTTTCTTTCCAACCAACGTCATCGCGTTGCTCAGTAATTCCTCTCAGAGGGGGAAGGGAGAGTCGTTTGTGAATCATTACAACCCTATTCTATCTTATGACTCATTTATAATTGAAAACGCAGCCAAGTGTGATCCTCAAAATTGTAAGGGTCTCGAAAATTTTTGACGCGATTGATTTATCTCGGTGTCTCTCTTTTGATAGCTTCAGAAATATTCCTATTCGCTACAATCCTTTGGTCTATAAAACTCGGCACAATGACTTTTTAAAATCAATAATGTACTCGTATCTAAAAATATCTCACTCGTGATGTGAAAATAATTTTTTTTTTTTGTAAAATTCTCCCATGCAGGGAAGGCAAAGGGAACGGAGCCCATACAGCCAAGTCTTCAGTATACATTTCTTCAGTAGTTTGCATTGAAATGCTAGTGTAATGCATTTCAATGCATCTTGGGAATGTTTGGCGTCAAACGATCGATGGCAGACACTGTGGTGCTACTTGGATGAGGTGGATTACCACGATAAAAAACTCATCACTTTCCACACCACTTGACGTTTATTTCGATAATCCTCCACATTGCACATCATCACAGACACTTATTACACAAAACTACACTGATTTTACGTAACAATATCCTCTATTTTATTATATTAAACTTGTTCTACAGTATTTAAGACTTTTAAGATTTAATTGTTGTTTGAAATATTTCCAAGAATCAATAAATTTTAATTGTATTTAGGAGATTTTAATGGAAACATGAGACCTGATCGTAGCGAGTGGATATCTATAATCTTAATAATCTTATCTTAATTTTAACATGTATTGCTGAATAAACAATTCTTTCTTTCTTTCTATCATCTTACGGCAGGAGACTCGGTCGTACATACTGTGTGGTCTGCATGGGCGCATTGCTATTTTCCGGTTTCCCGTAAGACGGATGGTTAAAATACAATACTGGGCATTGTAAACTTACATCGTATGTGACAGGGTCACAGGCTGACGGAAAGGTACTGTGATCTGCGAGTTAATGCAAATCTTACATCATTCATTCTAGGCCAATGTAACCACGTGCGTATACACATATAACAGCTAATAAGTCACTAACTCAGTGAGGAGCTCGGTGGCGTAGTGGTCAGTACGTTTTGACTTTCGATGTCGAAAACAAAGCTACCTTCGCCAAGGTCAGACCGAGGGTGGGTGACCAAAACTGATCTCTCTCTCTGAGATCTCCATCTCCTCCGAGCTTTGGAAGGCACGTTAAGTCGTTGGTCACGGTCGTTTTTGCACTCGTTTCTACCTACCGCATTGGGCCTGCGTGGTGGTGTTATGGCCCATACTCCTCATGTGTTTCTCCATGAGTGAAGAAGATGGAAAAGTGAGAGCAAATGAGACCACACGCTGGTGTAACACGCGTATAATGTCTAGTAGCACAAAGACGGTAAAAAAGTACAATTGTTTCTATCAAAATATCCTGACATTCTGAATAAAATAAATAAATCTAAAATATGACGTACAGAGAATTTGGAATTAAGGTCCGAAAAGGTGCCGGTCGCCAGTAAGAAATAGAATAAATGCGGGATGGATGAAATGGCTACAGGTTATCCTGTAGTATTACCCCTTAAGCTTAAGGGGAAGATCTATAAATCCGTCGTTAGACCTGTCGTAATGTATAGATCTGAAAGTTGGGCAACGAAAGCGACGGATAAAAGAAAACTGCACTCAGCAGAGATGAGAATGTTGCGATGGATGTGTGGAGTCACAGGAATGGACGAGATCAGGAATGAGTATATTAGAGGAAGTTTGAAAGTAGCGCCAGGGACAGAAAAGATTAGGAGCAAAATTTTAGCGTGGCATGGACATGTGATGCGGAGAGATGAATGTCATATTACAAGAAGGATGCTGAGCATGGATATGGATGGACATAGAGTGAGATGAAGACCATAGAAGCGATGGATTGAAAGCGTGAAGAATAATATGAGAATAAAAGAAGTGGATGCTGAGCTGACGAGTGACAGAGGAGAATGGTGGAAGAAGACGTTGTGTCGATCCCACCTAGAGTGGGAAACGGGCAAGAAGAAGAAGCTGTACCATCAGGAAGACAATCCGCTTGTTTCGCAACTATATTGAAAAAAAAAATCAGGCAACTCCATTCGACCCTGGCGATAAAGTCTGTAATGACAACTTATAATTGGATTGACCATTTATATTTGGTACGTGACAGTTGAGCAGTTGGGCTATTTTGGGCAAACGACTTCGGTTCACGATCTCGCTGCACGCCATTTGATCTATCGCGACCATCCTCGGCTGGAATACTTACGGCATTTATTGTATTGCACGTATTGGTTCGATAATATTAATGATTTTATTGTCATGTTTTTGTTGGAAATTAACATAATTATTATACTAATAAAAATTTCGATGCCTGTGAACAAAGGTTCCACGTTAAATGAATCGGTCAAGTTGCTTTCTGTTTTCGTAAGTGTTCATTTTGATTATAACTATCAGTAATGTTGATGAAAATAGCTGTGCTTGATTTCTCTGTGTAGTAAAATCAGGAAAGAGGAAATCCAATGTTGAACTATGGTGATCTACGTAGCTTTAAGATTGCGGTTTAGGGCAGAGAGTAGGTATGGCACATTGCTCGTAGAACTGACGGCTACAAGGGCGAAAAGTCTCTCGAGAGGCGAACGCAGGGAGGCATAGTGTCGGTAGGACCACAAGAAGGTAAACCGACAGTCTGGTGAAGGTCACTATTAGCCGCAGGATATGGGATGCGCAGGATCAGGCAAACGTATGCCCAGCATTGGGCGTCTCCGGCTTATATGAAGATAAGACGTATATTTACCTGTCGTAGATAATAATAAGAAAAGTGAGATTTCTTTACAACTCTGATTATCTTCTATTTCAACTTCTCAAATCAGAAAACTCCACAAAGCTCAAAGTTCCTAGTGATATAAATGCTGCGTTTAATCCGCAAAATTAGCTCACATTAAAATTTTTCATGCTTTGAAAGATTAATGTTTTTTTTATTAATGTTTGCGTCTTCTTCAGTCCATATAAGTCCTACTACTGGGCACAGGCCTTCCTCGTGAAAAAAAAACATGAAGAGTATGGGCCGTAACACCACCACGCTGGCCCAATTCGTGCAAATACCAAGTATTTATTACTCGATTTAGAAATCGAACCATTAAATGCATAACAACTTCACACGCTTAGTGTAATATTGAAGGTTATTGGTTTAGTTCCGGTGCGTGTCCCCCTAGGGGGCGTAGACAGCCGAGGGGGGGGGAGGCAATAGGGGTGTAATGGCAATTTACAGTGCTGCCCTATAATTGGATTGATCATTTTTAGCAAGGGCAAAAAGGTGGTTTCGGAAATAAATTCGGTTTGCTTCCGTTCCTGAAATTAATTGGCTCATATTTTTATAGATAAATTGAGTCGATCACGTACATTCTGCTAGTCGGACTATCACAACAGACACTTTTCTTCGTTTCTTAGTAATTTTTGCTCTTTATGTATAGCGTAATAAGGGTGAGTCACTAATGGAATTTATTGTTTAGTTTTCCAGAATTTTCCATTTTCGGATCTTGTCGGACTTTTTAAGACAAAGAGCATGCAAAAGTCGTTGGTTCGATCCCTGTGCAACTGAATTTGGATGAAAATTATGTTATGTTTCTTCACGGCGTTTCTGGCAAAAGGCTATTGTCAATACCAAAATATATTTTCCACTCAATTTAGACAATGTGGTTATTGACACAAATATATTGTTTTTAAGGATCATAAAATAACCCTAATCGATCATGATTATACATTTCCTAGGAATTCTATACTTGATACAACATCAACCTCTCTGTATTTCTAGTCGCTCTCTTAGTAATGTAGTCACACAGATAGAATTTTAATATCTGAAATGGATTCATCATAACCCACATTTTGTAAGCTCGTTCTGGATTTAATTATTGTTCAATATTACGTATACTCAAATTAATGACGCTCAACTTATTAATACAGTATGTCATCATCAGTCGCTTTTTTGTTATTCGCTCATTTTAATATTCCCCATTGATAAATTTAAAACCTGATTGGTACCTAGAAGGGCAAATCGGGTGTAACTTAACGTTTATAATAAAAATAATTAATAAAATGAACAGTTGGGTCCACTCCAGACGCCCAATAGCCAAGTGACTTGGGAGGCAATAACTCTGGCAATCACCGGCCGCAGCCGAGGCGCGAAACAGGAAAATGAAGAGGGAAACATCACCGCAACCCCGATTTATTTACGATTATTGCGACAAATTGGTTTGTTTACGCGGCTACGAAAAATATCAGTAAACAGGGACGGGTAGGATAACTGCTCTTAACATTCTAGCTTTTTTTATTCTGGAGAAATTATTACAAGTTTTAATTAAAGACTTTGTTTTGGAGACGGTTTCTAATTTACTATGCCTTAAGCGGGCCGTGTGGTGTGAAACGTTACTACTATTGTGTAATGGTAAGCGCTCGCAAATAACTTATACACACATTCAGTAATAAAGTAGAGTGCTTACATTTTAATTAAGTTGCTGTTGACTTGTATTTTATATACTGCTTTTCTTGAGGGTTTGGAGCGTAAGCGCTCTTGGGAAAGCGCCAGCGAATTCCTCCGTGTTCGGGGTACAAGTAGCCACTACTACAGTTAAAATTTCAGTTAGTACCACGCGGAAGGTACGCAATAAAGATCTAATTTCTAATTTACGATAACAACAAAAAGTGAACATATAACAGCACGCTCGCTACCAAACTATAGTCACAGTATAGGTAGAAAACAGTTAAATTGCATTGTGTAAACCTTTACCGCTTTATTAATAAACTAAGAATAATTTTATGATCAGTTTAACGAAAAATACTGCTTAGCAATTTTACACCTAACATCAAACGTCATAAGGCATTATATTGCTAAGCCATATTTTTGGTTAAACAAGGCATAAAGTTATTCTTAGTTTATTAATAAAGCGGTTAAAGTATATTCAGTAAGCTCTTATATAGGTCTTATCAGACTTATTTATTTACGATTATTTAAAAAAAACCTTTTAATCTTCCCACGGTCGCTGATATTGGCAGACCGACACAGATTGATGACGCGCGGCTGACGACCAAAGACAAGCCAGTCTTTGGTCCACGTCGTGGGATACTTTTGTTACTCTGGTTGTGCCTTCAAGGCACGTGGCGGACATTAGTACCGTTCCGCCTCACGGCCGGTCTAAGAGTCCTGCCTATTGTCACTCAAACAATTTTTTTGAGCTATATCGGTACCGGACGTTTTATAATGTGTGATATAGATAATAATCTAAGTAGTGACTTTTGCTTGCCGAATTTCAGCGAAATATGTTGATGTAATTTTAATAGTACCTATGTAGTAGGTGTTGTGTTTTGCACAATATTCCTTGCTAATCATCACTCAATATATCCTAATTAACTAAGCTGTCAAAATAATTGAGATTATTTTAATTTGGTAGCCCGATATATTGTTGACTGTACAACCGTCTGGCTCCGTCGTTCTTCTGTGTTGGTTTACTCTGTGCGTGTTCAGTACCGCCTACAAAACAAAGTTGCTTCGTAAATTGAGTTTTATTCGTAGTATATACTCACAACATATAATTGCAAGGCAGTCACGCAGTAATTACCGAGTGGAGGGTTCAACTTGGAACAGTTGGAGCTACTTATTTCAGTGTTTATATGTAGTTTAGATTAGATACGGACGGTTTTGTGTTGGATTCCTTCAGCTTGTATGCTTACATACATAAACTTGACTATAGAACTGATTAGACTTCACTTCTAAACGTTGATATATTCTATAGATTCACGTAATTAGATACTTTGAGCTGAAACGGTTTATTTGAGGACTATTAGGTAAACATGAAGGACATTACAAATTAACAATAATAAGCATTACGTTATGTGGGTGTTAACACATCTGCCTACCCCTTCGGGGAAAAAGGTATGATTATATGTTTATGTTTTTATGTGAGTAGAAACGGTTACGACAACAAGAGCCTAACGTGCCTTCTTCTTGAATCATGAAAGAAGCCAACAAAGTTTTGGTCACCGCGATAGTGTCACAATTTTAATTTCAAAACCAATGCGTGAAAAAATCAAAAATCAAAATCAAAAATATCTTTTTTTTATAGGCTTGATATATAATGACTTTAAAAACGTCAATTTATGAATAAGTGAATCTACCACTCGCTCGGAACGCAGACATCCCCGAGAAGAGCGAGCCAGAAACTCGAGGGTTGCTCTTTTTTCACATTTTTTACAATTCTTGTTTTTTATAAATGTTAGGCTAGTACAGTCAAGTGGGTGAACATAGATATTATGAACTTACTTAGTAAGCGGTAGCGTAGTTAGAAATAACTACGCTACCGCGCCATTCTTAACCATGTATCTTATTACGGAGTTACATTTAAAAAACCAACAATTACTCGCCAACCCCTACCATGTTTTCCCGACTCATTACGCCGTTGTAACCCATTATTGATCAAGACATGCGAGTGTTGGTAGCTCGCGTGCTCCTCATTGGCTATTACATAAATCTGCTTGTACTCGTAATCTACATACATCCATAAAATCACGACTATTATCCCCTAAGGGTTAGTCAGAGACTAGGCAAAAGCACCGCAAAAGTAGCCCATTGCCATAGTCCGCGCTTCACCAAGCAGTGACTGCACTCAGCGTGACAGATGGTGAGCCCGTCGCCACTATAAGCAATTGGATGGTTGTGCAGTTCTAAGTCTATTAGTCGCCTTGTACGACACCCAAGGGAAGAGATGGGTTGGTAGTATTCTTTTAATGAGTCGCTACCACACGAGTTCAATTTGGTTCAGGCTGTCGCGGGTCGGAAAAGAGATAAATAAGACGCCCACGTGTACAAAAAAAAAATATAAAAAAAAATAGGTCGTGGTTTAAGCCCACTCAAGTTGTGCTTCGCGTCACTTCCCTTAAATCCGCTGATGAGCAGCGGCGGATGGCGATGATGGTGTTCTGGAGTGGCTGGCACAGCCGAAAGCTTCCTCCAGGTGAAGTAGAAGCAACTCCTCTGCAGCGTAATAATACTTGTAGTTACAATATTACTGGCTTCGGCGTCACGCGGGTGCAATGATTATTTAATTCAAAACAGTTGTCAAACAATCCCATCTGATAGTATGTAGCTACAGTTTCCAAGAATTCATAATGTGATATCTGAAAAACAGCAAATTTTAATGTTCGGAGTTATAACGAGTTACTTTGGACATGGAATGAATGGGTTTGTAGAGAGCAGGCGAAGGAAAAGATGATAGATTGTGCGAATTCTGATATTACCGGAAATCTACATAACATACGATCACGTATACACATATGGGTTGAGGTGTTAGATAACACCTACATTTTGAATGGCATTTTTTTGAAATCAAAGTGCAACCATTAGAAACACTATTAACCTTGTAAGTGCACACGCCTGTATCAAGATGTCTTCATCTTCATCATCAACAGATCGCCAGCGATAACGCCCAAGAATTGTCACATGACCTTTGTATTTTAATTTTACTGCTGTGTCTTTTAGTGGTGCTTATAGTAAAGTATTTTCATGAATTAATTTAAAAGAAAGGTCATTGACTTTTCTTCAAAGAAACCTTCTATTAGAACTATCTACGTCAGCAAAATGGGACTGAAATCTTCGTGTTTCAAGTCTGTCGTGCGCAAAGATGGGTGCATCAAACTCTCGTACGCGTAATCAAGTTCATACTTTCACTAACTAGCTACCGGCTGTACCGACTGAAGTCATAATGATTTGTCCTTCATCCAAGCTTCAACCATGGCGAAAGTTCCTTTGTTTTCAATAGATACCTCGGAAGCGTACGACTAATAAGCCGCCCAGCGCCTATCGTTATTCGTCACAATAATATAATATATTACGTATACAAGAAATCGTAAGAGTAGCACATCCAACTCCCGGCTCGAGACTGAGACTGAAGACTCTCCTTGGAAGCGGCCCTCCCCAGGGGCATAGCTAAACTTTCCAGTGCTGGCTCGTTACTACAATCTTGAGGTATGAGGAGACCCCAACCAAAGTTCACGCCTTCTTTAAAATATCTGGTGGAGCCACCAACGCGCTAAGAATCAGTCTAGGTAAAACTAGATGGTGATGGCCACTCATTTACTGGCCTCTACTTTATGTTGTACAGGTTTAAGCCAAAAGCTTACCACTAGATATGGAAGGAAAACTGTGAAAGTAAATATCATCAAGTTCATTTAAAAACAACTAATATACTACGTATTACTTTCTAAAAAGGTACATTTCTACCAAACCTTTTCCGACCAAACATAACTCCGAGGCCGATACAAAGAGCCACTAAAATACCCCCGGACATCCGGATCAACCGGGCTACACGCGTATGTAATAAAGTGCGTACAATTACTCTAGGTGTCCGCGGATGAGCCTTGATTAGTGACGGTCAGGTGCCGGGTCGATACCCCCCGCCCCCTCCCCTAACTACTCCCAGTGTATTGCAGGGGGACGATCGCCTCAACTTAAGTATTGATTCGCGCGAAACGTGATTTGTACGCACTCATCTAGAGGTTAGCTTGCGGCGGCTTCGCTAAAGTTCATTGACTGTGCGATGCAGCTGTGCGGTATCCATTGCTGGTGATAACTGTGTTTCAAATTTCGAGGGTCGTGGTCAGCCAGCAATGGTTACAGAGGCATTCAATGCGGCGTTTCCGCGTTGGGCTGCTCGCGGGCGGTGGTGCAGGGTTGTGTTTACGCGTAGCCGCGGTCAATAGGGCCTCGGCCGCACCTACCGTTGTCTTCGGCATAATGCGCCCCCGTCACGGCATCTAGCGAGTTATCGCCCGTACCTCCTGTTTTATTTGCTAAGTGCTGGGATACGGCCGGAAAAGTTAATTGACATGGCATTAAAAAGACGGCCTGCTTTCCCGCAAGAGGCGTGTTATGTTTTGTGTGCTATGCGATACTGTGATTAGTTCAATTTAGTTTTATTTCCTTTTTTATTGAATTTGAGTTGATTTTTTTTTGTAAATTTGTACTTATCTACGAGTACGCACGTGTCTTTTAAGAGTGATTCACTTTGGTATCGACATTGAAAACTTCGCCAGGCGCTATGGTAGGACCTAGGATGGGTGACAAAAACCTTGCGAGAACCGTTTCAACCCTTGCGCCAGCGTCAAGCTACGTATTAACAAATATCGCATAGCTTCACAGTCTTCCAAAAATAGGCCGACGTTGCAGTTGTTTTATCTAATATGAAAGAAATGGGAATCAAGATGTTCCTAAAAACATATTGTATCATCGCACATATATCACGGAATGATTTGTTAAGGCGTATACCACCTTTTTTCACAGAAACCCAAACTAGAAATTAGGAATAATTTAACATACCAGTTAATACTTGACTGCCGCCCACGCAGGCGATTTATTCTTCACAAAAAACTAAGAGAGCAGCGTGAAGCACATAATTTTCGCTTAGAATCATTACTGTTTTAAGATAACTGTTTATACTAGATATGGTCATTCGGAACACAACTAAATAGTCTGTTTTTGTAAAACTTTCTGTATAAAATATTAAAAATCCGATTTTATAAAATTACAGTAAATAATCTTTTATCTTTTAGTTTGGACATGTGCAATGGATTGATGAAAATAGATTGACTAAAGGGATATATGAATAGGGTGTGAGTGGAGATCTCAGAGTAAACAGAACTGGAGTAGCCATTAGTCAATTTCTCAAACATTTTTTTCTGCCATTTCTTGCGGGGGGTGAGGTTACCACTACACTCAAAGCCAGCACAACGCACAATGTTTTTACAAATGCACACATGCATAATTCGACACACAAATTTAAATTTCACGCACACACACGCTTAAAATAGTCACGTGGGGTGTGCGTTTTGACAACGTCACAGTCGCACTCCCCACGAGACTAGCGCTCGAAATTTGAAATCGTAGAATTCTAAAACAAGAAATAATGAAGTAAATAATCATATAATCTTAAAAATTATAATTACAAATAAAAGGTGACACCATCTTTTAGCATACTCGATGTTTTCTATTTATTTTTACAACAAGAAACAGCACAGGCAGGCATTTTTGCGGGAGCTCTGTTCGCCGCAACGTTTACAATGTTATGGCTGTCAAAATGGCGGCTCAACTAGTTTTATTAAACGTGCAAGCATCCGATGCTTGTGCATTTGGCAGAGGGGAATGTTAGACAAAGGCTACTCCAGTTCTGTTTACTCTGAGGTGGAGATACGGGACAAGGCAGACCCAGGCGAACGTTTCTCAACCAAATTAAAGACGTTCTAGAGAAGGGCCAGGTCAAAAGTACCCGAAATCGTCGAGCTTGCATGAGGACTGTAATGAGAGTTGATGAAGCGAAAGAAATATGCAGGGATCGTAGCAAGTGGAAGGATGTAATCTCTGCCTACCCCTGTGGAAAAAAGGCGTGACTCATGTATGAGTGTGTGTGTATCTTTTATCTTATAGGAGCTCGGAATAGTAGTGCGGTTTGTTGGTACGCTTTGGTTTCCATATTATAAGCAAAGCTACTTTCGCCATGTTTAGACCTTGGGTGACCGATCATTGCGATAAAAAAAATCCACGACATAACACAAGGAATGTGAGCAGTTCACATAGGTCGCATAGCTGGTGTCCATCGGGGCGGAAAGGATCTTGAGTGGTCGCTGGGAGTTGCAACGCTGGTTGCCCCCCCTTCAACAACTGGACAGGCGATTTGGCGAAGGTCCCAGAAAATTGCTAAAAACCCGCAGCTTTGAACCTATTGTTGCTTGGAGATCTTTGGAGGAGGCCTATATCCAACAGTGGGTGTCTTTAGGCTTACTATAGAGGTTAAACATAGAAAATATTAAAAAATATTAACAGTCATCTTTCTCGGAAAGAATCGGAAGTTGGTGCTTTGAAGAAAACGGCATGACCGCGTGTGTCAAGTAGCTGGTGGCAATAGCTCAACCTGACTGTCTGCGAGGGTGGTGGATTCATTATAGGTATTCCGTTTTTTATAACCCACTAATTGCATTGTTAGAATAAAAAAAAATTGTGTTTTAATTACTTCCTTATGATTATTTGTTTATTTGTGTTAACCCGGAGGTTTAAACACCTCTGCTTAACCTCTACTCTTGTTAAGGTGTAGGTATGCAAAATATTATCATGATTATGAACTAAAATTTTAGATCGTTTCCTATCGCGGTTATCGTAATCAATTCGAATCGAATTCTTTACTGGTTCGAAGCTGTCCTTTATTGAGTTTAGTTTTAAATATTTCAGGGTGAAATCCGATATGGCAGCAGCGAGTATTCTAAATTTTAGCCATTTCTGTTCAAAATACACGTATATTATCTATAATCTCTAATGAATATTAATGAATATTTGGAGAATGTATCAGCAGTGCTTTTAATTCATAGCTTAATTCCCCACCAACTAACCAAGCAACTGAGCAGTATTCTTTTTCACATGTTCTATGCCGATTGTTAGGGTATATGACTCTATAAATGTGTTTAAAAAATAGTTCAAATTCCATATATACCAAACCATCGTTAATTATTTTTTTGCTGACCAATAGTACCTATTTTTGCTGAGATTTCCACACGTCTAAACTAAACCGTTATTTACACAGCACGCATTTAGATCAGATTACTACTGAAGTATTCCTAGACATTGGTCCTGCCACTCAACATCCGAATTCTAAAGTACGAAGGCTAATGAAAAGTCATCTGCTGAAGGTGCCTTTTTAGGACAACCCTGATTTGATTAGGCACGATAACCTTGGTCTTCTTCATACAATTCATTTAATTAGCTCATTCACGTTTTCTCCATACACTAGCCTTGCGACTAATCCCGCATCTCATTCATAACCTCTCCTAAGCTTTGTAGCGAAAATCTGCGATTAACAAAAAAATATTAGTTTTATATTTTACTGCCTGTTGTCTGCGACTTTGTCAGCGGTTACTATGGTTTTTTTAACTATACCACGGGAACCCTATGATTTTCCGGAATAAAAAGTATCTAAGATGTTGACTAGGGATATAAGGTATCGCCATGCAAAATTTTATTGAAATTGGTCCAGCCATTTCAGAGATTAGCCCATACAAGCAGACAGAGAAAAAAAAATGTAAAAAAACATTTTTTTGTATTTTCCTTCTTTTATTTATATCACCCTGACTTAGTTTTAAGCATTTTTTTCTATGTACAGACATTTGACCTCTACATTTTTATTATACCTAGGTATGTATTGATTTTGTTCACCTTTCGGAAGTAAAGAATCAAATACAAAATCTACTATAAATGCACAAACGAATCAATATTGCCAACCTGACACATCCTGCTTAATTACACGGCTGGTCTGTCAAACGCGCAAGAATAGCCAAGTCTGGTCACGGGCGGGGGCCCGCCCCCTTGGGGGAGGGCAAATGAAAAATAGCGCAATTAGCCGCGCAGACAGTGAAAAACAAGTGCACTCGATCTGCCGGCCGCTCAGAGTAAACAGAACTGGAGTAGCCATTAGTCAATTTCTCAAACCTTTTTTTTCTGCCATTTCTTGCGGGGGGTGAGGTTACCACTACACTCAAAGCCAGCCGTTTTTACAAATGCACACATGCATAATTCGACACACAAATTTAAATTTCACGCACACACACGCTTAAAATAGTCACGTGGGGTGTGCGTTTTGACAACGTCACAGCCGCACTCCCCACGAGACTAGCGCTCGAAATTTGAAATCGTAGAATTCTAAAACATGAAATAATGAAGTAAATAATCATGAAATCTTAAAAATTATAATTACAAATAAAAGGTGACACCATCTTTTAGCATACTCGATGTTTTCTTTTTATTTTTACAACAAAAAACAGCACAGGCAGGCATTTTTGCGGGAGCTCTGTTCGCCGCAACGTTTACAATGTTATGGCTGTCAAAATGGCGGCTCAACTAGTTTTATTAAACGTGCAAGCATCCGATGCTTGTGCATTTGGCAGAGGGGAATGTTAGACAAAGGCTACTCCAGTTCTGTTTACTCTGAGGCCGGCCGACATCGGCGCTAACTCATCGATAGCCCGATAGGGATGCGACCGGTGTAGCTCGCGATTTTTCATTTAACCGTAATCGATCTTTAAATGCTCGATTAGTGTTGATTGTGTTATTCGCTTTTAACGATTAATTCGCGTTCAAAGAATGAGTAAGCGTAGGTACTTGTTTTTTTTTTCGCAATAAAAAAAAATAATATTCATTGACGATTGGTTATATTATATCAATGAAATGCATTGAAATGTGTTAAATAGGAATTTGAGTTTGATTTTAGTGCAATATGTTTTGTTTTATTTTGATAATATTATTTATGGACTCGCAAAATAATTTTATGGATAACTCGTCGACCTCAGCCTATATACGTCCCACTGCTGGGCACGGGCCTTCCTCGTAGAGAATTACATGAGGAAGATATAACAAGTCATTAAAAAAGTGATATTCGATAAGAACGTAAGTTTAAGAAAAAATATGAAGCACGTATGTACTACAGTGAGTGATACTTTTAAGATTTTCAGAAATATACATATTTTCTATTACTTGAGTACATAGGATCTATTACTTGAGTTTGGGCAATTTACATAGGTGTAGGTAATTTGCAATAAGGCAAATGTAGCCGAGTTGGGACGGACGCCGGACGGGGCACTACTCGTTAGAGGCCGCGGGAAACGCGGGTTCGATCTCACCGCCTGTACCACTGAGTTTGAATAAAACTTATGTACAATGAACTGTACACTGTGAATATCGCTTGCCTCATATTTTGCCCGGTGCATGGCAACAGGCTCGCCACCGTAATGTAGGTGTTTAACACCTCTGCCTACCCCTTCGGGGAAAGAAGCGTGATGATGTTATGTTATGTTATAGATACGCGCAAGCTTCAATCAATACTTACCTAAACCAACACGAATTTTATTTGAATTGCGTATGCACAATAATTATGTAAAGATGTATGTACAATATAGAATCAAATTAAATTACGTGGAATCAATGCAGTTGTCACCGATGTTGGTACGTACCCAATTGCCAGTGTTCCAACATAAATATAAGCTCCATTTTATTTTAGGATTCATACGTGAATTCACATGTGAACAAGCCAGAGATAGAAGATATTTAATGAAAAACTTAACTCACACAAAATACTAATATAATAAGTTTGTTCTAAAAATATACAAATACTACGCGCTCGTAGCGCCATCTGTTATCAGTTTTCGAAACTTTCTTTTGTTTGGGGTTTGAGATACAGACATAATGTCCGGCACAATCCGTGATTGCGGTGTTAATATAAAACTCAAGGGGTATAGGTTTAGGTATACCTATACAGTATTCTTTAGTTTAAAGTGTACGTATAGGTAAGTATTTAGATAACAGGGACCTAATTAAATTCCTGTATCTGTCGTTCAAAAAAATTGTTTTTATGACTTAACCATGACGTAATTTCATTATAAAGGGCTGCTTCCCTAAAATAACTGCCTTCCTGCTTAGTAATTGGTTATATTAGGCCGTAAAATGTTTTCATTCTTCCCATACTTGAAACGGTTAGGAGATGAATATTACTTACACCGGTTATATAAGGGGTGGTACAAAATGTTTGGTCCGCTTTTTGTTTAGCCATTTTTGTGTATGTTAACATACCAATTACAATATCAAAGACATGTATTTTATATTGGTAAGTCATTAATTAGGCAGCCATTTAATTATTTGGTCGGCGACAAAAAGGTCTTCCGAAAAATAATTTGGGCAGCAAACAAATATTGTGTCAGCAATATAAGTATTTGGGCGGCAAAATAATTATTTGGGCTGCAAATTAACTATTTGGGCGACAAAATAATTAGTTGAGCCGCACAATAATTTTCTGGACAGCAATTTACATGTTACCTGAAATGTATAAAATCAGAATTTCTGATAGACATTAGGTTAAGGTTATTTTTTTATACCCAGAAAAACAATATTTGTGTCATCAAAACATAAGTATTAAACAATTTGGCAGCAGAAAAAACATTTATGTTGCTGACCAATTAGTTATTTTAGCTTAATCGTATTTTTCTGCTGACCAAATTTCGAATATTTTTCTATCCGTTTAAATATCACCCTTTTATATTTGCAATGCAAAGTGAAATAATAATTGACTCGGCATTACTTCGATCTAATCTAAATGTGATCTAAGAAGATAATGGTACATCAAATATTAACCCTTTTGACGGACACCAAACTTCGCTGTATTTCTTACATCACAATTTTGTTAGGTATGTACCAAACCTGCGACACACATCGAAACAAAACAAATATGACGACCACATTGACAATGACAGAATCGAGACCCGAGAATCGAGTTACCCCTGGGGCTCTGATGGCCTTTAAAAGGTGAGCCTATAATGGCCGCGGCTATTCCTAGATCCAGGCTGGCTGTATACATCTAGGTCACCTAGAAATAAGACTCAAGATTGGACTAGATTTCAGGTTATCTTTATAGAGCTTTTATGAGAGGTTATACTCTTTTTTACGGTGACTTTGAAGGCTATATAGCTATTAGCGCTATTTGTGCTATACTATTATACCGGGTTGTTTTTAAAAAATCAATAAGCGCAGATCGCAAGTAGCTAACATCTTAACTACGAGTTCTACGAGTGTTACCATATTCAATACATTATTTAAAACTGATTTTACAAGCTTATATTGTACTGTAGCACGCGCGCGCGATTCGCACTAAGAACATTCAGAAATTGATAGTCGTTTAACAAATGTCGTCATTTATGATTATGATGTTAGGTAACAAGTGTTGTAAGGTTGTAGATTCTTTAAAAATACATATAATCACAATTATTATCTCCTAAGGGTTAGCCAGAGACTAGGCAAAAGCACCGCAAAAGCAGGCCACTGCCATAGTCCACGCTTCACCAAGCAGTAACTGCACTCAGCGTGACAGGTGGTGAGCCCGTCGCCGCTATAAGCTATTGGATGGTTGTTAAGTCCATTAGTCACCTTTTACAAGGAAAGAAATGGGTTGGTTCTTCTAACCGCTACCACACGACTCAAAAAAATACACATACATACATATAATCAATCATTATTCATCTTCATCATCAATTCATGACAATTAACCCGTATTTATTTGCGAGAAATATTTTTTATAATAGTCGGCAAAATGCACATCTTATTTAATCTATCTCAAATACTGGTGAAGCTCGCTTCCACCTTCGGCCTTATCGTCACTCACCATCAGGTGAGATGAAGGCCAAGGGCTTGTCTGTCAGAATACTATTAAAATCCCCCATCACGCTAGTTTATATTTCAATTCTTCATTAATTTCAATTTCAAATCATGCTTCAATGAGGTCTTTAATAATTGCAAGAATAAACATAAACCTTGCAAGGGTAGGTTGGTACATCATTTATATTTTCCAGAGCATTTCGCATTTGATTAAAAAAAATATACGCAATTTATCACAGAGCAGGTAACTTTGAAAAGCCTCTTCATATACCGACGAAGATTATGTCAAATTCGCACGTAGTCATGAAGGTTGGTATTGAATTGGTTGCCGACGAGTGTATTTACCTGGAGCAAATAGTCCAACTTCCAGAATGAGGTCAATCGGTCGATCCAAAGCTAAGTAATTTTGGGCCCATCTACCGTAGTGTCTCAAGATGACTTACGGCACAGAAGCTTTAGAAAAAGTGGCCGCCTTCATAACATGTATTCATCTTCTATTCTCCTCTGACACTAGTCAGCTTTGTTTATTAATCTTTAGTTTATTTAGGAAACAATCAATTATCAACTGAACAATAGAAATAGTACAGAAATCAGTAAAGTTTCCATAGAGATGTAAAACATTATTATTATGAGGAGCTCGGTGGCGTAGTGGTCAGTGCGCTTTGGCTTCGCACGAAAACAAAGCTACCTTCGCCATGGTCAGGCCGTGGATGGGACCAAGACTTTGTGATCTCGAGCTCCTCTGTGCTTCGGAAGGCACGTTAAGCCGTTGGTCCCGGTCGTATTTGTGACCGTTTTTACCCACCAACTCGCATTGGGCCAGCGTGGTGGTGTTACGGCTCATACTCCTCATGTGTTTCTCCATGAGGAAGGCCTGTCCCAGCAGTGGGACGTATATAGGCTGATGACGAGGTACACACTCACACTCAGTCTTTGCACTCAATTCGTCCTCATATTACTCTAGTATTCATTGAAGAACATTATGGCATAGTAGTCAAAGTAGGCATAGTAGCATAGTAGTTTAAAAACTTTACTATTGGGTCCTTACCAATGAAATTGTTTATTCTGTCTTAGCAATTTGTCCGTAACTATTAAGTTTGAGAACATTCTTATAAAATAATTGCCTCTTCTAAAAATAGACCATATATTTGAGCTCGTATTATTTAATTTGATAATATTTTGTAAGTTTAATTGTGTTAAAATTAGACACAAAGACAATTATTTTTAACTGCCTCCCGAATACATCATTTGATTTGCATTACCATAAAAACGATGAATAATTTTTATCAAGCGTGTTTACACACATATTGCTAAAGCTTGTCTAATGATACATGCCAAATATTATTATCTCTGGATTTGTCGTTGTGAAGAAAACTGATAAAATGTTAGTATGTAAAATGCAGACTTCCCCAAAATCTCCATACAAAACACCAATTTCATAGGTAAGGACCTAATATTTTCTCAGATTCATTATTTCTTTATAGGTAATATAGGTTGCCCGGGATTTTGTACGCTGTTACTATATATTTTTAACTATCCCACGAGAACCCTTAAATTTCTCCGAAAAAAAAAGTATCTAAGATGACTAGGGATATAAGGTATCACCATGTGAAATTACATTGAAATCAGTCCAGATATATATATATATATATATATATATATATATATATATATATATATATATATATATATATATATATAAACATCCAATACTTAAGAACAAATGCCTGAACATTCATCACCCAAACATTTGCCCGCACCGGGGATCAAACCCAGAATCTCTCGAGATGGCGACGCCTTGAGACCGGCGTACAGACCACTCGACCACGGAGGTCGTCAAAATTCGGAGATAAGTCCGTACAAACAGACAGAGAATACAATTTTTTGTATTTTCCCCCTTTTTTCATCCTTACTTAGTTTTAAGATTTTTTTTTCTATGTACAGACTTGACCTCTACAGTTTTATTTTATGTAGATAAAGATGTTGTAAGCAGATGTGCAAACATATCCCGTCACCTGTGAAAAAAGTTGTCAAATAAAAATAGGTTTTATTTATACGTAGATAAGGAGAATCTTTTCCGCCACAGTGTTTTAGTAGCAGCAGTGTCAATACCATTTATGACGTCTATATAAATGGACACTCCGTGCAGGTCACCTGGACCTGACCTATATTCTTCATTCGCTCCCAATTTGCTTTTGCATGAGACATTTATAGCAGTCATTTTCAAAAGAAACTTTATTCCTAAAATAATAAAGCTGGTTTTTAAATGACTTTTTCAAGTACCAAACTATCTTCATGTTTCAATTACATACATCTTTATAAGAATGACAAGTGGATTCCCGTTCTCGTGAGGGTATCGGGATAAAAAGTAGCCCATGTCCTTTCTCAGGCTCTAGATTGCCTGTGTACCAAATTTGGATTAAATCGGTTCAGTAGTTTTGACGTGAAAGCGAGACCGACAAACATGAAGAGCTACTTTCGCATTTATAATATTAGTATGGAGTATGGATTACTAGGAGAAGTTTTATAACAGATAAGAATAAAAAACAGTTGCATTAGCAGCCCATTAGGGATAGGGATCAGCCGTAGCAAAGTTGGCTTAGTTTTCAACAAAGAATAGCAACATCATTCAGCCTGAAGACGTTCACAGCTCGACACAGCCTCCTCCTCCTCTCTATAGGTGTGAAATTTAACTCTCTTTAGGCCAGTTTCTTACATTAGTTATACATACATACATAGGTACATACAATCACGCAATCTGAGTCCAAGGATACACTTAGCCATTTGGCTAAAAAATTGGGTTTGCTTAGACGGAAAATCGTGAAAGAGTAGTAACAAGTGGCTAGCTCATCGCCTACACAATCACAGACCTAGTACCCAATACGCCCTTAGTCGCCTTTTACGACTTGCTAGACAAGAAAAGCAAGCACGTTCTTTTTGCGTCCCGGACCAGTACGGGACCTAAGTTCTAGTTTAAGCTATTAACCTGTCTATGGTCAGGAAACCAGACACAACACGCCGGTCAAGTCACCGCGAGTCCGGTGACTTGACCGGAGTGTTGTGTCTGGTTTCCTGACCATAGACTCTCGAACTAGAAGTGCCGTCTGTCCCAACTTTGTTACCGCCGCCTTGCTGCTGCCTCGGTTTTCTTTTAAGATAGAATGATAAAATTCTTTATTGCACCTAATAAAAATACAAAAATATAGTAAACAAATACAATGCATCACAGGCGGCCTTACAGCTAATATGAATATCTTCCAACCTTTGGGCAGAGATAGAATGAAAGAAAAGGTAGGTGCATATATTAACTACTATACATACATTACATAATATATTATATACATATAATAAAAATTACAACTATATCATAAATGCTAAAATGTATAAATATAAATATTGGGTCCTTACCTATGAAATTGGTGTTTTTATTCTATCTTAGCAATTTGTACGTAACTATTAAGTTTCAGAACATTCTTATAAAATAATTGCCTCTTCTAAAAAAAGACCATATATTTGAGCACGTATTATTTAATTTGATAATTTTTGTAAGTTTAATTGTGTTAAAATTAGACACAAAGACAATTATTTTTAACTGCCTCCCGAATACATCATTTGATTTGCATTAACATAAAAACGATGAATAATTTTTATCAAGCGTGTTCACACACATATTGCTAAAGCTTGTCTAATGATACATGCCAAATATTATTATCTCTGGATTTGTCGTTGTGAAGAAAACTGATAAAATGTTAGTATGTAAAATGCAGACATCCCCAAAATCTCCATACAAAACACCAATTTCATAGGTAAGGACCTAATATTTACTGTAGATCTTCATAAACTGGTTCTAAATCGGGACTCTTAGGAAAAAGGAAGTCAGTAATTTTTACTCCGTTCACAGTTAAAGTCAATTGTCAAATTGAAATAAGAAAGAGGTCGCATACAACAGCAATATGTTACAGCGGTAAAAGCGCTGCCACGCTAGTATTCAGGCAAGACCTGTCGATAAGAAATAGAAAAGAAGATACTGTATATACAAAGTGTCTATAAATAGATTTTTATTGTAACGAAATGTATTTTATATCTTTAAAACATTGCCTAGCAGTGTTTTTATCTGGTAATTGTCAGTTGGAGGGTCTGTCATAAGATTTACGTTCCCGACGTGACAGGCTGCCAGCTTTGAATCAGGGTCTTCGTTTTATCAACCCAATATTGTATCGGAAAATGCTTATTGCTTATAAAACAAGGTAATTTCAAGCAACATCAAGTTATTTTTTTACTATAAAATAATATTGGGTCCTTACCCATGAGATTGGTGTTTTTATTCTGTCTTAGCAATTTGTCCGTAACTATTTAGTTTCAGAACATTCTTATAAAATAATTGCCTCTTCTAAAAATAGACCATATATTTGAGCTCGTATTATTTAATTTGATAATTTTTTGTAAGTTTAATTGTGTTAAAATTAGACACAAAGACAATTATTTTTTACTGCCTCCCGAATACATCATTTGATTTGCATTAACATAAAAACGATGAATATTTTTTATCAAGCGTGTTCACACACATATTGCTAAAGCTTGTCTAATGATACATGCCAAATATTATTATCTCTGGATTTGTCGTTGTGGAGAAAACTGATAAAATGTTAGTATGTAAAATGCAGACATCCCCAAAATCTCCATACAAAACACCAATTTCATAGGTAAGGACCTAATATTATGAATAAGATAAATATAAATATCTTCAAACATTCACACCTATCAACTAGCCCCATTTTAAGCAACAATGCTGCTTGTGTTACGGACACTAGATGACGGATAAATATATTTAATAGATAAATACATGTAAATATCCTGAATATATATAAATATATTAAAATATCCAAGACTGAAGAACAAATGCCTGAAAATTCATCACCCAAACGTTTGCCCCCACCGGGGATCGAACCTCTCGAGAGGGCGACGCCTTGAGACCGGCGTACAGACCACTCGACCACGGAGGTCGTCAATATTACGATGATGGATATTACGAAATAAAAAATTATTCTTTGTTAATATAAGCTAAAAGTAATATAAAATAATAGTTATTTATTATACAAGAGTGGAAAGTTCCTTTTTAACCGCGTGCTCGATTTGGATGACCGAGCAAGCGAAGGATTCTTAAGTTGAATCACGAGCGCAGCGAGTGATTCTAAATTAGAATCCTGAGCGTCAGCGAGGGAAACAAACGAGCACAAGGTGAAAAATCTTTCCACTCGAGTGCAATACGTAACTTTTCATCCCACCTCAGCGAGGAAATGACAAAATGAAAAAGAAAACAATTTATAATGACAAAATATTTTTTCACAATTTAAAAAGTTCTAATCATAAATTTGGCACCATAGAGGTTACATTAAATAGGTTTAATGACGTTTTGAATTTACAATTATATTGAGTACTCATTATATGTGATGTTCTAAATTCAAATCTACTTTGCCGCTCAAGCGAATAAAATAGAATTTTCCAGCCAGATTTCGAAGCGCAAAATTACACTTTCCGAGGTGGTGGGATGAAAAATATTTTAACATATCACTCCTGATTATGTTCACCTGGCAAGCGATTTTCGTGTAGGCCTGTAGGCCTGCGTTTTATGCAAACTCCATGGGACCAGAAGATCGAACCGGTGACCTCTAGCACGGATGTTGCCTTTTTCCCGACAGCTATCTCTGCCTCACTGCCTAATACACAGTTCCATCTAGTGTAAGTTATCACTGTAAAAACTTTACTTTTTTAGTTGTGATAAGAAGCTCAATTTCTTTAAGAAACGTGAAAAGCGCCACTAACGGAAAGTTCAGAAATCACGTTTCCCATAGAAATTTAGCATTGCCAACTTCAGTAAGTCCCACTGCTGTGTGGTAAAGCTTTACACACACACACACATATAATCACGCCAGTAATCCCCGAAGGGGTCGGCAGAGTCCAAGGAACACTGTGTTCCTTAAGACCACATTTAGCCATTCAAAAATTGGGCTAGGTCAGATGGAAAATCGTGAAAGAGTAGTAACAAGTGGCTAGCTCATCGCCTACACAATCAGAGACCCAGTACCCAATACGCGCTTAGTCGCCTTTTACGACATGCTAGGCAAGAAAAGCAGTTGGCACATTCTTTTTGAGTTCCGGACCAACACGGGACACAGCTAAACAGTGGGGGTAAAGCTTTAAGCTATCCAAAATGGAAAAATCATTACTAATGTACCATGAAACACTGGTAACACATAAATAAATAATATAAATTTTACGTGATTATCCTAAAGAGATTTTTCTCAGGCAGTATTAATTAACTGTTGTCAAAATCTTTAAAAACACCTGAATATGAAAGGATATATTATGTTCGGTATTGTAGTAATATCTAAGATTTCGACAAACAAACTATATTAAAACAATTTAAAAGGTAAAATCTTTCAGAAAAAATATTTTTGTTATTTTATATTGTAAAGTAAATTTTCATAAATTAAATACACGGCAAACATATTTAATATTTCAAAAATACTTATAATATTTTCAGACAATTTTATAAACGTACGAAGATACAAGCAGATAAGTGTATAAATGTTGTCTAATGTCTATAATTTTTTTTATACGATTCCTCTCAAATTGATACGAAGGTTAATATCCTCAATAACCATTAAAAAAATCTAATTGCGATAATCGTTACCTAATCAAGTAGCTCATCTTTAATTTGGTTTGCAATAAATCAATGAAATCGCCATTAATTTGGTGTATCGGTCAGTCTTCGACACTGCTAAATAATGGACACCCATCATCTCTCATTAGCAGCGAGCGGGGGCGCCACCGGCGGCCGACGGCCGGGCGCCGCCGGACGCCGCCTGATCAATACCCCGCGACCATTGCCGAGCAGGGCCGACGAAACCCGAGGATCGCCGACGGCCACCGACCTGCGCCGAGCGCCGCACATGTCAAGTGTCACCGCGATACGGCCCGGAGCCTCAGGCATTGCCTGAAAATTGTGAAAAACGAGGAAAAGTGGTTTAATAAAGGTTGTGTAGTAGACTGTAGTGATCTAAGTGTGTTTGGATTTACCGCAAGCCAGTTTCCTGTGAAGACGGCCACAGGGTGAGGAGATACAGACCTGTTGGTCTTCCCTTTTGTTCTTCTACGGTTGATATTCTCCTTATTTTACTCTTCTAAGACTAAAATCTTTCTTTAAAGCGACCATTATATTTGATCCTACTCACCAGATATAAAAGTCTATAACTTTTCAGTAAAAATATTGCGGTCTGAACCCCTTGCGGTCAGTAAAATTTACTGAAATTATATTTGGTCATAAGAAAACTCTCATTGCTTTTGCATAATTAAGTTTCATAAGAATTGCAACCCCAGAGAAAAAAGTAAATTTAATACAATGTTGAAAGAAAAAGGTTTTAATAAAATTAAAAAGAAGGTAGTTACTGCGCATGCCCACAGTCGACCTGCGTCATGTAACTTTTGAATGTTCCAAAGAGTTTATTGTTATTATAAGTTAAATTACCATTTTATTACAGACAGTAATTTATCTGAGGAATCTATTTAACTGTAATAATTTGGAAGTGTATTTGTTCCATATAAATCTCGGTGAGTTATTCTTAGTTCTTTGGGTAGTAGGTACTAAATTCTTAGCAACTTCGAAATTAAAAATAAATATAATCGATATTTTATTTTCACACCTAAATAGCCTCCCCATTTGCCAGGTCATTGACTTGCTATTTTTGCGTGTCTAAGTTACCTTGGCCAACCAGCTGATGCAGCTCCTTGACAAGCACCAGCATAACTTGAACTTTGTTGACCCATATTGTCGCCCTTATGTCTTAAGGCCCTAGTTGAAGTGTTTAAGATACTGGTATCTTGATGGTTGGTCGTGTATTATGCTAATTCAATGTGGCTGGTTTTAAGGTATATCGTGAAAAATTTGAAAATAGTTTTTCGCAGATTTGTATGCTATCTCTCTCGGTTACATCGCACTGAAGTGAGATGCAATGGGTTTTATTGATTTCAGGTTGCATATTTCGCATCTAGGTCAACAGGGCTAAGGATAGCCTAGGCAATTGGAGCAATAGTAGAATTTTTAGATTTTACAGAATTACATCCGGATAGGACGTAAAAAAAGTTCCGTGTTTTCAACAGCTTTGATTTCTCATCAATATTGTAAGTATACTCATATCGCTAAGCATAAGCAATATCTTTCAAATTATCTTTTTCCAATCTTTTTTATGTTGAAAATGTAATGATCTTCAAGGGGCACTATTTGTTAGTTACCGTTGTGCCGTTATTATGAAAATCGCTCTCGTTTGCTAAAGGACCTGTAGTTTTTTGTAGTATTTTTGTAATAATAATTTATTTTACCATGCCTGTATGCTGAGGTGTTGACAGCAATGGTTTCTACGCCGCCGATCTTTTAATTGACCCTAACTGGTTTATTCATACCCTTCTTTCTTCTGCCACTTCCCTATAATTATTAAACAGAGTCGGCACAACATGTCTTCCTCTTCTATTCTCGTCTGCCACTCCTCAGCTCAATAGGTCTCGATTTGTTTTCATTCTAAGTCCAGCCATATCCATACTTGACACTCTTCTTGATACAAGCCATTTATTTCAGGCTATTATTCCCTTCAAGTTAATTTGTAACAATTTTCCTAAAAACACGACATGATTGATATTCATTATTATGTGATATTCATAATTTGTTCTGTTCGAAAGAACTGAACTTAACCTTTTTGACAATTTCTTGGAAAAGTTATGGCGTTATTACAATCGGCAATTGCTTTTGGAGAATCTATAAAATAAGGTATTTGATGGGGAAGTCTTTAAATTAAGCAAAAAACAGCTATGCCCATTGCCCTTCTTCTACAAATTAATTCGACAATACTTTATTGGTTAAATCATTAAATAGTTTTGGCGAAATAACGAACGACCCACCAGGGGGTATGCAAATAGACTACCGCAAAAATGCTTTCAATAACGCACGGATAAGTTAATGAGGACAATAAATACTCTCTCACGAATTATAGGCACATAATTTCACCGTATTTTGAATTAAATTTGAATCAAATTGGTCTATTTTGGATTTTTTGGGCGGTTACTATTACTATGTGTAATATAGCAGGGTCGGTTTTCTGATCCACTGTCAGGTTGCCCGTTGATGTTGTGATGATGATGATGTTGTGATATGTCAGCTTTACCAATGTATTTTTTTTCAGATATTACTATAGTGTTTTGTTTTTTTTTTTTTTCATTTATTTGGAATTCAAACAGTCATTTACAATCATTGCTTATTTAAAAAGACATTTATAAAGACTTGAAGTTTCACTATTTGGCATATAAAAAGAAACTAACGTTACCAACGAAACTAACGAGTATAAACTTTCAAAAAAACATATAAATATCTAGGTAATCATGCATCTTTCAAAATACAAAACTTATTCTTTATCTCAGCAATAGAACAATTAAATATATCATAAAGTTAAATAATCATAGACAATTTAACCACAGCACGATGCTAGGGTTAGTAAAATGGCAGCTGGCGGCACAGCTGATGTATATTGCTTCAGAAATGCATTGCAAACATTGGTCAAGCTCACCCCATACATTTTGGTGTTTCCATTGCCGCCGTTGGTCTAGGTCTACGAATCAAAAAAAATTACCCTTAATCAACCACAGGTTCGTTAGCGTTGGCAGGTACCTTTGTTTCACCAGTTTTGTCGCAAGGTAGTGCTTACAGCAAACTCTTTGTCAAGTTTCTTTTTGAAGTCTACGGATTAACAGGACAAATTTAAACTAGCGGGAGGACAAACGTGAAACGAAGTGCTGCCTTCTTGACTATGGGTGTAAAATTATATGTCGTACCATCCATCAGCCTTTCACGTCCACTGCTGGACATAGGCCTCCCCCAATAATCCCCTCAATGACCAGTGCTGCGCCCTTCACCAGGTCGTCGTTCCAAAATGATATGTAATATCTTTTTGTCTAGATTAAACTCTTCTTACTCGAGCTCCTTAAGTTCTAGTTCAACCTATGAGTTGATATTTGAGCGTGTGTTGATATTTTTTGGATTCAAACATTTTTTAGTTCAACCTATTCCAGTACCCATAAGTTACAATCGTAATCAACTTTCTCCAACTACGAGGCTACAATAAAACAACAACCATATAAACAATTTCAAAGGGGACATATTGGCCGGGCATCGGTAAGGGATCAAAGGTTAACGGCTAGTTCGAAAGTTGTTTTGTCTGCGTAATGTCGTCGAATAACTAGAACGGCGCGACTTTAAATTAAATGAAAGCAATGATTTTTGAGTGTGTTTTGTCCGTAAATTTCTCCACTACTCTAACATGATTATTGACACTAAAATTAAAACATCTAATTCTATGTAGATGTAGATAATTCCTTGGACTAGATAAATTGATGAACATTTTGGCCGCGGTAATGGGTCGTTTTCGCGTTTCGTGCAAATTCAAGTATTCTCTTGTCATTTTTTTAATATAAATATTTTATGTATAATTTATCATAAAACCCGTGTTCGATTAATACAACGTTGAAGGTCATCATTACTGTCTCATGTCACATCTTCCCAAAGCTCTCATTACCATCCGTTTATATAATGGAAGGAAAAGTTGGTAATAAGAAGGAGATGAATAAGATACTGATAGTTAATCAAGCACGTTATTTTAACAATTTGGATTTGAATGACCATGTGTAGGTGATAAATAAACCTTCTCAAAACCCATGGTACCCAGTGTAAAAATATTTTTATTTTGTTTAATATTTATAGTTAATTATAATGAATGGAAGGGATGACGAAGGTGCGTGACAAACGTATTTTATGCTAGGGAGAACGAGGATATCTTTTTTACTACCGAGGCACCTGTGGATCTGTAGGTGCCTGCAGATCGGCCGACAAATGAGCCTTGTTGAAGCGAGAGCTGACCCCCGTAGGCATAAATTAAAAAAACGACTACGTTCAAGTCAATGACTCGGGATGGTAATTATGATATTTCTGGTGACAAACAATCATTCTAAAATTTTCACCCCTAAGGCGTTACTGGTGTTGTTAATATAGGAGTAGAATAATAGATAAACCAACCAACCAATTTGGTGCAAAATTTCGCCGTGAAGGCATTTCGAAACGTAACTTACTTCAGAAACAACGGAGCGGAATGAGAATAATGCATGCCTTTTGGAATTAACAAGCAAATAACAAGGATCACAACTATACACTCTAGAGGCCTCCATTACGTAGACTTATTGAAGTGATTTTACGTTGGAAATATATTTATATCTCTCTAAGTTTTTTTAAAAAACGTAGGTAGTTAATTAATATTTGCACGAAACAAGAGAACGATCCGGTTGTGTTATGTAGGTATACTTGAACTAAGGACCTCTATATATTAGGTCCTTACCTTTGAAATTGGTGTTTTGTATGGAGATTTTGGGGAATTCTGCATTTTCCATACTAACATTTTATCAGTTTTCTTCACAACGACAAATCCAGAGATAATAATATTTGTCATGAATCATTAGACAAGCTTTACTAATATGTGTAATATCACACTTCATAAAAATTATTTATCGTTTTTAAGTGAATGCAAATAAAATGATGTATTCGGGAGGCACTTAAAAAGTGTTGTCTCCGTGTCCAATTTTAACACAATTAAACTTACAACAAATTATCAAAACAAATCAAAAGAGCTCAAAAATATAGTCTATTTTTAGACGAGGTAATTATTTTTTAGGAATACGCTGAATCTTAATAGTTACAGACAAAATAAATAAAAACACCAATTTCATAGGTAAGGACCCAATATACTAAAGGCGCTATGAAAATGATGACGTGAATCTGAATTTTTGTTCGCAGTGTGGCGGTAGTGCGGTGGGGGGTATGCGCCGCGGCGCTGAGGCATGAGCGCGGCGCGCGCGCCTGAGACCCGCGACCCCCCGCGCCAGCACCGCTCCCAGCCGCAACAGGTACCGCCCCTCACTACACCTCACACCACTACACTACATCTGCCACTACTTTGATATACCTTAGTAGACGTCTATGTCCTGATATAAATCTGTTAAGGTATTAAAAAATACCATCATATAACTTTATTTGAATTTAAAAGTCGTATTTATACATTTATTTGGTAATGAACTTAGGTTCTCTGTTTACGTCTGGTTTTTTGTTTCTTCTAGTTACTCTGTTGGGTGTTACGACATTTCGTTCGTTTCGGTAAAGATTTCAATAAAATTTTTAGCTAGATATATTAATTTGTATGCTATTTCACGAGTGTGAATGATAATAGGTACCAGCTATTTCATAGCTACAATATTGCAAACATATTCAATTCCGGTAATCATAGATTATTTTAAAAGATTTTATGCTAACCCAATGTGGATTAGTTAAAACTTTCGTATAGAAATTCTCAAATATTTGCTATAGGAAAATACGGTAAAAATACCCAATGTACTTTCTACGAGTATTCAACTGGCATAAGGCTTTACTGATAACATGTTATCAATATCAAATGCCGTAAACTTATCTGCTATATTTTTTTTACCTACATGGGTTTGCTCTTGATTTGAATCACACCTGAGATGTGGTCTACAAGGAGCGAGGGTTTCCAGAGGGTTCATGCCCATTCAGCAAAAAATTAACTTTTATATCTTATTTTTTTGATAAGTTGTACCCTCAAATTTTCAAAAAGCATTTTCGTTCGCTCCTTCCGAATTTTTTTTCTTAATGATAGACTATTATAATCGGGCGCATTTGTTGCCGGACAATTTAAAAGCAAATTAATTATGATTTTTATATCGTTATTTGGTGATAGGTCGCGTTATGAATTTACTTAGTTTTTACTGTCCTCATCATTTATCTCATGCCCACTGTTGGACACGTGTCTTTCAAAATGGAAGGCTTATCAGAATTAGCTGAATCACTACCGTCATCAGCCTATATACGTCCCACTGCTGGGCACAGGTCTTCCTCATGGAAACAAACACACGAGGAGGTGAAACGGCTACAATATCAACCGGGACCAACGGCATAACGTGCCTTCCGAAGCACGGAAGAGTTATCACAAAGTTTTGGTCACCCATCCACGGCCTGACCATGATGAAGGTAGCTTTGTTTTCGATATCGAAAGCCAAAGCGTGCTAGCCACTACACCACCAGGCTCTGCTATTGCTTGCTGGAAAAGGCTGCTATAACATTTATTGCTATATTGGAACTCGGTCACACACCCATCCGGAATCCAACCATGACAGAGGTTCCTTTGATGTGAGTGTCGAATTAAACATTCGCCCCATCGAGCTCTTCAAATTTTAAGCTGTAGTGCTCTCATATTGCAAATTTTATTTTATTTTTAAATTAATGCGTAAATATATTCTAAATTAGTGTATACTTCCTACACAATATTAAATTAGCTATCGAATTTAATTTTCAAAATATAGACCCTATTACTAGCTAATGTTTCGAATAATTCAAATGCGAGCAGATGATTGGCTTAAGAATATAGTTTGCCATAACTACCGGCAGCCATTAACGATGACATACCCATGAAGGTGGAATGTGGTCCTATTATTATTGTTTATTTAATATCTACAACGTTTACTAGGTGTAGGCATTTAGAAAGCTAATTAAATAAATCCGACGGTTCTTTTGAGTTTTGTAGTCGGGCTCTTTGTGTTCACTAATGTTTACATACACGGGTTGCAACAATGAAGAAAGAAATTGAATTGATTTTTTTAATGTTTTGGAAGTAATTAATTGATTTATAATTTGTATATTTATCCCTAAGAATTATGAATTTTAAATTACGAGAGTGAATAATAATAACAACAAGGAATACGCTAAGTAGTGTTTGAAAAGTCACGACACCCAAGAATATCTCAAACTATCAATTTTTCAGGTTAATTAATCTATGCTGACATTTTGACAGTTTCGCACAATCTGCCGTAGTCAGTACAATTAAAAAGTTTGTCTTGTATAATTTAATAATTTAACAACATCAAAACAAGTCCACCGGATCTAATCGGCGATTGTCCCCTGATAGCATCTCGTGTATATTATACCGTTCAATTCAACGGAACCGTCCAAGACAAGGATTGCTTATGATCAACTCTCTAGAATGACCAGTGACCTAAGCTGTTAAAAAACGCCAAAAATTGTACCCAGCACGCGATAGTAATGGACTTGTAATTAGCAAATAAACCGATTTATCGCGTAAAGCAAAGACGTAATTACATGGCCAATTTATGCGCCCACGCGTTAAGGATACGCTTTTGAATGAATTTATTGTTTTTTCGTGAAATAACTTAAGTGGCTTGTGAATGAGCGATATTCGCATTTTTGTATTTTATCATTGGATACGTTCGTGTCAAAGGACTTCTTGCATAAATTAGAGGCTTATGGACGTAGGTGCATAATAATAACTATTGTCCGATTTATTTAGGTCTTGTCATGTCTGATATGATAAGGTAGTGTTTGTTGCAATGACCGGACAGTTATAATGGAATGGTTCGTGATTTTCTTTTAACATTTCATGCTCCATAATCGACTAGTCTCCTGGTTTTCATCTAGAGTTTAATGACTAAGACTACGAAGTAGGTAACTTCGTAGTCTTAGTCATTAAACTTTTGTTTATATAATTTAGTAAGTCTTTTATTATTTTGATTTGGTATTTAACTCACTTCGCCTTAACGACGTTATAGGTACGAACTGGTCAATTAAAACATTCTTTTGTTTTGAACACTGAATCCATTAGAAGCTCACTACATATTTGGACACAACAAAATTGCCCACAATTTCTACGGAATCAGGGTCAGACAATAAATATTTCTTTTAGGAATATCTCTCTGCCTTTGGAATGCTCTATGTTAGGTGAAGATTATTTGCTGTGGTCATTACTACAATACAATTTTTTCAATGGAGCCAAATAAATTTAACGAGGAAAGTAAACACAACTATTTCTATATCCTCTTTCCCCATGTAGGATTTTTGTCAGAAATTTTGGAAATGAATATGAGAAACGAATAATGAAATTATTGGTTTTTGTAAAACAAATATTATTAAGAAACAAAAAAAATTGTCTTCAATAGACATGTGTTGTTACCTTAGCATTTACAAAAATATGATCTAATGTTTTATTATCGTTGTATTATTTTCCTTTTACCTTAATTGAATGTTGTAGGTATCAAAAATCTAAAAAATTAAATATAAAAAGTAGGCGGAAAAATTTCTCGTTTTAACATTAAATTCTTTTAATACGATTAATGTGCCTTGTTAATAATTAATATTAATTATAGTAAGATGATTATTAGCGCGTGTGTGGATAAACCCCTCCCCCATGCTGCGCTGTGGTGGTGGGCGTGTCGATGCTCTTGCGCAGTACCTACAGTTTTCTGATACAGTTTGTTAATAATATAGTGAAATAGCATAATAATATCGAATTGAATTTTACATAGTATTAATAAATAATATTTTTTAATAACATGTGATGAGGAGGGACCTAGATAAGAGTGAGTAGTCAGTTTTTTTTTAATTTACGCAAACCTTCCCGGTTTGGGATAAAGTAAAATAAATGTTAGATTTCATTACGTTTAACATGTTTATGACCTAATGTTTAACAGACAAATTTTATTTTCAACAATGACTTAATCGATTAATGGAATAATATCGCGACCTTTTTTTTACATTTTTTTATTCGATTCCCGGTTTGGGTAAGCTTTTTTGAGAAAGCTGAGAATGCAGTTATGTGTCATTTTAAAAATAAAGGTATGTTTCCTTTTTGACAATTAAGCTATTTTAAATATTTATGGTACTTCCCCTCTAGGGCCCACAATAATTTTCCACTTTGTTGGTACATGATACTGTAGTTCTAGCAGTAGTGTTATGTGGGAGGTACAGAGACAATTCACCAATTGGAGCCCAGATGATGGCAGACGTCAAAAAGTGCTGAGATATCATGACTTGCATCTTTTCAATCAACCATTGAGAGGCCTTAGATTGTATACAAGAAATAGAATGTGTAATGAATGAAGAAAAACCCAGTTGACAAAGAGCCCATTCTTAGTGCTTTATTCTACGGAGTCCAATTCTGGGGTTCTAGGTTCGAGTCTCATTCAATTTACAGATAAGTTCAATGCACAGATAAACTGTGTGTTTAATTATTCTTCCTAATCTTTAATAACTAAAAAAATACAAACTTAACTTGAAGCTCCGCCGGGCTAGTTAAACAAAGCGCACACTGAATAAGGACCGCAGCGAATTCCGTTTTGCAAAACGCCGTATGCTTTTTATTTCGGCTTTGGTTACGTAAGAATAGCGAACATAACTGTGCACGGGAACCGAACCGGCATACCGCCGCCGAATATTCAGGGGTTCCGAGAAGCGGCGCGCGCGCAGTAAATCTGACCGCTCATTATGCCAGCCTACATTCCGTGGCCTTACTGCGCAATAAAAAGTTCTCTTTCTGACTATTGTTTAACGATTGAAGATTAGGACCGGTTGAGACGATCATGAAAATAAAGTTTGATTTGAAAATGTTCGGGAATATTATTGGAGTTGGTATTGAGTTGAGTAAATATTGCCTTAATATGAATTAATAGAATTAAAGTTCTTACACACTTAAAATCCGCCTTATATCCTGAAGGGTTACATTCAATTCGCCTAATATGGTTTAGTCCCCTTTATATCTCGGGCGAGCTTGTTGCTAATGGTTGTCATTCACCGAGTCCAGTATCGGGGTCGAAATATATAACATAACGCCTCTATCCCTGAAGGGGTAGGTGTTAAACACCCACATTTCGCCAGCCTTGGAGAGCACCGCGTACACCGGTGTTCGTAGTACCCCCAAGGTGTCATTCAGCACTGTTATTATGGATCTGCTATTAAGAAGAGGTTGTTACGTGAATATTTGCAGTACCTAACGGCGCAGACCACATGCAAAAAGAACTCATAATTACTTTGAAAATTCACAGAATTCGGTACAACTTTTTTGCGGTTTTGACAATATAAGGAAACACTAGATTAATAATATATCGGTTGCGAAATGTACACAAAAACGAGTGTGTATTTTTATGATTAAAATATTAGAATGATCGAAATCTCAAAAGTCCCCTTTTCTAATTAGTAATTACTTATGTAGTAGGTACATACGTTCTTCTTTTCTTAGTAGCGCTATTAGATTATCGATTCATGTAGCCTATAGTTTTTTTAATCAGCTACCAAAATTTTCATGAAAAATTTTACTGGACGAGTCCATTACATGGTACATTTATTTGTAACAAAAAGGGACCTGCGAACTGATCGCGCTAAATTAGAACGAATTTACCACAGCCAAATCACAGTCGAAAACGATATGGCCATTCACACTCCATACTCTCGTACTAGGTTTCCCTCGTGTAACCTCGTGGAGTGTAGATGAGCCATAACGTCTTCGAGTTTGATCTGGGCCCGTTCGCGCTGAATATGATTGTATTTACCACAACCGAATATCAGCCGAAAACATTACGGTCCAGCCACACTGTGACGTGGAGAGCCCGGAGATAAATAGAAGGCGCTGGGTCATCACTTATAATTATATATTTTATTTATCAAAAACTAAGGCACTCTGAAACAAATTTTATTAAAGATACATTTCACAAAACACACCAAAACAATTTCACATTTAAAACTAAAAGATATTAGGAAAGGTAGGGCTACTTACAATAGTGCCTTTGGAAACGATTCTAAATAAAATACAAATGGTGCATTTAATTACTCAACCAGACTTATTTTAGTCAAATATATATATTTCAATTTATAAATATAAATTAACAATTATTATGAGGACAAGACAATGAGAAAGACAGACAGTAAATATGTTCGTATTTATCGCGATCGGGGCCCTGAATTCAGACCGGGCGGCGTGTTGATGAACCGTTTGCGTTAGTTTCTCAGGTGTACTGTTCATATGGATTCCAAGAGCTGTTACCATTCTGCTGTCTGGTCCTCGCTTGTTTGCCAAATTTGTTGCTTATTTCACGAAGCTCCCATCAGTCATCTTCAGTCATCAGTCATTAGCATAGATAAATTAAATATAGGGACCTTACCTATGAAATTGGTGTTTTTTTCTCTCTCTTAGTATTTTGTCTGTAACTATTAAGATTCAGAGTATCCCTAAAAAAATAATTACCTCGTCTAAAAATAGACTATATTTATGAGCTCTTTTGATTTGTTTTGATAATTTGTTGTAAGTTTAATTGTGTTCAAATTTGACACGGAGACATCACTTTTTAAGTGCCTCCCGAATACATCATTTTATTTGCATTCACTTAAAAACGATAAATAATTTTTATGAAGTGTGATATTACACATATTACTAAGGCTTGTCTAATGATAGATGCCAAATATTATTATCTTTGGATTTGTCGTTGTGTAGAAAACTGAGAAAATGTTAGTATGGAAAATGCAGGATTCGCCAAAATCTCCATACAAAACACCAATTTCATAGGTAAGGACCTAATAGTATTGATTGTTATTCCCATGAGCTTTTAGTTCGTCTAAAACATATTATTGTTGCTTGTACCTTCGTTCGACCTATTACGTTAGGTGGCGCGCGTACTACACTAGCGGAATCATAGATTATGTAATTCCGCTACTATAGTAGCGCCACCTAACCTAATAAGAAAACCAGAACCCATGTATGGGATTAGCGATCTATACTACTTAATTTATCTATGGCCCTGAAACATCCTCTCCAATGCTTCCCTGTTCCGCGACGCAATCTACGCGGAAACAAAGCGACGTTTACCGCTGTTGCGACAATGGCGGCGCGGGTGCAACAAAACGACACCGACCATTATTTCGGGCATTTTCTAAGTCAATTAAATTCGGCGCTCGCCCAAAATGGCGTCTGTGAGTCACATGCCTTTTTGGCGATTTAAATGTTTCACTGTTATTAATGTTAGCGGGATATTCCTACATCCTTGGCTGAGATACTGTTTTTATTGTAGGGTCACTATGTGGTATTATAATGACGGTTTTTGAGAAATGTTTAGATATCCTCCAGTTTCCTTAGGGATATTTGCTTCGGTAATATTCGGTGTCATAATACAAACTCGGCGTATGAGGTGTTATTATATTATTTGACGTATATTCGGCATCAAGTTTTATTGTAGAGGGAAATGTTAATTGTATTGAAGCGTATTTATTGTAGAGGAATCTTTATTTAATCTATACATATAATAAACTGTAGAGGTCGAATGTCTGTACATAGAAAACAATTCTTAAAATCAAGTCAGGGGGGTAAAGAGGGAAAATACCAAAAAAAAATTTTTGTCATTTTTTGTTTCTCTATCTGTTCGTACGGGCTGGACCGATTTCCATAAAATTTTGCATGGTGATACCTTATATCCTTAGTAAACATCTTTAATACTTTTTATTCCGGAAAATTAAAGGGTTCCCGTGGGATAGTTGAAAAACCAGTAACCGCGGACGAAGTCGCGGTTAACAGCTAGTTTTAATTATATTAAACACAATAACATGGTAGTGATCTTTTTGTACAAATTGGTTGCATATTTTTTGTGCATTTTTGCAAAGCTTTATTAGTACTGAAAACAGCACTGATACACTTTTCATTATGGCAGTTATTAGTGCGACACATCATTAGTTTACAGATCGACTGTACTTAGGTAAAGCCTCCATTTGCGTCACCTACTAAATAAGTCCGGATTTAAATAAATCATTCATCTATGCCTATTCATTGAACTCACCAAAGGCGCCTAGAATAAAGAGTCGTTTTGGCCGGGACCATAAAGGTGCCCACACACGGACTCATTAGGCAGTGGAGATTTACGGCCTATAAATAATGTAACTCGCATGTTATGACCAAATGCGCGTACTGTGTACGTGGCTTTGTAAGCTTGCGAGAATTGGTTGAATTTTATGAGATCTAATCATGCGTATGGCGAGTGTTGTTGTTTGGTTTTTCGCGTACATACTAACACAATCATTTATTCAATCTAGGCGTTCCACAGTACTTTTGTGAGTGTCAAGTATTATGATTACGGTTGCGTAGGTACAAGAAGTCCTTGTTTTGAGAAAATGTTATTGGCAGAGCTGTTAATGATATGTTTTTGGATCGTCTTCTGCCTTCAGCCAGTCTATACGTTCCACTGCTGGGCATAGGCCTTCCTCATGGTGAAAAGACGCGAGGAGTAAAGGCCATGACACAACCACGCTAGCCCTCTGTGGGTTAGTGGGTTGAAACGGTTGCAATTTTCTTTTCAACCTTAAAGGTATCTACCCACTACAACGTATCATACCATGGCCGTGCTATGAACGTATCAGACACGTCAAGCAACACGATACCCTCTACTTTGCCCACTAGAGCGTATCAATGTCGTATGTATCGGCTTGAATGACCGGAGCGTCAGCATAACATCTCATTATCATCCGCGTGACATACCCGTGCGTAACGATTTTAGTGACGGGAGGGTCCGCGTATCATCTCCGTATCATCCGAGTGCCATCTCTGAGCGGTCCCTGTGCACTGTTGTCGCCTTTGTAGTAATTCCCCTGATTCCGTGTGAGGCAGACGCGTTTATAACGGCCATCTAACGCGGTTATAACCCGGGTGCTCACCGTTTCGCCGCCTGCGCGCACCGGTGTGGCAACGTCGCGTGTCATGCATGGAGCGTATCGCCACCGGCAAAATATTCTCGTCAACAATACTTGCCGGTCCGTGCATGGCACGCGACGGTGCTGGTCGGTAACGGAACGGGCTAGTGGGCATGGTCTCATACTTTTTAATACAGAGAATATTTTTTTGCCTGACACGTTCATAGCACGGCCATAGTATGATACTGTGTAGTGGGCAGAGACCTTTAACCGCTACACAGGAAATAGAGACTCTTCGGGCGATCTGCTGCCATCTATCTTCTGTTGCTGTTTTTTTTAAATATTCTCTATTAATTAGGTATACGTAGTATCTTTGCCATTGCAATTTTTTACATCAATAGTCTTTTCTGCCGTAGTTGATATACTGTGTAGCTTACACTGTGTAGCGGGGTTATCGAAACAACCGTACTTATAAAGTGATTTTATTATTACAATCATGTCTAAATTATTCGTACAGCTTTGGCGTTAATAATGATATTCTCACTCTTAATATGAAAAAATCGATTCCAGTTGTTTCGTATACGTTCAACATTTGATGTTTTAATAATAAAGAACAGATAACATCATTCGTTTACAAAGAGAAGACGCTGCGTAGGCAGGGCTCCGACCGCCCTAAATCATATATTTACCACAATTTGGTACAAATTTGGTACAGTCAAAAAAAGTCAGTCAGGAGCACGAGTACGAAAGTGTGGATGAGCCGTAACGTTTTCGACTGACAACATAACATATAATCACAACTATTATGCACTAAGGGTTAGTCAGTGACTAGGCAAAAGCACCGCAAAAGCAGTCCATTGCTATAGTCCGCGCTTCACCACGCAGTGACTGCACTCAGCGTGACAGGTAGGTGGTGAGCCCGTCGCCGCTGTGCTATTTGGATGGTTGTGTAGTTCTAAGTCTATTAGTCGCCTTTTACGACACCCAAGGAAAGAGATGGGTTGCTAGTATTCTTTTAATGAGCCTCTACCACACGGCTCCACGGCTTGTAGTAAATACGTTTATTTAGCGCGATCGGAGCCCAGCCCCTTTATTTAAACTGTCGGTTCACGGATTCGATTCGGAAAGTCACGTCCCGGCTCGCTCTAACTCGCTGCAATAAAAAGTGACAGGAATAGAGATCCCGTGACTAGTTTAGCTTCTGACGGTTTAGAATAAGGCAGGTCTCCATTAAGGACCGGTCTGTGCCCCTAGTATCTATGAGTTTGGTTAGTAAACTACATATACCACAAACGCAGATGCTTTTTTTCATACATTTTCTTCAGTTGGTAAATTTTTTTTTGTATGTGTGTACATGCATCCTACAAAAACTACTGCTTGGAATTTTAGAGAGTTTGGATTGATGCTAATTCCGCGGTGATTAAGGAGTTAAACTAAGTATTCATTGTCCAAATGACAATGGAATCACCCTAAATATTAGGTCCTTACCTATGAAATTGTCGTTTTGTATGGAGATTTTGGGGAATTCTGCATTTTCCATACTAAATTTTTTTCAGTTTTCTTCACAACGACAAATCCAAAGATATTTGGCATCTATCATTAGACAAGCTTTAGTAATATGCGTAATATCACACTTCATACAAATTATTTATCATTTTTAAGTGAATGCAAATAAAATGTCTCCGTGTCTAATTTTAACACAATTAAACTTACAACAAATTATCAAACAAATCAAAAGAGCTCAAAAATATAGTCTATTTTTAGACGAGGTAATTATTTTTTAGGAATACTCTGAATCTTAATAGTTACGGACAAATTGCTAAGACAGAATAAAAACACCAATTTCTTAGGTAAGGACCCAATATATTTTTTAACTTTCCGCCCTAGAACTACAAATACAGGGACGCTGCAGAAATACTGGATCTAATTAAAATAAATTGGGTGAAGAGACGTTTAATTAACATCAAAGTTGAGCTAAATGCGTCTCGCCACGGACGGATGCAGCCGCAGCGAAATCGCACCGAGCAATATTTACTTATTGCGCTCAAAGGGACAGTCGCGAATCTCTGCATTCAATGGGCAGGAACTGCGTTTTGTTTGTTGAGTTTTTGATCGCGTTCTAGAATTAACAAATGGAATAGTCTTTTTGAAATAAATTACGAGAACAAATTAGTTCATGTATTTCGAATTTTGTTTTGTTTGAATTTAATTTTTTTTATTTTAAGGATTACCAACTGAAGTTACAGAAAATAATACACATTAATATCAGTTTTCTTCACAACGACAAATCCAGAGATAATAATATTTGGCATGTATCATTAGACAAGCTTTAGTAATATGTGTAATATCACACTTCATAAAAATTAGTTATCGTTTTTAAGTGAATGCAAATAAAATGATGTATTCGGGAGGCATTTAAAAAGAGTTGTCTCCGTGTCCAATTTTAACACAATTAAACTTACAACAAATTATCAAAACAAATCAAAAGAGCTCAAAAATATAGTCTATTTTTAGACGAGGTAATTATTTTTTAGGAATACTCTGAATCTTAATAGTTACATACAAAATACTAAGACAGAATAAAAACACCAATTTTATAGGTAAGGACCCAATATAACAAGCACTTACAATAGCTAACTGCACCTATACTTATAGGTAACCACAACATGCTTTAATAACAAACGTAACAATTTTAATACAGAAAGGAGGAAATTTTAAACACAATCACATTGTAAGTAGTAAGAACATAGACACACGCGAAAACTTCATATTCTTCATATTGTTTATTAATTTTCAAAGGGTAATAAGTAACTTGATATGTCATAGACTTTATTGAAAACAGAGTGATAAAGAATCTAATTTGAAAACTGATAAACTTTTTCTGACAGTGACCGTATGTGTAGATGTTTGAATACTGAACGGGTTTTCAAATAACAAATAAATGTGTTTGACTACAGGCTCCCTTACAGGGTATATGCCTTCCTCTATTGAGAGGCACATAAGGCTAGTAGTTCAAGGCTCATAAAAAATTAAACATTGCCTTCCCCAATATACCTGACCACTCTCAATCCGTAAGGCCTGTTTAAACACTTGATTATCACCTCCGTGGTTAAATAAACGTTATAATTTTCTTTATGTTCAGTTTTCCGTGACGCGCCGGCGCAGGTACGCAACGGGACCGTGCGTGGTGCGTGCGCGTTTTTTTGCCCAGCTTCGGGGAAAGTGAACCCAATGTCGACGGGATTCAGACACCTTTTTCCTGTTGCTCTTTTAAACTCTTCTTCATTGTTTCTAAAGATAAATGAATGTGTTATACTTTTCATGTCTTTTTGTCAAAAATTTCTGACGCAAAGTCCTAGCTATTTTTAGACTTTAAGGCACATTACTCTATTCTTGTCGTGTGGTAGCGGCTCATTAAAAAACTACTACCAACCCATCTCATCCCTTGGTGTCGTAAAAGGTGACTAATGGACTAAGAGCTGCACAATCACCCAATAGCTTATAGCGGCGACGGGCTCACTATCACCAGCTGTCACGCTGAGCACATATGCAGTCGCTGCTTGGTAAGCGCGGGCTATGGAAATTGGACTGCATTTGCGGTGCTTTTGCCTAACTAACCCATAGGGGATAATAGCTGTGTTTATATGTATGTATGTATGTACTCTCTTCTTCTCTCTCTTGCCATGTTCTCAATTTTATTTGTGGTTGGCGCAATATTCTTTCCTCTTCCACTTTCTCGTATCACTCGCTATGATAAGCTACATACTCAACTCTAAAACCTAAAAAGATAAATGAAATAAATCAATTATTGAAATTGATGCACAATATTATGACTATTATCAATCAATAGCCTTTATAATTATCCATCGAATATCGGTGAAAAGCTAATTTTCCAATAAAAATCATTTTATTAAAATTTTATTAAAACTATTATTTAAATATACGGTTATCACTTTGTTTGCATTGCCGTGAACAGTGATTAGAGAATACAGTGGAAGTTATATATCGCGTGTTTAACATTAAATTTGCATTGTTAATTTTAAATTAAGTTAAAATATTTGTACATGAATTATCGTTATGACTATTTACATATTTATCAGTATTTGTTTTAAACTTTTTATTAAATGAATCTGTTATTTAGTGTCCACATCAAAAGATGTTTGCATAAGCTAAACAGTAGTGTAGTAGTAGTTTTTGTAGTGTATGAAGATATTAGTTATGGTTTCAAAAAATGTTTGTACTTCGGTATTTAGTCAAACTGATGTAAAACTGTCTTCATGGTGGTTTTAGATTCGTTTAATCGTGCAATAATTATTCTATAAACTAATATCTTGATTTCGGTAAACATAACCTAATTAAACCGCTGGAGCCGCATTATTTCGACAGTAAGATTCTCAACGTTGTCGTAAATAAAACAAAGTCGTAAATGGTTTGCCAGATTCGTAATCGTTTACGACTTTGTTGGTCATACATATGACCATGTAAAATGGACGATACATGAAAAATTGTCACACTGTTGACTCAGGCTAAAGGATATCGGATATTAAGTGTTCGAATCGTCGGGTCATTAAAGCTTTAATCATGCATAACACCTAAATATACGCGAGCGAAATCCGGTTAAACACTATGTTATAAATGCTCAAGGAATTTGAGAATTCCTGACCAGGCAAATTATGTGTACACTGTCTTCGTTGCGTGTGAATTTATTTGGTAAAACTGGAACTTATTTGACTCAAAATTTTGAAATCAGTGAAATAAAGTATAAATCATATAACTCGTCATTTAAACTGATAGGTACTGACATAATAATATTGAATGATTAGAATCTTCTGTGTTACGAAACGTTGGGTGGTACTTTTATTCTAAACTAGCTGGTGCCCGCGACTTCGTCGGCGGTGGCTATGGTTTTTTTAACTTTCCCACGGGAATCCTTTAATTTTCCGGAATAAAAAGTATCTAAGATGTTGACCACAAATATAAGGTTTGCCATGCAAAATTTCATTGAAATATGTCTTGCCATTTCGGTGATTAGCCTGTACAAACTAACAGAGAAAAACTTTTTTTTTGGTTTTTTCCCTCTTTATACATCATTTAAGCATTTTTTTATGTACGGACATTCGACATCTATTAATTCATTTTAATGCAGTTATATTATATGTTTATAGATAAAGATGTTTATACATACATTCCAATCGACATAGGATCAGCGCGGCGGGCTGGCGGCCCACCAACCCGCATTGGGCCAGCGTGGTGGTGTTACGGCCCATACTCCTGATGTGTTTCCTAATAAGGAAGGCCTGTAACCAGCAGTGTACCCCAGTGTATGTAAGCTGATATCGATAAGAATACATTTATTCTAAAAATTCTTATACTTCAGGAATATTACTTTCAAATGTACAACAATATTTAAACTGATATATACCACCAATACTTCTTTATTGTCAATCAAGAGCAGGTGTGGCAAACATTGAGGATGTATAAATCTCAGTGTTAATAAAATAAAAGAAAAGCACAAGCCAATGTTAGTGTTTAGTTTAGAACCCATGAATTATGCAGTAGTTTTGGAAGCCATGTTAGTCGCAAACATGCGCATGGGCATAGTTTATATTTAGTATACGAAAGCTCGTTTGCGGTAGCTTTTTGTACCTTTTTGTAATGTAACGGCATTCGTGCTAGCTTACGGTTACATCCCTGCCTGTATCTAAGTTTAAATAAATATGTGATGTAAATATCGCTTGCCTAACTGTATGTGCAGGGTAACAGATTCGCCTACTATTACTATATCTATATTCTATAGGCACCTATTTTGTATATTTTGTCTAGGTATGTACCATTATAAATAAAAAATAAATAAAAAATAAAATGTTTTTATTTCAAGCACAAGCTCATAGATGTTAGTAAAAATTTTTAAACTTATACGAGTATACTATTGTTAGTTACATACAAATTATTTCTTGTTATTATTATTACGACCATTTAAGATTCTTTCTTACAATGTTTATGATTTAAATTAATTAATTAATTAATACATTTAAAAAAATTTGTTTTATGTGACAATTCCTATAAATTTTATTTTAAACAATTTAAAATTTTTTTTTTAGTTCAGATTTATTATCTATTCAGTATTTTATTTAAATTTTACTTATTAGGTAATGATTGTACCATGTGGACTAAGCGCGATTTTATACATTTTATCTCATTTTAAAAATTTACGTATATGTAAATTTTTAAAATGAGAAAACAATGTAGCGTCTATCCCATCTGCTATCATACTCATAACTCTGTTCGGGCTCTCCCTCACCCTCCGCACCAATGAGGCAACACTCTTGCGCATGATGGCATAGAAGTCATCAGTGTCATTATGTCGAGGAGATTGATAATAGTATCATAATATGCTGCTTATATATGTTTCGTATTAGTTTATGAAATATTCTTTGTGGTTTTTGATTAAAAGAATAGGCATGTACTATTTTTGTTACATATCTATACATATTTATATTTGAAATATCATTAGTATTTATATGAGAGAGTTAATAATTTTATATTTTAATTTGTTCATTCCGAACCGTTTAATAATAGTGCATGCTGTGCTTACAGTATAACAGGAAACAACATTATATTCTATATTCATAAATATTATGGTTACTTATATCTTTTAGTGTAATTATTAGTGTATATTTCTAAGTATTCTATTTTTGTTATTATTGTTGGTTTTTCAACTTCTATTGTACCGTCGTTTTAGCTCTCTTCACTCCGCTTTCCGGTTGACTGGTAGAGAATGCCTCATGGCATTAAGTCCGCCTTTGTACGTCGTACATAAAGATTAAATAAATAAACATAGTTGATTTTTCAGTGTAACATTTTACTGTTTGTATTGGTTGTTACCAGTCTGTGAGCCTAAATAAAAAAATTAAATAAAAATATAATAAAACTGAAGAGGTCGAATATCTGTACATAGAAAAAAAATGGTTAAAACCATGTCAGGGAGATGTAAAAAGCGGGGAAATACCAAACAATTTTTTTTTTTAATTTTCAGTTTGTTTGTACGGGCTAATCTCCGAAATGGCGGGACCGATTTTTATGAAATTTTGCATGGTGATACCTTATGTCCTTGGTCCACATATGAGATACTTTTTATTCTAGAAAATTAAAGGGTTCCCGTGGGATAGTTAAAAAGCATAGTAACCGCGGACGAAGTCGCGGGCAACAGCTAGTTACAAATAAAGTTATTGCTTCAGTTGTTTGCCCAAGTGACTCTTGTCTCGATAAAATAATATAGCTTTAACAAAAAGTTGGGTTTCCTTTTGTTTCTCATTACCGAGACATATCTCAAGTGATACTGTATCCTCAATAAAATTATCTGCCGGGTTTTCCTAATTACATTCTCGAGACGTCAGAATATATGACTTTGACTATTTTATTTACATTTTATTTCCTTCTATCGCTTAAATTATAGGAGTGAGACAAACGGTACTGAATATTTGATGGAAGAAGATAGAAGTCAGAGGCCATGAGAAAGACAGCTTAGGGCTTTAAAAAATCAATATATGAATTTTCTAAAATATTTTATTTAATAGATAAGGAAATTAATAAACTTACATGAAGTGTTACAATTTTTAACCAAAAAGATCATTCACGAATTTATGGCATAAACCGCTATACTGAAGTAAACGTCAATCTCTCATGGAGGTAAGGGAAAAGTACATTTTTAAAAACAAGACATTAAAAAATAAATGATATTTCTCCAAGAAGCTTGAAAGGCTTCTGTGTGGTAGAGTAACGTTTTACATCTAATAGCGAACGTGAAATCATCGCAGTAAATTATGATGATAAAATAATTTGTATACATTGAAGATTACAAAAGAACATCGCATTTTATGGAATTGATGAAATAAATTATAATGTTTAGCGTTTATGTGTGTGTGTAACTAGGTTCGTACTGCGTTGGTGTAAATGGAGATTGTCGCTACATCGACAAAATTAACAATGCATCTGAGAAAAAGTTATTGGCTTGTAACTCTTGCGATTAAGGTTCATTATTATTTGTTAATACAAACCTGAGTACATTATAAAGGTAGTTCCTTTCTGCCGTCGCATCTGTATCGCCTATACTGTTATTTTTGTAGAATTTCGTGATCAATATCTCGTAGCCGATATGGAAATTTGTTACATCGCTTGCGCAATGGATTTTGTCGTTCTGTGGAATCAAATAATAAAAAATATGAAATGTTGCTCTACATTTACAAAGAATTTTGAATAAGGTATGCGTGGGCTGGGCATGGGTGTGTACAGTAAATCGTTGATAATAATATCCGAATATAGACCCGATTTTCTAGTTAAACTTTATCCCATAGCACAACATATCATCACGCCTCTTTCCCCGAAGGGGTGGGCAGAGGTGTTAAACACCTACGCCAGATATGTTAGGTCCCCATTTAACTGTGAGGCAAGCTATATTCACAATGAACTGTAGATAAGTTTTATTCAAACTCAGTGGTACAGGCGGTGGGATCGAACCCGCGTTTCCCGCGGGCTCTCAAACGAGTAGTGCCCCGTCCGTCCCAACTCGGCTACAGCTCCTACCGACTGTATCACTTACATATTTTATCAGGTTCAGCTTAGTATGTTTGAAGACAAAGTTTATAGCCTCAGCTCAACTTCACTTTGTCAGTGACGTAATGCCTTTTTGCGTCTGTTTTAAGTAATCCGGGGTTGTTGCTATTTAGTAGGATATTCTTATAATCTTATAAATTCCATTGATGGATTCTATGCAATAAAATAATAAGCTTAGATTTTTAACAGCGGTATCAAGTGGTATCCTACCATCTTAGTGGTTATAAAAATAAAGCTGTAGGTTCAGAAAAAGGTAATTCTGAAATCGATTAACAGTATCATGTGTCTGTATTCAAAATAGACCTTATTTCTTAGTGGTGGTTCTATTTTTTACGACATCCCGCATAATCGTCCGTGAGCCGCCCCGCGCGATACGGCTTAACTTTACGGCACCCGTCACACAAGACTTACGACACGTTAAAACTTTTATTACTAGGTGCGAATGGCGGATACTAATTTTTAAATATTTTATTAATCTCGGCCTACCCTCATTTTGAGTAACAATCAACGATTGTAACATATGTTTGATGATCGGCTCGGTCGTGTGACTTTCTGTATGCAAGTCTGAGTGAGCTTCTGTTCAATATTGTTATTGATTTAATTATTATTTTCGCTTGTGATTTCGCCCAGCCTTACACATTTTCTCGTTGTAATTTGTTGGTGGTTAAATATAATATTTTAAGGGAAAATAATAGTCTATTGTACCTATTGGGACCAAATGGGACTAGTTGATAGGTGTGAATGTCTGAGGATATTTATTTATTTATTGTGTTAGCAAGGCTAGTTAATATGACAAATCCTGTCTTTTCTGTACTTTTTCTACCTACACCTCCGGGTAGTGTAGAAACTTTTTTTTTCTCTGTCCGTACTACCTATTTGAGCCAATAATTATGGGAACAAGATTTTTTTTTGTACTTAACAAAATCAAACAACTTGTTTTATTCTAAAAAACTATTCAGATGGACAAAGCAACTCACTTTATAACAGTATTAAGGAAGTGAAAATCTTGTTCTATGGTAATAACTGATTAAAATTCCATAAGAAAATCAGAATTATTCACCCAAGTCCCTCTTCATATCATATTAGTTTCCACACAATCAAACAAACTGTATCGAAGCTTCGCATATGCACTGGCAACCTGTCGGGAAGTGGGTTATGACGTCCTTGACATTGCGCGGGCGCCGCTGCCGGCCTTGAAGATGCAGTCGGCAGTGTTGCCACTTCAACCTGTGCGAATCTTACCCCGATAAAAAAAAAAAAACAAAAAATACCGTTAGATGCTCCAATTTAAGAGACTGTTGATACAATTGTAGTTGTGTTCAATTATTGTTGGTGTTGATGGATATTTATTTAGTAATTTACGTCTTAATAGCTTTTAGATTTATTGCGAGAAATAAGAATTATCTATGAAGGTTAATGTGGCTTTAATTGTTTTTTCTTATTACGTACTTAAATAAGTAATAAATTGTTTGTTACATCAACTGTTTACTTATCAACTATAGCACTACAATCAACAAATACAATGATATCAGTAGAAGACTAAATACCATCCAAAAGTAGAATTACAGAATAAATGGAACTTGCTCTCAGCACAGTCATATCCTTTATTCACTTTCTGTATAACACACATACACACTTTCTGTATCTATATATTTGCCTTATGAACGTCAGCGCTAGGCTCTTTATACCATAGGACCTTCAAAAGTGGTGTGAAAGGGGATCAGGCAGACTGACAGGGTGAGAGAGGTTGTTGCGATATTTTGTCCTGCACCAGCTCTTGTATATGGATCCCGCTCTCACTGAACTAAGAGTGCGACTAATTAAGAAGGAAGGCTGACTATTGTCGTACTTATTGACTAATATAATTTAAGTACCCATTAACTGGGTAAATGTACGTGAATGTCGATATGGCAGCCCAGGGGTCACCTTCCCCGTGGTGCGGCGGCGCGCGCGATAATTGTTATCATTAGGCATCAAAGCGCTCCGGCAGGTGCGCCCGCGCAGTTTGCCACAGAGCCTGCGATCTCCCGCTATATTTAGGCCATGTTTACTGAACCGATGCAATCACTGATTGTTTGAAATTATTGCGTATTAGCTCTTTTATCAAGGCTAATTTGGAATTTATTTTTTTATGATTTGTGAGATGAGAGTGTTTTGTTTATTCATTAAATTGAATTAGCAGTCTTTGTCTGTACCGTTCGTTGTTTTTGGAATTGCAATATTTTGAAGTAACTGTTCGTTGTAATTACATGATTAGGTATTTTAAAAAAAACTGCTACTCGGTTAATAAGCACATATTATTGCACTTTCTGTATAGCTGTATAGCAAGAACAAAAATTAAAATGTGCATACCTAAATGTACATTGTTCCAATAGGTACCGCCAAAGCTAACTTATTCTAAATATTGTTAGCTCTATTCCTATTTGTATTATTATAAAAAGGAGCAATGAACCCGATTCCGCCACATACACACATCACCAAAAAGTTTGTGATCACTAGCACAAACTGATGTAATTTCTCAAATTTAACTTCATGTAAGTCTTGTTCGTTAAACAAGACTTTCTTATAGCTCATTAAAAGATTACTACCTACTCATCTCTTCCCTTGGGTGTCGTAAATCTTATGTACATAGAACTGCACAACCATCCAATAGCTTACTGCGGCGACGGGCTCACCACCTGTCAGATTGAGTGCAGTCACTGGTGAGGCGCGGACTATGGCAGTCGGCTGCTTTTGCGATGCTTTTACCTAGTCTCTGACTGTTGGCGACAGACCTTCTTTTATACTTGTTTTTAACCTTTTTGATACTATTTTACCTTTTGACACTATTTTGTATTTTGATAGCTTTGTCTTGTTTTTTGTTATTATTGTAAGTCAGTTAGTGTGTGTCAGTGTGGTAAAATAAGTAAATGTCGTTGCTATTATTTGTTGTTCTTTAATTGAGATAAACTCAGTTCACTCCTCAACACTGACTAACCCTTAAGGGATAACAGTCGTGATTATATGTATGTATGAATGTTCGTTATTTACGGCTGCTACTAATATTTTCAATTAAGAACATGTGTGGTGCTGCGATTATGATCGCTGTGCATTTCTCTGCTTCCTGTGAACAGTGATTCAATGAGTCAGGTTCTAATAAGAGAAGCGATTATTTTCAAATGTTAAGTGTGAAAGGTATGTTTTGAGGAAATTATCTTGGAAGCATTTTAAAAAAGAACCAGAGAACTCTGGCATGAGAAGTGTCCCCTTAACACACTAGGCAAGCTAGGCTTTTCTATTTATTTTCCAAATGAGTTTTCAGACCCGTTTAGACTATTGCCCATATACCACCCAGGCAACGCAGTTAAAAGATTGCAATCTGCAATCTGGAAGCACGGAACTCGAGATTATAAAGTTGTTAACCCACCAAGCTTGAAGGTAACCGCACCAAATCATCCGTTTTTTTTCAAGGTTATTAATAAAATGTGTTGATCACATCACTTACCGTGTATAACACGGTGTCGCAAAAGCTATAACTTATAATCGCGATATAAAATTTATCGCGAGCTCACGTGGCCCGCACAGCAGCTGTTATTCTTAAATAAAAAACGAGCAAACGGTCTCCCGCAATTTAATAAGTTAATCTCAGGGCCCTAATGAAACGTCACGCGGCGACAAAGACGGAGATTCATACTGTATCCAGCAAACTTAGCGAGGATTCGTCGTAGCCTCTATAGTTCATGATATAAGGGTCACAGTTGAACGATTTAAATGTAATTGTATCTTGGTTTGAGATTGAAGGAAATAAACTACTCGCGTGGAGAGATGGAGCGATAAGAGGCACCTGTATGTAAGTGCTGTGCAGGGCTGGCATGAGGGATTTTAATTATTTATTACATATTGAAAGTCAGATATGATGGGTGGATTTTGTTTAAATATTTATATTACTTTTCAAATATAATAGCTTGTTTTTGGAGTAATAGTTACACACAAACACACATAACGATTCCTTTTACTAACATCCGTCTGCCTCTGTCAAGATTTTTTTTTCCTTTGCCAACTTTGACATCAAATCAAACAACTTTCACCCTATGGTCGTTATTTTTATATGGAACAAAACCCTTGACTAACCACTACGAGATTTAATAAAATTTGATATATATTTTTTTATATAATATACAAGTAGAATTCAATGAAAACTAAGGATAAAATATAATTTAAATTGGCAATAGCATACGTCTATTGCCAGCCCTGACGTATGCCAAATGGAACAAGCAAAGCCGACCCGCACTTGATGTTTAATGCCGTCAACACCTCGCTGTGAAATGTTTCTGACCATGCGATGGTGTATTAGCTCCCTTGCGCTGTGTACTATGTTAGGGGCGAATTTATTTCAAATTAGTTCAAGGTCACGCAGCTTATTTGCGATCCGATGCTGCATGACATGTATTTTATCCTGTTTTTATTGCTGTGCGTCACAATATTTATTTTTATTATATAAGGTCCTTACATATGAAATTGGCGTTTTGTATGGAGATTTTGGGGAACTCTGCATTTTCCATACTAATATTTTTTCAGTTTTCTTCACAGCGACAAATCCAAAGATAATATATTTGGCATGTATCATTAGACAAGCTTTAGCTATATGTGTGATATCCTCAGAGTAAACAGAACTGGAGTAGCCATTAGTCAATTTCTCAAACATTTTTTTCTGCCATTTCTTGCGGGGGGTGAGGTTACCACTACACTCAAAGCCAGCCGTTTTTACAAATGCACACATACATAATTCGACACACAAATTTAAATTTCACGCACACACACGCTTAAAATAGTCACGTGGGGTGTGCGTTTTGACAACGTCACAGCCGCACTCCCCACGAGACTAGCGTTCGAAATTTGAAATCGTAGAATTCTAAAACATGAAATAATAAAGTAAATAATCATGAAATCTTAAAAATTATAATTACAAATAAAAGGTGACACCATCTTTTAGCATACTCGATGTTTTCTATTTATTTTTACAACTAAAAACAGCACAGGCAAGCATTTTTGCGGGAGCTCTGTTCGCCGCAACGTTTACAATGTTATGGCTGTCAAAATGGCGGCTCAACTAGTTTTATTAAACGTGCAAGCATCCGATGCTTGTGCATTTGGCAGAGGGGAATGTTAGACAAAGGCTACTCCAGTTCTGTTTACTCTGAGGTGATATCACACTTCCTAAAAATTATTTATCTTTTTTATGTGAATGCAAATCAAATTATGTATTCGGAAGGCACTGAAAAGGAGATGTCTCCGTGTCCAATTTTAACACAATAAAACTTACAACGAATTATCAAAACAAATCAAAAGAGTTCGAAAATATGCTCTATTTTTAGAGGAGGTAATTATTTTTTAAGAATACTCTGAAACTTAATAGTTACGAACAAAATACTAAGAGAGAAGAAAAACTCCAATTTCATAGGTAAGGACCCAATATTAAGAATAACTTAAATTTTATTTTGCCATGCACCGGGCACAATGTGAGGCAAGCGATATTCACAACTGTACATAAGTTTTATTCAAACTCAGTGGTACAGGCGTTGGGATGGAACCCGCGTTTCCCGCGGCCTCTCGAACAAGTAGTGCCCCGTCCGTCCCAACTCGGCTACCGCTGCCTTAAAAATAATAATTAAAAACCTCACGAAGAAAAAAGCTCAGAATAAATTAGTATTTCGTAACGACGACGGGGCTACGCTCATCTAATTATCTTATTTACATTTTTCTTATTTATACATGTCAAAATTTATCGATATCTATTGCACATTAATGTGCCTAATTAAACACAGTAAATCTGGCAAATGCTATAATAAAATTTGTTTATCGATGTTAAACTACGCAGGATTTATTTAGAGTACACAAAAAACAAGAGGGTTGGGATTGAAAACTTTGTGTATCAATAGTACTAAACTAAATGAAGCAATAAATGAATTAGTGAAATAGTTTTTTTTCGCTTTTAAAGACGTAGGTATAACAGGTATTTTCATCACACTGAATATGTGCATTTTAATTGTAATTAAAGAAAGTAAACATGAGGAGAACTTGTCTGCATATTATTTATATCATTTTCTTAAACGGGTGAATTTTAATAACATAACAAAAGAATAAGTTTTTAAGTTAGTTTTAAGTAATATTTGAAACACTTTCGTATGAAAACAAGCATTATATAATTTAAAAACTTATTCTGTTGTTATGGTTTTAAAATTATAATAAAACTACATTTCGACAGTGAACATTACAAGTCATTCTGATATACGAGATATATTTTCTATAAACCGCATACAATAACATAAAATCCTCACGTACTGTTGGAACCTTCATAAATTATCTTTCGAATGTTTAACAAATGCCCTAAAGTATGGGAAATGCGAAGTGGAATTCACCTGACTGTGTGGAGGGTGACCCCCTCCCCCACCCGTCCCGCCCCGCGACTCGCCAAAAAAATAATAATCATATCTTGTTACTAAATCTATCTTTTGTTGCTGACGATCCAGACAGAACAACAGAACAGTGGATGTGGTACATTTTATTCTGAGTATGTACCTGCTTATAATTATAAAAAAAACTTCGCATAAATGCAAGGGCTCTTGTATTTTAAAATATAATTAGAAGTTAATGATTTAAAAAAAAATTAGTTTGTTTGTGAGCCTATAATGTTACGATTACCACAGAAAGAGGTGTGTGGACAGAGGTGTGTTCAAGTGCTAACATTTTAAAATTAATTAATTAAACTCTGTCTTTATTGCACAGATAAACAAAAAATACAGAAAAAAACCCGTCTCATGTGTGTGAGATCTAATTAATTAATTTGCGTTTACTTTTAGTGGAGTAGCTCTAACTGGAGCATGCCACGTCCAATATAATTCTTACATCCTTGTGATCATCCTACGAACAATACACTATGCACTTTCGTTTTTATGCAGGTCCATATCCACTTAAATCGGACGTCGAAACCCACGATCGATTCTTTTTTTCTAAAAGCCACGTTTCATTTATCTCCTCAGTCATGATCCTGCACTGTGCCAGCGTAAATACACATAAAAACTAACCGAAACGTAACTGGCCGAAAGTTACGGAAAAGGTTACTTTAAAAAAGTTGTGCTTTTTTCTACGACTTTATGGCGCGAATTTATTTAGTATGCTACGGTCACATACTATTGTTAGATTCCTTTCTTTTTGGTTTTTTGTTTATGGTAATGTGGGGATGTTGAAATTGTGGAGTTTTAAGGTTATGAGTGTTTTCGTCTTGATATTTTAAAATTGTAATGCTACAACACAAGAATACTGTTCCAGTTGTTATGGATAAATCTTACTTACCATGCGCAGTGCAAGACAGAGCAAAGAATTTTATTAGAAGCACCCTACACATAGAAGATTTCCTTTCTTTGTGTTATGAAATTGTAACCTAAAAGAACACTCAATCGTTTCATTGTTATTCTGAGGATGATTTATTGTTTAACATTAATAAAAAAATATATAATTTTTTCATGTTTAAATAATTTATTAAATAAATAATATATAAAAAGCAAAAAATAATTTTTTTATGTATATTTTTTAAATGTTATGAACATGTTCTTCATCAATCTTAGCGGATTGCCACACCATGATTATACCGTTGTACAGCACATACAATCAGTCATCAATAGTTACTGCACTAAACGTAGATAATATATTAAAAAATTTACAATTATCTGCCTTTATTATGTTAATATTGAACCCAAAATAACAAATATAGATATTAACGATTGCAGAACGCGCCCATTTGGTTCAATAACTTGTAGAATAAAGCTTCACTGTGGACAGATAATGTGCTCACAAAAATGGTTCTCGAAACTTATCTCGTATTAAAAACGAGTTTACAGTTAGCCGAAAATCATAAACGTCAGGGAAAATTAACTGCCGCGTGGTAGTCTATGGTAGCGAGTCATAGAGAGCTGGTTGATGAATAACGTTAAACAATCTACTTCCTCGACATTACTTTTGAGTAAAATAACTAGTTTTATAAAGCACTTTGACCATATCAGGAATTATGTTATTGTCCTTCAGAGAACCTTAAACCAACATTATTAGCTTAATTAGCAAATTAGCAACAGAATTAGCAAATTGAAGTGGTATACGGTATTCATAGTTCGCGTAGAACTGTCGGAAACAGCGATATAGGATCTACTGTGCAATCATGTCAACTCAACCATGTTTTACAACTAGTTATGCGATGCCTTGCGATAGCATGGGATGATGTAGGTTGGCTGGTGTGGGCTGGGTGAGATCGGCCAGGGATTGAGAGCGGTGGCGTTCGTTAGGGGCAACTATGTCCAGCTATGAATGAGTTGGTTGTTTGATGATCCCAGGAATCCCCCACTGGCGCAAACCCCGACCTAGTGTCTGACTAGGTCGGGAAGCCCTGGGACCGGCTCGGAGAATTGCTTCGGCAGACCCCGGGTCGCTCCCACGGACGGGCAAGGAGGTATATCGGGAAGTTTTAGTGGGTATTCTCGGCTTTCCGCCTCGCCAGCGGTTGGTAGGTCCGTAAATGGATTTTGTCCTCGAGAAAAAAAAAAGGTTGACTGGTGTGGGCTGGGTGAGATCGGCCAGGAATTGAGAGCGGTGGCATGCGTTAGGGGCAACTACGTCCAGCTATGAATGAGTTGGTTGTTTGATAATGGATTCCTTTTTTCCCGATGTGATAGGCAAATATTAAAGACCTCCAGAGTCCACTTGCTACGATCCTTGCACATATTTTCGCTTCTTCTACTCTCATTAAAACTTCATACATACATATAATCACGACTATTATCCCCTAAGGGTTAGTCAGACTAGGCAAAAGCACCGCAAAAGCAGTCCATTGCCATAGTCCGCGCTTCACCAAGCAGTGATTGCACATGTGCCCAGCGTGACAGGTGGTGAGCCCGTCGCCGCTATAAGCTATTGGATAGTTGTGCAGTTCTAAGTCCATTAATGGCCTTTTACGACATCCAAGGGAAGAGCTGGGTTGGTAGTATTCTTCATACCTACGGTATAAATAATCTCCGATTTACGGTTGACTACTTGCGAGATTTGCTAGTTGTATTTAATTGTACCTTTATTGGTTTTACTGATATAGAAACACAAGGACCTAAGCTGGCTAGTGGATCAACATCAAAACTTATTTATTAATTAAAAATAACTACCCATATATTATGCAGTTATCTGTTTATGATATTGCGCGCCTACATCGGCGTTTAAATGTCCGATAGCAGATTTATCTAGAATTAATTAAATGTTTCTTTCAAAACATTAACAGTAATGATATTCCATCACACACGCATGCGCTCGAGACATTGAGATATAGCCCCAACACTACACATGCTCATATTGGTCTAAGTAACCCAATCGCTGTTCTCAAATATCGAGCCATTACCACCGTCCGAATATAAAAAAAACACAGCATTTCGGACATTTCATATAATGTATGCGTACATTAACACACATACTCCACACAAGTAGTGATGATACCCGGCTGTGTCTCCGTCGTTGTCATAAATTATGGATATTCAAATGATTCTGATACGAATTTGGTACCGCAATTAACACGGCGACTGGTTTAGGTAGTGACGTGCTGTTTGTCGATAGACTAGATGTGCGATATTGTTGACAAAGATATTAAATACAATTGCAATAGTTCGTTAACCCCTAGAATAAGTCATTAAAATATTACAGTACTAATTAGTGATCAGGGGTAAAAAAATAATTATTGGGAAACAATGTAAATAATGCGTTCATTTATGCTACTAAGATAAAGTTTTCAAAGTAATTATGTAATGAAGTGTTTTTTTTGTATTATAGGAGTTCTACGATTGTTTCAGTGTTATTATTATTGTTTATCATAACATTTTAACTTAATCTGATACCGAGCACTTAATTTGCAATCGTGGTCATGGGCAGATTCAACTGAAAAGTAGCAAAATTAAATAGCAGTCAGACTTATAGTAAAGTTCGTTCGTTAAAGTAAGTTATCGATATTTTAAAACCAATTTATGATCGATAGCAATTATTATTGCGCACCTCACTAGACGCACACAAAAATGGTTTTATTCGCTCTCTAGCCAATAAGTGTGTAATGAATCTTATGAGTACCCATGGAATGAGATAATAACCAATTCGGCTAAGTGTGGGCATGGCCCGTTTTTTTTAAATATAAATTAATGTATTTGGTACCGGTTCGGCCGATGTCGCCAGTGCGCAGACGCAACCGTGCCGTATTATTTATATGTACCGTACGTGTACTGGTTATTTTCCATTTGTTTGCGTCATTCTAAAAGTTTACTTGTTTTGGGCGATGTAAAATTTTCGATGTTTATGTTGAAATGTTTCTGATGTAGAGCTTGAATATTCATCATGTAATACCTATTTAACTGTTGAACAATATCTGTATTTTATGTAAAGATGTTCCTCTTGGTTGTTACGATTTACAACTTATACACATGTGACATAAGATGCTGAGTCATAATCCCTAGATATTTCTACAACGTGAAGATGCAGATTTTGTCCAAACATTAAAATAAAACATAAATAAATATGTTCAGACATTCACACCTATCAACTAGCCACATTTTAAGTAACTAATGCTGCTTGTGTTACGGATATTTATTTATTTATTTATTTAAACTTGAATGTCCTAAACAAGGTACATATGGCGGACTTAACGACAAATATCGTTCTCTACGGATACTATACGACGGATAAATATTTTAATAGATAAATACTTAAAAATACTCAGAAAATATACAATACATAAATAAACATCCTAGACTGGGGAACAAATGCCTGTATTCATCACAAAACATTTGCCCACACCGGGGATCGAACCCAGAACCTCTCGAGATGGTGACGCCTCGAGACCGGCGGCGTACAGACCACTCGACCACGGAGGTCGTCTAATTGGACATTAGACTAATATTTTCTTCTACGAAAGCGTGTGCCACCAAACGAGCTATTGCAAGCAGTTTAAATAAAAAAATTATAAAACTGATAATCGAGAAAATTTTAATTCAATGACACATAGCTAATCAAGTTACAAGTGACAGACATCAAAAAGAAAATATTTATGGCCGTTATCAAAGGAGTTCAGCACATTCTCCTCCTCGGTTTCACGTGGTGGATGCTGAGCTCGCTGTCTGCTTCGCCAGTAGGACCAACTTCGTCACCGGCCGCCGAAGTACGCCGCCTCGGGTGAGCACGTCAGCCACGCGGACACGTCCGTCTCGACCCGCCACTGTTGCCGTTACTCGACCTCTCGGCCAAATGTTTCTCGGCGCGCTGCTATCTGCAATCAAAACAAGATCCCCTACTCCCACATTACACCCCTTGTCTGTAGGCCACCTCTTCCTCTCTTGCAGCGTTGGCAGGTATTCGCGTAACCATCGCTTCCAGAAGTGATCTGCCAGTGTCTGCACTATTCTCCATTGTTTTCTGAGCAAAAGTTCATCGTCAGAGAACACTCCTGGAGTTGCCATGCCGTTGGAAGAACCTAATAGAAAATGGTTAGGCGTCAGAGCCTCTTCCTCATTCGGATCCAGAGATACTGTTGTGAGAGGACGACTGTTCACAATATTCTCAGCCTCTGCCATCAGTGTTGCCAGTACTTCCTCCTTCGGTGATCGCGTGAACAAAATAGCTGCGAGTGCGGTTTTAATTGACCTCACCAACCGCTCCCATACGCCTCCCATGTGTGGAGCTTCAGGTGGGTTAAATGTCCAAAGTACACCTAGTTCCGTGACCTTGTCCAGCAGTTGTGTACTATTAAGCAAATCTTGAACCGATTTCCTAAGCTCTTTATCAGCTGATCTGAAGTTAGTGCCATTATCCGAGTGAATCTGTCTTGGCCAGCCCCGTCTTGCAGCCATTCGTCGTATGGCCATAATGGTAGAGTCCATTGACAGTGATGCAGCTAACTCGATATGAACAGCTCTTGTACTGAAGCAGGTAAATATCACGCCCCATCGCTTCTCATTTCGTCGACCGATCATTACAGACATAGGGCCAAATAAATCTATACCACAGTAGCTAAAGGGTCGGCAGTGATGTTGTAGTCTCATCTGTGGCAACCCAGACATCATTGGCTGTTCACAACGAGCCTTTCGTTTCTTGCATATGACGCATCTAGCCAGTAGTGATCTGATTTCGTTACGTAAGTTCAAGATATAGTAACGTTGTCGAAGTTCATTAATGAGGGTAGCAGTGCCATGGTGTCCTAGTTGCCGATGCTGATAGTCAATGATAAGCTTCACTACGTAATGTTTTGCATCAAGTATGATTGGCGTCTTCAAACTCTGTGGTAAGTCTATGCCAGCGTCTAATCTGCTCCTTACTCGTAACAGTCCCTCTTCATCGATATAGGGATTCAAGCGTAGAAGTCTGCTTTGTGGTCTTAAAGCTTTACCAATCATAATGCAAGCAATATCTTCGGGAAAACTTTCCTTCTGAACGGTCTTAAGAATAAACTGTTCAGCCCAACGCTCATGATCAGGAGTTAAAGTATTGGCAGCCCTCCGACATTTCCTCACAAAGAGAAGAACATAACTAACGCATCGTCTCAAACGCCGCCAATTGGAAAACCGACTGTAGCTAAGCAACGGATCAATAGCTTCTACAGCCAAAATACTCTCGTGGTGTACACAGTCCTCCTCCTCGATTTCTGGCTGTGATTGTAAGTCACCTTTAGGCCAGGAAGTTTCTGGTAATCTTAAAAAATCAGGGCCAGCTATCCATTTCGATGAAGAGAATTCGAATGCTTGGCTTGCTCGAGTCGCCTCGTCAGCAACGTTTAGACTACCCGGCAGCCATCTCCACTCGTGTGTCTTGGTCAACTCATCTATCTCACCCAATCTATTCGAGATAAATACATTTTGTTTTCGAGGCTTATTGTGTATCCATCTCCAAACTGTCTGTGAGTCCGTCCAATAAAATCGCTCCTCTATGTTCAAATCCTGTTCATTTATAACAGTATGGCCTAACCGAGCTCCCATTACCGCAGCCTGTAGCTCTAGTCTAGGGATTGTCATTGATTTCAGGGGAGCTACTCGGCATTTCCCAGCGATGAAAGCTACTTCATTACTGTTTCTCAGGTAAACAACTGTAGCATAAGCTTGCTCCGAAGCGTCAACGAAAACGTGCATCTGAAATCTGTCCATGTTTGAGAAACTGTAGCATCTAGGAATTGAAAAAGATTTACACAACTTCAATTTCTCAAGCCATTTTCGCCAGATTCTATCTGTGTCCTCATTAACTTGATCGTCCCATTTACTGGTAGTACGCCATACTTCTTGCAATAATATCTTAGCATTGACTACAAGGGGACATAGTAAGCCAAGTGGATCAAACACTGACATGACCACTTTGAGCATCTCCCGCTTCGTCGGTCGCCGCAGGTTATTAGCTACTTCCTTATCCACCTTTTTTAGGCTGAGATCAAAACCCAAAGAATCAGTCACAGTTCGCCAATTAAGACCCAAAGTCCTGTGAATTTCGTCAAATTGTTGAAGTAGGCTAATCTTATCGCTCTTCTCCTGAATAGGAAGTACATTTGGTCTATTAGAAGCCCATGATGTTATGTCAAAACCGCCTGCCTTATGGATCATAATAACGTCGTTCACCAGCTGTTTCATCTCCTCCTCGTTGTCCACGGAGTCCAGATAATCATCAACGTAGTGCCTTCTCTTTATGGCTTCAACTGCGCGTGGGTGGGATTCAAGAAACCCATCGGTAGCGTTACGACGGATAATATATGTGGCGGTACATGGAGACGAAGTCGCGCCAAACGTCATGGAAGTCATCTTATAAATTGATGGTGGCTTTTTCCTCTCCATACCCCTCCAAAGGAAACATTGGGCATTCTGATCTTCTTCGTTAATTTTGACTTGTAAAAACATTTCCCTGATGTCCGCAGTAACCGCTACTCTTCGTTCTCGGAATCTGAGTAGCACCCCGAGAAGTGAGTTCAACAAGTCTGGGCCAGTCAACAATTCAGTATTCAAGGAAATGCCTTTAGTTTCAGCTTTAGCATCAAAGACAAGTCTGAGTTTCCCTGGTTTGTTGACGTTCCGAACGCCAAAATGTGGGAGATACCAAATACGGCCAACTGGTGCCTGAGCTGCCTTCTTAGCGTAGGTTTTCTCTAGCATGTTATCGATCTGTTTTGTATAGTCAGCTGCAAAACTTGGATCAGAATCCATCATCTTCTCAATAACATGTAGCCGGTGCTCAGCGTTTCTCCTGTTGTCGGGTAGCTTGACGTCGTCGCTTCTCCAAAGCAAGGCTGACTCCCAATAACCATCTATCTTCCTGGATTTGGTGTCGAGAATGTGCAGAGCCCGTTTTTCTTCCGGAGAGTATCGTGCCTTAACAGAAGGTTTTATGCCAGTGCTATCAATGTTAAAGTAATCTCGAACTAAAAGGTCAAGTTCATCTTCTTCAGAACGAAGATGGCACGCGAATTCAGATAAGATCTTCATCGTCGGAGTCGAAAATCCATGGAGAACCCATCCGAGAGACGTAAGCGAAGCAACTGGTTCGTTTTTCCTGCCCTCTTTGATCTCTCTACTCACTATCAAATGCCAATAATCCTGACCAATAAGAATCGTCGGCCGGCCCTCAAAGGCTTTAATTGGCAGACTCTTGAGATGATCATACCGGGCAATGGTCAGTCGGTCAATGGAGTACCTTGGAAGAGTCAGATTATGTACAGTTCGAACTCGTTCAAGATTGAAGGATCCTGCATCGGTGATCACTGTTACAGCAACTATCTGGCTTTCCATATTACTGCAGCTGCCTACTGGACCTTGAAGAGTCAATCCAACATCTTGACCCCGAGCTCCTACTGCCGATGCAATTTCACTCTCTATCAACGACACCGTAGATCCTTCGTCGAGTAGAGCACAAGTATCGAAAGTTCCCTCTGGGCCCCGTATAGTCACAGGAAGCACCTTCAAAAAAACTCTTTTACTGGAAGTGGACCAAATGTTTGCGCTGGTTTCAGGCTCCGTGTTTTCATTACCCCCCATTTTATTCCAGTCATCACGATGGAGGAAGTTATGATGGTTCCTTTTGCAGGTAGAACATCTGATCTTCGACTTGCACCGGTCGCGACGATGAGTAGCTTTTAGGCATCTGAAACATAGACGGCGCTTACAGACCCACTCCCAACGTTGATTGACGTCCTCTTTACGAAATTTGTCGCAGGCAGTGATCTGGTGACCCGTACATTCGCAAAAGACGCATTTCGACAGTTGACTTGTGTCCTTCCCTTCATTCGCCAGTACTACTTCTCCAGGTTTATCCTTATCCTCAGTAGTGATGGTCATAACCGGCCGCTTGAACACAGTAACTGCCTTGGAAGATTTGGACGGCGGTGGTGGTTCTACTGCCCCCCTCCTACAAATCTCATTAGCCTCGTTGATCAAGTATTTGGCCAATACAGGTAGCTGCGGCTGGTGAGTGCCTAAGTCTCGGCTATAGTCTAGCCAACGGTAGAAAACGGGTTCGGTTAGTTTGCTGATAATCTCGGAAATCAAATCTGGGCTGTAAAAATAACCGATGTGGCCTGTAGTCTCTATAGCGGCAACACAATTGTCAACCTTAGTAGCCAAAACAAGTAACTCCGATCGTGCACCAGTAAGTTTCGGCACCTTCCTCATGTCAGCGATAAGCCTAGTCAGTATGAGGTCTGGTCTTCCGAATCTCATCTCCAGGGTCCGAATGATATCCGTCGCAGATGTAGTCGCAAGCAATCTTGCAGATACCGCTTCCCATGCTTCGCCGTGAAGACAACGCTGAAGTCGTGAGACATTCTCCTCTTCGGTGTACTGACCAATACGCGTAGTCGTATCGAAGGCGTTCTTAAATCGCAACCAGTCGAGGGGGTCGCCAGAGAAAGCTGGTAAGTCTCTTGCTGAGAGGCGTCCTAATAATTTGTCGGCCATGCTGGAAGAAGTCGATGTGCATGCAGTCTTCAGAGCGGTAGTGATAGCATTTGCTAGCATATCTATATTAGAATGACTGTCAGAATTAGTGACGTGCACTTGGTCTTCGGGACAGCCTGGGCGTGACACAGGTTCTTGCGTCTGTGCATTCTCGTTTTTCTGAAGTATATTTTCAACCCATTCGCGTGTACGAGACGTGTGGTCAGAATGAGACATCTGGTCAGAACCAATGTTGCTCTTGGTACACTCTAAGATAGCTAACTCCTCCTGCAATCGTGCCTCAATTAGTGACTTTTCTACTTCTAGTCGCCGTCTCATAGCCTGTGCCTCTAATAATCTTTTCTGAGAGGCAACACTACTTTTACTACGGCAAGAGTGCGCTGATACAGATTTAAGGCTGCTACTTTTACGTAAAATAACTGGGGCGTTACCGGCTGATGGAGTGATAGTGTTCGTTGCTTCCGTGGTGGTAATCGTCTCCCCGGTCGTAATCTTCTCTATCACTTTAGTCGAATTCATCATACCCGATTTTGTCTTTTTCACCGCCAGTCGTTCACTTCGTCGCATAATCAATTGTCGTCAATCGCTGGTCTCAGGGACCACTATCGAAGGACCACTATATTGCAAGCAGTTTAAATAAAAAAATTATAAAACTGATAATCGAGAAAATTTTAATTCAATGACACATAGCTAATCAAGTTACAAGTGACAGACATCAAAAAGAAAATATTTATGGCCGTTATCAAAGGAGTTCAGCACACGAGCCTATCAGCAGTTCTCATGAACATTTAGTATAAATTGTTAATTATTTCTGTTTAGTTTAATCCAAAGTGATGATACCTTTTTTTTCTTTAAAATGTTTGACAACTCTATCAATGAGGAATAAAGCGTGTGTTTATTTTTTTTGTAAAGTAAGACAATAACCGAACAATAAGTATTAATATATTTTATATATTTTAATTCTATTTTTTTTATATAGAGTTGTCAGACAACTTAAGGATTATTCTTGGTAAATGCCAAATCTAAAAATGTAGGTGAAAACTAATAATTTTTAACGACGAGAAATTTAAATAATAAAGCTATCGAGTGACCTAGTAGGCTTTCACCTCAGTACCATCGCACGCGCAACTTATGTAAGTATTTTCATATATAACCCTAAATCAGTAAGACTGAATAAGAAAAAGTTGACAGACTAGTCAACTGGCTCAATTTATGTAACGACACCGAATATAATGACGAAGTTCTATTGATGTAAATCACATATGTCACAGAATAATTTAGTCGCGGAGTTTGTGAGAAGCGATAAAGAATTTTAGTTAAGAAGTAAATCTTTAAAGGAAAGCCTTAGAAAATCGTAGCGATAAGCCATCAAAATCCTGTACCTAGTGATTGATTGATTAACACTATATTGCACAAAAACCAAGTACATAAAAGTTAATATAGACCTCTGTGTGTTGTACAAAGGGTGGCTTTATCGCATAGAACGGTCTCTCCCATCCCAGGCAACCTTAGGATGGAGAGGAAAAATATCGATGAGAAAGTGAGAGAAGATGGAGATGCAACAAACTTATATAAAACAAAATAGAAACTAATTAAATAATAGGTACCTAGTTAACCAAAAATAAACAATAGTAATTCACCAGCATAACGAGCTAAAACAATGGCAGATACGAGACATCACAGCGAAAGATAGTGCTCAACAACAAGCGTCTTGAAAGCGTTCAAGCTTTGCACACGTCTTCCATAACTGTACAGCCTGCACTGAAAATAATTACGCTAATATTTCTTTGTCTAGTGTCTTTGTTTTATCTTATAACACTGACTCTTAACTGAACTGCCTCTACACAAATTCAAACTATGTGTCAAACAAAATTTAATAAAAAAGGGTTACTATACAGTTCAGGAATATTTGGACGATAAAAATGCGTGGACAGATTGACACGTCTTTATGTTACATATTGTGCTGACTCGTAATGTGGGATGTTGCCAGTCGCTTTTTAATTGATTAGTTTTTATCTTAATTGCATAGCGAATTTCAACATCGTTCATTGTTTCAAGTGCTCATATAATGATTATAATGCTAAAAATCTATGTTCATAATATCTATGTTCACCCACTTGATTGTACTAGCCTAACATTTATAAAAAACAAGAATTGTAAAAAATGTGAAAAAAGAGCAACCCTCGAGTTTCTGGCTCGCTCTTCTCGGGGATGTCTGCGTTCCGAGCGAGTGGTAGATTCACTTATTTATAAATTGACGTTTTTAAGTGTTTGTATATCAAGCCTTTAAAGTAAAGATATTTTTGATTTGATTTGATTTGAACAATATAGTGATATCGTTTGCCGTACGCACCTACATTGTTCCTAGTGCTCTCTATTACAGAGGAACCTAAAACTCTGAAATGTAAGGCTACCCCCTAAGGGATGGCGTGTTGCTATGTCATCGCCTGCAATAAATCGTGATTGAATATTTCTAATTAAATCCACACCTGCATCTGACTTTGAATAAAACTCGAACACAGGAGACACAGGTGTGATATGGAATGTTTTGCAACGTAGAATATTTTTGCAAAGAAAATGAAGCACTCAATCATAATGCAAAAATCTGGTTTTATTGTTATACTGAAGTCGATAAACCTATCACATGTTTGGTGGCCAGGGCTTTATCCTTCAGGATACACTTCACGCCGACAAAGTTTAATAAAGTAGGTGTTCCCTTCGCATTATCAGAGTAAAGTTTATACAAATTTCATTCTTAACAGGCTTACGCGAGTGTACTGTACTCGAAGTATCTTAAAAATCGATTTAAGTATTTTGGGGGAATGAATATATCCTTTTCAAGGACAGCTTTCTAATAAAGAAAGATAGACTTAATTGGCATATATCCATGTAAGTACGAGTATCAATAAGAAGGAAAATACTCCATAAGGTGCTCAAACGATGTTTTTTGCCAAGAAAATCTAAATTTTATTGTTGTTTTTTTTAATATTTTTCCTTAAGATGTATGTACTTACGTATTTCAAATCCATGTTTGTTTTGTTATTAATGTAATTGGTCCCACCTACGAGGATTATGTTACCATCGCTTTTTTTGTTATAATGTCAGAAAAGGACGAATACTGGTTGTATTCGCTGTGCCGGAAACGATTTTGGAAGTGGCATGAATCATCGGATGCTGAGTAGATGTAATCGATTGCAATCGTATGAGCGATAACCGATTGTGAATTACGTCATATTTCAATTATTCGAAGTTAAAAAGTACCAATGCATGGCATGGACGTGAGTGACATTACAATTTTATCAAAATATCGTGTCCTTTAGTAGGTAGGTACATAGAGAAACAACATTTGATAGGTAAATTACTGAAACAATAGACATTTAATTTTTTAGATGTGTTTTTATAGCAGGGATCTTTGATATGAGATTAGGGGAGGCATTCGTCCAGCAGTGGACTAACGTAGGCTTATGACGACATGACTGATGATTTTGATGGGTCTCTCGAATCTCTAGATTTTGTAGCATCTGAATTATGTTTGCTGAACCAGGTGTTGTTTTCAAAGCATAGGAATACTTACACGAATTTTGAAAAAAGGTTTATACGAAAAGTCTAAGAACCAGTTATTACTCCAAAATGTTATTAATCTACCAAGTCAAGAAAATCTTGTAAGGTTGACCATAGCTAGGCTTCATATTCGAGTACTTCTTTACCCCAAAGCATCAATCAACAACGCATCGGCAGGACTGGAGCCAATAAAACGATTCTCACGCACTTTTCGTCACTTTACGTCTATAATGCGCTATTAGAAACACTAGAATGCTACCATCAGGGTTCTTGGAAGCTACCAGCGAAACCAGACCTTGTTGTTTACAGAATAAGGGTGGCTCGTATCGGATGCCTCGTTTTATGGGCAGTAAAGAGGGTACGGTACAGATTTACAGTGCTATTAAACCGAGCGGCTACATGCGTTCACTTGAAATCGATACGCAGTTGGAATGTCTTGAGCCATTCTTTTGTTTGCTTGATTCTGGGTGCGTTGGCTAGTGACGTTTATGGCGCGAAGTAGGAGATTGTTTTTTTTAATAAAATAAGAAACAAGTTATTTTCAAGACTATTTATACATAAAACATTCTTTTAATTCTATTTTCATTATTTCCTACTCACGCAATGTTGGCACATTCAATTCTACACAATTGACTCCTCAATCCTTAAATATAACACACCCGATGATTTGTGATTTGTCTTTGCTTCCATTAAAACCGGAAAGTCTTACAAACATTAACACACTTTGCTCCGTGGTTACAAACTATGCAGTCGTAAGTATATTAATCTTTTACAATAGTAAAACATAATGAAACAAAATGAATAAAAAGAAGTGATTTCTTATTACTATTAATTAGTCGATCATATCAGAATTGTATAGGTGATGTTGTTGATTTATTACACTTACACAGAAAGTTTTAATGATAATTGAATAGTCTTTTAATAGAAATCGCGAGCAAGGGCCTAACATGTGCCCAAGGCATAAGGGTAGCCTTGAATTGACTTCATAGATTCGTCACCCATTTAGGCACCAACAATAGCGAAAGCTGCTTTGTTTTCTAAAGTTAAAATATTTAATGGAAAAGCTACAATAACATATTTGGTAAACTTCAATAAAATAACTGCTATATTAGTTATTTTAGCTTTACCATGTATCTAGTTAATATTAAGCTAATTAATAGTTAATAGTACGCTTTTAGTCGCTACATGATCACACATCTCGACGCTTCATTGGGTGGACACAAGACAACTGTACCTTCCCACTCCATGGTATCCGATTTCTTTGCATGTACAGCACTCACTATGGATAATCTTATATCCTTTATCTATTGCTTGCGATTTTAGCACCTTCAAGTTTCCAAATATGCTTTTGGATTGGGATTTCAAGATTGACGTTATTTTAAAAATCGTTATTGCTCGATTGTTATTTAATTATTATAGTTAACAGACGTGTTTGTCAGTATATTTAAACTAGACTCGTTTATGGCAAGAATCCTTATTGTAAAAGATTGACTAGTAAATTCTTCTTTATGATTAAGGATGTCGATCAGAATAACCATCTGTTGTTGCAATTATAATTGATAATTAACTGCTTTTATCAAAGAAGCAAGTAGTAGCAAGATAAAACGTCCCTATTAAAAAAATGTGTAAATGATCCCAATCCAAATATCTTCATTAAAAAGTAATTCTTTTGAAAGCAAAAAAACTATGAATGCATTGAAATTTTTAATAGATTGAACGAGTATAATAAATACATTTACTTATAGAGGTTGACTCCCAGTTTTGCGTTGATAGAACTAGTTACATTATGATTGATTAGATTCGTAGTTATTATAGTATTTAGAGACCTTAATTGTAAAGTGTTCTAATAAATTGTTGTTTTTGTGATTTTTCTGAAAATGCAAGGAAAATTTTTCACAGTGATTTCTCTAAAGACGTATTTGTAACAAAACGTCTGTTGCATGTTTATTCGAGATACAAGAGTTAAAAGTATCATGTTTGTTTTGAAGGGGGTTTTCTATTATCGGTGTAACGATTATTTCAGATCTACAGATTTAAGTCGACCTGATCTTAGAATTTCCATATCTTCAACGATTCGGCGCATAACCCTGATAGGGTTACCAAAATTAGCATGTATGTCTTCCAGAATGTTTCCTATTTTGTCAAATTAGCATGTCTGATTTAACGTCGTTTTAACCCTTCGTGTCCCGGATGGAACATATTTTGCTACTGTCTCGTTCCCGGACTTAAGTGGTTAAGCAGACCCCTGTTCAGTCTTCCAACGTTCATACCTCATTTGTCGTCGTCCGCTTTAAGGAACATTTGTCTTGCCTGGGTTTAAGCGTCGAAGTGTGTGATCGGGTCGGGCGGAAGGTGACGGGTCGCGTGCGCAGGGGGCGGAGCGCGGGCGCAGCAAGCGGCCGTCGGGAGCCTCCACCGCTTCGGGCTCCCTCGCCAGGGGCGCACTCTCCGACCCTGACCTGCAGAGCCGGCTGCAGGTGCTGCAACCTAACCTCACCACTTTCTGGGTATGTACTCTTTTTTTCAAGGGATTCAATTCGCTGCTCAGCCTAAAGAATGTCATTTTATGCTTGCAATACTGACAGATATATTATTATGATGGTTTATAGCTACCAAAGCACGATATTCGTGTAATACTTGATACGTCCGTATATTCTTGCATGGATATAAGCTTAGACATTTATAGCAAAAAATCAAGCATGCAAGCGAATGAAAAGTGAATACGACAACAATTTAAAACAAATAATAAATTTTCTCGCTTCAGAGGAATAACTATAAAATTTTTCAGCTTGTAATTTTACAAACGCTTTTTGGACGTGTTAATTAATCGTTAATGGAAAATGATCCTTGTTTTCTATATTCGATACTTTGAAAAGGTTGAGCTCGGCTTAGATCAAGCTCAGTTCTTCAAGCTTAAAAAATGCTTTTACTTTGTAATGTAAATGTAATATTATACGTTTTTACATTGATATTTTCGCTTCTTCTTTTTTTATCTTCTTGTATCCGTTTAATTCGCACCAGCAAAGTGGTCAACACAGAAAGAAATTTAGAGGCTCAGTATTCAACATTAGTTGATATTTTTGAAACAAGATATCTATTTAATTTTATGATAGCTTTTTTTTGATATACCGGTTTCACAGGACGACATCATGAATGTTACTCTATGTTGTAGATCATCATTTAAATCGTAATTAACTTTATGTTTGTCTTTATAAAAGTTATTTAATTCAAATTTGTAAATACTTTGATTTTCCAAACGATAAGTGTTTTTGAACGATAGGATATTTAATGGTTCATTATAATAATTTAATTTGAATTAAGTATAAAACTTTGCCGAATTTTAACGTTATTATTAACGAACATGATCAATTAAGGTTCTTGTGTGATGGCCACGTACGCAGCGTTGGTAGATCTTTCACAAGTGGACCGATGATCCCTGTGATTCTAAAATAAAACGTATGTAAGTAATCAGCTGTTCCTTATGTGGATGATTCAACAATGACAATGCTCTATTAAAATGTTGTCATTGTGGAAAAAGTCATCTTACCTTGAAAGATATAAATGTTCCGATTTGTGATAAACATATCTTGTTTTTTGAACTAACATAGCGTTGATAGCTGGCTTCTCAAGTGCCACTTGAGAAGCCAGATACAATATTATATTTAAAATGTTTCATTTACATATTTCTCGAATTAATGAACTGATGAATCATGAGAAATCAATATCAAAGTATTTCTAACAGTACATTCCTATGTTGTTTCATTATTAATTTACAATGAAGTAAAAATAACAGCTTGCTATGGATTATAAGTAAAAAATATCTGATATTTCTAGTATAGACGAAAATAAATTATATTTTTATTAATAATATTAATATTTTATTAATAAACACAAATTTAACCAAATATGCAATTACATTGACGGTGAACAATGACTTGTAAAAATCTAATAATAAATACAAATTTTAAGAATCAACGATCCGATACTGTCTGAAGCTGACTTCACACGGTCTGCAATATTGCAGACAAACACAGATTCATGAATGAAATGAATGGATGTCTGCAATCACCGTGGGAAGTTAGCTTGAGAAGTTATCCTGTTGCCATAAATAAAATCACACCAATTTTTTTGTTTATTTGGATAGCAGACAAGCGTATGGTCTGGAGGTAGGCAGTCATCCATAGGTGTTAGCAACACTGACGAGACGCTTACCCCGCGGAGCTTTGGCTACATTTATTTGAGGTCTCAGTTCCGTCGTTCAAACATGGCCTCTACTTCCTATTGATAGGCAAAGTAGTAGAAAAACATTTGAAATATGGGCAGGACTGGTCCAGTACGACTTGATGTGTGCCAGCGCTATACCCCATAACCAGTGAGTGGCTCACCATTTAGTGTTTATTTACTTTTAAAATCTATAGTGTGGGGTCGATATAGTGCGAGCTATAATCTAATATTGCAAACTTCTACCTAGGTATTACGGTTATCATTTCCATCGTGCGGACTGTATGCCACATAGCAATCCGTACAATAAAAAAAAACTTCTGTCCCGCTCAAACCAGTATCGACTAACAGAGATAATATCTGCTATTGCGGCTAATCATGTCTTGCTTTAATTACCCGTTTAAATAAATAACCTTAGCCAATTTGAGGTTAATTAACCTTTTTTGTGGGTAAAAACATAATTTATTGTTATTTTTTGCATACATCGACAATTGTTTATCAAATCTTGTCCTTAAACTTTGTAGCAGATGATACGTACCGGTTACCAAATACTAACAATTTTTATTACCTACTTACCAAATTTAAAGGTGATATTCATTAAGGCAATTTGAACTCTATCGCTTTAGCAACAAGAATCAATATCCAAGAGCAGGAAATCGTATAGTTATTTATTGCACATTGCTCGGATGGTCGTTCCCAGACATTATTCTAATACGAATCGTATATCGAAAAGCCGAACGATTTTAATAGAAATCACTGACATTGTTTATGTTTGAGTACCGGCTGCTTAGTGGTTTTCAAACTTTGGAATATTGTTTTGTGTACTTAAATTTTTTTTTGTGAATATTTTTGCTGATTGTTTTGATTGATAAACAGATTTCTATCATTTCATTAAATTATTATATGGACTTTTAAAATGTCACGTATCAAATTCAGCTTTCTTTTTGTATTACTTTCGGATTCTTTAAAATATGTTTGCTAATTATTACATCTTAAATAAACATAATTTAATTTAAAACACAGTGATACTTAACACTTTCTAAGTCAAATAATATAATCACTAAGATCTTTATCCTAAAATCCGTATCACATAACTAATGTAGTGTCAACATACCACAACCTATCGATTTGAATATATCGTGACATACTTTAAAAAGACATCAATTGTCAGTAAACTATCAATAAAAACCCTGACAGTGAAATGAGAAAGCTCCGTAGCTACGACTTGCTACGAATCTACGACCGTAGCAACTCGTAGCTCTAATAGAAGTGGTTTAAAACAGTTTGGGAAGCGTGTGTAGATCTCCAAGTCTTGTGTTTTATGGCACATTATGATATAATAATATTTTTTACTTAGCACATTTGTTTATACCTGAGCCGTGCGCGTGTGTGCGTGTGCGCGGGCGCAGATCGTTCTCATATTCTATACATAATAAAAACGTAACGAGGCCAATACTGAATATTAAATGTTATTAAAAAGTTATTGCTTTGTGTGTTGGATGATGTGTATGGAGGTATTTATATTCAATAGAGATGAGTAAATTTTCGTATTTTCGTTTGAGCTTTTTTTTAACAGCAAGGGGGTCACACTTGCTGTAAAAAAAGTAATAAAAAAAAAGTATACGGTCTGTAGTGTTCGTATCTTGTAAAATACTTTTTACACAATATTAAATATCTATAATATCACAATATCTTGTGAGCTTTTCTCGAAGTGTCTATACTTCGAGTATAGCTCACAAGATATTGTGATTTAGATTTACACGAGCATTTAAATGCTAAAAAATTACAATTGACTGTAGATTTTTACTAATGTTGCTAAATGTACTTTACACCTTTACATCACCATGCAAAATTTCATTGAAATCGGTCCAGTCATTTCAAAAAAGGAAAAATAAATGTTTGATATTTTCCCTCTTTTACTTTTTACTTTTTCATCCCTCTGGCTTGGTTTTAAGCATTTTTTTTCTATGTACAGACATTCGACCGCTTTAGTTTTATTATATGTATAGATATAGATTAACCCTTCATACCCAACATTTTATATTGTATTCAAATGACCAGGAACAAAGAAAAAATCTATTTTTACAATATATGCTTCATAAAAGTCAAGTATTAAATTAGGTTTAAAGGTACCGACAACAGAATCTAATAGCAAACCAAATTTTATGTTCTTTCGCGGTACAAGCCCGTGGACCTTTTTTACTCTGTGTTTTGTTTTTTTCAATATGGCTGCCCTGGTTTATGGTGTCGCCCAATTAACGCTGGCTTCGCCATCGGTTTACCGTACAGCTTTTGTTACAAATTATTTATGTCTAAGAGCAATGGCATTTTTTTTGCTGTGAATTGTGTAATTTTAAAATATAAAAACTGTGTATTGAGTTTGTCTTTGGATTGCATAGATTTGGTTTTTCAAAGAAAAGAGATAAGCTAAAATATTTATCTTTATCATTATACTTATTATGTTTATGATTTAAATTTAGTGAAGTTCTATAAAAAATCGATGTGTGAAAACACACTATATATTTTGAATGATAATACATTAGAGTGAGATCTGAGCTCGATTTATGTTTTTGAAATTGATACCGTTACGCATAAGGATATTTTTAATATAAACTGTGAGTTTAGCTTAATCTTAATGCCTTCCTTACTTTTATTGTAAATTGTGCCCATTACACAGTCTCGGCTACATAAAACAAAACGTATATGATAAAATATGAGACTTAACGCTTCTGCCTACTCTATGAAATAAAATAAAAATTTTATCAAAGTTAAGATGTTAAGTCATATCATTTCTATCTTTTATATCATATCCTAATAATAAAGATAAATAAGAAGTAAAAAACTTTTTGGATATTAGACTTTTAAATAAACTTATTTCTATAGTAGATAATGCAATATTTTATTGCTTGCTTTATTTAATTTGATTGTTGCAGTAAGAAGAAAAAAACTTAATAATCTCAGTACACACTCATTTTGGTTTATATCACGTTTGTATAAACTTACTAGTAGTAGATATTGTAATTTCGCATAAATTTATGTATGCAAACGCTTGCATTTTATTTTTAACAAATTCTTTGGTAGTCTAATATTGGGTAACTGTTATTGGCTCTTTATTAAAATGCTTGTAAAATTTTAGTAACTTTAAGTTGATGGCTGTTGTTATTCCAAATAAATTAGAATTGAAAATTAAAATGAGTGACAGTTAAGAAAAATCAATAGTTAAGCCAAATGACTAAAATTACACTCAATGATATTACAAAAACTTATTACGAAATCAAATTTAACGATAACCCATCCAATTATTACTTGTAATCAAAATTTACAATTATAGTTACAATAAAGTTCATTAACCCGAAGAGTCCTAATTAACTACCAGTAATCCACGTATTATGGCCGGAGGTATTACGTGCATTAATTATTTAGAACTAACTCGGAGATAAAAAATTCGATAGTGGAGTCACTGAGCTTCGTATAGATTGGAGTGGGCTTAATTGGGACCACACACGTGACATAAAGTACCCGGGTTTTAGTTATGTATTGTCTAGTTGTTTCATATAACATTTAAATCTGATTTTGGTTATATTTGAAACTTCTTCCTATGGTTATGTTGTACATATTTGCAGTAGGAATCACTGACACTGAAAATACAGTTTTCACCAGTTTCAATGTCAGGGGTATAAATAATGTATTAAAAAACCCTGAACCTTAAAAACTGTCATAGTATTATTTTTTAAACACCTTTGGTTAATGAATCAAGCTATTATTATTATGTAGTTTGAAACTTAGATTTCAATTAAGTGCTGCAGATATATCAATAACTAGCCTCCCGCGCCGACTTACCACGGCTGAAATATTTTTGAAAAATGAAAAATAGTGTAATTTAGGACCAACATTGTTTGATAATTATTTTCTAGTTAAATTTTCGTGAAATATTTAATACAAACATCTATTCTGATCACTTTATTACTAAGATCCTTAGCAGTTAAATATTCACATTAAGTTCGTTATTTCTTACACTTGACATGTTCCAAAATATAAGTAAAAAACTTTCGCCTATTTGGATAGCTTTAGACAATAAAATGTCCCTGTAAAAGAACTTATGGAACGCATTATAAAGTTAAAACATCACTTTTATTCGAGTTGCGATAGTAAAAATCTTACGCATATCATATAATGTTATTTTTTTTGTAAGTTTCGGAGTTAGACCATTTCTCTGTGTATTAATAGCGTATTTATGGGAGATTGGTCGTTATACAGATTTTACTGTGCATTTTAATAGACATTTTATTATAGTAGTTTATACGGGCTGCCTAGTTTGTTAATTAGCTGGGAAGATTAAACTGCGATCCTTATTGTCCATTCTTCGGTGTGCCTCGGATTCTATATTGGGTAAGCTGGCGCTTCGAGTAGAAATCTGTGTTCCGTACAAAAAAATATGTTACAACTTTTTAGTAGGTACGCTAGTTTTTAGACTGTCGCTTATTCTTGTCAATACTATACAAAAAATTATTTTTTGCCAAACTTTCTGGCAATGAATTCCACTGTGCTTCACAGAACAATAAAAATATTAATCCTAGGACCAACGGCAACCAAAGTCGAAGCACGTTGGAACTCGAGATCTTTGTGTGTTAAACTCTAGATCTAATCAGCGGCAGTTACGGCCACCAGAATTAAGTTTTGTATTTTATTGTTTTGTTTTTGATAGGTTACCTATATTCATTTTGAATATTGCTTGCCTCACATTGTGCCCGGTACACCACAGACTCGCCACTTGTTACATGCGGACTACACACGAGTATTTGGCGTAATGTGGGTGTTTAGACCTCTGCCCACCCCTTAAGAGAAAAAAAGGCGTGATGATAAATTAAGTGCAGAATATATAGCTCAGATATTTATCTATTTTTTCTTCTTAAACTTCAATGACGTTGTAGCTTATGACATTAAAAAAAAACCACGTAAAGTGAGGATAGAAACTTGCTGAGTTTCTTGCCCGTTCTTCTCAGAACAAGACATCCTGGTAGTTTTATGAACGGATGGCATAGTTTATCGCTTTCAAGAAAATGTAAAATGCTTTTGACGTTTATAAGCATGTGCAAAGACGCATCTAAATTGAATAAACGATATTGACTTTTGAATTTTGGATATGTTATGTTATATTCATTTTCTTTCATCCTTAAAGTATAAGCGGAGTTACGTGCGTTTCCATTTGTGCGTTGATAAAAACCACCAAGTAATGTGCAGCGTTTCTCGGCGAGGATTTACCACCACTGATCTCTAATATACCTTTAATTTAATACAGGACGTAAACGTATTTGGTGGCCCTAACGTAAAACAATTTTTATTAGATTCAATCTATCGTTAGATTGTCCGGTATTCTCGTAAATTATTTATTGTTGTCTAATAACCGGCGTACAGTACTGTTTTATTTGGTTTTGATGCGATATCTGTTTATCTTTATACCGGGAGCGGTTTACGGGCTGTGGCAGGAGTTATGACGTTAGTTTATGGAGTGTTATGATTGTGTATGGTAAACAACTATCTGCTAAAGCGATGTGTAATTTGATTGATTCGGTAGATTGCTTTTATTAGCAAACTTGACAAACACGTACACTGCCTGGGTACAGTTCCTGCAACTTCTATATGGAAATTAAAATCAGGTGGTTAAATGCAATATCTATCAATGAATTGAATTGGTAAATTCTAATCATTCTGCTGTTTTCATTAGATATTTTCGATATCTGTAATTTAGAGACATCGGCGTTAATAACATGCTTTTTAAAATAGTTATCATTACGCGAGTTTCACTGAAGGGGTGTCAAAGGTGTTGTTCAAATTATTCCCACAGGAGTAAACATCTCAATACCTTAAGACATCGGAAATCTCAAAACAAATCAAATATCAACATAAGAATTCTATTTGTCACCGAACGACATCAAATCACTATATTAATTCAAAATCAAACTGACGAATCAATTATACCAATGATCCAAATACAAACTTGTTGCCGCTTTCTCAAAATGTGTCCAAATGTGTAAATGTGTCCGACACGAAGCTCTGGCGGAATGTGTCGCGTTTTGGGCAACGTCTAGTTATTTCTATTTTATTGTATGAATATGTAATGCCCTGGCATCGGTTGCGACATTGGCAATTGGGGAACTTAGCTACGGTAAACGGCAGAGATTAGCTTTTGTAGACGCGACAGTTGTGTCAGGTGATTGGAACTGCCTATGTAATCGGTATGCAGAAAATAGATAATATTTAAAGAAAAATATAAATATATGTGTGGATAAGACCACCTTTTTATAGTTCATTTTATATTTTCGTTCTTTTTTGTTTTACATATATAAAGCTGTCTTCACTATCAAATATCTTGCCCACTTGCTATGATACTGGCACACATCCTTCACTTGTAATAAAGAAAGAAAAAGAAAAAGAAAAAGAAAAAGAAAAGAAAAAGAAAAAGAAAAAGAAAAAGAAAAAGAAAAAGAAAAAGAAAAAGAAAAAGAAAAAGAAAAAGAAAAAGAAAAAGAAAAAGAAAAAGAAAAAGAAAAAGAAAAAGAAAAAGAAAAAGAAAAAGAAAAAGAAAAAGAAAAAGAAAAAGAAAAAGAAAAAGAAAAAGAAAAAGAAAAAGAAAAAGAAAAAGAAAAAGAAAAAGTAATGAAAAAGTTACATAATCTACAGTCTGTATACATCGCAAGGCGCTGGTCTAAACACCATTACACTGCACAAATTTGGATGAGTGCCCAAAAGGAACCTTGAGACAATTTTTCATTACAGCAACCTCTTCTTTTTCTTGCCCTTTTCCCACTCTAGGTGGGGTCGGCACTACATGTCTTCTTCTTCCATTCTCCTCTGTCACTCGTCAGCTTAGCATCCACTTCTTTTATTCTGATATCATTCTTCACGCATTCAATCCATCGCTTCTTTGGTCTTCCTCTCACTCTAGGTCCGTCCACATTCATGCTCAGCATCCTTTTTGTAATGTGACATTCATCCCTCCTCATCACATGTCCATACCACGGTAACCTATTGCTCCTAATAATTAAAGCAACCAAACAATAGTAATCTGAATCGTTTAGGCAATTAATAAGCCTGATTTCTGTGTCCTCTCTATTCCGGCCGCTTAATCTATCTCGTCACAAGAATTGAATTTGATAAGTAGGTATGTGGTATATGCTTGTATACGAGAAACCGTATCTTTATTATACAGATTTCTCGCTACAACCGGTCTTCAGATAATTTAATTGCGTTGGTGTACAAACTGTGATTTACACACTAAACGCAATAAAATATATTCGAATTTAGATACAATGAATGTCGGAATCTACTTAAAATGTACAGTTACAGATCAACGCACTTTCTTTTTAACTGTTTGCTAGTATAATGTTATTAAATTCGAGATTATGTGTAAGATGTACGTATGCGTGTATTTCGTAAACATTATTTTACTTGAAGACCTTGAAGACCTATTTTACTAACAACCTAGTCTGGTTGAAATGGTAGAACCTTTTACGTGAAATGAATAAATTAACTTTTTCTTCATTATTATCCGACGTCTTCAGCCTTTATTCGTCCCACTGCTGGGCACAAGCCTTCCTCGAAGAGAAACAGCTGAGGAGTATGGGTCAAAACACCACACTGACCCAATGCAGGTGGGTAGAAACGGTTGCAATAGCGACCGGAACCAATAGGCTTGCGTGCCTTGCGAAGCACGGAGGAGTACGAGATCACAAGTTTAGTCACCTATCCCCGGCTTGACCATGTCGGAAGTAGCTTCTGTTTCGATATCGAAAGTCACTGCTAGTGCGGTCCTCCTCCTACTAAGCTCCTCAAAGTACTAATATTAATTGGGGGAAGTGATTAATTTGGCAACCATTTAAGCCTTTGGTCAGCAACAAAATGGTCGGCCGAAAAATCATTTGGTCAGCAGAATAATTAATTGGGCAGCAAATCAAATCAGTTAACAACTATTATATGGGCACTTAAATACTCCAGCCAAAATTTTGGAGTCAACCGACCTACCTGTGATCAGTTCATTTTAAATTTTCAAATCAATACCTACCAGTCAGCTGTCCATTATTACTTTTCCTAATACAAAATCTGTGATATAGTAGTAATAAGGTAATAACGTTTATCGTCTTGTGTCTATGGCCCGTATTACAGAACCAAACTCAAGCGTAGATCTCTGCTTGAGCGCAGTTAGAGAAGGATGGCGCTATTGATCCCACGCAGCGCCATCCCTTTTGAACTGCGCTCAAGCAGAGATCTACGCTTGAGTTTGGTTCTGTAATACGGGCTTTAGACCATTTCTCAAGTAATATACGTACACGATTGTGTAATAACTTATGACATAGGTTCCCAAACTTTACGGACCACTAACCCAAAGGAAAAAATTGCCATATACTAGCTGCCCTACTGTCTAACCAAATTTCAATGGAATTGGATTTGGATTTCTGTCATTGGAATTGGACTTATGTAATTTCGTACTCTTGAACACTATTGAAAAGAATAAAAGCGTCACTTTGATTTAATACTCAGCGGTTATTATGTGTCCTATTGTCTATTTTTGATACAAAGAAGGATCAATTTCAATCTTAATCAATGTAGAGTGAAATTATTTTATAGGTGTACCAATTGGCAATGAGCTTATTGGATTTATGAGCTTATTAAAATAAGAAAATATCATACGAGCCATATGGTTACTTATTACTCTTGTGTCTTCTATAAAAAAGCTCTATTTATCCTCTATTTGAATAAGAAAGGGATATGTTTTAGTTCTAACTCGTAACTTTTATGGGGGCCAATACTCTTTTTGAGAACCGATGTCTTTGTCTTTCAAATTCCATAATTCTGTATCAAGATTATTGAGAGCCAGTTACTCGATCACTTCGTTGACGTACATAATGACGATTTCCTACATGAGAGCAATCACAAATTCAGTCCAATTCTCTATTTATAGAGTTGATTTTAATTTATCGTAATTGCTAATGATTGTGAGATAGCATTTAATTCTCACAGCGCCAGTAATCCAATGATTTAGGAGTACTTTATTATACGTGTTAATTTTGAATTGTATGCAATGTAATAAACATTTGATGGAGTCACTATGTTGGTCAATGACCTTTCCATTAAACTAGTAAGTGCTAGATTTGAGTCCTAGTTTATGAAGTGAAACCCGTATATTTTATTCGTAACCTGTCACTTACCGTCCTAGGTTTTTGCACAAAGAAACGAAATGTTCTATGACCTTTTATCTATTTCATTTTGTTTCAATACGAGTATTTATTAAAAAAATCAACTCGTTATGTTTAAAAAGGAAATGGCATTTGAATCAAATAGACTATTTATGCCACCACCCTTTGTAATTTTTTTTTATTTCTATAACAGAAAATTTGGAAACAATAAAGCCAGCCCTGATGGAACAGGCTTCTATCCTTTTCTAATCGTTTTATCTCACTCTCCTGCTAAAGACAGCATATAAACTGACCTCCATATCTTCTTAAACTGCCTAAAAACTCGTTTGTATTTAATTAACAATGTTTATGAACCTGGGATGAGTTGGTGGTCACGTAGCGTTTGGAAAAGTGAAGTAATTCACATTTAAATATTTTATTTTAGGCAATGGACTGCTCTTGCCTAGTCTCTGACTAACCCTTACGGGATAATAGTCGCGATTATATATTATGTTGTAAATTTAAGGTCAAAGAGGCTGTATAATGTTAGTGACAATATCGAGAACTAAATAAATATTGTTTTTTTAATATACCTTCGGCTTCAGAAATAAGTACCATTACCTATACATATGTGCGGAAATATCTTCCGGTGTTCAAAATCTTGATCCATCAAAAACTTTGATTTATAGTGCTCGTAACTAAGGCTTAAGAATTTGTTGTTTCAACCGCAGGGAAATAATTACAGTGTGCATTAGTATTATTACAATTTGAATGAAATCAATTTATTTTGGAGATTTGGGGATGAGACAGACCGAGGTTCAGGATTGGACATGTCGCATGAGATAGTGATATAATATCTTTACTAACTCAAATGAAATGAAATCTTTATTTGCTTTGAATAAGGTACATTCTGTCGGTAGTTGTAAATAGGACAATTCTCTTATTCAGCTATTACATTTTAGCATGCAAAAATAACAGAACCACATAATGATGCTAATCAATTACACAATATGACTTTCATTACATTATTTATCGCAATCAGAAATATTATTATTATTATTATTTATCTCATCTTCAAATGAGTATATTTCAAAGCTAACAAAGCTAATTCCCCCCTTTTTATAAATGTGATATCTATGTGTGTGCAGTAAAGTTCATTTCTACTTAATTACATTCTACTAGATTCTACGGATAACTCTCCATTCTTTGAATGGTTTATCATAATATTTTGACATTTACAATGAATGAACAGAAATATAAACATTTGAATTTGATATGAGCGTAGGCGATAGAGAAATTAACACCAATCATTAAGAAATAAGCACGTGTAAGGCAGTTAAGCAAGTGATTTACCTACAAAATCAATTAAGAGTCGAAGCCTTAAAGAGTTACTTTCAAATCACCACATAAAGCAGTAGTTAGGTGCCGAATAAAAGGCTAATTAGAAAAAAAAGCTAAAATAAATAGTGAATCGTTTGAATCTGCTTGTTTCACTTCGAACTGGCGAAATTGTAGTTATAGGTAGTTTTACTCAAAAAATCGTAAAAATATGCCTTTTAAAGGAGCGTAGAAATCAGACAAAAATCTCCACTGGACTTGAAACATCTATTGTTTGCTAGTAAGGGCTTAAGTAGGAGTAATAACTATCTAAATGCAGTGGTAGCCGGCTTGCATAGTGTATTTTTAAAGGGACCCAATTTTGTAGAAACAAATTTTGTAAATATCAGAACAAACCAGTCACAGGCTGGTGACAAACCAGAGATATATAATCTTTTTGAAGTCAAGCCAAAAATTGCGCGGCCAAAGTACTTATACTATAAAATATGCGCTTAAATCTGTATTAGGTAGTGGAATAGACTTTCCGTGGGTTGTAAGCGTCCACCCGAATACTAATAGTCTTAATATTATCTTTGAATTGTGCCGAAACTATTATATTAAGACATTTATGGATTTAAAAAATAATGATAAACAAATTCTAAAATTTATGAAATATGTAGTTACTTACTTTTTACTAAATAATAGACTGGCCATAAATTTTTCGGTTTTCATATTACATTCAATAGGTATACCTTCTAGTACTAAAGCAATGAATACTTAAAATAAAATTAATGAAATGTTCGCCTTGCATTCCAAATTTAATAACATACTGAAAGCAGCCATAAAAATACTTCGGGGTGGTCAGTGCGTACTACAGGCTCGGCGTATACCAACTTTATATTGCCACTATTTTATACGATATTAAACTTATTTCACGTTTCCCGTCAATGATTTTTTAAATACATTTGAAAGTTCACTTCTTTATCTAGAAATTTTTACACACAAAATTTTTTGATTCTTTCCAGAGAAAAGATGCAAGATGGTACAAAGATGACAATAAATTACGATTAAATTTACTGACGCAACGTGACTTGTCTCACGTTATTGATATCTCAAATTTTAAATAAAACAATATATCTCGGACCTTTCACTTTTTACTTTCCTCTCTAGTCCGAGGTGCTCATGAAGAAGATGAACTAATCCATTATAAAGTTACAATGGAATTTGTGCTTTAAATTCGAGGCTTTAAAGGTCAAATGCTGAGTGACGGATGAGGTTAGGGATTAATCACTTGGTTCTTAGTGATTTATCGGTGTTAACACTTCAATGCCGCAGCCGCTAGACAAGCCGTCGCTACACAAACATAATTCATCTAAATCACCATTAAATATAAAACCTTTATGTGATGACTTAAGACTGATATTAGAAAAAACGTCCTTCCTAGCGTTAGTCACTTGGTGGTCCTTTTTCTTTTTTATTGTAAATATTCCGCTATGATGCAATTTTCATACGGAAAGAAATCTTAAAAGGTTTTTAGCCTAATGTTGTTACATAATCGATTTAAAAAGACAAACTAATTTTAATACGCAATTTAGTAGCTTTGATTGTGTACATGACGTTACGTTCCTTTTTTTATCAACTTCATCATTTTCAATTCTTAATCTCATTTTTAGAATCTGATTCTTAATCTCATTTTTTAATCTCATTTTTTTTCTCATTTTTAAAATTCTTCCGTCCATTTTAATAAAAACCGTAAGGGCCGAAACTGATCTGTCGCGGGGAGCTGCACGGGAAATTTAGTATGAACCGTGCGCGGACGTCCGCTTAACGCTTAACGCGGCCTTAACTTTTCACAACTGTTTCCATTTTATTTGGGGTATTCATGAATGCCTACGGTTGAGTTGTATTTAATCGGGACTTCGTTGAAAGCGTCCCCGATTTCATCAAGGAACTTACTAAAGTTCGGTCGCCTAAGATTGTCCGCGTATTGACACAACATATAACATATCATCACGCCTCTTTTCCCGAAGGGGTAGGCAGAGGTGTTAAACACCCACATTTCGCCAGATATGTTAGGTCCCCATGTAACAGGTGGCGAGCCTGTTGCCGCACCGGGCACAATGTGAGGCAAGCGGTATTCACAATGAACTGTACATAAGTTTTATTCAAACTCAGTGGTGGGTACAGGCGGTGGATCGAATCCGCATTTTTTCTATTGCCTTAAATATCATTCAAGAATGAATGAATGAATGAATTTCAAGAATGAAATGTTTCCATAATAAAGCTGTGTAATGTAATTCCAGTTTCTTTTATCAAATTCTTTTATACATCTTAATTTCTAAATAAAGCTTTGATTTTAATAATAATATGAGGATCGCGCAATATAGATTTAATTTTTAATTAATCGTAAACAAATTAAACCATGGAAAATTTTATATATAACAGGCACGTGTGCTCTTTATAAAGGCCGAAGTTCTGTCGCCATATAATGAGCTTTAAAGTGTAATTTCTTGCCATAAATAATTTTTATAGCAATTTCTAAAACCGGTACCTGCTTTATTATTTTATACAGCCTTTTTTATTAGAAACCTCCTTGGAATGATATTAATTAATGAACTACGTAATCGATCACGCACTTATCTTATGCTTATGGTTTGATATTAATTTTATTAATTAATTAAGTGTTTTATATCTAATTGAAATTTGAGTAAATTTTTTCTTACATTCTGTTAATTTGAGAGTGTAGCAACTTTCTCTTATTAAATTTCTAACTGGAAATAATCATTATGTTTTATTACTCATCAGTAGCATTGAAAATAAGGTTTTGTAACATACATATACATATCATGGTAGGCGACGGTAGCCGAGTTGGGACGGACGGAGCACTACTCGTTCAAGGCCGCAGGAATCGCGGGTTCGATCCACCGCCTGTACCATTGTGAATATCGCTCGCCTTAAATTGAGCCCGGTGCATGGCAACAGGCTCACCATCTGTTACATGGGGACCTAAAATATCTGGCGAAATGTGGGTGTTTACCACCTCTGCCTACCCCTTCGGGGAAAGAGGCGTGATAAATTATGTTATATAACAAATCATGACTTTTCCCGGTGGGGTAGGCAGGGATTGCAGATCTCTACTTGCTACGATCCTGGCACAAATCCTTTGTACGTATTACTAACTAGCTATTGCCTGCGACTTCATCCGCGTGGAATAGTAATACTTAGCGTGATGTTATATAGCACTCGATAAATTGGGCTATCTACCACTGAAAGAATTTTTCAAATCGGATTTCGTGAGTAAGCGCTTTCAATCAACCAAACAACAAACAAACACTTCAGCTTTACAATATTAGTATAGACACGTCAATAAAAGTTAATGTCCATAGATATGCCCATATATGATTGAAACAGTTGGAACATTTGTCTCAAAATCTCTTTTTATTTTTTTGTCACATCGCCATTGGCTCTGGTTCAAACAGTTTAGTTAAAGTTTGGATTATAAATATTTTAATTTCATGTAAATTCCATGTAAAATTTAACCTAAATGCTTCTATTTCTACACGATATAAATCATTCACGTACAATTTAGATTTTAAATCTAATTACGTGTGTTCACATCACTTTTATAATTTATAACTCAATAAACGACCCGAGACATTTAATCGCGAGCACTGATTAAAATCAGCCTTATTTATAGCTTACATAAGAGCCTAAGTAGTAAGATTGTATAACTGATCTGATTACTTAATATTTCGAAATTTTATTGAAGGATAATCAAGAACCATATTGTTGAAAAAAATAATTTATATGCTTATTTTGCACCAGTTTAGTGCAATAATTTAGAATTACGACTACAAGAGAGCATTTTGGAAAATATGGATACGAATTTCAGGCGTTTTAATTACTATTTCTTAACATTTATATATGACAATTACTTAAAATTTATATTGGAACCTGTTCTTCATAAAGAGACTGTATTTACATAAAGAGAATGAAAATTTACTATGTACTATGGTTTCTTAATCATTTTTTGTCAAATTCCATCTGAATTTCTTACATTTTGAATGCAAAAAAATATTTCGTTAGCAATTGATGGAAATATTCAACAACACCTGTAACTTCAATATTTCTACAATTCTGTGAATCGATAATTTATACTGAAATACCTTGGTGTCAGGATCAGAATATTGTCAAGGGCAGTACTTATGTTCATGACATATCATTGTTTTTCTTTTCATGTTCCCGTTTATAAATAAAAATAAAGGTATTCCTGTTCTAGGAAGTTTCTAAAAATATTGACTCGATTTTCTCAATAAAATGTTGTCTATAAATATTTGATTTTTTATGTCATAACAAACGACGCGTCGGGCGCTGTTGTTTTTAGTTGCCGTATATTTTCATAATAATACGTTCTTTTCTGGCCTCGTCTTAACATTATATTGATTTAATTATAGTATTGCGAATTTATTTGCTATTAAAATCCTACTTCAAGATTCAGAATTTTGTAAATTACTGAAATATATTTGGAAAGGCAATGATAGTGAATGTAAAAAAATTATTTTATGGTAAATAATAATTAAAATCCCAATACAATACTTTGATGATCATTCATGGGTTGACTGGAAGACATCTCTTTAAGGGATAAGTCCGCCATTGTAAACAATATTACTAATTATATGTTTTGTATATATTTTTTTTTCAAATGCAATAAAGAGTATATACACGTTGTTTTCGTGACCTATGATCTCTTGAATGAATAGTCGGTAAAACAAGTATATTGCTGTTATCAAAAACAGAGTTTTAAAATATAAACCATTCATCATTATTAGTAGAGGCCAGTATTTTGCGTTTTTCAGTGTCAACAAAAACTTCTTTTCCTTATAGTAACTGGCTGGCCTTCCATCCATCCGCCGTCTCCTTTCCTAGCTTTTTCTTGCGAGGAGATAAAACACATAGCAAGAGATATGCCTTCTCCAAGTTTCTAACGATTGGTCCTGCGCTGTCCACATCGAACGATTTTCTGTGACCCGACAATAAAATTATGATGTTTTATTAAAACAAATAATTCAAAGTCTAATTAATGCAAGATCAAAACCTTATTAATACAGAGACCATTTTAAACGAATACTAATTTAATTAACCATGTCTACCAGATTTGGGAATAAGCCGACCTCATCAGAAGAATGTGCAAATTGTTTTCGCAGTTTGTTATTTGCATATTAATTGTGCATAAGTTAGTTTTCTTAGCCACCAATTAAGATTAATATCGTACCCCGAAAAAACGCCGCAACAAAAACGCCGCACGAAAAAACAGCGTTGACAAAACGCCGCAAGACAAAAGGTCGCAAATCGAAAAGGCCGCAGACAAAATAACGCGCACAAAAACTTCGCATACAAAAACGCCGCATATTTGATGAATGTTCCCTATTTTTTATTTCCGTTACAATTGTTAAAAACGTGGATTTTCAAAAGTTAATTTTTTGTACCAATTTAAATAATTTAATTTGTTTGTCTGTCTTGGCAAATCGAACGGGATGACCGGGGGTGTGCATTTCGATTATTGTTTGATTATTGGTAGGTTCAGGTTATTTTTTTTTTATGACCAAGCAGAGTGGACTTTCTAACACTGCGGCTAGATAGCGCTCAGCCTAATGGATAAATGGCAAGTCTGCGGCGTTTTTGTATGCGTTATTTTTGCTGCGGTGTTTTTTAGTGCGGCGTTATATTATGCGGCATTTTGTCTACGGTGTTTTTGTGTGCGGCATTTTTACTGCGACGTTTTGTCGGGGAACCGATTAATATATATATTAAAGGAATCATTAGGATTTTACATTAGGCAGTTGTTGAAAAGTATTTACTGAGATATTTTTGGGTTTAGCTCCGCCTCTTAGTTAAAGTACAAAAAAAATGTAATAAACAAACAAAGTTCATTTTATTCCTAGTAATTTGCACAGTTTTCTGATAGTGTTGTTTTGTCTACTACTCTTTCACGATTTTTCATCTGACGAAACCCAATTTTTGTATGGCTAAATGTGGTCTTAAGGAACACAGAGCTCCTTGGACTATGCCTACCCTTGAATTACTGGCGTGTATGTAAGCATTTATTAAAATAATAAATGAATACAGCTGCTTGAAACTGCCCGTAACCAGCCAGTGACATAAGAGCAAAATAATTGATAATTGATTTCTTTTACTAGCTTTTTGCATTGCCAGATATTGGATTCTTTTTACAAGCTTTTATTTAACTTTCTATCACTCAGTTGCACAAAGATTTTTAAGGACGACATTTGTTAATAAGACATTAAAATTTTAAAGTTCATTAAAGTTAAGGTTGTCACATAAAATAGTTCTAGCTAAACGTCTCTTTAGCATTGACAGGGTGCTAATGTCGTTTTGTGCAACGTAAAAACTACGCTAAGGTTGTCTTTTGACACTTCAATAAATAAATTTAATGGAGCATTAGAGATAATGCTGACATTAAATTTTAAAGTTCGTTTCTGCAACTGGGTGTATGTATGTTGGGGTGAAATCTTGCCACTCAATCTTGAACCAAATATCTTTTACCGATTGAGCTGACATTTTGCAAATTTTCAAAGTCATTATGACTTGGAGCTGATCTGATGATGGAGCTGGAAGGTGGGAACTCAGTAATTAAATGATGCAATGCCATCAACTTTGGGCTCGTTTGAATCCCCTTAACGAGTACATTGGCTTAAACACTAAAAAGTAAAAAAAAAAATTTTTTATTACTTTGTTAAATTACATTTTGCGGGCATTACATTTTGATGGAACATTGAAGAACATCTTTTCACAATGTGACACGCTTATATTTAACAAATAATAAAAGCTAGTTAAAACGATATTTTCCTGCAAAGACAGATTTGTGCGTAATAAACGGAGTTATTTAGTTTATTGAATCATAGATTTTCATATATTTAAATAAGCCCGTTATCTGGTATCCATAACAGAAGCTCGTTAAAGAAATTGGTATTAATGGTTTAATTAAGCTTATTTTAGTTTTTATATGTTTAGGATGAAATATATGCCGATAACACAGGATGGAATGAAGTGAAGCAGTTAAGGAATCCTTATTAATTTAATTATCATATGAAATCGAATAAAAATATTAAAGTATATAAAATCATGGCAGAAGAGCGATCTTATCGGTATGGGCGATCTGTTAGTAGCTTACTAGTTAAAAACTGCTTTTTAAGGATAATAAATATTGGGTCCTTACCTATGAAATTGGTGTTTTTCTTCTGTTTTAGCAATTTGTCCGTAACTATTAAGTTTCAGAACCTTCTTATAAAATAATTGCCTCTTATAAAAATAGACCATATATTTGAGCTCGTATTATTTAATTTGATAATTTTTTGTAAGTTTAATTGTGTTAAAATTAGACACAAAGACAATTATTTTTAACTGCCTCCCGAAAACATCATTTGATTTGCATTAACATAAAAGGATGAATAATTTTTATCAAGCGTGTTCATACACATATTGCTAAAGCTTGTCTAATGATACAAGCCAAATATTCTTATCTCTGGATTTGTCGTTGTGAAGAAAACTGATAAAATGTTAGTATGTAAAATGCAGACATCCCCAAAATCTCCATACAAAACACCAATTTCATAGGTAAGGACCTAATATAAATCAATAAATTAATGAATAAATATCTTCAAATATTCACACCTATCCTTCCTCATGGAGGAATACATGAGGAGAATGGGCCATAATACCACTACAATAGCACAATGCGGGTTGGTGGGCAGAAACGGTTGCAATAGCAACCGGGACTAACGGCTTAGCGTGCCTTAAGCACGGGGGAGTTCGAGATCACAATGTTTTGGTCACCTATCCACGGCCTAACCAAGGCGAAGGTAGCCTTGTTTTCAATCGAAAGCCAAAGCGTACTTACCACTACGCCACCGAGCTCTCATTTATTATGAGTTACTATAATGAACCATATTGCGTTAGAATTACACAGTTCAAAATTAATGATTGTTTTTGTTAGGCCCGTCCGTAGGTAAAGCTTTTTTTGAGTACAGATGCAGGGCATTGCGGATGCGCTTGCGCCAAATGTTCTCTTGCAAGGCAAGTGCGTTTGGTCATAAAATGTTGCGGGTTTAGGGATCCGTTGGGTGTAGTAAGTTCACTCTGTCGTTATACTTTAACATTTAGTTTTAAGAGGAGATAAGATGGATAAAACTAAAATTTGAAACTACCACTGCGTTCGATTAGAACATAATTTACAGTTTTGATTGCTTGCTTTAGTTCAACAATTAAAACAATGCAGTGTTAACAAACACACAAAAACTTTTTGTCAACTTTTATCGGCGTTAAATCAATTGCTACGCGCAAGACGGCGCGGGCACATCTTAACTACCTGTACTAGGAACCGGAACTATAGATTGACCGCGTGAATGATATGTAGATGCTGAACTGATGCGTGACAGAGGAGAATGTAAGTAAGAACAGGGAGTATTTTGCTCAATGATTGATGTACAGTCTGTTGCTTGCAAATACGCTGACGTAAATTAAATATTGTCCGAGAGATTTCCATAAATTACGAGTTATAAAACATATTGCCGCACTTTCTAGTCGTCATAAAAGTCTACAATTTTTATATCGTATGCTAATGCCAAAGTCGATATGGCATAAATTGAATTTACTGTTATAACACGACGCTAATTCGGCATCTAGTGAAGTTTTATACCTTTTATATTGTACTAATACGTTATGTTAATAAGTTGTATATCATTTGCGCTTATTTCTTACAAATCTATATGTTAATTTCAAACTTTCGTAAAGGAATTCTAATGATTATTGTACAACATTGACGACTCGGGAGAGGTCGATTGGAATTTTGGAAATGTTTTATCTATTTGTTATATTTCTTGGTTGTTGCTGGGGTATTTTTGGGTCAATTATCGTGAGAACGGAATACAAATGTAGAATGATACAGTTAAAATGTTACGTTTGATATTTAACTCGTAGATGAAGAGAGGAATGGTCGAAGGATGGCCTGATGGCTCGCTAAATGTATAACACTCGTCAAAAATATATTTTCCAAGCTGGTGTTGCTGAAGCATTGGGGCAATTAAGATCACAAAACATACAACAAACTTCTTACACTTACTTCCAGTCGTGTCGTCGGCTCATTAAAAGAATACTACCAACCCATATTTTATCTTGGGTGTCGTAAAAGGCGACTAATGGACTTAGAACTGCACAATCATCCAATAGCCTATAGCGGTGACGGGCTCACCACCTGTCACGCTGAGTGCAGCCACTGCTTGGTGAAGTGCTTGGTGAAGCGTGGACTATGGCAATGGACTGCTTTTGCGGTGCTTTTGCCTAGTTCTGACTAAGATAAGGGGATAATAGTCGTAAATATATATGTGTATGTATGTATTTTACTACCATTTTAGAATATCTTGTTTCTTTATAAATAAATATAAATATCTTCAAATATTCTCACCTCTCAACTAGCCCCATTTTAAGCAACTAAATGCTGCTTGTAAATATATTGCTGCTTGCTTGCTTGCTTTTATGCTGCTTGTATTTAATAGATAAATACATATAAATATCCTGAATTTATATAAATATATATAAACATGACTGGAGAACAAATACTTGAAAATTCATCACCCAAACATTTGCCCCCACCGGGGATCGAACCCAGAACCTCTCGAGATGGCGACGCCTTGAGACCGGCATTCAATCCACTCGACCAAGGAGGTCGTCAAGATTGTTTAGATTGTATGAATCATAAATACGTTAAAGAACTCACTGCGAAGCCTAACAACAATAACATACAGAACCCACAAACGAATTGCTATCTGTACTCAGCACATTCCGCTTTGGAGTCAGCGTATTCGTAAGATTACTTTTTTTTTCTCAACTCCTCGGAAGTACGGAGCGTGCCATCTGGCGGTGTCGAGTTACAGGCCGTGACCCCCGCCCCGCCCGGTGACCCCCCTCGTGACCCCCGCCAGGCTTTATGAACTTAGCATGCACTTAGTTTTTGCTCGGTCGGTTCCGGTCGAGACATTTTTTTTTACATACGTGAATATGTAATGACATGTTGGATTGCCACATGTATTTTCTTGCTTTTTCTAGAAATATTATTTTGAATAGATAAGAGTTCAGTTGTGTAGTACGTGAGCTTTGAATTTGATAACAAAATAACGATCTTAATGTTTGAACCTTGGATGGGTGACCAAGCTTTGAGATTTGAGTGTCAGTGGTTCTGATTCCTACTGCAACTGGGAGAGAGTAGTCCTTACCTATGAAATTGGTGTTTTGTATGGAGATTTTGGGGATGTCTGCATTTTACATACTAACATTTTTTGAGTTTTCTTCACAACGACAATTCCAAAGATAATAATATCTGGCATGTATCATTAGACAAGCCTTAGCAATATGTGTGTGAACAAGCTTGATAAAAATTATTCATCTTTTTTATATTAATGCAAATCAAATGATGTATTCGGGAGGCAGTTAAAAATAAATGTCTTTGTGTCTAATTTTAACACAATTAAACTTACAAAAAATTATCAAATTAAATAATAAGAACTCAAATATATGGTCTATTTTTAGAAGAGGCAATTATTTTATAAGATTGTTCTGAAACTTAATAGTTACGGAAAAATTGCTAAGACAGAATAAAAACACCAATTTCATTGGTAAGGACCCAATATTATAAATTCGCAATTGCAGCAGTTTATTACACAAAAATCAGATTTGAATTTGGGATCTCACAATCGATCACTAGCTGAGAAAAAATATTTATAGTTTAACACTTTCAAAACTGGGTTACAATATCAAAACAAAACGCTAGTACATAAAAAATCGAAGTACGTATAAACGGATATTTTAATTGCCAGGCATCGCGCGATATAAATTTTTACAATTACATTGTGTTCAGATGCGATTGTAAAATTTTACAAGCGCTTCGTCAATTGCGGTGATCGTTATTAGAAGCACACCGTTTATTTTGTGTCGTTATCATAAAAATAGAAATGTTTCAAAATAATTTCTATTCAATATTTGGTGTAGTTATTTATGTTTTTTGATTTTGGCGTTTAAGCTTTGGCAGTGGTTCCGTACTGTACCGTCTTTTATAGTAACAATGTGATTTATAAATACCTTGTACGAAGTCTAATGTAAAATGTTATTACAAAATATCTATGTCGCAAAATGAATCTTTCACACTGACCTTTCGTAAAATTTGTCCTATAAATTTGTTAGGTATCCGTGAAATTATTAATTGTATCAGTATATCCATGAACGGAACGTGGACGGACCTAGAGTTAGAGGAAGACCAAAGAAGCGATGGATTGAATGCGTGAAGAATGATAAGAGGATAAAAGAAGTGGATGCAGAGCTGACGAGTGACAGAGGAGAATGGAAGAAGAAGACATGTTGTGCCGACCCCACCTAGAGTGGGAAAAGGGCAAGAAGAAGAAGAGTATATCCATGAATTAAGCAAAGTAGTTTACTACTTTTTGGCCGTGTCTTCGTTCTTTTCTACCTCTTACGAACGTGGAACTTGCTCGTTTTGTCATTTATGTAGCTCTTATACCTTCCTACTGTAACGAGGCGCTATATCAGTATTAGCGACTCTTTGCTGTTATTGCGCTCTTCTCTGGCCATTTCCCTCTTTGTTTCTTTTTTAAAAACGAACCATCTGTCTTCTCTCCATTAAAATAATTAATTTATTATATTTATAAATTGAAATCTATATCTATTATATTGAAAGAAGACTTGTTGTTGTAATGCCCTGTAATTTCTAATAAAGCCCTGGCTGTAGACATATTATTCTTTTGCCATTCGTTAGAATAAACATATTTATAACATGTGTTACAAAAGGAATAATTAAAGTAAATGCGAAAATAGCAGCAGTGTCGAACGTATAATTACGTAAACTCTAATGCGTATGGGACCCAACAATGGCCCTGGGACAATGGTTAAAAAATTGCTACTTTACCTGGCCATCGACTAATTTTGATAGAACATTAATCATTTTTTTTTCTCAAAGTCAGGTACGGCGAGTATTGCGAGCAATGCTTTTAATTTTTTTCCCAAAGTCCCTTGAATCACGTAGATGTCAGTTACATTAAAAAAGGTATGTGTTTTTTGCGGCCGAGCCGAGGGTTCTGTATTTATTGAGGTTTTTCTCGTGCACATGATAGAGTAGATTGCTTTTAATTATACGTGCAATAAAATTCTGGGCAGTATTCAGTCTCATTATAGTCATTTCAAATAATAAAGAGAGATTTAATCATTCAGAACAATACACATCTAATAGCTTATAGCAGAGACGGGCTCACCACCTGTCACGCTGTGCAAATGTGCAGTCATTGCTTGGTAAAGCGCGAACTATGGCAGTGATGGCAGTGGACTGCTTTTGCGGTGCTTTTGTCTAGTTTCTGACTAACTGGGGATAATAGACGTGATTATATGTATGTAAGAACAATAGAATCGAAAACAAAAGTTTTAATAAAATAAAATAAAAAACGGTTCTTAAAATCGTCACAATTTACACACAAAATTATTAAATTTCATTACCGCGAGCGCTTATAGCAAGTACATGCACAGCACTATGACTGTGGTTGTAATCGATACAAGCGGCGGGATTCCGAGAGTAAGGCTTCTCATGAGAAGAATACGGCAAGAAACTCATGAGCCCCTTTTTTAATAGCCAATCGCATCATTATTAACAAAAAAAATTAAATATCTTTAATAAACATTTGGCTTGTAAACTAAAAACAATCTTCATTCAGTTACGAGTATATCGACTGGAATTGGAATCGGGTTAATCCGGGCTAGTCTATAATACTGCCTCTTACAAATACATTTTGCTCATAATATAAATGTTTTTTATCTACCGTTTTTAGACAAAGGTGTCCTTCTTCCTTCTAAATTTAAGATTTATTGTGTTTATCAAATGAAAATAGTTGAAAAATGTCGCGGTACCCTAACATTTAAGAGTATCGTTAGTGAATAGATAAAACAGTTATGGCCACCTCGAAATCCTTTCAATAAAAACCTATGTTATTGTCTTCAATTTTTTTGTGTAAATCGTGCGCTATATCAGGTTACTATCTTGCATCAAAATTATGTGTATGATGTGTAAATTGTAGTCAAATAACAATAACTTCTATCGTAACGTCGTAAAGATAAGTTTTGTATGCACTACTTTTAGAGCGAAACCGAAATTTTTTATAAAAAACTTCACTTTACGTGCATTGTGTCTGTTGTTCAACAATTTACGGTATTGCCAATTCTCTTTAAATGTTTTAAAATTTATTACACGGTAGTAATAAGGTCGAATATTCTGTGGTAATTGTTTAGAACACGGCAAAAATAGGTTGGTGGTGTAAATATCAAGAGTTACAAGTCACACCAACAGGTAAAGGTTTTTTTTCTATATTTACGGATCGTTATGACACGTCTATTATTTCTGTTTCATATTATTTTACGAATAAAGCAGGTAGACGGCATACTTGATTACTTACCTAAATAAATGGCCTGTGGAGATCTTATTTCATCGTGGATTCTATATAGAAAACATTAGATGTTTTTTGGAAAAGTTTTATAATTGCTAACCGTTGCATACCGTATACCTAGAAACGTTGTGGCGCGCTGTCTCATCGAATCACAAGCTTAATGGTTGTATTTCTTAAATAGCGTTACATTTAAATATATAGTATATAATGTGGGTATTTAATACCTCTGCCTACCCCTTCAAGGGTACAGGCGTGATGATATGTACAAAACATCACTCTCTTCAGTCCCTCTTGCTGAGGATCGTGACTCCGTATGATGCCGTCAACAAGCTGCCTCCATCGGTCCCGTTCTGTTGCTTGGTGGAGTGCATCGCTTACGGGCATTTTTAGTTCCTCCGCAATTTGATCGGACCACAGTTTGGGACTTCTACCTCTAGGTCTTTTCCCTTCTATTTTGCCAGTCACCATAAGACGTTCCAAGTTGCTGGTGTCCCTGCGTGCAACATGACCAAAGTATCGCAGTATTCGCTGTAGGCAGGTAGTGGATAGACGTTGGATGTTTTCTATCTTTAGTTGCTGAAGAATAGATATGTTGGTGCGGTGCGGTGTCCATGGTACTCTCAGCAAGCAACGCCAGCACCACATCTCAAAAGCGTCGATTCTCTGCCTATCTGCGGCTTTGAAAGTCCACGTCTCCGCACTGTACAGAGCAATGAAGAAGACCAGGGTGCGGACCAGGGGTTTTTTAGTCCGGTGGGTTATGTTACGGTCCTTTCAAATTTTACTAAGCTGGGTCATTGCAGATTTCGACAAAACATCACATATCATCACATATTATTACGCCTCTTTCCCAGAAGGAGTAGGCAGAGAGGTGATGATCCAACCACCCAAATTTCGCCAGATATGTTAGGTCCCCATGTAACAGGTGGCGAGCCTGTTGCCATGCACCGGGCACAATGTGACGCAAGGGATATTTACAATGAACTGTATTTGAGTTTTATATGTGTCTGATTTATTTTATGAGGATTTGTTTATATATTCTTACTTCTTAGTGTTGTGGACTTCCCATTCCTCATAGCGACAGCATTTTATTAGGAGAAGGTGGACTTGTTTCTATACATACACATCAATACGCCCTTATTTATCCCCGAAGGGATCGGCAGAGGTGTTAACGTACACATTTTCATCATTTTTACACAAGAAGCAATGAGTAGCGTTTAAGGCGCTACCAACAAGCTATAGGCTACGATTAACGTTTACCACCAGCGTGGGGTATGCTTGCTTGTCCTTTCGCATAGGACTATTAAAAATATTAAGGTCCAGTAAGGGTTAGTTTTTGATCCGTGGTCAGGTTGACCAATAGGTTAAAATATGGACCAATGGATAAAACGTTGAGGAGCTCGGTGGCGTGGTGGTCAGTGCGCTTTGGCTTCGATCGAAAACAAAGCTACCTTCGCCATGGTCAGGCCGTGGATGGGTGACCACGACTTTGTGATCTCGAGCTCCACCGTGCTTCGGAAGGCACGTTAAGCCGTTGGTCCCGGTCGCATTTGTGACCGTTTCTACCCACCAACCCGCATTGGGCCAGCGTGGTGGTGTTACGGCCCATACTCCTCATGTGTTTCTCCATGAGGAAGGCCTGTCCCAGCAGTGGGACGTATATAGGCTGATGACGTGACGTGACGTGACGGGTAAAACGTATGATGTCGTCATACGTATGACATCTTGTCCAATATTTTCAAATATTGGGTCCTTACCTATGAAATTGGTGTTTTATTCTGTCTTAGCAATTTGTCCGTAACTATTAAGTTTCAGAACATTCTTATAAAATAATTGCCTCTTCTAAAAATAGACCATATATTTGAGCTCGTATTATTTAATTTGATAATTTTTTGTAAGTTTAATTGTGTTAAAATTAGACACAAAGACAATTATTTTTAACTGCCTCCCGAACACATCATTTGATTTGCATTAACATAAAAACGATGAATAATTTTTATCAAGCGTGTTCACACACATATTGCTAAAGCTTGTCTAATGATACATGCTAAATATTATTATCTCTGGATTTGTCGTTGTGAAGAAAACTGATAAAATGTTAGTATGTAAAATGCAGACATCCCCAAAATCTCCATACAAAACACCAATTTCATAGGTAAGGACCTAATATAATTTCAGTTAAATAATCATAGACAATTTAACCTCAACACGATGCTAGGATTAGTAACATGGCGGCCGGTGGCACAGCGGACGTGTATTGCTTTAAATTTTCATCGCAAATTTGACAATTTGTCAAGCTGACGTTTACACATTTTGGCGTTTCCCTTGACGCTATTGGTCTAGAATTTAACTATTGTAATAATAACAATAATAATTATTTATTTGCAAGAATGTGGTATGCTTACAAAATGTGGTTATTATGACTACGGATCAAAAACCCTAACTCACCCTAAGAGTTGCAAGAATATTCAACTCCTGACTGGCAGTCCACGTGCTTAAACTGCTTTTGGAAGCTAGAAAGTCGAGCCAATAAAGTTTATTTTATCGTTTTAAAAGACGCTTTTTATATTGGGCCCAAAGGGCTCATGTTTCACCAAAGCGCACGTCTACAACAAGATATCATTTTTAATACTCTCTTAATTTTCGTCAGCATTCATTGCATATAAGTTACCCCAATTTTCGATTTAAGTTCGAAATTAGTTTTCTAATTTTAAGTTATCGTTACTTAAATTATCTAAATGAGCCGTGGCTAGGCGGGGGCGGCAGTCCGGTGATAAATCACCGGTTTTTGCCGGACCGTTCGTGAGAACGACCGTGTCTTGTGACGTAACGTTTGTCATCTCACCCGGGCTTTTGTGACGTCATATCATGTACCTGATAGTTCTCATAACATTGAATCAGATGAATAACTTTTTCATTTTTATGCTGTTTAACCTCTTTTGTGTAATATTTTTTGTATAGTTCACGGACGTTTAATCGGCTCTTTTCAGATTTTATAATAACACCAGTATCAAAAGGCTTTTCGCACTTATACTATTCCGCGTTTCATTTTAAAAATGGTATTCCTAAAGATTACGTCTATAAAAAATTCTACTGTTTGGCACAGGTTGTCCTACATGAAGAAACATAAGATGATTTTTTTTAAATAGACAGGTAAGCTCTTGGCCTTGATCTCACCTGATGACTGATGACTGGTGGATGACGATAAGGCTGAATGTGGAAGCGAGCTTCACCTGTATTCCTCAACGACTGAGGAACTGGCTATCTTACCTCTAATTGCTGAAATACAACAATGCTTTTAACATTGTTATTATGGTGACAGATTAAGGTAAGACGGTGGTAGCTAGCCAGGGGGTTTAGAAGCCCCACTGCTAACCAAACTAAGTAGAAACACTGCCCTCGTGGGGGAACCGAACCCAGAACCTCCCGGCAACCTCCATTAGTGTGCACCAGTAAACCAGGGAGGCGGTTAAATGCAATAAATCACCACAAAATTTGCCCGTTGCAGATTGAACTCAACATTCCCAAGTCTGTTCACTCATCCAGGGATGAATCACTCAGAAGTTTTGTTTCAATGTCAAATCAAAGCTTTTAAACCATACCGAGCTACTAAAATAACAAAATATAAGAAAGAAAAAAGTAAAAAGGTAATAAAATACGTAAATTACGTCAGCTGCTAATAACAAATAAGAAAGCACAAGATTTTATCGTTTGTGTAAATATTACCATATTTATACACCTGCGAGATATATTGTTAACAAAATAATGAATTGAACATTACACTATCGGCTTGTGTTATAAAAAGTCACACCAAAATGCTATTTTTTGACACTAGCATCAAAAGATCTACAGAATTTACTATAAGGTTATGTTTTTGAGTGATTGAAAGTTATTTTTTAAGTGTAGAATTCATGATTTGTTAATCCTGACAACCCAATGCCTTCATTTATTAACCAGTAAGGATTTTAATTTCGTTTTTCTCAGTATTAGTATTACAGAAGAGGTATTAAACAATGATTTCGAAGAATTAAGAAATCTTGAGGAGCCGGTGGCGTAGTGGTCAGTGAACTTTGGCTTCGATCGAAAACAAAGCTACCTTCGCCATGGTCAGGCCGTGGATGGGTGACCAAGACTTTGTGATCTCGAGCTCCTCCGTGCTTCGGAAGGCATGTTAAGCCGTTGGTCCCGGTCGCATTTGCGACCGTTTCTACCCACCAACCCGCATTGGGCCAGCGTGGTGGTGTTACGGCCCTTACTCCTCATGTGTTTCTCCATGAGGAAGGCCTGTCCCAGCAGTGGGACGTATATAGGCTGATGATGAAGATGTCTTTTCCGGGTTGTTGAGGCGAGAATTTCATTGTTGAAAAGTACATACACACATATATCAATGTACATATATCATATATTTTTTTAATGTGTACACAATAAAGAATTATCTATCTATCTATATCTATACGACTCTATCCCTGAAGGGTAGACAGAGGATTTTCCCCCCACTTAACTTTGTCGTCATGCATTTGATACAGTGCAAGCAATATTAACATTATTGAAAGTATAGTCAACCATAAAATTGCTTTATCACTTTTGTCAAAAACTTCCATCCAAATCGAATTTCACTAAGAGTTAGTAATATTAACATGTTTAGTGGACCTTATTCCAATCAGTGCATAGGTTCAAAGTTTCAAAGCAATAAATAATAATTTCTACTCAGACAGTACAAATGTCACTAGAAACTACGGAGTTTTTATGTTGAAAAACACAAAGAACTAACATTTGATTATTATGCAAAATTAGATCTTTTGATGTGTGTGATCTGACATGCCAACAGCATTCATTAGACCGTAAAGCATTTTTATGGTCTACTATTCGTAGATTCAAAATTCCTACATAGTATACAGAAGGAATATTCGATAGCTGATTTATATTTATCTTAATTGCTTAGCGAATTTCAACATGGTTCATTGTTTCAAGTTCTCATATATTCTTCCTGATTATAATGCTAAAAATTTATGTTCATAATATCTATGTTCACCCACTTGATTGTACTAGCCTAACATTTATAAAAAACAAGAATTGTAAAAATGTGAAAAAAAGAGCAACCCTCGAGTTTCAGGCTCGCTCTTCTCGGGGATGTCTGCGTTCCGAGCGAGTGGTAGATTCACTTATTCATAAATTGTCATTTTTAAGTGTTTGTATATCAAGCCTATAAAATAAAGATATTTTTGATTTGATTTGATTTGATTTGATTACCGTTCCAGTACCCTCATAAACAAAATATCCGCAGCCCGCAGGTAAAACAGACCTCAAATCTCACATTTGCTTGTGACATACGCGGTACGGTGAAAAAACATGCTATTACGATAGAATCTAAAGTTTTTATACGACGAGATGGCAGTACAAGAGAAACAATTAGTGTAAATAATTCAAATTGCAGAACCGCACGTCCTAAACAAACAACAACGCTACCTACTAAGCCTGGCAGCCATTGGCTCTGAGGACTTGGAGTTGGAAGTGCATTATGTAGAAATATTTTGTAATATTAGGTGAGGACCCAATAGAAACAGCCTTATTTTATAACTTTAAGAACTTTTCTGTCAGAGTTCGATTTTTCCGCGCCCGGAAAATATTAAGTCAAGAATAGAATGGAAAAATACGATTCGTTACTTCATAAGCTTTTAAATTATTATCTTAATATTTTCCCATGACAAAGTCAATCCTGTCATCTTAGACATCGCTTATTTCTTAGCAAGTTTTGACAAAAGTAAAGTAAAGTTTTGGCTTTATTTCGCATCAAATATGGTACATTTAGTGGTTTACTGCCTTCTTCCAAATCTGTTTTACATCAAGTTTAACTAACTCTCTCTGAACAATATCGGATCAAAATCCCGGAGTGAAATGAAACTCTACACTCAGAACGGATGCAAAGTACTAAAGCTATATATTATTTTATGCACAATCTCATTAGCGCGATTTAAAGATGCTTAACGCCATCTATTAGTACATCTAAAAACAATTGGCAAATGAAAACATCAAAAAAGGTAATAAAATTAAATTGTCAGAACAACATGACAGAAACTCGCTTCAACACTCTCTATACAACTAATGCTATCTTACCCCTGCAACTTTTCTCATAATTTTTTGATCCTTTACAATGAAAATAATGTGCACGCAGATGTTGCTTACATTACGGGCGAGTACAGGCTCAATGACAATAGTAATCAGTCTTGACAATTCGTCCTTACGGTCGTTAACTGCACTACTAACAGAGGTCGAATATTTAACTAACCTTACTCATATTGGGTCCTTACTTATGAAATTGGTGTTTTTATTCTGTCTTAGCAATTTGATGTAACTATTAAGATTCAGAGTATTCCTAAAAAATAATTACCTTGTCTAAAAATAGACTATATTTTTGAGCTCTTTTGATAATTTGTTGTAAGTTTAATTGTGTTAAAATTGGATACGGAGACAACTCTTTTTAAGTGCCTCCCGAATACATCATTTTATTAGCATTCACTTAAAAACGATAAATAATTTTTATGAAGTGTGATATTACACATATTACTAAAGCTTGTCTAATGATAGATGCTAAATATTATTATCTTTGGATTTGTCGTTGTGAAGAAAATTGAAAAAAATTTAGTATGGAAAATGCAGAATTCCCCAAAATCTCCATACAAAACACCAATTTCATAGGTAAGGACCTAATATACTTACCGATTTTAATGATTTCATGTTCATGTTGTGTAACGGTAAGGATGAACTTGTCGAAGTCCATTTGAATATGAGTATAAAATTTTTCTTTTGTATTTTTTAAAAACAACAAATATAAACTGTACAATGTAGAACCCTAAACATATCGAGCGGAATTTGGGTGTTATCACCCATGTCTAAAAATTACCAAGGCCTCAGAAGTTTATAAGATATGTGGAAGGTTGACTCCTGATATAAAACAGTTCATGGATAGTCAAACTTCCATGCTATAATATATGGTCTGGTAAATAAGGGTTAAATGTGGCTGAATTTAAGGTCAAAATTTATTTCAGTTTTTAAATTAGAATTACGGAATTGAAAATAGTTAATTTGAGAAGAATTTGAGATGAAGAATCGAAAGCTTGGTCATGACGTGAAATAATAGACTATAGTACAGTTAAAATCACATAGTCAGATAAAATATCGTATAAAGGGAATAAATTCCACTACTTACCTAAGTTGCAACAGCAGTTAATTAGTAACAGAAATATTTATAATTATGTGCCACTTGCTTACTTAAAATTTTCATCAGCTTCTTCTCAGCTACAAAGCTTTCGGTCTCTCCAAATAAGCATCTTTTAATTTAAGCCTCATCGTTTGTCTTGTTGTGTCAAGTATTCGCATGACCTAAATCAGCCATTTTGCATTTGTAACTAGTTGCGCTGACGGCGCTCCTTGCCGACCCAGTTCCAGATAAAAGGCATAGAGGCTCCAAGAGACGCCGCGAGACACGTACAGTCGCCAGCTCATTGTGTGCCATGCTTTATGCTCACTTATAGACCTTTGAATGACTGAAAGTCATTGTTCGACATTATCATTGGTTAGCTATGCACTAAAAGTTGTGTTCCGTATATCATGAAAATCAATTTTGATGGGAAGAGAATCAGAACTGTCTGCATGAGGGTACCCGCTGATATATATTTACATAGATGACGCAAATGCAAAGTGCGGGAATCCGAAAACTCCGACCAAACGTCGGGGTTGGCCGCTGCTAACTAGTCTGCGCGCGTCCAAATGGCTGCAAAACAAAAACGCAATAAAATTGTTTCGTGAGATAATTGGTGGCGGGGGATCGGCGGCATCGGTATCTTTCAATCACTTTATTTACAGTCATTTACGTTATTTGTGTAAATGCATATCTTTAGAACCCAAGGCGAAATTGTAGCAAAGGTTAGAGGTATCTCACTTAGATGTTTCTGCCGCAAGCAGCAGTGCTTGCATTACTTTGTTCCGGCTTGAAGGGAGTCCGTGGCAGGGAAAACAATTAGTAAGCCCTATATCCCTCTACTGTTTGACGACCTCCGTGGTCGAGTGGTCTGTACGCCGGTCTCAAGGCGTCCCCATCTCGAGAGGTCCTGGGTTCGATCCCCAGTGGAGGCAAGTGTTTGGGTGATGAATTTTCAGACATTTGTTCTCCAGTCTTGGATGTTTATATATATTCAGGATATTTAAATGTATTTATCTATTAAATATATTTGTCCGTCATCTAGTATCTGTATCACAAGCAGCATTTAGCTTTGCTTAAAATGGTACTAGTTGATAGGTGTGAATGCCTGAGGATATTTATTTTATTTTTATTTTTTCTATGCAAAAAAAACCTCAAGTACTAGTTAGCTACTAGACTTTCAATATCAGAATCTATAATCCGCGTAATCTTATAAAAAAAATGTTTGTTCGCGTAAAAACGTGTCCAATGCCTCCACTCGCGCAAGTCATGTTCATAAGCTGAATTTGCATTATACAAATTATAATTTACCATTGCAAATATTTAGAGATTTTCTCTCTCTTTAAAATGCACATTTCATAAATAAAATTGCGTTTTACAATTCTAATCTCGTCCACGTCGTTGTAAATACTTGAAAACTATGAAATCAAAGGTTAATTTCATAATTTACCAATTCAAGTGAGCTTATCTTGAGCATGTAAGTGTCTAGAAGGTTCTGAGGGTACGGTCGGAGTGACCAACTCTAGGTCAAGAGGCAATGATTCCTTGCCATAAGTTTGACTCACAAATCGGATACGTTCGGTTATCGCCCCCGAATTTGAAATTACAATCGAGAAATTGAAGTTATTAACATAGATTAGGCTCGATATTCGGGCAGCTGATCTTTTTACATTTCAAATGCTTCAACTTAGACGTTGTAAGTAAGAATACAAATGGACACTCCATACATTTTCAGTTTAAAGTTCAGTGCTCTGTAAATTTTGCGGACAGTTGTAACTAAGAATTAGATACGTTTTTTCTCATCGTTTCAGTGGAGCGTGTTCGGTGTCGTTGGCTCAGAGGTATTTATAGTTCTTCAGAAGTGTGGCACGAGTCTTTACAATTTGGTGGCATAACCATTAATGAGACAAATTCTACATTTTCTGTCCCCACTTAATGCAATGTCTTTTCTCTGTCTGCCTCATCAGCCCTTTGTTCTGTCTGTCAATCTCGGAGGGCACGTTAATTCCCAGTCCCGTTGGTCCCGCTATTGCTTTCGTTTCTACCAACCAATTGTAGTATTTTAGCCCAGACTGCTCATGTGTTTCACAATGAGGAAGGCCTGTCCCAGCAGCGGGAATAGGCTGAGGACAGGTGAAAACTATGCAGACCGACAAGGTGAGGGTTGCTGATGATGCACCAGCTACCTTTGCTGATTCCACTTTTATCAGGTGAGCTGGTTCATTAATCTGGTCAGGAAATATAAATATCTAAGTTCGCTCTTCAGAAATAACTGTATTTTTATCTCTATAACGGTCTATCAAATTTTGCTCTTTTCAGAATAGTTTGCAAGGGCGGACTTATCCCTAACAGAGATATCTGCCAGTCAACCCATGAAAGGTAATCATAGAAATCACAAAGGGTAGGCGACACAAATGTAAAAAGAAGACATTCTAGTGAAAATAATATATGTAAGTAATATTGGGTCCTATGAAATTGGTGTTTTTATTCTACCTTAGTATTTTGTCTGTAACTATTAAGATTCAGAGTATTCCTAAAAAATAATTACCTCGTCTAAAAATAGACTATATTTTATATTTTGTGTTAAAATTGGACACAGAGACAACTCTTTTTAAGTGCCTCCCGAATACATCATTTTATTTGCATTCCCTTAAAAACGATAAATAACTTTTATGAAGTGTGATATTACACATATTACTAAAGCTTGTCTAATGATAGATGCCAAATATTATTATCTTTGGATTTGTCGTTGTGATGAAAACTGAAAAAAATTTAGTATGGAAAATGCAGAATTCCCCAAAATACAAAACACCAATTTCATAGGTAAGGACCTAATATATAATATGTTATACAAATTACATAATTTTACCTAATTAAGTAGATATTCTAAAATAAATATATATTGACATGATGGGGTTACATATCTCTGACTAAGTGATAGTTATGAAATGGTTTGATCCGGTGAGTTCAACGTAGCACCCGTACAAACAATTTTTATTGTCGCTGTTCAGTTCTTTAAACGCAGCGTATACCATTTTTTTAGAATTATAAACTTGCTAATTATTTAAGTATTAAAGCAGTTTAATATTGTATTCTGCACAACGCACATAATCCTTGCTATGAAAGATTTATACACTATTGTGCAATGGAAGCACACAATGCATTTTAGCTTACGTTTGTTACTGCAAAATGGGTACATGTATTGATATTGTAGTTTGGTTTTTATACGAATTTAAACCTTATGTTGATATCTTGAAAGTCTAAGGTTTTTACGTCCTAATCGCTTTTGTCAGGTGTTTAACCGAGTGTGAAGTTACGGGTAAGTGATGTGTTTTGCGATTTGGGATTGTCGTGACTTACTTCAGTCATGTGAACGTAATTATTACTGGCAGGCGACTTTAAATGCTTAATAAAAGTTTTATTAACGTTTTGTAGTGCTGATGGCTATCTGTAGCAAAAATTGGTGATTTCGAAGCTACATACATACATAAAATCACGCCTGTAATCCCCGAAGGGGTAGGCAGAGTCCAAGGAGCACTGTGTTTCTTAAGACCACATTTAGCCAGACAAAAATTAGGTTTGGTCAGATAAAAAATCGTGAAAGAGTAGTAACAAGTGGCTAGCTCATCGCCTATACAATCACAGACCCAGTATCCAATACGCCCTTAGTCGCCTTTTACGAAATGCTAGGCAAGAGAAGCAGTTGGTACATAGAAGGTACCGTAGCTGGTTGGTTAGTAGAAGTACCTACATAAATGAATTTGTACCTACTGTTTTGATCCCATAAGATTTAGTTATTTCAAGAAACGGGTTTCAAGAAACCAATTGTAATTTATTTATGATCCCTATTTTAATTATTTGCTTACTCCAAATGATATCAAAAGCCCAACTAAACACTCAATCAACTAAACCGTGCAGTAAAACTCCTGCCCTGTGGGGAATCGAACCCCGGACCTTCCGATCAACACCCGGTGGTGCCAGCCACTAGACCAGAGAGGAGGATAAAAGTGCTCCTAACTTTAATTTGGAAAACCTTCAAAAATTGTTCAAGCATTATTGTATAATAGCTTTTGCACGCAACTTCGTCTGCGTAGAATTGTTACTTTGAGATAGTGTGATGGTATGGAGCCTTCCTCAAAAAATACTGAAAGAATACAACACTAAAAATTTTTTGAAATTGGAGCAGTAGCCTCAATAGGTGGAATTGAAAATTTACTCCTACTCTATTATTAAATTTTTCCATCATTTTTCTGGAAGGCGTTATTTTTTTTATTTTACATTCACCCGCATGGCACCCGTTCTCATGGGAATATCGGGAAAAAAGGGTACCTATATCCTTTCTAAGGCTCTAGATCTATCTAGACTATCTGTGTACCAAATTCCGGTTTTATTGGTTCAGTAGTTTTGACGTAAAAGCGAGACAGACAGAGTTACTTTCGCATTTATAATATTAGTATGGATTGTTTTAGGATTTTCAATACAATATCTTAGCTTTAAAAATAAATACGTTTCTCTTTAATTTACACAGTGATCTATTATGAAAAAGGAATATGAAATCATAGAGATCCGTTATGAAAAAGCAAAATACAGTCAACCTAGCGTTCCCGATTATCCAGATTATATTGGGTCCTTACCTATGAAATTGGTGTTTTTATTCTGTCGAACAAAATGGTACCTACATACTTTAGTTAAATGTAAAAAAACTATATTAAAAAATGTTTTGAATTTTCTTAAAAAATGCGAAGAAACTTTTTCCCCAACCCATTATTATTATCTCTGGATTTGTCGTTGTGAAGAAAACTGATAAAAAGTGAGTATGTAAAATGCAGACATCCCCAAAATCTCCATACAAAACACCAATTTCATAGGTAAGGACCTAATATTAACTATAAAAATAAAAGGAGACACCATCTCCACCGTTCCACACCGCCGAAGCTGCACTTGGAGATGCGCAAGGGCCAGTGAATAGTGCACAAGCCGCCGCTAGTTCCGAGACACATCAAAGGGTAGTGCATCGGTGCATCGCCTTTGATCTATATTGCTATCTCTTTATCAGGTAGACTTTGAAGTGCATTTACTGTTGAGCGAGTTGTACCTGCTAATCAGCTGTGAGGAGCCTGATGCTTATGAGATGTCTTGGGTGGTTCTTACGTGTCAGTAAATCTTAAAGTACAAATAGATAAGCAATAAAATCCATACTCATATTATAAATGCGAAAGTAACTCTGTCTGTCTGTCTCGCTTTCACGTCAAAACTACTAAACCGATTCAATTGAAATTTGGTACACAGATAGTCTAGAGCCTGAGAAAGGACATAGGCTACTTTTTATCCCGATATTCCCATGGGAAAGGGTACCGCTCGAGTGTAACCGTGGCTATCAATATCAGCTCCACCGAGTATAATGTGACTTATACCGTCAAAATGTAATTTCATTTCGAATTTTAAAATTTCTCGGCATTGTAAAATAATGACACGACAACAGAGATTTACCATGACGACCATCAGATGACACTGACAAGAAATGTTATTTTCATTATTTTAATAAAATTAGAGGTTTTTATTAACAATCATCATTTTGTTAATAAGAGGTAGGAATTTAATGTTGAGCACTTTGTAAAAATACAATTCTGTGTTAATTATACCAACAAAAACTTTTTGTCACCTCTTTTTCGGCGCTAAATCAATAGCCAGGACAACACAGATAGTTACAATATAGAGCAAGATTTAAGAATTGATAGTACATTCGGTGGCTATTTATTGGGCAGCGACTTAAAGAAAGCGAGGCGTAGCGAAGAATCCATCGCTTGCCGAAAGACTTCTCAAATGATTGCCAGTTCTTGATCCTACAGTAATCAAGAAGCCCACTCGAGCGCGAGTCATTCCGTATTGTCAACAGTCGTCAGTTCATCGGCTAGTGGAACCTGGGCGAACCTTATTAATCTCATTTTGACATATTTACATGATAAATTATTCAAAATGCAATATGAAAAGAAAGTACAAATGTATAATTAATAATTAATATATTGTTGTTAAATATTTGATAAAAGAAGATGGATAATAATTTATTAAATGTCAAATATGTTAAAATTTAATTCATCGAATTGTCATACTTAATAAAATTAAAATGTGAAATGTTCTCATAATAATTAAAAATGATTACTTTGTGTAAAGTAAAAAAAAAAAAAAATATTCATAAATGTCAAGGAAATTAAAATAAAATAATAATATTATTATGTCGATCGATGAACTCTTTACTCGAATACCATTCCATATCTAACAAAAGATTTTTTAAGTAAGAACTTATTTACCACAACCAAATCTCAGTCGAAATCGGCGAATACGGCCCATCCACACTCCATACTCTCGAACTCGCGTTCCCTCGTGTCGCCTGGTCGAGTGTGAATGGGCCATAACGTTTTCGACTGTGATTTTAATAATAATAATGGTTTGTTTGCTCAAAACATGGTAACTGTTAACAAAAAAGCGCTCATGTTTCACTAATAAACTAGTAGGAATTATCACAATATTGTCAAAATTACTCAATATACATCTTCCACAAATTGGTTCACATTATATTTATTTTGTCTCGTATAAAAATGTCCATAAATTTGCTATTTTTTGTCAAAAAATTCCTTAACACTGTAAACATTTTTAAGATTTAGCCATGTAGACAGTCTCCTTTTAAACAAAAAAATATTTAGACGCACATAGCAAGGCAATTTTTACTATATTTACATGTCTTAGGCCCAATTGCACGATCGAGAGTTAGCGCCTAACCCAGGGTTTGCCCATATATTTGCCCCAGGGTTAGGTGCTAACTCTCGAATGCGCAATTGGGCCTTAGGTACTTAAAATTAATTTATGATTGTTTCTGCGCACTTTAGTGCTTGTATCACAATGTAGGGACCCGGGAGCACTTAATAAAATATGTTTTTGCAAAAAGATCTTTATGTTGATGAACGAAGCAACAAACTTCATATAAGTAAAGAGACGGAAGGGACATCACATTTGGTTATGGTAAATGCCTACGGCCCAGTCATCTGCTACTTCAGTTTATTCCTTGTAAAGCTTGTACATAACTACAATAAAATATATGAGTTCCTTTTCACGAACGGCTCGAATCCTCGATGTCTTTATTAAAAAAGGATCGGGACTTTCACATGAATTTTTTTTTGAGGAAATGTAATGAGTACTCCTAATATATTATTTCCGGTGACCCTTTCCTAACTAACCACAGTAAATGCCACTGGATTTTAAAAAATAATGTTTTTTGAAGCGATTATCGGTATTTTTTTTATATTGTGACGTAACGTTTTGAGACGCTATCTGATAGAATTTTTCGTAAAATTTGTTACACGTATGAGTCATTTCCCCAGAAATTCAACTTACAGTTAAAAGCTTTCTACTTTAATTTCAACCTTATGAACGCAGGTACAGATATGATTTTTACTCCGTAGTCTTTTACAAACGAAGGAGGAAAACTCGCCGTTTATAAGCTTCTTATGAATGAATCTCGCCGTGGGAATCAAATAATTGGAAAAGCTTTCGTTCCAGTACCAAGCGATTTTTGGTAGTATTATGGAATATGGGAGCTACGACAAACATTGTGCTTTTGAAATTTTTCTCTCGCATTTGAAGATTAAAAAATATGTATATATTTAATCGCTGGCTTACATAATTCCAGCCCAGCGATCGAATCCAGCGCTAGACTACTACTGGAATAATGTAAGCCGGCACTGGAATGCACTGTATCTAGTGAGCAATCCAGTGCAGAAACTGAATTGGCGGTCTACTTTTGAATCCAGCATGGCCTGTCCAGGGCTATTGAAATCATGTAGAGGGCCAATCCAGTGCTGTAAGGACAATTGTATCCCGTACAATTGTCCTTACAGCAGGGGGGGGGGGGTGTTATAACTTTGTGTGTGTGTGTGCGTATGTGTGTGTGTGCGCGTGCTTGCGTGCGTGTGTGTGTGTGTTAATCTGTGGCATCGTAACTCCCAAACGGATGAACTGATTTCGATTCTGTTTTTTTCATTTGATAGATGGATTAGTCGAGTCGAGTGTTCTTAGCTATGTTATATAAAAACCGGCTTAATCTTCTGAAATATATTATGAGGAGGAAAAAGTAAGAATAAAAAATCTAATGTTTACATTCTGTATTGGGTATCAAATGCAATGTCATATCTTGTGTATCATAAAAAGGGCATGAAATAAAAAAAAAATTAAAATCCCCCGACCAAAAGGTCTATACCTAACAAGGTCATACAAAGGTACTTAGCGCACCCTCGACGAGACAACGATTATTTGTTTATATTTTTTTCGGTCGAAGGTTTTTTAAATTTTAATTTATTATTTATCAAAATACATCGCAGCTATATTTTACTATAGCTCTACACTGGACGGCCGGGTTGTGAGTGCAACCAGTTTGATAAGAATGCAGTCGCGACCCAGTGGCCGAGTGACTCAGGGTGACGTCTTGTTGGGAGAGGGCGGGAATCGTGATTACACTTCTGAAAAATAAGTGCAGACTAGTTTAATACATTCTTTTAATTCGCTAGCTGTTGCCCACGACTTCGTCCGCAGTTATTATAATCTTTTAACTATCCCACGGGAACCCTTTAATTTTCTCTCAAAGTCTCAGCCCGATGGGTTTAAAATTGACAATGTTTCATACATACTTCCATCTCCTATTTTATCCCCTTGGGGGTAGAATTAATCAAAATCCTTTCTTAGCGGATGCCTACGTCATATCATGTACCTGCATGCCAAATTTCAGCCCAATCCGTCCAGTGGTTTGGGCTGTGCACTGATAGATCACTATGTAAGTCAATCCTTTACCTTTGAGTTATATACATATAGATTTCCTTATCTAGGGATATTATGCAAAACAAAATGATAGAAAAGGTTTGCTTAATGTTAATGCTAACGCCTCCGTTTGATGATATTAGTTGGAAGAGTGATGTTAATATCATTACGCCTAATATTATAACGTTGTTTTGTTGTTTATAATAGGTCTTTACCTATGAAATTGCCGTTCTTATTCTCTCTTAGTATTCTGTCTGTAACTATTAAGTTTCAGAGTATTTAAAAAAAATAATTACCTCCGTTAAAAACGACCATATTTTTGAGCTCTTTTGATTTGTTTTGATAATTTGTTGTAAGTTTAATTGTGTTAAAATTGGACACGGAGACAACTATTTTTAGTGCCTCCCGAATACATCATTTGATTTGGATTCACTTAAAAACGATGAATAATTTTTATGAAGTGTGATATCACACATATTACTAAAGATTCTCTAATGATATATGCCAAATATTTGGATTTGTGTGTGGTTTGTGTTGTTTTTTAAGTACTCATGACACCTGTAAAAACATTCATGAGGTCTTAAATTGGATTTGGTCCTTCTTGAATAGCTCAAAATTTCTGTCAGAATTCGGTGACAGCTACAGTTATGTTATATTGGTCAGTAATTAGACTCTCCCTAGAGCAAAGAAGGGAACAATTGACAATACATTAAGTTATAGAAAGAGATTGGATTCGCATTTAGATTTTATAGAGTCAAAAAAAAACTCGATTTCTTAGTATAGACCACTACGGATTGTGGCCTGATGGCCAGGTCTTCGCGGGTGGAGCTAGATATACTCATATAGGCAGCGGTAGATGACTTGGGCGCCACTCATTCAAGAGGCCGCGGGAATCGCGGGTTCGATCCCACCGCCTGTAACACTGAGTTTGAATAAAACTTATGTACAGTTCATTGTGAATGCTGGCCTTGCCTCGCTTGCCTCACATTGTGCCCGGTGCATGGCAACAGGCTCGCTAGCTGTTACATAGAGACTCAACATATTTGGCTAAATGTGGGTGATAACACCTCTGTCTTAAGTTTTTTTTATTCTATGGGACTTGCTAATGTCACGTCTGTCTATGATCGAGAAATCTCTAAATAAATCCAATCTTTTATTTTTAGATAATTATTGAGTTTTTATGAATCGGTTACTATTTATAATTTTGATAATTACATACAACTATTATTGATACAAGTGCGGACTGGTACTAAACATAGATAATAAAGTTGAACAATTAACAATAACGACCCTCCGGTTTGTTAGGCGGTCGCATGACCGGCGCAATCAACGTACGGACCTATTCGAGTTTAAAACGACAAATAAAAAGGCTTCAAAATGGGCCGGTTTCTTTACCCTTTTCAATCACTATAGCCCGTAATCGGCCGATTTAGTTTATACTTAGATTCGAGCGCCATATGTAAATGTACCGATCCTTCCAAGAAGACGCTGTGAATCCCTAATTATTTTTAATTGCCGCGAGCGCAAGGCGCGGCCTTCGACACTTTATGTTTCAATTTTTTTCGCGTCTAGTCTCTGAATCATGTCGATTACACTATAAATGAGTCATGACGCGGCAATGGTAAAGGCTACACGCGATAACATTAAAACAAGTAGGTTTTTTACCTGATATTTATTCTCGTTCTTAGAATAACAGACCGGCCGTAAATCAGCGTTGGCGCCCTATTATTTCGGCGGTAGTTCGCATAATTGGTGGATAGAGGGCACTCGATGCGTGTGCGCTGCGGGTGGCAATTTTACTTTTGCTAACTGCTATTGATTTTTACAAAAAGGTTGCTAATAAGATTTTAATTAACAAATTTTGCGACACCTTGTTTGGTGTCCAAAATCACTCGTTACTTATATTGCTACGTTGATACGTCTTGGCTTTCTTTTTCATTTTACTACCTATAAAATTCATATCCTTGAAATAAAATCAAAGAAATGTAGAATAAATAAAGCAGGGTCCAATGCATCGAGTAAGTTATTTGATGAGAGAAATGATGTGTGAGACTTGTGATAGCCAAAAGGTACAACTTTATTTTAAAGTTATTTTATCTACACTCATGTTATAATGTTCGAATAATGAACTCAGGCTCGAACTCATAATGACATACTTTTTAACACAGACGATAAAAACGAAAATTTAAAATGGAAACTGTAACATAATGACCATTTACTATTAACACCTATTTATCCAGTGTTTCCAGACAGCCAACAATAAAAAAACAAAAAAAAAAATTTTATTCCTTTGAATAATGAGTGTAGATAAAGTAGTGTAACTACACATAACTCGGTATTAAAACACTCGCGTGATACTATTAAAAAACTCGCCAAGACTCGTTTTTTAAAACCACGCTCGTGTTTTAATAACCTATATTATGTGACAGTTACATAAACTATTATTATTAAACTATCTAAAACAAAGAATATATTCTCTATAAAGATTCTAAATATAATAAGATTCTAAATTTAGAATACTTATTTTCTGCCGTCTTCATAATTATTTCTGGTGTTGCACATGTCCCGGCGCGGTTCCGCCTGCGGTGTCGGTAGTCAAGTTTTTGCGGCATTCATTGCATTTTTTGCGCCATTTCCCGGGGTCTTCTGCCCGCCACGTTGTGATGGGTGAGCACTTTCATCGGTCAATTTGGTCCTTACATGTATTTGGTGTAAGAATTCATTTTAAATTCACTTTGAAGGATCTTTAAATTCTGCCTTTAAAAGGACTTCTTGAGACGTTGTTTGTAATTTTGAGGAGTATTATTTTAAGCGTAGAACCATTTAAATACACAGTCAGCGCCGAATTTATCTAAGCATCCAAAGAAGTCAAAATTATCTCATCCATACTAATATTGAAAATGCGAAAGTAACTCTGTCTGTCTGTCTCGCTTTCACGTCAAAACTACTAAACCAATTTAACCAAAATTTGGTACATAGTCTAGAACCTGAGAAAGGACATAGGCTACCTTTTATATTATATATTCCCATGAGAACGGGTGCCATGCGGGTGACTGTAAGAAAATTTAAATAACGAAGGACCAATTTACGCCACTATGAATTTTGCTTCTAATAATAGAGTTGGAGTAAATTGCCAATCTGAAAAAATCTTTCAGTGTTAGCCTATTGATTGAGGAAAGCTATAGGCTATATACCATCACACTATGTCAAAGTTAATAGTTCAAAGCTAGTTTCAAATATAAGTACACTATCAAAGCACCTACCCATATTGATCGCGGTATCCAAAGAGTCAATTTTATATGTGCTGTCAAGATGTTCAACAACAAATCGATAGATGCGTCGCTTAGATATTTTGACCACTTTGAATGCATCGAGCATTATACGAGTAGTTCCTTTGATAGCGTAGTTAAATATGAAATAATGCACATGAGATAATTTTAACTACCTTAGACACTCCGATCATTTTGCCGCTAACTGAACCTGTGATGTATGTGACAGATATGCATGTATAGATTTATAATATCTATTAAGTACAGACTTTGTCATAATACCTATTACAACCTTAATATTATATTTTTTAACATTTAACACTTACTTATAAAAAATTAAGTCACATTATTTTTTAATGTAAAATCCATGCGTACTCACATGTGAAGTGATCAGAGACCGAAATCACTTAATACCTGACTTATAAAAAATGGAAGCCGACATAAATTCCGAATTCCATTAAAGCACGTCAATTTATCTTGGTAACCCTAACGCCGCATTTACACCCCCGTGTTTGCGCAAACGCAGACCTATGTGTGCCATAGTGTACCCGCACACAGTAGACTAATAGAGGCACGTCAATTTATACTAATAGAGGCACGTCAACTTATACTCATTCATTCTTAACTGTAACAGTTATAGTGCGTTGTTTTACACACCATGCAACAAATTATGAATACATATTAGATATCAATATTACTTTAATTATAAAAAATCCAGAATTACGCATCCTTTGTCAAAACTACTAAGTAATATTATTTTTTATAAAACAGAGATTGATAAAATAAATAAAATATGTTTTTGTATTCACGCTTTCTTGACATTTTCTCTTTTTTCACTTTAAATTTATATTATTTGTTAGTTTTATTTATACTTTTCACATAGTTTATGTTATCAACCAAATTATAGTTATAGCAAAATCCCAAAATAACTACAAATGGCTTACACATCCTACTGTCACACCTACACTGGACACACACACTGCAGCAACTGCGCTTTACAGCACACACGCGCACGCGCAGGTACCTCGCGATAATTGGCTTCGTATGTTCAGTGCTCATAAAGTTTCTACCTGTGACTTAGAGCAATCCACTCTCATACGAGTTTCGGAACAATCAGTAAATGAACACCTTTTTTATTTATTGTCCTATGTAATATGTATGGTACTTAAAATAACGACATAAAAAACCTTTTTTTTTCTAATCGGCTTAGCACAGACAGGGGATTTGATCTGACTTTGACTGGCTACAATACCTGTCTTGTCTTTAAATAATTTTATAACTTCGATTATTTATACGTACCTACTAATATGGTTCTGTAGGTATATCCTGTGTTAATGTATTTTAAAGTATGTAGTGTAGATATATTACACATTCGTTCACTAAACAACTACACACTTCGCAATGTGATCTAAATGCAATAATATTTATGTGTATATTATATTTTTTTATATCCATTGTTATAATGTCAATTTACGATTACACATAAAACTTGGAATTTACAATTTAATTACAATTTATTACACATTTAATGGCAATTTAAATGTTTTTTCTTATTTTTACGCAATTACGATATAAATTAATTGCTTCAAGCCACACTTGTTCCGTATGTCTTCCTTATACGTTAATTACTCACGTATCAGGTGATTTTTTTGACCAGTCTATTTATATTGATATATGATGTTTCGATACGTAGCACAATGAGATAGTATTGTTATTTTGTTGTATCATTTTACATAATTGGCATTCAAGACGACTTAGCAGCTAGCGAGGTGAAGCTAGACTTGTGTTGTACATTCACAGATTACCAATAAGTTACTGCGTACAGAAGTGACACTCAGGGTGTTTAAATAAATAGACAAAAAAGTTTCCATATTGATGACAACACAAATAAAATTTCATTTGTTGACAACAATTTGGATTCTCATGGATTGAATTGAACTTTATTTGTACCGATATTATTGACTTTTTGGTAGCGTTTATTTATTTGAACCTCCTGACGTCACTAACTATTTGTTGCTGACTGTACTAGCTACCGTAGTATGTCGACTCATCTAAGGCTTACTGTATTAATTAATTGCTGAGGTTTTCATTAAAGAAAGAAACTTCTTACATATTGTTATGCTGCAGTCATCTAGTATTCTGTGGTATCATAGAGTTGCGTCTGACTGCAACTTCTGCAGAGTCTACAGAATGTATTGCCAATATGACACAGTAACTAATTTCACTTCCTGATAATTTGAACTATATTCCTCAGAAGTCTGTTATACGATCAATGTGAAATAGATAATCTTCCCACGAGAAGTCTAAGTTATATGAAACAAAAAATTAAATTCTGCTTCGTTTGAACCTCTCATTCAAAAAATCGTAGTTTCGCACATCCACCATAAATGTTACTGGAATCTAACAAGGAAGTCACAAAACTCATAAACGCTGCCATCTCACTCTAATCCTATAAGTAAGAGGAGTATCGCATCGTGTTTATGCCTTAAGATGGAGTACCTGCTCGGGAGTCACAAGTAATATTTAATTGACAAAAAAACATGACCCGGCCGAATTTATTTATACAGGGAATTTATTTTATTACGAGTATTAGGTTGTCTGTGTGCGTGGGCTCGGTAATATTTATTCTTTACTTTTTGTGTGCGCCGGCGCAGTATACCTGTCTGATAGTTGGAGTAAACGTTACTTGATTTCATTAGTAGTGTGTCGATGAGGGTAATTTTAATATAATATGAAGGGAGTGGTTAAACCACTTTGGTTTTACGAACAAATTGAGACGCACATATAAGTCACCCAGGACTTATATGTGCGTCTCAATTTGTTCGTATTTCTTAAAGCACGATAAGTGGTTTGTCTTGGCTTTAGTAACCATTTGTCCCTACTAAGGCTGCGTGTCCACTGGAGCGGAGAGGAGAAACGAAGCTTGAGCTGTGTCAAAATTAACCAATAGCATCGCTTCAAATCTCCGCTTTGCTGATCCGATATCTCGATTAACCAATAGTGTAGCTTGAAACCTCCGCTCCGCTCCCTCGCTCCGCGTTGGTAGACAGGCAGCCTGATCCGCGGGTAGCGTGGTAGTGTTTTAGCCTAGCTTTAGCATAGTGTAATGTTCTATATAAAAGGGCTGATTGCGGCATTGTTACAAATACCTACTTAAGCTGGTGATTACGCTTAAGTAAGCGCATATAATTTCGTAATTTTTTAAATATTTCCTGGTGATTTTCGGCGATACAAAACTCCAGGTGTATTGTAATTGTTTTGTTTTATTTTGTAACTTGGGTATTAAGGCAAGGTCGCCTCAAATTTATTGTACTGTTAAACCCATTACGGTTTTCTTCTAAACAAGCTTCAGTTTTTATTTATGTTATTCTATCAATTAAGGCCCACTTGCAGGAAATTTAAATCGAGATTTAAAACTCGATTTAGTAATTTTTGACATTTCAGCCATAGTAAAAATGTAAAAAATTTACTTATCTAGTTTTAAATCTGGAATTAAATTTACTGCAAGACGCCCTAAGTATTTGAATACAATATTAAAAGAAATAAAATTAGTTCCAAATAATCTCTTCAACCCGAGAACCAGACTACGATCAAAGGTTTTAATAAGCTTTTAAAATTAGAAGCCGAGTTCCAACCACAAATAACAAATTCAAAGAAAAACTAAGACCACAGATTATGGGCGAACCATTTGAAAATCGAATTAGAGCAAGCTCAGCGCACAATGCAGCCAACATAAAAAGTTATAAACACATTACCCATTTAAGAATCGGCCGATGTAGCGATAGGCACAGGTAGACGCGCCCGGACAATACGCAGAATCAGGGCTGGCAAGCGCGATACATTTATTCTTTTAAAATGACTTATTGTCTTCGCAAACTACATTATTCGTAGCATTTCCTTGATTAAGGAACCAGCCGTAGCCAGCGTTATTTTCGGACCGCAAAGACTTTAAAGAAAAAAATATTGAGTGCTTTTTCAATGGTCGCACACGTATTAGTATTTCCATTGCAATGTTTATTGGCAGTCACGGGTTATCTGACAAACCTTATACTTTGAAAAAAGGGTTCTAAGGTCCCAAGAAATTAAAATGATTGAAAAATAAAATGATTATCAAAGAAAGCATGCCATAAATCAATATTATGGTAAGAGGACACTGTTTACTCATCTTTCTTTAACCACCTATTAATTATCTGCTTTTTAAATGTTTACTAAACGGACTGTTTTATAAAACACTTACAATTCGTTTACAATACTCTTGTAGCAACAAAAAAAAAAAAGCAATATTTCTCAAAAAAAATTCCAACTTTTTGCCAACCCTACATCACCCAGACGCGCGCGCAAAAACGGTAATGAGCGCACTGTCGCGGCATAATAGCCGCCATTGTCTATGAGAGCTCCTGCCCATGAAAAAGATGCGCTAGTGAAGACTGCGTACTGCGACCTACTTGTAGATAAAGATGAAATATGACAGTCACACTTTTTAATTGCTCCGTAATGTAGAGTGCAGTATTTATGCCAGAAACTGAATAATATACACTCATTAGAGCAAAAATAAACACAAGTTTGGTTATAATTTATAGAAATGAATTATAATACGAGTACCTATGTAGGTAGTTAAAAGAAGGATTCGTTTTATAATAATTTTAAAATAGACACATACTTATTTATATTTACATTCAACAGTCGTCACTTGAAATTCAAACTATCACTGTGATTGCTTATAATATTACTTTTAAAAAATCCTGTTTATAATCTATGTCTATTTTCCTAGCCCTTTTTTATCGGTCGGAATTTAAAATTAATTTGTGCTTTAAATTATATTCATTTTAACTAGAACCGATAGCTGTACAAATTGATTTTTAGTTTGTATCATAACGTATCGGAATTTTATAAGCATTTATAAGTGAAACTGTAAGTTCATACCGATTTCTTTTACCGATAAAATCTAAACGCTACCGAGTACGTTAATCGAGTGAGCCAGCAACATCGATTTCAATTTAAAAGTTACGTTAATTTAGATAGCTATTTTTTTGAATTGCCACATTATGGTAATGAGCGGTGTAATAATCGAAGAATGGAAATCTGTGATGAAATCAATACGTCTGTAAACGACCACTCAAATCTAGGATGACACTATAAAACATTTAACTGGTCTAGTGTACGGACGGGTTCTACTATTGGTCTGAAACTCGACTCATTATAAACTCATTTCTGGGAGAAGTTGTTGTTTCGATTGGGGTTTTCGCTAGCATTATCATCTAGCTCCTGCTTCTCTAGTTAACTGTAATAGGGAATAAAAAGTTCATTCATATGAAAATACATTTTATGTAGAGACATCGTTAGCGTGATTCAACTAAGTGCGGCATCATCTATTGATCGAAATTAAATACTATATTTTGAAAGCAATATTATTTCTTTCTTTCTGTATTTCATGTAGTTTACGTATTTCTTTCATTCAATTTATTTCTTTGATAATTAGACAACTAGCGAAGTTCGTTGTACAAATAAAAAAGATTCTGCTTTACCATCTTGAAACTTTATCATAAATTTATAAATGAATTAATGTTATGGTATGTTTTATCACAATATCGTTTTCCTGTGGTCAAGTACAATAAAAAACTAAATAGCTTTCCTTAATAAGTAGGCTATTCAACACTGAAAGATTTTTTCTAATTGGAACAGTAGCCTCAATTGGTGGAATTGAAAATTTACTCCTACTCTATTTTTAGAAGCAAAGTTCATACTGGCGTAAATTTGTCCATAATTTTTCTGGGAGGTGTTATTTAATTTATCAACATTCACCCGCTCCTATGGAAATTTCGGGATAAAGGGTAGTCTATGTCCTTTCCCAAGCTTTAAACTATCTGTGTACAAAATTTCGGTTAAATTGGTTCAGTACTTTTGACGTGAAAGCGAGACAGACAGAGTTACTTTCGCATTTACAATATTAGTATGGATTATTGTGCCGCAAACACAACGAAATAGTAATTAATACCAAAAATAAGTGTCGTAAATAAACTATTCCTACCCATAGTAGTGGCGCTGCTTATATAAACTGCATACGATATTGTACCGACGGGTATGCTAATGAACTCTAGATGAAGATACTTTAATTGCAAACAAATTTAATGAAATACCGGAAGGAGTGGTCGACCAAATGAATGGGCCATTGGCCGGTTTGGGCATTAAGCAAGCCATTTTAAATAATATTTATTAACGTTCAAAGAGACGCAAGGATCTGATTCATTATATTTTTGACCTACTTGGTATGTGATGTGTCGTTTGGAAAAATTGAGAAAAATAATCAGGGACAGAACAAGACTTTATACAGTGCTAAATACTAAAAGTTGTTTATTGTGTACTAAGTACAAGATTCTTCTTCATTTGTATTGTTGACGTGGTGTAAATTAATTAGTCTGGACAAAATGTAGACCAGCAAGATACTCTTCTTTCATCCTATTATCAAGCAACACTATAAAATGTGATGAGTTATTGAAATAATTTGATAATGCTTATACCAAAGCAATCTCCAGAATTTTTGCTGGTAGCATAAATACAATTATTTATGTGGAATTCTTGGCGCTGTGATCTTCTTGCGTTGTAATTACCCCTGGTACTGTAAAGTTCCTTAAACTACGGTACCACTCACCATCAGGTGGACCGTAAGTTTAATTGCCACCTTAGTACTATAAAGAATCCATCAAGTTACCTTTATGCCTGATAAAGTTTTTTATTTGAAAAGTTCAGAAAGAATCGTTACCACAGCCTATTGGTACCGCCCCGAGGCGCGGCACCTCCCAGGGGCAGTGGGTGCTATCGGACGATCTTTAGGCGCGAATCGCTTATTTAACTTCAATACTTCGAAATCAATCCTTACTAAGAATTCAATTCTGGTGCAAGCGATTTTCGCCTTAATAAGCTCGCAAAATTTTAATACTTTTGTTTTTTAATTTTTTTCTATGAAGGTTGGCATAATGTCATTGATGCATGACCTGTCTTTAAATCTTCGGACGCTATTAAGCTTATTCACAAATAAGTTAAGGAAAAATTATTTTGCGAAGTTTTCAACATCGCACTACCGGCAACTTTCACCAGAACCTCTCATCACCTCATGGACATACTAACAACATTGCTTCTCGAACAACGTGTCCACCATTTGAAATTCCTTCACTCCAACGGCTGTCAAATCTATCAGCAATGTGTCCTACAGTCACATACGGCTCTTAAGAATCCTTACTCGACTTACCGCAACCCACACACGCCCAATTCTCATCCATTACTAAATTCCTTTATTAAATATATTAATGAAATTCAAAAGCATTGACCAAACCTGTTAGCGGGCCCACTATAAAAGTATTACCTATTTAAAATCTCCATATGTGGGTATTTTCATTGCCTTAGCAATTGTTGCAGATTATCATCAATTTATGGTAATAGCAGTATAATAAAAACAGCAATGAAAATAGACTTTAAAACAACGTAATAGAGTACAAGAGGATGTACTATTCAAATAAAGGTAGAGATGCGCGGGCGCAAATTTACTATTATAACTAAGTCCGTTAGATACATGTTAACGATTTCACGGAAAGTTGTGGATTGACGAACTCTTATACGCAAGGCTAGACCAGACCAGACAAATAATTCATTACATAATGAGCCACAATTACCTGCTAGTGTTGGGTATTAGTATTTTTCGTCTAGCCTAGGACTACATTTTTTGCACTTAACAATTATGTCTTCAAATTATTTTAAGCTTTGCGGATTAGTTTTTTTTACAATTACGAAGAAAAAATATATACCGTCGTAAAACGCAGACTAGACCGGATGGTAATTAGGACAATAAACATTATGAAACGAATTATTACAATTAACACTAGAGCATGGAGTTTTTGTGGTACAGACAGCAAAATAATTAACTAAATTCGTTAGCTTTGAAATATTAAACAGTTAAATAATACATTAGACTGGACTAGATTTGGACTTAGAGCTGCACAACATCCAATAGCTTATAGCGGCGACAGGCTCACCACCTGTCACGCTGAGTGCAGTCACTGCTTGGTGAAGGTCGGACTTTGGCAATGGACTACTTTTGCGGTGCTTTTGCCTAGTCTCTGACTAACGCTTAGGGGATAATAGTCGTGATATATGTATGTGTAAATAATAAATTACTTCTAGAATCCACCCTTTCATCTTTCTCTTGGTTTGGTTATGTCATGAATAGATCTCTTCATCTTATTAGAGCATATATTTTATGATAGATAGAAAGGAAGAGAAAGACTGAAGAAAATATATATAACTCTTGGAACGGGGACGTGGCTAGTTGGGGCAAATCGTCCCCATTTCCCTACCATGTTCAAATAATTTGTTTTCGTCACATGTTCTCCAGTTGAGGAGCTCGGTGGCGTAGTGGTTCGCACGCTTTGGATTTCGATCGAAAACAAAGCTACCTTTGCCATGGTCAGGCCGTGGATGGGTGACCAAAACTTTGAGATCTTGCGCTCCTCTGTGCTTCGGAAGGCACATTAAGCCATTGGTCGCGGTCACAATTGCAACCGTTTCTACCCACCAACGCGCAATGGGCCAGCGTGATGGTGTTATGTCCAATTCTCCTCATGGATTGCTCCATGAGGAAGGTCTGTTCCCAGCAGTGAGACGTATTTAGGCTGAGGAAGATGTTCTCCTGTTCCATTCTCTTCTGTCACGTGTCATATCATCAGATCGTCCACCTTCTGGAGGCCTACCAACGCCGCGCCTCTTTCAAGAAGGAAATTGTATAGTGATGTAAAAAAAGATTACATCACAATACAATTAAATAATTCATTGATAAGTTATCCTCTATGTCGAGTGCTTCGCGTATCATTAATAGCGCAAGCTTCGTGTAGGCACTATTAGTCAAGTATAGGAAGCAATATTTATAAGAATAAACAAGTCGTGCGCACGCCCACCAGTTTAGGTGATGTATGTCATTATTGTAATTGAAATAGGTACCTAAAGATTCTTAAAAATAATATTTTAAGCTCAAAGTCACTTCAATGAAACTTATTCTCTATTTAATAACGTGAAGTGTTAAATACCAAGCGACGAATTAGGACGAAATACCAACCAATGAAAAATTTCAACCGCCTCTCTGGTCTAGTGGTTCACACCACCGGGTGATGATCGGGAGGTCCTCATGGGGATGGAAGTTTTTCTGCTCAGTTAGATTGGTGGTATGGCTTCTGAGCGCGCCATAGCTACCACCGTCTTACCTAAATTTGTCGCCATAATAACAATGTTATAAGCATAGTTGTGTTCCGGCAATCAGAGGAAAGATAGCCAATCCCTCACTTGTTGATGAAGCTCGCTTCCACCTTCGGCCTTATCGTCACTTACCATCAGGTGAGATGAAGGTCGAGAGCTTACCTGACCTATGAAGAAAAAAACCACCAATGAAAATCCACGTTAGAATATTTATGAAAAAAGGGAACAGTAATGTTATTATCCTATCAAAGAGGTAATTTAAGCTCACGGTATTTGTCTTTCTAAGAAAATACTTTATAATCAGGCACTTAAACTTAACCTCAGCAGTAACAACTAAATGTAATTAAACATAATAATTTATTAGGCACCTCAACCCAACTTATTTATAATCCAACTGCCGTGATAAAGCTAAACCTGCTTGTTTTAAAGGCAATTTTTAGTACTGGCAATAAAAATATTTTAAAATTCTAATTTCAAATTTGTTGAGCGCGGCAAAGACAACGAACACTGTATCATCTGTCAAAGACGTTCAATGTTTTTAAACGTTCTTAAAACCCGACCCGACTTGTTATTGTTATTTATAAGACTGGCCGAATTGCTGGGACCCTTCGCACTTGGTATTGGAAAAAAAGTAAAGATCATTACGGGATCCTAATTCTGATTCTTATTTTGAATTTGCGAAGGGTGAATATCGGATGTATTGTGGGGATTGTATGGTGTATGTGAGGATATGGAATGTGTCGGATTGCGCGTCTCGTGCGTTAGGTACTCGTTTTTTGTTGGTGTGCAAGTGAGATGGAGGATAAGCGTGGGTCTTTTGCGATGTACACTAATGGGGGATTATGTGGGATTGTGTCGTGAATTGTATTTGTTGCACGATCGAGATCCGACGCCCGTCTTTGACATAAATGTATGACCTTTGAGGATGGATCTGATAAATGTGCTGGCTTTCAATTGTTGACAATAGAAAAACTGCATTATATTATTTATGATTCTATTTGTAATCATTTGACATGTGCTCTATCTTTAATCGTAGAGCAGATTTTTTTCATTTTTAAGTTTATGGCACTGCAGTGTTGATAATTTCCTACTTATCTTATGTGGTATCTTTATTATTATAAATTTTATTACTCTGGATTCTAGTTCCTTTTGTAATTTACACTGTCACCATTGTAAGTTTAGGCATAAAAAAAGTTTAAGATTTTGAATATTTTAAGAATCATAATATATGTATTTAACTATTTATGTATACATTTTATCTAGAATATCTCCCAATTTTATTCCATTTATTTATTTAGAAAATGTATTCAAAGGTTGGATTTTTCTTTGATAGACTTTGATATCTATCCAAAACGTTTATTACAACAAACCCCAAACAGAAACCACTCAGTTCAAAGGTAACAGTTTCCAAGCCGTCCTTTGTTCCGCTATTCGTATTTCTTATAAGATTAGCATTAGCTTGCTGCAAGCGGGAGGCGAACCCGGAATGCAGTCGTATGTAGCGCAATGGGTCACTTTGGGACCGGGCGTCCTTGGCGCCCGATATAGCCTGCTTGTAATACTGAGGGCTGCCACTTAATGTTGCCAATAAATCCAGCCTTGTTTAGATCCAGTTATATACCTATAACAACTTAAACTACAGTTATTGTCTGTATAAATATGGATGAGTGATGAGTTGTGTACAGTCGACTCCAAAAATTTTTGACAGCAAATGACCCTTATTAAAAGGATAAAGATTGTCTTGTTACCTCTAAAATGTGTATACATATTTTTGTATTCGACTGTACAGTGCATGTCCTGTCCTCAGCCTATATACGTCCCACTGCTGGGTACAGTAGAAACACATGAGGAGTATGGGCCGTAACACCACCACGCTGGCTTAATGCATGTTGGTGGGTAGAGATAGTCCTTCCGTAGCACGAGATCACAAAGTTTTGGTCACCCATCCACGGCCTGACCATGGCGAAGGTAGCTTTGTTTTCAATCGAAAGATAAGGCATACTAACCACTACGCCTCCGAGCTCTTCCCTCCAGTGCATATACAATGACTGAAAATAGTAATTGACACTATTGTCAGTTTTGTTAATCCGATGTTCATTTCACGATTGCATTTAATAGTGAGAATGAGAATGGTGAGAATGAGGCTAGGTGTATAAGGCATTGTTTTCTGAAGCTCTTTGGTATAATGATGACAAAAAACCTAGGTACTTTTGGGAATAGTTGTATTTAGGGAATAGTGTACTTTAGGGAATAGGGAATAGTTGACGGCAGTGCAGGTGGTAGAATGACCTTATCCTTATACGGGGAAATCTGGTTTATTGTTGGTTCATGCATGAACATTAATGTTTTGTTCTATCTATCCCACCCAATCTTTAAAAAAAAACTTTTTGCGGTCCGTAATCGTATATCGCACGGTCCGCGTCCTTCTTTAGCTATTTAAAAAATTTGATAAGTAGTTCATCATTGTACGATCTTCTTAGGACATATTGAAGTAGATAGTGATTTACTTAGGTGAATTTATTTAAAAATAAGGAATTTAAGCATAGGAATCCCACCACCAACCCATGGTCTTACCTGCCTTACGGCATACACACCGAATCACGGGAGAGCGCGGGGTACTTGCGAATGCTCTTTCCCACACCGTGCTCGTTCTATGCTCCCTACAAATTCTATTTCCATCCCTATTGTTGCCACCTCTCCCCCTTCTGGGGCGTGACAGCGACACAGTCACAGGACTTCGCGTCGGGCTGCTCTTCTGCTTATACCCGATCAATCGAAAGCGTGCCTAATGGTGTGCCAGGAGTGCGCGAACTCGCGCAACGCGTTCCAGTTGTTGCGGCTGCAAATGAGGTCCTGGTGATATATGGGGCCAGACTCCACTGTCTCGGCTCTCGTCAACGTCCTCTCCACAGGAACACAGTGCTGATTCGCACAGCGTAAGCTTGTGTAGGCGCTAAAAATAAGGAATTATTACTTTATCCTTAAACATTTATTTATCGCGTGCTGGTAGCCCTGCTCCGATGTGTTGTATGTTGCGGCCGTTAGGCGGCGTGCGCCGTTTGCACCGCGGCATGTTATTGCTTTTTACAAATGAACTTTTGGCGTCACAGACCAATGTGTTCCTCAGATACAGCGCTTGTTTTCGACTCTCATAAGACTGTACTGTTTTGCGGTTTTCTGTAATATTTGTTAATCTTATTGGCATTATTTCAATGGAAATAAAATATCTCTATATAACTCAGTTTGAACATTTGATAAAATTGGAATTATGGGTACAAAAATACTCGTAAAATAAGAAAATGGTCTACTATAGTCACTTTACAATTTAAAAAAACTGGAACTAACCCCGATTCCGCGCGCGCTTTCACGTCAGAGTGTATGGAAAACTCGCGCGTGTGCGCGTGTGACCATCGCTGGCTACCGGCGCCGGCCACGCGCGCTCGCTTACATGTCAAAATGTATGGAAACCTGCAGTAGTAGCATGAGCAGCGCGATATGATATTTATCACGTTTTTATCACGGCAAATTGTCAAATTCCATAGTACTTTGACAGTTGAACGTGATAAAGACCCGATATAAATCATTATGTGGTGTTCATGCTAAGAGGAATGGTCGGCCCTGTTGGCCAACGCCAGCCGCGCGCGTGACAGTGAAACCACCCTTAGGATTTAGAAAATATTGCTTTGTTATTTTTACGGTACGGGTTAACACGTTTTCCATAACACAATCGCAAAATGTTATTCTAACCATGGAACTACTACTGTTTAAAATACAACTCCTGTACTCGTAAATACAAGTACGCTTAGCTAACTTTACCTAAATGTAAAGTAAGGTTTCTTAGTTGTCAAACTTTAAACCTGTACCGTCATGCCTCTAGCGGCTCCTGCTCTGTGCGCCTCCGGACTGTAAACCTCTAATAGGGTAAGTTTTACGATTGACGGCCGAGGGGGGAGGGGGTAGACCCTAAAACAATTCCATGTTCTCCGTAGTCACCTTCGTAAACGTTTTAAGTGGTATAAACGTGAAATAAATTCCATTTTATTGCAAGTATATTGAAGGGTGTTTTACAATGTTTTCGTCGTAAGATTTTTAGGTGTTGTTGTTTTGGTTATTTTTGATAACATGTGAGAACCTCGAATTTTCGTATTCGTAATGAAAAGCACAGTGTTTCCCTCGGACGAAAGACTTATTTAGTCCCTCGACCTTTATTAGTGCCTTTGCTACGCTCGGGTGCCAAACCCCGTAACGGGCCAAGAAGATAACGATGTGAATTTGTTCCGGTGTCAAAATTTTCATTTTTCAACTTCTATAGTGGAAAGACATCATTCTGTGAAATTATTAGATACTATTGCATTGATAAGTTAATATAGTACCTATGAGTATACTGGCTTCTAAACAGGTAGTGAGATACTTCAATAAAATTAAACGAACATATAATCATACAATAAACTAAATAAACGCTCATGAACTTCACAGTATATCAAATCTAACCTGCAATTACGCCAAGTTGCGATGACGCCAATCGCAATATTGTTTTTTTACAAATAAACTGCGACTCGGAAGAATCCAGCACGTCTATAATTGTTGAAATTAATAGCTCGCATTAAACACTCGAGTCAAACGTGTTGGAAATCGTGCGCAAGAGCAAACTTATAAATTTTATTGTTGTTCGACGTAAAACTTAGTGACCTTTGCAGGGGATTTATATAAAACACGAGAGAAAGTATACTCGTGAATTGTTGGAGGTGTAATGAATAGTCACTATTAGTTTTTCACTCGATATTTTATACAAAAGTGGCTGTGCGTTTTGGTATTTACCGCTCGATAGGCGCGGGGGGGCCGTCTTACAGAAGATCGTAACTACAAATAGTGTCAATTTTCAAAATCAATACTTGTAGCAAGACAGTTTATCCTGTAAGGTGGCTGGAGCTCATGAAATCATTATGTTGGGGCTGCCAACATTACGTTTTCTCTTATCCCACTTATCCCAGCATAGTGTTGTGGTAAAATTTTCTATGATTATTTAAACATAGTAATATTTGAAAATTCGACTATTGGACGAGCTGCCATATCACGACATCATATGTTTTCGCTATTGGTCCATAAAACCCGACCCTTAGAGCACATATCATTTACCTACTCGTAAAAAATACATATTATTATTTCAGATATACCAGAGCATTCTCTCTCCACTTCTTTAAAGTTGGTTTTCATAAATACATCTTCCTTATTATAATAATTTGGCAGAAAATCTACAAACCCTTTTTAATTTTTTGGGCAGACTCCAATTTGAGTGTTTTGAAATATAACCAGGCGCTGTGAGCAAAAACCACTGCTCCAGCGCACCTGCTTTTGGCATGTGCCTTCTAATTTTTACTAAACGGGTTAGGCAAAGAAACGTGATCCGTACATCTGTCACTTTTATCGAAGGTTTTCTTACACTCTGGTTAAATGTGTCGCGTTTTGAAATATAAGTCCGCCCTTGCAAACTTTATGATAGGCAACTATGTATGTAATGTATTCTTTTGATTAAATGAACTAACGAGTATAATAACTACATTTTTATGATTCTGTTTAAAGGTTTCGATTAATTTTAAAATCCTCATCGCTATTTTAGCTAGTTTAAAAGATCTTTTTATACTTATTGTAATGTAATGTGTAACATAATAAATATAACGATATTCATACAGACATGTGTTCCAAGTCATAATGTGACCAAAAACAAAAACCAAAAACATTGAAAAAAGAGATAGTTGCTTAATTTAAAAACAGAAACAAAGAGAAATTGGCCAGAGAAGAGCGCACTTACTGCAAAGAGTCGCTAATACTAATATAGCGCCTCGTTACAATAAAATATTTGAACTTTCTAAGATATAGTACATAAGTTATCGCACAATTGCTTTGATTACCACTTAATTTTCTAGGTCAGTTTTTGTATTATCTCATGGGCTTCGCCAAGCCAAATGAAGCAAAAACTTTAGGTTTCAGTCCTTCAGTTCCCGCTGATTGAGGCTCGGAAAGTGGTTCAAGCCCCCCGCCCCTCCTATCCCTACTTGCAAGCAGACCTTGCACCAAGAGCCGCTCTGAAATAAACTGGTTTTAAATATTGTGTGTAGGTGAAAAAGATAGGGGTATAGAAGTTAGTCAACAGTTTGTCCTGATTTACAGGGAAGGTAAAGTGGTAGGAAATTTATTAAAAATGTTGTATTTATTACCGTTTACCGGAAGCCGGCTGAATGTCCTCAGGCTATATACGTGTCGCTGCTGGGCACAGGCCTTCCTCATTCAGAAACACATGAGGAGTATGGGCCGTAACACCACCACGCTCATCCAATGCGGGTTGATGGGAAGAAACAGTCGCAATAGCGACCGGGACCAACGGCTTAACGTGCCTTCCGAAGCATGGAGGAGCTCGAAATCACAAAGATTTGGTCACCCATCCACGGCCTGACCAAAGCGTACTAAGAATCCTGGTCGTCTAAATAAACAGGAAAAGTTCGATCAATAATTTAGCTAAAACAACTTTTAAACTATTGTTTCATATCTATTAAATATCACCCGGACTCTATTCTTACGTAAATTGTCCGACTTTGTGATTCATTGAGAATTCACACTTAAAACGTTTGATTACTCATTTACATACAACATTATTATCGTCTCAGATTGTCAGTGATTGGGGTTTTACCCCAAGTGGCTTTCGTGAGGCCATATTGCCCAATTACGGTCTACTTGCATGACGCGCGAGCTTGCCGATTATTTTATTTTAAATTACTTTCATTGCTAAGTTACCACCACATCGGTAGTTTTATTTTTAAAGCACAAACGCGATTTAAAATTTATTTACATGAAATTTGAAGTATGTAGAGAAGGTATTATTAAATGTAGGTAAGCCGTTCTAATTATGTTATATAATATAATTAGATTTAAAGAGATGATTATATGTTAAGTTATGGACTTGAAAGTAGATAGGCATGTGGGGAGAGGAAGACCAAAGAAAAGATGGATGGATTATGTGAATGATGATTTGATGAGGATGGGCGTGGTTCTGTCACTGGCGTTACTTTCAAACTTCCTCTAATATACTCATTCCTGATCATGTCCATTCTTGTGACTACACACATCCATCGCAACATTTGCATCTTTTATCATTTGAATCATTTGAATATCCTTAGTGTCACTAAATATTTGACGCTAACTGTACTTAGGTGTTAACACTCTTGGCTTCGCTATGTTGTTCTCACATTGTTTTAGAACTAAAACGGCTTACTGTTTATCTTTTTCTATACTTAAAAGAAGGAAAATAAAAATAAAATGTTTTTATTTTTTATTTCTCTGTTTGTACGGAATAATCTCTGAAATGGCTGGACCGATTTCAATGAAATTTTGCATGGTCACATGAACATCGTAGATACGTTTTATTCCGGGTTAAAGGGTTCCCGTAGGATAGTTAAAAAAGTAACCGCCGACGAAGTCGCGCGCAACTACTAGTCTGTAATTAAAAATGCATATTCTGTCCTTATTTGTATTTGTGTTAAAATTACTTTCAATACAAAATTATCATCGACAGAATCAGGAGTATTCGTGATGTCGCGAAGAAATCTATTTTGAGTTTATTTAAATTATTTTCGAACTGAATACATTTTGAGATATTTTATCGGTATATCTATGAATACAAGGAAACTGGACTCAGTAACCGAGATTGGTTCCATGAACCACGTCGGTACGGTATCAAAATCGACATCATTTAAAAAGAGGAAATAAACCGCTCGATGTTTTGATTCGATAAATAAAGTGATAGGTATTTAAATTAAATTAGTTTAGAAATCTAGCACGATTGGTTGATTTTATATTCAGTTTTAAGTAGGTATGGACATTTTCCTGTACTTTAGACGCCTAAAAACTGGTCTTAGATAAATAATCTCGAAAATATCAAAATATTTATTTTTGTCCGCTTAAAGTAAGTAAGTTTTATTCGCCATACTTTTATTTTCCCTTACTACTTATATCGTAGAAGCACACACGTAACCCTCGTAATATAAAAATCTTCACCGAGTCAAGTAGTGAGGTGAAATAGCTTAAATTTTTCTTCGATTATTTTTTAAATAAAATATTTATTAATTTCCATACATAAATCACTATACACTTTTATACGTCATTCGTTCATCCGCCATTAACAAAACTGCCAGGAAGCCATACCCTAAGAAGAACGGAAAAAGCTCAACAAGTTTACATCCTACTTTTATTTATATTACTAGCTTATGACCGCGACTTTCGGATAGCGTCTATAGCCTTCCTCAATAAATGCTATCTAACACCAAAAGAATTTTACAAATTAAACCAGCAGTTCCTAATATTGGGTCCTTACCTATGAAATTGGTGTTTTTATTCTGTCTTAGCAATTTGTCCGTAACTATTAAGTTTCAGAACATTCTTATAAAATAATTGCCTCTTCTAATAATATACCATATATTTGAGTATATACGTATTATTTAATTTGATAATTTTTTGTAAGTTTAATTGTGTTAAAATTAGACACATAGACAATTATTTTTAAATGCCTCCCGAATACATCATTTGATTTGCATTAACTTAAAAACGATGAATAATTTTTATCAAGCGTGTTCACACACATATTGCTAAAACTTGTCTAATGATACATGCCAAATATTATTATCTCTGGATTTATCGTTGTTAAGAAAACTGATAAAATGTTAGTATGTAAAATGCAGACATCCCCAAAATCTCCATACAAAACACCAATTTCATAGGTAAGGACCTAATATTAGCGCGTTCAATCAATCAAACAAATAAAGTCTTCAGCATTATATAAATATTAAAATAGATTTACAAAGAACTGAAATTCTCAAAATCGAATGTAATTTTTTTTAAATGAGTTCCCAAAAGTCTTTGGTTACTTTGTTGGCGTTTTGAATTTCCGTAAAATAATCGGATGTATTAAAAACAGTAACAGTATTGCTTCTTTGTTTCAGTAATTTTTCACCGTGCATCGAACGGTTCCCAATAGGTCCATATGTCGTTACTTCAGGCTACGTTGTGACGGCGGTCGTCGCGCCACCTGTCGCCTTCGCATCGGTTCGATTCCCGATACCGATCCTTAGTTGAGATTTATCGATGCTTTTCGATGGAACACATGTTTCGGTATTGATTGAAATTTTCGCAATTTTTTATAGATGCTACTTTTGTTCTTACTGCACCATTGACACTTACACTATCAAGTATCCAAACTACAATATGCCATAGGAAAAAAAATCTACATGATCGGCATCATCATCACCATGTTAGTCAGCTGCTGGAAATAGTCTCTCCTAAATCCCTAATGCATGCCTCTGCTCTCGATCCAGCTCACTCCAACCAACCTGCGAATATCGTCATCCCGGCTTGTCCTAGTACATCTCACATTACACTATCATATGTATACAACATATCATGTAACTAATTCATATGCGTTAACATAAGCATGAAAAAACTACACAATATGTTATAAAAAAAAATGCTCAAACGTCATAGCTTTTTAAGCATCTAAATAATTGTCGTGTCTTTTAAATAATTTATGTGCTTCAAGTTGATATTAGTAAGAATACGTTGACATTGTAAGCAATAAGTATTAATATTCCATCGGCATCCCGTGCGTCTCTATCAGTTATTTGGCCATAATGGTCATCTCGGTAATGGCGTGTCCGACAATGCATGCGAATGTGGAGCCCGCGGGAGCGCCGGGAGGAGCAAGGAAGAGAGGGGGGCAAGGGCAGCCTCGTGCCCTTCACCGAGGGTCACCTTGCGCAGGTACATGCGCGTGCGCCTATTGTCCGCGCAACCTGACACCAACATAACCTCTCATCCTGCGCGCGACCTTATCACACAGCCATAGAGAACATATTACCCCGACGCTACAACCGACGCGTATGTTACTCTAACGAGTTCCAATTTCAAGTTTGAATTTTTAAAATCCAATTGCATTTTATAGGTGAGCGTGACAGGATAATTTAAGAAGGGAAGAGTCTGTCAGTTTTTTTGCTGGCCTGCGCATGCGATTCGGTTATGTCTGCTGTCGTTTTTTCCCGCTTTGAGATTTTTTGCGCGCTTTGTTTTTGATGTAATTATTCCGATACGTTTAATAGTTATTGAGCTGTAATAACGCAAGTGCTTAAGTCGTTTTTGGCTTAGATAATTGCACACGCCATTTTGTTTTGATCATAAAACTTTGCACTTCTTTGTTCTCGGCACCTTTGGAAGATTTCTCGTAAAATTTTCTCACGATTTCGACATTTTAATAAGACTAATTGTAAAAAGACGTAGTATTTGTTCCCGGGAACCGATGACGCGCTCAAATGATTTTCCTCCTGGACTCACTTTCTTCTTAGAAAAGCTGCAGCTGATTCACGATCGCGTCTGTGCGCCATAATCAAAGCGGCTGCTGCGCATTCTGATCGGTGCTTCAAGTAATAAATGCAATTATGCACCCGTACGTGGTGATTCTCTGTGGTATCTACTGATTATTTATTATTCCCGGATGGACATTCGATAAATAACAATTATTCATAATTTTTGGTTTGTTTAGTTATTGTTTGTCCTTAATGTATGCCGATATACCTTTGGCTATATCAACAATGATGTTGATAATTTTATATACCATCCTTTTATTTTTATTGAAGAAATTTCAATAGATGGTTCAACTGAAATTGTTTACCACCACATAAGGGAATTTACAACACCACATGAGTAGCGATTTCTTTGAGTTTGTATTTTGACTGTAAATGTCGTTACAAGGTGTTATCTATTAGTTTTCTAATGTATCTACTTAGCGTACAATATTCTACTTGAAATTAGGGCAGTATAAGTAAAAGAACAAATGTGACTTTTAGTTCTTCGTATGTGAATTCTTGTCATAATATATTCAAAAGTTATGCCAAACTATCCATAAACATCTCGACCAAGTTTGCCGAAATGTTTAAGTAAAGTGCCGTTTGATTGAAATTTTATACTCATTCGCATTTATATAAGCAGACGCTCGGTGGCATGGTAGTTCATACGTTTTGGTTCTAAATCATTCGTCTTGCGGGTTGGTAGGCTGATGGTCCGTACTGCTCATGTGCTTTTGCCCAGCAGTAGGACGTATATTGGCTGGTGATGATCCACTGTCTACAAAAACTCTTTATAATACACTTTTTGTTCTGGACTTTACCTTCACTATAAAAATTGGTAGAGCTTAGATTCAAAATTTTAGTAATCACTGATTTGACTTCTAAAACATATTCATATAATATTGGGTCCTTACCTATGAAATTGTGTTTTGTATGGAGATTTTGGGGAATTCTGCATTTTCCATACTAAATTTTTTTCAGTTTTCTTCACATCGACAAATCCAAAGATTATATTTGGCATCTATCATAAGACAAGCTTAAGCTATATGTGTGATATCACACTTCATAAAAATTATTTATCGTTTTTAAGTGAATGCAAACAAAATGATGTATTCGGGAGGCACTTAAAAAGAGTTGTCTCCGTGTCCAATTTTAACACAATTAAACTTACAACAAATTATCAAAACAAATCAAAAGAGCTCAGAAATATAGTCTATTTTTAGACGAGGTAATTATTTTTTAGGAATACTCTGAATCTTAATAGTTACAGACAAAATACTAAGAGAGAAAAAAAACACCAATTTCATAGGTAAGGACCCAATATTATTATTCCCTAATTATCTGTCCATATTAAAGATAACATCCTGTGAATGTTGATTCTGCCATAAAAAAGTGGAAAGAATCTCGCAATTGAGAGTATGGTATGTCGCCTTTAGGAGCGTGCTAACTGTATTCATTAACATGTTGTTAATTTTAAGCATATCGTCTCGAACATCAATAATTAATCATTCCTTTACGTCTGCGGATTCTATAACTTAATCAGTACTTTAAAAATTCAGTTCCACTTCTTTTTAATTGATATTTGGAACTTTAAAACAATTAAAGCAGGATATTTATTGTTTGTTCCACAGGAGTCCTCGCCTACGTTGACGATTATATCATCCAAGGTAAGTGTAAGAGCGCTCCTATTTTGTAAGACAACCGTTATTGCGATATTTTTCATTTGGCATGTGTCTGCTTCTATCGATGGTACAATACCTGACTCTTCATCAAGTTTGTTTAGTTAGCGGTCAATGAATACGTGTCATATGAAATCTATCGCGATAGCGGCTGCTAATTCAAAATACGGATCGGGTATCTAAGCGTTACCATTATCATGCCATCGCTTGTCTTCGGTCAAACAATTTATATCCTGCGCTAGTTCGTATTTTTTTGAGAAAGTTTTTTTAAAGTGGAGTTGTTTTGCATGCGGTTGTAGGCATCCGTCATTATCATCGCTATTACTGTGTACTTTGTGGATTGTAGGTAATGTTGGTTCTTAGTTATTTTAGTATCTAGTACTCTTTTATACTGTGAATATTGTATTTAGAACTTAAGGGATGTGTACCTTGTGTAGTTATCTTAAATGTATATACGTTATTTTCTAACGATGAGGTAAGATGCAATGCGTTCTTCTGGTGACGATCACTTAGAGGAATCGTGATAACCAACATTTATTTCACTTTATAAGACATTACACCCCCACACAATATGACTACATAAACAAATACGCACTGTGTTAAAAAACATGCATAAAGATACATCAATAATTTGTGGTGTTCGATGTACTTCAGTTTTTACCTTACATGACTAATGAATAATTTCTTTCCAATATGAGATGATGAAATGTATTTTTTCTGTAACAGTAACTCTACACTACCGCAGTAATAATTACATGTTCATTCATATTTTTAATTACTAATTAATATGATTAACATATTTTTTACCTACGTACTGCTCTCTCTGTAACTATTCGAATATTAGGGGTCCGTGCACTTATTTGTAAGCTAACATCGGTAAATGGATTATAAAACTCTATTTTAGGCAATAATAGTAGCCACTCGCAGTCATAAAATGTAACCTCGTCGCTGGATGCGGGCGGCGCTGGACCGGTCCTTGTGGAGATCATTGGGGAGCCTATGCCCAGAAGTGGACGCCAATGGGCTGATTGATGGGTGAATAGAATAATTCGCCAACATATAAATTGTTCATTGTACCATCAGAGACAATAGCTGGATATAACCACATACAATAAAATTTTACTCAATGATATTGAACCCCAAAAAGAATATTGTTATTTGAAAATTCCTAATCTTCTTTATGCTCTTAAAATTCAGGTTTTCCACTGCTTTTTCTAAAATTTTAGAAACCCCCTTCCACCTCGGGGAGTTGGCAGATATTACTGTCCTCCACTCGCTACGATCCTCATACCCACTTTGAAAGAATTTACACCCGTATACGGAACTCTGCTATTACCTACTAGACACTATCTTGTAATGTTTTCCTAATTAAACAGGTTAAGCTGGAGATGGTTTATGAATCTAAAGAATTTACGTGCGTGGGCGTTTTTTTATGGTGACATTCTTTCCCTACTGTGATATATGACGCCGGCGCGCGGCGTAGATTAGTGAAAATAATTGTACTAAATGCGAGTAAATCATTACGTTGAATATATCATTTTATGTAAGATTGCATTTTAAATCGTGTCCGGAATTGAGAAGACAGATTAGGGTAACAGTGGAACGAAAAAAACAACTTTTTAATCTAGTTTCTGGCAATATTTCGATATGTTATGTTTGTTTTTCAAATAAATTGTTCACAATTCCTAAATCCATTTGGTGTTTTTCATGGCGTAACATTTTAAGTCATTTTTAAATAATTAAAAAAGTCTTGAGGTGATATCATCATTTATCATAGCGATGTCCAATAGTATCTTCATCGATCAGTCCTGCAATCTCTACTCAGTATGGCACTCTCCATTGCCCTTTGAATGTATTTATTTGTATGTACCTGTGGTTGAGCTTTCAGATAAGAGACTCAATGTAAACAGCAAAGAAACGTTTATTTTATATATTTTAGGCTGGATACTGATATGCTTATGATGGCGTAGTGGTTAGCGCTTAGGCTTTCGATATCGAAAACAATGCTACCTTCGCCATGGTCAGGCCTTGGATGGGTGATCAAAATCTTTGTGATCTTGAACTCCTCCGTGCCTACGCACGTTAAGCCGTTGGTTCCGGTCGCTATTGCAACCGTTTCCACCACCAACCCGCATTGGGCCAGCGTGGTGGTGTTACGGCCCATACTCCTCATGTGTTTCTCCAGAAGATGTTTTATTACATTTTCTACATCGTTAATAATAATGTGACAAAGTGAAGCAATTTCACTACATTTTTTCGTCGGTACACTCGTAATTTTAATCGTTACAGCATCAGAAATACCAAATCCTACTCATCGTGAGATTATTTCCTGTTTCCAAATGTCTGTGTTCGGGTACTTCGAAGTCAAACGTGTTAAAATAACTAGCGTTAGTTTGTCGTCTCTCTCATAGTGACTCGATTTCAAGATTTCTTAAATAGATCATGACTGTTTTTCTTATGAAAGAGTACTCATATATCAATGCTTTTTTATTATACGTTAAGGAGCGATTGCGGCTTGAGTAACTTCTAATTATATTTTTTCTCTTGTAAGTTTCATTATTGTATGTTTCATCATATATATATATAAATATACAATATTAGAGGGAAGTAATTAATTGGGCAGCCATTTAATAATTTGGTCAGCAACAAAATAGTCAACAGAAAAATGATTAAGCAGCAAACAAATATTTTGTCAGCAATATAATTATTAGGACAGCATATATATGTTACCGGAAGAGTATAAAATTTTGAAAAAGGATCAATGAAGGATCAAAGATCAATTCGTAGGAAATGTAATCTGATAGATATATTATTTTTTATGACCCTTATAAACAATATTTAATAATATGGCAGCACAGAAAACATTTGATTAGCTGACCAATTGTATTTATTTGCTGACCGTTTAAATAACACCCAATATTAAATACATACAAATATATACATAATAAAGGCACAATATAATGATTATTGATTAAAAATATTATATTTTAGAACTATCACTTTATCTAATTAAACAGAAATACACTTAGGCCCGAGTTCACCAATAATTGTTTAACCAACGTTTTAGTGATCAGCCGTTCAATTCCTAAACATCGTTTAAACAACTATTCAAATTTTTACTGTTCACCGCAAACATTTTTACCATGGTTACGAAATCGGCTGTTTAACGATGGTTTAGAATGAATGAACGAATGTTATAAGGATACTTATTTTCGAAGCAGCTCTGTCATATTAAACGGACGCAATATACGTCGACATCTAAATTTAGTATTATAACGTAAAATTCTTCCAATTTGTAAAGTGCAATGACGTGATAAGAACGTTTTACTACGACGTTGTTCTAATTTTGGTCGGATAACAACTTTCGTAACTAACGGTTACTGTCAAATTGTCAATGTCAAAAAGAAATTCATGTTGATTTGTTTACTTATGTAAAATCACGACTATTATCATGGACCGCAAAAGGATTTCATTGCCATAATCCGCGCTTCACCAAGCAGTACTGCACACGTTTATTTCGGCGTGTGTTTGGATTACATGACCTAGTGTCCGACGGAAAGTGTGATTCGATCGTGGGTCAGAAAGTTCGAAGCAATTGGTTCGGTTCTCAAGAAGCCTCCGGGATGCCCAAGGTCAGCAAGAACGGAAGACACAATTTAATGCCTCTTTGGCGGTCGTAAACGAAATGTTTGCTGAGAAACTGATATCGCGCCGAGGTGACATTGCATGGCCGCCTAGAAGTTCGGATCTAAAGCCACCGGACTTTTTTATGTGGGGATACCTGAAAAGTAGGGTCTACTCCAATAACCCAGCTACGATTAACCAGTTGAAGACTAATATCCGAGAAGAAATGGCAGCTATTCCCCCCGCAATGTGTCAGCTAGTTCTTACTAATTTGAGGTTCAGATTCGAGGAATGTTTGCAGCGCGATGGTGCACATTTAGATGATGTTATTTTTAAGAAATTAATTTCCCAGATGTCAATTTTAATTGAAATAAAAAGTTGTATTTGAATTGTATTTAGTTTTTTTATTATAATTTTTTCAAATTCGCAAATCTTTCTCGTCCACCCTGTATTTCTTTCCAAATATTCAAGATTTTCAAGAAGTCCCAGTTCATTACTAAAACAACCTATTAATCGAAAATAACCATAAATTTTCGTAACACTTTTGATGTCAATATGTAGTAAATGTAAGTAAAACGGAGGTTAAACGTTGCTGTCAGGCTCGGTTAAGTTGATCGGTTGGTTAAGAGCTGTAATCGATGGTTAACGTGTGGTGAACACAAAAATGTATTTTAAACAGCTGTTTATCTTATAATCAGTTGATTTAAATGTTGGTGAACTCGGGCCTTAGATGATGCTGTAATTATACGTACGTGTTACCCCTGTATATTGGGTCCTTACCTATGAAATTGGTGTTTTTATTCTGTCTTAGCAATTTGTCTGTAACTATTAAGTTTCAGAACATTCTTATAAAATAATTGCCTCTTCTAAAAATAGACCATATATTTGAGCTCGTATTATTTAAATTGATAATTTTTTGTAAGTTTAATTGTGTTAAAATTAGACACAAAGACAATTATTTTTAACTGCCCCCCGAATACATCATTTGATTTGCATTAACATAAAAACGATGAATAATAAAAATAATTTTTATCAAGCGTGTTCACACACATATTGCTAAAGCTTGTCTTATGATACATGCCAAATATTATTATCTCTGGATTTGTCGTTGTGAAGAAAACTGATAAAATGTTAGTATGTAAAATGCAGACATCCCTAAAATCTCCATACAAAACACCAATTTCATAGGTAAGGACCTAATATTATCCAGTAGGAACCCATAAACATACAACATTCACTATTTAACAATTTGTCTATGCATCTCGCAACAATGTGAATCACTATAGGTAATTAGAAATTCAATAGTGCAAATATTTCACAACAGTATCGCAATACACTAGTGATGTATCAGTCATTTAATTTATAAATATTTAAGTTTAAGTAAATAAATTGATATTGTATTGTTTGTCCGCGTAGAATAGTTACTTTGAATTAGTGTGATGGTATGTGCCTATGCCTATTTATTGTGGAAGCTTATAGGCTTCCACAATAAATAGGCTTTTCAACACGGAAAGATTTTTTCAAATTGGAACAGCAGTTTCAATTGGTGGAATTGAAAAATTTACTCCTACTCTATTATTGGAAGCAAAGTTCATAGTGGCGTAAATTTGTCCTTCAATTTCTGGGAGGCGTTATTTAAATTTTTAAACATTCACCCCCATGTGTCCCGTTCCCATGGGATTTTTTTTTATACCACCAGGGTGGCAAATAAGCATACGGCTCACACAGATGGGCAGTGGTCACCGTAGCCTGTGGACGCCTGCAACACCGAGGGTATCACCAGCGCGTTGACCCTACCGTAGCCTATGGACGACTATCGAAGCCGTAGCCTATGGATTAATATCGGGATAAAAGGTAGCCTATGCTCTTTCTCAGGCTTTAGACTATCTGTGTACCAAATTTCGGTTAAATAGGTTCACTAGTTTTGACGTGAAAGCGAGACAAACAAAATGAGGAGTTTAGGAGCAGCTCGGTGGCAGAGTGATTAGTACGCTATCGCTTTCGATAACAAAACAAAGCTACCTTCGCCAGCATGGTGGTGTTATGACCCATACTTCTCATGTGTTCTCCAGAAGGAATGCTTGTGCCCAACAGTGGGACGTATATAGGTTGAGAACGAGGAGTATAGGCCGGGTTGCAATGCTGTGGGTAGAAACGGTAACAAACCGGGTTTGCGTAAAAAACTTTTCCTTCCAAAACATAAAGAAAATCAAGATCGGAAAATTTTGAGCATCCATTAATGGCCCTTCACAGCAGCAAAAATTTTTGTTTTCAATATTGAAGTCAAAGCGAACCGCTACGTGCTCATAATTTTAGTAAGCATTACATATTTATGATTTAGTTTTTATAAGTAGAGACAATTTATCGATAACATTAGTAACATCACTAGTACAGACACGTAATTACCAATAGCTGTGTACTGAGGTTTCACTTGGCAAGCGCGTAATGTTTATTCGGCGCGGCATCCGGATACGGCTTACTCATGACATGACGAGCGCGCAACTTTAAGTAAGGACACCCACTTTAACGGCACAACGAAAACAATAGATTTGCGAATGATTCTCACAAATGAAAAAAAAAACTTGGTAACTTTATTATTAATAGGCTTTATTATTTGACGACCTCCGTGGTCGAGTGGCCGGTCTCAAGTCGTGGCCGGTCTCAAGGCGTCGCCATCTCTAGAGGTTCTGGGTTTGATCCCCGGTGGGGGCAAATGTTTGGGTGATGAATTTTCAGGCATTTGTTCTCCAGTCTTGGATGTTAATATATATTTATACATATACAGGATATTTATATGTATTTATCTATTAAATATATTTATCCGTCTTCTAGTGTCCGTAACACAAGCAGCATCAGTTGCTTAAAATGGGACTAGTTGATAGGTGTGAATGTTTGAAGATATTTATTTATTTATTATAGGTCTTAAGTTTTTTTTTTCACGAAGCTCGTTGTCAAGTTTCATTTAATTTTGGGTTTCTGCTTTCGAAATTGAAAACTAATCTACTTTCGCCATGTTATTCCCTGGACGATTAACCAAAACTTTGAGTGCTCGAGTTCCTCTATGCTTCCAAAGGCACATAAGCTGCTCGTTCGGGTCGCTGTTGCAATCGTTTCTACCCACCAATCTGTATTGGGTCAGCTTGGTGGTGTTACGGCCTTTTTTTTAAATTTATAAATTTAAAACACACATTTATTCAAAATAAAAATAACACATAGATGCGGCTCAAAAACCGATAATGGTTTATTCGTCCACATCGATTCACTCTAATACCATTCTAATACATATTTTTTAAGTTCGTTTTTACAACTTCCCTTTATATAAGCACTTTGTACACTTATTGGTAGCTTATTCAGAAGGTTTGGTAAAACATAATTAAGTTTTCTAGTACCATACACATTATTAGTTTTAGGAAGTAAAAAATTTTATTTTCCATGGCTCGCAAGTTTTGCGGTCTTTTATATTCTGTCAGATTAGTTACATAATTAAATTCTGTAAAAAAGGTAAATTTGATCTTATCGTATACATTCATAATTTTACAGTGCTTAAATATTTCCTTCATTATTATCTTTGTACTTCTTATTTATATATTTAGGAACAATTGTCTTTAGAATTCTTAATTGTAAATTAATATCTGCCAAATATGTTTTATATGTCGTGCCATAACTACTTAGCCCGTATCCAGTAACAGAGTCAGCCAAGGCCATATACATGAGTCTCAGTACCTTATATGGCAGTTTATATTTAAGTATGGATACCTTTCTTATGTGTTCTCCATAAAGAAGGCCTGTGCGCTGCTGTGGGACGTAGATAGGCTGAGGACGGCAACATATACCTCTTCTTCTTCGTGTCAATGGTTCGTGATGCCAGGAGCGACGGCTATAGCCACAGAGAAACATTTCTAAAGATGATGCAAATGCGTGTACTGCGCATGTTCGAATGGTTGCAAAAAACTAAAAAATGGCGGATAATCAAATCAAAATCAAAATCAAAAATAATTTTATTTCATAGGCCAAGTTCGGCACTTAAAATCGTCAACATTTAACATTTTACATATTATGTATTTTACAAATAAATAGTTTATTGTAAATTATTTTAAATTAAAATTATTATTTTAAATTACAGTATTAAATTATACTATTGTTTTTAACTTCATTACCGCGAGCGCTTGTAACAAGTACATCCACAGGACAGTACAGGTACTTCGTTGACTGTGGTTGTAATCGATACAAGCGGCGGCATAATTGGCGGAGGGCATCGACAGCATCAGTATCTTTCAATCAGTTTGGATCTCCCGTCTTAAAATTTCGGCTGTGACGTCACAGTAGACGTTAAAAGTTGATACGCTTGGTTTCAATACAAATCGTTTTGCGTTATGTATGTATAAAAAAAAACTTATTTCATAGGCCAAGTTCGGCACTTAAAATCGTCAACATTTTACAATATTATGCATTTTACAAATAAATAGTTTATTATAAATTATTTTAAAATTACAGTATTAAATTAAACCATTGTATTAAACTTCACTACCGCGAGCGCTTGTAACAAGTACATCCACAGAGCGCTTGTAACAGTACAAGTACTTCGTTGACTGTGGTTGTAATCGATACAAGCGGCCGCATTCCGAGAGTAAGGCTTTTCATGAGAAGAACCCGGCAAGAAACTCATGAGTCACTTTTTTAAATAGCCAATCATACAAATTTTAAATAAATGTATAACTGTGGCTACAGCTCGTGGTGCTGCATACACATATCATCGTATCTTTAAGCATCATTTTATTATATTCTATAATGCCTAAAAATGTCATATATAAGATTAAAACAGGCCTTTCCGTGTTAGCTATTTCGATGCCATCAATACCGTCGAAAGTTTATCACACGGGTTTCTCTCGGTATACAAATTGTAGTAATGTGTGTACTCGTAGATAAGGAACTCGTTTAAGCCTAGCTCACACCGGCGGAAGGCCGCCGATGATTGCTTAATGATATCATAGAACAATATCATTAATTATAAAGCTAGACACACACACACATTATAATGCTGTTGCAGACTAAGTTGAGTAATCAAATATAAATCGAATCATAGAAATATAATCTGTATCTATAGTTAGTCTTTTATACGCCTTGGTACCAAGTTGTTGTTTGGTTTTTATATTTTAATACTAAGAATTCCATTCTGTAACACTATCAGTCATTTTATTGTTTTAAAAGTATATTTTTTGATAGAAAAATTACATAATATCAGTTCAGATATTTCCCATACCATTATTATTTTACTTATATACAGTTAATTGTGAATATCGCTTGCCTCACATTGTGCCCGGTGCATGGCAACACCTGTTACATGGGGACCTAACATATCTGGGTCGAAATGTGGGTGTTCAACACCTCTGCCTATCTCTTCGGGAAAAAGGCGTGATGATATGTTATTATTATTATTATGGGTCTGAGACAACGCGAAACGATGGGATCTGTTATTGTGCTTTTATGATTTTTTTAATGTCACTATTAAAGCCATAAATATAAATACCCGAGTTAATATCAGTTTAAACCCTACAATTTATTTGTATATTATGTATCATTCTTTTAATAGAAATCAGTATGTTTACTGACATACAATAAAAAGTAAAACTTATGAAGCGAAACCAAGGGACATCTAATGCTAAATATTATTAGACTCTGTCAGAAGTACAGCTAACGAATTCATTCTTATTACCCAAAATAATGATACTTCATATTATAAATCAAAGTAATGGAAGTCATCTCGCGTTATTAAAGTGTAAAGCAGGAGTTGTAAAAGTGAAAAGTGTAAATATATCGCTCAACAGACTCGTGAATAATCTTAGAACTGAGATAAAAGTTTTAGTGAGCGGATTGACGCGGAGCTCAGAATACGAAGGGCTGGAGTTTATGGAAGTGGTTTATTTCATTTAGCAATTTTTTTTATCTTTAAAAAAAATTTTTAAGTAGGTACACACAACAGCTTTACATTGAACGCTTGTATACGTTCTATGGAAATTTACACCGATCAGTTGAGTTAAGCATAACGAACTTTGGAACTTTCACCGTACAGCGTCTTTTTCGCGTACAGGGCCAAAAATCGGCCGATTTGTTCCTGATTCCTACCTAATTGGTCTTATTTCTAATTAGTCATATTCATATACCTTATTCGACACATCCTAACTAGTCATATGCCTGGCTCGTCACATTCCTGATTCGACATTTTCCTAACTCGTCATTGTACAGTCAAATTAAATCGGATCCTTATTTATAAGTGTGAGGGTAACCGATTAGGAATATGAACGAAAAAACCATGTGCGCAGGACTTAATGCAATTTAGGCATTTATTGGTGAACAGCACCTCCGTTTAGTAACACGGAATTTGGTCGAATTTGCCCATAGAAAGTGTAAAATAATTAAAAAGCACAGTTGCCTTCTCCAAGTGTCTGTCTCAGTCCTGGTACGGAGTGCATCGCGCCCACGCTCATATAGTATTATTTTCGTTTGCGAGCGTGTTGCCACACAGTGAAATATGCTGTCTACTTACAGGTCGAAGAATTTATTGAGATTACCGGATACGAACCGGGGACATTAGGCGCTTATAACTGTATTCGTTATAATTTAATATGGCATTTGGTAACAATTTCCACCTTTTATGGATGACATCCTAAAGAGAAGCATTGTGCCAATCCTTTTCAACTTTGAATCAGGGCAGACTGGTGGCTTATAAATATTCTACTAACACGTTTTTTAAAGATTAGGTAAAATCTTATTTACATTAAGTGTGACGTAAAGACGCAACACTCATCTAGTGTTTCGCGTCTATCCTGTCACCGGCGCTTCTTTTATAAAATCCTCTAACATACTCCGTCATAATTGATGTTAAATTGTAACTGTAATGCTAGATTTAAGTGGAGCGAATAAATGAATTCTATTCTATTATATAATATTAAAAGAGCACTATCAACCCATCTCTTCCCTTGGGTGTGTAATGTTAAAATATCTTTCCTCCTTTACTCACCAACTAAAGATTTTGTCAACATTATTATTATTACATTTTTTAAAGAGGATTTTACAAGAAACCGACATCGGAAACATTAAAATTGCCCAAAAATCTTATTCGAGAAGGACGCCGGTCGATTGATAAAGAGACTAACTTTGTATATACTGACTAGCCTGTTTTGATACGCTAAACTCTATGTTTTCGTCTATGAACCACGATCAAGGTGAGTCAAACTAGTATTTTAAAAACAAATTAAAAGTTAAAATGACATAAGGAATTGACATATGTCATTTTGACGATGTAAACAACATGAAACAAACAAACATTAGTGATTTTACTTAACTCTGATGCCTTTATGTGTAATTAAGACGGTAATAAGTGATAACAAAAAAAAGAGTGTTACAGGTGTCGTAAAAGGCGACTAATGGACATAGAACTGCACAACCATCCAATAGCTTATAGCGGCGACGGGCTCGCCACCTGTCACGCTGAGGACTATGGTAATGGACTGCTTGTACGGTGCTTTTGCTTAGTCTCTGACTAGCCTTTAGGGGATAATAATCGTGATTATATGTATGTATGAATATGTATTTCATGTCATGAGTGAGTGTTTAACACCTCTGCCTACCCCTTCGGCGAAAGAGACGTCATAATATGTTATGTTTATTTCGTACCTACTATATATGTATAAGTTACTCATGACACCTGTTGATATTTAAAAAATTCTAAGACATTTATTTAAGCAGACCTAAGCGTCTAAAGAATCAAACAAACATTGTATTAAAACCGCTACATGATTACGAGTGCAAAAGGCTAACCATGCTATAAATAGTATACTTGAAAATTACTTCAAATTCCTATTCCAGCTAAATCTTCATAAACATTCCAATCTTATTACGCATAATCCAGCTAACTCTAACGATAATCCCATAAAGCGAAATCAAAACTATGGCGTCTCGATTTATTCATATAAATAAGTGCGGATTCGAACCGCTTGAGACAAAAAAACGCCACTGGCCACGTGCTTCCCGCGACGGAAGCGTATAATGACATCCCTCCCCCTCCCCGCCCCCCCACAATCTACTACCAGCTATTTCTAGTAGCGACAGCAGAGACACTTCACTTGTACTTTACTGGATGTTTTGATGTGACTTTTCATGAGTGTAGAGTTATGTATTGTTTAGTAAGGACATGAAAAATTCAAGACTAAGTGTGTTAAATGGTTTATTTTTCAATAATATTAGGTCCTTACCTATGAAATTGGTGTTTTGTATGGAGATTTTGGGGAATTCTGCATTTTCCATACTAACATATTATCAGTTTTCTTCACAACGAAAATCCAGAGATAATAATATTTGGCATGTATCCTTAGACAAGCTTTAGTAATATGTGTAATATCACACTTCATAAAAATTATTTATCGTTTTTAAGTGAATGCAAATAAAATGATGTATTCGGGAGGCACTTAAAAAGAATTGTCTCCGTGTCCAATTTTAACATAATTAAACATACAACAAATTATCGAAACAAATCAAAAGAGCTCAAAAATATAGTCTATTTTTAGACGAGGTAATTATTTTTAGGCATAATCTTAATAGTTACAGACAAAATACTAAGAGAGAAAAAAACACCAATTTCATAGGTAAGGACCCAATATTTTTACCATGGTGAAATTGTAATTAAAAATGAAAACAGCTATTGACAAATTTTGTATTTACATCAGGGCCTAATTATTTATTAAAAACAGAATCCTATTGAAATACTTATTTGCTTCCCTTGTATTATCCTAAATTGTATTGTAATCTCTGGGGCCTTTATCACTTCGTCTATGCTATTAGATCTAGGTATAAGTAACAAAAGACTTGACACCAACAATCATTACCAGCCATTTTCATCCCACTGCTATACCGTCTCTAGTCCTCAGCCTATATACGGCCCACTGCTGGGTACATGCCTTCCTCATGGACAAACACATGAGGAGTATGGGCCGTAACACCACCACGCTGGCCCAATGCGGGTTGATGGGTAGAAACAGTCGCAATAGCGACCCGGAACAACGGTTTAACGTGCCGAAGCACGGAAAAGCTCGAGATCACAAAGTTTTGGTCACCCATCCACGGCCTGACCATGGCGAAGGTAGCTTTATTTTCAATCGAAAGCCACGGCATACTGACCATTACGCCACCGAGCTCCTCTCTATATATATCCGCTATACCGTCTCTGCATTGTGTGGATTCTCACGGTGCTGTGCTAGTCGGGTCCAGTGATATCCTGGTATCCAGTGATCCACTCTGGCCTCGTTGATCGTCTCAGGCACTACTCTGTGACTGCCTAGATTCAATGTCCATCCTCCGATCCAGCCAAGAGTCTCACCCGACTCCGCCTCAGTCTTGCTTATTTATTATCAAAATAAAAATTTAAACAGTTGTCCACTCTGGTAGATACTAAGACCGTGGTGGGCGGCAGGCGCGAGTCGCGAGCATCCGGCGCGTCTCGTACAAACACGCGCACGCGCCGGCCGCTGACTCACGCGCACATTTCAATACTATTTCCAATTAATGCAGCACAAAATGCTACGAGCTTTTACATTTATTTATATGGGCGTCTGATAGTTTGTATGGTCAACGAATCTGTATTTGTATATATGATACTGACTTGTATTTTTTTAGCTTTAGATGAGTCCATATGCGGGAAACAGAAGCTGGCTTAGCCCGCAATATTAGTTTTATCCGTTAAAATTAAATCAAGCTATTTTAATTAAGTATATTTAATGTTTATAACTTTTTAACCCCCATCAGGAGGTTTTAAATTCATCGGAATCTTTTTTTTATTACCGATACGAACAAAGGCGTTTTAAAATTTTTTTATATTTGCAACGTAGTTGCACGAAAATGAAAATAGTAACCAGCATGAGGGTTTTTATTTATTAGCTGAGGACTTGGCTTCAGCTTGGCTTATATCAACTATATAGTTTTACAGGAAAGCTGAAGACCTTTTTAACATGAAGCTAGTGTTTATTGGTAGTCTATTTTCCCCATTCTCGGGGTGGCCGCACGTCTTCTTCTACCACTCTGTCCTTTGACTCGCCATGTCACTCCTCACTCTTTTCCGCGTCGCTTTAACATTCAAATAATATGAGTATGTACCTCCTTCCATCTTGTCTTCGTGCTTCCACTTTTCAATTTCATTTTCCTATTTTTCCTGGTCACAAGTGACAGATTTTCCATTTCATTTGACGCTTCTTACTGGAACACAGACACAAAAATAAACTTCCCAGCCATAGTAAGCGTACATAGACTTTTTAAAAAGTAGATACGTAATACAGCCAATAGATTCTGAATGCGTCAAGAGACACGTCTCCTGCGCGTGCACACAGCATTTTCATTAAATAAAAGAGAAATATTCTTCCAACATTCCGCGTAATCTCTTTGAACATACATTTTCATTCGTACCTAATCCTTTTTCAAAGAGTTTTCTTTGTATTTTCCAATTCTGTCGATTTCAGATCGCAGATTCCTTGGCCGCCGTGATTTACGAGCTCTGCGATAAAAAGGGCCACAGATTATACGAACCGTGGCAAAGGAAAATAAGATTAACATGTCGCGTTATAAAAGACAATGTTATATATCATAGCTGATATCATTTTCGTCTAAGTAATAATGATACAATTTTTGGATCTTGGAACCTTGGTGCACTTTGTGATAATAGGACAGTACTTAATAAATTGATCACAAAACTAGGTTATATGTAATTAGCGAGCTTTATACTACCAACACATTATCAAGATGAATATTAGATATGTTATAAACTATGACTTGTTATCCCTCTATGAAACAGCAAAAAGCTAGTTTTGATTTGTAGAATAAATTACATACATATATAGGTATTCGAGACAAAGAATTCGTTAATAAATAGTACTTCGAAATTATGGGAAATAATGGGACCAAAAAAGTCAAGAATTATAAAGTTCGTACTTAATTTAAAAACTTCAATGGAATCCTCAGATTTAAATCCAAGGCGAACAGTTTTATATAAATTGGGTTGTAATACTAAGTAGTTTTGTAAAAACATATCTTATTTCATTGCAGTAAAAGCGACAGTGGCATATCAAGATGCCTGTAGTTCGGTGACTGCAGTGTAAGTGGAAGTAAACATCAGTAGATTCAGTTTATTTTTACTGTTAGTGTCGCGCGTGAGGTGTAGCAGGGTCACCACACTGAGAGAACAACTTATTTTTCTATAAAAAATATTAACGCTTCTTTCCCTGAAGGGGTAGGGATAATTTTTATACCCATATTTCGCCAGATATGTTAAGTCATCTTGTGAGGCAAGCGATATTCACAATCAACTGTACATCAGTTTTATTCAAACTCAGTTTTATAGGCGGCGGGATCAAATCCGCGCGAAAAAGATATATAAAAGTGAAAATAGCATTAATATTTTGTTTTTGACTCAGTAAGCAAATGACTTACACCTCCTGTAAGCAGTAGATAAATCCATGAAGGCCTCTTTTGAAGAACCCATTTTATTTGAGAACTATATCACTTATAAAGATATTTACGAATCTGTGATTTATATGGTTCAAATGCTTAATTTGAAAATAAAGAAACTTCGCGATGGGCTTAATGGGTCGCCTTATCTTTGAGATCTCAATTTATTTCGTGTTTCAAACGCCAAGTTTACTTTTTGTGTCGATTGAATAATAGTATTAGTATTATACTCTTTATTGCAATACAAAAACAAATACATAAAACAGGTTGTTAACATATGTTTGCAAGGGCGGACATATCCCTAACAGAGATCTCTGCCTGTCAACCCATGAAAGTAAGTTAAGAAAATAGATTATAGGGGATACAAATGCATAAAGAAGACAATATTGAAAAACTTTAATATTAAACATACCTACATAATAATAATCCTACTTGAATACACATATAAACATATATAACAACAACATATATATTTAGTCTTTATCACTCTAAAGTCATGGTGTTCCTTGGATGGACGGTCTGGGAAACAACAACTCACTTTATTTCTGTGATAGCGAGATATACAGCCTCTTCGCGCGGTCACGGTTATTACAATACCTTGGAATTTTCCATTCATAACATGTTTTCAAATCTGTGTTCCGTTTTTAGGGTTCCGTACCCAAAGGGTAAAAACGGGACCCTATTACTATGACTGGCTGTATCTCAAAAACCGCGATAGAAATTTTCACAAATTATATATTTCTTTTACTATTTTCACAACAAGTACTTAAAATACGTTAAATGCGATTTTTTTGCCCATTATTGCTCGATATCTATAATGGCGACAGATACGAACTTGAATATTCACAAAATACTCCGTTGTACTTTTACTTTAATAATAAACACTCAAATTAAAACCAAATTAATATTTAAGGGCCTATACAAAAAATGCCTTTTTTTTGCCAATTTTATATGAAATATTATATGTAAAAATTTTGTGCACCTACTGTTGTTTACCTAGTCAGTGGTACGGAACCCTTTGTGCGCGAGTCCGACTCGCAGTTAGCCAGTTTTATTATATAACGATGGCGTAAGTACATGTTTACCTCTATCATAACCGATACAGCCTGAAGGATGACTTATCGCCTTATTCATGTGACTACTAAAAATGTTTAGATTTTTATCAAATGTCAGCCTTTTCTTTTCCGAATTACTTAACAAAAAGTTGGGGAGGGGTAATTAAGTATAGGGAGGTGAGGTGAACTTTAAAAGCTTCTTGAGCGTTCCCTTCGGAACAAGATCCCCCAGGATGCCAGAGAACGGTTTGATAACTATGATTGAGATACCTATAGACCTTGAAATACCAACAAACTATCTTAATCTTGGATAAAATAAAAAAAAGAAATAAAAGAAAAATTCTTTAAAAACCAGATTTTTTAAATGTGCTAAATAGAAAAAAATAAACTTTTCACTTTAACTCCTACTGTTAACTTATAACGTCATTTCAGATTTAACACATTTGACACATTTAATATGTTATAAAAGCTTGTCGCGAAATTTAAGTAGTCGTATTTACTTTCTTAATTTTAAAATTTTAATAGGCAGCAAGTATATACGAGTACTTAAATCTCGCGACAAGCTTTTATGTATTTTCTTTTTAGCGCATTTAAATAAAACTTGTTTTTAAAGAAGGCCTTTTTATTTATATTTTTATTTTTTACTATTTAGTTGTGACTATCACATCATTGTTGCAAGGTTAACTTGGAATAGTGTAGCTATTCAATAAGAAGACCTTCTAAAGTTTTAACCCTGCTTAAGGCCATGAATGCTTGGTTACCATTATTCATTCATTCATTTATTCAGTAAGCACACTTATAGCAATACATATGAAGCACATACAAATAACACAAAAAAATCATCATCACTTAACACAAAAGTACTCGTCAAGACGAATTAAACGAGCCCAAACTCGATGAGGTTATGATGTTTAATTACTGAGTTCCTATGGCCACCTTTCATCTCCATCATCAGACCCTGGTTACCATATGACACAAAAGTACTCGTCAAGACGAATCAAACGAGCCCAAACTCGATTAGGTTATGTTGTTTAATTATTGAGATCCTATGGCCACCTTCCTTCTACATCATCAGACCCTGGTTACCATATAACACAAAAGTGCTTGTCAAGACGAATCAAACGAGCCCAAACTCGATGAGGTTATGTTGTTTAATTACTGAGCTCCTATGGCCACCTTCCATCTCCATCATCAGACTCTGGTTACCATATGACACAAAAGTACTCGTCAAGTCCAATCAAACGAGCCCAAACTTGATGGGGTTGTGTTGTTTAATAACTGAGTACCTATGGCCAACTTTCAGCTCCATCATCAGATCAGCTCCAAGTCATAATAAATTTGTATTGTCATTCGTATTACATATGCATGCAAAATTGCAGCTCAATCGCTTGAAGGCAAGTGCCTTAAAATTGAGATGTAAGATTCCACCTGTACACACAAACATACATTGCAAGTTAAATAAAAGCTTGTAAAAAAACAACCGTATACACGCGCCTCAAGAATTATTATTCAACTATGCATTACACCATTTTATTAGTTATAAATACACAGTTTTGTCATTTTTTCGCGTACTGCGCAAGCGACGGCGACGTGCGCCAGGAGATATTTCTTCTATTTTTATTACTTTACAACTGCTAATTTGCGGTAACCAGTGACTGGAGTATTGAAAAACAAGTGCGTTGTTTAAATTTATAAAAGTTTTGTTAAGTTTGTTAATTAACGTGATTGACCGGGTTTACGATGTGCCATTTCTTGTTAACACGACGGTGTTTGTTTTATACTGTCATTCTTGTCTCAATTATAGGAAATAGGACATGGCGCCGAGATATTATAGGCCTTGTTCTGAGAAGAACGGGCAAGAAACTCAGCAACTTTCCTCCCTTTCCATCAACATGCATTAAAAAAATGCATTTCCGTGCATTTTGAAGCACGCGCGTGTGGCTGTGAAACGATGCTAGGCATCTCTTGATCAGAGCGCGCGCGTGTGGCCATGGCGGCCAGCCCACCTATAAAACTACCCTGAATTTTAAATTAGACTTATTTAGAATTAGATACTCAACTCAATACAAAATTATTCATTCAATCTAGACATTGTTGTGTTTTGGTAATCAAAAACTTTTTTACTTAGGCTTGTTCCTCAATCGGCCTGTTTCACAATCGATAAGTAAAGTCATAATTTGCTACTTGACAAATAATTAACTTCTTTATTATATCCCTTCAATAGCGTGCTATACGTTTCACAGTTAATGTGGTGATTAGCCTTACTCAGAGATTGTGAAACGCAAGATGGGTGTTGGCGAGAGAAATAAAAAGACGAATTAAAATCGTAGTTTACTCTCGCAAGGCTAAAAATAATAGTAAAAATAAAAAGTATAAAAAATACTAATATTGTGAAAAATTTAAAAATAAGTAATAGACAAATTATTAGTGTTTGGCGGCCGGCTCTACGGCCTCTGACCAGTCCGCAACAATGGGTGTTTACTTAGCAGTTATGTTCAAGTAAAGCTACTTGAACATAACTGCTGCTGCTGCTATTTAAGCAAATAGAATATTACTTATAGATTGTGAAACTGGTCTTTTGGCTTACATAAAAAAGTTCTTGTGAGATTTGGAGCTAAAATCAACTATAAAATGAAAAAATCAAAATCAAAAGCATTTATTCAGTTTAGATGCGTCTTAACGCATGCTTATGAATGTCATAAATATTTTACAATATTTCGTGAAGGAGAAAAACTACGCCATCCGTACACAAAACTACCAGGAGGCCTTGTTCTGAGAAGAACGGGCAAGAAACTCAGAAATTTTCTACTCTTCCTTTACAAAGCAACATTTAAAAATGTCATAAAATGTATATGACCCAAAACAACGTCAAAGTGGAATTAAAACCGTTATAGCTGAATAGTTAGCTGCTCTATAATTCGGCTAGTTACCGAAACAATAAAATATGGGCGGTAATTTGGACACCTAGGGCGGAGACGTCGGCGCCTCGCGTGCGGGGCATAATTGCTATACTTGCTATACTTGCTATATGTACTTGGTGGTGACTTACGCGTTTTAGCTCCTAGCTTATGTGGGGGTCCGTAAAATTATTGAGGAAATAGACTATACGATTATTTACGGCAATTTGAATTTTGTTACTTGCTTTTTGACTGTCAGTTTTATTTTATTTGATGGGCCTGTTTCACAATCGATAAGTAAAGTTCTTATTAAGCTACATAGAACATAACTGCTTAGTAAACACCCATCTTGCGTTTCACAATCTCTGAGTAAGGCTAATCACCACATCAACTGTGAAACGTACAGCACGCCAACGGAAGGATATAATCAAAACGTAAATTATTGGTCATGTCACTAATCATGACTTTACTTATCGATTGTGACGCAGGCCCTTAACATTTTTGTATTTTAAATTTTTTTTATGTTTTACTGACTCTAGAAATATATGACTAAAAGTTATCACGGATTCTCTACAATTGCACTAAGTACCCAGCTATACTCGTAGTACCTATTTAAAATTTGATCTCCAAGTATCAATTCTGTGGTCAAACTATAATATTTGCGCCAAATTCAGCCCGGCAAGTGATAAAAGCTTCTGTTTGATTTTCTATAACTTCAATCAATTAAAAACAAGCATATTGTATCGCTACTGTATTTCTATAAATATAAGAAAAATAAGTATGCAGTTCTACAGTATCATATCTTTCGGACGAGTAACTGTTGGAGGCTGTAATAGGCCAGTTAATTAATACAGGATGGTTTAAGGGTGCGTGCACAATATATGTATAATGAAATAATTTCTGAATATTTTATATTAGGTATAGTTTATTGATATTTTGACGACCTCCGTGGCCGAGTGGTCTGTACGCCGGTCTCAAGGCGTCGCCATCTCGAGAGGTCCTGGGTTCGATCCCCAGTGAAGGCAAAAGTTTGGGTGATGAATTTTCAGACATTTGTTCTCTAGTCTTGGGTGTTCATTATATATGTATTATATTATGTATATTCTCAATAATTATATGTATTTATCTATTTAATATATTTGTCCGTCATCTAGTATCCGTAACACAAGCAGCATTTAGTTGCTTAAAATGGGACTAGTTGATAGGTGTGAATGTCTGAGGATATTTATTTATTTATTTTATTCATTTTACTTTTTTATTAAATGTGTTTTGTTATACATCGTAACAGATTAAGGGTGCGTGTTGGAGGCTGTAATAGGCCAGTTAATTAACACATGCTGTTTTATAAATATTCTAGTTACAACGCATGTCACTTTTCTATGTAGAAAGTGTTTAAATCCGTTTTTCTGATTGTCAATAAAAATGTCTTCCTACTAAGACGTTTTGGGTTTTCCACGTATTATTCAACTAGCGAATGGTGACTTCCATTAGTAACTGGCCGATTCGAGAAGTGGGTGCCGCTGCGATCACGGGGCGGCGGCGGCGCGGAGCGTAACGACCTACACATATCAGTGAACACCATCGAACGCACTTTATAATTATACTAGTCTATCATTATACTCTTTGTTGCAAATAAATTGTATGACAAAGAAATATGACAATGAAATTAATTATAATATTGGGTCCTTACCTATGAAATTGGTGTTTTTTTCTCTCTTAGTATTTTGTCTGTAACTATTAAGATTCAGATTATTCCTAAAAAATAATTACCTCGTCTAAAAATAGACTATATTTTTGAGCTCTTTTAATTTGTTTTGATAATTTGTTGTAAGTTTAATTGTGTTAAAATTGGACACGGAGACAGCTCTTTTTAATTGCCTCCCGAATACATCATTTTATTTGCATTCACTCAAAAACGATAAATAATTTTTATGAAGTGTGATATTACACATATTACTAAAGCTTGTCTAATGATAGATGCCAAATATTATTATCTTTGGATTTGTCGTTGTGAAGAAAACTGAAAAAATGTTAGTATGGAAAATGCAGAATTCCCCAAAATCTCCATACAAAACAACAATTTCATAGGTTGTATTATGTATGCGGATTGTAGAGATTAACGTTGAGATTTTTCAGTCTACAGTCTTTTGCAGTAAAGGCAACGACTTATATAAACATAAAAGGAAATAAATTTTTGATCCAACACTAGTTAAATGCAGTCATGATATTTTCTGAAGTATGTCCAATTACAGCCCAGCAGTTGCTATGGCACAATTTTCGCTTCCTCTAATCTCATTATTAACTTCATTCATGCCCTCAAATTAGCTCTAGAATTTACCCATATTTAGTATTCTAAAGATAGATCACCGAACAACAATCTGAAAATGGGAATGGGAAGATGGAACATCTTTACAGTCCCGATCAAAAGTTGTAAATATTTTTGTAGGGAAGAAAGATAAAGGAAAGACTAAAGATGCTCATAGCATTCCTTGTCCAAACACAAGTCTCAAATAAATAGGCACTCAGTTACACACAATCGCTTTAGAAATATGGAATAAGCGGTAAGACAATCCCTAATCGGCCAGATACGCCCCAAGAGCTTCATCAAGCAAACAGACACATTACGTGGTAAAGCAGCCGCGCCACGAAAACACAATACGCTGATGACTGGCAATTATTTCAAGGAAATAACTTCCCAATGCTGTGAAAACTTATGTCGTTGCGTGTGTACGCGCCGCACGCAACACCCACCCCTCCACGCCTTCCTTACGCACAACATCCATTGCGTATTCTAACACCTAGCGCGAATACACAAGCTCACCAAAACCTCCAATGTAAACCTCACAATGGAACCTTCCCGGGATTTTTCAACAACAAACGCAAACTAATAAAAGTTACTTTTGACAGTGAGACAGGTGTTAAATTTATATCAGTTGGAGGGAAGCCGTGTCGTGTCGCGATTATATCGGCTTTAAGTACTGAACCATTCCAATTTCGTGAAGACCCGCCGTTTTATGGTGTCCACAAATGTTAATTTCACGAAAATTCCTATTTTATACCGCTAACGTGTCGGAACGATGTGACTGGAACGCTTTGGTGTCTACTTTGGTTGATGAATATAGTGGGTTACTAAAAAGTTGTTATTTACCTGCTATGGAGGGTTGGAATGCGCTGTTAGACCTCATTATGGAGTAATATCACGGTAAAATGAGCTCGTAGAGTACTGATTACTGTAGAACATTCGCGTAGTGAACCTTGTAAACGACTAATCCGCAATAAGCCAGCGTTATTCGGTTTACAGAGGAGCCGGATGGCGCTTTGGCTTTCAATCGAAAAAAAGCTATCTTGGACATAGTCAGGCCGTGGATGGGTGACCAAAACTTTATGATCTCGAGCTCCTCCGTGCTTCGGAAGGCACGTTGAGCCGTTGATCCCGGTCGCTATTGCAACCGGCAGGCGGACCGTCTCGGGGAGAGAGAATTTTTATCAGGTTTGAAACAGTGTACGAGACAACATTACACTGATGTACGGGAGTGAATGTTGGGTAACGGGGAAGAGACACAAAAGTAGAATATATGCGGTAGAATGAGAGCTTTGAGATGGCTGGAGTAAAATTGAGTGTCAAGATATACAATGATGTGATAAGGAAGTGTGGTTTGAAAGAAGACGTAGTGACAAGAATAGAGAAAGGAATGCTAATTTGGTTTGGACATGTGGAAAGGACGGAAGATAATAGATTGAGTAAAAGTCTATATGAATCAGGTGTGAGTGGAGATACGGGACGAGGCAGACCTAGGCGAACGTTCCTCGACCAAATTAAAGACGTTCTTGAGCAGGGAACAAGTAAGTATGAAATGCAATAAATGATTGAGTATTGAGTAAGTATACAGTCAGTATACAATGGTAAGCGATTGCCATTATACCTTAAACACCAGTCTTCTCACGCGGTGTCTCATCCTCAGAATATTAGGTCCTTACCTATGAAATTGGTGTTTTGTATGGAGACTTTGGGGAATTCTGCATTTTCCATACAAAATTTTTTTCAGTTTTTTTCACAACGACAAATCCAAAGATATTTGGCATCTATCATTAGACAAGCTTTAGTAATATGTGTAATATCACACTTCATAAAAATTATTTCTCGTTTTTAAGTGAATGCAAATAAAATGATGTATTCGGGAGGCACTTAAAAAGAGTTGTCTTCGTGTCCAATTTTAACACAATTAAACTTACAGCAAATTATCAAAACAAATCAAAAGAGCTCAAAAATATGGTCTATTTTTAGACGAGGTAATTATTTTTTAGGAATACTCTGAATCTTTATAGTTACAAACAAAATACTAAGAGAGAAAAAAAACACCAATTTCATAGGTAAGGACCCAATATATACGTCCCACTGCTTAGCACAGGCTTTCCTCATGGAGAAACACATGAGAGGCCGTAACACCACCACGCTGACCCAATGCGGGTTGGTGGGTAGAAACGGTTGCAATAGTGGCTGGGAACCTCCTAAAACACGGAGGAGAACGAGATCACAAAATTTTGGTCACACATCCACTGCCTGACCATGGCGAAGGTAGCTTTGTTTTCGATCGATAGCCAAAGCGTACTAACCACTACGCCACCGAACTCACGCGTTGTCTACCCTATGAAAATAAAGAGAACGTTGAAAGGAATGAGCTCTGACAACCTATGGCTGTGTTACTATAAGATGCAACCTTTTTTAAGGTGGAAGAGCACCTTAAACCTCTGTACTACCTCTCTTTTAATTACGCAATATTACGAAACAAGATCATTCTCTGAAATCAGCATAACTAAACTAAAGAAAGTTAAAAAAAACCTTATAAAAATCTTCATGAAAAATATTCAAAACGTAGATCCAAGATTCGAACGCGTCTAATTAAAATCATGGAAACAATTAAAGCAAACTGAACGGCAACATTGACGGAAACGGATTGAGTGCCACCCGAAAACGAAAAGCTCGGGGTGAACGCACTCTCATTAAAGGGCCTCCGATTTTAACTTACCACACTTACCATTGACGGTTTTACTCCAACTGAAAATTTAACACCAGAACTGAGCCGTCAATGGACGCGTTACGGCGCGAGTGTCACATTACGCGTGGAGTGGCCCTTTTTATTTTTATTTTGTCAAATTGTAACTGAAATAAAACGGGAGTGTCCAATAAAAATACCGCCGGTAGTCGGTACTGTTATTGAAGACAGAAATAGAGGCGCGGGGCCCTCGGCGCGTGCGCACCGCTGGGACGGTACTTATATGACATTTATAAAAACAGTGCATATTAATATGTTTATAAGACTCAGTTTTAAACATCTATTACTAAGACTTATAATTGTTATAAAAATAACATTGGTTATGGATAGTACTTTCGTAGAGAAATCAGGAAGGTATGGTAGGAACTCGTGAGTAGAGTCTGTAGAGACTACAAGAGACTTGAAGCTACGGCAACCCTGCACAATCCATACAATCGTAGTATAAACAATACACGTGGTATGACTGGTGCACATGCCCTAGTATGTAGCTACGGCAGCGCCGCAGCTCTCCCTATCCTGAGGGAGGGGGCGCACTCAGGTTATGCTTCACCAAGGCCTGTAAAGGCTTAAAGCAAGGTGGTGTTTAGTAAGAGTCCGTCATAACCCCCGGCCGCCGGGTATCCAATTAAGGATTCACCACCTCCTTCCGCATGGGAAGGTAAAGACCCTCCTTCTGAGAATCGAAAAAAAATAAGTTGTGTGGCTCGCTTCCTGCTGCGACCTTATCGTCTATTACCATCAGGTGAGATGAAGGCCAAGAGCTTTCCTCTCATGTGTAAAAGAAACATAAGAAAAGTGTTGGCAAGAACCGGGTACTGCTCGATAGAGTGGCCGCGGGAAACACGGGTTCGATCCCACTGCCTGTACCACATAAATACATATAATCAAGACCATTATCCCCTAAGGGTTAGTCAGAGACTAGGCAAAAGCACCGCAAACGCGGTCCACTACCATAGACCGCGCTTCACCATGCAGTGACTGCACTGCGTGACAGGTGGTGAGCCCGTCGCCGCTATAAGCTATTGGATGGTTGTGCAGTTCTATTTCCATTAGTCGCCTTTTACGACACCCAAGGCAAGAGATGGGTTGGTAGTATTCTATTAATGAGCCGCTACCACACCACCACCGGCACCGCCACCACCGCCTGTACCACTGAGTGAATAAAACTTATGTACAGTTCATTGTGAATATCGCTTGCCTTACTTTGTGCCGGCTTACTTAATATACACCTCTGCCTACCCCTTCAGGGAAAAAGCGTGGTGAAATGTAATGTATAAATTTGCAAACAATCACGGACAAATACTGAAATGATAAATGATAGTCGTTAAGAATTTTCTTTGTAGTTTACCACTTTTGAGTTTTCCGTGGAACATCGTAAATAGAGACATAATTTCGTATTAAATTTCGATAAGTTTCACAGTATAAAAAGCCCTAGTTAATTCAGTAAGGGAATTGCCAAATTGCTAAACGCCTTTTTAGACCATCTGCAGGCAGAGCCAACTCCGCTTTGGAGGCCAATAAGGCGCATCTTTTGAAATGCTATGGGACGGAGTTGTTCCTCTATGATAGTCACCAGTCATTTTATTGTCTTATTATATATTATCCTTTAAGCTGAGACTGCAATGCAATTGCCAGACACAGATTTGCAACATTGGTGCAGCGCAGACGAAAGACTATCCGTGACAGTATTTTTAGTCAGTGAAAATCCATACTAGCATTATTAATGCGAAAGTAAGTTTAGTAAGTAAGGTGTCTGTCTGTGGGGCTCGCTTTCACGTCAAAACTACTGAACCGATTCAATCTAAATTTGGTACAGTATATAGTATAGTACACTAGACTATCTGTCTAGAGCCTGGAAAGGATATGGCTTCATTTTATCCCGATGTTGGAAACGTGAAGCCACTAGTATAACATAATTTAACTTTATGTAAACGCACATGATGTGCAAAGAATAAATATCAATGCGAAGTCTATTTAGTCCTACGAATTTTAAATGTTAAAATAGTATCAATGGAAAGTATCCCCCTCTCATTTCATTTGTCAATTTTGCAGTGCCCGACAGGGTTCATAATGTGGTCAAAATTTACCTGATAAGACCTATTGTATGTACATTATGATGCAATAAATAAATAAATAAATGAATGAATCCGTAAAAGATCTTTGTGCGTTATACAGACATGCACCTAGTAAGATAGAAGTTCTCTTACAGTCAAGTGCCGAGTTTCCCTCGGTAAAACATCTTGCCCCAAAGTTAGACTCCTAAGCAAACACGCTGGGTGAACGACTCCGCGCCTATTTCGGACTAAATAATTATATACGACTAAGGAGCGACATGTCTGTCTGTCCATGGTACTTTGAGTGCATTCCTCGGCGCCGCTATTTGTATACGGATTATTTTTAGTTATGAAATTACTTCGGTATAAGAATAAACTAGAAAATAAATAATTTAAGGCTACAAAAACAAACAAAAAATCTCGTTGTATTTTTCAATTGGTATTTTTCAATCAGTTTAGATCTTCCATCTCAAAATTACGGCTGTGACGTCACAGTAATGTTAAAAAGGTGACACGCTTGATTTCAATACAAATCATTACACTTGCGTTATATATGTGTAAATGTATAAGTATTTGTGGTTTGTTCCTACTACGAAAGCTGTTTTTATTAGTTACCCGACTATATTCGAATAAGTTCTCATAAAATTCGTGATACACCTGTGATTTTCGTAACCCAAATTGATAACTTAAAATCTGGTTGCGTGAAAATTATAAAGCGCGCGGCGGGGAGGCAATAGGCCCTTCCATGTAAGATGGAACACTTGCGCCCGGAATAGAAGAAAGCTCCAAAACTGACGTCACTATATATATATATTTTTTTTTATTATTATTTATGGCATAAGGCACTGACGCACTGATTGAAGACTTTCGTCTTTAGGCATTGTGGGATCGACGATGAGAGTACTCGATGTAATTTCCTAAACGCTGCCCAACCCAACTGGATTCTTCTGTTCACCTCGTCCTCGAAGTTGTTTCTACTTAACTGCAATGTCTGCCCGAGGTACACGTATTTTTGAACAACTTCGAGAGCGGCACCGTGTACTGCAATCGGTTCCGGTAGTACATGCTCATTGAACATGACCTTGGTTTTATCCAAGTTCATCCGTAGGCCGATGCGTCCAGAAGAGTTATCCAGGTCATTTAGCATTTTTTGTAGGTCCTGCAGCGTTTCTGCCATGAGAACGATGTCGTCCGCAAATCTCAAGTGAGATATGTATTCGCCATTAATGTTGATGCCTCGCCCTTTCCAGTGCAGCGTCTTAAACATGTCCTCCATTGCATTTGTAAACAATTTCGGGGAGATTACGTCCCCTTGCCTTACACCTCGATGCAATGGTATACATTTTGTTTGCTGATTTTGTACTTGGACGGACATAGTGGCAGCTTCGTAGAGACATCTCATCACTTGGACGTATCGCCAATCTACTTGGCATCGCTGCAGGGACTCCAAAACAGACCAGATCTCAATCGAGTCGAAGGCCTTCTCATAGTCCACGAATGCTAGACACAGGGGCTGATTATACTCTTCGGTCTTCTGTATAATCTGCCGCACTGTGTGGATGTGGTCCATGGTGCCGTATCCGCTCCGAAATCCAGCCTGTTCCGGTGTTTGAAATTCATCGAGTCTTCGCGCAAGGCGGTTCGTGATGACTCTTGAAAACAGCTTATAGACGTGGCTTAGAAGGGAAATGGGTCGATAGTTCTTCAGCCGAGTCTTGTCTCCCTTTTTGAAGAACAGGACGACCACACTCCTACACCACGCCTCCGGAGTTCTCCCTTCGAATAGGACAGCATTGAAAAGCTTTTGGAGCTCCCTCAGTACGGGTTTGCCTCCAGCTTTAAGTAGCTCTGTTGTAATGCCATCCTCTCCAGGGGCTTTTCCATTTTTCAACTGTTTAAGAGCCAACTCGATTTCATCAATGCTGATTTCTGGCAGGTCTTCAGTGTAGTGGCGTGTTAACATTGCTCTAGGGTCCTCATTTTCGGGTTTAGGTCTAGATGCGTGCGAGGCGTAGAGTCGGCTATAGAAGTCTTCGACTTCGGAAAGGACTGCCGGCTTTGAAACAACGACTTCTCCTCTTTCTGTGGTCAGCTTCGTCAGTTGGCTTCTTCCAAGAGATTGTACGAATACTTTCGACCCCCGGTTTTGCTCAATTGCTTTCTCAATCAGAAAAGTACTGTGGCACCGGAGGTCGCGTCGTACGAGCTTCCTGATCTCTTGGTTTAGAGCGCGCTTTCCTTCCGAAGTGACGGGTGGGTTTTCACGTCGTTCCTTCATCAGCCCCAATGTCATTTCCGAAAGTTTTGACTTCCTGCCTTTACGCTGCATTTCACAAAATCTATTGCCTTCTTCCCTGAGGACTCGAGTTATATTTTTAAGGTTTTGGTTTACGTCTGTTGTGGTTTCCACGGCAGCAAATCGGTTCTCCAGGTTTGACTGAAACGTTTCGGATCCAATCATGGTTTGGAGCAAGGTAGGTCGGAGTCTTGACCTCATCAGACGGACGCGTTCAGCCTTAAAGTTGATATTCAGAGAGCCTCGGACAAGTCGGTGATCGCTACCCGTATTAAATCTGTTGATCACGGAGACATCTCTGAATATGTGCTTCTTGTCCGTCATGATGAAGTCGATCTCATTTTTCGTCATAGTGTCCGGGCTTTGCCACGTCCATTTCCTTTGGGGCTGCTTCTTAAAGAAAGAGTTCATCAAGAACAGCCCCTCCCGCTCGAGGAAGTTGACGAGCATTTGTCCCCTATGGTTTCTACGTCCAAATCCATGAGATCCTACTACCGATTCGCTGCTATTCTGTACTCCCACTTTAGCGTTAAAGTCCCCCATAACAACGCTGTAGTGGGTCTTAGTAGTGGAGTGGAGGGCCGTCGATATGTCATCAAACATAACCTCCACATCTTCGTCCGAGTGTGCCGAGGTCGGTGCGTACACTTGCACCACCTTGAGGCTATACCTCTCGGTGAGCTTGACAATTAGGTACGCTACCCTGCTCGACACACTGGATATTTCCACAACGTTGTCACAAATGGACTTGTTAACCAAAAACCCAACGCCACCTTGGGATTTTCGGTCTCCCTCACGGAAGTACATTAGATGGCCAGATGGAAGAGTTATGGTGTCCTCCCCCTCTCTTCGGACTTCACATAACCCTAGGATATGCCACCTAATTTTCCCAAGTTCCACCTCGAGTTCTGCCAGATGATAGTCTAGCCGTAGCGTGCGTCCGTTGTACGTCGCCAGGAGTAGTCGGTTATGGTGGCCTTCCGTAACCCGGAGATTCTTAGCACCCCCCGCCCCGCCGTTACCGTGGCCGCCACCATGGCCAGGAATAGCGGGGCCGCCGGGAACTGGGGGCCGTGGCTTATGTCGGTTGATCATTTGGAGGTTATGCCCTTAATCGCCACGCTGGGCAGGCGGGTTGGCGATCGCAGGGCGTAGCTCTCGCACCGGTGACGCTGCTGCCCGTCACCGGCCTGCTACATTTAGCTGCGCCTTTGGTTCGGAAGGTTATACCGCCATCGGTCGGTACGCCAGAGCCTCGTTTGTCAGTCAGCAGGATGCACCGCATGCAGGTGAGGTTGGCTTGGGGCGAAAGATGGTAGTTCGCCCCCTTACATGTCTTCAATCAGTGCGTCCTACCCGTTATGACATACGGAGCCGAAACGTGGACACTGACGGTACGGCTGGTCCACAAGCTTAAAGTCGCTCAGCGAGCTATGGAAAGGGCTATGCTCGGAGTTTCTCTTAGGGATAAAATCAGAAATGAGGTGATCCGACAGAGAACCAAAGTTGTCGACATAGCCTACCGAATAAGCAAGCTGAAGTGGCAATGGGCTGGCCACATTAGCCGCAGAACCGACAACCGTTGGGGTAAACGAGTTCTGGAGTGGAGACCGCGCCTCGGCAAGCGTAGTGTAGGGCGCCCTCAGGCCAGGTGGAGTGACGATTTGCGCAAGGTGGCTGGCAGGAGCTGGATGCGAGAAGCCGAGAATAGATCGAAGTGGCGTGAATTTGGGGAGGCCTACGTCCAGCAGTGGACTGCCATAGGCTGACGACTGAAGGCACTGAAAATACATCAGCTGTCCTACCAGCCGCCGTGTTACTAATCCCAGCAATATTCATTGATTATATAACTTTAGTTACATTTGAAAATTTGACTATTGGACAGGCTGTCATAACTCTGAGCTGTCATATCACGAATATCACGACATCATAACTTTTCGTCATGGGTCTATATTTAACCTACTGGTCAACCTGACCAAGGATCAAAAAACTGACCCTAAGTCTGTAATCACGCGGAAATTCAATAAAACGGAATTTAACCAACATTAATAAATTCTAAATAAAAGTAACTGAGCAAGATAGCAACAATATGAAGCATTATACAATGAGCTTAATGAAAGAGAGAGACAGCGGTATTAATACTTCACATGTATTAGCGGTATTAGCTCCACGTCATTTCACTTGATAAATACAGTTTGTTAATCATCTCATATTACGAGTAAAATGCATAAAAATATATCATGACACCTCATGACGTCATCGTAATAGCCATGAGAGAACTTTATCTTTAATAAAATTTATTGTTTAAGTGTGTTGTGCGCACCGAAATAGATATGTAACGCAAAAATATTCAGTTATGTGTTCATTGCGCAAAGGTATCAACTGCGACACGTCTTGAACAAGTGGGTGACCATGTCTTACTGGTGTGCTTGGAAAACATCCTTTGACTGTATAATCCGTATACACGAACACACACAGCCTTTACTTGATGGCAGCTTGTAAGATCTGTGAATTGTAAAAAAATCACTTGTCAGTATCAATATCATCAGAATTCAAATTGACGAGGAGCTCGGTGGCGTGGTGGCTAGTAGCTTTCGCTTACGATATCGAAAACAAAGCTACCTTCGCCATGGTCAGGCCTTGGATGAGTGACCAGAACTTGATATCGAACTCCCCGTGCAACCGTTTCTGCCCAACAACCCGCATTGGGCCAGCGTGGTGGTGTTACACATACAGTGGGACATCTATAAGTTGAGAACATTGACCTCTTATTATCCCCCATTACTTTCTGCTTGCATCTCACCATATTGTAATAGTGGCGTTAATCTTCCCAACCCTTTTGTCCCTCCGTCTGAGAATCCTTCTGGACACGAGCTGCCATGTCTAACAGGTTTGCTCTAGTAATGAGAACGTGTTCAGATGGGATTCTCAGACGGTACTAATCTGGAGTGCAGTTGCGGTGCGTATCCGCAGTCGATGGAGCACCTAACATCCTGCCCCGCGTCCCCACCAGCTGCACGCGGGAGGATCTCATGATTGCCACTGACAGTGCAATTTCTGTGGCAGAGTTTTGGGAACGAAAAGAAGAAGAATGGTAGACTGTCTTCCCGCCTCTTACGTGGTTGACAGCTTTCTTTTTTACCATCTGATAGATTAACACTTACACTAACCTTTAGCTGAACAATTAAGATACATAACGTTTTCAGCTTTCTAGTTTTCATTATGACATTTGTTCATCGACTCGTAACTATTTTTCCAGTCGGTTCTCTATCCGCTTCCGCTAACACTAATCTGATGAGGTTGATTTGAGTCTAGTGAGTTCTCGTTTAGGATTCCTTGCACCCCCTCAATAATCCCAGGGACCTCTTTTATATGAATATATTTTCCTAGCCATTTTTAGAATAGTTAGATTTAGTATACATACCAGAAAATTTTTGGTCACCTTACAAAGTGACGAGAATTTTGTCGGTGTAGTTCGGAACATATCGTTATTAATCTGGAACAGGTCCAATTTGACTGACCAACGATCGTTCACGCTAACTGCGCGCACGTGGAGATTATAGGGATTGTGTATTAAAAACAAACTTGTTTTTCAAAGTGCCGCTTATTTCTTTCTGCAAAGAGTGAATGGGAATGGCTAACACATACTTAGGTATTTACAATGGTACATTTTTACATTTCAATTCACTTAAAAAGTCATTTAACTACATAGATAATGAACAATATACACTTAAGACACGTCAAAACATTAAAAACTAGCTGTTGCTCACGACTTCGTCCGCGATCACTATGGTTTTTTAACTATCCTACGGGAACCCTTTAATGTTCCGGAATAAAAAGTATCTAAGATATTGACCAGAGATATAAGGTATAACCATGCAAAGTTCCATTGAAATCTATCCAACTATTCTGAAGATTAGCCTGTACAAACAGACCGAGAAACAAAATATTTAAAAAAAACATTTTTTGGTATTTTCCCTCTTTTGACATCCCCTGACTTGGTTTTAAACATTAATTTTTATGTACAGACATTTGATCTCTACCGTTTTATTATAATGAATAGATTATTATAATTTATTTCTTTAAAAATTTTACCACTACAATTTTTCTGACTGTTCTCTAACGGGAGGCCTTGTAAGGATAGGATACAGGCAAGAAACTCTGCTAGGGTTCCATCCTCCATAATTAAGGCTTACGTTTATTACACAATACCCTATTAATTATTTCATCACGCCTAATATATCTCAGACGGTTTGTGAATAGAATATATTTTTGTGTCCGTAAGTTAAAGGGGCGACCCCTTTGCTGCGCACTGGGCAATATCTATACATATAATTAAACAGTACCTAGAGTTCAAATGACTGTACACAGAAAGAAAATGCTTAAAACCAAGTCTAGGGGATTTAAAAGGGGATACCAAAAGTGTTTTTAAACTTTTTTTTGTTTCTCTGTCTGTTTGTACGGCCTAATCTCCAAAATGGCTGGACCGATATCTTAGATACTTTTTATTCCGGAAAATTAATGGGTTTCCATGGGATAGTTAAAAAACTACAGTAACCGCGGACGAAGACGCGGGCAACAGCTAGTTCAATATATAATTAAAAAAGACGATGTTTACTTTATGGTATATTGGTAGAGAAACATAAGTATTTAAATTCGATGCATGAGGAGAGCCTTAATTTAACTGCATAAAGCTATCATATAATTAGTTCATTTACATTTTGCCTAAAAACATCCAATTTATCACAATATTAATTAAGAAGTCCCGTTAAAAGAAACAAAACGTTCATAACGTCCAATTTCGCAAAGTATAATTTAATTCCTACATTTCGTAATTTGATATGTGTGGGAAACAAACTTTATCTAAAAGGTTTATAGAGTGTTTTAAATATTTATCAATAAAGAGATTACATTCCTACATAAGTAGCCTGCTCAGGACTGATACAAATTCTATTTGAGCTTAGAAATGAGATTGCGGCCGCTAATAATGATCGGGTCTCTGACCGCTGCTCAAGGTGGCAACTATTTGAATATTATAAATAATCTGGATTATTTAAGTATACATAATTAAAGTATTACTGATTTTTAAATTGCTCTCATCTGATTCTCCTTTGTTTTTCAATAAGCACCTCGTGAGAATAAGGATAGTAAGAATAGCACTCTCTTCTACTAATGTAAAAGATAAAAATTAAAAATGTATACACCGAAGGAATACAAAGCCCTCGTCTATTAAATTGTAGCGAGGGTGGAGGGACGCAATGAAATTACAGTTGAAAACGTATGTTTACTTGGAAATCGCAAAGTAAAGAAACTGCAAGTCTTTGTACTACTTTAGATATAACCCACCAAACCGCAACCACTACGCTGGCAATTATTGGCCCAGCGTAGTGGTGTTATGGCCCATACTCCTCATGATTGTGTTTCTCCGTGAGGAAGGCCTGTGCTCATCAGTAGGACGTATATAGTCAGAGTACGAAGTCTTTAGACTAATTCCTTGTAGTAAAAAAATACTTAAAAATTTTGACTGTCCCTTTTACGGTCTTAGGTCAAAAAGCTATAGCACATTCAAAAGTGATTATGTGCTAGATAAATATTTACTTTTATTTACAAAAATAATAGTTAATTAAAAATATTTTTATTAACGCTTGTATTCTTTTCAAAATAACCAAATTATTGTCGATGCTGCCTGGGTTTGTTTGGCTAACTCCTTTCTTGGTGTTTGTTTACTGACTTGGATTGCATAGATTTTTATCTTAATTTCACAGAATAACACCTTATGATTTACTTCAATATTGAGTAAATTTTTATTTTGATTGCCTTATTATTATTTGTTTATCAATTATTTAAGTGAATACATTTTGTACAAACTTTTTTAAACATTATTTCAATTCAGCTAACGCCATCTATGCGCAGCTTTGCACACTAAAGTGCGTTCAGCGCTCTCTTCATATGCGGAACCGAATGAAACTACACGGAAACAAACATGTTCCCTGAACTTCTTCGTCTATCCGCGAGATGGCAGTGAGTGTGCTAGCACTCATATATTTTTCGTCGTCACTAGATGGCAGTGATGAGAATTAAATATGATCTGACTTTTTCTCAGAAAATGTTTCTGATTGTATTACTTTTTTATTCGGGTTTGACCTGACTAATTTTTGATTCATTGGTATGTTAATAGAAACTGAATAAACAACTAATATCCATTTTTAATAGTTTGCATTGTCTGTCTGTCTGTCTGTCTGACCGTCCGCGGATAATCTCAGTGCCCGTTAGCACTAGAGAGCTGAAATTTTGAATTGTCCTCAGCCTGTATACGTCCCACTACTGGGCACAGGCCTTCATGTACTTCATGTACTTCTCCATGAGGAGTATGGGCCGTAACACCACTCGCTGTCCCAATGCGGGTTGGTGGGTAGAAACAGTCGCAATAGCGACCGAACCCAACGGCTCAACGTGCTTTCGGAAGCACGGAGGACCTCGAGATCCCAAAGTTTTGGTCACCCATCCACAGCCTGACCATGGCGAAGGTTGCTTTGTTTTCAATCGAAAGCCTAAGTATACTAACTACGCTACTACACTACGCCACCGAGCTCGAAATTTTGAATAAATATGTACTTATATTAATAACGCCGACAAAGTGCACAAATCAAAAGTGGAATGAAATAATAAATTAGGGGGGTCCATACACGTAATGTGGACTGATTTTTTTTCCTCTGGACCCTAACGTGTGATATATCGTTGGAAAGCTATTCAAAAATTAATAGCGGTTTTCTAACATCATTTTATGAAAAAATGTATATTTTCTGAAATAATCGCTCTAAAAGTTAAAAAAAAATGTGTCCCCCCCTTTAACTTTTGAACCATAAGTTCAAAAAATATGAAAAAAATCTCAAAACTAGAACTTTATAAGTACTTTCTATGAAAATTATTTTGAACTTGATGGGTTGAACAGTTATTGATAAATTTTACAAAAATTGACTACGGAACTATACTGAGCGTGGCCCGACACGCCCTTGGCCGGTTTTTTGTTAACAAGTATGTTTTATTGACAGAAAAATTACATAGACCTAGTCTTTATGTAGGTAACAAATAAATATTAGGTCCTTACCTAGGAAATTGGTGTTTTGTATGGAGATTTTGGGGATGTCTGCATTTTACATACTAACATTTTATCAGTTTTCTTCACAACGACAAAACCAGAGATAATAATATTTGGCATGTATCATTAGACAAGCTTTAGCAATATGTGTGTGAAACTGTGAACACGCTTGATAAAAATTATTAATCGTTTTTATATTAATGCAAATCAAATGATGTATTCGGGAGGCAGTTAAAAATAATTGTCTTTGTGTCTAATTTTAACACAACTAAACTTACAAAAAATTATCAAATTAAATAATACGAGCTCAATTATATGGTCTATTTTTAGAAGAGGCAATTATTTTATAAGAATGTTCTGAAACTTGATAGTTACGGACAAATTGCTAAGACAGAATAAAAACACCAATTTTATAGGTAAGGACCCAATATTTAAAAAAAAAAGGAAAAATGCACCAAAAAGAAAATGAACTTTATTTTACGTCCTTGGCGGGCACCGCGATCACCGGTCTTCGCAAACGATATGTTTCTATTGTGTCTCGTTCTGTGTCCTTGTCTCGCGTAGCAGTGTAGTATGCGAACAATTACAATGAAAATAAAAACAGTCAATCTTACACATGGCCTAAGAATTCTAAGGTAATACCTACAGCAATGAAATTAAATGAAATAGGCTATTTGACAGTATCGAAATTAGGGTGTTTTTATTGCCATCCCGGTGAATTAGAGATTTGAAATACAATTTCCATGATTGTATATTAAAAATATAGAATATTTTTTCAAAATCACGTAAATAAATTTACGTCTTTTGAGGTTAATACGAAGAGATCGTAAACGGAAGTTAAACGACGAATAACGTCATTCGTTAATACATAAAAATTACTTACAATTTTACGCGTTAATACGCATGTTTACTCACATTTAATTATCTGAACTATCCTTAATATCTCTAGGATCTCGACGTGCTAGCTGAAACCACTTTTTTCGCACTTGAACCATTTTTGAAACAATAATAAATAGATTAATAACGTCACAAGACGCCATATTGCTGGAGCAAGCGTTTTGGCCACGAAATTCAAACAGTGTATTTTGAAATGATTATTTCAATGAAATACTGAAAATTATTTAAAATAAATATTACTTTTGCATCCTTATACTTCACCAAACAATGTGAGATAGTTTTCTTATTGGCAAACTAGTAAAATAGCCCATTCTTTATTTAATCATTTAGGTAACAAGTAGTTACACTTATGACGCGTCAAAAACAACAAAACTTTATAATAAAGCATTACATATTACTCCATAAGCTGAATAAGCTGATGTAAAACTTACTCCTATCAGCTGTATCAGCTTAAATTCGTCCCGCTACTACGGACAGGCATTCACCGAAGGGACACTGAAGGCCGTTACACTATCACGCTGCTGGTAAAGAGTGCACAGAACAAAGTTGGTATTGGTAACCGATCCTTGTTTCAATCACAATGAAGGCTGCTTTGTTTTAAACATCGACATCAATAGTTATTGGTGGAAACTTCCTGCATACTATTTTGTATTTGCCTATTTCTTAAAATAGTAGAATTCATTATTTTGAACAAGAAAATATCATACATATTTGCATAATTGGAACTCAGTATAGCAGAGAAACCAGTATAGATTAAAATATGAAATGTTCTTCGTTACACTGAAAAAGAATTCAAGAGATTCTTGCACACATTTCCTGAAAAAGCCCCGCGCATTTCCTATGTATCACGAGCTTTGACGGGTTTTCTTTGAACAAATACACATGTACCGTGTGTTGGTACAATGTACACACGTGGAGGTCCCGCAGCCCGGGGCCACACGTGTGACCTTCGGCTTACAACGTTACACTGCACTATTATATAAAACCACTTTTACACAATAAACTCGTGGATATGCGGTGTGGGTATATCCACGAGTTTATTGTGTAAAAGTGGTTATATGCACAGATATCTACTAACACTCACGTATCAATTTATGTAGCCAATTTGTAATTCAGTTTAGATTTATATAGATTGCTTTATTTTTGGTCACTGAATTATTTTTTTTCTTTCTTTCTTTCTTTCTTTCAATTTGTGACGGATGTTTTCACACAATCCAGGCAAAAACGGGGCTGCTGAACATAGGCTTTCCCAAGGATGTCCATTTAAGATGGTGGTCTTGCCCTGCCCATATGTTCGCCATTGTGTTATTGTCAGGCATAAAGAATAAATAATAATAGTTTTACGCTTGTGTTTATTAGTGCAGTCCCATATACTCTTATAATTATCATATAATAATCAGCCTATGTCTGTCCACTGATGGAAAAAAATTCCATATAAATTAAAACAACGTACACACCTAATCATTATAACACCTACCTACATGTTCATTCGCTGTGAAGTGTTTCGGGTTTTCGTTTTAATAATTTTTTTATTTTAATATTGTCTTCTAATAATTTCTTTATTTTCTATCTAATAATTTTTTTATTTTAATAGGGTCTTTACCTATGAAATTGGTGTTTTTTTTCTCTCTTAGTATTTTGTCTGTAAATATTAAGATTCAGAGTATTCGTAAAAAATAATTACCTCGTCTAAAAACAGACTATATTTTTGAGCTCTTTTGATTTGTTTTGATAATTTGTTGTAAGTTTAATTGTGTTAAAATTGGACACGGAGACAACTCTTTTTAAGTACCTCCCGAATACATCACTTTTTTTTTACATTCACTTAAAACCGATAAATAATTTTTATGAAGTGTGATATTACACATATTACTAAAGCTTGTCTAATGATAGATGCCAAATATATATCGTTGTGAAGAAAACTGAACAAATTTTAGTATGGAAAATGCAGAATTCCCCAAAATCTCCATACAAAACGACAATTTCATAGGTAAAACCTATTATTTTTCAGTGTTATTTCATTTTCTTTTTTACAGCGAGCTTTTACCAAATATTCACAACTGTATCTTTATTCCTGTATCAATATCAAATACTTCCCCCTTTAACGGTCACTTGTCTGACTTTTCCTTCTTTGTACCTCGTTCCTCCGGCTCCTGAGTCACCAATGTCGCCAGCTGCTAGCCGGAACAGCTGAGCGTCCCCAAAACACTCGCATGCAGTTCATTACACCAAAATACACTTTATGTGTTTGCGTTAAGGAGTCTGAAGCGGTCAAGGTAACGTTGTTGTTTGTGTTTAGACATCAAGAATGAGATGGTATCGCTGTGGATGGAGAGCAATGGAGGTTTTTTAGTTTTAATGAGATTAGTTTAACACAATTTCTTTTGTTTCTTAGTTCCAAATGCTTATTCTTTGAATGTAACATGAGAAACAATACAAATCTTTTTTTTCTCTCATTTTACGGGGTTTTGCCAAGCGTTTAAAAAACAGACTTCAAATTTAAAAAATCATATTATAATATTTACAATTCAACGCCCACATACATATTCAAACTAACCTTTTCTACTAGTTTTTACTTGTGTGGCCGTGCGATTTTTTTTTTTTATTTTCTTCCTAAAGGTATACTTTGCCAGCTACCAATGAACAATAAAAACTACGTCTCATCGCTTCCAAATCGCAGCGTTTCATAATACCGCCAACGTATTTATAGCTCAGAGCAAGCGCCCGCGCGCCTCGTACGCGACTGTTTTATAACTAAATAAGATATAATGGACAAATTGTGTTGTTGATCCTTGTTGTGGTGTGATGGGTGACCAGTGATGTGTGCCTTATGACAAAGGGCCCCAGGATGGATCGGTTCAGGCGGCAGCGGTACAAGCATGGGAGGCGACGGGTATGTAGGTCGAGATAGGTTAACTTTTTAACTGTGGTTTTGGAATGTGACAAAGTCAAGTAATGATGATAGTGACAAGTGTCAATGATGATATGAAATGATTAGGTAGGTACTAAACATTGTTAGGTTAGGTCAGAATCCTGATTATCATTTTTCTTCAACCGTTGAATATGATTGACGTGTTTACGTTTAACGTAAGAACGCGGAAGTTAGACATTACTACGAGTATTAACTGCCATTATACAGTTTACTCTAAACATTTTATATGCTTATCGTTGTTACGTAGCCAATTAAAACTTATTTTTATATTATTCTTTCTCTTTTTTACGTCACCTTGTGACATGTAAATATTACTAGGAATAATAAATAGTTGTTGTGTCAAAGCCTCTGTCTCAATTACCTTCCCAAATTCTAATAAATTCCACTCTATAGCTATCGATAACAATCGTATTGTATGTTTTCATATAAAGATAGTTGGATAATTATCCAGACAGATTGGCTCTGGAGATTTGAGTCGTTTTCCGGTGTGACTCGATTGATGAATCGATTTTTGATTTATTTCGAGATCAAAGTGTTGTTGATTAGGGGTTTAGTATGTGATCGTTACTGATCGGTCATTTTAGGGCAGATACATGATAACTACAGGAAAAACATATGCAATATGGTTTACGAGCTCGGTAGCGTTGTGGTGATGACGCTTTAGCTTTCGATATCGAAAACAAAGCTCCCTTCGCCATGGTCAGGCCTGGATGGGAGACCAAAACTTTGTGATCTCGATCTCCTCCTCCTTCGTCGTTGTTATTGCAACCGTTTCCCACCAACCCGCATTGGGTGAGCGCGGTGGTGTTACGGCCCATACTCTTCATTTGTTTCTCCCTGAGGAAGGCCTGTGCCCAGCAGTGGAACGTATATAGGCCGAGCATGAATATATTTTCCTTCATACAAACACAAGTTTGCTTTCATAATATTGTCTATTTTATTGTTGTTCATTTTATTTTCATTGCCTGCTCGCTGTAGTCTATGGTCAACACAGTCAGTGTTGACCATAGAGTACATCGAGCCAACCAAACTGAACCCAAAAAGATCCGTATTCGAATTGGCGGCTTGAAGTTTGTGTGATGAAATCTGAATATCCAGGCACTTTAACCCGTCCTGTTTGCTGTGTTAAGGAAAAAAAATCCTATTTTTACCAACAAAATTCTTTTTTTTGGTAAGATTCTCCCATATTGGGAAGGCAAAGGTATCTAAGCCCATACAGTCATGACGGAGGTGTTTTTTATTCCTTCGGTATTTGCATTAAAACACCAGTGTAATGTATTTCACTGCGTCTTGGGATAGTTTGGCGCCAAACGATCGATGTATCGCTCATCCAAAAGAATAATGACATAATTACCAAAAAGTCGAAAATGAGTTTTTGATGCCATCACTTCATGTTTTGCACGTTTTATCTATGGTAAAAACGACAGAATTGTTGTTCCATTAGTTTCCGACAGAGAGAGTCACTGCCGTCATGGTGTTGGCCTATACTTCGAAAGGATACGCGGAAACATCGACAAAGTTTATAAAATGTAGACAGATTTATAAAAATAAAACTAAAATTGAATATAATGTTGTTTAAATTCATGATTTATTCCCATATCCAAACCTAGTTTAATGTCATAATTGTATTATTTGATGTATAAAATGTCATAAATGTACGTCTGGTTTGTTTTATTTCGTTTTTTCAAATAGTTATCTTAAGTTTTATTATTGGTAGTAAAGTAACACAACATAACTATTAAAATATATCAATAGAATGATTGGAAATACACAATATTTTCGATGTCAAACTTTTAAAACGCTCTCCAGAAAAATCGCAAAAACGTAATTACGTCAATATTCTTTTGGATGAGCGATATTATCACGATAAAAAACTCATTACTTTTCACATCACTTGACTCTTATTTCAATGATCCTCATCATTATAGACACTTATTACACAAAACTATACTGATTTTACGTAACAATCCACTCCGAAACAATATTACAATCATTGAAATAAAAATCACGTCTGCCATAGTGAAATGCCGCCAAAACACCATAACAAAATTCTTAAGATTAAATCTTGCCATACTTTCAGTTTGAGGTTTTGACTATATGGAAGTATATTGACAATTTTCGAACACATCTAGTATTTACAAGCCATTAAAAATAACATGGGTTTAATGTAATTACATAATAATGAGAATAAACTATAATGTATAGTGGACACGTGGACCATCTTTAGAGCCAGCGTGATTCATTCGCATTACAAGTGCAATAAGAAAATGTTATTGGAAAATTTAATTTGAAGAAGTACATAGAAATATTAGTTCCTAGGAAATTGTAAAAACTCTGCCTCCATTCGGTCGGGGTAATAACCTTATTTTTAGACTAAGCATCATTTCTATCGTTCGATTGCATTTAATTTCATTCCAACTTTATATTTTTCCTTGATTCAATTTCTCCCGTTTTCCAGCGATATTGGATTTTTATCAGTTCAAAGAATTTCTTATAGCTTTTAAGTGAATCACGGGAAAATTAATTTATACGCAGAGCGAGTTAAATGACCGACCCATTTATGGAGAAAAATGCTATTTAGTTATTTGGAACACAGTGTATCGTGTACAAGGTGATTCTGATGCAATAGTTATTTGCAATGGTTTTTTGCACTCGAGTGCAACACCTAACTTTTCATCCCACCTCAGCGAGGAAATTACGAAATTCAAAAACAAGATTAAATCACAAGATATTTTTATTTTAGTTAAAGTACATTATGATAGGTAGATATTATTGAATATATAATCTATAAATTAGTTTTCGCTCCTTTAGCAAGTCGCCACATATTAAACATATCGTACTGTTTCAAATACTTATCGCGTAATTGTTGAGGTAGAAAGCTCATTTGCGCATTAATAACTGTTTCAGTCAATTCAGTTGGCGTCCAATTAACTTCATCTTAACTAGAATCACTCATTAGAGTTAGTTTATTTTTATTGTTTAACAATTAGCAATAAAACGCACGACGCGCGCAATGCAAAATAAAGAAAAGTAACCATGAAGGTTCCAAATTTGAATTTTGAAACAATTAAAAAATTCACAAACTTATTGTGTGCTCATTGTATACGATGTTCTTAATTCAAATTCACTTTGCCGCTCAAGAGGATAATAAAGGCTTTTCCACTCAGATATCGAAGAGCAAAAATGCTCTTTCCGAAATGGTTGGATGAAAAGTATTTTTTGTACCACTTGCTCAAAAAAGTGACATTCTATGCCACAAAAAGCAAACATAATCATTTTTTATCTGTTAAAAACAGGGAAAGAAAATTGTTCTGAATTTCATTCATCCTCTAGGGGGAGAATGTGATTTAAATTTGGAATACTTACCGAAATTTATACTGAACTACATCCTTGTTTATGTGTGTTTATTATAATTTAGCACACACATAGATTACACATACATACATACATCACGCCTCTATCCCCGAAGGGGTAGGCAGAGTTAGAGTTAACACTAACATTTCGGGAGATATGTTAAGTCCCTATGTAACCGGTGGTGAGCCTGTTGCCATGCACCGGGCACAATGTGGCGAATGTGGGGCAATCTCCCCATGTTTTTTGTCATTGATATGTCTAACTAGCTGTTGCCCACGTCTTCGTCCGCGGTTACTATGGTTTTTTAACTATCCCACGGGAACCCTTTAATTTACTCTCAGAGTCTCTGCCTGATCAGTTTAAAATTGACAAAGTTTCATAGAAACTTTCATCCCCTATTTTATCCCCTTGGGGGTAGAATTAATCAAAATCCTTTCTTAGCGGATGCCTACGTCATAACATTTACCTAATTTCAGCCCGATCCAGTGGTTTGGGCTGTGCGTTGACAGATCACTATGTCATTTAGTCACCTTTGAGTTATATAGATTCTATGCAATTATTATTGGGTCCCCTATGAAACTGTACTGACAAATACATTCGTTTATTGAATAATAGGGTTTATAGCAGGTCGGAGCATTACTGTTAGTTTGAACTCAAGTCTCCTTTAGATAAAACACGTTTTTTGTTATCTGTTCAACTGGCAATCGCACTGCTATATGACCTGACCTGACTTTGATGGTAAGTAGTCAATTGTAACTTTTTATTCGGTTTAGGTATATATTCTTATGAATATCAAATTATGCCAACTGTTCACTGTAGCAGACGCCTCGGTAACATGTGATATTTTTAAGGACTCCAACTTCCTACAACTCCAGAGATCACAGTAGTATGAACTTGAAATGCGCCAGTATTGCAATATTATGTTGTATGCGGTACCATATAATTGGCTTACAGTGTTGTCAATTTGGCATTTACAGTATTATCGTGTGTGCGGCTAGCTTAAGATGCAAAGTTACAATAGGTACCTTTTAATTCACATTCGAGTGCTTTCTAAGCTATGACTGGGGTTATATTGGGTCCTTACCTATGATATAGGTGTTTTTATTCTGTCTTAGCAATTTGTCCGTAACTATTAAGATTCAGAGTATTCCTAAAAATAATTACCTCGTCTAAAAATAGACTATATTTTTGAGCTCTTTTGATTTGTTTTGATAATTTGTTGTGAGTTTAATTGTGTTAAAATTGGACACGGAGACAACTCTTTTTAAGTGCCTCCCGAATACATCATTTTATTTACATTCACTTAAAAACGATGAATAATTTTTATGAAGTGTGATATTACACATATTACTAAAGCTTGTCTAATGATAGATGCCAAATATTATTATCTTTGGATTTGTCGTTGTGAAGAAAACTGAAAAAATTTTAGTATGGAAAATGCAGAATTCCCCAAAATCTCCATACAAAACAACAATTTCATAGGTTAGGACCTAATATAATTTTTCTTCCCGTCTCCGCGAGAAATAATTTTTGTATTGAACTTGTATCCTTTTGGTGTTGTGGATTTAAGATGACGAATCCACACTAATATTGCGAAAGTAACTCTATCTGTCACGCTTTTACGTCAAAACTTCTGAACCAACTTTCGGTTAAATTGGTACAGAAAGCCAGAGTCTGAGAAGGGTCAAAGACTTCCCGATATTCCCATGGGAACGTGTCCCATGCGGGTGAATGTTAAAAAATTTAAATAACGCCTCCCAGAAATATGAAGAACCACTATGAACTTTGCTTATAATAATAGAATAGGAATAAATTTTCAGTTCCACCAATTGAGGCTACTGTTCCAATTTGATAAAATCTTTCAGTGTTGAATAGCTCATTTATTGAGGAAGGCTATAGGCTACATACCATCACACTATCAGAAAGTAACTATTCTACGCGAACGAAGTCGCGGGCAAAAGCTAGTAGACATTTATGATGATATACGTTTTTATAGAAAATATAATTATTTACCATGACGTAACTCGTATTCATCATAGAAACTTCTGCCCCTATGGGTACTCAAATTCTAAATATCTGAAAACTAACAAATATTATATTATTGATATTACATATACCTTTTCTTTGTAATCTAAGCATACAAATGCCGGATAGCATATTTAGTAGTGAGTCAGACGATAGTGACGTCAGCCCAATAAGAGGCTGGGCCTGGAGACGCTTGGCCTCCGGTCGAGCACCCGGTGAGGACTCGATGAGCACCCGATGACTCTAAGATGACCTCGCGCAGTCAGCGCTTGTGGGTGCGCGTGTGGCTGCCTACTATGCGCAGCTATAGTACTTAACAGGGAACAATGAAGCAAGATGTTTTGTAATAGTATTTAAATTTGTGCGACACATAGATGGATAAAATTATTTTTTAAAACAGAAGGATCATTTCTATATGGTTGCTATGATAGAAAATCAAACTTATAAACATAGAGACTATTGAGTTTTTTTTATTTTACCAGGGTTTTGATTTAGAATTCGATTTTAAATCTAAAATGTATTTAAATTTTTTGCTGAAATTTTGACCATTTTAATTCCCGGTTAGATAATGATATGAGGATTGCAAAAAAAAATTTAAAGTCACTATTTATTTATCGAAAATGGACGTTATGGTTCATAAGAACAGATTATTTTATCTCTTATAGTTTCGGGTTACTCTCCACTGGCCTTTTTGGATTTGATCACTTTGTTTAACTAATTAAGAAAACTGATTTAATATGTTGCTTTCTTTCTTTGTTAAATTGTTGTTTTGTTAAATAAATAGAACAACTTAACTTTGAGTCACTTATTGTATAAAGGTAGGCACAGAGATGTTACACTCCTTGAGCACTGTTCAAGAGCATAAAGTGCATAAAAAATGTTACTAAAAAAAGTTAGTTCCGAAGGTCGCCAATAGATGGCGCTGCACGGTGTTGCATCGCGCTAACATTTACGCACGATGCAATGCCAAGTAATTTGACTAATTTTTAAAGAAATTGTTCCAAAATTAGTAACTAATTTGATACTAATTTTGGAACAATTTCTTTTGTTTAATTTTGAACCTTAAGAAACCCCATTACTAGAGAGTAACCACCCAGTACAGTCCAATAATTAGTCCAAACAAGCACAGTGAAATGACACTAATACTGAAAATCACTTGCCTTTCGCCAGTTTTCAGTAAAAGCTGTAAATTTTAATAGGAAATTAGGAACAGACGGAGCGTACATACCACTGTGTTAAAAAAAAATCTATCTTGAAACGTCACATTTGAGTAGTTCAAGTGTACATGAGTGTTTCATTTAACACATTTGATTGTTTATTTATTTATTTATTTAAGCTTTCATGTCCATTACAAAAAGATAATATACACATGGCGGACTTAACGACTAATATCGCTGCATAGATTGTTGCTGCATAGATATATGAAATTAGAATTTCTTTAGTTTTCTACTTTAGAGAACTGTAAAGTAGAAGTCCTCAGCCTATATACGTCCCACTGCTGGGCACAGTCTTTCCTCATAGAAACAAACCGTAACATCACCACGCTGGCCAACGCGGGTTTGTGAGTAAAGACGGTTGCAATAGCAAACGGAATAGATACAAAGTTTTGGTCACCCATCCAAGGCCTGGCCATGGCGAACGTACCTTTGTTTTCGATATCCAAAGCGTACTAGCCACTAAGCTACCGAAGAAGTAGAATTCCACTATTCTCATTATTAAATTATTTGATTGTTTTACCATAACAGGGCACTTTACTTCAATATACACCTATATACAAAGTGCGCTGGTTTGCATTCGTTAACAAATAAAGAGTACACGATACTCGTGGTACTCTTGTTACAGTATTTCCGATGCAAATCATAAATGTCCGAAACAATTGTTCTGTATTCACCACACAATGGATTCGCTACTCGAAATATTGAGTTGGAATTTAATAAATACAGTGGAATATTTCGAATTTTATATAACAAGCTATTGTTTGCTAGAGATCTGTCAAAAATAAATTTTCCATGATTTTTTTTTTCAACATCAACTACTCCAAATCATCTTATCTTAGACGAACTTGATTCCTATATATATTAAATAGTTAAAAAAATTAAGCATTACTAAAGAAACCGTAATTCTTCATAAAACAAAAAAATTCAGAAATCCTATCAAGGCTTACTAAAAGTTTCAAGATTACTAATTCTATAACCATAGTAGGCTAGTTGACCCCCTTTTTGGGACCCAAATGATTCACTATTGTTAACCACGACCATAAAGAATAATATATTTTTTTAAGCCTTAACACAGTCAATTTTAAATTACGTTAAAAAAGCAAAAACGCCATGATGGTCTATGAATTATCTGTGCAGTGAGGTCACAATTTAGGTAAACAATCAATGCGTGACACAAGCCGACACAGCTGACAGACAAGCTTGAGTGGTTGCGACTGGAGTTTGACGGATTTTGATCATTCGTATAATAGTTTACCTGATCCGTTACGTCACCAATTTCACGAACATGGCGGATAGCGTTATTGGCAGAAAAAAAAGAAAAATTAACACATGCTTAAATTGAATTTCTACTGCACGTAAAATTTATATTTATTGAAATTGGTATATTTCGGACCCTTGTATTAAATACTACGAGTATGTGAATAAAACATTATTCTTATAACTTTTGATATCAGTCAACTAACCTATTGGATTAAGCCGATAACTAAGTCAGGTTTGATTCTATTGCGATTTTTATTGCTCGGGGCAAGGGCAATGGCAGCGCCCGCCCGCGATGTACACGGGCGGGGCGACGAACCCGCTTCCGCCAGTCACGGAAGTAGTTCGCTCGATGTAATGTGGCGCAACAGTATGTAACTTTTGAAACAATGAGTAGATTTGTAAAAGCTTGGGATAACTAAAGTCCTGGATACCCTTTTCATGGACTTCAGGAGTGGATAATGATAGCGCAGTTTTTTTGGTAACTAAATATCGTCGACAGTCTATGTAGGTATAGGTCCTAATGCTAGGTAATGGCCTTATTGAATGAATAAAGTGCTGGAAACACGTCATCAAGGGAGAGAGATCACATCATCGAACTCTCGGATACGCAATGTTTATTAGTTCATTCTGATACGTCCTACTGCTGGGCGCAGGCTTTCCTCACAGAGAGACACCTGAGGAGTGTTGGGCCGTAACTCCACCACGCTGGCCCTATGTGGGTTTATGGGTAGAAACGGTTGCAATACCAACCGGGACCATGGGCTTAACGTGCCTTCCGAAGCACGGAGGTAGACACAAAGTTTTGGTCACCCATCCGAAGCTGATCACGGCGAAGGTGGCTTTGTTTTCGATATCAAGCCAAAGCGCCACCACGCCACCGAGCTCACTTCAATGTTAAGTTAGTGACCAAAACATTCTGATCTCCCTTGAGCTTCTCGTGTTCCCCTGAGCTTCGGAATATTTAAGGCCCAGATTTATTGTGTTTACCCACCAATCGCAATACGCAAGTAGTAGTGTCTGCTGTGGTCTTCTCATGTATTTCACTTTGTAAGTATACGCCAGTAGTAGTGTCTGCTGTGGTCTTCTCCAGTATTTCACCTTGTAAGAAAGCCTGTGCTCAGCAGTGGGAATATGTAATCCATTCATTCAATTACATTCATTCAGTTATTTTCAGTAACATTATTATTTCTACGAGTACGCCATTTACTCATCTCATTTTGTTTGACGGGAAATCGTTTCCGTACCTTTGACAATGAACCCCTGTGAAACCGGTACAGAAATCAACAAATGTATTGAGTTGCAGCATCTTATTAAATTTTTTAATGTGATTTAAACTAAAATTAGATAAAACGTAAGATACCGACTCCCTTTTCATTATTGCTGAGACCAGTTTCATTCTTAGAGTACATTAGGTTCATATTATAAGCTTTTCCTGTTTTTCAGCCGTTAAAGTTTTATAAATTCAAAGGTTTTTAAAAATAAGTTTTCTATAGAATTCTGTACCAGCTAGTGCTATAAGTGATAGTTTTTGGAATTTCTTTTTATTTTTGTTTTTTTTTTCAACAACTCCTTCAGGGTCCAAGTCGGCAGCCGTCAAATCGCTGGTTCCGCGTCCGTTGAACCGCTCGTCTACCGCAAGTAGGTCACCGCCGTCGCCGGCGCGCCGCGTGCATCGATCCGGCGGCCGCGCATGCCCACTACGTACCACTCTTACAATACCAATACAAAGCTCAATTTCCCTTGGCGCCAAACACCGTGACTATAAATTTACTACGTAAAGAATAATCTTTACTACTAACTAATAGAGTCTATTTTTGTAGGATTTTCCTGAAACCTTGTCCGAAAGTCGTAAGGCTCAAATTCGAGCTGATGCGGGAATTATTAAAGTGCGATGCGGCGGTGTACGGACATTAACCGTTTTGATGTTAATTTGACCTCAACCTTTTGTAGATAAAGACAAATTGTACTTTGAAACATATTTGATGACGTGCTCGACTTTATTTTGTGCAAAGAACCCTTTTTTGTACGTACATACCAAAAGTGAAGTAAAAACATTTTTCTTTATACTAACTAAAAAATGTCGATAATACTGTCTAAAAATATAATAAAATAAACACATATTTATTTTATTGATATAGTATAATAATTATATTGTGATTTGCGTTTTTATGCTAATGGCTTACATAAAATATTGTGATTGAATATAAATATTTATGAATGAACTGAAATACACGTAGCATCTGCTACGACATGCTGTCGTAGCATTCGTAGTCATAAAATGCGGACCTGCTGACTACGGCTTGCTACGAAAGCATCCCAATAATTTTGTTTCCTGTCTGTCATTAAAGAAGACACTAAAATTTTATGAAGGCCATTTAAATGGAAACTATAAAATGAATGTCAGTACAATGAATTTTAATTTATAACTAGCTTTTACCCGCGACTTCGTCCGCGCGGAATTTGCTTTGGGATAGCGTGATGTTATTTAGCCTATAGCCATCCTCAATAAATGGACTAGTTATGGAGATTAGCGCGTTCAACCAAACTAACAAACAAACTCTTCAGCTTTATTTATTAGTATAGATGTGGCGATGCTAAAAAATAGTATGGAATAAAGTTTCTTTTCTAAACCTACATTTTGAATAGTAGTTTCGATTATATTGCTCCTTCATTGAGGGAATTTTTCGACCCAGTTGATGTCAGGAATCATGGTGTTTTTTTCTAGGCAATAACAGTATCGGTGTATCAGTGCCTCACACTCAAGTGCTATATTTCATGTTCATTTGCTGGCATATTATGCTGATGTTCTCCGTTGATAAAGGAACCATCACATCATCTTTTTTTTATTATTGCCAAATAAACATTTTCCTTTCTTTTCCATATGCAGTATGGTAGGAGATGATGGTATATAATATTTCTTTTTAGACGCTTTGCACATGGAGCAAGTATTGCAGCAAGATGGCAACACATAAAAATAATGTTTTATTTTATAACATTTATAAAAAAAAATACAAATATCTTTATTCAGTATATTACTTGTGTTAGAAATCCTCGCTCATTAAATCCACAATTTACAATAAATAGTATGATACTTGTTGATTATCAAGATTTACCATGAACTACAACATAAATACAAATAAATTCAATAAGAATGAAAATTACAAATGAATATAAAGCTTGATTAAGTGGGGGGGGGGGGGTGCGCGCGCGCCCGCGCGCTTGTGTGCAAGTGTGAGTTTGTGTGCGTATCTATATGTGAATTCGTCTTTTGTTACATCGATTTTTTTTTTGTGTAATTTTGGAAGAAAGAACTGATTTTATGTATATACATGAATTTAATTTTTTTCATTGTTACTTATTATAATTAATATTATTGTTATTTACGTAAATTATTTAATATTTAGGGATTTTAAGAAAGACTTAGTTTTATCATAATTCCATGTTTTTCGTAGTGTGGTAAGCGCTTTTTTACAGACAAATCCGGTCATAGGGTAAATCATTAGATCTTTGTATCATTATATTATATAATTGACCAGATCTAGCGGCAAATTGTCTAGTGGCGTATATTGTTTTCAATGAAACTGTAGGGGCAACATTATGTTTTCTTCTTTTATTCATTTTTGATGTATCATATGGCAATTTTTTGTGAATTTTTAGTATTAGGTGTAGGATATACTCATAAAGGCTTTGAGTAGAGAACCTGTATGGCAGAAAGTTCATTACCTTAAAGAGAGCTCTTTGTGCTCTCTCAAGCTTAAGAAATTTCATCTTGCTAGCTCAACCCCAAACAGAAATGCAGTAGGTCAGCAATGACTGTGCAAATAAAGTTTATATTAATTTTAGCAATTTTTTATCCGCAACATGACTAACACTCAGTTGCACAAAGATTTTTTAAAGACGACATTTGTTAATGAGACATTAAAACTTTAAAGTTCATTAAATTTAAAATTGGAACACAAAATAGTTCTAGCTAATGTCTCTTTAGCATTGATAGGGTTCTAATGTCGTTTTGTGCAACGTAAAAACTACGCTAAGGTGTTCTTTTGACACTTCAATAAATAAATTTAATGGAGCATTAGGGATAATGCCGACATTAAATTTTAAAGTTCGTTTCTGCAACTGGGTGTTTGCCTTTTAAATACCCACATAAGTTTTCTAATTCGTCCCAACGTAAGTTCAAGGTGTGAATGCCATGACAGCCGCTGGTCCACTATGATTCCCAGATATTTTGTAGAAGTTACTTTGTTAATAATATTGCTAGAGCAGGCTCTATGTTGGTTCTCACAAACATTTATTCGCATGATATGATGAGTATCTGGTTGTGATGATTCATATTTTGTAAAAGCTATGTAATTTGTTTTATCGGTGTTCAATGATAGCAAATTAGAATTCAACCAGCGAGCTACCCGGGAAAGTCCCTCCTCTGCAACCTGATAGACGGAGTCCCACGTTTTCCCAGTAAAAACAATCGCTGTATCGTTTGCGTATGAGAAAACTTTCCCTTGCTTGAGGTCCATACTGCAGAGTTCATTTATGTACAGTAAGAATAGGGTAGGTCCCAGCACGCTTCCCTGAGGAACTCCATAAATTACGACACAGTAATTACTAACATGTTCACTGATTTTCACACGTTGTTTCCTCTCAGTAAGGTAGTCTGCGAATAAATCTAGTGCAACACCCCTTACTCCAATGTCCTCTAACCTTTGAATGAGAACGGGGATAGAGACGGTGTCAAAGGCTTTTTTTAAATCAAGAAAGACTGTGATACATTTTTTGCCTTTATCTACATTTTTGACTATATGAGTTGTTAGAGCTATAATTGCATCTTCCGTTGAAAGAGCTCGACGAAAGCCGAATTGAGATTTGGAAAGGTAATCTATTTTATTTAAATAAGTTCTTAGTCTCTTGTTTATCAGTTTCTCGACAATTTTGGATACTGCTGTGAGTAATGATATTGGTCTATAGTTGGAAACATCATCTCTATCCCCACTCCTGCACACTGGTGTGATAATTGCTTTTTTAAGATCATCTGGAAAAACCCCTTGACCAAAGCATAGGTTCACAAAATGCAAAATTATGGGTACCACTAAACTATTAGCTTGTTTTAGGAACTGCGTTGGAACGTTATCCCAGCCCGGGGCGCTCTCCGATTTTAAATTCATTAGAGTTTTATGTACCTCTTCATAATCAGTATCTAACAGCACTAAGGACGCAACTGGTGGAGTAAATGTGTTTTTGCAGCATCCAGTTTCCTGAGGGGTTGTACTTTTTAAGATATTTTCAGCTAAAACTTCCCAGTATTTGCAAGGTATCTATTCACATAGTTAACTGATAGCTGAGGGGTAGCTTGTAAAACCAACAATTCCATATTACTTGCTTTCGCGGGGTTACGGTTTGTTATGTTTATGTTTCTATACGGTCTGATAGCAACACGAGTCTCAAGTTCCGGTGATCGTCAATAGTTTTCATTTGCAATAATCGACGACTTTAGTTTCTAATTGCCGCAACTAGCAACTGTAAAATATTATACCGATTTTTAAAGTTGCCGATTTACTCAACCGCCTCAACCGTCAATCGCAACGCGTCGGGCGATTTTACACCCTCCCTCCCATTCCCTGTGCCTAGCAATGCCAGTTGCTCAAAAAATTTCATAAAGTTGCTCGCAGATTGCCATAAAGTTGCTCACCGTAATGTTATCTACAGTAACTATGAACATTTACAGGAAACTTTAAAGAGTTGATAGTTGCCTCAACTTAAGTTGTGCAAAGCGCTTTAAGTAAGAAGTCCCATGTCCATCGTAGAACAGATATACATTTACATAGATGACGCAAGTGGCCCGTGTCTGAAAACCTGGACCAAACGTCGGAGTTGGCCGCTTCTAATTAGTCTGTGCGCGTCCAAATAGCTGAAAAAACTAGAAAAATTACTCGTTGTTTGATAACTGGCGAAAGGGCATCGGCGGCATCGGTATCTTTCAATCAGTTTGGATTTCCCGTCTAAAAATAACGGCTAAAAATTACGTGTTGATCTAGAGGTCCGGGTGCGATTCCCCATGGGGGCAGAAGTTTTTCTGCACGCTTTGGTTGGTGATTGGGCTTCCAAGTCCGTCTGGCTGGCTACCACCGCCTTACCTCAATTTGTCGCCATAATAACAATGTTATAAGTACATTTATTATTAAACTCTGTATTGCACAAATAAACAAAATTACAGTAAATAAAAAAAGTAAGCAAAGGAGGACTTATCTCTAATAGAGATCTCTGCCAGCCAACCTATCACAGGTAACATTTGTTGTGTTCCGGCATAATAACATTTGCTGTGTTCCGGCAATCAGAAGTAAGATACCAGTCGCTCATTTGTTGAGTTTTTACAGGTGAAGCTCGCTTCCACCTTCGGCCTTATCGTCACTTACCATCAGATGAGATGAAGGCGAAGAGCTTACCTGTCATATGTAAAAAAAAGATCTAGGCTACAACAAGTATATCTTGTTTAATTAGGGTAGTCTTCTTAGCTAGCAAACTTCGATAAAATAAGTAGGGCAATGGCTGTTTCTTGCTCGGAAACACGACAAATTCAGCCTCCGATATTGATTTACAGTCTCATATTCTCCGCGTCATTAATATTTCAGTGTCGATCGATAACGGTGCAGCTTGTTAATAATTTATGGGCTCAGGTGCAGTGGTCGATTGGTTTCTCGTGGGAGCCGACAGATGGCGTTGAAGCAAATGCATAGAGAAGGAAGCTTGAGGGAAGTCACAGCCTATATTTGACACAGGCCTTTCTATATGGAGAAACCTATTGGAAATTCTTGCTTCATCGCAGACCTGAACTCAGCTCATAATGTAAAAAAAGCTCATGTAGAATATAGGCCATCCCACCATCACGCATTAGACGACTGCGCATTGGTGTACCAACGGCATACTATGTCTTGATGACCAAGAAACCAATGTCAAATTAAAGTTAATGATGGAAACTTATACAGTAATTGTAAGCATAATCCAATGAATCTGTCGAAATGCCGCCCGTTTACAGATCTTTTTTTATGGGATAGGAGGCAAGCGAGCAGACGGGTCACCTGATGTTAAGCAACTACCCATGAATACTTGCAACACCACAGGGGTTACAAGTGTGTTGCCGGCCTTTAAAGTGGGAATACGCTCTTTCCTCGCAATTAAACTATTTATTTCCTTAGATTTTAACGATCACCGTGACCAAAAACATATTGGCAGGTTTATTGACACAAATTCCCATTTAGTACTCACAAACTTTGTAGGCAACCGTAAATTTTACGTCTGCCGTATTTAGATCGGCATCTACCATGAATATAGCACGGGCACTCACTGGAGTATTTTGACTGGCAGTAGTTAAACATTCGTTCTGACTCATTGGAAATATACCGAATGGATCGAACTTCTTTTTTTTATGAGTTACTCTAAAATGATGCATCCGACGGCTACTCACCTATCACCGGATTGTTTTGAAGAAGGCGAGAACTTTGGTGGATCCCTGGAAGGCAGGAAGGCATCCCCCTAGGGGGTCAAGCTTCCAGAGAGAGCCTCCAGGGCGCTCGAGTCGAATTCGGGGATCGGCAGACGTCCTGAGGGTGCCTCTAAAGGCTCGGACCCCGGCTCAGGCGTGCCGTGTTGTGGAGGAGCGAGGGACGGGCTTCTTTGAAATTTGTATAAAACGTTAAAACTCAAGGAAGATTCTTATTTTTCTGAGCTTAACTTGGGAAAAGACACCGGCTTTAATTTTTTTTTATAAGTGACCAACGCACGTGTGCCTGATGAAAGCAATCTAGGTCCTCCATTGCTGAACCATTACTGAGAAGTTGCATGAGTGTTACCTCATGTGTTTGTATAGGGGGAAGTCCCTTGGTGACGCACACCTAAGATTTTTTTTAAATTACAATTTTTAATATTTTTTGACTTAAAGTAATAATGTTTATTGTTCGTAATTTTGGGCTATAATTTTTTGTATCTATTTTGTAATATTTTATGCAATGATTGTCTAATTTTAATGTATATTTTCGTAGTATTTACATTTATTAAAATGTTAATTTATTAAAAAATAACCGATGTAAGATGTTAAAGATTTTAAGTACTAAGCTTAACCTATGAAATAAGGATATTTTGATGATGACTATTAGCCTTAAAATATGAGAGGCAAATACCATTTTTTTTTTCATTATAAAAATCAATTGTGTGTGATGCAAGTGCTTACTTTACTGCATCACTGCATGTGGACCTTAATCGTTTAGCTTGTATGCATATATTTTAAAAAACTTGCTCAACAGAGTGATATTAAGTTTATTTATTATTTATATATTTTTATTTTTTGTATCTGAAATGTAAGACCCAATAAATAGATAAATATCTTCAGACAATCACACTTATCAACTAGGCGCATTTTAAGCAACTAATGCTGCTTGTGTTACGGATACTAGATGACAGATAAATATATTTAATAGATAAATACATATAAATATCTAGAATATATCCAATACATATAAACATCCAAGACTGGAGAACAAATGCCTGTATTCATCACACAAACATCTGTTCCCACCGGAGATTGAACCAAAAACCTCTCGAAATGGCGACGCCTTGAGACCGACATACCGACCACTCGACCACGGAGGTCGTCAAATTCGTGAAAATGTAGTCCGCAATAGGACTGTAATTGAATTTATATATTCTGTAGATCGACAAACATTTCAAATGCAAATTGTTTTATTCAGACTTTTCTATTTCCATGCAAATGTCATAACATCAACCCATCAACCGATCAAATCGACTGGCATATAAGTACCTACATATACACCATGTAATTATGCAACAGGATTTGGCGAAGTGTATTCATGCCAAACATACAGACAGTATTTTTTTTATGTAAACATTATTTAAATATAATTCGAACTGAGAATGTACCCAAAAAATTGCTTCATATAAACGTTAGGTGAAGGTAGTCTTAGTCATAAAAATATAGCCATTTGCACAAGAATGTTATGTTGTTATAGCGGCTGGCGTGAATATTGTAGCTGTGTAAGTCTATACAAGTAGCGGCATATAAAAACTCACGTTGCTACCTTCATGGCTCTAACCAATTAGAGCAAAACTGTTAACTGACCTGTAAGTCATAACATTACCTTTTGGATATTTTGGATAAGAGGAATCATAAAATCAAAATATTTCTGTTGCTATCCGCGCTCCCGTCAGTCTAAATTTCAGGTGAAATAATTATCTTTCACGGCTTTTGTTGACATGATCACCCACGTGAAGATAATCCAAACATCTACGTACAAAGCGTTATCTCTGACCTAGTTGATATCGGGCAAATGCACTGTGAGCTGCGCGCGCAGCCCATTCACCAACCGTAGGGGCGAGGGTCGGGGGTCAGCCAGTAAGCTCTGGTCCGTCGGCGGAGCCGCACGGCCCGATGCGTCGCCACCACGGCGGACCAAGACGGGATTCCTCTGGTGGACCGCTCAGGCCACTTGCAGCCATGTCGTAACATGATGGGGTACAACAACCAGGGCCACGGATACAACAAATTGTTTACACAGGTGCGCGCGCAGTTTTTTTGTGTGATACCTGTTACAGGATGCTTTGAGCGGGTTCAGCGGTGACGCCTTTGGTATGGAAAATTGTTATTGTTGTGTGATGGCTTGCAGGTTTGGAAAAAAGTTGATATCCATCATCTCGTTTCGAGTTGCACCAAAAAAATGCGAATAATCGAATGAAATTTATTTTCAGAAGGTAAACATACAGACGTTTCCTTTCGTCTGTTTGCGAGTTATTCATATCTATTCGTGTGTATACTGTTTACACAAAATTCTTTGAATACAATGCGTTCTTATCAAACCTCTATCGATGCTTTATCTACTATGGCTGGGCTATTTTGTTGTTTATTTCAAGGCAAAACATGGTTCAGTTTTCAATGTTATTATTAAACTAGCTATTGCCTAGTTACTCTTTGTTTGGCGCATATGTGAATATCATCGATATATTTAAGGTCTAATAACGTCAAAAAGCGTTAACTTAACCGCAAAGATATAGGTTTACTTAAGCATCAGTCGATTGCAGTAATTAAAATCAATTTTTGCTTTACACCCAACAATGGAGGGAATTTTTTTAACAAGGGCCTTTATTTGATACAGACATTTCTAATATAATTACAATTGCTTGTTTACAATACCACATGACTAATGTTGTTTACTGTAGCGTACAAGAATGTACACTGTTGAATGAGAAGCACTTCGCAATTGCGACTTAAACTAACATATGTTAAAGTACAAAAGTAATGCTATTTTGATCATCGAAATAAACATTTGAAAATTTCATTTCTTCTCCCACCTTGATTCTTATTTCATATAGCCATGGCTGCAAAGATTGTCTTTTATTCCCTTCAGTAAGTTAAATACAACGAGGACACACTTTGCTTTCTTACACCATCGACACAGGAAGAGAGAGTTGCCACTAATACACACGTTTAGTAGAAACTGTATTGTTGTCATGAGATAAAAATCATACAATTGAACAGTGATATAGGTCTAACTCAAAATACAGACTATTTCACAATTTAATTATTACTGTACAAATTCATACAATACAAATATTAATAATAATATATATAATACGAAAATAATAGAAAACTAAACAAAGTTGCCCTTACATTCTCATAATATCCTCATTTTCTTCGATTTATTCCCATCCCTACCACTTTAATTTATAAAGACTTTTCAGGTCAAGCTGTTCTGTCTTCTCAATACACCTACCAGTCATGAATTATAATTATGAATGTCAAATTATGCCAACATTCACTAGCTACCAGTAGGCCTTGTTCTGAGAAGAACTGGCAAGAAACTCAGCAAGTTGTTTCAATATCTGTGTATCTATTCTCAATCCCTCAGAATAACCACCTTAACAAAAGCATTTCATCCACCTGCTTTGATCATCCATGTAGTGACTGCGCAAATTTCTGTCTATAACAGAATCCACACATTTAATTTTCCTTTTGATTTGGGTAACATGTGTGAAATTGAACCTAAAATATTCTGAGACTTGACACTCGGCCTGGCTTCGCACGAGTCCGTCCTCAACCTATACACATCCCACTGCTGGGCACAAGCCTTCCTCATGGAAACAAACACATGAGAATGGCCGTAATACAACCACGCTGGCCCGAAGCGTGTTGGTGTCCACAAGAACCAAAAGTTTTGGTCAGCCATGAAAGGCCTGACCATGCTATATTATATGCTTTATTTATTATAAACTTTCCCCTTGCATTCCTCTATGTATTAAGAATAATGACTTCGTTTTGTACTATGAAGTTATATACAATGCAATAATATAATAATGTTGATCGCACTGTGTTAAACCAGTTTTGAAGACGTTTGAAGTGGGTCTTGTAGTTGTATTTGAAGATGGACCCGAAAAATGCTTTAGATAAATCTTCGTCTGGTATAGATATTGCAATTCACGAAGGTGAGTAAATCATTCGACTTAAGACTTTATCTTATGGCGTTAAGATCGAAGCTACTCGCCATCATAAAATTCAACAACTATACCCTTAAAGGTAACTATCCTCTTCACTATCTTTTTGTTTTTACATATGACAGGTAAGTCCTTGGCCCAGCCCTTGGCCTTCATCTCACCTAGTGCTATGTGACGATAAGGCCGAAGGCGGAAGCGAGCTTCACCTGTAATCCTCAACAACTGAGGAACTGGCTATCTTTCCTCTGATTGCCGGAACACAATAATGCTTAAAACATTGTCATTATGACGACAAATTTAGGTAAGACGGTGGTAACTAGCCAGGGGGGCTTAGAAGCCCTACCACCAACCAAACCGAGCAGAAAAACATCTGCCCCCATGGGGAATCGAACCCGGACCCGATCAACACCCGGTGGTGTGAACCACTAGACCAGAGAGGCGGTCCTCCATAGTCATGTCTATTTATTTAATTAAGATATTCACATACATATACACAGAATACAGAATACAGTGCCAATATTTTGTTTCTTTTGTGCCTTCTAAGAACAACCTTTACATACATCCCACCTCTCTATTCTTGTCGCAAAACAGCAAGTTTTTTGTCATGAAGAGACATTCAAGCAGTGAAATCAGAAAGGTCAAAACTTGACCTTTTATAAAACTAGTTTAATTGAAGGAGTTTGTAGATACATTACATCTGTTTTGCAACAACTAAAAAACCAATTTGAGCGGTCTAAACAAACACATGATAGTCACATTTGTTTCATATACGGACAAACCTTTAAATGTATATTTGATAACTAGTTAGATTGATATTTATTTATGACTAGCGGCCCGCCCCCACTTCGCACGGGTAAGTTTTAGTGAGCATGCCTATTTTTTTTTTCAAAAATTGTATATAGTCTATGTCCGTCGAAGACAGTATATATTCCCAACATTGAATGAATGAATTTTTCAAATCGGTTCAGTAGATCCAAAGTCACAAACTTTACCTCTTTATAATATTGGGTCCTGACCTATGAAATTGGTGTTTTTTTTCTCTCTTAGTATTTTGTCTGTAACTATTAAGATTCAGAGTATTCCAAAAAAATAATTACCTCGTCTAAAAATAGACTATATTTTTGAGCTCTTTTGATTTGTTTTGATAATTTGTTGTAGTTTAATTGTGTTAAAATTGGACACGGAGACAACTCTTTTTAAGTGCCTCCCGAATACATCATTTTATTTGCATTCACTTAAAAACGATAAATAATTTTTATGAAGTGTGATATTACACATATTACTAAAGCTTGTCTAATGATACATGCCAAATATTATTATCTCTGGATTTTTCGTTGTGAAGAAAACTGATAATATGTAAAATGCAGACATCCCCAAAATCTCCATACAAAACATCAATTTCATAGGTTCCTAATATTAGTATTGAATGCGAAAGTAACTATTTCTGGCTATCTCGCTTTCACGTCAAAACTACTGAACCAATTTAACCGAATTTTGGTACACAGATAATCTAGAGCCTGAGAAAGGACATACCGATACTCCCATGGGAGCGGGTGCCATGCAGGCGAGTGTTAAAAATTTTTAATAACGCCTCCCAGAAAAATGAAGGACAACGCCACTATGAACTTTGCTTCTTTAAGTACATTTTCAATTCTACAATTGAGGCTACTGTTCCAATTAGAAAAAATGTTTCAGTGTTAAATAGCCTATTTATTGAGAAAGACATACCATCACACTATCTCAAAATTTTCGCGGTTTTGCCCGCGTACTAGATAATAAAATAATGTCAAAAGCAAATTCAAACTGTAGAACAGTCAAGCGTGATATTCTAAATAACGTATAATAATAAACACTACAATATAGCTGTATCGATGCAGAATAGAAACCTCTATTTTCCCAAGAATACAATGTGCCCTCATCTAACATGTTTGTATGTAATTCGAGGCATGTGTACTCTAACCCGAATCCAGCCACGATCAGTTACGATCGTGAAACAAGGGAAGTACCGACAGCAACGACACGCTAAAAAACAGGATTTAGTTTATTAAAAAATTCTTGAACATTTATTTTTTAATTACGCATTTTACTTTATAAATACAACCGTCAAAAACGATGTCAACCGTTCATTTGTTACCAGTAGGCGTTTATAGACCGGTTGCCAAAACCCAATAATAATAATAATAGGCGTTTATAGTGGACGCCCACTTTTAATAAATCCTAATAAATTGGGTTTTATATTTATCATTTATTATTTATCATTCATTTATAGAATTATATCGAGTAACACTTTTACCAATCTGTGGATAACGGTATGGGCTTCACAATGATTAAATCTATTGTAATATTTATCTTGAAACTGTTGTACTTAATAGTTTTATAAATATTTGATTGTGTTAGCTGTTTGTTATTCCTAATAAAATAAAATATAAAAAATATAAAATAAACACACACAGCAAGACGATATCTTTACTTAAAATAAAATTGTAGAGGTCGAATGTCTGTATATAGAAAAAAAAATCGTTGAAATCAAAATGTCAAGAGGATGTAAAAGGAGGGAACATCTTTTTTTTTATTTTAGTTTCTTTGCCATTTCGTCTGTTTGTTCGGGCTAATCTCCGTAATGGCTAGACCAATTTCAATTAAATTTTCCATGGTTATAACTTATATCCCCGGTCAACATCTTGGATACTTTTTATTCCGGAAAATTAAAGGGTTCTCTTGGGATACTTAAAAAATCATAATAACCGCGGACGAAGTCGCCGCCAACAGCTAGTTTTTAATAAACTGTATTTAAGGCCGGGTTCTTCGAACAAGACATTGGCCGGCGGAAAACTGGCAGAAGCGGACGCGCCTTTTTTGTTATTTAATGAAGTTTAGAAAATAATAAAAGCTGAGTTGAAAAAAACTAGCCACAGGATAATTTTGTCAATGGCATTTTCAATTTTTCTATGTATTTTTTATAGTGTTAATAATCTTCAAGTAAATTAGAAAAATTGTCATAAACGTACTTGGTGAAGCGCGGACTATAGCAGCGGACTGCTTTTGCGGTGCTTTTGCCTAGTCTCTGACTAACCCTTAGGGAATAATAGTTATGATTATATGTATGTAAGTCATAGATTTGAGGGTGTGATTTGGTAAGTGTGTAATACATCTGCCAAACCCTTCGGGGAAAAGGGGTATGTGTCATAGATTTACTTCCGAAAAGAACAATATTACAACAGTAGTCTTTTTTTTTGTCAACAGTGTTCTATTTTTGTTGGTTTTTCAACATTTATTGTACCGTCGTTTTAGCTCTCCTCACTCCGCTTTCCGGTTGACTGGTAGAGAATGCCTCAAGGCATTAATTCCCCCTTTGTACGTCGATCATAAAGATTAAATAAATAAATAATATTCCATTTTTTTTGCGAACCGTACATTCCTTACGGAAATTGCGCTCGGAACATAGCGTCATCGTTCAAAAGGTTCATCTGGTGTGGTTTGCGTGAGTCAATCATCAAAGAAAACAAAAGTTAAATAAAAATTGTGTTTACATAGTTGCTTACAGAGATTACGAAAGAAATATAAAAAGGTTCCTTCGTCTAGCTATATAGTTAGGGAGGTATAAAATATTCTAGGTAGAACAGCGCTTCGATGGTGGCACAATATACCGAGGTGACTTCTGTTCAGTACTCATCCTCTGGCGCTTTCTCGTTCTTGTTTAAAAATAAGAAACACATCAAAAAGCTGGACGATTTTATAGATGATTTTATAAATCATCCTTGGAATCTTCATCTGAGAATGTTGAACAACCATTTTCATAAAAATGTGTCTTAAAAAATTCATAAAAGAGACCGATATAGGTATTACAAATTATAACGTAGTTGCGTTTTCACGCTTGTATAGTAACTAATGAACCTATAACAATTCACACTTTAAGTGAGTTATTTTAAAGTTGTCATTACGTCGGTTACATATTGCGCGGAACCCATTAAAACGGATCCGTCTATTTCCGTCGCTACTTATAAAAACTTCCCAAAATGATTAACAAAAAAGGTTAACATCGAAAACGTATCAGAGTGGGTCCAACTGGAACGACAATAAAAAACACCATCTACAACTGGCATTGCCCCAAAAACAGGGGCGTGAAATATGCAGGGCGGGCGTGGGGTGGGGACTGACGTCACGCTTCGACCCGCCAGGCTGCCGCCGAAAACTCGGTGCCAGTCCGATTCAGGCCTCCTGATCAATCGTGCGACAGACGTCCTCAATGAAACTCCTTTGCTCAATGATAAAGTTTTAGTCACACATTTCAAATTTCGAACGCTCTAATTGGCCGCTTTTTAATTAGTTTCTTTTTTCAAAATGGTCTTCGCGAAGCTGAATTTTTTGTTTTATTTTCTTTTTGGATGCTGCGGCTAAGGTGAGCTTTTGTTGGGTTTCAGTAGCATCATTAGTTTTATTTAGTCTAGTTTTATGTTTGTTTAGATGATTTCAGTAGCTTATTTAACAACGTTTACGTTTAGAATATTAACTCTCTTATTTTGTAAAAAAAAATCTTGTAATTTCTTTTTATTGAGAAGGCAAAGGGATCAAAACATTTTTTTTGTAATGTGTGTGCATGATATAATTTTCTCTGTCTGTAGGTGCACTAATGTCCCTAGTGTCCCTAGGTCCGCCTAGGTCCATCTCAGCATGTTTATCTGATTTGTGTTGTTGCATGCAGTCAGCTCGCCTCGTCTGCGCCGACCAATGACAAATTACAAGCCCTTGGTAAGCAATATGTACTTGGCCTTGTAGAAGTACTTTAGAAATGCATTTAGTAAGCTTTGGTATGGAGTGTTCACTGTTTTTGCTACTACAATATTGAGTATTTTAAGCTAGGTGAGACGTAATGCATCGCTTCTTCAAATTCAGACTCTTACTTTCTCCCTTATGTTCTTAGATAGTCCATATTTTTTTTATTACCATATCTATGATATTATGTAACCCGTTTAGCATTCTGTAACATTTTCACATCAAAACCAACTCATATTCTTGTTGATAACTAGAGGAATTGAAAATTAGATACTGCTGCTAAATTATCCTTTACGCTAATCTAGAAATCCGTCATAAGAAAAATTGTATTTACCATAATAAATAAAAATGTTTTCTTAATGTAGGGGCTTATGCACTAGTTAATATTTGGACAGACAAAAGCATTTTTAACTTATACAAACTACATAATATACTTAGGACCCCTACATTTAATTTTTATGCCATAATATATCACTCGAATAGTTATGGTTTTTTTTTAATAATACACCTTAAACTCCTCCGCAATTTCTTCAACTCTGCCACACGGCTCTTCTTAATTGTAACAGCAATTGTACTAACCAGCTGCTCTAATTGGCTGGCGACTTGACGCTCGTGGCTACAAAGCGAACCTCTTTATTCAAATAACTTACAATAGTTTCATAATTCGTATTTATACTCCACTTACACAAATGCCATTTAAGAATGTAAATACTGACGTCACAATTGCATGACTGCTGACAATTCTCAGTCGGGCTCAGCCGGGGTCACAGGGTTTTTATATACGGGGTTCAGCCTCAGACATGTTCAGCGTCGAGCACGCGATCTTGTGTTCAAGCTTCATTTAAATAATGTTCACTCTCAATAACTCAGACCATACTTTATTTTACCATATTATTGACGGGAAAGCACAGGTCAATGTGAATATCGCTTGCCTCACATTGTGCCCGGTGCATGGCTTAATATCTGGCTAAAAGTGGGTGGTAACATCTCTGCCTAACCCTTTGGGGAAAAAAGCGGGATGATATGTTATTTTATGTTGACGAGAAATATTAAAATTATATTGATACTTGAATAGTGAGATTTTCCGACTTAAATGAATAAGGAACTTCAAACACCTTGTGTTGTAAATAAAATACACACAGATATAAAGTACATAATGAAGTAAGCATTAGAAAAATACTAAATCAACTCTTAAGCATCCATGACCTAAGATAAAAATATTCTTGCATCCGACTGGAACTCAAACCCGGAACCTTGGAGATGGTGACCTTTAAACCTGTATTCCCACATACAAAGGCCACGGAATTCGTCAAAAAACAATCAAATTTAAAATAAAAATAAATTTATTTCAAATTCTACAAATAGAGGTTACATTGTAAACACTGCTTTACGTAAACATGCCCGAAATGACGTCATCACATTTCAAACGAACTTGCACAGAATATTCGCATTTGAACCCTTAATCTAAATTTAAACATAGCGCCGGATGTGGTCAGTATATGAACTGACTTCCGGACATTCGGTAATATTTTACTGGCCTCTCGATACTTCGATACACTAATTATAGTTCATAACACACCGACTCATCTACAGCTTCCCATCAAGTGGCGATGATAAAACTTTGCCGATTTTTAAAAAAGCACTTTTAATAGGTACTCTAATGCAAAACCATAATTGTAAATACGTGGTCCATGTTAGATACACTTTACTCATTAAAATCCTTTCACTTCTTCAGACGAGAGACAGTCACTAATTTCCTAACCAGATACTTTTCGTTCTTCTTCACCCGATCGGAATCTTTGAAACAAAATAAAGTATTAGGTTGTGTATTTCACTCGCAGTATGAAAAAAGCCTTAGATTATATCGAACCGGTTTCCGAGCGGCCTACCGAGCGATTTAAAACAATCCTACCTCCATTCAAATTACTTTTATATTAGTATTGAAGATGAAGCGAAGTAGCAAATACTAGGAAATCTTCTAAAAATCAAACTCGTCTTCCTGAAAAATTTTAGTGTAATAAAAACCTCAAAAAATAAAATCTTTAGAAAAAATAATAATTATCAAAAAGTACATAAGGCATCAAAAGAGTTTGCTAGCTTAGCATAGTCATTTATAATAGGCTCACTAGATAATAGGCTAGTTGACCATGAGGTGACCAATTTTTTTATTGGGCCCCAAATGATTCATTACTGATACCCATCACCATAAAAAATAATACAATATTTTTCTGAAGCCTATAACACAATAAATTTTAAATTGTAAATTATGTTTTTGCTTAAATGTCAAAAACGCCTTAGTTCTATGAATTATCTGTGCCGTAGCGTCACGATTATTGTAAACAATTCAATACGCACGCGTGACATAGCCCACAGTTATGCTTGATTGGTTGCGACTGACGTTTGACGGATTTTGACCATGCGTGGTAATTTTTTTTTTTACATATGACAGGTAAGCTCTTGGCCTTTATCTCACCTGATGGTAAATGACGATAAGGCCGAAGGTGGAAGCGAGCTTCACCTGTAATCCTCAACATCTGAGGAACTGGCTTTCTTACGTCTGATTGCCGGAACACAACAATGCTTATAACATTGTTATTATGGCGACAGATTTAAGTAAAACGGTGGTAGCTAGCCAGGCAGGCTCAGGCACCAACCAAACCGAGCAGAAAAACTTCTGCCCCCATGGGTAATCGAACCCGGACTTCCCGATCAACACGCGGTGGTGTGAACCACTAGACCAGAGAGGCGGTTAAATTGCTTACATGAAGCGTTACTCAACTAAATTCACGAACATGGTGGATAGCGTTTTTGGCAAAGGGATAAATAAAACATATTTAAATTGAATTTCTACAGCAATCCCTTATTTATATTAATCGAAATTGGTATATTTCGGACCCCTGTACTAAATACAATGTGAATGACACTTTATTTTCATTACTTTTGATATGAGTCAACTACCCTTTTTTTAAATATTTCCTTTTCGTTGTATATAGATACAGTAAAAGCGTCATTATTGTAAATATATGTAAGAAATAACCGAAACTGTTGAATTTGGACAAAAAGAAAACTAGGTAAAATTATGTTTTCTAGTAATTGAGTTCTTTATCTGTCTTATTATCACCATTCGTCATTTATGATGTGAATTCCACAAGATGGGCCGACTATCTGCGAGTAGTCGCAGGAATTCGATGGATTCTCATGGCAGATCCTTATCGGAGGAAATTCTATTGGGCGTTGTAGGCTAGAACATGATAGAACCGTAAACCTAATCCTTGACATCTCGTCGTCAGGAACTACCGCTGCAGTCAGCCGCAATTGCGGCGCTGCGCGCGCTGCCGTCGCCCTGGGCACGTGGCCAAGCGATTTGTTATTCACCCGCAGTTACAATACAACCGACATTAAGTTTAGGTCAAGTTCAATTTACGGCACATACTTATGGATTTCCTTGTCTTTTAGTTCTATCTTATCTGAGTAATTTTTATAACCTGCGTAATACAGATTTAAAATAGTGTTGTGCGGTTTTTAGTTGGATCACATCCACAATGTAATATTTTTAATAGGTAATATTATTTCATAAATATCGTGAACATTTTACATCTAATGGTGGTGTTAGATTTATATAATGTTATTATTTAACCATCTTCAAATATTTATGTTGCCAATGATTACCTACACAGTTATTAGGAGCTGCGCAAAAATACCACCACAGTTTGAGGGTATTTGAAATGTAAACGTTGTAATGAAGCTGCGGGTAGCACAAGGCCGTTCATTGTGCAGATCCTTGTGTAGTGGACGTCTCAGGGATAAATCTTAAATAGATACAAAATGTAGAGCTAATTACGCTATGCGCTAGGCAACGTACATAAACAATATTTAAACTGGTAACGACAAAAGTACTTGCAAACTTGTTTGAAAGTAATTTAAAATTAAAATATTTGTTTTCATGATAAAATTTTATTAACCAGGCTTTTTTATCCGGTTGCAGGGCTCAGCAGATTCAAATTACTCCCAGCCGTCGTCGGAACTGTCGCTGGACGAAGACAAAGAGGCGCTGCGCCGCGAGAAGGAAGCGCAGGCACTCTCTCAGCTTGACAAGGCGCGGGTAAGACATTATACTCTACATCACATACTTTAGAGTACTCTTTGATTGATTGGATTCGGAGATTAGCTCGACGGCGTAGTTGACCGATTGCCTTGGTCGGACCTAGAGTGACTACAATTCGTCCCTCATGCTTTAGAAGATCGGTGCATCGGAGCCGAGGTTTCATTCCAAAAAAAATTTTTTGTATGGCAGTGAAACTTAGGTATGGCAGGCAAAGAATTAGAGTAGAATAAATGCTGTTTAAAAGAGGGAGAAGCATTTGTGGAGTCTTTGAAAGATACGGTGTGGTGGGAAAGAGGACGTCGAGACAAAAAGAGAAAAAGAGATGCTTAGTTGGTTTGGACATGTTTAGAGGATGGATGAAAGCAGACTAACAAGACAGCAGATGTGAATGGGGAAGTTGGAGATGGACGACCTTAATCAAATCGGTGTCGTTCTAAAAAAGGGCCAGGTCAAATCCACCATAAACCAATGGGCATATATCAAGTTAGTAAGGAGAGTAGAGGAAACAAAAGATGTGTTGCAGGATCGTAGCAAGTGGGGATCAGTAAATCTCTGCCTACCCACTGGGAAAGAGGCTTGTATGCGCGACATAGATTCAAGACATGACAGCATTCAAATTTTGTTGATCAAAAACAGAAAGAAATGCTTCAACCTTACAATCCTCTAAATTCATCCTCGCTGTGTCAACTTAAGATGCTAAGTTGCTCGATGATTTCATCAGACTTCGCGGAAGCTATCATTATACACGTTGTTAGCCATAACTTTGGCCATCCATCTTATCGGTCTTACGCCACCTGCATCCAGCGACTTGCAGCCACCTTCGCCAGATTGTCGATCTACCCCGTGGGGGCCTTCCAACGTTGGCTACTTATTAGAAATTATCAATTTTTTTGTTTTGCCAAAATAGGACACACTTTAGCAAATATTACTGAGCATAGAAAAATGGGGTGCGAACCCCTTTTTGCTGTGATCTATATAAAATTGTGTGCTTATATTGGGTCCTTACCTATGTTACCTATGAAATTGGTGTATTTTTTCTCTCTTAGTATTTTGTCTGTAACTATTAAGATTCAGAGTATTCCAAAAAAATAATTACCTCGTCTAAAAAAAGACTATATTTTTGAGCTCTTTTGATTTGTTTTGATAATTTGTTGTAAATTTAATTGTGTTAAAATTGGACACGGAGACAACTCTTTTTGAGTGCCTCCCGAATACATCATTTTATTTGCATTCACTTAAAAACGATAAATATTTTTTATGAAGTGTGGTATTACACATATTACTAAAGCTTGTCTAATGATAGATGGATAATGCAGAATTCCCCAAAATCTCTATACAAAATACCAATTTCATAGGTAAGGACCTAATATTATCAGCTACGTGAGTCGTGCGGTAGCGGCTCTTTAAATGAATACTACCAACCCATCTCTTCCCTTAGGTGTCGTAAAAGGCGACTAATGGACTTAGAACTGCACAACTACCCAATAGCTTATAACGGCGACGGGCTCACAACCTGTCACACTGAGCACACGTGCAGTCACTGCTTGGTGAAGCGCGGACTATGACAGAGGACTGCTTTTACGGTGCTTTTGCCTAGTCTCTGACTAACCCTTAGGGGATAATAGTTGTGATTATATGTATGTATTATAAACTACAGAATATTCTTATAAATGCATGCCGCACTGACGCCACAATTGTTCTGATTGCAGTCGAAGCCGGTGGCGTTCGCCGTGCGCACCAATGTGTCGTACGATGGCTCGCTGGACGACGACTCGCCGGTGCACGGCAGTGCTATCTCCTTCGACGTGCGGGACTTCCTGCACATCAAGGTGAGCTTTCTTTATAAATTCATTTATCTAGCCTTTATATGTAGCATGTGGGATATTGACTCCGGACCAGGCATTAAAGCAATAAGACGGAAATCAAGAATCAACAGCGTATTTATTTATAATATTTTTTGGGTCCTTGTTCAAGAGCGAATCATCGTCCATGCGTGTGGATTTTTGTTATTGCGCGAGAATGAGGTATCCAAGCAATTTGCTTATTTTCATACACTAAAAATGGATCTTAGCAGTCCTAATATAGAATGGACCAAAAAATATTTTACTCTTAAAATAAATTCCACACACACACGCACATGCATTTTACACACACACACACACACACGCACGCCCACACACGCGCGCGCGCAACATAACAATAATTAAGTAATTTATGTTTTCTTATTGTTTAACTTACGGTCCTTTTACTTTTATTTTAATGTAAATCAATGTGGAAGAGCAGGGCTCCTGGCACAGGCGACACAAGCTTAACAGGAGACCCCAATCATGTTGTATATTGTATTACTGTAGATAAATAAATAATTTATTATTATTAAATAGTTGACAATTTAAAAAGCAGGTCAATACCTCCGCTCTTTATCAAAACAACACCAGCGTTGAATGGCATGAAATTATTTTTTTTCCAGCATCAAACAACAAGGCTGCGTTTTCTACTGGATCCAAAAACACAGTAATAAAAATAATGAAAACAAGTTTAAAAATTACCTTCGACTGCTTCTCGGATAAGTACGTTATCTAAACGAAGCAATAAAGATTATGGTAAAACCAGCTGAAACATCTTCGCTTGCTTCCAGGAGAAGTACGACAATAACTGGTGGATCGGGCGTCTCGTGAAAGAGGGGTGCGACATCGGGTTCATCCCGTCGCCCGTGAAGCTGGAGGCGGTGCGCGCGGGGCTGGCGGCGCGCGGGCGCTACCCCCGCCCCGCGTCCGCCGCCAACCTGGCGCCGCTCGCGCCGCTCCCCAGCAGAGGTAGCACACCCCCCACGCCCGGTACGTCACGCTGTCCCTCGCTACGCCCTGCCGACCCTACGCTAGCGACATGCGTACCCGCATCACGTTTTGGCGAACAAGTTTCATTCCTCATCCACGGATAGTAGACTTTATTTTTCTGTTTTTATTGAAGAATTTTCATCGAAAAGCAGTCTATGTTGAATCTCTTGAGCTGTTAATTTCATTATCAGATTGCAAATGACATTTCAAATTGTAACTATAACGCACGGCGTATTTAATTTAGGTATTTGGTTCTCAGTAATATTTAAGTAACCGTGCTGTTTTTTGAGTCTAGTTACCTTTTAGTTCTAAACTTTGGTATGTACTGCTATCTGTGGATGGAATATTGAAACTTATTCTTCTTAATTTTTAGTGAAGTGGACCTTCCCAAATTTTGAAGTCGTTGGTGGTGGCACAATCAGAAAAGTTAACAATTAAGTCAATTGCATAGTAGTTATTGGGAGAGCGCTTGCTACAAAATCTCCCACGCGTAACTCGATCATTCCATAGTGAAGTTAAACAGTACAATGTAAATTAAAGGCTGCGTCATGTAATAATACCTAAAATGTTTAAAATAACACTGTACTTTTCAGTCGTTCCACTTAACTTAAAATTATTGAAATAACTACTAATACTGATTATCACATTGATATTGTTGCTGAAATTATTTTATTTATCCATCATAAGTGTCTAAATTAAAATCATCTATTTTACCAAATTTATGAAAAATACATAATTTTGAATATACTTGATTGAAATAGTTTACTTCAATTCATAATATACATATTTGGAGAAGATCGATTTCATCAATATTTAGAAAATAAATAAGTTTTCTGTTAGAACCAAGTGATCAGCGGCTACGTCTGACGCGAATAAAGCTTGCCTGGACTGAATGTGTATTTTGGAGAAATTGTTAACAATGATTTGACAAGTAACAACTAACTAAATAACTAACAATATAACAACTAAACACAAAAAAATTACATGCATCTCTAAAATGCAAAGTTGTTTTCTATATTTTTTGTAACATTTACATAAATTTCTAAGAATCTTGATGCTTTTTTTAACACCAAAGTGAAAATAATCTCCCCGTTAATAGACACAAATAAAGTTCAATCTCTTACATATTATGCTTTAAAACCGAATGAAACACAAAGAAGCATACATATATTTGGGGATTCATTACAGATTCTTATTTATTAAAAAACTTTTCAATGCCCCTCTTAAAAACCATAAAAATAATTTCTTTATTGAAATAAAAAAATGCTGAAAGCTGAAAGTTGATGTTGACCAATTAGCTACAAAAAAGAATTTAACAATAGTAAATGATTGTGTTCTCATTGAAGTATCTATATTAATAAAATTGAAACTCTAAACATCTAAAAAGAAAACACATTCAGTCCAGCGACCAATCGCTTTAAGTTACTCCAAACGATTTGTGACTAAAAGGAACACCGTACTCATTTCACTTTAGTTTTCTTTAAAGAACTACAATTTTATTATTGTTAATAACATTCTACAGTCATTATTAAAATTTGAATAAATAAGACCCTTTTCTTTTCTAAAAATCTTTAGTACAATATTTATGTCACTATTCGTTTGGCGTTTAGTAGAACGTACAACGCAGTTTATATTTCTTTTATTGACAGAATATCTTGAAATTTTTATGCTACTATGTTGAACTAATTCTTTATACAACTAAATATTTATTATTAACAAAACTGACGAATTTTAATCAAAGCGAGACGATTCTGTCATTAAGTAGAAATGTTTCGGTTACAATTGGCTAACTAAACCCACTTAATTTTTTAACTTATATATTGCAAATGGCAGCCCCTGTATTTAAATGTCTTGTATGGTTCAAATTTATTTATAGCAATGCGAATTAAGCTTTAGCCCAGTTAAAGTATTTTGTCCCTCCCAAGAATTGTTACAAACTAAAGTCATTTGCGATCGCCCAGAGATAGACCACCAAAATTATACGAATATTATATTATGTATGGAATGTATAACTGCTTTGTACTACCATTTCATACAACACTCGTATGCATAACGTTTTATGGTGGAATTTGCTGGGATTTCCTGGTTTTTAATGTTCTAGCACTCATTTTTGACATATTTTCAGATGCACCTACTTTCGATCGAGGTAAGCTCACTCACCCATACCCCACCAGGAAATGTTGTCAATTTTCACCACCTATATTGGTTTATTGATTATTATGTTTTATTTATAACAAAATTAATTATTATTTTATTTCTGCTTGATCGTTTTCATGTCACTTCCCACCATCCAATGCATTATCCTTTGAAAGATCATCTTATTGAAAGAGAAATGTATTATGCTCAAAAATTTTATTAAAGTTTTACAATCAATGTTATTTTCTCTTTCAATGATGCATTTTTAGTTACACACACAATGCAAATTTACTTTATTTTAATAAGTTTTAATTTATTTATTTTATTTTATTTTATTCATCTATCATGTCTGAAAATTTGCATCTCTGCATTAATATCGATGTTTGTCATGTGAAATATTTAATTATATTTAATTATTGCCCTTATAACCAGGATATTGTGGTATGGTATAATATGTATTGTATGTATTCAAGTCCATAAATAAGATTATCCCAGGTTCCATTTCAATACTAAACAGAGCTACATTTGACATTCGATCATTTATTTCAAGTTTGTAAAAAACTACAATGAGTAGGTGAGTAGGTATAATGCTAACACGAAATATAAAATGTCAAATGTAACTGTATATTATACCCAGTATTAAATACATAATGAAAATCTGCATGGGTATCTAGAAAATTTTTCCTGTTAGTTTAAAAAGATTTTTAAACAGAACAAAATTAAAAATAAAATTTCTTATTAGATGACTTAAACAGAGGTTTTCATCAGATTGGAATATCTATATGAGACATTAAAGCCAATTGAATTACCTGATAAATAATATGCCGAATGACTTTCACTAAGTCCTATGTTCCTTAGATGTAAGGTTAAACTAAACCTCTCTCACTAGGTGAAGATTCGGATTCAGCTGGTCGTGGGCGAGGCGCGAGCGCTCTGCCCTCCAACAAAGAGAAGCGAAAACCTTTCTTCAAGAAGCAGGAGACTTGCACTCCCTACGACGTGGTGCCTTCCATGCGGCCCGTCGTACTCGTGGGACCATCGCTCAAGGGATACGAAGTCACCGACATGATGCAAAAGGCACTCTTTGATTTTCTCAAAAGGAGATTCGAGGGCAGGTAATTAATCAGAATGTATAATGCTATCGAAAATATACTGAATTGCTAAGTTTTTATATGCTATTTTCCAGTTTTCATGCGAAGGTAAGAATATATTACATCTTTTAATTGAATATAGTGTAGTTTGTAGGAACTAACAATTCAAAAAAATATAAATAAAAGAGTTTGTGACTTGTAAAAGAGTTTGTGACTTCTCGTAAGAAGGTCATTGTTAATTTTCTCGCAAGTAGAAAATTGCTTAAGTAAAGTTAGACAAACGATATAACATAGCATACTATTCCAGGATAATAATAACTCGCGTGATGGCGGACATATCGCTCGCGAAACGCTCGCTCCTCAGCAATCCTTCGAAGCGAGCGATCATGGAACGATCCAACTCGCGTTCCACCTGCCTCGCTGAAGTCCAGGTAATAACGCCGTCTACCCGTGTTGCAGGATCATCATCACCCGGGTATCCGCCGATATCTCGCTGGCTAAGCGATCGTTGCTCAATAACCCGCCAAAGAAACCGATCATGGACAGGTCAAACTCGAGAACGAATTGTTTACAAGAGGTGCAGGTGCGGGAATGATTGTGACGTTGCTAGTAACGATAGTCGTCCGGCTGCGGCCGCAGTAGCGTAGTGCTTGTACTGACCTGGTTGTCCGTGACACTTAACACCTAATCATTAACAAGAAGTTTGCTCTCGTATCGGATCACTAAAGCGATCATGGCCTGTTTGTCACTTTGAACTTGCCGATGCTTATGACGTTGTAGTTTGGCTTGTATGGTTTGTTATGACAGTGTATTGCTGTGCAACGCAGTTATGGTTTTGTAATGATCTAACACAAATTCGACGGAGTGTTGTTAATGACGAGAATGTGTGTGTGAACTTTTAATACCTAAAACAATCCACAAATAACACTCCTTAGTACCCAATCTAAGAAAATCAAGCAATGCCAATTCCTCACCTAGATTCCGAGACACACCGTAACAGCACTCTGCAGAATCAGCTGTTACCTCAAATCACATTTTTACTGTTTTGAGTGCAAATAAAGCTGCGTACTCATGGAGGTTGTGTGGTACAGGCTGAGATTGAGCGGATCTTCGACCTGGCGCGCACGCTGCAGCTCGTCGTGTTAGACTGCGACACCATAAACCATCCGTCTCAGCTCGCTAAAACATCTCTCGCGCCTACTATTGTCTATCTGAAGATTTCGAGCCCAAAGGTATGAGAAAAGTTCATATTTAGAGTCTGGAGTAGATTCATTACTTATAGAATTGTGTCCGTTGTCATCATTTAAACAAATGAAATAGTAATGATAGTATGCAATACTCTGTTGTAAAGTAAAGAGATTTTTTACCAGCGATTGAAATACCTATATTTTTACAAATTCACACATTAAAGAAATAATAATTTAAAACCATTCAAGTAATATGAAATAATAAAATGACTCAATTAGTATAGTTACCTACCGCTAAAAAGGCTTACATAAATTTTACACAATGAGCGGCATTTAACTATGATTTTGAAGTACCGCCGTAGCGTAAAAATTATTACATTTCTAATGATCTTGCTCGTGTGTTATTTCATATCAATTAAATATGTTATTATGTTATAAACACTGGTACAATGTACGTTCCAGGTGTTACAGCGCTTGATTAAGTCCCGCGGCAAGGGGCAAAGCAAGAACCTATCAGTGCAGATGGTGGCGGCAGAGAAGCTGTCGCAGTGCCCGCCCGACATGTTCGACGTCATCCTCGACGAGAACCAGCTCGAGGACGCCTGCGAGCACATCGCCGAGTATCTAGAGGTATGACACATAAACTTGCTGTTTTCCATGTTAGGTAAGTAACCGTTTAAACTTACTAACTAACTTTTACTAACGGTTAACTTTTAAATAAATAACCGCTAGGCCCGCTATTATAATTTATTTCCGACATATAGGTATTCCCTCCGTCCTATAAAATGGTACAGCTGTTCTGTACTGTCCTAGCTACTTCCGCGAATTTCCGAACCCTATACTAGGTAGTGATGAGTCATTTGTTGTGCTTTGTATAAAATCTTTTTCATATTTCCCCAAACACTGGTCAATTAGCTTGTATTTGCCTTCACGTGATTGTTATGTATTTCAGGCATACTGGCGCGCGACGCACCCGCCGGCGGTAGCGGCGCGGCCCGCGCCCCACCCCGCGCACCCCGCACACCCCGCGCACCCCGTGCACCACGCGCATGCGCACCAGGCGCAGCCCGGTGAGTCCTACACACACACTATGACTTATGCAAATTTATATACTCGTCCGTTTTTATTAAGCTGAAAAGGAAATTAAATATTTTCAAACATAAAACTGTCAAGAATCTTGCTATTGGCGCCCACACTGTACACAATCATAATCATATACTTTTAAAATAGGGTTTTAATGAATGATTATTAATCATCAATCATTAATTATATTAATAATCGCAAATCAAATTTTTAATGTTTAAGAACACGTTCAATTTATGCCCTATATTTATTTTAGTATAACTTTGGTCAACATCTTATTGGCGCCCAACTTGGAAATTATTTTATTTTATTAAATGCCGAACTAACTGCTATCAATAGATCAACGGAGAAAATCTTATACTAGTTAGTTATAATTGCGTTTATTGAGAACTATTACTTTGTACCTATGTTATATATTAGATGGCTCACTATAACACCAGCTTTATGTGTATTCATATATGGATATAAAATGTCTGTGATCTTGCATCATAAAGACAAATCCTCTGGAATTTATCCAGTTTCTTGAGCTATACTGCACACTTTACGTCTACTTACAAATTTTAATACACCATTCTCACAAATCGTTTACGTAAAATATCATAAAATGTGTAGCTATATCATTTTTCATAATTATATCGATGTGGAGTAATTTGATTTAAATAGTAAGAAAAAGCACTACATCATACTCATACATATCCTACTAAAACTACCTATCAATTAATAAATCATATTATTAACATAATAATCATTAGATAACTAAAGTCGTCCCTAACTGTACATTTGTAATAACTTGTTATTCCGTGTGTTGATCCCCCCGCACAACCCGGAGGGCACCGTGAGCGGTCTGACTCGTATAACTACGAGAGGGAACGAGGTAACTAACATACTCTAACACCAACCATTTAATTAGGTAGGTTATGATTTCGTACAAAATACCAGTGAATTTGCACTGACAGAATATTTCTCAAAAAATAGAAATTATTATTGTTGTGCAAAATATACGGACAGTTTGTTCTTTACAGTGGATCAATCGATATGATACTTGCTAAGTATCAAAACCACTGTCAGTTGTAAAGAGCGGGGCAATCAAGAACAAGTGTTTAGTAATATGATTATAAACGTGAATTATATTTATTTTATAATACGTGTTTTGAGAGAATTAATCCACATTTTGTACCAAATCATAACTATCTGTATTTAGGTGATGATCCTTAGTAAAACCGTTAGATTCTCATTCACACGATCAACCCAAAACGTTGGCAAACACATTATAGAGGTCTCATTAGATAGATATCATCTTAACCTTGCACAAATCCTTAGGCTAAATGTTGTGCCGTCATCGATGTGGTCCTGGGCCCGAATGTCCCCTCCACCGATCCACTGACTCCTGCCCGTTCATTTCAGTACAAGCGTCAGGACAGGCGCACTAACCGGCAGAAGATCATTATCGCGGTGCCATTAATAGCAGACACTCCGGCAATCAGGTTGCAATGTTTTAGCGGCGCGACGTAACCCGCTTCTAGCTTGGGGTGTCGCTTTTTAACCGCCATATTGCGCCTGCGTCGTCACACTCTACGGGCATTTACAGCATTCCAATTTACGCTTAAAGGGTCTAACGCTATTTTGGTGATATATTTTAACTTAAAGGTTTAGAAATTGGTTTTGGTCAGTTTTTTATTATATTTTTATTACACGCAAAGTAACTAATTGGTAACGGTTGAGTTAGAGAAAAGCATGCTTTAAACAATTTAGAATATGGGTATACCTTTTCCAAAAAAAATTGATTCCACGGTACATGACATCGGTCCAGAGAATTCTCGACCGTCTCTACTTGAAAAGTAGAGACAGCAGATAGAAGTTTGATTGTTAAAATTGGGACTGGACGCAAAACAGAGTGTGGTAGTGTTAGGCCCTTTGTCCACCACTCGCACACGCGCCACGTGCCTCGCCGCTGACGCCGGTTGTCCGCAGCGCCGCCGAGCCCCGCCGCCGCCGAGGTCGAGGTGCTGCCCTGCCCCGGCAAGGTGCGCTCCTCCGGGGAACTCATCATGCAGATGTCCCTCAGCCTCGTCTCGTAGCGTAAGTGGCAGTGAGCCAGTGACCCGTCGCGGCCTGCACTGCTCGTTCCCTTTGACCTCGCAATCCCGTTTTTGGTTTTACAGTGATGGTGTTTATCAATTCTTAACCTTCATATGCTAGATTTAGTTCGGTATTAATAACGGGATTGTAACCATTTTTGAGTGTTCAAATCTTTTTGACTCGAGATTCGAGTTCAACAGGTAAGCTTTGTTTTCGAATGGGTTATGCCTTCCTGAATGTCTTTTGCCGGGTTTTGTATGTTTTTGCATGTGGTTTTTATGGTGCAATCGCGTTATTAATACAGTAATGACTTTGAATATGTCGAGGGGTAAATTAGAATGTCGGTTCCATAGGCAGCAGGTCTCGGGCGGCGCGGCCGGAGCGGCTCGAGGAGGAGGAGTATTACCCGCGGGAGCGCTACCAGCGGTATCCGCGCGACTACCACGACGCGCCCTACCCACCCGACGGGTACGCGCGCGACGACGGCTTCGAGCGCGAGGCGTACGGCCACGACTACACGCGCGACGCGTACGCGCGCGACGACTACGCGCGCGACTACGGGCGCGAGTACGCGCGCGACGCCGCCTACCGCGACGAGCGCCGCGCGCGCGACCGCGAGCCCGGCGACGACTACGGGCCCTCGCGCCGCGCGCTCAACGCCGTGTAGGCCGCTAGACCCGCCTTGCGCATACTCCGCCACGAGACATCTCTCTTACAATCTTACGATCTTTGCCGATCTGACTGTCTGTCTCCGATATACCCACTCAATTGATATCGATGTTGTACGGTAGAATAGAGTTCTCGTTCACCGAATCTGATTGTTGAAATAGTCGTTCTCGTATTTAAAGCAGTTATGATGTTCGTAGACGATATTGGTGTTTTTGATCGATTTTGACTAGCAGATAATTCAATTTTCTCTACAGTTACACGTCTATAGTGGGCGACTGACGCTTCCGCCGGTCGCCATTTTGAATATTGTATTTTGAAGCTACAATTAAAGGCAACGATTTAATGCAACGTCATAATATTATTACATGTAATTACAGCGGAGAGGATCGCTGATAGAGAGAATGGGTTTGGGAACTTGCCTACAAAATAGTTTGGGCAGATCGTAAGGACAGTGGTGCGTAAGGCGTGTCCAGCGCCCTCGCCGCGGCCGCAGCGGACTCGCGTATCCTTATATTATATTGCCGCGCGTCCGCATCTGGACGCGCTTCGATTTGCTGAGCTTTAGAGGCACGCTTCGCGCTACGTCCGGCGGCGGCCGGCCGTCGACCGGACAGCGGCCGGACGACGGACGCCGGACAGCCGGCCGCCGCCGGACGCCCGCACTAGACGGTACGGAGCTCGCGTCGATTGTATAAATTTTGAATAAAAATTAATTTTAGTACCGTTAGATATTATCTGTTTTCCATTTTTGACATACTCTGTAATTATATTGCATCGTCTGTACTTCATTGTTGCAATCATTTGTAAATAAAGTACTTTATATCGATACAGTTGTTTTATCTGTAGGTACAGATTCAAAAGATTTTAAATATTTACTTATTTAATTAATTAACAAGTTCAATGTTTTTTCGGTGTTTATAAGGTTGAGGGTAGTTTGAAAAAAAAGCATTTTATGAAACATTGCAGTTTATTTTATACTTCGATGACGGATATTATTTTGCACATTCCAAGCTAATAGACTGCACACCATGCCTTCTTGGCATTTAAATAAATTACAATATATAACAGATAAATAGATTATATTTTATATTCTCGCTTGCCTCTTTGGTGTCTGCTAGCTAAATTATAACTATATACAATTTTCAATCAATTTTCTTCCTTATATCTGTTGCAATTAGGTAACAATTAAAACTGAATGTTACTACATCAGGTGATACAACTTGTAGACTAGAAAACAGTGTTTTACTAAGACTTACACGTCGAAACTATTTTAATACTTCTTGCTTTAAATTATAATTCAACGTTGCCTTTGATAGCTAATCTAATTCTCAGGAGCAGATTGCATTCAACAGAGATATTCAATCACTCGATGTAGTGTTATACAAATAAAGTGTCATGATGATCTTGTTTAACAGTTCAATTATAATAATCTCATGTCCTGATTTCTGAATCCATGTCTATAGTTTACGTGCTAATCAAATACTGCCACTAATAAGAAAATGATTGTTCTGTTACACACTATTTTACTAAACGTTATTGCAACGTCTCTTTGGTTTGCACGCCTTCACAGAACCACGTTCACCAAGGTACCAGCGTCCATATTTACACTTTATATACAAATTTAGACTCTATTTACAGCATACTTGAGTCTCTTTCGCACTGTCCGTACCGGCCACTTGTTGGCGCCCAACTTGTTCAAGGTGACCAAGTTGGCGGCTAGTCAAATGTAGAGGTAGTCGTTTTTTGTTTCTTTGCAGTAGCTTATGCTGGGGAACTTGTAGACGGGGGTGTACCGTCTCCTTTCGCCCTCTGCTTCGAGGGAGAGAGCGGAGAGCGCTCGGGAGGACTCGTCGTCGGTCGTGTCGTCGTCGGGTGCGGGGAGGGGCTGCGGCGGGAGGGCGCGGGGCGGGAGCGGGAGCGCGCGGGGATTGCGCCGCACCCTGAAGTGGCAGTCGGTGTCGGGCGGCCACGCGCGTTGCACCTGCAGCGGCAGGTCGTCCGGGTGGAGCTTGCGTTCGTATTCTTGAGATGGGCAAACCTGGAAAAATATACATTTCAAATTAGTCTTGGGATGTTTCTAAATAGTTTTGATGATTATTTCATACTGTCATCTGATCCAAACAATAACGATTCTCTAAAACATAGTTTTAAGACCATTTACAGTCAGAGGTTTCACATAGGGTTAGTTTTTTTATCCGTAGTCAGGTTAAAACGTAATATGATATTGTGATATGACAGCTTGTCCAATTGTAAAAGGTTCAAATACAACAAAAGGAGTCAAAGTTGTTGTTCATAGACCACAACACGACGCTGGGATTAGTAACATGCCGACGGGCAGCGCAGCTGATGTAGGTATATTGCTTCGAAATTTCATCGCAATAATTCCTCAAGCTGACGTCATACATTTTGGCGTTTTCATTGACGCTATTGGTCTAGTAGATAACTATTGAGGTAAATTTGAATTAGGCTGATAGGTAGTTATGCATACATTAGGTATCAAATACTTAAATGGTATGATTTATACCAAAATGAATATAAATTAGTTTAAATTAAAATATAGATTAACACACCATCATTAACATATCTGGCAAAATGTTGATGTAAACACAACTGCCTACCTCTCGAGGTGTGGACTTTTTCACAATAAAATTTATTTATTTAATAGGCACACAAATTAGGTTACATACAGAGGAATATTGCAATTAACAGGTGAATGTAATTAGGTGCAATTACATGCAACCCAAAAAATCATCATCATTAGCCTGCCCTTTTCCCAATTTCATTTGGGGTCGGCGCAACGAGTCTTTCTCCTCCACTCTCCCCTATAACACGCCATATATCAACATTCACTCCCATTCTAGCCATGTCCTCATTCACACAATCTATCCATCTCTTCTTTGGTCTTCCTCTCCTTGCATTACCATATTCATAACTCTTCTCGTTACATGCTCATTCTCTCTCCTCAAAACATGTCCACACCACGACAGCCGCTTTTCTCTCAACTTCTCTATCACTGGAGCAACTTTCAGGCATCCCCTGATATACTCATTCTTCACTCTATCAATCTTCGTCACTCCACACATCCATCTTAACATACGCATTTCGGCCACATGCAATCTATTTTCATCTATCTTTTTCATAGCCCAACATTCCGATCCATACATAACAACAGGTCTTATGATTGTTTTATATATTTTCCCTTTCAATCTAGGGGAAATGCGTGGGTCGCATGTAGTTATACATCATTATTTAAAAACAAAAGTTATACATCATTATTTAAAAACAAAATGAAGCACTTCTGAACTTCATACACTAAACTAAAGAAGAAAACAAATACATTGTTGTAATGTGAAAAGTGGATGGCGATGATTTCACTCTTAAAGTGTGAAAATGAAGAAAATATATGAACCTCGATGCCTTCCGCTACAAGCTGGTTATACAATTTGCACATTCTAATAATAGGTTTGTAAAAGAGGTATTGTTTTTGTACACGTGAAATACAAACCTCATAGAGCGAGAACCGCTCCACGCCCTCGGTGGAGTCGTAGCAGTGCAGCAGGATGGCGAGCAGCTCGTCGGCGGAGGTGCGCTCGCTGGTCAGCAGGCACTTGTACTGCGAGGACGACATCAGCGCCGAGTCGTACACCTTCACCAGCCCGCCTGGCCGCATCTGCAGCGAAAACCTGCAAGTGAAGAGATGAACATTTACTTTGAGTTATAACGCCTGTGATCACGTTATATTAGGTCCTTACCTATGAAATTGGTGTTTTGTATGGAGATTTTGGGGAATTCTGCATTTTCCATACTAACATTTTATCAGTTTTCTTCACAACGACTTTAGTAATATGTGTGATATCACACTTCATAAAAATGATTTATCGTTTTTAAGTGAGTGCAAATAAAATGATGTATTCGGGAGGCACTTAAAAAGAGTTGTCTCCGTGTCCAATTTTAACACAATTAAACTTACAACAAATTATCAAAACAAATCAAAAGAGCTCAAAAATATAGTCTATTTTTAGACGAGGTAATTATTTTTTAGGAATACTCTGAATCTTAATAGTTACAGACAAAATACTAAGACAGAATAAAAACACCAATTTCATAGGTAAGGACCCAATAGCAATGACGAGGTCGGCGTGTAATTGCTATTAGTTTTCAAAAGGACAAAATGCAGCTGAAAGGAACAGAATCTGTATGTAATAAAATTATAAAACTATTCATTATTTATTCTTCTTGTATCAAAGTACAATTGCGGACATAATGCCATAAGGCTTTCTCTACTAGTCACCCGGAAACTAAAGTGAGGACTAAAGAGTAAAAAAAAACTATTCATTGTCTGACAGCTTTTATATGTATTTACACTTTAAAATATAAAAATAAATACATTATTCATATTGTTTGCAATATGTAGGGTACAGACAGCAGCCTGTTACCTACAATTTATTTATTATGCAAGTATCCTTTACGAGAATAGTACTATACGCCGATGGGTCCCTTCCGGATTGTTTACATTGATAAGATAACACGAGGACACAAGATATAAGCGTATACTGCTCCTATTCTATTTATAGTATTCATTCTTCTAGCACTCATCACACGCCCAATTGCTGGATCAGCGGATTGGTAGGTAGAAAAGTCAGTAGTAGAAATGGCTAAATTAACAACTGAGACTAACTACTTGAAGCACGCTTCGAAGAATGGTCATGGATAAATTAAGTAACTAGTATAAATCGCTATTCCCATACATGGATTTTTAGTTCGTCTTAAACTATTATTGTTGCTCGTACCCCTTCGTTCGACTTATAGGCGCATCAAATTAGCTTGTTGTAAATTTAGTCGAGAAAGTTAACAAAATTTATTTTATCCAACTAGACATTATTGATAACTGATTAGAAACAATTAATTTAGAATAGCTATGTATTTTGTACAAGAATGTAAGCTACACATCATAGCACAAGCTTTTGGACATAGTTATTATATAGTATGCTGTAGATAATAAATGAGAATACCTTTTAATTTTAGTTTTTTTTTTTGCAATGACGCAGATTTCAAAAATTTTTAATTTTTCTTAATTTAGCTATAATTAACAATGATTCATGACACAGAAAAAGAAAATTACAGTTCACGAATTATGTCCAGGTCAAGCTAATTTGATGCGCCTATTATTACGGTAGGTGGCGCTACTATACTGGCGGAATCATAGATAAATTAAGTAAATCCGCTACTATAGTAGCGCCACCTAACGTAATAAGTCGAACGACTGCAACACCACGAAGGCTTTTGTTAATAAAACAAGCTAATTTCAAGTCACCATCATACTTATTAGAATGTCTAAGAAAAAACCAATTTCAAACTAGTTAACATAAGTACCTAGTCATTACAGTTTACAAAAATCACTTTACTGCCTCTGCCACCTGCTTGCTTCAAAGTGCTTCAACGGGTACACCCATTATAGGCACCCACTGTCAACCCAACGCGTGCCGTATGGTCAACGAGAGTTTTAAAGTTTTTATCTGACGATGTTTACAGACGAGAATAGAGGCCGGAAGGGGACACGGGACTTGGAGCGATCTTTTTTTGGAGCGCGGATAGCCGGTGGTCTGACGACTGAGAGACGAAATTGGAAATTATTAAGTTGTGGCGCATTATGGCAGACTGAACTTTTAAAAATACAAATATGTTGAAAATGAATATGAGGAAGAATGGACAAAATGAAAAATTATTTTTCTAGGAGTTTAAAAAAAAATTGAGCTTTTTGAAAAGTAATAAAACCATACGTAAAAAAATACCATAATGGTAAACATTAAAAGAACAACGGTCAGTTTTCCACAAATAAGTTCATCACCGTTGAAATTAAAACTTAAAACTATTATATTGTCTACGCTCACATCACACTGATTCCAGTCTTATGATATAAGATCTGGAAAATTCATACTAATTAAAAGTAACTACTGAACCGATTTAATCAAAGTTTAGGACATAGGCTACTTTTTATACCAATATTCCCATAGGAACGGGTACCACGCGGAGAGCCACTAGTACATAATAATTACGATGCATCAGTTTTGATAGAAATACTAAACATTGAAAGCCTTGAAGCTAGTATCCACTCTAGAACCAGCTAGCAGTTAGATCCGGCCAGAACTCAAAACCTCAGAACTGGTTACACCTTAAAACCACCCTGTCGAATGTCCAGCTTAGGTCTGCGATCTCTGAAGGAGTTATTGCAATTCTTAAAAATACCACATGTATTCTGGAAGATTGGAGATTGGCCATTTATGTCCCATCAGCAGGACAATGCGCTAGTTTCATAACATAACATATTATCACGCCTTTTCCCCGAAGGGGTGTTCATACCCACATTTCGCCGTATATGTTAAGTCCCCATGTAACAGGTGGCGAGCCTGTTGCCATGCACCGGACATAATGTGAGACAAGCCATATTCACAATCAACTGTAGGTACATAAGTGTTATTCAAACTCAGTGGTACAGGCGGTGGGATCGAACCCGCGATTCCTGCGGCAATTTAAACAAGTAGTGCCCCGTCCGTCCCATTTCGGCTACCGCTGCTAGTTGCCCAAGTTAAAACCAAGTAACAAACCAAATTCAAACAAAACTCAACTTACTTAGAATATCCTTTCGGGTGGCAAGCCTGCAGCGCGGCGGGGCGCGCGTCGTCGTCCAGCACGAGCGTGGTGCGCAGGCCGGCGGCGCGCACGCGCACCTCCATGCTGAGGTAGAACAGGCGCGGGTCGCGGTGCCGCATGCGGAACTTGCCCAGCAGGGTGGACACCACCTCTCTGGCGCGGGTGCCCCACGTGACCGAGAGCGTCTTGTACTCGATGTCAGGGCGGAGACAGCGAGCGAACACTTTTATTGTTGTCTGTGAACAAAGTATTGTAGATTAGTTTACTGAAACTATGAGCTTGGATGGTGGAACTGGTGGCAACGTTCGTTCTGACTTATTCACTTATCATTCACCTTGTAGAACTAGTACGAACCCAAGAGATACAGTCCTGAAGAAAAATTGCTCTTTTCCATAATTTCTTTGTTACTTTCAAATCAAGAGGCGCTATGAAAAAGGGAAGCCTACAGGATGTTAATGGCATCCTTAGATATTCCAAAGCTTTTTTGATATACCTGTATACCTACTTGAAATAGCAACTATCGGTAATTATAAATAGTTTTTACAAAAAAATACCGCAATGCCTTGTAGTGGTAATCCTTCTACTACGAGTAAAACGATAAATATCTTCTTCTCTATGAACGCTTCTACAGACAGACAGACTACAAAATGTTTGTATTCATCACACAAGTCTATCGAAACTGTAAGTTATGATTGAAGAGTCAGATTCACTAAACATTCCCTAGAGATCCTATTAGAAAAATCCTGTCATTCCACTACTTCCATTAATCGTTGCATGGTTTATTCTACGGTCAAATAGTTCCGTCTTATTATGAATCTTGACAAACCCAAGCGAATAGATGCAGTGAAAGTAGTTTGCGCCAACTTTTGTTCGATGTCGTGTAGACGAAATTACTCAATTTTACATTACGACGCTAATTTCACATGTAAAACGCTTCTAAAAAGCCCAAATTACCGGACACCAGATTGTGACAATAAAATTGTCATTGAAACGTTACAGAACGCCGAGATTGCAGAAAATCAGGTTCTCACGCGGCCTAACACAGGCCTTTCACAATCACAAATATGCAGCAGACCAACCGGTGGGAAATCATTACAATTAAGAAACAAAATACAGTCATAAAAGGACTGATAAAAAAATAACTAACTTTATCAACCATAAAAAAGTAACTACCCACTATAATGGCTTTTAAACTTCAGAAAAAATTCACAAAGTATGAGACGAATAAATTTTCATAGTAATCTTAATTCTTTCATAAACCCACGAAAGTTTTAATCATACTAAAACGTAAATTCTTCACGTATTTCAAACCGTTAAAACACGAATGCGTTTCAGCCATTACTTTTCAGGGAAATTCCAAGATGTTACCACTCACAGCTTTTTTAACGTATAGCATTCAACACCGATATTATTCACTAGGGACTTCAAGAAAGCACAGAACCGTGTTAACCAACACTTGAAACTAAAAAATGTTGTGAATTCATAGTTGGAACTTTAGTTTCACAACAGAACAAAAATTTTCTTTTTCGACTTACATGAATATTATGGGGTAGGAGCGCTAAACGCATGCGCGGAGCGGGCACCGGCGCGTCCATGGCGTGCGCTCGCGTCGCTAGTACTACCGACTGCCACATAGTAGCCCTATTATGCCGGAAGCCGCCTCTCAGCCCTTACAAAGGGTAAATCGACACCCACCTGCCGCCGCGCCAGGAAACACGCAATAGTATCGCACAACAACTTATCGCCTTTTGCAAAGCACAGGAAACGTATACAATCGATATTTGGTAGGCTCGAAAAAAGTTTTTGTCAATGGTTAATCGATTACGTGTGAAGCATCAAGTCGAATCGAGTTATCGCATTGGCCCCTATAATAAAAATTAAAAATTATCTCTTTTGTTGCAATAAATATCGTTCAAAAGTATTTCGCACAGAATTGCGTGATATTGGAAAGATGTATTCATTTTACGAGCAATCGTAACGAATTTTAAAAACATAAGAGTGCCTCTCTATTATTTTTTAAATTCATAATAATTGATATGTATTTTTTTGTAGTATTAAACATTTCAAAAAGTCAAGAAACTGAAATTGCTAAATAAAAAGGGCTTACAAAAAATCTTTACAGTTTTCGACATCACTTTCAGCAAAATAATAGACAAACAATCAAACTGTATAAAACTCGATCGAAACACCTACAATGAACTATGGTAACTAAAAAGTATTTAAAGCCATCTCGCATACTGTTATTATTTAACATAATTATATCTTTTGTATTTGGTGCAAAAAAGAGTTTAATAAAAATATTTGCACGTCAATCCTCCAATAATACTTGAACTAATTCGAGAGATACCTAAGTTCTGCATAAGATCTTTACTTTCATTCACCACAAGATTCCTTTATCGAAAAATCATTAAGGTCCACATCACGAGTTATAAAGAAAGCGTCGAAAGTGGTAATCTTCGGTAGTACGGCGCGGCGTCGCAAGCGCATTGAAGGGAAATGCAAAAACGCACCGGACGCGCGCGGCATGCGGCGGGCGTCCGCCGGCGACGAGCCGTGCAGATCGCCACAAGGAAAAAAACTGTATCAATGCAATTCAAGGACAAGGCCCATTTCTATGATTGTTCAGGAGATTTGTTATTTTTATTTTGTTTGATACAAAGTGGACCCGGAATATATTATTGAAAGAATGCAACACTAACTATGCGTGCAAAATATTTAAGTAACTGATGAATCTCATCTCTATTACTTTGGATCATAGATGCAGAAGTAAATTAAAACCAGCAAAATCTATAGTTAGAATCAATTGCCTTGATTTTAAAGGAATATTTATTAGCAAAGCCAAAAATAATGATTTATTTATAGACATCTCTAATCAAAAATTTAGAACTTTAAAATAAACCCACAAACAAGCCGAAAAAAAACTTATTTTCACCTGACGCTTAACAGTAGTGACTAGAGTCCAGATGCAAGTGTAGCTGGAGTTTATACGACAAAAAAACATCAGTTACCCTTAACTTATTGGCCTGCATAATGTTGTTTCGCACCTCTTGTCAAGGTCTCAAAAACGTAGAAAGGAAACATGTGAGCTATTAGCGAAATAAGCTTATAGATTTTTGTAATAGAATGGGGGAATTTTATGTCTGGTAAATAAAGCGCCATACTAACATTAATGTCTAGAAAAAGGTGAATATTTTCCGTTCTCATGATTCATGTTGCAATAACTGCATCCTGGAAGTGCAGGCCTTCTGAATTGTCAACGCGTCTCATAGAAAATTAGCCTTATCATACTTTTTCTAACAGAATGTCAGGAAGCTTTGAGTTTAAACCCCAGGAAGTTCCACGTAGCGATGTAGAGAAAATATGTGTAATCTGCGAGATAGTTGTCAAGATATAACGGAAACTGTCATTACATATTATCCGCATTTATCGCCCTTCATATTACCATACCAAGAGAGTTCGAGACAGTGAGAAAATTGTTTTTTTTTTAATGAAACCAGAATTAACCGAGTGTATTGCGATGTAAACTTAATAATAGTAAATCTGCAAAAAAAAACGCCACAAAATAAATTTTCAGGGCAAAAAAAAATTATTTTGTAAAGTCATTAATTTAACAATTGCTTTTCAAAAGTGTTCCCAATATATAGTACGTCTCAATCCAAGTTGCCAAAAAGGTAAACAAAACAAAGATAATGTTTCATCTCTAAAATGTTTTGTGATGACGGTAATTGAAATCAATTGAAACGGACAACAGTTGTTACCGTTAATGATATTTACGTGCCAATGTCCATAAAAAAGTGTGATTATTGAATAACAAATTCGGTAAGTCGGCATTTTTGTTTACCTTTTTGGCAACTTGGATTGAGACGTACTATAGGTACATCTACTTTGAGATAAATATTTTTTCTAACACAACGCCCGCTACAATAATACAAATAGCGTTAAGATTACAGTTAATCTAAATTGATTCTCAAATGTCCGACGTGACACTAAATAATAAGTAAGGCAGAGTAAATGAAAATGGGTTCGGCTTCAAATACCGCTTCACAACAATAATGTAACAGTTAGAGGAAAAAATAGGATGGTTTTTTAATAAATTTGCAACCGTTAATCTCATTATTCCCGTAGCTGCCAAGCAAACCCTGACTAGGCCGCAATATTGCTACAGCAATTATATGTGAGATATCTCTTCTTTCAGTTAGGATGAGAGCGAAGAAGGACACCCAGAAGGATACGTACACCCTTAAGTAATAAACAATAACCGTGTTATTCATAAAAAATAATAGTCTTAATAAACCTATTTTAGTTACAGAGTATTTTGTTTTCTTCTTTCAGACACAAATATAAATTAGAAAGAAAGTGACAAATCACTTTTTAACTAAAATAGGTTTATTATGCCTTTAATATTTTTTATGAATAACATGGTAAGTTTTAAGCAAGTGTTTACCATAGTAAAAAGTTGCTTAAAACATAAATAGCATTTATGCATAAGTATGTTAGGGTATAAGTAATCAGAGGATTCTTTTCTCACATCTCCAAGTTTCACATACTAGCACATTAAAAGTTATATAGTAAAGCGAAAAAATTTTATAAATAAATTGTCGTAATTGTCGTACAAACTGCAATGTGGTGGTGTTACGGCCCATACTCCTCATGTGTTTCTCCATGAGGAAAGCCTGTGCCCAGCAGTGGGACGTATATAGGCTGATGACGATACAAGCAGTATTCTTGCGTTAAAAAAAAACAAAGAAAGACTTTGTCCTTGAAATTTAAATTGAAAAAAAAAAAATGTAATCAAAATATTTTTTTTTATCGATTCTTGTTACATGAGATTGTAAAATGCAATATGAATAGAAAGTACCATAAGCAATAAATCGGTCAGTTTATTACAATCATAACAAAACAGTGAAATTAATTTTAACTACGCTATTAAAAGGTTTTCTTTTAATTGAATTCTTAGGAATACCTTAGTTAATTAAAGACATACAGAATTTTTTTCTTTATATATTTTTTCTCCATATAGATTAATTGTTTGTGAGAATATAGGAAATAGTCCTATAAATAATCGTTATAATTTCTTTGCTGGGATTAGACAAAAGATCGCTAGTAATGATTCTTATACATTTGAACGAATCCAAAATATACGAATATTCACAAATGTCAATACGCAATGGTCTTCATTTTACGTAGATTTTAATAACAGTATGAGTATTACACCTAAACACGTATTTTATTATTAATGAAAATTGCTGACTTATTACCGTGAAAACGCGCTACTAATTACCAAAAAATTGCCACGGTCAATGTGATTAATACTTCATTATAATTAAATAATTCGGATGCCGGCCTAAAATAAGATGGGGCACAAAAAGCGCGCGCGCCGCCATTGCCGCCACCATAGAGCGTGCTTCCCATTTCCTAATTTCCTGCGCAAGCGTCACACCTCATTCACCCAATTTAGGGCGTCCTGTCTATGGTCAGCCAGTCCACGCTAACCCGTTGAAATGTGAATTTTCTGTTACATCATTTCTATTTTGACATTTATTATTATTAATATTTTCGTATAAATAACTATGATCGCTTTAATATGGCGATTAAAAATTATGCGATTATGAAAGACTGGACGAAAATATGTTTATGGTGCGGAAATATCGTCTTCCTAGTGTAATATACAGATATTCTAATAAACTGAGCATATAATCATTCTCATTATTATTTGAACATGACGACTTATCCCTAAATCCAGCAAATACTTAAGAAGGACCATTAAGGATGATTCACGCTACACCAAGCGAAAAATGTGACCAAGAAAAATCATAATCGTAGCAAGTGGGGGACTATATGAGACTATGTTAGAAGTCAGAATAGAAAACCTGTGACTAATCTTTTCAATAATCCCTTGACGAGAAGTCATAGAAACATAGTATTTTAAAATAAGAAAACAGTAAACCAATAGATCCTAAAATAAACACTTCCAGGTGTTCGTAGCCTCACGAAAACATTGGTAATTTATAAATAAACTCCGGAATGGAGCTACTGTAATCTGTAATAATCTATGGTGATCCCCGAACTATGCCTAACTATTGGAACTATTAAGACGTAGTAACTTAACGGTTATGAAGCTTTTAGATAACAACATTTCGTTTAATAGGCTATTAAGATTAAGACCCTATACCGCTCTTGCTTGCAAAACATTTGTAGTAGTTATTTTATGCTCATTGTCTTATTAATAAGACAAATATAAACACCGTCACGCCTGTACCCACATTTTTTCTAAGGACAGGGGGCGAATAAACATGATTAACAAATTCAAATAAACCGCAACTATTTGTCAACAAGAGAGGATTCTGGCAAGAGACTCAGTAACGGTTTTAACTTCGTAGCGTATCTATTTGAAAATAGAGAAAAAAGTCTTGATCAAAAATGATGTTGTACCTTCTATACCTTTAGATAGCCCCCATAGATTAAGGATTTTTCTCCCTACGCCAAAAAGATACCAAACGTGGGAGCGAGAAATAATCAAGTAGAAACCGCCTGGCCCGAGAGAAACAGACAAAGCGAATGATTGACAGATAGGTTTTCGCCAGTAGTAAAATGAGTAGTAAGTTTTCGCTGAGAAGCTCGGTGATGGTCAGTGCGCTTTGGCATCGATCGAAAACAAAGCTACCTTCTCCATGGTCAGGCCGTGGCCGACCAAGAATTTGTGATCTCGAGCTCCTCCGAGCTTCGGAAGGAACATTAAGCCGTTGGTCCCGGTCACATTTGTGACCGTTTCTACCCACCCACCCGCATTGGGCCAGCGTGGTGGTGTTACGGCCCATACTCCTCATGTGGTTCTCCATGAGGAAGGCCTATCCCAGCAGTGGGACGTATATAGGCTGAGGACGAGTAGTAATATCCTAAATCTATGGATAGCCCAATGAAGGTCGCAGAGTTTAATAAGCTACTGTTCCCTTTTCGAATTTAGATCTAAACTCCCACTTGTTAGCAAGTTATACCCCAAAGCGTCCAGCTAATTGAGTGGCGGCGCCTGCGCACGTGCCGCGCTAATCGACGGATGTTTGCTATGCAGAGCTTCAATAGCTACTTTCGTGTAATGTTATCAGTAGCGGAAACTGTATTACAGGAATCAATGAACATGGACTTAGCAAGTTGAAGTCTCTGTAAGTTCAATGCGAATTGGTTGTCCTGCGTTTGTATTTTTAGACTAATCTGTCCGAAGCGGTGATAAATAACGATAGATTTATTTTATCCATTGAATTAAACTGGCAATGTTTTAATAATTAAAATTATAAAACTAATAATAAACAACTTACAACGCCACTTGCAGTGATTCTTGTACTGAGTTGTCATAATAATGTAAAAATATATATCACCATATTCAATGTAGTCATCGTAATAATATTGGGTTACCTTACCTATGAAATTGGTGTTTTTTTTTCTCTCTTAGTATTTTGTCTGTAACTATTAAGATTCAGAGTATTCCTAAAAAATAATTACCTCGTCTAAAAATAGACTATATTTTTGAGCTCTTTTGATTTGTTTTGATAATTTGTTATAAGTTTAATTGTGTTAAAATTGGACACGGAGACAACTCTTTTTAAGTGCCTCCCGAATACATCATTTTATTCGCATTCACTTAAAAACGATAAATAATTTTTATGAAGTGTGATATTACACATATTACTAAAGCTTGTCTAATGATACATGCCAAATATTATTATCTTTGGATTTGTCGTTGTGAAGAAAACAGAAAAAAATTTAGTATGGAAAATGCAGAATTCCCCAAAATCTCCATACAAAACACCAATTTCAAAGGTAAGGACCTAATATTATTATTAATAATTACCCTTATATTGATAATATGATATAAAAACACTATGACCACGTAACATTTTCTCTACTCTCGTCGTAATTGTTTTATAAAGATTCTCTTAAAACAAACACGCACATAATTATTTATGTCAAATGCAAATTAGACTGTTTTAGCAGAAGTATCTGCAAAACTCTTGAATTCCAAAGCTGACTGAGTCACCAGTAATTGTAACTTGAACGTAAACCTCTCACACAAAGAGTAATTATGCTGCTAGTAACATGATGCATGGTAATGACGCACAAAGACCAAACTTAGGCATATCTCATGTGCTTTGTCTGCACTTCAACGTCTTACAATATGAATTCTTCGGGCTCCTATTGTGTAAACAGCCTAAGCGACATTGTGAACACTGAAAATATAAAGATACATTACACTTAATTACACTAACGCGGATTGGGGGCTTCGACGGTAGTTTCTGAAGCATAGAAGAAATCGACATCACAAAATTTTTGGTCACCTATCCAAATTCGAGAATTGCTTTTTTCTAACAACTTCGCTACTGTGTTTTTTCCATTTATTGTTTATGTTCAGACGATGAATCAAATCTTTACATATAATAAAACTGTAAAGGTCGAATGTCTGTTCATAGAAAAAATGCTTTAAATCAAGTCAGGGGGGTGTATCTAAAATTTTATTTTTAATTTTTTGTTTCTCTGTCTGTTTGTACGGGCTAATCTCCGAAATGGCTGGACCGATTTCAACGAAATTTTGCATTTGCCTTCCCTGGTCAAGATCTTAGACATTTTTTATTCCGGAAAATTAAAGGGTTCCCGTGGGATAGTTAAAAGACCAGTCACTGCAGACGAAGTCGCGGGCATCAGCTAGTATAAATTAAAACCCTATTCAGAACCACCCTTATTCATAAACGCTATTCAAGTTTTATGCAAGATTCTTACTATGGTTAAATACTTGCCTGAGACTTAAATAGTGTTTATGAATAAAGGGTGTAAGACTTACATGTAAAATAAAGACGTCACTAAAAACACTTTTATTATCGCACTGACGTCTTTTACGACACTTGTCCACAACGACTGTTTTGAGAGTCAGGACCGTCTACACCTTGCTGTTATTCCAGTTGTCTTCCATTTGTGGACGCGTAATAAAATGTCTATTCAGAGCAGTGTCTGTTACTTCCACTTCACAATGGGTCAGGTTTGGATGAAACAGATACATGCAACTATTTATAAATTTGGATCCAAGTGCACCCATGTTGTAGTGCAGTCCTGCATATCTTAATCATATCCGAAGTTATTTGTTCAATGAAGTTTGTTATAGTAGTGGTGTTCTCTATAGATCTTTATATCCGAAGTAATTACTTCAGCAGAATATTTTTGATACTAAAATTCATTAAAATATTCGAACCCCCTTACTTAAAGATAACTTCAGCTATGAACGCTACGTAAGTCTAACCAAATTCAAAAGTCATCTCAAAAAGGAACTCACATTAAATTTTTTTAACAAATTAAAAAGCGGCACTTTTAATCTAATTTCACTCATTCAGGTGACCAATATTTTAGTGTTGTCATTATCATCATTAAGATTTTAAAAATAATAAATTGTAATATATAATGGCAAAGTATTTAAATAAAACTTGTTGAAGAATGAATTTGCGTACAAAACCAGACTCGTGTTTAGCATGATTACCGATATATCCTTTAAAGGACAACTGGTACACTTTTTATCACACTAAACCAGTCCTACTGTTTAACCCAATAATCATGGTCTATTACGACCTAAGACAAAACGATCGTCAGCTGTCCCCCACCTGCGAGACCAGACTCACAGGAACCATGTGTTCCAACAACCATAGACTATGGAAATAAAGCAGAGAAAAAAGTATATGCGCCCGCGCACGTGCTACTGCCAGGTGCACAGGATGTTGAGTTAAACGTGCTTCGATCAATCTGAGCTCGTTTTATAGCTTTTTGTCTATGTACTTTACAGATTTCCTTTGCGGTTAAATTGGAAGTTTTGATAATAGCTTTAGAAAGATAATTATTTCATATCAGGTGGACAAGAAGATTACTACCATTAGTGAGGTTTGGAAATAATTTTAGATCAACAATGAGTATCAAATTGCACCTTTCTTAATTTTGCTGTAATTTTTGGTTGGGCAGAAAAAAATAGAGAAAGATAATTAGATACACAATAGTAAAGCAATACAATACAAATAATAGTAACAAAGATAGAAAAATATATGAAAATAAAAAGTACATTTAACCGGAATGTCTGCGCTTTGGCTTCGATCGAAAACAAAGCTACCTTCGTTATGGTCAGGCCGTGGATGGGTGACCAAGGCTTTGTGATCTCGAGCTCCTCTGTGCTTCGGAAGGCACGTTAAGCCGTTGGTCCCGGTCGGATTTGTGACCATTTCTACCCACCAACCCGCATTGGGCCAGCGTGGTGGTGTTACGGCCCATACTCCTCATGTGTTTCTCCATGGGGAAGGCCTGTTCAGCAGTGGGACGTATTTAGGCTGATGACGAACCGGAATGTCTGCAAGATGCCGCACTATTAGTTACATCATAAGACATAGAACAGAGAAATATTTGAACAGCTTGATAATAAAAACGCTTATTTTCAAACCGAAATATATACCAAAAGTGATCCCGTTAACCAAACAGTCACCTGAGCCCAAAGGAACCGTAACCCATTAAAAGTTGCGCAAGCGCCGACCGCCACCTGTGGCTGCGCGCGCATTATACCATTTATATTATTTATTGACTTTCAGCGTGATTTATACACCGCACAATACTAGAAATGACTTTGATAGTGTTTTGCAACACAGAACGCATCAAATGGTCGTTGTTTCAGGTTCTAATTTATTGCGAGTTCAAAAGAGAGTTTTATATCTCCAAGTTTGTTTTGAGATACATTTGATATCACTGCTTTATTTGATAAGTGATATTTAATTTTTAATCTTCTGAATTTGGTTTTAAAAATCATAATATTTCTTAAGTCGATGTCAATAAATATCTCTTCTTAAACGACAAGTCTCCGTGATACGTGACGATATGATAAATTGGATCTTGATGATTAAGTCAGTAAAGCAACAGTCACTAACTTATAATTAATGTTAATAAAGCTAGAGTTACAATAACCAGTTCCAAAGGGACGTGGCATGCAGTGTAGTATTCATAAAACAACTGATATGGAAAAAATATCACAATTATTTGGAGCCGGTGCCATTTAGGTAATTTAGGACTAATTTAAGAGTAAACATTCTAACTTATGAATTTCGCTTTATATAGCTAATAATTGTTCCTAATCGGGTCACCAAAAACTTTAAACAGAAAATGTTTTCACGAATAAAATGCCTAATCTAAAATAAAATTCACACCATGTTATTATAAATCATCTAATCATAAAACGCATAACGTTTAATTGCCTGTCTGAGGATGAGATTAAAATATCGAGTCAAAAATATCAAATGAGTCATCTCACCACTAGAGCCCTAATGCGGAGTTTGTGGACCATATACTTACCGTAAAGACAATAGTCGAAGTATAACAAAGAAAAGTATGGTATGAAGTGTCTGGTATGGTATATATTTCAATTATTTATTATGATGTTCTTTATGAAAAATAGACATTATATAACTGTTTCGGCTCTTCACCTCTATAATTAGGTCGTTCGACACATCCATAATTCCCATATTGTCTTCATCAATATCGAATTAATATTTTCCGATCAATTCTCTGCTTAATTGATAATTATCGCAATCACAATCGATTTTATGATTAATCGCCATGACCTCTCGATATAAAGCTAACTAGTTAGACCGTTTATTTATCTATTGTCTTTTATGAGTCCAAGTCGAGGTTATTGGCTATTGGTCTCGGATTATACACGCTTTCTCTATTTGATCACACCGGCTAATTGCAAGATTCAACACAAACCGTATGTGTGTTATAAGAATTAATTTTTTGAGCTTTTGGACGTAACACTTGTTCAGTTATTGTCGATTTAGATTTTTTGTAGACCGGTACATTTATCTAAAAATATATACATGTATTTTATTAATAATAAACTGATAAATAGTTCAATAAATTATTCCATCTTATGATACAAAAAGACCAGAACAATAAGGTGTTATTTTTAAGGAATTGACTTCAAAATTTTCTGCAGATCATAAAATATAAAAGTTAGGCTGGTATAGTTATTTACTGACCTATTCAGATTTATTTACTCAGCCAGACAGATATTGTTATAAAAAAGATCAAAGCGACAATATTAATAAACAACCGACGCACGCGCAGGCCACACATCGCGTAAAGGGCTTGTCTCCCGCACACCCCATTAACGTTAAAGCGGAAAGTATCACGAATGCCTTAAATGATCTAAAGAATGGATGGAAAGTTTTATAAACGCTTTTGAAGTACTTCCGAATGCTTACGATTGTTTATTGATAGATTTAAAAGCTGACCAACAGAGTTTTAATAAATAAAAACATAAGTACATTTTTAAATATCCTTCACCCTATCCTATGTTTGAAGGTAATGTACCAACAAACAACAGGTTGTCCCTTGTGGAAGAATCATAAGGCTCGCCTAGTAAGCGGTTATCGTACTCACACATAGCCTACCCCGAAAATTGATACGACATTATTTTGACAGCATAATGAGACGACTTGCTCCCAATACAAAACACTGGGGACCTTACTCACCGTAAATACAACAACACAAATTAAGGGGCATTTAGGTTAGTAAGGGGCATAAATGCTAAGATTCTAATAGTGTAGTCTATTTTTTAATTAGTCAAAGTGATTTGGCAGTTTGAAATATCATTAAGCGTCAGTTATTTTGAATTATCTAAAATTAATTATTCAATTATTTGACAATCTCCGTGGTCGAGTGGTCTGTATGCCAGTTTCAAAGCGTCGCCATCTAGAGAAGTTCTGGGTTCGATCCCCGGTGGGGGAAAATGTTTGGGTGATGAATTTTCAGGCATTTGTTCTCCAGACTTCCAAAGTCAAAATCAAACTCCATGTTTATATATATTTAAATATATCAGGATATTTTTATGTGTTTATCTATTCAATATATTTATCCGTCATCTAGTGTCCGTAACACAAGCAGCATTAGTTGCTTAAAATGGGGCTAGTTGATAGGTGTGAATGTTTGAAGTTATTTATTATTATTAAGATCCAATCCATTTTATAGTGAGACATGTTTAGTTTGATAATATCATTTAACATTTAATATTTCAAATTACCGAATGTTCAATGACATTTCAAAGTGTCCAATCACTTTGACTAATAAAAAAATGGACTATATCCCTCCTGGGGCAGGGCGAAAATCTTATACCTCCTACCTAATCGAGCATACATGTCATACATGACTGATTGACAATTAATAATTATTTCGTAATGTAGGTTCTCTTTCATAAGAATAATCCACTGATAAATAACGAGACAAAAGATCACTAGAACTCTATTATCTTTTTCTATGCAAAACAAAGAATTTTTCTTGATTCTAAGTTACCAAGGCGTTTGGTATCTGTGCCATAGAATGGTCATTGTCAATTAGAGGGTCAAATAGCCATTGTTTTTAAACAATTCCTTTTTATAAAGCGGATGTTGATAACACTTAGAACAGTGAAATGCCTTATATTTTAGAGAAATATCTTAATGAAAGAACTTAATTATGGCGCTAACATTGTATGCAGTTATCATTTTAATATACTTTTAACTATCAGTCGTTCTTTTTAACATAAAAAGGGATTACCCAAATTTCGCTTGATACGTTTAAAAACCTTTGCTCAATGCACATTTTTTATTTTGCCACAATACGTAAATACAAATTTAAAAAATATTATTCAAGCTCCTACTTGAGTTTGCTCTTTTAATGAAGCATGGAGGTCGTCGTATTTTTAATTTTCAACCTCCTCCGCATAAATCCTTCTTGACCAAAAGCATAAAAATCAAAAAAGGAATCGATTGTAAATAAAGACGAAGAAGGCGCAAAAGGTCGCGTGTCTAATAAAATAAATAATGTAAAACATCAATAAGCCCAAGGCGGCTCGCCAAACGGCGAAACATGAGACGAGCTCGTATAAAAAGCGAAAGGGATCAGTGTTCATAATGGACTCCTGTAACTGGAGACCTGGCATGTTACAGGCCACAGAGAGGATCATTGTGTCTAATATTTTAAGGTTGGCAATATTACTTTCACAAAAGATATTAATTCTGAAAACATAAACTTTTAAAGAAAAGAAAGAAAGAAATTAATTATTTAGTTATCAAACATTTTTTTTTATAAAATAATGAAACATAATTCAGTAATACTATTAGTTTAAAACGAATTAAGCAATTCTAGGCTATTTTAGATCCCTATTTTAGATCCCTGGAAGAATATATCCCTATTTAGGTGAAATAAATAAAAAATAGTGATCTATCCCTACTAATGTCTACATTGCGTAATAAATAACGTTATTTGCCAAACGTAATTCAATCGCTCCAATAAAAAATTACGGAACTAAGCGATTTAGCGAAGCGAGCACTCGGAGAATCGATTAAGCAGAGTATTTTTAATGAAAAATTAAGTTTTAATTGTGTCACTCGGTAACTCAAAAATAACTACATCCGTATTTTATAACCCAAGGAAGGAAATAAAGTATAACTTAAAGTAGACTTGGTAATAACTTTATCGCGTTTCTAATGTTATCTATATCTATTATTATATTAGGTCCTTACCTATGAAATTGGTGTTTTGTATGGAGATTTTGGGGATGTCTGCATTTTACGTACTAAAATTTTATCAGTTTTCTTCACAACGACAAATCCAGAGATAATAATATTTGGCATGTATCATAAGACAAGCTTTAGAAATATGTGTGTGAACACGCTTGATAAAAATTATTCATCGTTTTTATGTTAATGCAAATCAAATGATGTATTCGGGAGGAAGTTAAAAATAATTGTCTTTGTGTCTAATTTTAACACAATTAAACTTACAAAAAATTATCAAATTAAATAATACGAGCTCAAATATATGGTCTATTTTTAGAAGAGGCAATTATTTTATAAGAATGTTCTGAAACTTAATAGTTACGGACAAATTGCTAAGACAGAATAAAAACACCAATTTAATAGGTAAGGACCCAATATTAGTTCATCAATATGGGTGAATATCATGCGTATTCCCAAAACGGTTTCAACGCCCACGTTTAGCCCGATATTTTTAAGTCACTTTATGGGAGGAAAGCCATGCACCGGGCAATGTCTGTACGCACGAGATTCCAAATAATTTATTTAATTTAACCAATAGAAAGCTGACGATGTTTTACACGATCGGCGCCATTACGAGTATAATAAATGACATAACTTTTAATGTTAATTTATTTTACGAACTTCTAAATAACTACGTTTTTATATTCACATATTTTATGCACCACACGTAGCGCCACGTCCACTTAATACTATAATTGTTACAATTTGATAAATAAAAATTTCCTCATACAACAAGCGACGCATGCGCGGGCGCGGTGCATTCCTCGCGAAATACGCAATGGCCGCCCGGCGAGATTAACGAACACCATATGCGCAGACGGCGGCCGCACGGCCCATTTGCGGAACACACCGACACCCAGTTGAGTCAATATGCAATGGATTTTTCAAGGCATTTAACATCTCGTTAGCGGTGTTCTGTGCTACAGCAAATTTCTTTTGAAATCTTTTTTTATTAAGTCCACCTCAAGAGAGCTCAAAATTAAATAAAGCGAAATGGCATAGAATAGTTTTTTCCTACTGAACTTTATATCTTTATATCTTCAACACTTGCTAAGTTGACCTTAAGGGACGGAGAAATTCCTGGAAAACAAATGGAAACTAGATTTAAACGTCTCCGAGGAAGACTCAGTATTTATTTAATCGTCTGCAATAACCCTACTTTTTCATTTGCCGCAAATCAGTAGTACAGTCAACGTCACGTAGTTAGTGACACTCAGGGTGTTCAAATAAACATACGCTACCAAAAAGTCGATAATATCGTTAAAAATATTGTTGATAAGTTACACAGAAGAGTTTCCTTATAACAATATGAAATCAGTTTTGTGTGTATTACAGTATGGAAACTTTATTTGAACCAATATTATTGACTTTTGATAGCGTCTATTTATATCCTGAGTCACTTGAGTGCCACAAACTTTTTGACGCTGACTGTAGTTTCTGTTTGAACGGCCAGTGTAATCAATGACAGGTTGACAACATTACAGGTATGTTAATCTTCTAATCTTATTTTTACCTAGGAGCACGTAATTAGTGTGTTTTATCCATATCAGTGTTTTTCAATAACCGATAATTGTCGTTATTCTATTGTGGCATTAGTTACCTCGTTGTTGTACAAATATAATAATCCATACTAATATTATAAATGCGAAAGTAACTCTGTCTGTCTATTTGTCGTTCTCGCGTTCACGTCAAAACTTCTCAACCGATTTAATCGAAATTTGGTACACAGATATTCTAGAACCCGGAAAGGACATTGATACTTTTTATCTCGATATTCCTATGGGAAAGCCGCGCGGGTGAAACCGCGGGTAGCCACTAGTAATAAATAAGATCAAAGATTATGTAAATATTCAACTTCACAAAGATTTGTCATGACTTTTTGAAGTTTCCTATTTAATTACTAAGAAAATACAAACTAAACGACCGTATATTTATTTATAGACATTACGGATAGTAGGTATACATCGGTTGGACGCAGTAGGTTATAATGACGCTTGACGATTGGATATTAGATAAACAGACAGGCAGGTATAAGTTATTGAGATTATTGAGAATACATTTTTATCTACAATATCTGATTTTTTTAATATCTTTTTTTATATTTCCGAATCGAAATACATTGGTCCATAATAATATTATAAATGCGAAAGTAACTCTGTCTGTCTGTCTGTCGGTCTCGCTTGCACGTCCGATTAATTAAAATTTGGTACATACAGAACCGATTTAATTAAAATTTGGTACATAGATAGTCTAGAGCCTGAGAAAGGACTACTTTTTATCCCGATATTCTCATGGGGACGGGTATCGCGAGGGTGAAACCGCGGGTAGCCACTAGTTATAAGTAACTTGTCTTGATGACATCACTTGATCCATCACCACAACCTTTGTGCACTGACTCAGCTCCCGTCATTAGCACCTCCGCGTACAAACCACAGAACACGATACAATTTTGTAAGACCACATACAAACATTATTTACTCTATGGAAAATTACCGGAAAAATATGTATAACTTAATTTTACATTTCTTTTTAATTTATAACTATATACAAGGTGTAAATAAATAAATGTGTGACGACGTCCATGGTCGAGTGGTCTGTACGCCGGTCTCAAGGCGTCGCCTAGAAGCAAGTGTTTGGGTGATGAATTTTCAGACATTTGTTCTCCATCGTCCTCCATCTCCATCATACACTAATATCGTTAAATTATACCATTATATTATAATGAACACCCAAGACTGGAGATTATTTTTCAGAGATTATTTTGCGGAATTATACGTATTTATCTAAAAAATATATTTGTTCGTCATCTAGTATCACACAAGCAGCATTTAGTTAAAATGGGACTAGTTGATAAGTGTGTATGTCTGAGGGTATTTATTTATATTTATTTATTTAAATATCCTCAGACGTTAACACCTAGCACTGTAAGCAATGGGTATTACCAAAGCACAAACTGATTTCCTTGTTCTGTAAGAATTACTAAATATCTATCTGTACCTAATTTATGTTTGTTCCACCTTGTTGACAACAATGGGTCACTTTTCGTTCAGAACGTGGTCAGCGACAGGTCACGTCCAGGTGGTAAGTAGCGAGACTTCCCAAGTGTTCTAATTTTTTCTAAGCCTTTTTGTATTGAAAATTAAATAAACGTAACTGTGTACAATATTACAATTTTAGAAATAGATAAAAACGGTGTTACGAAAATACAGGTAAAGAAAGAAGGTTATTAGGTAATTTAAGGTCCCGTATAATAATTTAAAACCCATTTATAATATTATAAAAAAACCTGAGACTTGAGGTGTCTAAGGTACCTAAAAGCAGTACCTAATGCTATTTGCTCGACACAGCGCTAGATAATCCTACACTCCCATTCTTGGATGCAACCAAATAGCCGTGAGCACGGTTAGCACGGTTCAGTGCGCAGCACCATAGTAGGGACTGGCCGACAAGCCAGGCGACATGGGACACAGACCGACATGCTTCGCCGACAGCACCAAACGGCATGTTTAGACCGACACGCTCCACCGACTAAACATCTCTGGAAGATCCACGACATTCCGAGCCACGCCGACCGTGACGGCCAAAGCTACATCAATGAAAGTAACTCCAACATAACTGTAAACAAAAACTTAGGACAAAATATCCGCAGATTTAAAAACAAAACATCTGCAGACGGCCAAAACGAGAAACAGAACCGAGACATCACAGTTAGAACTAATTAAATTACTTGCGGTGAGGCAATTGTTCGCGGAGACGACACTTTTAAAATAAAAGGAAAATGTAATCGAGATTTTTATTTCATTCAATTATACCATTTCAAGCAGTCTCTAATTTTACAAAATGTACCAAGTTTTTTATTTGTCAATGAATGTGGAAAGAATATTAATATACGAAAATAATAATAATATTCTACTTGTGACACTAAGGGCGAATTCGATTAAATTTCGATTAGCGTTTAGCTGTCAGGACCCCGCCATTAGATCGGGTTCGACCAATGCAATTTAAGCATTTATTTATGTCTGTTATGGTCCTCAACTATGGGACTTTAAATGAAAGACTGGTGGACTGTATTAACTGGTAATTATTTAAGAAGATGTAACAACAGCTAAGTCGTCCGCGATCTGTAGAGAAGTGTCTTCGTCGGCCGTTGGTTTCAATTCGTGCGCGAGCCCCAAAGCGAGAAAATTTGTAATAGCAATTGCTATATCAAAACACGGAGATACTGCTAAAGCAATATCTTTCGCCGGTAATCCCAGAATGTACATTAAAATTCTAAAGGCTAGGACACTTACTGGTAACCTTCATAACCGGTAGCAAAAGGAATGTTTGACGCAGCTCATAATTGTCAGCGCCGTATGAATTTATACTTACACAACTTTTAACGCCGCCGCTACACTAATATCGTTAAATTATACTAATTGTAGTTCAGATTGGCGTTCAGTCTGACAAAACAAATATTGTTTTACATATTAATTCTACTTTTATGATACGAAAGAAGAAACACAAAAAAAGAATTCTTAAAAAGTAAGAGTATTAACGCTGAGTGCAGTCACTGCATTTTGAAGTTTTCTGTTAGCTATTCTATTATAAAGCTGAAGAGTTTGTTTGGTTGGTTGAACGCGGTAATCTCGGGAACTGTGTTAAATATCCAATTCATTGAGGAAGGCTAATAGGCTATATTTTATTGTGGAAAAAATTTGGGATCCATACTAAAACTCCAATTATGTAACCCAGGGTGTAAAAAAAACGTAACAGCATATGTCTAACTATTAAAGTTTAGCCACAATAAGTGTTTTATTTTATTTTATTAATATTTCGTCGCTAGGAAAGACTCTTTATTTGCATCTTGGTATTAATCCTTATCAAGATAAGTCACTTCATGTTCAAGACTGGTTCAATACCTTTATATAACTTTTTGAAATATTTACACAGTCCACGCTTATTGAAATGTTCGGACAGTCCACTCGAAAGATATTGCGAGTTTAAAAATATTACAAAGCTGAAGAGTTTGTTAGTTTGGTTGAACGAGCTAATCTTAGAAACTACTGGTCAGATTTGAAAAATTATTTCTATGATAGATAGCCCATTTATGGCGGAGTTTATAGCCTATATAACATTACACTTAGTGCTACTATTCCACGCGGACGAAGTCGCGGGCAAAAGCTAGTTTAGCTAACTATATTTACAGAATAATCGCCTGGACACACTTAACGTCTACATCCTGTATATTCGCCAATCTCTTAGCAATATTGAAGTAAAATTTAATATAACTTATACACAAATGCGTTCCAAGAACGACTTAGTTATATTATCATGCAAACTAAATACTTAAGTGGTATTTCGCGACAGGCTGCTTCCGAGAAACGGAAAGACGTGAAAAGGTCAGCGCGAATGCTCCCGCGCAGAATCGAAAATCACATAGATTGCGTCGATAAATCATACCAAGTTAGCGGAACAAATTACTGGCTCGTTGTTAAGTGACCGCACTTGACTAAATAATTCAAATGAAAAAAAAAGATCACTCATTGATTTAATAATGTCGTTTCGCACAAGTAGATCTTTGAGTAAGCCAACTCAATGTGAAGTACCGCTAAAACCGCATCACGCCTTTGTATCCGTAAATAAACTTACGCTACGATTATAGAATTCAAGTTACGAGGTGGATGGCAGAAATCAAAAGTGACAGTGAGTCATCTCGGCATTTACGTTAGATTTCCTTATATGTGTAGCAAGAATAGTAGGGGCGAAATGATATCACTTATTAATTTTAATCAAATGACTTCGTCATCGATTTGTGTCGTAATTTGGTCACGTAATTTAACTCAATTACAGGTACAAGTTTTTGCCCTCAACTACGTATAGTTTTGTTTCCTTTGTATCTATTTAAATAAATTTAATATTGATTTATTAAGTACATAGTACCTAGTTTTTTCTCTGTTTTTGCGCACGTTGTGTTTGCCTTAAATGTGTGTTACATTTTGTATTATACCAAAGCCATAAGCCAATATTTTATTGTATTAATGTAAACATACACTGGTGAGCCTTAAATAAATAAATAAATATTAAACCACGTAGTTTAATGATATATTATATTTTAAGTTTAAACTTGTAGAGGTTGTATTGCGGAGAACATTGCATTCTCCTCTCCTCTCTAATTTCTCTCTTTAATTTTCCGGAATAAAAAGTATATAAGATGTTGACCAGGGATATAAGGTATCACCATGCAAAATTTCATACAAATCGGTCCAGCTATTTCGGAGATTAGCCCGTACAAACAGAGAAACAAACAACATTAAAAAAACATGTTTTGGTATTTTCCCTCTTTTTACATCCCCCTGACTTGGTTTAAGCATTTTTTTTTCATCATTGTTTATTTCAGAGTTCAGGATCATTATTTGCTTAGTATTTTACGTAAGCACACAATTACACCCCTAAAAGCTTAATAAAAGAAATTAGTGATAGCGCTATCAGCTATAATTTAAATCGCAATATTATGATTGGCATAAAACCAATTGCGTCGCGCAGCACGCGCCAATTATACTTTTTTTTAATTTCGACCTTGCCTCACTATCCGCTTTAATATCCGTTAATGCAAAACAGTTTACAAATACACCAAGTGCATGATCAGATATAGCCAATGTAACGTGATAGTGTAATTTTTATGTAAAAGTATTGAAATTAACGAAATTAAAAAGTACTAAATAAATAAATTCTAAAATTTGTAAAACGTTCTTTCGAAGCTTTATTTTTCGAGTTACCTCGTATATTATTTCCCGCAATCATAATTAGGATGAAAAATCCAAGTTATTATTTGTGTTCTTATAACTGCTAAGAATACTTTTTTGTGAGTGAGGCCCAACAAACATTTGGACAACTTTCCTTGTGGATATTTCAATCAATGTCGCGGTGTAACATTTGCGTAAGCCGGGCGTTTCCCAGAAAGGCGAGGTCGCTGCTCGTGCCCGCTGCGCGGTGCCGAGGCTATTGCATTGGATTTTTTTTTGACGACCAAAATACGGCATCTGCCGGGCCTTCCACTTGGAGAAACATATGAGGAGTATGGGCCGTAACACCATCGCGCTGGCCCAATGCGTGTTCAAAATTCAAAATTCAATATCGTTTATTCAATTTAGATGCGTCTTTGCACGTGCTTATGAACGTCAAAAGCATTTTACAAATTTTCGTGAAAGCGATAAACTACACCATCCGTTCACAAAACTACCAGGAGGCCTTGTCTGAGAAGAACGGGCAAGAAACTCAGCAAGTTTCTATCCTCCCTTTACATTGTTTTTCTTTTTTAAAAAAATGTCATAAACTACAACGTCATTGAAGTTTTAGAAGAAAAATAAATAAATATCTGTGTTATATATTCTGCAGTTAACCACATTTTTCATTACAAATGCAAGTAGTCTAAAATATAACATTAATAAAATAAAATTAAGATTCCGTTGATTAATTGAAGAAATTGAAAAAGTAGTATATACAAAACCAGGATAGGTATCTTCACCACTTGCCGTACCATACAGTCTCAAAGAAAACTTCATTGATTACGCCAATTCTACAAATCAGACAGGCATAAGTTTGACCAGACACCGACAATGGCACCTGTTCACAGGCATGACACATGAATTAGCCATCTCTTGGCTCAACCATATTTTAGGGAACGCAACGACCCGACGCACGTGACACCACAGCAGAGTCGTTTGTTGGTGGGTAGAAACGGTTAACGTGCGTTCCAAAGCACGGAGAATTTCGAGATAACAGACGAATATAACTGCACATAATGGTTATCTAGTCCCATGGCAACAGACTCGTTCCCTGTTATGTATGGATCTACTCTTTTAAATGATATACCCACTTCGGGGATTACTACACGTGACCATGTCATTATGTTGTTAACTAACTAGCTGTTGCCCATAACTTCGTCCGCGGTTACTATGGGTTTTTAACTATCTCACGGGAACCCTTTCATTTTCAAAAATAAAATGTATCTAAGATGTTGACCAGAGATATAAAGTATCACCATGCAAAATTTCATTGCAATCGGTCCAGCCATATCGGAGATTAGCCAGTACATACAACCAGAAAAAAAGAAACAAAAAATCAAATGAAAACAATGTTTTTTGGTATTTTCCCTCTTTTTCTCCCTGACTTGGTTTGAAGCATTTTTTTTTCTATGTACGACCTCTACAGTTTTATTATATATTATGTAATCAGTATGTAATAGATAACTCTCCTGTTTCCTAAAATTTTCTTGTTTTAAAAACTCATGATAAGTGACACTTTACATACAAGTTTAATGAAAAGAAATGATTAATGGGGAATTAACAAAATGAAATCAGAGGTCGTTTGGTTTCTATTGATAAATATTGTATTGAAATAAATAATGTAATATACAACAATAACGCGACTCATTTCTTAACAATTGCGGTTAATAAAGAAAATGGTTTTACGGGACTTTTCCTGGGCACAACATACTCGAACAACAACGCCAGTAATTCAATCCATCAAGACCTGGGTATATGGTTTATACCATAGATATACATTGACATACATAAATATGGAAATGTATACCTGTGGACTATACAAACATAAATATTTATTTATTTCTATATTTCTGAGTTCAACTCTGAGTTTTTCCTCCAGCTGGGTATTTCCAACTATCAGAGGATTGCTCTGACAGTTCTCTAACAGAAAAACCAATTCATATAATTTTTCTCAGCTTCCATACTCAAAAACAAAAAAAAAAGAGTATAAGAAAAAGAGGCTAACTGTAATCACATCAGTAGGTCAAGCTGAAAATCCGGCAAATCAAAACATAATCCATAAAAAACTATCTTTTGTCATACCGAAGATTCGTCATGACATCAAATCTTCTAATCTTAATTTAGGTGACGGTCACGGTATTTGCTTCTTTTTTGTATGGCATCCTCACTTCCGAATCCCCGCTTTCACAAAGCAATAACAGCATTCAAATGGATATTAAAAAGCAGCGATTATTAAGTGTTATACAAAAACCGTTCACGGTCAGCGCGTGCGCAGAACAAGTGCATATCCGGCAGCACAATGCGACTTCCGGCGTTCATTGGGATCAATTGGTTCCCGAGGGATGTGCCCTTCGTCCTGTATAAGGGCTAGTGCGGGGACACGGACGGTAGATCACGGATACGGAAATATAATTTTCGATTATTATACTATTGGGGGGAGACTCGATACTGAGTCTGCGTGAGTACCTGTTTTACGGAAAAGCAGCAGGTTGTATTGCTGTGGTAATTTATCTATATTTATAATAATAGCTTCTGAATTGTAATATTTCTTTTAATTACTTTTGCTAATACTCTCCTTCTTCTTTCTTCTCTTTTCTACTATGTGTACTTTACCCACTCTGCAACTCCTCAGCTCAACATCAAGTCCTTTCTCGTAAAATTTCACGTAAAATTTTCGATTTATCGTCTTCCTCTCATTCTCGGTCCATCCGCATCCATACCTGCCTTACAAGTTAATCGGTATGCAATTTTTAGTCGATGATCGTCGATAAATACTGAAGCCCTATTATTTCCGCGGTGATCGGCGACAACAAACGCGTGTCCTACGCTGTGCCGGCGCAGGGGTTATCGGTCCAGCCAAACGGCCCGCGATACGCCCGGCCCTGACACGTCACCCAGTTACACGTAATTATGACATCTAATTGTATTTAAATGTGAGGATGTTTTATTAGATGTTCCTCAAAGTTAATAACAACAACACAATCTTCACGCTAAAGTGATCCAATTAACAAACTGAAATGGCAGATGCTCATAGTTAGAAATCGCGGATTCGCGATTCAATAAGAGTTATTTATCATCATAATCAGCTTATGCATACCGAAACAGTACACGAAAGAAATCGAGTTCAAAATGCGTGGTCAATCGAACCATAACGAAGTTGCATAGTTTTTGAGACCGAAACTAAATCGATCTATTAAGTCCTCCTACTTTAGACAACTTACTATCTGTCTAGTATCCTGTTACACATTGTCATCAATTTTCGACACGTTTGTTTTGTATTAAATGTCAATGACAGTTATGATATAAATAACGACGCGGCGTAATTTCGAAATGTATTCGATAACGGGCCTGTTCTTAGAACATGTCGCAATACATTGTGTCTGTTTGTCGCTGATACGGCAGACAATAGCCTAGTTACGGACAATATGACGTAAAGACCCAAAGATATAATTAATCAGTAACGAAGTCTTGACGTTAGTATAGTTAGTTATGCTCGATATGGTTTGAAAAGAAATGCTTAAGCGCATAGTACTCTAATCACTTTAAACATTTTGTAAAACATGACCAAAAAACTACACAACACAGCACCAATGAGAAGGTCATGAAGTTGATTTTTACATGATGAGGGTAGCTAACAAGCAAATAACTCTCCTGAGGATAAGCAGTAATCGTAGCCAGGATCTCCTCTAAATTTAAACAGTAGTTTTCTTTTAATGAAATTTTGAATTCTTGTGACCTCAATCTCGCCTGGGGGAAAGCGACAATTTGGTTTAAGGTGGAGAATATACACTTTAGGTATCGATTTCAAATGAAGTATTTGATGTAATTACAAAATACGTTGCTATTAACTATGGTGTATTGATATTACATATAAAAAATCATTGCATTGGTGACGATAATTGGTATTTCATTTAGGCATAAAATTTATCACGAGATAAAACATAACACGACTACTTAACAGATATCAACGGATGAATTTAAAAGACGCCTAATATCACTGCTGTAAAAGAATCAGTTTCATGGATTTCTTGACATAGCGACATTAATGCACGACCAGATGAAACTTACAACATGAAGTTTGATTCCGTTGTCTTTCCTTCACCACTCAAGTCCCGGAAGCGCGGCACAATCGCAAAATCTAATGTCCCATCAGATGCCGGAATGCCATCCGAGGATACGAAGGGTTAATAGAGAAAATCTTAATAGTGGCATTTCTTGTTACGATCGCTCATAGCAAAGGGAGCAAATGACATACAGCCAAGCCAAAAATTTAATAAGCACGCACTCTTGCTGCGATTTTGTTTTGCCTGTTCTGTCTACTTTATAGATTCGGCAGCTTGCGGCGTGTGCTGAGTGGCGCGCCTTTTTGGCACAATGTGTGTTTTTTTTGTTACTTTAATCATGTCTTCGTATATTTATGTTATATGACTGTCTTTTGTCAAATTGTGTGCCAAATATTTTTATATCTAAAATTATACAAGCACGATAATACAAGTCAAGATGTTAACTAAAGACCAAACGAATCATTTTGCGAGTCGGCCGGTCATCTTTTAAGCCATTAACGGATGCGTCACCGTTTACGACACGGCCCTTCGTAAATGATGTCATTGCAAGTATGTGGTTATTATGAGAATCCCAACTGTTACTTGAGCAATGGAGCACTTGAAGCTTGAACCATAATATCTAAGGATTGCAATGAGATCATTCGCTACAAATAAATTTAATAGGTCAGCTCTACATTTAAAGCAGAACAAAACATTTGCTGTTGATTGCATCAATAACAAACAAATTCAAATTCACACTTGGCTTTTGGGAGAATATTCCCTTTTCGCATTTTTCGATTCTTTCAAAACAGCGTTCTAGGCATTCTTGACATTTATATACAAATTTAAGTGCTTTCTCAAACCCAAGTGCTGATGTAAATGATGGGTTTGCAATAAAAGTATTGATTTGATGAGGTAACCCCACCCACAAACTTTTATTCATTATCTTTAATACTGTAGACACCGATTATAGAGATATAGATAACTTTTAGTAGGTAGCAAATTACAAGTATATGAAATTTCGGTCGAAGCATTGCTTCTGCGGAATCCGAAACTCACGTAGATCGGTGTTGTGTGAGTTCATGAGCCGCACACTCGTTAACCGCCCCGCTACCAGCGCGGTAGCTCAAGTCTGTAAGAGAATTTCACCCCGTATAAAATATGATTTTATTACGAAGAAGTGCAGACACTTCTTCATGAGAGTAAGGCTTTTTTACCAGATAAATGTTAAGAGCTCCCCACACGTGTCGCGTTAGATAGCAACTATCACAATATCTCGCGAGTTGTTTCTTGTCGCCGCCGCTTAAGTGCTAAATGCACATGTGTTGTTTATTATATGCCTCTCACTTGAGGTGACAAGCCACTTTATCTATAGATACAGTTCATTATTATTAACCTGGCCGTGAACGAATGAAATATGGCGGCGATCAGCAAAAATGTCTGGCGACTTTTTGTTATGTTTGATATTGAACTGATAGTAAGCAATAAATGAGATCATGTGCGAGGAAAGCTTGGACAACAGAATTGAAGTAGGCCTAGGCACTTCCAAATTGCTGGCCTATAAGATGTCTTTTCACGCCTCTTGAAGGAACTCATGATACAGAATAAATCATGCATCGCTACAACAAAATAGATCATGTATCGCTATAAGGTACAATAGGTGAAATCACCGCTTTACTCTAACTATACCAAATGCATATTTTTGCGTCATTGCTATCATTGTGACTTTCCATTCCAACATTAAGCTCAATGCGACAGTTATAATGCGATTAGATGTAAAAACTTTAAAGTTACCAAGGTAATTATGGCTGTCGGTAGAAAGTGGTTGTTGTTGAGAGTTTTAAATCAAATCTCAAGGATATTGTAAGACTCTTTGTTAATCGCTTTACCTATAATAATTATAGAACAAAAATACATATTGAAGACATTGTAAGAAACAGTCTTCAGAAAAAACTGTATTTGGATTTACAAGGGAAGCTCGCTTCCACCTTTGGCCGTATCGTCACAAGAGCTTACCTGTCATATGTAAAAAAAATAGACTTTATTAACATTGTAGCGACACAAGCGAGAACTACACCGGCAACCAGCGCTTTCTTCCATACAAATGTCTTTTATAAGTCCAAATATGAGTATCGTTCATAGTGCATTAAAACCGTCAATCTTAGCCAGCTTCTTAGGTATTTAGTAACAGCTGTAGTGACAAAGACAGCCGAGACAGATGACTAGCTGAACGTGTCTCGCGTGGCGCATGACAACGATTGTCAACACCTTCGAACATGCACAGAATTAATAACCATACACGGATGTATGTAAGCACAACATGCAACTCAACTATGCGCTTCCTGATTTAATGATAATGAGGTATTTATTGTCGTGAGAAAATGCCTTTATAATCTGTCACCACCACTAAAAGCTTAAAAAGGATAGAATAAAATTTAAAAAAAAATCTAAGCAATTTTTAAGTTATGTGAAAAATTTATTAGATTTTTAAATACCTTCAAAAAGAATCTTGATTCAAAGAAAACATAGAACATAAAGAAAAATAAATTAATTTGAAATATAAAAAACCGTATCATTTTTGTGGTGGAATGAGCTAAGCTAGAGCAATAGTCGATAAGTAAAGCAGCACAGCTCGTGCAAGATTTTGAATGAAAGTAAAGTGAAATAACTACAACAGTGTTGGCAATAGGCTCATAATCTGTTACCGAAGTTATCGAGGCCATATACAAGAAGTTCGTAAAACACAATCTTGTTATGACAAGTACATGGTAAATTTTTTTTACATACGACATGTAAACTCTTCGCCTTCATCTCATCTGATGGCAAGTGACGATAAGGCCGAAGGCGGATACGAGCTTCACCTGTAAGTCAACAACTGGCTATCTTACCTCTGATTGCCGGAACACAACAATGCTTAAAACATAGATATTTGGCGATGGTAGGTGGTAGCTACCTCCAACCAAACCGAGCAGAAAAACTTCTGCCTCCATGGGGAATCGAACCCGCACCTCCCGATCAACACCCGATATGGTGTGAACCACTAGACCAGAGAGGCGGTTACAAACATACAAAATGTTTATAAACTGCACAGGTAATGTACATCATATTTTTATGATACAGAATGACGCATAGGGTATTTATTAACTATCTGTAGTAGTTAGCACTCATACTTATTGCAGGCCAACACTGGCTAAACAATGCATACTATACAAATATGACAAAGTACAATAAAATAAAGGTCACCTTCAAATATATGGAACAATGTATTAAGAAGTCACAGTGAACCTATTCCTGTAAATAAATGATAATAATATGTATCTTAAATACAGATTAACACCTAAGAGCAATGAAATAATTCAATTCAGATGTGGCAAAGCCATTTCCCAGCGAATACGAGGGAAATGAAATTTTGTAAGCTGTTTTGAGCAAATTTTTTTATATATTTTTGTTGTTCCCCAAGGCACTAACGAGTAATAATGTTAAATAATTTACAATATAAATTCTATAAGAACTATTTATCTTCACTAGTAAATGATAGAAATGATATGTCACTTGCAACATTAGAATCTCAATTTTTCCTTAACTATTGCGCCCGGTGAATCATAAGAGGATCCCCTTCTGTTACAAAATCAGGAGGACTTCTTCTTTTCGTGTCGACGGAACTAATTGGAAATCGCGAATCTTAACCACAAATGTCAGTCATTATTTCTTTGGATAGTGTTATGAATTCCACAATGGAGCATCAACAGCCTTGTGGGTAATTAACGAACAATGTAAAAGGTCGTATAACAATAAAGCACCCGCAGCCATTTCGCCGCTACCGTCGCGTCGCATAGAAAGTGGCGTCGTCTGCGCGGGCGCACTCAACGGAAGTGACGTTATGGCGCCCGCGCACGTGATGAGACCCACCAGAGAGTCAGTAGCTACTCAGTAGCAGTTTAATGCAGTCAGAGAGAGCAGAGGACGAACGAGAAGTAGCTATAGATATATCTACATATTATCGGTCAAATAATTTGTTTGTCTACATATCGCTCGACAATCTCTTCTTCACTTTCTTCCATTAGATTTCTCAATCCATTGTTTTTTCTTAATTGACTTCAATCTCTAGGTTTAGGTTAATAAAGTTATTACTTATATTATAAAGCTGAAGAGTTTGTTTGTTTGTTTGGTTAAACGCGTTAACCTCAGGAACTGGCCCGATTTGAAAAAGTCAATGTCAGATAGCCCATTTATTGAGGCTATAACATTAAGATAGCCTAAAGTAACTATGCCACGCGGATGAAGTCGCGTGCAGAAGCTAGTATTTGAATATAGCAAATAAGCCTTAAAAATTGACACCACAAATTGACCCTTCAACCAAACTAGTATCTAGCAAAAAATATTGGATCACTATAATAACAAAAAACAGTAGTCTCTATCGGTAACCAGTATTATACCTAATAACCCAATAATTATTAATTTGCACACCTCATTATCTTTGGTCAAAAACATAATGAGGCATCGGCGTTGCATTCATCTTTGTGTAATCTTAGCTTAATAGCATTCATCATTGAAGAAGTGACGCAACTCCTCAAATGTTATAGATGATTCGAGAAAATCATCGCATTAACTACTGTAAACTTTATTATTTACTTATTTCTGATTGCAATCAATAAACAAGCTCCTGGTAAGAAACTTGCTATGTTTCGAACGCTTTGATTTCGTTATTGATCGGAATGCAATTTCGCTGTGGTCAGACCAAACCAAACCGAAACGAAACTAACGCAACGCCAACTTTAGAATTAATTCCTCAGGTATCTCTATAAGTAGTTTCGCTGTAGGTGTAGGTCCACCCTCAGTAGAGACTCCACAGTGCGTTGTAATAAATTTTTCTACAGATTCTTGAAAATTTTACACCAATCTGCCTGTTGTCAACGCTCCTTGAGATTGCTTTTGGCTCTCTTAAAGCTTACCCTACAATATTAATTTGCTCTTCGAGAAAAAATTGATATAGTTATCTACCAAACGATATAGTAATAATAAGGAATTACCACGAGCATTCTAAATGAACATGTTTTCATTAAGAAATACACCAAAAACATAGTGCCCATATCCACATAAATTATTCCCATAAATCTTGCACCACATAGTCTAAAATCTTTCTTATTAGTGTAAGTAATCACAATAACAGCAAAAGCTAACGGGATTAAAATTGATCTGCCACAAAAACAGTTTCATAGCGAGACAACAATGCATCGCATGCACGCCGTGCGCCCGCGCACATGTCGCAGCTACCGTGGGAGCGTATACGCGACTTACTTTTTTATTTATCCGACAAATTCATCTCTATCACAAAGCAATACGAGCTATAAACCTAATCAGTTCATCAAGATTGCAATACAAAAGTAATCTTTAAGATATTGCAATAAAATCGAAGATAGTTTGACGCTGACTGAACTAGCATATCTCACGCATACGTCGCTTGTTTGTTTAATTGTTATTGTCTAAACATATAGGGCAGTACATCACTTGACTCAGTTTCTTGATAAGCCAACAAATATATGTGCTCCAGAATACGCAATTCAATTAACCAATTTAAGCTTTAAGGTAACAAATACAATTTAAGAGAAAATTATTTTGAAATCATTGATTGGGAATACTTACTTGTCGAAAATTAAGCTATTCAAAAAGCAATGTGCAAATTGCAATATGTTAACAATTCTGCTAGAGAAATAATAATAATGCAGTATGAGTCTGCAGAGATTATAGTTGAGACTCATATAGAGCTAAATACTAATTACTTACCTTGGGAAAATATACAAAAACATTTACATCACGCATTACTAATGATATGATATCATTCAAAAGATAGCACCTCGAAGCAAATTATTAAATTATTACACTAATCATAAACGACAAAAACATGTCTCAACAAAGAGCAAGCGCCGTTACATAGATCAGTTATTATTTATCATTAACAAACAATATGGGAAAGTTCAAAAGAATTGGGGGCGTGCCGACGCCATTGTTTTGAACCGTGTGGAAACTGCCATCTAGCGCCGATCACACGACACTACAGTGTTCCGGGAACATCGATATTTTGTCGTATTGACAGTAAACGTGGCGTCGTGTCTATGTTAGCACGCAATTGCAGTATTAACGGAGAAGCAATGGTATAGTTCTCACTATTGAGACTGACAACGTTAATCTGGTTAAATCAGGTCTTTGGAAACAACCAGAACAAAGCTAGAAACTGAAGAATCAGTAAAGTAGGTATAATGCCAAAACAACTGATCCAAATGTTCCTGAAGGTCGACTATGGTCATGCGATAACTAATGTTATCCTTTTAATATGTTTAAATTTTTTAAAGTCCCATTCTACATACATACATACATCTGCAACAATCTTATAACTCCATCGTTTAATTCTATAATTATTCTTATCAAAATAATCCATTAATTCCTAATGTCTTATTTAAGCCCTCCATTGTCCAGTTACTTTATTTGGTGATTTCTAAGATCTCTTCCTTCCTAATGATGGCATATAAATACGAGCTAATATTTATGTAGGTATCTCGAATAGTAAAAACTGTTTTCAATAAAAATCCTTCAAATAAAAAACCCAATCGAATCAAAATCCACGAGCTCTCAAGAAAAACATTGTCAAATCACGATAACATAGTTCTCATCTTCAGGCGCTAGGCCAGTTAACGAGGATTTATAGAACGCACATGGCGAACGTAAATTTAAGCAAATGAATTACGTAGACGACATTTCTAACATGTGGCTAGGTTTGAATAAAAAATAATTACTAAAGACCTCATTTTTCATAACAATAATTACATTTCTGTCCTTTTCTTTGAAGGACAACAATGTAATTATTGTGTTAATAATCTCTCTCATCTATATTCTATACATTCTGAAAACTTTCATCTAGTTTCATCCTCTTTAACGGTACAGATAATGGATATAAATAGGAACTTCTAATATAACATTAATGAAATCTGTCCATTACCATTGCTACATGGATGCTTATTGCAATAGCAAATATATTACGAGCTCATCATTGATACAAAAAGAAAATATCAGAATAATAGAGTTAACATATAATTTAGAAATCAAATACGCAACACTGTACATCTTGCATTGTACTTTATTTCCAAATGTTGAATGTAACCATTGTTACAAGTACAAATTTGCGGTCAAATGCAAAAACCCTATTAGGCACCTTGAAATGGCGGATCTGCCATTTTGAAATGCTCTCACGTGTGCTCACTTTCCATTGCGCGCGCGCACAATGCCACTTATCGCTCCCAGCTCACAATCGAGAAATCCTCCCAATCTTACTCGGTCATCAGATGTGCCGTATTAATTAGTAAGAATAAGCCACTGAACAAAGTAGTTACAATGTCGAAAACTCATTCTCATCTGAGTCTCATATTACTCAGCGTTTTAATGACATCTCACGCGATATTGCTCACAATTAAATAGAGCTAATGGTAAAACTAAAGACAGACAAAAGCTTGTTTGGATAAAATAATGATGTTAGCGAAATTATATGCGAAAAAATTATTTATAAGAGAAATTATTTAAGGCGAATGCACATAAGAATAGGTATTTTTTCGTAACAGAACGTCCAGACAATCTTAAGAACACGACACTTGACATTTTGTACAATCAATATAGAAACAGCAAATCTCTAACCTTATTTAGTCTTTGTAATTTACATCACCGAGTACATAGTGCGAATAGGAGTTCTATTAGAGCAGTTTTCTTCAATTAATATTTTCCCATGAACTCAATAGGAATAAAGTAAATATTATAAAAGTGAAATCATTGATGGCGCGGTCACTACCTGTTGCCATATAACTAGATCATCAACATTGCTTACATGACAGACGCAGTCATAAATCACAGATATATTTTACATTTTACTGATATATTTTATTCAATGTGGGTAAAATCAATTGGCAATGTTATTTCCCATAATATTACTCTTACTTTCAGTAGATAGACAAAATTTGGACTCCATACTACACTTGACAGCAAATAAACCGGGCCAGCACAACTTCTTGGCACTCTTATTCGATTATCTCACAAAGTATAAAACTTACAACTAGTAAAGTTATACCTACAAAAAAAATTGTTTCATGATGATTAAAATTACCACCAATTAATGCAAAAGTACCGTCAATTCACATAATAATCAAACAATAAACACGAAACAAACAATTTGCTCTGTTTCGATTAGCGTTCTTTTTTATACAATGAGGGTAGTCGGAGATTTCTTACGATTTCTTTAGTTCTTGTCTATCGATTACTTGACATTATTATTGTTAAATAAAATCACTAACGATTTGCAAGACTAAAAACGACTCTTCATTGTAAAATTTGTAATAAACACTTAAGAAATTCCTTCTCAGCCTATATACGTCCCACTGCTGGGCACAGGCCTTCCTCATAGAGAAAAACACATGAGGAGGAGTAGGACTTAAGAAATTAATTGATCTTAATAAGTTTCATATCATTTTTTATCGTCATGAAGTGCACTTTCAATAAGTTTATCTTTGATATTTGCAAGTTTTATACTATTTAAGAAAATTGAATCAAATTTCCAAGGTAGCAGGTGGCCCGGTTTAATTGCTTTCCAGTGTATGTATAAACTAATCCAATGAAATTATTAAAACATCAATACTTTCAACACTGCTATGCTGACGTTGTCGACTATATTCTATGTTTCTCTCGTCTTTTAGTTCTGTTTCTATTTTATGACTAGACTCTGCCATTTATCTATGGTTTGTAGCTACCACCCACATATCGTTTCTGTTTTGCGCACCAGCCTACGCTGATTGTAATCAATCCTAGAAGCATATCAAATGGCACATCTTTTATGTGCAATCCTGTAACAATTGAATATGTTGTGTTTTTGTTTAACAATTTAGACGTGGAATAAGATAAGGGAACTAGTCTTGCAGGTAATATTGCAATAACCAACATCATAACAATAGCTTAATTAACTGCAAAAGGTTACGACTTACGTTCTTATAATAAAAAAGTGATGCATACATAAATACATATCTAAATTAGAATCTTGTGCAACATCAAATTCAACTTCTAACACAGCAATTATCAATAGGGTCGTTGATGTATCATCAGAGAGATGTACTTATTTATTTACTTATTTACCGCGTTGTTGTCATTTTGACATCCCTTAAAAAATATACTATATACTTTCAATTTAAATTACTGCCAGAATAGGAACTTTTTCTGGTGACTACATTCACAAGCATAGCTATGAACCCATTTGAGTACTTCGTCATTTTGACGTCAGCAGTTCCTGGTTCCGCAACAGGAAATATTTCGCTAGAACCTTAGAGTGACAAAGTTGCAAAATGGGAACATCTTTTACTGGTATAAGCCTAGGTACTTACCGTGCGGTGCGAGAGGTCAGTGACGGAGTCGTGTCGGTGCTCGAGGCTGCCGAGGCTGCAGCACGACGCGGAGGACGCGAGGCTGACGGAGTCTGCGCGTGCGCGGTGGGGAGACACCGCCACGTGCTTCAGCATGCCGACACCTGACAACAACAATAATTATTATACTCTATCAAAAGACACCGTGGACGCCCTTAGCCCCATTTAGGTGGCAAATATATTGCCATATTGACTTAGGGTCGGTTTTTTGATCCGTGGTGAGTACGTTTAAATATGGACCAATGGCGATAACGTTTGACATCACTCGTGTGATATGACAGCTTGTCCAATAGTCGAATTTTCAAATATTACTATAGTTAAATATAATAATAAGTAAGTAATAACCTACCACCATTCTGCATGACTACGATAATGCTATAATCCTAGTTAACAAAGACTTATTGAATATCACATAGGTAATATTATAGAATAATGAATCAGCTGCACTGCAAATGCATCAAAGGTGTAATTTAATCTATTATACATATTATTGTTGTGATCCAACGGATTACTAAGTGATGTCAAGCGTAGCCAAACCGGACTTTAAACATTTATTGGCGGAACCATTGACTCAATCCCGTTTAAGATAATACTGATAAAGTTCCAGTTGAAAAAAAAATAAACGATTGCATGTTCATGCTGAATAATACCCAATATTTGTATACCCAACCCGCATTGGGACACCGCAGTGGTGTTACGGCCCATACTCCTCATGAGTTTCTCCACGAGGAAGGCCTGTGCCCAGCAATGGGACGTTTATTGGCTGAAGATTAATATTTGTTTTATCCACACTCATACCATCACAAAAAACTACTGTTATTATATTATTATAATTATTTGTGAAGTAAACATTGTTTATATTTCGATTACATTTAAATTACATAATTGTACTTCCTGGCTACCTAAATACTACTTTTCTCTACTGAATTACAAAAGCTTTTCCAAGGGATTTTCTTTGTTATTCTGTAAATATAAGTAATTAACGACTACCATTCGTGTGACATTATTGCCCTATTTTGCTTACCCTCTTTTTGTACATGAAGTCTTTTTGTTGGACCTATAAATTTTTTCATAATCGAAGCCAAGCCTCATAATCATAATCATAATCTTTACTGCTTCATATTGGTACATATAAAGATCTTAAATTAAACAAAAGTTCACAATATGAACCCTGCAAGGGTGTCGCAAATCTTAACACTAAACAATTAAAATATTTTAATATTCAACAGACATTATAATACATGTTAATTTAAAAAATCCTTTAAGGTGTAATAACATTTTTCACTCAAGAATTCTCTTATTTTTTTTAAAAACATGCTATTGTTTTGCAACTGTTGTATATGGTCGGATATTTTATTATATATCTTTATAGACATATGGTAGGTTCCTGAGCGGACTACCTCTCGTAAAAGTCAAGTAAGGTAATAATATGGCAGTCATTATTGATCTTTATCTTGATCTTTAAAATGTGTGCGTTCAATTAATGGCATGTGGTGCATGCCCCTGTTGTGTTAGGATCAGGGGAGGCGCCGGACGTCCTTTCTCAGAAACATCCTACCTGCCAATCTTTTGTTAGACCATCACTACCCCATTGCACCGGATATTGGATTCAGAAGCATGTAGATATATTTAACCACAAATCTTATTTGTCACCAATAGTTCACTGTTGACGGACAGGGGCATTTCTTTCATAATTAGTTACGTCAAGGAATGTTTTTAAAATAACAATCTTGTATGTAACCAAAAATAACTATGAGGTTTTCAATTTGATATTATCACTCATAAGTAATGGAGTAGCTTCATAGAGCTTTTTATCTGCTTTGAAATATTTTACCGAAAAATCGATATCAATATCAAAACACAATAAGATAGCTAGCTCTAATAACTTCTATAGATAGCTCTCATGATCATCACAATAGGTCGTGAAAGCTAATATGATAAATAAATACTTCCCTGCGAAGCGAATTCTGATTGTCTGCGGATGTCCGGATTGTGGTTAAGGCAAGTCATTTCTTTTCTGATGTTGATTCAACCTGAGCGTATTGAGTTATCAGATTAAGATTACATGTGTAAAAATAACGTCAATATATAACGGGAATTGTAAATAAAAAACATATTCGGTGCGCTGGATTAAAATTGCAATTATTTTTAAATGACTGACTGGAAGTTACAAATTCCAGCCCAGTAGCCCATTTAAAACACAGTTAATAAATCATAAATCAAGATGCATTGCCCCTGTTATCCATAATACAATCTCTTAATGATTCTAAATTGGTATCTAATTGGTGTATCTGGTATGTTATTTATTTATCATCGGTAAACTCCTCTTTCATAAAAGGTCCAGCGAAAGCTACTTAATAAATAGAGCAATGTAAAATAAGTATATAAATAAAATTAGGTACTTGTTCGTCACAGTTAATATTAGTAATAACAGCCTCTATTAAAGTACAGGCGTAGCGACATTAACTGCTCGTGAAGCGACTATTGCATAGTAATTTGCTAAGAAATATACAATTTAACAATTATAAAATATTTAAAGGTCGCGGATATTCTTAGTGATGTAAACGATTAGTGCGCAGTCTTCTCACTGTAGTGTATAGAAAACTTAGCTTTGGTTCGTGTGTTTTTATATTTTTATCTGAAAATTTAGAATCATATTGAATTTAACAAGTTCGTGCTAAATGTATATAGTTTAATATTTGTTTTGTTTACTCTATTTAAGCTAACAAATAATATGTATACTTTAGCGAATGAACTATTGTAAATATATAAAATCATTCAATAATTGCAGTTATTAACATTAATTGTAAAAAAGCCGCATTAATATTACAGTAAGAGAACATTCTGCAAATCAATAAACACGTCATTGTATTCAATAAAGTAATTGAATTTCCTAGCAAAACATATCGATGTCGATAAATCATTAGACGTACACGGTGTTGTGCATGCTGCAGTCTACACAGTCCCGCTTGCAGAGGCGTGGTCGACTCAGGCGCATCCGCTGCACCATCTGCCGACATCACTGGCTTTTGTCTATCTTATTGTGATATTATATCAATGATTAGTATATTAACTTTACGTTAAAGAGTAATCATGGGTGCTTGAGTAATCATGTAGTATTCAAATCCGTGGGCTATATCCACTACCTACATAAATAATTATTGAAGGCTTAAAATTCACCTCAGTTTCACAACGTGGCTAACGGATTCGCATAACCCATTCCACATATTTAACCGTTCCTCAATGCCAAAGCATTATTTACAAAAACTAAGGTTCCTAACTACAATTCGGTAGTAAATTCCGATCATACATCATAGTAACATTACCGTAACGTATATATTTAATTGCCCGTGCGCAATTACTAGCTGGATCGTGACCGACATATCCGCGTAATGCCATAATCAGATGTAATCAATCAACATTAGTGGTTGATACTCAAAAAAAACTGCGTTATGATTATTATATGTGAAATTGAAGACATGCTTTGTTTTTGCAATGGGATTGTCGAGGTTTGGACTAAAGCACTTTTCAGTGCCAACCAAACTATTGATCACAAGGTTTGACGAGCGGACGTTGGAGGAGGTCCAGTGTCTTATTTACAATTATCGGAATACAATCGAACGGAATCTTAATACCTGTCGCCTATTATTGAAGCGAATCCAACAAATCCTGGACGTGACTCTTCAAATTAAATCCGACAGTGACTTTAAGCTTTTTACTTTGTCTTTATATTTCTAATTAAGATTTCCGTACTAAAAATTAAAGTTCAATGCAATTAAAATTTACTACAATAGAATAAATCACTGGCCATAGTATCACGCAACAAAAAATATAATTATTGCCCCTAATTACACTTATTGAAGTTCTTTTAATTTGCTTGAAAATTCCTTATTAATTTGTTTAAAGGTTTGATTGGCGTGTAATTAGAAGTAAGCGTTAGTATTTAAACAGATTTTTGTAATCATTTTGATTCAATTTAATTTGTAGGTATTATCTTACGATATATTTTTGATATAATCCTAGTTTGGATATTATAATTCAAACTGAAAAAATTTTACTGTCACAATATAAAAAAATATGATAAAATTTTGGATAACCAAAAAAAATCCATCCTGGTCCCACCATGACGATGAAAAGATAATGCTACTGATAGTAGCACAATTTTTAAAATAATTTACACGTAATAGTAAACTATACATGCTTAAATACTTAAGTATATACATATTTTCATTGAACATTTGATAATGCCTGTATAAATAACCTTGATATGAAAAAATAAAGTAAAAATAATTTCATCAAACTCAAACTCAAAGTCATTTAATCAAATTGGTATCATCAAACACACTTTTGACAAGTCAAAACAAAATAAATTACAATTATCCTAAAATTGACAATACCACTACTTTTTTTCTAGAGAAGATACAGGCAAGAAACTCTGCAAGGTTCCATCCTCCCTTTACATGAATATACAACCTTATAAAATTTACGTGTAATATACAATACCCTTTGTCACAAATATCAAAATTGAATTGGAAGGAAAATGCTCCAAAAGCGACGTATCAAAATATACAAGTGATTGTTATAACTATACTTATGTAGTTAATTGATTGTCATGTCTATTCGGAACACTTTGGCCAAAACAAAAAAATATCACTTGACTAACTAACATCAGGTGACTTTTAAATGAATGAATTAGCATTTCCTCATTACACCTCGTTGGCTTAACGAGTTGAATTAAACAAAAGCTATGAAAAAGGTGGAAAACAATGCTTGTAGTTTGTGTAACAATCCATATCTTATAAAGACAAGGAGCCGAATGGTTTGTCTACTGTTGAAGATTTTACATTTATGTGTTTGATATCTTATCAAAAGGGCAATGTTAAAATATTCAATCGATTAAGTTATTGATATTATCTGGTTAAATAATATTATTAACTAATAGTAGCTGTCAATGACCTTATATCAATAACAATTGGCCCGAATTCATTTCTATGTAAGAGCTGATATATGTATCATGAATACAAATTTCCATTTATGCTGCTTCTAAAAAGTTTATCGACACGAGAAGTGACGCGGGCGTCTCAATTCAGTTATGTCTTAAAGTAGTGCTTCTAGGAAACCACAGAATTATAATATATGTAGTAAAAAATTACATACAGTTATTAGTAGCAAGACAAGTTATTTAGAAGGAAAAAGGGTTGAACAAATAAAGACATTAAAGCGATATATGATAAGAGTTAGACGTGTAACCAAGTATGGTGATGATCTTGCAAAATTATTGGAGAACAATAAAACAAATGGTAATATTATAGCTACTTTGAGGAATGGCACATCACTAGCTTATATAAGATCCTCTGCAGAGCAGAACCCTTCTTACAATAAAATACACGAGGAGTAATTGGTAGAAACGATTGAAGTTACCACAATCACCACGGCTTACATACTCTAAGCTACCAAATCACTTATCCAAACTCCTTATATTCTTAATACTGACCAAACATTACCAAACCAAGGATTCTTTATAAGCGATCATAAAATTTGCATAGCTTTTGTACAACATTAAAATAATACACCAAAAATTTGGAAAGACAACCGCAAGAACGGTCCACAAATATTTGGTATTGTTCTTAATTTGGCAAAACAGCATTTCAACACGGAACACAATAGCGGCCACCTGTCCCAACATTGGGACAGTGTTACATAAATATTGCTAATTATTAAATAAAAATTACGTTGTGTACATTATAATGCATCCAAAGCAAATTACCGTACCATAAGCTTTTGGAAAATAATACAATATTTACACTGTAAATTAATGGGAAAACTGAGTATTGTATTATTATATTTGCCATGACAGGTACGATTGTTCTGATATTGTTAATATAATCAGTTAACAGGTGCCGGCTAGGCCACGCATGCGAGCTAGCCGTAACGCTAAGACAATGTTGCAACAAAACCATGTCGTACTAATTCAGGTAAACGGTAAACACAGATCGTTAATAAAGAAATCAAACTCAATGTCAATGGCGCTGTACAATCAATAGCAATCATAGGAAATCATTACCAAACTATTTGAAGCTGATTTAAAACAAAAGAAAGTTGACATGCCAATCGTGATCAGATGGCTACTAATAAGCTACGGAATGTACCGTGGGAGGATAATGATTATGGCAACCACCCAAACAAGGAGGGCTGGAATGTTGTCCACACTCAATATAAAACAAATTATCCTTAAAAGACCTAATTGATTTTAAACAAAGGCAAGAATGAGACATTTGGAGCATATTCGAAAGCCACTTTAATATTTAAAATTTTTAAGGCTTCTAATATTTCAGTAACTTTCCCTTGGGTTTAGTCAGATTTAGGTAACGGCTATTAATTTTAAAATAACGTTATTTTTGTCTTTTTTACCAGAATTATTGGTTGAACCTAATGTGATGTATTGCCGCATCCTGGCTTACAAAATAAGGCATACAGTCGAGTTCAAAAATATGTATACACATTTGCCAGGTGACAGTCTTTTTCCCTTCTAATAACAGTCATATACTGTCAAACGTGCAAACATTTTTTTTGGAATTGACTGTACAGTGTAAACAGGGAACTGTATCTTTGCTTCTCGTCAAAGTTTGGCAACAAACACCCGCAGACACTTGCTATTTTGACAAGAAATTCGTGTATTTTAGACGAGTCTAGACACTCACTTGGACAGATTATTTTTCACACTACACTGAATAAAGACAACTTAGGGTAAGTTTTTTGATCCGTAGTCATAGTAACCACAATAGTTAAATTCTAGACCAATAGCGTCAATGGAAACGCCAAATGTGTGACGTCAGCTTGACAAATTTTTTAATTTGCGATGAAAATTCAAAGCAATATACATCTGACGCCGGCCGCCATGTTACTAATTCTAACACCGTGTTGTGGTTAAAAAAATTTACTATAGCCATATTTGAAAATTCGACTATTGGACAAGCTGTCACATAACGACGTCACACGTTTTCGCCATTGGTATATATTTTAACCTACTGGTCAACCTAACCACAGATCAAAAAACTGGCCCTTAGTAGCTAATTATAAAATTTTTATGTGATGACTCGGAAATTCCTTCATAGACTGTTTTATTTCACGTAGATATAGAACTATATAAAGAATGTTTTCTCAGGCGCCCAACATCAGTTCAAATTCATCTAACATCTGGCGCGTGAATCATTTGAATGTTTGACCTGAAGCCAAAATATTTTAATCAACATGATCGAGTAAAGAAGGAAGGAAGAAAGAAGAATGGATGGATGAAATGGCGATAGGTTACGGGAAACCCTCGCGACCCCCGTATTTCCCTAAGATTGAAGAGAAAAAATTTTAAATCTGTAATAAGACCTGTTGTCATGTATGGATCGGAATGTTGGCCTGTAAAGCGGATGGATGAACAAAAATTGCATGTAGCTGAAATGCGAATGTTGAGGTGGATGTGTGTGTGACGAGAATAAATAGAGTGAGGAATGAATATAAGAAGACTAAAATTTGCCCCGATTGTTGAAAAACAGAGAAAAACTACTTTCCTGGTATGACCATGAAATGAGGAGAGATAATGATCGTGTCACCAGGAAAGTTATGGATTTGAAAGTGGATGGACGTAGAGAGAGGAAGACCTAAAAAAGATGGAAGGATTGTGTGAATGATGATATGATGAGGAAGGGAGTGAGTGTTGACTTGGCGAGTGATAGGAGAGAGTTGAAGAAGGAGACATGTTGCGCCGACTCCAAATAATAGAATTGGGAACAGGGCAGGACAAAGAAGAAGAAGATCTAATAAAGAAGCACAAAAAAGCATATTCATAAACTTTTTCGTTTTCGTTACTTGAAAAGGATTACTTGGTTTATTATTATGAGCTCGGTGGCGTAGTGGTTAGTATGTTTTGGCTTTCGATTGAAAACAAAGCTACCTTCGCCATGGTCAGGCCGTGGATGTGTGACCAAAACTTAGTTTTTATCATTAGTTTTTATCGCAATTGCTTAGCGAATTTCAACATCGTTTATTGTTTCAAGTGCTTATATATTCTTCCTGATTATCATGCTAAAAATCTATGTTCATAATCCCCCCACTTGATTGTACTAGCCTAACATTTATAAAAAACAAAAGAATTTTAAAAAATGTGAAAAAAGAGCAACCCTCTAGTTTCTGGCTCGCTCTTTTCGGGGATGTCTGCGTTACGAGCGAGTAGTAGATTCACTTATTCATAAATTGACGTTTTTAAGTGTTTGTATATCAAGCCTATAAAATAAAGATGTTTTTGATTGATTGATCGGAACGCTAACGTGCCTTTGGTCCCGGTCGCTATTGCGGCTGTTTCTACCCACCAACCCGCATTGGGCCAGCATGGTAGTGTTATGGCCCATACTCCTCATGTGTTTCTCCATGGGGAAGGCCTGTGCCCAGCTGTGGGCCGTATATAGGTTGAGGACAACGAGGACAATTTTATAGGGATATTATACATGAAGAATTTGCAAGTCGACAAGAACCACTGTGATCAGTATAGGAGTTATAAGCAGATGAAATTCTTACAAGTAACGACATGCAATGAGAGTGAGTGTAGCTAGCATGAAATTTTGTTTACAAATGTAAAACGAACGCTGTTTTAATCAAAGCAATAATCTTTAGCATAATAACATGACCACCAGTGGAATTAAGCCCGCATCTAAAACGGTTCACCCCTGGACACACAGGCAGTAAATCACTCATCCACAAATCATTTGTGTTATTGCTTGTAAATTTATAACGGACTTTAGTTCTCAATTCACCATTCAATATAATGTCTATAATCGTTGTGTACAAGCTCTTTTAACTGCAAGTTCACAGCCACTGCCACTGATTTGAAGTTCATAATGAATATTAAAAATTATATAGTATGAATAAATGCAAGCTATTTAAATCTACAATTAAGTATTGTAGGCGTAATGAAATATTGCAAGGTTCCAATTATGTTTTTGTCAGGCCTACAATTGATGCAAACTACATTGAACATACATAAAAAAATAGTTCCTTAGTCGAAACAAAAAAAAATTGGTATTTTCCCTCTTTTCACGTACCAAGAAGGTTACTTCTTCTATGCTTGGAGTAAAATATACTTTATTTACTCTATTGGTTATATTTGAACGCATTTGCATAATTTTTTTTCCGAATAAATGTATAATATATTCAGTCTTCAATATAAAATACAGATACCAAAAATTATCAACGAATCGGTGCGTCAAATCTGCCGCAGGAAGTAGTAACGGTGCCGGCAAGAATCCCGGGCCACACCGGTTCACCTGCATTTTATTGGGCAATACGAGCTTCCCGAGGCAGTCAGTCTGTACCAATACTATAACTAGCAGTGTAGGAACATTCCATCTACATCCAGAGATAACATACAAGTCACACCATTTGACAGATTAAACAGAGGTGCTTACACCCACATTTCACAATCACAAGATTCACAATCTGAAAAGACTAGAATGATACATAGGTATCTCCGGTTAAAAAAATAATATTTACATGATATTTAAGATAATTATGTCAAGACAACAAAATCTTCTTCTGAAGTATCAAATTAGTAAAAAAGCACAAAGTTATAGAAAATTCACTTGTTTGAATGATTCATAGTCAAAATAATTATTAAGGTATTGTCTAATTGTTCGAATCGTTAAGAGATTTGCATTAACCCTAAACCACGATTTCATCAAGCACACAACCAAATAAAACACGCCATCGTTCTCAAGTTAAACATTCAATTATTCCAACCGTTCAAATTTTGTCGCGTATTTGCATAGAATAATAATTTTCGCAATAAATCCTTGATTGATCTTGGTTCGTTTACACCGTTTCACTCATTTCTATTCCAGTCTTGTTTATTTAGTCTATGCTTTGTGATTCGACTTCCGGGGGCATTAGCGATTTGCGTTTCATTGTAAAAAACTGACGTCAACTTTGTCGTCATCGATACTTAAAAACTGCGTACGAGTTTTATTAAGTACTTGATATAACTTAATGGTAGGTTTATATAACCTATATGTTTCTTTTTTTCCCGAGTGTATTTGCTACTCTTATGAATTATTTTATGATATATCTACATGAAAACTATCGACAATCTCAGACGAATCCGTGTTTCTCTTATCTCTCATTAGGAAAACCTTTCTTTTACGGCGCGGGGGCTTTCTTTTTTTGATACGGCCTGTTCTTACACGGAGTCGGAAGAAATGCTTCATAGTGACTTTTATTTTTTTATAAACAAATTTTGCTAGTATAAATATAGTTTCTTAATCATGTGAAAAAAAATTGTCAAACATCGAAATTAGGTAACAAACAAAACTATACCTCAATTTTATGATAATAGCGAAAATGATATCACAAAAAAAAATCCGCCAAACATCCACACAAAATTAGTGTAACAGCTTTTTAACCACTTACGAACGATTTGACACCCAAATTTTGGTCATTTATCGTGTGAATGTTTAGGACGTTTAGTAAATACTAGTTCGAGTCGCATTCTTACTAGAACCGCTAACTAATTAATTATGATAATGTTAAACGAGGTTAATAATATTGTCAAAATCAATGTCGCTTGCAAAATAATCTAGAGCACAGCAGTAATGGACTAATCGAATCACATGAGAAGAAACACAGAAGATGGAAAAATGGATTCAGAGAATTTCTCTTACGGAAATAAGCTCACATCTTTTACAAGCATATGTCTATGTTTAGTTTGTGTGAATAAAAATATGAAATATTCAAGTAAGGGAAGGCTTGCCTAAAAGCCGTAAAACTACTAATCTACCAAACAAGACTATTATATCTTATATCTCTTGGTTGCGTCTTCGGGGATAGAGGAGTGATAATTGTGTTATGTATGTGTTATTTTACTAAATATTAGGTCCTTACCTAAGAAATTGGTGTTTTGTATGGAGATTTTGGGGAATTCTGCATTTTCTAAATTTTATTCAGTTTTCTTCACAACGACAAATCCAAAGATAATAATATTTGGAATCTATCATTAGACAAGCTTTAGTAATATGTGTAATATCACATTTCATAAATTTTTTATCGTTTTTAAGTGAATGCAAATAAAATGATGTATTCGCGAGGCACTTAAAAAGAGTTGTCTCCGTGTCCAATTTTAACACAATTAAACTTACAACAAATTATCAAAACAAATCAAAAGAGCTCAAAAATATAGTCTATTGTTAGACGAGGTAATTATTTTTTAGGAATACTCTGAATCTTAATAGTTACAGACAAAATACTAAAAGAGAGAAAAAAAACACCAATTTCATAGGTACGGACCCAATATTTATTAATTTAAACACACTGTTTATTCATTCATCAACCCTTCAATGCCTTTGAATGGAGTGTTACATAAATATGAAGTTATGAGTTTGCAAATATCCCTGGGGACACAGACTAAACACAACCGGAAAGTCAGCAGCACAGACTATAAATAAATCAGGCATGCTTTTTTCTCGGGTCATTGTTCTCGCAACCCGAGATGTAAAGCCGTATGCGCACTATGTAATGCGATACACGCTGTTGAGTTGACTGATACTATTAATGTGATAGGGCCTTGCGTACTTGATAAGTTCTTTTTCGCGGTAGCGTATGTTCAGTGGTAACAAAATTATTATACGATTCAATTGTTATGGTATTGCCTTGAACCTATTCATATGAACTCTACGATTACGATTTATTATAAAGACACAGTCGGCGTAATAAGTACCCAGCTTGGCATATTGTATTAGATATTCACTATCATAGGGGCGAATTTTGTGAGACACGATATGGGCAATGTTAGTCTTGATAGTAAGCTCATCATACTTTTATAGGTTTTGTTACAGTATTTCTACAATCTTTAATGAAATAAAGTAAATTCTTCCTCGTATTGTTACATAAATAAAATGAAACCTCTGCCCGTCGGGAAAGAGGCGTGGTGCTAATATAAAATGTAACAATTTGAAATTCAATATCGAAATGGAAAAAAACTATGTACATATGTATGTAACAGGGAACGTGTCTGCTGCTAGGAACAGGGAACGTGTCTGCTGCTAGGCACCCGGGTACCGTGTAAGGTAAGCAATACTTACAACAAAAAGAACTTACTTACGTAAATTTTATTCTAACTCAGTAACATAGGCTTTACCAGGAAAATTGCACAAATAGTAGTTTATTCCAACTCGGATTTCGTAGCTCGTTTCAAAACTATTCCCCAATAGTCACCTATAGATATTCTCCACTACTTTACCTTGAATTATTACCCATATGTAAATGTTATCTAGTTACTAAATAAAACTTTTAATCTAATCTAACTTATTCTTCAGGCGCGATCGCCGGAAGCCGCGCGCAGCAAAAAGACCCGAACGCGGGCGCCATACCAAACACCGCGAGCCGCGAACGGGACCCGAATACTACGTACCAATCACACCGCATTACCATAATAATAATATAATAAATTTACCTACAGCCTAATGAGATAATACGTTACGCCTGTTAAATAGTGGCAACAGGCTCGCCACCTGTTACATGGAGACCTAACATATCAGGCGAAATGTGGGTGTTTAACACCTCTGCCTATGTATTTTACCAATAGCGTGCTACAAAGAAACCTAGAGATACACTCGTATTTAATATGTAGGTATTATTGTGTAGTTGTAGAGACTACTTTCTATGTTATCTTTTACTATCATGTAAATTAGGTACTTATTGCAATACATTTATGAATTAAAAATGAAACTCATGATATTTGCTCTCAATGACATTTTTTCTACTTCAACTTCAACAAAGAAAAACTTATATTGAAGACGGAAAACCCCGCAATATCCAAAGTAACGAATTACATACCTACATTTTCCGAAATAAGGAAAAATAGTAATCTTATATACGGGTATTTTCCAATGAAAATGACGAATCTATTTATAAAGCATCAATAGGTAAGATAAGATTAATATTAAATATTTAAGCGACCAATTCTCTATTCCACAGGCAACTTGTAGACAACCGAACAATTACGGCGGGACGCCCAGCGACGCGTGTACGGACTGCCTAATATCAATATTCTTGTCTCATAGACAAAAACAGTATACATCGTCGTCTTTATTAATAAAACATAGCCAAAGGTGCTAAAAAACAATCGATGTATAACACACAATCCGCTTGTTTACTTTCAACTCGCGTGCAAATATCTACGATCTCTCCACAATTTTCTTTAATTGAATATCGACTGTCAAGCACAAAAAATAAACATCATATTCTTATAACACAATTGCAAGCAAAACATTATCAAAACAGCTATTGTATTGTTTTTGTGAAATATGTCCAGCGCGTTCGAGTGTGACGGCCAGGAATTGGATATGAATTATCCACAATATTTATTGGGTTCCTTGGAAAATAAATAAAATTCTTCACCGTCGTTGACAATGCTGATAAAATAGAAGTACTGTATATTAGTTTATTAAAGTTCATTTAAAAGTTCAAAAGAAATTTATTGAAAATGTTTGCGAATTTAGTACCGGAAGATCTTATGAAAATGGTTTTCTACATAAATTTTTTTCTGCGTCCTGAGTAAACCTTATCTATACCAAAGATGGTTAGGACGGATTTTATTTTCTGTGGAGTAAAGTTCATAATCAACAAAACAAGTTAAAATTCCAGACTAAATAAGCACATCTCTCTTAGTAACACCATCTGGCATGCCATCACCAAACATGGCTCACGAAAAAAAAATTTTAACGCTTTCCCAAGTTCCGCAGCCATATTGAATAGCTACGATTAAATTTTAAATTAATCGATTGTTCTACACGCAACGCATTTGACATTCGATTAAAACAATTTCTCGAACGCATCCAAGCCGAATGACTCTCCCAGAACTCTCACAATATTATAATTCATTTTTACCACGTTTCTCTTAATTTTCACTGAAAAACGATTTGGAGAATTTAAATTTTTATCTGCCAAATCAAGAAAGTGGGCAAAAACGGAAAAAGCCGAATATAAAAAATAACAAAACCATACAGTATAACCATGTATTAAATTATGGCACACTGGAATTATAATTACCGGTTTCAAAAGCTCTGTAACATTTTAGTTCGTAAAAACTCGCAGTTGATGTCACTGAACCCTAACAATTATGAACCTTATATGACGTCATTAACACTTAGTTTTCTCGACAATTGTAGAAAACTAACATTGCTGAATACTAAGAAAACAGTTCCGTGGTATTTGCGAATACCTTTACCTATTTCAACCTTTACTACAAGGACTAGCTGTGGAAGACAGGAAATGCAGTACCGACATACCGCTGTTCTAAATACTTCAAAACTTTAAGCTGCCGAGTGTTGTAAGATGGTTTACCATTGAAAGACTGTAAATTATGTCGATAATTCAAAATGAATTTCAATAGAGTTGTTTCTTGTTTGCAATCATTATTCAGACAACTTATCACACAGTCTAAGGGGGTCTAAGGTATGAATATTATTTCTTTTCTTTCTTGTGATATAAATGTCTTTACCACGTAAACGTATGTATAGAGGAACACACGAGGACTGTATAGTCTGTGACACTACCATGCTGGATAAGATACATTGCCCAGTGAAGAAAAAGAAAGATCGCTAAAAATTTACATTTTTCTTTATCAAGATTAAGGTTTTTGCTAATGCATAATGATGATGATGCATTTGTATGTATTACAAATTCAGTATAACAAAGTCAGAAACAATAAACGTGTATTAACTTCTACTGTTTTCTTATACTTGTAATTACTTAAGCTACGCTTAGAGATAAGATCGGAGCACAGTCTGGGCGCACCCAATAAAAAAATATTTGCTTTGTGGAAGACTTATCATTTTAGCCAATTTACTTTTGTAAAATACAATTTCTATGTAAATAAAATACAATCTCTACTTGTGCTCTAATTGTGCACAGGAAATAAGTGTCTAAATTGACTGATCGATCGTCAGTACGCAACATTTTGTGAAAACATGCGGGCGGACACTTGTTACGACAACAGTTTTGAACGTCAGTCAATTCAAACAGCGTAAAATTTAAAATTGAAAGAAAATGATAATAAATTAAAATGAAAAATCTACAAAGCGTCAGAATGAATTTTAAATTTTATTTTATTACTATCGCGTTTCTATGCACATTTTACTGCTTTTAAAGCTTTTCAGAAAATTTTCCGTGGTATGGGCAAAGCTTTTTAAAGTTTCGGTCACCTGTACACCGACACATTTTTCATGGTATTCAAAAACAATTCTCCTAGACCAAAATGAAAAAAAAACCATTACGCCTTTGAGTAAGGCATTTGAAGCGATGTTATTTAGATATAGCATTATAGGTATGTATTATAATAAAAACAATAACTTTTATTTTATACAGGTACATAGTTCGGTGTTGATCTGGGACAGAAAAAGAATGTACCAACAGCTTTTCTTGCCTAGCATGTCGTAAAAGGCGACTAAGGGCGTGTTGGGTACTGGGTCTGTGATTGTGTAGGCGATGAGCTAGCTTGTTACTACTTTTTCACGATTTTTCATCTGACCAAACACAATTTTTATATGGCTAAATGTAGTCTTAAGGAACACAGTGCTCCTTGGACTCTGCCTACCCCTTCGGGGATTACAGGCGAGATACTATTTATGTATACCATAGACTAGTAGACAAGACTGTCAAAATAAATCATCAAGCTTAACTTAGACATCGTATAAAATCGATTTAAGAATTATACCCAAATTTATCTTGACGAGTCATAGTGTTAATGCGCAAGAGTATTGACGCATCATAGTCAACATGTCATAAATATTTACAGCTGTACCACATGACTGTAGCACTTACAAGCTGAAAAAGTTGCCTCTAAACCTGTCTACTGCGTCAGTAACGTAAATATCTTACATGTGTAATCGCTTCAAGCCATTATTCCGTAACCGCATCGACGCGACAAAAAACCACATGTTACATAGAAGCTTACACACGAGTGCTCGGTTTAAAATAATAATTGTAAATCACTGTAATACTCTGATAATAGCGGTTTCCCAAAACAGCGTAATTCGAACGATTAACTTTTTTGCGCTTACGTGTAACATTAGCTAGGTGCTCCACTGTGAGCGAGCTGACACGTAAGACTTTTAGATTTGAAAAAATTACAATAACAAAAAGAATAATACATAGGAAATAAAGGCAATTTTTTGATTTGCAGGATTTTATTCGCATGTGTATAAGAAACCCTGTTTAACTAGTAAGCTTGTGTCATGCACCAGGAGTGTACAGGCAGCGATAAATAAATAAATATCCTCAGACATTCACACCTATCAACTAGTCCCATTTTAAGCAACTAAATGCTGCTTGTGTTACGGATACTAGATGTCGGACAAACATATTTAATAGATAAATTCATATAATTATTGAGAATATACATAATAATGACCTACATTTATAATGAACATCCAAGACTGGAGAACAAATGTCTGAAAATTCATCACCCAAACACTTGCCTCCACTGGGGATCGAACCCAGGACCTCTCGAGATGGCGACGTCTTGAGACCGGCGTACAAACCACTCTGCCACGGAGGTCGTCGTGGCGATGTATTCATTATCTCACATTAAATATCTAATGGTGGACGGAGAACTCTATACTCACTACCATTCTTATACGATCAGACACGCAAATGCTAAATATTGTTGTTATATAAAATCCGCAAATATATGCTTCTTTTGTTATACTACACAAACAATATCAGAAAAAGTAACAAAGATTCATGTAAAGAGGACTCTAAAACTATTTATAGCATGGGTTAATTGATCGGTATGGAAGACTTTGAATGCGAAAATTAATTAACATTGTTTCTATATTTATTTAAATATCTAACTACTACTTATGAGTAAAGGTTATTTAATAATTGCATTCGCATTTAAATACTACTTAACAATATTACTGCAAAAGGTTCGTTGCCAACAACCTCTACTGCTTCCTTTGCCGGATCGAATAATTAAAACAATTAAGTTTGATGGGTATGTAACGCGTTATAGAAAATTAGAAAGGGGCAATAACCTTCTGAATGCTATTGGTGTACACAACACGTCCGTCAGTGCGGTCACTACTGTGTCAATATTTGTCAATTCAAAACTTTTGTATTATGTAGATTTCATAATCTTTTTACTGTAACTGTATGACGTAGCTAATGCGCTTAGGGGTGCCATTCCCCAGTGCTTTGCTTGTAGCTATGCTGTGTGCGAGGAAAAATAGACCAGAAGGGTTACTTCAAGTGACTCGGCAAATGGTGCCATGCCATGGTAGTGGTAAGCTGCTTATCTTGGCTAGTTGATCAGAAGATAAATAAATAATTTCAGACATTCACACCTATCAACTAGCCCCATTTTAAGAAATTAATGCTGCTTGTGTTACGGATACTAGATGACGGATAAATGTATTTAATAGAGAGGCATATAAATATTTAGATTTTAAATAATACGTATATAAACATCCAAGACTGGAAAACAAATGCACGTATTCATCACAAAAACATCTACCCCCACCGGGGATCGAAAATCTCGAGATGGCGACGCCTTGAGACCGGCGTACAGAGGCTCTAGTGTAAGTTTTTAGTATTAAATATGTTACTATTGTAGTTGCGTTAAGAGTCTAATTTGTATAGGAAACGTGAATAGCGCCTCTAGCGGAACGTAACGCATACTAAGTTTTCCATACAAATTGAGCTCTTAACGCAACTAAAATAGTAACGTATTTTATACTAAAAAACTTACACTAAGGCCTCAGACCACTCGACCACATAGGTCGACAAGAATCAAGATATTTCTAGAGTGTTGTTTTACTCATTTCGGAATAATTATTTATACACAGTGTTCAAAAAAAACCTTGAAGCAAGAGATAGGATTTATAACACCTTCTTGTAAACTTGCTGCGTGATTTACCGTCGAAACCAAATATTTTTTTATTAATGTGCAAGCCAAATACTCACTGTTTTCACCATCAAAACCAAACTTCAATCCCAACACCCACAAGCTCCAAATAATTAACTAGGTAGTATCTATTTTGTTTATCTGCCTGCTTACAGAGATAACGTGACGAATGCCGATAAAAATGATAGTCATGTTGCTTTTAATATCGTTTGTCCATTGGAAATGCTATTTTCATTTTAAATTTCATAAATATTGTTGAAATATGATTACTATATCTCATTGTACTTTATTTAATAATGCAGATAAGTACAAATAACATAAAAACACATAACATATTATCATGTTTTTTTCCCCGAAATGGTAGGCAGAAGTGTTACTCACCTTTCACCAGATATGCTAGGTCCCCATGTAACAGGTGGCGAGCCTGTTGCCATGCACCAGGCACTATGTGAGGCAAGCGTTATTCACAAAGTTAAGTTTAAGTTTTATTCAAATTCAGTGACACAGGATTAAACCTGCGATTCCCCCCCCCCCGGCCTTCGCGAACGAGAAGTCCACCGTCCGTCCCAACTCAGCTATCGCTGCCGATTATAAAGTACCTACAAAAAATGTCCTGAATCTGATGATTAAGTCAAATATAGTATTTTACTACTTAGAGACTATTCGTATTAATAGTGTTTGGTTTGATCGAAGTACAAATACCTAAATCGTAAATAAATTCGTATACAAAAACAAATTTCTAACACATAATATTAGATAAGCAACTTAACCTCAATAAATGATACTATTGCTACTACTAGTTACTATGATAGAACTATAGTGAATAATATTTCACTTATTACTATTATATTGTTAGATAAAGCAATTATGAGGCTAATACTATTAACCTATATAGAATTAATAGCTAGCGTTAGGTCATTGACCTACCTAATGTATGATTTTTTTAAACAGGTAATTAAAGTTATTGATGTAAATACTGAAATGTTTTCAAAACGTAAAAATTTTGTTGGTGCAGATATAATCCCAAACTTCATTTAACTAACACCATCTGAAGTTGTAACGCATGGAAAGATCAAGCTAGCTAAGGTAGGAAACAAACAGTTTGAAGACAAAGTGAATATTAGATGATTAATAAATCCTTCCTCCTCGGTGGGGCTCGTTCACGCAGCTGTCGTCAATTGAGACAAATCAGCTCGGCGCCACGTCTACGGGATGCCAGAGACTACTCATGGAAGAATTCAATGAACTTAAGGCAACAATAGGTCTTAAAGAAATAGAGATTAAGATTTAAGTCGTTTGAACAACTAAACTTGCAATTGCAGAAACAAAAATCCTCACCGTTTATAGAGTCAAATATAATGCAATCAACACCCAACACCTTGATAATTTTACCGTTCCGTCTCTAAACAATGACACTATTCATTTAATTACCAGAACTTGTAATACTACTCACAGAAGGAAATAAAAACGGCTGTGCAATTAAAAACTCCCGTTAAACCAAAATTTGAACAAATCTCCCAGCGTTATCACGAGCAAACACTGCCGAACATTTTATTTTTTAACCAGAAGGGTTTTAACCTAGTTCGAGCGTGTTTGACCAACGCGAGTTATCTATGCAATAAGTAAACTTTAATAATCGCTTATCTGTCCGTTTGCTCAGCCTTGACTCCGAGCGGATGCTGGCTGAACGATAGCTAAGCAAATATCCAAAAAAAGGAAGAACCTTCAAGGACGAAGAAAAAGTGGCCATGATTGATATACTCGATTCTGATCTTATTCTAAATGTATAATTGAATCATAGCGTGATGGAGTTCCTCCTGGTCAAAAAATCAATCATATTTTAATAACACTTTACTATTTAACCCGTTCACATGAATAAGCGCAACATTTCGAAAGTAGATAGCTTCCGTTTTTTGGTCGATTTCTCTGAAAGGGCGGGCATCCACAATCGGAATGCCCACTTGTACTTGTACAAGGAATTTTCTCAATGATTGGACGTTGACTCGACGAAACTATCGAGTCATTGAAGTATTTAATACACGAGAGATTACAATGACGGCTCCAAGTTAATGTTACGGATTGTTACGCCAAGGAATGTTCAATACGCACTATGGGCCACAAGTCGAGGCACTTACTTTTGATTGAAGGTCAGCTGAACATTTGATGTGGTCCAAGAGTTGGAATTTTAATAGAATTTCTTTTTATTTTTGGGATTTTAAGAAATCATATAATATGGTAATGAAAAGAAATTAGAAAGAAAGAAAAAGAAGAAGAAAAAGAAAGAGAAGAGACCTACATGCTAATAAGAGCTACATTTTCTCCTCAGCATGTGCTACAACAGATTACACAGCTGCAGCGCTGGTATTCTGGTCGGGCCAAATTAGGAAATCTATGTTGCTTTGCTATAGTCTGATTTGATAATTAAAAATAATCTATATTTTAAAAAAATGGGTACTTATAGTTTCACTTTCAACTAATATTACTGTCATGATTAAAGCTTCATTACGGCACTTCCTTAAGGCATTAAAAATACTTTTTACAAGTAGGTACTACAATAGTAGATCTTTTATTGGCTTCCATTAGAGGCATATTTTATTCCGCGTGATCAGCATCAATTTCATCTTAGGCATTCTTGATAATTTCACAGACGATTACTTTACCAACATGTAGAAATATTTAGTTAGGTGTGAAAAATGCATGTAATTCTTTATTCAGTTACAGCTATCGAACCGTTCCGCCAATTGTCTTACAAAGACAAACTGAATTTTACATTCCAGAATATTTATCGGGAACACACGCCACGTTGCGTGTGGCGTGAACTATACAATTTATGTCTAAACACAAGACCATAAACACCCACTTTCGCTTGCTGTTTCTCACATGCTTCGCGTATTTTAAGTGGATGATTGTTTTATTGTGCCGAATAAATGTAGGTTTTCTAAGCGCTATCGAATTAGCGACAATCGATAGAACGCGCAAATGAAACATCGATGAATCATCCATCGAGGTCTATTATTACGAGTCGTTTTATGAATTACATAAACGTTTACAGTTATACAAATTTCGAGGTCACTCGCTGTCGCTAGAATATTGAATAGTTATAGTAAAGAAATCATAGTACGTAGCGGAATTTAATACTGGAAGCTTTAACTTTGGTCAAATAATTGCAGATTGAAATCTAATCTCTAAACCAGTTTTTGTTATAGCATATAGGTACCTATTTACGGATTAATAAATCTTCTTTGTCGTTTGAGAAAAAAGCTAGACACGAATCTAATTTGGATCGAACAGCGATGTGGAGTTTAAATTCAGTTCAAAACCCGCTGACAATCTCGAACAGAGAATTAAATGTCGCAAGAAACACCCACGGAGAGCGTGAGAGCAGCCTCAGCATTGTCCCGGCTTGTTCTCACACAAAAATGTATGCAAGAGCCATCTGCAATATAACAAAACGCAGAAATCGCGAGAACAACTCTTTGCGCAACAAAGCATATTTCTTTTTAATCGATACCATATTATCTGGCTTAACTAGCACCTGTTCCTTGTCTGTTTCACTTATATAATGAACAGGTACTTAAATTGAACAATCTTGACGTACTGCTGCAATATAAGCAATAAGGAATGGTATTTACCTTTTTTATCATTTCAAGCACACAGTGATTCACGTCTTCGACATTAATGTAATAAGTACCTTTAGTGCATTATTTGTATTGCATGTTATATTTGAATTAAGCATGCAATGATGTGCACATAATTTTACGTAAGAAATGTGTACCGCAGAAGGTCCTAAACAAACAACAGTCAAAACCACAAATTGGCGTCTCCAAAAGAATGTCACGTTCTACGCTTTTAAAGTCAATGCAATACTATTTGAGAAGATCAATAACTCCAGAAATCCATAGATTCCAAAGAATACCTTAACAAAATACATAACGCAACTTTTACGAGTATTACTCTTTCAAAGGTTCAACTTCACAAATCATTTGGTAATAAACGTAATAAGACAATAGGTATTAACTTTCCAAGAACTGATGAATAATAATTCAAATCGAATTAGAACAGCAATTGCACCTTCAAGTAGTAATGACTCAATCAAATTAAGTGGTGCAGGAGCGATTACGTCGGCGGCCCCTAAAGGAAACTTCTACACAACATCGCAATAATTCCAGCAATTAATGCCATTTGAACATTACAAGGACCAGCACCTGCTTCCCAATCAATTGAAACTGATTTTTTACTGCGTTGATTGCTTCTACTGAATGCCGACCAATAAAACAGATCAGCGATGGGCATTTCGTAACAAGATAATTTTGGAATCCTCTTCAAATATCACAGATTAGAATTTTGGCGGTGCAACAAAACAAATAAGAATGAATAAAGAAACAGTAATATATAAAACCATAGTTGATGGACAAACATAACCAAAGCTTTACGAATGCCAGGATTCACACCTTTTTTTATTGCTCGAGCTGCCACAGGAATACAAACACCCAGAGGTGCTAAGGGATAGATTATGTATTCAAAGACGACAGACAATTCCTCGTATTCAGGGCCGAAGCTATTATCTGACCCATTATTTACGTTAAGCTGTTTCCATAAACCATTGCAGAGGAGTAATATCAAAAGTAACCAATAGAATAACAATTTGTCGTAAAACTTTATGAAGTTTTAACATACAATTAATTTTTAATTCTTATGTTAGACTAGCTGTTGCCCGCGGCTTCGTCCGCGGTTACTGGTTTTTCAACTATTACCCTTTAATTTTCAGGAATGAAAAGTATCTAAGATGTTGACAAGGGGTATAAGGGTATAAGGTATCACCATGCAAAATTTCATTGAAATCGGTCTAGCTATTTCGGAGATTAGCCAGTACAAACAGACAAACAGACGGAGAAACTAAAAAATTTTTTTTTTTATATTTTCCCTCTTTTTACATCCCCCTGACTTGGTTTGAACCATTTTTTATCTATGCACAGACATTCGACCTCTACAGTTTTATTATATTCTTATAGCATGAAGATTATAATCTAAGCCTGAGCAAAACTGTTTTACAGTCAATGGGTAAGGTATCAAATGTGCAAAGAATTCAGAATTTTTTATGCCAAAAACTGTGCCTCGATTTAAATCTGAATCCGTGATTCATAGTTAAAAAGGTGTTCTACTTCTTGAATGTTTCATGTGAGTCATGATTCCGTTTCACTTGATTTTCTGTAGTAAAATATTTAGAACAATGTTAATATAATAACATTGTTCTAATAATAATAAAAGATTGTATTGTTTATCAGAAATGATCACAGATGTCAGAATGATCAATTTAGATAGCATAAAATTTTGAAGGACTTCTTTAGAAGCTTCTGCTGTTTTATCAGGAAGTGAAATTATTGTTTCACGGTATGCCACTGCTCCGAACTTATAAAAATATATTCTATACTATTAATATATTCTATATTAAATTATATTAATGTTGAAATGGTTATTTGTTTCTTTTCGTGAAATCTTTGTGCATCTACTTCTTTTTCTGCACCACCCAATGGTTGACTGGTAGAAAATGTCTTTGGCATTGAGTCCGCCATGTACACTAAATGTTTAGTTCATTTAAATAAATACATAAATAAAAATCACATCTTTATGATTTTTGTCATCTTTTATCCATACTTATATTATAAATGCAAAATAGCTGTCTGTTCATCTGTCTGTTATACATAATTCTCCTAAAAATAATTTAATTAGAATGAGAAAAATTTCTGACTATATTATTATGCTGATGGTGATGAGAAGGATGATTATATCTTAAATTAATTTGCTGTCATTGTTTATATTCATATCATCCAGAAATTGAAATCTCATATTTCCATTGCATACGTTAATCTTTAGATTAATTATCAACGTCAAGTGGTAGCGACAATTGCACCGACATACAACTCACATCACGGATACTAATCAAATTATAACCGGTACTACGAAACCTTTTACAATGGTCCATAAAGTTGGCGCAACTTTTATTGTGACAAAAACAATAGTATGTATGTACTCACCTGATATACGACTTCCAAGCACTGAAAACTGTTCACTATAATGTATTCAGCCCTGGTCAGGGTCGATCACAGATAAACAAACTCCATAGCACATTGCACAAAAATCCTGGTTGAGAGTAGCGGCACAAGCACAATGTAACGATCGATCGCGCGCGTTTTTCTGCGAGCGTCGCGACACAAGCGTCGCGCGAGGAGGTTAGGCGCGGAATGACGCTGCACCAGGGAGGCATGCGCGAGCGCACGAAGCGAAGCTGCGTAGGGTTCCCCGCGTTTTATCAAATGCATTAAATTAATGACATAATAGCATTGAATAACATATTAAAACAATATTATTATAATACTTTGCACAAATAACATGACGAAGCGAGAACCCGAAAACAAATCTGTTTTTACCTTATTTATTTATTTATTCTTTATGTACGACGTACAAAGGCGGACTTAATGCATTGAGGCATATGTTCTTATGTGAGTTTCTCTCTATGCTTAGCATTTTGCATTGTATAATGTGCTAGAGACTGCAAATTTTTATCTTTGTGATCACGTGATCTACATGAGAAAATACATGACTTATTAAACGAGAGAGATTTAAATTTTATTTTTTATTGCATTTTTTTATTGTGCATGTATTTGGTTTTTCTGAGATTTTTCTTCATAATTTTATGACCTAAAAACTATGTTAAATAAGTATTGACATAATTTTATTTTAGTTTGTGACATTTTATGTCACATTAATAGCATTTGATTTATTGTATTATTTTTTATTGACATTTGCTACTTATTAATTCTCATTTCGACATTTGGTTTTGGCGACAAAACCTCATTATTGTAACCATATTCAGACAAATAAACCATTCTTATTCTTATTGGACAGAACTATTTAAGGCCACATCACTCTTCAACCTAAAAACCCTACAATAATATTAAATGAACATTTCAATTCATTAGACAGCCCTCAACTTAAATTCATCGTTATACTCATCAATAGGTAGGACTTGCTGGTTCAGTGGACACTCCGTAAACTTGTATACCCTAATCTGGCCTGTCGGCCTGCGCCTGCGACTTCGCAATTACTTATAATTAGTACGACATACAGCGTCCGTCGTAAATTACTGGGATGCTTACCGATCATCCAATGAGAAACTTTTACTTCACATGATTTAGATCAAGAATATTGTAATTTTAGTTGTATTAGATGGTGCCTGCATACCGCATAAGCATCTAGAATCGAGTTGGAGTCAGACTTGATGTAATGAGTTTTTATTATGTACCTTTAAGAAGTATTGAGCTTTTCTTGTATATATCCGTATTATTTCAGGGATAAACGTTCAATAGTGATTAACTTTTAAAATAGGAACAATAGGCGATAACAATTATGACGACCCATGCATTCTTCTAAGATGTAAAGTTAATAGTGATACAATAAAATAATTAAAGTACACCCTCCTTTCTTCAAAAAGGGGTTTTTTAAGGGTCGGCATCGCGCTGGTGTTGCCCTTGGTGTTGCAGGCGTCCATAGGCTACGGTGACCACTGCCCATCTGTGTGGGCCGTATGCTTGTTTGCCACCCTGGTAGTATAAAAAAAACACCCTTAATTCAGTTTTAGCCTATGTTCTAGTTACCCATACCTTATATAAATGGTAAATAAGATATTTTTGTCCACATTCATACCTATATAATCAACATTAGTACAGTTTACATTTGATTTAGCTCCATATGTCCCCAACTATGCACAAACTTCCCTATGGTGAAATCTCTACATTTGCCTGTATCTTATTTACAAACATTTGAACTGTGAGAATTATGTATTCAAATATTTTCTAGACAGAAATATGTCGACAAGAAACAGTTTTTTTTTGTGCTGTTGACCATAATTTGATGATATGCAAATAAATTATCATAGTAATACCTAGTAGCTACTATTGCAAGACTTGATGATTTGCGGTTGAAATGGACAAAGTTTAATTGAATTTATTAGTTTCTACCAAAAAAAAATTTGTAAGGGTTGAGCTGTTTAGTCACAAACTGCAAAAATCAAATGGTCACCACTCTGTAACCATGAAGTCACGGCGCTGACCAAGCGCAGTGCCAACAAAGAAATAAATTAAACCAGTTTTGTTCAGATATGATCTCATAAATTTAAAATCGTATTAACAATGTCTTAAATGGCCGTGGTTAACAAGAACTTTTAGGTCTCAAATTCAACATGCTGTCGATACACCCACCACTTAGTCCGTAATAACTGTAAACTTAGTATAAACAACAAATTTGTGTTGATCAGAAGTCTGATTGATTGACCCAGGCGGAGTCACCAATGACGCAGCTGGTTTCTGCGTATTGATCTACAATATCAAACGTTAACCCTATAAGGCAATATGGGGCCTTTAAATATGAACTTACGGAACTTATGCAACAACTTTGCTGTTTATAGCAATAAATAATAATAAACACGTACACTCTCTCTACATAACTCTACAGCTGTCCTCGTCGATTTTACCAAAATGCAACCTCTAGAATAGACTTGATAGATGCCACGTTTATGAAAGGAGAGATTTTTTTTTAATTGCCTCAGTGACAAATTACTACTTTGGCACGCTTCTCTCTAGAGGCTTCCAGCCGGTAGGTACGTAGCTCAGATGGGAGCAGAACTCTCAAAATACAAAAAGCATTTGAGTTGCTCTAAGATAAAAATTTTGCAAAATTAAATTTTGCTAATTCCCCATATTTGGGCCCAGTCACATTTTCCGTGATCATGCGTGTACTCCTGTCCTGAAAAATCATAAATCTGCTTATTTAAAATTATCGATCACTCGGACCACACGTGTAAAACAAAATTAATCCTGCTATTAATTGGAATACTGCGTCATGTATAATGTGTCACAATCATGCCGAGGACATTGAGTAATGCTTAAAAACGCATACAGATATAGAGACAGATCAATTGACATTAAACTGAAGTGGTAAATGCAGGTTCCACTGAACCTGTCTGCGAAATCGGAAGTTTATGTTTGGTGGTTAAAGCAGAAACTTAATGGCTATCTCAGTCATAATATTAAATATCACGCGATAAAATCTAAAACTATCTTATTCAAGCCAGCATTAAAAAAAGCTAGTACGACTTTCGTGGTCAACTAGAAAGCACGCCCAGTTTAAATTATCTCCTCTCTGGGGTTAAGGGTTTGAATGTTATCCTGGATCTCATAACGCAAGCTTATGTGCTTACTACGTGGCAAGGAAATATTATAAACAAATAAATATTTCTTACGTGGGTTACGTCCATACTCTGAGGGCTACTCATATATTAGTATTATTCTTGCTACAAGCGCTCGCGGTAGTGATATTGCTGTTTTTTAATCGTTGACGATTTTAGATACTATAAGAACTATACAATTTAGAGACTATAAAATTCGATTTTAGATACTATAAAATTTTACGATTTTTTTTTTTTTACGATTTTTTTTTAATTTTATTCTACGACCTCTGTGGTCGAGTGTTCTGTATGCCGGTCTCAAAGCGTCGCCATCTCGAGAGGTCCTGGGTTCGGGTTATGGGTTATGAATTTTCAGGCATTTGTTCTCCAGTCTTGGATGTTTATATATATCTATAAAATATATTTATTCGTCATCTAGTGTCCGTAACACAAGCAGCATTAGTTGCTTAAAATAGGGCTAGTTGATAGGTGTGAATGTCTGAAGATATTTATTTATTTATGCAACTATCCAACCACACCAGTCAAGACAGTCCTGAGGTAATCAACAGAGGAAGCGATGGATGACCAATTAGGAGAGTTGTCCCTTGAGTGCCATAATAAGCCAATTAGCACCAAATTGGCCAATTTAATATTTCAAACGAAAACAAGACGACAAACAATATCCTAAATGAATAAGAATGTTTATGTACTGGGCACAGGGCACGGCCTTTCTTTCATGGTGAAAAAAAAATCATTGCTCAAGCCACGTTGAGCAATGAATTTTTTTTTCACCAGACTACGATATACGAAAAACGAGATCACAATGTTTTGGTCACACAACAAAAGGCCAACGATGATGAAAAGTGCATAATTTTCAACACCGAAACCATACAAACTAGGTACTACAGAAAACTCTTAATTAAACCAAGTACCACTTCATTTAGTAACAAAAACCTCATTGAATCCGGAAACCACAAATAGTCTTGTAAATTTCACACACTACTACCAGAAAAAAAAAATTGGCTTAGTCGGAAGCATTGATATGAAGTGCAAAATGAATTTAATATTTATGCAGGTAGTTCTGCCACGGTGGTTGAGCAAGCGATTACGCAGATAAGGCATGCGCGGTGCGCACGCGACCCCCGATGTTTATACAAACCTTCATGCTACGAGGAGTGCTGTAATTTAAACAATTGAATGTGTCGCGTGTACTCTTGCATCCAAAGAGTGACTCGTGCAAACGCGATAACAAATTTTTGTGAACAGAAGAATTTTATCTCTAGAAGGAACGGAACTTCATCAACCTGCTTGTATCCAGCAAGAGGAAGGAAGAGTTGTAAATATCAATTTTTCACCAGATAATAATATCTTGTCGCTGTAATATAATAATAAGAGAGAGTGTTACAATTTGCCGGACACAGTGTATGGTAAGCGACTTTGGGAATAAAATAATTCAAAAATATATCAATAACACTCTCTTACCGCGTACCCACTTCACCCGGTTTTGTAATATCACCCTGAAGAGATATTTCTGTAAGGAAAAATACAGTTTAAAATTTAGTTTTTAAATGAATTGATTAGAATTTAAAATGTTTCACTTTCATGGAACATTCAAAAAGTCCTTATCTCTTACCTTGAATATGATTAGATAGCAATCTAGTATATTCATCCTGCTATCTATAGACAAATGAACCACGATGGTTTTGATCCATCCTAAAATAATTAAAATTAAAGTCCTTATTTTTTAATCACAAGTTTGACTTGCTGAACAAAGAGTAATACGCAGCAAGTATGGAAAAATAACAGAGCGAACAGATGTGAGATGTGGTTTAGAATATTAGTTAATGTGTTATGTTAGTGGATTAATTTTAAAGGTATTTCACTGTCAAATTCCATGGCTATGTATGTTGGCTATGTATGTGTATGTATATGTGATATTGCTATTTGTTCTTAGTAGGGGAGATTTTTTCGAGTTTTGAAAATATCGTTTATTTCGACTCTGGAAGACGTATTTAATAATTTTATTTGGGAGACCAAGTAAAATTATTAAATATGTATTTAGACATGTACAAAGGTAAAAATGGTAAGAAAAAAACATAATTATAGAGATTTTAATATAATATTTATTTTGGCTTGTATGGGAATGTAGCCAGTCCCAGTAGAATTACCTATTTCGTAGCACTAGCTCGGTATTTGCGTTAGGACCGACAGCTATCGCTGATATTGAAAAAAGGGAAGTAATTAATTGGTCAGCAACAAAATGGTCAGCCGAAAAATCACTTGGGCAGTAAACAAATATTTTGTCAGCAATATAATTATTTGGTCAGCAGAATAATTAATTGGCCAGCAAGACAGGTGTTAATTTTATCTACCTTACTATCTATCTATCTATCAGCCAATTGTCGTCCACTGCTGGACATAGGCCTCCCTCAATGATCGCCACACCTCGCGGTCCTGAGCCGCCTGCATCCAGCGACTTCCTGCGACCTTCGTCAGATCGTGGGTCCACCTTGTTGGGGGCCCCCTACGTTGCGCCTGCCAGTAAGTGGTCGCCACTCGAGAACCTTTCCGCCCCAACGGCCGTCAGTTCTACGAACAATGTGCTCTGCCCGCCGCCACTTAAGGTCAGCAATTCTGAGGGCTATGTCGGTGACCTTGGTTCTCGTACGAATCTCCTCATTTCTGATTCGATCACGCAGAGAAACTCCAAGCATAGCCCTCTCCATTGCCCTTTGAGTGACCTTGAGCCTTCTTATTAGGCCCATTGTAAGCGGCCATGTCTCAGTACCGTAAGTCATCACTGGCAACACGCACGAGTTGAAGACTTTTGTCTTGAGGCATTGCGGTAGATGAGCCGAGAATACGCTGCGTAGCTTCCCGAACGCTGCCCAGCCGAGTTGGATTCGTAGATTGACCTCTTTCTGAAAATTGGACCTACCTAGTTGTACTACTTGTCCCAGGTATACATACTCGTCAACAATTTCCAGTGTAGTGCTTCCAACCTTCACAGGAGTGGGACCAACATAGGAATTAGACATGATCTTTGTTTTATCCATGTTCATTTTCAGGCCCACTTGTTGAGAATCTCTACATAGGTCGTCGAGCATTGTGCCAAGGTCTTCCAGGGTCTCAGCCATGACCACGATATCATCAGCAAAACGAAGGTGAGTCATGTACTCGCCGTTTATGTTGATGCCATGTCCTTCCCAGTTCAGAAGCTTAAACACGTCCTCCTCCAACGCAGTTGTGAACAGTTTCGGCGATATGACGTCGCCCTGTCTCACTCCTCGCTGGAGTGGAATTGGTTTTGAGTTCTGGTCCTGAAGTCGAACAGACATAGTGGCGTTTTCGTACAATGACTGCAACTTGGATGTATCGAAAGTCTATTCGGCACCTCTGGAGCGACTGTAGCACGGCCCAGGTTTCGACAGAATCGAAGGCTTTCTCATAGTCCACAAAAGCTAAGCACAATGGCAGGTTATACTCTTCGGTCTTCTGTATGACTTGCTGCAGCGTATGTACGTGGTATATGGTACTAAAGCCTTTTCGGAATCCGGCTTGTTCGGGAGGCTGGAAGTCATCAAGACTGCGCGCGAGACGATTCGTTAGGACTCTCGAAAACAGCTTGTAAACATGGCTAAGGAGCGTAATCGGTCTGTAGTTCTTCAGTTGGGCCCGGTCACCCTTCTTGAAGAACAGTGACACCATGCCCACATGCCATGCTTTTGGCGTTTTTCCCTCGAGTATGATGGAGTTAAATAGCCTCTGAACAGCTTTCAGGATCGCTCTTCCACCGGCTTTTAAAAGCTCTGCTGTAATTCCATCATCACCCGGTGCCTTGTTGTTCTTAAGCTGTTTGAGAGCCAAACTAATCTCGAACTGGCTGACGTCCGGGATGTCTTCGGTGTAGTGTCGGGTTAATTTGGCTCTAGGGTCTGTAGCCTGAGTGACAGGAGTGCTCGATGTCGCATAAAGCTGTCCATAGAAATTTTAAATCTCCACCAAAAGCTCAGGTCGGGATGCAATAGTTCTGCCATCCTCTGACTTCAACTTCGTCAGCTTTGGAGCCTTTGTTCCGCTCGATGGCCTCTTTAATACGCTCAGTATTAAATCGGCGTATTTCGCTGCCGACATAGAAAAGTATCGTCTGTCTGAAGACCGCAGAACCATCTCGCGCCTTTCCGCCATCAGCTTTAGTGTTGGCTCGGAGATTTTCTTTTCTCCTTTGGTACGACTGGGCTTACAGCTTACTTTTCACCCATCGTACGGACAGTTTCCACGAACCTGTCATTATATGTGTCCACATCTGTGCAGTCCTCCAGGCAATCGAAGTGATTTTGCAGTTCGAGTTGAAAGTGTTCGGGGTTCTGAATTTGGATGGCTTCAGGACGGAGCGTGGACTTCATCAATCGATATCTCTCAGATTTCAAGTTCAGATTTAATGTGCCCTTTACCATTCAGTGATCGCTATCTTACTTAAGAAACTATAAATCTAAAAACCGACGAGGCTATAATTTTGACTAAACTTTCTTCAGAAGATATCACGAAGATTTAGACGCAAATTCGTTTCGAGTCGCTCATGTAGTATTCCGATTTGCACTCATTAAACGGCCAATGAAACTTGACCGAATGAAGATAAATCTAAGAGTTAAGCGAGCCTAAATCGTGAACATACCAACAACGCTCTCACTGAAAGTAACGACCCTTTTATTGGATGTTAAAACTTTGAGCAAAATATCGACGCGAGCGCAGCTGTAGTTCTGAGAGCTGCTAAATGGACAAATTGAATCCATTACTGTTTTATGATTATCGAGTTTGCTTCGCTTGTTAGACGCGGGAGAAAACTTTTGTTTTTATCGTTAAACAATTTCTATTGAAATCGAATGCCTATCAGTTTATTGTGAGGATAATAACCTTGTTAAATTGGTGATTCTGATATTTATTCAAGAGTCTTGGCGATTCGTAATTTATTTCCTCCTTTATAAATAGCTGGTGATAGTTTAATTCTTATCATTCACCTGGACCACTTTGGGAACTAATGATCTAACTAGACAACAGAGAATCGTGCAACGCAGGAAACGTTATGGAGCAATACACGAAATCACACAGAAGAACAATTGAACTCCTCATTGTACACCGCATTACCAAGGACGCTGATATCTGCATAAGAATGAACTAAGGAAGTTAATATCCCGGATACCGCCTGATTCGATGTTCACTTGTACCGTAATCAGTTTTATTAATAGGTGCACTGATAAACGAATGTTCACACTACGCTTGAACAAGTTTAGTAGCAAAACTAACTTTTTTGAGTATTTGCTTTTGAAGTTTCCTTATTTCATAATTTTGATAGCTTAATGAACAGTCAAGGAAATTAGTGGTCGAACAGTAGTTTTTTAGGAAGCATTTACAAAAAATAATACAGCTAATACATCTATTTTTGCATAATTTTATACACGTGGAATTTTGTAAACAAATGCTTAGTAAAATGGATTCATATTTCAAATTAGGTTTCTAGAAATATTTCATGTTATAGCTATTTTCATTACATACCTACAGAAAAAAAACCTATGCAAACTCACACAAGATTATCACACCAGTGTGACTGTTATTTTGGTTTTTGTTGCTGTAATAAACACCAATTATTATAAACTAGCTGTTGCCCGCGACTTCGTCCGTGGTTACTATGGGTTTTTAACTATCCCACGGAAACTCTTTAATTTTCCGGAATAAAAAGAATCTAAGATGTGCAAAATTTCATTGAAATCGGTCCAGCCATTTAGCCCGTACAAAGAGACGAACAGACAGAGAAACAAAAATAAAAAAAAATGATTGGTATTTTCCCTCTTTTTAAATCCCCCTGATTTGATTTTAAGCCTCTATGTACAGACATTCGATCTCTACAGTTTTATTATATGTATAGATGTAATAAATGATTGAATCTATTTAACTAATGTAATAAAAGTTAAATGAACCGACAAATAACGCGCAACACCTACACATAAAGTTCAGTTACCAACCAATGTTTGCCCTGCGACCTTCATATGGCGCGTGCGCGAACACAGAACAACTATCCACAACATCTGATTGTTAGGACCTTGTCTCAGTAACTGACTCACTGCCCACATGTTCTTTTATTCGAGACAATAGGAGTAGTTATTAGGACAGAGTTATAGTGTAAGCAATTATTCTCCGCTTTCATGAGTCAGCAGTCACGCTCTGCCTCGCACGAGATCGTTGCCACAGTACAAGTAAAGAAATTACCAATGTTTACATAAATAAATAGACCGACTGGGGTTTGTTTGTGCGCGTCCGTATCTATGCATGTAGTATTCTATGACCTGCCCAACATTCGCATTAGTTGGTACAGGGTGAAACAATTCGGGCAACCAGCCGTTATTATTATTATTACGCATGCTTGTCAGATGAACGATCATCAAAAACTTTAAACAGTTGTATACTAGCACCACTTTTTTTGTTTTGCAATATAAGTAAACAAGCTAGGGCTTTGCAAAAGAAAGAGAGTTACAAAACTCACAAACAGAAAAAAGATATTAACGATTTTAATAATGTCATCTGAGTGATCCATATTTCGACCTTTATCCGCTTAAATACGCATCGTAGGCACACAGAAATGGTATTCAAAACTGTTAAAAGTAATTTACAAAAAAATTGCATATCTTTTGAGTTCCAGAGGATCATATTTTATAAAATATCATGCAACATGAATTTCCAATAAGGCTATTAGCAGTTATTATTTTAATTGTTTCCTTGCTTTACAGTATCCTGCCATTCTAGCCTGTGATTCTAGCGAGCCATTTAGTGTGACTTTTGCGGAGTGAAAAATTAAGTTTTCGGCAAACCCGAACTTTTATGTGTGAACGATGCCAAGAATTCATAGATCTATAATTTTAAGGATTGTGTGGAAAGCTAATTTATTTCACCTTTTCGCTTTCTAGTTTAGGGGAATTACAGATATATTTCATAAAGAATAATCATTAGTGTGATAAGTGAAAACAAATCAATACCAATATTTTTATGACTAATCCTTATTATATTTCGACGTTCTTTTAGCTTGCGGTATGAGTGATCCACTTTATTGACCATATCTTTTTTATTTTTGGTTTTACAAATTTCTTACTACACTGTAATGCCCTAGCCATTATTTACAAAAAATCAGTTGTACTATTGTTAACGTTTGAAGCAGGATCACTCATACCACATGCACATAATTTAATAAGTTGTGTTTTTTTAACAAGTTGGTGTACTATTTTTTTTCGACTATGTTTACGGATTTTACCGTCAGATATTACTTGAACAATTTCAATGTCTATAATATTGATCGTAATAATTGGTCATGTGGACAGAGAGAAGTTGGTACACTCATTAATTGTGACGTGGTCAGAATCAGATATTAGTCATAGCTTGCCTTATTGTGTACCCGGTGCATGACAAAGACTCCCCCTTACATAGAAAGGAACCTCATATTTTATATCCTAACGAGACTGTATATACTATATCAATCATAGAGAATACGACCCTTCGCTACCAATTGGAGTATCAGATGCAGTCGTATGTTCAGGTTACGGTAAAGACGGCTGTTTCCGGCGCCGGATCGTGTTCTCGTCCCGGTTCAGCGACTGTGGGCTTTGTATAATGAACGTCTATAGTAAGAGATGGATTACGAAGACATATCAAACGATATTATGTATGATTTGCGAAACCTACAGGAAAATTCTGTCCTCAGCCTATATACGTCCCACAGCTGGCCACAGATCTTGAGGAGTATGGGCCGTAACACCACCACGCTGGCCCAATGCAGGTTGGTGGATAGAAATGGTTGTAATCTGTAATCTGTGTCACTAATAAATTATTTTCTTTCTTTCTTTCTTTCTTTCTTTTAATTGCGACCGGGACCAACGACTTGAGATCACAAAGTTTTGGTCACCCATCCAGAGCCTGACTATGGCGAAAGTAGCTTTGTTTTCGAATATCGAAAGCCAAAGCGTACGAACTACTACGCTCCGATATTCTGGATGCGAAAAGCTGAAAACACAGTGAAATAGATGAGCCAGCAGTCAGCGGACTAATGTTAGCTGATGATAATCGTAAAAAAAAAATATTGAAATGAAATGAAATCATTTATTAGATTTACATGAAATACTTTTGCACGTCAATATTTTTTTTCCTACTAGCACTTCGACGTGAATGGCGTGTTGAGAAGAAGTGCCGCAAGATCTCAACAGTTGGTTAAAAGTTATCAATTAAGCAAACTGCCCACCATGGTAGAATACATTAAATACCTGGAGTTTCAATTATAGAGATCGCGTTATCGAGAACTTGTACGTTTTGTATGACCTGAGAAATCACCAGTAAAAAAAATAAACAAAATTTCCCAAATTTTTTTGCGAATAATTTTCGATAGACATAGATTACTGTTATTATATATATTGGGTCCTTACCTATGAAATTGGTGTTTTTTTCTCTCTTAGTATTTTGTCTGTAACTATTGAGATTCTGAGTATTCCTAAAAAATAATTACCTCGTCTAAAAATACACTATATTTTTGAGCTCTTTTGATTTGTTTTGATAATTTGTTGTAAGTTTAATTGTGTTAAAATTGGACACGGAGACAACTCTTTTTAAGTGCCTCCCGAATACATCATTTTATTTGCATTCACTTAAAAACGATAAATAATTTTTATGAAGTGTGATTTTACACATATTACTAAATCTTTGGATTTGTCGTTGTGAATAAAACTGAAAAAAATTTAGTATGGAAAATGCAGAATTCTCCAAAATCTCCATACAAAACACCAATTTCATAGGTAAGGACTTAATATGTGCACAACGTAATGATATATCACACAATACCTACCAACGCTCGTCGAATGAATATATTAAGAAAATGCTTTTCATCCATTTTTTTTATTTCCCATTGTAAGAAACAAAGTAATTTCTGGAACACGCTCATATTTGTCTTTTATATTTCACTTCTTTCACTCAGCTCATCATGTCTCTGAGATTAGAGACTTCCTAACACAGTATCAGCTCTATAATTATCAGCCAGTATGTACATACCAGGAAGGTGTAAATTTCTAATCATTTTTGTTCCTACAATTACCTAGCAATAATACTGAAATTCTATTGACAGTTAACCACAAGTTATTACCATTACTATGCAATGACGTGACAGCATAGCGACAAATATATGATATAGTTCAGTGTTCACTTCTGGGAACATATTTACATGTACAAGAACAAACAACTTAGCCGGAAAGACGCAGGCGCCGCACTCTAGGTACCTACTTTGGCCACAGTTGAGTCAATCTCAACAAACATTATTCATACCCAAGAATGCGTGTAATTGACACAAATAAACTTCTATTTGAAAATATTTAACATTTTTCTAAGCAACAAATGAGTCTTTCTATTTTTAGAATTGGAGATAGTATTTTGGGAGTGTGATTTTAAGGGTGTTATTTAAACAGTAAGCAAAATATTAGGTTTTTGGTCAGCGAAAAAATAGTATTGGTCCGATAAAATAACTAATTGGTCAGCAACTTATGGGCAGCAAACATTTCTAAATTGGTCAGCAAAATAACTAACTGGTCAGCCACTTAAGGGCAGCGGATATTTCTAATTTGTCAGCAAAATAACAAATTTTGGCAACAACTTTAATGTTTTCTCTGCTGCCAAATTGTTTGATATATTATGTTTTGATGACACAAATATTGTTTTTATGGGTCATAAAAAAAATAACCTGAACCTAATATTGGGTCCTTACCTATGAAATTGGTGTTTTTATTCTGTCTTAGCAATTTGTCCGTAACTATTAGGTTTCAGAACATTCTTATAAAATAATTGCCTCTTCTAAAAATAGACTATATATTTGAGCTCGTATTATTTAATTTGATAATTTTTTGTAAGTTTAATTGTGTTAAAATTAGACACAAAGACAATTATTTTTAACTGCCTCCCGAATACATCATTTGATTTGCATTAACATAAACATTTTATATAAAGCTTGTCTAATGATACATGTCAAATATTATTATCTCTGGATTTGTCGTTGTGAAGAAAACTGATAAAATGTTAGTATGTAAAATGCAGACATCCCCAAAATCTCCATACAAAACACTAATTTCATAGGTAAGGACCTAATATCTTTTAGAATACATTGCCTATGAATTGATCCTTGATCCTTCATTGATCTTTTCCTAGATGTTATGAATTTCCGGTAACATATATTGCTGCCCAAATAATTAATTTGCAGCCGAATTAATTATCTGGCTGCCCAATTCCGTAATCTGCTGTCCAAATAATTAATCTGTTGACAAACTAACAATTTTACTGCACAAAAAAAAATTTTGCCGCCCAAATAATTATATTGCTGACAAAATATTTGTTTGCTGACCAAATGATTTTTGGGCTGAGAATTTTGTTGCTGACCAAATAATTAAATGGCTGCTCAATTAATTACTTCCCGATTTTTAAACAGTCGTAGAAGCCTTTCAAATTACTACGGCTTTCCGAAACGATGATAGGTTCAATTATAATAACCATTGTCATTTAAATGGTCGTGATTGGTCATATTTTTATTTTATCATAATTTTAATATCAATTGCAATATTTTTTTAAATTGTTATTTGCGCTTTGTAAAAGATTTTTACGGTTATTACTTTGCGAAATTACAAAATGTACCTTTTCCCCTAATCAGTATGAACGCTAAAACACTTACCGTGTTTTCAATAAAAAACTATAAAGTCGTAATAAACCTATTTTAGTTACAGAGTGTTTTGTTTTCTTCTTTCAAACACAAATCTAAATTAGAAAGAAAGTGACAAATCACTTTTTAACTAAAAAAGGTTTATTAAGCCTTTAATATTTTTTATGAATAACACGGTAGCATAAAACTGATGAAGATAAATTAAGATCAATGTCAAGGCGAAAGTTTTCGGAATAAGCATCTAAAAATAATAAACAAAAAAAAGTACCTCCATCCCAATTTCAGGATATTTTAACTACATATTATTATTAAACGTTTTCAATCATTTTTGTTATTATAAAATTTTGAAAGAAAGAAAAGAAAAAGAATTTATTCTGTGACATCTTAACTTATTATCTAGTACATATAATTTTATTTTCTTTATAAATAAGCTGACGTGGCGCTGGCAAAATGTTTTAAAAAAAAAAAACGTTGCCACTACATCACATACTTACTTACTTACAATAAAAATTTGCCACAGAAATGGCTACTACTCAGTATAATTGTTGTGACAACGTAATGTCCTCACAACACTGATCTAACATTGACCTTTTAGTATATAGGAATAAGAAGTCGGTAAACCAACTGACCATAAATTCTTAATCATAATCAAATCAGATCATACCAGTTCCTGTGTCCAAGCGCTGACTTCTCAGGTGTCTCCCGAATCCAAATGTCCATATCAAACGCATCCCGTTCAGGGCATCGGTCTTAGAGAGGAAATAAACTATCCACCGCTGCGTGACCCGACCGCTAAGAGCCACAAAACACTAGCAGCCGACGAAATAACGGACTTGTAGGAAGTACATTATCGTTCGGTCTATTATGGCATATATCAAAGCTAATACACATACATACATATTTATAAACATGTGTGTGACGTTCGTCTGAAGGTGGGAACATAAAGTGTTTCGATCAAATATAAATGTAAATAATCTTTCTGTGCATTATCAAAATGGAAGAAACAATAACGCGATAGAACAGTTTACATACTACTATATGTACATACATACTATAGCACGACTATTATCCCCTAAGAGTTAGTCAGAGACTAGGCAAAAGCACCGCAAAAGCCGTCCATTGCCGTAGTTCGCGCTTTACAAAGCAGTGCTGAACACACAGATCAAGATCAAGATTTGAATTGAGATTTGAAGATTTGAATGATGAACAGTTGTAAAAGAGCATTAATTTAATTTAATTTAATAAATTGTAATATTATAAGATCATAATTTTGAAATGTTATTCGATTTACACATGCATGGAAAATTTCAGTCCAATGGGTTAAAGATATCTGCTTCAGAATTGAGTTGTAAGATTTGTCTCTTATGAACAGAGAAGTAAAGTTGAAATAAAAGCAGTAAAAAGAAATGATATTTTATTTTACTCTCAGTAAACTTCATTAATTTATGTTGAGACGAACCCAAATCGATGAATGGTCTTTGTAGAAAAATTAAATTAAAAAAATAATCCACAGAGCACCGAGTAGGTAAACCAATCCATAAGTCTAACTATTCAGTAGATAATCCGCATGGTTGTTATCATATAAATAAAAAATAAGCAGAGCTACAAAAACTAAACTGAAAAAACTAGATTCCAACTATTTTTGTCTCCTTGAACTTGGTAAAGCAACTCTAACAAAAACTACAAATCACGACAAAGACGATACTGCGCAGTCTAAAGAGCAGCAATTAGGGTTCACAATAAAAAACAATGATTTTAATACTATATTATATGGCGAACCTGTTGCCATACGCCTGGCACAATATAAGATAAGCATTATATGTTAAAAATAAAGTATTAAGAATGTTCAAGTGGTATAAAGGGTGATGAACCTGTGATCTTTTGCACAATAAGTGCTAACTCCCACTTGGTTATCGCTGCACACCATTCTAAATGTATAATAATTAAAATGAACTTTAAGAACACCTACTAAATCATAAAGCTAGTGATTTCCCTCAAGGATCTCCTAAGTCCTAAACGATTGATACCAACAATTGTTTTTATGTGGTCTATATTATTATTGTTTGGAACTATTACTGGATTTAATATACTCGCATCCCTAAAGATTACATTTTACAACTTAGGTTTTATTTAAAAGAATCCATTTGACAAAGATGACACGTCCCGAACGGCGTCAGATCGTATGACAGAGCTGATGTTTCAAGATCCGCGCAGGAGCCATTACCGTGCGCACGCGCCGTGACGCGGGCGCGGGCGCGCTCTGCTGGAACCACGCTCATTTGGGCTATTTTCGTTAACTATACCTATATAGTATCAGGTCCGTCACGCTGACTTGTGCCGTATGATAATTGCGTACCTTCCAAGCTGGCGTTGACCTTCCTTATTTTCTTGGATGAGATGCTCTGATCGTGAGCCTAGTGACAATTAGAAGGCAACTAGGTATAAAATTCTCCGACTTACACACATTTATCATGCGAACTAAGGAATGGAACAATTTTATAGCGTCTGTTGTTTGCGAATAACTAATAGGTATAGATAATTTGAGAGATTTTCAAGGCAACAGTGAACAAGCATTATTTGACAAAAGTCAACTATTAATTTTAACTTAACTTCTTCAAATGTTCATCCTTTTTTACGCATATCGCACCGTCCCTGTCTCCATACAGCATCCTTTCAGACAAAAAGGAGATGAACAACAATACCAGGACACAATTAGTATGAATTATAATCAAACTACCAGCCTAAGTGCAGCGCGATGTGATATTTATCGCTTAGTTCCATATTCCATAGTACATTGACAGTTGAACGTGATAAAAACCTGATATCTATCATAATGCAGTGCTCATGCTAAGTGGCTCATATTCAAATCGTTTAATTGAGCAAAGCGTTAAGCACATCAACACGAACTTAGCTAGTATACTCATTGCAAAGATTAGTTCAAACCACAAACTGACGTAAATGCACTTATATTCATATACGTAAGGAGTTTAATGGAATTATAAATCGGCTCGCACTTAGACTGGCTCTGGAAGACATACGAGTAGCTATAGCCGCATCAATCAAATAACACCACGCTTCCCCAGCTGATTGTATCTCAGCCACTCAACATGGCCAACAATAGATTATCTCCTAAAATCGAATTAATAAACAGCTGCTGGGTTTTCCTAGACTGATAAGGCGTAATTGCATATTTATTGTAAATATTTTTATGATTTCCCACAGATAGTTCTGAGACGTGAACTAATGATGAAATAAATAATAAAATTGAGAATTACCGTGTATTTACTGTGCGGCGTAGAGTTAGCAAAGTAATTATACTTAACATAAGCGTACCTATTATATTATCAGAAAAATCAAATAAGTTTTGTGTCCGTGCGTCAAATTTTCGATATTAAAACCCTTCCACTACTTAATTTGAAAATCACTTTCTTTTTTTATTCATTAGACCCTGCAAAACGCTCTTAGCTCTGACAACTTTACTTATGGCGAGGTTGTAACTCTACAATTTAGCGATATGCCATCTTCTGCAAGGTGGAGGGCGCTACCCTAGCTGGGCGATCAAGATGATGAATACCACTATTAAGGTGTTACTAGACCAATCCATCGATCGAAAGCATCGATCGATGGTAGAATAATTAGATCGGCGTCGACTAATCCATTTACCATCAATCCACGTCATCGATCGACGATCAATCAATTCGTCTGGTCAACCCTTAGCCTCTTATAGAAGGTCTATTTAATTGTGAGTGTGCTGAGAGTATCGTAGTCTAGAACGATTGAAACATTGGGGGAGTCACGGGCTCGCCTGATGTAAGATCAAATGTACGTACACACATTTTATTATAAGTATACCTAAAATAAAATAATGCCTAAATAGGCACCAGACACACAGGTTAGTTAGAAAAAGTTCATGATACTCGCTTCCTTAGTGTAAATACGCGCGTGGCAAATGGATAGCTTTTATCTTTCAAGCCGCAAATGAAGGTACAGCAATGAATAAGATTATTTCTACACTCAGTTGATGTATTTTATGTATGCTATTGAGTTGTCTATTGATCCTCTTAAAAAAGCATGTAATTAAAGCTTCTTATAATTTCTCATTTCTCAATTGGTAATTTCACAATACGGAAAAACAAAAGATAGAGTACACGTGGGCGAATACTTTTATTGTATTTAAAAACCATTTGAAAATTAACTCTTATCAATCAGTCTGCGGTAAGGGCTAACGCCTCCACGCGTTGCGACATCGCACATAAAAACAATTTCATTGCCAGCATCTCGAGAAGGTTTTTCTAGGTTTCTTTATAAAGCGGTCAATGTAAGTTGATTTATGACGGAGGGACTATCCCACGCACTGTTTTATTTGAAAGATGGCGCCGCTACCGCCTACGTAGATGTCTGATAAATGTGGAACTGTTAGAAAAATGTTGCGTAGTCTAATAAACCAGTCCGTAAGCGTTTAATGCCTGATATCTGAGCCCTATATGATCCATACGACCTCGGTGAGGATAATGAAAAAGAAATAATATGTTTGATTAAAGCGACGACCTTTTACAAGTTGGTGCCAATACAAACATCATTATGAGGTTACAAGTAGCACTGACACTTTAATTTGTAGTAAATTTCGAAAACATTCATTAATCAAAATATATGAATTGGAACGTTGGAGTTGAACGACCCATTCAAACAATATGAGCAAAACCGAGACGCTCTAAAACGGTTCAGGTAAAATGCACCTTCAAAGTAGATAGATATGACAATGATGAAAGAAGAGAAAAGGTGTGATTTTTGGATGTTTTTAAAGTAAGTTTTATCAGAGGAACACAGAAACATATCTAGCAAAAAATGGGTGTAAATAGGTGTATACATATCTGCTGAAATATTTTATGCGTGTTAGTTCTTTGTGTGATTTTGTGTTTTGCAGCATTACTATTTTCATTGTTTTACAAACAGAATCAGGAAATAGAATCTCGAGAACGGCAGCAATAATAGCAACCGTTGAACTCTTTGACCACTCAACAATTGTTTTTACACATGAAGAACTTCATCATAATGATCAAAAGAAACAGCGTAGGGCTGTCACATTGTAAAATTTGTATATTTTTACGTGTAAAATGTATAATTTTTCATTTGGTATGGTTTTGGGTGTAGATCTTATTATCAGATTATTATTGATAAAAATGAAACTTGAGCTAAGGTCCATGTTTTGAACTTTTATTTATATTTATTTACATGTCTATTTTTCATAGGATTTGTGAAAAATTTCTCCATCCTTCCTTCCACGCTAAGTAAATTGGAGTCCAAAACGAAACCTGAGGGGTTAAGTTAATTGATAATACTCCTTTTTACTAATAAATGAGATGAAATTAGCTTAAATACGAGTATTATAACGGCCATATGACTATCATCTCTTCTTCTGCATAAAACTTATGCGAACATTACAGAATTAACTCTTCAGTTATTTTTAAGTGACAGTTCGTAATACATTTATTAATATCAATATTTTAGCAAACATTGATATGCATGGTGCATAACAAAAGGCATATCAAGAATATGGGTGCAGTGCAGCCATGTTGTTCATGTTATTATTATGATAAGATCGAATGATATAAAAATATAAAATATTAGTAATGCCATAATTACAATATTGCGTAACATTTAGATAACCTCCCCTACCGCTTATAAATAAATCGAGAAATGTTAAAACAAACACCAAGGAAATACAAGTAGGAATCGAAGTGTGAGTTATGGGCGAACTCGCGCGCAGAACAAAACTTCCTCGCGAGTGAGGTGTTTATTTTGAAGTTTCCTGTGGTGCCGATTTGTTTACAGGTGCGCTGCCGCTACCGTTTTAAACTACTGTGTTGTATGATGAAATGTAGAAAGTCAAGCGTGAAATTGGAAATAGCTTTTAATATTTGCTAATAATAGCTTTTAATATCCGCACTTAGCAACTGAGTTTTTCTAAACCTCTATCACCCCATGCTCCAGTCCATATAAACGCCTTCATATCGTGCTTATCGTGTTAGAAGAAAATTATCTATTTACTCGTCGTAAAAAAGCAACCAAATAATACCAATGAGTCAGAGAAAAGTCAATAAAATATTTACAATAATAGACAAGGAGGAGCTTTTATTTACGATTAATTTCGAACGTTTTGATTTCGATATTAGAAACAAAAGAACTTTCGCCGTGGTAGCACTTTGGATGGGTGATAAACACTTTCTGATCTCAAAATCAACGCGGACTCCGGGAGACACGTTAAGTCGTCCTTATTTGTTTTTGCCCAATTCTACTCATCTGTTTCTCGAAGTACAGTAAGTAAGTATGTCTGTCTAGTAATGGGAAGAGTATAAACTGGTAACTAACTATAGGTACCTACTTTTCCACTGACTTGTCCAATTTATTAATAATTTATTCACAATTAAGGTCACTTAGGTTTTCTCTCACAGTTTTCATCAGGCGCGATTACTGTGCCACTGTAGTAGCAATTTGTCCCATCCAGCTCATCGCTTTGTTCACGCAGGTCAAAGTCTACTGCCCTATTGAGGTAATTGCTGTCTTAGATTAGACAATTGGCTACAAGTAATCTGTATCTAGACGTTATCTTCAAGGAAACTTGCAAGTTCATATACTTACCTAGATATTTGTCTGTGTTCAATAAGATAGCTTTATTATAAGACAAAACCTTACTTAATCTTACTAGACGTCAAAGAAATAAACCCATATTAGCCTTTATGTCTTGATATGATTTCTCCCAAAACATGAATATGAAAGATTTCCATCATAGGAAAATTCACATAACTGGGATAAGATAAGATAAGATAAAAGAGATGATAGGTAGATGTGTTAGCTTAGCACCCACATTTACTACGTGTAAGAAGCCTGTTGGCATGGGCTAGGTACGCTCAGTCTGTGCCAAACGAAATGCATAAAAATCTTATGTTTTATTTAAACTTATAGGCGAGGAGACTAACGGTAGGTACCGGCGCGGCGCCACAAAACAGATAAACGCCCGGCGAGAATTTCATCTAACATTTTGCACATTTTTTCATAACAAAATTCCAGTATAAACATCTGCAAACAATCAAAGTCCAGGGTCGTCTACTCACACAGAATGTAAAGAAATCTAAATAGGATAAATTTAATTTATTGTTACAGAATTGGCAATGTTTAGTTTACGTCGAGTGGTGAGGCACGGTAGCCAGAACTCCGTGATTTACGGTAACCTGAGCTAAGCTCACCAATGTTGTTACAACCGACCTCATTTCACTTCAACTGTTCTAAAAATGCTGCAATTATGCAATGATGTCAACATCTTCAGCTTCAAATCTTTAGCTTCAAAGCTAAAATTGTTAAGCATTTAAAAAGTATAAAGGTCACCGAAAATAGACGAGATGAGTTGTACGTGAGTGCGATATATCGCGTTTCGCACTTGAAATTATTTTGGGACTTGTGTGTGTTGTTTTGGGATTATTTTGGATTATTGTTTAGATGCTTTATGGAAGACCAATAATTTCATTTGTTTAATCTGCACAGTAATCCTGAATGTTAGTAATCGTCAAACTCCTTACTGACCGAGGTCCATGTTAATTAGAAGTCATATTTTGACTATTATATCTCAGGCAGTTATACGTTTATTTAAAGTCAGTCAGTGATACTGGCGGGAATTGAACTACAGAGCTCTTAGAGCTTAGGGAAGTATATTCTTTATTTTATAAAAGGCTAATATCACAAACCTATAAAAAAACTATATAAACTATCTACTCCAAAATTACTGTGAAAAACACAACTTGACTCCTTTTTAAGAATTCTCTATTAATTTCTTCTATTGAATAAATTGCACCTAATCCATAAGAACTGAAATAGGTACATATAGATATAAATCATCAAATTCACTATGACCTATCACACACAGGCCGCCATATATCAATTGCATACAGACAATCTCAATCAAAGAGTCACAGACTACTTAACATGTCAAATATTATAAACAGTTTCGCAATCACTGAATTGGCTCAATAATGAATTGATTGATATGATATGACCTGATTATTGCGAGATTATGAAATACATTTATTATCTGAAATAATCAGATTACATTTCTTAAAAACTTGAAAGCTGCCTGTTCTTTATATTATGAGTTGTTCTATTCGTAATTTCTCCAATCTTTCACCATGTCAATACTGAGTTACGTCTTCATTAAATCACACAATTTTCTAAAAAAATTATGATCCATTAAACCTTATGTGAGCCCTATATTTCATTCTTACATGGTACATGTACAATCTAATTTTCTGTTCGTAATTAATTTAATATTGCTACTTTATTTTTCTACTTCGAACAGATATGCGTTTACAGAAAAAGATCTCAGCGTCACAGACACGAGTCGTTTGAAATCGGACACGAGGGAATCCGCGCTATACTAATTGCACCAGAAATAGTTTGCGGGTACACCTGGATACATGCGGAACTACTATTGCCTTTAATCATTAAATAAAAAAATGCGCACATAATTGATGTTTTGTTTTTTACATTATGACATCATCAACCTTCACAACACTTGGTTCTTGACATGGGCCTCTTTTAAAGTCTTCCAAGATTTTACGGTCACTTGCAATTTGCATCCTTAATATTGTATCCTTTTTCAGATCTTTTATCCATATACGACTAAGTCTCTGTCTATTATCTTTTGTACCTACCATTTAAATATCTCACGTTTATGTACTGAATTTGATCTATGCCTAATCATGTCTATCGTTTGAATATTGTTTTTAATTATTATATCGTTCCTACAGTCATATCGTCATTCACATATCTATCCAACTTTCTTCCATCTTCTAATCCATGCAAGCATCCAGTTTTGTATTCTTACCAGAGCCTGGGCACATGCTCATTTATCAAAATATCTTTACACGATCCTTTTCCTGTCGTTATCCTTTCTCTACGTAAGTTTTTCAAAACTAACACAGAACCCTTCCTACCCCACACCAGATGCGCAGGAAACTATAAAGTCGTTGTAATTCACGTGGCGACCCTGCGCGTGCGCACATCAACATATAAAAATAAGATCTCTGGTTCAGTCTCAATTTTTGCGTGTTCGCAACGACTTCCTTTTGCTTTCTTTTGTAGACTTGTTTTTTCATATATTTTATTGTTTATAAAACGCAATTTTATTGATAAAGTTTAAATTACGTGATTTGTCCAGGGTCAATGAATATAGGGATGGTGAAAAGTGTATTAGGAATACAAGAAAAATATTAAATAATTATATATTCAGAATATTCACCGACTTTTCCTTTGTTGCATGAAAGCCAAATAATAATGTGTCCAAACGTGTTGATGTAATAAATGTTGCTCTTCTCGGAATACTTATAACATTATCATCCCCAGCATATACCTTAATCCTATTGATGGGCCTAGTATGAGCCTTCAGCCACCATGATGGAAGAAATCCATCACAGAGTATTGGTTACTCATTCAAAGTCCAAACATGGCGAAAAATGCCTTGCTTTTTCAAAATCAAATCAAAAGAGAACGGGCCATAACAATCACTTCCTGAATACCACGTTCTGATTCTCCACCAGAAGTGATTCTTCAGAAGCAAAATCTCATCTCTCATTTTCGACGATGTTTTTCCATCTCATAAATAGCAACCCCTTGCAGCTACTAGTCTTTCGACGTAAATACCAACGCACCCTCCGGCGTTCCGCCAAATAACTTCACCCATTTAGCGATCTTGTTTCCAATAATGAAGCAGTATTTCAATGCGCGAGCGCATCCCACACGCCGTATTTAACGGTAATTGACATTGATCTGTCACGGAGATACCTGTCATGTTTATGACCAATTAACTATTTTATGATCTTTATTTAATGCGGGGAAAATATGAAAAAGAGTTAGAAAGGTCTTTGTGCACTCAAAAGTTACACCGCGCTTACTAAGCACAGTCGGGGAAGCTCACGGTCTATCTGTACAGATTAGTTTAGGAAGTAATAACAAAAAGTAACAATAAAGAAAATATTTAAATGATTTATGAATGAAAATGTTATGTACACCAGTATAGAAGAATACACCATAAGATTTGTTCACGAATTTTGAGGTCCTTACAGCCTTAGGACCAAAGGCCCGGGCACACTTTCCAACTCTCAGTTTATTAATTCACACAACGATAATCTTTAGCAGATTGCACCACAATAATAGTAAAACCTCCATAAACCTCAATTCCCACGACCGTTTCTCACTCTACTTGCAAATAATTCAGGGCGCTAATTCGTTTTATTGTAATCGATTCACAAAATCGATTCTTCAGGGAATCGTAAAGTTGACGCCGCACACCTGGACAATGGCGTGCAGACAACAACGGAAATCGATTGACATCGCTGTTTACAAAATATAACGATAGAAGTACAATTGAACGTAACAGTTCTAAAAGAGCGGTGTCATCAGAAGTCGTTCTTTTCCTTCAAAATAAAAATGAAAATATAGAAAAAATCGAAAAGCATGTCAGGTCACGCTCAGTGTAGGTTTCCGTAATTTCCCGTCCGTCACATTAAGTGTCCCCACTTAAGAGTTAAAATAGCCCAAAGTACAGCGCCATCTCTCGATACAAACTAGACGGTTTATATATGTTGGGTTTTCAGTGGTAATCTTGGGTTGCGTTAATCGATTTTAATAATTCTTCTTTTATTTCAAAGAAGAAACGTTCCGTAAAGTAAATTATAAAAAAGGGTGTTATTTAAACGGTCAGCAAAATATTTATAAAGTTCTACTTTTTAGATTTTTTGATATTTTTTAAACTTACGGCTTAAATGTTAGAGGGGGGACACTTTTTTTTACTTTTGGAGTGATTATTTTCGAAAATACTAACTTAATCGAAAGATGATTTCAGTAAAACCCTATTTATTTTAAAACCTATCCAAAAATATATCACACGTAAGGGTTTAAATAAAGAAAAAAAACACTCTCTACTTTAAGGATAGGGGAAATAAAATATTTTTTTCCATTTTTTATTTTACCACTTTATCGGCGTGATTGATATGCTTATTGATACGAAATTTAAGCTTTCTAGTGCTCACTGTCACTGAGATGATCCGCAGACGGACAGACAGACAGACGGACTTGGCGAAACGTTGTCTGGTAGAAATGGAATGGAATTAAATGGAAAAAGCGCCGGTTAGGTAATAAAATTAAAATCTTTTAATCATACCTATCTGAAGCATAAGGGCAGTCTTGTCCTCGCAGTAAGTACAAATTAAAGGACCTGTTTATAAGTTTATTTTTTAACTTTCTTTGCCTTTGCGATTTTTACCAAAACCAAATTGCATCATTCTTATCGAAATGTTTCCCAGCCATCATCGGATAACCGAATGGGCCGTAAATTGTCAAGCCATGTTGAATGGCCGACCGCAAAGGGCTATCCCGTGGGACCTGCCGACGGAGACCACTCGCAAACCGCAAGCGACTGCGAGTGACGCGCACAGGTGAAGCGACGCTCCTTTTGGAACCTTATATTACACCCTCTTAATATTCTATGTAAATAGATTCAGCTTTAGGGTTTAACTTTAGTGTACTTATATATAATCAATACAGCAGCACTCACTTGGGATTGGATCCGTACAGTCACTGCTTGGTGAAGCGCGGACTATGGCAATGGACTGTTTTTCGGTGCTTTAGCCTAGTGTCTGACTAACCCTTAGGGGATAATAGTCGTGATTATATGTATGTATATAATCAATGAGCTTTACTCAATTGTCTGTTCTACTTATATTCTTTCATAAGAATATTTATCACTTATATTCTTTCATATTATCTTGTAAATCGTTTATATTAAGATAAATGAGCTTTGAAATATTATTATATTTTAAAAGTTAATCTGAAAATAATTACAACAAAAAAGCAAAGCAAACGATGTGTAGTCAAAATTTATGAATATTAAAGTTACAGCAAATCATCTTAAAAATAGACAACATTATTACACTTTTTGCAAAACCGAATCAATTGACGGCAAAACACTTAATGATAAGAAGACGTAACATAATGTAATGACTAAATGACAATACAAAATATTCACGGTATTCTGCACATGATGATAAACTAGTTATTTAGAGATTTTAATTTTCAAATATTATCTGAACCTTGAGTTTAGCTAAGCTAAGTCACACATTCAACACTTCAATTATCGAACAAATTATTTAAAAAACTTAAAATGAATTATATTCATCTTATGTATTTATTTACTTGTGTCAAGTACACAAAACAATTTGACAACTTTAAGAATCGTTTCAAATGTGAAAAATACTAAAAAAATTACCGTAATAGTCGTATATTTTTCTTCGCGTCAGTAGTTGGTATAATACACTGGCTACAAGAGGAGGAAACCTAATGAAGGGTTAACACCTGTGGGAGCGCCCGCAAGGTCGCCTCACATAGGCGCGGGATGCCTGGCGACCACGGACCGTGTCTGACCTCAAAATCCACTGACATTTGAGATGAAATATGTTTTTACCTTACCTTCAAAGGTTTCGATGCGCCCTTTTGAAAGAGAAATTTTGAATTACGAAATTCTAGTAATAATTGTCCAGCATAAGAAGGAAGATGCATTTTGGTAAGTTTTACAAAATAAGATAGCTACATTACCTGAGCAGCTTTACAAGAGTCAAATTGGGACTTCGTTTGTTGATAAATACGAGTTTTCTTTATGAAATCAGTACCTATACATAATGACCTAAAAATAAGCCATTAGCTAGCAAGTATTTTAAGGTATTTTCACAGATAATAAAATTTAATAAACTATCAAATGGGAGTTTTAAACCATATAAGTACTATTGTAGTCTAGAGAATTTTCTTAGAAGAACATTCGCGCAAACAATTTGTGACAAATACCTAACTGTAGAATTTCAATTGGCTGAAGAATGTTTTTGTTTTTGTACGAAAATACACCTAACACGGAATTTATATTGGCGACTGCATGGGCATTGTTTTAGGTCTCTGACCTCGGTTGTCACTGTCACTGTCAATGCAACTAGCTAGCAATAACTTATGGTCTTGACTGAATTACTTCCATTAAATTTCATTCACACTCCAAGATCATCTTTGTTTCATTAGCATTACAATGGCTATTAGTTAATTGTTATCTGGGACATAGAAATAAATGCTTTTCTTTGTTGAGGTATTTTTATGGTATTATTCAGTTTTATTCTAGACTTTATGAGACAAGTAACTAAACGAACAGTTTTCCAGTTAGGTGTCAATCGTGCATACAGGCCGCCTTTTAGTAAGAGGCTACCAAAGCCTGTAGATGCTTGCATCACTGAAGGTATTAAATTTGCGTGGCCGCAAAAATTAAAATCTTTCAACTTCAACAAAAACATCGACAGAGCAGAGAGACGACCATTCCATAAACTAAACGTACACTGAAGAAATTCATCATCTTCATTATCAAATGTCAGAAAAGAGTCAGTAAAGACAATTCCTTTAGATACAGATTTATGTGTAAAGTGTATAACACTACGACCGCAGAATATTTCTGACATAGAACCGAGAATCTACGTAGTCTGCACATCTTGTAAAAGTAACACTATTGGAAAGCTTAGACGCATTCACTTCGCCTTAATTAACGATTATTCTAGCAGAATCGCATATTTAATCTTCGCATCTAGTTCCCATAGTAATTGCTTTGAATATTCGTTCCCAGTCACAGACAGACGGACGGACAATAGACGAGTTAGACGCGGCCGTCAGTAATGAGATGGTGGATGCAAGGTCGCTCAGAAGAATGGCGTTGAAAATGAACAATGATCTAGCTGCAGAACCTTGTTATGATTAAAGCATGATTAACTATCTTAGACTGGTGTTGGTGATGGCTTTGTTAACGAACTCCTAAACTGACATTGAATCTTATTACTGCTAACACAATTCATTTTTTTTATGATTACCACCGCCCATAGACATCTACAACACCGGAGGATTTGCAGATGCGTTGCCGACCCTTAAAGGCAAAGGCCATATGGCAAAGGCTTGCAATTTGACAACCCCTCCAGCTGTCTCGTCTTGTTGGAGGCCAAATATAATTCCGTCACCACAATCTCTCATTAGCACAATAATATTTTCTCTTCTTCCTCTTTTTGCATAACTTTCTACGTTCAATGTTTGTGAGATATCATTATTCATTATGGAAACAGTCTGAAGATTCCACCCATTAAAGGTAGATATGATTTTCAACATTGGAACAGTAATCAGCGTAATATGTGAGAAAAAGATTACTAGAATTGCTATTATTAATAGAAACTCTCCAGCAAGTCAACTTGCCAGCCAATTTACTTAACCATTACATTATTTTGGAATGAAATGGTAATAATAATTAAATAGTTACCAAAATACACAACACCAAAAAAGGAAATATGAATCATTAATCTCCCTACATAGGAAAACATTACACAGGCAATGCCTTCCGAATCAGATTGCGCACGAAAAGATGAAAGAAACAGCTACAACCAAAAGTAGACCAGACTACAAAGTCTACAAACATCTTCCAGGATAAAAATCACATTTGTTGCGCATTACGGGCGGAGGTAAACTATAATTAGACAAGCGCCGACGATCGCTTCCTGACACACTATCAAAGGGGTTTTCTAAGAAACTGTGTCTAATTAAATTTGTAAAAAATACATAGAAATCTTTAGTGTCATTTCGAACTTCCACGTCTCGATCTGTGAGATTGTGACTCACGAAAACCAAACAAGAGTCACGAATTTATGGAGTACCGAGGATGAATTAACATGCTTTTCAAAATAGCCTAGGCGATTATTGAAGTTCTTTAATCACAAAAAACCGAATGATTATCACCAGCCCCGTTGTTGGGGTAGGGTGTAACACCACCATGCTAGTCTAATTTAGATTTGTAGACTCAAAAAAACTGGATATATCACCAAATCATAGTCACCTTAAATTTGTTTTCTTTTATAATGTTTGGTTTGCTTTTAAGACGCAAGATCCTGAACAGAAACGTGCTAGATAAATTTATAAGCTCGCATGATTTTTTTATTGCTTTTAAATACTAAAGTTAACAAAAAATCTACAGAGGTTCCAAAATCACGGCAGAAACAAATCAGTTTGCTTACATCCGGCCTTTTGAATAAAAGCTTCGACAAAATAATTTGATTTAAATTATGGCCGTAATAAAATTAAGAACACTCACAGTATACTCTCATTCTATTGCGGAAACAAAAGCATTTAGAGAGCATTTTAAAATCACAAACCGGTACCGCGGCAAAAAATATCCCATAAAATTAAAAATCTATCTTTTGACGAATAAAAAACAAGACCGCTATGTCTAAAGAATGTGAGGAGAAAAAACCGCGTGGAAAAAGTGTTGATATCGCGAGCGCGAGCTACTGGTCCGGCGCCGGCGCCGGCGCCGGCGGCCTTGTGAGGTCGCGGGACGCGCTGCACTCACACCAAAGCGTGTGAACGAACACTGTGTCACTTTAAACTCTTGTGTGCATATTGGATATTGGATATTTACTCATAAAAACAAAAACACAGGCAAATACTATTTAATCTATAAAATCTTTATTACGATCAGTGAACAGCACCCTTGATGGTAAGCAGTAAATAAGTGATATAAGCCATAATACACGTTAGTTGCAGTAAATAAATAATGGTTAACTAAATTTAATTAATAAAAGGGCTTACTATAATTTATACTTAATTGAAACAAAAATTCATAACTCCCATCCATCACTTCAAAACATACTTATCTAGTCAACGGGCACAAAACGAGACACAAAAGAAACATCTATTTTTTGCGAACCTATTGGATCACGGTGCTCGCCAAGGAGTTGTAACGGTATAAAGGCAGCCGGGCGGCGGTGCGCGGGCGCAGACAACTTGGGAGCCGTTCCAAAACCGGTCGCGCTTGACTCACTTAACTGTCCCACTCACGCCCTCGCCCTTACGCAATACTACCAACGGAATCTGGATATAGCCTTTTAATTCGATATCTCTGTTCAGATTTGGGGACAAGTTCACCAAACAAAGTAATTGGTAAATTATACGAATTAAATTTTCATGTAGTGGTAAGTATCGTTGCTAGAAGCTTTTAAATATTTATTCATTAATAAACAATACTGGGTTCCTTATTCACGTCATAATCGCGTGTCTTTAAATACCTAATCATTATCTTTTCGCGTTACTAAATACACACAAGATATTGTAAATTTACTTAAGTAATAACGATGTTTTATTGCAAAAAATGTTTTATTGCAAAAATAGTTTTTTATTAAATTTTGATATGCAGATTGTTTTTTAGTGGGTGCCAAACAAACATACGACTGATAATAAGGGATACCGTAGCCTTCAGACTTGCGTAGCACGCGTTGCATATGATATAAAAATCACGAGAAACCATTAAACAGCATATGGGGACGGGCCCTTCTGCAGGCTCTGGCTCCCAGCACTCTCAATTGACCTTACTCATCACTGGAACACAACACTGCATACTTTGCAGTGTTGTGTTATTTTGCTGAGATGTCCTGCAAGGTGATGACTCATCTATATAACGCTCCTGAAACTATCCCAGTGAGCTGCTCAAGATTTGGGTTGTAAATACTACTCTGCCCTCTATCTCTGCTCTCTCTTTCTCTCTCAGAAGAAATACATCCGCAAAAAAGCATCTCCCAGATAACACAAGTGGAAGTGATGAAAATAAACTGAAAATAATCAAGGAAATCAATAATCTATTATTTGTTGTGAAATTACGAAAAAATAGTCTCTCCCTTTGCTCTAACTACTAAATATCTAATTTAAAAAAACTTTATTAGTATGACAACCTCACCAGTAATATTTAAAAATAAATAAAAATAAAATTTAAAGTCCAATACATAAAGGCTAATTTGTATCTTATGTCGTATGCATTTAATTTAAACGCATAAAATTAAAAGAATCTTGTAACATCCGTTCTAAATGTCAACGAAATGTTCCGTGATCGGCGTCACTGGCGAGGCTGGGCGAGGCATAATCGATGTTTTGGCAGAGCGATATTAAATCGATATTGTTCAGCTGTCAGGTTATGAAAATCAGTTATTGGTTTACGTATTTGGATCGTAGAAATGAGGAAACCGCATTACAATTAGCTTACTAAAAGGATTTATTTGTTGAATGTAATGTTCGATTGATCTAGTTTTTTATTGAATTATACTTAGCGAACTCGATGGCGCGTAGGAATGGAGTTCTACTCCTTACTATTGCAAAATTCTATCTATTAGACGATTACTGTGGCCGACAGATTGAAAAAAAAATCGGCAAGCAACGCGGCCGGTAGGACAATATTGATTCCTTATAAAAACCTCCCAGTGACCAGCGAGGTGTGTGTGTTTTGTTACATAAACAGTTTTCGCATTATAATTATATAATATGTACTCATCTACTATTTACCATTAACTTATCACCCAATATGTTTGTAGAAACAATCGAAAACTAATTATGTCTCACCCTAAACAGGATTAGTCAGTCCAGGGGTTAAGTGGTGATTCGTTGTGCTTTTAAAAAAAGTTTAATACACTTATGAATAAAAATTGTTATTAGCTCCTCTGACATACTTATTCTTAATGCATTTTTGCTGTTCAACCAACATCCAGATATCCAATTAGGCAATTTTATTTTCTCCTTTGATTTAGAAACTTGGTAACCAGTCCTTTTTATTCGCAACTGCAGGATATTGCAATATCGTTCTCTTGACATATACGGTGTGCAATCATCGAGGTTTTGATAATTAATGACTACCATTCAATGGCAGCTCTAAAACAAATAGCAAAAATGTTACTAGTTTATGTGAACGTAACGTGAGTTATATAATATTAATTTTATTTTAATGAGAACTATATATACGTGAGACTATATATAATGAGAACTATATATACTAGGAGCACAGTGGCGTAGTGGTCAGCGCACTTTGACTTCGATCGAAAACAAAGCTACCTTCGCCATGGTCAGGCCGTGGATGGGCGACCAAGACTTTGTGATCTCAAGCTCCTCCGTGCTTCGGAAGGCACGTTAAGCCGTTGGTCGCATATGCGACCGTTTCTACCCACCAACCCGCATTGGGCCAGCGAGGTGGTGTTACGGCCCATACTCCTCATGTGTTTCTCCATGAGGAAGGCCTGTCCCAGCAGTGGGACGTATATAGGCTGATGACGACGAAGAGAACTATATATTTACATTCCTTGGCAGATCATTTCTTTACAACGCTTACACAAATTGTAACGTATCTAAATACATCAGCAGCACATGACAGACCGTCCTACTTGAAGAAACACATGAGTTTACGATAACACAAAAATTATATGGTTTTGTAATTTGATCATGAGTTAACTTCTCCGGCCGGATGCTTACACTAATAATCAGCAATATTACAAAAGCTAATAACTAGAAACTTGAGAGCCTCTAAACAAACTAGGCCGATTAAGTATAATTTATTATAGAGATATAGGGATCTTGTCATGCATGCTGGCATGCTAAATTAGAAATAATGCAGATGGCTACAATCGCAACATTACCGAATGATAGGGTCCTCGTTGGCTATCGTGACGACATGCTTGGTTAACTAGTAATTGACTCTGACTGTTGACTCAAGAGGTCCCGGGTTCATGATCCAGATGGAGCAGATGCTTATGAGATGAACACAAACCTTATTTTTTATTGCTAAGGACGTACTCTTAATGTGTTTCTCCATGAGGAATACCTGTGCCCAGCAGTTGGACGTAAAAAGGACATGTGAGAGGAAGTTTTAAAGTAACGCATTGATGAGGTGATAAATGGTGAAAAACTATGCTAAGTATCTATGTGGAAAGATAGGAAGACCAACGAAGCGACGGATTGAATGAGTGATAGATGTTAGAAGAAAAGAAGTGAATGCTAAGACTTTTTATGCAACACACTTAAAGTAGGACAGGTGCATTTGAGGACAAGGGAAAGAAGACGAAGATTTTTTTAAATTAAATTCATGAACATGACAATTTCTTTTTGAATCCATGACAATATTATTTTTTCTTTTCAAATCAAATCTATCTTTATTTACGAACATGGTACAGTCAATTGTTTAATTTTTTTATGTAACTTGCTTCCCATGAAGAACATGGAATTGGAATGTGGAATTTAAAATTAAGTGGAGCTTATATTGAAGTACCAAAGAACTCTACATTTGCAATGCAAGGGAAAACCACATACGCCTGATGCAACATACAATCAAAAACCCTAAAATTGGTTAATTAGCATTCATTCATTGCTCCACCACAACAACTAAAGACAAAATGGGGGTGCAGGAGCATCATTACCTTCATGGTAATTTTGGCGCTGAGTTGGAAAAAAATGACCCTAAATTCTCCAAGCTTAAATAACGTATCAATAGTGACGTCATCATATTTTTAAGGGAAGAAATTAATTGGGCAGACATTTAATTATTTGGTCAGCAACAAAAAGGTCAGCCGAAAAATCATTTGGGCAGCAAACAAACGTTTCAATGATCAATGATCAATGAAGGATCAAGGATCAATTCCTAGGAAATGTATTCTGATAAATATTAGGTTAAGGTTATTTGTATGACAGTTAAAAACAATATTTATGCCATCAAAATATAAATTAAACCATTTGGCAGCAGAGAAAACATTAAAGTTGCAGCCCAATTAGTTATTTTGCTGACATATTTAGAAATATTTGCTGCTCATAAGTTGCTGACCAATTAGTTATTTTGCTGAACTATTTACAAATATTTGCTGCCCATAAGTTGCTGACTAATTATTTATTTTAGCTGATCAATAGTTTTTTTTGCTAACCGTTTCAATAGCACCCTATTTTTAAGACCGCGACATTATGAAAAATGTTCATGTTTGGCAGTGCGCGGTCAGGTGGCAGCGGCCATTGTTGCTGGGAGGTCGCGCGACGTCGTGGGAACACCGCTTCCGCCACGGAACACCCCGCACATTTGTACGCTTAATGATACACTTCATTAATATTCACTTTAAAATACATTTTGATTGTGTTAAGACAAGGTAATTGGGTATATGTCTTCAGTAACACGTTGATTGATACAGGAATTGTATTAAAATGAGTTACAATACCGAATTTTGATTAAAAAAATACAATGTGTATATAAGAACATGAGAAAATGAATTTAGATCGCCTTTTTTTGGAAGCCGCCTCATAATGCAGTCTCTATAATATGATATCATCATAATACATCAAGCCTACAATTCCTATTGTTATTAATTGCCTTGTAACTAATATAATAATATTGTTACAGCACATTTAAAATGAATAGCGATAAATATCTCGTTATTCGCAGACCGCAGTAAGGTCAGAGTCATAGACAAAACGTAAATTTTACGCATCCAATAAAAATGGGAAGTAATTAATTGGGCAACCAATTTATTATTTGGTCAGAAACAAAAAGGTCAGCAGAAAAATCATTTGGGCAGGAAACAAATATTTTTTCAGCAATAATATTATATGGGCAGCAAAATAATAAGTTGTTCTACAAAATAATGATTTGGGCAGCAATATAAATATATGTAAACGGAAATATATAAAATCTGAAAAGGATGAAGGATCAATTCCTAGGAAATGTATTCTGATAGATATTAGGTAAAGTAATTTATTTAATGACCATTAAAAACGATATTTGTGTCATCAAAACAAATATTAAACAATTTGATAGCAGAGAAAACATTCGATTTGCTGCCCAATTACTTATTTTGCTGACAAATTAGAAATATTTGCTGCTCATTAGTCGCTGCCCAATTAGTAATTTTAGCTGATCAATTGTATTTTTTTGCTGACCAAAATTTGAATGTATACTAACTAACCGTTTTTATAACACCCAATAAAAGTCCAAGTCCAATCCCGAATGCGCGCAATTCCGCAGGCCTGTGGGAACCTCTGCCTGGTAGGCCCCCTGGCGGGTCCCGCTACTATCAGGGAGTCTTCAGTACGCTCGCGCTAGAAACGCTTATGATACTGTTCTTTTTCTTTTGTAATAAAAAAGGTAACGGATTTAAACTCACTGGTTTCTATGTCAAACAATCGTAGAATGACAAACTAAACTGTACGTACAAATCATTATATGCTTTTTGCTGGAAAAGCACCCATGCGTATAAAATTGCGTAATAAACATATCCGATGCAAAGATTGAGGTTTTTTATTGAATCCATTAGATCTAAGTATGTACCGAGGCAGGTGTTTTAGTAATTTTGTATTCCGTTAGATATTGTCTATATGTAGTAAGGTTGTTCGCCGAAACTGACCTAGTACTGTTTCTAAAAGCTAAGCTAGGAAGGATATATGGGTCCTCCAAAAAATTTTTTGAATACTAAGTCAATGTAATTATACACGCAAAAAGTTAGCAAACGATCTGTCTATTAAAAAAAATTAAAGAAGAAAAGTAATAACAAAATTATTTATTAACATTTGAAAAGGAGGTAGCTAAAAGTTAGCTAAACTACAATCGCCTAAGATGAAATGAGGTATTCATAGTTCGGCCCAGAGAAGAATGAATGGCCCATTTCTTCTAACCTAGATCACCATAACCTAAGATGGGGGTACCAAATACGCTTTTGGACTAAATAGAAAATTGGTGCAGGTGTAATAACAAGAAGTACATAAACTCTCAATGTCCTCAAAACGAGCCGTAATAGAAACATCGCAGAAAGGAAACATTACATTGTGGTGTAGTGGTTAGTACGCTTTGGCTTTCGATATCGAAAACAAGGCTACCTTCGCCATGGCCAGGCCTTGGATGGATGACCAAACTTTGTGACCTCGAACTCCTCCGTGCTTCCCCCGGTTGCTATTGCAACCGTTTCTACCAACCCGCATTGGGCCAGCGTGGTGGTGTTACGGCCCATACTCCACATGTGTTTCTCCATGAAGAAGGCTTGTGCCCCGCAGTGAGACGTTATAAGCTGAGGACAGGTATTCATTATTCACGAACGCCGGTGTTCGCGTGGCCCTCAAGCGGGTTAAGAATGGTTGTAATTGTGAGCCCGCACAAATGATAAAAGCTATAGTTATTTATTACACCGCCGGTAAAGATCACCAATAAAATATTCTCTCACAGTTATATCGCTCATGTTACAGAAACATAATGACTAAGTTACCTGAGTATCCTGAGCGTCGCGTTACGTTACTGGAAGGACTGTGGGAGAGTGTCGGGTTCGACTCCCGGCAGTGCACCGGTCGTTACTGTGTCTTGGTCAGACCGCCCGCAGTCTGAGTACAAAGACAACGAAATCAGACAGCAATCAGAGGTAATATTTAAAATATTTAATAAATCTGCGTATGCTCTATTCAACCTATCGAAAATTGTAAATAGAGATGACTTTATCCGCGTATCACGGATTAGTAGGGTCAGTGTTAAGATACGGAGTAATTTTCTGGGGAAATAGTGTAGATCGTGAACAAATCTTTAAGTCACAAAAACGATGTATTAGAGCTATGTGTGGATTGGGTACTAGAGACAGCTGCGTGCCCTACTTTAAATCATTAAAAATATTGACCTTTCCATGCATTAATATTTTAGAAATAGCTACATTTGCCAAACGGAATGAACATTTGTACGAAAAAATATCTATGAGAAGATATATTGGGTCCTTACCTATGAAATTGGTGTTTTTATTCTGTCTTAACAATTTGTCCGTAACTATTAAGTTTCAGAACATTCTTATAAAATAATTGCCTCTTCTAAAAATAGACCATATATTTGAGCTCGTATTATTTTATTTCATAATTTTTTGTAAGTTTAATTGTGTTAAAATTAGACGCAAAGACAATTATTTTTAACTGCCTCCCGAATACATCGTTTGATTTGCATTAACATAAAAACGATGAATAATTTTTATCAAGCGTGTTCACACACATATTGCTAAAGCTTGTCTAATGATACATGCCAAATATTATTATCTCTGGATTTGTCGTTGTGAAGGAAACTGATAAAATGTTAGTATGGAAAATGCAGACATCACCAAAATCTCCATACAAAACACCAATTTCATAGGTAAGGACCTAATATAACACGTGCACAATATAGAAATAAGCTGAGACTACTGCCAAATAAAACGGCCCTGTTTAGAAAAAGTGTACTTCACCTAGCACCTCGTATCTTTAACACTATTCCAGATAACTTAAAACAATGTAATAATGCAGTCTTCAAAAAGAAATTGAAAAAAATTTTAATTGAAAAATTTTATTATTCAGTGCAGTTTTTCCTAGACGACGAAAGAAATTTGTAATTTATGAAACTACTCATATTAATCATTATAATTGACATACATCCAATTCACATTTAAATAAGATTTTTTTTTGTTATTATTTTAATTAGTGTAAATAAACAATATTGACAAGGATGTAAAAAATAGAATAAATGCGGGATGGATGAAATGGCGACAGGTCTCAGGAGCAACGTGCGACCCTAGATTACCCCTTAAGCTTAAGGGGAAGATCTATAAATCCGTCGTTAGACCAGTTGTAATGTATGGATCTGAATGTTGGGCAACGAAAGCGATGGATGAAAGAAAGCTGCACTCAGCAGAGATGCGAATGTTGCGATGGATGTGTGGAGTTACAAGAAGTAGCGCCAGTGACAGAAAAGATTAGGAGCAATAGGTTAGCGTGGTATGGACATGTGATGAGGAGGGATGAATGTCACATTACAAGAAGGATGCTGAGCATGGATGTGGACGGACCTAGAGTTAGAGGAAGACCAAAGAAGCGATGGATTGAATGCGTGAAGAATGATATGAGAATTAAAGAAGTGGATGCTGAGCTGACGAGTGACAGAGGAGAATGGAAGAAGAAGACATGTTGTGCCGACCCCATCTAGAGTGGGAAAAGGGCAAGAAGAAGAAGAAACATTATTTTTGCACACCCAATGAAGGGTAAAATGTGTAGGGATCACATATTTAGATTAAGAGCATTTTTTTGTACCACACATTATGCAAATAAATTATTTCTGATTTCTGAAATAAATAAAGCGAAAACCGAATAGAGGGCTTAATGGTAACTGGATCCGCTAGATCAATTTAATTTCATAATACTTAACTTTGACATAATATTTGGCATACTACGAGTATTCTTGGCATAATAATGGAATTGTTTGTGGTGGCCCACTAAGTCGTCAAATTGTTATGATAAAAAGTTAAGAACCTACCATTCGTTGTGAAAAATTAATAAAATTGTGACAAACATTTTATTTAATGCATTCAAATGAAAAATAAGGCATTCGATGCAAACAGTCGTCATCGTCGTCATCAACCTATATACGTCCCACTGCTGGGACAGTCCTTCCTGATGGAGAAACACATGAGGAGTATGGGCCGAAACACCACCACGCTGGCCCAATGCGGGTTGGTGGGTAGAAACGGTCACAAATGCGACCGGGACCAACGGCTTAACGTGCCTTCCGAAGCACGGAGGAGCTCGAGATCACAAAGTCTTGGTCACCCATCCACGGCCTGACCATGGCGAAGGTAGCTTTGTTTTCGATCGAAGCCAAAGCGCACTGACCACTACGCCACCGAGCTCCTCCCACCGAGCTCTTGCAAACAGTACAAGGACCAAAGTCTAAGATCACTCCTAGTAAGCCCACCCAGAACATCTTACTTCGTATCACAATATTCCATACCGAAAACATAAACTAAAAATAAGTCCGTAAAATTTTAATTATACCATAAAAATAATTCAATGAAATCAACTTCGCCAAAATTGGCAATATTAATTTAAAAACATTGTCCGATATCGAAAACTCAGATAGGGTTGCCAGTTATATAAATGTGTTTACATTTTTTTGTTTTACTTCGAAATACCAATTAAGATGTTATGAAATATTTAATCAAACTAAGTAACAATGTACAGTCGCGGAAGTTCATGGTCTAGTATAATAGTAGTCTTTTTAGGAAGCCCAATTAAAAAAGTTATAAAGGATCTATTGTTGTTCTATTTTCGTGACATAAACATAGACATTTCTTAGAACTTTTTAAATAACCCACAATAAAATATTCAATGGCGACCTTCGTCAACAGTTGTAAAAATAGGGTTCAAAGAATATTGGAATACACGTGAGAGGTTTTCTTCTGTTAGAATTACACAGTTAAGTTTTTGATTTGAACACAAATATTTTTTTTTATAAAATTTATGCTTTGACTACTAAATTATTAACCCATATACATATTAAAATATTTGACAGTCGAACACATCAAATCATCATCAGCCTATGTTTGTCCACTGCTGGACATAAAATCCGAATATTCGACTTAATTCGCCAGCCCTATGTTTGTTGGTAAACAAGTCATTTAAGCGCGCCCACGAAGCAGCCTGTTAGTCTGTATCACGCACGCTCTGCGCCGGCGCCGCCTCCGCATCACTGTTGACCATGCGGAGGCCTTTTATATATTACAATAAGTGGCCCTTGGATCGAACTGGTTTGGCGACAGCATAATAATATAAAAGTACCAAGATGACTTGACACTATATGAACAACAACAAAAAAAGAAAGAAAATTCATTCGTTGCAGGCACATACAATTACACTCAGAAAAAGTAAAAAAGATTATATAAATAAAAGCTTTACGGGTATATCATAAAATCAGCGAGGTAAGGTATACATACGACGGTCACACATGTATTGGTAAACTCAGCAACAGAACTAGCACAACACATCGGCATAGAAAACAGCTCCGCAGACTACCTACCACAAAATATCTACCTACCTCGACCATTTTATATATATGTATGAACTTGAATAGCGTTGCACAGTCTTGCTTTACCATGAAACAAATACGATATCATATTCCATGTTACAATTTAAATTACTAAGTCTAATTAACTGTTCAACAAGTAAAGTCGACAAAGACCCACTAAGAATTACGCCTTGTTTAAAATGCTTAGTGATCGATCTCCAAGCCATTGATTCCAGAAGTACAGTCAAGCATATTCAACTGTATAGACATGAATAATGTATGTAATGTGTGGTGTGTGTGTGTGTGTGTATGTGTGTTGTTTAATATTAAAGTTTTTCAATATTGTCTCCTTTATGCATTTGTATCCCCTATAATTTATTTATTTATTTAATCTTTAATGTCCAAAATAAAAAACACTTTTGTACATAAGGCGGACTAATCTATAATCTATTTTCTTAACTTACTTTCATGAGTTGACAGGCAGAGATCTCTGTTAGGGATATGTCCGCCCTTGCAAACATATGTTAACAACCTGTTTTATGTATTTGTTTTTTTTTAAATTGCAATAAAGAGTATAATTAATTAATTAAAAAGTATAATGGTAACCTAACGCCAGAGGTAAGTTACTCGAATCTACCATGATCAGCAATTAGGCAATCAATGCTAAAAAATCATACTGATCTTAGACAGATGTTCAACGTGTAAACAAACGGAAGCCTTAATAACCATAATAGTATAAACTGCGACGTAACATTTGATATTTTACCATAAGAGGTGGTCGTGGGTGCGCCCACGGGACGAGCGAGGGAAAGGCAGTGTTGTAATGGCACGGGTAGGGACTCCTACGCCCTGGACCTTCGCCACTTTGTAAAGGTCGATAGATTAAGTAAACATAAAGAACTAGTAGTTCCTTACATGTAAACAGAAAAATTTACCGTCAATGAGTTAAGGAACAAGTCTATCAGTGCTAGCTGTCGCCGCCGCCGGTTCAATACCCACCTGTTATTTCTAAGTGTATTAGGCCCGATTTTTCAATCCTCAGATAGAACTATCTGTCAGTCAAATGTTAGCTCTGTCCCTTTTCTTTTTATGACTTTAGAAAGTGACATTGATAGTTTTAAATGGTGGATAATTTTATCTGAGGATTAAAAAATCGGGCCTTAAACTTGTAAAGCTTATTATGAATATCGTTTCAATGTGCTTGATGCATGGTAACAGACTCACTACAAAAATATTTTAATGACAAGTGAACATGTTACAAATGTCTTTATAAATCTAAATTGTTACTAATACTCCTTTTTTGTCGGTTTACTGATGATTTCATTGTACAACAGTTTATTGCAGTATATTCTCTTTCTCGTCAGTTTACCTGGACACTATGGTTAACTTTGGTTGACCTGTAGAGAGCGATCTTTAGTCGTTAAGTCCGTAATGCGTACAAATTGTTTGGAAATAAATGTTAAGCCATCTGTTTGCTGCAGTCGGCTAATGCATCCACAAACGGATCATTTCGGATTTGCGCCAGACGCACGTTAAATACCTACTACAGACGACCAAATCAACTCTACACGTCGAAGGACGCGACATCTACGAACGAGTCTGTCTACTAATTCTAATTAGTTATCTCCACGTAAAAGCTCATCTGTTACTTCACTTCAGGAGATGCCCAGTCATTTCCTGTGCTTTTTATAAAAAATCGTATTAAAAAAAAAACAACAGTAAATTATTATTCAAACAACGGAATCCTAAGCAATCAAAATCAATATCAAGTTTGTGTGTTTTAGTAATTAGTACCTCGAGGCTAATACATTGATTTTAATCGACTAAGGGCCAGCAGTGGGTGTTGACATATCAACATCATTACATGCCGTACAAGGTTGTAATACACCATATGGATTATAGCCCCATATGGTTTTCACAAATCCCGCCCACGCGCCGCGGGCGGGCGGCACGTACCAACGCCTCCGTAATTAATACTATTACACTAATAACAATTCGTTATTGATTGTGCATTAGGTAAATATGCTAATTTGTGATGCCTACGCGCACGTTCCTAAATTCACAGGATTGTTATAAACTTACGATATGAATCATTCTCATTTGATTAGGTAATATTTTTTAATCATAAGTTAAGGGGTTATGTTCTCTGGACCAATCGGAAAAAACGAAGAAAAATACCGAACCAAGTTGCTAATAAGCCGTTCCATGTTTTAAAAAAAAATTATAAAACCGAAGAATATGAAACAGAAACATGAGAATTATATGCTTTGATTGTTTCCTCAATAATTGTGCTTTCTAATGAATAATTGTAACTATGTAATTAAAATGCAGGTAAGAATAAAAAACCGTCCGGACAATTGTTCACCAAAAAAACAATTGCTTTTATTACATTACACGAGTTAAAAGAATAACCCAACCAACCTACATTCTAGAATCGTGCACTTGTAATGTATAAAATGTTTAGTGTAAAAAATCTTGTCCTTGGAAAATAACTTGGTTTTTGTGCTTGTAAGCACTGACACTTACAAGCACAACAACCAACCAAAGAACTTAATATTAAAAAAACAAAAGATCTATGGGATATATCAACAGACCTTTTAAAAATAATAATAAATGAAATACCACCTCTAGCATATATATTCAATAAATGTATTGATGAAGGACAGTTCCCTGATTTGATGAAACATAGTAAAATCATTCCACTATTTAAAGCAGGCGATAAGAGTGATCCATCAAACTTCCGACCAATTTCTATTCTACCTGCACTTAGTAAAATCTTTGAAAAAATTATATTTAATCAGTTGCTATTACATTTTAACGTAAGCAAATTATTACATGAAAAGCAATTTGGTTTCACTAAAAATAGATGTACTACGGATGCGGGCGTCGCACTCATCAAACATATACCTACCTACCTAAAAAAATTAAAAACAAGTTCCAGAATGATTATCACCATCTTTTTCATTATTGTAACATAATACCAATCCACGATCAAGTAAAATATATATTATTAATAGATCACTTCTTTTCGGAAGAATACCAGAAAACCATCCAACATAGTAAAACAACTCGTAGCGTAATAAATAATAAATTATATGTATCTAATTTCAACAACCTTTATGGAAAGCAAACATTGCAATACCAAATTCCAAAATTGATAAATGAATTACCCTTTAATGTTAAGACACAAATCACAAAATTAAATGTAAAATATTGCCTAAAAAAACATTTTCTGTCATTAATTGTCAATACCATATTAAATTAACTATTTAAAGTTACCCTGTGTGGTTCCACATGGTTTCTTATTAGTCTTTTGTTTGTTAGGTTTATGTGTGGCTCGTTTCTCAGGTACTGAGACTAATATAATGTAGGTAGTTGACAAAAATATATACCAGGTTTTACAGCAATGTGATCGTAGCTTAAAAACTAAAATTATGTTTATGTACATTATGTTTGTCGAGTTTGTATTGTGTATTAATGTTTTAACCACGTATCGAGGGTTGAATGACTCGGTGCTCAGTCAAACCTAAATTGGTTTTTGTTGCACTGAATTGATTTATAAGATTAGTATAAGATTTTTGTATTATTATAAATAAATAAATAAATAAATATATTTGACGCATGGGAGAACAAGCAAGATGCAATAGGTATTTTCTGCGATCTTTCAAAAGCGTTTGATTGTGTGGATCACCAAATTTTGTTAGTAAAATTGAAACATTATGGAGCTTCGGAAACTGCTATACGCCTTATACAATCATATCTTACGGATCGAATACAAAAAGTTAACATAAATGGTACTAATTCTTCCGGCGCGCCTCTGCATATGGGAGTGCCCCAGGGCTCTATATTGGGCCCCTTATTATTCTTAATATATATTAATGACTTGCCTTACTTTGCTAAAGACCTTTGTGAGATAGTTTTGTTTGCTGATGACACTTCTTTGATTTTCAAAACTGACAGACGCAATAACGTATCTGACGAAGTAAACAATGCTCTCTCGCAGGTCTTGCATTGGTTCAATATAAATAACCTTGCACTTAATTCTAAGAAAACAAAATGTATTAAATTTTGTATGCCTAACGTAAAGCAGATCGATACTCAAATTTGTATAAAGGAGGAACGAATAGAAATAATTAAGTCTACCACTTTTCTTGGAATTACTGTGGACTCTAAACTGCAATGGGGTCCACATATTACGGCTCTAGCAGGAAGACTAAGTTCAGCTGCGCATGCAGTTAGAAAAATAAGGCAGCTCACTGATGTTGAAACGGCGAGATTAGTTTATTTTAGCTATTTTCACAGCGTAATTTCGTATGGTCTACTGTTGTGGGGCTCCGCTGCTGACATTCAGACTATCTTTGTACTTCAAAAGAGAGCCATTCGTGCCATATACAACCTTAGACCACGTGACTCGCTCAAGGAATTATTTAAGGAAATAGATATATTAACTGTGGCGTCTCAATACATCTTTGATTGTATTATGTATGTACGTAAACACTATGATACTTTCCTTAAAAATTCTGACTGCCATAGCCTCAACACCAGAAATAAGCATAAGCTCGCCGTTCCAAGCCTCAAACTTCACAAGACTGTTAAATGTTTTATAGGAATCAGCATAAGAATGTATAATAGGCTGCCACAAAGTTTTATTGACTTGCCCCTGCATAAATTTAAATCAACTGTTAAAAGCTGTTTAATGAAAAAGGGGTATTATAAGATAGAAGATTATTTTACAGATAAAAATTCGTGGCTACTATAATTTGCTCCTCTGCACATACTTATTTTACAATATTTAAAATGTTCCATATTCCTTTTGTTATTATGGCTGTTTAAAAAAGGCTAACTGTTGAGTTTCTTGCGGCACTTCTTCTCAACAGGCCATTCACGTCGAAGTGCTAGTAGGAAAAAAAAAATATTGACGTGCAAAAGTATTTCATGTAAATCTAATTGCAGAATAAATGATTTCATTTCATTTCATTTCATATTCAGCACCCTCACAAACAGCAGATTTCATGAACAAGGCAGTGAAGTTGCCAAAACCTCGAATATTCACACATACATGTTGCGTATTTATTTTGTGGCACAATGTATAACAGTTTTATGTGTAATTATAGTTTTAGAACGTCCAAAATAATATTTCACTACATACAGATAAAGTACAAATACGGTATGCAAAAAATATGAAGGCAGGCGCCGGCGTGTTACATGTTTTTTATTTGCCTCGACCGGGACTCGTACATTCTATGAATAGGTCCCACTGCTGGGCACAGACCTTCCTCATGGAGAAACATAAGGAGTATGGGCTATAACACTATCACGCAGTCCAACGGCGGATCCAAGGGGGGGGTCATGGGGGTCATGACCCCCCCCTGAGCCGGTTCCAGGACTTAGGTAGACCATTATTTGAACATAATGATTTTATTCATATATTTTGTTACCATACAGATTTTATGTAATTACATACCGTCAATATTTCAAGAAATCAATCAGCCTATTGTCGTCCACTGCTGGACATAGGCCTCCCCCAATGATCTCCAAAACTCGCGGTCCTGCGCCGCCTGCATCCAGCGACTTCCTGAGATCTTCACCAGATCGTCGGTCCACCGCGTTGGATGCCTCCCTACGTTGCGCCTCCCAGTACGTGGTCGCCACTCGAGAACCTTTCCACCCCAACGGCCGTCAGATCTACGAGCAATGTGCCCTGCCCACTGCCACTTAAGGTTCGCAATTTTGTGGGCTATGTTGGTGACCTTGGTTCTCCGAATCTGCGAATCTCTTCGTTTCTGATTCGATCACGCTGAGAAACTCCAAGCATAGCCCTCTCTATTTTTCTTTGAATGACCTTGAGCCTTCTTATGAGCACCATTGTAAGCGGCCACGTCTTAGTACCGTAAGTCATCACTGGCAACACGCACGAGTTAAAGACTTTTGTCTTAAGACGCAGTGTCTTGAACGCAGACGCAGGTAGATGAACCGAGAATACGCTGCGTAGCTTCCCGAACGCTGCCCAGCCGAGTTGGATTCGTCGATTGACCTCTTTCTGGAAATTGGACCTACCTAGTTGGACTACTTGACCCAGGTATACATACTCGTCAACAATTTCCAGTGTAGAGCTTCTAACCTTCACAGGAGTAAGACATCCAGGTCTTCTCCAGAGTCTCAGCTATGACCACGATATCATCAGCAAAACGAAAGTGAGTCATTTACTCACCGTTTATGTTGATGCCATGTCCTTCCCAGTCCAGAAGCTTAAACACGTCCTCCAATTTCGGCGATATGACGTCGCTCTGTCTCACATCTCGCTGGAGTGGAATTGGTTTTGAGTTCTGGTCCTGAAGACGAACAGACATAGTGGCGTTTTCGTACAATGACTACAACACTTGGATGTATCGATAGTCTATTCGGCACCTCTGGAGCGACTGTAACACGGCCCAGGTTTCGACAGAATCGAAGGCTTTCTCATAGTCCACAAAAGCTAAGCACAATGGCAGGTTATACTCTTCGGTCCTCTGTATGACCTGCCGCAGCGTATGTATGTGGTCTATGGTACTTAAGCCTTTTCGGAATCCGGCTTGTTCGGGAGGCTGGAAGTCGTCAAGCCTGCGCGCGAGATGATTCGTTAGGACTCTCGACAGCTTGTAAACATGGCTAAGGAGCTGTAGTTCTTCAATTGGGCCCTGTCACCTTCGTCAAGAATGAAGAACAGTGACACCATGCCCACATGCCATGCTTTTGGCGTTTTTCCCTCGAGTATGATGGATTTAAATAGCTCAAACTCAAAGTCATTTAATCAAATTGGTATCACCAAATACATTTATGACAAGTAAAAATCAAAATAAATTATAATTATCCTAAAATTTATCCTCTGAAACTTGGCGTCTGAAGAACTTTCAGAATCGCTCTTCAACCGGAATTTAAAAGCTCTGCTGTAATTCCATCATCACCCGGTACCTTGTTGTTCTTAAGCTGTTTGAGAGCTAAACTAATCTCGTACAGGCTGACGTCCAGGATGTCTTCGGTGTAGTTTCGGGTTAATTTGGCTCTAGGGTCTGTAGCCTGAGTGACAGGAGTGCTCGATGTCGCATAGAGCTGTCCATAGAAATTTTCAATCTCCGCCTAAAGCTCAGATCGGGATGCAATAGTTCTGCCGTCCTCTTTCTTCAACTTCGTCAGCAGACTCTGTCCAAGTCACAGATCTCTTGCGAAAAATTTGGAGCTTTTTTCCCGCTCGATGGTTTCTTTTATACGCTCAGTATTAAATCGGCATATGTCGCGAGTCAGTGACTTCGAGATCTGTTTGTTGAGCTGCCGACATAGAAGAGTATCATCTGATGACCGCAGAACCATCTCGTTCATCAACTTCCCGCCATCAGCTTTAGTGTTTGCTCGGAGATTTTCTTTCCTCTTTTGGTACGACTGGGCTTATAGAACTTTTCACCCACGTTTCCACGTACGTCATTATATGTGTCCACATCTGTGCAGTCCTCCAGGCAATCGAAGCGATTTTGCAGTTCGAGTTGAAAGTGTTCAGGGTTCTGAATTTGGATGGCTTCAGGACGGAGCGTGGACTTCATCAGTCGATACCTCTCAGATTTCAAGTTCAGATTTAATGTGCCTCTTACCATTCGGTGATCGCTCCCCTTGTTTAACGAATTGATCATTTTCAAGTGTACAATAAAGAATAAATATTTTTAAGTACAGTATTTACGTACATTATTAAAATACTTACTTTTTACTTGTATCTATTGTTATCAAAATTAAATTATAAGTTATTGACTTGACCACGACTATGTGACCCCCTCCTGGCGCCAAAGCTGGATCCGCCCTTGACGCAGTCCCAATGCGGGTAACCGTTTCTACCCGAAATGGTAACAATAGCGACCAGGACCAACGGCTTAACATGCCTTCCGAAGCACGGAGGTTAGGATAGATTCAAGTTTCGTTAAGTATTTATTACTAATTGATTATTTATCTTGAGCAAAATATATCCTGAACATAAAACTTCGTACACCAAGGTCAATGTCGCCCGAAGACCACCCATGTCGAATTTCTGATTTAATGAGTCTTGTTTACGAGTCCTGCGAGACATGTTAGGGCAGGGCAGGATGCAATGCACTCGCTTTCACATCACGTGACAGATGAGTCTTCATGTTTTGACGTTCCATGCATTTGCACGGAGAGGATATAAAAATGTCAAACTTGTTTAATACTAATATTTTTAAACCAACTCGTGTGGTAGCAACTCATTAAAAGTATAGGTACTACCAACCTTTCCCTTGGGTGTCGCAAAAGGCGACTAATGGACTTCGAACTGCACAACCATCCAATAGCATATAGCGGGGACGGGCTCACCACCTCTCACGCTGAGTGCAGTCACCGCTGGTGAAGCGCGGACTATGGCAATGACTTTTGCCTAGTCTCTGACTAAACCTTAGGGGATAATAGTAGTGATTTGTATGTATTATTTCTACTTTAGGCTTTACGACAGCCGAGTTAAACTAAAATTCAGAACTACCACTCAGTGGTACAAAGAATAAAACTTAACTAAAGTACTGATGAATATCACTAATCGTTCACTGTGCCCAGTGCATGAAAACGCGGTCGCCTCCCTGTACAGTCTAGTACAAAAACATCTATATACATTTTTGAGATGACAATCTTTATTTCCTTCAAATGCGAGTACCAGTCATTTACTGTCAAAAGTGGTTAAATATTTAGAGTCGACTGTACATTGGCATATACCAGAGGTTCCCAGACTTATTTTTCTCACAGACCACTTTCAAAATGTTTCTGGTGCAACCCCCTGCAACTACATTTCTACCATATTCCCAAAACTCGACAAAAATGTGAAGATGTCAAGACAACAAGACCCCCGTCGAGTGTCCCGTGGACCCCTAGGGGTCCACCTGGACCACTTTGGGAACTAATGGTATATACGGTAATATACATTTAATATAACCTCTACCTTCCATAATAGAGATCTCTCTCCTTCTTCCTGCCTTTAACTCTAGGTGGGATCGGCACAACATGTCTCCTTTTTCCACTCTCCCATGTAACTCGTCAGGTCAGCATTTTATTCTTTACTTCTTATATCACAATTCACACACTAAATACATCGCTTTCTTGATCTTCCTCTCGTTCTTAATCCATCCACTTTCATATTAAGCATTCATCTACCTACATTACATTAATCCATCCCTCACATTCATCCCTCCTTATCACATACATACAAAGCTAACCAGATATGGGGTGGCAATATTCTATGGTTTTGTGTGAATAAATTTCGGTATGGTTTGTAGGCAGATTATTTATTTAGTTTTAAGCGGGCACAAATATAGCTTCGATATTGCTTTGTGCTACATACACTTAAGGACAAAGTAATGAACACTTTGGAAAAAACAAATTCCAGAACTTGTCAAAGAAGAAAAAACGCCTGCAAAACGAACATTGATATTTTAATGTACTAAAAACAATCTTTGGCTGTTTTTATCCAAATAAATACACAAATTATGTCTCTTCCGTTAATATAGGTATTCGCGTGCCTTGGAAAGCATAGCGTTGATTCCTGTCATAATTAGTGTACGACAACCGCGGAAGAGAAAACTTCTCGTCCGTAACCCCTTTGCCACAGCCAACGGCGCAGCGGCGCGAATCGCGGCGCGGTGTAAGGCGCAGCACGCGGAAGGCAGTGAAAACAAATGGTAGACAACATATGAAGTATGCCACAGCTACCGGCGGGCGTCGCGTTTAGCGGCGCGGCGTGAGGCGTGGCGAGCGGAGCGCGTCGCGCGGTGGCTACGGGCGGCGGGCGGCGGGGTGTGCGCCTTAAACAAATATACTAGAGAGTATCGAGGCGGCCACAGCTACGAGCGGCGCGCGCGGCGGCGTTGGTGGACGGGTTCAGGCACCGCGCGACCGAAACAAATAATTTTGTTTTTACCGCGCGTTGAAATTATAAAAATGGATATTGAACAATTTATTAGTGAAATACTAAGTAGACCAGCAATATGGATGTCAAAACATCCACATCATAAATATTGGCACATTATAATAAAAATGGGGTACGAAATAACTTTCAAGGTAATTAAATAAAAAATTAAGTCTATAGTAACTTGGACAGTACTTTAGATTTAATTTTTTATTTAATTATCTTGATAGTTATTCTTCATACTTCCGGATTACATTACTTGTTTTTTTCTTTTCAGTTTTATTTTAATTAGATACGTAGTTTGGTTTGCTTTTTAAGCAGTCGGGTTTTTCAAATATTTTTTTTACCGTGCCATTTTAGATAGGGGCATTTTTAAAAGTTTTGCCGTTCACTAAATACGTCCACCGCTGACGCCGCCGTGGTTGCTACTAGTGTAGCTGTGGTACCACCGCCAACCGCGCCGCTCACCGCGCCTCACGACTCACCGCGCCCCACACCGCCAATAGCTGTGGCCAGGCCGTAACGCAGACGGATTGGCACTGGTCTACACCAAGAGTGCGTTATTAGCTTAAGTAGTAATTGTAAAATGGTACCAATAACATTTGTATGTTAATAAGCTTTCCTTTTTCTTGGCTGCGGCTAGACAGGGAAATTAAATGGTTTTCATTGCCTGTCCTGACTATAATTTGCTATTGAATTAACCCTTTATCGCTATTACCATTTTGCCTTGTTATCGCCCACAGGGCATCAGCCTACTCCTCCATCTTGTGCCAATTCTTCCAGTTCTATGCAAAACGTGTCGGCGACCAATCTAATGACGCGAATCGGCCGCCAAAGACCTCGGAACTGCGGAATGACACCTAGGTCCCATTTAAACGCTCAACAAAAATAGTGGAATTGAATTGCTATTGGGACTATATTTATTTCAAAACATTTTACGTTCTACCACTTTTGTAACACTAATGTGATGATTTTATTAAGGTTACAGACAAAGGACATTAGCTTACAGACGACATTATATTTGGCCGTCAGTGTACAGTATCAGCACAGTACACATGTGCGCGAACTTGACATTGTCTCTAGCCGCCGGAAACGGAGACTGGCCGGATATGACGCGCAAAGGGCAGGGCACAACTGTTTCGGGGAACAACGCCCCGATTTAACCGATTCACTCCGCTTTGACTTCTCAAATACATTGTAGCTTAACCCAAGGGATGTTAGGCTTAAAATAAGTCTTCACTTCTGGGAATAACTGTTTTATAAATAATTACTATTTATAATTCAATTTGTTGAGCACTCGCTTGTTTGCTCGAATTGAAAGGACCCCTGCTTTTTAGATCGGCTTGACCACGTGAGTAATGGCTTCATACCTTGAGCTGGGTACAGATGTAACAACATTTCTTAACATTATCGATAGAGGACCTAGAGCTCAGAATATTGATTTCGCTACTAGCTGTTGCCCACGACTTCGTCCGCGGTTACTGTGGTTTTTTAACTATCTCACGGGAACCCATTAATTTTCCGGAACAAAAGTATTTTAGATGTTGACCAGGGATATAAGCTATCACCTATCACCATGCAAAATTTCATTGAAATCGGTCCAGCCATTTTTGGAGATTAGCCCGTACAAACAGACAGAGAAACAAAAAAAAATAATAAAACATTTTTTGGTATTTCCCCTCTTTTTACATCCCCATAACTTGGTTTTAAGCATTTTTTTTATGTACAGACATTCGACCTCTACAGTTTTATTAATGTAGGATATGACAAATCCATCCTCATTAGATATTTGGCTGTGTAAAACTATATATATTTTGCGCCTTCTAAAAAAACCGTTTAATAAAAAGTTGATCACTATTTAATTTTAATCTGACTTAGATTCACACGTACGTACGTATTCACAAAGATAATGTAGATAGGTATTCTTTTTCTCAAAAACACGAGAAATAGGTCAGACGATTAGTAGGTAGGTTCCATAGATCACGCTTAGGCAATCTGCTATATTATTGCTCTTGTGAATACTATCTAAAGAAATGCGTGGTAATATTATCCATGACCACGTCCTATTATCAGCCATCGCTCACACATGCCGGAGCCGGAGGTGATCCTCGCTGCGCAGGCGCATCTGTTCGCGTTTCCCACAGTGCGTGCTTTTTCATCAATCTCCGAGACTCGGATATTTTTTTTGTCTTTTCATGATATAGGAATCGGAAGAGACCTTTTTTGGAGTTTTTAACCCCTGGTTTATATTAATTGGACTATCAAAAGAATAATAGTTATTGGGTTTAATCTAAGAATATGGTTTACAGCAAGGTAACTGTTTCAGTAGGTATTTGAAAACAAGATACCCAACTTTTTATCGTTAATTTAATGTTTTCCTGATAAAAGTGTAGAAAGACGAATAGATTTACCTAATATAATGAAACTAAATCTTAATCGAGCCATTGGATTGATTTATTATTTTTAATTTACCTATTTATATCGAAATCAGGTAATGTGAGTAAAAGATTTAGATTTTTTTTTTTTGCATTAGCATAAGTAATTACATGATAATTGATAAATAATATTAAAATGCATGGTAAATGGTTATGACGATGCCGACGCTACGAATTTTCACAGAAATCTCCCGCTGAAATATAAGTTTATAACATAATTAAATTACCTATGGTGTCTTTGGTCACTTATTAGAATCTTAATGAATTCAAAGGGAAATAAATTTTTACTTGCACAATATTTCGACAAACACAATTCCCACATCGCCTGCAACCGCAAATATGTTGTGGGCGTGAAACAAATACAAAATTAACATTGCAGTCACACGAAACTGCACTAATCACGGCCAATAAGAAACTAAAAGTGCGTTACGCGAAAATCAACCTAATAGCCAAGAGCTTTATAAAAGCTGAGTTTTTATCGACTGCATAACAATGTTGGCTTGCACGAAATGTAGGCCTGGGTGGCAGGTGGCAAATCTCTAGTTCCCACATCTGACAATAGCACTTTTTTTAAAGTACAAGTGGCATCTATTCACTCTCACAGAAGTTCGAAAAAAAAATAATGACGGGAACGATGAGATATTGTAGATCGTAAGTAGAACGGTGAGAGTAGGTAGGTACCTAGTGGCTGGCCGACCAAAGTTAACTTTTTTAAAAAACACCGAATCAAAACAATTCATTTATTAACAAAGCAATAGCAACAAAGAATTAAACAAATAATGGTCAAGACAATAACAGCGTTCACTCTGACAACAGTGACAAGACATTCGTTTTAGAGAGATTTGGCGGCATCCAACTATGGCGGACGTGATTTTTATTTCAGTGATTGTAATATTGTTTCGGAGTTGATCTTGTTGCGTAAACTCAGTGTAGTTTTGTGTAGTAAGTGTCAATAATGATGAGCAATATGAAGAATTATTGAAATAGTCGTCAAGTGGTGTGAAAAACGATAGGATTTTTATCGTGGTAATCCACCTTATCGAAGTAACACAGACTACCATTGATCGTTTGACGCCAAACTCTCCCAAGATGTATTGAAATGCATTACACTAGCATTTCAATTACTTTTCTTCAGTAGTTTACTGAAGAAAAGTATTCTACTGTTAACGTGTGGCTCAAAAGGTCCTGCAACCAGAGCTGTAAAACTGAAATTAAAAAAAAATCATTCGTTTTATTTAAATCTTCACATCATCCCTAATTCGTTGCCTTGACGATCTACATAGAAGAAGAGTCCTTTAGGCATGCCTAGCTTGAAGGATGAGGTTGATGAGCAGTGACCCTGATGGTGGTGGTGGAAAAGTTATCAGAGCCACCTTGGTGAAGCTATAGAAGTCGACTGAAACTAGCACTTAGAACGTAGAATCACGAAATACTATTCTAATTAGCCGTTTCTCTCCTTCAAAAATCTTTTGACTCTTGCTATTAAAGTTACTTAAAATACCTATCTACGATCAAGGTTAGCTTAAGATCAATCTTTAGGGATTATGGTGGATCAATCTTTAGGGAGTAAGCTAATCGTGGTCGTTTTAAAGGATTATTTTATTATGGACTAGCTGTTGCCCGTGAATTCGTCCGCGGCTACTATGGTTTTTAACTATCCCACGGGACATCCCTGGTTAACATCATAGATACTTTTGATATTCCGGTATCACCATGCAAATTTTCATTGATTTCGGAGTCAATGAAATTTCATTGATTCTGTCATTTCGGTGACTAGCCCGTACAAACAGACGAACAGTAAGAGAAACAAAAATTAAAAAAAAATGTATTTTCTCTCTTTTTACATTCCCCTGGCTCGATTTTAAGCATTTTTTTCTATGTACAGTATTTCGACCCACCCCCGAACGTATTTACCGCAACCAAATCACAGTTGAAAACATTATGGCATGGTTATGGCCCATCTTCTCCATACTCTCGTGCTCGCGTTCCCTCAGGTCGCCTCATAGAATCTTATTTATTGCGATCGGGCCCAGCACTCGTACTGTTTGAGGTTTGAGGGGAAAACGGGACAGAATTGTCATTACTGTACAACATCTAACATATCACAAACACAAGTATCATAAATTCACTGAGATCTCATCACTACACGTAACGTGTTCCGCACTCCAAGAGTTATGACGTCACCACGCACCAGCCAGCCAGCAGCAGCAGAACAATGCAAATACAAGTGTCACGCGGAAAACGAGCTAATGAGGCTTGCTAGGGAACTACCCGTTGTTATAAGCCCTACTTTTTATTTACAGTTACATATCTTCTCATTATGTTAGATCAATGTCTCTTCTTAGTAAATCAAACGTATTAGGTCCTTACCTATGAAATTGGTGTTTTGTATGGAGATTTTGGGGATGTCTGCATTTTACATACTAACATTTTTTGAGTTTTCTTTACAACGACAATTCCAAAGATAATAATATTTGGCATGTATATATACAAGCTATAGACAAGCTTTAGCAATATGTGTGTGAACACGCTTAATAAAAATTATTCATCGTTTTTATGTTAATGCAAATCAAATAATGTATTCGGGAGGCAGTTAAAAATAATTGTCTTTGTGTCTAATTTTAACACAATTAAACTTACAAAAAATTATCAAATTAAACAATACGAGCTCAAATATATGGTCTATTTTTAGAAAAGGCAACTATTTTATAAGAATGTTCTGAAACTTAATTGTTACGGACAAATTGCTAAGACAGAATAAAAACACCAATTTCATAGGTAAGGACCCAATATTAAAATCAAATAAAACAAGGGATTATAAAAACTCGTTAAATATTATCTTCGAAGGAATAGGTAGAGGCAAAAAGATAAAGTGCTCGGAAAATGCAAAACTAGTAACGGCACTTTATAAATCTTATCAGGAGCTTGGTGGCGTAGTGGATAGTAAGCATTGGCTTTCGATTTCGAAATATCGTGGCCATAGTCAAGCCTTGGATGGGTGACCAAAACCTAGTGATCTCGAACTCCTCCGTGCTTGGAAGGACACTAGGCCGTCGGTCCCGATCGCTTTTGCAATAGCGATAGCGTAGTGGTGTTACGGCCCATACTCCTCATGTTTTTCTCCGTAAGGACGGCCAGTGCTTAGCCTGTGCTGCAGTAGAACGAAATCCTGTCTAACAAGATAGTGTCAACTATTTCTATTTAGTGTAAAGGTAACTTACCTTCTGGACTTTGTCACCCGATGTTGAAGTATGTGAGACTCTAGAGGTGTTCTTACCCACAGATCAGAGAGAATACGTCTAAAGTTCTTACCGTCCTTCCCGATCCCGAGTTAGAGTCCGGCCTGCGCCTGCTTTACAACATAGAGCAATATTGTGGATGTGCGTAATTGCTCAAAATACTCTGTAGACAACATGTAAAATTTTGTTCATTAATTAAGTTTTATTTTAATAAAACACAGGAAAACGTTTATGAATATCATTTTTGCGTTGATAAAAAATGCGTTTGTAAATACTACTTCCTAGTTGCCTCTTGTCATGAATCATAAATAATCATAAAATGGAAAAAAACTATCAAACTCATTAGTGCTAAATCATTTATTTTAAAATTAACAATGATAATAATATTATTTCCCTGTAAAGTATACTTATGTAAATTGTATAAACTGAACTCTAAAGTTTTTTATATTAAAAGTAAATTAACAAAGATACAATGAAACATATTGTCAAATTAACAAAGCCTTTTCAATTAAACCTTAAACATTAAATTATCTGTTTAATTCTAAAGCAGTGTACCTTACAATGCTACTACTACTACCTAACTATATATAATGAATGAATATAATGAACACAATAGTATGATATTAATTATTATTCTCAACAATAATAGAAAAGTCAAAATTAATCTTAGGTTCATTACATTCATATTTTTATTTTATTACATCTTTAAAAAAGCTTTAAATAGATTCTACTTAATACAATACCACTTACTACCTGCATTTCAAAATTGTCCTTATCTAAGGAAATATAGTTTAAATTGGTGAATAGTTCTAACAAACATACACAATACATAGCTAATATGAATCTTTTAACATATTGTATAGTACAGAACACAACCTGAAGAGGGGCAGCCCAACTACTGTAAAATAGTCACCATCCACCCGCTCCACAAATGTCCCACCAACACCTTGTATGCCATATCCACCTGCTTTATCCCTGAAAATCAAATTTTATATGTGAAAAACACTTATGTTCTACTTTTCTACCAATATCTAGCTAAAATACAAATTATATAAAGGAATTAAGGAAGAGATAAAAAAAACAAAATAAATTGAACTTACATTGGTTCCCCAGTGGAAATGTATCCTCTGATTTGTCTCTCATCAAGATTTCCAAAATAAACATCAGTTTTTTCTGTAAATTTTACAGTTTTGTCCAGAGCCTTCACCACTACCCCGGTGTAGACAGTGTGAGATCTTCCTGACAACCTATACACACAAGATAAATAATATTAAATCATGCATTTTAATAAGCAAATATATATAATATAAATATATATATAATATAAATAATTATGTTTTAAACATGTAATGTAAATAATTAAAGTTGCTTTGACTATATTTTAGATTATTATGAACTATCATAAACAACACAATAATTTATTGTAAAGGGATACAAGTGCCTTGGTCCTTTGGAAAAATAAGTTGATGTTATGTTTATAAATGTTATAGTAAATTGTTAGTAATAGTTAATACAGAATTTAGTAAGTAAAGAGATGAATGTTTGTATTACTCATTGTCTATCTCATGATAACTTGCTGAGAGCAGTAATTGTCAACCTTGATAACATTTCAAAAGCTTCATCCTCCGTAGTCGGTTTCCCAAACATTTCCTGACCAAGAGTGACCATGGTGTCTGCTCCAATTACTATATCCGGCCTCTGACCTTGACTAATAAGACGATTCTCTACTTCCAATACTTTCTGGAGAGCTGTCTCCTCAACAAACTCAGAGAAACCGTTAAACTTCTTAGGATCTAAGTTTTCTTCAAACAGGGAAGGGCATAGACCTACTTTTAAACCCTGAAAGCAAAGATTATGTACCTATTAGATTGTGATAGTGAGATTGTATTAATAAAAATATAATATTATGTTTTATATCTTGAACATGTTATAAAGTTTACTTACAATATTTTCGATAAGTTCTTTCCGTCTAGGCGAACCACTGGCCAATATTATGTTTTTGTGTTTTAAAATGTGCATTATAGGTTGCAACATTTTGATAATATTGTAACCTTATTTTTTTTCTAACCTAAAACTAAAAACAATTCCAAATATGATAATAAATAAGATTCTTAACGAATAAAAGGTAATTACTATTCAATAATTATAGGGGATGTTAGACAAAGAATAAAACTACAACTCAATAATTAAAACAAACAACCAAAAACACCCGCGCTGTTGTTTGCACAGATTAGAGAGATATGTCTAAAGCACAGATTAGAGAGATATGTCTGTCTAAAGGCTCAGACAGAGTAAACAGAACTGGAGTAGCCATTAGTCAATTTCTTAAACATTTTATTCTGCCATTTCTTGCGGGGGGTGAGGTTACCACTACACTCAAAGCCAGCACAACGCACAACGTTTTTACAAATGCACACATGCATAATTCGACACACAAATTTAAATTTCACGCACACACACGCTAAAAATAGTCACGTGGGGTGTGCGTTATGACAACGTCACAGCCGCACTCCCCACGAGACTAGCGCTCGAAATTTGAAATCGTAGAATTCTAAAACATGAAATAATGAAGTAAATAATCATGAAATCTTAAAAATTATAATTACAAATAAAAGGTGACACCATCATTTAGCATACTCGATGTTTTCTATTTATTTTTACAACAAAAAACAGCACAGGCAGGCATTTTTGCGGGAGCTCTGTTCGCCGCAACTTTTACAATGTTATGGCTGTCAAAATGGCGGCTCAACTAGTTTTATTAAACGTGCAAGCATCCGATGCTTGTGCATTTGGCAGAGGGGAATGTTAGACAAAGGCTACTCCAGTTCTGTTTACTCTGAGGTCTAAAGGTTGTTTGTTGTTTTTTTTTTGTAAAATTCTCCCATGTAGGGAAGGCAAAGGGAACGTAGCCCATACAGCCAAGCCTTCAGTATTTATTTCTCAGTAGTTTACATTGAAATGCTAGTGTATTGCATTTCAATGCATCTTAGGAGAGTTTGGCGTCAAAAGATCGATGGCAGACACTGTGGTGCTAATTGGATGCGGTGGATTACCACGATAAAAAACTCATCACATTTCACACCACTTGACGCTTATTTCGATAATCCTCCACATTGCACATCATCACAGACACTTATTACACAAAACTACACTGATTTTACGTAACAATATCCACTCCGAAACAATATTAGAACTATCGAAATAAAAATCACGTCCGCCATTAGTCAAATGCCGCCAAACTCTCGTTGTTTTTTTTTTGTAAAATTTCAAAATTTTCCCATGTAGGGAAGGCAAAGGGAACAAAGCCCATACAGCCAAGTCTTCAGTATTTCATTTCTTCAGTAGTTTGCATTGAAATGCTAGTGTAATGCATTTCAATTGACGTCAAACAATTGATCGCAGACACTGTGGTGCTACTTGGATGAGGTGGATTACCACGATAAAAAACTCATCACTTTTCACACCACTTGACGCTTATTTCGATAATCCTCCACATTGCAAATCATCACAGACACTTATTACACAAAACTACACTGATTTTCCGTAACAATATCCACTCCGAAATAATATTACAATCACTAAAATAAAAAGCACATCCGCCATAGTTGAATGCCGCCAAAAACCCCCTGTTTTTTTTTAATTCTCTTTTATTTATTTTTAAATATTTAGTTTTACGGCTCTGGTTGCAGGACCTTTTGAGCCACACGTAAACAGTAGAATACTTTTCTTAGTAGTTTGCATTGAAACGCTAGTGTAATGCAATTCAATGCATCTTGGGAGAGTTTGGCGTCAAACGAGCGATGGTAGACACTGTGGTGTTACTTCGATGAGGTGGATTACCGCGATAAAAATCTCATAGTTTTTCACACCACTTGACGATTATTTCAATGATTCTCCATATTGCTCATCATAATTGACACTTAGTACACAAAACTACACTGATTTTACGTAACAATATCCACTCTGAAACAATATTACAACCATCGAAAAAAAACCACGTCCGCTATCAGTCAAATGCCGCCAAAAAAAAACCTCTAAAATTCTCCCATGTAGGGAAGACAAAGGCAACGAAGCCCACACAGTCACGTATTCGGTATTTTTGTCTTAAGTATTAGCATTGAAATGCATTTTATTGCATCTTGGGAGAGTTTGGCGTCAAACGGTTGATGGCAGACACTGTAGTGTTACTTTGATGAGGTGGATTACCACGATAAAAATCCCATCGTTTTTCACACCACTTGACGCATATTTCAATCCAATGTGGATCAAATTGCTCGTCTACGTCGTCTATACACTTAATAAATCTATGGTCATTACAGACACTTAATACACAAAACCACACTGATTTTGTGCAACAAGATCCACTTCGAACTAAACAGGAACTCCGAAACAATTACATCCGCTATAATTGAATAATTCGGAATTATACAGGAGCCTTAAACATATCAGTTGAAATTAATACTTCTGCCTACTCCTTCGTCAGGGATAAAGTCGTGAAGGTAGTAATTTAAACTTTATTTTTGTCTTTTAAACGTGAAGAAAATTGTTTCGTGTTTTTATACTCAATTGAACTCAAAATTCCGTTGTCACAACGAAACTAGACTAAATTAAACTAAATTATGTATCTATACTTCCTTTCTGCTTAAAGTAAGAGAAGCATGTGCCTACATAATCGGCTCTAATAGGGCGAGTCCATGAAATGTTCAAATAATAAAAATCTCAATACCAACATGGAATGCATTGAAATTTATTATTCAATTTAAATGTTCAATTCATAGTTCCCCGCTTAAATATAAATAATCTGTATGCATTTGTAAATTGAAAGCTCATTTCTGCTCTATGGTCATTTTATGCCGTGAACAGTTGTGTCGTGTTTTAGAAAAAGATTTTTCTATTTATTTAATTACAAAATACCAACACAGGTGATGGAACGTTAGCAGTTTTAAAATGAAGTCCGTTGTGGCTTATGTCCGCAATTTGCTGGGTTGGTGTGATGATAATCCGGCGACTAGAACAAGTTTCAAACGAGACAGGTATGCATGACATGTTTACAACACTGTGGTTTAGTTATGGCGGCAAAGTCTCTGAGAAATCGTGTACCCATTTGTGTTATTAACTAAAAAACAATGATAAAGATACCACTAAAAGAAGCTTCTAAGTTCTGGAAGTAAGTTTCATTATAATGTTGCTTGAATGTCAGAATCGTCATTGGTTTACCTGTTGTTCTTGTCTTACAGGGTAGACGATGATTTCTCGTCTGATGATGACTCGCCAGCCCTCAAGAGGCTAAGACAGCTAAAACGAACTAGTTTCCCAGATACCATGGCATCAAAAGGTAATCTTGATTCAGGTAATCCTTACCAGGTCGAATATTTGAATGTTCTCAAATTGTATTTTGTTGCAGATGCTTGGGACAAAGATAACTCTAAGTATAAAAGTGTGCGTTATGTGCCAATTCAAATAGAAACTGGTCATCCTAGTACTTCAACTCCCAATGAAGTATCAGGAAAACATGCAAGTAGAGTAAGGACAGTTCCTATAAAACTAGTGGGTGTAACGGAGAATGGTCCGGCAACTCCTTTTAGGAAACCAAGGATGCACACCCCGGTGAAGCCAGTGATACATGCTGTGATTGATGATGATGATGAAGACCAAGAGGTACCTTCTTACTTTCCTTTGTTTTTATTTTGATGAATTGCAAAATGTTACTTTTTTTACTGCACTAGTTTTTTACTTTAAGAAACAAAATTATGCTGGTTTTAATGCTATCTGGTCTGGAACCTTTAGTTATTAACCCCGGAGGGTACTGCGTACACCGGTTTTTACAAAGAATGGATGTTTCTATTGTTTCTCGTTTTATGCCCCTTGACTAATTAATTGCTTTTCCTACATCCTAATAAATAATGGGAAGTAATTAATTGGGTAACCGTTTAATTATTTGGTCAGCAATAAAAGGTAAGCCGGTAAATTATTTGGTCAGCAAAATAATTTGTTAAGCTGCAAAATAATTATTCGGTCAGCAATATTTATGTTACCGTAAATGTAAAAATCTATGAAAAGGATCAATGAATGATCAAGGATCAATTCCTAGAAAATGTATTCTGATGGATATTAGGTTAAGGTTATTTTTTTTAAGACCCATAATGACAATATTTACGTCATCAAAACATATATTAAACAATTTGGCAGCAGAGAAAACATTGAAGTTGCTCCCCAATTAGTTATATTGCTGACCAGTTTAGAAACTTTGCTGCGCAATTAGTTATTTCGCTAACCAATTTTTCTAGATTGGTATTTGGTGCCCATAAGTTGCTGACCAATTAGTTATTTTCGCTGACCAATTGTATTTTTTTTCTGACCAAAATTAGAAAATTTTGCTAACCGTCTAAATAACACCCATAAATAATTATGAATCATAGTAATTAAGCAAGTACAACTCTTTTTCCAGGTGACCTGGGTTGAAGACAAATCTGAAAGTAAACCATCAAAAGTATACATTAATTTAGATGAAGACAATGACCAAAACCAACAAGAGGATGATGTGATATTCATAAAGAAAGTAACCTCGCCTCCACCATTGAAACCATATAAATTCTTTGTCACTAAAAATGACAGAGATACAACAGACGATTCTATTTCATATTACAAATTGAGTCGAAACTTAAGTGACAAAAATTCTGACAATTTATCGCCTAAATCTTATATTAGTAAATTCAAAACTCCTGCAGGTATAACAAAGACATATAAAAAAGCTCCTACTCCTGTACCAAGATGGATGCAGTCAACAAGAACTTCAAATCTCTCAAGTGCAAAGAATAGGTCACTAAGTATGAATGGAAATGCTAGAGCAACACTGTCAGAAGTATTCAATTTAGATGAAAAGAGAAATTATCAAGAGCTTATAAGGCGAGTAGCAAACTCCATGAAGCCTGATAACCTTAGAAAGCCTGTAGACATAATCAATCTTGCTGAAGAAGCTGCTTCATTTAGGATAACACAGAGATCACAGAAAAAGGCTCTAGATGAAATTAAATTGATAGAAAAAGGGTTGCATTCATTAAAGGAGAATGAGATGAATAAAGAATATGACCCCATTACAGTAGCATCAATCAATTCTTCAGATTCTGAAGTGGAAATTGTCCCCTCAGAATCATCAACTTCTTCATCAGTGAAAATCGATCCTATTAATACATTAAGGGATTCTTATAAGGATAATGCAGTGACTTCGGGAGACTGGCTCTCCAAATTAGACTCTAAATATAAGAAAAAGAAACGAGACACCCAGGAAAAATTAAAAGATGCTAGAAGAGAATCTGATATCATATCAAAAGTTAATAGTGAACAGAAAATAGCCCATTTGGAACACAAATTAAAGTATGAACTAAGTATACCTGAAAGCTTATTTGAAGAGCCCCAGCCTGCTTTGGAGCTCCCTCCTTTAACCCCAGAGCAAGAAAAATTAGTAAACAGAGCATTAGGGCCAGGGCCTCCAGGGCAACTTCTTGTGGAGAAATTCAATTTAAGGATACACAGGTATGGATACATTTTCAATAAACAAAACTAATTAGATTATTAAAATAAATGGCGAAATTATTTAATAATTGCATTTGACAGTAAAACTACTCGACAGCGCATCTGATAGCCTTTTTAGTAATAATAATACTAGCCTTTATTCATAGACATTATTTGTAATACATTTTAATTAAGTATTTATAATATCCTTTCAAGCGTCTGGATGTCCAGTGATAGGCCCCGTCTTCCCTCTTCTTGTGTGCTGGGAACCACCCACCCACCAGTGCATCTATCATAAACTATATAGAACTTGATGTATGGACAAAGGTGTTTACAGCTGTCAAGAAGTTTTACCATTAATGAATTTATGTCTGTACGACTATTAGTACAGACATAAATTCATGATGTGTTTCTTCTGCTAATTATTTTCCTTTACAGACGCGACCTCCAATCGCTCGCCGGTCTGAACTGGCTGAACGACGAGGTGATCAACTTCTACATGAACCTGCTGATGCAGCGCTGCGGCGAGCGGCCGACGCTGCCGCGCGTCTACGCCGCCAACACCTTCTTCTACCCCAAGCTCATGCAGGGCGGCCAAGCCGGCCTGCGCCGCTGGACTAGGAAGGTATGGTCACCACTCACATTGCCTGCTGATGCTGCCACGCATTTTTTGATAAAATGCATTAACTAGTGTTTTTTGTCCAAGTGCATTTACTCATTATCTCTCCAAGACGGTGCGTACCCAGCAGGGATATAAATATGAACCACTAAGGGTCAGTTTGTTGAACTGTAGACCACAACACGATGCTGAGATTAGTAAAATGGCGGCTGGCGGCACAGTTGATGTATATTGCTTTGAATTTTCATCGCAAACCTAACAATAGGGTAGTTGACCCTATTTTTTTATTGGGCCCCAAATGATTAATTACTCACCATAAAAAATAATAAAAAAAATCTGAAGCCTATAACACAATAAATGTTAAATTATGAATTACGTTTTTGCTTAAATGTCAAAAACGCCTTCGGACATGATGGTCTAAGAATAATCTGTGCCGTAGCGTCACGAATATTGTAAACAATTCAATACGCATGCGTGCCATAGCCGATAGTTATGCTTAATTGGTTGCGACTGGCGTTTGACGAATTTTGATCATGCGTAATAATTGTTTACATGAATGGTTACTCAACAAATTTCACGAACATGGTGGATAGCGTTTTTGGCAGATAAAAAAAAAAGTAAAAATAAAACATATTTAAATTTTTTTTCTACAGCAATCCCTTATTTATATTTATCAAACCTGGTATATTTTGAACCCTTGTACTAAATACCATGTGAATGACATATTATTTTCATTACTTTTGATATGTGTCAACTAGCCTATTTGTCAAGCCGATGTCACACATTTTGGCGTTTCCATTGACGCTATGACGCATTGCTTGAGGAGCTAGGTGACGTAGTGGTCAGTGCGCTTTGGCTTCGATCGAAAACAAAGCTACTTTCGCCATGGTCAGGCCGTGGATGGGTGACCAAGACTTTGTGATCTCGAGCACCTCCGTGCTTCGGAAGACACGTTAAGCCGTTGGTCCCGGTCGCATTTGTGACCGTTTCTACCCACCAACCCGCATTGGGCAAGCGTGGTGGTGTTTCGGCCTATACTCCATATAGGCTGATGACGATTGACGCTATTGTCAAGATTTTAACTATTTAGGTAACTATTACTACAAGTTTTTGATCCTTATTAATATTAAATTGTAAATTGCAAAATTTGCAATGAAGATGTTGTTTAATTGTCTTATCTTCTTTTGGAGGAAGCTGATTGGTGTAAACAAAATATAAAAATTAGGTCCTTACCTATGAAATTGGTGTTTTGTATGGAGATTTTGGGGAATTCTGTATTTTCCATACTAACATTTTTTCAGTTTTCTTCACAACGACAAATCCAAAGATAATAATATTTGGCATCTATCATTAGACAAACTTTAGCAATATGTGTGTGAACACGCTTGATTAAAATTATTCATCGTTTTTATGTTAAAAAGAGTTGTCTCCGTGTCCAATTTTAACACAATTAAACTTACAACAAATTATCAAAACAAATCAAAAGAGCTCAAAAATATAGTCTATATTTAGACGAGGTAATTATTTTTTAGGAATACTCTGAATCTTAATAGTTACAGACAAAATACTAAGAGAGAAAAAAACACCAATTTCATAGGTAAGGACCCAATATATGAATGAATAAATGTCCGCAGGTGGACATATTCGCGCACGACCTGATGGTGGTGCCGGTGCACCTGGGCGTGCACTGGTGCGTGAGCATCGTGGACTTCCGCGCGCGCAGCATCAGCTACCTCGACAGCATGGGCGGCCGCAACCAGCCCTGCCTCGACGCGCTGCTGCAGTACTTGCGCGACGAGCACCGCGACAAGCGGCAGGCGCCCTTCGACGACTCCGGCTGGACCACCGCCGTACTCAAGGTGAGCGAGTGCGTCCCTGCCTGCGTTGTTCATCTCATCTCGGTAAAAACAAGCATAATAAATCATGTGTCACCTTTTGTACCAATTTTCAAGCAAATAAACGTAATCTTATCTTATCAAAAAGTTAAAAAAAAAATTTCATAGGCCAAGTTTGGCACTTAACATCGTCAACATTTTACATATGCATTTTACAAAATAAATCAATATGTAACGATTAGAGACCAGTGTATTAAAGCGCTTGTAGCTAGTACATCCACAGCAAAGTGCAAGTTATCTTATCTAAAGAACAAATTTTGGTCCTTCGAGCCGGATTGCCGCCGAACAGCCGACCGGTGGTCCCCAGTACCGCGTCCTTCTGGTCCGAAAGACGCGTGCGTAGACAACTTCACCTTGTTCTCTCATTCTTAAGTTAATTTTGAACGGTAAATGACATCCCTCATGAGGATTTAACATATCCGGCGGAATGTCGGTGCTCAACTCTGCCTATCTACCGCTTCGGAAAAGAAATGACCCCGGCCGTTCCCCGCAGGACATCCCGCAGCAGATGAACGGCAGCGACTGCGGCATGTTCGCGTGCACGTTCGCGGAGTTCTCGTGCCGCGACGCGCCGTACACGTTCGCGCAGGCGCACATGCCCTACCTGCGCCGCAAGGCCGCGCTCGAGATACTCTCCGGCAAGCTGCTGCTGTAGCACTGCTCCACCGCACACTCTACTCTACACTAGCATTCGCAGACACGAACATTTTTTTTTTTTAGTGAGAGTGTACTCCCATCTTAAAGGCCGGCAACGCATGAGTGACGCCCCTGGTGTTGCAAATGTTCATGGGCGGCGGTGATCACTTACCATCAGATGACCCGCCTGCTCGTTTGCCGCCTATACAATAAAAAAAAACACGAAGATAAAACTCTTTTGTTTCAATATAAACTGTCAGAAACACCTTGGTTAGCCGCCATCTTGAATATACACCTTCGTACATTTCGCTAAGTTGAGCATCAACACGAAACTTAAAACTATTATAACACACTAGCTTTTGCCCGCGACTTCGTTCGCGTGGAATAGTGACTTTGAGGTGGCGTGATGTTATATAGACAAAAGCCTTCCTCGATAAATGGACTATCTAACACGGATTTTTTTAAAAACCGGAGCAGTAATTCCTGATATTAGCGCGTTCTACCGACTTCTACCAAACAAACAAACTCTTCAAACAAAACTGTCAGTCGTTTACCATTGAGTTTTATATATTATATAGATGTGTAGTCTTTGGGATTTGGCACTGAGCTGTCATTATTATTGTCGTGAGACAGAATATTGCGAAAACAAAAGAAATTTAATTGAGTTTTGTCATCGTGTTTCGCTGGCAATGCCAGGTCAGGACCAAATGTACAACAATAGCGACCTTATGCCTCTGTCTATAGGAGTTAAAATATCGCTTGGCCCCGATAGCCCTGTGTCTAATAATGCTAATGTTGTCTTTGGTTCTGCAGACTCCTTTGCAGATATTTCTGGTATTAAATTATATTACTTGTTTTAAGTTCATTCCCATTCAAGTCCCATTCAAATATAGAATGAGGTGTTATTGAGAAATACAGGATATTTTCAGACAATCATTTCCATCACTTCCTTGGCTATCTTACGTAAATAACCTTTGAATATTATCTACACTTCAAAAGATAAAAACAAATGTTTCTTTTAAAAAATCATACAGAAAAAAACTCAACCGTAGTGCATGCATGAAGACGACAATGAAACTGTAGTAAAAGTAAATTCATTTCGCTTTGGCAAAACTGGTGTGGTCAATGAATCAATAATATTTGCGCACGCGCCGAACCGATCCGAGATATTGTGCTTGTGAGCTTATGTGTGCATTGAGCGCACTTTGTATGTATATTATCTTCTGAACTTGTCTGTTTTGTGTAAAAGGAATAATTTTTGTCTACATAATTATATGAATATATAGAATACAGCTTTTAATTAAAATATTACTTTTTCTGTTTCTCAATCTCATTTAATATTTGTCTTGGTTATCGAGTGAAGTATTCAGTATACTATTCAACATGTTGGAAAAGTAATGTAGGTGTAATTTTGGTGCGTCGGAGCTTGTTGATCAAATGAAGGAATATTTGAAACAAGACTTAATTAAAGTTATTTATTAGTTTTGCGAAGGAGTTTGATTTCTACGAATAAGCGTGTGGGTAATACGTCATATGTAGTTTTAAAAATATAGTATAATGTGTAGTTGAATTGAATTTTATACATTAAAGTAAATGAGAATTACATTCGGTAAAATAGTTTTATATCATAAAATAAATTCGTCAAAATAAGAAATTCATGCTATCCATTCCTTATAAGTATATGTTTGAGTGGCGTATTACCTGTATTCAATTTAAGAGGACTGCGTTGTGCTAGCGAGAGCAGTAGGGACCAAGAGTGTAAAGAGTATTTCAATGTCTAAATATATTGTATGAAAGATGTAAAGTGTCTGAAGTGCCCTAATTCTCTCGCTATACTTTTAAAACACTGATTTGTTACTTATAAGATGACATATGTACATAAATAAACACATAACATTAAGGGAACGTTTATGTTCTTCCAGTAGCAAAGTTTTTGTTGCATTTGTGTAATATTTGTATGAGGTGTGTTTGGAGGTCAGAGTGATTTGTATTTTGAATATTAATTATTAGTGTAACCCATACACCAGCTTGTTTATTTACTTTGGACATCATTTTGCCCTAAGATACATTATTTCTTAAGTATTTCAGTTCTAAGTTTTTGTTATGCAGGCATAGGTAACTTTAAAAAGGTTGATGTATTTTTTTTTTGTTAATGAAAATCAAAGAAATAAAACCATTTAAAATGCTTTTGCGCGTCGTAAAGTGATCCATGACAAAAGGACGAGTAACACTTGACGATTCAACTTGCTCAATGAAAAGAAATGATCTTAGGAAATTAGTGATTTCGAGTCTTTTAGAATAAGATAATGTTTTACAGCTGTACAAAATGAATTAAAATATCAACACTGTTCCGTAGATCATCTAAACTTTTACAGACTAAAATTTTATTTCATATAGAGTACGTATAAAAATATATATTTTTTAATATGCATTTCATTACAAAGTTATTCTTATTAAAACGTCTCGTAAATATTCTGTTTTATCCATGAAGCTGTGAGCATGATGTCTTTAGATTACCTATAATTCTTAATTTATCTTCTCGAATATTCATGTATGTAGTTACAAAAATACCCGTAGGGCGGAAATGGTCCTAAAGAATGCTTAAAAGTCTTACAGCCTTACACCATGAGACTTACAGCCAAACAGGGAACTTATTTGTCTGCTCTGGTGACCTTCTGTTAAATAATCTTTGCTAATTGGCTAATTGGTTCTCTCACATATCAACTTACTAGGATATTTTTTGGTTGTTTCATTTTATGGTGAGGAGTAGCTTCGATCTTAACGCTTTAAGATAGAATCTAAAGTCAAATGATTTAGTCGCCTCCGTGAATTGCAATATCTATACAGTGCTTGTGAAATAATAATTTATCATAATTGCTCGGGTTATTTTATGACATTTTCGAGTGCTGTAATTACAGACGAAATAATCCATCACAATAGTGTTAAAGAGATGTGTGTTTGATATTATTACACACCATTTCCCAGAACAAGCCCGAAATACCCGTTTCTTTTATCTTGACTGCATAATATATTTAAGTTTCATACCAAATGGTTAGAAGGGTTGGAGAATATACTGGCATAAAATGTCGCTTCAGAAAAAGAACATAATATGAATATCGTATACGAAATTACTAAAGCAATATTGTTATGTTAAGAAGCCAGTGTGCGTTGGGCTGTGTGAATTAAGATAATTATCACCATTCCGTGGATCCATGCAGAGGTAGGTTAATTTCTTTAGCAAATGTTTCAACCCCTTTTATTGTTGAAATTGTCAAACAATCTATAACAAGTATGCGACCTAGTTTAATTTTATTTTTCTAATCTCTTGTAAATTTGCCCTAGTCCAATTTTTTTTATTCTTATTCGCTAAGGGTCTTTTGTTCAATAACCCTTCATTTGTATTTAGTTTGCGTGTGAGGTAACACATCGTGATTATCTTCGTCTCTTTGTCATGGACTATTAGCGGTGAATATTGTAATATAAAATTATTATAATTATTATCAATAAGTTACACTAACTTAAAAATCCACGTGAAGTTGTTTTTAATGCAAACGTCTCCTAAACAGTTCTGAAATGAAATGTAATTAATAAAACAATATGGAATCACCATGATTATTTATTTAAACATGTAGTAAATTACAAGATGTAAGATGACATGAACCGAAATCGAAGACTACGTATTACGATAATATTATATACAGGGCCATAACTGGGAACTAACGGGATAATATTAAGATTATTAGAAATATTGGTGGACATTTCTAACTTCATGAATATTTTCTAGTGTCAAAAATTCATCTGAATTCATTTGCCCGTCGCTACTAGCCCCTCTTGGTAAGTAATATTTCAATCCATTGTTTTGAGCCACTTTAATTTTATCGTAGGTACATAATTTCCGATAAGGCGATAGATGTCTCTTTCTGCACAATGAAAAATCACACATTTCTCCCTTCACTAAAAATTTGATTGTCTGGACCTATAATTTACAAGATTTTAATAGAAAAGACGCATAATTTTGTGCCCTAAAAAAAAATAATCATTTTTTTAGTTCAGTTATTTATAACTAAAGTAACACGTGACCTTTTTATATTTTACGAATAACATTACTCGCCGAACTAGCACTTTTGGTCAATATTCGTGAAGTGATTGATCCTAGTCAGTGTTGATTCGAATCAGGCGCAGCTTGTTGTCTTCGAGTAGCGCGATGCCGGAGTCGTTGGTGCCGCCGCAGTAGTGGCTCGAAGAGAACACCGATATCAACTTGCCGCGGAGTTGGCACTGCGATTTGATAAAAATCTTCCTTGTTAAAACAGCAGTTGCATGATTGCATCTATTAATTTGCCAGTGGAACAAAGTAGGTAAAGAATTTTGACATTGTACGTTATGATATAATATATTACTGGCAAAGTTCAGTAACAGTCGCGGGATAAGCCAGTAGATCAAAAAATAATTTGTTTGCCTTTGGCGCGTCGGCGATACACTAATACATACATAAAATCACGCCTGTAATCTCCGAAGGGGTAGGCAGAGTCCAAGGAGCACTGTTCCTTAAGACCACATTTAGCCATACAAAAATTGGGTTTTGTCAGATGAAAAATCATGAAAGAGTATTAACAAGTGGCTAGCTCATCGCCTGCACAATCACAGACCCAGTACCCAATACGCCCTGAGTCGCCTTTTACGACATGCTAGGCAAGCAAAGAAGTTGGTACATTCTTTTTGTGTCCCGGACCAACACGGATCTGTCCCGGACCATCACAACACTACACTAAAAACTCGTATAGGTAATCGGTAAAATCTAATACTTGATACCAAATTCTATTGAACAAGTACAATTCTGTTGAAAAGAAATACAAAAGATGATTTAAACGGTTAGCAAAATATTCAAATTTTGGTCAACAAAAAATACTAAAACATCTAATTTTTCAGCAACATGGGCAGCAAATATTTCTAAATTGGTCAGCAAAATAACCATTTGGGCAGCAACTCAAATGTTTTCTCTGCTACAAATTAATTTAAGTTTTGATGACAAAATATTGTTTTAAGAGTTAAAAAAAACTTAACTTTTTTTTATGGAGGGCCCTGAACTGATTCCTCTGACGGCTACTCAGTTACCCTTAACCTAATATCTATCAGAATACATTTCCAAGGAAATGATCCTACATTGGTCCTTTTCCTAGATTTTATACATTCAATGGTCTTACCTAGCGGCATACGCCTACACGCCACGACAGATAATCATCATTTAACTTAGAGACGCATATTGCTGGCCGGACATAAGCTTTCCCAAGAATCTTCACAGAGACCCTCCTACGTAGGATCAGTCAGACTTCGTCCTTCAACAGCCATTGATTTTCCTCGTCCCTTGGGGGGCCTACCAATGTCGCGTCTCCTAGTGCGTGTAACCTTTTCGCCAACGAGTTGTAGAATGTAAAGAATACTCGTATGAAATGGTCATGGTCATTACCATGAAGCCGGCCTGGTGCAGCTCGTGCGCGCGCACGACGAGCGACAGCTGGTTGGCGAGCAGGAAGCGGTCCAGCGCCGTCTGGTCGAACACGTGGCCCGTGCCGCGCTTCGCGTTCGCCGCGAACCCTTCGTTCGCCGCCAGCTCCAGCGCCAATGTCGCCGTTATCTTGTTCGGTCTGCGAAATATTCACTTCAATGCGATATGGGCATCGGTAGGACCAAGAGATGACTTTCAATCTGAGAGTGACATCACTGACATGGAAGTTCACGGAACTAATGTCGACTGTTATAATTTTAGATATGATGTATCATATCTTCTATTTCCCTCGGAAAAAACTCATGCGATGGACGCTTAAGTTATGGAAGTCTAAACGTACTTAACAGGGTCATTCCATAGCAGCTCCCAGGCGATAGAGCTCTGTTCGGAGGGCCGCGTCAGAGGCACGGGCACCTTGTCTATCGCCGTGATCAGCGGGCACACCCACGGAGGCGGAATGCCACCATGGCAGCAGAAAACCTGGAACATGGTTAAATGGCTCTGTGCTAGTGGTTTTTTCACGCATGTTTTGAAGAACCCCATGTAAGAAAGCAAGTGATGATTTCGTTTGCCAATACAATTGTAAAACTTATAAGGAAGTTTTAAATAGTTGTCATCGTTGTGAGACGCCAATGCTGAGATTCCTCTTAATGAAGCTTCCTTAACGATTTGCATATCAATCGATCCCGCGCCGCCCGAATCCAGCCTGTGGCTTTGGGGATTCCTAATTCACCAGGTCAATTAAGCTAACAAAGTGGCAAGCCACTGCCACTTGGCTTCGTAATCTTTGGACTACCTCGGTAAAAATAGTGATGTTAATGATTTTTATCTACAATAGTGTACCTTGTCATCGACCACAGCTGCTAGCGGCAACGCGTCGAAAACGTGGTTGATAGCATTCCATACTCTAGGTCCTTCAGTTTCACCATACTTGGTGACACATTCGCTAAATAAATTAACAAAAATCTTTAAGAAATACGAAAGAAATTTAAAAAAAAAAACATTTCGCTGTGAGAAAGAAGTGGTGATTATCTTTCGATCTCTCCATTGAAGCAGCCTACATGATAAGTCTAGTCCAAAGCGAGAGTTCTCTAGCGGGGTTCAGAGAATTGAACAGTTCGTGGTTCACGCTGAGAGCCAACGTATCCAAAAGTTGTAACTGAGTAGTGTAGGTACTTGTAGAAGGTGAACATCTTCTGTATGTCCCGGGTCTCGTGGTTGCCGCGCAGCAGCAGCACGGCGCGCGGGCGCTGCAGCTTGGCGGCCAGCAGGCAGGCCAGCAGCTCGCAGCCGTGCGCGCCGCGGTCCACGTAGTCGCCCAGCAGCAGCAGCCGCGCCGCCGCCGCCGCGCCGCCCGCCCACAGCGCCGCCTCCATGCCCAGCAGCGCCGCCAGGTTGCCGTGCAGGTCTCCTGGCCATTCCTCACTTATTGCCTCTTATTTCCAACGGAGACTAAAGTCGGCATTACATATCACGCCTCGTTGACACGTTTCGCCAGATATGTTGAGTCCCCAGTAACAGGTGGCTAGCCTGATGCCATGCACCGGGTACGACGTGAGGCGAGCGACATTCACGATGAACTGTATCTACACAAGTTTTGTTCGAACTATAGGTACTCGAGGTAGGATCGAACCCGCGTTTCCTGCGGCCTCTCGATCGAATAAAAACGGCTCGCCAAACTACACTACAGTTAGACTGGGCTTAAAACTGATGCTGTTCGCCTGACGTTTTTTATGAGTTTTAAATCGAGTACTCGCTGTAAATTATGAGGGCCTTATCCTTCCTGCCTGAAATATTCCTACTGACACAATCACATCAAGTTGGGCGCAGAGCCCGCCAGCCGCAGCGGCAGTGTAGGAGTGTGAGGGCGCTCACCGACGGTGTAGACGGGCGAGCTGAGCCGCAGCAGGCGCGGCTCGGCGGCGCAGATGGGCTGCACGGCGTCGGCCAGCCGCAGCGGCAGTGTAGGAGTGTGAGGGCGCTCACCGACGGTGTAGACGGGCGAGCTGAGCCGCAGCAGGCGCGGCTCGGCGGCGCAGATGGGCTGCACGGCGTCGGCCAGCCGCAGCGGCAGTGTAGGAGTGTGAGGGCGCTCACCGACGGTGTAGACGGGCGAGCTGAGCCGCAGCAGGCGCGGCTCGGCGGCGCAGATGGGCTGCACGGCGTCGGCCAGCCGCAGCGGCAGTGTAGGAGTGTGAGGGCGCTCACCGACGGTGTAGACGGGCGAGCTGAGCCGCAGCAGGCGCGGCTCGGCGGCGCAGATGGGCTGCACGGCGTCGGCCAGCCGCAGCGGCAGTGTAGGAGTGTGAGGGCGCTCACCGACGGTGTAGACGGGCGAGCTGAGCCGCAGCAGGCGCGGCTCGGCGGCGCAGATGGGCTGCACGGCGTCGGCCAGCCGCAGCGGCAGTGTAGGAGTGTGAGGGCGCTCACCGACGGTGTAGACGGGCGAGCTGAGCCGCAGCAGGCGCGGCTCGGCGGCGCAGATGGGCTGCACGGCGTCGGCCAGCCGCAGCGGCAGTGTAGGAGTGTGAGGGCGCTCACCGACGGTGTAGACGGGCGAGCTGAGCCGCAGCAGGCGCGGCTCGGCGGCGCAGATGGGCTGCACGGCGTCGGCCAGCCGCAGCGGCAGTGTAGGAGTGTGAGGGCGCTCACCGACGGTGTAGACGGGCGAGCTGAGCCGCAGCAGGCGCGGCTCGGCGGCGCAGATGGGCTGCACGGCGTCGGCCAGCCGCAGCGGCAGTGTAGGAGTGTGAGGGCGCTCACCGACGGTGTAGACGGGCGAGCTGAGCCGCAGCAGGCGCGGCTCGGCGGCGCAGATGGGCTGCACGGCGTCGGCCAGCCGCAGCGGCAGTGTAGGAGTGTGAGGGCGCTCACCGACGGTGTAGACGGGCGAGCTGAGCCGCAGCAGGCGCGGCTCGGCGGCGCAGATGGGCTGCACGGCGTCGGCCAGCCGCAGCGGCAGTGTAGGAGTGTGAGGGCGCTCACCGACGGTGTAGACGGGCGAGCTGAGCCGCAGCAGGCGCGGCTCGGCGGCGCAGATGGGCTGCACGGCGTCGGCCAGCCGCAGCAGCAGCGCGCCCAGCGCCGCCTCCTCGGCCGCGGAGCCCCACGCCCACGCCGGCTTGCTCACCGTCGCCGGCGCCGCCCCGGGCCCGATGGTGCGACGCTAACCAGTCACCACCATTACGCTGCCTGTCCAATGGAGCGGGAGAGGAGAAGCGGAGCTGGAACTGTGTCTATACCGACCGATAGCATTGCTTTGAAACTCCGCTTTGCTGTTCCCATATATCGATAAACCAATAGCGTCGCTAAAAATCTCCGCTCCATACCCTCGCTCCGCGTTATCGGACAGGCAGCCTTAGACTACATTTACCATCCGGTAGGCACGATGTCTGCACTACGATTTGTAAAGGAGTTCAAGGACTCAGTCGCTGTTGCTAACCCGGCATCGTATCGCACTTATCAAAACTGATAATTGTCTTTGCTTCAAAGTTATCTGTTTTGATTAGTATCGACACATTTGCGCATGATTCAATTATTTGATAATTATTATATAAAAGCCAATAAGAATCGACCAGTAATTGATGCATCTTATGCATGCATGTGACTGCCATATTTTAGTACCTACTTATAAAAGACTAGCTAGAAGGTATCTAACTACTAGGTACCTGGGTCCCCATTCCGCTAATTTATAACTATAGCAATATATTTGCGACAATACAGTCTCAGTTTCAATTTTTGTGATTTATTTTTAATGCTTAAAGATTAGTATAGTTTACGAAATATCAAAAAAAAATCTGTATCTACTTTACTGTCTTCGAATAAAATCTTGAAAACTTAGGGTCTTACTATACTCTAGTAGGTATTAGGTACAGTAGATTACGTCTAGGTACTCACAAGGGGCGCTGGCTTCTCAACGGCGGAGGCGAAATAGTGCACGGCGGCGAGAGCCTCCACCGGCAGCGCCGCCGGCCCCAGCAGCTGCAGCGACGCCGCGCGCGCCACCAGCCGCGCCGACGACGGGCTCACCGAGCCCTCTGCGCCACACGCGTCACGCGGCCGGCGTCAGCACGGCGACGCCGCGCCCCCCACCCCATGACATTCATGGCCATGCACATTATCATTTATCTCCGAACATGTACCCACGTTCCTCTTCGTCCTCAGCCTATATATACGTCCCGCTGCTGGGACAGGCCTTCCTCATGGAGAAACACATGCGGAGTATGGGCCGTAACGCTGGCCCAATGCGGGTTCGTGGGTAGAAACGGTCACAAATGTGACCGGGACCAACGGCTTAACGTGCCTTCCGAAGCACGGAGAAGCTCGAGATCACATAGTCTTGGTCACCCATCCACGGCCCGAATATGGCGAAGGTAGCTTTGGTTTCGATCGGAGCCAAAGCGCACTGATCACTACGCACCGAGCTCCTCAACGTTTCTCTTAATGTAATAGATTTCTGCACGTCCCGTAGGTATATCATTACCTACCTCCCAGAAAAAGATCATTGACAAGAACAAGAAACATTATCAAATGGTGAAGTATGGTATTCAAGTAGGCCTATAAACGGGTGTTCAAGGATTATTGATTTTGAAAAATTCCAATGATGCAGTTTTTGTTTTCATGAAAATTGGGCTCGCTACTCCTTTGAGCATTTTTCGATATTCCCTATAGTTTAGGATTTTGACCTAAAGGGCCACTTGAAAGACTCACTCAGCAACACGTCTCACAGCTGGGCACAAGCCTTCCTCATGGAGGAACACATGAGGAGTATGGGCCGTAAGACCACCACGCTAGCCCAATGCGGGTTGGCGGAATGTGTTGTATGGTTTCAAACGAGGACGGTTATGTGGCATTGTCATCAATCCAAACTCGTTGAAAAATTCCCAGGACTGCTTCAAACTTCGCGAAGTAGTTTATTAGCTGACCGTCAAAATCCTTAAGCTCGAGTAGCTCGGTGGGCGGCGTCCTGCTCAGGCGCACGGTGTAGGCGGCCACGGCGTAGTCTGCGCGCGCGCGGCGCCCGGCGCTCGGGCCCGGCGCCGCGCGCGAGCTGCCCGGCGTGCTGCCCGCCGCTGAACCTGCGCGTACACTTCACTCATGCAAATCACCTACTGTGATTACCTACTCTTCTCCTTTGGAACTCTCACACAGATGACAGTCTATTATACTTTCCACTGCCTGCAGAGCACAGGCTCAAGGAATAACACCCTGTTCCAAAAGACCTGGATTCACATCAACATTTATCACGCAAACTACAAAGAAAAGGAATAGTAATCTTCTTGCGTCTGTGATTCTGAAAAAGCGAACCTACATTTAAATTGGTGCTATTTTTGTTGTGTTGGTAGAAGGTTGGTAATCAAAGTCGTTCTTGCATCTCCAGGATACCAAGTAATTATATTAGTGGAACTCCTGTAAAATTATACTTAATACCAAGTCCCAGCAACATTTCCGGTAAAACGTTATGTGAGTAGGTACGTATCAAACCTATCCAGCAATACCTGTCACTTTTTAATGTGGCGAATCAGAGCGAGACCGGGCATACGATGCGCATATTGGTGCATTTATCCGAGTAGTCGTCTAGGAGCTCGCGATGTTCTAAAGATGTAAATGTAGTCTACCTACACCAGCTTACAGCTTAAAGATCTTACTTGCTTGCGGTTGAACTTTTGCTCCGCTTACACTTTGATTACATAGTTCTTTCTCCCTTCCTCTGAAACCAGATAAGGCGTTTCTGCATTTACTGGACCACCATGTACTGTACGTGACATGCAGTCAGCGTCATATAAGAAAGAAAGAGATCTTTATATGGTATCATAATACAGCTATTAACAATGAAGCTTAACCTAATTACAATAAACCAAAAAGGTCCCCACTCAGTACACGGCATAGTGAGTCTGTCAGCACACACAGTATAGTGAACCTGTCAGCAAACAAGATAATGGCCGTGAAAAGGTCAACCAAAGTAGATATTCAAAAGCACCCAAAGTATCTAAAAGTATGGAGAGTTGAAATGTTGAATATATTAGACACATGCCCGATGAGATTCAATGTTCTAGTTCAGTTAGTCCCGTTTTAAAATCAAATGAGTTCGCGCGACCGAGAGACCCAACGGCATATTTGTCTTACACGGTGCCAACTTACTCAATAGACCTATATTTAGGGGCCTAAACATTTCAGAGCAGATTTAACATTCTGCCTTCGATTTCGCATTCTGCATTCGCTTATTGTTGTGCACCAATCTAATGTGCTCTCCCCAGCAAAGGTATACCTACCCTATGAACATTCTTTTTCAAAGTGATCATTCAAAAACTGCGGCCTGATACTACATGTAGGTCAAAACACTTACTGCAAATCAATGAGATATCCAGCTATGCTCCTAGGTGCCCGTAGCAGGGAGCTTGTGCCGCGGAGTCGCAGCTCCCCCACTCCCCGGAGGAACTCCGCCAATGGCAACTGGGAATTCGGTTGTAAGCCTAACTGGCTGCAAAGAAGAAGAGAATTAAGGGGTGACCCTCGTCTTCGAGATAATAATTCCTCAATTTTTTTATACCGACCACGCACTCATCCACTTTCTAGCCACAAGTAAGATCATGCTAAACAGCACAAATTTTATTGTATATCCAAACGTATCGCCATAACCAAAAAAGTCCTAGTGTTACTACAAGCACGCAAAAGCAATATCAGTTTGTGTCGTTAGTAAAATTTATTGGGCTGGTTTTATCGTTACGCATTTCAAAAGTGCCGCCTGTTGAGAAGCTCGGTCGGTAATGTCTATGGGGCAGCGCGAGCGTGGTAACGATAAAATCATCCTTAGTCAACTTCATACTTCTCTCAGCTGAACAGTTTAACCCCCGAATACAAAAACGCTACTCAAAGTTTGAGTCCTACTTATCACATAAGTATTGTCAAAATTGACGTTTTTCCATACAAATTCTGATAGGTATTGTCCACTTAACTTTATAAGCAGTGCTCAAAATTTTAGTAGCGTTTATGTATTCGGGGGTAAGAGATGTCGCAAAGGGATACTTACCATGGTTCTCACAACCGGTATCGATTAGGAGCCAAAAAATAAACTTGCTAATGAAAACCCCTTGTGTATTAGGATACAAATCTAAATGGTGCGCAGCGGAATTTGGAGTAGAATGCCCAATAGACGTTTACTCATGGCCAAATCAATGTACATAAAGCTAACCGCAAGCAAACGTCAGCGTCCCTGGCCACGCTGAGCGCGTCGACGGGCAGCTGCCGCGCCGCGCGCGCCGCCGCCACCAGCTCCTTGAACTCCACGTACTCCAGCTTCATGTCGCGGTTGCTGTCGAAGTACCTGCAGGCACGGACACCCTCAGAACATTGTTGGCGAACAAGCCGACTGATGATGCAGTTTGTTACACTTACACTACACCCAGTGCTTCCGATCCTCGTACAGTGCATCAAGTACAAGGTTTAATGATAACGCTTGGTTGTCTTGTTGGACTGCCAAGTTATACCACCTGCCAAGCTGTAGTTAGACCGACGAAACACAACATTACAAAATGTTTTGTACGTTTTGTTTTGACAGAAATACCTACCTGTGATACCGTCAAGAATTTAATTTATTTTTTTACCTAGCAAGCAAGCTTTGTTTTATAGGTCAAGCTCACCTAAATATGTATCGGCACCGTATTTCGGCGGCGACGCCGCTGTGCTGCGTGGCGGGCTCCAGCGCCGCCATCCACAGCATCAGCTCCACGAACGACAGCCCTCCGCGCCCCATCACGTCCGCTGCTCTGATGCAAGTCATTACTAAACTTTTTTCTTTAGTTTGGGCCTGGGCTATTAAAGTACTTCGCCTGATGTAAAAAATTGCTCTCAAGTTATATACTCTACTTTTCATCCCCTTTCTATGATAAAATAAATTGAAGACGGTCACTCATTTCACCAATTTCGACAGTTTCGTTAAATTCATTATCTTCATTCATTCATTTCAATTTTATGGTTATTGCTCTCATTTGTGTTCGATTTCTATGAATTATACGTGTTCTAATTAAAATCTCTTTTCCGCCTGCTAAAAAATTTCTTATCAGAAAGGACCTATTTTGCTCCCACTTATCAATGAGCAAATCGACACTTTTCCAAGGACGAATAGATAATTCGCGGGCTGCCACCGGCCGGGCTTTTAGAGGTGCGCAAAAAGCTGAGCTGCAAGGTGGGTGGCTGATATCACATCAAGTAACCTTGAATTTTGCCTTGACCGAGCCATGATCGGGAAAAATTAAATTTGTCCAGAGTCCAGACCTTACTAGTTTGGCCAGGCAAAAACTATTAGGAAAATTTTTACTTGTCCTAGCTTTCTTCTTATTTCATTAAGTGATAACGAGCCTTGTGATTTTTAAATATACAACAAGTAAGTATAAATAGTTTTCAAACAAAGAATTAGAACAATTAGGTAGGTTCTCCGTATTATGTTCTTACACCGTTAAAAAGGTTACCTGTTGTAAGTTCTACCTGAAGAGACTGGAGCATTGTGATCTCTGCCAGCCGAGATCGAGCATAAACTGGGAGAACACATATGGGCTCATATAAAGCGCTGGGTACACCATCACCAGAAATTCTTGATACATGCGAATTTGATCTGTAACGAAAATAATAATTATTTAATCTTTTAAAACATTTTCTCCTCTGTTGCTACTTCGGTCTTCATCTAACGTCTTTGTTTCATACTTATTGTTGAGTACACTGCCGGTCGTCTGCAGGGTAGAAATCACTTTACCCTTTGAAACCAAAACAAGACGCCGGGGTGTACTTACGTCCGCGATACACGGCACTGGGTGGCACAATAGATGTACTTAAATAAAACACTTAAAACTACTTACTGGCAAGTGCTCGTCTGCAGCTCCTGAACAGCGACGGGGTTTGGGAGGAGTGCTCCCCGTTTAGCCAACCAGGCCGATCAAAGCCAAGCCAGGCCTTTCTTCTCCCACAACTACGACGACACTTGCACAGTATACCAAATAAAAGAACACCAACACAGGGGGCCCTATTGGGCTACCAAGACACCTGAACAACTTCTTTAGCACCACGAGGATGGATGCCGCGAGACCGGATCGCGCACCTCACACACCTATTCGCTCGCGCGCTCAACAACGACTCCGCGGGCATCAATCTACCTTGCTAAAGGGCGCGCCATTGGTTTACAACACTTAATACGCTGAAATATTGAAATAGGTGAGTAATGAAAACTTCAAGCCGTACCATCTTTCGTGTAGTTAGCTGCCTGTAATAGTTGGCAATTAGCAGAATTTGAAGACACCGCGCCACTGTCTTCTATTCCCATTATAACATTTTCATCACAAATCTCAACTAACAATCCATGTTCCATTTCCTGCAACAGTACCAAGTTTCAATATAAAAAGTAAAGGCGATTTGGGACTCATTTAAATGATGTAGGAACTTTGACGACCTTCGTGGTCGAGTGGTCTGCAAGCCATCTCGAGAGGTTCTGGGTTCGATCACCGGTGAGGACAAATGTTTGTGTTATGAATTTGTTCTCCAGTCTTGGATGTTAATATGTATACAATGTTGAAAATATATTTATATGTATTTATATATTAAATCCGTCATTTAGTATCTGTAACACAAGCAGCATTAGCTTCTAATAAAGGGGCTGGTTGGTAGGTGTGAATGTCTGAAAGTATTTATTTAATTCCTCACATAGTGGTGCTGTGACTGCTACAGGAGGCAGAACAAATAAACTAATTTTAATTTAACACATTAACCACTCAATTAAGCAAATCTTGACGAAAATATGAAACCTCATGAAACCTCAAAATAATGGTGCCAGGATTGAACATAAAATCACCAACCATATGCTCCATTTCTTTGGGATGTTCCCCGTTCATCATCTGCATGTACACTGCCAGTTCGGGGCTGCGCAGCATCATGTGCGCGTGCTGTCTTTCCAACTCCACCGTGCTGAACCACTGAAGCTTAGTACGGGCGCCCTGAAAATTATTTAAATGCCACAAATGATTTTGCTGTTTACGTCTGGCACTTCACTTAGAGTATCGTATTCGCCAATTTGCTATAATTGTCCGAAAACGGTCATGTGTGGACGGTCTATTTGAGTATTTGCACGAATGGTGCCCACAACGCAAATAGCGAACATGCGTTTCAGTCTCAGAGTAAACAGAACTGGAGTAGCCTTTGTCTAACATTCCCCTCTGCCAAATGCACAAGCATCGGATGCTTGCACGTTTAATAAAACTAGTTGAGCCGCCATTTTGACAGCCATAACATTGTAAACGTTGCGGCGAACAGAGCTCCCGCAAAAATGCCTGCCTGTGCTGTTTTTTGTTGTAAAAATAAATAGAAAACATCGAGTATGCTAAAAGATGGTGTCACCTTTTATTTGTAATTATAATTTTTAAGATTTCATGATTATTTACTTCATTATTTCATGTTTTAGAATTCTACGATTTCAAATTTCGAGCGCTAATCTCGTGGGGAGTACGGCTGTGACGTTGACAAAACGCACACCCCACGTGACTATTTTAAACGTGTGTGTGCGTGAAATTTAAATTTGTGTGTCGAATTATGCATGTGTGCATTTGTAAAAACGGCTGGCTTTGAGTGTAGTGGTAACCTCACCCCCCGCAAGAAATGACAGCAAAAAATGTTTGAGAAATTGACTAATGGCTACTCCAGTTCTGTTTACTCTGAGGTTTCAGTCCACTTGTCGGTTTTTGATCACTCATTAAAGGATTGTTTGTGTTGTTTGCCCGATAGAGTTGTATTGTAGCGGCTGTATTATGCGACTCATGAGTCGAGTGGTAGTTGCGAGTCGGTTAGGGACTCTTTATCGCAGTATTCTTTATATTCATATTAGTCTTAGATTTAATCGTTAAATAAATTTATTTGTTTTTAACCTAATAGTAACCGATTCCTTACTGCCTATGAAACAAATAATTCTCTCACAAGAGTGAGATTTTTCAGAATAAAATTAATATCTTCATGCCGTGTGGTAGTAGCTCAAGTCTTTGGGTGTCGTAAAAGGCGACTAATGGACTTAAAACTACACAACTATTCAACAGCTTTGAGCGGCGACGATGGGCTCACCACCTGTCACGCTGAGCACATGTGCATTGGTAAAGCGCGGACTATGGCATTGGACTGCTTTCGTGACGCTTTTGCCTAGTCTCTGACTAACCCTTAGAGGATAATAGTCGTGATTATATGTATGTATGTATGTGTGTATGTTTGCTCAACAACAGTCCATGTGTGGATCGCAAGTGAAGTGCCGCCATTATAATGCCGGTACTTCACTTGGTTTAGCATATTCGCGTAGCGTTATCGTTGTGTTTCACGACTTTATCCAAATAATAAAATCATTCCAAAAAACCCACCCACACATGGACTGTTATCGGGCAAAAAACTCAAGTAATCCTTTAAAGTGTGATCAAAAACCGATAACTGGGCGGAAACACATGTTCGCTATTTGCGTTGTTCTCTATCTACTTACGTATGAGTTTGGTTCTGAAATACGGGCCTTAATGTGTACTTAAAACTATTATTGTGAGAAATTTATTAAGCAATGTTTTGTCTTTGACTCTATCTGGTGCATAGATCATCCATTGCCCGATGTTGACGCATATATTTTACCTAATTAATAGCAAGCGTTATACTATGTATTTTGAAAAGCTAAAGAACCGTAGATGTTTTTAAACCTATCTGCTGAATGAGTTCCATATAATTTTTTTTTAACAACTTCAAAGTTATTAACGCTATTAGGAAATTTAAAAGAATATTCTCTACCTTTGTGAAGCAGTTTAGTTTGAGCTCGTTAGTTCTTGGTGATAAATTTTATTAATTGGTATGTCTGCTAACAAGACACATTAAAAAACCGACCCTAAGAGCTGAAATTCTACAAAAAACGTCAAGAAGCCAAGAATAATAAAATAACATGATTTAATTACAAAAAAAAACTTTGAAATTATGTGGTTCTACGCGTAACTTAACAGTTACGCGTAGAACCACATAATTTGATAGAAACAAATTTATCAGAAATTCTCTGAAAAATAACCTCCTTTAATATTCAGTACGACTTTCGAAGTAACCCTGTAAATTACGACATACCTTCAGTTTAGTCCTTTTCTTAATTTCGGTCTTAACGATTACTTTGTAAATTACATGGAATATAAATGCTTGCGCGTGATTCGGCAACCAGATCTTGTATACTCTGAGCGGCAAGCAGTGAAGACCGGAGTCCGTGCCGAATAACTGGAAATACAACTTGAACTTACCTATATGTCTGACAATCATGCTTGTCCATATTGATGTATGGTAACGGGCGGTGGTCCGCAAAAAAAAATTTGATTTTGTTATTTAGAATAGTCAAACGAGTAATCGAAATTTCAAATCAGGTATGAATGGGTTTTTTGAGAGCCAACAGGAGGTCGCGGGTTCGATCTCAACCGATTGCGCCTGTGCCGCTGAGTACAGTAAATAACATGGCGTAATTTCTAATTCCATTTTGTATCAAGGTCAAATAAATTGGAAGAAAGTACTACCTCAAAATTCATTTTGTGTGCTGTCATTTTCCAACAATTTTTCTCGGCTTTGCAGCATGGTAGCCAACACTCTCCGTTAGTCTCTTTGGTGACCAGGAAAGATCTTTCGGCGGGACAGTACACCATCAGCGACACCACATCGCACAGATCCTTGTAATTTTTAAACATTTTCATGCAGATTTCTTGAATACCAAACCAAATTATACGTTTGTTATGAATCAAGAGGTAACTAGAAATTTTAATGCGACAGAAATAACTAATTTATCATTCTTTCCACCATGATTGGGATTCGCCCACGGATCACAGATTAGAGAGATTACGCCACCGACTCACCTTTTTACGGCCATCTGTTAATCATTGACACTGGACCAAAAAGGGTTGTCATTGGTGGACTTCATTTCATATTTATATTTCATCTCTAGATTTTGTATTTTTTTAAGAGTTTTACGCGCGAAAGCGAGAAAACTCCCGACCAAAGATAATACCAATCAAAATAACATTGCCGGATGCTTTAGGCCTTTATGAGTGTTAAGGTAGTTAGTCAAGTTTGTAAGTAAGCCTTATGTTAAGCCGCCAGGCAGCGGTCTTCCGGTGCGGGCGCAGCGGGCAGCTACGCTTATTTTAACCATAAAATTATAAAAGTGAATATTCTTGCAAGGATTTTTTTATAATTTTTCTACCATTGAACCTTTTTCAACCATTGTGGAGTTTGTGACAAACCCTAAACACAAAAAACACTTGAGGCAACTTAATGCTAAGGACGTTGGATAGATGGCGCTGTCGACTCGTAATTATTTGAATTAAATGATTTGTTCTTCTTTCTTATATTCCGTACTGATAAAAACTACTACGGGCTAAGATCTTTAATAAAAATAATGTATCCATCGCAAAATGCTTAATTGTTGCATTCATTAAAACTTTCAGGGTATTGATCAAATGCATCTATAGATACATTTGTGTAGTTGTTCTTCTAGTGTGACGTAGCGATCACGCCACCTTTTTCAGATGGTATGCTGTAATGCTATTGGCTAAAGTATCCGCTCTCCTCACTTCACTGTCCAATCAGCTAAAGGTAGGCTACATTCAACACGTTTAGTGATGGGCACTGCAACAATAATCGAGATACATAAAATATAAGATATTTTTTTATACACATATAGTATTGGGAATAATAATAAAACTGCATAAAACCATTGTTCATTTCAATAAATTTCAATTTTATACTATTTCTAAATACACGAAATTTTGTAATTATGTTGAATATTCCCCGCTATTTGAAACTTTATGATGTTTAAAAAATATGAAATGCCGATACACTTAATTTATATTTAATTGCTTTAATAAAGTAAAATTAATTTTACGTTTAATTTAATGTTGTAGGTAGCAATAGCTACCTAGGATGATAGCAGTTTCACAGAATCGTAATTTGTAATTATCGTAGCAGTGCAGAGTTGTAGTTCATCGGCTATTTGGTAGAATAAACTTCATTATTTATGTCATTTAACAATAAAATCTCATAATTTTATATCGATGCTAACATCTTATCGAATGATTGTCTAGTATAATAACTTTTTTAGGTTATGTCAACTGTCAGTTGAAATCGGAACGGCACTATGGGTGGAATTGTGTGACGTTACGGCTTTACTGTTTACCTCTAGTTTATTTGAAAATTTTGTGATAATTTACAAGTGCAATATTCGCCGTGGACGCAACTACTTAAAGTAAGTGACATGTATGAATAATCTTATCTATATTGATGATTGTTATTATCTTCTTTACGGCATTATTTACTACACTTTCTATAACCTACAAAACACGATCGAATTTTTTTATTTTCGGTTATTTTAATAACTTATTAAATGAATAAGCCTGAAATAAAATGTGATGCTACATTATTAAGGATTAGTATTTTGGTATGAAGTATAATGAAATTAATTTTTTAAACCACGTTTTGTTACTGTTTTTCTCGTCATTTAAAAATTATATTTTTCACATTATACTTAACAATAATCTAATTGATTATTAGTTAATTGTTTAAAAGTTATGTACTAAGCATAAATGATTTTTTGGGATCCAACCTTTGTATTATTATTGCAGGTAGATTCAGAAAAGGAATGTGAGTAGACATTAATTATTTCACTAGCATTTGTTGTTAAAATTGCAAACTTTTTAAAATAGATCATCACGTGTATAAAATAATATTAATTTGGAACGAAGCCCTGACAGAGAGTTTTGATGTGATAACATTGGCTCCGCTGGTAACATTGTTGACAAACATTGTGTATATCTAATGTTATCTTGGAATATTTCTTAGTGTACTTGACTAAATTGTATACTGAGTGTGTTTATCCTAACTAATATATTTATTTTTTTCTCTGGCCAATAAATTAACCTTACCATTGTTATTGTGATTGCTATATAATAATTCATCATCAGTAACATTTGTAGACACAATCGGAAATCAGTAGTGTCTCGGCTGATTTCAGCCTCCTCATATTCGAAGGGATAATATTATTTAGTTATAATTATTCACCCAAATATAAATAACATTATAAATTGAAGTTAGTCACATTACATTACAAACTTAATGTAATGACGAAGAGAATTTCAAGAGTTAAATAGCAAAAACATAATTATTAATTCATTTTTAAGGTGTCCATTAAACAGTTTCCTATAGTTTTTATAACTAATGCAAGTGATCTCTATGGCTCTACATACAACATTAAAATTTATTTATATCCTAAGGACTATTGTTATTCTTGCACATATTTCTAATGTCCATATTATTTATTGTTTACTAGCTGTTGCCTGCGACTTCCTCAGTCACTATGGTTTTTTAACTATCCCATGGGAACCCCTTGAATTTTCCAGAATAAAAAGTATCTAAGATGTTGACAGGGATATACGGTATTACCATGCAAAATTTCATTGAAATTGGTCCAGTCATTTCGGAGATTAGCCCGTACAAAAGACAAACAGATAGAAAAACAACAAAAAAATTTTTTGGTATTTTCCCTCTTTTTACATCCCCCTGACTTGGTTTTAATCAACATAGTTCTATCATTTATATACTTTAAGCACACAAACATATTCAATCAGAGCTCAAACACAATGTTACAATGATTAAGATTATTATGGCTTATTCGGAATAAGTTAATGAGGCCAAATTACACATGTTGCCTATCTACAGTGGTTTATTTGAATATTATGTATAATCATGTAAAATTCCTGCAATCAAAATCAATTGAATATAGATTGTCCCGATGTCCCTAGGTGAGATAGAGCTATAATCAGGTATTGTTGTAATTTTATTGATGCTTTCAAAAGAAGAATACTTTGTTGGATGTGTACAAGTGACGATTTAATCAAGTGATAATAGTTTACAAAACTGTAGAGGTCGAATGTGTGTATATAGAAAAAAAACCAAGTCAGGGGGATGTAAAAAGAGAGAAATTCCAGAACATGTTTTTTGTAAATTTTTTGTTTCTCTGTCTGTTTGTTTGTTCGTATATAACGTTATCTTATAAAGATAACGTTATATCATAATTTTTTTATTATGCTTCTAAATTCTAAATAATAATAATAGGAGATATTCTAACATTTATTATAGTTTTTAAATATATAAAAGCATTATGATAAACAACTAAATTACTTTAAATAAATAAACTCTAACAAATAAATAATTAATAATACTTGAACTACAGGAAGGGCTACAAAAATGTATAACTATTATTATAAGATTTCTTCCTCTCTCCTATTGTTTGAATAATTTGTGCTGTGCCCGCCAGGGTCCATAATTGTTCCTAATCCTAAAAACTACCATCTTAATGTACATTATGGAATGCAATAAATATTGAGTATTGAGTATTCCGGAAAATTAAAAGGATAGTTAAAAAACCATGGTAACCGCGGACGAAGTCGCGGGCAACAGCTAGTGTAATAATACAGTAGCTGTTAATTTCTGATCATTCTTTTTGTTGTACCTGTTGATTTGTGGCGTGGAATTAGATCTTCTTGATAGAAAATAAAACAATTCTTGATGGATACGGAATGTGAGTTTATTAAACGAGCGAGAGCCAAAGCCAACCTAGCTTACCACAGACAAGTACAAAACATGAAACGGACCATAGACTATACAAAGTTTAGGTTGCCATTATTCTTAATAATTAACACTCCTCCTCAACTTAAACTTTATACATATTTCTAAAATAATTATCAGGCCGTATGCTTACACAACTCCTTTGCCTTAAAAAAAATACACATGACTTATAATGACATCTGACAATGACGTATAATTTCTAGGTTACAAACTACGAAAAATACAATTTAGTATACAAATCGATACATCAACATTTTTGTACACCAAGTAACAATCTCAGATTACAAAATACAGGTTTACAAAGTGCCTTCGTGAAGATATCGGCTAACTGCTGTGATGAACTTACATAATTTAACATAATCAATTTGCTTTCAACTAAGTTTCTAATAAAGTGATGTTTAATATCAATGTGTTTTACTCTACGGCTATTCTCCCTGTTTTTAGCTATGTGTATACAAGATTGGTTATCCTCACATATTACTACATTCTCACATTTAATACCAAACTCATTGATTAATCCCTTAAACCATATGGCTTCGCAACAAATTGAAGTCAACGCCATATACTCTGCTTCAGCTGTCGAAAGTGAAACAGTTTTTTGCTTTTGAGTAGACCAAGACACAATGCTATCATATAACAACATACAATAACCAGACACAGAACGTCTGTCAATTATGTCAGATGCCCAATCAGCATCACAGTATCCTAAGATGACATTATCACATTCTTTAACATTGTACACTATACCATAATCAGATGTAAGGTTCAGATATTTTAACACTCTCTTTAAATAATTATAATGTTCATCTGATGCATTATTCTGAAAACGACTAAAATAATTAACAGCAAAAGATAAATCTGGCCTTGTACATATGACCAAATAAAACAAACAACCTATCAATTCACGATAAGGCATTGTACATACATATTCATTACACTTTTCAAGTTTTAAATTTACCTCACAAGGTGTAGCTACAGGTTTACAGTTTTGCATCTTGAATTTACTAAGCACCTTTTTTATGTAACTTTTCTGATGTAATTTCAAAATTCTGTTATCAAATTCTCTCTCAATTTCTATTCCCAAAAATCTTTTTATAGGACCCAGACTAATCATTTCAAACTTGTTACTTAAATCATATTTTAATTTATTTATCTTTGATATACTGTTACAAATTATAAGTATGTCATCGACATAGATAAATACATAAAGCTTATCATCCCCATTTGTACTGATATATAAACAATTATCATATTTAGAACACTGAAAACCTTTATTACAAATATATTCATGAAAAACTTCATTCCAACAACGTGCACTTTGTTTTAAGCCATAAATAGAACGGTTCAATCTACATACCATATCTTGTGTCTTCTCCCCAGGTAGGTTCATGTAGATCTCCTCCTGAAGTTCACCATGAAGGAAAGCTGTCTTCACATCCATTTGCTCAACCTGTAACTTTTCTTTATTAGCTATAACAAGTAAGGAACGCAAAGTTGTTAATCTCCCTACAGGTGAATAAGTTTCATCATATTCTTGTGATTGGAACCCCTTCACCACTAATCTTGCTTTGAACATATTATTTTCCTTCTTTTTAAAAACCCATCTGCTATCTATCACTTTCTTGTTTTTAGGTTTTTTAACTAATGTCCATGTGTTATGTTTTTTATGTGAATCCAACTCCTCCTGCATTGCCTTTTTCCAATTTTCTCTTTCTTCACTAGATAAAGCTTCATCTAAAGTGGTAGGATCTTCTGAACATAATAATGCACAATGATAAATTTCATAGTCATGTAGATAAGCTGGTGTTTTTCTTGTCCTTTTTTCTTGAACACTACTTTCACTTACTTCTATGTTTTCCTGTTCTATTTCTTCACTTATCTGTTCTTCTTGTTGTACATTATTTTGGTTGTCATAATTTTCACTTGTATTATCATCTTTGTCTTCTGTGTAATCAGTAAATTCTTCAAGTTTCTTAGTTTGACAATTAGTGTTCTTATTATTGAATATGACATCTCGGGCACGTATAACTTTATTTTCTTCACCATCCCACAATTTATATCCATTAGTGCAGTATCCAATTAGGTAATATTTCTTAGACATTTCTTCGAATTTTCCTTTATTTCTGTGTTGAGGCCCTTGATGAACATATGCTTCAGTTCCAAAATATTGAAACTTTTTATAGTTAGGGATCTTACCAAACCATAATTCTGCTGGTATTATACCATTTCTGGTGGGAAGTCTATTAATAATATATGTTGCAGTGTATACTGCTTCTCCCCATAACTCTTTACTAAAACTGGAATCTGCTAAGAGAGTTCTAGCCTTTTCAACTACTGTTCTGTTGAAACGTTCTGACACACCATTCTGTTGTGGTGTGTAGCTTATAGTTGTTTCTCTTTGAATACCCTTCTCATCACAAAATCCTATAAATTCATTGTTAACATATTCTGTACCGTTGTCACTTCTTATTCTGGCTATCTTTGTTCCAAATTGAGCTTCTACTAGATTTACATATTTCATAAAGCATTTCAAGACTTCTCCTTTATTATCCAATAAATATACATAAGCAAAATGGCTGTAATCATCTATGAATGACAATATGTATTTTTTGTTGTCATAAGTTGATGGTGTAATCGGACCACATAGGTCCGAATGTACAAGTTCTAATGTTCTATTACTGTATCTTTTTTGTTCTTTTTCAAAGGGTAATCTACTCTGTCTTCCTTTTAAACAGGGTTCACAAAGTTCTTCATCTATTCCTTCTTTAAAAGTAATTAAGTTTCTTTGCTTAAGCCTTTTTAACTTGTCTTGGGATGCATGACCTAATTTCTTGTGCCATTCCTGTTCTTCACTAGTTATTCTGTATGCCTTATTAGCTTGCTTCAAACATTCCACTTTAAATTTTACTACATATAGATTATTTTCTCTTGTTCCTTCCTTGATTAGTTTTTTTTTATAATAGATTTTAACCTTTTGATTATCAAATTGAACTGTGCAGCCTGCCTTTTCCATTTTACTCACTGATAAAAGATTGCATCTACTTTGTGGTACAAATAAAATGTCTTTTAATGTTATTTTTGAACTAGATTCTGTAAGTTTACCTTTAATTTTAGCAGTTATACTTTCCCCTTGTTTTGCTGTATTTATTCTTATCGGAGTATTTAATTGTTCTACATTTTCTAAGTACTCATCATTGTTTATTATATGATCTGTTGCTCCAGAATCACAAACGAAGTTCAGCAGATCTTCTGATTTTGTAGATGTCATTACTTCAAAACAAGAACTAAGAAATGATATATTATCTTTATCTTCCTTTCTTTCAGTTTTAAATGAATTCTTTGTATATTGTTTCTTATATTTACACTCTGATTTCATATGTCCCTTCTTGCCACAATTATAACATTCAAATGGAAAAGATTTTCTTCTTTCTTCTTTTTTAAAGTGATCTTCTTTTGATATCTGTCTGAATTTATTCTTCACTGGGTGTCGTTTTATTTGGAAGACCTCTGTGCATTCTTCTGAGAAACCTTTCTTCTTAATTTCTTCATCTAATAAACGGCGCCTAACAAATTCCAAGTTTAAACTCTCGCCACTAATGGTTTCTATAGCAGAAACTGTGTTTTCATAGGATGACGGCATTGATAACAGCAAATAGCATATTATTTCATCCTCCGAAGGTTTCGCGCCAGATTCTCGCAACTGTCGTATTAATTTATCGAAATCCAGGAAGAAATCATTAAGGCTATTTTTGTCGTTAAATTTAATAGTCAGTAAGCGTTTCCTTGCGAGTAGTTGAGACGATATTCCAGTTTGTAAAAAGATTCTTTTTAATTTTTCTATAATTTTGAATGGCGTCGTCACGTCCTTGATAATCTCGAGGTGGCTGTCGGCAATACACTGTACGATGATGCTCTTGCATTTCTTTGACTTTTTTGGGTCTTTTTCTTCATCAATTTCTATCTGCTCCAATAAGTCATTTTCTTCTAATATGATTTTAAGCCGAAATAACCAGTTTCCGAATTCTGTGCCGGCGAAAGGAACTATTCCGTATTTGTTTCTTTTATCGGCATCCATTTTGTCGAATACAAATTACAACAAAATTTTCTTCTTTGTTTTTTAATTTTCTATCTTCTTTACTTCTCAATATGATCTGGGCCCATAACCTGTTGATTTGTGGCGTGGAATTAGATCTTCTTGATAGAAAATAAAACAATTCTTGATGGATACGGAATGTGAGTTTATTAAACGAGCGAGAGCCAAAGCCAACCTAGCTTACCACAGACAAGTACAAAACATGAAACGGACCATAGACTATACAAAGTTTAGGTTGCCATTATTCTTAATAATTAACAGTACCCCATCAACAGCACATCAGATTTTTTTTTATTTCAAAGCTTTTTTATACTACTATTTAATGGTGTTAGTTAATCTGGTTCAAGTGTTAGTAACATTTTATAACAATTCTATAACAAATATTTGAGAGTCGAACTGCCTTAGTTCCATAGAATAGCGCAATTTTTTTTTTGGTTGATCTAATATTACTACCAATAATGATATTGTGTTTGTTCTTTAACTTGGCCTTTCTTTACCATAAGTTTCTTTTAATAAATTTGAGCTGGATTAGACACGCACGCCTGCGCCGGTATCGCATGTTTCACAATTTTACGCACGCCCTGTGATGTCGTGTCCCATGCGTGATTCAGTCAGAAATTCAGTTCAAAAGACTTCAGTTCAAATTCGCGATAACGTTCTCAATTTTTTTAACGTACCTACTAATTGTTTTAAATCTTTATTCTTCTCGTGACTGCAGTTACGTATCTAATATGGTGGTACTGTTGAGTACAAAAATATGTATACACATTTTAGAGGTAACAATCTTTATTTCCTTCTAATAAGAGTGATTTACTGTCAAAAGTGGTTACGTTTTCATTACTTTAGTTTCGTTAGTTGATTTCTTTTTATAACTACGTTTTTATTAACTCATTGTCTTGTTTGTCTGGTTGGATTTTTGTAACTAAATTTTGAGGCACTTCCGGACTAGCTATCGAGCTGAAACTTTGGGAATTGTTCAGAACCCTGTGACAATGCAACTTGCAACTACTTTCAACTTTCTTCAAGCACTTTCAGGTTAACAACTTACAGGTTTTGTATGAGGTTCTTAATACTAGTCAACAGATAGTGTTCTATATCGTTTGATCTATTTTTCGTATAAAAAGAATGATATATTACATTGAAAATTCGAAAATATCCCCCTCAGGGTTATTTTGTTCTTTTTAAAAACGTGGGATTTTTAGATAGGTAGATTTTTAATGTAATATTTTTGTGCAAAAATAAATAAAATAAATTTCTGTTTTCTCTGTATTTAAATTGTCCGGTCCCTGAGGTGAGGTATCTGATTTGTTATTGTGCAATAAAGTATTATTCTATTCTATTATCGTTTTTAAATTAATTTCAAAATTTTAATTTATTAGCAATTAGGGTATTCCTAGACATTCCTGACACATCTTCAACAATGAGTCTGTAGATTGTTTTTATTTAACCATACCCAAAATCCCAGAATTTATATGTATGAGGACTGCAATGGAGCAGGTAGATGAAGCAAAGGAAATATTGGGTCCTTACCTATGAAATTGGTGTTTTTTTCTCTCTTAGTATTTTGTCTGTAACTATTAAGATTAAGAGTATTCCTAAAAAATAATTACCTCGTCTAAAAATAGACTATATTTTTGAGCTCTTTTGATTTGTTTTGATAATTTGTTGTTAGTTTAATTGTGTTAAAATTGGACACGGAGACAACTCTTTTTAAGTGCCTCCCGAATACATCATTTTATTTGCATTCACTTAACAACAATAAATAATTTTTATGAGGTGTGATATTACACATATTACTAAAGCTTGTCTAATGATACATGCCAAATATTATTATCTTTGGATTTGTCGTTGTGAAGAAAACTGAAAAAATGTTAGTATGGAAAATGCAGAATTCCCCAAAATCTCCATACAAAACACCAATTTCATAGGTAAGGACCTAATATGTAAGGATCGTAGTAAATGGAAAGTAGTAATATCTGCCTATGGAAAGAGGCATGACATTATTTTCTATGTATACGCCTTCATTCTATAACATTCCATTACATGGTGCAGGACTTGATCGGCTTTTCGAACGTGTCTTCCTGACATCACTAGTTATTGTACTTAACAACAAAAAAACACATCAATGAAGACGGGAACATAAAAGCTGGAACTTATTTATTACCAAAGGGTGATAAAGAAATTGAGATCAGAATAAGACCTTTTAGGATAAATCTACGAGTTTAAGGCAAATCAATAGTTGAGGGATTATTAGTTAAAGTATTGTTTCCCCGGCTCATTGTTATTATTCAATTACCAAATACAAATTAACACCATTCACAAAATATCTCATTTGTCTAATAATAGACACGCGCGTCATTGTCTATTGTTATTTGTTTCGATTGAAATAGCTATAGTGATATTTTGGTTTGGTTAAACAATATAAAACAATAGTAGCTAGTCAACGGGCCACACAGACACAATAGAAACATTTACCGTTTGCGAACACCAGTGTTCGCGGTGCACGTCAAGGGGTTATTATTACAATACTCAGTCACAGAGTCAGATTGTTTTTATATTGTTGCTTTCAAAATATAAGTTGAATCAGTTTACTTTGAACAAGCGTAAGAATTACTTTCATTACTAATGGTAAAATACACTCATATTAGAGGAACGTAAAAAAAACGGCTCGATTATGTTTGTTATGTTCTCCTTACGCACCAGCCATCTATATAATCATTATGTAATTAAAAAAAGAAGATTTGAAGTTTTTTTTTCTGAGTTTCATTTGTTTATTTTCGCTACGTGAGTTTATAATTATTTAATAATTGTTTGTTGAAAGAAAATTAACAGATTATTGTTGTTTTTGACAAGTTTTTTTTAATTTTTCACAAAATTCGTTGTCTTGGAGTTACTTACAGACCATTTAAAAGCTTAAAGTCATAATGCCGGATCTCAGCGTTGCTCAAGTGTCTAAAGCAGTAACTTTAATCGAAAACAGTTACACTTACAATCAAGTGGCTCAAATGTAGCGAGTTTCCAAGTCTGTTCTTTTTGACAATGTAAAACGATACCGATAGACAGGAGAGTATTCGAGACAAAGGGGGCAAAGTAGGAAAAAGTAACCACAGCGAGGGACGACAGATTTAACCAGCGTTTTAAGAACTCGTACTTTTACGTCTTCTGAGGTGAGAGCTACGCTCCAGGAAGTTAGAGATGTGACAGTTACCACTTAAACCATAAGAGGAAGACTTAACAAAGCTGTAATAGGTGCGTTCGTACCAGCCCTGGGGCCTCTTCTGAACACAGGTCATCGTGTAGCAAGGAACAACGCTTGCTCGCTTTCATCATAATGGGAATGCCAATGACTGGGGAAAAGTATTTTTCACTGACGAGTCCAGGTTTTACCTCAAACCAGATAGAGAAGGGTCAAAGTATGGAGACGACCAAGGGAAAGATATGCTTAGTGTAACATTGTAGGAAGAGTACAGTAACTTGACATTAGAAAAATAATCCCCATAATTCAATTATCATACTCTGCTACTTTCATTCATATCACTCACATTAATATTTCTACATTCCAAAAAACTATCAGAGCAATTAACCACATTATTATCAAAACGAGACAAGCCTTCGGTATCCGGTGGATAGCAGGATCCTTGATAACGATGAACTCGACAGTCTGACCTTGTACCCTCCGCTGATAGGGCTATGGGTATTGGTAAAATCATGACACCAGTGTGGCACGTAGTCCTTTTGAAAAGAGGGCTACAGGCTACAAGTCAGTGCGTTTTTTAACAAAGGGATTACTGGCGGGTGCATTTGACAGATTAGGCCCTGTGAAATGATGATTATACTTTTAAAGCTAGAAGTAGTATTTTACGTAACAACACTTGTATAAATTGTGTTAAAAATATTGTAGAAAATGGTTATTTTTAGAATTATAAACTTAAAATAGCTTCTGCTGATATCACCTGCTGTCGTTAGAAAAATCATTCCTATGTATAAAACATATATGCATTGGATTAACCTCGTTAGTAGCAAAGAGTTGTAAGAACAAAACTTGACATTCATGTTTTGCCCGCAATAGCCAAAAATATTATGAAATAGGTAAATTACACTTTTTGTACCATTAAAATGATTGATATTCTATGTTAAACACGTAGGAAGAGAATCATCGACCTCTAGAATCCACAGTTACCGGTGATTGGAGGGGACGGTGGTTTGACAAAATTATTTGCGTCACATTATGTTTTTAAAACATTACAAATAAGATCTTTAAAATGATTGCATGAACATGACACAGTAACTAGACATGGTAAATAAACCAAACTACTGATGTTGATTAAAATAGGTAATCGTACAAATTTCCCCTTATCCTTTTTCAAAGAGCTCTTTTGTTGATTTAGTTCATGTGCAAGAAGCAATTGAAATCAAGATCGTGCAGCAAAACTGAACCGATTGTCCTTTACTCGTCAGTCGCCAAGTTGCACGAGGATCCAAGTCGCGTGCGCATACCTTGTATAAATCACGCGTTAAGATGTCGTCCGAATGCGATTTATTCCCGTTAAGGACGTTGGACTTCGACCCGGCACCACGGCCATTATCCCATTGCGTCCCGGCGTTGGCACGCTTCCGGTACATACCATCCGCTAAAGGGGCTAACTATGTAGGCTACTCCTGGGATAATCCTGAATTATCTAGCCTATGTCTAGATGGATTATCCCCCAAGATATAGTACAGAAAAATGCAAGCATACATGGCATGGTGTGGGTTTTTGCTCGTCGATTGCTTGTTTCAGCAATTGTTTCCTTATTTTATTCAAAGATGGTAAAGGTCACCCATAGCACAATCCTGTGTTGGTTCAGCTTTTAGCACAGTATCGTTTATCGTAGAAGTCTTCCGGCAGATGCCTTATTAATTCTTTATTCGCGAGATGAATGGACTATCTTGCTTTTACGTACGATTTCTTCGGCTAATCGTAACCCTTAGAAGTTTCTTATCCATGGAGCAAACAGGTGGACGGAAGTAATAGTTTATTTCAACATTACGCTTTACTTGCACTCACTGCTAGATAGCATTACGGTCACTGCCTATTATACTGCCTTCCAAAAAACCTGCTCGATATTCGAGAAGGGAATACTGATGTGCCCTCGCCTAAATTCAGAACCACAAAGTCATCTGAACTATGTGTTGTGTATTCTAGTAACGTAGATTTAAACGTACAATACCTACTGCAGAATTTGAATCCTTAGAAGGGCTGACACTATTAGCTAAGTACACTCAACGTATTTTCGTATCGTTAAGTAGATTATCATTAGGTAGGTATGTGTTGATATCACCGATGATTAAAATCTTATTTCTTATTCTATTTTTGGGAGTATTTTTATTCGAGTGTCGGTGTTAATATCTAATTCCTGCAAGACCAGATTCCTGGTCACCAACTGGTGTGGGTCATTCCGTCGCATATAGCGCTTATTCCAGACGTGTGTAGGAGTCATGGACTTGAACGGCTCAAATGTAATCGGAGCTAAACCTGACCTAATGCACCGCCCTAGGATATAAGCTCTTATCACTTATGTCCCAAGGTCTTAAATTCTACTCTTCAAATTAAATCAAGATGATGAGATTGTAGTCAAGGAATTATTCTATCACGGTTCTCTCTAAACTATATTTACTAGACATCTATAGTTTTACTGAAATTACAAGATTAAAATTATAAAATACAAGATCATGACTTTAATTGGAAAAGATTTATTGCATTCTTAGATTTCTAACCTTTTAAAACAAAGAAACTATAAAAGCGATGACACCAAAATGTTATTTGTAAATTGTATTGTTATATCTAAAACGATTTTTTTGGGCAGAATTTCCAGCATAAGACTATCTCAGTTGTTATCGGTGTCTATCGACAGAATAGTTACATTAGGGATAGGGTGTTATTGAAACGGTTAGCAAAATATTCTAATTTTGATCAGCAAAAAAATACAATTGGTTAGGTAAAATAACTATTGGTCAGCGACTAATGGGCAGCAAATATTTCTAAATTAGTCAGCAAAATAACTAATTGGGCAGGAACTCAAATGTTTTCTCTGCTGTCAAATTGTTTATTATATTATGTTTTGATGACAAAAATATTGCTTTAAGGGTAGTAAAAAATACCTTTACCTAATATCTACATACATACATACATTTCCGGTTACATATCTATAGTATATTGCTGCCCAAGGAATTATTATGCAGCTTAACTAAATGTTTTTCTACCCATAAAATTATTCAGCTGATCAAATAATTATTCTGCTGACCAAATAATTATTTTGCAGTCCAAATAAATATTTTACCGCCCAAATAATTCTATTGCTGATAAAATATTTGTTTGCTGCCCAAATTAATTTTTCGGCTGACCTTTTTGTTGCTAACTAAATAATTAAATGGCTGCCAAATTCATTACTTCCCTTATTTTATCTAGTATTGATAACATTTTAGATAAAATAATAATGTTATATTTTTTTTCAACTCATACCTAACCGGGAATCTAATTTAGTCAATGTTTCTATGAACAATGTCGAATTTTTTCGTACCAAACCAAATATTATGAAGACTTGCATTGTTTGTTAATAAGTTTATCGATATGTTTAATAGAAAGTGAGAGGGTGCGAAACTATTTAACGCACAAATTAACAATTCAAAATTTATAATGCATTTTTGAGCTGTCAGGTGATCTATACGTCAGTATATTCTATATTTATGCATTACACAGAGCAACAAATGGTAAACGTCAATCAAGCCCATTGTTTTAGTAATAGTCCGATGACGTATAACGTGTAGTACTTCATTATACAAATAATACATACCTACGTTTGTCGGTTCTGCTTGACTGGAACCTCGATAAGTTAAATGTAAATTGCGTAATTTTACTGCTAAAGTGATGTAAGAAGGTTTTGGTAATATTTTTATGGTATTTAAAGGGCAGTTCGTTTTGTGTCTGTGTCGCTGCGACCTATTTAGATCCGTTGTAAGCCCTTTAAACCTTAGTCCTATTAAGACCCTACATTAGCTCCATCAACTTGGCACTGTCTAGGAAAGATAAGATATTCCAAGTTTGATTGTGTTTTATTTTACCTGGGTCGAGTGTGTCTTCCCAGGTATCTGCTTCTTTTGTGTATGAGTGGTTTACGAATGCGAGGTTTATTGGTGTTTCATGCTCTTATACACATAATGTGCAAGCATCCATTAGTTTTTTGTTGTAAAGGTGTCTATTCAGCTTGCAGTGACCGCTCAGGGTTAAACTATTACTTAATTTTTACGTATGACAGGCAAGCTCTTGGCCTTCATCTCCCCTGATGGTAAGTGACGATAAGGCCGAAGGTGCAAGCGAGCTTCATCTGTATTCCTCAACAACTAATGGAATCTATCTTACCTCTAATTGCTGGAACACAACAATGCTTTATTATAATATTGGTATTATGGCATACGACTTAGGTAAGAAGGTGGTAGCTATCCAGGCGGGCTACCGAGCGGAAAAACCCTCTGCCCTAGTGGGGAATCGAACCTCGGACCTCCCGATCAAACACCTGGTGGTGTCAACCACTAGACCAGGCCAGTAAAAGGAAATGATCAACATTTCAATGTGGTGATTGTGCCGATGCCAAAAAATTCACATTGTATAACTTTTTTTTATAGTACAAACAATCGACTTGACGGAAATAATAGGTCTTTACCTATGAAATTGCCGTTTTGTATGGAGATTTTGGGGAACTCTGCATTTTCCATACTAAACATTCTTTCAGTTTTCTTCACAACGACAAATCCAAAGATTATAATATTTGGCATGTATCATTAGACAAGCTTTAGCAATATGTGTGATAATATCACACTTCATAAAAAATATTTATCGTTTTTAAGTGAATACAAATCAAATAATGTATTCGGGAGGCACTTAAAAAGAGTTGTCTCCGTGTCCAATTTTAACACAATTAAACATACAACAAATCATCAAAACAAATGAAAAGAGCTCAAAAATATGGTCTATTTTTAGAAAAGTAATTATTTTTTAAGAAAACTCTGAAAATTAATAGTTACAGACAAAATACTAAGAGAGAGAAAAAACGGTAATTTTCATAGGTAAAGACCTATTATAAACAAGCACCACTCATCAATAAATGATCATTTTAACAAAAACTCCTAACAAAGCATTGAAGTTAACCTACATTTATTTTTCTTAAGTTCGTAATGGTGGCCCTTCACTTGGCTAAGCGAATTGGCGTAGCGTTATCGTTGTTTGCCCGACTTTGCCCGAATAATAAAATCATTCCAAATAACCCTTCCACACATGGACTGTTATCGGGCAAACAACTCAAACAATCCTCTGATGTGTGATCAAAAACCGACAAGCGGACGGACACGCATGTTCTTTATTTGTATTGTGTGCACCAGTCGTGCAAATAATCAACTAGACCGTCCGCACATGACCGTTTTCGGACAAATATAGCAAATACGCGTACACAATACGCCAAGTGTAGTGCCGGCATGAGATTTAACATACTGTTTCTTTGTCATCCTTAGTAAATCGTAAAAGATAAAATACCTACAAAGCACTATTTTTGTTTTGTAAATATATTTTGGCAGTGGTCTTTCAAAGTTTACCGTGGATATTTATTTGTAATGAAAGTTATGGCTGTCGCGTTTGAGACCTAAGTATATACCTCATATGACCGTAATTCAGGTTATTAAAACAACTCTTACTCTATCTTTCATAAAGCATAATATTCAAAATCCTTCCGAGCTATTGTCTATTCTTAGCTTATTTATTTGTATATGGGTATCTTGAACCTAAAACGTCGCGTGGGACGACTGTAGATCCAGTTTCCTTTGTTGACGTCTTCGATAAATTGGACAGAAAAAAAACAGGTTTACGAAGACCATTAAAGTTTTTTGCTCATTTTTTTGCGAATACTCTAGAATTAATCATAGGTCATTATTATTATGCACAATTTTTAACTGCTTCATACTAGTTAAAAATCTGATTTAGATAGCTATTTAAATATTTTTTAAATACTTGATTTGCTCTGTCAGTACCAAGTATCAAAGCAAAATGGTAATGTTGGATGTAAATGCGTGTTTATTTGGCATTCTGTAAAAAGGTAAGAATTATTTTGTCTAACCGAGTTTAGTGGTGTCAGCGTCACGCTTGAGGATTAGCATTGTAATAGGAACTAAATACGCTAATGTTGGTATCGATGATAATAGTGTATGGAATCTTGGCGGTTACTAAAACTGGTTGACACTCTCGCTTGTGTTGCGTACTACAGCCCTTGTTGAGGACCTCTAAAATCCTGATAGGCACATAGTGCTTTATTAATTAGAAATTCTGTCTATGTCTGTAACACTCGTTAGTGTTAGTAGTGTAATATTTTTATTGATCGCGTTAAAACTGGGACATAAATAATAAGTATGAGGGCATTAGTTAATTCAATACTTAAAACGCGCATAATACTTATTGAGAGTTCTTGTTGCTGTAAAGTAGGAAGAAAAGATGCCTTTTTGAATTTCGCGAAAATATAAAAATTTTGCGAGCGCTGCAAAAAATAACACAATTTTGACTGAACATACGATTCAAAATGTAAGTATATGTATAGTGAATATTTATTGTCATGCATTTCTACATTTAGGAGCGAATGATTCGACTCGTGAAAGAATTAGAAAGCGAAAGTATGAAGAAATATAGAGAGCCAATCGAACTAAGCATTTGTCTGATAGATTCAAAAATACAAAATAGCTAGTTCTGCTTTAGATGTACGAAGAAAGAAAGTTGGGAAGCTTACAATGTCATATTAAATTGTTTCATAATTTTGTGGATGAAATAGATTTAAGTATTTATTACTATTTATATATTTTTTTTAATATGACCCAGTACTCCAGTTTATCGGTATAAAAATAAAGTGTTATGTCTGAGTATTGTACCCCTAACATTTTATAATGTGCTAGATGTTGCCCGCGACTTCGTCCGCTTTTACTATGGTTTTTTAACTATCCCACGGCAACCGTTTAATTTTCCGGAATAAAAAGTATCTTTTGGAGATTTGCCCGTGCAAACAGACAGAAACAAAAAAAAAATTTTGGTATTTTCCCTGTATTGACATCCCTTGGTTTTAAGAATTTTTTTTCTATCTACAGACATTCGACCTCTCAAGTTTTATTTAATAGATATCGATATTTGCACATGCAATGTTTACGTGCAGCATGTGCTTCTCTGACTGTCTACTGGGGTTAGGGTTGACACTTTTAAGTGGTTTTTAAATTTTTATATTGAAACTTAAATAATTTGGCGGTATTTTAATTTATTTAGAGGAATCTTTTATACTTTTACTTTAAAACTGGTTCCTAGTTCCTTCTAAAAGTAAGTTTAATAAATTAGTATTTCCTACGCAACACAGGAAAAATATTAAAAATAACGATAATGCTCTGGAACGCTACAAATGAGCCCTTCTTTAACTTAAAATACAATCACGACCACTATTCATCATGGGCTAGTCTGAGACTAGGCGAAAGCACCGCAAAAGCAGTCCATTGGTACAGTCCACGCTTCACCAAGCAGTGACTCAGCGTGACAGATGGTGAGCCCGTCGGCGCCTAGCTTTAACTTTAACTCGTCCTAATTATTTATTTACCCTAGCGATCTCGTATGATGCTGGCCCATTCCAGTAGGCCTAGCAGTTTTCGTAAAAAACCTTTTTCATTCGTTTTGAAAAATCAGTCGGCACAATGCGACAGAATTGATCCGGACTAAAGCGAAGTCTGACAAAGAGTAAAACGGGTTTGCCAAGTCACTACTTATGTGACTGATTGTTAACTGAGTTTTTTTTAGTTACCAATTCAAATGGTCGGTCACGAATATTTTGATATTGATTCTTATAATTCAATCTAAGAAATTCAATGTCAGATAATCAAAGTGAAGACGTATTGTTTATTTTTGAAGTGCCGGTAACGCGGCAACCCTAGACTCGGATGAGACGTGAACAGCCGGGATTCCTCCCGCGCCGACTCAGTTTCGGAACGTGCGCCGCGCTCGCAACATCGTCGCACCGCACCGCGTTCGTTCGAAAACCGAAATAACTTATTTTTCTACTCTATGAATTATATTTTCAACAAGTGGCTGTGATAGTCTATAAGTGATATTTTACAAAGTTCCTTCTTATATATTTTTACCTGTTAAACAAGGTGAGTTATGTCTATCACGTGAGCGATTAAACCGGACAGGTAAACTTTACGTGTTGAGGTTTATTTTGCAATACTCCTTGAATTAGTTAAGAACAAAGTGTATTCTGAAGGTACAAAACACGCAAGTCTAAATTGCGTAGTGTAAGTTATTTGCTTGTCACGTTAGGTAATTGTCAGACAGTAATATTCTTCCCGCTAAAGAACGCAACTTATGGCTTTAGAATTATCACAGTTCGTACCGTCACGTCACGTGTAAAATACAGTTATTAGCACTTGTGTCGCCAAGAAGTATGTACCTGCTACCCACAATTTTTATATTTTACATAAAACTGGTTCATGGAATGGGTTCATGGTATGGAAATTTTGGGTCAAAACCATTTAATTACCTGGTCACCGGTCAAACTACCAGAAACTGCTTACTCCATAATTTTTCCAATTCATACCATATTTCAACTAGTTAAGGTTAAAATCTAATGAGATAACTTGACAGTTTTAGTCGAGCGAGTTGGCTGTATAATTATACATAGAACTATTACAGATATTAGGTAATAAATGCGACATATATACTGTAGGTCATTGCCTCAAACGTGTATATTGAATGCTTTCGAAGTCTCGAAATGAAAACAAATTTGATTAGAACTTGTTACCGTAGCTTAAATTTCGTTTCGACACCAAAAATATTAGGATGGGTGACCAAAATATTATGGTCTGGAGTTCCTCTGAGCTTCAAAGAGTGTGTTAGCCATTGATAAAGCCATTATTATTGCAACCGTTTCTACTCACTCAAAACAGAAGCATGGTGAGGGTTGACACCATCTCTCATGCTTTTCTTCCATCCAGTGAGTCTTGTGCCTAGTCGTGGGACTTAAGGGGTCTACCTACCCCTAAATTGGCCCTAAAATCGGTTGCTACTAATAATCGTAACGATTTGCCTACACACCAGGCGATCTAGGAGGCGACATAGAGCGCTCCCCACTACTGCCCAGATGTTGGCCCGACATTTACTCTGATTAATTAGACGTATACCCCCTTTAGGTATATATGCTTAGATTTAATATGAGACATTAAGATTTACATGTATTATAAATAATGTAGGATAACCATTGCGGTGTCATTACCAAAATCCTGTTTTATCAGTTTTTTATATCGGTCCAGTGTGTTATTATTACCTACCACGAATATTTATTGACCTCTGAATTAACCATTGCCCGGCTTTAAGAGATCTTAAATTATTTGATTTTAGATGTAATATTAAATGTATTATATTTTACAGTTTCTGGAATTGTTTTGTCAATATTTATATAGTGGCGGCACTTCACTTGGTTTAGCGTATTCGCGTAGTGTTATCATTGGATTTGCCCGCCAAATAATAAAATCATTTCAAATACACACACAAGGATTGTTATCGGTCAAAAACCTCAAGCAATCCTTGATGTGTGATCAAAAACCGACAAGTGGACTAAAACGCATGTTCGCTATTTGCGTTATATGCACCATTCGTGCAAATGCTCAAATAAACCGTCCACACAGTGCCGTTTTCGGACAAACAGCAATCCGCGAAGTGCTGGCATAACACTACAACCTACATGAAATCGAAAATAGTTTTAACGGCTTATTGCTAAAACTGTCAAATAAAAATAACATTTAATTAGAATACACACTTTTTATATTCCACCCTTACTGTCAGTGTTACCTTAAAGCGCAAAAAATGTTAGCACGAATATTAAAATGTTATATGGCATTTGTACTCTAAAGAATCGATCAGCTTTTAATCCCTCATCGTGAACACTGGTGTTCGCAAACAATAGATGTTTCTATTGTCTCGTACCCTTGACTTCTTCCAATACTTCTTCAACCAAAATTCCAATAGCCAGGGCAGAAGTTACATACCATTACATAGAACCTATGCATCCCGATTATACCCTAGTACCCTACACAATAGTACGTAAACTTTGTTTCACCTAATATTATTCAAGTATAACAGTTCTGTTTTTATATCTGTTCCAAATGTAGAAGTTATTTTTAATTTGGCGCCAAGTGATAAGTTTTATGATAATTAGTTATTATAATTAGTACATGTGCAAAATCATTTACATAACTCTTGGGTTCAAACATTTGTTTTATATTTGCCGGGTGAAAATATATTTCTGTCTTTTTGTATACTAGCTCCAGATACGATTAGAATCAACTAATTGCTTCTCATCGCAGGTAAATTACATCAAATAATAATAATAAATAAATAATAAATATCCTTAGACATTCACACCTATCAACTAGTCCCATTTTAAGCAACTAAATGCTGCTTGTGTTACGGATACTAGATGACGGACAAATATATTTAATAGATAAATACATATAATTATTGAGAATATACATAATATAATACATATGTAATGAACATTCAAGACTGGAGAACAAATGTCTGAAAATTCATCACCCAAACACTTGCCTCCACTGGGGATCGAACCCAGGACCCCTCGAGATGGCGACCGGTCTCAAGGCGTCAGACCACTCGGCCACGGAGGTCGTCAATCAAAGAAGTGATACTCATCATGTCGTTGATTGTACTCAGTGACAACTTTCATTTTTCATCCACTCCATCTTATTTTAATTTGCAGATCGCAAAGGTTTCCTTAACAACAGGCTTCTGCCATAGAATTTTCGTCTAATTCCAATTGATAAGTAATTTCCTTGAGGACGAATGGCCGGAGGATCTAATTAGGTGCGTCTCTTCTTTAAAACGTTTTTTTATATAAAGTAAATACTATTGGAATAACATTGTTTTGTTCATAGAATTTCTGTTGGTAATTGGGCATAATGTAATTATACATGTTGCGATGAGACCAACTCTAAAACAAACTAATTTCTTTACATGTGTTCACATAAGTAAAATACTACTTGTTATTTTACTGTTATTTAAAGAACACATGTTACGTGTTATCTGATAACGATAGTCTTGATGGCACCCGTGAGATGTTTCGAAATATTTTGTGAAGTCGAGTCTAGGAAAATCAACTCTGCTTAATACCATTGAACTTTGGTCTTTGATGGCGCGGAAGAAAACTAAATTAGCAAGAAATAAATAGCTGTAATTATAAATCGTACATTGTAAACGAGTACGTTAATTAGTTATCTCGCACAATTATTCAATATTTACCATTATTCAGCGCTCAGCCTTAGGCCACAGGTGACGAGGGGTCAGAGTCAAGAAAACAACCGGGCCTCGTCATATTATAGATAATTTATTCAAGAATATGCTCATATTCATTATATAACGTTAACACTCTCTTCATTATGCTGTTTTTATTTGCCAAACAATACCGCATTGGTGTTGCGAGCGAAAAATAACGTTATTTTATTATTGTCTCATAACGGGATCTCGAATCCGACAAGGACATGTCGCATTGCCGAAAATTTTATTTTAGAACCGGCATCCCAAGAAGCGAACGATGATCGCAGTTATGTCATTATTAATTCGTTGCTCTTTGCTGTAATTATCTGTAGTAGTTGTATCTGGATCGTCTATGTTAAGGTTAGCCATCTTACCTATTTCTCCCTTAGGCTCGTATTCCAGAACCAACCCCAAGAGTAGATCTGCTTGACTACCGTTAGATGGAAGAGGCGCTATTCATCCCCACATAACGCTATCCCTTTTGAGCTGTGCTCAAGCAGAGCTGGAATGTCCCAGCTTAAAATATAGTGAAATTATTGGTACTCTCAGAGAAGATTTACAAGAATTTGTGCATAAAAATTATTAAGAATCCAAGAAACTTCTTTTTATCTAAACGTTCCTCAAAACTAGTTTACACCAGAGAGATTGCAGATATTCTATGTTACAATGTTGTTTACAATTACTAAATCTTTTATATGAACTCTTATCTCCACTCATTAATTTCGAATAGTTTTTTTTGCCAATCCAAAAGTCAAGGCCGTGTTCCCTTAATTACACCAGGAACGCCTCCTCACTAACGTCACGTGATGCTCATCAAAGAATATACTATTTACAATTTTAGAGAATGTTCATTCACTGTCACAAATTATAATTGTGAAATCAAATTTTTCGTGGGTGATTCATTCTTTCACACTTTTATTATTTAAACCATATTTCTATGTAAAGGTCACTGTCTCACAGTTCATTATGTTAAGTGACACCTCGTCAGCAGTGTTTTTCTTTCGTAGTGCGTCATCCTTTGAACTTGCTTAATAATGTACCTGCTAATCACTTTGAATGTTAATTTATCTAAAAGAATCTTCATGCTCTATGACATCTTAAAACTATAGTCCAACTTTTTTCTTTGTGTCCGTGACTTCGCATTTTCATTAAAAAAATCAATTGTTGTCATTGGTGTTACCTTTGTGTATGCCTTGATCATCTTCGGTTGGCTGCTATTTTTAGGAAGCTCTTCGTCGTCGAACGGTCGTCCGTCCATCCGTAATTCTAGAAAAATATTGTCATAATTATCATCTCTCTCTGTAGTTGGTCCCTCATATCTGAGGCTCGTGGTCAGCAGTAAAGTTGCATCTTCATCGGATGATTTTCCTACACCGGTTTCTGTCCAGCGCGTCTCTTACAACCATGTGGAGTTTGGAGGACGACGAGTCTTTCACTCGATCGCTCCATCTCGTTGGTGAACGACCGCGCGATATTTTGTCTTCGGTGTTCCCAACTACAATCAGTTTTTCCAAACGATTGTCGCCTCTGCGAACGATGTGACCGAAATACGGAAGAATGCGCTGCTGACATATGGTGGACAAGCGAGTCTACACTTGTAGCTGAGTTAGGATTGACATATTGGTGCGTCTCGCGGTCCATCGTACTCTTAGAATTCGTCTCCAGCACCACATCTCGAATGCATCAATCCTTTGTCTTTCTCTGGGTAGGATTGTCCGCATTGTCCACACTACATAACATCACAATTAAGCCTTGAACTATTACAGCTTTGAAAAGTGGCTTATATTGTGAATATTAGAATCTAGCAATACACTTATAAAGTCTGCAGTCAGTTCGAGTGTAGAATTTTGCTGATGCAGGTGCAAACATGCAGACAAAACAACAAAAATCTGTTTTCGTGGCTTTTTTTCTAATCCCAGCACAATCTCCTATTTCATTATAGGTTTACCTAAGTGCTGCTATTACTTCTGAGTGGTACTCCTAAAATGAAAGCTCAGTGTTTTATCATACAGACAGTGTCAGCTTATTGTAAGTACATTCAATCGACCTTTGGAGCTTGCAGCAAGGTTATCTTATCCGGGACCCGCCACCTCCGGCGTCAGTTAACCCGATAACCTCCTCCGCAAGGGGACCTCGTGATGGAGACTTGCCGGATATCGATAAAACACCATCCACATGTTATTTTATTACATTACTTCAGATGCTCATTTCCGTACTGATATCAACTTTGCATTCTAAACAACCTTCAGTTAAGTCATCTCAATAACAGATTCCGCATGTAATAGCAGATGGTGGATATATTTTTACAGTTGAACAGATTCCAAATCAGTACATTAGTTATCTCGTAACTTATCAGCTCGCTTTGTATTGTATTGTTTATGTTGACATTCTAAATGCCCTTTTTTGAAGAGTTTTTATCGATAATATTTGCCTATACATGTTCCGTTTTACAATATACAGCTTTGTTTGTCGAAATTTTTCATAATACTTTTATTCATTTTACTTAAGAGTAAGATTGACTGATTTATGTATTTGTTATTGTGTTTTATCCTTTAAGTTTTATTGTAATTGTTTGTTTCCCTCAAAATCAATAAATAAATAATGAAAATGCAAATTTATTTCAACACAATCTTTTCAATATAAATTTCTATAAATTATTGAACTATCATATCCAAAGTTATGCGGGTCCGTTTTAACAATGAGATCATTTAGTTCCCCCGACCCGCTTGCAGCGTGTTCGTTCCCAATTTAATGAATGACAAATGGCGTTGATGTATGCCCTTGACTCGGGCCGGGGCAAGGCCGAATCATTGATCCTATTGTTTACAAAATCAAATCTTTGATTTTGGACTTTCAACGTATGGAACTGCAGCTTAAAACCCAAAGTGGGTACTCGTACGAAGGATGTGACTCAACTTTGCTTAGTTATTTTCGGTCGTTGACTCTTCTGTTTATGGTGTCGGGAATTTAAACCGGCGTATCTTTGTTTGTTTTTTATCTTTTAAGTTTTGCCCTGCTCGCATTTTAGAGGGCGTACATACTCTTTATCGTATAACCATTTTGTTTTGTTATTTTTGCTATATTTGCTCGAAATTTCGCTCAGTCATCTTAAACAACTTTGTCACATGTTGCGTTTTTCTTTTGTTCTTTTCCGTCAACTTTGTTAACTTTGTTTAAGATTTTTTTTGTGTAAAGTCGGTGGTAAATAAAGTTTTTGTTTATCTGATTCTTCTAACAAAAGGTGAAACATAAACATTTAAAGTTGACAAAATCTTTTCAGCAAATAATTGTATCGCCTTTATTACGTAAGTGGAATGTCGTAGTGTCGCAGGTCTGTGTCGACACGTGCGTAATAGCGACCGCATTGACCAGTGTCCCACTCCTTTGTATGTCGTCATGTCGTCTCCGAAACCCGCCCGGCCCGCAATTGGAGCGGTGGACTTCGGACTGTAGTACTTTGCCTCAATAAGATTATATCATAGCAGCTCTTGCTTCTATGGTACATTTTTTAATTAATTCAAAGTGATTTGACAGTCTGAAATGTCATTTAGCGTAAGATAATTTGAAATGGTGGTTATTTTAACGGTTAGCAAAGTGACCGAAATATGGTCAGCAAAATAACTAATTGGCCAGCAACTTAGGAACAGCAGATTTTTCTTATTGGTCTACAAAATAACTAATTGGCCAGCAACTCAAATGTTTTCTCCGCTTCCAAATTGTGTAATGTATGTTTTCATGACACAAATACAGTTTTAAGGGATCACAATACGTTTTCTAGGAATTGATCCTTCATTGACCTTTTTCTTAGATTTTATACATTTCGGGTAACATATAAATTGCTGCCCAGAAAATTATTTTGCAGCCCAAATAAATATTTTCCTGACCTACTAATTATTCTGCAGCCCAAATAATTTTTTTGCTGTTAAAATTATTAAATGGCTGCCCAATTAACTTTGAAAAATTAAAAAATGGCTCTGTTTTTGGATTTTAATAGTAATAACAAGATAACATATTTATTCTTAGATATTACAAAATAACTAACGCTAAATGACATTTCAAACAGTTACTGTCAAATCACTAATTGAAAGATGGACTTTACGGTTCACATTGAACTTTTATCGAATAATATTTTTTATGAGAAAGAAATAAAAGAGTGGTGGTCTGCGTTAGAGCGCACCTTTGTCCAGCAGCAGATGCACACAGGTGGATGTCCTGATTATGACGATGAAACTTGCTTTTGCACGTTACTTAGTATTCTTGGACTACAGGACGTACTAGGTAATAAAACAGAACTGATATTGTTGGATATTATAAGAATTGTAGGAAACACACCAGTGAAAATAGAATGTAATTCAGCGCAATAGGTTTTGCGTGATGTGTACACATTCAAGAATTCTGATATCTTTCAGCTTATGTTTCTCCAGAAATACAATAAGAAGGTTCTGTAGTTTATACAGACCCTTATTGTATTTTTAATTTAATGTCCAGACATCCTTCATAGTTCATTACAGTTTCATTATACATATAGTTAGTGTCTAGAACAGTAATTCTACCATCTTAACAAATTAATGTGGGTAGATCATTGTCTCAGTTACATTATCTAGGTCTAATATGATCAGTGTCTTTATTTAGTGTACGTAGCGGAAGCGCACGCGCCGCTTTGTCGACTCCGTACCAATTATTCATCCTCGGAACGCGTGCCGGAGGATTGTCGTTTGTTTTATTATCTTTCCCACAACAAACTTCTGCATGGCGTAAGTCTTTGTTTAATTAATGAATAAGTGACTAATGTTTAGCCGGATTACACTATTGCAACAATGAGTTCGTGTTTTTGAATATTTTGATATTGTTTGTTTACCATTTTGTTACTGTCTTTTTTAATGGTTAACATTTTAATTGTAATTGAAAATATTAAGGGATCTATGACTTCCACTGTATGTACCTATTGCATGGGTTTTTTATGCAGTGAACTATAAAGATTAGCATAGTTGGAATATGTGATGAAAAAATAAATGTCACAGAACATGAAGAATTTTTACAACAAAATGGTGATATAAAGAGAACTTATCAGTAGACTTTTGATCCTATTGAACTTGGATTGACAATTTACCACTCATAACTTTTCTACGTATTGTTTTGCTTAGAAAACAATGCAATTATATTAATCTAAAACGTGTCATAAGAACTCATTACAACACTGGAACTGGGACTCGTTCACAATATCTCAAAGCTTAGTAAGTATAGACAGACGTGCACTCCCGCAAATTGCAGCTGGATGAACGCGGCCTTCGATGAACTTCGCCCTTTCTGCCACGAGTCAAATGCCTTCTAATACACCCTTATTTAATATTGCACTTTAACTTTCTATTTTTAAAGCTCATTTTACTTCCCTCTGATTTGTTCTCTGAATTCGCGGATGTGGTCTTATTGAAATGTGATATGATTGGTTCCTTTGTTTGTTCTTTGATGCTTTTTTAAGCTTCATTTTCCAGTTTTACGTGTTTCCAGCTACAAATTAGGAAATAAGGGTTCAAAACATACTAAAATGCAAATTGTTTACGTAATTCATCAATAATTTCATCATTATTACATTATTGTTATTAACTCCCCATTAATAATCATTTTATTGTAAGAACGTTTTATCTTTACACTAGGTATAAATTGTACTTCCTCGTTACTGTACCATTTGACCTTTGCACCTATTCTAGCCATAGGTACTGAAGTTTCTTCGCTATAAACGAAAAGTCATCAGTGACGTCACTGACATTTAGAATTAAATACAAAGTGCAAATAATGTAATGTCGTCTTGTTTTTAAGCTCCAGTGCAGGTGATGCACATTATAAACCTTCTAACGAAGCCGCATTGTATCTAATTTCTAGTCATATAGAAGAAACGAAATTAAATCTATTCATTTAAGGTACATATAAAATTGGATTAGAATATTAATTTGCGGGTCTTTTTAAGAACAGCAATGAATTCCGATGAAGCAACGATGTCCAAGTTTGAAAACCTAGTGTATAAAATTGAGTGCAAGTGCGGTTTTCAACGATATATGTCTGAAAGGGCTCATTTCAAACGTTCATTTTAAATTCCACTCGTAATAAGTTGAGAGCTTGTGAATTAATAAAAATATATTTAGAGCAAACATACATTTCACAGAGAGATTCTTGGGTCAAAGTGCACTGGTGACGAATGGAGACTACCGGAGAATCATTACTAAATTGTAAGATGAATGTTCGACAGTTTACTTACGACTTCATCTGATGTTCGATACACCTGTTCCATTTTTACCTATTAAGAAAGAGACAACCTAAAATTATTTTAATTCAGTCCAGAATTTGTTTAAAGTCTGTCTATACAAACGTTCCACGCTTAAATCCAACAAACAAATTGTTCAAATACTTTATAACGTACTCAGTTTTTGTACAAAATTCACTATACTCGCCGTGATTAGTGTATAATACAAGATTTTCCTGAATGTCTAAATTGGCCAATAACAGGTTCGGGTCATCTGGTTACAGTTCAGAGTACAAATATCGGCACAACACAATTATCGTCTGTCAATTGTGTGATTAATTATAATTGATTGTTTTGGCCTGGAGCGATTTATGCTGTAGTGAATAATGCTAGTGTTTTTGTGACAAAGTTTGATATGAGTGACGTGTCAGATAATTTCAAATTTTACGAGTATACCGGATCGCAGGCAGGTTAGAAAGATATCAGGTTCTGTTTACTGCAGCGAAATATCATTGCACTGTTGATAGACCGTACTGATAGATTTTGTCATTAAAGAGTACTTCTATCCACTTAGTACTTCCTTTCATATTTCTTTCGCTTCATCTACTTCACAGTCGGTGATGTCGAGTATTTTAACGTGGCTTTTTTTCAGAACACTTTCGATTTGGTCGCAAAAATGTTCGCCTATGTCTTTCACATCCTGAATCTCCAATCACTCCTGATTCATAAAACCATTTGAAAATTTATTTTACAGCCTTTTTTTTTAACATTATCTCATAGATCCTTAACCTTTGTTACTTATTGGAAAACCCGTCTAATTTGCTTGTAATTAAATTAGCGATCACGTATGACGGCATAGCCGGTTTAATCTACACGGAGACAAATTTGATATCATTAATCAAACGCTTGTGTGAGATTAATGCTTGTTCTAAAATATTTTTGACTTAATTTTCTCATTAGTAAATGTTTCATGGGAAACCAAAACAGTATTATATTTTGCGGTTGCTTAGAAAAATCCTTTGCGGTAACCTTATGAAGATGGCAAAACTATAATTTTTTTATGAGTTTTTTATGAACTCATAAACTAGGTTATATAATAATATATGTAAAAAGGCTGCTATAATTTTTACCAGCAAGTCGAGTTCTCATTTCAACTGTATAAGTTATTCAGATATGCAAATATCACTATAATAAATTATATAACATTGTGTAATTAGTTGACGTAATCAAAGCTATTATAAAATATTGTCATTTGGAGCAGTTTTTGTTGCGTTCAACGCTTTGTTTTGTTTGTATTGTATTGAAAACAGTTGATAAAGGTACTATAAGTAACCCTGGGGCAAATGTATGGGCAAACTCTGGGTTAGGCGCTAACTCTCGATCGTGCAATTGGGCCTTAAGTGTTTGTTTTGAATATTTTATCGCGATTTTCCCACGATAAACATAATATTCACCAGATCGATCTCAATAAAGATAAAAACCTCTCGAGATGTCCAGATGGTATTGTTATTAGATAATCAGTACTTTACTCATGTAATACCTAATTATAATCACTATTATGCTCTATGGTATGACTCTATGTAAGCCACATTTATATTTTATTGTCTACTACTACTATAACCAATAATAAAACGACGGGCTCACCTCCTGTCACGCTGAGTCCTGTAACTACTTGGAGAAGCGCGATCTATGGCAGTGGGCTGCTTCTGCGGTGCTTTGGCCTAGTCCTACTTGGATCACTCGGGACACATTTTCTACCTAGGGCTTACACTCGATAGATAATTTTAGTGTTCATTTCATAATGACTCTGTAATCTGGTTTTTAACTTTTTTAACGTTTTTATCAAGGTAATCAAATGACTCATCACCGCCTGAAGCAGTTCAATAGTCCATTTGCAAAGATAGCACCTGCATAATGGACTCATGGACGGATAAGCGAGGTGCAATTGACGTTATTTTTTAAAGCAAATAACCTATGTTGCCGGGTGACAACACGTGTCCTGTGCCTAATTAAGCGGATGAATCTCCAAGTAGATTAAGACAATAGCAGGTTGTTCATTTATAACATAACATATCACCACACCTCTTTCCTAGGTCTTGACACCCATTCATTTACGGCATTGGAAAACGTTTTTAAGCTATTGCATAGCTTCTATCGCGGGCCTTGAGCGCGGGGACCGAATCCAGAAATTCCGTAACGAAAAAACCTCACGCTCCCCACTACGATGCGCAAGGAGGTGTGGCTTGAAGGCCGTGCATCGTCTAACGTCGTTTCAGTTCGGCAGTCTTCGACACGGTGTTGTGTGCGTGCGATTAGACGTATTGTACGACTCTACGAAAGTCGCACGAATCGAGACGAGCTGCTCCGAAATCGGACGAATACATAAGCAGCTGTATTAAAAAAAAGAAATACTTTTATTTTTTTATTGTATGTATTCGTCCGAAAAAAAAAATATACTGCATGAATAAAATAAATAAATAAAATTATAATTGCATAAGTTGATACAAAATGCTATGCAATAGCTTTACCGCGGCAGTCCCCGAGTGCCACACGTCTTTTTTTTTAAGTACCTATCAGTGTACCTAGATGCAGTCGCCAGCAATGAAATGTATACACTTGTGACCTCATTGTGATGGCATTAAGTTCATATTTGAATGAGATTGTAATGCATGTTAGTGCACGTGAGTGTACTTTCGTGCGTTGTTTTGAATAAGCGAGCCTCTGAAGAATTTCTCTGATATGATTTCCAACAAGGGAGAGTCTGCAGGGAAGATCAGTAGCCGTAGGACGGGTGCGTAAGTAGACTTCGGGAACAATAGAGTTGAAGAGAATGACTGGGGGGAATGGTAGCTAAATCGGAAACTAATATACCTATAATAATTATCTTTTATTTAAATATCAACTTTTTCTATGTAAAAATAAATAAAAAGGAGACGTAACCTACGATATTTAACATTAGATAATTCGAACAATACGGGCACCTTATTTCATATTATAAACAGTTCAGCTTTAGTTTACAAAAATTAGCTTCCTATTCCTTGACCTTTAGAATATATCTATTAGTCTGAAACAACACAGCGCCGATGTGACAGGAAGATGGCAGTTCGCCCAACGAATGTTTTGTTCATTAAGACATTTACGTTCCCGCATCGCACTCGAAATTTATTGTAAACTCTATTCACCACGCAATAACACTCAATTTCAGTCAAAAATCAAAACATGCGGGAAAGCAGGTATCCCTGAGATGTTGGAATTATGCTATCTTGTTTTTTATGAAAACAGGGCAAACGAGCAGGCTCACCTGATGGGAAGGAGTCGGAACGACAGTAAAGACGGCTCACCTGACGTCGTGTAGGGAATAAAGTTTATAATTTTATTAAAATCAGCGTGTATTTTGCGAGTGTCGTTTGTTCGCAACCTTAAACTTAATTACCAGAACATGTACAAATTTAGCGACTAACAGGTTGTCACAAATTAAACGACCTTATCTAAATATGGTTTTCCTGTCCTAAATGCAAGGTAAAAAAAATTTTATAACCATATTTCCTAACACTTAAAATCTGTATAAGTTTTATACTTAATATACTCATACATATAATCCCCTAAGGGTTAGTCAGAGACTAGTCAAAAGCACCTAAAAAAAGCAGTCCACTGCCATAGTCCGCGCTTTACCAACTGCACATGTGCTCTGCGTGACAGGTGGAGAGCCCGTCGCCGCTATAAGCATGTTGGTTTTGAAGTTCTAACCTTTTGTGACACCCAAGGAAAGAAAGGGGTTGGTAGTATTCTTTTAATGAGCCGCTACCACGCGACTCACTACTCAATATACCTATGAAATTAACTTCATATGTTCTTAGAATTTTTTTTTTTTTAATTTATATTTTATAAATATTTTATGCTAAATGCCAATAAATGAGGTGCCTGAAGCCATACACACTGCACACAACCTTTTAGATAGTATTTCACTAGTTACCTACAATTTATATTTATTTAATTAATTTTTGGAATCTCTTCTTCAATGACGTTATACTTTTGTTCTGTATGGCGTGAATTAAACAAATAAATACCTTAACAGCCTCAACATCGATTATTAAACCGTTATCATCGATTGAATCAGACAATGTTAGCATAAGCCTGACCTAGATGCCTTGACATGCTTGCGCTCGTAAAATCTGCGCATTCGACGAAAATAGTGCGGGAGGCTCGCCGTGGGCGTGTGAGACCGAGCGCCTTGCTTCAGGAGCAGTGAGAAACTTGTCACTACAACTTGCATTATGATCTGACATAGTCATATCCTAAAGTGGCAGATTTTCGGGTTTAATACTTTTTGCATTTATAGGTTAGACATAGAAAAATTACCACCGCCCTCTTATTCAATCCACGACTGAAACATGAGTTGCATAGATCTTACGTACAGGTTATTCTGACAATCGCTTGTCTTAGGTACTAATTACATTTGTTCACGCCATTTTTATATGAAGTATTTTAAGCTTTCCGCGACTGTTCAGCCGCGTAAGTACCTATTAATAAAATTATCATTTTACATGTAAAAGCGTTGAATTTTTCGTGACACGATCCTGAGTACCTAGGACAGGATCGCTGTCTGTTAAATGGAGGCATTTAAAGCCATAACCTTATTTCAATGGGTTTTCACAACCTGATGCAATGTTACCACGTAGTCGCTCATACAATTACCTTTTGATCTTGCGTCGCCTGATTCTGTTACTCACGTTATTTCCGGAACATGTCAGTCAATGGCAGGGCAGTGTTGTCACTGCGCAGTTGATCAGGTGATGTTTAACCTTTGTACTGTCCTCGTTTTTCTGGTTATTGCTTATCTTATTGTTTCAAATTACATGTGACTTATAGTGTATGATGTTATTTTTTTTGTATTTACACTTGATTTTCTTTGTTGCAGGTTGAAGAATACAGAAATGTTTATAGACGAAAATGAGACGTAAGTATTAATAGTATGTTTAGTGGATTTGTATTAGATTAGATTGATGTTAAAGACTGACAAATGAAGTGTTTGAAGATTGTTGTAATTGATAAAGGTGATTGTTGTAAAATATGACTCAATTTATAATTAGTATGAAAAATTTACTTTAATCGTAGTAAAAATTTTCGCTCTAGATTGTGATAATTATCGCTAATGATGGAAATCAAGGAAAATATAAAAGGTTTGATTTTTTAAAGTGTAATTTCAATATGGGATGACTAAAAATTAATTTTATAATATCAACTTTGTCTAATGAAATCAGAGAATTCTATGACAACTGTTGACAAGAAAAAATCGATATAAATAAACTATTTTCCAATGAAACATAATCTGCATCTGGTTTTTTATAATAACTACTTTTTAAAAACACTCCGTTTCGCACATGTAACTGAATTCATTGATTCTATAATATTTCTATAGGTATGCAACCTGATTAATGTTATTATTGACCAAGTTCTAAAGGTACTTGTTACCTATTATTGAATATTGGTATAAGTTGGATCTGCGCTTATAATCTTTAATAAGTTGATGGACCACATGATACTCGTAGTTGATTATTATAAAACATATTTATTACAAAAAAAGATTTATACTGGGCAGGAGTCTCAGTTTAGTTTTTGCTAATTTTGATCACCTATAAGGTTAATTCTACAGTAATTAAATGTAATTGTATGTTTACCCCATGCCTTGGTCTGAAATGTTACTCAAGCTGTCGTTTCTTATCATTCGGCGTGGTGGCACAGGTAGCCTCCGCTGTCACGCGCTGCCAACCAACCATGACTGCCTCAACTCATTGGCACTGCACCCGCTACTTCTTGCATAATTCTAGTTATGATTTCTCTATCTATAGCATTATAATTTCAAACCTTTTCGGTTCCTGCTACTCTCATTTATGAATTTGAAATACACAAATTTACATGTGTAACGACTTTTCTAGCAAAGTCACTATTTACGTTTACACATCGGAACCTGATGATTTGTTACCGTGACGCAACATTTCATCGTATCACGATACGACATCGTGTCGGATTGACGTTTTAAGCTAATTCAACTGTAATTTCCATATTTTCCATGCTTTCTACTTTCTGTTCCTCTTTCAAACTTCTAATTCTAATCTTCTTCAGTTTGTAAGATGGTTCTTATTGCACTTAGTCTTTTTGACCCGTGTCTACACGTCCGGTCGGCCAGACTTATCAATCCGATAGTGATTACTTATCAAATCAACATAAATAACAGATATCAAACGATATAATACTATTGCCAGTTACTTAGAACTTTCAGTTCGACGCGTATTAGTGCTTGATGTATCTGTGTAGTACTCCGGAGTCATAAAAGGATTTAAGATGCATCATTGTGATTTTGAGTGAGTTATTTTTATTACAATTTTCACTTTTAAAATATTTTCTTTCAAAAATACAATTTTGATTTAAGGTTTTCATTTTTTGTTGTGATCCGAAACGGCTGACACACTTAAGCCGTTCAGGTCAACGAGTTTCTTAAACCTCTTCAAACAGCTTGGGCCAACCGCATGACATTATTATGACCTTAGCTAACCACAAGAAATGTATCATGATTACATAATTGCAGCAGATTTTTAAAACAATCATGAACGCTAACTAACCTTTGCTTCATTGATTAATATATTACATAATGTATTATAATGTCTAACGTTATCTTTATATACTTATTTTTTTATTACATACACCTACTTCAAAATGTTTGAGATAATATTTGCAGAGGAGTTAAACTTTGTAAAGCATTTAGCATACTGTGTTAGGCACTACAACAAACTTTTATTTTTAATAGTTCATCTGACCTGCTTCGTTTCGTGAATCAACATTTTACACAACCGCTATAATAACAAAATAAACAGAATCAATACACGAAATACGCGTGCTACACTAGTATTCTACGGCTTATACTTGAAGCTGTAGAGATGGTTCAATCACCGAGAGGGCAAGTAATGAACACACTCAGGCTATGTTATATCCGCGTCTGTTCTCTGACGTCACGGAGGATGTTGTATTCTGCTAAAATTAGAATTGCACTGAACTGTATGAGTAATGATCTTGTAACCACATGTTGTGGTTTTGATTTTATTGGCAGTTTCATTGAAGACTAGTCGTAAACTATTACGTTTTATAGCGCAGATAATGTTTCGTTTTCCCGATCTCGATGTACCCGAAACTAAAGTAGTTACGCCGCGTTAGTTTCTAAATTGGATTCCGTACGCCGCTTACCGAATCCAATTTAGAAAAAATGCTTTTTAGACTCAATATTCCCGGTACCTTACCTTAAACTTTGTCCTAACGACAGATTTTATATCAATCGGTACCAGTTCTAATTCGAATGCTAGCGAAATTAAAACTGTTTCGTCACCGCTTAAGTTTTGCTATGAGAAGGTCGACTGGTAGGTTCCAAATGGTATATTGGGTGTCGCAATGCGCCGATGCACTATATGGAAACAGGCTTACATTGCACACTTTCACTGCTGGCACTGCTAGCCTGGTTGAGTCTTTTGCAAATACATTGTTGTCTGTACTTGCAGATGCTATTGCATGAACATTAGCATTTTTTAACATCTTTACAATAACGACACCATATACTGTAGTACTTTTCAACAGAGCTTAATAAAAACTATTTTCTTTTCCTAATCAAGTCTAAATATCCTCCTCAACCAAAATCCTTTCCATGGCTCTTGTCCAACCAGATACTTACTTGGCTAGCCCGCACGCCACAAAAACCAGGCACTCATTAAAGCCCCCGCTAGTTGCCATATTTAAAGGTCACGTGCGGCCAACAACATTAGCAATCTCACAAAAACTGTCTCTTTTTGCATTAATTCCACGATTGCTTTTTGTTTTCTATTAGAACTTTGTGGCATAAATAAAGTGTGATTATGAGTATAGTTTAACTAGTAACGTATCTTTTACACAAGGCATAATGCCATTGGTTTAAATTGTAAATTTCCTTTAACCTAATAGAATCTATCGCTCTTTCTGTTTCAAATGTAGAATTTGTAAAGGTAAAAATTTCAATATTATTTGTTGTACTTATATAAAATTTTTAATTTACAATCTTAATTTTAATAAATCTCTAAATTGTTAAAAATCCACCAGAGCAGCAAATATATTGCAGGCTTAATTTAAGATAAGTGTTATCGGAGCTCATGCTGTGGTTACCTTTATTCAAAGTACGAAATCGAGCATGGCTTTGAGGTCAATGCCCCGTTGCTTAAAATTCAACACCATGCACTGCACTCGAGCCACTCAAATAGATTTCTTACACAATAGTTGAATTTGATTAAACATGATTTTGTTTCCGACAGGTAAATTTCTAATGGAACATTTTTCTTTAGTTTCAATTTCAATAATCATTTGTCCTGCAATGTATAGAACTATACTGTCTTCTGTGTATCATGTAGACGTATACGCCACCGACTATCAGCCGTCAACAAATTGCGTTGTCTTAATTCTCCAGTTTTTTATCCGCGTCCGACTCAGAATAGACCAGTGCAAAGTCCGCGCGTCAAGGCGAGCGTCAAGGCGATCGCATATCTGCCATACCCTGCGCACACGGCCCGCAATTATCTGTTATTATGGATCACCTCGTTATTGGTACACGTGGCTCCACTGTTTTCATGTTAAACAGCGCAGTAACGCTATTAGCGACAATCTAACGTCACCTGTCTGAATTATACTGTCTTCTAATTTATGACCGTAGTTCTAGAGGTCGCTTTTAAATACCCGCATTTAAATCTTTTGTAGTAGATACTGTACTCTGATCTTATTATTATAGTCCGGAATTAAGGGTTTTTAGTATAATTTTAACATAATAACATAAACATTTTAGACAAGCAACCCTATCTAATTGATTACTTTTTTTAATTTTTTTACATCGATGAAAGATATCAAATGACTTTCAATTAATTTTTTGAGCATTACCATAAATGTTACAAAGGGCAAGGTCGTCATTTTAATATTAATTGGCGAACTATTTAACACCTGTTCTCTTTATGTCCATATTAAAGGATGGGGATGGCAACAATTTAAGTTAACAAGCGTCTTCCAGTCTATATCCATTACATGACACCTGACGCCAGGTTCACCTGTCGGAACTATATGTATAACCCCATTATACCTATCTGTTATTTCTGGAACGTTTTTCATGTAGCAACCTTGTGGTCAAAGCGACAACTGTGTCTAAAAATCTATACTTGATGTCAGAATTTGCGGACTATTTGATTTTCAACTAGTAGGTATAACTTGTTTGTGACCTTGAGATTTCACGCAATTTTATCTTATTATTATTCTACAAGCTTTAGTGTCTACTTATGTAATGATTTCCGTAGCAGTCTTATAAGCACCAAGGAAGTAATGGACGCAAATTGGACAAGGATCATTTATTTTAATGAAAAGACTTTGGGAGACTTGCGAAAGGACAATGGATTCAAACAGACCCTGTGTCTATTTGCGGGAATTAGTTCTTCCTGCCTTTATCTGACTTGAGTGTGGTGGGCACAAGACTTTCTCTTTCATTTTCTCCACGTTTTTTAATGTAGGTATAGGTAATAATCATGGTTTACCTATTTAATCCATCGCTTCTTTGTTATTATTTTTTTTTATCTCAGCAAATGACTCCACACTAACTAATGATAAGCAGTAGAGGAGTCAATATGTGAAGATAACTAGTGCAGCATGCTGACATACTGCCCTAGCCGCCCTCACCTTGGTGGCCCAAAAAATGCCTATTCACGCCTCTTTTGAAGGACCCCATATTGTAAAAGGGAGGGAATACGTGTGAATTCCACGCTCTAGCCGCGCGACAGAGAAAGGAGTCCTGAATCATTTAGTGGGTGTTATATAGTATTGTTTTCAATTACTGATAGTACATTACAATGACTGGCTGGTACGTTAGTACTAGTTGCTATTTTTGTGTCCTCGTCACAGAAAGTGCCAAATTCTTAAAATATTTTTCTATCTTCGTTGTAGTGCATCCTTGAATGATCTGTATTCTATTGCTTTATAATCAAGGGACTGTTTAGATATTGCTACGGTTAGCTCTCGAAATACACAATGAAAGAAGTAATGGTTGCAATTTGATATTTTTTTTGCGATGTTCAACAAGCGTTTGACCATTATCTCGCCTTATAATAAAGGAAAATGAGATGGAATAATTATGAAGCACGCTGGTCTAGAAGATACCTATTCACACCTGATTTTAGAATGCCATTATTATTATATTATATTAACATTATTATATATGAACATTATTATTGAACCACGGAGGAGCTCGGTGGCGTAGGTGCTAGCAGCTTTGGCTTTCGATTGAAAACAAAGCTAGTTTCGCCATGGTCATGCCGTGGATGGGTGACCTAAACTGTTATATCGAGCTCCTCCATGCTTCGGAAAGCACGTTAAGTATATACTTTCTGTTAAGTATATTTGATCGGTATGTTTGTTTAAGCCACGAATGCTAAGAAAAAGCTAGGTTCCAAAGAGGCTTTAATAATAAATTCTAGTTTATTTTACCTGAAGTTTTTCGATAACTATCTTGCGAATCGATATTTTTCGATAACTATGTGATTTCTGATAAAGTAAAAATTTATTATAAACCAAGGTAATTAGTAGTTTCATTGAATTTTATGAGTAATAATTATCATTAAAGGATCGTAAGATTGTGTTTGATGTACAACAAAACATTATGGCCCGTTTGATGGCAAGCGGTAACGGCTTGAAATGCTTTATGGATTTTTTTATTTCGTTATCTGAGAATGTAGATTATCACTGAAAATAAAATTTTAAAGACAACTAATTAGTCAAATACTTACATTTTTATTTGTCGACATTTATTGCTTCTTTAGTGGTTACAGTAATAATAATGACTGGCAATAAAATATCAACCATAATTATATTTAACCGTTTATATTATATTTAACACCCGTAAAAATGTGATTATGTAATAAAAAGTGAGAAAATAGGACAAAATTACTTATAATATCAAACTCAAATTTTATTAGATATAAGATGGTCCAAAAAGTTTGTTGACATTTTTGGAGAGGTAGGCAGAGTAAAAATATTACTAAAGTTATGTAATAACTAGTAGGATAAAGGGTTATTTTCATGACCATATAAAATCAAATCATAATACAGACGAAACAGTTTGTGGCAGTTTCATTAACTAGTCAACGGCACAAAATGAGACACAATAGAAACATCTATTGTCAGCGAGCACCGGTGTTCGCAGTGCCCACCAAGGGGTAAAAGAGGGTTTTTTTTAATCGCCTAAGTTTATTATATTTATGAATTGTTATAATTATTGTAATAAAATTAATAATATATTAGAACAGTATTTTCAAGGAATTTAAATAACTTTTCCAACACCCTATTGTAAGTAGCTACCTTTTAGAATATTCTTTTAAGTTTTCAGTGATTTTTGATATCTACCTTTTTATTGGGTCCTTACCTATGAAATTGGTGTTTTTTATTCTGTCTTAACAATTTGTCCGTAACTATTAAGCTTCAGAACATTCTTAACATTCTTCAATAATTGCCTCTTCTAAAAATAGACCATATATTTGAGCTCGTATTATTTAATTTGATAATTTTTTGTAAGTTTAATTGTGTTAAAATTAGACACAAAGACAATTATTTTTAACTGCGTCCCGAATACATCATTTGATTTGCATTAACATAAAAACGATGAATAATTTTTATCAAGCGTGTTCACACATATTGCTAAAGCTTGTCTAATGATACATGCCAAATATTATTATCTCTGGATTTGTCGTTGTGAAGAAAACTGATAAAATGTTAGTATGTAAAATGCAGACATCCCCAAAATCTCCATACAAAACACCAATTTCATAGGTAAGGACCTAATATATTATTACAGTTGTGCCTTTTGAATTTATTATAAAGTAAGTGACTTGATCTCCGGTTTTTATTGACTTCGTCCTCACCACGTCACTGACTTCCCATGTTCTGAGACACTGCAGACGGACGCAGATTCGTGAATGAAATTCGTTGATGAATCTGCGTCCGTCCGCAACATCACAGACCGTGGGAATAGTCCGTAAGATTACTGATCACTTTTCATTCTCATACTTTTTAAAGATTACCTAGTAAATCATTTACATCCACACAATTATGCAACAAAAACCAGTGATAATTTGAGGAAAATTTTATTAATTCTGGCCTCTTGTACAATTATCTTTAACCATAATAATACTAAAAATATACAAAGATAGCGTGCCCACTCGCTTGTAAAATGTACAGGTTATTATCACTTAGCTACTATTTAGTAATTCGTTATCGTTTTGAGATTCTCACCTATTTCGGTTCAAGATAAAAGGATTTCGGTGTTGATATGGTAACGATATATTGATAATTAGGTTAAATGAGTGATTAAAATTACACAATTAAATTGATCAATGCACTTATTTGTGTAACTGATCAAATAATTATGGCTTTGAGGTTTTCCTTTTACAATATGGAATGGACCATCGTCATAACATAACAGAATAATAGAATGTTCTATGGAAATTTTCGCATTGGTATTTATTTTATTTATAGAATACTCGGACAAGACTTTTCTTATATAATAATTTATGTAATGCTTAGAAAAACAAGTGCATTTTATCATTAAACTAAATAATAATATGATTATGTCCCTATGAATTTGTGATTTCTTTTCAAAAGAGACTAGTTTTTTCTTAGAAAAAGGATGATATAGAATAGACATACGCGTACACCCGTAAAGGACAGAAATAAAGTATGTGTCAAAACTATGTTGCTATTCTAATAAACATTTTCCCAATAATCATAATTTTAATAAATAAGCAGTAACATATTTGGAAAAATAAAACCACTTTTGTATTGTTGTTATTATTTATTTTTTATTTTATTTTATTTTTCTTGGGAGAATAAACATTATCACAGTACAATAATATTACTAAAGATTAAAATACATATAAAAAAAGTAATTGTGGAACCCATAACATTCTCCACAAAATAAGTTGAAAAACATGCCAAAGACGTATTATTAAGAAATAAAAGTATATATCCCGTCCCGTCCCGTGTTGGTCCAGGACAGAAAAAGAATGTAGCAACTGTTTTTCTCGCCTTTTTTTTATTTTTCACCATAAAAACAGTCCTTTGCCATAGTCCGCGCTTCACCAAGCAGTGACTACACTCAGCGTGACAGGTGGTGAGCCCGTCGCCGCTGTAAGCTGTTAGATGTTTGTGTAGTTCTAAATCCATTAGTCGCCTTTTACGACACCCAAGGGAAGAGAATATTTTAATTTTTTATAAATACTTACAGATTTTACAATAACTACAGCTTCCCTTTCTTAAACAGAACTATTGGTGTTATCAGCTGTACTAGGACTCTGAAAACAGTTTTGAACAAGCAGTTTAATAAACAAAATATATCCAAAATTTTAATTCCATAACGCTATTTTAATTGTAATGAATTTACCATAATCAGAATATCTTGTTGAATCGTAGCATTTAGGGGTTCATTAAGTACTTTATCATCATAATTCTGAAAATCAGAAATCAGACATAGAATTCAAAATATATTCAGTTCATTTTTAGTTCTTTGTTTAAAAATACACAAGAATTTATTTTCAACTATTTAAAAAAAAAAATTGTTGAATTCAAAGAACTTACATGTATCCACAATTTTGGAAATGCACTTTTATCCAAAAATACTTTGCGTAGAGTCTTGCGAAAGAATCGGCTCTCAAAATGCTTAGTGTTTGCAGTTGGCTTCCAATTTAGCCTACCAGTCGCTTTAACCCATACATCACGCACTTTCTCATCGTTAGGGAACCTTCAATATAGATAAATAATATTAGCATTATAATGTTTGTATTAGGGTGCAGTCCAGCATACGGTGATAGTTCGATTCCCGCCTGGTGGCAAAATAAAGTTTAAAAATATTTTTAATGTACCAGGCTATGTTACTAGTGTGCAAAACGTGCAACGTAGAAAATCTACAATTATTTGTTGTTATTTAAAAAATATAGTAAATAATAAGCATAGATTACATACTTTTCAAACAGTCCGGCATAACCCAAATGTAATCTGACTTAAAGAATCTATAGGAGTTCTTATCACACCCAGGATTAATTTATAAATATGCAAATTCACAAACAACCTAAATGGGGCTAATTAATATCTAAGATAGTCATGTTTCAAAAAGTGACTTAGCGCAGAATTTACCAATTAAACAATTATTTGCGATAATTGGTATAACAAAGAACTATGTATATCAAGTAAATTGTAAAAAATGGCAGGTAATCTATTAAAAATATTTAAAATAACTAATTTTAAATATTTCCCTTTAAGTATGGGTAATTTACATTTTCTTCGACAGGTATCCCTAAAACGCATAAAACCCGGCTAAATTCAGATAACACTTAAAATGGCAGCCTCCCCTGACTTTCGTTGACATGTTTTCTTAGTCGGCAAATACGATAAAGCAACAAATTTTCATTAGCTATTTATCGTATTTTTTCACGCTATTTTGTACACGATTTAATGTAAATAAGCGGTAACTAGTAATAGTACACTTAGTGATTTAGATAAAACGATGTAATATGGGACTTACGTGTGAAACGTTATGTTTTCGTGTTTTCGTTCACTGCGACTTTTGCAGCCGATAATACAACACTGTACCATTGCTTATAAAGATAGTGGAGTAAAACCCAATAAATAATTGTATGATTAAGCAGTAATCACAGTCCAAAACGTAATATTTCACGACGACACAAAGAAACACACATTACTGTTTGGCACATACGGTACGTGTCAGACACATAAAAACACGAACTCTAATAAGGACAGAAAATAGTATACCTATCTCTACCGCACTTAGGAAAACATTGTTTAACTAGCTTGTTCGCTCTTGACATTGACACAAGCATGTCATTTCTATGTAATTCTTTTTTTAAGAGTTTTTTATTTGAATATATTTTATTAGGTTGGGGAAAAAGTCTTTTCGCATTATAGTATGTATAAACTTGTAATAACATCTCTTTGGCTATACTATTTGTATCTGGCTGGTTTTGGTATCATTGAAAGTTTAAATTTTAAAGAACATAATTCCAAATTCAAATTAGGAAAATGTGTAATTTTCATTTGTTTTTCGTACCGCCAAGATGAGTGAATCTAATGAAGAAATTCGATACATTTTAAAATTTTACTACAAAAAAGGTAAAAATGCAACGCAAGCCGCGAAAAAAATTTGCGATGTTTATGGACCTAGTGCAGTGTCTGTGAGAGTAGCACAAATTTGGTTTAAGCGTTTTCAATCCGGAAATTTTGATGTCAAAGATGCACGTCGCTCTGGTCGCCCTATTACAGATAAAATGGATGCCGTTTTTGAAAAAGTGGAGCAAGATCGGCATGTCAGTAGTTACGACGTAGCTGAAGAACTGGGAATTGACCACAAAACAATTTTGGCGCATTTGAAAAAAACTGGGTACACAAAAAAGCTCGACATTTGGGTACCCCACGAGCTCACTGAAAGAAACCTAATGAACCGTGTACTCATTTGTGATTCTTTATTACGACGTCATGAAACCGAACCATTTTTGAAGAAGCTGATAACTGGTGATGAAAAGTGGATCACGTACGACAAGAACGTGCGAAAAAGGTCGTGGTCAAAGGCCGGTCAGGCTTCACAGACTGTGGCGAAACCCGGGTTAACTCGCAACAAGGTGATGCTGTGTGTATGGTGGGATTGGAAGGGCATTATTCATTATGAGCTGTTACCACCAGGCAGGACCATCGATTCTGAACTCTACTGCGAACAACTGATGAGATTAAAGCAAGAAGTTGAGAGAAAGCGGCCGGAATTAATCAACAGAAGGGGTGTGGTTTTTCATCATGATAACGCTAGACCTCACACATCTTTAGCCACTCAGCAAAAATTAAGAGAGTTTGGCTGGGAGGTGTTAATGCATCCGCCGTATAGTCCTGACCTTGCACCTTCAGATTTCCACCTGTTTCGGTCTCTTCAGAATTCTTTAGGCAGTGTCAGGTTAACATCACGAGAGGACTGCCAAAACCACTTGTCGCGGTATTTTGACCAGAAGTCCCAAAATTTCTATAGCAATGGGATCATGTCCCTATCTACAAGATGGCAAAAAGTTATCGAACAAAATGGTACCTACATACTTTAGTTAAATGTAAATAAACTATATTAAAAAATGTTTTGAATTTTCTTAAAAAATGCGAAGAAACTTTTTCCCCAACCTATTATTTAAGATTCAGAAGGTACTTGTTAGAACCAAATGTTCCTTTACGATGATTTCTTTTCATCGTATTGGTTTTCCGACGTATATTGAAATCCCATTAATAATCAATAAGAAAACGAATTAATCTATTTTCACATTAAAAAAAATAGTGCAAGGCAGTGACCTAAACTTAATGATACACGAGAATATCTAAGAAGCAAGGTGAATAATGATATTGAAATAAATACGTCAAGTTGTAACGGACGCTATATTAGTATTAGCGGCTGCTGTTATTGGCCATTTTCTCTTTGGTATTTGTTTTTATTTCTTCTTTTCATTGTTTTTGGTCCCGTATTTTATTCCTATCAGAGTAAGCGTCTGGAGCGGTTAGCTCCACGCAACTAATTAAAAATATTATAAAAAATAAGTGACAATAATAAAATTATAACGATATTAATAGTTCAAGTTTCAAATAACTTTACTAAGAACTATTGTAAGTAGCTCTACCTTTGTAAATATCTTTGAGTTTCATGTTAAGTGATTTGTGAAATTTACCTTTTAATAAATTGTGACGACAATAAACCAATAAGTAACGACATCTCCGGGTTTTATTTCTCCGGCATCCCCAACGTCACAAAGTAACATAAATAATTGTCCTTAATCCACCAACAAAGGCTGGTAACATTTAATTTGTGATAGACAAGTGGCGTGAGCTTTATTTATTTGCTTTGTCCAATATTTGTTAGATACAATCGTTTAATTATGCATTGGTTTGAATCAGTTTCTTTCTACTTATCTACTGTCAAGCAGTGGTACACCTTGACTGAGTCAGTGTTACCTGATGGATATCAATAATAATGTCCTCAGCCTATATATACTTCCCACTGGGCACAGACCTTCCTCATGGAGAAACACATAAGGAGCATGGGCGTTACACCACCACGCTGGTCCTGGGAGAAACAGTCGCAATAGCGACCGGGACCAACTGCTTAAGGTTACGTATACAAAGTGCCTATATCGAGTAATAGATCTAGATAATTGGTTTCCTTTTAATTAGCACACATACATATAATCACGACTGATTTATTTATTTATGGGCAGTCTACAAAAACATGTACTAACTGTAAAAACAATGTTCACTATTTTAAAAGTCTTTAAATCTAAGCACTGTTTTTATTTAAAGACAGCCACGGCATGCAATATGGGCTAAAATAGAAAAGATTTAATCTAACTACAAATATACAAATATTTCTTATTTTACAAAAGTCTTTGTATTTAACTATAAAATATAAATGTGCGCTGATCACGACTATTATCCCCTATGTTAGTCAGGGACTAGGCAAAAGCACCGCAAAAGCAGTCCATTGCCATAGTCGGCGCTAACCAAGCAGTGACTGCACAGCGTGGTGGTGAGCCTGTCGCCGCTATAAGCTATTGGATGGCTGTGCAGTTCTAAGCCCATTAGTCGCCTTTTACGACACCCTAAGGGAAGCAATTGGTTTGTTTGTAGTATTCTTCTAATGAGCTACCACACGGCTCTTTATTAGCATACTATTTCATCCAACCTAGATAAAAAAGTGCCTCCAAAACTACCTTTTTTTCTTGCCATCATTCATAGCCACTATGCTTGTTTGACCTACTGACACTATAAAAACATCAGCAATGTAGTTCAAAACTGTTTTGAGTAGTTTTGAAAATAAAAAATTATCGTGAGAACTGCACATGCCAGGCAAGCTGTTACTGCTGTTACGTTATTCTGCACACACCTGACAATTCACAAGATAATCGATTTTAGATATTTAAAATTTTCTAATAGACTGGATTTTTAAGTCGTATAAAATTTTTAACTTACAGGGGTAGATAGATAGATAGATAAAATTCTTTATTGCAACTAATGAAAGCACAGAAATACAGTAAAGAAAAAAATACAATGCAACACAGGCGGCCTTATAGCTGATAGCAATATCTTCCAGGCAACCTTTGGGCACAGAGAGAATTAAAGACAAGGTAGGTGTAATATACTTACATATATAAGGTGCATATATAAACTACTATATATAAATTATATAATATATTATATACATAAATAAAATTACATAGGTACTATATCATAAATGCTATATACCAGCTTAAATATTTTATTTAGCAATATATTCGTACATGAAAATCAACACAGAAAAGTCGAAAACAGTAATGTGTGTTTGAGGAGGGGTTAAAGATGAAGGAAATGGGTATGGACCAGATTATTAAAGGATGCTAAGGATTGGGATTGTTTGATTGGTAATGGAAGGTTGTTCCAGAGACGAATGGCTTGGACAGTAAAGGAATTGTTGTAGAGGTGGGAAAAATCCACATTCTCTCATTTCTTCATTCTCTCCTTTCTTGTACCTCCACAGGTAAAAGTAAGAAGGAGAGGGGAAGATTGGGTTCCATTCCATGCCATGCTAGTCGACGCTACAATTAATAGTGTTTCGTGTTCTTCCTTCTTATAATAGGTTCTTTATCCATATTTCCATACTTATATTAGGTCATTTTCTATGAAATTGGTGTTTTGTATGGAGATTTTGGGGATGTCTGTATTTTACATACTAACATTTTATCAGTTTTCTTCACAACGACAAATCCAGAGATAATATTATTTGGCAAGTATCATTAGACAAGCTTTAGCAATATGTGTGTGAACACGCTTGATAAAAATTATTCATCGTTTTTATGTTAATGCAAATCAAATGATGTATTCGGGAGGCAGTTAAAAATAATTGTCTTTGTGTCTAATTTTAACACAATTACACTTACAAAAAATTATCAAATTCAATAATACGAGCTCAAATATAATATGGTCTATTTTTAGAAGAGGCAATTATTTTAGAAGAATGTTCTGAAACTTAATAGTTACGGATAAATTGCTAAGACAGAATAAAAACACCAATTTCATAGGTAAGGACCCAATATCATAGATAAATGTCTATACTAAAAGGTACCTCGAGTTAGAAGTGGCAAAGATAAAATGACAAAGTTGTTTAAGTTGAATCTCGGCCTGTCATCCATTTTCCTTGGACGTATGTAATTTTATGGCACGGGGCGAGCACGTGCCTATTAACGGACTTATTACTTTGGATGCTTATCGCCACTGCTAGCTACAATGGGATATAGAATTGAGTGTGATTGTAATAATCGCATTAAATGTTGTTATGAACAATTTAAAACAAAATATTACGTTGTTTACGTAGTTATGTTATGTTAAAACCCTTGCCTATGCATTTCAGGACAAAGACCTTGTGAGGGAGTGGACTGTAAATAATGTTAATTGGGAGCCAATATTGGGAAAAACTAGGGAATGAAAAAGACCGTGACAAGTTCAAGAGCTGTAATGAGTAATAACGTCAAAAGACACAAAGTCATTAATAAGAAAAGTATAAAAACATAAATAGTATCAAAAAGGTGTGCAGTCCTGCACAGACGTGATGATATGTCTCTAGGTGTTTTTATCTTTTATGGTGTATGAGAGTAGCAGTGCACTATCTAGAATTGAAGTACATACATATTTTTTTATTTCTCTTTTTTTTTTTTCTTGGCATCTACGGAAGACCAGCGTCGGAGCATTATTCAGATGCATCGACTATGCTGAGTAGATACCTTTTAAGTATCGTGATGTATACAACATGTCGAATCTATCATTATATTCAGTGTATCATGGTTCTTAATAAAGTTTATTTCTTTCTTTCTTTCTCTCTCTCTGTAGTTGGTCCCTCATATCTGAGGCTCGTGGTCAGCAGTATAATTGCATCTTCATCGGATGATTTTCCTCCACCGGTTTCTGGCCAGCGCGTCTCTTACAACCATGTGGAGTTTGGAGACGACGAGTCATTCACTTAATCGCTCCATCTCGTTGGTGAACGACCGCGCGATATTTTGCCTTCGGTGTTCCCAACTACAATTAGTTTTTCCAAACAATCGTCGCCTCTGCGTACGGTGTGACCGAATATAAAAGAATATAGGATTGTACGTATAGGAAGATAGGGAATACTAGGGTTCGTATCAATCTTATCTTTGTTTTGATACCAATCCCACGCTTATTCCAAATGTTATTTAACCGGGTCATTGCGCCCTTTGCCATTCAGATGCGCCTTTTCACCTCGGGGACGCAGCTCAGCCGTCACTACAAATCCGGAACCCAAGTAAATGTAGCGGTCGACGATGTCAATCCCAGCAATGTTGCCGGTGACATTTGTTAGTATGCCGGCTCGATCCCCTATCATCATCTTGGTTTTAGCTCTATTCACTTCAAGACCAATGTTGTCACTTTCCAATTCTAGTCTTTGGAACAGTACGCTAATATCTTCCAGAGAGGTTGCCAGGAGTACGGTGACGGTGTCGTCGGCATATCGAACATGTTCACGTTCGTTCGTTCATGTTCATGTATTTCCCGAATTGAGGAAATGCTGTAAGTAGGTAGGAGCAGTCACAATAGATATATTGAGGTCGCAGTGACGCGCTAAGGCCTTACCGGCCCTGGTCAACCCTCTTTTATATATAAAAGTAGGTTTGTAAATACAGCAACAAAAACAGCTGTTCTACATTCTATATGCAAACAAAGCGTCTAAACGTCAAAATAAAACGATTCTTATCACAAGTGCATAAAGTGCAAGGTTAGCCTGCATCTGTCAGCATGCAGGGCGCATGCGTGCGGGTCACGGTCGCGAGCCCGGCAAACTGGCCATGGTCCTTATCATACCCGTCGCTGACACTGACCCAACTCCGATTATTTGCGCTTCCTATGCGCCCGAGAACTATATTGAAAGAGGCTACTGGGTCGCCGTTCGCCCCGTGCCAATAAAGGATACCACTTCTTTGTACTTTTGTTTGATAAATTTTATTTCTCCAGGTATAGGGTATTGAGGAAAATCGATTCATCTTTTTTATACGGCGTAATTTACTATTTTTTAACTATTAATTAAATAACTAAATAAAAATTAAATCTCAACTTAGAAATTTAATAAAATATTAGTTAATTGATAAATTTTAGGGTCATATCCACATTATGACGAGTCATTACGCGAAATTTTGTGATCTCTGATTATAATCTATAAAGCGAATGTGTACGCAGGGTAGGGTGAAAATCGCACTATTGTCGAATGTTTTGGTCGCTTTTGGAATTATTTTACTATAGTATAAACATACTGAAGTGGAAACCTACTGGGAAACATTCGATATTTTAGGATAAGCTATCACGCGGTCGACATCGTATGTTGTCTTGATACGGTTACGGGCGCCACACGTAACGTAGTTAACGTGCCCACTCACGTGTGACCTTAATTGTAGTAGCTGTAGGGTAGACGTACAGTCAACATACTACCACAAAATGTCGAAGTTCCAGAAAAAAATTTTCAACTTACAATCAATTTGCTTTTTATCTGAGTTACAGATAAGTCTCCTAATAATTAGTGAATAGTAATTTTTTTCTTTCTGGTGAGATTTATTTTGTGTGCTTGTTGGTATCAAACTCAGAGTAAATAGAACTGGAGTAGCCATTAGTCAATTTCTCAAACATATTTTCTGCCATTTCTTGCGGGGGGTGAGGTTACCACACTACACTCAAAGCCAGCCGTTTTTACAAATGCACACATGCATAATTCGACACACAAATTTAAATTTCACGCACACACACGCTTAAAATAGTCACGTGGGGTATGCGTTTTGACAACGTCACAGCCGCATCCCCACCAGACTAGCGTTCGAAATTTGAAATCGTAGAATTCTAAAACATGAAATAATGAAGTAAATATTCATGAAATCTTAAAAATTATAAATATAAATAAAAGGTGACACCATCCTTTAGCATACTCGATGTTTTCTATTTATTTTTACAACAAAAAACAGCACAGGCAGGCATTTTTGCGGGAGCTCCTGTTCGCCGCAACGTTTACAATGTTATGGCTGTCAAAATGGCGGCTCAACTAGTTTTATTAAACGTGCAAGCATCCGATGCTTGTGCATTTGGCAGAGGGGAATGTTAGACAAAGGCTACTCCAGTTCTGTTTACTCTGAGGTATCAAAAGAATAACTTATTAGTAGTAGTATTATAGATTTGAATGAACCTAAAATACTGTATACTATGGTATACGCGTGACTGATGTATGGCGACAGACTAGCCACCCTGTTTTTATCGAAATCGGAGAAATTACTTAAGTAATTAATGTTAAAAGTAAGAGTGAGTTAGAAGTGAAGCCTAGATGCTGGATGGGTAACTGTGTGACATAGAAACCTGTACAGTACAGGTCTTAAATTTTTCTGTCTTTGATTTTTAACTTATCTGAATAACGCCTCCCTGTTCTAGTGGTTGACATCACCGGGTGTTAATCGGGAGGTCCAGGGTTCGATTACGTACGGGTATAAAAGTTTTCTGCACGGTTTGTTTGGTAATAGGACTTCTTTCTAAGCCCGCCTGGCTAGCTACCACTGTATGACCTAAATTTGACGCCAAAAAAACAATGTTATAAGCATTGGTTTGTTCCGGCAATTAGAGGTAAGATAGCCAGTTCCTCGGCTGTTGAGGAATACAGGTGAAGCTCGCCTCCACCTTCGGCCTTATCGTCACTCACCATCAGGTATACTCTGCAGTAGATATATACTTATTAAATTTTAGTAGATTAATCATGATTACTTAGTAACGACAAAGAATTAAGGTGATTAATTAGATTATTTTAACCTTATGTACCCTTTACGTTATCTATAGCGCTTCTATATGTTGAATTATTCTAGAATCTTCAAGTAACGCATTAGCTCTTATCAGGTATACGAAACTTAGATAATTACCGTCCTGTTAATTGAATTTGATAGCGAGAACAATGAATAATTTTAGTTTAAATGAATTGACATAGGCAGAAATTAGCCCAGGTTCTCCTAAGTTGGTTGGGAGAGGTCGTCTTGAATTGGGTCACCGGTTATAAAGGGACGGAAGCAAACCAGCTTAGTCAGGTCCCTTTAGTTCAAGGGCTTCGCAGTCGCAGTAATTGATTTAAGAATTAAGTACTATAATATATTTGCCGAAAGTTACTCCGGTTCATTACTGTGTAACTTTTGTTAACACTCTGTTAAACTAGTGTCTGATTGTCTAGAACTCCTAAGTTTCTAATTAAGTAAATCAACTGTAATTTCAATGTAATTATTAACTATAGAGAAGTAATTAATTGGACAGAAAAATAATTATTTTTTAGTTCGCATAATAATTGATTGGGCAGCAAGATATATATATATATATATTTATTTATTTATTACCGGAAATGTATACAATCTAGGAAAAGGATCAATTGAGGACCAAGGAACAATTCCTAGGAAATGTAATCTGATAGATATTATGTTCAAGCTATTTTTTATGACCCTTAAAAATAATATATGTGTAATAGAGTTGCTACCCAATTCGTTATTTTGCTGACAAATTAGAAAGGTAAATCTAGGTACCCAGTTCAACTTCTTACAAGCATGAGACAGATTTTCTTCAAATTCCCAACCTATATTTTCCGACTCAACTATAAATTATTCAACTTTGTCTTCGAAGTTTTGAAAACAAACTCGGAAGTTTTGTTGTTGGAAGAATAAAAAAATGTAAAATTAATGTTCCGGTAAAGTTTATTTAGATATTTATCCATTAGTTGGACATAGGCCTAATTTACGTCACTTTAGCCTGGCTTTTTCTGCTTTTGTAATTTATTTTTAAAAGAACATGACTCTTTTAAGCATGTTGTCTATACTTAATTAATTACGCACTAAACATGCGTTCGCCATTCTTACTCGGTAATGTTGAACGTATTGATCTCTTTGCTTATATTCCTCTATTAGGTACTACCTATTTGCAACAATATAGTATTTATCTTTCAATGGATATAACCTGTTTGAATAAAATCAGTATTTAAAGTCACAAAAGGCAAGCAAGATGGATGGCACCGAGAACTAATGGAATCGATGGAGCCAAAAGGTAAAGGAAAGGACGGTTGAAAATTACAATAAAATTATTAGGTAGAGGGGAACTCTGCATTTTCCATACTAAAATTTTTTCAGTTTTCTTCACAACGACAAATCCAAAGATAATATATTTGGCATGTATCATTAGACAAGCTTTAGCTATATGTGTGATATCACACTTCTTAAAAATTATTTATCTTTTTTATGTGAATGCAAATCAAATTATGTATGTGTGTAAAAGCTAACTGTTGAGTTTCTTGCGGCACTTCTTCTCAACAGGCCATTCACGTCGAAGTGCTAGTAGGAAAAAAAAATATTGACGTGCAAAAGTATTTCATGTAAATCTAATTGCAGAATAAATGATTTCATTTCATTTCATTTCATATTCGGAAGGCACTGAAAAGGAGTTGTCTCCGTGTCCAATTTTAACACAATAAAACTTACAACGAATTATCAAAACAAATCAAAAGAGTTCGAAAATATGGTCTATTTTTAGAGGAGGTAATTATTTTTTAAGAATACTCTGAAACTCAATAGTTACGAACAAAATACTAAGAGAGAAGAAAAACACCAATTTCATAGGTAAAGACCCAATATATTGTAGGTCAAACGGTTCTTCGGATAATCTGGGTCATTGTTAGTTTTGACTGCTATGCCGTTTATTAAAATAATTGGGGCTACGTCCGCGCGTCGCTGTCAACTATTTCTGCTGCTGCACTTCAATTATGGATATTTTTTACTGTATAGGAATTGGTGGCTTACCACGGTCTGTGATATAGCAAACATTCATTCATGAGATAGAGAATCATTAACGAAATTCATTCATGAATTTGCGTCCGTCTGCAATATTAAAGACCGTGGAAAGCCAGCTTGCAGGTACATAGATAGATACTATTCCCTTAAAAACTACAAAGTTTAAAAATAGTTCCGTGACTGTAAATTGTATTTTGATTTAGAATGGATCTAGTGTCTTATAGTGGGATAACATTGAGAGATTTTGTCATCCCTTTCTTTAATGTAGATAACTCGTGATTCCGTTACAACCCACCATGGTTATGTGCAGTCTCCACCATCCACACCATACTTACTCACTACAACTCGAAAAATTATCAAGATCACGAATGGCAAGATTTTTTAAATTTTCTTTTGTTCCTTATACCGTAGAAATTAAAATAAGGAAACAGATCCACAACAACAGAAAGCTTATGAAATCGGTGTAAATGCAAAGTAAAATAAATGTTTTCGACAAGCGGGGCGCGAGAAATTTAATTAGATTAGTCGGAGAATTTCATCAAGTTGCTTACCTCATTTACGGCGTAGGACCCGTCCCTGGCGGCGCATAAATTAAAGTCATAATACCTATGCCAGAAATGTTAGGTCCATGGAAGTTGGAGGTGTTCCTGAATTATTGTCTAGAGAGCTTTGTTGTATTTGTATAACTTTGCGTTACCAACGTGATATATACGTCGTCACATAATAGCGGACTAGTAGCTAGTATGCAAAAATATACTGCACCAGCCTCTCTTTCGACCTGGAAAGCGCCACTTCACGTCTTTTTGAAGGACCCCAGTTGACAACTGAGGTTGTGAAAAGAAAAAATCTCACATTTCCCGCAAAATTTCCTACGTCTCGAAGACCCAATGCTATTATTTTGGTTAGCGTATCAGGTGCATTTATGTTTTCTTTGATTATCTTATAGCAAGTATATTATTATATATTTATTTCACGTTTTCACGTGCATTACAATTACTAAGGGATGATATTTGCAAAAACGACTAACAGCCGTAAGAAAATAGTTCCAAAAATATTAAGTTACAGCTGGCAGACCATAGACTATTAATAATAGCTATATCGTTCTCAACAGTTTGCCACATTGAGCTGCATGAGTTGGTCTTGGTAAGTGAGCTGCTCTTGGTAAGTTAGTTCCTCGTATAGTTTTAACAATAATGGAATTATTATTACAACTTGCATTTACTTATTTCAATTTAAATCATGTATCCAATTTACTTGGAATAACAAGATTATAATGGATTGTAGCGGTGTTTGCGAAGTGCAAAAAATATTCTATGATAGAATCAGCCGATGAAATTGATGACTTTAGTTACAGAAACATTGTCGTTGATGCTAATTCCAATTTGTAAATTAATATTTATTGGTAAAGATTTTTTTGTATTCTGATTCTTGACAACAATGATTACTCTTACGGCAGTGATAAACAAACTGTCCACATGTAAGGAATATGACGAAATAATCAGCTTTTTTTTTGCAGCTACCAATCTGTCTGAAAATCTATCGTCTATTGAGTGAATCATCGTTAGTGAATTAGTCAATGTGTAAACCCTTCTAAATCGTTTCCTTATCCCACTCTTAACATCTATTTAGTGGTCTTATCTATGGCCACTGTAGATAGCCACAACAGGTATTTTACTTTCATTCTCCCTTAATTGGTCAGTTTAGCAGACACTTTCTTGTTTCTCTTATCATTTGGGTGGTTCAAAGCAGAAACCAAGACCATGTGGCTTCCAAAAATTACGTGCTGGATGTATCCGTCGTATAAAAATATCGCAAGTCATTGCATAATGCACTCTGACTTTTGAACACTTGTTGTGGCGCTTTATTAAATGTTGTAATTCATCATCATCGATAAATATAAATTATAGTCATGGAACAGTCCTTTTAATTGACGATAGGTAATCAATTATATAGATATTGATCACTGATCTTTATGATTATAATTTCGCAGACATGCATTATATCAATGAATTATTATTTAAAATAGGTAGGGCAATGATAATATATTTTTTATCACGTTTTAATGATTACAAAAAAGTTACTTTAAAGGTTTTTTGATTAATACATGCAGTTCTTGTATATGCTCCACCTTAGACATTCCTAATCCTGCCTAATGCTATTATTATCTGCTATCATGACATTTCTAATCTTTATGACTTTTTGACAAATGATCGTGGAGAAGTTTGTTTATAGAAGGGAAATTAGTATACGAATCCTTATTGCTGGTTGATCTGCAAGTACTTCTGCTTTGGTGCAAATATAGCAGAAGATAAGAATGTCCAATTCAAACGAATCAGTACCTAGTGTCCTTGTAGTAAGTACTATTCGCTATAACTTACTATCACTTTGATCGATTATCAAGACTCTTTAATATAGGTCTTATAAAAGGCTTAAGGATTATAAACAAAGTATTCTAGTACATTGACCTATTGCCCGATATGTTCTTCAGTTGATGTGTCCTGACTAAAGTGTCTTGATACTAATGTGTTGATAAATGATTACGCAAATATTTTGTGTGTAAGCGAGTTATTTTATTTAAAGGTCAAATTATTTGAGTAGAATTTATTAATATTTATATCGTGTGTATCCGTGTGCAAGTGCGAACTTCAAATAGTATGATTGCTAGTATCTATCTCTTTGAATGTTAGTTAATCACGCACAGTCTACAAGCCTTTCACTTTTTTAAGTTCTGTAAAATTATTATTTTTTGAGTGTGCATACGGTTTATGTTTATACATATAAAATTTATTTAAATTAAGAATCTTTCATAAACGTCCAATTCGAAATTCTTCAAATATCTGATTTCAATCTTTGGACCGATCCCATCTTTCTTCCAATTTCCTAATATTCGATTTGTTCTTCCACTAAACAATACTGTTTGAAAATGTTCTTTAATTGTGTAAAAGTGAAAATAGTCAGCAAACCTAATTGGAGTAATTAAGTGTTTAGTAAATTAATAATGATATTGTGAAACTTTTTTTGTTGTTTAATTTATCTCAAGAATCGAATTAAGTAGGTTATCATGAAACTTAATTAGAAGATTATTTTACTATTGAGGTGTATCAGTGGACTTAAAACAGATAACAATTCGTTAATTTAATTAGTAATGCAACAATTGATGATTCACATACTATTTTTTAAAGTAGAAATTAAGACCTGTTAATCTTCTAAATAAACCGATAAGTATTTCCGGCAGCTTTTGTGCTTAGTGATTTTTACTAGACTTTGAATCCAATCATAAAGACTGAGGCTTACCTCGACTCTCAGGCTTAGCTGGACAAAGAATCCCTGAAAACTCACTGAATGTCTTCTGTTTTTACTTAAAGTCTATGATAAATAGTCGTCTGTAATGACAACACTTCATTATAATAGCTTTAACATGTAAAGGGAGAATGATGACGTGCACACATACGGTACATCATTAAATCAACGTAAATATTTTGACGCAAATGTAAACTTTTGTAAGGCGGGAAATGCTACGTCATCCGTTCGCAAAACTACTAGGAACCCTGATCATTAGAAGATCAGACATAAATATACACATGTGTCACCCTCGCTTTACTTAAACAACATCGTCTCGGTCTTAAAGGTCTTCATTCGCAACAATTCATTCATCATCATAATCAGTCTAGGATGTCGCACTCTTAGACACAGGCCTCCTCCAAGTATCTCCTTATCAAATTCCTTAATCTAATTAAAATGAAAAGCTAATCAACAAATACTTTGTCCATTGGTTATTATCAAGTTAATATATTTAGGTAATATATTTGGATAGCGTTTCATAGATGTGTTTATTGTTTTGCAGCCCGGAGTCATGGTGGGTGTCGGCGGTACTCAAGACCATCAAGGCCGTGGCGCTGGTCTGCGACTTTATCACCTTCCCCGTACACCTGCTGCTGCAGAGGCCCTGGAGGAAACGCGCGCTCTCACGACGCATCAAGGTAAGGGCAATATCATCAACTTTGAAAAAGAGACTCTGACTTTTCTGACACGAAACGAATGTTGTGAGACAAAAAAATTATCTGTTATTGTGTGTTGTACAACTATTACGTTACTTGTTTGTTATAACTTGTAACAAATAGATTTTAACAAATAGTTCCATACTTCTCACGTGTATCTCCACGCAGAAAGGCCTGCGTGCAGGAACAGTGGGATGTACGTAGGCTGAGGCCGAAGCGACGATTAACATGGTCTGCGTCGATTCCAGGCGCGGATAATCCAAAGCACGAGCGACGCAGTGACGGTGCGGTCGGTGTGCTCGCCGTGCGCGCTGCACGTGCGGCTGCTGCGCGACGGCGTCACCACCATGGAGGCCATGCTGCGCGCCGCCGCCGCGCGCTGGCGCGCCCGCCCCTGCCTCGGCACGCGCGCCGTGCTCGGCGAGCAGGACGAGCCGCAGCCCAACGGACGACTCTTCAAGAAGGTACCTCATTTAAACGTTACACCAGCCAGTTACCGCGCTCACACGGAGACCTGCTGCAGCCGAATGCACTTTGGTTATACCGGCGAGCGACCCTGCCTCCTATTTACAATTGTCGGATTACAGCAGAAAGGTCGCTTTCATTCGCGGCATGAAAATGTGATATTTCAGCTCCATTCAGCATTTGTTCATAGCAAAAAAAGCCAGCCAGCCAGTTTTGTATGGAGCTTGTTCGGCTGTCCGCGTCTGTTCAGCCGCGTAAGCGTCTCATGTGAGTCGTCGTTTTACAAAGAAAAACGCGAATGGTGCTGTGTAATAAGTGTGAGTAGTCCCTTATAGAGATTCCGTGATCTGATTGTTTTCCGACAGTTGCGAGTAGGAGTGTAGAGGTAGTAAGCCAGCGTTGTGTTCCAATTCGGCCTTCGAGACTGCAGCCGCTAAAGACTTTCGGTTTGGGAAGAAATCAATTTACGGAGCGACCCCTAAGGTCTAAAGGTAGCGAGGTCATGGTCCAGTTCAACATGAGAACGTACTCTGGCATAGGAACTTAGAGACAGAAGCTCTTTGGGATTAAAGAGTGCTTCAATTGTTGCAGTTCAACATGGGCACGTACTCGTGGCGCACGTACGCGGAGGCGGAGGCGGAGGCGCGGCAGTTCGCGGCGGGGCTGCGCGAGCTGGGCTGCCGGCCGCGCCACAACGTCGCCATGTTCGCCGAGACGCGCGCCGAGTGGATGATCGCCGCGCACGGCTGCTTCAAGCAGAGCATACCTGGTCGGTGACGCCGTCTGCACCACACGCGCCCGGCAGCGGGACGGCAGCGGGGCGGCAGCGGCACTGCGGACAGCGATTACGTTGAGACCGAGCCGCTTCCGCGGCCGATTTCACTGTGACTTGGTCCCTAGCAACCCGCTTTGCTGCCGTCTCACTTCCACCTGTATGTGTGGAGCACTTGATAGCACGTATTACTCTGCACGTCAGAAAAATCTAAGTGAACATTTTCTCGATCGAATCGAAATGGTTCTTAGTGTTATGAAAGGCCAGGTCTATAGTTGCCGAACATGTATGAAGACTGTAAGGAGAGTTATTTTTGCGTGCCCCTTTGGAAAAAGGCCTAACTGTATCTAGTGCGAGATTATACGTACATGATAATGTTGATCGATTCCTGGTACTCAATTACCGAGTTCACTCTTAACATATAAAGTATTCGACTTTATCGTCCGCAGTTGTAACAATCTACGCGACCCTGGGCGACGAGGCGATCGCGCACGGCATCAACGAGACGGAGGTGTCCACGGTGATCACGACGCACGACCTGCTGCCCAAGTTCCGCCAAATCCTGCAGAAGACGCCGCGCGTGGACACCCTCATCTACATGGAGGACCAACTGCACGCCGCTAAGCTGGACGGCTTCAAGGAAGGCATACGCATCGTGCCCTACAAGGACGTGCTCAAGATGGGCGCCACCTCCAAGATCGGTCAGTGTCACACTACTGCTTCATATAGACACACCTCGTGTACATGAGGATAGTTGCTTCCCGCAAAACTTTGCAAGAAGGTTATTGTACATTTGCCACAAATTTAATTCGCCAAATGTAAAACATTCGTCATAAAGTTAATTCGTCACAAGAACCTGCAGGGTATTGTAAATTTGCCAATTCTACATTTCATAACAGTTCTAAAATTATCTTGCAGGCACTTCAGTTTGCTTTTGTACTATTGTAAATTATTTAAAAAATACAATATTTTTCATTTATTACAAATTAATGGTGAACCAAAACCTTTTCAGAATATATTTTAAAAATTTTTTTAAACGACTCCAAAATGAGTAAATCATACACTGATGAGTTGTGGGTGTTAAGTCTACATTTTAAACTGTCGCTGATTGTGTCAAGAGCGTTCAAAGGTTAAAATGCGGATTCAACACTCTCTATTCATATGGTCCTTCGAGCCGGATTGGAACCAGGGGCTTGCTAATATGTGAATGTGTTTGAAAAGAGCAGAACACCTGTGTCGTATGGTATGAGCGTATGGTAAGAGCGTGTCGCGTTGCAGAGAGCGTGCCGCCGACGGCGGAGGACACGGCCATCGTGATGTACACGTCGGGCTCGACGGGCGTGCCCAAGGGCGTGGTGCTGTCTCACCGCAACATGGTGGCCACGCTGAAGGCGTTCGCGGACGCCGTGCCCATCTACGACGACGACTGCCTCATGGGCTTCCTGCCGCTGGCGCACGTCTTCGAGCTGCTGGCCGAGAGCCTCTGCATCATGGCCGGTGCGTGCTCACCCCAACGCTGATACTCCACTCATTGGCTGTAGCTAACTTATTGATACACTTAGGCCCGATTGCACGAGTGTTAGCGCCTAACCCAGGGTTCGCCCATACATTTGCCTAGGGTTAGATGCTTACTCTCGACCGCGCAAGTGGGCCTAAGCGAATTATATGGTGATAATCATAGAAACTAAAGACTCGGTTTCACTTCTGGATAGCAGTTATCTAACAGATATCCTCACATTGTGTGAGGCCTTGCCACTGCTACATGGGGAGATATGTTAAGTCCCCAGACTTAACATATCTGGCGAAATGTGGGAGGAAACACCTCTGCCTACCCCTTCAGGGAGAAAGGCGTGATGACATGTTTGTTGTTTGGAAATAAAAAAATCTAGATGTTATTTAATTCAGTACTTAGTTTTATAAAAAGTACTAAGCTAAAACTAATCGTTAATTAATGAGTAAAGAAAGTCATAGACTTAAAAATAAGATTAAACAAGACTACAGTACCACAAACTTTTCTGAGCCGGTGGCCAAAATCGAAACTAAGTGTCGCCATTATTAGTGTATTGTCAAGTTATTGTTTGAGAGTTGTTTTTCGCCACTTAATTCGACAACAGCGACCCCTGCCACTGGGTCAGATAAGTTAGTGGCGCTGTACTTAGATTTGCCAAATAAAAATAAATAAATAAACATTCTCAGACATTCACACCTATCAACTAGCTCCATTTTAAGCAACTAATGCTGCTTGTGGATACTAGATGACGGATAAATATTTATAATAGATATATACATATAAATATTTAGACAATATACAATACTTATATAAACATCCAAGACTGGTGAACAAATATCTGTCCCCACCGGGAATCCAACCCAGAACCTCTTAAGATGGCGACGCCTTGAGACCGGCGTACAGACAACTCGACCACAGAGGTCGTAATATGCGCTTTAAGTATAAAAAACCGTGGTTGTTCCAGGCGTGCCGATCGGGTACTCGACGCCACTGACGATGCTGGACTCGTCCAACAAGATCATGAAGGGCACCATGGGCGACGCCACCATCCTACAGCCCACATGCATCACAACGGTGCCGGTACGTCGAAACCGCTATATTTTTATGGTATTTCTATTAAACAACTTTGTGAAAGGGTGCAATTTACTGTCGACATACTGCTTGGCACGAGCCCCTCACAGATGAGGAGTATGGGCCGTAACACCACCACGCAGGTTGGAGGGTAGAAATGGTTGCAATAAACCGTCACCAGCCGATGTGCCTTCTGAAGCACGGAGGAGTTCGAGATCGCAATGTTTCAGTCACCTATCCAAGGCCTGAACATGGCGAAGGTAACTTTGTTTCTTTTCTGAAGGTAATATTATTGTTTGCAGCTGATAATGGACCGCGTGAGCAAGGGCATCACCGATAAGGTGTCTAAGAGCGGGGAGTTCGCGGCCGCGTTCTTCAAGTGGGCGTACACCTACAAGCAGGCGTGGATGCGCCGCGGGTACGACACGCCCGTGCTCAACCGGCTGGTCAGTACACTACCATTACTATGATAGGCTAGCTGACTCATATCAAAACTAATAAAATAATGTTTAATTCACATAGTGTTTAGTACAAGGGTCCCAAATTTACTAAGGTCAATAAATAAAAGTAAAGGATTGCTGTAGAAATTCAATTCAAACATGTTTTATTTTTAAAACGCTATCCACCATCTTCGTGAAATGAGTGACGTTACGCGTCATGTAAACAATTATTACGCATGGTCGAAATACGTCAAATGCCAGTCGCAACCAATCAAGCATAAGCGTGTTGAATTGCTTGCCAAAATCGTGACTTGATGGCGTTTTTGACAGTTAAGCAAGATCGTAATTTAAAATTTAAATATTTTTGTGTTCAAGGCCTCAATTTATTTTTATTATTTTTTATAGTGATGGCTAACAGTAATGAATCATTTGAGGCCCAATAAAAAAAGGTTCAACTAGCCTATTGTGTACTGTTTTTGCAACTATATATTTAAAAATAAAGTTACATTCAGTTATGTTTAAAAATATGTTAGCACATTTGACAGATGACAGTTATTCCATTGCAATAAGAGCCACTTACTGTTAAAGGTGCATACATATTAGTGAACGTAAGTGGATAATATTAAAATGGATGTACAGAATACAATAATGGGTACGATAGCCGCAAGGGTCTGCGGCTATCGTACCCATTATTGTATTTTGTAGAATAAGATGATTGTCCTGGGCCCGAGATAATCATCGTATTAGATGAATGTGTGTGTGTGTCAGATGTTCAACAAGGTGGGGTATTGTAGTAGACGAGTGTGTGTGTGTGTCAGATGTTCAGCAAGGCGCGGCGGCTGCTGGGCGGGCGGCTGCGGCTGATGCTGTCGGGCGTGGTGTAGTAGCGTGTGTGTGTGTGTGTGTCAGATGTTCAGCAAGGCGCGGCGGCTGCTGGGCGGGCGGCTGCGGCTGATGCTGTCGGGCGTGGTGTAGTAGCGTGTGTGTGTGTGTGTGTCAGATGTTCAGCAAGGCGCGGCGGCTGCTGGGCGGGCGGCTGCGGCTGATGCTGTCGGGCGTGGTGTAGTAGCGTGTGTGTGTGTGTGTGTCAGATGTTCAGCAAGGCGCGGCGGCTGCTGGGCGGGCGGCTGCGGCTGATGCTGTCGGGCGTGGTGTAGTAGCGTGTGTGTGTGTGTGTGTGTCAGATGTTCAGCAAGGCGCGGCGGCTGCTGGGCGGGCGGCTGCGGCTGATGCTGTCGGGCGTGGTGTAGTAGCGTGTGTGTGTGTGTGTGTCAGATGTTCAGCAAGGCGCGGCGGCTGCTGGGCGGGCGGCTGCGGCTGATGCTGTCGGGCGTGGTGTAGTAGCGTGTGTGTGTGTGTGTGTCAGATGTTCAGCAAGGCGCGGCGGCTGCTGGGCGGGCGGCTGCGGCTGATGCTGTCGGGCGTGGTGTAGTAGCGTGTGTGTGTGTGTGTGTCAGATGTTCAGCAAGGCGCGGCGGCTGCTGGGCGGGCGGCTGCGGCTGATGCTGTCGGGCGTGGTGTAGTAGCGTGTGTGTGTGTGTGTGTCAGATGTTCAGCAAGGCGCGGCGGCTGCTGGGCGGGCGGCTGCGGCTGATGCTGTCGGGCGTGGTGTAGTAGCGTGTGTGTGTGTGTGTGTCAGATGTTCAGCAAGGCGCGGCGGCTGCTGGGCGGGCGGCTGCGGCTGATGCTGTCGGGCGTGGTGTAGTAGCGTGTGTGTGTGTGTGTGTCAGATGTTCAGCAAGGCGCGGCGGCTGCTGGGCGGGCGGCTGCGGCTGATGCTGTCGGGCGTGGTGTAGTAGCGTGTGTGTGTGTGTGTGTCAGATGTTCAGCAAGGCGCGGCGGCTGCTGGGCGGGCGGCTGCGGCTGATGCTGTCGGGCGTGGTGTAGTAGCGTGTGTGTGTGTGTGTGTCAGATGTTCAGCAAGGCGCGGCGGCTGCTGGGCGGGCGGCTGCGGCTGATGCTGTCGGGCGTGGTGTAGTAGCGTGTGTGTGTGTGTGTGTCAGATGTTCAGCAAGGCGCGGCGGCTGCTGGGCGGGCGGCTGCGGCTGATGCTGTCGGGCGTGGTGTAGTAGCGTGTGTGTGTGTGTGTGTCAGATGTTCAGCAAGGCGCGGCGGCTGCTGGGCGGGCGGCTGCGGCTGATGCTGTCGGGCGTGGTGTAGTAGCGTGTGTGTGTGTGTGTGTCAGATGTTCAGCAAGGCGCGGCGGCTGCTGGGCGGGCGGCTGCGGCTGATGCTGTCGGGCGTGGTGTAGTAGCGTGTGTGTGTGTGTGTGTCAGATGTTCAGCAAGGCGCGGCGGCTGCTGGGCGGGCGGCTGCGGCTGATGCTGTCGGGCGTGGTGTAGTAGCGTGTGTGTGTGTGTGTGTCAGATGTTCAGCAAGGCGCGGCGGCTGCTGGGCGGGCGGCTGCGGCTGATGCTGTCGGGCGTGGTGTAGTAGCGTGTGTGTGTGTGTGTGTCAGATGTTCAGCAAGGCGCGGCGGCTGCTGGGCGGGCGGCTGCGGCTGATGCTGTCGGGCGTGGTGTAGTAGCGTGTGTGTGTGTGTGTGTCAGATGTTCAGCAAGGCGCGGCGGCTGCTGGGCGGGCGGCTGCGGCTGATGCTGTCGGGCGTGGTGTAGTAGCGTGTGTGTGTGTGTGTGTCAGATGTTCAGCAAGGCGCGGCGGCTGCTGGGCGGGCGGCTGCGGCTGATGCTGTCGGGCGTGGTGTAGTAGCGTGTGTGTGTGTGTGTGTCAGATGTTCAGCAAGGCGCGGCGGCTGCTGGGCGGGCGGCTGCGGCTGATGCTGTCGGGCGGCGCGCCGCTGTCTCCGGACACGCACGCGCAGCTCCGCATCTGCCTGTGCTGCGACGTCGTCACGGGCTACGGGCTCACCGAGACCACCTCCTGCGCCACCGTCATGGACCACTACGACAGGTCACTTCACCTACTATGTTACCTGACCACCATTCAGACCTGAGGTCGCCGTCTTGAATTTAGCGGGTAGCGCTAGCCGTGTCTCCAATTCAGCGGCGAGCGGATTAGAGCGATATAGTGTAGTGATCATTTGAATTTGGAAGTCGGCGCTTGCCGCTCCGCTGTATTCGACTACAGCTCCATACGAATAGGATCTCGTAAAACAGTACGACACATGGCAGCAGTGTTAATTCAGATCCGTGAACTGGAATAACACATACGCGGATCTCGCGGATTGTAATTTCCGATGTATCATATGTACGACCATAATGTTGAATCCTACGACTCTGCGCTATCGACAGCTGTTGGACCAGACGTTTATGTAGCGCCGCCTGGTGGCAAAAATGTATGAAAACCAACATCGTATGAAACACATCCCGCAAAATTCGAGACAGCGGCCTCAGTGATGGCGTACCGCGGATAACAAATATTTGAAGGCAGAAAAGTTTACGTGCGTCCGCTTGCACTCCGCAACGTTCAAACGTATCGATGATTTATTTAATGTTCCAGTCGTTCCTCATACGCAACGTAAACCCCTACATTAATCTAGAGTTAATCAAACAGTTAAAAATAATAACGAAACCTGAGAAATAGATTCTAAATTATATTTTACTAGCTTTTGCCCGCGGCTTCGCCCGCGTTAAGAAGTATTATTACTAATTAGGTCACTTACTTTCATCCCCTATCTTTTCCCCTTAGGGGTGGAATTTATCAAAATCCTTTCTTAGGGGATGCCTACGTCATACTAGCTTTATTCATGCAAAGTCTCAGCCCGATCGGCTTAAAATTGACAAAGTTTCACACAAACTTTCAACCCCTGTTTCATCCCCTTGGGGTAGAATTAATCACAATCCTTTCTTAGCGTATGCCTACCATCTACCTGCATGCTAAATTCCGTCCGATCCGTCCAGTGGTTTGGGCTGTACGTTGATACATCACTATGTCAGTCAGTCACCTTTGAGTTATATTTAGATTGTACTAATGTTATTCCCTACATTTCCAGATCAACAGGTCGAGTGGGCGCGCCCACCACTGGCACCGACATCAAACTGGTCAACTGGGAGGAGGGTAACTACAGGGTCACCAACAAACCATTCCCGCAGGTATGGACTCTGCACTGCCCAGAGTAACGTTTATCTATACATCAGTTGAATACGCCGAATTTATCGATTGGCGATGAAAATGGGCTTTAGACTTTTAAAGGGGGTATCTGATTTATTTTTAAGTTAAACTTTTAGGTAAAATTTTCTTTAGAATTTCCAAAAATTATTGTTTTTTTTTTTTAACGAACGCATGGTAATGTTGAGTTATTACACAGGGCGAGATCGTGATCGGCGGCGAATCAGTAGCGGAGGGCTACTACAAGAACCCGGAGAAGAGTCGCACGGAGTTCGTGGAGGCCGACGGACAACGCTGGTTCCGCTCCGGGGACATCGGGGAACTGCATCACGACGGCAGCATCAAGATCATTGGTAACACATGCACCTACTTCATTATTAGTTCGGGGTCATCGGGGAACTGTACCACGACGGCAGCATCCAGATCATCGGTAGTGAGCCTTATATTGTCATGAAATATAATTGACGACATTTCAAAATTTTAAGGTCTATATTTTATTATTGTAAATAAAACTAGATAAAAAATTCAGAGACATTTTTTGATTTTTCAAATTATCGACTGTTTCATTCATCTTTTTAAGTTTTAAGATCAGCTCATTCTAAAATGGCGTAAGCGCCAAATGACGTCATTCATACGGAGGAATAGCATTTTCCTTTTGCCTATGTTTAAAAAATAATAACTGACGTTGACGTTTGACTTTTAACCATCAAAATTGATTAGAACTTTGTTTTAAACTTATCAATTTGCTGGAGAATTTTAGTTTATTTTCCTTTGATATTTTTGTTACACCATGAAAGTGAGCGCAGGATTTCAATCCGCTGATTTCAATAAAATTTGTTGACATGGTCACAGATTATATAGAAATAACAAGGCCATGACATAAACTTTTTTTTCTGTTTCGAATTTGGCAAGGGGGAATCATTATTCCTCCGTGTGTATGACGTCACGAGTACGATTTTTGTTTTTCTCGAAAACTATACATCAAAAATAAATATTTCAATGCTTTTCGGGCTTATATAGCAAAATGTAGAAATGGTTTTTTTATTTTAAGGTGTATGAAATGTTGTCAATTGCTCGTATTCATCTGTGTGGTGTGTGAAGGTATGCCGCACCCTCAGCGAAAAGGGAAGATCTTCCGCCGAGCCAGGTGCACGCTCGGGGACCGCGGTCCGACTGTTATTCGTCGGAACTTGTGTATATATTAATCTATCTTGGAAACTGCCATCGTGATTCAGGCTTGCTAATCTTCTATATTCCTTATTGCTGTAGCCAGTAGGTCCAGTAGCAATTTGACTCCAATGTTATTATTCGCTATCGTACTTTTCGCTGATCAATCATTTCTCGGTTACTTAATATCGTAGCGCGCTATGACGTAGCCGATACAATCATATATGTCGTCCAATAATTCGGACATGGCTTAGTCATGGTGAACGTGAGACTTAATCAAATCAAGTCTTCTTCCCTCATTAATCGCTATCTATTTCCTTTTACAGACCGCAAGAAGGACCTGGTGAAACTACAAGCGGGCGAGTACGTGTCCCTCGGCAAAGTGGAAGCGGAGCTGAAGACGTGTCCCCTGGTGGAGAACATCTGCGTGTACGGCGACAGCAGCAGGAACTACACGGTGGCGCTGGTGGTGCCGCACCCGCAGCGGCTGAAGGAGCTGGCGGCCAGGGACCAGCTGCCCGAGGAGGAGTTCGAGAGGCTCTGCAACGATCCCAGGATCGAGAAGCTGGTGCTGCGGGAGCTGGCCGAACACGCGCGCAAGTGTCAGTATACTTGACGATATTTATACATATAATAAAACTGTACAAGTCGAATGTCTGTACATAGAAAAAAATGCGAAAAATCAACTCAGGAAGGAGATGTAAAAAGAGGGAAAATACCAAAATGTTGTTTCTCCGTACGGGCTAATCTCCGAAATGGCTGGACCGATTTCAATGTAATTTTCCATGGTGATACCTTATATCCCTGGTCAACATTTCAGATACTTCTTATTCCGGAAAATTAAATGGTTCCCATGGGATAGTTAAAAAACCATATTATCAGCTAGTTCGATTATAAAAATGAAGGGATCTATGGTCAAGTCGAGATCGGTGATCTTTTTTTCCCCTTTTTTCTGCCCTAGGTCGGCATAAAATGTCTTCCTTTTCGATTCTTCTCTGTCACTAGTCAACTCCACATTCATTCTCAGTCTTTTCATTTTTAATTAATTTCTATGTCCAGTAGTGTGAATTATTGAAATAATACAATGGAAACACTATTCTATTAACGACAATTCGGTTTCGACGATGAATTAATACGGGCACACTGCCCAGTAAAAGAGCTTTATTGCTCATTTCTAGTATTTGCAGTGTGCGGTATTATCGCTAGCCATATAATAGGTCTTTACCTATGAGATTTCCGCTTTTCTCTCTCTTAGTATTTTGTCTGTAACTATAAGGTTTCAGAATATTCTTATAAAATAATTACCTCCTCTAAAAATAGACCATATTTTTGAGCTCTTTTGATTTGTTTTGATAATTTGTTGTAAGTTTAATTGTGTTAAAATTAAAAACGAAGACAACTCTTTTTAAGTGCCTCCCGAATAGATCATTTGATTTACATTCACTTAAAAACGATAAATAATTTTTATGAAGAGTGATATCACACATATTGCTAAAGCTTGTCTAATGATACATGCCAACAATTATTATCTCTGGATTTGTCGTTGTGGAGAAATCTGAAAAAATTATAGTATGGAAAATGCAGACTTCCCCAAAATCTGCATACATAACGGAAATTTCATAGGTAAAGACCTGTTATTAGTAGTTCGGTATAACGTGAGATTTCGCCGGCAGGCGGGCTGGAGCGGTTCGAGGTCCCGCAGGCGGTGAAGCTGTGCACGGAGGTGTGGTCGCCCGACATGGGGCTGGTGACGGCCGCCTTCAAGATCAAGCGCAAGGACATCCAGGAGCGCTACCACGACGACATCAAGCGCATGTACGCCTCCTGAGGCGCCGTGTACGCCGCGCCGCCAACACTACGCCGGCTCTGCGGAACTCTATACTAATTAATCAGTGATCGGTGTGCGCGGGCGCTGCTTGTGTACGTAGTATTTATGGGGCGGGTTGAGGTCTGGCCCGGGAGCCGGAAATTTTGAGACTTGGACAGATTCGTCGGTCTCTCTCTGATCGGCTCGTGGGTCAGCCCTCAGGAATCGGTTCATGGGTTAGATTTTTGTTTCTCCGATCACTCTTTTAGGTAATTTCTGGCGTGGTCGACGTTTATCCCGTGAACTGATGCTGGGACTCCTCGGACCGGTCCGAGACTGTCTCGCGACGTCTCGCCCCCGTTTAGTTTCGTTCTGTGAGACTTGTACATATTTATTGCTATCTAAATATTGTAGTTACTTTTCGGATGCGAAATTCGCACGAGTGTGGACGGACGGATGAGATTACCATGTAAAAAGTACACAGCAAATTCGTAGTGAACTTAGCAGATTTATAATGAGATTCATTCAGTCGAGTGCTATATTGTTTTTGATAAAATATAGATCTGATCGAGTCGAGTGAATGCGGTGCGTGTTTATATAAAATGTTTAGGAGCGTTACTGTAAAGAATTGTAGATATTGGCCTAGCATCTCAAGTGTATAGCTGTGGTGCGGCGGCGGACGCTCGGCCGAGTCACTCGAGCGGACTACATACTCGCTCGGGTGAGTGCCTCGTTCGGACGAGTCACTCGAGCGGACTACATACTCGCCCGAGCGAGTGCCTCGTTCGGGCGAGTGACTCGCTCGCCCGAGTGACTCGTAGCGGCGAGCGAGCGTGTCCCGCCCCAGCGGGCGAGCTCGTAAGAGTAACTAATCGATTAGTACTTAGAGGTATGGGGTTACGTACGATCACCATTATTATCGTAATAATTTTGCAATAATGTCATTTATGTTTATATATCATATATGTTTTGTAACGTACAGTGACGAGCATAAACATTTATATACTTTTGAACAAAAAACGACATTATTATTTTCAAATAGAAGCCATTTACTCTGAAATGTGTAGACATGTTCATGCTCGGTACTGTACGTTGCAGATTGCATAATCATCGAGCCACGTGCTATGTTTTCATTGTTTTGAGCGGCGCGCGCCGGCGGCCGCCGCGTTTGTTGATTAGTTTTATTGAAAATCATGGCTTTTGTTCTATGTAAGTGTGTAACCGAACGACATTAGAGGCTAGTCAGGATCACTTCGGACGTTGTCGTATTCGGATGCAGGTCCTGCCGCATTTCGCTGAGCATTTACGACCCCGTATACAATCCGTTTGATGTATTTACTTCGATGTATATTTGTCTTTCCTATCAAGGTAAAGTTGGTTACCTTAGTTATTCCAACAAATATAAATGTCATAATAATATATTACACTATGTGTTACTATCATAGGTAGCATCATATTTTTCTATAAATAGAAAATTTTGAAATTAAATGGAGTTGAATAAATGTAAATCATTATTGTTAAGTAGGAGTTATTTGCTCAGTTGATGTGACTGTCTTTGTGTTTGTAATTCTTGAATGTTGCTAATGGAAAACAATTTTGTATTATTTATTCAATAAATGTTAATAAAATCATTCTTCAATGTTTTAATAATCTTCCGACTGTTAATAAAAAAAAATATTTCATGGGCCAAACTTGGCACTTAAATTCGTTATAATTTTACATTTTAAATATCTTAAAAAATATTAAAGGCATAATAAACCTATTTTAGTTAAAAAGTGATTTGTCACTTTCTTTCTAATTTAGATTTGTGTTTGAAAGAAGAAAACAAAACACTCTGTAACTAAAATAGGTTTATTAAGACTTTAATTTTTTATGAATAATACGGTGAATGTTTAAATAAATAAACAAAAGAAAGTGTAAAATAAAATATACCTATGCTGAGATACATTACTTTATCAACGGGCTCCTTTGTTTTATTGGGACAATATTGTTTTGAGAACAAAACTTAAAACGTAACAGACGCTGCGACTGGGCCGGATCCGACTAGTATCTACAGCTAACGCATTTTAGTGTCGCTCGGGGTGTTCTGTTCAGATTTTATTGACTTTGGTAGTGTCTATTTATTCGAACACGTAACTATTCCCTAACTATTTGATGTTTTACTATTTAAATTTTTCTTCCAATCCAAAGAATACCACCAACCCATCTCTTCCCTTGGGTGTCGCAAAAGGCAACTAGTGGACTTAGAACTGCACAACCATCCAACAGTTGGCGGCGACGAGCTCACCACCTGTCACGCTGAGAGCAGTCACTAATTGGTGAAGCGTGGACTGTGGCAATGGACTGCTTTTGCGGTGCTTTTGCCTAGTCTCTGACTAACTCTTAGGGGATAATAGTGGTGATTATATGTTTGTATACTGTAAAGGTTCTCTTCAGGTATTTAAATAAAAGTGGCTTGTATAGTATAAAGAACTGGTTTACATATACTCTTTTGCATTTGAACAAAATGTACATAACATGTAAATAATAATATTGTTTTCGATGGCGGACTTATCCCTAAAAGAGAACTTATGTATATGTATGCTTACTTAGGCCCCTTTTTGGGTGGCCTCGGGCGATTCGAGTGGTTTCATAAAAATCGAGTTTGTAAAGCAGCGTGATTTGCCACACGCTCCATCTAGAATGGGGCCGTTCCGAACCGGTCGCAATGTCTGAGAGCGGGAGCTGATTAAACAACGCTATGCTCTGCTCAATGCCCTAAAAATGACGGTAGACCTTAAAATGTTTCACACCTTTGGTACAAACAATTAATCAGTGCTATCAGCTGCTCAGGACAATAGTTCGAAGAGATCACAGTCCAAATGTTTATTATGTATCTGCCACCACACTGCGCGAAGTCCGTCAGTTGCGCGAACGTCGCCGTAGAAAGCTGTCGTGCGTAAACAACCAAATGTTGGATGGAGTGGAATAATGAGTGTTTTCGAGTCAATTTAGTTTATACAAGGATATATGGGATGCGAAACGTAAAATCAATGGGTAACATTATCACAGAACATCTATTCACGTCTACATTAAAATCTGTTGCAAATTTTTAGATTTTTTTTTTCCGAGTTCTACGAGCATTTGTTTTCATCACAATTCAAACTCGGAATTTTCAGCATTATTTTATATAAATAGGTCCCAGTGAGAACGAAACTCATACCTAACTACACAAAATTCACTATGACCTCAATAACATACCTACTGGTTAACAGAAACAAATTGAAAAGGCATCCTATGGACCAACAAAGTGGAGTGGCTAGATTTGCTGAGCTCTTTATAAAAAAACACTTACAATCCCCGGCAGGGGGGGCAAACTTTTGGAGTTGATGTTTTAAACCGGTGTTCAGGGTGGGGATGATAAAAATAAAACTCAGTCGTGTGAGGACAAGAACAAGACAATAATAACCACTCCGCCCGAAAGGTCAAATCAAATCGTTTATTAGGATCGGTTTTCAAATACTGTTTTTTTTATTTGTGGGTAGGTAGTAATTTTAATGTTATATTTTTTTCTGTTATTTTATCCCATATTCTTTATAAAACTTTCAAAGATTTTTATTGTATGTAAGCAAAATCATTTGAACTTACTTGACCATGGCACAGGCGTGGCGGCTGGGATCGACTATACGGTACAAGTAGTGCCTTCTTTCAAAATTAGGCAATCCGCAATCGCTTCCGTCATAAATTTGTCTTATCATTATATAAAGAACAATAAGCAAACAGGGCCTAATGCAGTGCCCTGGGGAACCCCAGAACCGGGAAGAGGTTAGACTCGTATTTATAAATACAAGCTGCCGATTACTGTGATGAGCTACACCCGCTACACCGACTCTACTACTTTTCACATCGTGCAATGTTGGATTACAATGAAACATAAGTGAACCTACCTTATCAAATGCCTTACGTATGTCAAAGTACCAAAAACGCATAATGTGACTTTGTAACATACATTATAAATGGGTTTAAGATATTTTTATGAATTATGGATGATATTTTGATCTTTGAATACAAGTTTACATAGTCTGCCATGTCTGAAGATGTTTATTTATTGTTGCAGGTTGCCTAATAACTGAACGTAAAAGTAATCTTTGGTCGACTTCCATCTCAGTTCAAGATTTTACATTATTGTGTCGTTTTAATTTTGCTTATATATTTTTACTATAAAATATGTTTAATTTAAAATTTTAAAACTTATTCCCGAAGTGGTAGGTAGATGATTAAAAACTACATTTCGCCTGAAACGTTCTAGTCCATGTAATTGAGCTGATGGAGACACGCGATATTTATTATAAACTCATGCGCGGGTAGTGCCGTCTTTCTGTCAACTGCAATAGTTGCTATACGCAGTGAAGTTCACTGGCTATACGTAATTATTATTATTGATATATTTTGTATGCGACCAGGTAAGCAAGAATTATACTATGGAAAAATGTATACATGTATGTATGTATATATTAGGTTGGGGAAAAAGTCTTTTCGCATTATAGTATGTATAAACTTGTAATGAAATCTCTTTGGCTATACTATTTGTATCTGGCTGGTTTTGGTATCATTGAAAGTTTAAATTTTAAAGAACATAATTCCAAATTCAAATAAGGAAAATGTGTGATTTTCATTTGTTTTTCGTACCGCCAAGATGAGTGAATCTAATGAAGAAATTCGATACATTTTAAAATTTTACTACAAAAAAGGTAAAAATGCAACGCAAGCCGCCAAAAAAATTTGCGATGTTTATGGACCTAGTGCAGTGTCTGTGAGAGTAGCACAAATTGGGTTTAAGCGTTTTCAATCCGGAAATTTTGATGTCAAAGATGCACGTCGCTCTGGTCGCCCTATTACAGATAAAATGGATGCCATTTTTGAAAAAGTGGAGCAAGATCGGCATGTCAGTAGTTACGACGTAGCTGAAGAACTGGGAATTGACCACAAACCAGTTTTGGCGCATTTGAAAAAAACTGGGTACACAAAAAAGCTCGACATTTGGGTACCTCACGAGCTCACTGAAAGAAACCTAATGAACCGTGTACTCATTTGTGATTCTTTATTACGACGTAATGAAACCGAACCATTTTTGAAGAAGCTGATAACTGGTGATGAAAAGTGGATCACGTACGACAAGAACGTGCGAATAAGGTCGTGGTCAAAGGCCGGTCAGGCTTCACAGACTGTGGCGAAACCCGGGTTAACTCGCAACAAGGTGATGCTGTGTGTGTGGTGGGATTGGAAAGGCATTATTCATTATGAGCTGTTACCACCAGGCAGGACCATCAATTCTGAACTCTACTGCGAACAACTGATGAGATTAAAGCAAGAAGTTGAGAGAAAGCGGCCGGAATTAATCAACAGAAGGGGTGTGGTTTTTCATCATGATAACGCTAGACCTCACACATCTTTAGCCATTTAGCAAAAATTAAGAGAGTTTGGCTGGGAGGTGTTAATGCATCTGCCGTATAGTCCTGACCTTGCACCTTCAGATTTCCACCTGTTTCGGTCTCTTCAGAATTCTTTAGGCAGTGTCAGGTTAACATCACGAGAGGACTGCCAAAACCACTTGTCGCGGTATTTTGACCAGAAGTCCCAAAATTTCTATAGCAATGGGATCATGTCCCTACCTACAAGATGGCAAAAAGTTATCGAACAAAATGGTACCTACATACTTTAGTTAATAGTAAATAAACTATATTAAAAAATGTTTTGAATTTTCATAAAAAATGCGAAGAAACTTTTTCTCCAACCTATTAAAATTAAAACAAGAATTTAATATTAATATTTATTTCAGTAAATAACAACTACATCAGCCTGTTTAATTTAATTTTAACATAATTAATATATTATGTAATTCAGAGGTTTTGGTATAATTTGAATTTTAAACGTATATCAAAATATTGATAACTATTTAACATCTGTATAATGAAGAACTTAGATACTATGGTTACACTTATATAACGATGCAAACGTGGCGCCTAGCGAGACGAGACAGACAAGACCAGGAGAAAACAGGGGAGGCGGGCAGGCTCAAGAGCATGCCTGGGGGTGATGACCTCTGAAGCGGCGGTCGGGCGGCGCGGCCTAGAGGGAGCTCATCTTGCAGAGGTGCCGCAGCTGCATGATCTTGATGTCGTCGGTGCCGAACTTGACGACGCCCTCCTGGTTCTCGATGGAGATGAGCTGGCCGACGGCCTCGCGGTCCTCGCCCGCGATGACCTTGACGCGGTCGCCGCTCTGCGGCACGACGGGCTCCAGCAGGTCGGCCAGCACGTTGACGACGCGGTCCTCCAGCGGCAGGTAGACGGCGCACAGGCCGCCGCTGAGCCCGCGCAGCACGCCCGCCTGCCCCGCCAGCGCCGCGTCCTCGTGCGCGCGCAGCCGCACCTCCACCTCGGGGGACGGCCAGTCCGCCGCGTCCGCGCCCTCGGCCGGCGAGCGCGGCGAGTAGCCGGGGCTGGGCGTGCCCAGGTAGCCGGCCGGCGACGGCTGGTACGGGCTGTACGTGTGGTCGGAGCCGTACATGGTGCCCGGCGTCTGCGGCGTGAAGGGGCCCTGCGCGTACGGCGCCGGCTCCTCCAGCCCGTAGTCGAAGTCTGGGCGCGCGGGCGTGGCGGCGGCGGCCGGGTCCCAGGCGCCGTGCGCCGGCGTGCGGCTGCCGTCGTGCGCCGGCGTGCCCGCGCCGTAGTGCGGCGTGCGCGCGCCCGCGTCGTACACGGGCGTGGCCGAGCCGTGCATGGGCGTCTTGGCGCCGGCGTCGCGGTACGTGGGCGTGGCGCCGCCCAGCGCCGTGGGCGTGCGCCCCGGCGTGCGGAACGAGCCGCCGCCCGCCGCCGCCGCGCCCGCCCCCGCGCCCGCGCCCGCGCCCGCGATGTGCCCGCGGTCCACGGAGATGGTCTGGCACGTGGAGTGCAGCTCCACGCGCGCCGTGCTGCCCGTCGCGTCCTTGACGATGCCCACGTTGCCCTTGTACGGGCCGCCCGTGATCTTGATCGTCTGGCCGATGAGGTCGCGGTCGCGCGCGGCGGGCGCGCGCCCCCCCCGGCCCCCGCCCCCGCCGCCGCCGCGGGGCGTGTGTCCCCCCCCGCCGCGGTGCGCGGGCGAGTGGATGCGCGGCGACATGAAGCCGAGCGCGGGCGCGTGTCCGGGCGCGCGGCCGCCGCCCGCCAGCTGCAGGTGGCGCGTCTTGCACACGAACACGCCGCCGTTGTCGAGGTACATGCGCGACTGCAGGAACGCGAAGTTGCGGTACAGGTGCTTGATCTCGCCGTCGCGGCCGGCGTGCGGGCCGTCGATCACCTTCACGATGTCGCGCTTCTGGATCGTGTTCTCCTCGGAGTCGAGCGCCTTCGTGAAGCGGTTCTCGCGGCGCTTCTGCAGCGCCTGCGGCTTGCACTCGATCACCTTGCCCTGCATGCCGAGCACGTGGAAGTTCTCCTTCTCGAGGCGCACGATGACGCCGACGGTCTGCGGGTCGAGCTGCACCATGTCGCCCCACTGGAACTGGCCCAGCGAGTCGACGCCGGTGGCCATGTCGGAGCACAGCTGCAGGTCGCGCGGCAGCACCTCCAGCTCGTGCATCGTGAGGTCGGACACGAGCACGACCCGCTGCGGCTCCACGCGCACGATGAGGCCGGTGTCGCCCTCGTAGCGGCCGGCCAGCACCTTCACGTGGTCGCCCTGCTTGAAGTACTTGCGCAGCTCGTTGGGCTTGAACACGAGCGGGTCCTTGAGCGCGTCGTGCTTGGGCATCACCGTGATCATGGAGCCGTCGATGGCGACGATGCGCGCCTGCAGGTTGGCCAGATCCCCGGAGCACACCTCCACGTTGTCGCCCATCGAGAACGAGTGCAGGCTGCCGGGGTCGTCCTTGGCGGGCGCGGCCAGCTCGATGTCGATGCCCTCGGGCTGCTCCTCGAAGCGCTCCAGCTCCGTCAGCGTCGGCTTCACGCCCTCCGCCAGGATCGCCGACATCGTGAAGTTCTTGTACAGGAACCCCTTCCGGGAGTATCTGTTCCCCTCGAAGATGAGGAAGTCCCCGTCCGACGTGACCTCGCCGCCGATTGCACGAATGGCTTCCGGGTCGAAGGGTTTGGCGGCCGGGCGTCTCTTCTTTTTCCTTTTGGCGGCTTCGCTCTCGCTCTGGACCGTCCTCAGCGCGCCTCGTAATCTAGTGTAGTCTATTCTAGGCAGCAGTTTGAGGTGCACTTGATTCTGCGCCAAATCGACGTAGTCCACCTGAGCGATGTCGTCCTTGTACAGGCCTCTCTTCAACCTGACCCACTGCTTGGGTTTCAGGCCTGACTGCTCCTTGACCACACGCAATACGTCTGTCATTTCTTTAATGGGTACCATGTCCTGCTTCCAGATACCGATTCTCAGAGTGCCTACATTATTAATGAGAGATTTAACATGAGTCTGTTTGTATGCTTCGATGTAAATGTATCCCTTTACACCTTCAGGTGCTACTACAGATTTGATTTGAAAAGGTTCTTCAGAAAACTGGTAAGCGATAAATTTCCTCATGAGTAACAACACAGTGGCCTTCTCTTCGCCTATTCTACATTTCACCATCCACAAGTTGGGATCCTTGATACCCGGGAGGAGAGTCTGTTGTGTGATTTCATCAGACATCTCCTCCCCACCTTCACCAAAGTGTCTGTGGGCTGCAGTCTCATCTGCATATTTATTCCTAAGATATTCCTCAATCTCCTCCTCTTTCTGTGAGTCCCAGAGGTTGGTGCCTCTTCTGCGTCCTTCAATTTCTCTGGCAGTGGGACCAATTTCATCCACCTCATTGCCAACAATACCCATTTCTTGAGCCCCTTCTTCCCATTCATCATCCTCATCAACTTCATCATCAACCTAAACCAAAATTGTAGTGAGTAAGAAAATAGAAAATCAACTGGTCAAAATGAATATCTGTATAGATAGGTAAGAATCATACAAACCTCAGCTTCATCGATAATGAATCCTCCATAACGACTGTCCTTTTTTCTCTTTTTCCTTCTTCTCTCTTCATCTTCATCTTCGTCATATTCTTCTGAGTCTACTAAGTCTTCTCCTTCAGGCTCTTGTTCATCCTAAGACAAAAAATATTATTTTTATTTTGATAGCAACAAGAATTTAGTGGGAATGACATTGAATGAGCAATTAAGAAAGGGCATAGTAAGTATGCCTGTTTAGGAGAAACATGCACTAATATTAATTCCATGCTTTGGATGTGTACACAAAAAACCCCATAATGGTAAACAAAATACATGCTTCTTAGTAGAAAGGGAGAGAGAAAAAGAGGCATAATTACTCTGTACATTTGTATAAATAATATGTTTTATTAAAATTATATAGAGGGTGGGAAGTTTATTGGTCAAACTGATTATAAGTCATAGCACAATATTGAAAAATTTTATTTTGATCTTACCTCAACTTCTTCATCACCTGAAGCCTCTTTTGCTTCATCATCTTTATTTCGGCTTGCATCAGATCCAGCTGAACGACTTCTGCAATAAAATTTTACACATTTTATGGAAAGAACAGAATGTACATAATTACAACACACTCTCTTATCTATATAATAAAACTGTAAATAATCTGTCTGGATTGAGAACATTTTGAAAAAATTTATGGGGGAGTAAGAAATAATCAATATAGATACCAAAACACCAATTTTTGAACTTTTTTCTCTATATGTTTGAACATGCGAAAACAACTTCCTTGGAAGGTTATGTTGTTTACCTGGATCTAGATTTGGAGCGAGATCGCGAGCGTGACTTGGACCGCGAGGGGCTTCTCGAGGGGCTGCGGCTGCGGCTGCCGGACCGCGAGCGGGAGCGCGAGCTGGAACGCGACCGTGCCGAACGGTTCGACGCTGCACTTCTTCGTGACCGATTGGATGCTACGCTACCCGCGTCAGACGCGTTGCCTGAATAATTACTGCCCTCAGAGTCAGACATTTTGGGCGAAAACCTTCGACTTTAGCAACTGCGAGCCATCTAAATTGTTTTTTAAAGACAAAAATTACGTCCGCAGATTGCTTGGCAAAGCAAACGTCACAAACGAAACGAAACTTCTCACAGATAAAAAAATATGCCAGCGAAAACGTCATCTTTGTTTTTAATAGTGTTGTATCTAAACAAACGAAATTGAATAGTTGATTATTTTTACAACACTTTAATACTTTTTAATCTCAATCTATAATAAAACTAATGTTTTTCATATGTATTATGCAAAACAAATACTTTGCATGTATTAATGAACATAATTAAAAAATTATTAATTTTATTTTAAGCTTATTTTTAAAAAAATAATTTCAGTGCACTAATCCATTGCCAAGTGTATTTTAAAAACAAAATAAAAGTAAAACAAGTATTGTCTATTGATTCACTGCTGCCCTACCGATTTTGTGAAAATTTTAGTAAAAAGTCTAGAATTACAATACATCGTGAGAGTATTTCACTGAGAACTGGTTCTGCAATCAAAGACAATTTTGTTACGAGTTTTTGTACTAGAATTTGACGTACGTGTGTTTCATAGGAACTTGTCAGTTTAATGCAGTTCTCCTTTCTCTGAGAGTCTAGCATACGATTGGATTTTCGCACGTCATAATATAAACAACAGTGTGGTGTTGCATCGGCGCCTGAGGGCGATCGATCGGCTGTGGTGGTGCAGTGCGGGATCGTGATGTACCAGTGAGCTCGGCTGGAGGCAGCGGGCGCCCGGGGTGTCATGTTGGAGACGCGGTCTGTGCGCGCCGCAGACTCGGTGTGGGCGAACAAGCCGCTGCCGGCGCCGCACGCCATGGCCAATACACGGCACGGGAAGAACGCGCAGGTATGCTCATCATAAGCACTTGATTGTGGCTGAAAACTACTAGGTTCAACAGATTCCACTGACTGCCGTAATGTTGGTTTCAGGATGATGTTTGCTATGTGGTAGCAAAATATGACTATGCTGCTCAAGGTGCTCAAGAACTAGACTTGCGTAAAAATGAGCGCTACCTATTACTTGATGACTCCAAACACTGGTGGAGGGTGCAGAACGCCCGCAGTCAGTCGGGATATGTCCCAAGTAACTATGTGAAGAAAGAGAAACCTTCATTGTTTGACAGGTAAAGGAAGCATAGTTTTTATCAGTATTGCATAAATGTTATAGATCATTACATGATCAATGAACAATAGCTATGTGAATCAGATCTTAACTTTCTCACTAATGCTGCCAAATCTTTATTTCTCATACTATCTATCATTTATTTCAATTACTTATTTTGTTTATAATATAATATTTCATTGATTTCAAATTCATTGTTTATTCAATTGGTTGAATGTAGTTAGCTTAGAGTTATTTCAATAAGTTTGAAATTCATTGTTTTTGTAATGTTATAATAAGTATTGTTACTGGTTCAGAATATTAAAGTTTATGTTCTTTCCCTAAAGATAATTTATCAATTTTACTCTTATATATTAAATTCGCATTATTTGATTTTCATACTATTTTTAGTCATTGGCAGCTCCGTTTATAAGACTTCTTTGGTTTATTTGCTTATTTTACTAATGAAAGATGAGTAATTTCATGATAATGCCAATGACTTATGTTTCAAAGGTATTTGTTTTTAATATGTCAATCCTATATACAAGTACTTTTATGTCCAAATTATAATAATATTTTAATCTGTGCTTAATTAATCACATTGTTAATTGGTTTATTTATAGTATGGCATATCATCAAAATATCTTTATTATTAAGTGAAAAAATCTTTAATTCACATGTTTGTTTTCTAATGTTTTTGTAGGGTAGGGGGTTTTATGAATGAAATCCAACTTAATATTCAGTCTTTTATTGAAGACTAACAAATATATAACAGAAATTACTAAAAACAACATTTACAAATAGCAGCCATTACTATGCTGCTGAACAGAAATAATTTTAAAAGTAACTAGCTGTCATTAGTAATGTTGTAGTAATTACTTGTTTCTGACCCAGTTAAATAATTATTTTTATTATGGTACTTTATATTACAAACATACTTTTCTACTTATTACATTCTTTACAGATTATTCAAAGCTTCTTATAATGTCATTATCATAATTGTTGAGATTTTCTAATTATCATTATAATATAAATATTTATATGGTTCAAATCTTTATGTTAGGTTTTTTACATTGAAATTTCTCCACAAGTAAAAATAAGAATGCTATAAAATAAACTTAGGTATGTGTAGGTATATAGAATTTTGCCTATTATTACACCAGTAAGAAACTTCATTTTAAGCTGTTTACATAATACAACATGAAAAGGGTATGTTCTACATAATTCTTAAAGCATGTGTTTCAAACTTATCCACTATACTCTGCAAAATTTAATAAAGCAAAATCAAGAAATAAGTCAAAAACACCTGTAACCTTGAAAGGGTGGATTGATTAGGTGTTACACCCACATATTAGATAATATGTTAGTTTACCATGCTAATAAACAACACTAGATACTAGTACCAAATCTGTTGAATATTTTATCTCGTTTTGTTGAAATTTAATATATACAGCAAAATCTTGTGGTCAATCACCTTGCCTGTCAAATTTGAATATATTTTCCAGAACACTGCTTGATGTTTGTTATGTGCGGCTGGATATGGACAATTTTAATTTTATTGTTTAATATTGTCAGTAGTTTTTCTTTCTTTTGTTTGTTTTCGTTTTGTAGTATCGGAGAGTAGCAAGATTAGCATATGAAGAAAAATATGATAATAGCTGAAACAGGCCTTTCAACTTATAGATTATATATATTTCCATATAAAAACATTAGGTTGATAAAATGATATGCATACCTGTTTCTTACTCCATTTGTTTTGACTCATTCAGGTTAACTTTGTATTAGTAACTTGGTTTTGCGCTACAGATTTTATTTGCGCGGAAAAAAATCCGCTTGTGCAAAAATTTCAATTAGATTCGACGTGTTCCAGAATTGCAAAAAATATTGTGAATAAACCCTTATTTTGTGCCTACACAGCAGACCACACAGGTATACCTGATAGTGACAGGTAACCCTACAGTTTTACTTTTTAGGTTGGGTGAACTTGAGTCAAGTAGAACCTGCACAGTTGTGCGACATATAGACTCCCCTTTACCGGTGCAAACTTTTCAGGTGTTCCCTGGCGTATTTATTTTGTGTATGGCAACTGGTTCACACTTTCCTCTATTGCAAGGACTACAAATGGAAATATTTTTATTACAGTATTAAGAAGAAAGTGAAAAAAGGTTCAGGCTCAAAGACGCTGCCGTCGAACTCTTCCCCCGTCCGCGGCGGGGCGGAATCCCCCGGGGCGCGGCGCGCGGAGCCGGCGGGCGAGGCGCTGGGCGCCGCCGTCGTCAAGTACAACTACCAGGCGCAGCAGCCCGACGAGCTCTCGCTCACCAAGGGCACGCGCATCCTCATCCTGGAGAAGAGCAACGACGGCTGGTGGCGCGGCCAGTACCAGGGACACACGGGATGGTCAGTACTCACTTCACGTTTCTTCTTCTTGCCTTTTCACACTCTAGGTACACATACATACTTATAATACGGCCCCATTCTAGACGGAGCAAATCGCGCTGCTTTATCAAACTCGATAGATTTGTATGAAACCGCTCGAACCGCCCGCTGCCACCCAAAATGGGGCCTGAGTAAACATACATACATTCTCTTTTAGGGATAAGTCCGCCATTGTAAACAATATTATTTACATGTTATGTACATTTTGTTCAAAAGCAATAAAGAGTATATATACATATAATCACCACTATTATGCCCTAAGAGATAGTCAGAGACTAGGCAAAAGCACCGTAAAAGCAGTCCAATGCCATAGTCCGCGCATCACCAAGCAGTGACTGCACTCAGCGTGACAGGTGGTGAGTCCGTGGCCGCTAAAAGCTGTTGGATGTTGTCCAGTAGTCTAGATATCGGCGGCAACAGCTCAAAATATTCTTCTCATGTCATACATCACACTCAATCCACCGCTTTCATGGTCTTCTTCTTATTCTGGATCCATCCACTTTCAAACTAAACATTCTTTTAGCTATATTACATTCATCCCTGGCTGCATGCTCATCACAACCCAGATACGACAAAAAATATCCAACCATCACTGAAGTTCCTATGTTCACAAAAGCCTCAGTCTTAATTATTTTTAATCATAACCATTCTAGTGACCTCCACACGTCTATCGTCTTTCGCACCTCTGAACCACTTCTTTCATCCAACACAACAGGCAAAACTATTGTTACCCAACATCCAGATTCATACATTAGAAAATGTGCAACGAAGAATTTTGTTTTAAAATTAAAGCAATATTCTCTTCTTCCACATAATTTCTTTCGTTTTCCTTGGTTTAATACATACTCATAAATGCCACAATGTATATTCATTGCTTATATGACCACAGGAAATAGCGTTGGGTTGTTAATTATATGTATTAGCGGCTCGTCATCTGCTTACTAATTAACATCAATTAATAGGGATAAGTTCACAATACTAATTATTCATAAAGTGTACGCTATTTTACGAGACTAGACTATTCAGAGTAAACGAATGATTAGTTTAGGATTTGTATTCTAAGAATTAACATTATTTTATATAAGTATTTGTTGGTATTAAAGAAATGGAGGAGCTCGGTGGCGTAGTGTTACACTTTGCTTTCGATAAGCTACTTTCGCCACGGTGAGGCCTTGGATGGGTGACCAAAACTTTGGGATCTCGAATTTTTCCGTGCTTCGGAAGTAAAGTTAAGCGGTTCGTCCCGGTCGGTATTGCAACGGTTTCTACCTACCAATTCGCATTTGGCCAACGTAGTGGTGTTACGGCCCATACTCCTGATGTATTCTCCAAGAAGGCCTGAGCCCAGCAGTGGGACGTATATAGGCTGAGGATGATTAAAGACATACTATTATAAATATTCATTTCGCTGCCCATCGGGCGAGTTTGTGGCCAAATACTCAAATTTAAAAAAAAAATCTTCTTAAGTAAATTGGAGGGGCTCGTTGGCGTAGTGTTTTAAAGCTTTGACTTTCCATGTTAAAAACAAAGCGACTTTCGCTTTACTATTGTAGCCGTTTCTACTCGCCAATTCGCATTTAGCAAAAGTCTGTTCATCCTAACTTGTCCTATTCGGTAAACAATCTTGGCACTACTTTTCATTGAAATAGCACAATATAAAACTCAACTGATAACTAGATTCAAATGGTTTTAGTCTGTAATGACGACTTATTGTAACAGATGGTTGACTTTGTTATTATATTATTTTTAAATGAGTGAATTCGTTAACAAGTTGTGCCAAAATTGTTTATCAAATATGACTTTAGCTAGCGTGGTGGTGTTACGGCCCACACTCCTCTGTGTTTCTCCAGGTATATAGGCTTGATCTCAGCAGTGAGACGTATAGGCTGTGGCGATAGTTTATTGTATACTATATCATATTATTTATTTATTTATTTAAAACTTCAGTACATTTGGTGTACATGGCATATTGTGTGTCGTGTTCCAGGTTTCCATCGAACTACACCAGCGAAGAGGGCGACAATGAGGACCCCGTACACACGTATGCTATGGCTGAAAATGTGCTCGATATAGTGGTCAGTTTATTAGTATACCTATTCTCTTCTCTGCTCTCTACACCTTTAATAGTAGTTTATGTAACTGTCACATAATATAGATTATTAAAAAACGAGCCTTATCGAATTTTTAATAGTATCACGCGAGTGTTTTAATACCGAGTTATGTGCAGTTACATAAACACTACTTTATCTACGCTCATTATTCAAAGAAATAAAACAAAACATTTAATTTATTTTGTTTTTTGTTGGCTGTCTGGAAAACATTTGCCATAGTTTTGTGCGTTTTTAAGAAAAATAGGTGTTTGCATAATGAGCCCAACCTGTTGCATAATGGTCATTATTTTACAGTTTCCATTTTAAAATTTTCGTTTTTATCTACTGTATTAAAAAGTATGTCATTATGAGTTCGAGTCTGAGTTCATAATTCAAACATTATGAGTGTAGATAAATGCTTATATTGCATTGGTTGAATCCGCTCTAAGGGCGGAGTCGCATCTGTCAGCTCAAGCATTTTAGGTATTACTACACCAGTGTAGCTATGCGAAATTTAGTCGAATTCGCCCTTAGTAGTAAGTAAGTCATTTTTTGCTTTGGACAAAAGCGGTTTGTATAATTTTGCCGCTCATCAAAATACTGTACAGACCTTATTCTCAATTGTCGGTAGTTGGATTCGATTTGTGATATCCCGTGTCGTTTGCGACTTTGTTGCGGTATTAGAGCGTAATTTACCGCATTAAACTTAGCAGTGTAGTACCGCTCGGAAATCGCTCTCAGCGATGTTTTGCACTACACAGTATTTTCTTGTGTATATATCGGGTGTTCTTTAAACAGTTAGCAAAAAATTCGAATTTTGGTTAGCATATTAACTAATTGGTCAACTACTTATGTGCAGCAGATATTTCTACTTTGTCAGCAAAATAACTAATTGGGCAGCAACTTAAATGTTTTCTCTGCTGCCATATTGTTTAATGTTTTGATGACATATTGTTTTTATGGGTCATAAAAAATAACCTTAGCTTAATTTCTATCAGAATTCATTTCCTAGGAATTGATACTTCATTGATCGTTTTCCTACATTTTATACATTTCCGGTAACATATATAGCTGCCCAAATAATTATCTTGCTACCTAATTATTCTGCCGCCCAAATAACTATATCGCTGACAAAATATTCGTTTGCTGTCTAAATGATTTTTCCATAATATTTTTTTTGTTGCCTAAATGATTTTTCGGCTGACCTTTTTGTTGCTGACCTAATAATTAACTAACTTCCCAATTTATTAGTTCCTATATATGAGTATGTTCGATGTTCAGGTGGCGCTGTACTCGTTCACGTCGAACAACGAGCAGGAGCTGTCGTTCGAGAAGGGCGACCGGCTGGAGATCGTGGAGCGGCCGCCCTCCGACCCCGAGTGGTTCCGGGCGCGGGACTCGCGCGGCCGCCTCGGCCTCGTGCCGCGCAACTACCTGCAGGAGCTGCAGGACTACCTCGCGCAGCCCTACAGGTACACACGACTACCTGCGGGAGCTGCGGGACTACCTCGCGCAGCCCTACAGGTACACACGACTACCTGCGGGAGCTGCGGGACTACCTCGCGCAGCCCTACAGGTACACACGACTACCTGCGGGAGCTGCGGGACTACCTCGCGCAGCCCTACAGGTACACACGACTACCTGCGGGAGCTGCGGGACTACCTCGCGCAGCCCTACAGGTACACACGACTACCTGCGGGAGCTGCGGGACTACCTCGCGCAGCCCTACAGGTACACACGACTACCTGCGGGAGCTGCGGGACTACCGCGCGCAGCCCTACAGGTACACACGACTACCTGCGGGAGCTGCGGGACTACCTCGCGCAGCCCTACAGGTACACACGACTACCTGCGGGAGCTGCGGGACTACCGCGCGCAGCCCTACAGGTACACACGACTACCTGCGGGAGCTGCGGGACTACCTCGCGCAGCCCTACAGGTACACACGACTACCTGCGGGAGCTGCGGGACTACCTCGCGCAGCCCTACAGGTACACACGACTACCTGCGGGAGCTGCGGGACTACCTCGCGCAGCCCTACAGGTACACACGACTACCTGCGGGAGCTGCGGGACTACCTCGCGCAGCCCTACAGGTACACACGACTACCTGCGGGAGCTGCGGGACTACCTCGCGCAGCCCTACAGGTACACACGACTACCTGCGGGAGCTGCGGGACTACCTCGCGCAACCCTACAGCCTTTTCACGTTGATTGAGTTGTTTTTTTCTTTAAAAAAGTTTCGATACCAAAAAGATCGCGATCAATTTTCAATGTTCATTCCAGAACATTCAATACATTTGAATACTTTCTTTACACTTTTTTACATTTGAATCTTTGGGATACTTTCACTTTGGGATTTCAATATTTCGTACATTTCATCAACTTTTCGAAAAGGGGGTAGAATTATTTTATTGTATTGTCGTATGATACACGTGTGTATTGTTGATTACCTTCTTCGGCCTAAATGTCGCCTCAGCGGTAATCACCAACTTAACACACTAGTGCAATATGCTTTTGTTTGACAGCGAGGCGGGCGCCGCGAACGGCGGCGGCGGGGCGGGCGGGGGCGGCGGCGGCGGCGGGGGCGGCGGGGGGCCGGCGGCGGTGGCGGGGCGCGCCTGGTACTACGGCGCCATCACGCGCACGCACTGCGACGCGCTGCTCAACCAGCACGGACACGACGGCGACTTCCTCATACGCGACTCCGAGACCAACGTGCGTACTCCAACACACTACACTACACGCTGCAGGGCCACCACTACTACGATTCGTCAGACCTAATGAAATGACGAATTGACGGTGTATGTTTAAACAAAAATACCGTTGCGATCGAAGATTCGATTTTCCATTTTTAAAGAATAAGAGGCCGCGGGAAACCTGGTTCGATCCCACCGCCTGTACCACTGAGTTTGAATAGAACTTATGTACAGTTCATTGTGAACATCGCTCGCCTCGCTACATGGGGAGCTAACATATCTGGCGAAATGTGGTGTTGAACATCTGTGGAGAGGCGTGCTGATATGTAACGTGTGGGTGTATGGGTGTATGGGTGTGTATGGGTGTGTCCGTGCGCAGGTGGGCGACTACTCCGTGTCGCTGAAGGCGCCGGGCCGCAACAAGCACTTCCGGGTGCACGTGGAGGGCGCGCTGTACTGCATCGGGCAGCGCAAGTTCCCGGCGCTGGAGCAGCTGGTGGCGCACTACCAGCGCGCGCCCATCTACACCAACAAGCAGGGCGAGAAGCTGTACCTCGTGCGCCCGCTGCCGCGCGCCTCGCCGCCCTGCTAGGCCGCCCCGCTAGGCCGCCCGCCACGCCTGCTCCTCCCACCAGGCTCACCTTCTGTCACCGGGCCCAGCTGATTCTCTGAAATCTCGACGTCAAATTCCATCGTAAATCATTTTGCTCCGCCCGCAGCCCTATTACGCTACCAGCCGCCATCTACACCGACGAGCAGGGGAGTACCTAACCTCGCGACCTTGCCACATGCTCTATAGAGATTACATCCCGCTCCTGAGACCCTTTATCTCCCTCAGGGTTCGAATTACACTATGAAGCGATAAATTTTGCCGTCAACGGGCGCTACAGTGTTGCTGAACTACCCTACGGGACTGACGCCCTCCTGGAACCCTCTAGTCCACTCCTCCGCTAAAGTAACCTGCTGAATACACTCAACCTTTCTCAAACTCCATCGTTAAAATAATAATTTTACATATTTAACCATATTGGTTAAATACATGACAGGAGTAGAAGATCATTCTTCACCAAAGTTTATAAGATCTTCGTTTATGATTATAATTATCGAGATGGCTGCGTACATTAAACTTTTTCAGGTATTGGCGCCCAAACAGGGACTGATATTTTTAATTCAATTTTGTAACTTTTTTACATCGTTATTAATGGCAGTGCTCGGGCCTCATCACTATTAGCTTTTATAATTAATTATCTTAAAATTACGTCAAACAAGTTCTATCAATGCAACGGATTTATAAGTTTATTTTACAAGTTTATCTGTTTTAGTAGAAAGGTTTGAAATTGACAAAGAGGTTTTCGAGAACGGGAGTAATTGGGTGTTCCAATTCCGTTATATATTGTAAACTTGATGGTCTAACGCTTCCTTTTTTACACCTTCATTTCTGTTGTATATTCTCTCGTTACTGGAAGTGGAGAACAGTAGAATAGTATTTGGATGGGACATTTAACATTGCCATTTTTAAAGTAACTTCATCGAAAGACTTCTCTTCTCTACATTAGGATAAGGATCAATTTGAATAGATGGTGTAAAAATTTTCTGTAAAATAAATTATAACTAAATTAAGAACCTGTAATTGAGGGCACACGACTTTGTTTATCGATTAGGTATCGAGTCAGATCCGTAATCGATATACATTTTCAGCAAGTGAATAATCTTGAATACTGACATTAAAAAGCTGAGTATACTTGTCGTATGCTCAAAATAATCGCTGGCAGGTTGCTCGGTCGGGTATAGAATTATGATGTAACGGTGTATGCGAGCGCGCAGGTACGCAGCGGCATCATTGTAGGAATAACTCTTAATGACTAATTATTCAGTTCTAAACGAAATAGTAGCTTGTAATATATTGATCAAATAGACTAAGAGCCAGGGATGAGGGCAGGGGTTTAAACAAAGAGTTTAAAATCATAGTCAAAGACTTATTCGATTTCAAGATCAGCCGTAGTCAGAAATGACCACGTGGCTTGATCATAGACAATGCGATTTTTTTGCAGGCACGGCGCAAGGTAATGCGTTTAGCCATAGTATCTAACGATACACGAATAGGACAGATTCCCAAGACCTTTGTACAATTCAAGATGGAATCTGTCCATTCAACCCACTATATACTCCCAATTTAGCGTACTGGGCGTTGATGCAACGCCAAACTAAATAATTATCACGATAATAAACCAAAAATTGGCTTCTTTACCGCATCTCTATTAGTATAATGAATAAGAGCGATTTTCTATATCATATATTATTTAGATAAGTTCCCAGTAAGTGGTAGTGTAATTTTTAAATGTTTTCTTTTTAGTGAAACAGCGTTTTATAGGTAATAAATGAATATTTAAACTAGTGGTGTATCGGGGAACAAAGTGTTGTATTCTATAGAATGCCGAGCATTGTTTCTCTATACGCGGCTGGCCGCGCCTACTCCATAGGACGCTTCAAGATGAACTTTTAAATTTATTGCAGGCACATTGTGGTATCCTTTATTCGGAATGCATATTGTTTAAACAATTTTCTACTCTCTTGCCTAGTTGTATAGGTTTCTAATGGTTTAATGGCCCAAACACATGTAAGTTACCAACTCTTAGAACAGTATGGGCAAATTTTTTACCAGTAGTGAGTGCTCGAAAATATCCATTAGTTTCCACAATATGTCCAAGCTGGTGTAATTGATTTCACAATTCGCTTGCAGTCTATGAATATGTACACTTATACAGCATTTCATAACGCTGTGATGGTTGGCTACGTAAGTTAATGTAAGTCATAGTCAGGGGATATCGTGGTGGGTGTTTTGTACTTTTGTATGCACGAGTCGGGATGCGTGCGCGGCGGAGACACCGCTGCCAATATTTTAAAGTCTGACTAACGAGTAGTCGTCTTGTCTGTATCTTTTGTCTTATTACAACGAATTAGTGTCCCATGCGTTGGGGGCAGTCGAAGTTTAAATACACATTACTGTTGTATAAATTCGTGATTATTTCTTCATTGATTCCAAAGTTTTGAAATATTCGCGACTGCCAATTTTAAATAGCATTTAATATTCCTGTTCGTATATGTTCACTAGCTGTTACATTTTTTTACACGTGGAATTTACAATCGGGTAAAAGTTATCCGGTTGAGATATTTCTTCACTCGGTAACAGCGCCATCTGATATTTTTTTAATATTAATAAGCAATATTTTATTTATTTATGAATGAGATATTTTCAACATTGTAATGGAGTCTATAGTTTATGTTATAGTAATATTACAATGTAAGCTGCATTAACTTCAAGCAGAAGCGTGATGCGCAAATAAAAAGGTCAAGTAATTTAAAACGGTACTTTTGACACACGTTAACCTGTTAAAACTTTATTATATTATTATTTATGGATAGTTAATTGTTTTATTTTTTTGTGAACTCCGTGTAATGTTATTTAAACTTCCAATGCGGGTTTGGAATCTCAAGGGCTGGTTTCCACTGATGTGACCGTCGCTAGTCAATAACGCCAACATCACAATCCACAGCACGGGGGTCCCCTCGCAAATATCTATGCGTCACTGTTTCCTCTATAGTGCTGGAAAGAGACAGATCTTCCTCATATGGATATTTGTGGGTGATTTCCACCAATAATGTTACGTGACGACAATCGTATTAATTAGTTGTGAGTTACGACGGCAGCTGATGTTGTTCTATATTTACAAATATATAAATTAAAATACGAATCACTTTTTAATGCAATGTTTGTTTTTTTTCTTTTTTTATATATTTTGTGCAATCTCTGATAACATTCGTGTTTAGATAGAAGTCCTAGCTTTTTTATAGCCGGTAAGCTCTCGGGTAGTCGGTGCATCGACAGGCTCGCTGGAGCGCACGTCCGTCGTGGTAATTGTTTGAATATGTTAGAATTAAAGCTAAATAGCGACCCCACATTGCCTTATAGATAATAATGGTTTGATATAAAACCTGTTCGATGCACATTGACTATTGCTTGTGAGAACATAACATGAATAAGTCATGTCCATTTTTGACATTTAATAAAGTCTACTTTTTAATAAATTTGTAAAGGTATAGAAATAAATTTAAAAGTTTATTATGTTATGAAAATGGTAAATAATCTCTCGTGTATTTGATCTGGACGTTATCAATAACATGGACAAGACTTCTCTCGTTGTGTTTCACAGATGCGAGGCTTGACTGGGCGTTGCGTCCATACTATGTAATAGGAACACTCCATACTGAGTATTATTGTAGCTTCTAAAAGGGATCATTTATTTTTTTATAAACTTTTCGTTTACAACCAAGAAGTGTATCACAGCACCAAGTTAGGTTTTTTACGCGAGTAGCATTAAGTTTAGGGTAACAAGGACACCACAATAGTTGGAGACTTTTCCATTAGAACGTAGCGTGGTTTACCGAAACACCTTTCGCTGAAAAAGCCATTTATTATAAGCTGATCTCTGTTCGTGTTGTGAATATGGTCACTCTTCCAACTTTACCGATGAACTTACCAAATAAAAATTTCATTCCCTTTGGTTTTTTTGTAAATACGAAGCGTACTTTCGGAAAACCATGACACGTTTCCATAACTGGGAAACAGTTCTAAATGCATTTTTATAAATTTTGTAATACAAATGAATTTATTGAATTAATCATGGTAGATTGGTCTAGGAATACATCTCCAATGTAATTATTACTGCACCTTGTAATTAATTGTGATGTTATTGGGATATGACTCGTTTGTTACTAATCGACTCGCGCGTCGATCCAGTAAATCCGCAGTCATGTCTGGAGTCGCAGTGATCGTAAGTTAATAGATCTTTTTGATGTATTTAATACGTTTTATACTCAATATTGTAATTAGAGTTTGAAGGCAAACTCGAAGTAGGTTTATTAGAATGAAAAATAGGTAAATTAAACGATCGCGAATGTCGTTGAATCAATTTTCTTGATTACGAAAAAATGTAATTATTCAGGCACTACGTTTGTGGATCCAAGTCTTCCGATTGAACGAGGAAAGCATCTGGAAATGCGTAGCACAAACAATAGAAGCTATAGGGATCTTTGGGTGAATACAGATATATAGAACTTAGCGTACAATGTGAATTTGATCTCTAATAGTCTCAGCTTAAAGTTCAGGATGGGGTTGATGGTTTGAACATTAGTTTACTAGAGGGAGCCTCGCTATCGAGCATGTGTCCACTGCCGCCACCAGTCGGGCAGTTCGCATGTTGGAAAAAATGTTGTATAAAAACTGATGCGGAATTGAAAGAACAAATCTAAATAAAATGTACGCCAAGTTGTATCAGAAAAATGATCAATTAAGAGTTTTAACGAATTGGAGGTGTCACAGATAGTTAACTGTTAGTATTTAAATAATGTATAGAAGAAGCGAATACACTAAATTAATTAACATTGAAAGCTTTACATTTAATAAACATTGCCAAATGTACGGAATCAACGCAGACTTACATTCCTAAGCTTTTATTAACACGAGTGTAGAGTAGCGGGTCCCGTACCCACCAGGAAGGCGATCTAGCTCCTTAACTATTGATATGGTTTAATATACTTAGTTTGTAGTATAGCGAGTGATTCGGTTTTTTATTTTTATATTGCTCAAATTATTTTTTTTATATTTTTATTGTAACCATGTGTTTGGATGTTTTCGTGTATATTCTCTGATGTAACGAGCATGATTATATGATACCATTGTAAGTGCAGTGTATAATATTTAACATTATAATTTATTTATTAATTTGCAATCAAGTTTTATTTGTATTCTCCGCTTCCTTTCCATAAATGCCAAATTTTTATTGGTGCAAAAATAAAGAAATAAAAAGACCAGCCCCAAAACTATTGTTATACGACATATTTTCTTCAAAATAAATACGATTAGAAACTTGAAAAAAAAGAGAAACATTTTTTTTCTATTTGTTGGTCTTTAAGATCTACACCCTACTACTAAACCAGCATTTAGTTTGACGGTTTATTGTAGGTACACACACACTCACACAATATCACAGTACGATGAATGCAAATCAAATTAATTAGTTGGGTATTTTGATGACAATGAATTGTCGGGACTAATTCTTGGCTGCTAAAGTCATTATTCTAAGTTCTCGAGGGTGGATTGTAACCAAGCAACTGTTTATCGACAAAATATTTGGTTGAGGCAAGAGGGTTGTGTCGTGACAAGTCTGGTCATTAGAGAACTGACGGCATGCTGTCCAGACGCGACAAGCTGCTCATCCAGCCGTGGCAGGACCGCCGGTTCAAGGATCATCGCTCTAAGGTAAGGTGTCACTGAAAAATACATTTGTTCGTCTTCCTTAAACGATCACCATGAAATTCTGCCTAATGTATTAAAAAAAGAAGCAGATGTCAAGGAGTCATCATCGACGATGAAAAAATATGGCAAGAGAAAGGAATAAATGAAGAAAACATGTAACGCCGACAAACAATAATTTCCGTGTAAAAGATTAGGTAAGCTATTTATTGTTCTGTGGTTTGGTGTATTAAGATGCAACTTCTAAGAACATTAACGTTTTAGCGTTAACTAATAAAGGGGTTGAATACTTAATACATATTTTTGTAATTTATTTGTATTGTGATGGAGGTGAGATCCGCGTTGCCGGTGATCGACGACAGCGCGCCGCCGCCGCGGCCGCACGTCGTCGTGAAGCTGAAGAAGGCGCAGCGCGAGCTCGAGCGCACGCGCAAGGTCACCGGAGACAACTACAGCCTGCTGCAGCGCCTGGCCGCCATCATGGGCGGCCCGCGGCCCCGCCGGCACTGGCCCCGCCCGCCGCCCAAGTTAGTGGCCCACGACAACTACAGCCGCTGCAGCGCCTGGCCGCCATCATGCGCGGCCCGCGGCCCCGCCCGCCGCCCAACTTAGTGGCCCACGACAACTACAGCCGCTGCAGCGCCTGGCCGCCATCATGGGCGGCCCGCGGCCCCGCCGGCACTGGCCCCGCCCGCCGCCCAAGTTAGTGGCCCACGACAACTACAGCCGCTGCAGCGCCTGGCCGCCATCATGCGCGGCCCGCGGCCCCGCCCGCCGCCCAACTTAGTGGCCCACGACAACTACAGCTGCTGCAACGCCTGGCCGCCATCAACCACAGGCCTAACCCGCTGTCCAAGTTAATACATTCGATCGCTTTATATCCCTGGTTCGTGTAAGCAGCTGGTGTATGAAACGATAATGCAGTTCGACAAGGTAGTTGCAGATAAAATAGTTGGCTGGCTCTTTATATAATTTGTTGCTTCGTCCTCAACCTATATACGTCCCACTGCTTGGCACAGGCCTTCCTCATGAAGAAACACGAGGAGTATGGGCCGTAACACCACCACCGTTGGTGGGTAGAAACCAGCCGCATTGGGCCGGCGATCGGGACCAACGGCTTAACGTGTCTCCCGGAGCACGGAGGAGCTCGAGATCACGAATATTTGGTCACCCATCCGCGGCCTGACCATGGCGAAAGCAGCTTCGATTTCGATCGAAAGCCGTACGAACCACTACGTCACCGAGCTCCTCCCAATGTTGGTAAGATTTTATTATGCAAATAAAAAAAAATTACACAAGCTGTACAACGGTCGTAGAACGTATGACAACTTTTTTCTTGTTTTGTGGCTGACACGATAACCTCCTGTTAGGAACATTGTGTATAATATGTGCTGTTAACTACGAAAAAAACTCGTAAATTTTACGGCGTGGTGCAACCCACGGAATATTGACAGAATAGCAGTACCTACTTAGTAGTCGGTCTTCTAATTTTGAGTATGATTTATGATGTGTTGTTAGTGTCCAGCAGAAGGTGGGCGTGTTCTACGACGCGCCGTCGCTGCGTGTTCTGCTGGCGGCGCGGCGGCGCGCGCGCCTCGACTCCACCGACACCACGTGTTCCCGCGTTAAATGCTACGCGTGCGAACTTAAAAAGGTGTGTTTCATAACTAATAACTATTATTGTTATAACTTTCCTAAGAAATGGGTACACACATCCGTACAGGATATAAACGCAGAGCACACGCAGCGGGCGAGCGCAGCGAAGCGATTGAAACTACAAATTAAGGCAGTGGTCTCGCCGGGAACGATGAGCGACCAGCGAGTGGAGCCAGAAACTAAAAACGAGAGGCGACCAGCGAGACGTGTGTAGTTCCGACAGTTACAACAAATACAAACAATTCTATCAGAGAGTGTTTTCTTTGACAAACTAGAGAAACGAGACTCGTTTCTCTATCAACTATCAGCGAACTACTAATCAGCGATCAACTATTTGTATTTGCATCTCTTTTGTTTACACGGAATGCATATTTTTTGTACGTTTCTTGAGCGAGAAAATAACCGATAAGAAAATACCTAAAGAGAAGCTTTGGCGAACAAGTATGGCTTCGCTGGAGTCATTTGGGCATATTGTTCGCTTCGCACTGCTATTAAAGAGGCAATATGGCCTAAACTTTAGGACCATTATGTTTAGGAGTTATAAGGATATTGGACAAGTTTGCCAGATACCTTTTTCGTTAGAAAAAAACTGCCTACATTTTGATCTAAGGAATGTTTCCCAGATCGTTGTAAGTACCGCCACCAGTAGTTAAAAAAAGACTATCTAGGTACAGCCAGCGTCAAATAGTTAGTGACATTCAGGGTGTTTAAATAAATAGACACTATCAAAGAGTCAATAATATCGGTACAAATAAAGATTCCATTCCATATGTTGACAACGCAAAAGAGTTTCCATATTATGATATATGAAAATTATTTTGTGTTAATAACAAAGGAATCTTTATTTGTACCGATATTATTGACTTTTTGGTAGCGTGTATTTATTTGAACACCCCGAGTGTCACTAACTATTTGTCGCTGACTATACTACCACCATGCCGCCTCCAGGAGTATTATTGCTTACACGTGAATAATTAAGTATACAGCTTAACTACTCAACGGGCACAAAAACGACACAATAGAAACTTCCCAATGTTTGCGAACACCGGCGCTCGCGGTGCTGCCAACGGGTTCAAATCTTCAATTGCTCTCGAAACATTACAAAAATCAGTGTAAACTCGTTAAAAAAGTCTCACCATAATATTTTTAGCATGCACCTTAGGTGAGGATTACTAAAATTTAAACACAATTGTGAAACTATAATCTTATTATTTGATATTTAGATTGTATTTTTAAAACCTGCAAAACATTTAAGAAAAATTTTCTTTCACCAAATGCAAATTGATTCTTAACAAACGTTTGCTTAATTTTATATTCAAAATTAAGTTTAAATTTTATCGTTAGGTGTGTAGACTCAGAGTAAACAGAACTGGAGTAGCCTTTGTCTAACATTCCCCTCTGCCAAATGCACAAGCATTGGATGCTTGCACGTTTAATAAAACTAGTTGAGCCGCCATTTTGACAGCCATAAAATTGTAAACGTTGCGGCGAACAGAGCTCCCGCAAAAATGCCTGCCTGTGCTGTTTATTGTTGTAAAAATAAATAGAAAACATCGAGTATGCTAAAAGATGGTGTCACCTTTTATTTCTTATTATAATTTTTAAGATTATATGATTATTTACTTCATTATTTCATGTTTTAGAATTCTACGATTTCAAATGCTGGTCTCGTGGGGAGCGCGACTGTGACGTTGTCAATACGCACACCCCACGTGACTATTTTAAGCGTGTGTGCGTGAAATTTAATTTTGTGTGTCGAATTATGCATGTGTGCATTTTTAAAAACGGTATAAGTTATTGTTTATGTGTGCTGGCTTTGAGTGTAGTGGTAACCTCACCCCCCGCAAGAAATGGCAGAAAAAAATGTTTGAGAAATTGACTAATGGCTACTCCAGTTCTGTTTACTCTGAGTGTGTAGAGGACTAAACTCATTCCTTGGTTCACCTTCGGAAGCGTTTGATTTTAATGGTATTAATTTACTGGCCTGTTAAAATAGAGTAGTTGGAAGTTGGTAGAATTGGTTTAGAGGTAAATAAGACACGGTATCTATAATGAATAGTATTTGAGAAATCAACATAAAGTGTTACAATAATTTCAACTCAAAATGAACCTTATGGTGTATAAATTAAATGCATATTAGTACAAACATGGTACGAAAGTCAGCCCGTGAACTCTAGTTACAAATTAACTATATTTCATCTGATGGGGAGAAATTCTTGCGTAGCTTGCTGCATGATGAAACATTCAACCATCTATTACAACATTCTTAAAGTGAGATGGCGCTATACATTACGTATATTGTCTCGTTTCTACAATGGTCTTAAGAATACATTAATAAGTTGTAATTAGTCCTCAGATACGCCAATTACTAATTAAACTATGAACTATTCAATTACATAAAAAATAAATAAGTTAGTTAAAAAAGAAATTTATAGTACTTGCAGAAATAGAAAATCTTAATAGCAATATTTGTTCACAGAGAAACTTCGAGTTCAACATCAGCACGAGCACGCAGAAGGACTCCCTGCCATCGATCCACTAATACAAATAAAACATGCATTTGGATTAAAAACATTTTATATTGGACAGAATTTATTATTGGTATATAGATACAAACGGTCTCACCAGAACATAAGTCATAACTAGCGCTTGCAGTTCTGCAATGACGAGTTAAAATCGAAACATAAACACTATGTTATTACCGAAAGCGTCGATAGGTAAGCGGATTACAGTCGCGTACGTCGTACGCGGCACTCGACATTAAAGCTCATCCTCCGTGTCCGTACGAAAACAAAGATGAAAGTCAAACATCACAATAGAGTCGGTATCACAACGCAGCGGGCGGTCACGAGTGGTTCCGAGCGGTCCCGAGCGGCTCCGAGCGGCCCCGAGCGCCTCCGAGCGGCCCCGAGCGCCTAGAAGCGGAACGAGTCCTGCGAGCCCGCCGCCGCCGGCTCGAACTGGAAGCCCGCCTCCGCCGCCGCGGGGACCAGCGACGCGTCTTCCTCCTAACAACACAAACATTTTATTTTACGTCAAAGTGTAAAGGATCTTTGAGAAAGGCCTATCCAGTTGTGGCCCACTAGTGGGGTCCTTTAGGCTCAAATGATGATACAGATTAAAAACACCCGTATAGCTGATATGGAGTTAAATGGACCTCCCTAAAGTCTATTTACAATATTTGAAATTTATATAAAATGCAGCCAAAAATTTTAGCTTTGATGTATTATATACTTTGTTGTACTCTTTTTACAAAAAGGGGAAGGTTTAAATACGCATCAAGTACTTGGTAATGATTGCCACCAAGAAACCTTGTAACATGTTACTAATATTTCCAGGATTCTTTAATTGCTTATTGTTAATTGATTTTTATGTAAAAAGGCCTGTGCAGCATTGAGCCGAACATAAGGGGATGATTAGAAAATATCAATAGATGCAAAATTAAATGAAACATTAATCTGACCTCCCCAGCGAAGTATTGCTCGATGATGTCGTAGGCCATCTTGTAGATCTCGATCTTCTCGTGGCTCTGCAGCGCCTCGATCTTGTCGATGCCGCCGCACTCCTCGATCATGCCGGCCACCTGCTCCGCGTTCTCGCCCGCCATCTTCAGCATGTTGCTCAGTCCGTCCAGAACCACCTGTTACACAATAAATTACTTGGTAAATTATATGAAATAAACAAATACCTTCTAACATTAATGCCACCTATGCTATAAAAACTAGATGACAATATACACAAAATAATTACAAAGGTATGAATGTTCAGAATATTCAATACATATTTAACATCCAAGAATGAAGAACAAATGCCTGTATAACATTTGCCCTCACTGGGAATCAAACCCAAAACCTCTCAAGATGGCGATGTCTTGAAACTGGCATTCAAACCACACAACCAAGGATCATCCTTATTTTAAAAATCATAAGAACATTTTTTTTTTACATATGACAGGTAAGCTCTTGGCCTTCATCTCACCTGATGGTAAGTGACGATAAGGCCGAAGGTGGAAGGAAGCGAGCTTCACCTGTAATCCTCTATCTTATCCTCAATAACTATCTTACAAAAAATATATGTGTCTTACAAAACTTACAAACTGTCATACTGTCTTACAAAACATACATAAATGTGTCTTACATAGACACATTTATTAACCACAGGAATATAAACAACCCTACATAAAGAAAAAATTATAGGGTTATAGAAATCATTAGGATTATGTAAATATCTATCTAAATCATCTAAATTACAACTTATCAGCTTATCATAAAGGGCCACACAATGTATTGTTATCTACAATATTGTTCAGTAATCACAACTGATATAAATGTTACTACAATTATCATCTGATGATAAAAAATATATCATACTCTTATATTACAAGAAAAAAGATATTTAAAAATAACCTTAAGAATATTTGAAATAACATTTGTTATAATTATTGACTATCAGACAGGCAGTTGGTATAACTCATAGTGCCAGCATAGTAAAGGCTTATTTTCTTCCCTTATTAATCTTTGAAATATCTAACTTATTCATAAAATTATTTATTTTTTGTCACAGGAAAACAAAATATCTATCTTGCAGTGATTATAAAGATAGGCTAAAAATAAAACAAAATACACTTACGTTGATAACTTGAGTATCTTTGCAGCCTAATAAGTTACAGAAGGGTGGGATGACACCGCAGTTGATGAGTGTGGCCACCTGTTCCTTGGTGCCGCTTATGCTGAGGTTGGAGACGGCCCAGGCTGCTTCCTTCTGTGTCTGGAACTCTCCTTTTCTGAGATTCTCTATGATCATGGGCAGAAGGCCGGCGTCAATCACTGCTTGCACCTGATGCTTGTTACCAGCTGTGATGTTTGACAAGAACCAAACAGCTTCTTTGCAGATCTTTTCTTTCTGTAATTGTAAACCAGTATTGTTATTGTTTAAATATAAGTCACATTGTAGAGGAATTATTTTGTAAAGGGGCAATTCCATGTAACAAGGGACATGGTGAACAAAAAATAAATTTCAATGTACAGTTACCAATTTTTTTTTTTCAGATAGAATAAAATATGTAGTTTTAAAATTAGCAATTATAATTTAGAAATTGGCAACAGTGTTTTAGAAAAATAACCTAGAAAGCTGGCAACATTGTTCCATGTGGACAGAGTAGCTGCAAATGAAAACAAAACTTTGATTTCTTTTACATAATAGCAGTTCTGGTAAGTTGTTTAAATTACTTATTTTGATTATTATATATATTAGAGCAAGGCAAAGTATTTTAAAACATAATAAAATAAAATATATTATAATTATAAGAACTTAAGTATTAGGCCTAATGTTAGTGTAACATCAGTCACAAAATTTAATAATAATTTTCATAATTTTTTATATTATAAACTAAAGAGAATACACATTTTTATTCTCCTACTTGAAGCAATTGTAAACAATATTAATTGATTAAATGTTCATTAAAAGTTACATTTAGTTACTTAAAATGCCTTTTAAATGTGTAACATCAGTCACATGTAACATCAGTCACATTTTGTAACATCAGTCACATTCAATTTGTCCTTCATTTTCAGAAAAGACAGGTATGGGATGCTGTTAAGAAAAGAAAATTCACTGTATATAATGCAAATGATTTTGTAGCAGCTGCTAGTGCTACTTCAAATGTAAAGGTCATCGAAATGACAACATCCGATGTAAACAACCGTTTTAAATCCTTAAATTTGCAAGAGGTATTTGAAGAAGCACCTTCTATTGTTGGTATAAAGAACTACCACTTCCTGGAAGTTGAAAATGGAAATTTAAAAGGCAATAGGATTACAGATTCCAAACAAAAGAATAAAACTGATGATCCGTCTCCGATTCCACACAATAATTCTATTGCTTCAGTTGGAGACTGGTACCAAGTCAAATATGATGAGGTACTTTATCCAGGAGAAGTTAAAGCCAAAGTAGGAAATGATTACCTGGTTAGGGTAATGGTTAAAGCTGGAAGCTATTGGAAGTGGCCGAGCCAAACCGATGAAATCTACTATCCAGAAGAGTGTTTAATTAAGAAACTTGATCCACCTGTAGTCATTAATTCTCGTGGACACTTCCAATTCCATAACTTACAGTAGTTATTAATGTAAAAAATATTTTGTTTGTTTTTTTAAATTTTTAAAAGGAAGGTAACGTCAGTCACGCAAAATGTGTAACATCAGTCACATCAAAATAATTTTTTTAAATATAATAAATGAATTACTTTTGTTTTATAATGTGTGTTTATTTTATGTATAGAATGTTTCACATCAGGTACTAAAAAAAAAAGTTAAGAAATACATATAGAGCAGGAGAAATTGCCATGTTTGCCGAGGGTTCAAAACATTATGTCCGTTTTGTGTAACATCAGTCACATTGCTTTAAACAGCTGTAATTTTCTTAAACCTTTTTTTTATTTATTAAACCTTTTGTTTTTACATTAACTGTACTAGTGTTAGTCATATCCAACCAAAATATATAGATTTGTTTTGAATTTTTAGTAAAATAGTCTGGATTTTAATCTAATAACACACTCAAAATGTAACTTCAGTCACGCTGGAATGGACCAAAGAGCAAATTAGTTATATTTGTTGACATGACAAATTTCATACCTACTACTTAGCAATTAAGGTCATTGACATTGTATTTACAAAAATTTGTATCCAACAAGTAACTTACATATTTATTAGGATCTATGTGTAAAACCACAAACCTGATGAGTCAATAAAGCAGGGAAGTGAGAGAGGGCATCACAGTTGAGCACAACTTGTGTCTGTTCATCCGTGCCTGTGACAATGTTGCCCACGGCTCGTAGAGCTGCGGTTTGCACCTTCATCTCCTTGTGGGATAGCAATGGAATCAGTTTTGGCACTATGCCCGATTCAATGACCATTTGAATCTGTTCGTTTCCACCATCCGTTAAGTAGCTAATGGCCCAAACTGTGTCAACTAGAATCTGAAAAAGCAAAAAAAAAATATTTATATATTGAAGTTATTTTTAAAACAATCCCCATCTCATATGAAAAAGAAATTAAAAAAAAATCAAAACATCCAATAAAAGAGGAACTTGCATAAATATCACACAACAGTTAAATATACATCACCACTGTGCCCATCAAAAGTAAAAAGCATATTGACAATGTTTAATAATAAATTTATTGTTATCATTCACACCACTAAAAAGGTCAAAACTTATGAAAGTAGTATCATTAAATCTGTAATTTGATATGATAATAAAATCATTAAGATTAATTTTCTCACATTCAAGATGAACATAATTGAATTCAAGACTAGATAATAATCAAGAATTATAATAATGTGGTATTTATTACTTACACTAGTATCACTGTGTACGATGAGCACATTTAGAGCTGGAAGGATTTCTTGGATAGTTCTGGCTGGTGGTGGGGGATCCTTACTTCTGCACAAATTTACAATAACCCAGGTGACATTACGGAGAAATGTTATGGGAATCTCTGGCTTGATGAAGCTTAACAGAGGCTTCACAACTCCCATTTCTATGACAAAATCTCTGAGCACTGGACCATCTCCAATAATGTTTCCCAGTGCCCACACAGCCTGTTCACACACATTCTCGTGGGGGGACATGAGCAGCTGCAGGAAGAGGGGCACGGCGCCGGCGTGTACCACCTTGTTGGTCTGCGCCGAGGTGCCAGACGCGATGTTGGTGAGCGCCCAGGACGCTTCGAACTGCAGTGTAGGATTATCTGCTCTTGATAGGCATTGAACAAGAATTGGAAGAATTCCGTTCGTTATTAGCTCGTCGATGGGTGGGCTTTTGTCGGATGAAAGCAGTTTCCTGCATTGCTGCACAGCCGCCAGTTGGTTTCCAGGGTCTTCAGCATTCGCTGCGTTCATCACTAACTCCTTCAGGTTTGTAGAGGCCAGGGTCCTCTCAATTTCATCTTCGTCTGTTGAGTCGTTGATAGGCACATTGCGTCGTTTTTGTAACGTTTCATCTCTTTTATTCTTTCTTAGTTCAACTGTCACTTCGTTCCTCCGTCTGCGCATTTCCTAAAAAATACCACGCCAATGAAGTATGTACACAATGACATTATTATTATATTAAATAATCGTTTCTAGGCGAAGTGGAAATGAAACTTAATACTTACATCGACATCTTTTCCTGTGTTCTTGAATACATGCATGCGGTTTTTCACTTGGTCAGTCGCCATTTTATTTGTGCTCGCCGTTTATTAACAAACTTGGAAATTACACAATGAAACAAATAATTAACATAAAATAATATCGCAGGATACTAATCGAACATGTTTTAACGGCACTTATTGCGTTGCTGATTCATTTAACCTCTTTTCTACACAGAATATTCTACAACACGAACTAATCGCCCGTTTCCTCAAAACTTACTTTTTTTTAAGGCATAGACAAAATCAGTGTTGCCAACGCTGTTACTACAAAATATGCTACACAGGTGTAGAAAATATGCCAATAATATGCCAAATTTTTACTAGAAATGCTAAATAAATATGCCAAATTAGAAAAACCATTTTTATATTTTATACTTTATTTTTTGGTTTTATAATAACAATAAAAATATGAATATATATAATATATATAGGTAGATCATGATCTACCCTTTCGGGTGCGACAAATATAATAAGGTACGAAATAAATAAAAAATGTTCAAACATTTAAACAAACAAAACAAAACCTACACACCTAGTGTAGGCATAAAATAAATTCTTAACTCAATGCTTTTTATCTACTGTAATTTTTGAAAATAATAAAAATCGAAGTAATCTTAAAAATATTTAGAGATCAACATTTAGCGATTCTGTGAAAAGTAAAATAAATCATTCAAATAAAATATCAATATCTTCGTCATCTTCAATAACATCTACAGCGGCCTGTGTTGATGTAGAAGGCTGAGAGCCAAGGTTGCATTCTTTGGTACCAATACAGCGCAACACCGTGTCTGGCACTTCGTAAGAATAGCAGCACTTCCCTACTCTTTTAAGTCCAAATCGTACATACACAATTGCATTGAGCGTCTTCACAGCCAATCGATTTCTAAGTTTAGTTTTAACCAAACTCATTTGGCTAAATACGCGTTCAATATCCGCGTTAGAATGTGGCAATGTCAAAAGAGATATTGCAAACTGGCACAAGTCTTCAAATGGGTTGTTATTAGCTGCATCTTTGTAATTCATAACTTCATTCCAGAAATCGGTTGTAGATACTACAGATTCCCATTTAATGTAGACTATGTTTCTCCATTGAGATACCAGTTTTTCAATTGTTGGCACATTCAATCGAAACTCTTGAGCTATTTCCACAATAGAGGGCTTTATTACTTTTAAAGTCTCTTGTACTGAAAACATCGATATTTTCATAAGTGTTCGGTAATTAACTGGTAATCTGGAACATAGTTCCGTCACGAGCTTCAGGGTAAAATTATTACAACGCTGCCGTAATAGTTTTAATGTATCGGGATGAAGATTATAGTCTAGTAATTTTGTCTCAAACGCGTATCCCATATATGGATTAGGGTCTAGGTAGCTCTCTATATTTTCTGATAAGACGTCCACCCTCGCCGTTGGGTTTAATATACGCCTACTTATCGATTGCACTAGACCAATCAAATCCTTATAAAGTTTTGTAGGGTCAACTTCGTTACTTTCAAATAATTTGTTCACAACTTGAATTTCCTGTAATATAGGCTTTAAATATAACAAGTATAAATGATTCTGTGGATCATTATACATATTGTAGAGCATTTCTGCTGTATAACAGTGCTCTTGGCGTCTGGCAACTTCGAACAGGCATTTTAATTCTATCCATTGATCGAGAATACGAGTGACCGCGGGTTCAATCGATATCCACCTAGTGTTGCACATTTGTGGAATCGACAATGGTACTGTTCCGCTGTTGATTGTTTGAAATATAGTTTTATAAAATAGTCTTCGGTTTGACGAATGGCTAAACCAGTTGTAGGTTTCCCTAATAAGGAATTCTACATTTCTTGGCAGAGTTTCCGCTGCAGCATGGGACAAAGCCAACTGCAGTGAATGGCATACGCAGCGAACTAAAACCAAATTTTCATTTCCAGTTTCATTTTTCAATAATGCGTGCACTCCATTGTTAGTGCCCGTCATTACTGAGGCATTATCTGTGCCAATACCGATCAATTTCTTTAAATTTATGTTCAAATCTGACAACAATCCTTTAATACCATTCACTATACTGATTGCAGTGCCATCTTCAATCTCAACCAATCCCAAGAAGGTGGAAATTATTTTTTTTAATGATCGACTGAAATATCTGATTGATACCCCAAGCATTTTGACAACCGATATATCTGTTGATTCATCAAGTAAAAGACTGTACTCCTGGTCTCCTAAATCTCTCACAATTTCCTGAATGAAGTGGGGTGCCAAAACATTTTTTATTATATTGGTGCATTTAGTGCGGTGCAATCTTATGTCACTGTTTTTGCTGTCACTAAATCGGTGTGTGCACAGTTGGGATAAATGATCAACAGCCATTATTGCACAATGCTCACATACAAACAAAGCAAGTGAAACTTCTGCTTTTTGTGTATCTAGATTTTTTTTTACTTTTGGAAAATTAATAACTTTTTGACTTCTCATTGGCTCGATCGCCTTCCTGTGCTTAGTTGTTAAAATGTGAAGCTTCAAAACAGATAATTTTGCCATCATGTCGCACTTGCAATACTTACAGTAAGCTTTTGAAGAATCGTTTTGAACGGGCTGCAACCACTGTTTAAAATCTGTCATCCGCTCCCAATCTGATCGATATTGTTGATTATATTTGGGTGGCATAATTATGTTGTGAAAAAAAGACAAAAGTAATGTGAATTACACGAAATATCGCACTTTAAGTGTAAACGAGCAAAGCGAACGAGCGAACGGGTCTACAAATTGTACTCTTTGGTCTACAACTTGTGTAGGTACTTGCATGCAAAATAACAACATTGTCTATGATGGGGAATCCCGATACCATAGAGCAGGGACTACCTACTATACTATTTAGGGTGCGTTCCAAAACGCTCGGGGTAGAGTAAAGGTAGAGTAAATTTTACCCTAAGATACTATCAGGGTAAATTTTCGCATACATTCGGTTTCACTCTGGTGTATTTTAGAACGGCTTAGAGTAAAATTTACTCTACCCTAATCGTTTTGGAACGCACCCTTACTATTTGTGAAAAGTATGGCCTATTAAAAAAAAATAGTTTGAGCTACGTTCGGATACAGATAAAAATAATATGCTAAGGAATTATGCTATATGCTAGGGGCAAAAAATATATGCTAAACGTGAAGTAAATATGCTAAATTTAGCATAAAATATGCCAAATTGGCAACACTGGACAAAATGACATCGGTCAGTCTATGCTGTGGTGTTAAGACCCAGATTTCAATTTTTGTGTTCGTGTTTAATTGAACTATTCGACTATCGAGTCGATTAGGTATAGATAACAAAATAAGATATTAAAGTTCATTGCTAATTAATTTATTGAACATTGCATTTATTTTTTAAAACAATAACGAAAACAATTTGTATTAATAATAACTTATTTTCGTTACTAGCAATTTTGAACTCTATTGATGAGCATCTTTCCGGTGCTCGCCCTGCTACAGGCGCAGAAAAATAAATAAGTTTCTGCGTATTTGACCCGTATTGATTTACAAGCTCGAGGGTCGTGAATAGTGTGTTAGATCTGCAACGAGATCACTTGCTGCGCCTTAACGAATAGTAATTCAAGAATTTAGGATGACGGTGATAACAAAAGCTAGTGATTTGCTCAGGAAAGGCGATGAGCCGATTATCGTGGATGTGGTGAGTTTCGTTTTTGCTAATAAGTAATGTTTCTTACTATAATTTGTTTTTATGTATGCTCTATATTCATTTATTATTATTTTTTGTTATGTACTGAATTGTAGCAGTACGTATTAAAATTTTTTGCACTTTCCTATTAATGTTTATTATTATTTTACATTAAATACTAAGTTGCATTTTTTTTTTAATGGAAATATAGAGGGTACCTTCCTAATAACTAATTGTAATTGAGAAAGGAAAGTGTGCTTATCCTGAATTTTAGCCGTGAAATCAAACTCGGACTATAATATTCCGAGTTTGATTTGGTTTTTTGGGTTTTCTCCGGACTAATTCGGGTTTTCTCCGGACTAATTCGGGGTCTGCTTGTCCTTGATCTTAGTAGACAGAGCAAAAATAATTCATAGTTTTGCTTTTTCGCGCCCCAGAGATTTCGGATGCTTCCACACTCACCCTTATTTTATGTAAATAATAGGAGGGAAGTTTTAGAATGGTTTTGTAATTTTGGTGTTTTAGTACTTGTAATTGTTTATTGATTGCTCGTGGTTGCTGCGCAATATTGTACACAATACAAACAAGGTCTCTTCTACCGCCTGACCCGCCAGCCTCCCGCACTGCGCACACTCGTCACCTGTTGCTGTGAAAAAAGCAAATGGCGCTACTACACGATTAATGAATTCACTGCTTGATTAAGTACCGAGTAATTAAAAGTAACTTATGCAAATGAAATTTATACAAATAAATCTTATAGTACAAGTCCTGAATTATTAAATATAAAATCATCTCCAGCTGAAGCAGATTACATCAATGAATATTTTGCGAATATTGGTAAACACTTGCGCAAGAAATACAACCTGATCCACGTGAGGCCTCAGATTATCTGAAAAACTTACCTTTTCATCCAAACTCCTTTGTCTTACTACATACGGATGTTGACGAAGTAAACAGGGTATTAATGAGTTTTAAATCAAACAGTGCTCCGGGATGGGACAATATTCCAATAACATTTTTAAAAATGGCAAAATTATTAGTAGTCCCTATTATCACGCATCTTACAAACTTGTGTTTCGATAAAGGTAAAAAAGGGGTACTTAATAAAGGTTTATTTAACGGTCGATAAAAATCCCAGTGTACAAGGATGGAGAAAGAGATAGCGTCAATAATTATAGGCCTATTTCGGTACTTCCAGCAATTTCAAAAATGTTGGAAAAGCTACTAAATACCAGACTTCTTAGTTTTCTTAGCACGTTTAATATTCTTTCGCCCTCCCAATTTGGTTTTCGTCGTGGAAGGTCAACGGAAGACGCAATATTTGAATTGACCTCGCTAGTAGCTCAACAAACTTTATATGTTTCAGTATCTATAATAACGCGCAGCCCAGTGAAAACTATGAATTGAAATTACATAATTGTGCCACTAATACATACTTAAATTGTAGATGCTCTTGCCCTGGGATTGAAAGGGTTTCTCAATCAAGATATCTGGGGGTTCTCGTGGATCAGCGGCTCTTATGGTTCCCACAACTTGAACATGTTAGCCAAAGAATTAGAAAACTCGTATGGATTTTCAAATCATTGAGACATGTGTTGCCAAGAGGATCCACCGCTGGATCTCGTGATTTGCTCAGAGAAGTTTATGTGTCTTTAGCTCAATCCATACTAACTTACTGTATTACTGTTTGGGGGGGTGCTGTGAAAACGAGATTTATAGATGTAGAACGAGCTCAACTCAATTTAATCAAAGTAATGTATTTTAAGAAGAAAAGATTTCCTACCGAAGATCTTTATCAGTTAGAAAGTTATATGTTGCAAATTCAGTTTTGAAGGCTTGCAGTATGACCCTAATGTGGCTAAGGGAAGGAGGAAAAAGAATGTGGTAGTAATACCAGGAACAAATTCAATTTTATAACCGATCAGCAGTACTATATAATAGAGTAAATAGGGAATTAGATATATACCACAAATCTTGTCGTGAATGTAAGAAAAGTATTCTGTCGTAGCGAGAGGTTAAAAATTAATGTTTTGGTAGATCTACGTGAACTAACAACACTCATACATAACACACACACATACAAACACAAACACACACGTCACATTTACAACATATTTAGCAAAATAAGTAAGTTAAGAGATGGAAGAGCTGAGTTGCCTGGCACAGGCTTTAAGCTTAAAAGGTGGCTCCAATCCTAGATTAAGACAAGTTTGTTAATATGCAATAAAAAGATTTTTCATTTTCATTTTCAACTATCTAGTTTATGTAGCTGTGTCAACACAATAGAGGATAGGCACTCACAATATATATTTAAATACTAGCCTTCGTCCGTGTTGAATAGTTACTTTGAGAGAGTGTGATAGTATGTAGCCTAGCCTTCCTCAATAAATAGGCTGAATAGCCTACACTAAAAGATTTTTTTAAATTGGAACAGTAGCCTCAATTCAAAACTCTATTAATAGAAGCAAAGTTCATAGTGACTTAAATTAGTATTTAAAATTTTTAACATTCACCTGTTTGGCACACGTTCCCATGGGAATATCGGAATAAAAGATAGCCTATATCCTTTCTCACGCTCTAGTTTAGACTATCTGTGAACCAAATTTCCATTTTATCGGTTACGCAGTTTTGACGAGAAAGCGTTTACGAGAAATACTTTTTTTCGTTATACTTTCGTTATAGGAGCGAAGCAATTCCCGATGTCAAAAGGGGTCGTGCGTGTGGATCTACCGGCTGCACTGCAACTTCTTCCTGCTGCTGGTGTCGACGCTGATGGCCATGGTCGTGATGCTAGCCGCCGCCTCCGCCGTCATGCTGCTCAACAAAACCCTGGAGCCACCCAAGAGTACCGCCTATAGCGGATTCTGTAGGATACCGTTGGACATCAGGGTAAATGAGAAGATACCGTAGTTACAGGCTTAATGGATTGCGTGAAAGGCTATTGGTACTGGACTAAAGTTAACTTTTGCATGCGCGAAATATCGAAGTAACCATAACAAGCACGTAGTTGAGCTTTCAGTCTCGAACCATTTTTGAGCCTCGGAAAAAAATACTTTTCACAGTCTCGAAAATCATAGGAAAAAGAGGCTTTCGATGGTCCATCAAAAGTAAACTTTTCTAACACAAAATAAATCCTACAATGATCGACGGGAGTTCTTCTATTATAGGCTCTGTCGGTGACTTTACAGCTATGACGAAGCACTCGTTACGCTTTCCATAACGCGATACCGAGCATAGCTCTCTCATGCCGGGCATGGAGCGACTTAAAGTATATCTGATTCTAGTCTTTTGGTAAGTGCGTTTCCAAAGCCTAGGTCGTATCTACTAGACTTATTTAAGGATAAGATAATTTCCTTTCCCCAAACAGTCCCAAATGATCGCCGACACGCGCAACATGTTGAAGATGGGCTTCCAGCCGATCCGCTGGCAGCAGGAGCCACTGACGGTGTTCGCGACGGAGGAGCACGCGCCGCAGGACGACTCCATCTTCGAGCACGTGGAGATCCAGGACGACCTGGAGAAGGTGTCCGTGGTCAACGATGATGGGGACAACGTGCAGTTCATACACGACTTTGCTGCTAACGCGTCAGGTATGATTTTAGTTTAAGATAGTTAATTTGGTGTTGTTGAGGTGTTAAACTCTTTAAATCGAATGTCAAAATAGTTTATTTATATATATACTAGCTGACCCGTGTCCACTTCGTGGGGCGGCCTCTTTATAATATAAGTATAGATAGATATCATGTCTTGCACTTATCGACTATTTCATAAAGATAAAAATAGAACAACCTATACCTATTGATATTAAGCATACCTTTGACAGCACTGATAATCATTATTGGGAAACAGCCGTTACTCTCATCTCTCATCACTCCGTTTTGTGACGGCGACTGCCAACGCTCTTAATGCGATGATCAAGATAGTCTAAGGTCGAATGTATGAAGCGCTCTTGTGAATGGCCATATCTGTGTGGTTCAACAGGCATAGTAGACAAGAGCAGGTGCTTCGTGATGCCCCTAAACTCGGAGACGGTGATGCGGCCGGACGTGTTCGTGGTGAACATCCTGCGCGGCGCGGAGTTCGACGTGCGGCGCGTGAACGCGCGGCTGCGCGCGCGCCTGCCGCCGCTCGACCGCACGCTGCTGCCGCACGCCTTCGCCGAGGCCTGCGTCGACAGGCCTATCTACCATCTGTCCGCTAATATGGAGAACTTGTGTAAGTGTTCTAACATAACTGTTCTTATGTCGATGATATGTTAGTTATCCTTGACACTTTCGACTTAGTTCACTGTCACCAGCCTATTGCATCATACTGCTGAGCACAGGTCTTCCAGCATGTAGAGAAGCCTGAGGAGTACGGGCCATACCACAACCCCTTAATGCAGATTGGTGGGTAGAAACGGTTGCAATAGAAACCCGGAACCTAAAGCTTAACGTGCCTTCCAAATCAAGGATGAATTAGTAGATCATAAAGTTTTAGTCACTCATCCAAGAAGAAAGATGCTTTGTTTTCATATATAGAAAGCCTAAGCGTCTGAACCACTACGCCAGTCGCAACCGAGCTCCTCCCCAGGGACTACTCACACTTATTCAGCTCCATTCAGCGTTTTTCTATGTACCTAAAACAACGATTTTGTATGAGATGCTTACGCGGCTGAACTGACGCGGATAGCTGAACAAGCTCCATACAAAACTAGCTTTTTCAATGGACAAACGCTGAATGGAGCTGAATAAGTGTAAGTAGTCCCTAAGTCTTAAATGAGAGAAAAGTTGCTATAAGCTTTTTAAGGAACGGTAAAAACTGGTGGACGCAAAATCATCCAAATCTGCACTGGATCTGATTCCTATATGATAATTCTTTAATTTCTAGCAGTACTGAAGAAGAAGCGGTCCGTTGATGAGAAGTCGGCCCGCTACACGCATTTCGCTGGAAAGAGCGTATTGGAGGTCGACGTCCACAACTTAGAGGAGTTGGAGAAATACGAATCTAAAGTCTAGAGTTATAGTAGAAATACAGGTGGAACACTATCGGAGTGGTAGTACTTTAATAAGCACTATCTAATGATCCAAATGGACCATATGTTCCGCTTGCTGTAGGCTTACACCCAACACGCGTAGCGATTGTGGTGTGGCGATAGGTAGATGTAATCAGTCAATCACGTGTATATTTGGCCATGAGGCAATTCATGATTCTATTCTTCTGAATGGCATACATTAACGTCCCAAATTCTTTATTTTGTATCAATACAGAGACGCAGTTCTTACAACAAGATATTGGACCATTTTTGTCTTTCGCTACATGTCTCTTATCAACTGCGTTTAATCGGATAACTGTCTTGTATAGAATATTGTTATGAATTTTCTGGTATGGAGGTGTAGTTAAATAAATTTCCGAAAAAACGAGGAATATTGGTGGATTGTGTCCTTGATAGTCACAATGTTTATAAGTCTGCCAGAAAAACGCAACATAGAGGTGCTGCTTTATTTTAAAATCTAGCTACTATTGTAGTTATCACACAATTTAGGGTAGTACAGAAAATTTTTCAAATAAAAGAAATCCAGCCCTTTGTCATTATTAATATAAATTAATTGAAACATCATTGGAGATAAAAACATATTCTACAAAGGTTTTCTGAAATAATAATAATCTGGCTAGAGAAATATTGGGTGAAGTAACATTTCCAATTAGTTTAAACACAAAAATAAACGAAGGAATAGCAGTAGAGATCGGAACGTATCTTTACAATAATAACATAAAATTAATAACTTCAATAAACCGAGTAAAATAGCAACAGTAATTCTGAGTCTGCAGGTATCGAATGTTTAATTGAGACAATGCAATGTAGGGAATAAGATTTAAAAGATTTTGACGTTAGTGTTCAGAATGTTGATGTAAATCGATGTCCAATAAATACTGTCTTAATCAAATCTCACAGAAAGGTTATTCCATCATTTGTTTGTTAAGCGAATGGGATCTGCACCGTAAAACATTATACTTTCGGATCAAGGCTAAGGGCGTGATACCTCTACTTCTATTATTTTACTTTTTAAGACTGCTGGTTCTTCATTTATATTTTTTTATTTAAGCTAAACGTGTTCATTTAGATATTCTTGAAATTTAGCACAACAATATAATTGTTTAGACAATCTAAATGTTAGAAGGACATTCCAATTGGGTTACTTTAAGATTAACTGTCGAACTGTTTGTATTTAACAATGTCTACGATAATAATGAGAATGATTATAATATACCCTCGACAGAATATCTTTTGTTAAACGCTATAACTGGATGGAAAATGTGTGGGTTTTAACAATGTTAAGCGAACCCTTAAGTGAAATCTATACATTTACTTATCGATGGCTATGGCGATTAACGAAAGGTATTTGTCGGGTCGTCAACCGATGATATTAATGGAATCGTCTTACATGTTAGACTAAGGTTTTATGGTCTTTATCTTATAGACACTATTTTTCGGCGAATTGTTAAATTGTTTATCGATTTATGCCTGAATAAAGTGTCGGTATGAATCTGGTTTTATTTTATACTAAACAGATCTTTGCCTGTTTCACCGGGTGATTATTCGTCCTCAGCCTACGTACGTCCCATTGCTGGGAACTCGCTGTCTTCCTCATGGAGAAACACATAAGGAGTATGGGCCGTAGCACCTGGTTGGCCCAATGTGGGTTGGTTGGTAGAAACAGTTACAACAGCGGCCGGGGCCAACGGCTTAACATGCCTTCCGAAGAACGGAGGACTTCGAGATCACAACCACCAGCGATCACCCTTGGGGTGATTATTAATTATAACTAAATAAAGCCCGCGTTACTTAGAGATATTGAAGCTTTCTGCTGGTGAAAGAATAAAAAAAAATAAGATTCAGTTACTCAAATGCTCCTAGATTTCCTACGAGTAACTTTTGCAATTGCTTTTTATAAGAGTAAGGCGAAGAAAGTTGTAGATATATAGGTTTACCAGAAACTCATGGCCATCTCATGGCATTTAAAAAATATATAAAATTATACATACATACATAAAATCGAGCCTGTAATCCCCGAAGGGGTAGGCAGAGTCCAAGGAGCACTGTGTTCCTTAAGACCACATTTAGGTAACCGTACAAAAATTATGATTTAAATATGATTTTAATATAACCACCCAACTCCTTGGCTTTGGTCATCTAACAAATTACTTGTCAAACGTTGTTTACATTTTGTTTTTCCCATTGATTTTAAGTTTACCTGATAAATTTTTTGTTGTTGTGAAAATATTAAAAAGAACGTCATTCTATCTCAAGTGGATAATATTGCTTTGAATGTGTGTTGTAAATACTTAACACAAATAAACATAAGTATGTATATCTGTTGCTTCCCCACAAGTGGCAATAATCTTCATTTGAGGTAGGTGAATGTCAGAATATATTTATGTATTTTTTATTATTTTTAAGACACCAAATTTTCCAGCATTACCAATATTGAAATGGTATCCTTTTCAATCTTTCCTTTTTATTTCATATAATTTAATGTGTAAATGATTGTGTAAACCACGTACGAGAATATATCATTCGTATAAATACTACTAAAATTATTAAAATTAAATAGTATCATGATCTGTAGTCCTATTTCCCCAGTATTTTTATTTACAATTTTGCCATTAAATTTGCAATTCTGGTACACCTATAACATCTAAAAGCATAGTCAGCAGCGATGTAATTGCTGCTACGCCCTTATACAGGGAGACTACTCAGTAGGTAGTGCTTGAGTTCCTCAAATGAAAATTTTCGTAACATTGACAACAGATGGGGTTGTCTGGGTTTTATATTAGGAGATACTCCTGATAGTAGTTCTGAACATTTTGGTAGAGGGCGTTGAAGATTAAAACGGTTGTCATATGAATAACAATAAATTCCGACTTTTCTAAGAGAGAGGCAGAGTTTACAAGTATCCAATATTTTTTAAAATTTTCACGTAACTTTAAAATCCTTATCTTATGAGTTTACTTGGGTTTTCGGTTCATAATGTCATCTTACGTGGAACGAAATTTTGTTTAAAATTTTTTGCAAACATTGCAACTATTTTAGTATTTTTTTATCTGTTTGTTTTTTTAGACTTTTGAAACCTACTTGCTGACTTGCTAAAATACGAAATTCTAGTGTGCTAATGTGTACTAACTTGTTGGATAAGGCAATCAAATATAGAGTAATGTGTGGTTTCAAGATTTAAAAAAAAATGGTACTTATGGTTTGTAACAGCGTGGTTTTTCTGACAATTTCCTCCATTGACAGGTTTGCGATCAAAATAATAAGGATCAATAAGCTGTAACTAATACATATTAGAAACAGAGAAGTCTATGACCTTACTCCAAAACAAGCACGGTTATAGTTTTGGATTATGGAATCATGTCAGTCATGTACAAGGGTTTTACAGGCTTGAAAAAATTGTCATTGTAAGACTGGAAACTGGTTTTATTGCGAGTGCTAATAATTAATATTGTTACTAGCGAAGATTGCAATTTAAACCTCGATTAATACACAAATTGAATAAAAAATAATAAAAATCACACCACGCAGAAAAAAGGCTAAATGGTAAAACGACTGAAGCGATGTGAAAGAGTTAACTGCAGTCGCCACCCTTCCGGTTAATGCCTTTACACGTCTCGCGAGAAAAACCCCATACCATAGGAAAACGGAAAATACACGTTTCTTCATCTGCATACAAGGAAATATAAATGTAAAGAAATCATTTCAAATTAAAAGAAAACAATGCGCTATGACCATCGTTATTGAAAGAGTCTTCTGTATTTTATTACATGAGCCGAAATATGTTGTTTATATCAGGCTAATTACCTAATTTGCTTGTAATTTGTATGGAAAGAGTTGAAACTTTTCTTTAGTAGGAGTATTCAACATAATATTTTTCAAGAACCAAGCTTGGATTGAATATGTCAACACATAATGGTGATATCAATTATCAAGACGTACGAGCGACAAAGAAATCGTATGGGACATAAAGCTTTCGTAATAAAACCGTGAGCGAGCAAAGCGAGCGGAGCGCGGGCAAGAGGCGCTATTGTGAGTGAACAACACTACGATGTACGAGACCCATTTGCTTCTCGAGCTATTGGGGTTCCTTATTAGGATGCTTGTTTTGCATATACCACAATCCCGAAAAAAAAAAGACGTGTGGCACTCGGGGACTGCCGCGGTAAAGCTATTGCATAGCATTTTGTATCAACATATGCAATTATAATTTTATTTATTTATTTTATTCATGCAGTATTTCTTTTTCTTTGATATTCAAAAAAATATTATAATCTGGATTTGTCGTTGTGAAGAAATCTTAAGAAATGTTAGTATGGAAAATGCAGACTTCCCCAAAATCTCCATACAAAACACCAATTTCATAGGTAAAGACCTATTTTTAATAGAATATAATTTATTATTATTTGACTTAAAAAAACGTGGAAAAAGGGCCAGTAGATAGATTAAGACGTCGTCGTAAGACGACAAATAAGTAAAAAAATACTTAATTGTCGTCTTTCGACGTCTTCTATCTCGCTTATCGCAAGTTTGAACTTTACTTTTTTAATATGAATTTATTTATTCATATTCCCAATTTTACTCTGGTAGCTACAGTAACATGTACTTTAAATATATTTGTTAGAGACGACGGAATTCTTGCATCTACCTAGTGATTCACCTGTCGTTCGAATGGCCCACATAGAGAGCGAGGAGCGGCTGCACCGCTATTGTGGCGTCTTCAATACGCCAACCGTTGATATTTTCCACATGAATTTGCTCGTAGTTTTTGTCGCGAACAACGTTTTTCGGGTCACGAGCCGTGAAAGGCTAGGATTGTTCCACTTATTTGCCTCGTGTAGAATGCGGTTTATGATGACATGTTTTGTGGTGTGCCTTTTGTATTTCAAGGTTTTAGTTGAAGGTTTTATAAGTTTTACAGTTAATTTACGTTTTAAAGTTACCTATTAGTACTTTCAAACGGCTACTTAGGCAGTAAAATATACTTCAAAGCAATAAATAGTTTTTATTGGTTAGATGTAGAAATCATCAGTTCCTAAAAAAATATACCAAAAAGTTTCAATGGATTTGTTATCTATATTTTTAGCTAGTTCTCCGAAATTACATATCGAGAGCATTAAAAATATATTGGAAATGATATCTGTGTAGGCGCTTTGTATGTAACTGACAAAGATTCGAGCAAGACTATTATCCTACACTACACGGGCTTATCTTTAATATTATAGTTAGTATTCATTATCTTAAGTCAATTGTTGAATAAATAACGCAGAGTAAGCAGCGCGTCTCGGCGTCGATCCCATTACCATACACCAACAATTACTTGTGCGTAACTAGATCCATTATTATTAATCTATGATCGCGACTAGGGCGGCGCCCCTTCTTTGCTTGCGAGGCAGGTACCTGGTTTATTGGGCTGAGATTGTCTTGGTGTCGTATCCTGCTATTGAAGATTTTAGTATATGATACTTTATATCTTCAATGTTATATTGGTCTTTGTATACGCAGCATTTGGAAGCATATTGGCAAATGACTCCACCTCACCTGACGATAAGTTCTTACGTATCATTCGGTGAGGAGGAGTAATTAAGATTCCATCAAAGTTCTCAATTTTTGGGGGATTTCATGTCTATAGTGGCGAGTCACCAATGGGAGATTTTTCTCTTGTAGACCTCCCCCACAAACGTTCCCGTTACCAGGAAAAATCTCTAGGGTCCTCGAGCCGGACACGACCTACTGGGATCCAATCTATGGCCTAGTAACCTCAGTAATTCAGACAAGGTAAACAGAGGGTTAATGTGTAGGGTTCACAAGACCTCTGTCTCAATATTTGCCTTTTTCTACTGGAGGTTATAAAGCTATAGAGTATAACGATGCGCACCCATTCTTTGAAATCTTCATGGGGTGCGTAACAAATTGTCAATAATAACCGCTTACTTCTCAAATGCTGTAGTTTCGTTTTTAGCCTTGCTGTATATTGTGTACCTCGGTGACCTGAAGCCAGCCTCGGGCACGAGCACGCATTAAGATATGCAAATGTTATTAGGAGACACCCACATTATCTTTTAACGGAGCCCCGATACACCTCATTGGTGGATGTCCCCGATAAGAATCGAGAAACTTCGGCAATAATGAAGTCTAATGCTCGATTAAGGCTCATTCGATTCCACGCAGAGGTGATATTAAAAATAACGCATTGCTTATCGGCTGCGCTTGCGTTACTGTTGTTAAATTTCTTTACTAACTAATGCTGCTAATGCCTACGACTTTGTACGCCTAAACAAATATTAAAATTAAGTATTCTGTTACAGGCGAAAATTTTAAAATTTAAGTATTAATTGGAGAACAAAATATAATTTTATAATAAAGACAATGTTCACTACTTCAAACGTACTTTTATAATTAGAGATATAATAAAAATAAACTTTTTACAAAACAATTTCGGAAGAAAAGTCCACTTTGGTGGACTGTTACCGTTCTCAGAATAATTAAGACTTGTTCCAAAAAACACGCAGGTACGTTCCTGCGTGTTTTTTGTTTTTGACTTAAAAGTCGAAAACACATTGGGATTTCTGATGATTGGATGATTGGGATTTTTGAGATGTCTCCGACAGTTCATCTTCACCACCAACTTCAAGACCTGAATCACAGACAGGTGTACACCAGAGGGATTTGCAAAATTTGTGGTCATCATATTTTTCAGTGGACATAGAAATTTATTTTATTATCACTGTATTTTTAATGAGACCACAATGTTTTCTTATGAGATTTCAATATTAGTATCGCAAAAGAACTTAATTATTTTTTATGGTTTTATACTTATTTGCACTTTTAGTACATTCTGTAGACAAATGTGTCTTTTCGGTGGACCTAAGAAAACAATATTATTATATAACTATTGTAATCGTTCACTTTGATTTCAGTCAATAATATATTTTTGTTAACAGTGATCACTTATAAGAAATAAAAGTACATTTAGTTAAAAAAACATGATTTTTTATTTTTCCTTAATCTGGACCCTGTTTGGATAACAACCCGTAGCAAGTAGAAAAAATCTCTGGGAGATGGGAGAAGGGCGTGACAGTATGTATGTATAAAAACTCTGTGGAAACAGCATTCAAAAACAGTCAGAAATTCTGAAAAATTGTTTTAGACATTGTTTTTCTATTAGTAAAATTGGATGTAGAAAAGAAAAAAAAAATGCACTGGGCCTTTTATACAGTACCTATGTAAAATGCCAACTAATTTCATTTTAATTGAATGTCATGTAAAATTTGTTGTCCGTCAAATTTTCTGTAATGATTCATGTTCGTTGACCTAAATGAATTTGAAATTTTATGTAATTTTAGGTATTTGTAATAATTATATACTTACTTTAAGAAAAGCTAATATACCTAAAATGCTTTGGCACAACTTTTTTGCCAGATCACTGCCGCAAGCTTTATCAAAATACGTCTACGAATATTCACGAATATTTTTTTATTTAATTTATTCGATCACATTCGAATCATAATTGTCATTATTCGATTGTTTGTTGATTGTTATTTGTTAACAACCGAGTCAGTGGCTTCCGGATGATCGAATTAATCGTGAACGTACGCGCCCGTACGCGCGTGTGGAAGCTGCGGTATGGGAGAGCGATGCTGCGATCAACTCATGAGTTATGGCGATTTATACCAGATTCCATAATATAGTAATTTAGAGTTACCCGGTCATTATACTGTTCCACGCGGTTCACTATCTGTTTGCATAAAATTTTCGAACATAATATGAATTGGCATGATGGAATCTACACTAAATATTAAGTATATTTGATTTTGGCATACAATTTTTATAATTATTTATGCATACTTACCAATGGTATAACTATCTTAAGGCATAATTTAGTATTCGCATAAAATTTGAGAAATAATTATCAATAAAAAATATCGAGGGCACCGTTCTACCTAACACTCCTTCTCACTTCGCTCGTCGTCGTACCTCATCGATTTTATTTTATGCCGTTAACTATAATGCGGAATAATCTTATGGATAATTACATCTTGTCTTAATGTCCTAAGGCCCCCAGGTGGGGCAGGGGGCTTCTACAGTGCTTCGCCATCGCGTTCTGTCTTGGGCAGTTCGCTTCGCCTCGGACCACGTCAGCCCGATCGCCTTAAGCTCCGCTGCTACTGAACGCCTCCAAGTGTGTTTAAGCCACGTTTCATTCCAGGGCTTGCTGCGGGATGTGGTCGGGTGCTCTTCTTAAGGTGTGGCCAATCCAACACCACTAGCGACGTTTAATTTGAAGACCGATCGGCGTCTCGGAGCAGAGATCCCGATACCGAGAATCTGCCTAAGGCATCGGCTAACGAAGACCTGGATACGATGCGTGATGTCCTTGGTAAGCCACCACGTCTCACACCCGTACAGCAGAACAGTCTTCACGTTGGAGCGAAATATTTTTAATTTCACCCTCCGAGTCAGCTTATGGATAATTACATGCATTAGTCTAAATTATAATTATGCGAAATTAATATTGTACCAAAAGAAAGGTTAAAACAAGTTAAAACATTATGCCAAAAAAAGGAAAGTCGAACCAGCTACCCTTGTAGTTAGACTACACTCTTACTGAAGATCTTAGAGGCCAAGTACTCGTAGGTTTTGGGTTCGATTGCTAATGGGGCATATGTTTCAGTAATTTCGATTATTTCGTATGTTTATATGAGGCTTGAAGTTTTCTAATTGTCGTGTTTTCTTTCCAATCCTTCATATATGTTGTTTTTTTCAGTAATTCGTTTGTTTGACTTCGGGTTTTCGTGTAGTACATAATATTTAGGCTTTAGAATGTGCGTTGCTGTCTGTCTATAAACTATGGCATCCATGCGCTGTGTGGCCTGCTAGACACGGCCGATGCACTTCACAGGAAGGCATAAACATCCCTTTACAATGCAATGAAGCAAGGCGTAAACAGCTGACTGCCATTGAATGCGACTGGAGAGCGTGTGTGGATTGAACTAGAGGACTTTACGTGACTACAGTTGGCATTATGTTGGCGGTATTAAAAAAATATTATTAAAGCTATGTTCCCTTATAAAAAGGCTATTCGCAATATTTTAAATCTTAAGTTCTTAGGTATCTCTTTCTAAGACTTGTTATGGATTTTCTATTTGTCACGTTTATACACGATCCTTGTAGTATAGGCTCGTTAGGCAATGGACTGCTTTTGCGGAGCTTTTGCCTAGTCTCTGACTAACCCTTAGGGGATAATAGTCGTGATAATATGTATGTATGTATACACGAGGGAAACTCCAAGCGTGTGGATTATGACGTCTTCACATTTTAAATCAGCGTAGAGGGTAGAAAGTATTGCTATAAGAACCAGGATTACCTGCTTAGCGTGCCTTTCGCAACGAGGTACTACAGATCATAAAGCTATGTTCATCGTGACTAACGGCGAAGGTTGCTTTGTCGACAATATCGAAACTAAAGCTTTCGAAGTAATTGGAACCACTAGGCTAGCTTTAGTTCTGATTGAACTTCGAAGCACTACGGCCTTAAGACAGCCTTTTATTTTAGAACAAACAAGGGTTGCATTTTATACACGGTGAAGATGTTCAACTATTTCATAAATCTACTTAAACATAATGTAATTTGACACAATATATAAAAATCTTATAATAGTATCACTGCTAAGCTTATGAAAATGAATACCTTTTATTTATGACCTATATGCTAAATAAAAGTATTACAAGCTTACTCCGAATCTCTAACAAGACAGCTTCCTAAGATGGACATTATTTTTAGCTTTGATAATTTATTATATTTTTTATAGGTTATTTTGTGACATTCGTACATTCTTGTGTCACACATAAAGATACCTAGACAGTTAGTACGAAGGTTGAAATTCAACCTTTTTCTTTTGTTCAAAATTTTGCTCAGTGCATCAAGAATTTACACAAAAGGCAGCTGCTTCCACAAGTTCGCAGTGTAAATATGTAGTGTTATTCTTGTCCCGAAGTTTGCCATGCGCGTCCCGTTCCGCTATACAAATTACTGTTAACATTCTGTCCCTGAAGGCTCGGGGACAAGGAAGCGATAAACTTGCACCAACAATACGGACCTTACTTTGAATGAGCACGGCACTACGTTGTCAGCAGGCTTGTTTTATTCAATACAGAGGCTCAAGAGGAGCAACAGTAGCATGGCGAAGCGGCTGTCAGTGATCTGTGGTAGCATGGTTAGTACGCTTTCGCTTTCGATATCGAAAACAAACCTTCGTCCAGGCCTTAGGTTAAGCCGTTGGAAACGGTCGCAATTGCGACCGTTTCTACCCACCAACCGCATTGGTCCAACGTGGTGGTGTTGGCCCACACTCCTCATGTGTTTCTCCATGAGAAAGGGCTGTGCCCAGCAGTGGGACGTTTATAGGCTGAGGGCGAACTGGTTCTTTGAAATAAGTACACTATACCTATTGGCCTAATGCAGTAAACGAAATAAGATGGAGCTTTCGTGGGTTTGTGTGCTAAATTGCCAGAAGTTCTAGGCTCGAATTTCTTTGCTGCAATTTTATATCCTTTGCCGCGCTACAACAACATAAGAAGTCAGAAGCCATGATGATGAAGAGCGTTTGTTAGTTAATAGTTGCCTTCTGTTGGGCACTCACCGGCTTCATAAATGAGGAATCTGTCAAGTCGAAGACCAAGCCCTATATATGAAACGAATCATGGAATCTTAATTGAAGACCACCATGGTCGAGTGGTCTGTACGCAGGTCTCAAGGCGTCGCCATCTTGAGAGGTTCTGGGTAGGATCCCTGGTGGAGGCAAATGTTTGGGTGATGAGTTTCAGGCATTTGTTCTCCAGTCTTGGATATTTATATATATTTATCTATATTCAGATTATTTATAATTCTTTATCTATTAAATATATTTATCCGTCATCTAGTGTCCGTAACACAAGCAAAATTAGTTGCTTAAAATGGGGCTAGTTGATAGGTGTCAATATTTGAAGATATTTATATTTATTTATTTAATGCTTGTTAGTTTTCATTCCATCCATCCATCAGTCTAATGACGTCCACTGCTGGACAAAGGCCTCCCCCAATGATCTCCACAACGACCGGTCGTGCATCGCCTGCATCCAGTGATTTCCTTCACCAGACCATCGGTAGACATGGAGGGGGGGTCGATTATAATGTGCCTCTTAGTACGTGGCCGCCACTCAAGAACCTTTCCGCCCTAATGGCCCAGCCCACTGTCACTTAAAGTTTGCAAATCTGTAGGCTATGTCGGTGACATTATTTCTTCTGCGGATCTCCTCGGTCCTGATCGGTCATGCAAAGAAACTCCAAGCATATTCTTCTCATTGTCCTTTGAGTGACCTTGAGCCTTCTTATGAGGCCCACTGTAAGCAGTAGCATTACGATGGGAATTTCATATTGCGGTGAATGTGACTTTCAGAACAGATTCTGTGAACTGGCAACCCCATGCTTGACTAAGCATGGAAGCTGTAGTGCCTGTAGGCGCACGCGCACGGTCTTCAGGCTCTCGGACGACACTAGGCTAAGGGTCCATGACCTCACCCAGTTTGAGCCTGATACGCTGTCAGAGTCAATTTCATTTGACAAATCGATAGTTCACGGTCGCTTTGCTCAATCTATTCTGCCTCATTTGAACAAAGTAGTTTCATAATAGTCGTTCCAATACAGGCGTGAAACTGATAACATTTTTAAAGATTTTTCAGAAAAGTTCAATATTATCTATCTGGGAATAGCACTAGTTTCTATTTATTATAAAGAAAATTGATTGAGTATAAAAAATAACCTTGATGCAACAATTTGATATTATGAATTGTATTTTCTTTTGAATGACATAAGAAAACTTCTTGTTTATTAACATAATATATCAATGGGATTGCGTTTTTTTTATTTTCATTACTTAATACTTCATCTTTATGTTAATTCACCAGCCTAACTTTAATGGTGACTGTGTTTTAAATTCTTCCGACAAAAGATTCAAGAGTTTAAGAAAACCGTACCTACCGCCGTATTATTTTAACACAAAAATCCCGTTGATGAAGATTCATGGGGCGTTTTTTAATTTATTATGATAAGTGACATTTAGGTGGGTTATGAAATATTTCACTATTCTTGGTTCATTCTCTGTTTTACACGAGCATAAGTAAATTCATTATATAATTACCAGAAGGTCTCTCGATATAAGTCGACAAAGTATTAATAGAAATAAAAGTAAATACAAGCATTGTTGTATTTAGGTTTGTAAAGTAACAACCGTTGGTTGAACTAGATATTGAGAAAAACTAATCTGGCGACAGAAGCAAAAGTAAATAGAAAACAACTGGATGGAAATTTTAATGTTATCTTCATCAATTGGTTGTTATAGGTCTAACCAAAGATCACTAACCTTCGTCGAAACGACGACGCGGACTCAAAAAAGTGGTATAAATTTTGAGTGCTTGGTGGTACGCATTCCACATTCCGGCTTATCTCAATCGTCCCGTAGCTCGCGTGGTGCACGGGTGTGCTTTTTGTTTGGGCGTTGTTACAGCCACCGTGAATCGTCGAATCGACGAAGGTTAGTATTAACGTCATTATTAACAGTAATTTTGAATATGGCAGGAACCAGTTCTACTTCTACACATGTGCCTGATTAAAGAGAAGACGTAGCTAGTCTTCATGTCGCCAAAAAAATCTCCGCAAGGCAAAGCATAACAAAGAGCTTTGCACTAAATAAGTGCAACAAATCCTTGAGCGACGAACACAAACTTGACATTGGTTACAAATGTATAAAATGATAGTTTTTTTCTTAATGTTTTTTTCGTTTGTTGCTTTTATTACTTAATCCTAATATATTTTTAATGTATGTTTCTTTTACTTACTTAAAGTCAAGCATGGAAAAAAACATTGAGTAGGTATGAGTAAAAACTCAAGCCTTGTAAATGTAATTAAAATGAGATTTTTGTGAATATAAAACTTATAAACATCAACACATCTTATGATTATTCAAATAAATTAGTAAAACGCATATTTTTATCCATAAACCCTTAGAAACCTCTCATTCTGCCTCTCATTTTGAAACGACGAAGGTTAGTAATAAGCGTTGTAAAATAAGGTTGGTGATATAACATTGACTCCATTTTATTCCATGAGGTTGTTTCGCGAGCACATTGTTACGGCTGTATGGTTGTTTCCTTGAAAGGGTTGTTGGCAGTTGCAGGTATATTGTGTGGGATGTTTTCTGAGGTGGGAATTCCAGTAGTAAGTAGCGGTAAGTATTACTATGGGGAATATGGGGAAAAAAAGGTTCCTCTTTCATTGCTTGATTTTCTGAAGTAGTAGGCAAAAGTTAGTCTTTTATTAAAGCCTGTTGTCGTTTTGTCGCCTCCATCTCTTTATAGATAATTGACAAAAAGATAAAGCTATGTTACTTCAGTTCTCCGAAACCAAACGAAAATATTAATGAAATCGACAGATCGAAAATAAATTTACGATGCTCATAAATGGTCCTTCACAAGGAAATACTCGTAAGAATTTTTCTGGCACGTAATCAGTTGCGTTCTAACTATACTAAAGTTCTAAGCTACATGTATAGCAAAGTAGCGATGGTGCGTCCGTATAATTTGCATATCTTAATTCTGGCGTCGCCTAAATTGCTATTGCATCGGGAGCTGTATCGAATACAGGTTCAGTGTTTTAGCTTAGCGTACACCAGATATCTGAATTATACAGGCAATTAAACACAAGCACTAACTTAGTTAAACATCTTATATGTGCGTACACATACATATCCACACATAAAACTTTTACTTCCTTTCAATTTATATCCGCCCCACGTTGGGCGCCAGCCTTTCTGCATGGAAGAAAAATATAAGAGGATTCTGTCGAATGCTGTATGTTGGGTTTAGTGCTTGAATAGATTCCAGCGGGTTATTGCGATTTTGCTAAGTACTTTTTCTCAGGAAAATTAAGGGTTTAAATAAAATGGCGACTCGAGTAGTTTGAAATTGCGAATGCGTGTAATTGAAATAAAATTTTACATTAGCTTAGGATAAATGGGTAGGGGAACATATTGAACCAGTACGAGCGTTCTACGTCATGCAACATCATACAACGTCATACAATCGGGTCATGAAGCGACGCCGATTGGGTACGAAGATCCTTGAGTAACCTTGATCGCCGATAGATGGGGTAACCTGTCGCATCCGTAGATAAGTCCGAACATGCCCCCGGCCTTGGAAGCTGTAGCTTACAATTTGATGTCTTCTATATGGAGAGGACAGATCTTAACGTAGGCGCGACGAATGACACCAGATGATGTGCGGATATCTGCCACTCGTGATATGCCGTCTTTGCCAGCGATAGTCTGCAACACTCGTCCTAAGTGCCACTTCAGTGGTGGTAGATTGGCGTCTTTGATTAACACCATGGCGTTCTCCTTCAGGTCGTCCTTGTTGTCCACCCATTTGTGTCGCACCTGCAACTCGGAGACATACTCTTTGGCCCACCTGGACCAAAAATGTTGGCGAATCTGTTCCACCCTCTGGTAACACTGCAGACGATGAGCAGGAACAGCCGTCAGGTCGTCGCAAGCAAGCGCTGTGAGTGGTCGACCAACCAGGAAATGACCGGGTGTGAGAGGAGACAGGTCATGTGGATCTGGGGATAATGGTGAAAGAGGACGAGAGTTGAGGACTGCCTCAATTTGTGATAGAACCGTAGTGAATTCCTCGAATGTGAGATGCGCGTTTCCTACCACTCTGCGGAGATGGTACTTGCAAGATTTGACTCCTGCTTCCCACAGACCACCGAAATGCGGAGAATACGGTGGAATGAAATGAAATTTTATCTGTTGATCCGCCGCATATGCCAAAATCTCAGTACTACATTTACTTAAAAAATCTTTAAACTCATTCATGAGTCCTACAAAATTTCGGCCGTTGTCAGAATATATTTCCAACGGTTTACCACGGCGCGAAATAAATCTATTTAGCGTTAAAAAATATGCCTGAGTAGAGAGATCACCCACTAACTCCAAATGGACTGCGCGAGACACAAAACAAATAAATAAACACACGTATGCCTTTATTGTTCGAGCTCCTCTGCCCTTACGGTTCAGTATGAACACTGGTCCACAGTAATCCACACCACATCGAATGAAAGGGTAACTAGGTGTGATGCGTTCTTTGGGTAGGTTACCCATCATGGGAGTAAGCGTCCTACCTTTATTGCGAGTACAAACTACACAGTAATGTATAATTTGCCGAACTAAGTTCCTACCACCTAAAGGCCACCATGATTCGCGAATATGGAACAATAAAGCTTGCGAAGCAGCATGAAGCAATTGCGTATGTTCATGCCGAAATAATAAAATTGTAAAATAATGTTTGCTAGTAATTAAAATTGGATGTTTTTTATCAAAATTAAAATTATCAGAGTTTGCTAAGCGACCACCCACTCGAATAATTTTGTTTTCGTCTAAAAATAAATTTAACCTCTTTAGTGAATTTTTACCTTTAATATTTTTGTTTTTTAATAGTAAATTATATTCCACAGGAAACGATTCTAATTGCACCCATAAAATTAACAAATTTAAGGCCTCATTTAATTCATTGAGCGAAAGAGGTCCAGTGCGCTTATTACCTTTGTTAATTTTGCGTGTATTATGAATAAATCTCAATAAATATGCAACAGCTCGTCTCATTCGTTTAAACTGTGAGAAACGTTTAAAAGGAAAAAAACCGCAATCACTTGACTCATTCGATATAAAAGAAATAACCGGCGATGACTTAACCTCAGGCAACTCAATATCGATATCGAAAACTGCTTGGTTAATATCTCCGATTAAAACATTCGAGTCCCTAAGGAACGCCGGGCCTTCCCACCAAATTGTAGAAGTGGCGAGTTCTTCTATACCTACACCGCGTGACAACAGATCTGCCGGGTTGTCTTTGCTGCTAATATGTCGCCAAGGGAGCCCCTGAGTTAGCTCGTGTATTTCTGCAGTTCTATTTTGGACGAATGTTTTTAATTTATTAGGTGCCATGCGTAGCCAGCCTAAAACAATTGTCGCGTCTGTCCAAAATACAACATTATTAAATTTTAAATTCAGGGAGCTCTTGACCTTATGGAATAGCTTTGCACCTACTAAAGCACCACATAATTCTAGCCGCGGAATACTTATGGGCTTTAAAGGCGCAACCTTTGATTTGGAAATCAGCAAACGCATAGAACAAGTGTCGTTATTATTTAAAGTACGAATGTAAACGCACGCGCCGTACGCTGTTTGAGTCGCGTCAGAAAAAATGTGTAACTCAACATAGCTAAGTTGAGTACCTATAGCGTGCCGCGGGATTTGTATCGAGCGGAGCGCCTCGAGAGAAATAACAAACCGGTTCCATGCGCGCGCGGCGCTTGGCGGCACAGCGTCGTCCCATCCGATCTTTAATAGCCACAACTGTTGCAACAAACTTTGACAATTATAATAGAAGGACTAAGCAAACCGAAATATTTGGTATAATCGTTCTTTTCGTAGTTATATTATTGTTAATTTTAAATTGCGTTTGAAAATAAAAAATATCTTTAAAATTATTCCAACTTAAACCTAGCGTTTTAGTATTATTATTTTCGCTTCGTGAAATAGGCTTGAATTATTCAAAGAAAACATCGTTTAATTTTTGCGCAAATTATTTCTTTAATCATTGTTTTTATTTATTACTTTTAGCTTATTTTTAAATATTAAATTATTTTTTTATAACTTATGTTGATTTATCAATTTTTATCTTTGATTTCTCGAAATGTGTGTAATTGTGAGTCTAGCGAAGTCTCCACAGAAATGTTACAATTAATAGGCATATTTAATTCTTGAGAACTATATAATGGACCCGATATAACCCAGCCTAATTTGGTATTTAAAAGGTATGGGCCACATGACAATTTTATTTTACCTATATCTAATAAGTCCCAAAATGTATCTGCGCCAATTAAAAGGTCAATATTACTTGCATTTAAAAACTGCGGGTCAGCCAACTGTATGTTTTCTGGAATACAGAACTGCGCGTTTAAGTTACGTACAGTCGGCATAGTAGAAGTTATGTTCGGTAACACGAAACAATTTAAATGTGCAGAATATGAAGTGTCAACACACGATTTGATGAGAATATTACATTTTTGTGAACTATGAATTAATGAATCACCTACTCCTCTTATTTCGTTAGTGGACTGTATTAGTGGCGTATTGAGGAGTTGTGCAAACGATTTGGTGATGAAGCAACGCTGACTTCCACTGTCAAGAAGTGCACGTGCCTTGTGGAAGATACCGTTATTATCGGAAACTTCCACTATCGCCGTTGACAAAAAAACAATATGCGAATCAGCTGATTTTAAACTATGCGGATCAATGTGTGCCTTGTTTACGTGAATCTGGCTACCTGGTGCGGCCGCGGGAGGGGCGCGCACAGCGGTCGTGCGCCCGAGTTCCGCCGGCTGCTCAGTCGCGGTCCTACTGACGTAATGGGATGCTAGTGAGATCTCAGTGTTATCGTTGTGGAGCAGCGAATTATGTTTTTCGTTGCATCTCCTACACGGACCAAACCTACAATGCTCTAAGACGTGACCAGGCCGTAAACAGTTTACACACAGTTTATGTTCGCGAACTAATTGATATTTGGCGTCTAAATCACTATCGATAAATAGTTTACATGAGTAAAGTGAATGAGCTGCCTTACACTGATAACAAGTTACCTTATAACGAGACGAGCGGTGTTGCGACTTGTGATTAGTATTACCGGTGGAAACATTGCAGTGCGAAGTGAACGATCGAAATGATGTATTATGTTTTTTATTTTCTATTACTGCGTTATTATTTGTGTTATTATTACGCGATAGCTGCAAAGCTTCCAGCATATCCGCCCGGCTCTTCAGAAAATTTAATAAATCGCTGACTTTAATAGGCTGCTTGCTACACTCGTCACTTGTAAATAATGAACATTTATGCGTTTCCCACTCGCGCTCCGTGTTTTTGTCAAGCTTAGACACGATTATGTAATTAATCAATGTATCCCAGGTGTCTGTGGGTTCGCCTAGGATTTTTAAAGCTCGCAAATTCTTTAAAATCGTGTCGATTAAAGTTCTAATCGCGGATGGGGATTCCTTAGATAATGGAACGATAGTAAATAGGGCCTTTACGTGGTTTTGAACTAAAAGTCGGCTATTATTATATCTGTTAAGCAATAGTTCCCAGGCTACGTTGTAATTACCTGCAGAAAACTCAATAGAATCGATCACTAAGGCTGCGTGACCTTTTAGTGATGATTTTAAATAATGAAATTTTTGAATGCTACTTATTTCATTAGAACTGTGAACCAATGACATGAACGTATCACGAAACTGTAACCAATGTTCATATGACCCATCAAAGGTAGGCATAACTATGGTTGGTAACTTAACAGCGTGGAGGTTATTTGAAGGTGCATTAGAACAGTGGGCAATCTCACTACTATTTATCATAGATTCTGCAAGGGCTAGCGTGGAATAATAAGAATCTTCAAATGATTCTCTTTGATTTAAATACTCTGTTAATTCGGATTCTGGTATATTTTCTTCAATTTTAGATTGAATTATATTGAACTCAACAAATAAATCACTAGCGCCTTTAATGCGTAATTTTAAATCAATGCGAGTTTGCGAAGTGAACTCGTCTTTCATAGATTTTAATGCTTGTAAATAGTTTGTAAATTTAGTCAATCTACTTTTTATTATGCCACGTTTTTTAATCAAGTCACGAATTAATGTATCATCTGTGTGTAAAACATTAGGTGACTTGTCGCGAGATCTTGGCTTTTCAACGGACATTTCGGTGATCAGTGAGAATAGGAGTACTTACGGTTTGAAAATTGACCACGTTAGTGCTAGGAACGTCGCAAGCTCGTCAATCAACCACACCTCGGGTTCTCTGTGCGGCTTAATCACTGAAATTGATTTGAATGCGTATTACAAAGGGGGCAGATGAAGGTGTTAGGAAATGAAGGTTGGTTGATCCCACCAGATAGCGAAAATTGATGATGGAACGGCAATCAAGCTTCGGATCCTCTGTGCGCTTAGCCTTCACTTGTCCTTGTAGTGTCCTGGATAAAGATTACTTCCTCTCGCATGAAATCTTCGTCGACCACGTGTTGCACGTGTGGCCGATTAGTTGCTGAATTCTTCGCTGATTCGGCTTAAAAGTCCTAAATGATTCTGCTCCGAAGGTCCAAAATGTTGGGTTTAGTGCTTGAATAGATTCCAGCGGGTTATTGCGATTTTGCTAAGTACTTTTTCTCAGGAAAATTAAGGGTTTAAATAAAATGGCGACTCGAGTAGTTTGAAATTGCGAATGCGTGTAATTGAAATAAAATTTTACATTAGCTTAGGATAAATGGGTAGGGGAACATATTGAACCAGTACGAGCGTTCTACGTCATGCAACGTCATACAACGTCATACAATCGGGTCATGAAGCGACGCCGATTGGGTACGAAGATCCTTGAGTAACCTTGATCGCCGATAGATGGGGTAACCTGTCGCATCCGTAGATAAGTCCGAACACTGTATGATGGGAGCTTTTCTCAGTTCTTAAATTTTTTTATTACAGGTTATTAAACAATTTTGGAACTAATTACTATACTATCTATCCTTATAATGGAATAAGACGCCAGACCCATCACACCGACATATTATTTCCTCAATAAGAACTTCAAATTCGGCCTGAATGCGTTGACTCCTGTGTCGGATGTGATGTGAGTGAGGCCATTGTGTAAATAATTGTTGTGGGCCTATCTCCAATTACAACAGCGCTGGTCAATAAGCTTGTATATCATAGGCGGCGGTAATTCGCTCGGGCAGCAACCCGGAGCTGCTCGCAGTAATTGAATGTAAGGCTGTCTAATTGGATTGGTGCTTGCTCGCTGAATAGATAAGAAATCTTTGTATTGATAAGTTTGTTAGTTGGTTTCTCAAATTATGTTTAGATTTTGCTTTTGTCTGATGTAGTGTTTTTGCCCGGTACTTTGTAGATAGATAGATAAAGTTGTTAGTTCATTCACAAACGTATTTCCGTCCATTTCCAAACTGGTCATAGGCGATAGAAGCGGAATCGTCAGATTCACAGAAGCCATAAATACAAAAGATAGAACATCCCATGACAGCTAAAATTCCATTTGAACAGATCTCATAGGCGACAACGCGTTTCCCACACGTGGACTATGAGTTACAGATGATTGGTACCATTTTTTTTACCTAAATTGTCGGTTTAATAATAATTTATAATTGATGTGTGCGCCAGGGTCCTTTATGAACCTACTGTACGTACACCACACACCAAAAAGACACTTTTGACTTTGAAGACGGATGGTTCTGTACAGCGGGACTCCACATGTCATATGAAGTATCTTCAGCTGCTGAACTATTTTAATCTAAGTTACGTCGCGTTTCGACCCTTTGTAAAACTCCCGCGAATCCGCTACTCTCGATTAACGTTTCTTAATAAATACTCGAAATTCTTATCGAGTATTTATTAAGAACCTAATCTAGTCTCACGAGCATAAAGCTCATTTTTGCTTGTCTCACTCTTGGAATTTAGGAGTGTTCTTTATTGAACTTGTTCCATAATAAGCGCTCTACGTATTAGATCATCTAATACGTATTGGAACTTCGGAGTTGGCAGTTTGTGTAGCGCTGCTAATTAAAACATATCTAGGTACTCGCAACGTGGCAGATCTGTGAATTGATTACATATTGTTTGTTTGATAAGACTTATCGGTATACTTAATTAATTTCAGTAATAATTCTGCAAATGTTAAGTTGACTTAGAATTTACTGAGTTTTGGTACACATATTCTGGAGAATTTTTTGGTGGTGCTCTGAGAAAAATATACAAGAAACATAGCAGTATCCTTATACCCTTCACATCTTCGTTCTGCTGCTCTTTTCTCATGATGTCTGTGCGTCACAATCGTCTTCCTCTTCCTTGCTCCTCAGACACAAAACAGCCGGCTCAGCATCCTCTTTCTTCCACTCAGACACGCTTTACGTTTTGAAAGATGTAGCATTAGAAATTAATATTTTGATGTTTATAATATCTATGAGAATATAATTAGTCAAATTACAAATATTTTCTTAAGATATGTGATGTATGTGTTTCCATGAGAAAGGTCTGTGCCCAGCAAAGGGACGTGTTTAAGCTGAGGACGAATATAATTTGTCATGAACCAAAAATATAGAGAATTACGTCATAATAGTCTTCTGAAAACAAATATTAGTACAATCACAACCGTGTAATGGTTAGACGTGTTTGAGCTTCCCTCGTAGGTGATGCGGTTGTTTGATTTGAGTAAAAACATACCGACTTTGTGTGAGGTAAACATTGTTATGTTAACATTGTTATTACGATTTGATGGCGGTGTCTTCAAGCTCATGATGTTGGGGAGAAATCTATAGATTTATTTGACTTTACAGACTGCAGCTATAATGTATATTATAGCCCAATACATCTCGTTACATCTTTCCATAGAAATCAATAAGAAACCACACACGTCTGTATAAATTTATACATTTTCGTATAATATTATGGATGCTAAGATGAATGAAAGCAGTCTTACGAAACAGGTATATAAAGCATATTATTGTATGCGATGTATAAGATAATTTAAAGCTGCACGTCCCAAGAGGTAAATGTACATTAATATACATTATAGAGTCCGTCTGTGAGGCCCATAAGACACGGTATGATGGTCTGCCAAATATTGTCGAGCTATTTTATTACAACAGTTTCCTTTTAGTCTTTTCTCAGACTCGGAGATCTCGGGTACATTGGAAAACGGCACTGTTTACTTGTACAAGGGTTCTAAGTTGTACTAGTTCAAGTTTTTATTCCTGCTAGTAGTGCTTTCATTGAAATAACAAAATTACCTACCTAGCTTCTTTCAGTGTGCAGCGCCTTACACTATGCTGTACACCATGAAAGCAGGCCCCAGATACAGTCTGATCTCAGGTTTTGTGCTACATATCATCTTCTTTTTGATCAAGAGGTTCAATATATCAAATATGTAACCTAATGACAATTATCAAAATATAAATAGACTCACTTATCAAATTCATTGAAAAAGTTGCTAGAGCAGACATGATTAAATGAGCTGTACATTGTACGAAGGCAACGTAAATCTTAAACTCCGCTAATGTACCCTAGTAAGCCACGGAAACTCCACGTCATCGGGAAAAAATATGAGGATGTATCCTGGTAAATGTGGATCATATTAAAACGGGCGGAGGGTGGCAATATGTAAATCCTATCGAGACGAACCACGGGTTTAAGAATAATGTGGGAAGTTATCGAATTGTGACTGTGTGCATCCAGCTTTGGGTTGTTTTGGGCGAAGTTTTTCTGGCTCATCTGGCTATGTATGTATAGCTGTGTTTCGTGGACCTCGCCGGGAAATTGATGCTAATTTCCATTATTTAAAAACATAGCAACTCCCCGGGAATTCTTGATCTGCAATCTGGTACGCACTCTCCTTATTAGAAAATGAGATGGTGGAAGAAGGTTAAAAAGCTCATTGGAGTCCCTACTCTCCATGGTACATCCGATAAAAGGCGCAATGTCATGACGTGGGTAGTTGTAGAACTAGAGAGGTTATTTAAAAGAAAGGTTAAACTTGATTGAGTTTCCCACCCGGTCTTCTCAGAAACAGGCCTCCTGGTAATTTTATGAAAGAAAGACAATCTTGTCTTTTATACACAATTACCTAAACGTATAACTTAACATTTTTGAATTTTGAATCTTATACCCCGCATAAAAGGGTGTGGGTTTAAAATTGTAATATCGGAGTGTCACAATTTAGAAGCGTTTCTCGTTTGCGTGGTGTTCTAATTATACTTAATTACAATAGGCTATTGTAACAAATGCTTCGAACGTATCACACCAGCTTTTATGTAATTCCCGTAATTGTAATCCAAAGAAATTGTGTTGTGTTGAACATATTCATTAAAAATGAATTGTTTACGACGATAAAAGTGATTCGTACATTTTAAATGTATAGCGTCTGTTCCGAACATTGCGCGAAAATGAAATGCTCACAAAAAGTTGCGAAAAAAATTAAAGGTTTCTTTTCAGTAAATATGTATTTTAAAAATTATGCTGAAGCTCGATCAAATATAAGTAGTTATTTGGACGCTAAACAAACAACACATAAATTTATATCTTAAGGGGTGAGTGGGTAGCGGTGTAAACACCCTAGTTGGGTAGAACAGAATAGAGCAGAATAGAGCAGAATAGAGCAGAATAGAGCAGAATAGAGCAGAATAGAGCAGAATAGAGCAGAATAGAGCAGAATAGAGCAGAATAGAGCAGAATAGAGCAGAATAGAGCAGAATAGAGCAGAATAGAACAGAATAGAACAGAATAGAACAGAATAGAACAGAATAGAACAGAATAGAACAGAATAGAACAGAATAGAACAGAATAGAACAGAATAGAACAGAATAGAACAGAATAGAACAGAATAGAACAGAATAGAACAGAATAGAACAGAATAGAACAGAATAGAACAGAATAGAACAGAATAGAACAGAATAGAACAGAATAGAACAGAATAGAACAGAACAGAACAGAACAGAACAGAACAGAACAGAACAGAACAGAACAGAACAGAACAGAACAGAACAGAACAGAACAGAACAGAATAGAATAGAATAGAACTCATTTATTCACTCTGTTAACTGTGTTTGTTTAATGTTAATACTTAAATGTTAAAACTTTTAGCTGTGCAAGTACCTTTGAATGTTCAACTTTAATGTTGAATTTAAATTATCATTCTATCGCCCATTTCTACTAATAATATAGAGACTATATTATGAGAATAGCGGCAAAAACAAGGAAATAGCGAATAGCATGGTATAATCATGACACCATTTTTTTACAGCAAGCTAAAAGAAGATGCAAGAAATTTGCATCAATTTTGAGCCTTTTCAAGCAGCTCGTTTACAAGCAGTACAACAACCACCCGGGAATACACACAGTTATCGGTATTTCCATTAAAATATACATCATACATTAATTTTACCCGAAGGGGTAGGCAAAGGTGTCAACACTCTCATTTTGCCAGTTATAATAAATCCCCAGGAGAGGAGCCTGTTGCCATGCACCGGGCAAACTGAGGCAAGGGATATTCACACTCACAATCAGTGTCATGATTTTAACACAATGATATAACTAAAAATGACTTCTTTTGAGGTGGCAAAGGCATACAATTTCATTTTTATTTTGTACCAGTTTGATTAACTACCAAATAAGCAATATTAGAAGTGTCAAAGACGTTCAACTTAATAGACGCGCCCGGCTTCCGCTGAGCTTGCGTTCTACCATCCATTGGACATTCACATGATTGCCTGTTGGGTTTTTTTCCCAAGCATATTCACAATGAACAGTATATAAGTTCTTTTGCTAGCAAAGGTGGTATAGGCGGTAGCATCGAACCCGCTATTCCTAACTAGGTAACACCGTCCGTCTCAATTCGGCTAGCGCTGCCCTACTGTCTGTGAAAATATCCCTAAGTTATTTGTAGATTTTACCTATGGAAAGCTCATGACATGATGGGGAGATATTGGCTGAAGATATTGGTCCGTCTGCTACGTTTCTAGATCGCTTTCCGGTCTATGCTCAGGACTTTCCCTCCAAGGCAAGCCTGGCGATGTGGGACTCATCTTCGAACGTGGTACAGATTGTAACCGTGGTCATCATTAAGGATTCACGAAATTTTATTCTATTCTATTCTATTCTAAATATGTGATACTTTTCTCATCATTATTGTCTTCGCTTTTGTTCCATATATATGTAAGAAATTAAATGAGCAATAATATACATCTATCGCCAAGTGTTTGCTCGATACAAAACAAATTGTCCTTCAATGTATACATTTTTTTGATCAATTTCCGCAAACATATTTACGACAGTTAGATTGGATACTTTCTTAATAAACTTTCATAGATATATACTTTTGACACGTTTGTTTAGATACATATTAATGCACTAGACTGTACATCTGTACAATGATCATACACTGTACATGTGTCTGTGTGTCCTGGACGCCCCATACCCGTGTGTACCCGGTAAGCTATCGCGGTTGTGGCTTTTTTGAGATGTCCCAATAAGCATTGTGATAATCGTCATCTCGATAAAATTGCAAAATTCCTGATTCCATTCTGCTGTGATTTTCTACAAAATGGAATAAACACGTCGATACAACTCCACCGCTATTTCCACTAAAAAACAAAATACAACAAACGGAAAATTGAAATTGCGACGCTGATATCATGGAGCGGCGCCGGCGGCGCTGTTTTCTTAATTTTATTCAACAGCATTATTAACTGTGCATCGAATTGCACGTGTTACAGCCTCTGGTGCCATTCATAGCGCTCTAGAAAATTTTCACCGAATTTTTCTCCCGAGCGCTGTTATGGAACGTGGCCAATGTCACCGACTATGAATATGGGACAAGTACCGCTCTCAGATACGGCTAGTGTGGTTTGAATGAACTAGTTGATAGTCAAAGGATCGATTTAGTCTTGAAATAAATATACACTTATACTTATGAGCTAGCTCTACACCTAAAAAATTACTATCACTTTTCGAATCAATAATATGATCGTAAGTCTTCAAACTCCTGTCATTTTACATAATATCCAATGAAACTCCCAAGGTCACTCACACGAGATCTTAAAAAAATATTCCTGTCTTAAGTAATTAAGCTTTAACGAATAAATTGTAATGAAACAAATATTTATTCAATTAAACTTATATGAATAGTTATAGTTTATTACGCTAGCTTCTATTGTTTATACTTTTATGATTATACTTGCTGCTATTGAAAAAAAAGATTGGTTATCTTTCGCAAATTATTTCGGTGTCCAAGCGAATCCGAACCGAACTACATTGATCGACCAACTACCGCGGCCATCACTACCCGAAGCATAGCCCCGGGCGGTCAATGAATTTCTATAAGTTTTATAAGTCCCCCGTTGGTGTCCACGGCTTGCGGACACTTCGCCGCCTCTAATGTGGCGGTACCGAATTAAAAATGCATGCGAACAAAGAGGATGTTCCTGAATGGGTGTCATCAAAATTTTACTACGTACTCTCATGCTAAAATGACGCTAACGAGGGACTAAGGTTCAGAGTTATTACTTGCTGCAATGTTACTGACGGTCACAGCACACTTGTACAGGTGACAGCTGTAAGACACGGTTACATTGTCCAGGTACCTGACTAAAATATGAGGCGGATGTAAACCTTTGATGTGGGAAGTGCTTTTAACAATCCATAGATAGGTATACAGTTGCAATACAGACTACCTTTGGCGAGAGATTGAATTCGTCGTTTTTAGCGAGCCTGTTGCCATGCGCCGGGCACAATCTGAGGCAAGGGACTCACACTCACAATTAGTGTCATGATTTTAACACAATGATTTGACGACCTGCGTGGCCGAGTGGTCTGTACGCCGGTCTCAAGGCGTCGCCATCTTGAGAGGTCCTGGGTTCGATCCCCAGTGGAGGCAAGTGTGTTTGGGTGATGAATTTTCAAACATTTGTTCTCAAGTCTTGGATGTTCATTATATATGTATTATATTATGTATGTTTTCAATAATTATGTGTATTTACCTATTAAATATGTTTGTCCGTCATCTATCCGTAACACAAGCAGCATTTAGTTGCTTAAAATGGGACTAGTTGATAGGTGTGAATATCTGAGGATATTTATTTATTTATATTATCTATTCAATGATATAACTAAAAAAGTTTTTTTTGAGGTACAAAATTTTAGTTTTATTTTGTCCAATTTGAATAACTACCAAATAAGCAATATTAGAAGTGTCAAAGACGTTCAACTTAATATGTTATTACGGGTCCGAGTTAAGTGGCAGGCGGGCCCGGCTCCCGCTGAGCTTGCGTTCCACCATCCATTGGACATTCACATGATTGCCTGATGAGATTTTTCTCCCGTTCTGCAGAGAATTAGCCACGCCCCTGGTCTTGTCCGCTGACTCAGCGGATTATTGCGGGGTGGCTGATACGTTTCATGACCTTACGAACGTATGTTGTGATTGCTTTCTAAACTTTAATCAGTTGCTCGCTCGTGTCTTGTGCGTGTTCAGGCTCGTCCTTATATGTAAACGGACCAAAACATATTTGGCGAAATGTAGATTAACTCCTTCGGCTTCTTTTAGGGAGATATGTCTTATTATACTATAGGCATGTTATGCCGACATCTGTTATGTTGTTGTAATTCGTGTGGATATTTATGTTAATAATGTTTCCTTATACAAACAAACTCGTCGCACTCGTATCTCGTGTGTAAAAGCAATAATAATATGGTGTTTGTTAACGGCAAAAAGTTTTTGCGGAGCGTACACGCGATTTTATAAAATATCCCATTCAAATTCTATGTAGTATGCACAAAGTGTATATCGCGCTGAATAAGTATTAACATTCCTTTTAAAAGCGCCGAAGCATTCCCGCATCCGCTGCATTTCTCCCACATCGAAATTTAGCGCGAAATATATTGTAGTTTACGTCATAAACAACTTGTTTTTGACGCTAAAATTCACAAAGGCGACAACAAAGTAGACGCTATTGGCGTCACGCGGCGTTGCTTGCGCTACGCTTTAAGTCGCGTAATGACCACGCAAGGGCCGGCTAATTTGGACGCACAGTAGGATGGTTTGGTAAAGAAAAGTCAATGATTAGCACTGTTGGGCAAAGGTCTTTTAGCACGGAGAAACACTGTCCGATTGACTTAACGTTAATCCGGGGCAAGTAGAACTATTCAACTCGTGATCCAAATGCTTGTTATGTATTCGGGGTGCAACAGCGAGAGCTTCAGTTTGTTTTCACTACATCAACTAACTAGGTATCCAAAACACTACACAACAACGACTGATAAAGATAACAACTGATGGAAATACTTTTATTTTTACACGTCATGTCTCAGGAAAATAAAAAGTGCATCGTACAAGAAGCAGCTGCAGTCGATGCCTTGTCTGTCTATAAAGCTTTTTACGAAGATTGGGTCAGGTGCGTCCCGAAATAATATCTCAAATTGATAATTGAAATTAGTTCACGGGGGACAATTCTGTATATGTAAAGTTGGATTTAATATTGGGTCCTTTGAAATTGGTGTTTTTTTCTCTCTTAGTATTATGTCTGTATCTATCAAGTTTCAGAGTATTCTTAAAAAATAATTACCTCCTCTTAAAATAGACCATATTTTTGAGCTCTTTTGATTTACTTTGATAAATTGTTGTAAGTTGAATTGTGTTAAAATTGGACACGGAGACAACTCTTTTTAAGTGCCTCCCGAATACATCATTTTATTTGCATTCACTTAAAAACGATAAATAATTTTTATGAAGTTTGATATCACACATATCGCTTAAGGTTGTCTTATAATACACGCAAAATATTATTATCTTTGGATTTGTCGTTGTGAAGAAAACTGAAAAAATTTTAGTATGGAAAATGCAGACATCCCCAAAATCTCCATACAAAACACCAATTTCATAGGTAAGGACCATATATAAAAAAGGCGTTTTGATCTCTTATTATAAAAAAAATCAAAGCCTATCACACGACCGGCAAGAAGTATCATTCGGAAAAATTCGGAAAATGTGTTTCTGTCCAAATCCGAATTTATGTCCACATGTCCAACGACATTATCCCGATTGCAGGAGCGGCCCCAGACCTCCTGCAGTGTCCTATTTATCCCGGAGCTGGTCCACATTGCATTGTTTACTGAATGGCTGCAGAGACAAAACCCCGTGTTGTCTCGACCGTGTAGGAAGCATAAAAATAATTTATAAGCGGCGCTGCAGCCCGTCTACTCTAGCTTCCTTCGTCATTGTTTACGAAAGGATTGCCGCGCGAATTTGAAACTCAAATGGTAATTCGCATTCTCATGTTTCACTGTTTTTAAATACGTAATTTTAAATGTGTTCTGCAGTAAGAAACGAGCAACGAAGCGGACTTTTCTGTTTACAGGATGGATTTTTGACACGGTTAGGGCTAGTACAATATACATTATGCAGTTATAGTTAAAGTCCATGTTCATAGGTGACCGTTATTTTTTTTAAAGTTTGCTATACTAAAACTTTATTAACTACGAAGAAGGTTAACATGTGTTAAAGTCAAAAAGGGCTAAAATAAAAATAAAAAATGTCGTATTCATAAGACATTTTCCATCAGTAAATGGATGTGGTAAGTAACGACCTGCAGCTATGCATACGAATGTCATAATAAAAACATCATCAATATATAATCAATATCATGTTACGGAAGTCCTTCCAAATTTAAACAGGATATAGAATCATGAATTGTGTGGTATTAAGTACCCACTGATGGCATATAATCTGGGCGGTAGGCATTAATTCGCGACATTAGTTCAAAGCGATGGGCGTTACCGTCGCCGGTAACGAGCACGCGTGTATCGACTGGCTCCTGTTAATTAAAGCGAGTTAATTGGAAGCTAAGATACTGTCCTGCAGGAGCTGTCTGACTTAACTGGCATGGTTCGAGTCCCCAGTAGGGCAAGTGCTGATTGGTGTGGGGTTTGGGTCAGCGTTGGTTTATGACATAGTCGGTTCTCATTTGAGTTCGGTATATTATAGTAAACAATTCACCATAAGGCTTTTACCAGACAGGCGCGGCCTAGCTCGCGGCCAGGGTTGTGTTGTCTAGTATAAAGTTTTTTTTAGTTAAATATTGCCTGTTTTATAATATGAATGTCTTCGTTTCGTTTGAGTGAAACGATACCAAAATAGTCATACTAGACAACGGGCCGCGACTCAGGCCGCGAGTTTAGGCCGCGTCTGTCTGAAGATCTAAATATTTTATTTATCGAATTCAAAATTAAGTAGATCGATTTATATTTTTTTAAATTTCTCACTATTGTCTTCAGGGCTAAGACAATTTACACCTGTGCCTACTTTGTATCTCCATTGGATGACTCTTCCATGTACAGTCAGCATCAGAAATAGATCATCACTGTAGTAACTACTGTGTCACAATTTTCGCGTACAAAATTTTTCTAGACACATCATGTCAATTGTTAAAATAATTTAATTCGACAAAGTTCATAAATGGTCATCTACATTTGATGCTGACTGTACTTCCTTAAGAAAGCTGCAGTGACGCACGACCCGTATCCTCGGCCACATTTACAACCCACAAAAATGATAATTTATACTCGAAAAGAAGGGATGTAGTACGTACATGTCTATAATACTAGAAACCAGGAGAAACTTTTATGGGCGAAGCCATACTTTACTACAATAAAGTTCCTAAAATTGTACTGGAACTACTTTTAAGTGCGTTTAAAAAGCACTTTTTCTGTAAGAAAGGAAACAGCAAAATTTTATATATTTTTTTAATGATTTCAACAGGATTTCGTTAAAAATGTGTTATTTGTGATTTGTAATTCACAACAATGAGAGTTGAAAAAGAAAATTAGAATGCCATTATTAATTTATCCCAAATCGATATCATGCTTTCTACGAACAGATTTGGCTATATATCAAAGTTTTGGATTTCTGACCCAATCCAAATAATCTTTCTGTATATGTTTCCATCCAGTCACCAACGTTCGTTCGTAAAATGAGCTTGATAAGGTCTAGTTTGATGCTCTTTAAAGCAGAACACGCAAACTTTTATTACTCTAATTATCTCTTTATAATTTTTCACCTTAACGACTTTGGTTAAATGTCCTTTTGAACCATTATAATTTCTCAATTAAGGAAGGTAAGGAAACATGCAAATCATGTTTTTTTTTGTAAAATCAGGTGAATTTTTATTTTCATTATGACAGGTAAGCTTTTGGCCTTAACTTACCGAGTTTCACCTGTATTCTTTAACAACTGAGGAACTGCCTATCTTACCTAATTGCCAGAACACAAAAATGCTTAAAACATTGTTATTATGGCGACAAATTTTGGTGAGACGGTGGTTGCTAGTCAGGCGGGCTTAGAATCCGGAACTCTATGAACCACTAGACCAGTTACTACTAATAGTGTACAATTTGAGTTTTGAATGTAATTGGAGGAGTTTAGAAAGCCTATTGTACCAGCAAATTTTAAATAATACGAAATATTTACAGGAAATTATTACTACCCCTTCTAATTATTCATGGTAAGCTCTTTGGTAGTTTTATTTGGCTAGTAAAACAGGTAATCTTGGCCATTGTTGGCATATGAAATTATGTTTTAGAGTTGCCGCCGAGCTCGTAGTATTTTCCTTCTAAGATATTATGCCGCATTGTAAAATGTGTTTTCTGTTGCCATATTTTTTGCATAATTGCGATTTTAAAAATCCCGGAGAATATTTCATTGTTAACGCCGTTCGCTCCTCCGTAATTTCCACAAGTGATTTATTCCTCATAATTAGCATTCAATTTATACAAATGTTTGTTATGAAATGTGAATACTGTAGATTTTGTTGTTTGCATGGTAGAGGTTTAAGAACGCGGACTTATGACTCAGAAATGGATAATGACTCTGAAAAATCTACTTACTTATTTTAAATATACAGTCGGGTACAAAAAAAATGTATACACATTTTAGAAGTGACAATCTTGGTTAAATATATTTGTAGTTGGCTGTTCTTGGTATGGTTTTGACAGGTTTCTGTTCATTTCTAAAATGTCAGGATCAACTTCCTCTTCCCTATTATTTACGGAGGGGGTTCTAATTAATTGAATTTTTTGTTTAATCACAACTATATAATAATTAACATGGTAAGTACTATTACAGAGAAGTATTTCATTCCCCGCAAATATTGGTATGTTTATCTAAAAATAATGCTCGTTTAACAGCTATTATTTTAAGCTCTGAACACGGCTCTGCAATGTGATATTTCACCGCTAAAAACGCAATGTGTAAAGCCTCATTGATGTTATTCAGCTCTTTTTACTCCCATCTAAATGTCCGCTCAATGGGTGGCGTAGGAGATTATATTTAACGCGCGATCATTCTCAAAATTACAGGAGGAATTTTGATTGAAGTAAGTAAATGAGTGTAATTTTACATCGGGCCCAAATTCCTGGTCAAGCCCGGACTGGGGTACTCTCCCGAATTCCTCCCATGACCGCGATTATGTGGGGCTATTAAAGCCATTGTGTACGGAAATAGTCAACCCCCCTCGCTTAACAAATCTTTATGGAGAACCAAATAACAAAATATTTAAATGTTTAGACATTCGTGGCTCTGTATATGTAGTCTTTCTAAAGTAAAATAGCCACATCGGTGTAAGTCTGCGTAAATTTGTTTATATTAGGTCTTTACCTATGAAATTGGTGTTTTGTATGGAGATTTTGGGGAATTCTGCATTTTCCATACTAAAATTTTTTCAGTTTTCTTCACAACGACAAATCCAAAGATAATAATATTTGGCATGTATCATAAGACAAGCTTTAGCTATATGTGTGATATCACACTTCATAAAAAATATTTATCGTTTTTAAGTGAATGCAAATAAAATGATGTATTCGGGAGGCACTTAAAAAGAGTTGTCTCCGTGTCCAATTTTAACACAATTAAACTTACAACAAATTATCAAAACAAATCAAAAGGGCTCAAAAATATAGTCTATTTTTAGACGAGGTATTTATTTTTTAGGAATACTCTGAATCTTAATAGTTACAGACAATATACTAAGAGAGAAAAAAACACGAATTTCATAGGTAAAGACCCAATATTTATATGGGCTCATACAATTTACTTTTTCTAAGTCGTAATTTTTTACCATCCCAATTTCATAATTATTTAATTCTCACTTGTTTCTTTTTGAACAGAACTTTTCAGATCCGTACGGAGAAAGCACATTTATTTGAATGATTTTGTTCTTACACCTTTGGGTTCGACCGACAATTGTATACTAACTTCAATCTACCGGACAACTCTCAAGCTGATCACCCTAATTGCTCCCAGTATTTGTTTAACTGCTCCAATTGGCTCAAGGTGCGATAAGTAGATTAGCAGGCCATAGATCATATCAACGCAAACATCGCAGAGGTGGATCACGACTTAATCCTCGGCTGATACACTAATTTAACGGATTATGGAGCATGTAGATATGTGCCCTAGATGTAGTGTCTTACATCTCACAAGTATATGTTAACGAATGCATCACAACAATTTATAGAAATATCACGAACTGTGAACATGTAAATGCCTTTTTAATTTTTTTTTATTGATGGTTATATTCAAAATCATGCATACATTGGAATAATATTGGGTGTTTACCTATGAAATTGGTGTTTTATATCTCTCTTAGTATTTTGTCTGTAACAATTATGTTTCTGCTAGTGTCTTACTACACTAGCCCACTTAATCCAATATTAATCTACTTGTATTCGAATGAATAATAAAGCTAGGGGATCATTCAAGAAATTTCGAGGACATGCTTCGTATGATAAAAACGTCTTGATTTAGAACATGTTTATCATAACCATTTTGGAATTGTGCGATAGCAACAGATTCGTAATACATTCGCTAAAGTAAATAATAAATATTTAACAATAATTATTAATTGTTCATTTTTTTCCAATTGCATATTTAAAATTATTTATCATGTAAATATGTCAAAGATAAACAAATAAATCTAAATATATTTTACCTTTAAAAAGACAACCACAGATGCCTTACTGAAGTAAACCTGACAAATCTAACAGTTTGGTAAATCTGCCTGATCAAGAGCTTTTGGAAGAAAATGTAACAAATTATGATAAAATAATTCTATTTTAGGATAACGAATGAAATATAACCATGATAAATAGTTATAAAGAGGAAAAACATTAAGAACTTTAAATTAAAGGACGAAATAAAATAGGTCAGAATTGAAAACTAGTCGGTTGGCCGGGCAGGTCACTTGGGAATCGTCAATCAGTCTGCAAAACAGTACAGTTTCATCTGACACTGGATATTCAACGTAGGCTTACAAATATAGATCCATATTTTATGGCAAAGCAAATGTATTGCCAAGAGATACAGCTTTGGCAGTTTTACCTATATTATATACGTAATATTTTTTTTAATCGAATATGTACAGGGAGATAATATAAAAGATTGTATTTCTCCTAGTGCCTCAATTTTTTTTTATTCAACACACCACACAGCAGTTGCCAAACGTCAAATGGCCTGCGCCTAATGTTGCATCTCCGTACTTACAATCCTACCTTCGTCATGGTCAGGCCGTGGATGGGTGACCAAAACTTTGTGATCTCGAGCTCCTCCGTACTTTGGAAGGCACGTTAAGCCGTTAGTCCCGGTCGCTATTGCGACCGTTTCTACCCACCAACCCGCATTGGGCCAGCGTGGTGGTGGTACGGCCTGCCTCGTGTGTTTCTCCATGAGGAAGTCCTGTGCCCAGCAGTGGGACGTAAATAGGCTGAGGACGAATGTTACATCACCTAAAATGGCATCTGCTTCTCAAGAGATCACAGTAAATATTAGGTCCTTACCTATGAAATTGGTGTTTTGTATGGAGATTTTGGGGATGTCTGCATTTTAGATACTAACATTTTATCAGTTTTCTTCACAACGACAAATCCAGAGATAATAACATTTGGCATGTATCATTAGACAAGCTTTAGCAATATGTGTGTGAACACGCTTGATAAAAATTATTCATCGTTTTTATGTTAATGCAAATCAAATGATGTATTCGGGAGGCAGTTAAAAATAATTGTCTTTGTGTCTAATTTTAACACAATTAAACTTACAAAAAATTATCAAATTAAATAATACGAGCTCAAATATATGGTCTATTTTTAGAAGAGGCAATTATTTTATAAGAATGTTCTGAAACTTAATAGTTACGGACAAATTGCTAAGACAGAATAAAAACACCAATTTCATAGGTAAGGACCCAATACTTTATGTCTAATTCTTGTGTTGACTTAGCGAGATCAATATATGGAATTAGTTCGTCATGAATATTGTAGCGTTTTCTTTTCTTGTGAGCAATGAAGAGTATCTCACAGTGTAAATTAAAGAGCCTATTTTCCCCTTTGAGTCGGAGCACATTGCAAGCATTTTCAAAGTATAAAAGACAACATAACTGCTTTGATTATGCATAAAAATACTCGTATGTCTTCTTCACATTTCGATGTAAAGAGCAAAGATCTTTGTTTAGTTCAACCAACTCATATTATCGTTTGTCGCCGCGCGTGGAGCCGCAGCATTACCGCATGTCCCCGTATCTGCGGAGCTCACAATAATTAATATGCTCATGCTTCTAATGGTAACATTAAGGGTCCATTCCCACCATTCTCGCCCCCTTTATTATTTAAGTAGACGTTAAGGCGTCTCGTTTTTAGGATGGCGAATGATACATGGATCCTTAATGCCTGTGTTAAAATGTTTGTAATGTTAACCTGTCTTCTATGATTATTTAAGTTTGAAGGTTCTGCACATCCTAACTTAGATAGATAGATAGATAAAATTCTTTATTGCAACTAATAAAAACACAGAAATATAGAAAAGAAAATATATAGCTAATAGCAATATCTTCCAGGCAACCTTTGGGCAGGGAGAGTATTAAAGAAATGGTAGGTGTAATATACTTACAATAATATATATAAACTACTATATATAAATTACATATTTATTATATACATATACAAAAATAAAATTACATACTATATCATAAATGCTATAAACTAAATATTTTAGTTTAAATATTTTATTTAGCAATATATTCTTACATTAAAAGCAACACAGAAAAGTCGAAAACAGTCATGTGCGTTTGAGGAAGGGGTTAAAGATGAAGGAAATGGGTATGGACCAGATTAACTTAGTTCTTTGATGATGCCTGATTCACTTTGAATATTGAATGACTTAGTAGTCGTTGTTACGACTATGTTTCGACTTCGTAAACGGTACTTATTTTTTTTAGTTTAGGTATTGAATTCTATTGAAGCAGTATAGTAGTGAAGTGGGTTAAGCAGTTTTAGAGTACCTACCACTTTTGTTTATAAAAGTTAACATTGCGTATATGACGAATACTGCTTGCTTTACACTGTGCACGATGGACAATATTCACGCGTTGCTTTCCAAAAAGTCAAATTTAAACTGAAATTCTCACGTAGAATTCTCTGGATGGGCGCCTAGTAATCACAGTATCCCTTATTGGCTCCGGGTCAACGCGGTGTGGGCAGCGCGTGTTTTCTGCCATCGCTGAACATCTCGATACCGCAAGGAACGCCTACACTGTGTTCAGTGTGTCCAATACGACTTAATCAATTCGGATTCCCAGCCGGACTATATGGAACTACAAACGTACTCGTACTAATAAACTAATTTGCATACATATAATGTTCTTCCACGTATATTGAACCTTCTATTGGAGTCCTTAACTATGAAATTGGTGTTTTTCTCTCTCTTAGTATTTGGTCTGTAACTATTAAGATTCAGATTCCTAAAAAATAATTACCTCGTCTAAAAATAGACTATATTTTTGAGCTCTTTTGATTCGTTTTGATAATTTGTTGTAAGTTTAATTGTGTTAAAATTGGACACGGAGATAACTCTTTTTAAGTGCCTCCCGAATACATCATTTTATTTGCATTCACTTAAAAACGATAAATAATTTTTATGAAGTGTGATTTTACACATATTACTTAAGCTTGTCTAATGATAGATGCCAAATATTAATATCTTTGGATTTGTCGTAGTGAAGAAAACTGAAAAAATTTTAGTATGGAAAATGCAGAATTCCCCAAAATCTCCATACAAAACACCAATTTCATAGGTAAGGACCTAATATAATTTTGCTATTGTACATTTCGTAAATACATAATACACGTGTCCCAGTTTAAAAACAGTTGTAAATAATGAAAACCACTAACTATGCTAATATTTTACACTGCCAAATACATCCAAATGTTGTCAGGAAAATATCCCTTCCAGCGATAGGGCCGCTGGTGAACAATTAAGAATATTTTCATTTCATTTTATGCCACCACAAGACTACTCGTTAAACCTATCTCAGACACTGTCTCATAAATAAAATATGGATTTCTTACTGCTTCAAACTATTAATTTCCTTGTCATAAACGAAAAATAAAGGATTGATTTCTATTGTTTTATAATAGCCACTACCGAGTTAAGAAAACAGCTCTATTGGTGTAAAACGTCGTTTGTTTGAGTTTGAATAAAATATCATCTAGATAGATCATTCATTATTAATATACCTTACCTCACACTATGCCGGGCGTATTGCAACAGGCTAGCTCCCTATTATTTAGGGACTTAACGTTTCTGGCGAAATAGCTGTGATGTCACCTTCTTTGGGGATTTTAGTGTGCTAATAGCGCGATCCTGTTTACGTATATGTATTTATTACAGACTAGCTGTTGCACGCGACTTCGTTCGCGGTTACTATGGTTTTTAACTATCCCACGGGAACCCTTTAATTTTACGGAATAAAAGTATCTAAGATGTATTATCAGGGATATAATTGTGAGAATCCAAAATGTGTTGCAGCGGATATATCATTTTATTCCGATGTCTGTTAGAAACGATATAATCTCCACTGCAACAATCCCCTTTGAGGCGTACGGTATTGTTTGTCACACAATACGGAACTATTTACTCGAATTAAAATTCCATGAATTTCCATGCACCTAGATGGAAATATTCAGTATATCCATAAAAAAAAAACGTAAAATTAATATTTACTATATTATTCACGTTGTATTTTTGACTCATCTCATCTCAGCGCCAGTAAGCGCAAAATATGTTCCGTTACTTTAACCGAAAATTTACTAAGAGGCTATTGATAATACTCGCTAATATATTTTTAATTGCATTCAAAGATTTTGAAAATAAAATAAAGTCAGTAAATACTACCTAGCGTTTAGTTTTGCGTTTCAATCCTATTTATGCACGGATCTAAAAACTATGTGAAAGTTGTATGAGTACTAGAAATTACAGAAGCAAGAAAACAATTATCAATCGTTATTTGCCATACGCAATCTTAGTAGGTATGCAGTATATCAAACAGCAAATGATGTACCCACTTCGTAGCAAATGATTAAACCAATTCGTAGCAATTGTAGCCATTTCGTAGCAAATGACGTAGGTACCGAGTTCGTAAGTTCGTAGCAAATGATGTAGCCAGTTCATAGCAAAATGATGTTGCTAGTTCGTAGCGAATTAAGTAGCCAGTTTGGAGCTCATCAAGATTCAACTTTAACGAAGGTTGTTTATAATTATTTTCTATTGAAGTAATTGTAACTTTGTTGGTAATTATAAATTTTTCATAAAAAGCACAGCAATTGATTCAATACCACTTCATGGTAAGCAGTAGGAGAGTCTATTAGCAGCCCTAGCCACCCCCACCATGCTGGCTCGTTAGATTCCTCTTCACGCCTCTTTCGAAGGAACTCATATTGTAGTACTGAGGGTTCGGGGATGTAAGTTAACTCTATTTCTATGTAAATTCCAGTAATGTTTGCAAAACACATTTCATACACAGTAATTAAATACTACAGTAGTTTTTTTATATGGAACTTTTAAATTTTGCATTTCGAATCGTCCCGTGTTGGTCCGGGACACAAAAAGAATGTACCAACTGCTTTGCTTACTTAGCATGTCGTAAAAGGCGACTAAGGGCGTATTGGATACTGTGTCTGTGATTGTGTAGGCAATGAGCTAGCCACTTGTTACTACTCTTTCACGATTTTTCATCTGACTCAAATTTATCGACATAAGTATCGATGTTTATCTTCCTCTTTTATATTTTACGTGCATGAAAATTATGATTCCTTGATTTGTTACGTAGCATGTTTAAAGATTGACGTACGTACGTACGTACGTAGCATGTTTAAACATGTTTAAAGAAAGAACCAAGAGCATTTTTATTTTTAATCAATTTGTACACTTATTTTTTAATTTTTTAGGGAGACTAAACGAGAGAGAATCGCATTGGCATATATTATTATTTTTATTATTATTGCTGAATATTGAAGTTTGGACACAATTGTGGTAGAAAAACATTTTTTTAATTTTAAAACAGTTTAGCCTTAAAAATATGATAAAGCATTGCCTACTTGTTAATAAAACAATATTAATTCATATTTAATTTTATTTTTGGTGAAATCTATCCCATTAATAACAGTCATACTTTTTAGTCACGTTAGACGGTCATGAAAATTTGCTAGCGTTCTAGTTTCGATATAAAATCAACAAAAAAGATTACTCAAAATTAAAACTCTTTTTTAAACTTAGGTGTAACTGCAACTATCGATATTTCTTGGAAGAATTATGGATACGTAACTAGTAAACGCACAAATTCATAATTCAAAATTGGTATCGCATTTTCGAGCTGTCAAGTGATCCATGTATGTACAGTATATTCAAGAACAAAACAACAGGCAATACTTTATCATTATAATAGCCAAAAAGTTTCCATTTGCTTTCAAATGTGGGTGTCCACAAATCACGTCAATCGAGTCACTTTGTTAGCGAAGGGTTAGTGTACCGCGTCTCGGCTTTCTCGTCAAATCAGGTGGAAATGCGAGCCGCGCCATTATCCCAACACTAATATCATTGTCTCTTTTGCGCAATTTATTTGATAGGAACGATACGCCGGTACACATTTCGGCAAACAATGCTTTCTGGACCCTTGGAAGTTGTAGGGTGTTTTTATTTAAATAATGCAGAGGTAAAACTTGTTGTAAAATTAAAAAGAAACGTAATAATTATTAGTCGATAGATGCCCATTGCCAGAAATATACAAAGTCCAAGGATCTCCATATTAATAAATCGGTCCAAAGCTGCTGTTTTTCGCTAGATAGATAGAGATAGAAGATAGAAGCAGGCAAGATCGAGTTTGCGGTCAAACGCACTCAAATTCATAATAAAATAAAAAAAAGATAAATTAGACGTATGCTTGTTGCATACATATATTATTTGTAGATATTATATTTCAACTTTATGCGCATACTTAATAGTAGGTACAAAGCCAATGTGCGCGCGCGTTGGCATTGTACCTACTATGACGCGTTCTTCAATATCGAAATCACACCCAAAAACTTGACTTACAATTTGACGTTTATATTTCAAACTCTCCCTCGACTGAACCTTCGTTTATGCCTCTGCCTCTTTTACGTTTAATTATAAAAAAGGTAAAAATTTATAAACTTTTATAAAAAAGTTTACGTTTTATTTTTGTTCATTTGTGCCATTATGTTTTCAGTCTCAGCAACCCTGCGTAGGATCATAATGAGCATATTACATAAAGGGTTCAGTCTATTCACGGAAATAAATTATATCGGAGCACAATGGCGGCCTGTGGCGGGATGTCTGCGCCAATAATTGTTGTTACGAGCACGCCGGTGTCAGGGGTGGAGTGAGCGGGTGGCAGGAAGTACCAATCTTCATCACTATTTTTGATGGCAGTGCGGTGAAACGATTTTTTAAATGTTTTTGTGATGAAATTCGAAGTTGCGTTGCTAACTCTAAACAGATTAAGGCGATGCCTATTTTTGAGTCAAGTCACTGTTGTCATGAACATATGTTGGAGACAACACATTCGCGATTATAAACAGCAAAGTAGCCGATAATTGTCTTCTATTATTTAATGGCGGTAAACATCGACCGAGAGAAAGAAAAATTAAGATCCTCTTTTGGTTTTGATGAATAATTGATTAATTTTTAATGGATATTAAAATGTCTTGCGCATGTTTAATTAGATTCGAAGCGTTTTAGCACATGCCTATGAATCACGAGACCAAGGCCTATTAGCACTGTTTACTTAATAAGAAATCGTTTACATTGAGATTTTCACATCGAATGAAATCATTAATCACACGGAAAAATATTTGTGAAACTTATGATTTTTGTCATAATATTCAGTGGCGTAAACAACTCATTTCTGGGTTATTTTGGAATGTAAAGTGTGCCCAAGAATGGCCGTACGAACTCCAGATGACAAATTTAGACTCCAATACGTCATTAATCTTCGACGCCTTTGCCGAATATCAATCAAGTGGGCAACTGTCTAATTATTTAATCAATTTTCACTTTTCACTTAGTAAGACCAAATTGTGACTGATGTACTTGTCGTGTTTAATGTATAAATGGTATTGGTAATTTTTTTTTTGTGTTCGTCCCACTGCTAGATATTGAACCTATTGACCAATTGAAGTATGATAATTATGCTAAATCGCCTACAGAACCTTGCCTATAATTATACATGTAGAACCATCACACACCGTAGATATCAAAACACACAGTAAAGATTAGTCAACATGCTCACCAAGCGCACCTCGAGTTCTCCCTTCGATCTTCGCCACCACAGACGTACGCAGTTCACAAACTAGGTTCAAAATCCAGGCCTTTCCTGGAGGATAATAACTTTTTTAGTGATTTTTTTAGTGAAGGGAGTAAAAAGGGTTCACTCACTAGTGCCGTTCTCAATATTTTATGTAAACTAAAATGTTGGCGATTAGCGGGAGAATAAACTAAGCTGCTCGATGAATTTGCGCAGCCTTGCACACCTCGCACCTTTGTATGGTATTTTGGTACAGCCAGCACCGTTTCGCAAGTCAACATTTATATATTAATAATTGTTTATTAGTAAAATAAATAAAGTTAAATATATCGTATCACATTGTTAACGCATTAAACGAATGAAAAATACAAGATCAACGCCAATAAAAGTATCGAATTCACATTTTAATCGTACTGCATATGGGATCGCGAACTTGGAACAAAGAAATGGAGATATGACAGCCTACAAAGCGGCTATTAAGCCAACAGCCGCCATCCAATCTGTGTTGCACGCGAATTGTTATTAAATAAACTGTGGGTAGGTAAAAGATTCAAAAGGCAATTTGCACCCCCTTTATTCCAAACTCCCGAAAAAAACGAAATAGTTGTCACTTTTTATTTCGTTGAGTCAGAGCGAGACGGAATTGGGTTACTGAATCAAAACTGTGAATGGGACAGTTGAGAATGGGTTAAGAGTGGTGTTGGTATGCTAATAGAGTGGCCAGCGCCGGACGTGGCTGGACCGCGGCGGTTCGACACGCAGAGCTGGACTTAGGATTCCTTGAAACTATGAATCGCATATTACAATAAACTATATTTACAATTTAACTTAATGGCAGAAACGAGGATTGGACCCAACGCCCTCGTGCAGGAGTGCGGTACTGTATTTTCAACTCCACTGTTATTTTATATATTGAAACAATATTAAATGGGGATTTTCTCTTTGGTTCGTCGAGTTCCTTACATTCATTACAAGTTCCCGAATCGCGCCTGAAGGGCGTAATTAATGCGAAACAATAACATCGGTGCGTTTTCACTTAAGATTTCAGAATTTCTCTTAATACTTATTGGTTTAAAACGAAGGTATTTTTACACCACTCATAGATAAAGAAAAGGATGTAGCCGGCCCTGCTTGAAAAATACCCACTCGTGTACTACTGAATTACACATTATATATGACATATTTAGCTTGACCCGTCATTCATTGTCTTCTCGAAAATCCAGTGACATTTTTATAATAATATTTTCTAACATACATACAGACATAATATGCATGTATGTATGTTAGAAAATTTACAATCACGACTATTATCCCATAAGGGTTAGTCAGAGACTAGGTAGAAGCACCGCAAAAGCAGCCCACTGCCATAGTCCGCGCTTCACCAAGCAGCGACAGGTGGCGAGCCCGTCGCCGTTATAAGCTTAAAAATTAGGGTACTTAGTCGCGAAGAAGTTTTCTTCTTCAGTTGACAGCACAAAAGACGCGAGGCCTGCTCCAATCCAACACATTGCTCTCTCAATGAGCACTAAACAGGTCTATTATAAGCGATAGCTATAACTATATTGCAATTTTAAAAAAGGTTTCCTAAACAATCTGAAGTGGTCACCGGAAACTTCCTCGACTCAAGATAATTAAAATAAAATAAATAAATAAATAACGCAGTACGTAAATCAATGTTATTCTGCGTCGTGACTGGTGAGTACGAACTGTGACGCGTTGAGTTAAAGTTTTTCTATAAATTTATTTCGGGTCTTTGTTAGCGATAGTTTGTGTGTTGTGGGGACGGTAAATTAATATTTACATACATACATTCACAACTATTATCCCCTAAGGGTTAGTCAGTGACTAGGCAAAAGCACCGCAAAAGCAGTCCACTGCCATAGTCTGAGCTTCACCGAGCAGTGATTGCACTCAGCGTGACAGGTGGTGAGCCCGTCGCCTCTATGAGCTATTCGATCGTTGTGCAGTTCTAAGTCCATTAGTCGCCTTTTACAACACCCAAAGGAAGAGATAAGAAGGTAGTATTCTTTTAATGAGCCGCTACCACACGACTAAAATTCTCTAAAGACAAGCTTGCTAGCTTGCTATCAGGCTTCGTTATTATAATTTGACTTTCATGACAAACAACTGTGTCACTCTGGACAACGAGACGTTCTTCAAATATAAGAACTGGGATTAAAACGCTAGATCAAACCATTATGCATTATATTTATTGAAGGAAAAGACAAGTAAGCAACTGTAAATTAAAACCCAAATTTAACTATTATAATGTACTTACTCGTACTCGACTATTATAATGTAAATACTAGAAACAGAACTAAACTCGCTGTGCCTGTTTTCAGACTGCGTAAAACAAATCGGTCATTTATGGGGAAATGTATACAGTTTTATAATAAAATCCCACCAAATACTGGGCCCTTACCTATAAAATTGATGTTTTTTTCTCTCTCTTAGTATTTTGTCTGTAACTATTAAGATTATTCCTATTAAGAGTATTCCTAAAAAATAATTACCTCGTCTAAAAATAGACTGTATTTTGGAACTCTTTTGATAATTTGTTGTAAGTTTAATTGTGTTAAAATTGGACATGGAGACAACTCTTTTTAAGTGCCTCCCGAATACATAATTTTATTTGCATTCACTTAAAAACGATAAATAATTTTTATGAAGTGTGATATTACACATATTACTAAAGCTTGTCTAATGATAGATGCCAAGAAAACTGAAAAAAATTTAGTATGGAAAATGCAGAATTACCCAGAATCTACATACAAAACACCAATTTCATAGATGAGGACCTAATATAACAGAACGGCCTTTTCATACATTTAAACCTTATATTAATAAAACTTTAATGAAAAAAGGCTATTACAAAATTAAAGATTATCTTGAAGATAAAATGGTGTGGAATAGATATGTACTACTGTTATCTTATGCATGTTATTTTGATGAACTTATAGGAATTAAGAAATAATGTAATAAATAAATGTGAAAAAAATTATGATTGGCTATTTAAAAAAGTGGCTCATGAGTTTCTTGCCGGGTTCTTCTCATGAAAAGCCTTACTACTCTCGGAATCCGGCCGCTTGTATCGATTACAACCACAGTCAACGATGTACTTGTACTGTCCTGTGGATGTACTTGTTAAAAGCGCTCGCGGTAATGAACTTTAATACAATGGTTTTATTTAATACTGTAATTTTAAAATAATTTATTAACTATTTATTTGTAAAATGCATAATAATGTAAAATGTTGACGATTTTATGTACCGAACTTGGCCTGTGAAATAAAATTATTTTGATTTTTGATTTTAATAATAGAAATCATATGAGAGGGCATTATAGTCAAGCTGCATGGATGGACAGGAATCCAAGGAATTCAGATAAACATTACAGTTCAAGAATGATGGGGAGTTAAAGGATAATAGTTAAGTTTTTTATCTATTTCTTTTTATTTTATTATATTATTGTATTTGAATTTTAGTTTTTATTATCTTTATATTTTTTTTTCCTCATATGCACTGGTGTCTCTTCCCCCTCCTTACTAAATCTCACACACCTGTGATAGGTTGGCTGGCAGAGATCTCTATAAGAGATAAGTCCTCTTTTGCTTACTTTTTTTATTTACTATTATTTTGTTTATTGGTGCAATAAAGAGTTTAATAATAGTTTAATGAAGCTAGGGAAGATATGGACATAAATAAAATAATAAAAATCCCTTTAATAAAAATAAAATTATCTGTTTCAAATTGTTATTGTTGTGGTCGCAGTCACCATGGGTCTTATGGTGAAATCTGTTACAAATACAATTTGTTAAGTTAAAATTTCATTTATAATAACAAATAACTATTATGGTTGTATACAGTTTTTAAGTAGTTTACCAAGTAGTTTGTGTACCACCTAAGTAGCTGTTTTGTTAAAGGTAATTGTTGTGGATGCACATGTAAACACAGTCCTTATCATAATATGTAAACACAGTCCTTATCAGTCTTATCAAAATCTTAGTTAACCTTTTAACCGCCTCTCTAGTCTAGTGGTTCACACCACCGGGTGTTGATCGGGAGGTCCGGGTTCGATTCCCCATGGGGGCAGATTTATTCTGCTCGGTTTGGTTGGTGGTAGGGCTCCTGAGCCCGCCTGGCTAGCTACCACCGTCTTACTTAAATCTGTCGCCATAATAACAATATTATAAGCATTGTTGTGTTCCGGCAATCAGACGTAAGATAGCCAGTTCCTCAGTTGTTGAGGATTACAGGTGAAGCTCGCTGCCATCTTCGGCCTTATCGTCTCTTACCATCAGGTGAGATGAAGGCCAAGAGCTTACCTGTCATATGTAAAAAAAAAAACCTATGTGTGTAATTGTTTATTATCCCAAATATAGTGAAAAAAAAAGATGGATATATAGAGATATGAGTGGTGAGTGAGAGAAGGAATGTTCTACTTTGTTGTTGTATTGATTTATTAGAATAAGTAAAAACTATTTTGTACGTCTAGGCGGATAGAAAAATAAATATGTCAACTCACTTGTCATGGAGATATGAAAATGGTTGTTTGATTTCACGTTATAAAATTATTTAAATTATTTTATTAATTAACACAACATGGCGCAGTCGGTAAAAAATAGTTAAAACTCTAAATAGTGTAGTAAGTTTTCCTGTAAGTAAAATATAAGTGTTGGGAAAAGGAAAAAGATGTCTCAAGCTTCGCGAGTGGCCGAAGCGGATGAAGGGCGAAATACGATGTTAGCACGTTTGCCGGCGGTAAACCTTCCTTCGTCTTTATCCTGGGATGGTAATTTAGCGGACAATTGGATGTTTTTTAAACAGAAATTTGAGATATATCTGCTTGCATCAGGTAACGTTGATCTAAATCCTGCTACTAAAACTGCCTTGCTGTTGAGCGCTATTGGCGATCGCGCTATAAAATTATTCAATACATTTTCTTTTGAAGAAGCTTCGAGTAAAAATGATTATAATTCAATTTTGAAAAGATTTGATGATTACTTCTGTCCGGAAAAAAATGTGACGTATGAGCGGTTTTTGTTTTTTACTCGCAATCAAAAAGAAAATGAAACTTACGAGCAGTATGTAATGGAGTTGCGTGATCTTAGCGCTTCTTGTGAGTTTGGTTCTCTGACTGAAAGTTTGATCAAGGATAGACTGGTATGTGGAATCTCAGATATAGCCGTGAAAGATCGCCTTCTTCGTACTAAAAGCTTGACCTTGAGCGTGGCACTTGAAATATGCTGCACTTCTCAACGAACGAAGCAGCATGTAGAAGCTATAACTTCACATTGTGTAAATAATTTAGCCACTCAGAACTTCTCATCACAAATATATAAAGTTGATCAAAGAAATCAAGATTCTGCATTTCGTACAGTCGACAGGAGTCATTATATGCGAACAAATTCACGGGATAACAAAAACTTTATTTGTAACAATTGTGGCTATTCACATGACAAGTACAGATGTCCGGCGTTTGGAAAAATATGTAACAAATGTGGCAAGAAGAACCATTTTTCTACAAAATGCAGAAGCCTTAGAGAGGTTAAGGTGAATGTTGGCGAATCGACTGAAATAGACTCGTTATTCCTCGGTGCGATTTTAGTGAATTCAATTAATAGTGTTCGTGATTGGTGTATAACGTTAGGAGTTAATGATTGTCTTTTGCAGGTTAAAGTGGATACGGGGGCTCAGGCTAACATTTTATCAGATAATGCTTTGCTTCCTCTTGGTTTGGACAAAAATAATTTGATACCTGTTAAAGCTAAGTTAAGTACGTACACTGGCGAGAGTATTCCGTGTCTGGGAAAGTGTTTACTTTTATGTAAGTACAATGGCAGAATACATAATCTTAATTTTTATGTTGTATCTGGTCGATATTCCAATATACTTGGGCTGAAATCAGCTGTAGAAATGCAATTAGTTAAGCCATTAAATGAAGTTAGTTTGAAAGGAGATTTTTTAAATGAGTTTAAGGATGTTTTTGAGGGGTTAGGTTGTATGAAGGGAGAGTATAGGATAAAAATAAAAGAAAGTTCATCGCCTGTAATACACGCATGTAGAAAAGTTCCTTTAGCTGTACTTCCACGACTAAAAGAAAAACTTAACGAAATGGAAGAACAAAACGTGATAGTTAAAGTTTCTCATCCAACTGAATGGGTAAATTCATTAGTGATAGTGTATAAGCCTAACGGCGACTTGCGGTTATGCATTGACCCAAGGGATCTCAATAAAGTTATTATGAGGCAGCATTTTAGTTTACCAACTTTTGATGAAATAGTAAGTAAGTTAACCGGTGCTGCTGTTTTTAGTACACTTGACGTTAAATTTGGATTTTGGAATGTAAAATTATCGGAAAGTTGTTCTGATTATTGTTGTTTTAATACTCCGTTTGGTAGGTATAAGTTTTTGAGAATGCCGTTTGGTTTGTGTAGTGCCAGTGAAGTTTTTCAACAAAGAATGCGTGAGATCTTAGAAAATTTAGAAGGCACAGATGTTTTTATTGACGACATTTTGATTTGGGGTAAAGATCAAGCTGAGCATGACAATAGATTAAGGCTAGTTTTAGAAAGATTGCGTCAAGAAAATATTAAATTAAATAAAGATAAATGTAAATTCAATTTAGAAAAAGTTAAGTACCTAGGTCATATAATTAGCAAGGAGGGCTTAAAACTAGACGAGGAGAAAATAAAATCAATAATGGTAATGAAAAGTCCAAAGGATAGGAAGGAAGTAGAAAGATTTCTAGGTGTTGTTAATTATGTTTCAAAATTCGTTCCAAATTTTGCTAATTTAAGTTCGCCTTTGAGGAGTTTGCTAAAGAAAAACACTGAATTTTGTTGGCTGCAAATTCATGAGCAAATTTTTCAGGATTTAAAGAAAAAATTAGCTTCTGGACCTGTTCTTCAGTTTTTTAATGAGTCACTTCCTGTAAAACTCTCTGTAGATGCGTCTAAGGACGGTCTTGGCGCGGTTCTTTTGCAAAATAACCTTCCAGTGGCTTACGCTTCGAAAGCTTTAAACGAATGTCAGCAGAGATATGCTCAAATAGAGAAAGAGCTACTTGCAATCTTATTTGGCTGCGAGAGGTTTAATCAATACATCTATGGAAGAAAGGTTTTAATAGAGACTGATCATGCACCTTTGATAACCATTGTCAAAAAGCCATTGAATTCGTGCACGCCTCGTATACAGCGAATGTTGTTAAGGTTGCAAAAGTATGATTTTGAACTTATATATAAGCGTGGCCAGGAATTATATTTAGCTGATGCTTTATCTAGATCATTTGATGATACTGATTCTAGGGAGATTGACTTAGATAGCGATGAAATTGAAGCCCAAATACAGTTCGTTGTTAATAATATAAATGCATCGCCATCACAGCTTAACAATATTAAAGAGTTTAGTGTTCAGGATGATGAGTTAATCATGCTTAAAAAATATATTGCTGGTGGTTGGCCGTCACATAGAAACTTATTGCCTGAACGTATTAGAAAATATTGGACAGTTAGGAATGACTTGACATTTAAGTCTGATATTATTTTTAAAGGTAACAGTATTGTTGTTCCATGTAGATTAAGAAAAGAAATGCTTCATCGTTTACATTTTCCGCATTTAGGTGTGACAAAAACGTTATTAAGAGCACGGGACTGTATTTATTGGCCAGGGATAAGTAATGATATCCAGAATATAATATCATCTTGTGAGACGTGTAAGATGCATAGTAATAATAACAAACGTGAAACATTAATACCTCATGAAATACCTAATTATACTTGGCAAAAAGTCGCGGGTGATCTGTTTGAGTTGAATGGAAAAACTTATATCTTATTAGTGGATTATTTTTAAAAATTTCCTGAACTTTCATTATTAACAAGTACTACTAGTGAGGCTGTTATAAACAATATGATGCGTGTTTTTTTCTCAATTTTCAAGTGAGAAATTTGCTACGTTTTGCAAGGAGTGGAATGTTGAGCATCGATTTTCTAGTCCTGAGTATCCGCAATCCAATGGATTGGTGGAAAGAACTATTCAAACAATAAAAAATTTACTTAAGAAAGCATTGTTTGAGGGAAAAAATCCCTATTTGGTCATGTTAGAGTTCAGAAACACTCCTATATCTAATGAAATTCCTTCACCTGCTGAGATTTTTTACAGCAGAAAGTTGAGAGGTATTCTGCCATTGTCTGATAGAAGTTTGAGACCGCGTATTTTTAAAAATTTAAAGTCAGTATTTGAAAGAAGACAAGTTGAAAGTAAGGTTTATTATGATAGAAATAAAAGAGATTTAAGGCCATTAATGATAGGTGAAAAAGTTATTTTTAAAGTTGGTAAACAGTGGAGAAGAGGTGAAATACTATGTCAGTTAGATAATAGAACTTATAGAATTTTGTCGGATGGTGTGCAATTTGTGAGGAATCGTATTTTTATTAAACCTTTAGCATTGGTTCCCTTTTATATTCAGGATGACATGGAAGTTACTAATAGTGTTCATGATAAAGTACCACTTCCTGTGTCTGATACTCCGCCAGTTGTACAGTCAAGTTGCCGTCCTTCTGTACACAGAAATACCGAAGGGTTTGTGGTGACGTCATCTGGACGAGTTAGTCGTCCTCCTGTTCGTTTTGGTTTGTAGTATGATGTAGGTATATTAATTTTGTTTTTTTTTTACAAGAAGGGAGATGTTGTATTGATTTATTAGAATAAGTAAAAACTCTTTTGTACGTCTAGGCGGATAGAAAAATAAATATGTCAACTCACTTGTCATGGAGATATGAAAATGGTTGTTTGATTTCACGTTATAAAATTATTTAAATTATTTTATTAATTAACACAACATTTGTGATCTCGAGTTTCTCCGTGCTTCGGAGGTACGTTAAGACGTCAATCTTTGGCACCGGTCGCCATTGCTACCGTTTGTATCCACCAAGCTCCACCAAGAGTTTCCACCAGGAGGAGGTGGCGTTGTGGTTACGCTATCGATCGAAAACAAAGCTACCTTCGCCATGCTCAGGCCGTGGATGGGTGACCAAAACTTTGTGATCTCGAGTTTCTCCGCGCTTCGGAAGGCACGTTAAACCGTTGGCCCCGGTCGCTATTGTTTATTCACTACTACCCATCAACCCGCATTGAGCCAGTGTGGTGGTGTTACGGCCCATACTCTTTATGTGTTTTTCCATGAGGAAGGCTTATGCCCAGCAGTGGGATGTTAATAAGCTGAGGACAGGACAGTAACCACCAAAACCAATAGAGAGCGGCGCCCCCTGACACAGGCCATACTACGCTTAAAAGGAGGCACTTGCCACATATAAATATTAGGTTGGGGAAAAAGTCTTTTCGCATTATAGTATGTATAAACTTGTAATAAAATCTCTTTGGCTATACTATTTGTATCTGGCTGGTTTTGGTATCATTGAAAGTTTAAATTTTAAAGAACATAATTCCAAATTCAAATTAGGAAAATGTGTGATTTTACTGTAAACTATATACAAATAAAGATTATTATATTATTCGCATTGGGCCCTCTCATGTTTCTTCAGTGGGACGTAAGTAGCTTGGTGGCACCTACTCAGAACCTTAATAAGTTATCCTAACTTTTAATCAATATCGTTCCACACAATTGATTTCGATATCAAAGCTGTCTTTATTTGGTTTGTGCAAAATGTTCGTACGTCGAGTTACTAAGAAAAACACACAGCCCTCGAGGGACAGGCCGCGGCGTACACTGGCGGACAACGCAAATAGAGCCATTTTTAAATGTGAACCGAAAAAAAAACTTGTATCCCATTTAAAATATATTCTCGAGCTTTGTTTTGATTCGTGATTTGTCTTCAATGTACGATTTTTAGACGACAAAAGTAAAGACAGAGCTTTATATGCTATGTTTCGACGTAGAAGAAAAATAAGAAGAAATCATAATATAGAAAGAAATACTATGAATAGAAAAAAGAGAAGAAAATAAACACCACTATGTTGACGAGCACAGTGAAAAAAGAACTTGCTTTGGCAAGTTCTATCTTTTATTGAACTGAGGGAACTGAGTAAAATTGTAAATGACATATAAAAAATATATTTTTAATATAAAAAAGTATGAAGACGTCACTAGAATTTGGAGGTTTTATTAAGACAAAGGGAAAGAGGCAAAGAGGAAAGGGGAAGATAGCACAGCTGTCGCCATTATGGCCCCCGACGGTGAAAAGCACCCAACACTAGCGGGCGGCGACAAGCAGCGCTACCTTACTCTCATGTATGGAGAATATCTACCGGAAAAACTTGACTTTTAGTTAAACGTAAATTTTACACAAGACTCAAATAATAAAAAATATTGGCAAAGCAACACAATCAAAATTGTAAGTGTTAAAAAATAATTTTGACAATGAGAACACGAGTAGGCGCTGATTTCAAATTTCGAACGCACTGCCGCGCTCTCCTCAGGCCGTGTTTCCCTTAAATCAGAGTCAATAGAGGCGTGTTCTTAATGCGGTGGCATGATAATGATTAAATTACGTCTGAATTATTACTATTATTATAAATATTTTATTGTACGATGCCAATGTCCCTTAGTGTACGGCCTCGAGCGAGGCCTCCGCGTGCCCTGAGCCAAGTCACTAGCCTCTGTTTGTTCGGCGCTGCTCAGCAAACATCATTGGCAGCCCATACTACCTTAATTGTTTTATTCGACCGTGACGGTGACTACACGCTGTCATACGAGGATGAACAACATAAGCTTTTTTTTAGTGAAGGAAGACATTTTTATTTGAAACAAGCTTATGAAGGCTACTCAGTAATATTATTATTATTATACTATTTATTGCCAAAAACACATGGTTACATAAAAATAACACAATGTATGCAATGGGCGGACTTATCTCTAATAGAGATGTCTTCCAGACAACCCATAAGGTACAGTGAATAAATTAAATTAATACAGCAGACCACAAATGACAATCACTAGTAAAAGAGAAGACATAAGCGATATCCACTAATATTCTCGTTTTCAGAAAAAAAAAGCAAAATTGTGTGGTCGGCTACAAGAGCAGATTAATTATTATTGCGTCATAATATGTATTATTCGTTTATGTTGTATTTCACAGTAAGAACGTAAATGAAAAATATCCTATAGTATTAGTATTGATATTTTTTAATTATGAAAATTTTCGTTCTGAGCCTAATTGTTCGAATTGTAATCAGAAAAACAAAAATGTAATAATGGAGACACATTAACCTCTCTAATCACAGTAAATGTGGTCGGACACTACAATTAATGCGTCCATATTTAATATTTTAATTACATTTCGGACAACTTTATTAGGAAAGAATTATAAAATACTTTAGCTTTTAATTAAAAGGAAAAAGAAGCCAGGGGAGTTTTACGAATGTTATTACTTACATTCTCCGGATTTGTTTTAAATTTGTGTTTGAAATAGCTTCTTTTGATTTGTTCAACCTTTTGTTCTAACGTGGTTGTACGAGTATATTGTTTTTAAATAATTCTACAAAATAATCATTTTGTTGCAATGAATTTACCATGAAGAATTCACTATCTTGTTCTATAATGTGGTGAATAAAAACAATATGTCGGTAGAATAAAATTTTGATGAGGCTCTCCAGGCGGGAACATAACTTTGAAAATTTATCACGTTTCTTAATGTGAAACAAATATTAAAGTTATCTAAACTTATACTTATGTTATACTTATTAGTTATCATGAAATTATGCCGCTATCAAAATAATTACTTACCCGAAAAATTTGCAAGAGGCGCCTTCTTCAATCGTATAGACGCCGCGGTGAAGCGAGGGTGAAAAATGTAGACATACTCGAACCCTCGAATTGGCTTCTTACTAAGCACTAGATTCCAATAAAGTTCTATGCACATAGAATATTAGAATGTCCGACCGACTGTAAATACGTTTTTTGTTTTTTTTTTGTTAATTTTTTTTCATACTGGGAAGGCAAATGGAACGAAGCCCATACAGCCGAGTATTCGGTATTTTAATGTCTACAGTATTTGCATTGAAATGCAAGTGTAATACATTTCAATGCATCTTGGGAGAGTTTGGCGTCAAGCAATCGATGGCAGACGCTGTGGTGTGGATTACCACGATAAAAATCCCATAGTTTTTCACACCACTTGACGCTTATTTCAATGATCCTCCACATTGCTCATCATTATTGACACTTATGACGCAAAAATACCCTGCTACTACGCAACAAGATCCACTGCGAAACAATATTACAATCACTGAAATAAAAATCACGTCTGCCATAGTTGAATGGCGCCAAAAAACTCGGGCTGCAAATAGAACACGGCGAAATTAATAAAACACACTTTGAAGTTAGATTAGAAAAATATTGAAAATGGCGCTCACGCGTTTTCTGTCCGCTGCCTGCGTGCCGTGTGCCAGTTGAAGCAAAACAAAGCTAAGCAGCTAACATTCAAATCATAATTTTAACTAAAGAAATGATATCAATAATAATTGTAGTAAATACATAGTAATTGTAGTATATTGTTGTTGTGTGCGTTTAAATAGGCCCGGTCAGAACATCAGCGCTGGGTCAGTCCCTGATTCAGCATATGCTGAGGCCGGGTCCTAATTAACCGTTATTGTGTAGTCTTATAAAATTATTCACTGTACTCTGTGTTTGTCTGTTCTTTCTTTGTTTTTTATTCTTATTGTGTGTTTGTAGGTTAATAAATGTTTTTCTTTGTTTCTTTCTTTCTAGTATTACTCATATTTTTTAAAATATTTTTTTCTTCACTGAAGAAGAAATAAGTGCACATAATTATCTATGTTAAATTATTATTATGTAATTTGATTTTTTTTTATTTGGTAGCGCACAAAGATTAGCTTAAAAAGATTTTCAGAATGTCAGTTTTCAGATCACTGTATTTATATCACATTGGTTATTTATGCATAATTTTGTAGTGTAATTGTAATACACTTAGGAATATTGACAGCCATGCCACAGATTGTAAACGTCGTTTCAGAACAGACCACCGTGTAAGCATTCGAATTGAACTCGCCTAGTTTGACTGAGAGTAATTTAATTGGAGGGTATCCAGCACTGAGAATTGTCCATCGAGTAAATTGGATTACAGATACGTTTATCGGAAGCTGTTACATTTACGTCTGGCTGAATTGAGCAGCTTATGTCTCATAAGGATATTTGACTATGGATTTGAATACGCTGTTCTAAAATACGGGTACAGCGGTAAGAGGGTTAAACGGTCCCATATAAATTTAGAATTGTTTTACCATATTAGAAAATATTAGTGTCAATGAATTACCGAAACAAATCACAAAACATTTCTTTTATGTGCAAATAAAAATGGTCAATAAAATTAATTTATATTTTTTTCACTAGATGCTAACTACTGAATATTATTATTTGGAATCGTTGTTAGCTATTTAATACATTGTATGGGTTACCGTGTCGTGTATAAAATAGTCACAACGACGACACAGTATCATCGCGTTGTACTAACAAAGCAACAGAACCTGTATTGTCCCTGGAACTAGTCCTGTGTGTCGTCCGTGGATTGAGCAACATCCGTCCTAAGTAAGCACCAGCTCGGCGCTGTATCAAAACAATCCGTATGTTTGCGCGCGGAATCCGCCCTCATTTGCATTTTCGGTTGTTTTTTCTTCGGATTTAGTTCACTGATTCAGTTGTTTTATAATTTCATTAGCATTACCTACAGTCTCAGTAATGTAATAGGTGCATTTTCACAGATATTTGTAGTGCAATTTGACAGTTGTTTGTAGTGAGACTAATCAATTCCTATACCAATTTAATGGTCCATATAGCTCATCCGTCAAAACGCACCTATTAAATTATTCAGACTGTAGCACGTAGTAAGGACTGTCTAGTTTTAGAATCAGAAAAATTCATTTCCTTCGAATACGGTAAATAGTAGATGAAAATAATAATTGGCTGCATTTACGTTTTATGGCATTAACTGCAGTATCGAAGAACTGAGACGGTGTATTTCCAGCAAATGTCACATGTGTATATTGTAAATGGCTGTATGTGTGTGTTACCGTTGTGTCTTTTTAAAAGCTCTTTTTAAATTTATAAAATTAAACTAAATCCAAGAATGTTGCTGTTTTGACTCATCAATCCTATTTAAAAGCATATTTCATTAAATTATAACGTATGGTAAAGGTTAAACGAGCCGAACACATCCCAGTTAACGGACGGTCGTCCTAAGACTATGAACATTTGCAAATGTTGAGATGTGAAATTAATTTGATAGCCTTACTCTGTGTAATCGAACCCGAGCAGTCAGCGTTAATGCCATAGAAATACAGGAAGCATTTCAAAGTACTGTAAGCCAAAGTAAACCAAATGAGCATAATAATATTGTCTTTGTGATCTGACTTAGTTATAACAGGGAGACAATTACTGTGAACGCAGCCTTGTGCCGTCCTAAGCAAGCACCCGGCTGGGATAAACTGGGCAGTAAGAAAACAATCTTCGCATTTGATCGTCTATATTTTGTCCGTTGTAATCAGGGTGGAATTAAAAAATGTCTTTATTCTTTATTTAAAAATCGGTTGCTAGCAGCTCCTGATAATTGATGGTGGTGTTTTTAATTTTCGGAAATGTTTTTCATTTTGCATTGTGTAGTAGTATACCCAGGGAGTCGGCTACGCAATAAAAATGTGTATTATTTAAGTTAACTGTATTTGTTATTTTTAGAGGAAGCATTTATCTTACAGTCTGAATAACTTAATCTTAGAATAAGGATGACTTAGAAATGACATGCTAGATAATACAATGTTTTCCTAAGTGCGATAGAGATAGGTATACTATTTTTTGTCCTTATTAGAGTTCGTGTTTTTATTTGTGTGACACGTACCGTATGTGCCAAACAGTAATGTGTGTTTCTTTGTGTCGTTGTGAAATATTGCGTTTTGGACTGTAATTATTGATTACCATACAAGTATTTATTGGGTTTTACTCCACTACCTTTATCAACAGTAGTACAGTGTTGCATTATCGGCTGTAAAAGTCGCAGTGAACGAAAACATGAAAACGTAACGTTTCACCCGTAAGTCCCATATTTCATCGTTTTTAAATAATACGATAAATAGCTAATTAAAATTTATTGCTTTATCGTATTTGACGACTAAGAAAAAACGACAACGAAAGTCAAGGGGGGCTGCCATTTTATGTGTTATCTGAATTGTGCCGGTTTTTATGCGTTTTAGGGATACCTGTCAAAGAAAAAGTAAATTACCCATTCTGAAAGGGAAATATTTAAAATTCGTTATTTTTAATATTCTATATTCGTAATAGATTTTCTACCTACACATTTTGCACGTTTTGCACACTAGAAACATAGCCTGGTACATTAAAGATATTTTTAAACTTTATTTTGCCACCAGGCGGGGATCGAACTATCACCGTATGCTGGACGATAGCCTTATACAAACATTGTAATGTTTATATTATTTATCTATATTTTAGGTTCCTTAACGATGAGAAACGATGTCCGTGATGTATGGGTAAAAGCTACTGGAAGGCTAAATTGGAAACCAACTGCAAACACTCGCATGTGCTCTAAGCATTTCGGGAGCCGATTTTTTCGCAAGACTCTACGCTCTGTTTATTCTCCCAAGAAAAATAAAATAAAATAAAGAATAAATATTAACAACAATACAAAAGTGTTTTATTTTTTCAAATATGTTACTGCTTATTTATTAACATTATGATTATTGGGAAAATTTTTATTAGCATAGCAACATAGTTTTGATTCATACTTTATTTCTGTCCTTTACGGGTGTACGCGTATGTCGAATCTAAGTCATCCCTAATCTAAGAACTTAATAGATGCAGTTTGACATTTGTTTGTAGTGAGATTAATCGATTCCCATACCGATGTAAATGGTCAATAAAGATCATATGTCAAAATGCATATATAAAATCATGCAGACTGTAGTGGTCATCTTCTTTTTTTTGTTTGAGTTCTATATAAAAAATGTGCCGCTATACTGTAGAGCTCTTTGTCTATTGAGAAAAGTAAACGGTCATATTATTTTTATAATAATATAAAATTTTAAATATGTATGTTATATTGCATAAATAAAAGTATATTAAAAAAAAAATTAAGTACCTATTAAAAAACTTTATAAAAATAAAAATAAAAATTGCGCGCCTCAATGACGTCTTCGGCTTGTGCGAACAAAATATAAATAAGTATATTCAACACAATATTTATTAATAACAAATCAATTCGTTGATTAAAGGGAATCACCTTGATTGAAATGTGCGTTTACTTTAATTATAATTGTCAGAAAATTAGACTTGGCTGTATGGGTATTTCCCTTGGCTTCCTTAATAAAGGAAGAACCAAAAAACACAATCGAAAAAATATATTAATTTATCTAATTGCCCGCCAGTGATATAAAAACAAGTAATAAATGTAAAAGCAAAAAACGCAGTGGCATTCGAGATCTCGCCGGGCTGCGTGATCATCGTAAACCGACCCTAGCCTCCAGCGCTTTATGACTTACCGAACGATAAACACTGCTGTCTCTATGAGTGGTTTTCAAATAGTTTGTGGCCGAACCGTAATCGAATAGTGCAGTTAGGGTTGGCTCACAAGGATAAAATACCCATTTCTTTAGAATATATTCAAAATTTAACTGCGCACAGTGAAAACTACGTTTTGATTATTTTATCATTTAATATACTTTTTATTTGTTCAAATACTTTTGTACAATCCTGACCATTTGGTAGATAAAAAAATAAAACCACATTTTTTCGGCCACTACCGTAACTTCAACGAAAAATAAAAATAAAAGCAAGATGGCTGCTTTCGAAAATAGATCGTGCGCGTTTTGTAACAATTTGTGATGATGTATTAATTTGGACGTTCAAAGACTCTTGATTGCAAGTAAAAACTGGTAATAATGTGCTGTGTAGTAAAATATCCGAAGTACTGGTGAATTTACTGCCATTTTAAGAAATCTGCATCACCTTCCATCGGTGCTGCCGGCGCCGGGCGTGCCAAGTCGCCGATGATAGCAGCACAACCGGGGTGCTATATAAGGTTAGTGATTGTTTATTATTTGCCAAATACTGTATTTTATACACGAAACAAAAAATAATCTATTTAGTTTAATGAAAACATAAAGGCATCAATTATTTATTAGTTCAGTATTGTTATATTTTAAACAACCTAAATGGGCGCAATAAAATCACAATAATTAATTTCTCATTATTACTTTGATAAAAAGTTTATAAAATTGAAAACTATAAAATTGTATGTATTTTACAACAACGTAACGTTGTGTGTGTTGTTTTATGAAACAAATGAATTATAACAAAACTTATTCACATTAAATAAAGGCCTGATCTCTTTTTAATATTAGAAATATTCATAATAAATATTTGTACTATTTATAAACAAAATAATTTATCAATAATACTTTTGCAATTTGAATTGTTAACAATATAATATAAAAAAAGTAAAATGAACTCGTTACTCCTATTTTGCTGTGCGACATGCTGCTTCAGTTGAGGAAGATGTCGCTGGTTCGGTTCTTTACTGAGTTCAATATTTTGTTATGAAAGTTGTCGCTGTACTTGGTTGAATCGCGGTTTTTTTGTTAGCTCATGATTAGTTTATTGAAAAAAAGTTGAATTAAATTAGGAAAATCCCTCACAGATTTTTGTTCTGTGCTCTGGATTTACACTTTCAAGTTATAGGTCTGTGAAATTATGTTATGTTGTTTATATAATATTTACTTATCGTACCTTCGTCGTACCTTTATCGTTCCTTTTTCACTTTTTTGAAGACAATTCCATATATGCAATGTAAGGAATTTTTACATTACGAATGTATTATTCCAGGTAAGTTGAAGTAAAAAAATATCGAGCGACAACCTTACTTGAACCTACTTTTATGTTTTCGTAGAAATACGGAAATTGCGTGAAATACTGCTCCAAACTGCGATCTGTACTGTCGTCTCATATTATATTATATCTATGTCGTGTACTGAAATTATGATCGGTTTTGTTCGATTTCAAATTTCTTTCAATTATCTTTTGCAGTCCCCCTAGATAAGGTGCCTTATAAAGGTTTCCTATCTGTTTGCATAAAATTTTCAAGCATAATAATGAATTGGCATAATGGAATCTAAACTGAATATTCTCAAGCATAATTAATTTTGGCATAAAATTTTATGCATAATTATTTACGCATAATAACAAATGGCATAACCATCTTAAGGCATAATCACCTATTCGCAAATCGATTCTGGCGCTTCGCCGTCGCCGGCCGCTGCCGCGGTACGCTCGCTTACTCGCTCGGCTCGCGGGTTGAGGGCACTGTATTACCTAATACTCTTCCTCGCTTCGCTCGTCATTGTACCTAATCGACTTTTCATTATGCCGTAAACCATTATGTGGAATAATAATATGGCAAATTACATTAGTCTAAATTATAATGATTCAAAATAAAGAAAATTATGCTTAAGTTATATTATGCCAAACAACATTATGCCAAATTTATATGCCAAGTATATTAAGAGTAAAAACATGCCAAAAAAAGCATCCCCTTGTAAAAGCGCTATCGGTATCGCTAGGCCTAGGTGGCATAGTCCTTAGAATGCTTTAGTTTTTATATTGAAAACAAATCAACTATCTCCAAGGTTAGAGAACTAGGATGGGTGACCAATATTTTGTAATCTCGAGATTGTAGGTATGTGGTTATGTACCTAGATTTGGTTGTGTTTATCGCTTGCCTCACATTGTGCCCAACATGTGCAGGTGCATGGCAACAGGCTCGCCACCTGTTATTTGGCGAAATGTGGGTGTTATCATCTCTGCCTATCCCTTCGGGGAAGATATTGGTCGCGGTGGGTATTGCAACTGTTTCTACCTACTTATCCGTATTGGCCTGATTTTTCATCTAGCAGTCTTTTGGTCACCCATCCACGGCCTGACCATGGAGAAGGTAGCTTTGTTTTCAATATCGAAAGCCAAATCGTACTTACCACTACGCCACCGAAGTCCTCCTTCAAGAATAATGGATACCTGTATAATATTTTGTAAATGCAGAAAAAAAGCCTTAAGGGGTCTGCTCACGTCTCTTAATTTAGCCCTTAATTAGGACATTAAAGTCAGCTGCTACTGTACATATTAAAAATCGTAACGATTTGCCTACACGAGGCGATCTAGGAAGCAATTTAGGGCGCTCCCCTCCACTGCTTCGATGTTGGCCCGATGTTGACTATTTAAGGGACGCGCGTAGACCCCTTTACAGCACCTCTCCCTTTCCTGAGGGAGGGGGCGCCATTCAGGTTATGCTTTACCAAAGCCCTCAGTGGCCTAAAGCAAGGTGGTGTTTAGTCGGTAGGAGTCCGACATAACCCCCGGCCGGCCGGGGGGTATCCAATGAGGGATTCACCACCTCCTTCTTCCGCATGGGAAGGTAAAGAGTCCTCCTTCAGAGGCTCGAAAAAAAAACCCCTTTACTATCAGTAAGTGGCGTGCAGTAGCCAAATTTACATGAATACATTATAAACTCCCGGTATTATATCTTGCGTAGTAATCTAAGTAGTAATTATCGATGAATAATTTGTGCGGTATTGATGTATCGAATTAGGTACGTTAAGTTTAAATAAAAGAAGAGCAGAGAATGAACGTTGCTAAACCCTTAACTAGTCAATGGGCACAAACAAGACACAATAGAAACATCTATTGTTTGCGATCACCGGTGTACGCGGTGCCCGCCAAGGGGTTAAACATCGCAGCGCGGTGCTCGCCAAGGGGTTAAACATCGCACATATATTTTATTTTTACTTTATTAAAAAATAGTATAGAAATCAGCAAAGCTTCCAGAGATGTAACATATAATAAAAACATACTTTTCGGACACAAGATAATTACACGGACATAATGATGTTGTAGATTATGACATTTGTTAAAAAAGAAAAACAATGTAAAGGGAGGATAGAAACTCGCTGAGTTTCTTGCCCGTTCTTCTCAGAACAAGGCCTCCCGGTAGTTTTGTGAACGGATGGCGTAGTTTATCGCTTTCAAGATTTGTAAAATGCTTTTGACGTTCATAAGCATGTGCTAAGACGCATCTAAATTGAATAAACGATATTGAATTTTAAATTTTACAATTACGCATTATTAACTCTCACTCAGGGCACAGGCCTTCCTCATGGAAATAAATACATCTTTATAGTTATAATACACCTCGATATTTGACTGTTAGTTTGTGTGTAATAGATACATTTTTTTTGCGAACACCGATTTTCGATTGACCCTCAAGGAGTTGACTTTGACGTTGACTTTGATAGCTTTCGTAGGAAACTCCATAGCAGCCCCTTATTGACAACAAACAGGCCAAACAGATCAAGACCAGACGTGCCTTCGATTCGATTCGAAGGTACTTATAGTTGAGAGAAACATTTTAATGGAGTAGTAATGGAACATACATACTCAGCGGCTTCTCGCAACCGCTGCCAAATACATAATCCTCTTATTATACCTACCAAAATATACCACTTAAACCGACCAGCACCGTTCCATCATCGACGCGACGTGGTCTGGTCTCCATCTATATGCAGTCGATATTCCACCTTTTCACATCGGTGTGAAAAGTTTGCCACAAACTCTCTAATGCGCAATAGAGTGGAATAACCTTCCTGCGTCTGTGTTTCCATCCGGTTTCGATTTGGGGACTTTCAAGGCAAGAGTGAATAGGCACTTTTTGAGTTTGCGTGTTCCACCTTAGTTACTTTCGGCGCTTTCCATCAGGCGAGATTCAAATTAACGTTAAAAATACAATAATAATAAAGAGAATATTTATGAGAAAGAGTAAAAGTAGAAAAGAAAATAGAAGGAGAAGACATGCTATGACGACCCCTAATAAGTTTTAGAATAAGGTTAATGTAATAAATGAGAATAAATTGTAAACTTTTATTTGATGTAATCATTGTTATCACGAGTAGATAAATAGTTGTTAATATAAATGTTTAGGTATATTATGGTGGCTGTGTTGTTTTGTATGAGGATATAAAATTTGACAGAGCGTAGGATTCATTTTGAATTGGAAAAAATCTCGTGAATTTGAAAGGACTTTTTTCATAAAAAGTACAGGAAATGTGGTGTATCACTTTATGGTAAGCAGTAGCTCTCCACCTAGCTGGCATCTATGTAAGATGCCCGTTTACTCCTCTTTAAAAGACACCCAAGTAGTAGGTAGGAGGAAATATAGCCGAACAGTCCAACACATGGATGTATCAATCCTGATGAACTGCTGTAAAATAAAGCTAGCTTAGTTACCTATTCAACATACAGTATTTTGAAGCTTGATCATCATATTTACGATATGTATATTTAATTAATAAACTTTCAAATTAAATTGGCCTCCACCGCCTTTGACGTCTTCGCAGTTTTAATTAATTCATCCTCACAGCGATTAGATTCCAATAATAAGTAACTCCGAACAGTTTAATTAGGATTTCCGTCTCTGTTCATAATCTGCGTAATACCTACTTATTGTAAGAATGAGTTTTTTCAGTAAAAAGTTGGGCTTTAGAGATAGTTAGCAGAAATAATTATGAATTCAGTGGATTTTTTTCAGTTTTTCTAATTGTTGCCTTTTTATACTCTATCCTTTTATCGTTTTGATGAGGACGAAATCCTGTTATTGAATATGTAGAAAATTAAAGTTGTCAAGGATGTTGTCAAGAATTCAAAACCTTTTAATATTAAAAACAAAACATGTTTATTTATTAATGCACTTTTGACGATAAGCTATGACCAGCTCTCTTAAAAGGTTGCCCTGTGTAATGACAGAGTGGCTCCTCTTAACTAAGCACACAGATTATTAATTAGGGTCTTCTAAAATTTATATTAAAATAATAATAATAATAATATTAATATAGTGTTGACTTTCAACAGATCTGGGAAAAATTGTCCAGAGGATAAGATCGATTCCTTGCAGACAGGGCAGACGGGTTACTTCACTTATTACATAACAGAACGAAGTTTATTTAGCTTGTTCTTTACCCCAGTTGTAGAGGCTCCTGAAGCCAGAAACCAAATGAACGAACAAATGATTTAAGCGCAACCTAATTCACACCTTTAAATCTTTAAATTGTATATCTTTAAATTGTCCCTGAGATCTAACACGTATGTGGTGTTGGCCGGTAATAAAACAGCATACGGTGTCTATTAGGCCACTACGGCTAGTGACACAGCAGTCGTAAACGCGAGCTGTCTGCGATAAAAATAAAATAGCTCTCTTCTGGTACGACGTGGACATGTACACGACGAAGCTGTAAAACAATTTTTGTAAGTTTGGCACAGATGGATGTGCTGATAGAAGCAATTAAATTTTATAATAACATGTTACTATAGAACTAATTTTTATTTTTTTTTCTAAATCCTACAATGCATCAATCTTTCGAACCTTTCGTTGTTGTAGTCAGACATATTTCAAATGAGAGTTTATTACCTGTTCCTGTCTTCGCAGCCCTGGCTGTACTAGTGGCGGCACAATATGTTGTCTTCATCTATTTTTCTTTGCCACTCATCTGCTTCACTGCCTAAATATATAAAAAAGTTGTTAAACAGTTAGGTGCCAATTTGCTCTACCTCTACGCCTGTACCTTAAACGTGTGTCCCATTTATTTAGAACCTTTTAGGCGGTAAACATGTAACTAAAAGCCTAAATTCTTTACTGTTGTATCGTGAGATTGCGTCGCTAGCACTTTTTATGGGGTAGAAAATGACTCGTAGAGTCATAGAACTTTATCATTTAGGTTGATTTCTTTATAAATGCAAACGTGGTCCGCTAAGTAATTAAGAAGTATAGATCGTAATTCCCAAACATGGGACCACCTAACGTAATAAGTCGAACGAAGGGGTACAAGCAACAATAATAAGTTTTAGACGAACTAAAAACTCATGTAAGGGAAAAGCGATCTATGCTACTTAATTTTTCTATAGCTAAGTTTACCATCATCTTGTAAGTAATGAAGTCATTTCTATATGTAGAAGCGTATAAGGAATACGGGCGATACAATATGAACGCCCGATAACAATACAGGAACCATTGAATGTTCTAAGGCGTTTGCCCCCTTAGAAAAATCTCAACAAATTCTATGTGTACAAACTACATGGCTTATACAACAGATACTATTCACAAAACATATGTCTCCTTCTTCAATCCTTGTTTCAAGGGGTTGACAAAATATGCAGGGCAATAAGGAGAGGGTGGGTAAGGCCCGGCGCACATTATCGGCATCGGCAAGGAGTCCTTCATCAAGGGAATTTATCCTCACACGTTAGAACCAAAATGGTCGCGTACCGTGCGTTTTAGGAGGGATTTCCTTCCTCGTACGCTTAGGCTGTGGAATGAACTAGTGAGGCTTTCCCAAGAGACTACAGCATGGAATCCTTCAAAAAGGGCGTGAAAAGGTTTTTTAAGGGTCGGCAACGCGCTGGTGATGCCCTGGGTGTTGCAGGCGTCCATAGGCTACGGTGTCCACTGCCCATCTGTGTGGGCCGTATGCTTGTTTGCCACCCTGGTAGTATAAAAAAAAAGTCATTCAGCATCCCTACATGCAAGCGCACACTATCGGCAACTATGCCTTGGAATGCTGCAACGTCCTTAAGCATGCCGTACCGTCCAAACTACCCCCGAGTGTTGCCTTGGCGCGACGGGCGGCAGCGTACTGAAGGATGCCGAAGTCGCCGCCGATGCAGCAATCTCAAACATACCGAAGCGGTATTTTTATATCATTTTCTACTTTGTTGCCATGAAGTTAATATATGTTGCTATTTATCACCTCTAATCCTGAGCCATGCCGACGCTGATAATGTGCGCCGGGCCTTATGCTTATAGCCGCACAAGCTTGCAACAACCTCCAGTCATTTGTTTGATCTTCTACAAAAAACAATGTTGCATATATTCAAATATGATTACTTTTATTTCACCGGTTATTCGTATGTCTGTTTGTTCAGGATTAAGTGAATATTCAGTTAAGTTCCAGCGGGCGCGGTCGTCGCTTTATGAATAATGTATTGATTCGACAAATAAACTGACTTTTCACTCTTTGAGCCACTTTTTCGATATTTTGTTATTTTTTTAAATTGCTCTGTTATTTTTGTTGGGAAGTTTATTGTTGATGGATTGTGTGCTTTAGCTTTGCTAGTTCTCTTGTGCCGGATTGTTCTACTTGGATTTTTGAACATTTCAATGGCCATATTCATCACTGAGTTTGGGCACAGGTGACTATTACCCAGAATAGTTGTTACAATTTGGAACTGTATGTGGCAAAGCTTTTAATTACTGTAGGTAGAGTCTAATCTTAGGTGTAATGGCTGCTAAATGGCAATATTCATACACTAAAATTAGCTGATGTACCCCCAGCATGAACAAAATTGGAAAAAGGACATTTATTTATAACATTTAATTAGCTTTTAAATTATTGATTTTTTGTATGTTTATTTTTTACACATTTATGTTTACGAAATTTCTATTATTATTATTTTTTGTCATTGTCAAAAAATACAAACATGCTAATTATGACGCCTTTTCCCCCGAAGGGGTAGGTAGAGGTGTTAACATCCATATTTCGACAGATATGTTAGGTCCCCATGCAGCTCGTCTCCCGTTAAACATATCAGGTTAATGTATCACATTTTGCTCACTACTTCTGATATTTAGAATATAATATACATAGGTCTCCTATATTGTTGGAAAATATAACCTCATTGATCCATAAAGATCTATTTTTAAAACTATTGTAGGAAAAAAGAGTGCTAGTGTTTAACTGAAAATAAAACACTGTTTTGTCAACCGCGTAAGCGAATGGTTTAATTTCGATAATTTACTGTTTCACATAATTATAACGGTTCATCGAACGTTTTCTGAACATAAATACATACTCCTCATGTGTTTCGCCCAGCAGTGGGACGTATATCGGCTGATGACGATACATAGGTCAAGTGCCCATAGGTCAAGCTGCTTTCTTGTATTCTTGCTTTCATAGCCACGGCGGCCGCCACCGCCCGCCACACGCGCGCGCTTACAATCACATGAGATTATAAGAGTTAGTAGCGTTTCACTGCCAGCGCCTGCCACGCGCGCGTACATCAAATTGTATCGAAATTGTGCCGGCCGCGGCGCAGCTTTGAAACGTGTTTTAGTTCTTGTTTGATAGAAGAATTTGCTACCGCAACAGTTACTATACATACATATAATCACGACTATCATCCCCTAACGTTTAGTCAGAGACCAGGCAAAAGCACCGCAAAAGCGTCCACCGTCATATTCCGCGCTTCACCAAGCAGTGACTGCACTCAGCGTGACAGGTTGTGAGCCCGTCACAGCTATAAGCTATTTTATGTTGTGCAGTTCGCCTTTTACGATGGGTTGGGTATTCGTTTAAATGATCCGTTACCACACGACTCACACAGTAACAGTAGAGCAAATATTCGAGCCATCTACCATCCATCCAATCATAACAGTTACATTTAAAAAATCAGTGAAAAGTGTCGCACTGTCAACTCTTATCAAGATACAATGAAATCTTGGTCATGTTTAATGTTTCCACCATGAGCAACAACTTGAACAGTTGCGAGACAAAGTAGATCTGTACTACAAATAGTTACTTTGAATACAGTCAACACGAGGTTCGGAGTGTTGGAGTTATTGAATAATTCATATCGGCCACACGAATACCCGCCCTATCTCGGCGGGAGAGCGGCGATATCTTCACTACCCCTTTAACTATGCATGCCTTAATCTGCGTACGTTTTACAATTTTATGTGTTTTTCTCCGATGAGGTTAGATTTATGGCCCCAGTTTCCGGATTTGCCCAGATAGCCCGCGTCAAACTGTGGCTTAGGAGCTTGGCGATATTAAAACTTATATTGGCTGTGTGGTCAACTTTATATCGAGTTTGGGATTTTTTGCGATTTTAAGCTTAAAACATGCTGTCAGATAGTGGTAGGAAGGTAGTTCTGGATTGGAAAATGTATTACTGTTTAAAAACGAAATTTGTCTTTAACCTAAACGCATATTTGAAACAATCACATAATATTATAATCAACCCTAAGTATAGGAAAGACAATCTCTATTTATGACAGACGAACAAACAGTGTAATGTTTGTTGGAACAATAGACGAAGACGCGGCGACAAGTTTCCGCGGGTTTTTATTTGTTGAGCGACTCACGCGTCGAAGTTTGAGTTTGAGTCGAGCTACGCGTCTGTAGCTACGTATTTAGTAACTTTTATCAACAAAGACTACGTAAGGCGGACACACTTTGTGGATCAATAGTCCTGACGTGTTTCTCCATATAAAAAATATAATAGTAAAATGTTTCACCCCATAGCGATAAACGACTATATTGGGAGAGGAACGACTAAAGAAAATATGGATCGATTGGGTGAATGATGTTATGAGGAAGGAAGTGAGTGATTATGTGGCGAGTGATAGCAGACAGTGGAGGAGCAGGACATATTGCGCCGACTTCAAAAATAATTGATCACAGGGTAGGAGAAAGAAGAAGATAAGCATGAGACATGGTGGATCCAGATCTCACGCTTTTTTAGACAACAAATAAGCGTGGGATCTTTTTATTCGGAACAATATTTTTACTGTTTAATTTACTGTGAGTAAAATTTTATCATTTTGTTCACGTTTTTGTAAGACTAATTTATAAAAATGCCCTGCGCTTGCTAAAAAAGATCCATTCAAAAGTGGTAACACGGAAATGTCCGACATGGGCCGTCACAGCCTGTTTCAGTTCGCCACGGCGACTCAAATTTGTCAAACATATGTGTTTACCTTTATTACCCCGAATACAATTGAGCTAAGTTTTACAGCTTTTTGGGTAAGTAATGCCAAAGTGACGTTTTGTTTTGGTTAACGTGACTCAATAATTTGTTTTCGTTTGTAATAATCATATGGAATTCGCAATTTTATCCAAACTGCTAGGAACAATAAATTTCATGAGAAGAAGTTCAACAAAAACATAAAGATCTTAAAAGTGATATAAAAGTTAGAGGAGAACGAGAAAGTGAGAAAGTGGAAGAAGAAAACATTTTGTGCTGACCTGTTAACATATAACTTGACATGTCATTACGCCTCTACCCCTCCATATTTACCCCCCTAAAATTGTAAGTAAATAAGAAATAGACACAGTGTATCAATGATACCACATTTAAATTCACCGAAGCTCAAACCTAACCCAATACAATTCAATACGATAACGGCCCAAATAAGATAACCTCAAAACTCAGTAAAATATCTATATTGTACAGCAAATTTGAACTAGAACCGCAAACACGAATTTCTGGCTCGGATAACAAGTACCCTGGCGAACTATTAAGTAATTTAATACATGAAATTTGAGATAGCAGCCGCTAACTTGGAGTTGATGGTCAAGTTGCGAAGTTGGGATCTTGCATGTATTGTGACAATGCTTCGGCGAGATTGGCCAGAGCTTATGGGGTCGGATCAAAAATGCTAGCTCATATTTTTACTAAATATTTTTAACAATATTTTACTTAACTGTATATACGAGTATTAGTGTGATAGTAGGTATGACAATTAAAATCAAAAGAGCGAAGGCCTTAAATATAAACATTTAGTTCTCCAGCCATCAAATCATCATGTATATGCGTAACTTTTTTATTGAGGATCTTCGTTAACAAGAATACTCACCAAAATTACAACTTCTAAAGAATTTGGAGTAAAAATGTTTATATATCATAAAAATAGATGAGAGAAATGCTTACTTTGTTTGGTAAAATAAACGTTACAATATAATATCGTGCCAGTTTCAATATTTTTTTCCATTGTCATTTAAATTTAAAAAATAATGCAATGCTCTCCCTAAAATTATTTGATTTTTATATTACCTACATAGAATTATGACACGTCGTAAGAAACTAAAACAGATATAAAAATATAGAACATCTGTCTGAGCCAATAACAAACTTTATGGCTTACATGATTTGATATCGGTATTTTCTGTAAATAGGTATATTTATTTAAAATTTGTATAGTTATAAAAACTGAGGCGTATGTAGGCAACTATTTTAAGATATGGGTACTTTATTGACGGGCACCACTTTCTAGTGAACGAAACACTATTTGTTATGGGTATAAAGCAGTCGCCATTAGGATCCACATGCTATACTATTATAAGACGATGTTGCGTGATTCTCCTCTCGATACTACTCGAATTCGTATGAACAGAAGGTATTGCTCTTCAACTCCCTAGCGGTCTTTCAGTTGACGCACGACATACCTTTTTTTACATAAGGCAGGTAAGCTCTTGGACTTCATCCCACCTGACGTTCAGTGGAGATAAAGCCGAAGGTGGAAGCGAGCTTCACCTGTATTCTTCAACAACGGAGTAATTGGCTATCTTACCTTGTACTTGTCCAAATACGAGTATTAACTCGTATTATAAAAGCGAAAGTAACTCTGTCTGTCGGTCTCAAAACTACTGAACCGATTTAATCGAAATTTGGTACACAGATAGTCTAGAGCCTGAGGAAGGACATAGGCTTCTTTTCATCCCGACATTCTCATTGGAACGGGTACCACGCGGGTAAAATCGCGGGAAGCCAGCTAGTGCTTTAATAAAAGCTCTAATAAATAAAAGCATCATAACATCTACAACAAAATAACTGTTAAATCGATACTCAATATAAGTAACAATCGAAGATTTAATGATAAAATTCCCAACGAAATGAATTTGGTTGACTTTTTCCTCAAGCTGGTAGGCTGGTAGGGTTTATCGACAATTTCAACTTGGCCACGCACAAATCGAATGGACCAATAAATTTACTAATCCTTGGCTACGTAATCCTGAATTTATGTAGCGGGTCATTCGTTAAGGTTTCCGTTCTTCTAGGTTTCTGTCGCAAAATAAAAGTGACCGGGTTTATCCACAGAGTATGGTTTATAAAGACTAATGCCTATAAGCCTGTTGCGTAAAAAACCAGCATCCGCCTTCCACATTGTCCGTCTGCTCTTTATGCCTCTTTTAAAAAAACCAGGAACCAGTATTGTAATAGGAAAGAAACACATGTGTTGGCATCCAATTCCATTCGTGGATGGTGCGCCTACAAATGACTATCGTCCAGTTTCATAGGTACCTTAAATTGTGTTACAACGTTTGCCTGCGGTTTTGAGAATACATGCGTGATCATAATTATGCCATGTTCGTCCTCAGCCTATATACGGCCCACTGCTGGGCACAGGCCTTCCTCATGGAGAAACATGTAATACCACCACGCTGGCCCAATGCGGGTTAGTGGGTAGAAACAGTCGTGAGAGCGACCGGGACCAACGGATTCACGTGCCTTCCACGGCGAAGCTTGAGATCACAATGTTGGTCACCCATCCACGGTCTGAGGCCTTAGTGTAAGTTTATGAGTATAAAATACGTTACTATTGTAGTTGCCTTAAGAGTCCAATTTGTATAGGAAACGTAAATAGCGCCTCTAGCGGAAAGTAACGCATACTAAGTTTCCCATACATATTGAGCTCTTAACGCAACTACAATAGTAACGTATTTTATACTAAAAAACTTACACTAAGGCCTCTGACCATGGCGAAGGTAGCTTTGTTGTCAATCGAAAGCCATAGCGTAATAACCACTACGCCACTGAGCTCCTCTAATTATATAAGATTTTTTCCTCTAATTATGTTATGTTTAGGACTTTTTAATAAAATTCCATTTTAAAGGCCTCGGCTTGGGAAATAAAAGCTTAAAATAACACAAGAAAAGATCATGTCGAATCTCAGCTTCACCATCCAGAGTTAAGATACCCAACTTACTTATGTGAGTTTCCTTGCTTCAGAGGGCGGATTTTATGGCGACAATAAAAAGGGGAAGGGTACTGTCAACTTGTGTTGTTGCTGTTGTGTTTTGTTCTTGCGGTTGTATTGGTTGATGCAATAATAAGTTTTAAAAATAATATTCCTTGCATTTTGAAAAATACTTTACTGTAGAAAAGTTTATCTTTTTTCGATTATTGGGTACTTACAAGGGACAGTACCAATAATCACAGTTCTCAGTATTTTCATTGCCTGTCTTGTCCTTCAAACCCGAACAAAGCAATGTAAGCCAAGCTGTTTTGCGACAGCAAAAGACAATAAAGAGTGAGTGTAAATATAACTTTTAATGTTAGTTTAGTTGTTTTTGGAATTTGTTTCCACATAAAACTGACAAGGTCAAATGTTATCGGTTTTAGATCTAATAATTACAAGTCAAGTTTATTCTTCCGGAAACTTACGTTTAATACAGATATTACATATTATTTTGATTATTCTATGTAGTCACATACATTGTTATTTATTTATTTATTTCATTTCTTGAATTCCAAAAAACATGTGCCATTCATATAAGTAGAAGAAATGCGGAAAAAATAAAAATTGTACATACGTACATATAATCACGACTATCATCCCCTAAGGGTTAGTCAGACTAGGCAAAAGCACCGAAAAACAGGCCATTACCATAGTCCGCGCTTCACCAAGCAGTAACTGCACTCAGCGTGACAGGTGGTGAGCCCGTCGCCGCTAGAAAAAATTATATACCTTCTAACAAAAGAATTGGTAAATTCATGATTATGACACCCGGGTGCAGTGAACTCTGTTTATGAAACTGTTATAAATATTTTACTTATTGTAGATGACATAAAAATTTTATAAGATAATAATTTTCTCTATAACTATTGTTTTCTCTATTGTGGACAATAGATGTAAGCGTGTGGGCATTTGGCCTTTGATATTTTATATGGCTATTTTTGTGTATTTTATTAATATTGTACTATTAACTGGAAAGACAAAGCGAGACTATTAATAAACGTAGAAATTGGATCGGATTACCATTTCCAGCCAACGCACGAAGTATTGTGAGCTCAGTTGTTATGGACCACATGTTATGATAGCACGCCACGCATAAAATAAAACTGTAGAAGTCGAATGTCTATACATAGAAAAAAATGCTTAAAATCAAGTCAGGGGAATGTAAAAGAGGGTAATACAAAAAAATAATTTTTGTTTCTCTGTTTGTTTGCCTGTTTATCTGATGAGCCCGTAATCTCCGAAATGGCTGTATCGATTTCAATGAAATTTTGCAATGGCGATACCTTATGTCCCTGGTCAACATCTTATATACTTTTTATTCCGAAAAATTAAAGGGTTCCCGTGGGATGGTTAGAAAACCTTAGTATCCGCGGACGAAGTAGCAGGCAACAGCTAGTTTTGAAATCATAATTTTTCAATAACATTGTTTAAATAAGTCAACATTCCCTAGTCATGCCTTGCTCTATACTAAGGAAATTGTAAAAGAAATGCATAGCATTGCAAGTAACTTAACCGCCCTCCTGGTTTGTTGACACCACGGGGTGTTGATCGGGGGATCCGAGTTCGATTCCCTATAGGGCAAGCTTTTTTCTGCTCGGTTCGGTTGGTGGTAGGGCTTCTAAGCCATGGCTAGCTTCCACCGTCTTACCTAAGTCTGTCGCCATAATAACAATTTTAATAAGCATTGTTGTGTTACGACAGTATTGAGTAATACAGGTAAAGCTCGCGTCCACCTTTCGTCACTTACCATCAGCTGAGATAAAGGCCAAGCTTGCCTGTCATTAGTATAAAAAATGTTGCATTTATCCACACCTACTTCTAACGTTCCCCGTGATGAGGTCCTCGATACGGCATGATTTACGTGGCGCACAGTTTCTTTCTTCTCTCCATTTTATTTTTTATCTTTCCAGAACATTTGGCCGCCGGGCCACCTTCCTTTGGAGGTAAATAAGCAATGTTTCTAAATTAAACTTTATGTTCCGATGTTAATGTATAGGATTATATCGTGCGGTTATGGTAAACTATTTTTCAGATGGTAAGTGAAGTGTATGGTATAGGAAATATAGTATACGAACATACTCTCTATTTTATATCCAGTAAGACTGAAAATTCGAAGATGAATGGTCGCGTCAGTGTGTTAACTTACCTTGCGCTTTTGCACAGTGTAGGATGAACCAAGGCTTTCTTTAAAGACTTACCATGGTGTTCTTCAAAAAGAGCGTAAGTAGTGTCTCTGGTATACATCCATATAACATGGCAATTTGAAATATACCAATATTCTTACCAGTTGTAATTAAATGACAATATTTATTTATATCCAGAAATTTGCATTGCGTCCGTAGTTTAGTGGTGTGGTGTTATGACTTACATTACTCATTTACATATTTCGTAGAAAAGTTTGTGCTTTCAAAATCATTTTGATTATGCTCAAGTTATTAACTTTTATTAAATAACAATTTTTATTCAATACGAAAAATTACGATAATATTTGAACGTTCTTATAACAAATATCAGATAACAAAATACCGATATGCCTCACTAGATTCGACGCGGCGCGGTGACAGATCGGAATGATCCAATCAAACGCAACTCCATTTTCAATTTTAGTTTTATTCCAATTGATTTGAGTGAATACATCGTACCGAATACAAATAAAATTGAGAACACGGCAACACACGATATTCCTACATCACATAAAATAGGTACACATTCAATACATGCCACACTTGTTACACACTCAATCGTACTCAATCTATATTAAGGTAAACGCAGGTATTACCGCGGTAGTCAAAAATCTGCAGGTATTACCGAGGTAAATGATATTATTATATTTATTTTATTTTAAGGAAACAAACAGTTAAAAATACTTATTTTAAAATTTTCTAAATTAAAAACTATTTCATGCATCAATAAAGTCTCCACTTAATAAGCTAGTAAATTAATGAGAACACTTGATAGAATTTTTACGAAAAAAAAAAAACAAAACTCTTAAATTAGACAATTTGACTAAATTCCAGAAGAATAATTAACGAGTTAGTTTGTTCAGTTTTTTATTTCTACCAATAAAGTTATGCTTTAAGTCACTAGAAATTAAACGATCCTCAAATATTTCACTCAATGTTCAGTTTTGCGTTGTCCGTACGCAGTGACTCTTTGCAACCTTGTGGATCTACCAACGTTGCCAACCGTGTCCAAGTACGTGGACAAATATTTTATACGAAATTTATTATTAGGTTTAGTGTAGACTTCGTTCCACGAAAAACATTCTAAGTTGTAAATTTTTTGTATGAAATCAGCTTAGCCAATAAGACTCGAAGTCTGTCCATAATTCATAATCCTATTATATTCGGATATTATCACTCAGTTCCTCATTGTTTGAATTTCACTAGATTTTGCTGAAATTTGAAACAATGTCATCTCTGCGGTATCTATTTTCGATACCATTCCACTTAGACGAGAATGGCCTTAATCCAAAGGCTAAATACGCCATTCAACGTCAGCTATCGGCTGTATTGCGAAGATTAGACGAATTTTATGGTTATTATTGAAATTAAATAAGTGTCTCTGTACAATTATGCGCCTGTATTTATTTTGTGTATTTATTGTCTTCTTCCAACCTCCTTTGTCGCTCGTTAGTTCAGCATATACCTCTTAATATACATACATATATATAATCACGACAGAGACTAGGAAAAAGCAACGCAAAAGCAGTACACACTGCCCCAGTTACACCGAGCAGTGACTGCAGTGTACTCAGCGTGACAGGTAGTGACTCCGTCGCAACTATAAGCTATTCGGTGGTTGTGCAGTTCTAAGTCCGTTAGTCGCCTTTTACGACACCCAAAGGAAGCGATGGGGTGGTAGTAGTTTTTTAATGAGCCGCTATCGCTGGACTCCTTATACAGGATATAAACGTTAAGTGTGGCCATACCAGTATTCTGTAAATATAACAGATATCAGAAACAATAGTTTTATTTCTGTGCATTCGTGCAAATACGAGTAACAAAGTAGTTTTATCCCTCACAAAGTTCTTTGAGGCTGTAGGTAAGTCTTCATACTAAATGTATGGGAGCGTTTCAACTCAATATTTTTAATATTAATACATTTATTTAAAAAGTTGGGAATGTGTTGAATTTTACTCATTGGGTGACGCATTTTCCATATGAGTTTCCATATACGGAATAATCGCCTGGCCACACTTAATGTTTACACGCTGTATACCTCCTTAGACTATATTTATTGCTATTTTTAATAAAGTTTTAATTGGTATTTTTTCTTACAATAAATTGTAACAAACAAATAAATACGAAAAGTATACCAAGATTTGTATACCACTCTCGTATCTCGTAGCACGACATACTCTCGTAGTATGTCGTAACTACAGTCGTAGCTGTAGATAGTTTCTACGCAAGCTACGAAGACGTGTGCAAAGCATATTATTATTGAACTCCACAAAAAGGCCAGCACAAAGACTCAGTAGAACTGAATAATGAAATAATGGCGTCTCTAAAGAAATAATATAATTAATACAGTTTCGTGCTGGCGGCGGGTGGGGCAGGGAGGGCGGGAGGCGAGGTTCCTTCCACTACATAATTATAGCTAGATAACTTTTTTCAGAAATATAACTGAAGGATAGAGACTCACATATCTTGATTGTTTTACTGAGTTTTATAAGCGAGAGCTGCAGACAGTGTATAAGATTCTTCATTAAGCAAATGAAGATTTTCTACAAATGCTTTTGATTTGAATTATTATACGGATTGAAGAAAACGTCTGTTTTTACGTGTATTTTCATAAATCGTTTTCACGAAAATTTGACAACATGCTTCCAACCTTGGATGAACTCGAGATCACAAAGTTTTTGACTCGTCATCGTCAGCCCAAGAACCTTTTCCGAGGAGGACGAGTGTAAACATCATTACGCTGCTCACTCCAATGATTGGCGGATAAAACTAATGCAATAGCAACCAGGGCCCCGATCGCGCTAGATACGCACGTATTTACCACAACCAAACCTCAGATGAAAACGTTACGGCTCAGCCACACTTCACGAGGTGACACGAGGGTACGCGAGTACGAAGGTATGGAGTCGGGGCCCAGGGCCTATGGATTAAGGAGCCTTAAAAAAGTATTGTTAAGAGCTGGGGTTGTTAAATTAAAGTAAACGCGGTTTTACTCACTTTTATTAATGAATCACTTAATTTAAAAAATAACACAAATTACTCAACACTAATTAGTCACTGATCGCACTGATATCACTTCTAGTTCACTCTTATAGCTTGTTCACTCGCTGTATCGTATTCCAATACTGACTCAGTTCGCCAACACGCTCCGGTTATATAGGTCTACCGATAATCACTAGAACAATCGTTCTCGAATTCGTCTAGTGAAGCCGCGAATATTTTATGTTTTTTTACCGGTGACTCAGCTTAGTGCGCCGCGAGGCACAGGTCAAGGCCGGTCGGCGACGTCTTCCGTACTTTTTACATTCATCGCGAACATTCTACGACTGTTCTGTGTTTACTAATTTGTTGTACAAGACACTGGCGCAACAGTATGGAGGAATACTAGATTACAAAGTTTAGTCAAATGTATACAGTTCAGTGATATGATGTGATCTTCTTGGTATCATAAAGGGCCATGCCGGTTGGCTTCGAAAAGGATCATTATCCCATCACACAGACGCAACGTAGAAGTTGCTAAGTAAATTAAAATTTATATTCTAACGGCACTCAAGTCGAGAGACTTTGTACCAAGTTGCCTTTCTTCCAGAATATTGTACTCAGAGAATACACGGTCGTAAAACGATAATTATTAACAAAGTTGTAGTTTAATTAAAGTATTTGACGGCATACTATTTTTAACAGCGCTTATTTTACTGGCTGAGAGAATAGAGAAGTTATGGTATTTTTGTGGACTTTTTGTAGCTGCAGATGAAATGTTTCTTACCGAATTAGTCTTTTCATAATGTTGATTTTTAGCTGTCATAAAAAGAAATATTATATTGGCAGTTAATTTTATGTTTCTTGCATATCATTGTAAGAACAATGCTTCCTGGTTATTTTGCGAATAAGCGGGCTAAGTGGCTATACTTATGTAAATATCAAATTAATCCGTCATTTAATTTTATATCCATATTTGAGGCACATAAATTAAGTTATTTTGGGCTAGTTGACAGGTATAATGTAAATTATATTTCGGTTTTATATTTGTTAATGATTCTTTTAAATATAGGTAATTTATATCCGCTATCATTATATTACCAGTAACCCCTATATATCAAAGTCAGTGTACCAACCTCAATCTGTTCTAGAGAGTTAAATGTGGTGTTCCAAGCAAAATAGGAGCCAGGCAATGTAGCGAATTAAAGTAAATCGAATCTTTGTGAGCTGAATGGCGGTAAAGCTGTACCTGGAAGTGTCTGCGGGTAATTGATTCTGCACCGGTGCAGGCGCCGATGGGAACACGATTAAGCACCTGCCCAGGCTACGAGGCTAATTTAAAAATTGAAATTGGCTTTTCTTTATGACTCTGATGTTGAGGATGTGTGTTTATTAAGCTTAAGGTTAGGTTTACTGAGATTCGGATTTTTCATCTTTGGTCAGGTTGATTAATAGGTTAAATATGGAGGAATAGCGAAAACGTATGATGTCGTTATATGACAGCTTGTCCACTAGTCAAATTTGAAATAAAACTATAGTTTAATAATCATAGACAATTTATCCACAACACGATGCTGGGATTAGAATAGAATAGAATAGAAATATTCTTTATTGTACACCAGAAAAGAAAATTATCACAAATAACAATAAAACATAAAATGTACAAAGGGCGGTCTTATCGCTAAAAAGAGCGATCTCTTCCAGACAACCTTTGGATGGACAGGAAAGACTAAAACTAATTAGGGAAGTTGTAGGTGTACTATAAATGCATAATAATATTAATATTATGATATAATAAAAAAAAAAAAAATTAAAAAAAAAAAACAAAACAGGCTGATAAATACAAATATGTATCAATATTTACTAACATAGATAATAATAAATACATACTATATACAATATACGACAGTAAAATACATACAAATATGACAATATAAATAATAATATATATACATATATATAAATGTATACATATACTTATATATATAAAGGTTAGGTATACACAATAGCAAAGCAAATGACGACTGGCGGCAGAGCTGATGAATACGAGTGCTTCGAATTTTCATCGCAAATATATCCTTACATATGAAATTGGCGTCTTGTATGGACATTTTTGGGGAACTCTGCATTTTCCATACTAACATTTTTTCAGTTTTCTTCACAACGACAAATCCAAAGATAATAATATTTGGCATGTATCATTAGGCAAGCTTTAGCTATATGTGTGATATCACACTTCTTTAAAATTATTTATCTTTTTTTATGTGAATGCAAATCAAATTATGTATTCGGAAGGCACTGAAAAGGAGTTGTTTGTCTCCGTGTCCAATTTTAACGCAATAAAACTTACAACGAATTATCAAAACAAATCATAAGAGTTCGAAAATATGGTCTATTTTTAGAGGAGGTAATTATTTTACTCTGAAACTTAATAGTTTCGAACAAAATACTAAGAGAGAAGAAAAACACCAATTTCATAGGTAAGGACCCAATATAACAATTAGTCACAGTGACGTCACTGTAGTGTATCCATTGACGCTATTGGTCTAGATTTTAACTATTGAGGTAATTGTTACTACGGATCAAAAAACTGACCCTAAGTCGATTGCATCGGCTTCCAACTCTTAAAGAGACCATTATGCAATCTCGTCGTCGTCGTCCTCAGCTTTATACGTCGCACAGCTGGGTACAGGCTTTCCTAAGGGAGAAATGGGAGAAACACATGAGGTGTATAGCAGTAATTGGCCCAATGCGGGTTGATGGGTAGAACGGTCGCAATAGCACCAGTACCAACGGCTTAAAGTGCCTTTCAAAGCACGGAGGAGTTCAAGATCAAAATGTTTTGATCACCCATGAAAGGATTGACCATGGCGAAGGTAGCTTTGTTTTTATATCAGAGCCAAAGCGCACGACTGCGCTACCGAGCTCCTGTAACCTAACCTGAAACATAGTGCTTAGTATTTACTGCTTTTTCTCACCGTGTAATGAGGTGCTTATTTTTACAATAGTGTCTCAACTTCCTCTGTGCGCCTGGGCACTTAATTAGCAACTATTCAAACTCGGTTTTTCAATTTCTTCTGGAGTCAATTTGTATTATAAAAATCAAGTGACATTCTGACTGCTTTCTTATATCTTCCCATTCCATCACAACCGTAATTTGCAACACCGTGACAATCCAAAGAAATGAATTGTTATTCTCGGCTCACCCAGAATAACGTTCTTTTTCTTTGGAGTGATCGCCACAGAGCTTATAACTCGATGGCGTGTGATGGTAAGTACGTTTTGGCTTTCGATATGAAAAAGAAAGCCACCTTCGTCATGGTCAATCCTTGGATCGGTGAGCAAAACTTTGTGATCTTGAACTCCTCCGTGCTTTGGAAGGCACGTCAAGCCGATAGTACCGGTCGCAGTTGCGACCGTTTCTACCCATCAACCCGCCAGCGTGGTGGTATTTCTGTCATGTTTTCTCCCCAAGGGGGGCATAAGCCCAGCAGTGGGACGAATATAGGCTGAGGACGATGAAGTATTTATTTCATATTTTGATGTATTTTTTAATACCTTACACGATTGCGAAGGTTTTGATTTAATGTTATCCTAAACAACAAAGCATTTCTTGTATGACTAGAACATAAATTTACGGTAAATTGTATGTTATTATAAATAAAGTTTTTGTTATTAACATTTTTCTCGAGAAATTTTCTTTGTGAAGATCCGGAGCGGTTGTTTTGGGCTGAACAACCCTTGTACCCTGAATATCATTAACCTTTGGCGTACATCTCGTTAAGTGCAACTTTAAGACCTTGTAAATTATGTTAGAACATTTTTTATCTGTTATATAAACTAACGAGTGAATAGCGAATAATTTTTTAAGGCGATACCTCGTATAAACACGAGGTTTTTAACAAGACAATGTTTTTAATAAGATTTTACACCCGTTTGCATAGTGCCCATTGATCTTGTTCTTAAATATTGTCAAGTTGAATAATAATATATGATGAAGGCATAGGCTAACACCAAAACATAAATTGATAAAAAAAATTATAAAAAAGAATTTTAAAAATGTGTCCTTTTATTCCGTTTTTTTTTCAATTTTATAGGCATAATCCCGAATAAATACTACCAAAATTAATATAATTAGATTAGTAAATACTATTCTTCAGGGATCTCTAATTCATTTTTTTTAACGCATATTTTTATTTTTATTAAATTATTTCCAATTCGTTGCTTTAGTCGTCTCATTTTCGCACAAGCGCTCTATTACTGTCCTTTTCCTTTACACAGCGAAGACATTTCCTTTGTCTGTGTCAGCACGCGAGTCAGTCGGCCGTTTCCATTTATTGACGACGGTTGATATGAATTGTGGATATTGTTTCTCTCGACCTCTTATCATATACACTTAGTAAATATTAATAATTTAATAGCCAGGCCCCAAAAAATCTATATTTTAATTTTGATATATCTAAAGCACAGGGGATGAATGGAGCATTACAATGATTTAGTTTTTCTATGCATGATTATTAGTACTTTTATATTCAAACTCAGTGGTACAGGTGATGGGATCAATCTAGTACTTCCGTCCGTCCCAATTTAGATAAAAAGTTGGCTAAGCACACCGTTAATTCATGATAATAACTCATTTCCATAAAAGAATTAAATGGCATGACATATTAATGGATTTCAGTTATTACAAATTATTATTTTGATTTTGGAAAAAACATGAAAATTTGATTATTTCATTGAATTATAGGCAAAGCAAGTTATATAAAATAATAATAAAAAATCATCCCCGCGACTCCATTACTTTTTGTATCTTTTTCTCTTTATAGGAGCAGTTTATAGCCCGAATGAAAAAAGACAAATCCACGAGGTATCATGTTAAGTCTACTACTCATTGAGTTTAGTTTACAAAGGAGTTTGGATATTGCAAAAGAGCTCGGTGATCTAGTGGTTTTGGTTTTGATACTGAAAACAAAGCAACCTTCGAAAGGATGGACCCTAGATGAATAGAAATTTATTAAAATCATCAGTACAAAAGTCTTGTGCACTAGTTGTTCAAGAAATCACGAAGTTTATGGAATTCTATGAAATCGAAAGATTTACCAATAACATCTAGATTTTATTTCGTGCGCCTAGAAGTATTCTTTGCTTTGTAGATTCACCCAAGTAAAGCTGAAAAATATATAATACTAAAATAGTAATATTATGGATAAACAACAGACCGTTGCCAACTTAAAGCGCGTAAGGATTTACATAGAAAAAATCGTTATTATGAACAAACACAACTCGAAGATAAATGTTTGTATGCTTTTTGAAAGCAGCGCATTAATTTCTTTAATACGCGAAAATTCTCAAGCGGAAAGTATTCATAAAACTCCATACAAAATTCCATACGGAATATGTTCCGAGCGGGCGTTAGAGACACGAAAAACGTTAAAAATAACCATCGCAATTAAAACATAATGTTGCTTTTGTTAATTGCCTTTTTTTCTCTTGCGAAAATAATACGCGGAGGCAAAAAGCGCGCTTTTTGCCGAATATTCGGGACCTTTGTTACGGGATTTATTATCTTCATACGCGGCGCGGAGGACCGTAATAAGTAAAAACTAACAATAGGACCGCTAAAATATGAGTCAGTGTGAGCTGAAACAATGAATGTCGTCGGGCCACGGCACAGTGCTCTTGGACATTCAGTAAAACAGCGCTGAAAATAATATTTTCTACAAAAGTGTCGTTTTGCTCAATAATAAGTGGTAGCAAAATAGGTTTTTCAGTTAAGAACTGTTTAGCGGGCGGGAATGAGAATTGCATTTGAACATGTATCATTTATAGAAATCCAACACCAATCAAAATGAGTGAAATTTCGCTCATTCGCATCATTTGCCTGACCTTTTTCCGATTTTACTGTTCAATTTCACATTACTCCATATTGTCCGATAATAAGTAAATTTGAGGTCCAGATGAAAAGGGCAGCTCGTGCGGCAAAAAATATTAGTCAGCGACTCACCTTATCAAAACTCACCTTATCAGAAAAGGCACTTATTAGCCCCAATAAGTGCCTTTTCTGATTCTCTTTCGAAGGGTCTTGGATTATTATAGAAGAGAGGGAAGACAAAATATGCTGGCAGCTAGTTCAACCAAAAAAACGAGTGACTGACTTTCTTAGTGCGCACAATTTTTCTTTTACTAGAAATTTATAAAAATATAGTTTTATTGGATCTATTTACATGTTCTTTCACACTTTATAAAAATTATTGCCGTTGCTTATGTTTCTATACAAATTGTTTTCTATTACGTCGCCTCCATATAAACCGTTAATGTTCGTGGGTCTACTGCTGCTCCGTCATTGTGGCTAGAAGGGTCGATGTGGGATTGCTATTGACGCTCGAGCACAAATAAAGCGTTTGCCTCTATCACTTATAACACGATTACCTACATCATTTTTTTACGTAATGTTATAGGAATTATAATCTGTTCTTAAAAAAGGGAACAGGCGATTTTTGTTCAACAGATTGGTTTTTATTTATTAACCAACTTAAAAAAAGGAGATTTTCAGATATGTATGTATATAATGTATTGTTCGCGATTATCTCGTGATTGGCTGAAACGATTTTGATGCGGTTTTTATAGAAGTTTCTCCTTTGTAGTGAGGGGAAATGATAACGACGATGAGCAAGGAGACGTATCTCGTATGATGAGCAAGAAGACATACCTCGCAGAATTGAAGGCCGTTACAGCAGGATGGTGCTCGAGTGCTTCCCAGAGTAATTGCTTCCACATCAAGGAGGGCACTGAGTATCGGGCGATAGTCAGAGAAAGTAGTAAGGTGTGGGTATATCAGTACTGATCGTTAGGGCAACCTGGACATACAAGCAACAGCTATCTAGGGCGAAAAATGATAGAGTGTAGAGACAGCAGAAGACAATTGTAGCGGAAGTATGTGTGATTGTATGTTTTTTTTTACGATAGGTTTTTGTAAATTTTCTATCATAAATAAGTGGAAAAGTTTCTTTATTATAAAAAAATACACTGAAAGTAGATATACTCGTACATGATATTATTTCTAGTTCTTACTTGGTACCTTGAAGCATTGGTGAATCGGATTCGCCGTGCTGGTTTATGACGAGAGTGCACTTATTCAGTTAATGAACCGCATACTGCGTGATGGCGCCAGGATACGACTTATAATGTCGTGTACATTGTAGTTTGGTTACCTTCTACATCTGTGTTACTACTGGTATTAAACGCTTTGGTTGCGATATTAAAAATGAAAATTTCCTAGCTACCACCGTCTTACCCAAATTTGTCGCCATAATAACAATGTTAAAACATTGTTGTGTGTCGGCAATCAGAGGCAAGATAGCCAATTCTTCTGTTGCTGAGGATTTCAGGTGAAGACCGGTTCCACCTTCGGCCTTATCGTCACTCACCATCAGGTGAGATGAAGGCTAAGAGCTTACCTGACATATTGTTATGCAAAAAAATTATGTTGTGTAAGTGAGTGGTATCCTGGATGTACCTTATCATTTCACAGGTGAGTCAATAATCACATATTAAATGTGAGTATTTGTTTGAGAAATTTGTGTGTATTTTTGTGGGACGTCATTAGTTTTAATAGACAGCTTTTCTGTGAAATGTCAAACTCATTCATTAAAGTGATAGAATGAGAAGGAACACCTACTGATCGAGACAAAACATCATGCTATTGTATGAGAGTTTGGCATCCATCATAAAGTGCAAAATTCTTGGCTTAAATGTCTAGTTGCTAATTGTCAAATTACACATTTTTATAATAGCATAATTAAACCATATTTTAATACCATGATTAACAACATCGGGGCAGAGGAGAAGAGTGCACTAAGTTGCCATCTAGATCGCCTCGTGTACGATTCATTGTATGTAGAGTAGCAGTCGACTTTAGGACCTAATTAAGGGCCAATTTAAGGCACGTGAGTAGACCCCTTAACTAAATTCAATTGTTGAACTTTCTTTACTGCCTGCTTCATATTAAAGTGAAAGGCGAATTTTAAAGAAACAACGCAAGGGTTTTGGGAAATTTTCGGTTGAAAACCCAGCCAATTGAGGCGGGTATTGTGCCGGCCGCATAAATAAACTATTATGTTATGTCACACGGTCGTTCCCTTATCAAAACTTTTAATTGAATTCCGTCTGTCGTGTCTCTAGCATGTTTAATTCATCGCGCGGGGTTTTTTGGCTCACTTCGATACAATTTCTGCTTTTTGACTTTTTCATAAGTAGTTTAGGTTTAGAAGTTACTTTTCAGATTGTTTTTCCAGGTTTTAGGATTGCTTAAGCATGTTACTTTGTTTAACTTCAAAGGTTGGAATATAGGAATATCTTTGGTGTTGTTTCAGAGTAACGCCAGCGGCCGCCGCCGCCACTCACGTCAAAATGTATGAAAATCTGGCCAATATAGTGCAACTAGTGATTTAAGTTTATGACTATAATGACGGATTCAGGATTTTATTATTCAGATGATAGGTCTCATTATAAATCATGGAAGTGTAAGAAAAACATTACAAAATTCAAATGCTATTTTAGATGCAGAGTATCATTAGTTATAGCTAATAAATAGAATTTATTGCCAAGATCTGAGCTAGGGCTGTTCTGCTATCGCGGCTCAATAAAATTTATCGCAAGTTTTATTGCACCATAACGGATTTAACGAGGCTGTTGTATCGCCTAATGAGAGATAAGCCACTTGCCGAGATGCCCGCTTAAGCCGGCGCGCAGTTTACTGTGTAAGCCAGTTTCTCCACCAAAAGTAGAATCATCTGTAATAGAATACAATATACTTTATTGGAAAAACTTGCTGTACACGCATTGGTGTTTTCCTTTGGTGTTATATAATAGTGGACAATGTTTATTACTAGTGGAGATTTGACATTGAGTTATTTTCAATTCAACCGCCTCTCTGGTCTAGTGTTTGACACCATCGGGAGGTCTGGGGTTCGATTCCTCGCGGGGGCAGGAGTTTTTCTGCTCGGTTTGGTTGGTGGAAGGGCTTCTAAGCCCGCATGGTCACAACGTCTTACCTGAAACCTGTCGCCATAATACCAATGTTAGTATTGTTGTGGTTCGGCAATTAGATGTAAAATTATAGCCAGTTATAGCCTCGGTTGTTAAGGAATGGTGAAAAAAAGGCTTTTGAAGAAGTATTTTGAAAAACCTACATATTTTTCCCGGATACATCTTAAAATACACCTTTTTAAGAACTTACATTTTACACCCGCCTATACTTTATTCTGACACACAGATAGTTAAAAACTCTAAGAACACTTATTTGGCTCTCGCTGTGGAATTAAAAAAAAATACTGTCAAGTCTTCGTAGTATCTTATTGCATCCTTGCGCCAGCGCTAGCGAAGTGGTCCCGCCAACGTGAGGGGAATAAGCTTTTGATTTTAATGAGGAGACGCTGACTCTTTTATGAATTTTTAACATTGGTCTTGCACTGAGCAAGACAAGATATACGATAAACACTTTCAGCGTGTAATATACTTTCTTTTTAAACTTCTTAGAGGAACGGTAGAAACTTAATTTCATTTAGGAAATATAAAAAGGTGTTAGGGACGGAGGGAAGGCAGCGGTAGCTGAGTTGGGACGGACGGGGCACTTGTACGAGAGGCCGCGGGAATCGCGGTTCGATCCCACCACCGCTACCACTGAGTATAAATAAAACCTATGTAGAGTTCATTGTGAATATCGCTTCCCTTCTCATTGTGCCTGGTGCATCGCAACAGGCTCGCCACCAGTTCCATTCAGTTCCTTAAAATATCTGGCGAGATTTTCAAATATTTTGAAGTAAGGGTGCGCTGACGGTCAGCGTACCTATGAGACCACCCTCAGACAGGCTCTCGTTTTAATAAATATTTTTTTTAGTTTTCATAAAATAAGTTTAAATTCATTTCTATTCTACGGCTTCATAACGTAACGTAATGATATTTTCTTGTGTATAATTCACTAGTCTGCTTTCCTCTCCTTAATAATTGTGAGGGAGATAATTGAAATATGAAACGTTTAAGATTTTTAAATTTTTCGTAATGGCGTTAAATTAAATCAGACGTCAATCTTTTACAATTTTATGTGTAAAGATTTCTCTGTATCATCTGTAACTGAGATATCGAATGTGACATAGACATCTAAATAACAAGCGCTCTGGATATTTTCCACTTTGGAACCAAAATAAATACAACTCTAAAATGTCTATATCCATCAATATTGATCTAGCTACTTTACCTTCCAGAATATTTAACTAAGCCAGCCTTTGTGATAAATATTTCTTTGTTCTAAAATGACGGATCTGACATGTCGGTACTGACAACCACGAATTAAACATGACTCGTCACGCGAAAATGAATCATAATTAAAAGTCTTAACAGTTACAGTATGCTTTTGAATTGATATCGATTGTTTTGCCGTTTGCTAAATTGGCTTTGTGTTTGTAATTTGGTGGGGAATAAATAAAGTCAGCTGTTCTATCGGGATTGAGTCAAGGTCATTAAATTGGGATCGACTTTTGTAAGTTGTAGATTGTTGTGTTGGGGAACGGAGAATTGCTTCGGCTGATCCGGGTAACCACGGAAGGGCTCACGGAGGGGTTAATATCGGGGAGTTTCAATGGGTTTTCCGAACATAGATATTGGGCGAGTCCAACGCACGGCTACCGTTGAACACTGTGATTAGCCTCTCTTCTTGAATAACTTCATTAATGAGCAAAATAGCCACGTGACTAGGTCAATCTGTACTCTGTTATTTATTAGACTGAGGTGGGAAATAGATATCAAATTAGATAACCAGAATCTGTACAACCGTAGATGTGGGAGGTTCAACCCCCGCGTTTACCTCCTTTGAATATTTTTTCCATGTGCGCGTGGTGCCATGCTCGGTTCTGTAGCATCTTATATGAATGCGTACGCGCGTATATTCATGTAATACTTACATATGTTGCCGATCCCAAAATAATATCGGGAACTCGGATGATCACACGAGGTGCATCGAATTGAACTATAGAAGGCATATTTTATACTATTCTGTACTTTGGTGTTAGGGTTGCAAAACCAGCGGTATATTCACTTGACCGTTTGCAATCTCTAAGGCGATTCTCACACTGAAACGCCAGACGGGCAGTCGTGCATGGATGCTGTATGAAATCTCCCTTTGTATAGAAAAAACGCACAGTTCAACGTGATCCTTTTTTGGCATAATGTTTTTACTTATATACTTTGGCATATGAATTGGGCATAATATAAATTAAGCATAATTTTCTTTTGGCATAATATTTATTTAGCATAATTTTAAATTAGACTCATGTTATTATTCCGTTTATGGCATAATGTAAATTCGATTAGATACGACGACGAGCGAAGCGAGGAGTGATAGGTAGAACTGTGCCCTCAACGCGCGAGCCGAGCGAGCAACGCGAGCGTGCCGCGGCAGCGGCCAGCGAAGCGCAAGAATCGATATTTTTTATTGATGATTATTTATTAAATTTTATGCGAATAGGTAATTATGCCTCAAGATGGTTATACCATTTGTTATACCAATTATGCTTAAATAATGATGCATAACAATTTATGCCAAAATCGAATTCCGCTATGCCAATTCATATTATGCTTGAAAATTTTATGCAAACAGATAGGGAACCCAGTCCAACACAATGAAAAAGCATTCACGCGCGCTCATGCGGTTCACGCGCCTACATGCGCAGAAACACGCACCTATGCGCGTGAGTGTGAAGACGCAGTCATATAACACACCGAGTCGTACGTGATTTTCAAACAGCTTATATGAAGCTGCCGAAACGCATCTTTGCGCGTACGTGCGTTTGAACACGTACGCACAATGCTCCGTCGTACGGCTTAGTGAGAATCGCCCATGGCTCCGAGCTTAAGTTGGGAAATATTTGGTCCTTACCTATGAAATTGGTGTTTTGTATGGAGATTTTGGGGAATTCTGCATTTTCCAAACTAAAATTTTTTCAGTATTCTTCACAACTACAAATCCAAAGATAATAATATTTGGCATCTATCATTAGACAAGCTTTAGTTATATGTGTAATATCATACTTTATAAAAATTATTTATCGTTTTTAAGTGAATGCAAATAAAATGATTTATTCGGGAGGCACTTAAAAAGAGTTGTCGCCGTGTCAAATTTTAACACAATTAAACTTACAACAAATTATCAAAACAAATCAAAAGAGCTCAAAAATACATTCTATTTTTAGACGAGGTAATTATTTTTTAGGAATACTTTGAATCTTAATAGTTACAGACAAAATACTAAGAGAGAAAAAAACACCAATTTCATAGGTAAGGACCCAATATAACACTTCTGATTCCAAGAGGTCAATATTACTTGTCTCACACTATGTCCGTTCTAAAATATATTCTGCAAAATATGTATATAAACACATCTGCCCACCCTTTTGGTTATTATGTCTCCGTCCACAGCCTATATACGTCCCGCTGCTGTTCACAGGCATTCCTCGTGGGAACAAACATATGAGGAGTATGGACCGTAACACCAACGATGGCACAATGTGGGTTAAATTTATTATAATAATATGTTGCAGCTAGTAGGATATAATCCTACTAGCTGCCACGACTTCGTCCATGTAAAATTTAAATGAAATCGGTCTAGCCGTTTCGGAGATTAAGCCCGTACAAACAGATAAACAAAAATTTTTTTTTGTATTTTCCCTTTTTTACATCCCCTTCATAAGCATTTTTTTCTACGTACAGACATTCGACCTCTACAATTTTATTGTATGTATGTATATAGATTTGTATCAAAAATAATTTCGTATCTAATTAACAATTTGAGGCAAAAGCTTTACATGTCTTTTACCTTTTTTTGAGGAAGTCCAGATCTGCGGGGTGTAGCCTGCTGACAGCCCTACCGTAATCGACGCGGTAAGCCGCCGTGTACATGCGCTGTCAGCCAAGCAGCAGGTATTATATCTCCGCAGTCACGGCATATTAAACTTACGCTTCTCCAGATTAAGCTCAATTGGAGAGGAACTGAAAGGTTTTCTACCTGGATCAGCTATTTTCTTAGTATTAACCCCTTGGCGCACCGCGAACACCGGTGTTCGCAAATAAAATATAATTCTTTTGTCTCGTTCTGTGCCTTTTGACTAGTTAAGTTTGAGATATAAATATGCTGAGTTTGTCTTATTATGTACATTACATTTGGTCCCTTTCATGACAATTTTCATATCATATCACTAGGTTATACATATATTATTAGTCACGCTATATAGTAATTTGCTACGATCCTTGCATATTTCTTTCGCTTTATCAACTTTCATTACAGTCCTCATACATGCTCGGCCAATTCGGGTACTTTTGACCTGGCCCTTCTCAAGAACGTCTTTGATTTGATCGAGGAACGTTCGCATAAAATCAAAATCAAAAGCATTTATTCAGTTTAGATGCGTCTTACGGCATGCTTATGAATGTTATAAATATTTTACAATATTTCGTGAAAAAGAAAAACTACGCCATCCGTTCACAAAACTACCAGGAGGCCTTGTTCTGAGAAGAACGGGCAAGAAACTCAGCAAGTTTCTACCCTCCCTTTACATAGCAACATTTAAAAAATGTCATAAGCTACAACGTCATTGAAGTTTAAAAATAAAGAAAAAATAGATATCTAATTTGAGTAATAATCTGCAGTTTACCACATTTTTAATTACAAACATGTACGGTGATAGTCTAAATTATAATCTAAAAAATAGTATCTACATTACAATAGGAAAACACAATGAAAACTATTGCCACGCATTTTTGTCTTCTAGGTAATCATTAACTGTATAGTAACATTAATTTTGTTTTAATATATGTTTTGAATCTGTGCAAAGGCAGTTCTACTATTTTACTAGGGATCTTGTTAAAGTAGCGTATACTAAGGCGCACAAATGAACTATTGATTTTCTGCAGCCTGTAGGACGGCAGGAGAAGAATTCCCTTATTTCGTGTATTTCTATTGTGAATGTCACTGTTATTTAAAAGATAATTAATATTACTTCTCAAAAAAGGATGCAGTTGTAAATATACTGGGAAGGAACAGTCACGATAAATATTTTTTTGAATATGTTTCTAAGTGAAGTACCTGCTTTTAAACAATAAATTGACCTTATAGCTCGTTTTTGCAGAATGAAAATAGATTGTATCTCTGCTGCTTTACCCAATAAAGGATACCATACGACATAACGCTGTGAAAATAACTAAAGTAAACAATCTGGCAGTTTCCTCATCTGTAAGTTGCCTTATTTTTCCAACAGCATAGGCCGCTGAACTAAGTTTATCCGAAAGTTTTGTGATATGATGATTCCATTGAAGCTTATGGTCCACAGTAATACCCAGAAATACAGTAGACTCAATTAAGCTTAATATTTACTTGTTGAGCTTTAATTCTATCATTGTTTTTTTTACATTTGGTGAAGTAAAATTTATAAGTTTTCCTCGTCGCGTATTCCATTTAGACCCTATTCATATATCCTTTTAGTCAATTTACTTTCATCCATCCAGGTTTTATACTTAAATGTTACAAATACATCACACCCGTCCTACATCCAATAAGTATAAAGTAGGATTTCAGATACTTCAATGTCAATTACAAATGGCGGTTACCCATAGTAATATTATAAATGCGAATGTCTGTCTGTCTTACTTTCACGTCAAAACTACTGAACCAATTTAACCGAAATTTGGTACACAGATCCCGATATCCCCATGGGAACGGGTGCCATGCAAATTTTGGTTAAATTTTAATTTATTATTTCTTTTTAAATATTCGAGGTCACGAGTAAAACCTAGCCATTTCAAAATGAACACTCAAGTAGATTGTCCAATTAGTATTTCGAAATCATATTGTAAACTTTCGTTTACGCATAATAAGTTCATACAATTTTAGCTGTAACTACAAATTCCAACCAAGTAAACAGACAGTGACTGGCGTTGAAAAACTAACCTTCCTTTGTCTTATGTAAGTTTAAATTTGCATCTTACGAAGTTGGGGCCGAGTAATCTGAGCCACCGTGGAGCTTCTCTCTTAGTCCGGGTCTTTCGCCGGGTAAATAGACGGTATTTGGTTACTCTGTGTACTAACCTCTGCTATAGTTTATTTGTTGTAAGAATTTTAATACGAGGTATATTTTGCGACTGCCTTTGTTTGCCAAACTCAAACTGAAAAAGAAGCGTTTGATTATTTTGATGATGAAGATGTCGTACTCCTTTCTCAACCTGTTCGTTTTGATTTGTTATCATCATCAATAACATCAGATTTCCGGAATCTCAGGAATACAACAGTCTTCATTGCAGCGGGTACCACAAAATGCCTGATATAGGGGTAAAGATGGAACGAATTGGATAATAGAAGATGACCAGGACGATACCAAAGTCCTAATCCTTATTTTTTTGGTCAAATATTTTTGATCTCAGTCTTCATTTTGCAACGTAGTTATATTTTATGCAAATTGTCTAATATATTTAAGTTTAAAAGGGTTAAAGTTTGACTTATATAGAACAATAACGTTTCTTTCATAAAACTGAGGATTTAACTGAAAACTATTTCCTATCAAAAATTGTATTCCATGAATGAACCCATGAATATTTTATTTTAATTAGTTAACAAGAGCATTGGCTAAGCTCTAGCACATCTCATTGTTGGATGTCCGCATTAAGCGCAGGATTAAACGAATAATTTAAAATCGAATAATAGCCTCCGGTTATATTAAAATCGATGCTTTAATAAATCGAGCATTACCTGAATGCGCCCTGGCGCTGAACTGCTATCATTTCACGTGATAACTTATGTGACTTTGCTTGTGGAATGGAAAATTTGCATTATGCTGTGAAATAATGGCGCGAACTGCGTGGCCGACGCCATTTTGTAACTTCCAAATTGGATCTTATTGTTTTAATTTCAAGCTTATTCGGATTAAAATCCGTAATGTATTTGTATCTTGCTTTTATTCTGTTAGTAAGCTTTATATTTTATGTAGTGAATTGCAGCCATAAATGTGATTTTTATAACCCCTCGTCTGCTAATCGGACTCCAGGAGTCTGCTATCAAAATGGCCGCCAAACTTAGAGTGATAAAAAGTAATAAAATATATAAATCCTGACTTAAATACAAATGCTCGTTTTCATCATTATAAGGTCGCTGACAACATCTTAAAACCACTTGGCCAAAATAATAACTGTCATAACAGCAACGTCAACCCATCGTAACCCTATTTCGATAAAATGAATTCACTAAGTCGAGAAAAATTGCAAACGTTTCCAATCAATCGACTTCGCTCCCCGACAAACACTCAATAATTTTAAGGCTTTACCAGCAAACGTTGCGATAACTATTGCATATCTATTCCCCTATTTTATAGGCTTATTTCACGCTATCATTGGCAATAATGCCATAGCTAAAATGGACTCTACAACTGGCTCTTAAGATTCAACTCGGCATCAAAACTTTTCGGCTCTAAACTTAGACGATACGACCCCCGTCGCTGAAACTATAAAGAAAACCTTGGACCCTATTCGGTAGCCATTCCTCGATCAAAGGTTACTAGTTATTCCCCTACAAATCTGAACGGCTGAGTTGGATCATCCATAAGTCGGATTCTCTTCATATTGTTTCTTTCCGAACAGCGATAAAACGTTACGGACCGGTATAAAATTCCTCTTTCGGAAATCTTCCGATTTAAACTTAACTTTCGCTTTCTGTTGCGGGTTTGGTTAACATCTATAGGTTGTGTGTTCATCTAAAAGCGCAATGGTTGTGTGTTTTACATCACCCCTCTTTTACAGTTATAGCTGGGTTGTCAGAAAGAGCCCTTGGGTCAATTTATAGCTCATACGATGTGTAGTGGGCAAATGTAAATGAAAACGATTGCAGAGCTGAATTGAAAGTTCTAAGCTTTAAAAGTGTAATGGTTATGATTTGTTGTGAATAGTTTGTTGTCTCTTGGAGACAAAGGGTTGCAAAACGTGAACTAAAGTTGCATTTAGATCAGTTGTCCCTGTTTTCCTCTGAGAGAATAAAACTAAGACCATTACATTACCATTACATCAAGTCTAACTTTATTCCACGTATTTTAATAAGATGTTTAGAGTTTAAGGAATTATACTATACCTGGTGGTAGTTGTAGCTAAACCAGCAAAGCAATGCCGAATTTAAAGAGTTCATAGACCATATAATCCTATGAAGTTTGTAATTTAAATTAAGGAGGATGAAGAGAAAGATATGTGCCAGAATCGAAGCTAGTGGAGATGTGTCATTATTGCCCACCTGTTTGCGGAGCAAATGTTATATTGGGTCCTTACCTATGAAATTGGTGTTTTTTTTCTCTCTTAGTATTTTGTCTGTGACTATTAAGATTCAGAGTATTCCTAAAAAATTATTACCTCGTCTAAAAATAGACTATATTTTTGAGCTCTTTTGATTTGTTTTGATAATTTGTTGTAAGTTTAATTGTGTTAAAATTGGACACGGAGACAACTCTTTTTAAGTGCCTCTTGTACAATACATCATTTTATTTGCATTCACTTAAAAACGATAAATAATTTTTATGAAGTGTGATATTACACATATTACTAAAGCTTGTTTTTGATAGATGCCAAATATTATTATCTTCTGATTTGTCGTTGTGAAGAAAAATGTTAGTATGGAAAATGCAGAATTCCCCAAACTCTCCATACAAAACACCAATTTCATAGGTAAGGACCTAATATTAATAATCCTTTTTTACGTTAATGTTGTCTATTTGCAACAACGGGACGAACAGGCTGGAGACGAATGATTAACTTTAGGCAATATTCAAATTCGGCTTATCCAAATCTAATCCAATACAAGTAATTAATTAAATTAATATCGACTTAGAATCTGGCACCGTATTCAATAGAATTGATATTAGTTACAAATTCAAGTTCCAAAATGAATTAGTTACCAGGCTTAGCTTAGTTATAGATCCTTTGTGTTATTATGAGCCAATAGTTCAGGACCTCTAACCGTTGTCCCTTTCAAGACTGAATGGAGTGGCATAAATAATTATTATTGTAAATATAGACCTCTCTTTGATAGTAAATTACAATTGATACCTGCAATAATACTCTACGGCTACATCATAGAACACAATTACAATATCAGGTAACCAATGGTTGTTCAACCAATAGTAACATGTGAAATAACAACGGATATTAAATCTAATCAATACTAGATCTAATGCACACAGATATAAGGCAGTAGTACAACATTACAAAGACCTGAATTATGATTATTAAGTGTAGGTAATGTAGACAAGTTCCGATGGAGAAAATTTATATCGAAGTCCTCATGGGTCAGAAGAAGATAAATCTCTTTAGGTTCTTCTAGATCTAGATTTTCAGAATGGTTCTTTTAAAGAGTTAGTTAAAATCTAGATTTTCAGAATGGTTGACAAAAATTGTTACTTTATTAAATGGTGTACAGTTTTTTTTTTTTTTTTTCAATACTCAATTGGAAAAAATTGAATTTTTTTTGTCTGTTTCTACGTTCCTCCCAACCAAAACGGCGTAAAGTATTCAACGTTTTTTGATTTTGACATGGACAAACACCCAACTATTCGCATCCACGTAGATAAATCTGTTCAAAGAAGCCGGTGGCTGTGTGGCAAAGTATGCGACCCATATGCGAGTGCAAGGTACCGGCACTTAATTTTTGTATGAAATATGTTGTCTGCCATGCACTGCTTTTAACATAAAATAGTTGGCGTCTCGGAAACGTAAAGCAGAAGAATTTTACTCCGTAAGTCTGGACTGTCTCCGCGGTTTTTGGAGTGAAGATTAAAATATAAAATGCTTTTAAGAAAAGTATTGCCTATGCTATGTTAGTAGTACTTAGTGGTACCTAGTTTAAATATCGATTTTGTCAAATTTTGACATAAGAGCCATAGTAAAATTGTCAAAAAATGACAAAATTGAGTTTTAAATCTCAATTAAAATCTCCTGCAAGTGGGCCTAAAACAACGAAATTAATCTCGAAGTAACTCATCCAATACTGATGATGTAGAATTCATTAGGAGGTCACTCAGGAATTTATAGTAAAAATATGTAAATATATTTTACATATTTTTACTATATGACTAAGAAAGTATACTTGTGATGTTTATCGTGGTGATCCACCTAATCGATGTAGCAGTTTATATCTTTATTCATTAGATGCATTCAAAAGTTTCCGTAATGAAGCCAAGTACCCATTAAAATCTGAATTGAGCTGGTTACAAATATTTTTGTCATAGATATATCAATATTAAGGGTTCTTTTGTTCTCAAGGTCACGTAGTGTTCCATGTTTGGTTTATCTCTGAAGATACCGCATCCCACTATTATATTTTGTTACACCGAGAATTCACACCTTTATCTTAATAAGTAATGCAAGCTTCTGAATCAATAACTCCTCTGTCAAGCCACAACGTCCTCACATGTTTACGGTTACAAATACGCTGTCAATTACAAGTTACAATATATTTGTTGCTTGAACCCTCAGGGGTACTGGAACTTAACTGTGTCGCGTCGTGTCGCCGCGACGCGGCGTTGCGCGAATTATTAATGTCGCTAGGAAACATACATTGTTGCTGTCAGACAAGACGGTGTTCGGCGAAGTAAGGGTTGAGTTCTGAATAAGCCTCGTCCTATTACAGCTTTCATGGTACCGATTGGAATTACGTATAAATTATTCTTAATGCCTATAATGTAAGTTGTATAAATTGTATTTGTTAGTATAGAATATCTAATTTGTCTGACAGGGGTAGACTTTCATAGTAAATATTAGTTTTATAAATTTTTATATTGCGAATTTAATTAATTCCATAGTTGTCACAAAATAAATACCTACGATATGAATATAACATAAGGAGCGGATAATAACTTATTTATTTATACTTTATTGTACATACAACATTTAATTAAAACAAAAAAGACAAACAACCTAATACAAATGTACATTGGGCGGCCTTGTCACTAAGAGCGAAGTCGTCCGGGCAACTTACGGTAGGAAAGACAGGAAATAAATCACCGAAAAAGGAAGATTGTAAGTATGTCATAAACTAGATAACATATAATAGGCAACACATATATACGCAAACTTCGCCTGATATGTCCAGATCTGTAACAATAGGACTCGACTGGCATCTATAGTGCGCGCGGAACTCGCTGGCCGCGCCTTCGTTGGCGACTCACCTCGCTATTGCAATCTCATGTGCGTTTTGTTTAAAGTAGCCGGAACTTTCAATGCGTGTTGCCGTCGCGAAGTATGGCGCCGAACTGAGTAATGACAGCATGCGCCCCCGCCTCTCCATCCCACCACTCACATACCTAAGGCGCGGCCAACTAGTTCCGCGCGCATTAAATAACACCGGGTACAGTGTAAGACGGGTGCTATAATGAACTGTACTTAAGTAAGAACGTGCTGCTTAAGAAATTATACCCATAGCTGAGAAGATATCTACTTATTTGAATATAACGTTTCAGATATAAGCCCATTTGGAAAATCTGATATTCATTCTTAAACAGGCAACGTTATTAAAATTGAACTTTAAAAATGTTCAAAAGGAAACGCGAATAAAAATTTAGTGTCGGAACGTCTGCTAGTTCACTTAAATAGGTCTTATAAGAGAGGAAGTTAGCTCACTTAATGACTACAAAGACAATGTCTTGGCGTTTTTACGGAACCACTACGAAACTTGAATTTTGAGCATGTTTCAAATTAATTGTTCAGATTTTATGCTGTGGCTTGTTTCTCCTCGAATTTAAGGCGAGAATACATTTAATTCATTTTGTTTTTATTCAACATATTGCCAAATAACCAGACTGAAGGTATAATAATAATAAATATCCTCAGACATTCACACCTATCAACTTTTAAGCAACGAAATGCTGCTTGTGTTACGGATACTAGATGACAGACACATATTTAATAGATTAATACATATAATTATGAAGAATATACATAATATAATACATATATTATGAACATCCAAGACTGGAGAACAAATGGCTCAAAATTTATCACCCAAACACTTGCCTCCACCGGGGATCGAACCCAGGAACTCTCGAGATGGCGACGCGTTGAGACCGGCGTACAGACAGTGGCTTATGTCACATTTAATCCTCAATTAACCTGTCAAATTTTCACTTTCAACTTCTAAAAAAGTCACTGAGTACCCAGTAATTTCAATGACTACTTAAATCAAGGCCACTTTAGGCAATAAACAGATATGGGAGGCTCCTCGATTTTGCGGATGCAGGACAAGAGAGCGAGCGGAAGAGTACAACATTACAAAGACCTGAATTATGATTATTAAGTGTAGGTAATGTAGACAAGTTCCGATGGAGAAAATTTATATCGAAGTCCTCATGGGTCAGAAGAAGATAAATCTCTTTAGGTTCTTCTAGATCTAGATTTTCAGAATGGTTCTTTTAAAGAGTTAGTTAAAATCTAGATTTTCAGAATGGTTGACAAAAATTGTTACTTTATTAAATGGTGTACAGTTTTTTTTTTTTTTTTTCAATACTCAATTGGAAAAAATTGAATTTTTTTTGTCTGTTTCTACGTTCCTCCCAACCAAAACGGCGTAAAGTATTCAACGTTTTTTGATTTTGACATGGACAAACACCCAACTATTCGCATCCACGTAGATAAATCTGTTCAAAGAAGCCGGTGGCTGTGTGGCAAAGTATGCGACCCATATGCGAGTGCAAGGTACCGGCACTTAATTTTTGTATGAAATATGTTGTCTGCCATGCACTGCTTTTAACATAAAATAGTTGGCGTCTCGGAAACGTAAAGCAGAAGAATTTTACTCCGTAAGTCTGGACTGTCTCCGCGGTTTTTGGAGTGAAGATTAAAATATAAAATGCTTTTAAGAAAAGTATTGCCTAAGCTATGTTAGTAGTACTTAGTGGTACCTAGTTTAAATATCGATTTTGTCAAATTTTGACATAAGAGCCATAGTAAAATTGTCAAAAAATGACAAAATTGAGTTTTAATTAAAATCTCCTGCAAGTGGGCCTAAAACAACGAAATTAATCTCGAAGTAACTCATCCAATACTGATGATGTAGAATTCATTAGGAGGTCACTCAGGAATTTATAGTAAAAATATGTAAATATATTTTACATATTTTTACTATATGACTAAGAAAGTATACTTGTGATGTTTATCGTGGTGATCCACCTAATCGATGTAGCAGTTTATATCTTTATTCATTAGATGCATTCAAAAGTTTCCGTAATGAAGCCAAGTACCCATTAAAATCTGAATTGAGCTGGTTACAAATATTTTTGTCATAGATATATCAATATTAAGGGTTCTTTTGTTCTCAAGGTCACGTAGTGTTCCATGTTTGGTTTATCTCTGAAGATACCGCATCCCACTATTATATTTTGTTACACCGAGAATTCACACCTTTATCTTAATAAGTAATGCAAGCTTCTGAATCAATAACTCCTCTGTCAAGCCACAACGTCCTCACATGTTTACGGTTACAAATACGCTGTCAATTACAAGTTACAATATATTTGTTGCTTGAACCCTCAGGGGTACTGGAACTTAACTGTGTCGCGTCGTGTCGCCGCGACGCGGCGTTGCGCGAATTATTAATGTCGCTAGGAAACATACATTGTTGCTGTCAGACAAGACGGTGTTCGGCGAAGTAAGGGTTGAGTTCTGAATAAGCCTCGTCCTATTACAGCTTTCATGGTACCGATTGGAATTAGGTATAAATTATTCTTAATGCCTATAATGTAAGTTGTATAAATTGTATTTGTTAGTATAGAATATCTAATTTGTCTGACAGGGGTAGACTTTCATAGTAAATATTAGTTTTATAAATTTTTATATTGCGAATTTAATTAATTCCATAGTTGTCACAAAATAAATACCTACGATATGAATATAACATAAGGAGCGGATAATAACTTATTTATTTATACTTTATTGTACATACAACATTTAATTAAAACAAAAAAGACAAACAACCTAATACAAATGTACATTGGGCGGCCTTGTCACTAAGAGCGAAGTCGTCCGGGCAACTTACGGTAGGAAAGACAGGAAATAAATCACCGAAAAAGGAAGATTGTAAGTATGTCATAAACTAGATAACATATAATAGGCAACACATATATACGCAAACTTCGCCTGATATGTCCAGATCTGTAACAATAGGACTCGACTGGCATCTATAGTGCGCGCGGAACTCGCTGGCCGCGCCTTCGTTGGCGACTCACCTCGCTATTGCAATCTCATGTGCGTTTTGTTTAAAGTAGCCGGAACTTTCAATGCGTGTTGCCGTCGCGAAGTATGGCGCCGAACTGAGTAATGACAGCATGCGCCCCCGCCTCTCCATCCCACCACTCACATACCTAAGGCGCGGCCAACTAGTTCCGCGCGCATTAAATAACACCGGGTACAGTGTAAGACGGGTGCTATAATGAACTGTACTTAAGTAAGAACGTGCTGCTTAAGAAATTATACCCATAGCTGAGAAGATATCTACTTATTTGAATATAACGTTTCAGATATAAGCCCATTTGGAAAATCTGATATTCATTCTTAAACAGGCAACGTTATTAAAATTGAACTTTAAAAATGTTCAAAAGGAAACGCGAATAAAAATTTAGTGTCGGAACGTCTGCTAGTTCACTTAAATAGGTCTTATAAGAGAGGAAGTTAGCTCACTTAATGACTACAAAGACAATGTCTTGGCGTTTTTACGGAACCACTACGAAACTTGAATTTTGAGCATGTTTCAAATTAATTGTTCAGATTTTATGCTGTGGCTTGTTTCTCCTCGAATTTAAGGCGAGAATACATTTAATTCATTTTGTTTTTATTCAACATATTGCCAAATAACCAGACTGAAGGTATAATAATAATAAATATCCTCAGACATTCACACCTATCAACTTTTAAGCAACGAAATGCTGCTTGTGTTACGGATACTAGATGACAGACACATATTTAATAGATTAATACATATAATTATGAAGAATATACATAATATAATACATATATTATGAACATCCAAGACTGGAGAACAAATGGCTCAAAATTTATCACCCAAACACTTGCCTCCACCGGGGATCGAACCCAGGAACTCTCGAGATGGCGACGCGTTGAGACCGGCGTACAGACAGTGGCTTATGTCACATTTAATCCTCAATTAACCTGTCAAATTTTCACTTTCAACTTCTAAAAAAGTCACTGAGTACCCAGTAATTTCAATGACTACTTAAATCAAGGCCACTTTAGGCAATAAACAGATATGGGAGGCTCCTCGATTTTGCGGATGCAGGACAAGAGAGCGAGCGGAAGAGGTTTTCCAGCAACCGCTTCTACCTACCAAACTGCGCAATTGGGATATTGTACCATTCTACCCTTCAGAGGCTCGAACCCAAGAAAGTACCATTACAATAGGTATACCTAGTTAACAGATGATTAATTAATATTTTATAGCAAATTAGTTTATTCTACTCCAGTGAATCTTTTATTATGTATTGGCCGTCAGAGAAAGTCTAGTATGATTGGACCCCAGTGGCTGTGTAATAGTATCCCAGTGAACTTAGAGGCATTAGTTATTTATTTATCTAGTATGTACAATACAAACAACATATACACCTAATCATGTACCCAGTGCAAAACCAAAACATTTATGTTTAATTCTGGACAAAATTGACCATGTGTAAAAATAGTAAATTCAGCTTTTATTTATTTTAGAAATACAACAAAGAATTAATATAATTTGAAATTAAAAAAAAATTGCAACCTATATTGCAATACGAGTAGGTAATATACAAAGATAACCAACATAAATGAGTAATTAGAGAAATTAGTAAATCCTTGTATAAATAAATATCTGAAAATAATATTGTAGTAAGTAAATATGGTATGGAAAATACTGATGGAATAAATAGTCTAGAGACAGAGGGAGAAATACTGGAAATGATTCCAATATTTATAGGATTACAGCATTTTAAATGATTTAGAAAATGGAAGGCCCTCATCCCCGCTTGCCATGATGAGTGGCAACCTTTCCTAGGTGGGTGTACCTACCACTCCTTCTCTTGGAAGTTCCTATAAATTAATTAAGGATTAAATGTTAAACTTCTCATGGAATGCAATATGTAGAGTTAACCTTTAAACCAAGACAATGTACAATGGACACAGTATTAAGCTTCCCAACTTCACGCTTCATGATTACTTTTGGGGTATGGTGTTCCATAGTGAAATTAGTCAGAAATGACGGGTACTACAACCTCTTCAGGGGTCTAGGTCGACTTAACCTGTAACCCTGTATATATAGGTAAAAACGCTATAAGTGTTAAAGTGCCAACATTCAGAAACTCATGGTTCCGTCACACTATCATCGTGGCGTAATAGTTTCTCCTTATACTAGTGACAATGTTCATATTTTATGGCAGCGGCCACTTACAGAATACACGCAACATCTGCGTTTATTTCGGATTTCTACACCTGAATATATTAACGTATTGCCAAGAGAAACTTGCCGATCAGTCAAAACAAATAGGTAGAAGCCTTACCTAAAAGGAATAGTGGAAAATGAATAAACAATTTGTTCCATCTGAAGGAAATACGTGTTTCGGCAATCGATCAACTCCGACAGCTAATCATCGGATAGCCAAAGTGGGCAAATGCATTAGAGATATTGGCGTAGTGAGATACCTTTAAGGGAATAGCGGAAGGATATTGCTCTGTTATAACGTTTCTTTCTGTTATTATGGGCGTTGTTTTAGTAACAGCTATTCGCTGAAAACAAGCACCTATCTAATCGTATTTTTGATTTTATTTTTTGTTGTAATAATTCCTCTCTATAAGTATATTATATTCTTTGTAAAGCTCACATACATGTGTCATCAGTCCACAGCAGGGCACAGTCATTCATTTATCGAAAAAAAAACTCAAAGCAAAGTCAAAGTCAAATAATTTATTCAGTTTAGGTATTTACATACTCTTATGAATGTCAAATTATGCCAACCGTTCACTAGCCACCAGGATGCCTTGTTCTGAGAAGAATGAAGATAACGAAGATCATGAAGATAACATCCGATGCTGGTCCAAAAACGGAAAGGGCTGTTATAGTAACTGGAAGGTGCTTACGGAATTATGGAGTCATTTAAGATCACAATGCTTTGATCACTCACTTCTGAGTACAACTGTAACAAATTTTAATTGGGTCTTTCTTGGGTTAAAAGATAATAGATATTATTATTTTGAGATCCCTCTTCACTACCATAAAGAGTTTTCTCAACTTTATAAAGAGTTCAGACCTAATAATAATCTTTTTAAACGACATTTTAGTCCCGAACATACACTCTGACAAATTTAATGGCAAATTTCTCAAACTGTTATTTTAGAAACAAAGGAACACTGAACAAAATGGCGGATTATGCGGCCATCTTGTGAATGTTGGTTTCCCGCCATTTACTGTTAAAATAGACGCTAGTCGCGAGTGTGGTGCCATGTTTTTTAATTAGGATTTACATTTATAATTTCAATAACAGGGCGGCCATAAAGCTCAAATTAAAGGCTTGATTTGCCCAACTGGCACTGCAGAGTCAGAGGATGAGATGAGATATATTTATTTACAAGAAAATTATTCTTTGGAGAGGCAACTAAACCCAAATTATTTGTAGGTAATATCTATACATATAATAGAACTGTACAGGTCGAATGTCTGTACATAGAAAAAAATGCTTAAAATCAAGTCAGGGGGATGTAAAAAGGGGGAAAATACAAAAATATTAAATTTTTTGTTCTCTGTCTGTTTGTCTGTTTGTACGGTCTAATCTCCATTTCAATAAATTTTTATATTAGTTTATTTATTTCGGAAAATTAAAGAGTTCCCGTGGGAATGTTAAAAAACCAAAGAAACCACGGACACAGACGCGGGCAACAGTTAGTTGTTATATGTGTATTAAATATTTGTTATATTCGTTCGTTGTATTTTTGGTGTTTTATCATGAATTTCACTCGCCTCACACTGCACTGTGCCAAATGCGAATTGCCTATACATAGATGTTTAATAGGGTTATTATAGGTATTCCTTCTAATTATATAATAGGTTGGGGAAAAAGTTTCTTCGCATTTTTTAAGAAAATTCAAAACATTTTTTAATATAGTTTATTTACATTTAACTAAAGTATGTAGGTACCATTTTGTTCGATAAATTTTTGCCATCTTGTAGGTAGGGACATGATCCCATTGCTATAGAAATTTTGGGACTTCTGGTCAATATACCGCGACAAGTGGTTTTGGCAGTCCTCTCATGATGTTAACCTGACACTGCCTAAATAATTCTGAAGAGACCGAAACAGGTGGAAATCTGAAGGTGCAAGGTCAGGACTATACGGCGGATGCATTAACACCTCCCAGCCAAACTCTCTTAATTTTTGCTGAGTGGCTAAAAATGTGTGAGGTCTAGCGTTATCATGATGAAAAACCACACCCCTTCTGTTGATTAATTCCGGCCGCTTTCTCTCAACTTCTTGCTTTAATCTTATCAGTTGTTCTCAGTAGAGTTCAGAATCGATGGTCCTGCCTGGTGGTAACAGCTCATAATGAATAATGCCCTTCCAATCCCACCACACACACAGCATCACCTTGTTGCGAGTTAACCCGGGTTTCGCCACAGACTGTGAAGCCTGACCGGCCTTTGACCACGACGTTTTTCGCACGTTCTTGTCGTACGTGATCCACTTTTCATCACCAGTTATCAGCTTCTTCAAAAATGGTACGGTTTCATTACGTCGTAATAAAGAATCACAAATGAGTATACGGTTCATTAGGTTTCTTTCAGTGAGCTCTTGAGGTACCCAATTGTCGAGCTTTTTTGTGTAACCAGTTTTTTTCAAATGCGCCAAAACTGTTTTGTGGTCAATTTCCAGTTCTTCAGCTACGTCGTAACTACTGACATGCCGATCTTGCTCCACTTTTTCAAAAATGGCATCCATTTTATCTGTAATAGGGCGACCAGAGCGACGTGCATCTTTGACATCAAAATTTCCGGATTGCAAACGCTTAAACCAAATTTGTGCTACTCTCACAGACACTGCACTAGGTCCATAAACATCGCAAATTTTTTTTCGCGGCTTGCGTTGCATTTTTACCTTTTTTGTAGTAAAATTTTAAAATGTATCGAATTTCTTCATTAGATTCACTCATCTTGGCGGTACGAAAAACAAATGAAAATCACACATTTTCCTTATTTGAATTTGGAATTATGTTCTTTAAAATTTAAACTTTCAATCATACCAAAACCAGCCAGATACAAATAGTATAGCCAAAGAGATTTTATTACAAGTTTATACATACTATAATGCGAAAAGACTTTTTCCCCAACCTAATATAACGAAAAACTTAGATGGGCAGTTTTAATAAGTGCTTAAATGAATTACTATGAAATTCAACCGACTGCATCGAGCCGATCTTTTAATTAACACCCACGTTCGGACATTTTATTTGCGTACGTGTGGGGATGCCGGGTGATGGGCTAGTGGACCGTTCTCATTAACTTTCGATGAAGGTTACTTGGTGCGTAGTGTGTAGTTACGCCGGCTAGATGGCGTTAAGCGCAATTTCTAATTATACTTATAGTTGGTGGTGTTTTGCCCGCAGGTACAATTCGTATATTCTGTTATTTACCCGTGTGGCTTGGACCAATGATACCGCTACAAAACCGAAGAATCAGTAGAGGCCGGGCCGTTTCCGTCTTAGAATTAAGGCATTCATATTCATTTCTCAAACATAAAGCTAGTTTAAGCTAAATAGTGGAATGAAACGAAAGAAAAGTCTCTAGCAACTTTTGCTGTTAAAATTTTGCAAAATTTTACTGTATATATTTTTGTCTGATGTACAAAAACTCCCAATAACTACCGTTCTTTTTGTTTCTGTTGCTATAATAAAGTATTCTTATAGTGTAGTGAGGGATAATCGTGTAACTTCAGCGGGACAGTCCTTTTAAAGCGAATCAAATTCCACCACTCAGGGGAGTAAATGTAACAGCAGTAGGTAAAACACATTTAATTGAGATTTAAGAATGGATACTGTTCGACGGTATGACGCCAAAATTGCGTCTGTGTGTCTTTTGCAAACGTTTCACATTAAATGTTGCCACAGGTTCCATAAAAATTATCTCCCTTACTCTTATGACTGGAATACAATGCCAACATGTTGCTTTGCGCCTAAAACAGCTATGATACTAATAATGAGTGTTGATGATGAATTATTTTTTAAAACAAGAAGTAATCATAAATCATAAGCGGTTACTGTAGACTATCAGTAGACGTTGACTATCATAAAAATCACATAGGAGACGAGCTCCAATGAGCTGTAGTGATTTACTGTAAATAAATACTCACCAGAGGAACGCACCACTTTAAAGTTTGCTCTTTAGCTGCGATCTCTGTAAGGTGAAGCTACTATCCCAATCTTGTGATTAGATTGGAGCGAAAAATACCGCTGCTTTATTCTTCTTTTACTGTCTCATAATAAGGCTATAATAAAAGTGATCCATGTGAATTATTCCGGTCTGTCACCCTGCTATGTTTTCTTGGGACAAATAAAAGGACCAAAACCATATAAGTAAAATGTGATTAGGTAAATTTTGCCGCCGACTAAAACATTATTCCGCAGCTCTCCTTGTATGTATAAAATAACGAGTATCATTTTAAAGTTTGAATACATAAGCTTTACTGCGAACATTATTCACTATGCTCCGTCCCCGGCGCCCGTTGTTTCAAAGTTATTCATCAGGCGAAACAGTCACACTTAGGAAACTATTTAATTATATGACCCTTCCGCTGTTTCCGCCCACTGAATCTTTTGAGTCCGACTCGAGACTGGCTGCGCTGCTCCAATTGGATTGTTTTGTGCTGACTCGAGTTGAGCTTAGATCGTGAATGTTATCTTGTTTGGGTAATATGGGTGTCAGCTGGCGTTATGAGGGATGTGTGGGTTAAGCGTCTTGTGGCGTGTCTCGTTCTAATTAATTATTTAAGTACTCCTCATTTAAAACAAATTAGTCTGATGTATGAAAGTAGGTGAAGACAAAGAAATAGCAAGGATCGTAGCAAGTGGCCATATGAAATCACTGCTAACCCCTAAGGGAAAAGGCGTGACATCTCATCAAGTCTGCGATATAAGAATTTTACTATTGTTGCATATAATAGGTCTTTACCTATGAAATTGGTGTTTTCAATGGAGATTTTTGGGGAAGTCTGCATTTTCCATACTAACATTTTTTCAGATTCCACAGCGACAAATACAGTGATAATAATATTTGGCATGTATCATTAGACAAGCTTTAGCAATATGTGTGATATCACTTTTCGTAAAAATTATTTATCGTTTTTAAGTGAATGCAAATTAAATGATGTATTCGGGAAGCACTTAAAAAGATTTGTCTTCGTTTCTAATTTTAACACAATTAAACTTACAACAAAATATCAAAACAAATCAAAAGAGCTCAAAAACTATTTTTAGATGAGGTAATAACGAGTATTTCTTAATAATACTAAATAAGAAAAAAACGCCAATTTCATAGGTAAAGACCCAATATTCTACTTAAGTACTTACATAAATAAAAATTTGTGAGGCAAAAGTGTTTGAACCCCCATTTCGTATGCTAAGTTAACATTACTCAACGATTATAGCGTACATATCTATTATTCAAAGTGTACGGCACTGGAACCTGCGAACTCCTGCCGAGTGGGAGCTGCCCGAGTAGGTTTTTCCGAATTGTTAGAAATCAGATTGACAATCGAAATATTGTAACTACATATTTTAAATATATACAGTGCGCCTGGAATACATACAAAATTACAAAGTTATTTATTTAATAGATTGTCGGAACTATAAAAACAAATCGATCACAAGCATCGATTGCGCAGACCCAGTCGATTCGATTAGAGATTCTATTTCATTCGTACTCAGGCAATTACGAGCTGCAGTCTCGATGAATAGAAATATTCCTTAACAATGCGCCGTAGGTAGTGGTACAAAGTGGGGGTGGTAGGGGGGGGGGGGATCATTGCAGTCGCGTCCTGGAGATAATCACTTCCTCTGCGGCTTTTGAAATATGGAAACTAATTATATACCTGTGTCCATGACTTATTGTTCACCTTATCCCTTGCCGAGTTTGTTTTTAGGGTTCTTGGTGTGAATGTTGAATATAACTGTCTCACATGCTTTATTCTAAGAATATCTTGCTTCTGGCGTAAATGTTCCGATTACTACTCAATGCTTCTTGATCTTGAAGATGGATGGATGGATGGAGGCAAAGACATTGTATCAAATGAATGGATGGAATAAAAAAATAATATCCAAATTATTTATTGAACTTAATGTTACTGTTAAAACTTTTGTTACCTATATGATCAATTGACGTGAAAGAGTTACAGTAGTTGATCCGTAAAAACTATGCAACAAATAAACCCTCTAAATTCTATAAAGCCACAAACGTTCCAAGCCTGTATCAATATGAGGCCGAAATTGTGTCGCCGAAGACGTTTCTGGGGATAACTTGGTCGAATAGCCGGCCGGGGGCCGATTACCGCGACATTTGTCGGCTAATATCGTACGGATATCGTAAGGCCAAGCGCGCTCGGCGACGATTCCCCCATCTAATACTTTCACAACTCTCTGATAGCTGTCACGGGACTAGGCGACCATGAGAGCTTGTGGCTACTATTACTAGAGTATAAATGTGGAGTGATACACGTGTTGGTGTTACGAATTGATATTAATTTTAGTCTGTTGACAGAATGATTATAGTTGCTATGTTTCTTGTCTGTTATTTTGGATTTAAAGTATGCGGATTTTATATTTATCCCGGTTGTACTATTAGAAAATCATTACGATTTTACCAGAAAGCGGGAACCAGGTAGGTCCACCAACCCCCCTAGTAAGACCACCGAAACAGGTTGTGAAAGCGAAAAAACCTCTGCCTATCCCTTCGTATCCTATCTATAAACATAACATAATATGTCCCAACATAATACATAACATAACATGATATGTTATGTTTATGTTGTGTGGGTTTTTATTATTATTAATTTAATATGAATCATCAGGGAGATTTGCAAAAATTTTTGCTGTGAAACGATGTTTGAAGCTCCGTGTAATGAAAAGCGCACGCGTGTGGCCTGCGCTGCGGGCCAGCATGCCTAGAAACCAGCATGCCTACATGCTATATGCAGGGGAAGTATTTCTGAGGGTATAATTGTCACCTTGAAATATTTCTTGTCTATTTGAACAGTTCATAGCAATAACTTGTTCTATCAAAATCTTGTTTCAGTGGGACTTTAGGTTTTTAAGCATGATGATAATATTACCGGAAAGTATGTTATGAACAAAATCATCGAAGGATCTCTAAAAGTTGCTATAAACGCTATCAACAACACGATCGCGGCCTTTTCCCGTTTCATTTTAACAATTTGTGTTGCGTACCTGACCGTACGAGTTGGGACATGCTCCGAGAGATGTTCCAGGATTATTTGTTCTGTATTTTTAACGGTAGCTACGTAGAGTAAAAACAGGAAATAGTTTGACCTAACTAAATATCTGTAGGGCATTTGTTTGATAGTTTATTTAAATCTTCGTTACCGGCGTACGTCTCAGTCACGGAGGTCGTATATTTAATAATGAACCTCCTTGAATGGAAAATCAAAATTTATTACGCAAGTATCTGTACCCATCTGGTCCCGAACTTAATTCTTCACGACTTAATGCTTGGATTCCTTATCCTCAGCCTAGAGAGCCATCAATAACAAAAAAATAATGAGTTATAACGATTCGTTTTCAACACAGAAGAAGAATGAATGTGCTATCTGTTTAAGCTAGTAGCTTAAACTTTAGGTAAATGTAAATAATGTAGAAATGTAGCGCGAGATAGGAATGTAAAGAAAAGGTGTCCTTCACCGCGTAGAGTATTTATTGTACTAAAGATACAAATTAATGAAATAATAAAGTAACATTGGCCGCCGACAATTGCGCAAACGCGACGATATTTGAGTTATGTCGAGTGTGCTCGTACATGCTGCCAAATTTAAAGAAAGGAAGAAAGAAAGATTAGGGCGACGTGGCCTTATCTAATTTGCGTGCAGCAGTTACGACCACCTCGCTTATAACACTGTCGACATCCGTTTGCAACTGGCGTGACATTGGCATGGTTTTCCCGGCAGGTTGCGGTTTCATGCGAAGATCGATGCTGCGCTGTAGGTATCTTCTTCTTATTTGCAGTGTCCCCCAGGCGATTAATCCAGATATGATGATACCGCATATTGCGTATAAAATGTAGTCGTGAGTGTCATGTGTTAATGATTGAACACTCAATGTTTGTTGTTGTTCTTTAACTATGTCTATTTTAGCTTTGAGTCCCTGAAGAATTTCTCGGTGATCCTCTGGAATAAATGTGTGGTTGAAGTTTGATAACAATTGATTTATGTTTGACTCCTTCAAGTGAACTGTTTCGCTGTTCAGTTTCAATTCGCTGTGGTAGTCGCTGCGAGTATGGATGACGAAGCTTTCCCCTTTCAACAAACATCCGTCGTCGAGAGATATTATCCCCGTGGCGCGAAGATGCTGTGTGGTCATTACGGTAGGACAGAAAATGCGAGTTGAGCATTCCTCGCAACACGAGAAGAACCACGCGCCGCGCCTGTGTAATCGCACCCACTTGTCGGTGCAATTCAATACCTCTGTGCGGCAAGGTGATAAGCTCCCGTTGTTTACAATTTGTGCCTCGCAAAATGTTTCAGCGACCTTGATGTTATAAATAGGTTGACTAATACCACATAACAATTGATACTCATTGAAATGAATGCATGATGATATATCTTTGTCTTCTAGGGGAATAATCAGGTCCTTTTTTAGATTGACTGCAAGATATTCTGATGATGGTTTTATACTTTTAGCAGTTCGTCCGCTGATTTGAGGTATTGGTATTATTTTATTTAGCTCATATTGTTCGTTGTTTGTAAGAGGTATTCTAATTTCAAACATAAGTAGTGTGCTTGTTAAGTACACGCGCACTCGCGATAGCTTGTATAGTCCGCGGATGCAATCACGTGTACTGAGGCACGGCGTTGATAAGTCGCTGGGGAGTTGTCCAGAGATGATGTTCAATTGTTGTTCAAATTGATCGGGCTTGATGAGATGTATATCAATTTTTCCATCGCGGATGTCAGTCACCAAATCTAACAACATCTGCTGAACTCGCCGAATATTAGATATCATCAAGTCTATGGCGATTGCCGTGGCTGTTGTATGCATGGCGTTTTCGTGATGGATTCGGATGCGCTGTTCATTTTCAGCTAATCTTTGGTCAATGATGGTTAATTGCTTATTCATGATTTCCTCGTTTCGCTTGAGTAAGTTGTATTCGCTCTCAATAATTGTAGTATGATTTTTATAGAGGTTTAATAGATGATTTTCGTTTGTTTGAATAGTTTGGATGTCCTTTTCGTATTGAGCGGCGAATCGCTCGTCCAGCACGCCGAAGAGTGAATTTGCAATGTAACCAATCCCGTCGATTAATCCTCTTTTCGTCCGTGATGATGGCCGATATGATCCGTGTTCGGAGATGAGTATCTCGTTGAAGTGTTGTATTTCGTTCAATTCATGTTCGAAATGTGAAGATATTGTTAAGTAGGATGTTTCATTTTTGCAGAGAGAGGTGAAATAGTTGACATATCGTTGTATACTGGTTAGACTTCGCCAGTATGTTGTAGTATTATAATATACAACTATTTTCCACTCATCTTGAATTATTTTCATATCGGCGATCTTATCAAAGTAGATAAGTTTCGACGGAGTAAGTTGCTGTATGTTTGGTGTTTGTGTTGACGGGCCCACAAATACTGCAACGACCATGAGCAGCGTGAGTAAGTAGCTGGTCAATGTCCGAGTTTTGTTGATCTTGCGATTTGAAGTTTTTGATGATGAGCTTTGGAGCTTTTCTTCCTCGTCGTTCGCTGATGCTAATGGGAGACGTGAGAGTTTTGTGATAGGTCGTTTCATTACGTTTGTTTTAGTTTTTAGTGTGACCACGCGAACTCGACCGTCTGGCCCTGGATGAGTTTCTAATACTCGACCTAACAGCCACCTTGCTGGTGGAATGTTGTCCTCTCGCACCAAGACGACGTCATCTACTTCAAGATTTTTAGTTGGTTGATTCCATTTGCTTCTTTGTTGCAGTGTTTGTATATATTCACACGACCATTTTCTCCAAAATGTTTTGTACATATGTTCTGTCAACTGCCATCTTTTGTTAAGACTCATTGAGTTACCTTCGACAGAGGTAGGTGGTGCCAGAATGGAGTCGCCTACCAGGAAATGAGCAGGCGTTAAACACCCAAGGTCTTCAACATTTTCCGTTGTTGAAGCCAGCGGTCTTGAATTGAGACATGCTTCAATCTGTGACAGAAGTGTGGAGAACTCCTCGAATGTGAGTTTCTGCTCTCCGAGCACTCTTTTGAGGTGGTGCTTCATGCTTTTGACAGCAGCCTCCCAGAGACCACCAGCGGAGGGCCAGGAGGGTGCGTTGAAATGCCATTCTATTCCTTGTCCTGCTAGTTCAGTTAAGACTTCGCTATCAATGTACTGGTCAATGGCTTGTTGATGTTGTTTTCTTAATACCCGTGCCGCGCCGACAAAGTTAGTGCCGTTGTCGCTATAGATATGCGTCGGCGTCCCACGGCGAGCACATAAACGTTTCAGCGCATTCAGAAAGGCATCGGTGCTCAAATCTGTAACTAATTCCAAGTGAATCGCTTTGGTACATAGGCATATGAATACCGCAATGTAGCCTTTGAATGTTTTTATTCCTCTGCCTTTGTTTGCCTTAATGTCCACGTGGCCCGTGAAATCAACACCAGTATGCGTGAAGGGTCTTGATGGGGTGACTCGTGGTGGTGGTAAGTCTGCCATTAGTTGACTGTTGTTAATGTTGCTGAATCGATGACACCTTATGCACAGTCTAAGCTGCTTCTTTACTGCTCTCAATCCACTAATGATCCAATATTTGTTGCGTAGATGCGATAACGTCAGTCTAGCGCCACCGTGTAATGTATTTCGGTGGGCTTCGTCAATCAACAATTCGGTTATTCTATCGTGGTAGGGCACTATGACTGGATGCTTCTGAGAAAACTTCAAGTCAGCATGTTCCAATCTTCCACCCACTCGAAGAATAAAATTTTCGTCCAGAATAGGTTGCAAGTTTAGAATTTTGCTTGTTGTTCGCATTCTACCATATTTCCTTACTTGCGCAATATCGTCACCGAAGTATTTTTCTTGCACTGACCTTATTATTGTAATGTGAGCATTTTCAAGCTCGTCAGTTGTGAGGTACAGTGTTCGCTTAGCACGTTTAGTGCCCCGTGTGTTGTTTATGAATCGAAGTATCCAACATACGATTCGTGTTACACGCGTCATACAGCTTGAATTACGTAGAATTTTTTCAATTAATGTATTGGAATTTTGTATTGTATTGACTTGTTTTATCTTGCATTCTTCTTCTGTCGTGTAAATTTTACAATCGTCGAATGATTTATTGTCCTTGAGCCAAGCAGGTCCTTCCCACCATAGAGGATGCGATATAAGTTGTGATGGGGTAAGACCCCTACTGGCGCAGTCAGCTGCGTTTTCCTCTGACTTGACGTGATTCCAGCAGGTGGCAGGCATTGTTTCAATAATTTTGGTTACTCTGTTTGAAACAAATGGTTTCCAGCGGTTGGGGTTTCCATGTAACCAACCGAGAACTACCATCGAGTCAGTCCACCCATGTATTGTAAATGTCTTTAAATTTGTTGACTCAATGGTTTTTCTTATGAGGCGTGATAACAGGAGGGCGCCGCATAGTTCAAGCTTAGGTAATGAAATGGGTTTTTTCAGTGGTGCCAGTTTAGTCTTTGCCGCTACCAACTTGATGATCTGTTGATTCTTCTCGTTGGTTGATTTACAATAAACTGCACATGCGTAACCCTTTTCAGATGCGTCGCAGAACCCGTGCAACTGAATTACGTGCGACGTTCTCCCTATCCATCTAGATATTGTTATTGTTTCAATAAGATGAAGCTCGCTTCGCAGTTTGTGCCATTCTTGATTTGTATTGTCACTTAGGGGTTCATCCCAACCTCCAGTTTTTAACCATGTATTTTGAAATATGAGTTTCGCTTTCATCGTTACAGGAGATAGCCATCCCAGGGGGTCAAATAATTTAGAAATGTCGGAAAGCAAAATGCGCTTTGTTATGACGTCACCTTTGTTATTGAGACCTTTGTACTTATATGAAAATTGATCTGTGCATGGATTCCAGTTGATACCAAGGGTTTTGCTTGTTTCTGCGTGTTTAAAGTTTAACATATTTTGATGAATTAGGTTCTTGGGTAAATGTTCGAGCAATGTGGGGTTATTGCTGGCCCATTTTCGTAAGTTGAACCCTCCCCCTGACATGATTTTGATGAGTTGTTCTTGTGCCATTTTAGCCTCTTCAATTTTGTTGCTTCCGCCTAACAAATCATCCACGTATAGCTGATGTTTTAAAATGTTTGCTGCCAGAGGATAGAGGTGACCATCGTCTTCTGCTAGTTTCTTGATAGTGCGCATGGCCAAAAATGACGCAGCCTTTGTGCCGTAGGTAACGGTACACAATTGGTACTCCTTTATGGGTCCTGTATGAGACTCTCGCCAGACAATTTTCTGTAAGTGCTGATCTTCTTCACGAACAAGTATCTGCCTATAGAACTTCTCAATGTCGGCTGTGTAGACGAACTGGAATGATCTCCAACGCATGATGATGGCTTGGAGGTCTTGTTGGATGTTGGGACCACATTCCATAAGCTCGTTTAAGCTCCGTCCAGATGATGTTTTGGCCGAAGCATTGAACACGACGCGAAGTTTGGTAGTGGTAGAGTCAGGTCTGATGACACCGTGGTGTGGGAGGATGCAACTAGGCTCGCGTGGAGTAGTGCATTCCTTCATGTGACCCAGATTTAAATATTCGTCAATGAAGTCCTTGTAAGTCTTTGCCAGGTGTTCGTTCTTATTCAGTCTCTTTTCCAGCTGCCGAAACTGAGCTATGGCCTGTGGTTTTGACGCCCCCAAGTGTTTCTCAAAGTCAGGTTTCATGGGGAGGTTTACTGTGTAACGCCCATCTTCTCGTCGACGCGTCGAGCTGTTGTATAAGTTTTCACAGTATTGACCTTCGGGTGATTCGGGGCGAGACTCTATGATTTCCTCCATTTCCCAGAATCTTGAGATATCATCGACGTTGTTAAGTATGACGTGACAGTTTAAGGTTTTCACGTTGCCGAGTAATATCCATCCAAGTTTGGTTTGTTGAGCGATTGGTGCATCAGAGGAGCCCCTTTTAACGCCTGCCATGACAATGTCAGCATAAATTCCAGCGTCAAGTAAGAGGTCAATTGGACGGGAAATGTTGTAATCTGGATCGGCTAAGTTGAGGCTGCTTAGATGGGGCCATTGCTGCTTTTCAAAAGTGTTATTTGGGAGATTGCTAAGCATTTTTGTCATAACCAGTGCTTCAGTGTTGAAAACATATTCTCCCTGTAGTGCCTCACATGTAAGTTGTACTGAGCCATGGCATTGATTAGCCGAGAATCCAATTCCAGATATCGTCGCATTGTGTTTACGACGATGTAACCCGAGTCGCTGAGCAGCTGATTCGGTTATCAAGTTAATTTGCGATCCTTGGTCGAGCAAACATCTTAACGTTGTATAAGTTCCATCAGCTGATCGGATCTTAAGTAGTGCTGTCGCAAGCAAAACTTCGTTGAAGTCACCCGCTACATGATTAGCATGACGTTGTTGCGGTAGGTTAGGGATCGACTGCTGACTTGATGACGTATTGTTTGGTAACTCGGCTTCTCGTAATAGATCATGTAGTGACGTGTGATGTAAGTTATCGCATGCTCGGCAACGTTTCTTCGACGTGCATTTCTTGTCAACATGTGGATACATGCAATTTTTGCACACGTTTAATTGCGAAATGGTTTTCAATTTCATGTTCGGCGACATTTGTTTGAATGAAATACAATATGCAAGATAGTGATCGCCCTTGCATAGTGGGCAAATTCTTTCGACCCATGTATGAAATGTTTTACCAAAATGTTTCTTGTATTTGGTTATTGTTTGAGGATTATTGTTGCTGGGCGGATTAACCCTTGATGTCGATGACGGTTGTAGTTTTTTCTTGTTCACAGGTTCTAAGGCTATGAATTTCCGCTGGATGAAATCCATAAATTCTTCAAAAGATGGAAGTTCTCTGGGCTCCTTTCGAGTTTCCATATAGGAAGCGTAGGTCTCGGAGTCTAGCTTGCCAGCCAAAATGTGTACCACTATAGGGTCCCATGATAATGTGTCGATTCCTAAGTTTTGAATCGCATGTATAGTTTCCAGACTCGTGTCATAGAATCGTTTTAGTTCAAAAGCATTTTGATGCTGTATAGTGGACTGATTCATGAATATCTGCATCTGCTTAGTGAAGAGAAGTTGCTTGTTGTTGTACCTATGTAGGAGTATATCCCAACAGGTATCGTAGTTGTCTGTTGAGATGCTCAAATGTTGTACAATGCGTTCAGCTTCTCCTCTTAGTTTTCCCTTAAGATGCTGCATCTTCTGGGCCTTCGTGAGTTGAGAGCTGTTATGAATGGCTTCACAGTAGAGATCCATGAACGTCGACCATTGATTGTAGTTCCCAGAAAAGACTGGAATGTCAATGGGTGGCAGAGAGCGCTGTTGATGCGTTGTGGCATTTAACTTACGATTCAGTTCTCGCTTTATGGTTTCGTACTCGGATTCATGTATTGAGTATTCTTCTTCATAATCTGGGTTAGAACCAATCAAAAGGTTATCAATCTGCCAATGTGTCTCATCTATTACCTTCCACCGGGCTTGTAGCATTTGTAGTCTGTCCTCGATTTCCCACCTCTCGGTTAACATGTTGATGTCGATGTTGCGAGCCACGCGGGCTAAAGCACGGAAGTTAGTATTCTGGACTCCAAGAAGTTCGTCAGCCTTTGAAAGCCCTCCAGTGTTAGTGAGTTTTGAGGTCCCTTCAGCTTGAATGATCCTTTGAAGATCCGCCTTCAACGTCTCGTATTTTTTTAATGTAACACGATATGCGTTCTTTAAAAAGTATTCGTGCGACTGGTCTTCAAAACGTGAAAGTTGCTGGTGGTTTACCTCGTATTCGTCCCAAAGAGCTTGAAGTGCTTCTAAACGTATTTGTCCGTACTCAGGTGTCTTTCGAGTAGATGAGTCCTTTTTAAAGTTGGTAAGGATCTTCTCGATGCCCTCAGCAACAATTTGCTGCCTGTTGAGTAGATTTTCCATGATGTTTTTTGGTTTCCGTGACAAAGAAGTGTCTACAATATATGCGCCTTCTCAATTTATTCGGTGAGACCCGCTTCTGGGAGGCCGAAAAAACCGATTCGCTATTGCAGATTAATCTAAAATCACGAATTCCAATTCACTGATCGATGATCCGGCTCGAAGAATGTTTAAGCTAGTAGCTTAAACTTTAGGTAAATGTAAATAATGTAGAAATGTAGCGCGAGATAGGAATGTAAAGAAAAGGTGTCCTTCACCGCGTAGAGTATTTATTGTACTAAAGATACAAATTAATGAAATAATAAAGTAACATTGGCCGCCGACAATTGCGCAAACGCGACGATATTTGAGTTATGTCGAGTGTGCTCGTACACTATCCAAGAGTCCACACCTTAAGGGTGTAAAAATATTAAATAAATTACCGCATAATGTAAAACTGAATAATCCCCTAATAGAAAACTGTTTTCACTCTATAAATGAATATTTACATAAACCTATTAAGACACAAACACAATTTTGATCAATAAAAAACAAAATGATTTAAAAAATATCCAAAATATCACATCCGCAATTTAATTTAATTTATTTTGATTTAACTATTGATTTAACAACAAAATTTTGATTAGGCTTTGGTAAATTTTTAATTCAATTAGAAATTATTTTAGTTTTGATTTTATTATATTTTAATGCCCTCTGTAAATTTGCTATTCCTATTACCTGGGTCATTAAGGTGTAAGTACTTAAATAGCTTTAAGACCAAAATGTACACTTATGCAAATAAATGAATATGAACATGAAAATCAGTTAGATTGCGAATAATATCTCCCTTGCACGAAATTAGTAGGTCAAAGAATACCAATTCCAAAATTTCGGACAGTCGAACATTTTTGAATATTCTAGTTAACATTCACTTTGAATTAGCGACAATAAAGGTAAATCTTAATTTACAGCAAATTCCTCGGGCCATTGGCGGGCGGCCATAAAGGACAAAGGATGTCTGAAGTAATATTTGCAGTTATAACATTCGGATTGTAAGTCCTATAATCCGCGCCGCGGCTAATCCTCTATGTGCTAACTCAAACAAGGAATGAGCCGATATCTGATCGGGGCCGGGCTATGAGAACTTCTCTTTGAACGTTTATTACGAAATTTGTTTTAATTCTTTTTCATTATTAAGTCATGGAAGATATTATGTTCGAAACTTCGATACCTTTTTTGATAGGAATACATTTTCGGACCATACCTACCGCTAACTGGACTATTCAGGAAATCTCTATCAGTGGCTACCAGTGCAATGTGGCGTCGTCATTCGTCCTACCCGCCATGCCACCACTCTCGTAAAGAACATCTCTTTCTCACAATCCACTAGTCTTTCTAATGAAATAAACTTGTGAATTTTATTATATTTATTAAACAAGTCAAATTACAATGTAACACCGGCACTTTTGGATGTAATCTCGGCACAGATAAAAAAATAAAAACAAAGACAAAATGTCGTACAGAAGACACAACATATTAGTGAAGGCGCGAAATTTAAATTATATAGAAATACAACACTCCCACCACATTTAAGCCTTCTAATGTAAACAAAAAAATAAAATAAAATTAAACATCAAACAATATTTTGTTTGTGGCTGGGACAAGACATCATACCAATATTAGATCTAAAGAATTGAAACTTTTCTTTTGATAAAGCTTTTGTAAATATGTCTGCTAATTGTTTATCAGTGCTTACATACTGCAAGGTTATAATTTTAAGTTGATATTGTTCTTTAATAAAGAAATATTTAATGTCTATATGTTTACAACGCTTATGGAAGTTCACATTTTTAATCACACTAATAGCACTTTGATTGTCTAGATAGAGACACAAATGTTTTTGTTTGTATTCACCAATTTCATGGAGTAGTTGCCTGATCCACATTGCCTCCTTTGTAGCAGCACAGGCAGCTACAAACTCTGCCTCCGTTGTCGATAAGGCAACTGTTTGCTGTTTTTGGCTAGACCAAGTTACTGCTGCTCCATTTTTTAAGAACACATAACCAGTCACTGAGCGTCTGGTGTCAACATCATTTGCATAGTCAGAATCACTATAACCTGCGACATCTGAGCATTCTGCTGATCGCATATAACAAAGTCCATACTCTAATGTGTCTTTCAAATATTTAAATATTTTCTTGACTGCATTCCAGTGACTTTCATTATAACAATTAAGAAATCGACTCACCAGACTGACAGCAAACATTATATCTGGTCGACTCACTATTGCCAGGTGCATGAGAGAACCTACAGCTTCTCGGTATGGTATGTTCTTTTCAGGTTCACCATCTTCCTTTTGCAGCCTGACATGTGGGTCGACTGGAACGCTATTAGGATTAGCATTATACATATTAAATTTGTTCAACAACTGTTCTAAATACTTAGTTTGATGAATAAATATGCAGTCATTCAATAACTCAATTTGCATTCCTACAAAATTACTTGGTTTGTTCAGAATCTTGATATCAAATATACATTTTAGGTCATTTGTTATTGATATTAAAACATTTTTATCTTTGCAGATCAATAACCCATCATCTACATACAGGCAAAGATAACATTTATTATTATTTATTTGACCAACATATACACACAGATCAGCTTTACATTGAATAAAGTCAAATTTCTTTAATACTGCATCAAATTTCTGATTCCAACATCGAGGAGACTGTTTTAAACCATATAAAGATTTATTGAGTTTACATACCATATTATCATCACAGGACAAACCTTCAGGTGGAGTCATTAAAATTGTTTCATCGAGCTCACCATAAAGGAAGGCTGTCTTGACATCAAGTTGGATAATTTCAAGATTATCTTGGGCTGCTATGGATAACAACAAGCGGATTGAGTCATATCTAACAGTAGGTGCAAATGTTTCATTATAGTCTATGCCGGAGGTTTGCCTATAACCTTTTGCACAGAGTCTTGCCTTGAACCTTGGACCTGTTGGTTCATCCTTCACTTTAAACACCCATTTGCATCCTATAACTTTTGCTTTTGGTTTCTTTTCCACCAGTGTCCATGTGTTATTTTTAAGGTGAGCATCAAATTCCTCATTAATAGCTTTTATCCACTTATCTTTATTTATTGAACTAATTGCTTCATTGTATGTTTCAGGTGCACTGTCCAGGTCTACGGAAGTATCTTCATCTCTACACAGGTAAGATCTTTCTACTTCATTTGCATTTATCAACCCTTGTCTTTTTCTATTTCTAGGTCTGAGAGTAATATTACTGGTCGGAGGGGGGTCAACACTGACATCAGGTAAGTATTCACTATCTGAGGTAGAGTTATTTTCTGTTACTGTATCAAAAGAGTCTTCAGAATTAGTATCTTCTTTAATCAAAACATCAACTTTTGACTCATTATTTTCTGTTTCAGATTTATTCGGTGACAGTTCCATGATGACATAGTCCCTTTTGACAGAAGACTCAAGAAATGTAGCATCCCGACTAATTATTACTTTTCTAGTGTTGGGTATGATAAATCTGTAACCTTTTGTATTGTTGCAATATCCAATAAAAATCATTTTATGGGCTTTTGGATCCCATTTCCTTCGTTTTTCTTTTGGTAAGTGCACCATAGCTTCACAACCAAAAATGCGAAGGTGACTTACATTTGGTTTCTCACCAGACCACAGTTCTTCAGGAGTTTTGAAAGATAGCTGTTTTGTTGGTGAACGATTCACCACATAGGCAGCAGTGTGTATTGCATCAGCCCAGTACATTTTTGGCAGCTTGGCATTAATCAGCATACATCTGGCTCTCTCTACCAGTGTTCTGTTCATACGCTCTGCGGTGCCATTCTGCTCCGGAGTGTATGGTGTAGTAGTCTGATGTAAGATTCCTGCACTTTTCAAGAAGTTGGAGAAGTCACCATTTACATATTCCAGACCATTATCTGTTCTAAGGATTTTTATGTGAGCATCTAACTGATTCTCAACTTCATTCTTAAATTCTTTGAATTTATCAAGAGCTTCTGATTTATGACGGAGAAAGTAAACAAAGATTTTCTTGGAGAAATCATCAAGAAATGTGATAAAATATTTAGCACCACCCATAGTTTGAGTTTCCATAGGGCCACATATATCTGAGTGGACTATTTCTAAAAGACTTTTGGCTTTGCTCCCCACACACTTAAAAGGCAGCCGAGTCTGTTTACCTTCTTTGCATGTTAAACATGTCAGATTTTCTGTTGGTACTGAGAGAATTACATGTTTTGTATTGTCTGTCATTTTCTGTAAACTTTGAAAGTTTAGGTGTCCCATTCTTTGGTGCCATAGATAATTATCCTGTTCAACATCTGACATGCATGCATTACCACTAGGCATGTTTAATCTGTACATGTTGTTGATTATGCTTGCTGTTGCAATTATCTGATTTTTACTATTCATAATTACACAACCTCTATTATCAAACTTTACTTGGCCACCACTCTGAACAATTTTACTTACTGACAGCAGGTTAGTTGCCAGATCTGGGACATGCAATGTATTTGTAAATAAAACTTTATTTTCTTGCCACAATTCATTATAAACATTTAAGCTTACTTGTCCTGCACATATTACATTAAGAATTTTATTGTCCGCAGTTCTTATGTTCTGTATGGTAGGACTACATTCTGACTGAAGCAAATTTCTGTGTTTAGTCATGTGTGCAGAGGCACCAGAATCCACATACCAGGCATCATCATAGTGTCTTGTTGATGCCATAAAAACAGCTGCATAAGAAGAATTACCGGACTTCTGTGAAGAATTATAATTCTGTTTTATGTTCTTAGGCTTGGATTTGCACTCTGGACTCTTATGGCCATATTTGTTACAAGTGTAGCACCTTGGGCCTTTAGATTCCTTCTTATAATTTTTCTTGAAATGTCTACTCGCTGTGAATACAGTTGATTCAGGTCCATTTTGCCGTACATCTTGTAGTAGCTTTGCTTTCACAGAATCAGAGGTGATCTTCATGCCTGAGCTTTCTATGGCTATTATCATTGGTTGGTATGATTCAGGAAGACCGGAGAGCAGCAGTGTCCCGAGCCACTCATCATCCACCTTAAAACCAATGTTCCGAAGCTTATGAGCAGTTGATATTATTTTACTCACATACTCTTCTATATTTTGACATCCACTGAGTGATGTGTTACATAGGTCACGCAGCAAGCCGACTCGGCGTGTCAGCCCAGAGTCATCAAATGCAGATGCAAGTTTGTTCCACACTTCTTTTGCGGTACGCGCTTCTTGTATATGCACGTAGTTAATCGAGTCAACCAAGAGAATTATTTTAGATTTTGCCTTTGTATCGCGCTTTGTGTCGAAAGTTGCTTCAGGATCAGACGGCTCGATACAGTCCCACAGGTCCTCGTGTTGCAGATATGTTTGCATTGCAAATCGCCAAGTTGCATAATTTTCACGACCGGTGAGCTTTTCAATACAGGCCAATGAATTATTTCCTGCCATTTTAATTGATACAAATACAAATACACTTTGGAGAAAAAGTTTGCAAAATCACGTTTTTAGAAGTGAGGTTATGATTCACTGCATTTACTGAGAAGTGAGGAATTAATGTTCAACTTGATAAATTTATTCACTGCATTTACTGTTGGGCTTACTGGGCCCATAACCTAATGAAATAAACTTGTGAATTTTATTATATTTATTAAACAAGTCAAATTACAATGTAACACCGGCACTTTTGGATGTAATCTCGGCACAGATAAAAAAATAAAAACAAAGACAAAATGTCGTACAGAAGACACAACATATTAGTGAAGGCGCGAAATTTAAATTATATAGAAATACAACACTTTCTCTATTCATTCACTCTATAAATTGCTTACCTAAATTTTTAGCACAATTTCCATTACTTGTAAATGGGAAATCATATAATTTCTGTCATCCACACGACGTAACCTATGAATACCATCCCGAACACCTCTCTAAAGTTCTAGTTCAAATCGAACTAAAATAAAACGGGTTAAACTAAACTCGATGGTCTGTGGACATCGTCCATCTAATCCAGGATATTCTAAAACACCAAATGGAGTTGAATTATGCACCGATATCAATTCTGCCTCGGCTCGTTCGATAAGGATTAAACCTAGAATTTCGCCTTCACTGGATTATGAAATGACTAATGAATGGGTCGGACTGCCATCTCGGTGAGCGGAGACAAAGAAATATAATTCTATATCATACTATGACTGATAGTTATTATAATGCAATGATTATTATTCCTATAATTTCGGTTTCAAGGTGTCGCCATTTCTTAGGTTTTTGAGTTTAGGTGGGGAAGGATGCGTATCTAATGTACTTCTTCATCATCAACAACCTCTGCTGGTCCACTGCTGGACATAGGCCTCCCCTAATGCACGCCAACGCTCTCGATCTTCGGCCGTTCTCATCCATCCCACTCCAGCCAACCTACGAATATCGTTATCCCATCTTGTCACAGGGTGTCCCACACTGCGTTTGCCGAGTCGCGGTCTCCACACAAGAACTTTACGACTCCAACGGTCGTCAGTTCTACGGCTAATATAACCAGCCCACTGCCACTTCAGTTTGCTAATATGGTAGGCTATGTCGGTGACTCCAGTTCTCTGTTGGATCACATCATTCCTAAGACGGTCGACCAGAGTTACTCCGAGCATCGCCCTTTCCATAGCTCGCTGAGCGAGTTTAAACTGGTGGACTAGTCGAGCCGTGAGTGTCCACGTCTCGGCACCGTTGGTCATGACTGGGAGGACGCACTGGTCGAAGACTTTTGTCTTGAGACATTGAGGGATGGATGACGCGAAGACCTTACGAAGCTTACCAAATGCTGCCCAGCCTAGCTTCTGTTGGCTTCACTCTCGAAGTTGGTTTTGCCTATTTGGAGAATATGTCACAGGTAGAGAATATGTACTTCTTATCTAATCCTAACTATAAACAAACCCTCCTGCACTCCTGATATCACTAGCCTCACGCTGTTTCCGGCCTATAGCAACAGGTTCGCTACGTTTTTCACATGAACCTACAAATATTTAATTGAAATGTGGGTACATTACATAGGTACGCTGGCCGGATTTCCATACATTTTGACGAATAACCGAGCGCGTGGCTGTAAAACAATGTTAGTAGGTCCGCGTAATTGTTAACGCGCGCACGTAGCCGGCGCTGGCGGCCAGCGTAGCTATGAAACCATACTTTTTACCTATGTCCAAATTGTATGTAGATATTACTATGTTCTATGGATTCAATCGCTACGTTCCCTCAAGTCTGGTTGAGCTAAGAGATGGCTGATTCATGCATCATACCTGTGAACAGGTGCCACTGCCGGTGTCTGGTCAACTCATGCTTGCTTCATTGGTAGAAATTGCCTAATCAATGAAATTTGCAATAGGACTGTACGGCAGGTAGTGAAGATAGTTATTTATTGTAATGCTGTAATAACTAATAACTACTTATTTAGTCAAGTAGAATTGTATAGTTTGTAAACTTTTATTGTTTTGAAGGGTCATAAGTGTAACTACTTGTTACCAAAATTATGAAATAAAGAATTTCATTTCATTTCTGATTATACTTTAGACTATGTGTACATGTTTGTAATGGAAAATGTGGTAAACTGCAGAATATTAATACTCAATACTCAATACTCAATATTTATTGCATTCCATAATGTACATTAAGATGGTAGTTTTTAGGATTAGGAACAATTATGGACCCTGGCGGGCACAGCACAAATTATTCAAACAATAGGAGAGAGGAAGAAATTCTTATAATAATGTTATACGTTTTTGTAGCCCTTCCTATAGTTCAAGTATTACTAATTATTTATTTAATCGTATTATGTTAGATTTATTTATTTAAAGTAATTTAGTAGTTTATCATAATATATTTAAAAACTATCATAAATGTTAGAATACCTCATTATAACTACCTATTATTATTATTTAGAATTTAGAAGCACAATAAAAAAATTATAATATAACGTTATCTTTATAGGATAACGTTAATATTTGTTTATTAGATAGATGAATGAATGAATTGTATTAGAATTATTATTATTTTTTTAGATTTTATATATTATTATATATTTAACTATTGGTATATCACGTAGATTTTAAGTTTTATCTTCCAGATATTCTTTTATGCTGTAGTAGGTTTTGTTGATTAAAAAGTGTTTTAGTAAATTAGTGAATGTATTGGATTTTTTCTCACTTCTTATATATTCCGGTAACTTATTATATATTTTTATTGACATAACTAAAGGACCGGATGAATGCATTGCCAGCCGAGAAACTGGTAAATGTAATATGTTTTTATGTCTAAGTTGGTATTTTGTTTGTATGTTTTCTCGTTTCGTATAAAATTCTGGATATTTATGAACAAATTTACATATTTCTAAAATATAAATGGAGGGAAAAGTTAATAGGTTTAGTTTTTGAAAATGGGGTTTGCAAGAGTCCGTTTGTTTAATATTTACCAATATTCTGATTAATTTCTTTTGTAATGTAAATACTGTTAATGCATCGCATGCATTACTTAAAATAATAACTCTTTCACGAAAGATGATGTTTATTATATTCATAAGCATGCGCTAAGACACATTTAAACTGAATAAACACTTGATTTTTTTTCAATATTGTCCAAATAAATACCAAATAACAAAAACAAAAGCAAACTCGAGACCACCTCACCTGAACAGTTTGATTACCCATAAACCCCAACTAAATCAGAAGCTCGCCTCAGCCGCCGCTTACCAACATCCCCTCAATTTAAATCACTCAAAGATTCATCACTTAGTCTGAGACGCGGCGATAAGCGGCCGGTGTTTAGGAATCTCACCATTACGGGCAGGCTGCGTCATCAGGCCTTTGGCAATAAAACAATTACACTGACGTCGCGCCGTGAGCTTCGCTGCTCTGCAAGCTCATAGAGTATGTTAATTCAGAGGTGAAATTTCTCTAAAACTCTAAGATAAGACTTTTAAGAACAAATGCAATTCAAAGGAGTGCTAAGCAGTCTTATAGGTGTGCTATGCAGACGAGTCTGTGCCGTTGTCTGTAGAATTTGTTCCTTCTAAGCAAATGGGCCGATTATGATGCTGTTTTCTTTGTTAGAAAGCTGAGGTGATTGACAGTTCTTAGCTTCAATTTAAGAATATCTGTTTCATTTATGATCAATACCGTTCAAGCTGACACATAGTAATACAGAAAATGTAACATAGAATAACCATGATTTATTTTAAGAGCGTGAGGTGAGGAATTTTGAATGAGTTCTAAGATTATATGTGATAAAATCTGGTTAAATGAGATTACAAGGTAATGGAATAGTTTTACTGTGCAACGGTCTTAATTATGCCTTTATATTTATTTCTTTTAAAACATGTTTTTATTTACATATTCGGTGTTACACGGTGTCTCTTAAACCCACAGAAGGGTTTTTTATTAACTTATTGGTAGGGAGTTCAACCTCATCTCGGTGTTCGCAGCAAACGGCTGCTTGCAATAATCAACGACGGCAGGTAAACTCTTCGCTACGTAGCCTATGTATCTATCTATAGCGTTCTTGTTTTCGTTTTATTACTTACTTGTCCTCAGCCTATATACGTCCCACTGCTGGGCACAGGCCTCCCTCATGGAGCTTGTGAATCGGGCTTGTGGGGGTTGAAACAGTCGCAAAAGCGACCGGGACCAATGGCTTTACGTGCCTTCCGAAGTATGGAGGACCTCGAGATCGCAAAGTTTTAGTCACCCATCCACGGCCTGACCATGGCGAAGGTAGCTTTGTTTTCAATCGAAAGCTAAAGCGTAATGACCACTACGCCACCAAGCTCCTCTATTACTTACTTATAGGTATGAAAATGTGAGGTAACATATTACCTACTATCAGAAGTTGCCAAAACTAGACACACCAAAACTAAAACGCCAAGTTATCTGTCTTGAATGAAGTGCTAAATAGAACTTTCAGGAAAAGCTCATAGCCAAAGGAAATTAATAGCAAAAAATAAACCAGACATATTTGTGGTCAATACAGAATCACGGAAAACAAACTGTGTGTGCAATTAGCGGCTGATTGGCAGCCGACGGAGAATTAGGGGCGATACAAGCGATATTGGATCTATTGGTTTAACTTTGGCCGTAGATTAATGTCACAGTGTAAAAAGTTAAGTTAAATGATTTTTATTTTTCTTAATGCGTTAATTATATATTAGGTCCTTACCTATGAAATTGGTGTTATGTATGGAGATTTTGGGGATGTCTGGATTTTACATACTAACATTTTATCAGTTTTCTTCACAACGACAAATCCAGAGATAATAATATTTGGTATGTATCATTAGACAAGCTTTAGCAATATGTGTGTGAACACGCTTGATAAAAATTATTCATCGTTTTTATGTTAATGCAAATTAAATGATGTATTCGGGAGGCAGTTAAAAATAATTGTCTTTGTGTCTTATTTTAACACAATTAAACTTACAAAAAATTATCAAATATATGGTCTATTTTTAGAAGAGGCAATTATTTTTTTATAAGAATGTTCTGAAACTTTATAGTTACGTACAAATTGCTAAGACAGAATAAAAACACCAATTTCATAGGTAAATATATTTCTACAGGTACATTTCGTCACCATTTGAGTCATTTTACTAATTGAAAAGACAAAACTATGTGTCACATTAACATAACATTCATTACTGTTACATGTAACACATAAGCGACATCATCATCATCAACAAACTTTGCTCGTCCACTGCTAGACATAGGTCTTCCCTAATGCACGCCACCGCTCTCGATCTTCGGCCGTTCTCATCCAGCCCACTCCAGCCAACCGACGAATATCGTCATCCCATCTTGTCAAAGAGCGAAGGACCGTCTTAGGAATGATTTGATCCGACAGAGAACTAGAGTCATCGATATGGTCTACCGTATTAGCAAACTGAAGTGGCAGTAGGCTGGTCACATTTGCCATAGAACTGACGACTGTTGGAGTCGTACAGTTCTTGAGTAGAGACCGCGACTCGGCAAACGCAGTGTGGAAAGCGACATATGTTTTTACGTAAAAAAAGCAAGCTCCATCCTTCTATGTAATATGCCTACTGTCGCACCTGTGCTAACTTACTCTATGGCCTCGCGCTTGTTGCTATTTGCCTCCGCGGCGCATATTAATGGCATCCTTATTTTAAGTCCGGGTGGATGTAGGGCGGTTAAGTCGAATCCCGGATAAATTACTTACCCGGATCACCCGGTATGGCGGGATAAGTTCAAGCCCGCGTCTATTTAGCAAGGGAATGAGTAATGAAGTAGACGAACAGGACGGACTGTGGATAAGGATGTCTTAAGAATTCTCTTGCGTTTGGATATATTAAAAGTTGTAATGGGACGTATCACGGGGACCAAGTCAGCCTCACATGCGCGTAGTGCACCTTGCTATGATGAGGTTCTGATTCCGCACTGGGCCAGCGTGCAGAAGCTTTGGCACTACTCACTTTAATTAGCATAAGCGACGAACCCCTGCTTCCAACATAATACCAACTCTTAGGCGCAAGACTAATATATGCGGCGAGGCGCGTGGCGCGGGTACACTTCGCCGTTTGTACCACTTCTATACATTTAGTATGAAAACACGAAACAAGAGGTGTCGCGCCCGCGCCGCGCCCGCCCTTCGCCGCTTGTATTTGTTCAGCGCCTTAGCAAGCTTACTACAGGCAAATATTTTTCACGTTGACGACTTACATGAAGGATGCAGAACATGGATGTGGACGGACCTAGAGTGAGAGGAAGACGAAGCGATGGATTGAATGCGTGTGAAGAATGATATGAGAATAAAAGAAGTGGATGCTGAGCTGACGAGTGACAGAGGAGAATGGAAGAAGAAGACATGTTATGCCGACCCCACCTAGAGTGGGAAAAGGACAAGAAGAAGAAGAGACTTCCATGGTCGAGTGTTCTGTACGCCGCGCCGGTCTCAAGGCGTGGCCATCTCCAGAGGTTCTAGGTTTGATCCCCGGAGGGGGCAGATGTTTATATATGTATTATATATATTCTGAATATTTATGTATTTACCTATTAAATATATTTATCCGTCATCTAGTATCCGTAACAAGCAGCATTAGTTGCTTAAAATGGAGCTCGTTAATAGATGTGAATGTCTGAATATATTTATTATTAATTTACGTTATTTGTTTTGATTTGAGTGTGCCGTTTATTGCGCCCTTAGATACTTTGAAGAGCTAATGTATACTTATGGCTTATAATGTTATAATGTGAAATCCCCCAAGATCCTTACAAATCTCAGGAGTGTCACCAATCCTTTGAAAACTTGTTGTTTTGAACAGTTGAAATGTTAATTTGTAATAATATTTACATGTGTTTGGAGTCGACAACGCTCAGGCATTCCTGTTATATATGTTCGCTAATTAATATTAAATTGGTTCCACCTACGCATACACCTGGAACTTCTACCTGATTGCGTTACGAAATATTGCTTTTTATGCGAGATTACATAGACGCTTTTGTGAACGGCATTAGATTCAGCTCTGCTTTAAAATCTTTTCACCTGGTGAAGAATGCTTATTTTTATACCACCTACTGAAATTTAAATTAACATTAACCGTCTTACCACAAAAAATTAAACATCTGTTAAGCAAGTGTTCTAAAAAAACGTTACCACAAGACCGTGTTTTACGATTGTCTAAAGCTAGACGCGGCTTAAACATCGTCTAAACAAAACTTAAACAGGCGTTGAACGCGTACTTAACCTTTAAATAGTGTTTAGTTAAACAAGTGATAGACAACTTTTTAATTTGTCTTTTGTGGTAAGACGGTAAGATTTGCTCAAAGCTTGTTACGTAGACGCGGTCAGCGTAGCGTCGTAGTAATGCCGTAGCATCTTAAACGATTGCATGTTACGATAGGAATTAAGGCATATACCGTCTTACCACAAAAGACAAATTTAACAGTTGTCTATCATATGTTTCTCCACGAGGAAGGCCTCTGCCCAGCAGTGGGACGTATATAGGCAGAGGACAAATAATGTAATTACTAAATTGGAGATTGAAATAATATAACAGCAAGTAGGCCTTAATAAAAATTCTATTCCTTAATAATCCGACTATACAGCCGTGGGACGTGTACTGCCCACTTCCGGATACTGATTCACATGTGGAACACGTACGAAATAACTCAAGAGTATTCAGTTTTTGAAAGCTTACAATATTGATATAATAACAAAAAAAAACCTCGAACCACTACGTCAATGACTATTCTTTGTTTAATTACAGTTTCAAGATCTTCAGTTAGAGGTCATTCCGCAGATAAACTGAGCACTTATAGTATACTAGCTTTGGCCCGCGACTTTGTCCCCGTTAAATAGTTACTTTGAGATAGTGTGTTGGTATGTAGCCTATATCCTTCCCCAACAAATAGACTACTCAACACTAAATGTTTTTTCACATTGGAGCAGCAGCCTCAATTGGTGGAATTGAAAATTTACTTCTACTCTATTATTAGAAGCAAAGTTCATAGTGCCGTAAATTTGTCCTTAATTTTTCTCCTTGATAAAAAGGAGCCTATCTATGTCTAGCTATGTGTACCAAATTTTGCTTAAATTGGTTCAGTAGTTTTGACGTGAAAGCGAGATAGACAGACAGACAGAGTTACATTCGCATTTATAATATTAGTATGGATCACAAGCTTCCCATAATATACACAAGCAAAAATATCCCTCCATCGCTTTAACTTCAAGTAAAAAAATTAAAAAGCCCGGTGTTTCCCGGCTGATATATTTTATATTTTATAAAGTGTAGTGGCATGGGCAATTTCAGCTCTCAAGGGCTCGACACCATGGAGACGATCTAGGCGTCGCGGCTGCTGCACAGTGAACGAGAAGGAACAGTACACTATGGTTAAGCCTTAAGGTTCCAAAAGTGTTCCGGGCTTTTGGATGCTTTAGGCTAGGCTTTGGTGGCGATGTGTGGCGTCACCAGCTGCTCTTTGTGTCTGAAAAACTATTTGCGGTTGCGTATGTTGTGCACCTCTTTTGTACTTAGTTTAAGCTCTTTGGTATACGAATTTGACACCAAAATTTCAAGTTATTTTGTCATATCTTTAATTATTGATTTTTCTTGTTGTTGGTTCGCACATGTACTCAATATATTTCATAATCAGGATTCACAGTTCATTATCATTTCGTAGTTACTATTTTAGTCCGTTTCACTGTTTTAAACAATTTGGTTGGTTCAGTTGCGTCAGCGTCAATGATCATGGTGTTGACTGCTGTAAGGAATGTCTTAATATTGGTTGGAAGGAGAGAGAAAGCAATGTCACTTCATGGTGAGCGGGACAGAGGTTCACATTTGCTTGTATAATTTTAACGATGTAAAGGTTTTTGAAGTGACAACTGTTGCTTCCGTGGTGTTACTACTGACTGATTGAAATGAAAAATGGATTGAATGTAAAACTAACTTTAATGTTCACCATTAAATAAAGTAATAATTCCTATCAAAACAGTACAATTGATTGACATAGAATTCCAGTTCGAATGACTTCTTAAAAGTAACACTATCGGATATCCTTAAGTGTCTATTTCCCAAGATTATATCTATATCTTGTACTGATATTATAAAGCTAAAGAGTTTGTTTGCTTGGTTGAACGCGCAAATCTCAGGAACTATTTGTCCGATTTGAAAAAAACTTTCAGTGTTAGATATCATTGAGGGAGGCTATAAGCTATATAATATCACGGTAAGGCCAACGCAACTTTTCCACGCAAAGTAGAAGATAATAAAGATGCCATGCTGCCCAACAACCAGCACTACGCCTAGAAGTGCTAGCATACCCACCCTATGAATATGTATTACCTGCACGCTAACGAATAAAAATGGTGCTCATCTTAAAGCAAAGTGCGGCGTTAATGGATTTATACTAGGATCTTGGAAGTTTTATTACCGTGGACGGGAATTTTAGCTCAGTTATAAACTATAAAACTCGTCTGAGGTGTTTAAGACGTCAACTTAATAGGTCAAGAGATAGGAAGCTGGTGTGGTGGAGTTTGTTGACAAGTGTATGACTCTTCTTGGTTAAGTACTCGTATAATAGACTCGTATATTTTAGTATGATTCTTTAAAAAACCTAACATAATTAACCTACGATTCTGGCACACACCTTTCGGTTCATATATTCTCATTAAAGTGTTCCTCAACGCCCGTAAATATATGAATTAATCTTAAACTCATCGTCACCACTTCCACTGCACGCGTAGTAGACTCGAACCCAGCCGTCCTTCGACCTAAATATACTGCAGATGTTGTTATTAGGAACATTATGATACATACATACATAAAATCACGCCTGTAATCCCCGAAGGGATAGGCAGAGTCCGAGGAGCACTGTGTTCCTAAAGACCACATTTAGCCATACAAAAATTGTGTTTGGTCAGATGAAAAATCGTGGAAGAGTAGTAACAAGTGGCTAGCTCATCGCCTAAACAATCTCAGACCCAGTACCCAATACGCCCTTAGTCGCCTTTTACGACATGCTAAAGGCAAGAAAAGCAGTTGGTACATTCCTATAGTGTCCTGGACCAACACGGGACATAAATAATTAGAGCCGTTAATTGTCTCAATAATAGCTATTACTGAGAAACTACAAAATACGGGGAAAAAATTGGTCGGAGCAAAGCATGCTATGCGTAAGCCTCACAAACGTCACCTCACCTCGACAGTGACAGACACAAGGAAATTCAAAAGTGTTCTGTCGAGAAGCTCCCAATAAAGAGGTCAGACAGAAACATCAATATCAGACGAATAACGTTCCCTTTAAACCGTCAGGGATAACTAAGCCCGGATCACCGACGCTTAACATCTGACAAAGGGGCCATCAGTAAGGAACAATGTTTTGTGTTTTTTGCAAAGCGCTTACCTTAAGAGGATTACGGGGAGGGGTAAAGAAATTCAGAGAAATCGTAATTTATCTTTGTAATGGCCCCAAAGCACTGCCCCGCCCTTTTTGGATCTCAGGAATCAAAACCAGCGAATTTTAAGGAGCGCGAATTTCTTTGGGCGTTAATTTGGGTGAAACCCACTTGATTTAGTGCTAAGTGTTTCTTACAAACGACGGGAGGCTGTGTTGTGCAGCTAACACCGGCCCTGTAATTAAGAAACAGAACATTTCACTGGCACAAAAATACACTATCACTTTTGTTAGTCAAACATAAAAAGCATGAAAACTGATATAGGTATTCGTATAACTTATAAGGTTGCAATTGTTGTGAATTATTTAATTGTCCTTGGGTAGCGAATTTGAATTTAATTTCGAACTTAATTTAATTTATTATTTTTATCATTTGCTCGACTTTAAAATCAATCATATTGGATAGAAATTAAAACATGTTTCTATTCTACCCCTTGATCTGCAAGAGCAGTTGACTATCTTGTTACCAAATATTCAATCAAATCCTAAACTGTATCATTCTTATTTTTAATAGCTTACTGGCATTTCTTCATAATGCAACTTGAAAAATTTATAAACAAAACCAATATGAGAGGAAAATTAATTTGGAACAACAAACCTAATTAAGCCTAAGTGGCTTGTAAAAGTTGTGCGTACCTAAATCATATTGATACGAGCCAAGGCATCGGACTAAGCTCCCGCAAGACCGAGAAGCGCCGCAATACACTAACTTATAGCGATTTCTCAAGGCAAATTTATTAATGACAAAAGAAAAAGACAAATCACTGTAGATTTCAAAATCGCTCTTGCTGTGTAAATAAGTAGGTTTTACGAAATGAATTTTTTTGTGGCGCGAGTGAGATGAAGTTAGATGTTTTTTAATTTCCTTTAAGATAAAAGTATACAATTATTTGTAGTAATAGTTTGATTATCGTTTTTGGATTTTAAAGATCACGGGATTTCGTTCCACGTACGCTCGGATTGTGGAATGCTTTAAGATGGAGTTCTTTAAGAAGGTGTAAAAAAGTTTTCAAATGGTCGGCGACGCGCGAGGTATGCCCCTAGCGTTGCAAGAGTTCATAGGTTACGCTAACCGCTTTTCCTTTAGAGAAAAAGAAATTAAGAAAGAAAAATGTTTATTGGCAATTATGAAAAAAATACATATCAATTCAAAATAAATTTAAATTTACATATGCCAAATTGGTCTCCACTCAGCATGTGTCGAGGCATTAGTCGCGTCGCTGGTCTTCCGTGGATGCCAAAGAAAAAACTAAATTAAAATATAAACATACAACAAATAGGCCGTATGCTTGTTTGTCTCCTTAGTAGTATAAAAAACATTACTAAGCTGGGCCATGATGATTGAATGCCTAACGGACTATTAGATCATCGTAATCAGCGCTAGAAACTTGCATTGGAAAATAGCTTAGAGGTCATAAAGTAGTGCGGTGTAATGGTTTCAGTATGATCTATTAATATATTTGTATAAAACTAAAAAAAAAATTACATTAATTTATAAAACACATATTTTTACTGTACAGATCTACATAAAAACATCCAATGGATCTAGATTAGATTTCAAAGAAATAAACTGCGACGTAATTGAATAATTTATATAGACACAAAATATCTCAATCATACTCACAAACACATCAAACCATAACTTATGTATGACGCATAATGAGACGCTTTTTGCGTCAAAGGTCCTTGAATCGCTCATCTCGTATGACTCGCGTCGCCCTAAAATATGTCTCTTCATTTTACACCAAAAATAAAATCTTTATCCGGGTATTAGGGCCGGCGCGGCACCCGGCTATAATTTATCTCACTAATGGTTTTAAAGCTGACATCTGCCCTTTTGAAGAAATCATGAACAAGCACAGCCAGTTTATTTTCTCGTGCGAAAAAACGTGAAAATACGCCTGATTTTGAATAAACAGAAAACACTTTTACGTAATGATGATATACTATATTATATTTTGCCGTCATACCTTTAAGGTTGCCTTTAAGTTCGTGGCAGGTTCAAGAGCCCACTAAAGCCAATAAAAATTTTATAACATAGGTAAATAAAATAAAATTTATGTAGAATTTATTAAAAGGCATTCTACCACTTTTCATTTTCCCCGTTTAGTATTAGAGTAGGTTTCGACCAAAGATCCCTTTGAAACTCAAGGACATAAAGTGTGGTCACCTATTCGTAATTCAACTACGATGAAGGCTCGTTGTTTCCAAAATCGAAACTAAAGCTCGTCGACCACTATGACACTGAACCCCTCTTGAGCTAGAACTATTTCAGGGGACCGAAATATAAATTATGGATTTGTAAAAAAATCATATAGTACCTGCAGTGCGAGCATAGAACTTGACAGTCGACAAATTTGTCGATCGACAAACGCTTATAATTTATCGAATCGAGTCGATAACCGCTAGCATAGAGGTCGGATCGACAAAAAATTGATAATTTTATCGACTCGATAACAAGTGTCAAATTATGTCGATCATTCGATCTTCATTCATTCTTATTTTCTTTATAGGACATATTAAAAATTTAAACTTCGGCAAAGGGATCTTGAATATAAAGATTGTTCAATTTTACAAAATTTATTACTAGTATTGACAAAGCTAAATATCGTAAATCATATCAATAAACATTTAACAATGCAGTGAACGTGTGTTGGTAAGAAAAACGTTGGCATGAAAAAAATTATTGTTTCCCTTTTTCCATGTATTCCTAAAATTTTAGGTTGACTAGACCTTCTTCTTTATTTATTTTACCTCTGTTGAAAATAGCGACTGCTAATTAGAAATGAAATAAGTAGAAAAGAAACAAATCAAGCCAACAATGTCTAAAGAGAAATTAATAATAAAACACCAAACAAAACTGACAGCATCAGAAATTTTTTTATATACCATTCCAAAATCAACAATAACATAAAGCCTAGAACAGCAAATAAAAGGTTTACAAAATCTTTACGTAACTATAGTAAGTAGTAAATATTTATTTCATGATCTTAGATACATTTGATGGTAAAATAAATGCATAATACAAACAATACTTCTATTTAAACTAATCAAGAAAGCCGAAATTCATCATAATAATCAATAAAATTTGTCGACATAACTTTATCGAGGTCGATTGAAGACACGATAAAATTCGACAAATTAAAGGATATTTTATCTATTGATTATATCAAAAAAATATCGATGCTAATTTTTGTCGAACTATCTCGATAAATTCGGTAACTTTGTCGACCCTTATCTACAGATCGATAAATCAAGGTCTATGCTGCCGACATCGATAAATTGTCGAAAAATGTCAGTTTTGTCGATTTTCACTGTCAAATTTCGAGTAAAGAGTCTATTTTCTATAATTCACTTGTATATATAATAATACTCTCATAATAATAGGGGTTAAGGTATGAAATTGCCGTTTTTTCACTCTTAGTAATTTGTCTGTAACTATTAAGTTTCATAGTATTTTTAAAAAATAATTACCTCCTCTTAAAATGGACCATATTTTTGAGCTCTTTTGATTTGCTTTGATATTTTGTTGTAAGTTTAATTGTGTGGAAATTGGACACGGAGACAACTCTTTTTAAGTGCCTCCCGAATACGTCATTTGATTTGCATTTACATAAAAACGATAAATAATTTTTATGAAGAGTGATATCACACATATTGCTAAAGCTTGTCTAATGATACATGCCAACAAATATTATCTCTGGATTTGTCGTTGTGGAGAAATCTGAAAAAATGTTAGTATGAAAAATGCAGGCTTCCCCAAAATCTCCATACAAAACGGCAATTTCGTACTTTAACCCCTAATATGATACATAAAAGTACCTGAAAAGTTTTTGAAACCCAGCGGTGATAATTTTTTCTTGTTCTTAAAAATATCACTGGAGGGTAGGTGGCGAAAAATAAAAAAATCGCTCGGCCGTCGTCCGCGGCCGTTATAAATGGCTGGTAATTAGGGCACACATGACCGGTTAGGGCTTGGGCACAGTGGGAGTTAAGATTAAAAGCAATGTCATGTAATAGAGCGAAATATATTGGAACTGGACTAATTGGAGCGAAAATATACGGCTTAAATTAGAATAGAAAGCCGCTTCCATTTTTTTTTTAATCTCGATTATCCACCTATCTGCTAAATGCACCAGGCGTAATAATGGTTGCTCCTGTATGAATGCTCGGTCCATAGGACAATACTCGTATATCATATTATAATAATTTAATATGAGTTCTAGATGAGACAGCTTGGTGAGGTGAAACGAGAAGCTCGGTGGCGTAGTGGTTAGTTCGCTTTGGCTTTCGATCGAAAACAAAGCTACCTTTGCCATGGTCAGGCCGTGGATGGGTGACCGAAACTTTGTGATCTTGAACTCCTCCGTGCCTCGGATGGCGTTAAGTCGTTGGTTCCAGACTCTATTGCGACCGTTTCTACCCACCAACCCGCATTGGGCCAGCGTGGTAGTGTTACGGCCCATACTCCTCATGTGTCTCTCCATGAGGAAGGCCTGTGCCCAACACTGGGACGTATTTAGGCTGAAGAGAGAGTTCTAGCTTCTTTGTTATTGTATGTCACCTAGCCATTTGAGAATTTACAATGTCACCTAGCCATTTTTAATTTAACCATTTGAGAATTAATTTTCACAAATCATTGAACATTAAATTTTAAGATATTATCACCAGACGCTGATAGGAATAAAAAGCAATGAAAAAAAGGAGATAGATGGTTAGTTTAAAAACAGAAACAAAGAGAATATGGCCAGAGAAGAGCGCAATAACAGCAAAGAGTAGCTAAAACTGATAAAGCGCCTCGTTACACAGTAGAAAAAATCTTCGGCTATAATAGTTGTGCCTCTGGAGTGCGAAAAAAATATAAGGCTATAGGCGGCCTGTTACCCTTAGTCATTAGTCAGTCTGCTATCAAGGCTATCTATAGCAAAGTCTTCGGCTGTTGGAAATTGTTCGCTCGTTCAGTCTGTGGTTAGTGTACCCCCGGCCCTTATTTAACACTTATTACTAGCTCTCTGTTACCCCGGTGTAACTGTGCGAGTAGGCAGACTTTTTGCTATTATCCTTTTAGGAAACGTGTTTTATGTGTGTATGAAAAAACGGCGGACGCTCACGAGCTTTTAAAACAAGAGCATGTTAAACATGTAGTGCTTCGTTATTATGAGCGTTGCGGTTACTGCAGGAATTTCGGACAGAGCAGAATAGCCCATTATTTATACATACATAAGTCACGTCTTTTTCCCCACAGGGATGGGCAGAGATTACATCCTTCCACTTGCTACGATCCTTGCATATTTCTTTCGCTTCATTAACTCTCATAACAGTCCTCATTATGTACACATGAGGAGAATGGCCTTCCTCATGGAGAAACACATGAGGAGTATGGGCCGTAACACCACCACGCTGGCCCAATGCGGGTTGGTGGGTAGAAACGGTCACAAATGCGACCGGGACCAACGGCTTAACGTGCTTTCCGAAGCACGGAGGAGCTCGAGATCACAAAGTCTTGGTCACCCTTCCATGGCCTGACCATGGCGAAGGTAGCTTTGTTTTGGATCGAAGCAAAAGCGCACTGACCACTACGGCACCGAGCTCCTTAAAACTTATATTAGGTCCTTACCTATGAAATTGGTGTTTTGTATGGAGATTTTGGGGATGTCTGCATTTTACATACTAACGTTTTATTAGTTTTCTTCACAACGACAAATCCAGAGATAATAATTTTTGGCATGTATCATAAGACAAGCTTTAACAATATGTGTGTGAACACGCTTGATAAAAATTATTCAGCGTTTTTATGTAAATGTAAATCAAATGATGAATTCGGGAGGCAGTTAAAAATAATTGTCTTTGTGTCTAATTTTAACACAATTAAACTTACAAAAAATTATCAAATTAAATAATACGAGCTCAAATATATGGTCTATTTTTAGAAGAGGCAATTATTTTTTAGAATGTTTTGAAACTTAATAGTTACGGAAAAATTGCTAAGACAGAATAAAAACACCAATTTCATAGGTAAGGACCCAATATTTAGCATTTAAGAAAGTGGTATTTATTCATCTCGGAAAGAGGCGTAATTTTCAGTTTGTCTGCAACGTTGCGGCCAGTAAACTTGCGCTAAAACTTAACGTGTCAAGTGCCATAACTTAAAAACTTGAAAGTATTTTGTTTTACGACCCAACACTGCGCTGATGAAGTCTTATTCACATATATTTATCGTCGACTTTGTCGCGAAAATGCCCTGTTTGTATGTGGAAGTTTTAGAATATAGGGCAAGGCAATAGCATTAAAGCTATATTTTTAAAGGTGTTTTATTGCCACTGTTTTACAGTCCTACTTCCAATTTTTTTTGGGGGCCGTGCCACGTGCTTTCCTGTTCCTTTCTCCCTCGCCAGCCATATCAACACACATTCCCTTCTTTCTTTTTAACATGACAGGCAAGCTCTTGGCCTTCGTCTCACCTGATGGTAAGTAACGATAAGGCCGAGGTAGAAGTGAGCTTCACCTGTATTCCTCAACTACTGAGGGTGGTTTCATAGGTGGGCTGGCCGCCAGTGTTAGCCACGCGCGATTACAAGAGATACCTAACATCATTTCACAGCCACACGTGCGCGTTTTACGTCAAAATGTATGGAAATGACGCCGGCGCTCGCTGTTGGCGTTATGAAACCACCCTGAGGAACTGGTCACTGACCTGTGATTGCCTGACCACAATGTTTTATAACATTGTTATTATGGCGACAGATTTAGGTAAGAGATGGTAGCTAGCCAGGCGATCTTAGAAGCCCTAGCACCAGCCAAACTGAGCAGAAAAACCTCTGCCCCGTGGGGAATCGAACCCCAGACCCCCCGATCAGCACCTGGTGATGTCAAACACTAGAACTACACTAGAACTTCGACAACCTCCGTGGTCGAGTTGTCTGTACACCGGTTTCAAGGCGTCGCCATCTCGAGAGGTTCTGGGTTCGATCCCCGGTGGGGGCAAATGTTTGTGTGAACACACATTTGTTGTTTATTTGTTGTTTGTTTGTTGTTTGTTTGTTTTGTTTGTTGTCTTGGATGTTTATATATATTATATTCTGAATATTTATATGTATTTATCTATTAAATATATTTGTCCGTCATCTGGTATCCATAACACAGGCATTAGTTGTCTAGTATGGGCCAGTTGATAGGTGTGAATGTCTGAAGATATTTATTTATTTATTATTTATTTATTATTTAGAACAGAGAGGCGGTTAGTCCCTTACAAGCTATGACCTTGTTTACACATTATAAAAGAATTGTTTGCTTTACCTCGGTCTTCCTTTCCTTCCTTATCTTTCGTAACATTTTATTTTATTTGGTTTTCTTAAAATGATAATAGCTAGTTTGATTTCTGCTTGTATTTGACATGAAACTCAAACTTAAATGTTGATGTTCTGTGTTATCGAAACTAAACCGCGTCAAAGTTCTGTCTTTTGTTTTTCGAAGCACGGGCACCTATCCAAGTTCCAACCATGGCGAAAGTTGCTTACTATTCAATATAGAATCCAAAGCGTTCGAACCACTACACCACTGAGCTCTTTTTACATGACTAGTATAATTAACTTTTATCAGCAGCATTCAGCAGATACTCCATCTAGTTCAGGAATCAATCTAATAATTGTTCAGTGAGCTCGCACGAGCCGGTAAGCCGACGCGTCTGTCTGCCACAGTGCACGTGGCAAGTTAGTAGGCACAAACTGAATAAAATTCATGTATTTTTTATAATAGCAGATACCGTAAAGCTTCGACGACTAGACTCTGATTTTACCCATATTGGTAAGTATATCAATCTTTTTTGACTCTAAAAATGTCTGTCTCAACTAAGAGACAGGCAGAATTTAGTTCTATTTTAGACAGTATTATTCAACACCGTAGGTTACCAAACAGACTTTTTTTTTAATGATAATTTGAGTGTGTCCGAGCAAAATCTCGTCTAATAAAAAGCGACAATATGGTTTCAGGTAGAACACGCAGCTTTAAAACATCCCACTCTTTGAAAATCCAAAAATTTATCACTGTTTTAGTCTCTCTTTCCCCGAAGGCAGAGGTGTTAAACACCCACATCTCGCTTGACATGTTAGGTCCCCATGTGGCGAGCCTGTTGCCATGCACCGGGCACAATGTGGGAACTCATAAGTTTTATTCCAACTCAGTGGTTTAGGCGGTGGGATTGAACCTGCGTTTCCCGCGGTCTCTCGAACGAGTAGTGCCCCGTCCATCCCAACTCGGCTACCTGCTGTCGGCTTTATTATGCAAATATTTAAGATCCACGAATTTCCCGATGACTTGCATGGAAATGGTGATCGCATTTGCATTTGGTAACCTGAGATAATCTTGGTTGGGACTGACTTTTAGGTACGAACTTTTCTTTACTCATCTCATCATCATCCGTCAGATTTCTATCAATTTTTTTCTTGAGTCTTCCGCAGAGTCCCGAATCTGAGACTTGGATGATTTTTAGAATATTTCGCAAGTCCTGTCTCGATATGATTTGCCGCAATAAGTGACGGGTATATAAATTCTGTGATTCGTTTTTTTCTTGAGTAAAGGGGCAGCTAAGGCGGGCTGCACCAAAAGGCATAAGATTGAATTAATATTATGAACATAGCCTTACACTGTGCCCAGAGCACACAGAGATAAAATAAATTAGTCCTCGTACGCTGCCGATAAACCTTTTGTGGAAGTGCAGCCTAATGATTTCATAATATCATCATTACCAAGGAGGAGCTCGGTGGCGTATTGGTTAGTACGTTTTGGCTTTCGATTGAAGCTGCCTTCGCCATGGTCAGGCTATGGATGGGTGATCAAAAACTTTGTGATCTCGAGCTCCTCAGTGCTTCGGAAGGCATGTTAAGCCGTTGGCCCCGGTCGTTATTGCGACCGTTTCTACCCACCACCCGCATTGGGCCAGCGTGGTGGTGTTATGGCCCATACTCCTCATGTGTTTCTCCATGAGGAAGGCCTGTGCCCAGCACTGGGACGTAAATAGACTGAGGACGATAATAACCAATACAGAAAACACACAGCTTCTAGCTTTAGAATGACATGAACACACGTTTATTATTGTTAATAAAAAAAAATGTGAATATCGCTTGCCTCACATTGTGCCCGGTGCATGGCAACAGGCTCGACACCTGTTACATGAGAACCTAACATATCTGGTGAAAAGTGAGTGTTTAACACCTCTGCCTACCCTTTCGGGGAAAGATTCGTAATGATATGTTTGTTTTCATGTTAAAATTATGTTAAACGGTTATGAAAAAAGTACTTATTACTTATTGCGAGACAAAACTTTAAAATGATCAGTATTAAATTTTAATGAGGATTTTTATCATTCTACAAAAACACTCACATGCGAAAGTTATCACCTGTGTTTTCCCAAAAGGGTTAGTACTCGTAGTTAGATGTGTTAACGTTCGCACTTCGATTATATTATTGATATTGCTGTAAGCCGTGAAGTGATGGAGCCAGTTAGTGTACTGTGATGCGCCAGAGTGTCGGACCAGATAGTCGCAGCAGACACAGATAAACATAAATGCAGATCCGCCACACCATGAATATTGCAACCGACGCTCCTTCCTACGACGGTGTGTTACCCCTCTGCAATTATCCTTTGGCACTGTTATGGCAACAATATTAAATATTGCTTTTTATGAATTTTGCCAAGAATAAACCTCTTTTTTGACGAGGATAAATTGTAAAAAGACTATTGAAACTTATTAACTATAGTTATGTGAAACTAATTTGGAATAAAAAAAATTCAGTACACGGAGAAGATTCTCCGTGGTAGTGTGTTCCAGAAGTAAGGTCGCCGTCAACATTACTCTTTCTATAGATTTTTAAGGGTGAGCAAAGCCGAACACTACTACTAAGGGTCGATTTTTTGATCCGTGTCAGGTTGACCAAAGGTTAAAATATGGCCAATGGCTAAAACGTATGATGTCGTGATATGACAGCTTGTCGAATTTTCAAATATTACTATAGATTATATAATCATAGACAATTTAATCACAACACGGTGTTGGGATTAGTAACATGGTGGCTGGCAGCACAGCTGATGTATATTGCTTTGAATCTTCATCGCAAATTTAATAGTTTGTCAACCTGACGTCACACATTTTGATGTTTCCATTGACGCTAATGGTCTAGAATTTAACTATTGTGGCTACTATGACTGCGGATTAAAAAACTCAGCCTAAGTCTGTTGTGTACAATAAATTAATAAATAAATTACAAAGTCTGTAAAGAGAAGTGGGATTGCCGATTTCAGCTCAAAATGGCATCATAGAAATACTTAAAAATCCAGTTTATGAGTTGAAGATTTTTCAATATTATGCTACGTCCAATCTAAGCTAAGGTAAGCTCTCTCGTGCTAACAAAGCTATATGTGAAACTATCAAAACGTAATGGTATCGCATGTCTGAATAAATTTGTTTTCTTTTAGTTATAATTGTACAAAACTTAGCCAAAAACCTTTTAAATACACAAAGAGCCGTAAAAATGTGTACCACAAAAAAATATTGTTAATAGTGAATAAAAAGAATGTTTATGACTCGAAATTTTTATGTGCTTTGCCTTGGTTCAAAATGTGTAAATTGACAGACCAGGGTCGGTACATTACATACCGTACATTACCAACATGAAAATTTTTTTTAATTGTTCATTCTCAAATGTTCAAAATTTGCTTTATTTAAATAGTTTATAGAGAAATAACTGTTACTGAATTTTCATTGTAAGTTGTATAAGCATTTTATGCAGCATGAACAAATGCAAAATTGCATTCATGTGTCCTAGATGTCATCAAATGAATTAAAATTTAATATCGTTACCAATATGAAAGCGGCAGTCGGTAACACTACCTATACCGTTACTAGAGGCGTCGCACCAAAACTGCCGGCCAAAAGCGCAATGAAAATTTAATCTGAAATGATCGCAGCGCCGACGCCACACTCCCAAATTTATTCAAACGGCCACTGCGGCCGCGTAATAAGTAAAAACTAACAAAGAAACGCCACAACCATGACTTGAATACGACATTAAATCGGAACTAAAGTTTTTTTCACACGAACACCGCTTAAATTATGTAAAATGTTGTATGAGCAGTTCTTTTGCTTACTAAAAGGAATTTCTATTTACAATTTACATTAGACTGGATTTATGTTAGACGGGTCTCTGTGGCTGAATGTTCTGTACGACGACCTCAAGGCGTCAGATATTATAGTAGGCACAAACTAAATCAAACTCAAGTGTGTATTTATCCTTCTCTTCTCCATATAGTTAGAAAAGGAGAATAGATACACAATTTAATTTTTGTGACGATTACGAACAATTTCTGAGTCATATCTGTTAAACTATTATGATAATATTTTTCTACCAAAAATAAAAACTACTTCATAAGTAACAATAGGAAGCATCATCATAGAGCCATAGATCCAGAAGACCAGTAGTCATACATTGCTTACTTTGGCTAAAGTGTCTAAGCTCATATTTACTGTTGACTACAGATAACAATTTTTTTAAATATAAATTGAATTTGAATTAAGAAATATTTTAGTTTTATATTTAGTTTTTGTTTACGAAGTCTACAAAGTTAGCTTATTCATAGTCTGTGAAAAACACGGTTTGAAGAGACCGCAGCACTGTCGAAATTTGAAATTGCCGCCGACGTGTGTTATAAATTTTGTAGAAATTATATATAGTTATTATTAACTTCTGCAAATTTTATTGACTTTAAGAAATAAATATTCTCTTTTTCTTTTATGCTGATTAACATCGTACCTACTTTCATTTAGGAAACATATTTGGGATGGACATGGTAAGTACAATGCTGTACAATGTAATCCCGCTCCGCTGTCATTGAAAAGGTAGCCCTATGGCGTCGTCCGTCATTCGATTCAGCGCGCTTAAACAATCTCGAGTGCGATCCATTTTGCTCCTACACAGATCTGCCTCGCTATTTCATTCTGTGACGTCCTTATTCCCTGTGAATTATGTGCCATAGTTTTTGACAAAAAATCAGAACTCGGGAACTGAATTGCTTCGACAAACGCTTGGTAGATACAGTGCGAGTTTTATGTCTCCGAAGCCTGCTTCTTTACAATATGTTATCGATAGCGAAAGGAGAGAGTGGACTTGTGCGTAAGCGTCAAATAAGTAAATATAAAATAAAATCGAGGAAAATAATTAACACGAGAGAAGTTTGAAGTGACAGCAGCTTTAATAGGCAACTAATTCGACAAATTAATAGAAAAACTATAAAAAATATAATAGTACGAAAGAGGATAAATCAGCAACACATTACAATAATGAGAATATTACACGTTGATCTTAAAGAAAATTAATACATTTAAATCTCTTAAAATTTCCGAATCTTTAGGTAAATACATTAGCCACAAACACCAATATCTGTTTAGCTCTAAATAAGCATCATTCAGAAAGTGCTAAGGATACTAGTTAACGGAAAACCTGAAGTTTTGTATTATAAGATAAATACATACATACATTTATCACGCCATTACACACCTACATTTGCCGACTTCCTACGACTTTGGCCAGATCCTCGGTCCACCTGATGAACATACTATCAACCATTCTCCCAATAGCTATGTGGCTGTGTTCTCTCGAAAGTGGTCCCTTAGTTCTGCTGTAACGAGGCGCTATATCAGTATTAGCGACTCTTTGCTGTTATTGCGCTCTTCTCTGGCCATTTTCTCTTGGTTTCTGTTTTTAAATTTACTCTGTCTCTTTTATTTTTCATTGTTTTGTTCTCGAAATTCATAAGAGTCAGCGTCTGAAGCGGTTGGCTCATTGTCAATTATTATAAATATTATAATACTATAACTATAAAGTGTTGTTAACAAAATTATAAATCTTTATTGAAAACTGTTACAATATTAGCAAGTTACATAGTTACAAGTTAAACTATATTTATCAAGTGTATAAGTTTACTAAAGGCACTATTTGTGCCTTAGTTAATAAAAAATCGATTACAAATTTTGACGCAGACAACATTCATACAAACAGTGTGAGTTAAATAAAAGCGTGTAATAATAAGTGACGTGACGTGAGTAGGAGTTTTATTTATCACCGGGTCCACCACGTCATACTGTTTGTGCTCTATCCACTACTATTTAAGACTCGCAGTTTAAGTATAGTCTTCAAAAAGAAGCCTTTCTCACAGTATCTACCATAATGTTGCCTGTACTTAGTGTCACATAGTGTCCGAGTGCCTGACGTCGTAAAGCCCACCTGCGACCAGGAACAAACGTTTATTTCGCAAGTTTTAAACAAAACAATTTATTTTTTCCTGAGCAGACTGTTTTAAGCAATTTATTAGGTAAATTGGTTTAATTACGGTTTTCATTACACGTAATCGCTTCGGAGGGTTCTTAATTTCATCACAAAAGGTTGAAATTTGAGGTTTTATTTGTTGTCAGATTACTGATTTCTTATTAGTGGAATTTTGAAATCATACAAGAAAATTGATTTGATGTGTATGAAACCAATTAACATTGAAAAGAATCTTGACTTGAGTTAATTTTACAATTTTAATAAGGTTCCCTTTTTAATTAAAATATTTAATACAATTATGCACTAGTGTAGCTCTGTGGATGGGTTAGTCGACGTGGTGACCAGTTTGAATTTGGATTTGGAGAGTGTTCTGAGGTGGAGTAAGGCCTTCGGTCTTAAAGTGAATCCTACCAAAACCCAGGTTATCATATTTGGAAGCCAGCATAACATCTCTCGGATTGACTTTAACTCCATTCCAAAGATAATTTTCCACATACCCTTTAAAGACTGCGTTAGGAATTTAGGCATCTCAATGGATAGTTCGCTGACGTGGACATCGCAAATTGGTCAGGTAAGCAAGAGACTATTTGCTACTGTCGGTTCCCTAAGAAGATATCGCAATTTCCTTCCCATACCCACCAAGATAGCCCTGGTTCAGGCCATCCTTTTTCCGATCTTGGACTATGCAGACACTAGTTATTGTGACCTGACGAAGGCGTATTTGGATAAACTTGACCGCCTTCAAAATCTGTGCATCCGCTTTGTATTCAGTCTACGTAAGTATGACCATGTCTCTGAGTATCGTCGTCGTCTCGAGTGGCTGCCTATACGTCTTCGTCGTGATGCACATATTCTCTCGCTACTGTATAGCGTGCTGTTTAGTCCCCAAACTCCCTCCTATCTCAAGGAGCGCTTTTACTTCCTTCATTCCACTCATGATAGAATTACTCGATCCTATCAAACCCTCCTCCTTACTTGTCCTCCACATTCTTCCCACCTCTACAACAATTCCTTTACTGTCCAAGCCATTCGTCTCTGGAACAACCTTCCATTACCAATAAAAAAATCCCAATCCTTAGCATCCTTTAATAGTCTGGTCCATACCCATTTCCTTCATCTTTAACCCCTCCCTCAAACGCACATTACTGTTTTCGACTTTTCTGAGTTGCTTTTAATGTAAGAATATATTGCTAGATAAAATATTTAAATTGGTTTATAGCATTTATGATATAGTATGTAATTTTATTTATGTATATGTATATAATATATTATGTAATTTATATATAGTAGTTTATACATGTAAGTATATTACACCTACCTTTTCTTTAATTCTCTCTCTGCCCAAAGGTTGCCTGGAAGATATTGCTATTAGCTATAAGGCCGCCTGTGTTGCATTGTATTTTTTTCTTTACTTTATTTCTGTGTTTTTATTAGTTGCAATAAAGAATTTTATCTATCTATCTATCTAGTGGATTAGGAGTCATACCTACCCAATAACATTTCTTATGGTGAGAATTTTATTTAAAAAACCTCACAAATAAATATTTTAATTAGTTTTCCTTAAAAAATAAAGTTCTCAATTACAGTCTTCATTGTAAACCCTCCGGTCAGTTTATAAATTGTCCGACGGAGTTATAACATAGTGGCCACCCTAATGGTGGAACGGGCGGTGATGTGTCGTTATCTTTCCGCTACATTTGACGTCCCGCTGAACCGACAAAAATGTAGGCACCCCATCGGCAGCCATTACGATACCATCACTACTTATTAATTGTGATCAACGGGTTGAGCTTTTAAAGCTGGTGTAAGATTGCTTAATGAGATGAGAGATTAGGGCTGGAAATTTGCTCTGGATTTATTCATTCTTTGCCATTTCAGTGAACAATAGTTTCATTATGACGGTAATATGTAGTAAACTAAGTAAGGAACCTTTACTATATTCATCTATAGAAGGAAGACCAAAAATATTTGATGCGCTTGGTGATGTGAATTTGTGAGGTTGATAAAATATAATTTTGGATTTGTGGATGTTCCTGTAGAGTTGGGACGGATGGGCCACTACTCGTTCAAGAGGTTCAATCCAACCGCCTATAGGTAGACTGAGTTTTAACAAAATGTATATACAGTTCATTGCGAATGTCGCCTGTTTCACATTGTGCCCGGTGCAAGGCAACAGGCTCGCTACCTGTCACATGGGGACTTAACATATCTGGCGAAATGTGAGTGTCACACCTCTGCCTACCCCTTCGGAGAAAAAAGGCGTGTTGATATCTTATGTTATGTTCCTGTAGGAACTCCTACGACCTCGTCTGGCAACGACAAGCTTGCCGTCGGCGCGTCTGCTTCGTCTGATGACGACGGGCGATGCGACGATCGGAGGACCAGCTTCATAAAAATAAAAAAATAAAATAAAATAAGCCTTTATTGCTGTCTATTACATTTTCCTCGCTTAACCTAAGTTTTAATACTTAATTGGCAATCGGTTGGTCTTCGCTAACAGCTTGTCTTTCGACAAAGGCCTCCTCTAAAGATTTCCACTGTCCTCTGTTTTTCGCGGTTCGGGTCCAACATGATCCGGCTACTTTCCTAAAATCGTCCTCCCAGCGCTTGGTCTGCCTTCCCCTACTTCTAGTGCTCTCTCTGGGATACCATTCCGTAATAGCTCTTGTCCATTTTTCCTTCTTCTCTCTTAGTATATGTCCTGTCCATTTCCATTTTAACCTTCTGTATGTTTTGCAAGCGTTTCTAAACTTTGTTTCTTGTTTAATATTGGTCAATCTTATTTTGTCTCTTTTTTTAACTCCTACTACACTTCTTTCTATTCCGTTTTGGCATACTTCTAGCTTCTTATGTTGTTGTTCTGTGAGAGCCCACGTTTGACATCCGTATGTCAAGCAAGGTAGTATGCATGTATTAAATATTTTTCGTTTCTCAATTATTGACATGTCTTTGTTTTTCATAATTTGGCTGAGCGACCAAAATCTCTTCCACGTATTGGCTACTCTTCGATCTATCTCTTTCTGCATAGTGTTCTCTATTGATACTAATTGACCTAAATATACGTATTCCTTTACATTTTCAATTTCTTTATTGTCCACTCTAATTGTGTATTCCCCTGTAGTGTTGCTCATAACTTTAGTTTTTGTTGTGTTCATTGAAAGTCCAGCTTTTTTACTCTCGTCAGAAAGTTGCTGTAACATGTTTTCTAGTATCTTTGGACATTCAGAAAACAAGATCAAATCATCGGCAAAACGTAGGTGATTTAAGTGCTCCCCGTTCACGTTGAGTCCGTAATCCGACCATTCTAACTTTCCAAATATCATTTCCAACACAGCTGAGAATAATTTTGGTGACACAGGATCTCCTTGGCGAACGCCTCATCCCACGGGAAATTCTTCGCCCATACGCTCTAGCTTCACTTGTGCAGTGCTTTTTTCATAAATGTTTCTAAGTATTCTAATATACTTCGTTTGAATTCCTTGCCATTTCAAAGCTTCCCATATATATGTATGTTCTAAGGAGTCAAACGCTTTATTAAAATCAACGAATCCCAAGTAGTAAATTTTATTATATTCTTTGTATTTTTGAAGTACTTGTGAAACGTGGATGTGATCCACGGTCGAGAAGCCACTTCTAAAGCCAGCCTGTTCTTTTGGCTGATTTTCATCAAGTATATTGCTTATTCGTGACAGAAGTATCTTAGAGAAAACTGTGTAAATGTTAGACATTAAACTAATTGGTCTATAGTTTCCAATGTCTGTCTTATCGCCCTTCTTATGAATCAATATGATTACTGACTTAGTCCAGTCTTTTGGTATTTCTTCTGTGGACATAATTTCGTTAAAGATATCAGTAAGTTTTTGAGCCGTTACTGATATCGTTGCCTTAAGGAATTCATTGGTTATATTGTCTGACCCAGGCGTTTTGTCCAGTTTTTGAGTTTTAATTGCTCTTATTGTTTCCTCTATAAGTATTGTAGGCGTTAGTTCAGTATTTTCTCTCGGTATATTGATACTGGTAGTTGGGAGAGTACTTTGACACTGGTATAGGTCTTTATAATAGTCGGTAGCGGTTTTTATTATGTCAACTCTATTGCTGGAATATTTTCCATCTTTGTTCTTTGCTATTGACATCCATTCTTTTTTCTTGTCCAGCTCTTTAAAAGCTTTTCTTATGCCTCCTGTTTTTTCTATAAATAATTTCAAAGTATTTGTTCGCTTAAGTCTTCTGTCTTTCCTTAGTTGTATATTAATTTTTTTACTTACTTGTGATATCTTTTTCCGTATCTCTCTATTTTTCTTTACTTGTAAAAGCTTTTTTCTTTCGTCGAGTAACTCCTTGGTTTCAGGTGAAATAGATTGTCTTGTACTTGTATTCGTGATTTTCGTTTCTGTTTTCAATATGTGCACTAGGTTGTCGTATCTTTCTTGTGTTGTCGTTTTTCCTTTTCCATTCTTGCTTAAAGCATCTTCTAGATTTCTAAGAAGCAAATCGTTATTTCCTGTATATGCCACAGGTGTGTACCTGTTTTGAAAGTAACGATTTCTTCGTTGTCCTGTTAGTGTGGCACGGACCATTTTATGATCTGTATTAAAATTAAAGTTATTAATTGTTGTAACGTCTTTGAAGGCCTTCCTGCTATTAGACATGATAAAATCAATTTCGTTTTTATGGAGTCCATTTGGGGATATCCACGTCCACTTCTTTGTGTTCTTCTTTTTATAAAAACTATTTAGAATGCTCATTTTATTTTCCATTGCAAAGTTTACTAATCTTGCTCCATTTTTACTTCTGTTGCCTTGGCCGTGTTTCCCTATGGTGTAATCTTCCCCCATCTGACGTGCTCCGATTTGTCCATTAAAATCACCCATGACTATCACGTTTCTAAATGTGGTATCAATCGTATTTTGTAGGTCTTCATAAAACTTTTCTATTTTTGCAACGTCTTCTTTCTTTTCAGATTCAGTTGGTGAGTAAGCTTGTATAATCGACCATATTTCTTCTTTCCCTTTATTTAATGGTAGTTTAATGTTTAGTATTGATATTCTCTCTGAGATTCCTTTTAATTCGACTATTTTTTGAGCATACCTCTTCTTAATCATAAATCCTACTCCAAATAATCCCGGTGTTTCACCTTTATAATGTAAAATATATTTTTCGTAATCAATTATACCTTCACCAGTCCTTCTGACTTCACTCATACCTAATATATCCCATTTTATGTTTTCAAGCGCTATTTCTAATTCGATTAGTTTTTCAGAGGTTCTCAGTGATCTTGTATTTAGAGTTGCAATATGAATATCTGTAGTTTTCCTTATTATTGTTGAATTTAATCCAGTTGTTGTTGTCTCAGAAATTTTTTGAGGGTCTTGGTCTTTTTCTCCCACGATGACCAATCGGCTTGGGAGAGGTTGTTTTTCTGTTATATTAATACTTGTTGTTTTATTCTGCTGTTTTTCTTTCCGTTTGCCGATTTTTGGTTGCTATTGTTTTTTGTTACCAGATTCGTTACCGAGGGAGTTGGATCTGCCTCTCATAATATCAAAAGCATTTATTCTACTTTCTTTAAAAGAAGTAAACTGTTGTTGTTTCTTTGGCTGGTTATTAGGAGATAGGTTTGAAGGTGATGGAGATTCTTTTTCATGAGATGGAGATTGATCTTCCATTTTTATTTTTTTTTTGCGTTGAACGTAACGTTATTTGGTAGAAATATATATTTTTTTCTGGCAACACTGAAGATGGTCTGTCAAGCTGTCAAATTGATTTTGACAGATTAATGAATGGTTAATGACGTTTGTTCTAACCTGTCTTTTGTTGATTTTCTACACAATAGTCTTCGGGGGAATCCAATGTTTGCACTAATTTAATATGCGTTTTACACTTCCCGTTGTTTATAATATTGTTCACTACGAAGCTATGGTCGAAAAACACTTGATATTATTTTAAATTTGGTGATTTGTGACGAGCAAATTTTTACGATGTTTACTGTTACGTAGCCGGAAACGGAAAGCCAGCTTCATATGACCAGCTTCATAAGCGGAATCAAATATTATTTATGTTTCATCCATAAGACATCCTCAAATTTAAGCATAAAAATACCCGAATTCAAAGCTTGTACACACGGGGGGTCTAAAATTAATTTGCGAGCAAAGGCCCGTCACAAATTAATTACTTTAATGAAAGCAAAGTTCGCTAGTTAAGGAGACGCGTCAACCCTCCGCCGCGAATGTGTTTAGGGAATGTTAGCTTGGACCGACCATTAAAAGAAATCTCGCTCAATTACATTTTTTAAAGGATTTTCTACAAATTTAAATAATTATAATTTTATTCGTTTTTGGCTATTTTATGACTAAATAACCAAGAGAGTCGCAACACCAACACTGGGCAAATAACGAGGTGGTTTTACTCTAGGCACTGAAGGTGTGGTAGACAAAGTTACTAAAATAATCGGACTTAAACTGTCTTCAAAAACCAGAGGAAATGAAGGTCACACAGTTTTGGTCACCTATCCAAGGTCCAAGGAAAAAATTGATTTATTCAATACCGAAACCAAAGGGTTGATTTCTTATGTACTGGAACTCTTAATTTCTTTGTAATTAATAATTCACTGCAAAGCTTATTTCTACCATTCCGCTGAAATATTTTGAGTTATAATTTTAAACTCAAAATGCTCAATTTCCAAAAACATGCCTTAGTAAATTTGTAGTCAATAAATATTTAAAAGCAAATTAATTTGAATCATACCATTAACGCGCCAATTCGGACATCGCTACACAAGAAATGGAAAACGCGATAATTTTCAAGAGGATAATAAAATATGTTAATTTCATTCCAATTACAGTATTTATTCAGCTTGTGCTAATGAATGAGTTAATTTTTAATCCAGAATTGAAAATCGAAGCTCTAATATCTCGTCAAGCCCTTTCTAGGTTGAAAATGTGTTTTCAAACTTTTTTTGCAAGTTATAAGCCAAGCGAAGGCCGGCGTTCGAGAACAATAATGTTTCCATTGTATCTAGTTTTGTGGCCGTTAAGAGATGATTGACACTTCTTAATAATAAACAGTCTTAAAATTATGCAGAGTAAAAGTTTTTAATAAAGTACTAAATATGCCCCTCCGGTGTTGCAAATGTTAATGGCCGACGGTAATCACTTCCCATCAAGTGAAGCATCAGCTCGATTGCCCCCTATTAATATAAAAAATGCAAGAAAATATTAGTTAATACTAATAGAAAGTGTTCTTTTCTGTATTTATGATTTAATAGGTATACCTTTATAGCAATATTATTATGTAACTTTAGCTGAGTTAGCTTTCAAACAAAAACAAATCGAATTGAAATAGGCTATTCGTTAAGGCACTACGATGTACTTTTATCATTCCTCCTCGTGTCCGTGGCTTTTTTGAATTACTAATTTTCTTTAATATTAATAAACTATGCTTTCTTCAAATAATCCTAACATTTTAAATTTGCCTTGAATAAATTATAATTTATTTCTGGTCCAAACTAAGACGGGCCCAGAAGTCTCCAAGCGGCGGTAGGGTTGTGTAATAAATATGCTAAGTTTATAGCACATCCAGACAAATCCACATCTATAGAGGATGGGCGTTCGAGTCACAAATTTGGCGAGCAGGTGCGTTTAATACGAATTTTAGGCTAAATATATTACCTATTGGTTGTTGACGACAATCTATAACATCTACGCTGCGTATGCAAATGCCATGTTATTTAACCGGTAAGTTAAACTACGAGTATAAGATAACACGAAAACTAATAGGACCGCGATGTAGCGAGCTGTAGTGGTGTTAATAATTTTACAAGTATTTTCATCTATTTATACGACAAGGGCGGCAAACAATACGGATCGCGCCTGGTAAACGGTTACCGTAGCTCTATTGTGGCAGAAATATTCGACAGGACCTCTGCCTTTTCTCATATCTGTGTATCTGGCGTAGTGTTGCCGATCGATTATCGACTATCGATGATTAATCGACAGTCTATCGATAGTCTATAGTTAAATGCACCTTGCCAGACGCATGCGCAGCCATAATTTCAAGGTTGGCCAGATTCCGGCCGCTGCCACAATTAGATATTCGTTGCACTACTCACGCACGCGTTGCCACCATAGTCTTTCCGTGTTATTCATAAAAAATATTAAAGGATTGATAAACCTTGTTAAAAAGTGATTTGTCTTTATTTCTTATATAGATTTGTGTTTGAAAGAAGAAAACAAAACACTCTGTAACTAAAATAGGTTTATTAAGCCTTTAATATTTTTTATGAATCACACGGTTGGGATGTAGAGAATACAAAAAATTCAAGTGTCATTTGCTGGTAAATGTCTAATTTGTTCGTCTCATAGAACAAACGGAAACGCTATGGCCTCTTACTACTCGCGAAAACCTGTCATACATACATACATACAATCACGCCTGCAATCCCCGTAGGGGTAGGCAGAGTCCAAGGAACACTATGTTCCTTAAGACCAAAATGAGCCATACAAAAATTGAACCCTTGAACCCCCCCTTTAACCCACCCAAACCTGTCATGACTGTCATATATTCGCTTTCTCTTTTTTAACCTTCATTAGGATTTCTCGCTCTATCGCTTCATGTATCTTTTTGGCGTAGCGAAAAAATCCAAAATCTATGATCGCCACCCCTGTAAGGGACATTTCACAGCACACGCGCCAGCTGCCGAGGCCATGGCTCTGAAATGACACTCAAAATCAAGAAATAGAGTTATATTGATAGATTGAAAGACGCTCTGCTGACTATTTTACCAAAGGGAGGCGTAATGGGTATTGTGAATACCATTTACTCGAACAGTCAGGGTCAAATGTAGATGATCATAGTCAGAAAGATTGATATTTGCGTCAAAATAGTGTTGCGGTCAAATGTTTCTAAAGTAAGCCCACCTCAAATTCAAAATTAGCTTACTTGTGTTTGGTTTAGTTTTCGTGTTTTAAAACTCAGCCCTAATTATCAATTTTAAACCGCCTGGTAGCTACCAGGAGTAAAAAGAGAGTTGAAAATGTAGGACGTAATTTCTACTGATAAACTTAATATTTTTTTTTGTTTTTGAAGCACTTTGTATAAATATTATGTACCTATGTGTGTATAGTAGTGTATAAGTTAATATTAAAATACTGAACAAGACTTAAGTTATTAATAACAAGTAATATTAAGAGCCGTGTGGTGGCGGCTCATTAAAAGAATACTAGCAACCCATTTATTCCCTGGGTGTCGTAAAAGGCGACTTAGAACTGCACAACCATCCAATAGTTTATAGAGGCGACAGGCTCACCGCCCGTCACGCTGAGTGCAGTCACTGCTTAGTGAAGCGCGGACTATGGCAGTGGATTACTTTTGCAATGCTTTGGCCTAGTTTCTGACTAACCCTTAGGGGATAATAGTCATAATTATATATAATGTATGTAATATTAAGACTCGCAAGTTAAGTGATTAACTTGCGATTTGTATAATAATGATAAACAGGTATACAATTATTATAATTTACAGCATATCAAGAACACGTTATATTACAATGTACGTACATACGTTTTCAACGTACAGTTCAACCTAATTAGTGCAACAAGCATTAGAATGTGAATCCAGTTGTATGTACACAATTAGCGAGTTACCTTTCCGGGGCGAGAGATCAAAGTGTACGCGCAAGGAATTTTAACACGTTGTAAATCGTTCATGAATAGCAAACGAAGTCGCGATAGCAAGTCAGCCCGCCCTTACAATTGTAATCATCTCGTAAACGATTCGTGTACAACATATCTAGATGTAGGATTGAACGCGTCGCATTTTTGCTGATCAAAGAAAGCCGCTTGCTTCGAATAGTGATTAGGTAATTAATTTTTTAAACAGTCACATCTTTTCTGACAGCCGGGTTCCTCTGAATGTTCTTCTTTTTATGTCTTTTTACTGTGTTATATTTTTTCTGTTCCGTGTTATATGTGTTCGCACTTGCATTCGATATATGTTTCTTTCGACCTTTGTCTCTGAAAGTAAGCATAGATACTATATCCGGTGCTTAAAACAGGACACCTAGTGGATGTTGTCATTGTAGGAAACGTAGCTTTATTACCCATATTTCATGTATTTGTATTGTTTGAATTACTATGTAATGGGGCGAGCCTATTGCCGGGTATAATATAAGGTGAGCGATGTTCGTAATAAAGTGTACTCTATTTTTGTTACACCTAGCAGCGTCTGAACATGTGATCTCTTGCACAAGTAGTTTAGGACATGCCCTAGATACGTCCCACTGCTGGGCACAGGCCTTCCTCATGGAGCAACACACGAGGAGTATGGGCCGTAACACCACCACGCTTTCCCAATGCGGGTTGGTGGGTAGAATCAGGCGCAAGCGACGGGACCAACGGCTTAACGCGCCTTACGAAGCACGGAGGAGCTCAAATATTTCACACCACTTGCTTATTACAATGATTCTCCATATTGCTCATCATTATAGATACTTATCACACAAATCTACGCTGGTTTTACGCAACAATTTCAACTCCAAAACAATATTACAATCACTGAAATAAAATCAAGTCCGCCATCGTCAAATGCCGCCAAAAACCCTGTTGTAGAGGTATTATCTATTTCGCATAAATTAAAATAAGTCTTGTTTGCTCTTTCATAAAACTTAATCCGACAGCAGAGGTAGCTCTAATCACTTAAGAAGTTGCTGGAAATTTATGCACCTTTATTATAAAAATTAAAATATCTACAAGACAATAGTAAAATTAAATATTGACGACCTCCCTGGTCGAGTGGTCGATTTATTTATTAATTTAAATATTAAATCCATCTATATACCTGGACTTAACAGAATTCGGAGCAAAACAGGACAATAGTGATAAGTCTGTTACTTTCCGAGTTCTTGTGCGTCCTTAAGTAATAAACCAAGCAAAATATAAATAACACAGGCAGCTCAGGATCATAATCACGCCCGCTTATGCCAATTAGCTAAAAAGATAGCTGCGAATTAATTTCTGAGGAGAAACTCGCAAAATGCGCCAAGAATTCTTAATTGGTGTCCGCAAAAAACTGAAAAGAGAAGAATATTTTAATTCGTTTTATTAAAATGTATGAAGATGAGCCTAACTTCTTCAGTTCTAATGCAATTCCAATATTCAAATTTTGTTTGACTTCAAAATTTTCTTACCGGGAACTTTGTGATGTGATTAACTGTTGTTTAATTATTTCACCGGAATGGAATTTGTGTTAAAGTTATGAAGGAACGGATGTTTGTTACAGGTGAGATTTGTAAGTATGGCTCGTAGTGCAAATTCAAATGGTTTTTTGTTCTCTAGCGGCGGTGGTCACGTACTGGAAGGAGTAACGTTTGGTAGGTCTTCTCGAGGTGGACCGATGAACTGGCAATTCAGGGGCAGTCGCGGGTGATATTCAGAAGTCATTGATAAAATAATCATGTGGAGATAGCCGTCTAGGCTTAAGTAATAATATTCAAAATTTATTTAACATATTTATACTGATACACAGGTCGTGCCGCAGTGGGTGTCTCTACACTTAAGTGATAATATACAAAATTATAACGGCATTATAAAATTAAGCCTAAAAGGCTCTAACATTAATTTGGTTTGCTCCGCTCTCTGTAGGTATTAGATTGCAAAATAAATTGCTTTATAGGATAAATTCTTTTGGATAAATTTCTATCCACTATAGGGCCGGCGTGGTGGTGTTACGGCCCATACTCCTCAAGTGTTTCTCCATGAGGAAGGCCTAAGCCCAGCAGTGGAACGAATAAAGGCTGAGGAGTAGTAACACGGGCAATAATTTGATTAATATTATTAAGTTCCAGCAAAGCAACACTCGTAATCTATTCTAGATATACTATAAACAGGTATGTAGGTAATATTGAATGGAACTAAGAATACTACCGTTCAAGCATTGGTTCCTAACATCGTATGTCCATGTCAGTTACCAATAACTCGACAGTGAAGTACGGAATTCACTTGCTTCGTTTCATTCAAAATGGCTGACTCGAACAATGGACAAGACCACTACGCATTCTAAATTCAAATTTTGTGCATTCTTTAACAGAACAAAGTAAGAAAGTTGACAGCGCAGCGGGTTGTGTTCGAATTTCAAATTTCAGAAAAAAATTTTTTTGCTTTTGTCTTTTTCTAACACTTCTGTCTACAATAAAAACAATATCAAATGAAGGCGTGATGATATATAATATATGTGGTGATGTTCCATAAAATTATCTAAACATAATATTTTATTGTGTTATAGTGCAAGTGATAAAAACATTGCAAGACGATACGAACCAGCAGTGCGAGCATAGAACTTCGATAGCCGCCATATTTGATCGACAAAAGCATCCGTCCTTTTCACTCCTTTGGGTTATCTGTCAAATTTATCGAATTTATCGACAATTGTCGATCTTAGACGTCATATTGGGCGTATCGAATGTTCTATGCTCGTAGCGCTGTTGCCACGCACCGGACATCGTGTGAGGCAAATGTTATTCTGAATTAACCGAAGAATACTGTACTAAATGTAATAGATAATACAATATGAAATTCTTGTTTTTCCTTGAATTCTTAATGATAACGGGAAGAAAGAGGTCCTTAAGAATAAGAAACATTCCTTTCCTTAGCTAAAATTAATGGTGTGCGATCACATAAGCACGTAAAACTCCAAGGGATATTAATCGTATACGTGGTGGTAGGGTTGCCACGTGAAGTTTCTGAATTAAATACAGTTTTGTCGGGATCGATTAATGAAATACGGAGAAATACGTGAGATTATTATATTTAAACGGAAAAATAGTAAAATTTTTACAACATCACATTACAAGTTACATTTGACATCCTCCGATGCAAAAGCAAGCATGACCTACTCGATTTACAATAATCTTTTTTATTTTAATATGGCCACCATGTTGGCCGAATCACTACAGTACATTAAACAGTGAAAGGAATAGAAGTAGAAAGGAAAGAAAAGATTATAAGAAGTATTTTTCTAGTCGCGACTCGCCGCGCCTCTTCGCTGCCGCGCCGCGCAAGTGCGCAACCATTTGAGTTGTGCCACAATCTAACTTCTAGTGGAGCCAATAACTCAGTAATTTTAATGCCTATTAAATCATTGACTTTTCTAGGCAGAACATAGTTTTTCACGCACTGTTGCTTTGCGCCAAAAAAAAAATTCGATAGAGGTAACAATTTCATATCACCGTATCTTCTCCTTATTGTCATCTCCATATGGACATTGTAATGTAACTGTGTCAAAATTGCACTCATTTCCTAGCAGTGGCTGATGAAAAAAAAAAACTGCTGCTTTCAATTTCCGTTGCTCTACCGTTATTGCGTCATATCTTTTTCAAATTTATTTTTTTATAGATGGTGACGTTGGTGACAGCCCTAGTGAAGTGGCTGTACCTGAGTCACGTGGACAGCATTACACGACACCTGTAGGAGCTGGATTAGGCGGGCAGCTGCAGCAGCACACACAGGACTTCTTAACGTAAGGTAGATACAATACAATTCATTTATACTATTTATAAAAGACGAATGATAAAATGGTGAAATGTAGTTATTAATTTAAACTTGTGATGAAATTAATAGTAATAAATTAAAAACAAGTCTATTACCTACGATAAATACTAAATCTATGGTACGATATGAGCCCCGAAAGAAAAACGTTAAGTTTGATGTCATTTCAAGACACAAAAAAACGTTTCAGTAAAAAATACATAGAACATAATAAAGTAAAAGTGTCTATTTAATTAAGTTCCTTTCACATTCTTATAAATATTGAATACTGGCTTTTGCCAGCGACTTCGTCCGCATAGAATAGTTACTTTGAGATAGTGTGATGGTGGAGGAGCTCGGTGGCGTAGTGGTCAGTGCGCTTTGGCTTCGATCGAAAACAAAGCTACCTTCGCCATGGTCAGGCCGTGGATGGGTGACCAAGACTTTGTGATCTCGAGCTCCTTCGTGCTTCGGAAGGCACGTTAAGTCGTTGGTCCCGGTCGCATTTGTGACCGTTTCTACCCACCAACCCGCATTGGGCCAGCGTGGTGGTGTTACGGCCCGTACTCCTCATGTGTTTCTCCATGGGGAAGTCCCAGCAGTGGGACGTATATAGGCTGATGACGAGTGTGATGGTATGTAGCCTATAGGCTTCCTCAATAAATAAGCTATTCAACACAGAAAGAATTTTTCAATTGGAACAGTAGAATCTATTGGTGGAATTGAAATTTTACTTCTACTCTATTATTAGAAGCAAAGTTCATAGAGGCGTAAATATGTCCTTAATTTTTCTGGGAGGTGTTATTTAAATTTTTTAACATTCCCCCGCATGGCACCCGTTCCCATTTGAATATCGGGATTAAAGGTAGCCTATGTCCTTTCTCAGGCTCTAGACTATGTGTGTGTCAAATTTCGGTTTAATTGGTTTATTAGTTTTGACATGAAAGCGAGACAGACAGACAGACAGAGTTGCGCATTTATAATATTAGAATGGATATATTTTTATTCCACTTATGCATAGGGATTAAAAATGTAAGATAATCATGTTTTACCCACCTATGGGAGATTTGCCATAACATCTACAATTCGCCTGATGTTTGTGTCTATACTTTATCCAAATCCGATGACGAATAAATGTAAACAAACCAAGATTAGGGTCATCACAACTTAGTTTACGAAAAAATAGCTAAATCTTGTATTTCCGACCCGATAATGCACATAATTTCACAATTGTTTCTATAATAATTATTTCTCTACCATATATCACTAAAAACACTCACAAAATCTCAATATTTTTGAAATAAAATAAGAAATGATAAAATCTAAATTATTTTTACCTCACAAGCCCTATAAGAACACAACCTAGACAAAATTCAGATCTCGTAAACATTTTGGCACTTTAAACTAATCTTCCAATTGCAATCGACACTAAATTTCCACTCGTGTTTCTATACCGTAAGTACTTTTAAAATCAGTTGCGTATTCATTATTTATTTTTACCCGACCACAAATGAAAGTACTACGTTCCGTTTTAAGCTATAACGCGACACAATTATTTTTTTTAAGTTTTTCTTGTGATATTTTAGAAGTAATTATAATTAATGCTAATAAATTAAATTCATAAAGAGTTACTTAATTCAAATTAAATTGCTTTATTTATATTTTCTTATAATACTGTAAGATAGTAAATATTTTTTTAATGTGCCTGATAGAAAAAGGTTATTAACATATCGGCCTGTCAGTGGTTGCTAGGCAACGCTTTGTTATTAAACATTCGTCATCGGATTTGGATGAAGTATAAGTAAGACTACCTAAATAATTGAAGGTAGGTTTGAGAGAAAGATAAAGCCGTAACTATACTTTCAATCCTTATTTTTTTGCGTTTGTTAACACTTTTGACTTCCCCTGCGAGGATACTAGCGCGATGATACGCTGAAATATGTTTCCACGCGTTGTATCACGACGTAAGCGCTTCGCTGTCGACTTTAAACGGTTTGCAGTTAACTATTCAAATCCCAAAGGAAGTGTACACAATTTTCGCTACGCAAGTGGAGGCATAATCTCCACTCGTTTCGTCACGGCACGTCTCGCTTCTTACCGGAATTCATGAACGGTAATGCTTTAGTCAACATTACATTAATTATGTAAAGTCTTAATGTAATTACAATATTCACTCTCAGGGGTGGTGGTTTGTTAGTTTTAGTGTTGTCAAAAATATAACGATTAATGTATTTAAAGTATACAATTCTGGTACGTAAAACACGCTTTTAGCACGCACTAAAAATTACGAAAAGAAAGCGTGGAGCGTTTATGTAATCTTTACTCTTTTTGGACAAAACGCTCCACGCTTTCTTTTTGTAATTTTTGTGCGTGTTAAAAGCGTGTTTTTTTTAGTTTTTGAAACTATTATTTTATTTTATACTTTTTAAGTATTCATATTATTCAAACTTAATTTACTACTTGGGACGGCCGCCATGTTGGATAGAGGTCACGTGATATTTTTTTTTTGTATCCCATTCAATACCCATATCATGGGAGTGCATTTCAGATAGCCAATCCGACATCTTGGATATCCGGCATATTGGATTTAAATCACGTGAGTATTTTTTTCGTATTCCTGACAGCAAACCCTTTCATTTGATACCCATATCATGGGGGTGCATTTCAAATAGCCTGTCCGCCATCTTGGACGTCCGCCATATTGGATTTAAGTCACGTGACTATTTTTACGTATTCCTGGCTGCAAACCCTTTCATTTGATATCCATATTATGCGGGGTGGATTTCATACAGACAGTCCGCCATTTTGGGGAGGCCGCCATATTGGATTTGTAATGACTTTTTTTAGCTATTCATGTATTGTCATCAGAACTCAGAGCGTGTGTAAAGTTTCATTCTCATCGAAAACCGGGAAGTGGGTCAAATTAAGATTTTCTTACATACATAGTTACAAGTGAAGCTAAAGCGTGTTAAAAAAGATACGCGTCATGAGTTCGGACGCAATATCGGATGTTAGCCGCGCCATCTAGCGGCTAGATCGATCCCGTTCAAATAGACCTTTTAAACGATAGAGTGTCACTTTGTGACGTGGTTGGTGGTGATGTAGGAATTAAAACGGCTTGTCACTTATTGTATATTTTTAAAATTATGGCACAATTTATATAAGGTAAATATCACAAATCACTGAACACAAAATTAAAAGATATTCTAAAAGGTAGGGCTACTTATAGAAGGGCCTTGGAAAAGTTATTTAAGTTTTTTGAAAATACTGTTAAAATTTATTATCAACTTTACCACGATAGCCACAAAAAGTTTTAAATAAAATATATTAATTATTGTATTAATTAATTAGGAATGAAAATTGGAGACCAAAAACAAGAAAGAGGCAGATGCTTAGCTTAAAAACAGAAACAAAGAGAAAATGGCCAGAGAAGAGCGCAATAACAGCAAAGAGTTGCTAATACTGATGTAGCGCCTCGTTACAATTTTACTTTAAACTATCGCTGAGGGAGATTGCATTGCAGAGTAATTTTTCGATCCCACCGCCTAGTACCACAGAGTTTTAATTAAACTTATTTACAGTTGATAGTGAATATCGCTTGCCTTGCCTTATGGAGACATAACATATCTGGCGAAATGTGGTTGTCCACACGTCTACCTTCTTCTTCGGGAATGAGGCATGATGATAATAAAATGGTAAGTTATTTATGTTCTGGATTTTCGTAGCGTCATTTTTTCCACTTTGTGAATCTTTCTTTATTTTCACCCTTAATCTCACATGGGCTCAGACAGGACAGAATGCTGCGTAGTATACTAAAATCGCTGACTGCTATTGGTCAATAAATAGATTGCTTCTTTATTTTGATTATACTAGAATAACATTAAAGGTGGTACATTCAAGCGTTAACTTTATCCATGTCTGTAGAAGAAAGCATAGAACTGTAATATGAGTACAAAATTGAAAACGCGAAAACAATCGGAACAACTCTTAAATAGTGCACTCCCCTACACAATATTTACATGTTATTAAAGCACTCACCACACTCGTGCCGCCGATATTGGAAGTGTAACGTTCACTTAGCAGTTATCACGCAGTAATCGGGCGCAATAACGCGTTCACACTCGTAAAATTATACTACTCAGCGTAAAAATGGAGCCAGTGTGCGAACGGCTTAAATTGTGTACTTGTTGGGAATAAATTGGTCGTCTGTTTAACAGGTAATATTTTATATGATGCCTTTTAAACTTTATTTAAATGACTCCGTCTCACCTGAAATTAGCTGATGCGGCAAAAATATCGCAATTGATTTCCGACCTCCGTGGTCGAGTGGTCTGTATGCCGGTCTCAAGGCGTCGCCATCTCGAGAGGTTCTGGGTTCGATTCACGGTGGAAGCAGATGTTTGTGTGGTGAATACAGGCATTTGTTCTCCAGTCTTGGATGTTTATAATATGTATTGTATATACTCTGTTAAATATATTTATCCGTCATCTAGTATCCGTAACACAAGCAGCATTAGTTGCTTAAAATGTAGCTAGTTGATAGGTGTGAATGTCTGAAGATATTTATTTAATTACCTAGTCGACGAGCATTTTAGATCCTTTAAAAGTGGTTAAAGAACACTAAAAAGTGGTACAATTTAGCTTTAATCTTCTGTAAGGTTTGGGAACTATTCAGTCAGTGGTATGTACCACTTTGCCCTAGTTTGAAAGCCTCTGTAGAGGCATTTGATATTCGCTAACTTCAGACCAGAACTACTGTAAGTTTTCAAAACATCGTCGTGATAAAATTTTAAGGCAAAATGTTATAAAAAAGCAGTTTTTTCTATAGTAATATATATGTTCCTTCCACGAGCCTACTATTACGAACTTACATAAAGTTTTAATAATTCAAATAAAAGATGTTATCTTCATGTTTACTTTGTTTCTTGCGAAACAAACACAGTAATTTTTTAATACACTACCACAGTAACTGGAACTAGTTAGAAAGTTGATCGACTAAATTTCAAGAAATAAGTACCTTGGTAGTTTAATTTTTTAATAATATTATTAGCTCATAAGTCATAAGGCAAAAAACAAAAATTATTATAAAATTTTTTCTTGTTATTGTTATGCCATTCACGACTATAATAATAACAGTATTGATGTAAATTATACTCCATAAAGGAGACTAATGGACTTAGGACTGCACAACCATCCAATAGCTTATAGCGGCGACGGGCTCACCACCTGTCACGCTGAGTGCAGCCAATTCTTGGTGAAGCGCGGACTATGGCAATGGACTGCTTTTGCGGTGCCTTTGGCTAGTCTCTGACTAACCCTTAGGGGATAATAGTCCTGATTATATGTATGTATATTCCATAATGCAACCACGTTATCATATAAACCGAAATTTAATTACGTTGGGTTAAATCTGGCTAGTGCGTTATTTAACTCTTTATGTTCTAGAGTTTTTTAACTCTGTAGGTTCTACAGTAATGTAAATTTAAATAAAAGCGCACGCTGACTAAGATATTTTCAATAATTTATATGATGGCATACTTAAAAATGTTCTCTTTCAAATAATTTACAAGAAGTGCTCCCTATTTTTCACTTCTTTTTTAGTGTTGTTAGATATAATTACGAGTAGTATACGGGTCATAGTTACCTCGCAAAAGAATTTAGTTTATGTTGGTACGAGTGTTGGTTCTACTGTTCTGCACTGTTCTACACAAGCTCATTAAAAGTCTCGATGGAAAATTACAAATTTCATAATGTCAAAGCCATCGACATCGGATATATACGTCAGTATTTTGTATCTATTGTCAAAACATTGCATTTATCATTAAAATAATAAGGTGGACAAAACAGAGACATATTTATTAATATCCCAAACATAATTCATATAATAGGTTGGGGAAAAAGTTTCTTCGCATTTTTTAAGAAAATTCAAAACATTTTTTAATATAGTTTATTTACATTTAACTAAAGTATGTAGGTACCATTTTGTTCGATAACTTTTTGCCATCTTGTAGGTAGGGACATGATCCCATTGCTATAGAAATTTTGGGACTTCTGGTCAAAATACCGGGACAAGTGGTTTTGGCAGTCCTCTCGTGATGTTCACCTGACACTGCCTAAAGAATTCTGAAGAGACCGAAACAGGTGGAAATCTGAAGGTGCAAGGTCGGGACTATACGGCGGATGCATTAACACCTCCCAGCCAAACTCTCTTAATTTTTGCTGAGTGGCTAAAGATGTGTGAGTTCTAGCGTTATCATGATGAAAAACCACACCCCATCTGTTGATTAATTCCGGCCGCTTTCTCTCAACTTCTTGCTTTAATCTCATCAGTTGTTCGCAGTAGAGTTCAGAATCAATGGTCCTGCCAGGTGGTAACAGCTCATAATGAATAATGCCCTTCCAATCCCACCACACACACAGCATCACCTTGTTGCGAGTTAACCCGGGTTTCGCCACAGTCTGTGAAGCCTGACCGGCCTTTGACCACGACCTTTTTCGCACGTTCTTGTCGTACGTGATCCACTTTTCATCACCAGTTATCAGCTTCTTCAAAAATGGTTCGGTTTCATTACGTCGTAATAAAGAATCACAAATGAGTACACGGTTCATTAGGTTTCTTCCAGTGAGCTCGTGAGGTACCCAAATGTCGAGCTTTTTTGTGTACCCAGTTTTTTTTCAAATACGCCAAAACTGTTTTCTGGTCAATTCCCAGTTCCTCAGCTACGTCGTAACTACTGACATGCCGATCTTGCTCCACTTTTTCAAAAATGGCATCCATTTTATCTGTAATAGGGCGACCAGAGCGACGTGCATCTTTGACATCAAAATTTCCGGATTGAAAACGCTTAAACCAAATTTGTGCTACTCTCACAGACACTGCACTAGGTCCATAAACATCGCAAATTTTTTTTGCGGCTTGCGTTGCATTTTTACCTTTTTTGTAGTAAAATTTTAAAATGTATCGAATTTCTTCATTAGATTCACTCATCTTGGCGGTACGAAAAACAAATGAAAATCACACATTTTCCTAATTTGAATTTGGAATTATGTTATTTAAAATTTAAACTTTCAATGATACCAAAACCAGCCAGATACAAATAGTATAGCCAAAGAGATTTTATTACAAGTTTATACATACTATAATGCGAAAAGACTTTTTCCCCAACCTAATATATCTGTCTCTATGAAAGCATAAATGAGTTTTCGCATTGGTTTTAAATCGACTTACTTTTTAATAAGTTTATAATAAATTCCTTTAATATTGAACACTAATTACAGTGTCATAAAGTTAAACTTATCGAGTTGCTTCTATAATTGGTGACTTGTCATGGCGCCGTCATCATTTCACGATGAAGAGGCTCGGCGGTAATCTGAGTTTGAAGCCTACTGTCTCATCAGAACTGGATTATGGAACGGTTATGCGATTTAGGTGTACTGTCCACTATACCTATTATAGAGACGCAGCTTCGTGTAGCTTTATTTCCGATTCAGATATTGGAACTCTAGACCCATTGCAGAGAAGAGGAGCTCGGTGTAGTAGTGGTTAGTATGCTTTGGCTTTCAATTAAAAACAAAGCTACCCTTGCTATAGCAGGCTGTGGATGGGTGACCAAAACTTTGTGATCTCGAGCTCCTCCTTGCTTCGGAAGGCACGTTAAGCCGTTGGTCCCGGTCGCTATTGCAACTGTTTCTATCGACCAACACGCATTGGGCCAGCGTGGTGGTGTTACGGCCCATACTCATGTGTTTCTCATAGGAAGGCCTGTTCCCAGCAGTGGGGCGTAATAAGCTAGTAACGACTAATTTAGAAATATTGTGTATTTTGTAAGTAGTTAGATCTTATTTCTTTCTTTTCTTCTTATTCTTAGTTTCTCGATCAAATCAAAGACGTTCATGAGAAGGGCCGGGGTGCGTATTATGAAGTTTTTAAAATCCAGCCTGATTCTAGGCAAGTTACGGCGCAACTGGCTGATTCTTTTTTGGTATCATGCTTTTTGCTGACAAGTTTCTTGATGGATTATTTGTTTCTGCCTGGCTATTGGCTATCAAATAATTTCAATAATGTTCAGAAATAAAGCTAATTCGTTTGCGTCAAGTTACGATCATAATACAAAAAAGCCAGGCAGTTCATTTTACGATGTAAACTGCCTGGAATTAATGTCTCTTAATACGGACCCTGGTCAAAAGTATCCGAAATCGCTGAGCGTGTATGTGAAGATGTAATCTCTGCCTACCCCTGTGGGAAAAAGGCGTAACTTTATTTATGTATGTATATAAATCTGTACACAGAGCGAAGTGTCCTGTTTATAATATCTACTCGTTATTAAGCTATTGCATAGCTTCTATCGCTGGCCTTGAGCGCGGGGACCGAATCCAGAAATTCCGTAACGAAAAAACCTCACGCTCCCCACTCCGATGCGCAAGGAGGTGTGGCTTGAAGGCCGTGCATCGTCTAACGTCGTTTCAGTTCGGCAGTCTTCGACACGGCTTTGTGTAAAAACAAATTTTTCTATTATTAAATAAATAAAAAAAGTTAATATTGTTAAATTAAAATTAGGTATTTCAATCGGATTATCATGCGTCATGCAAGTTTCGGTAAGAAGTAACACATTTTGTTTGTCTCGTAACTGAATCTTGTAAATCGTATATATGACTATTTAGACTTTGGCAGTTGAAAGTCATTATTGAAATGCCATTATGTAGGTGTCTATTAATTGTTTAGAAATTTAAGCAAAAATGGTTCCGTACCTACTATTAAAAAAAAAAAACAGAAAAAAATCACGTTTGTTGTATGGAAGCCCCTTATCGATATTGTTTTTAATACCTAATTTTAATTTAACAATATTAACTTTTTTTATTTATTTAATAATAGAAAAATTTGTTTTCTTATCGGTCACCACGCTCAAAAAGTGTAACTTGAATTAATATCAAAGAAAAAGAATTACTGCATGAATAAAATAAATAAATAAAATTATAATTGCATAAGTTGATACAAAATGCTATGCAATAGCTTTACCGCGGCAGTCCCCGAGTGCCATACGTATTTATTTTTTTTGATTAAAAACGAATCACCTCACAAAGAATAAAATAGGTTAAAAAATCTTTAGCTGTAGCTGATACAGCTTCGTATAGCATGAACATATCTTGAAGCCAGTGGAGAGCGATCCTTACCTCCCGATTATGTTTTACATAACCAAAACTTTGGGAGCACTTGATTTGTGCTCGGGACTTGGCACAGCTCTTAATGTTCGCTGAGAGCCATTCTACATCGAAAATTGTGTAATTTGTTTAACATTGTCGGTCAACAAACAGCGAGTTTAAGCGGCGCTTAAGATTAGGCACAAGGGGTGTTTGTCTAAGTAGGCTTTGTCAAGTAGTAAAGAATTGTTTGATTATGAATTTAAGGTTTGATTTTAAATGTTACTATTTCAGTTTTACTTGCCTTTGTAGTTTGTCTTTATTTATTTATTTAACAGTTTATTGTTCACGGAACTATTATACAGAACACATAAATTGAAAGTACAAAGGATGTGCAAATAAGTCCCTAGGTTTCTTTAGGACTTATCCTAGGTTAGGAATAAGTCCTAAAGAAATCTCTACCAGCCCAACTGCAATAGGAGATAATATGGCCTGAAAAATAATTGTCGCGTGAACACTATAAATACATGTAAAAACATATATAGTATTTACATGTATTTATAGTGTACACGCGACAATTATTTTTACATACATACATACTACATTAATACATAATATATGTATATCTATGTAAAGAAAACCTCTTTCGTGTGTTTTCTTTGCTTATTGTCTCTTGCCGCGTATGTCAAGGCATGAGAATTGTGACGTTTGATTTTTGTTAAAGAATATGGTTTTCAGTTAATTAATATTTTATTATAATAGTGAAATGGAATAGAGGCATTAAATGTAGTTTCTCTACATTGTTACAGGTGAGAGAAATTTATGTTTAAGTTACCTACTAAATTAATTTGTGAATTATTGTGTGAATAATTTCTTTAAATAAAATTCTCTACATTGTTACAGAAACCCAATTTTGTTTTCTATTCCTCAGAGGAGGACGCTAATATCATTATAAAACTACATTTTTCTGCTTATATTTTTGTGGAAACATGGATAAGTTGAGATTTGATTTCGCTGTTAAATCAACGACGGATGGAAAGTCAAATGTAATATGCATAACATCGATAGCTACAAACGAAGGGCAAGTTTTTGAAATACCATCAGAGTATCAACCTGCGAATCTACATCACACCGTTACGAGTACTTCTAACTATGCTAAAGTAAAAAAGTCATTGAGTAAAAGACATCAAACCAGAAAGATATGGATAACATTGACGGATGATATGTCAAAAATATATTTGGATGATGAGCGGAACATACAATTTAATGACATTTATTTAGAGGAGATTTCAGTAGAAACAAATAAATCTGATATTCGGTGTGAAACAAATTTAAAGGAGCTTTTAGAAAAAATCTTTGAAGAGAAACCCGCAATATCTGGAACTCAAAATTTAGGGAGAATTGCGAAGGACTTTTGCATTGGGAAATTTACTGGGAGGACCTCAAATGCGTACCAGTGGATCCAGGATTTTAATAAAGAGTGTGAACGTTTCCAAATTATTGAAGATAAGAGTAAAATTGAGATTTTGAAAAATTTTTTGGAACTATCTAGTCTTGATTGGTACAACTGCATGATAATGAAACTTACAGTACAGTCAGAATGGGAAAAATGGGAGAAGAATTTTTGTGAGACTTTTGCGAACAAGGGATGGTCTCCCGTAAGGTATGCCCTTGCATTCAAATATCAAATGGGATCGGTACTTGAGTATGCTTTGAAGAAAGAAAAATTGTTACTGGAAGTGAGAAGATCGATTGATACCAGGACACTTATAGACCTCATAGCTTTTGGTTTGCCTAATTATATAGCTGATAAGATAGATAGAGAAACTTTAAGGGAAACTGCGGATCTTTATAATGAGATGGGCAAATTGGAACATCTTGTTGGGAAGAATAAATATGATAAAAAAACTAATATATTTACGGATACTAAGCCGAGGAAAAGCGAAGAAAGAAGACCATGCCAAATTTGTTTTAACGAGAGAAGAGGAAGACGATTCCATTCTGAAGAATTTTGCTGGTTTAAAGGGAAAAATCAAAAAGCGATAGTCAGGACTGTAAATAATTCGGAATTGGAGGTAGAACTAAATGAAGACAATCCAAAAAACTAGATATTTCACCATTAATAAAAGTAAAGTTACTAATAAACGATACACTTATTGTTTCTGGGATATATGACTCGGGTTCAAATGTGTCATTAATAAATGCTAAATTATTAAAAATACGGCCAAATAGGGAAAGAGGTATAAGGATGGCTAATTTAAGAACTATTAATGGTGAAAAGAAGACAAATGGTATGGTAACATTAAAAATAAAAATCTTTGGTATTGAGAGATTTATGAATATATTTGTGGTAGATAGTGAGAATTTTAATTACAATTTTCTTATTGGTTTGGATTGTATAAAAAAGTTCAAGTTGATACAAGATGAAAAATTAAATATAACGCAATACAACTACTTAAGAGACCCAATTCAAACTTTGTCGAATGTCAATTTTCCTGATGTACTGGGTGACGAAGATAAAGAAGAGGTCTTTTCCTATTCTGAGGTGTTAAAACGAGGGAGCAAACACGTGACTGGATGTAAAATAAATTTCAATGAACACATAAATTCGGGTGGATTTGAATTAGTACTGAACCATCTGAATATATGTCAACAATCAAAGATAAATGATTTGATTGAGAAATATAAGCCCGTGTTTGCTAAAGACAAGTTTGATATTGGAACTGTACGAGATTATGAAGCTCATATTGACTTGATGGTTGATAAATACTGTTGCAAGCGTCCTTATAGATGCACACCAGAAGATAGAAAAGAGATAGAAAGCCAAGTATCAAAGTTATTAGAAAAGAATTTAATTGAGGAATCTTACAGTCCATTTGCAGCTCCGGTAACTCTGGCTTTTAAAAAGGAAGATGGAAAAAGAACAAGATTATGTATAGATTTCAGAGAGTTGAATAAGATTGTTGTGCCTCAATCTCAACCCTTTCCATTGATTGAGGATTTAATGATAAAAACTGTTAACTGTGAGTATTTTTCTACTTTTGATGTGAACTCAGCTTTTTGGTCAATTCCTTTGAAAGTTCAAGACAGATACAAGACTGCATTTGTTACACAAGAGGGACATTTCCAATGGACCTGTCTCCCGTTTGGATTAAAGACTGCTTCTGCCATTTTTCAACGGATATTGGGGAATATTATTAGAAAACATGGACTATCCGGTTTCGCAGTAAATTTTATAGACGATATTTTGGTGTTTTCCAAAACTTTTGAGGAGCATATACTACATATATCAAAACTACTAGAGGCAATACTAATAGAAGGCTTTAGACTTAAGTTTACGAAATGTTCGTTTGCAAAAAAATATGCCAAGTATTTAGGTCATGTAATAGAGAATAATTCAGTCAGGCCTTTGAAGGACTATTTAACTGCTGTCAAAAGTTTTCCAGTTCCCGAAACAAGGAAAAATGTTCGTCAATTTTTGGGAAAGGTAAACTTTCATCATAAATTTGTACCACATAGTGCAATTATTTTAGATCCGCTACACAACTTACTAAGAAAGGATGTAAAATTTATTTGGTCCGCGGAATGTCAGGAGGCATTTGATAAGATGAAAGCGCTACTGTGTTCCGAACCAATTTTGAAAATCTTTGATCCTGAGCTGCCGATTCGGATTTATACAGATGCAAGCATCAAGGGAGTGGGAGCTGTATTGAAACAAGAGGATAGAAACGGAGTTAGTAAACCAGTTGCTTATTTTTCTAAAAAACTGACTGAAAGTCAAAAACGGAAAAAGGCCATATATTTAGAATGTCTTGCAATTAAGGAAGCTGTGAAATTTTGGCAACACTGGCTTATAGGAAAAGAATTTCTAGTACATACAGATCATAAGCCTTTGGAAAACATGAACATCAGAGCGAGAACGGATGAGGAATTAGGGGATTTAATGTATTATTTATCCCAGTACAATTTTAAAATAATCTATAACCCAGGGAAATCCAACCAAGAGGCAGATTGTTTAAGTAGGAATCCGGTTCTGGAACCCAATGATAATGCGGATGATTTTATGAAAGTAGTTAATTTATTGAGCTTAAAAAATATAAGGGATGACCAACGTACAAGTTTCAATATGCAGAATCCAAATGTTATACTGGAAAATGGTATTTACTATAAAAAATTTAAAGGAAAGAAAAAAATTATGTTGTCAGAGGAACTTAGCAAAACTCTTATAAAAAATGTTCATCGTACTTATTGTCATATCGGAAGAACTCAGATGCTAAATAAAATAACTCCTTTTTACACATCAGTTAATATCAGTGAGAACATTAAAAAGGTATGTGATGAATGTGAAACTTGTATCAAGAATAAATCAAGAAGGAGTCCAAAGTATGGCCTGCTGTCTCACTTAGGACCGGCAACACATCCTTTTCAAATAGTATCTATTGACACAATTGGAGGCTTTGGAGGATCACGATCAACGAAAAAATATTTGCACCTTTTAGTTGATCACTTTACAAGATATGCAATAATTTCTACATCGAGAAATCAAGGCTCAAGTGACTTTATCAGACTGGTAAAGAAGGTGACAGAAGGCTACAAGATTGAGTTGGTATTAACGGACCAGTATCCTGGCATTAATTCGAAGGAGTTTAAGGAGTTTCTTAATAGTGAAAATATAAGATTAGTTTTTACAGCTGTAGATGCACCATTTTCTAATGGACTTAATGAGAGATTGAATCAAACCTTAGTTAATAAAATAAGGTGTAAAATAAACGAAAGTGATACAAAAACAGCATGGACTACTATTGCACAGAAATGTGTAGAAAAGTATAATGAAACCGAACACACTGTCACAAAATTTGCACCTATATATCTGTTGGAAGGGGAGAATGTGAATATTCTTCCAGTTGAGCTAAAATCCAGGTGTACGGATGAAAATCTAGACAAGGATAGAAAAGTAGCTCTGGAAAACACAATAAAATCTCATAATTATAATAAGAAAATATTTGACCTGCGTAGAGAAGAACGTAAGTTGGAAGTTGGAGATAGAGTTTATGTAGAAAACGGTAATCGGCTGAATAGAAAGAAGCTGGATGAATTGAGGATTGGTCCATACGAAATTTTGAAAAAGATTTCGAACTCAATCTATGAAGTTGATACGGGACATAAGAAACCGGAGTCGAATATTTATCACATTACAAAGCTGATTCCGGTATAGTGAACTGAACAATTACGTTTTTTTTTTTTTTTTTTTTTTTTTTTTTTCGTTTTCTTGCTCGTAATTGTTGTCTTTGGAGGGGGAGATGTAAAGAAAACCTCTTTCGTGTGTTTTCTTTGCTTATTGTCTCTTGCCGCGTATGTCAAGGCATGAGAATTGTGACGTTTGATTTTTGTTAAAGAATATGGTTTTCAGTTAATTAATATTTTATTATAATAGTGAAATGGAATAGAGGCATTAAATGTAGTTTCTCTACATTGTTACAGGTGAGAGAAATTTATGTTTAAGTTACCTACTAAATTAATTTGTGAATTATTGTGTGAATAATTTCTTTAAATAAAATTCTCTACATTGTTACAGAAACCCAATTTTGTTTTCTATTCCTCAGAGGAGGACGCTAATATCATTATATCTATATAACAAATAAGTACAATACATAATCTACAAGTACATAAATATAATATATACATACTATAAATGTTTGAACATATGAGAACCATTGATAGTTTGGTATTTAATACAGTAGCAGGATCAGCTAAAGGTAAGATAGAATTCTTTGACTTTTTTCATAAACATAGGAAGTCCTTATCAGAGTATGGTGGACGTGGCATGACGGGTTTCTGATTGGTTCCTTAGAGATTTAGTTTACATATTGTCTTTTTTGATTACTCGTAGTATTGACCGGTGACACCATTCTTACGTCCTCCTGTTGAGTATAGAGCTTCCTGTCTTAACTCATAAGGAATAGGGCCTAAACACCACCACGCTGGCCCGATGCGGATTGGTGAGATGGAACGGTCGCAACAGCAATGAGAAACTCAAGATCACAAAGTTTTGGTTAGCCATCCAAGAAATGACCTAGACGAAGGTAGCTTTGTTTTCGATATCAAAAGCTCAACCGTTCGAACCACTACGCCAGCGAGCTCTTCTAAAACGAAACAGCTACATACAAATTGTCTATAATTTTATAGACAATTAAAATGACAATAAAAATTAAAATATTCAAGCCTCAATTAGCCGTTCTTACGCTCAGTTGCACAAAGATTTTTTAAAGACGACATTTAGTAATGAGACATTAAAACTTTAAAGTTTATTAAATTTGAAATTGGAACACAAAATAGTTCTAGCTAATGTCTCTTTAGCATTGATAGGGTGCTAATGTCGTTTTGTGCAACGTAAAAACTACGCTAAGGTGTTCTTTTGACACTTCAATAAATAAATTTAATGGAGCATTAGGGATAATGCTGACATTAAATTTTAAAGTTCGTTTCTGCAACTGGGTGTTAGCGTAGTATAACTAGCTACAGTGCGAATATGAGTTCGCGTGCTCAAAGTCAAAATACGACAATGCCCATAACTAATAACATAATACAGTAAAAGTCCCGTTATTCAACGCACGGTTATTTAGTGACGGCCGGGAAATAACACGTTTATGAGCAGCAATGGAACACGGAACAAATGACTTTACGCGGCGTGTCGTATTGAGGGACATACATATATTTTTATGGAGCTGTTGCCGGCGATATTACTAATAGGAGTTTTCCGGGAATAACTGGAAATTAATCCCTTAAGTACTTTTGCAGTGGTATAGATATCATTTAATAATGGAAGAGGAAATGCCTTTATAAGATGTGGGATAAAAAATTACGTGGACGGTTACAATTCAAAGTTTTTTGTTCCTATAGGTACCATTTTTTTTTACCTTTATATCCATAAACAAAAACTAAAATACTTCTAACACTTTATTTTGTATACATTATCCATTAGCAAAGCTCAAAGTAGGCGCTGTAAGGCTTATGTTATTGCCTTTAAGATATACATACTTATTATGTGTATGTATGTAGTTAGTCTTTTACTTATACTAATCGTGATTCAAAGTTGACGTACGCCCTTCGCACACGAATCGTAAACGTATGCGTATTTTTACTACGAGACTTGCACTGCTCTACAAAAAAATCTTTGGGTGGGCGTATCGTTTTATGAAATCATGGTGCGTGTTGTGAGCGAATCGATTGTCGATTGTTTTTCCTTGCGCGCTGCGCGACGAACTTTTTCCCTTTTTTACAGGTATGCAACCTCCGCGGTAACAGGCTGGTAAGACGCTCTAACACTTTATGACAGTGCGCTCAGACGTAACCAGGAATTTTGTACTCTATATAGATGCAATACTCCCACACAATAGCATAAGGCAATGTTCTGTCTCGATCAGTAAGTGTTCCCTCTCATTCTATCACTATTTATGAATGAAGGCTATCCGTGAGATATCCTCTTCCTCTCTTTCTATCCATAGTTTCTGTCTCACCTGTCATATTTACGCCATTTTGACACCTAGACTGAAAATTTTTACAAATTTTTGTAATTCAATATCTTAAATAAAAAATTATAAAACTGGTGATGACGTGCGTTGTTTTATGTTGTGTAAGTGAGTGGTATCCTGGATGTACCTTATCATTTCACAGGTGACTCAAAAATCATATATTAAAGAGAAAAAGAGAAATTTGTGTGTATTTTTGTGTGACGTCATTAGTAGTAATAGAAAGCTTTACTACGAAATGACAAACATATTCATTAAAGTGATAGAATGAGAGGGAACACCAACTGATCAAAACAGAACATTGCCCCATGCTATTGTATGGGAGTTTGACATCCATCATACAGTACCTACAAAATTCTTGGACATAACTATAGTTTTGATTAAGATAAATGACAATTGACATTTTGTCAACTACATTTTAGTAATGTTAATAATATTTCTTTGAATAAATAAATCTTTCCCTTTACCAACAATAATGTGAGCAGAACGGACATTACAGAAAGGACTATATATATACTATACTATATGAGGACTATAGGACGAGGATAGTTGAACATTCTCAAATGGTCTTCAATATTACGCAGATATCGCGTATTTTATATAGAACGGTAAGTAACGTAATTTTCTTTTAAAATTAGCTTATTCATAAAAATTTTATATCTCCTCCTCCTCTTTTTCTGGCCATTTTACAAATTTAAGTGTACTCGGCACAACATGTCTTCTTCTTTCATTTTCCACTGGCCCTCGTTACCTCAACAAACACATACTTGTAATAACTAAAAATATTAAAATTTTATCAAATTGTTTAAAAAAGTCAGAAAAGAGGAGCTCGGTGGCGTAGTGGTTAGTACGCTTAGGTTTTCGATCGAAAACAAAGCTACCTTTGCCATAGTTAGGCCGTGGATGGGTGACCAAAACTTTGTGATCTTGAGCTACTCCGTGCTTCGGAAGCCACGTTAAGCCGTTTCTACCCATTTACCCGCATTGGGCTAGCGTGGTGGTGTTACGGCTCATACTCCTCATGTATTTCTCCACGAGGAAGGCCTGTGCCCAGCAGCGGGGCGTATATAGGTTGAGGACGAGTCTGACTCTGAAGTGACTAGGATTATTCAATAAACATATCCATAAAACGTTGAGATTGGAACCCTTATACAAATATTGATTCCCAAATCTGCCTGCGACACGTGTCATTCTCATATTACAACAATAAGCTTCACCTGAGCGTTGAGTATCGGAGAACAGTATATTACTTATTAGACTGCTGTATACCAGTCATAACCGTGACGTCGAAGCTTTCAGCTCACTAATAATGCTGTGACACACCATATTCATCACAAATTACCCAGCGTTTGTAACAGACTTGCGGCTTATTTCAATTATAACGTGGAAACATTTGCAAGACATGAAAACTGTTAAATGGAGTACATTTTGTTTTTGTGTTAATTAATTAGTGTGCTTGTCCGCTGTTGTTGGACAGTTGACCTACGTTTTGACGTGATAGACAAGCATGTATTTAGTGCATTCAATCCGTATTAAAATTTTATTGATTATTTCATATTCAGAGTTCTTTCCGTGTCATGTCAGGATTTAATTTGACATTAGTGAGGTTTTGTCCTTTGAGCCGGATTTGATGACTTTCATATACATTACTTTGTCTATTTGCTTTTTTTCCTGTTAATCATAAGATCATTTTAGCAAGAATAGAGAAAGGTATGCTACGATGGTTTGGACATGTGGAAAGGATGGATGAAAATAGATTGACTAAAGCGATATATGAATCGGGTGTGAGTGGAGATACGGGACGAGGCAGACCTAGGCGAACGTTTCTCGACCAAATTAAAGACGTTCTAGAGAAGGGCCAGGTCAAAAGTACCCGAAATCGCCGAGCATGCATGAGGACTGTAATGAGAGTTGATGAAGCGAAAGAAATATGCAAGAAATATGCAATACCCCTGTGGGAAAAAGGCGTAATTTATGTATGTATGTATGTCATTTTAGCAAATAAGCAGACGAAAGCAGTGTTTAGAAGGAACAACATATTAGTGCACTGTTACAACTCAAGGTAATAAGAATATCTGACAAAATATGGTTGTTTGTGCAAAAATGTTTGTGCACAAAATAGGAAATAAAAGGAAGGCAGTGTCCTCTATTTGTTTTCTATTTTGTAAAATCAATTAATCAAAAATAATTTGATTTTATAAAAATAATTGCTAGATGAGGAGAAATATTTTTATGTATATAACTGCCACTGATAAACCCAATAGGGCCTCAGTTTTTTCTTATTGAAGGATTTAAATGGCTATATAATACACTTAGTAGAAATCTTTTGGAAATCTTATTGACAATTGGATTTTTAACACTAGGCTCTAGAAGTGAAATTGCAGATTTAGTAGACGATTTCAGGTCACTTGTGGTTTTCGCGGGAACTTCTGAGAAAAAAGACTCCAAAGCATTTGCAACAGCTTTGTCTTTTGTTATGAATTCGCCATTAATGTTAAAAAAGAAAGCCAAATTTCAAAAACTATTTTTAAATGATGTTTTGTCAGTTTTTTTATTTATAATTTTCCCTTTAGTCTTACTTTTGTTGTCAGATTTTCTTATTTTTATTATTAAGAACTTTGTCTTTGCAATATTACATACTGTTTTAAAATTTGTGAAGTAATTTCTGACATTCAATAACAAAAATCATCATTATAGTCTAATGCATCCACAAAACTAAAAATCTATGGTATTAGCACCAAATTCTCCCGCCCTACCCTTTGAAAGAAAAATTGTACCAACAACCCAAAATGATTTCCACAATTCACTCTCAAAAGAAAATTTGAAGAGGGAAGTAATTCATATAAAAATACTTCAGCCACCGCATTAATTGCATTTCGAAATTAAAACAGTCCGGTTTCAAAAGAAAATATGACAAAGGTTCCTCGTTAACGTTAATGGGCGATTTTCGAACGCCCTTCTAGTCCATTTGATTGAAAAAAGCGTTCTTTCCGTGGCAATTGATTTTCTTTTACAATTCAATCGGTTAGCAGGTTCACTTGTACTCACTCTTAAGTCTAACGTCCCAAAGTTGATTTTGTTAAAGTGGATGCAAGAATAAATTTGCTATTTCTTTAGCACAGAACCTCTTCATTCGGAATGGCATTACGATAAAAGAAAAGGCGTCAGTGACTATAAAGATCTTTAAAATTTCCCCCCCATTGTTGCTGATGAAGTATTTCACCCTATTTATCCCTTTTCACGCTGAATTAATTTGCTTCAGGACCTATACTATCGGTTCTTTTTCATTTATTTTTTACTTATTTAAGAGGAAACTTACTTTTGAAGCGCGACCTTTTTGGCCGTTTTAGTACTTAATAGCCTCAATTTGTTACCAATATTGTAATTAAAATGTACGCCTATAAATTTTTCTGAGTGTTCCTTTAATGGGTATGGAATGGGCTTCCTCCTCCCTCCCAGCTGAGGCCATCCCTGGAGACTACAAGGGGTTCATCAATAAGAGGATGAATACCTACTTTATTGAAAAATCTTCACTTCACTCACTATACACTGAAGAGTAAAAAATATGCTGTGCTCTGCGTTCAAAAAACTACTTGGAAGTCTTGTCTTTACAAGAAGAACCTCAGCTTACATGTCGTTTTAGAAAATGAAATAAACCAATTTTCGTTTTTAATTAAAAAAGAAGTAAAGTATGGGTTATTCCGTAGTTTCCTACGAATGTAAAGATTTTTCGTGCAAACAGAGAGGTCTTTATAATTACAAGTTTTGGTCATCTATCTTGGCGCACGTAGCGAAGTTCGCTTTGCCTTGAATAGGGAAACCAATGCATTCGATTCGCAAAGCACGCCAAGCCCCTTCTTCCTCCTTTCCCATAATAGTCTGTATAAACTACGCAATCTAATTTTCTTGCTCCCATTCTCTACTCCCAAGTGGCAATCGACAAATTAAAATTGCAGATGTTACAGAATTGAGTAAAATCTGCCCCGCTAGGGACATGTTTACGTTGAAGTATTGCTAGAACAATACAATTACTTGTTCTTATTATAAAGGCAGTGAATTTATTTATTATTTTTTAGCATCTTTTGAAAAGCCCTAGTAAGCAAAAGGGATACTACGTGTACCATATCACCTGCCTTTGTTGTTGTTTGTTCTAAAATGTATATGCTGTCTGGAAGAAATTTGATTTAGGGATAACTAAGCAAACATTGCTCTTTTGTATGTGATGATGTTTTGAATGATGCTCCCTCAGGGTATAGGTGTCGATACCTTAGCTTCCCCTTTTAGAGACTAGAAATACAGGCGTGATTATAAATAAATAAATAATCAGCCCACTCCTGCCCACTGCTGTACATAGGCCTCCCCTAAAGCACGTCAGCGCTCGCGATTTTCTCAGCCCACTCCTGCCAACCTTCGAATATCGTCATCCCATCTTGTCACAGGGCTTCCCACACTACGTTTACCGAGTTGCGGTCTCCACTCGAGAACTTTACGACCCCAGCAGCCGTCAGTTATTATTATTTGATACTTGTTTAAGTTACAACTACGTGTAACTTCTTCAGGGATTAATGTGTACGTTGCCGACAAACCTTAGAACGTCACTGTACACAGTAATTTCATTACAATTTCGCCGTTCAAATCACAACACAGCTATGCTGATTTGAAACAAAAAAGGTAAGTTAGACTCACGCAGCTCAGTGCCAAGTCTTTCCGGCAAATGTCTATTTATGTACGTTTTTTGTAACTTTTATTTTAACAGCAAGAACTAACAAATTGGAATACAAGAACTGTGCAAATCTTGAACACAGCTCGGGGTTAAGTCGCCTTATCGGCATTCAGAAATAAATTCAGTTCAAACTGAAACATCTTTCTTGGTAAAATGAAATCCAGTCTGTATTCCCGACGAGGGCAAACACTAAGCTTTTCATTATTTGCGAAGAATCTCGAACTAATCACCAAAGATGTAGATCACTAGATATTTCCATCAAAAATTGTTTATTCTTGTCTCACAAATTGCCGATGATTATTATTATCGAGTAAACGTCACGAATAAACGAGCAGAAGGATCACTTGATGGTAAGTGATTACCGTTGCCGGCCTTTGAAGTGGGAGTACGCTCATTTTTTGAAGTTTTACGATATGCAAAACTTCAAAAAATGAGCGTACTCCCACTTCAAAGGCCGGCAACACACTTGTTACCCCTTCGGTGTTGCAGGTGTCTATGGGCGACGGTAATCACTTACCATCAAGTGATCCTTCTGCTTGTTTGCCCCCCTATTCGTGACGTTTACTCGATGATAATAATCATCGGCAATTGTCCTGTCCGGGAAAACCTCCGACGACAATTCGTTCCATAGTTATGTTGTGCGAGGCAAACAATTTGTAGAGAAACGGAGTAGAGGAATGTCAACCATCTATAAGTTGAGGGTGAATATTTTGCCGCGTGGAACGATGGCGGAATACTCACTGAAATAAAAAAAAAATCATTTGTTTCAATAAAATTTGAAATGTAACGTAATAACTGCGATAGAGTATGTCGAGCGAAGCTATGTCTCTACGCAACGCCAAAAGGTCAAGCCGACTTGATATATCCTGGTAGCCAACGATACTAGTCACTTTGCGATCAAGAGGGAGAAGCTGGCACTGGACTGCCCCTGCACAAAGATGAGAACAGTATCCCATGTGAAGTCGGATCTGTGCCTTGTAAAGTTGCAGGCGGTGGGCCGGTGTGAAATACTGCCTCAATCTGTTGAGCACACTTAGCCTTTTTCGAGACCTAGCTTTATTTATTTAATAATTAACGCAACAGGAACATAGCGGTGGTAGATATAGATCATATTGCCCCCTTCTGGCAGTGCGTCATTATAATCTGTCTTCAGTGTGTCTGACCCAAGATCTGCCAGTAACGTTTTTACACTACGTCTGCACCGGTTTACACTCAAGAAGGCTTCTGCCTCCGTTGATAAAGAAACCTAATATAGTACCATCATCCACGAGAGAACAAAGAACTTGTATGAAAAACACTCCGATTCTAAGTAGATCCTGCCTTGAGCCGTTCCAGTGCAATTCTGACATCAACGTCCAAGTTTCTTATTTACTGCACTCTCGTATTCCGAGTATTGTTGCGGAATCGCTCGCTGATGGGATAGGCCAGGTTTCCTATGATTGCTGTTCCAATTCCTATAATACAGGAATCTTCTGATGCAGAAGGTCCATGAATGACTATTTATTACATCTGTTGATATGTGTGTGTGTTTCGTTTCTTCAGTAACGCCAACCAGCAACAGAAATGAAACAAAATGTTAATTAAAAACTTGCAGAGTAATTTCAGAATGCAGAATGGTTTTAATAAGCCATTCAAATAAGTAGTTTTGTAAAGCATGTCAAACGGTAGCGACAGCAACACAAAACCGCAACTTGGAGCGAAATGCTTTTATTAAAGCCACGTGAAAACTCGCTTTATTTCGTCTACGCGTTGCATCGGCGCGACGGTGTTATTTTTAACCGACTTTTAAAAAAGGGGGAGTTTATCAATTCGACGAAAACTTTTGTTATTTTTTTTCGTGTATGTTTCCCGATCGCTCGATGACGCCTTGACCGATTTAAAAAAAATCTTTGTCTGAAAGGTTTTATGTTCAGATCGGGATCTGATGATGGGATCCTGGAGAAATTGAGGGCATCCTTCAAATTTTATGGACACGTATGGCATATTTCATATAGCTGAGCCGCGTAGTGGTTCGCACGCTTTGGCTTTGGATATTGAAAATCAAGTTACTTTCGCCATCGTCAGCTCTAGGAGAGGAGGCAGATACAGTTGCAGTAGCGGGATCACCGGTTTCTTCCCACCAATTATCGGACAATGGACTAATGGAATGGTGGTGTTACGATCTGACTTCCTCATGTACTAGAGCATCTGCCCAGCAGTGGGACATCGACGACGATGGGACGAAATGTTTTTTTTTGTAATGAAACTTTTTATATTACGCTAATTGCTACTTGCCATAAATACGAATACAAGCCCTGGTCCATCGAATGGACACTAGAACAGCTTGTGTATTAACAGGCAGAAACTCTACGGGTCCAATGCAGATTTGTTCTCAGAAGCCACCGGAAACCATAATCTTAAAGTGCATTTGAGGCACGGACGAACTTGTAATATGATTACAAAGTTTTGACCCATTTATGGAGCGGAAGGAACTTAGTGAATTGGATGTGGCTTCGATATTGAAAGCAGAGCAAACCGGACGATATTCATTCGGTTTCAGTCCGGTTTCGTTTTGTACTTGGATGAGTGATCTGTTCACAATAATCAATTCAGTTGATTTATTATTAATAATGGAAGTATGTTTATAACATACTCGTACTACAACAGAATGAGGATTAAGACAAATAACTTTACTTTTTTTATTTAAACAAACAGGGCGCCCCTGAAACATTAATGATCTATTGGTACTGCTGCAAGGCAAACAAACAATTTTTTTTTGGCATAAACTAAGCGCTTAAAACCTTTAACATAAACTATTTAGATGTCATAACGCGAAAAAAAAATTCACTACCGTTAGCGCTTGTAGCTTTAAGCCACAGACTTTTGACTGTTAGAATAAAATGCTGGGCACTGACTTCATAAATTGTTAAATTTAAATTTAAAATTTTATCAATTTAATTTAATTTATTGGACGAACAGCAAGGTTATTTACGTATTTAAGAAGGCAGAAATTATTTTTTATTCTTGAGTGCTTATTTCGGTTTTACTTTTGTAATATTTTTTTTAATTAATTTTAAGTATATACATTTCGAAGGATGCCCTCTATTTCTCCAGGATTCCATCATCAGATCCTGACGTCATGACAATAGGTCCAACTAGAAAATATACCCTTTCAATTTTTTTTTACTAAAAACTGAGTATAATAGTTACAGGCACGTGGAGAATTATAATATCAGGATTATACTAAGACCTTAAAGGCATAGTGATTCCCAGAAATTCAATAGATACTTATTTGTATTATGTGAGTTGTAAATAATTTTTCTCTTTTTTTAACCGACTTAAAAAAAAGGATTAGGTTATCAATTCGGTGAAAACTTTATGTTGTTTTTTTAATTAGTTTTGATTCGGAATGCAAGTGTTTTAACCGACAGAGTAATGTTACGGTCAAAATCTTTATATATTTACTCCGTTTAGAAAAGAGACCATATCCAGCATTATACTATAAATATAAGCCAGTACTACACTAGATGATAATATGAATTTCATCATTCGCCACTCCATAACAACCTTACCTAAGATAAGCAATATCTTGCGAAACACATTCAGCATAACATTAAGACGACACAAACTTCCAGCCACTCCACTCCGTTCCTGCCATATTCATTAGGAGATTTAATTTTTAAAGTGAAATATCCTGTAATAACAAACTCCGGGAAGAGCTGAAGAGCTATTCCTTAATAAAATCACGACGCTGTTGTCTTACTGCAACATATTAAAAGTCCCGGCCGAATGCGGTACGGTTAGCAGAGAAAGCGAGCCGGTACGTGAGCGAAATGCTTTTACAAACTCGCGTGTAGCCTTACTCCGCTCCGGCTCGAAGCGGCCGCCTAGCATTATTTTAACAAATATTAAATTTGCTTGTTTACTCTCCAGGTTTCAGTGGGCCTAGTTCAAGAATAATGCTTTCGCAAATATGAGAACTTGCAGTGCTTTTTATAGATAAGGTTTGCATCGTCTTATCAAAGAGGATGTCAAAGATTTGCAGATTTGTAGTTGTATAAGTTTAAGGTATCTAGAAGATACGGAATGAATTAATGAGCGCTTTTCGCCAACAACCTGTTGTACAGGTTGGCAAGACTTTAGTTATAAGTAATTTGATGTATATTTTGGATAAGTAAAAAAATAGTTGATCTTTGCTCTGATAAATGAAGACAATAACGAATAACCTCAAACGAGATGAAAGAATGATAGAAGAGAGCAGGAGCACAAGCATCGCCTAGAGTAAAAAAAGGCAAGATGAATGAGCAGAGAGAATGAGTAGTAGTCCAGGAAACTTATGAATATAAGAGATGGGCTTGAATGATGATATTTATAACGGAATTGGCTATCTCTCATAGTTTCAGATTTCTGCACTGACCCATTTAAAATTCAAAATCGTTTATTCAGTTTAGATGCGTCTTAGCGCATGCTTATTAATGTCAAAAGCAAAAGATAAACCCTGTACCCTTAGTGTAAGTTTTACTTACGATCTATGCATGCGTAATATTATAGGGATTATAATGGAAAACATGGCATGAAAATCGTAGGTGTAAGTTACAAAGATGCGCCCCCACGTGTTCATTGACCCCTTATTCGGCCCCATTACGCATAGCGCCATCTATTGATTTAACACCAAGCAATAGATGGCTCTGTGCGTAGTCATCAAAATCGTATGGTAGAATCTATCGATCGCCGTCTACTAATCCATTTTACCAGCGATCAACGATCGATCGATTGGTCTGGTAAGATCCTAACGCAACTCAAAGTGAGAAGTTTTTTACAATGAAAACTTACACCAGAGTAACTGAGAAGAACGGGCAAGAAACTCAGCAAGTTTCTACCCACCCTTAACATCTACATGGTAATTTTTTTTTATTATTTAGATTGATCACATTGAGGAATGGAGTTATTGTTGCTAAGGCTAGTGACTTAACAGTTAGTTGGCGTATTCTGCGGAAAAAAGGTATATTTTTACAGTGCAAACTGATGAAGATTACTTATTAAGAGAAAACTACTAGCCGTATTAGTCGAACATTTACGGTCCATAATTGCTTGTACTCAATTCAAGTACTTAGTAGCAAATCTAAAGAAATTATTGAATTCAACCGCAAACGATTGCCTTCCTAAAATTCGACCGACAACTTCTTCGAAAGCACATTAGTGCCGTTTCCACGTAACGGTGTTGAAACGCCGAACTATTATTATAATATACTATTTCCAACAAGAATGTTCAATGTATGATCGGAACGCGTTCATATTTTAGTTCGTATATTTCCTGCATTTCCTTATTCAATATGTTCTCCGAGGGGCAGGTAAGATTAATTTCTTCAGAAAAAATATTCATGCAAAATATCATTTCCCGGGAAAATAGCGAAACATCCAGGGAAAGTGAGTTCAAAGCGTAAATTAATAACAAAATATAATATATTGAGTTGAGTTCTCGCGAATGGAGATCATCTTCAGTCTATAATCGTCCCGCTGCTGGACACAGGCCTTCCTCATGGAGAAACACATGAGGAGTAGTCGCAACACCACCTCGCTGACCCAATGCGGGTTGGTGGATAGAAATGCGTAGAAATAGCGACTTAAAGCGGCTTAACGTGCCTTCCAAAGCACGGAGTAGTTCGAGATCTTAAAGTTTTGGTCACCCATCCAAGGCCTGACCATGGCGAAAATAGCTTGGTTTTCGATATCGAAAGCCAAAGCGTAGTAGGAGGGTAGGCATATTTTCTCACATATGCTCAAATCCCCATGTTTTCGGGCCACGATGCTTTTCTTAATCTTATGACAATCAAAAGCATGGCGGAATGCAAATAATATGTTCGTAATTATTTGCTTCGTAAAAACTGTGCATACTTAAGTTTTAATTCAGTGGTGTAGGTTGGGATTGAAACGGTGACCTCTTTGGTGTGCTGGATGTTTGTCCCAACTTGACTATTGCTGTCGGCCACTAACGGGCGGCGCGTGGGGCGGCAAGCGAATTCGCATTTTATTGCTCGCTCAAAAGACATTTATCACCGAATGTTCGTCAGTAGCGAGCCAGCAATGAAATGCGAATTCGTCTGCCGCTCGTACGAGTGTCCAAGCCGTAAATAGTAATCCAACTCTGCTGTTGAGTTGAATAGTGAAGCCCGTAAAAATGCTTAGTTGTCAAGTTTTATTCCAGTATTCAGATCATGTAATTTAGATTTTACTATATCTAGTGTCTTTGTGAGTGAATATAGCGAGATATTAGTTAAAGTTAAGAGGACAGAAATAAGAACAAATTGAAGTATAACATGGAATTTAAAAATAAGAAATCACGCCGAAGTACAATCAGGTAGTCTCGTTCAACATTTAAATCTTTCATTGTATTATTAGGGAAATGTAACTGGAAGTCAAACTCGATAAAAATTTAAATTGTAGCTATAAATAGATCTGTTAGAAATTCAGAAGGATTTTTACGTTTGAACAATGAAAAATCACTAGCGACGAAAACCAATACTTTTCTTAATTGAGCACCGTCTAAGGGGTGGAGCAGACCGACAAACTGTCCGTCTCTTGTTATATTTAATGGGGTTTGGGTTCCATCCCGAGCATTATTCATTGCATAGAGCGTCTTTGATGCAAGCTTTGATTTGTGCACTCAACTGTAGCATAAATTAAACAGTATACAGGACTTAGGGTGTGATTTCTATGTAGATTTTGATGACGAATGGGGTTATCGTGCTAACTCGTTTACGCAATAGAAAAGCAATCTTCACAATAGCAAAATTTCCTAGAGTATCTTAACGCAGAAGAAAAAATATCTAGGTCAAATTATCGTTAGTGAATTTTAAACCACCAGTGCGTAAGTAATTCTTGGTGTGTTTTATACTAAACTACAAATATAACCTACTTTTACTTTTACTTGTTTTTCTTTGTGAAGACTTCACTAACGATATGTGGGAAAAAACGGTGAACAAAACTAACTAGATTCTCAGAAATAAGTATATGAGACATAAAAGGAACTCAGTGGTCCCTTGCTTTGCTTTTTTGAATTAAGAAACATAACAACCATGGATCGCTGAAAATCGGAATTTGTCAAGGATTTCGTACATGATTGGAATGCCAATACCTTTGAGTCCATGCGAATGAGCTTTGGGGTATTCCTTACATGTTTCTCTATTTAATTGGATCTAGGATCCTATGCCCAGAAGTGGGATTTATAACTATATTATGTATACGTAATAACAAGAAAAGATCTCAATGTGAAGGCGAAGATTCCTTGGGATAGAAAAAGAAGTGGAAGCAACAAGATTTCCCAATATCATTTCCGCTGATTTCCGCCCTCTGTAGTATTCTCATGGGAATATCGCGATTATAGAATAGAATAGAATAGAATATCTTTATTTTGCTTAAACATGAGTATGCAGTACAGCAGTTCTTACACAATAAGAAATGTCCTTTACATGTTCTCACCATTGAATAGCATACAAATATACTTTTATCAATTATTACTACAATAACACATCAAATAGTCATTAAAATTAAAACTGTCGATATTAGTCACAAAAAAAATCACAATAATAAAAAATAAAACGAATAAATAATAGATATTATTGAAACTAACGTCATTAAACTTTATTATGGTCAAATTGTAAAATTACATGATTTAATCACCATACATTGTACATTAAATTACTTGTAACATGTTAATTCCTAATAATATCTGCCGGCAACGTGTGTAATTATTTCCCATTTACATAATCATTGATATTGTAATAGCATTTTTCTTTCAACAAATCCTGAAGTCTTTTTTCAATACGGTTACATTTCATTCCTTTAAGTTATTGGGAATCGTGTTGAATATAATTGGTCCCATTACAAAAATACTCTTAAGCATACATGCTGTATAAGGAGCCTTTATCCTTTATAAGGCTCTAGACTGTGAGTGTTCCAAATTTCGATTAAATCAGATCTGCAGTTTTGAGGTGAAAGCGAGACCTACCGACATACAGAGTTACGTTCGCACATAATATTAGGTCCTTACCTATGAAATTGGTGTTTTGTATGGAGATTTTGGGGAATTCTGCATTTTCCATACTAAAATTTTTTCAGATTTCTTCACAACGACAAATCCAAAGATAATAATATTTGGCATCTATCATTAGACAAGTTTTAGTAATATGTGTAATATCACACTTTATAAAAAATATTTATCGTTTTTAAGTGAATGCATATAAAATGATGTATTCGGGAGGCACTTAAAAAGAGTTGTCTCCGTGTCCAATTTTAACACAATTAAACTTACAACAAATTATCAAAACAAATCAAAAGAGCTCAAAAATATAGTCTATTTTTAGACGAGGTAATTATTTTTTAGGAATACTCTGAATCTTAATAGTTACATACAAAATACTAAGAGAGAAAAAAACACCAATTTTATAGGTAAGGACCCAATATTATAGTATCTCAGATTGAGCTCAACAGCGTAATGTTTTCAAGAACATCCAAACAGTCATAAAGTTCAATGACAATACTAACACATACATAATTGATATATATATATAAAATCACACCCTTCACAAGCAAGCATGCTGTCCTTACATATTTGCCACTTGTTACTACTCTTCCACGATTTTTCATGTAACTAAACCCAATTTTTGTATGGCTAAATGTGATCATAAGGAACTCAGTGCTCGTTGGACTCTGCCGACCCTTCGGGGATTGCAGGTGTGATTGTATGTATGTATGTATGTTTGTACATCTACTTAATACCTACGTTACTCAAAAATTGCGTAATAACAAACTCAAAAGAAAAAAATATTCTTTACTCTGCAAATTGCTTCGAAAGCAACAACATGTGCGTATTAAATATAAAAAAGGAACGAATAAATAATTAAAACTATTACTTACACTTCCTCAGTAGGTAAGTCTGACCAATATTTAAACTAATTACCAATATTCTGAGTTACTTAGCCATAATAATAATATATAAAGCATCTATGTGATGGTCAAAAAATTTAATATCAATTTTAGTCAGCACGATGAGATATAGATACGATTAATAATTAACTAATTTCTACTAGAAAAGGCTAAAATGGCATCAATTCTTACACAAGAATGACCGTTGTAATGCTGTGATAAAATTTTGTTGTTCACTCTGTTTCAAAATCATATTTTGTTAACATTATCAACTGTAAGCTTCTGCTCGAAAATCGCTTCAAAAACGTATTCACTTAATTTAATATTAAATTTGTTCAAGACTTAAGAAGGAAGGGACACTCGACGTTGACCTTGGATTATAGCCCTGCTAATCAAAACAACAACATTTGTGATTGACTGGGAACACGGATTAGCATTATTGGACACTGATGTTATGTACACCATTTGGCACCCAACTACATAAATTTGGTTCACAAAAGAGCTAAATCTTTGATATTGGGATAAACAAAGACGTGACCGTTTAAGCTTGGATAGGATTATACGTGCATGTGTTAAGGGAAGGTCAGAAATGGAATCTGGAAAGACAACGTGGACTCTAACCATTTGGTAGGCGGGAGAATTTTAACAAATATTCTAGAAGGAAGAGCTTGGTGTTTAGTACGCCTTGCCTTTAGATCTAAAGCAAAGCTACCTTCGCCATGGTAAGGCCGTGGATGGGTGACTAAAACTTTGTGATCTCGAGCTCCTCCGTGCTTTGGATGGCACGCTAAGCCGCTTTAAGTAGCTATTGTAACCATTTCCACTCATCAACCCAAATTGTGCCAGCGTGGTGGTGTTACGGCCCTCCTCATGTGATTCTCCTTAAGAAAGGTATGTGCCCAGCAGTGGGTCGAATCTAGAGGAACAAGGAAAGGCTAATTTCATACAGACATACGGCATACAGGACATCTACAGAGAGATCAAATTTTATATAGGTTATATATAGTTAAAATATTACTTTTACTTAATCGTAGGAACTTATTTTAGTATACATCATATTTATATGCTTTAATACTAAAATAGAATAATACTCGTATAATGAACGTAGCAAGAGTAATGTCAAATTGACTGGTAAACCACCTATTTAGAAAGTTTCCTAAAGGTTCGTGTTAGCGTTAACTTTGATCTTCTAGGAATAAGATTGTAACAATGTTATCCTTCTGTAATACAATAAAGGTACGACCTTTATTGGCTCACGAATTAATTAGAACCCTCGCAAAATATCTGCTGAAGAATTTTATTTTAATATATTGCGAATCGCTTTATGTCAAAGCGTTTACATGAAAATTCACTCGAAATTCCGCTCAAAAATTAATCGACGCCCGGTGTCGATCACTCTTTACCGGTCGCCCTTTATGTTTGATCTTAATGACGACCGAATAGCTGGGGTTGTATTGGCACACAATTACGTTTTGTACAGTGTTTACCTACCTTTTTATAATTGGTATTTAAATTTTCAAGAATTCTTTGAATGTTCTTTGAACAACAAGACTGATTACTGATTTTTTTATTCATAAAGAAATTTCCTGGACGGTCTTGGGTATTTAGAGTTAGATTTGGCTTCTATTTGCGTTTTATCTGCATATTCATCTTTATAATTCAGTGCATCTTTCCGTAAATAAGTTAAAACATTCTGATGTTTACAGGTTTAAGTTATAGTTCCGTTCACGAAAGATGTCCACGTAAAGCGGCCGTCTGCGCGTGTTATTAACAAAGATAATAGAATTATATTTTAATAAGTGAAACAAACTATGACGACGCATTTTGACGCATTCTGCCCGCGCCTCAACCCATACTTCCAAAGGGACCTCTGGAGGTATGGGGTGAGGCCTCCAAAGGGAAAGGACGGCAGCCATTTGTGGACATCTTTCGTGAACCGAACAATAAACGACGACTTCACTAATAAGTAGATTATACACAAAGGACAATGTTCTTTTTCGGCATTTCGTGGACATGATGCCACATAAGAAATAATAATGTTAATTAATTATATTATTTTAGGTAACTTATACTCAAATAGGTTTGTAGCCAGCTATATATTACTTTTTATGTAATTTATTGGAACTAAACAACTATCGGTCATAGATATCAAGTAAAAATTATAGCAAATGTTGCCAAATTCTAAATGTGAAAAGTCACTACGATTATTATTAGTTTCAAAATATGATAGGTAAGTGTACGATATTTTTGAGTTCACAATGACAAACAGAATAATATTATAACATCCTTTTTATTTATAATTATTATAAGTGTAGATTTGTTATAATTGTAATAATTACTTAGAAGTGCAATGATTATTTTAAGGAACCAAAATATAATAAGTAACTTAAAGGAAGAAAAAAAAAATAATAATAAAAAAAAAAAAAAGAAATATCTATAAAAATATAGATACAAATCCGAATGATTTGTCTCGATATTGTTTTATATGAATTTGTTTTCACTTATAGCAACACTAATAATTATCCTTCATTAAAAATATCTACAACACAGAGTACTATAAAATATACCTTCAAAATGGGAAATAGCTAAGTGGTGCCATCTCTATTCTAGTTTTGGAACTTTTTTGTGCAGCTATACTTAGGGAGACCTCTACTAAATTAGTCAACAAGGCAACTGTCATTGGCTATGTTTTTCTGCGTTGTTATGAATATTGTTTTTTTTAATGAATTCCGATAATTATATTTACAACGACTTTCGCAATCACATGGCCATCAACATTGACTATACTCGTTTAGTATAATTATAATCACTTTCGTACTATCATACAGATGCCGGGATTGTGTTAATGAAGCATGTTTTTGATGCATGGGAGAGTAAAAAAGATGCTGTAGGGATCTTCTGTGACTTGTCCAAAGCTTTTGACTGTGTTGACCATAAAACTTTATTATCTAAATTAAAACATTATGGTGTTTCAGTAAATTCACAAAAATTAATAGAGTCATATCTGAGCGACCGAAGTCAAACAGTTGTTATTAATAAAGCTAAGTCTTCGGGGACCCCGATGTTGATGGGCGTACCTCAAGGTTCAATACTAGGACCTCTGTTATTCTTAATATATATAAATGATTTGGCGTATTATACTAAAGATCTATGTAAAACGGTACTATTTGCAGATGATACATCACTAATATTTGACATTAATAGATATGAAAAAAATTGTGACGATGTTAATAGCACCGTTAGTAAAGTGATCACTTGGTTTAATAATAACAACCTATGTTTAAACGCAAGGAAAACAAAATGCATAAAGTTTTCATTACCAAATGTAAGACAAGTCGATACAATAATAAAAATTAACGAACAAGTGTTAGAGTGTGTTGATTCCACACTATTTTTAGGAATTACGCTAGATTCACGCCTCCAGTGGAATCCGCACATACTAACCTTAGCAGAAAGACTTAGCTCTGCTGCCTTTGCAGTTAAAAAAATCAGACTCTTATCTGATGTTGAAACGGCGAGACTTGTCTATTTTAGCTATTTTCATAGCGTAATGTCATACGGCTTGTTATTGTGGGGGTCAGCAGCTGATATTGAGACTATCTTTATTTTACAAAAAAGAGCTGTACGAGCCATCTACAGACTTAAGTCACGGGACTCACTTAGAGAATTATTCAAGGAAATTAATATATTGACTGTTGCCTCCCAATACATCTATGAAAATATTGTATATGTTTATAAACATAACCACACGTTCATGAAAAATAACGACTATCATAATGTAAATACTAGAAACAGAAATAAACTCGCTGTGCCTGTTTTCAGACTGCGTAAAACAAATCGGTCATTTATGGGGAAATGTATACAGTTTTATAATAAAATCCCACCAAATATAACAAAACTGCCTTTTCATAAATTTAAACCCTATATTAAAAAAACTTTAATGAAAAAAGGCTATTACAAAATTCAAGATTATCTTGAAGATAAAATGGTGTGGAAATAGTTATGTAATATATACTGTTATCTTATGCATGTTATTTTGATGGACTGATAGGAATTAAGACATAATGTAAAAACATATTTAAAAGTGACAAAAATTTTATGATTGGCTATTTAAAAAAGTGGCTCATGAGTTTCTTGCCGGGTTCTTCTCATGAAAAGCCTTACTCTCGGAATCCGGCCGCTTGTATCGATTACAACCACAGTCAACGAAGTACCTGTACTGTCCTGTGGATGTACTTGTTACAAGCGCTCGCGGTAATGAAGTTAAAAACAATAGTATAATTTAATACTGTAATTTAAAATAATAATTTTAATTTAAAATAATTTACAATAAACTATTTATTTGTAAAATACATAATATGTAAAATGTTAAATGTTGACGATTTTAAGTGCCGAACTTGGCCTATGAAATAAAATTATTTTTGATTTTGATTTTGATTTTTGATTCTGTTACATTAAACTACCAAAAAATTATTGAATGTAAAAAAATTGCTGTAACTGATTGGGCCAAAGTCCCATACAAAGTGGGCATTGTCCTTTGCTAAGATTTACTAATTAAATATGGGTCATAAATCCACCCGAAGAGGTGAAATTAAGGAAATTTTCTCAATATGCTCTTGTCTAAATAAAAACTCGCTAATCCGGATCCAGGAGATCATCAGTCAAGCCCTGATATTTCATTGTTAATTTTAACGAGCCAACTCCGGACTCCTGGGACTCGGCATTTTTCAGTTAAATTAAAAAAGTTTGAGTGCGGGCCGTGGGTGTCTTCGGTGTCCAGTCATTGGGGTAACATAGGCTCAGCGATATCCGCCCAAAACATATTTATACGAAAAGTAGTTCTATGCCTGGGGGCATAAAGTTAATTAATCATGAGTAAATTAGAAACAGCGTAGTCTTCAAATTACCGAGAAATAGAGTTTAATAATTATTGCAAACAATACAAATAAAATTTATTTTTACAAATAATAAAAAGTAATTTTTTAATTAAATAATTTTTTTTTTATATTTTTATAATGTAACAATTGTCAATTTTATTATTTTCTATTTTCATTAAAAATTTTATATGTCACAAAATATTTATAATAATAATAATTTTAAATAACGGGATACCTTTAATTTTCTGGAATAAAAAGTATTTAAGATGTTGACCAGGGATATAATATATTACCATGCAAAACCTCATTGAAATCGAAGCCATTTCGAAGATTAGCCCGCACAAACAGACGGACAGACAGAGAACAAATAAAAATATTTTTTTCCTCTTTTTACATCCCCTGACTTAATTTTAAGCGTTTTTTTCTATGTACAGACATTCGACCTCTACAGTTTTATCATAGGTATATAGATGTGATTAATGTAAAAATTTATTCAATGATCCATGTTGGTGGATTTAAATAATTGAAAAATAAAGTGGTTATGTATGTACATATAAATCAATGGGTTATATATTGTAAACAATTATATGGAATATACTTAGCGGTTTGATTGATCGAGATGAAATACAATAGAGGAATAACGGGCCGCTTATATCACCATCCGTTCATCCCGGCCAGAACATGCTTAGATTATTGATAGCAATAGGGATTGTCTCTGAACATTGCTGAAAGTACGAGTATATAATATGCGCTAAATAATTATTATTAGTATAGTAATCATCTTACTAGCCGCTGCAAGCGTGCAATAAATCCAATCTACTAAGTGGGCTAGCTCTCCACCTTCTTTCGAAGCGTCTCCATAAATTCCCTCGGGACCGCATCGAAACGAATTGACTTATAAAATTGTTACACGTCGCCAGAAATTTAACAATTCATCATTTTTAATTCGAGCTGCCATTTCTCAACTTTTTTGCCTTTCGATAACGGTTTTATCGTCATCCGCGAAACGATTTCCATTCGTAATGAAATCGCGCCGTGACCTTTTTAATACGGAGATAAGATTTGCCGAAAGTTTTGTGAGAGCTTGACAAAAAATTGGGCAAGTGCGAGTCGCGGAGGATTTTAGGGTCCTGCATATTGGCGTCAAATTTGTTAGTGATTCGCATTTCTAAATACTATTTCTAAGTAAGAACTGTCAGCATCCAAAGTTATTTTATCTATAACTAGTGCCTTCTCGCGGTTTCACTCGCGTGGTACCCGTTTAAATGAGAATATCGGGATGAAAAGTAGCTTATGTCCTTTCTCAGACTCTAGACAATCTGTATACCGAATAAATCGGCTTAGTAGTCTTGACGTGAAAGCGAGACCGACAGACAGACAACTTACTTTCGCATTTATAATATTAGTCTTGATAATTACATAAATACATATAGTCACGACAATTATCCCCTAAGGGCTAGCCCCAGAGACAGGAGCAACGTGCGACCCTCATCTAGGGTCGCACGCTTATGTGGAAGAACTTTAAATACGCCGTTAGACTTGTCGTAATGTATGGTTTTGAATGTTGAGCAACGCAAACGATGGACGTAAGGGAACTGCACTCAGCAGAGATGCCAATATTGCAATGGACGTGTGGAGTCACAAGAACGGACAAGATCAGAAATGAGTATTTCAGAAAAAGTTTGAAAGTAGCACGAGTGACAGAAAAGATTAGGAGCAATAGGTTAGCGTGGTGATGGATATATTATGAAGAAGGATGAAAGCCACATTACAAGAAGTATTCTGAGCATGGATGTGAACGGACCTAGAGTGAGAGGAACACCAAAGAAGCGATGGATTGAACGCGTGAAGAATGATATGAGAATAAAAGAAGTGGATGCTGAGCTGACGAGTGACAGAGGAAAAGGGAAGAAGAAGACATGTTATGCCGACCCCACCTAGAGTGGGAAAAGGGCAAGAAGAAGATTTGCTAAGAAAGAAAGAAAGAAATTGTTTATTTGGTGTTACAATAAATACACAACAAACAATTTTTAAAGCACAATATAAATTGATAAGTAACACCAAAAAGGCATCCACTCAGCATAATGTCGAACAAGCAAGTTAAATTTGCGATAAAGTCGCCTGTATTGAAATTGGATACCTTGTTTGAATTTAATTCACAAAAATATCTTTGAATCCAGCCGAAATCTTGATTTAAGAACTTCATTGTTAAACATCAAAATTTTATTTTATTTTTATATATGATAGGTATATATATTTAAGGGTGTCAATAACTTACCTGAGTCCGTGTTAGCATTGTTTGCGACTGTCATACAGTTTGAAATAAAACTAGTACAGGCGTTAAACGTTCAACCGCATCTTATTATTATGTCGTCAATACCTTGTATTTTTTTTAAGATATCAGATGCAGCAATTTGTTCTAATAAACTTAATTATTATTAAAATTTCCGTTATGAATCTCTACACCTTACAGAGACTTTGTGGAACATAAATACACTTTCTGTGTCCCGCTTGATCTGATGCTGTTGTGTTAAAACCAGATCTATCCTTGTACTCTGTTAGTTCGGTAACCCTAAGCACAGTTAATATTAAAATGGAGGACGGGTCGTGCAACAAAGGCGCCGGACAGGATCGCGCCAACAAGGAAATGGTACCAAATCTAAGACGTGATGAAAAATGTTATTGTATTTGTCTTAAAATTTAATTTTGGCCGTTTGACAGTTTTGCGCTTGGCGGAATATTAAGAGGGATCTAGTCTTGATAATTACATACAAACATATAATCACGACTATTATCAGAGACAAGACAAAAGCACACAAAAGGAGTCCACTGCATAGCCCGCGGTTCACCAAGCAGTGACTGCACACGTGCTCTGCGTGACAGGTGGTGAGTCCGTCGCCGCTATAAGTAATTGGATGGTTGTGCACGTCTAAGTCCATTAATCACCTTTTACGACATCCAAGGGAAGAGATGTGTTGGAAGTATTCTTTTAATGAGCTGCTACCACACAAAACAAATAAATTAATTTAACGATTAAATCCAAAACTACTTAAAGATAAAGAATACTGCGATAGTGTCCAAAGAAACTACCAAATAAGTCTTAAACAAAACTCGTTCGTATGTTGCTCTTAATATACAAGACAAGGAAGTCTAGTTTTTTCAGGTACTGTGCAGTTTGAAATAGTGGAACTTGGGTACAGGTTCACGTGAAATATTTAGTGTAAGAATGCGGGAGTCGCCCAGACGTGCGTTTATTGCATGTTTGAGCGCGGCCCGCAATATACGAGCGCCTACGACTTTCCTGTTCGTCAACTGGATCCTAAATGCTTGATATTTGCCACTTTGTAACGTATGTATGAATTTCCTCCCACTAGTTGTTGGGCAAAATACCGTCTCAGGCTAATTAGGTGAACAGCTGTGGGTACAAAATGTAAACGGAGGTAAACGGATTCTTGCTCTTTCCTCTAAAAGCAAGGCCATATACGAGTACATACTAATGGATGGAAATTCAACTCATCAGCTTCATAATTATCTACGAGTAATAGGTATTCTAGTTCTATTTTCACAATTGTCTCTATTTTTATAATTGTGCAATATAAATGTCGCATGAATCATTGTATACAATTGTTGACAAGCCAAATAAATAAATGAAATAAACTCATAAGTTACCATTATAATTGTATTATTATATACTCTTTATTGCGTATAAAATAGCTTGTAAAAGTAACTTGTCCTCAGCCTATATATACATCTCATTGCTGGGTACAGACCTTCCTCATGGAGAAAAACATGAGGAGTAATGGGCCATAACACGACCACGCTGGCCCAATGCGTGTTAATGCCTGAATGAACTTATCTTAAAAAAAATATACTGAACTAGGATGCGAGACTCATAATATTTTTGTTATTTCTTGGTGGGCACGGCGACTGGTGTTCGCAAACGATAGATCTTTCTATTGTGTCTCGTTTTGTGCTCATGTTCCAAAACCCATATCGGGCGAAATGCCAATCAAAGACTTAACGATGCCCCCTTTTAAATAATAAACAAATATGTGTTATCGTATTGAAAACATTATATTGAGTAATAACAGAACGGTTGCCTAGCAACCTCATAGACAGTGGTATATGACACGCCTCGTCGGTCATTCCTGGCTACCGCACCAGGGGAGCCGGGAGTAACTGGTCCAAGTGGCGCCTCCAAAGCTCTCCGCCATCCATCGCAACTTCGTAGTGTATGCGACCTAGGCGTCGAGTCACTGTTCCAAACATCCATTTGAGATGTGGTGTCGCCTTGCTGTAATTTCGGGCCTGAACGCGATCGCCCTCTTTAAATTGCCTCCTTGGCTGTGCTTGACAAGCTGTACTTCGGGAGCTACATTTAGCTGGAGGTTGCTGTAACATTGAATGTAATTTAGTTCTTACCTCCCGTCCAAACATGAGTTCATAAGCAGACAAACCATTAGAATTTGGTGTGCGCCTTAAGCGAGCTTTAAGGGTGATCAGTTTATTGAGTATATCACCACTTCAATATTCAGTTCTTTCATCCAACTTCTACCAAATATAGGATCCACATTTTTGTCAATAATGTAAAGTTTTCCATGAAATATTTGTTTTTTGTATTGTCCTTTGATATAAGTCACGCCATAAGGTCTAATCAATTCTCCAGTATATGTTTTTAATTTAATATTTGTATAAAAAATTTTGCTCTGAAGTTGTAATTTCTTGAAATCTGTTAGTGAAATCGAAGATAGCGTAGCTCCAGTATCGAATTCCATTTGTAGTTTTTTGGAATTAATATAAACCGTAATCATATATTTTTCAGAAATTTCACTATTTAAATTATGTATTTCTGCCAAATTATCATCATGTATTGAACTAGTTGATTCATGAACTTGGAGAGTGTTTAAGTTACGCTGTAAACAAACTTTAGAAATATGACCTTTTTTCTTACACTTTGTACAAGTGGACGTAATCATTTTGCAATCATTAGCTCGGTGTTGACTGTCACCGCATCGAAAACATTTTCCTTTCAAATCTCTAATAGTAATTGGCAAAGAGATTCCCTGTGTTGTAATAAAGTTTTGAATAGGTTCTCTTTGAAAAGTTGAAACATTGTTTGTATAATCTGAATGGATTTGTAGATCTCTAGCCATGTCAATGTTTTCGGACTTCCCTAATTCAATAGCTGACGCGGTCTGAATCAATTTCGTAAAAGATAATGTGGTTCTATCTTGTAGCAGTTTGGTGCGTACATCACCATCCTTCAGACCTCGAATAAGTTGCAAACATAAGAAATTTTCTGTAATTGATTTGGAACAATGAAGACATCGAAATTCACAATTTGAAGATAGTTTCTTGAGTTCAGAGGCATAATTTGTAACGGTTTCTTCTTTTTGTTGTACGCGAGTAATGAATTTATGTTGTAGTGTCCAAATGCTAGGTTTAGGATCCAAATATTCGTCTAAAATTTGTGTTATTTCTTCAAAGTTTTTGTCAACTGGATCATCTGGAGAACACAAATCGCAAATTTTGTCATGAAGTTCTGGAGATAATGTAGAAATTAGAATGTACACTTTAAGCTTTGTATCGGTGACGTCGTTAAGAAGAAAGTATACATTCAATCTTTTAATAAAATTTTGAAACGACTCCTTGTCTTGTAAAGGAAGGAAATTAATTTTCGGTGTACTAACGTGCAAATTGGGTCCAGTCAAAGGAGTAGCTTGTAACTCTCGAGCGTTGGTCAGTTCAGACTTTAAAAGAATTAGCTTTGATTTTACCTTCGTGTGTAAGTTTTCGAAGTCAAATCTGTAGTTAATTTCCTCTTCTAATTGTTCGTCGTCTGTGTATTCTTCAATATTTTCTTGTAAATTTCTGAATTTCAAGATTGTATCCTGAACGTAACTTAGTCGCGAATCAATTTCTTGTTCACAGATATTTTCTTGTGCTTGAATGTAATTGTCCATCTTTGTAAGCACGCCTCGTAATGAGGCGCGCACTTTTTTCATTCTTCTAATATTTTCAGCAGACATCCTCGTCGCCAATTTTAAATAATAAACAAATATGTGTTATCGTATTGAAAACATTATATTGAGTAATAACAGAACGGTTGCCTAGCAACCTCATAGACAGTGGTATATGACACCCCCTAAATATAATTTTATAAACAAGCTCATAATATAATATGATTATTTTTTCGCTCTCGTAATTCAATGAGAAAACACAAAAAAATCAGTGGTATTTGAAACAATTGATACGTTTAAATACGAGTACAGGATTTTCTAACAATAGAATCAATTCTGTCCTTGATTGACACTGAAAGGACTATTGTGCATTGAACTCTGTTTTTCAAATCGCAATATTTGTTTCGTAATATAACATATCATCATGCCTCTATCCCCGAAGGGGTAGACAGAGGTGTTGAACAGCCACATTTCGCCAGATGGTGGGTCCCCATGTAACAGGTGGCGAGCCTGTTGCCATGCACCGGGCGTAATGTGAGGCAAGCGATATTCACAATGTACATAAGTACTCTGACACAATCCAAAGTTTTCTGTAAAACAGTGTTTTTATTATTATTTAATATTATTATAGTTTTTATTAATTAAATATACTGTTAGTACAGTTACGTTCAATAATATGTCTAAACATTTTGAGAGGTGATAGCCTTTATTCACCGCTAATAAGAGTCACTAACTGTCAAAAGTGTATACCTACTCGTATATATCTTTGCACGTTATTGTACCCAAGTAGGTATCATCTCCTAGAATACATGACCATGACATTGTCACCTGTAAGAGTTACATCTATCTGAAACTTCTATAGAGACTGCATTGTTTAATGCGACCCACAATATAAGTTGTACTAGTTGTTGTTGTTGTTGTAAGTTGTTGTGTTGTGTTGTGTTGTTGTAAGTGGTACTTATATTGTGGGTTGCATCTCTTCTACTACCGAAGTCGTTTAAGAGGTTTGAAATGACATTATGTGTAGGCTGACACGGTGGAGTGGTTGATGATGTTTTCACAGAATCAGCTACGTTTGCATCAAGAGATTCCACTGCTATTTAAAACATCAAGTAAGACATAATCGCTTGTTCAATGTTTAATAATAGAAATGTAATGTATTTTTCTATTGTACTCCTCACGTGTTTCTCCATGAGGAAGGCCTGTGCCCAGCAGTGGGACATATAAAGGCTTAGGACGGATTGTATTTTCATCAAAGTAATATTATATCACTAATCCGTGCAAAATCATGAATAAATACAAATGTATACACCTTCGTTCGTACTTTTACACGTGTTTGCGATTAACACGTATCGATTGAAGCTCCGATACAAAACACGACAAAATTACTAGGATGTTTACCGAGCTTTTAACAGAAAAATTGTGAATTAGCTCTGTCGATCGCAAGGTTGAACACCCCTGGATGAGGGTTATTAAAAAAATTACAGGTAAAATTAAATTTTATAACCCAGCGTAATATTTCATCGTTTGTAAAATGACCGGGATGGAAACTCCAATTGTGCCGAAAGGAGCGTTCCCGGGGAGCGATGATACGGTTTCAATTATTTTTTACCTGCGGAGTTGAGGCGTTCTAATAAATTACAGTTGAGTAGTTAAATGAAAAAATATTTATGACACAATAAAATGTTTTGGGTCTCGTTTCAGCTGTGCTACGGCGGTAGGACAACTTGAAATTTTACACTATTTTATCACACATATATGAAGTTGTAACGAGGCGCTATATCAGTTTTAGCGATTCTGCTGTTATTGCGCTCTTCTCTGGCCATTCTCTCCCTGTTTCTGTTTTTAAACTAAGCATCTGTCTCTTTTTCATTGTTATTGGTCTCCAATTTTCATTTCTATCAGAGTCATCTGGAGCGGTTGTCTCGACGCCAATAAATCTATATTAATAAATTTAATTGTTGATAATTATATTTTAATATAATGTATTATAGTTAATAATTGAGGTAAAGTTGAAGAGCTCGGTAAGAGTGGTAAGTACGCTTTGGTTTTCGATTGAAAACAAAGCTATATTGTTTTGAATATAAAATTAAATTTATTGATACTTTTTTCCAGTTTATAATATATAATAAAAACTTGACCCATAGTTAATTTAAAAAAAATGCCCTACTAATGACGGTTGCACTGTATTTTTGGATGTAACCACTTAATGACCCTCGCTCACCGTGCAGGTGAGGGTAGTTAAAGTTTTATTTGTTTTCCTCTTAACTGCTGTAATTGGTTCGGTTAGTTGAATAACAATTGAGGTGTACTGTTTTTATTTGATTTAACAATATTTACATAACAACAGTGTAAGGAGTATGTGATTTTTTTAAATATTGTCGAGAAACAAGAAAAGAAGAATGAGTTCTTCAGAATCCACTGTTAAAATAACTTTGAAATCTAAATCACACGTAAATACGTAAATATAAAAGTAATTGTCTACTCATATGATCGCTCGTGGACTCACTCTCACTCTGTTTCTCAGTTCTTATGAACGGAACAGAATCGTATTTTTTTTTCTTGGCACATTTACAAGCATCAGGCTACAATATTGGCACAAAACATTACTTAAAGATTTATATGTATAATTAAACATGAAGTCCAAATTCCGATAGTGCTCAACATTCACTGGCTAATTTTAACAGTAAACTCCAGACAAAAAGTATTCTACAAATAACCTAAATATAAACATGTAATATGTTTTAATAATTAAATAACATTAAAGTGTTCTCTAGTAATCATTAACACAATTTAACACGACCGTTGGACGCCGACAAAGATCACACACAATCTCTTTGTTAAATACTAGCAAAATCTATATTTGTTGCATAATATAATGAAATTCAGGGGGTTGGACACCGTGGTACAGGGGCGGGGAGGTAGGAGATATTAATTGCGGTTCTAAACTAAACAAAACCTGTACCAAGTACTGTCCTGCGAAATAAATCCTAAGAAATTATCGTGTGGTGCAAACTATAAGATTGAAACGGGAAGTTTGAAGCTCTTTTTAGTTATATGAAACTTTATAAGCCTGTAGGGGGATATAAAGTTTAAGTGGCTTTGATTAACTTGCGTGATAAGCGGTCGAGGGACACACTTCTTAACATAGAAGTGGAATACTTCACATGTAGTTCGCATAGAATTTACACTCGACTAATTTAAGTTAATTTTAGTAAACAAAGAACTTGCTCTTTATATAAAGCTTGAAGCTGTTATTTTGGAATAGGGTTTTAGTTACAGTAGTATGTCTTTATTCTAAACTCTAACTTCAGACACCAGATAATTATATCAAATCGAGGTCCAAAGCAACCTTGCCTGCCTGTTCTTCTCTAAAATAAGCAAGCACTTTTCTATAAAATAAGCAATATAGATGACCTGATTCTCAGATTATAATAGATATTTGGGCATACAGCTACAAGCCAGACTACACCTTTCAATGACCTGAACCTCTCAATGGCCACAAAACGAGATACAATAGAAACATAGATACATTGTTCGCGAGCGCCGGCGTTCGCTTGGCCCTGTCTTTGTGCTGCAAACAAGTGTGAAGTTTGAAGTGCCGCTGACCTTACATGCTACGTAATTTGATAGACCCACGCCATTTTATTTATTTACTGCACAATATCTATTAAAATGCTAAGAAAAATTTAAAATCTCTTAAGTAAATTGATTCTCTACAAATATCGCTAACAAGCCCGCATTTCGCTCATAACATGTACCACAGCGTTGTACGTTCTGGTCATGGAATGCATTAAAATTAAAAACGGCGAACAGCTTGTGAGAATTATTTCGCTGCAGGTAGCACCTCGCGGCCGCCACATGCGTTAAGTGCGATATTAATGTGGAAATATTTATGCGTTAGCTACAGGGAAAAAACACAGTGTTTAATTTAGATTTGAACTGTTAAACGTTTGCTCTTTGTTGAAATGAAAGCGTAATTCATGAAACAGCAGAACTTTTTCGAATAGCAATTGTTGCACATTTTATAATCCATTGTGTATTCAAATTAAACTTTAACCGTTCATATTTTTGCAAACAGCACGACTAGTTGTGCTGTCCAGTAGATCCGTGCAGCACAAGTCTATGGCAAAAATATCCGATTACCAGCTTATTCATTTATATTATTATCATGTGTCTAGAAACTACAAGTCGATTGCATTCCAATTTTTTGACAACTTATGTTTAAAAAATACCTTATTAGCAATCGCAAACCAAATTCGAAATTCTGAAAACATTTAAGATTGTAATTGGTTAAAATCTTAAATGCCGCATAAATTATAAGCAAGCCCTCCTAAAAAGCCCCATAAAATCTTCCCGGCCGTTGTCCCTTAATTAGCAAAATAATTAGCTCATTGACAACGTTTCCGGCAATTCTTTTTTTGTCATAATTTTTAATTAGTCTGATATTCTTTAGGCGGAGTGCTAAATGCGCTTAAATTAATTTGATCTCACCTCTCGTCTAAGAATCTTGAGTCGAGCCAAGTTATTTAAAAATGTCGTCTAACGAAGCTTAATATCATTAAGAGTACTTTGTTTTTGAAAGATCATAAGTTATCATCATAGCTTCGTAATTTAGTTCATTTAAGTCAAAGTAGGAACAAACACAAAGGCTTTTCTCATTAGAGAAGAAAATATAATAAATAAAAGATATGTAAGTGCAGAAATAAATAGTTTCTTCCTCTGTGAAGATATGTATGCAAAGTTTCCAGTCGAAAGCACTATGGTACAAATAATATATGTGATAAACACACCGACCGTCGAAGTAGGCGCGCTTCGCGCCGCACAACTTTGCAAACGTTAAAACTTTGAAGTGCTGGAATATTTTTAAAATGCAAATAACGAAATGGATGAACACCAGAAGTATCTCGGGTGGGAGCCGGCCATTCGCACGCATTCGCTCGAATATTCATGTAACCTTGTTCTGATATCCATACTTTAAGGTACTGTTAAACTTTTTAAATCAATATTATCTCAGGTACAAGTGGTCGTATTCATCACACAGATCTGTCTTAACCACGCGCCTGCCATCATCTATTGCTACACATAATAATAATTATTAGTAGGTAGAAGTTATCTCTATGTTTGAATGTCAACCATTAGTCCACTATAGTTCTTTAAAGTTTCTATCGATATTTATAAAATTCCAAATTGAGTTCTGGATTGGCATTGTTTTTTGCAAATCTCATAATCTCATTCCAGTTAAGATTTCCAACATCTGGAAACGATTCAATTTCTCGAATAATCCGTTCAGTTTACGAATTAATCGTAAGGGCTTTGAGTCCGGGCTTGCTTAAAGCCGCCTAAGTTCGGGTCTGGGAGTCCGTGGAAGTTCTTGGCGCCCTCTCCGTTGACTCTGTCTCCAACTTTAATTGCCTCAAGAAAGTGTTGGTTGGGTCAATTGAGAGAATTTGCTCTGGAACGATTTAAATGCATTCCTTATATAACGAGGCACTTGTGAACGGTACCTCCACCAATATATCCATTTCTACAACATCTAAATTAGATTTATTTTCGAAGCGGACACAATCTTTTTAGATTCATAAATGGAATTTGTTTCCATGGATTTAAAAAGAAAATGTATGACTTTAGGATGGATTGCTAATGAACGTTTTTTGTATGGGAAATTTTGTATGGGAACCGCGCATGCCAATCTTGCGGGGAAAGACGCGAGGGAGTAACTTTGACATCTTTATTCTGCGGCTCTTTTTATTAGATCGCAAAAGCATACATTAAAAAGACATGACATTGTTTTGGTAAAGTACGTCATATTTATCTTTTTGCTTGCCCATCAAAAATGTAGTTAATTTGAAAAAAGAACATGATTGAAACCCATTTGACATTATTAAAATTCGATATTTGATTTCTATTTGTGAAAATTCGATTCTTAAAATTCGATATTTGATTTCGATAGTTAGTTAAAATGGATTTCCGCGACAGGGTGGATGGATTGGGTGCCCACCTAGGTTCCTACCAAAATGAGCACGATCTCAATACATTTCTCAGATGATGTATTCAATTCGATTCGAGATTATAAAAGAAAATCATTTATCATTAAAATGCAAGTTTTTGAGGATTTTAAAAACAAGTTTAAAATGTTTACCGTGTATTTTGTGCTTAGCACGAGTAAATTTATTTAAAACTTTTTAGCTTTTGGTTTTTTTGGTTTATTTGCTTTTCTGTTATTTTCGGCAGTAAATTTTTGTTTTTTTTATATATATTTTATATTTTGTGTATAATATATAACATAATATGTACTCGTGGACTTTAGAACCTTCTCTGCTTTTTCGTGGTTTATATAAAAGCATAGATTCAATGGAGCGGGCGGATTGGTTTCCCAACAAATCAAGCGTGATCTGTTCAAAACTATTATCAGATTATTATTAGCTATTATAGAAGAATTATTTCTCTACTAGTCGTCAGTGCATTCTTTCATAATTATCGACAATCTTCACATCACTGACATTTCACAATTTAAGTGTTACCAGTGGCAGCGCTCTAAAATGTTATTTAACTGTTATTTTTTTATTTGTTACCCACCCTTAAAAACTGCTATATCGAAACATACGCGCATTTTAAACCATTTCAGATATAATTATTACTTTTGGGATTTATATTTTGATTTAATTACAGACCCTTTTAAAACGAGGTTCCTTTGCATCCTAAGCAAAATTTAAAAAAACCAACTCATGTTCCTCTAAAGTCAGTTTGTTTGATTGAACTGTTTTAATTTCTTTTTTGCAATAATATGTTTCAATAATACTTTGGGATTTTCAGTGTGAAATACATAGAAAAATACTGAGAGATGTCAATTACTTATAGAAAAAAAAGAAAAGTGCGTTTCAGTATGTGCAATAGGTAGGTTAACACAACAAAGCATTTTTTGGCACACTTTAGTCAGAATTGTGTCGTTATTGAAATGACTAAAGATTTTGAAAGTACCTTTTTCGTATTAAATATAAGTAAACTTTCATGTTCTATACAAAGGTGATGACCATTTTGGTATCAGCACCAAAAGCATGTGTCATACATCATTCGATAGGTATTTTACTCATCAGCAATAGTTATTATGGCGACTCTTTCGAATTCGTTGTCCGTTTTGAGTTACAGAGATTTCATGACGTTGTAGTTTGAAGATGATACTCGTATCTTTAAAATTATTAATATGTAAGGAAAAAAATAAAATACCATTCAATTCATTTGGCGAAATTTTTATATCTTATATCATATAAAATTAAAATTATATTTGCATGCTATTGTATATGGCTGAATAGGCGGGTAAACTTAAACAACTTCATTAATGTACCCTTTCCAAAGACAAATAAAGTATTCTATTCAATTCTATTCTATTCAGAACCAAGGGGCTGGTCCCACATCCTCCCCCCCGCTGATACACTTGCGGGGGGGCGGTGCGGGCCCACAAGCGTGGTGATAAATTGATATATTATTATGTATGTACAATTGGGCATCCCCGAAAGTAGGTATACAGACGAGTTAACAGCCTCATAAAACAAAAGGTGTCAAATTCTAAGGTATCAAACTTTTTTTAATTTCTCACAGTTCATTTGAAGGTACTGACGGGAAGTAATGACATAGATACCTTATTTTTTTATTTCTTACAGCACTGAATTAGTTGTATGAAAATGCAATCAGTAACTTCGATCGGACTACTAGTTGGGACAAGCGTTCATAATCATAATTTCCTCAATGAGCCCTTCCAAATGATAAATCTCTCATCGTTATTGGTTCTGATACCAAGCTCCATACATTTTTGGTCATCGTCATAGAAGTTTAAGATTTGATTATTTTTATGAGATTATTTAGATATTTTTCTGACAACACTGTGCAAATATTATTGAACAATCGTAAGGGCTAAAAAATTAAGTGCAAAGTTAATATTGACCTGTAAAGTAAACTAATCCTTAATTTTCAGTAATAAAGCCAATATTTCAATGTATAGCTTTTTACTTACATCTTTTTTTTTTCTAAGTTGACCTATTGTGCTGAGCGTAGAATCACATACCAGCATTATATGTGCTGACAACATTGAACATTCACTGGGTAAGAATGAGAAAATACGCATATTTGTGTGGGAGAGGCGACACTAGTTATCGTTCTAAATTGTTCATATTATACTTCGTGGACGATCTCCGTGGTCGAGTCTGTATCTGTCGAGGTTCTGGGTTCGATCCCTGGTGGGGGCAAATGTTTGGGTGATGAATTTACAGGCATTTGTTCTCCAGTCTTGGATGTTTATATATATTCAGGATGTTTATATGTATTAAGCAATTAAATAATATATTTATCTGTCATCTTGTATCCGTAAAACAACCAGCATTAGTTGCTTAAAATGTGGCTAGTTGATAGGTGTGAATGTTTGAAGATATTTATTAACTTATTTATTCTACCGCTTTCTTGATTCTTGTGTTCTGAGTCCAACAAACGAGATCAGAGCTCCACAATTTCACTTCGCCAGTTCATCGATGTGAAATTATCAGACAGCTTTTTCCGTCGAATATTTTTTGTTAATTCGCCGATCCCGGTAAGTTGTCGAGAGCGGAGCTTGCTAATTTGTCGTTACAAGTTCTGATTGTGCCCGTTCGCTAGGTGACACCTGATTGGGTTCGTTTACTCAATAATTGGATTGTTGTTCATCAACTGATAAAATCTGCGAGCAGATTTAACTCGACGACTCGTGAGCAGTTTATTTCAACTGAATTTCGCTTGATATTTTATCCTTTTGTAAATTATTTTGAAGAATCTTTCTAACCATTAATCGCTTTGTTTAGACGTAGTGTGATTCTAAGAGAACGCTTTTTCATTGTAGACAAAATATTCACGTGTATACGGAGTAATATCGTTCACTTTCTGGTATAGTGGCATATATGTCAGTTTCAAGGTGTTGTTGAATCCGAAGTCCCTTATTCTAGTCACGAAGAGGATCGATACATAATTTTTTTTTAAGTTATTGCATAGCTTCTATCGCGGGCCTTGAGCGCGGGGACCGAATCCAGAAATTCCGTAACGAAAAAACCGCACGCTCGCCACTCCGATGCGCAAGGAGGTGTGGCTTGAAGGCCGTGCATCGTCTAACGTCTTTTCAGTTCGGCAGTCTTCGACACGGCGTTAAGATAATAAAACCCACATGTATTGTAAAATAATAATAAATATTTTAAACAATATTAACTTTATTTATTTATTTAATAATAGAAATTGTTTTGTGTTTTGTGTAACTTGAATTAATATCAAAGAAAAAGAAATACTGCATGAATAAAATAAATAAATAAAATTATAATTGCATAAGTTGATACAAAATGCTATGCAATAGCTTTACCGCGGCAGTCCCCGAGTGCCACACGTCTTTTTTTCATTGGTTGTCGATTGGTGGTCGAGTAGTCTGTTTCGATCCCCGGTGTGGGAAAATGTTTGTGTAATGAAAACAGGTATTTGTTCTCTAGTCTTGCATTTTTATATTATGTATTGTATATATGTAAAGAAAAATATTATTTTCTTTGATTTTGGATGGCTGTAAGTATTGTAACCTTTTTGTCGAGTGATATTTTTAATTTATGCTCGGATAAAAAGTATAATTATCACAAAAATAATTTGTTGAATTTTTTTAAATTTGATTTTAAATAATTAGTTACCGTTATGTACGATTAGAAACATTAAATGCCGTTTCTTTGTTACAGGTATGTAATGTATTTCACATTTTAGTTACCTACATTTATTTAAGTTAAACTTCTATGTAAGATTGTTATATAAAATTTTTGTTACAGAGAAACTCAATCGTGTTTTAATCACAATAATTATCATTATAAAACGACATTTCATGTTTCTAATCGTTATATCATTATATACCTACATTCTGAATCTTTCAATGTATTTATCTGTTATATATATTCTTTATCTATATCTGTCATCTAGGTATCAATAACACAAACAGCATGAGTTTCTTAAAATGGGGCTAGTCGGAAGGCGTTCTTTTGTAACCGTTTTGACCCACTAATCTGCTTAGGTGAGAGCGGCGATATGCGGTCCAAACTCCACTACAATTATGCTTCTAGCAACAGCAACACGCAACAGCAACAGCAACAGCAACAGCAACAACTACAACAGCAACAGCAACAGTTATGATTTTTGCAGCTTAAGACCGAAAAGAGAAAATGAGAACAAATTATTTATTAGACGTTTACTTTAGAGTTCCAGCCGGGCCTCGTTTTCCAATGTTAACAATTATAGTATTACTCGTCCACTAACATTGATGAGAGACTTATCTGACTCAGTTACTTTAAAAGAAGATGTCTGATTTCGTCTAACTGATTGCCCCAAATACGATAGAAATAGAACTATTTTAAAGGATTTAAAAATAAAATACAGATTATATTTAATTATTTTTCCTTAAGACCAACTTTCTGTATTTTTTACATATGACAGATAAGCTCGCAGCCTTCATCTCACCTGATGGTAAGTGACGATAAGACCGAAGGTGGAAGCGAGCTTCACATGTAAATCCTCAACAACTGAGAAACTGGCTATCTTACCACTGATTGCCGGAACACAACAAATGCTTATAACATTGTTATTATGGCGACAAATTTAGGTAAGACGTTGGTAGCTAGTCAGGTTGGTAGCCCTGCTACCAACCAAACCGAGCAGGAAAACTTCTGCCCCCAGAGGGAATCGAACCCGGACCTCCCGATCAACCCCCCCGTGGTGTGAACCACTAGACTAGAGAGGCGGCTAATTTATAATATATAGCAGGAAAATTCTATCTCTACCCTTTCTTCTCGAAACAAGGCCTTGTGAATAGATAACGTAGATATTTCCTTTGATATTCACAATAACACACTTAAATTGGTTAAAATATTTGGAGTAACGATACATTAATTAGGCTTAGATATATTGTCATATAAAGCGTGTATTTTTATTAACGGATATGTAGGTATTATAGTGTCAGTAAAAAAAAATTAGTAGTTAATTCTATTATTAATTAAACAACTATATTTTCTTCTAGATTAAATTGATCTCTCTTTACAAAGTTGAGCATTCCCTTAATAATTAATTGAACCAATAAAAGCAACGGTATTTTTGTGACACAGCTGAGACTCCATTAACATAAAAAGAATAATTACTAATATCAAACCCTTAAAACTTCGGGGAATCGGATCTTCGATCATAGTAAAATAGTCTAGTAGGTGTTTGAATGAAACACAAAGTTATCTAGTTAGAATGTAATTGTATTTGCACCATAATCACAACAATACATTTACCACCAATTCACAATAAGCCGTAACAATTAATTTAGTACATATACTACCTGTTTCAATCAACAGTATTCCGTAATCACATCACATCACACGACATTTCCCTTTTTCCTGTGTTTTCATCAGAGCACTTCAACTTATCTCAACTTGGCGCGAATGGCGCACACCGTCTGTCACTTTGACAGTTCATTCCAAACAACGCCATAGACTTAGGCCCGTATTACAGAACCAAACTCAAGCGTAGATCTCGGCTTGAGCGAAGTTAAAAAGGGATGGCGCTGTGTGGGATCAATAGCGCCATCCCTCTCTAACAGTGCTCAAGCAGAGATCTACGCTTGAGTTTAGTTCCGTAATACGGGCCTTAATCTGGGCACAGGAGCTATCAGATATACAGCCACATTATAATTATCCTAACAATAGGCATTGAAGGAGATCTTACAAAACGAAGTCACGTAAAATAATTGTGAAAATGCGACTTTAGTAAACGAAAACAGACAAGATGCAATTAGACAGCAAAATGTAAATAACAATGACAAATCAAAAAAGAGAAGATGCAATATCTACAAAAGGCATGATTATGTATACCAAACATTCTGTGCTACCTTTTGTAAGTCTTCTGTTTGTCTGACCGATGCGCACACCAGTACAACAAGGGGTTAGCATTGCGAATACTTAATTAATGTCGACTGGTAGGGATGTTCGGTCGCAGCTATTTTTAGTAAAGGCCAAGTAGTAGAATTTCCGCTTTCGTTTCAACTAAATAAAAATAGCATAGTCTAAAGAGAGATTCACATTTGCACTTTGGGAAGTATTTAATAAGAGTATTGTATATATGTCTCGTCTCGTCTCGTCTCATTTTTCTTTGTTAATTTGGTTAAAGCCGTACTCGTTGGCTTAACATTCACTTCTTCTAAGGTTCATATAACCATATCATCGCATCTCCAGACATCCTCTTATTCTAGGTCCACACTAACCACTCTTCTTGTTATTTTACATTTAGCCATGTACACATAACAGTTCCGAACCATTCTAATCTATTCTGTCACTAACGCTACTGCTATAGATGGATGGATAGAATCTATCCCTCTTATTATATAATTAATGACAAATAATGAGGAGCTCGATGGTGAAGTGGTCAGTGCGCTTTGGCTTCGATCGAAAACAAAGCTACCTTCGCCATTTTCAGGCCGTGGATGGGAGACCAAGACTTTGTGATCTCGAGCTCCTCCGTGCTTCGGAAGGTACGTTAAGCAGTTGGTCCCGGTCGAATTTGTGACCGTTAATACCCACCAACCCGCATTGGGCCAGCGTGGTGGTATATGGCCCATACTCCTCATGTGTTTCTCCATGAGGAAGGCCTGTCCCAGCAGTGGGACGTATAAAGGCTGATGACGAATGACCAATTATTACAACAAATATGAGTTATATATAACAGTAATGCAAATAATTAATACTTTCTTTTATCTCCTCCATTACATGTAACGGAATTGTAGCTCTCTTTCTGGATTTTCGCATCACTATTCAGTTTTAATATTTCACCAGAGAAATATTAATTAAGGTGGCGTGTAAATATTTCACGGAGCTCTTTGCTGCCTACTTTACAGTTTCATCTGAGAGGCTTTAATTTACTACGGAGTATAATAAACCGCTAAATCTCAATGCGGGTTAATTTAAAGAGGACTGCGCCGTGACGCTGGAAGTTGGAATTATTTTAATGAAATCCCAATGGCTAAGCAACAATAAGATCTGTATCTTGTTGTTTTTTTATCTTTTAAATTGATCTTTTGCTGTGTTATAATAATAGAAATGATTTTTGTTGCTTTCATTGACCTTTGCAAGAAAGGCTGACCATCTTGCGAAGGTAGTGGGAAGTCGCTGGATAAAGGCAGCACAAGACTGATCGTTATGGAGACCCTTGGCCGAGGCTATGTCCAGCAGTGGGCGTGTTGGTTGTAAGATGATGACGAGGGTGCTATCAACTATATATACTTAGCTCTTCCCGTGTTTTAATTGCGCTGCTCAATCAGGAACATCTTATATTTCACCATAATTCTACTCGTTGGAGATGAACCCATGTGTCGGAGACAACTGGACATAGGTCTTCCCTAATATCCCTACAGATATCTTTTCTGTGTTGTTCGCAATCAGAAGCTTTCCGCGAGCTTCAAAGTAGTTTCTTGGGTTGGTTGGCCGCCAGTGCTGGCCACTCGCGGGGTTGTACAATTACAAGAGATACCTTACATCGTTTCACAGCCACGCGCACTACTCGCGCGGTTTACGTCAAAATGTGTGGAAATTTTGCCGGCGCTGTCGGCCAGCGCTGGCGGCCAGCATACATATGAAACATTCCTTAGATAGTATTGCATCCTTCGAAATAAATATTTATTTGTGAATTTCTAGGGGCATAAGTGCTTCCTTTGATCATTTGTGGCTTAAGTCTAGTCGTTGTATTGTGAGCCAGTAACAAGGTCCGATCACGAATGGCTCTTGACAATATACACGATTGTTACTATGAATACGTCGAGAACTAGTCACTTACATAATATACTTTTAGAATTACAATTGTTCTAAAATATTGTGTCCTTACCTATGAAATTGGTGTTTTTTTCTCTCTTAGTATTTTGTCTGTAACTATTAAGATTCAGAGTATTCCTAAAAAATAATTACCTCTTTTAAAAATAGACTATATTTTTGAGCTCTTTTGAATTGTTTTGATAATTTGTTGTAAGTTTAATTGTGTTAAAATTGGACACGGAGACAACTCTTTTTAAGTGCCTCCCGAATACATCATTTTTTTGCATTTACTTAAAAACGATAAATATTTTGTATGAAGTGTGATATAAAACATATTACTAAAGCTTGTCTAATGATAGATGCCAAATATTATGTCTTTGGATTTGTCGGTGTGAAACTGAAAAAAATTTAGTACGGAAAATGCAGAATTCCCCAAAATCTCCATACAAAACACCAATTTCATAGGTAAGGACCTAATATTTGGTATACCTTTACTGTCTTATTCATAAAAAATATTAAAGGCTTAATAAACCTATTTTAGTTACAGTGTCTCTTGTTTCTTCCTTCAAACACAAATCTTAATTAGAAAAAAAGTGTCAAATTACTTTTTAACTAAAATAGGTATATTAAGCCTATAATATTTTTTAGGAATAACACGGTAAGTGTTTATTGAATAATGTTAAAATGTTAGAAATGGCGTTCTGGTGAGTACCTATGTAGCTATTTTTTTTTAATATATTATTGCCTGTTATGGGCCCAATGCTTGGACTAAATACTGCCACGTGTGTGGACTTACATCATGTTTCATAAAATAATCTAATCTCAAATGATTTCTTAGGTTCAGTATAATTTCTAAGGGACATTACATAGATACGCTGACCATCACCGCTGGCCAACAGCGCCGGCGAGATTTCCATTCATTTTGACGTATAATCGCGCGCGTTGCCAGCCATGAAACCACATTTACAGCGGAGTTCTATGAAGTTTTTCTTTATAAATTATTTTGCCTATTAAAACTTAATTAAAATCTGTACAATCTAGAAAAAATATAATTGTACATATTATTTACATGCATTTACGTTCAATTCGTAGCTAATTACAAAAATCGCTTGTATAACTTACTGAAGGAATAACTTTGTCAATGATATAAGATACTTGATTCATCGGCCTTACATTAGGCAGGTCTTGAGTGCAAACTGTCGTCACCAAAGTTTCTAAAGAGGCAGGTAGGAACTTTGAAAATTAGCGGGCCCCAGCGTCAAAAGGCCCAATTTGCTGACCGTTGTCGGCTTATTTTGGACTGCCAACACTCCAGACGCCGTTTCACTTTGACGCTAAATGATACCTTAACCCAGCTCAATAAGAGCTATTCAATTTAGAAATTGGAGTTCCTATATCCTTCCCTATAAGATTAAGAGCCTGTGTTCATCCCAAACTCAAAAGTGCTTTTAGTGCTAATTTTCTATTAATCAATAATTTGTCAAACAAAATATGTTATTTATTTACAAAAATGTTAAAAGCGTTTGAGAAACGGAACTTGTTTCCAATTCAATAAAATATTTAAAATACTGCATTAAGTCTTTATTACATTTTTCTTTTAAGAATCAAAAACAATTTTTAGACTAATATAATGGTTTTTCCGAAAGCTTTACTAAACATCCTGTTCAAATTATTTTTGTAATCTGAATAGTGTAATATTAACTTACTGGCCAACCCTTTAAAAATTCCGTAAAAATATAGTACTTTGGAAAAATTTTTAGGATTTACCATAACAGATGTTATAGATAAGTCTTCTCATTAAAACACTGTACCTTTTGCTGAAAAATTAAGCGTTTTACATAAAAAATTTCAGCTACACCGCTATCTTCGCCCGCTACTATTTCACAATGATTAATCCATTTTGGTGTTTACATTTCGCTTTCCGCTACCAATTGTGAAAACAAGAATTGAGTGAGCTGTGTACTTGGATGGTTTAGGTTGCTAGCGTGGTTAGGAATGTTAGTGTGTACGGGTGAAGGTACTGCGCAATGTATGCAGTTGCAGTGATGATGTCGTTTCCAGTTCTGGCTTGAATAGGCCGCGCCCGCCACGCCTCCGGCTATCTAGTTGAAATCTAACCGGCTTTTTATGTTGTGCCGTCTTTGTTTTGCTCGCCTGCAACTTTCGCCTCACCTGCTCGACTACGTAGATTAATCGCTTGTAGTTAATTAAGGAAATATTTTGTCAGCAACATCAAGCATGTTTTGATTTAGATCAGATCTCTAATTAGATAATATTCGTGGTAAGTGTAGTTAATACCTATAGAATCACGAGAATAATTCGTTGGAATTTTGCTGAGTTATTAAATAATAAGAAACATTAACTAGAGATTAATAGAAATGACTTGCTTTTTCTATTCAAAAATAGTATCTTCGGTAATGGACTCATGGTGATAATGCGACATTTGCTGTGTGCAAAAAACGTAAACATACTCATTACGCCTCTGTCTCATCAACCTGAATTTCGCCTGATGCGTTTTTATGTTCCTGTGTCCCCTCTAAAATATAAACTAGAATTTGCCCCAACGCGTTTGTATATTCATGCCACTCCATTATTAAGCTGTGAGACCGTATAATTAAATTAACAAACAAATTACTGCAGTAATCAAAAGTTATATTCAAGGTACCTCAAGAGCGGAACTCACAAAATGGTTTTATAACGCTTTTTTAAAGTCTAGCCAAGGAAATAACAGCGGCTGAGTTAACGCCCGAGTTGACGAAATTGCCGTACCCCCTATTATTTTGGGGGGGAAACGTGGCGAGAATTTATAATATTCATAAGGAAAATGAATTCGTGGTTGAAACATGTCGCGCGGGTGTTCTTGAGGCGTTTTCGAGGGTTTCACTGAACTGCCTCTTGTCACGGCATTGTCTTGTCGGAGCAAACTTTTGGAGATTTTGGAGCGATGGTGTTTAAGTGCTTAGTGAACACAAGTTAGCAAGTATTATTTTGTTATGACATTCTTTCCTATAAATTGGGAATCTGATGTTTTAGTTAATAGATTTTTCTTTACTTTTTACGAAGTGGCATGATAAAAAAATTAAAGTATCTCAACAAAATAGTTGCCACTAGGTCAACATTAGGCACTATCATCCCTAATTCGTTGCATTAGGTACTGAAAGTCAAAACTCGTATTCGTATGTTCAATAGTTTATTTGTGTTTATTGATATTGTGGCAGTTGATCGGTGACGTAGTTGTTCATTTAATTTAAAAAATATTTAGGTATTTTACCTTTGTGTCTGTGCACTTCTAGTGTAATCCCACTAACACCTACTCTATGTCTTGTTGTTGGGTTGACTGGGAGATATCTCTGTAGGGGATAAGTTCACCATTGCCAACTATTGTTTCTTCTATGTATTGTGCTTTTTTTTTTGCAATAAAGAGAATTATTAAAAATTATTATGCCTAGTTTCAATATTATTTGATCTCACAAATCTTCATTAAAATGTTTCTCCACTTAGAAAGGCCAGTTCTTAGCTTAGATATACTGTAATACAAGTACTTAAAATATTCTTCAAGCTTGAAACCTTTGTGAAAAACAAAAGAAATGGTCACAAAAGCTTACCTAAAAAAATAAAAAAGTTTCCATTGATTTAGAAAATATTGAAACTTACGGTCCTTGAAATAAAATTGAAAGCCACAAAAAGTATTTCAGAATATTTAGGTCTTCATTAAAATTGTTAAATATAGGTCCCAAATTGTAATTGAGAATTTCTTTTGCTTCTGAAACAAGACATTTAAAGAAATTGTAATTGTAAGCAGTAAGTAACTGACCCAAAAATACACTGGATCGTTAATATTCCAATACCTAAAATTTAAAAAAATCTGTAACTATTTTTGGAATAAGAAGAATTTCAGATAATTAACCTATTAATATTCTCAAAATATTATTTGCGAGTTATTTAACGCTCGAGATGAGCGTCTTCACTTTTAAGTGTGTTTCTTAATTTCTATTATGAACTATTATAAAATTGTAATCCATACTAAATATTACAAATTCGGAAGTAACTCTGTCTGTCTGTCTTGCTTTCACGTCAAAATTACTGAACCGATTCAATTGGAATATGGTACACAGATAGTCTAGAGCCTGAGAAAGGACATAGGCTACCTTTTATCCCGATATTCCCATGGGAACGGGTACCGCTCGGGTGTAACCGTGGTTAACAATATCTGGTCGACCGAGTATTATGTGACATAGGTTGATAGGTTTAGGTTGATTTTGTGTCACTAAAAAAAATTTTTCTTTCTTTCTTCTTTCTTATATATTCCGTCAAAATGTTATTTGATTCGGAATTTTAAAATTTCTCGGCAGTGTTAAATAATTACACGACAACAGAGATTTATCACTATGACAACAATTAATCAGATGACACTGACAAGAAGTGTTATTTTCATTATTTTAATAATTCGAGGTTTTAGTTCAACTATTAACAATCAACATTTTGCTAATGTAATGTAGGAATGTAATGTTGAGCACTTTGTAAAAAAAGCAATGCAGTGTTAACAAACACACAAAAACATTTTGTAAACTTTTATCGGCGTTATATCAAAAGCCACGAACGATGTCGCGGGCACAGCTAGTTTCAAAAACTGAGTATGATAAATAAATCTGATATTTCAAAATTTTGTTTATTAGTAGGTTCTTGGGTAATATTTTATCTTTCCTTGGAAATAATGTCATACCAGGGCTAGAGTGCAACATCATGCTTTGTAACTCTATAAGTCAGTTCTGAAAATGACAGAGCATTCGCTTTGGGGCTTTCGCACAAATAGCACCCTTTGTATTCCGGGACCACTTATTCTGGGTTATTGCGTCATTTTACACTTTTATTTATAATGCCACGGATCCTGCCCCTTTTCTATTAAAATCCCAAGTGGAATGAAATGGAGGTATTCGTTTACTGTTATACGTAATTCATAAAAGACAGAGCGAAGAGTAAATCGGTCATACCTGTGTGACAGTTGGAAAGCGTTTTTGAGTATTACTTTGTAAGAGGGTTGAACTTGGAGATTTTCTGGTAGTTTCAAATCAAATCAAACCAAATTATTTATTTGTTTCTCTCAGAATAAGACCTCCTTTCCTCAGCCTAAACACGTCCCATTGCTGGGCACAGACCTTCCTTATGGAGAAACACATGAGGAGTATGGGCCGTAACACTACCACGCTGGCCCAGTGCGGGTTGGTGGGTAGAATCAGTCGCAATAGCGACCGGGATCAACGGCTTAACGTGCCTTCCGAAGCACGGAGGAGCTCAAGGTCACCAAAGTTTTCGTCACTCCTCCACAGTCTGACCACGGCGAAGGTAGCTTTTTTTTCAATCGACAGCCAAAGCTACTAACCACTACGCCACCGAGCTCCTGGAAGCTAATGTGCGGTGAGCGTTGAGAATGATTTAAAAAAATCTGACATTCACACATATAAACTAGTCCAATGTCATTAGATTTCGCGCTTGTAAATGGACACTCCGGCTTATTACCTACACCTTGATACATAAAATCACCTATCCTGGTAGCAATTATTGTAAAGGCTGCTGTTTTGAACAGTTCGGCACAACATTTTTCGTAATGAAATTATCCAATAGACTTAAATTTTTATATGATTGTACTGTAACATTTAAACCGATGATTTCTACTCGTAATCGGTGTCGTAGGTCAGATGGCGCTTCATGTATGTATGTATGAGTCAGGTGCATGCTGCTATTAACATACAAAACGCGTTGACGCTCCACGCTCGACGAATGCTCACGAAATTGTTAGCATTATACTTGGATCCAGTACAAAACTCAACCGTAAACCCGTGACCTAGATTCCATTATTGCTCAAAACTCCGTCTTTATTCAGGAGCGAGTGAAGACTCAATTTTTAGTCATGACAATGCAGTTAAGCTTCAGTATTTGTTTGGGAGATAAGCATTTGAGATGTTTCTTTGTAAATTATTCTGATAAGGGTAGCTTTTTGTGTAAGTAATTCAAGAAAGTGTAAGCTTAAATTAAATCTGACATTATCGGAAATTGAAATTAAATTGGATTGTATTATATTGAAATAAGTGAATTCTGTGTTCATAGAAAACGCGATTACTTTTGTAATTTGTGTAAAGATGGGCAAGATAACTCTAGTTTATTGTTTACCATTTAGCCTTCGCGCCTCTTTGCGTCGTGGGCTAAAAATCAATTTTCACAAATTACTATTCAGGTTAACACTCTAATTCAGGTGTTTAACACCACCGACTTAAAATAAACAGGGTATTCGTATCTCCGAACTCGATCAATCCTATTCCAATAATTACAAGTGATACATCGGGGGCGGTGCGGACCGACGCGACGCGAGATTCCGCGATAGCGTGCGAACGATTCGCGAAGCGCACGCTACGTTCTTGAGATTTTGTCGATATCGATATCATTTTGTATATGGAAATTGAAATCGATTGTGTAATAACTAATAAACGGCCAGTAATTTATGGAATATACTTTTTTACGCGTGCGCACTTGAGGCTTTGGACATCTTTACGCTGTTGATGCGAAGATAACTAGTCGTACAAGTCCCTATTCACTGTACTGTAAATACTGCGCTCCAGTTTTCATGGGTTATTTGACGCTTGTAAATCACTCTTGTCGTATAAAAAATTGTTGGCGTCAGATTAATCTAAGGGTGGTTTCATAGGTGGGCTAGCCGCCAGCGCTGGACACTCGCGCGCGCTTACAATTACAAGACATAGCTAAAATCGTTTCACAGTCATACGTGCGCCACACGCGCGCTCTTTGCGTCACGTCATAATGTATGGAAATCTTGCCAGCCCACCAATAGAACCACCCATATGATCTGTCAAATAAAATTATATTTCTCATGAGTATTGTAACATTTCATCAATTTCGCACAATTTTACAAGCATTTAAGAATATTTTTACATTTTATTTTGAAATCGCTTTCACCGTTCGAGGTTAATGTTTACTAAGGATTCTCAGGATTCTCGACAAAATATTTAATCTAACGAATTCGAACAATTGATTTATTGAATTCATAATTCAACGGTGTTTATCTGTAAAGGTCTGTAAAGATAAATACGTTCAATCAACCGATTTTCAGCTCACAAGAAGATTAATATAGAACAACTCAATAATATTTTGATGTAGGTTGACTTGTATTTGAACTTTCTAGGTAATATTAATCAGAATCATTGAGACATTATAAATAGAACTCATTCTTAAGTAGGTATTGAGATGTATCTATAAATAACATTGATAAAATTTTCACCGAAATCATTAGCCAGATTGTGGTTGTAAACACCCTTGCCTACCACTTCGGGGAGAAAGGAGATATGTTTGAAATGATTATCATCGCCTATCACGCTCACTTAGATTGCCGATCAATAAAAACAGGAATGCTTCCAAGAGATCACCCGGCTGAATCCCCGTTTGTTTGACTGAGTTTACATACATAGACATCATACATCAGAGCCTAGGCAAAAGCACCGCAAACGCAGTCCCCTGCCATAGTCTGCACTTTACCAAGCAGTGACTGCTTTCGTGCTCAACGTGACAGGTGGTGAGCCCGTCGCCGCTATAAGCTATTGGATGGTTGTGCAGTCCTAAGTCCATTAGTCGCCTTTTACGACACCCAAGGGAAGAGATGGGTTGGTAGTATTCTTTTAAAAAGCTTGACTGAGTTTAAGGAATCTTAAGTTGATTCCTAGCATTGCATACTATAAACTGTGCCCGGCGAATCGCAACAGTCTTTCGCCTGTAATTTAGACTGAAACATAAAACATATCACGCGAAACGTGGATGCATCAAGCACATCACACCCCTTCGTCGAATTGGTGTACCAGCGGTTGTGAAGCAACCAGGACTATCGGCTTGTGCATTTTCAGCACCGAGGAATGCGAGATCACAAATATTTGGTCACATTGTGGAGGCTATTTAATTTCTAATATTAAAAACAGACTATTTCAGCTATTCCTTCTTTGAACTGCCATTTAATTTTATATCCAGTGAATTATTGAAGAATACAAGCGTAGACACGATTCCGTCATCGAGCTTTTGGTGTACTCGGGAACGTAGACTCGGTGGAATAAAACTGCAGGTGTAGGGTAACTTATATGCGTGTATTTTCAGTGAGAACATTTGGATTACAAATTGGAACACAACTTAGCGCCGAAAGCGTTGACACAGAAGCTAGTCAAAAAACATAGATAATATAGGAATGTCAAAAGAACATAGATACAACATATTATTCTTAAACTCTAAAATAACCAAGGCGTCGATGTCGTACGCCACAAGCTTATTGATTAAAAAAATATTATAATAATGTCTCTTTCTGGGTCTCTATAATAATACTGACTTTTGCCCGCGACTTCGTCCGCGTAGAATAGTTACTTTGAGATAGCGTGATGGTATGTAGCCTATAGCCTTACTCAATAAATAGTCTATTCAACACTGAAAGATTTTTTCAAATTGTAACAGTAGCCTCAATTGGTGGAATTGAAAATTTACTCCTACTCTATTATCAGAAGCAAAGTTTACAGTGGCGTAAATTTGTCCTTCCTCTTTCTGGGAGGTTTTATTTAATTTTTTTAACATTCACCCGCATGGAACCCGTTCCCATGGGAATATCGGGATAAAAGATAGCCTTTGTTCTTTCTCAGGCTTTAGACTATCTGTGTACCAAATGTCGGTTATATTGGTTCAGTAGTTTTGCCGTGAAAGCGAGACAGACAGGCAGAGTTACTTTCGCATTTATAATATTACGAGTAGTATGGATATCCTATTCTGGTAGGACTCTAAAAACAAAACAAAACCATAAATACCACGGTGTGTCGCATGGGACACCCAAATTGTGACTCAAATCTAGTGCGTTTCCAAATGTGGCATGGTTGTCAGCCGCTGAAGGCTACAATGCATCGTTACTGCTCATTATGCAGCCGTGTGCAGTAAGGACATCTTTATACAACACCTGAGCTACAATGCGCACGTCCAATATATGGGCGAGCTAAATATTAGTTCCAAAGACCCGTTCCGAAGCTCCCACTTCTTCCATAAAATGTAAAGTAACATGGAAATCTTTGCTTAACAGTATCATTGTAGACTAGGGGGATTAGCGGATTAAAGAATATAATTTTATGTATGTGTGCTCGTATGTGTGTTTCTCCATGTAGAAGGGCTTGATACTGTTAAATTTATTATCTAAGAGCCATACTCATTGTGTGCTCCGTAGAACCTTTGGGTTCAACGATACCCCTGTTGATCCGATACCAACCAACGGATGAAAAATTAAAAACAATTTCATGCCTCACATCACTTAGATTTTTTCGTTTTCATTATTTTCTAATTGTTATGTACTAGTATGTCATTTACATATTACAATAGATAAAAAGTAGTAACTGTTACATTGTCCTTTTATTATATTTATTAAAAAAACAATTTCTAAGTCTAGGGTTCCATCAAGTATTTCGCTTTCCGAAAGGGTTCCGTTAGCAAAAAAGTTTGAGAACCGCTGATCTAACTTATTTATTACGGCATAAAGTTGAATTTAGAAAAAAAAAGTAGCCAGTAAATTTATTTCCTTTTTGTCATTCATGTTGAGACAGAAACATGTGCTAATATAATTATGTAATAATGTGTAAGTTAGACAAACTTTTAAAAGCTAATAGTATTTTGTTTCATCTTATCATACAGTGATACGTTGCCATTTTTATGTGTTTTTGTTTGTGAGGCTATAGCTTTAGTACATAAATTGGATAAGGGTGTAAGTGTTGCTTATCGCCCAACAAAACTCTTCTGAATAAATAAGAAACGAACCCATTTCAAATTGATTCTTGTACCATGTACTTCGTTTGTAGTGTCACAAAAGTAAATGTAAATCACTGTCCCTGTATTCCGGAGTTCAGTAACCTAAAGTGGGGTTCTCACCGCACTCAATGAGACTGGCGCTAGCAGACAAATAGACGCACAATTCTTTGAGATTTTGTCGCACATTGTCGTGGTGTATGGGTTGTGATCGGTGCCTCCGCTCGTGTGGACCGGTGAAACACAATCCCTTCGGATTTTGTCGTACACTGTTTAGTTGTGTAGGTAGTGATCTGTGCGGAATAGCGTGGCCGGGGTGTGGAATGCTCCTTTATAGGAGCATGAGCCTTGTGGGACCAAACTGATGATGACCCCGAATGATGCTGATTCTAGTTATGGAAGTAGTTTTGATGCTTTGTTTAAAAAATATATTAAATATCTTTTGACATTCAAACAATATTAATACGTCTAAAGTAAGGAGCTTGTTTTTTAAATTTATTTAAATAATAAGTATATATTTCAAACACACGAGTCCAAATTAAACTTCATTATTATTAAAAAACGAGACGGATAAAAATTTGTATTAAAATTGTAATATTATAATACTTGTATGATCTAATGCACTCAAATTATTATTAAAAAAATTATATAATTAAAACATTAGCGTAATACTACTTAAAACTCGCCCACACACTTTTTTTCATATTTAGGATTTTTTGTCGATTGCCTAATGTCATTAAATCTAACGCAAAATAGAATAATTATGTTTGATAACGTTTTTATGTTTGATTTCTGCATTTCTAAATACAAATTATATTATCTTCATACACATTCTCACATAAAATAGGTACAGAACTAGTTGTACTATTTGATTCTTAACTATGGGTACAAAGTGGCGTAATTAAACGATGGAGATGATTGACGTAACTGATAAGCCGTAGGCGTAAAGAAACACGTACGAAGAATTTGTTTAGCTAACATTACAAGCACGTTTTGACGTGAATAATTAATAGCAACAAAACGAAACGTAATTTCAATTATAGCAACACGATAGGAGTGACAGGGAGAGCTGTAGAACTGTAGGCCAGTTTTAGTCTGCTAGGTAATATAAGCGATAGCATCTGATATATTGGCTGGTGAGTGAGCCGTTACTGCGGGGCGCGGAAGGCGCGCCGGTGTAATGGCGCAGATCGCGCGCGATACGCCGCGCGGCCATCGCGATATACGGAATCGCACGCGATTTGTTAAGCGAACAAATAAAGCCCGAAAAATGGTTTGATTCTACTTTTTAATAGGGTTAAGTATCTATTTAGTTTGCATTTGAATGGAGGTGAATTCTGCGCCTTTTACCGTGTTTCTTTTTCTTCTTTATTATGTTTGGGAGTATGTAGGGTTTGTACCTACATATGATGTTATGTTAAATGTTAAGAGACTGAAAAATGACATGAGTGTTCCGGTTAAACGATTTATTGTTACTAAAAATAGTAAAGCATGTACATATTATTACAGTTGTAAGTAAGTACGGCGTTAGCGTAATTCGATGTAAGAGTTCGCTCGTACAGAGTAATAATCTCATCCAACTACCACGCCTGTAATAAGACGAATCTGTTATACTCGTATATTATGCTACTAATTGATCAAAAATGAGTAAGAAGCCATTTAATTATTACGTTCTCTCATATACATCAAAAGCAGTTTTGGGCCGGCAAGGTGAGGGTGGCTGGGCAGTACGTCAGCATGAAGTCATTTGCTGAGTTAAAAAAAAACATAAAGAAACTCATAAAGGTTATAAAACATCTACTTATACGATAGTTAACACCTGTGCCAACCTCTACTACTACGGGGATATAGGTGCGGCGTAATGGTTTAAATACGTACAAAACGTTGGGTCAGTTATCAAGTCAATTTTTACAGTAATAACTGTATAAAACTACAATAAATAAATATTTTGCTCCTTGATCCTTTGAATCCCGGCATCTCGAGATACCATGAACAATAGATTTAGCTGTTGTGTCTCGTGTCTAGTATCGAGGGGCTTATGCATTCCTACAATCACGCATCTTCAAGAGGAGGTAGGCATAGATTTTGGTTCCCTATCTGTTTGCATAAATTTGTTAAGCATAATATTAATTGGCATAATGGAATCTACACTTAATATACTTATGCATAATTGATTTTGGCATACAATTTTATGCACAAAATTTTAGAAATAATTATCAATAAAAATTTTCGATACTGGCGCTTCGCTGGCCGCGACCGCGGCACGTTCGCTTTGCTCGCTTGACTCGCGGGTTGAGGGCACAGTTCTACCTAACATTTCTTCGCGCTTCAATTTAAAAGCATTAAAATGTCGAGTGTGGAACAATTAATATGTTTAAATAAATTTAGACCCTACAAGTTAAGTCCAAGTAACAATAAAATGTTTGAAAGTTTCTTAACCTGAATAGCACATAGTAAATTATATACAGCCTGCGTGCAGAATTTAATTAATTATTAAAAAAGTGGCTTTTTTAATAATCGATTGAATTCAAAATGTTAGAAAAGTAGTTCCCTAACAGCTTTGACACATAACTTACATGAACTATTAATAAACTTTCCATGTTTAGCCCAATCTGAAAATTAAATCAAAAAACCGTTTTCTTTACAAGCAACTAGCGTATTAACAATTTAATTCTTTCACAGTTGCAATTTAAATAAAATTGCTTTCTCTAGTGCAACTTAATGCTTATTACGGGGAAAACTAACGGGGCTCCCAGATCGGACTATTTGGGGAAAATTAAGTCTTTTCCGGGCGCAAACAGGCGCGTCTGGCGCGCTTGCAGCCCGCAGATACAGTCCGATGTATACATCTTCATTAGATGCCTAGAAACAGTCTGTAATCGATTCAAGGTTTGTTACCTACACCATTTTCGATGCAATGCGTAAGTTGTTTATTCCTTGGGTGTCGTAAAAGGCGACTAATGGCCTATAGCTTATAGCGGCGACAGGCTTACCACCTGTCACGAACAGCACATGTGCAGTCACTGCTTGGTGAAGCGCGGACTGTAGCAGTGGACTGCATCTGTGGATCTTTTGCCTAGTCTCTGACTAACCCATGTGAGCTAATAGTCGTGATTAAATGTATGAATGTATAATAATAAATGTTTTTATTATCAAGTTTAGTACACATTTTTACATAAATCTTTACTGTTTTACTAAAAGCTAAAATATAGTACTACATAAACTAGGATGCCCTGTTTCTCAGGTGAAATAGATCTTAGAATTCAATCTTAATAAAATATATACAGATCATTTATATTTTTCTATAGTATTTAATTTGTTCATCGTAATAATAAGAATATGAATTGAATATCAATCATCTAAACAGTATAAACAAAATGTTATGAATAATACGCACGTACCGTGCGACAAAACATCATCATCAACTTATTCTGTCCACTGCTGGACTGCTGGACATCCAGACCACACCAGCCAACCTTCGAATATCATCAACCCGTCTTGTCGCAGGGAGTCCCACACTGCATTAAATTTTGCTACATTAAAAAACACCATTACCTTACACAGAGCCCCATGCAAGGTAACAGGCTTGCCTTAAGGACTAAACATATCAGCCAGAGAGTGGTAGTTAAAATGTTAAGACATACATAACGTTACCGCATCCCCGATACAGCCGTCATAATGTGCTGAGTTTTAAACAACGGTGTAAAGTCTTGTGCACTCATAAAACAACCACAAACGGAAATTACACCTCACAACAAAGTTGCTCATAAATTTTCGAGACAATTTAAATAGATGGTCTCTTCACAGTAGACTGACAGTCTGCGATATACATTCAATTTGAATAGAAAGCTGTTCAGGTCTAAGGCAAAGACTCCTAGGAGCTTGGCCTGTTTTTGCGCTTGCAGCAAAGGCATATTTTCCCATAAACGACTTCTACTGCTGAAGTCCTCTAAATTTCCCCATAATGGGTGTTACGTTGCAACAGAAAGTTACTTTTAAAAAAGGAATTGTCCGCTTTAGGTGGAAAAAATATAGTTTTTCAATAAACTTGCGAAGGGAACTGAGATCTAAATCGTCGTTGTTAATTAGGTATTTTTCTTCCTGTCCTCGCTTTTATTTGCAGTAAGGATACTACAGAAAGTAATGTTTTGAAACACAAATGAAATAACATACATTTCAAAGCATCGTGGGACTGTTTAGCGCCAAATAACTTGACAGACTATGGCGATACTTCGATGTGGTCGATAGCTATAAAATTAGCATCTCATATTTTTCCACGAACTTTGACGTTGGCATTAAGCGTCCACGTAGACTGAGTGGAGTCTACGTATTTCAAACTGCAAGAACCACGAGACATTCCCCTGTGAACATATTCCGTTTTCGGATTATTCATATTTCGGCCCATTTTGTTTTCGCTACAAAATCATGATACTTACGATATCAATCCTAGATATAGATTTTTTTTAAATACACACCACAGATTTTAATTTTATTTCAAATAAAAAACGCGTCCATTCAAATCTAGTTAAATATAATTCTAAAATATGGTTCTACTATGTTTGTTCGAACAACTGTTCATATAATTTCAGTAGACCTAACAATTTGTAGTATTATATTTACTTAGCATAATTTCAGTTTGTTCAATTTTCCGTCCATATAATAATTATTTGATATAATAAATGGGCACCTAACATATCTGGCGAAATGTTGGTGTTTAACACCTCTGCCTACCCCTTCGGGGAAAGAAGCGTTGTGATATGTTAATGTCTGACTAAACCATTACATGAATAAAAAAGGCACTTCGGAAGGCACGTTAAGCCGTTGGTCCCAGTTGCAAACCACCAACCCGCATTGGGCCAGCGTGGTGGTGTTACGGCCCATACTCCTCACGTGTTTCTCCATGAGGAAGGCCTGTGTCCAGCAGTGGGACGTATATAGGCTGAGGACAAACATACTTTGTTATAAATATCAGGTTTCCGTAGCTCCGAAATTTTATTTCAGAGCTACTCTGCCATATTTCGTCGAAAACTATTGAATTCTGTGCCAACGTGTACTCCAAGAAGTTATGTCCATCGTAAACAGACTAACACTGTCCAACTGGATACTCCAAGCATCGTTTCCGTGTGCGGTGTGTGTAGTAAAGATTTATTTCTCTTAAAGGTGAGATAAACAAAGACTTAACACTAAGTAATACGGTGTACTTTTACTTTTTACTGTTGAGCTTAAAAATTAAACCAACATCACTGTACGGAAGCAGCCATAGTGATATGTGAGTGTAGATTTTCTTTAATGTAATCAGAGTGTTGAGGAGCTCGGTGCCGTAGTTAGTATGCTTTGGCTTTCAATTGAAAACATATTCTCAGACTCAAACATAATTCTACTGGAGTAGGCTTTTACCGAACAAGTATATTATGCACTTGTGTTTACATCATATAGGTATAATTATAATTTATGTGAAAAAAAAACATACTGACGGCACTCTTCGAAAACTGCGTCGAAATACCTTATTTGCCTTATTGCATATTTGCGAATTCAATAAATACTTGAGATATTTTTTTAGATACAAAACGATTAATCTTAGTGCTTATTTAACTTTTGTTTCTTTTACTTGTTAATTTTTTATGCAAAATTTTCTAGAATTCTTGTAATAAAAAAATTAGGTGAATGTAATAGGATCGTAGCAAGTGAAAGGAAGTATTCTTTATCTGCCTCTATGGGATAAAGACATGATTATGTACACATAAACTTATTTTTTTCGAGCCTCTGAAGGAGGACTCTTTACCTTCCCATGCGGGAGAAGGAGGTGGTGAATCCCTCTTTGGATACCAGCAGGCCACCCGGAGGTTATGTCGGACTCCTACCGACTAATCACCACCCTTGCTTTAGGCCTTTACAGGCCTTGGTAAAGCATAACCTGATAATCTAGAGATATTTATTTAACAACAAATATCTAAAAATCTATTAAGAATTTTATAATACAACAAATTCAAGAAACATTGGTTATTTCATGGTCTTCAATAAAAAAAAATGATAATGTTATTTTTTGTATTACAACTTTTTATTTTTTAAATTTCGAATATCGTAGAAAAGTTCTATCACAAAAAACTTTATTAATTCATAAAAAATACTAAAAATTACCATAAAATATATAAAAACCTAATCAAATCTGATTCTTAATAAACAGTGTAACACATCTGCAACGTAAATGCAAACTTAAAATCAATATGCCCAACGTCTTATTGTGGCATGAGTTACCATGTTCTTTGGAACTGTGGTATTGTTGTTATTTTGTCGTCATGTTTAGCGGAAAATCCCTCAAAATTCATTGTAACATATCCTGCGCATACTCAATAGGAATTAAGCCTGGTGATTTTGCTGGCCAACGCAAAATTCGAATAAAGCGGTCTCGGAGTCCGGCTGGCACCAGCCGCTTGCAAGGGGAGGAATATTATCGTGAGCGAGTGGGAATTCCTGGCCATTTTTGACTTTTTGTGTAATAATTACAGACTCTTCTAGCTACTCGTGGTATCGTGGTGTCTAAAATCGAAACGAGCTGAGTTCGTTCATCACGTTGAATTCTTGCCCATACCACGATTGTCCCGCTTTGGCATGTGTGGCATGTCCTGAGAGTGCCATGACCATCTAACTTTCCCTGAAATTCCCCAAACCTGTGTCCTTCATGAATCCGAATGAATCCCAAGCCGGGACGCATCGATGAAGACAAAATACCGTTGTTTGTCACTTCGTAGTAAACGCTACAGAACCCAATAAAGCCGCCGGCCGCGATTGCCACGTCGATACGCTGGAACAAGTAGCGGTCTTCAAGCCTGAAGATCAACTCCATACCACCTCCTTCGGGCAGATTGGTTGCTTTCCAGCAGCTGGTGGTTCTCCTGGAGCCTTTGTACCAGTTGTATCATTGCTATATTGATATGTCTTTAGGCAGTTATTTATTTTTTTAACAGTTTATTGTACACATATTATGAAGAACACATAAATTAAATAGAAAGTACAAAGGGTGTGGCTTATTCCAAAAGAAATCTCCACCAGCCCACCTGTGATAGGAGATAATATGGCATGAAACATAATTGTCGCGTGTCGTAGTTATTTGGAGAAATTGATCCAGTTTCTCTACTCAATACTACGCAGACGTCTGAGACTGTTACAACGGAAAGCTATGATAGATTTATGACCAATTTTGACAACCGAACAACAATTTCACGAACACTAGCACATTTACAAAGAACATGGTGCATCATATCGTTGGCATTTTATATTCAAGTGTAAACAATCGATGTAGTTGTGTCATTATTAAGCATCATATTTAATCGGATCTTTAATAATTTAAAGACAATTTATAGTTTGATGAAAAATATTTGGTTTTTTGTATAACTCATTTTCGCTGATGATTGAAGAACATTGTAAAAAAGTGAACCAAAATAATCAATTTTATTAAAGACTTTTAAATTACCTATAATTCTGCCATTTATAGTACCAGAAGATTCTTCAGAGATTTTAAGATATTTGATGATATAGATACCATCAGTGATGTCTTAATTAATATCCCTAGATTTTGTTGATGTGTGTATGTGTTTAACATTTGCATCAATAGCTTGCACCACTATTACTTTCTACGAAATTAAAATCTATTCATGGGAAGCAACTACGAATTTCGTTAGATCATTCTACAGCAGTCGTGGCCGAGTGGTTAAGGCGTCTGACTCGAAATCAGATTCCCTCTGGGAGCGTAGGTTCGAATCCTACCGGCTGCGAACATTTTTTTGTAAAAATACGCCAAAGAGAAATATCGACTTTATTATTTTTTATTTGATGAGTTTTTTCTTTTAAAAGTATTTCATAGAACCCATAATTATATAAATAAACGCTATTCCAATTCCAATGTCAGGGATATACAATACAACCGGATGTTATACATTTTTAAGCATGGTTTAAAATGTGAAAATCAGATTAACATCCAGAGCAATATGGATTTTACTCCGTGCTACTATCAAGATTTATTGATGAGACTATCGACAAAAACAAAAAAAATGTACAAATGAAACCAAATACAAAAACAAATATCGCAGTCGGTAGGATTCGAACCTACGCTCCCAGAGGGAATCTGATTTCTAGTCAGACGCCTTAACCGCTCGGCCACGACTGCTGCGAAAGTGATGTTGAAAATAGCGGACAGATTTCTCGCTTTGTGCGCCTCGCCAAGTCTGTGACGTCAGTCGTGAGTGAGTGTGTGTTGCAATAGATTTATTGAAAGCATGCATGTAGGTATTTAACAGAGACGGGTTTGGTCAACTAATTACTACTAATCGCAATTGTAGGCGATAATTAAGACATCGACATAGCCCAACGGATTAATTGCGATACACGTATCTATGACATATCTGACAGTTCTTATGAATAAAACATACTTATTATCAATTTATTGATTAATAGTAGATGTAACTTAATTGATTGACAGGTCGTAAGATGGTTGTAATATAATTAAAACTCATGTAATAAACTGTTTCTGGAGCTTCGTTTGTTTTTCATATTTTTTGTTACTTAACATAAAACGGCTCAAATTCGCAGTCAGCGAACTTCCAATAATTTACGTTAACTTGGCCCGCCAAAGGGCGTGTAGAATAATGCTTACGATCACTATTTTTTAGCAAAATTCAATCGTTGGATAGAATAGAATATAGAATATTTATTTATTTTTAAAACGAAGGATTCATATTTTTATTTTATAGAATACCTCTTTTTTAAAGTGATATAATTGCATTGCTTGCTTTGTTGATTTGTTTAAAGATGTAGTACCCAAGATTCCATTTGTAGGACTAAAGAAGCATTTTTAAGAACATTTTTTCTTGTTACATCTTCATATTAACCTAGAGACACTCTTTATTGGACAGACTTCTCTCACGGATCTTTTTTCTACGTTAGTACAGATTTTTTGAAGGGGATTGTGTTTTCATCCACCATGCGGGCATAGTTCGGGCTGGTGGGGAGGGCCAGAGCTTCGTCTCTTGACTGGTGGGTACACCAGAAGGCCTAGCACGGGCCGGAGAAAAGTCCCCGGAGACGAAAACGCTCATTGCCTCTCGCTTCTTCGTTAGCGGGGAAGCGAGAGACAATCAGTTATTTAGTCAGAGCAAGTGTTACTCCAGACCTCTTACACCCCTTAATGAAATGTCTATGTTTTTGATAATAATGCGACTTGTTTGACAGTTACTTAAGTTATGTTTAGGATTATCCTAAAATTATTGGGGTCATATAAGATTTAATTAAGTCTGGTCCCCACATGACAATCTTGATGATTTGTTATTCATTTACTGTTATAGCGGCGACGGTAACAACCTTTTTATTACTTGTAATGTTGTCACTGGGGTAACTTAAAACCACTATTTGAAACAAGATGAAAATCTATGTAATATAATAATAATAATATATTAACTAGAATGCCAAGGATCTGCGAAGGTCGCAGAATCAACGATGACGGGAACACTTTTAAAATTATGGCAAAGTATTAAAAACAGTCGTAAAGCTTGTCGTCATATTGTAGGGACCCTTATTAACAGAATCAATGAAATGGATTTGCGATGTGTAAGAACAGAGAAGAATGGAAGTGGAAGATATGTTGTGTTGACGCTGCATAAAGTAAAAAAAGAGCAGGAAAATAAGAAGAAAAAGATATGCACCCTTATTCATAAACTTTATTGAAGTTGAAAGTAAGACTTTAATCAATGTTTTAAGAAAATATGACTGTAAAAACCCCTACTTAGCGCATTACTATATTTAAAATGTAACATAGCTGTCAAATTCGACAACCTCGAGAAAAGTATGTTAAGCTAAATAACAAAATGGGGGACGATGAACAGCTGTTATTTGACAGACAATATTATTCTATTTTTATCAAACGGCCCCTCAAAAATAATGTTAAATAGAGCAGCAGTAATTAAAAATGTTTTATGAGTAAAGAAATGTTAAGCATTGATTAAAGCTTAATTAAGCTTTTAATCAAGTTTAAGTTTCTCTGCGTGATCTAATCAGAAATGAGGAGATTCGCAGGAGAACCAAGGTCACCGACATAGCCCACAGAATTGCTGACCTTAAGTGGCGGTGGGCAGGACGTTGCTCGTGGAACTGACGGCCGTTGGGGCGGAAAGGTTCTCGAGTGGCGACCACGTACTGGGAGGCGCAACGTAGGGAGGCCCCTAACAAGGTGGACCCACGATCTGACGAAGGTCGCAGGAAGTCGCTGGATGCAGGCGGCGCAGGACCGCGAGGTGTGGCGATCATTGAGGGAGGCCTATCTCCAGCAGTGGACGACAATTGGCTGATAGATATTTAAATAGATAGATAAAGCTTAATTAGTTGATTAGTGAATCAATGCATATGGAGGTGATTAACGTGTTTTAATGAATAAGGGTACAGTTCTAAGGATCAATAATAAGGACTGAAAGTAGCAATAACTGATAAATTCCCCTCCAATATCTTATACTTTAAAACCAAAATTGTTGCCTATTAAATAGTGTATATAGTCATATTTCTTTTACTCTGTTTGCAAACTTACATATTTTCTTTAAGAAAAAATTATTTAAGAGATGCTATTTTGCTTACCTTTGTTATTAATTTGGGCAGAACCTTCTGTTTGACCTTTTTAAAGTGACACAAATTTTATTGAGTCTAGACAAAAAGGTTTTACTTTTAGGTAACATTCTAGAGTCGCGTATTTTTCTATCGACGAAACTTTCGTATTCAGAGCGTGACGGTGCGCGGTGGTATTGATAAAACTTTTTTGAACTATTAATAAATATTTGTTGAGGAAATTTAAATCTTAATTACAGCCAACGTAAGCACATGGTCTAAGCCCAAAGGGATGGCGAGGGACAGCAGCATCCATAACTTGCTTACTGGGGTTACATGAAAAGCCGATTTCAGTTGATTTATATCTCGGCTACTTAGATCACAATTACTAAGTCTTATTTATAGCTTTTGTTTTGGGTAAAGGCTTAAAATAACAAAATCTAGAATATAATTCATAGCAGCTTTGGATAATTCATCATAATTCTGTTCGACGGGTTTGGATTTTATAAAATTTTAATTTTAAACATACTAAAATAGTACCAAATGGAAAGATATGTTGTGAAATTACTGAGTACTATGACTCTACATCTAATGTCACACATAAGCGCCGTAAATCGTATTCCCTGTACGAGTTGGAAGCAGGCTCAACAGCTACAGGTATCCCATATACTGTAGCTACATATTTGAAATAAAATAAGAAGTAATATTGTATTAAGCCAAAACTATTAGTGGTGATAAAAATCACGACTTTATAGTGATGGGTCCCGGGTGACCATGTATGCTTTAAATGGCTGCCAAAATTATATAATATAACGTATTAAATACATTAAAGAATGTTTCAAAACATTTTTTATTTATTTAATACAATGTAAATGGATTAGCAATTACATTTTTAACAAAATTAACCTTACGAACGTCTACATATAATACTTTAATTCTAGGATTGGACTTACTTAAGCAGTCACAGTCGAATGTTTTATCACAATAAAAAATCAGGTTTTCCATAAAAAAATATAAAAAATTGTAAAGTGTTCAGAGAATTTATGAAACTTTTCTTAAAAACCGCAAAGTGTGTTGTTTTATACTATAACAAACAACATATATTTTATATATTTTTTGCATCTGTCAGGCCAATAGACTCCTTGCTTTTGGTACAAAGGTATAATATACACTGGACAGCAAATAAACCGGGCCAGCAGCTACCTTGCTGGAACTCTGATTCGATTATCTCACAAAGTATAAAACTTACAACTACCTATCAAAGTTATACCTACAAAAATCGTGTCATGTTGATTGAAATTACCACAAATTTACGCTAAAGTACCGTCAATTCACATAATACTCAAGCGACAAACACGAAACAAGCAATTTGCTCTGTTTCGACCAGATTTCGTGATTAGCGTCCTTTATTTATATAACTTTATTTATATAATTTATATAACAAATGTTGAACAAATCACATCAACAGCCACACTCTGTCCACTGCTGAACGTGCGCCTCCATCATGTCACTCCACAGCTCGGATCTGGGCTTCCCTCATCCAACCACTGCCAGCAGCCCTATTGAGATCGTCGGCCCATCGGCCACAGGGCGTCCCACGCTACGCTTTCCTAAACGCGGTCTCCACGTTTTCGTTTTGTTGTAATAATTAAGTGTTTAATTATATAATAATGTTCCTCTTAGAAATTGCTCTGCCTAACAAGGTCCTTATTGATACATATAAAAATACTGTCAGCTTCAATTTGCATAAGGAATGCAATAAACGAATTGATTTGCTAATTTCTAATGTGATCTCTTGATGAGATACCGAGCATAGCCCTCTCCCTGGCGCGCTGAGCGACTTTAAACTCGTGGACCAATTTTTTGGTGAGTGTCTGTTTCCGCTGCGTAGGTCATTACTGGTAGGACGCACTGATTATAAAATGTTGAACAATATACTCTTATAATGTTTTTCTCATCAGTACAATCGATTACAATTACAATTAACACATTTCATTAGGTACATGAAATTAAAATGAACGAAAAGTGGTTCTGTTTACATTCTAAAATTCTTATAATTTATCAAGGGTCTCAAATCTCTCTAAATATACAGTTTATTGATATTTCTTATAAGCACTAGCACTTAGCAGCACTTAGCAGGTTATGGATAAATACAATAATGTTAGCTTTTTATTAGGTTACTACGCTAAATATTTTGTTTTATGATATTTACTTTTGTGAAGAAATAAACATGATTTATTATTATTATTACTTAGCCATACACAAACGCTTAGGCCCTCGGCTCTATGTAGACGTAGATTAACACAGGGTGAGTTGCTTGCCAGAGAACTATGGTACAGTACCCGGAGTGATGACCACGGTGACATTGGGCTCCACATTGAATCAGTGCTCGGCCAGACACTGATGTTGGGGCAAACAATAGGGGAGTCAAACTTTGGAGTAAATTTTGGAGCGGCAATCTGCAACAAATTACACCGGCGTACAGACCACTCGGCCATGGAGGTCGTCAAAATATGGAATGCTTTTGGCTAGAATGCTACGTAACTATCATAAAAATGAGCTACAAGTAAGTTGATTCAATTTCATTACTTTACGGCTGCCATTTTGTTATGTCATGTCTAAAAAACTTATTTAAAATACGAAGACACTAGTAAGACAATTGCCCAACACATCAACGCAATCCATAACATGCAATAAAATGTAAGTCAGGTTATTTTTAAATGCCTGTTGTACTCAAAAATAACACAGGTCATCATTCTCATTTCTGTTAGGAATAGGCCACACCCTTTGTACTGTCATTGCAATTTGTCGTTTCGTCGTTATGTTTTTCTGTGTACAATAAATTGTTAAATAAATAAATAGGTGTAGATGTAATATTATTCTAAAACGTTTATTTTATGCTTAATTTAAGTATGTTTAGTATCAAAATACACGCGCAAAGCGGATACATTAATAAATATTAATACTAAATAGAGAACTATCTATTTACCAAGAAAACAATTGGGATGTAGTTAATAAATTAGTAGCACACAAGTGGCTCTATCGGAACTCTTGCAGCCAAAGTTAAACGCGGTTCTGACTCTTGGTGTGTTGCTACCTTTATACCACAGATAAATTATTGTATCTCGCAGAAAAAAAATTACTGACAATTTAATACGCGAGTATTGACACATAACATTATATATTATCACGCTTCTTTCCCCGAAAGGTGATTATCACCATGAATATTATCACCTACATTACGCCAGAAATGCCATGATAACAGTGACAAATTGTCACTGACATTAGTGTTACGAATTTAAATTAAAAAAAAATATATATTAAAAGAACTGTTGGCTACAAATCAAAGAAATGATACATTTTCGAGTGAAAGAGGAGAGTTGAAGCAATGAAGGCAGGGAGGCAGGCGGCAACAAATGCACATACATAAAACACGGAACAGGCAAGAGAAAAATAATAATACAGAAATACATTTCCATAATCGAACCCCATTTTTATTGGTGTGAAGTCAAGTGAAGTGCTACAGTCGAAGTTTGTGGTAGAGTGGTTTTAGGAAGCGATATTTAGAAAAAAGTAATAGTTTAAATTAAACAAAAATAGATCAAAAATACTTAGATTTTGTAGGCGTTCGGCATTTGCCTTCTACTTAGAATATCATTCATTTTAATAGAAACAATTTACAAATTGAAATTGTCAGTGTGCTTTTAAGCATTATACGCGCTATACACAACGTGTTGTCTTATTATATCTCCACCAGCTGTTTTAATTATATAAAAAATACAACGTTAGTTTTTTTACTCTTTCGCTCAATCAACATATTGATGTGTATGTTAATAACGGTTCCCGAAAATCCTAATAATCGACCGCAAACTTTTCGTCTCTACATTATTATGACCATATTTGACCCAAGCATTATATTAGGTCCTTACCTATGAAATGGGTGTTTTGTATGGAGATTTTGGGGATGTCTGCATTTTCCATACTAACATTTTTTCAGTTTTCTTCACAACTACAAATCCAAAGATAATAATATTTGGCGTGTATCATAAGACAACCTTAAGCGATATGTGTGATATCAAACTTCATTAAAATTATTTATCGTTTTTAAGTGAATACAAATCAAATGATGTATTCGGGAGGCACTTAAAAAGAGTTGTCTCCGTGTCCAATTTTAACACAATTAAACTTACAACAATTTATCAAAATAAATCAAAAGAGCTCAAAAATATGGTCTATTTTAAGAGGAGGTAATTATTTTTTAAGAATACTCTGAAACTTGATAGATACAGATAAAATACTTAAGAGAGAAAAAAACACCAATTTCATAGGTAAGGACCCAATATTATACTCGTTTTAGCAAAACGGATTAGAATAAATTATCAGAAAATTGGGCGGGAGTAACTAAACTTTGCGAGCTGTGCCATGATTTATAGGTGGCGCTGCAGGCGGGCGCGGGCCCCAAACTCAGTGTACGACTACCCTTGCATGAACAAGGAATAATAATTTGTGATAGGTATTAGCGGTGATCAGTTTTTCTTGTTTTCAGTTTCGACATATAAGTAATCTTATGTAAGGAATTTTTAATTTTTATGAATTCTATGACATGGCCATCTGTGTCAACACAATAAGACATTCTGTTGATACGTTTAGTCAATATCTTGTTATCAGAGGGAGTTCCTGAAAATCCCATTTATCTGGTGTTTCCATCTTTTACGACTGTGGGTGTTGGAGTTCCAATATTAAATTAAGAGAAAAAATTTAAGAATAAAGATTATAAAGATATATTTTGTAATAATTTTGTCATGATACCTAGGCCTATATCTTCTTATTCTGTCCACTTTGATTTGCCAGTAATTTATATATTGTAGAACGTCAGACAATTTTGTGTAAAGGGAGGATGGACCCCTTGCAGAGTTTCTTGCCTGTATCTTCTCTTGACAAGGCCTCCCAGTAGTGAATAGGAAGAAAAAAATGTAGAGGTAAACTAGTAGAAGTATATAGTTTGTTTGTTAAGTTTTATTGGTTTTTGACGCGTCATAAGTGTAACCACTTGTTACCTAAATGATTAAATAAAGAATATAAATTCAATATTAAAACTGTTTTTAAAATTAGTCATAATAAAGCTGTTCACGAGCTTAGGTCAAGTTTAAAGTCTTTACATTGATCTACTATTTTTTATTGTTACTGTCCTCGTTACGTCATCTAATTACTCTATCCGTCCCTTTCACTTGTATGTTGAGAACGAGACGCAAACTTGATAGTCAACTTTGTCGAAGTGAAAGTACGCGAATACACTTAATGTGAATGTAGATATTGAAACTAAATCATATAGCAGTCGTGGCCGAGCGGTTAAGGCGTCTGACTAGAAATCAGATTCCCTCTGGGAGCGTAGGTTCGAATCCTACCGACTGCGGAAACTTTTTAGTTTTTCATAATTTAGGAAGTTGTTCTAGAAGTTTGATCAAATGCTTTGATTTGGATTTGGAATATAGGCAGCTGTATTGGTATTTTTGATTGAAGAAATATCATATTTTTTATTCAACTTTGTTCCATACTGGAACAGACAAGTATTTTTTCGTTCTATTTTATTTTCAATTACACCAACACTTTTTGGAAGATGTATATTTTTCATGTCTGGGTGAGGCGCTTATTGATTAGCTCCAGAAGCCAACACTGATTTTGGGCATGGCAACACTACGTGCGCTTGTGGTGCCCTCTACTAGAACTACGTTCTACCCTGTAAGAAACCAACAATCGCCGCGAGGGCATCGTTCTAAATCATCACCTAAAACTAAAGAACCGAAATTATCATCTAGTTTTGAGACTCTTTCCTCTTGGAAGTTAGCGTGGACTAGCAACCTGTGGACTCTGTGTGTGATACCTTTGCTGGCTACATACTCCTCCTAGTGCGCCGACGAACCATCGCGTTACTTAGCCCTCATCGGACGTGGCGGTTGAAGGAGTGCATCGGTAAGTCGCCAAACCCCAGCTTAATATCATACAAACTTAATTGTCGAACCGGTAAACTACCCTCCTAAAGGTCGGAGTCTAGAATCACCAATCGTTTTACCTATCATCTTGGTAATATTACATGCTACTTACTTGTTAGAGTTGCATCTATGTATTTGAGTCTATACTAAATGCATCTCAGTTTACATGTAAATATAATGTAATAATATGTTAAGACACAGTACGTAGTAGTAGGAAAGGTTGTAACCTATATACCTAGCCCTTAATACCAGAACAAAGCAATGCAAACAAACGACAGATTGAGCTTCCCATGCAGACGCATCAGAATATTGATAATTTTTAAATAAACTGTTATTGCGGACTTCGTTATTAACCCAAAGCGTAAAAAAATATTATTAACATGAAAACGGCAAAATTTTGGGAGATTCCGGTGAAGCTTTCCCTACTTATTAAGCTATTGGCTATCTGCAAATAACGCTTGCTATTTACTCAAGATATTCGTAAACAGACTTGCGTTACAATATGTTTACTTGGCACACTATCATTTTTATTTACTTTTTATCGTTACACAAACCTCCAAAAATTACGTACGAAGCCAGTACTTGTATAAATTGGGACATTCGGGCCTGGAACTAATCAAACATCATTATTAATCAGCCGTTGATTGCGCATTCACTGTGTTCCCGAGCGGTTAAGGCGTCTGACTAGAAATCAGATTCCCTCTGGGAGCGTAGGTTCGAATCCTACCGACTGCGGAAACTTTTTAGTTTTTCATAATTTAGGAAGTTGTTCTAGATGTTTGATCAAATGCACAGATTTCGAATATAGGCTGCTGTATTGGTATTTTTGTTCGAAGAAATATCATATTTTTTATTCAACTTTGTTCCATACTGGAACAGACAAGTATTTTTTCATTCTGTTTTATTACAATTACACCAACACTTTTGGAAGATGTATATTTTTCGTGTCTGGGTGAGGCGCTTATTGATTAGCTCCAGAAGCCAACACTGGTTTTGGGCATGGCAACACTACGTGCGCCTGTGGTGCCCTCTACTAGAACTACGTTCTACCCTGTTAGAAACCAACAATCGACGCGAGGGCATCGTTCTAAATCATTACCTATAACTAAAGAACCGAAATTATCATCTAATTTTGAGACTCTTTCCTCTTGGAAGTTAGCGTGGACTAGCAACCTGTGGACTCTGTGTGTGATACCTTTGCTGGCTCCATACACCTCCAGGTGCGCCGACGAACCATCGCGGCACTGAGCTCGGCCCTCATCGTACGTGGCGGTTGAAGGAGTGCATCGGTAAGTCGCCAAACCCCAGCTTAATATCATACAAACTTAATTGTCGAACCGGTAAACCACCCTCCTAAAGGTCGGAGTCTAGAATCACCAATCGTTTTACCTATCATCTTGGTAATATTACATGCTACTTACTTGTTAGAGTTGCATCTATGTATTTGAGTCTATACTAAATTCATCTCAGTATACATGTAAATATAATGTAATAATATGTTAAGACACAGTACTTAGTAGTAGGGTAAAGGTTGTAACCTATATACCTAGCCCTTAATACCAGAACAAAGCAATGCAAACAAACGACAGATTGAGCTTCCCATGCAGACGCATTAGAATATTGATAATTTTTAAATAAACTGTTATTGCAGACTTCGTTATTAACCCAAAGCGTTAATTTACATTTCGATTAAAAAAATATTATTAACATGAAAACGGCAAAATTTTGGGAGATTCCGGTGAAGCTTTCCCTACTTATTAAGCTATTGGCTATCTGCAAATAACGCTTGCTATTTACTCAAGATATTCGTAAACAGACTTGCGTTACAATATGTTTACTTGGCACACTATCATTTTTATTTACTTTTTATCGTTACACAAACCTCCAAAAATTACGTACGAAGCCAGTACTTGTATAAATTGGGACATTCGGGCCTGGAACTAATCAAACATCATTATTAATCAGCCGTTGATTGCGCATTCACTGTGTTCCGTTTAATTAACCGCTCGCTTCGCTCGCTCGCGACTCTATTAAGTTATAAGCGTACAGTCAAATCGATGGTATTTTATTGTTTAATTGTATGGTTACTGGTTACGCTTACAATATTGTTACTTACCTTGATATCATAATTTCAATAGGTTCTTAAAGAGTTAGCTTGTTCTCTTCTCTAAATTACACCGACATCATAGTAGACTATGAGACCATAATTTAATTTTGTTCAAAATGAAGGTACGTACTTACACCTCCTTGTGCGCGGACTAAATATGTATTGTAGCAGTGATTTTCTCATTTTTATAGGTTGTCAGATGATATTAATCGCATACACGAACGTTCGGAAATTGTAGTAACGTCACATAATGTTTAGGCCAGTGGATACTTCAGATGTTAAGGGATTTAAAAAGAAAACCCTGAAATTTGGTCCCATTGCTTGCTTATTTCTATTGACAACAAGGATTTTTACTGAACTTTCCAAATAACCCAAAACTTTGTTTTATTTGTTTCTGCGTAGTTAACCTAACTAACCTTTTTTATTTAAAATAATTAGCTATCAAAATAGCAGTCATGAACACTGAGTAACAGCAATGCAAGAACTGCGTTACGGAAAAATTAGACATATTACAGGTAAGGGCTACTCAGCACTTTAGCAAAACTATGGTTTTGTTAAAAAAACAAGATGTCCTACACACTGCTTAGAGGTTCTACATAAACAACAGTGAACGTCACTACATACATACATATAATCACGACTATTGTACCCTAATTGTTAGTCAGAGACTAGGCAGTTCACTGCCATAGTCAGCTTCATCAAGCAGTGACTGCACATGTGCTCAGCGTGACAGGTGGTGAACCCGTCGCCGTTATAAGCTATTGGATGGTTGTGCAGTTCTAAGTCCATTCTAAGTTGCCTACGGAAGAGATGGGTTGGTAGTATTCTTTCAATGGGCTCTAGCACACGACTCACGAACTTCACTAACCGGTGATAAAAGATGTTAAAGCCCCAGTAATTTCACTAAAGACGACTCAGTAGCGTCCCCTCTGGTAAAACTATTGGTTTTGTTAGAAAACTTAATAGGGTGTAGATAAAACTTTACGGCGCGGTACAACGCAGGTGTTTTGTATGTAGCGATCGAGATAACAATACCGGAGTGTATTACCGCCTCGCTCTATTATTTATGAAGCCAAAGGTTTTTCTTTCCTATCTTTATGTATGCAGAGTGCTGTTTGGCTTCCGCGAAAATAGAATGCATGTTGATTTTGCCTTTTGTATTTATTGTACCAGTTAAACGTGGGGTAATAATGTCTAGTAATTAAGATCTAGAATAAATTAGGAACCTGTTCAAATTAGTTTTAATATCTTACCTTACTTGCTATGCAATACTTCCTATACGCCTTTATAAGAAACATTGAGAGAAACATTTTTTTAATAGATGATGTTATTTTCCTGATATTTAATGCCATTTCATTACGGATTCAAGTACGTTGAATAATGTAAAACATTTTATTGCTTTCCAGTTCACGCCATATTAAGAAATAATAATTAATTAATAAGCGAGTTCCCATTATTTGAGGAGCGGCTTAATGAGTCCTTTTGAAGTGTTCGACCCTTTTATTTGTGTTTTGCAGCAGACGTCAGAGACTCGGCTGGGATGCAGCGTCAGCTATGCTATTTTGAGCTATAACACTTTACTAGTATCTATCAATAAAAATAATTAAGCAGCCTTTAGTATGTTTCTTCAAATTAGTTTCAAATTAGCCTTCAAATTAGCTTTTAGATATTTTAAAGTCGTAAATAATTTGTAGTGAGTCAAGCTAAGCTCGGTGGCTTCATGGTCGACGATTTGGCTTTCTTTGATAAAAAACAAAGCTACCATCGTCATGGTAAGGCCGTGGACGGGTGACCAAAACTATGTGTTCTCCTCCGTGCTTCAGAAGGCACGATTAGCCGTTGGTCACGGTCGCTATTGCGACTGATTCTACCCACCAACCCGTATTGGACCAGCGTGGTGATGTTACGGCCCATGCTCCACGTGCGTTTCTCCATGAGACTGTGTCCTGCAGTGGGACGTATATAGGCTGAGGACAAGCAAAGCTCGCGGTAAATGCAATCACAGAATCCGTATCTCTCTGAAGTAGTAGTGGCTTGGCCAGGTTAGTGAAAGCATTGACGGCTGTAGGAACTGAAACGCTCTTGCGGAGGCTGTAATATGAAAATCCTGTGAGATGCCCTACCACATGTCATGGTGGCATAACGTTTTTCGTTAGTTGGTTAGAGTGGGCTTGATGAGAGCCGAGTATTAAGAGCGGTGTACATTAGAGGAGATCTATGGGTCGATGATAAAAATAACGGTGAAATATTTATTAGGCTCATACTATTCAGTCTAGCCCAAATAAGCACTGCTAGGTTTGTAACATGGGGTCCATGGTAACTAACGAGTACATGGTAACGCATAGAATTGGATTGCGAGTATATTTTTGATAGCAGTTTATTAAAGATTAGATTTTACTAAATGTGTTCACCACAATTATCATTTTCCCTTACTCGATCCCAAAACCTGAAAGTTGACACCAAGAAACCAATACGATATTCTTACATTAATAATCTCAGGCGAATCATATCAAATTAAGCAACTACCGTTATTATTCTATTGTAATTCGTATCCGCAATCACAGGTGTATTTAGGTGACAGGTGTCTGTTGATAATTACTATTGAAGGATATTGGTACTACGAGCAGAGTGGTTTCAGGTCAGATTGTGGAGATTGTAGATTTCTAACCACATCATAATTTGTAAGGCTTAGTGATGTTGTAGTTGTGTTTCTCTCTGTTTGTAGAACAAAGTCGTAAAGTTTCGTTAATCTCGTTATTAAATGTAACGGAACAATAACAAACCAAGCAAAAGTGCAATGTCTGAGGTGAAAACATGTGAGTGACAATTAAAATAGACATTTAGAGATATGGTATGACACAGCCTTAGGACAGAGCGCTGTTTTTAAGAAAGCCAAAACTTTTCATTACTAAGTTCGAAAAGTAGGTCGGTTATCCCCAAAAACCGGGATAAATAAGGTTAGTTGTGCTGTTCCTAAATATTATTTTTCTATAACAATTAATATGTTCTATGAAAAACTCCGTCTCGGGCCTAAGTTACTTTCAACCCTTATATCAATGTCCTATTATTGATATTTATAGTAGACTAACCACATATCAAAAATAATATGGTTTGCAATATAAATCGAAAAAAAGAATCGAAATTGGATCAGATTACACCGATCAACCAAACTCAAAGTTTACCTCTGTATTATATGTTACGCTCAAACGTATCTTGCTACACTCAAAGTTACAATAAATACTCAACGACCGTTAAAAACCCGAAAACGAAATATACAACCGCACAGAAAAAAAATTCCAGCTGCGTATAACAGAAAACATCGGACTATCACCTCTAGAATTTTGTAATCTTGTTGAAATATTTTATATCTTCTCTTTATATGCACACCCATCTTTAAGTGGCAGCGTCTCGTAATTATCAATAACTCCCTGGGTTGAGGGTGCCCCTCTTGCAGCGGCATCCGTGACATAATCATTCGGATTGATGATTTCACTCGCAATCACGATTCCTTTATTCTGAGTCGGTGTCTGTAACTTTATATGAAGTGGCTCTTGCTAATTAGCTCGTTAGTGAATTGTTTGCTCTTACATTATGCAACTACTACTAACGTTATATAGCACCTGCACTTCAATCTATCAAATGCGTTGTTACATCATAAGGATGACGGACACTGTAGAGCTATCATGATTTGAAATCATATTGGAATCATATACATGTTAGATAAATAAATATATAACTCATAAATGGCGTCGAAGCTATGACTATACAGTCAGAAATAATGATGATGAACAACTTACGTTTCACTTAAAATTTTATGCTAGATACCTTTTTGTTTTGGGTTTTTTTTATTATGCCTCCATAACGAATATTAATTAGATTGGATAAAACAAAATAAATTAATCTGTATCTAAAACAAATGAAAAATTTAAGCATGCTGATTGTGTAGAATTTGCAGCAAAATTGCTGAAGAAATATTAGCGAGAATAAAAATTGTCTTTAGGCTCTGTAAATGTATCGGTCTTTGCTATCTCATAAAATTTTGAAATAAATATTATAAAATATATTTATGATAGTTAATAGCAACAATTTATATCTAAATCAGTTGCAAAAAAGTCCACGAGTAAATATTAAACTTAAAGTAAATTCTGTGATAAAAGAAAAATAGAAGTTTTTAGCATCCAGTCAACTTATGGATAGGAATTTCCCGAGGCAAACACAACATCAGTATGCAAGAAAACAACAATTTTATACTAACTTTAACGTTTACTAGCCAATGTTCCAGATTATTCCGTCCGACACCTGTACAGATTCCCACATCTGAATATTGTTTTACATAACCTTTGATAAATCTGGAATCATAATTTGGGAGGGCCTGAGAAATGGCCGGGGCGTGCGGAACATCGGTCCCCGTCCCAGGGACACCTCTGCTTCAGACTGATAAAGAAGATATTGATGGTCTCCAAGTCTGACTGATTCTTATTCTGAGGGCAGGAATAGTCTCATTTTTTATTAATATAACATCACAATATTTACTCAGTAGGATGCGGGAGAGATGTTTATATTGGACATAGATATTTTTGTTATGAATTTACTGGCTTTGCTGTCTGAATTTGTGACCCAAAGACGAGTATATTATAGATGTCATTTTCAGAGTTGAGAAATATAATTTCATGTTGCTGAAACCTTGTCTTCACACAAGGTACATCTCATTAACCTGCCAGCCGATTAACTCGTCTGGAGTATGTCCTTGCTTATTTCTGTCAAATGTGATAATACCAATAAGATTCATCAATCAGACTATAATAACGCGAATATATTAATTTATATAAATACTGTCTTATTACGAACGATATTAATATCAAACTAGATCAAATCAGAACGCGACCTTTCCAAAACTAGTGTTGAATTCATTAATGTATTTGAGCCAGAATTCAGATAATGGGAGTTTCGTGAGTCCAACTTAGGAACTTTTTGCAGCTTCTAAATCATTTAGAGCTTCGGAATGTCACGTTGATTGCTCCGATTGCACAACTATTTAGCACTAAAAGAAGAAATCCCTTAAACGGTCCGGAGTATCTATCAAGTTGGAACAGCTGAGCTGTTAAAGCCCATTCGGCAACATTCAGAAACTTCAGCCTTTAACACTAAGACCAAGATAATTGCTGTAGATTGTCTCTGTAAGCCGTTGCAGAAGTTTAAAGAATTGACTACAGTTATCTAGGCGCGGAATTGGCAAGGGTTAATGTGGGTTGGTGGTAATTAAACTTGGTTATCCGGTTCGGTTCCGAGTTGATCCTCCTTAATGCAGTTTTTACTGTCGATCTGTTGTCTCTTTGTCTGGCTAATTGAAGAGGGATTAGTATTGTGGCTCTCATTAATTTGATTTCTAATAAATTTTCAGAATCCTCAGTGTTGCAAGCATTACTGGGGTTCATTAATTTGATCTGTAATAAATCTTGGAAGTTTTAGTATTGGAAACATTGTTGAATGTATAATTGGTTAAAGGCTGAAAATGAATTTCCATCATAGTTAAGATGGAAGTGTATGATTAGTTTATTTACTTAACTGTGCAATATTAATTCTAGACAGATCATCATATTGGAAAATTTTTAGGCTCAAATTCTGTATTTGTGTTGTTCGCCTATTTTATACCTTTAAATTTGTATTTTACAGTGTTATCAGTGACAAAAGAACGTTTCTACTAAGTACAATTTGGGTTGTGGTCATTGTTTTAAACAGAACTTTACAAAACTCTTAGGGCCATTCGCAGGAAATTTTAAATATAGTTTGAATCTTGATTTTGTCATTTTACGGCATTTTAAAAAGGCAAAAGCCTTTTGAAAATGCCGTAAAATGACAAAAAAATACATGTAAAAAAAATACTAAATCTAGTTGTAAATCTTGATTTAAATTTCCTGCAAGAGGTCCTTAGATATCTGTTTTTATATTCTACTATTTTGTTTTACCCATACCGTAACAATTACTATGTAAGTATTATGACCCATACCATAGATAAAACTAAAAACCTATGGATGGGAATAGGGATCTATAGTGTGCTACTTAATTTATCTATGCCCAAACCCACAGATGCTCTTATAATAAAAAAGACTATCAAATATCTTTGGAAAGGTAAGACAGTATATTTTAAAGAGTAAGGGATAGACATAGAACAAGGCTATAAGCCCTATCTCATGTATCAGCCTGTCGAAAAGTTTTAAACTCGAGATATAGTTCGCAAGAAGAATGTTCCGACTTATGGAGCGCCCAAGCTGCGCATGTAGACATCTGCCGGATTTATGGCATAGAACTTTGAATTTGACATTGGATGTTAGAAGTAAGGCATTAAGTAACTAGCCGCCTAAATCTTCAGGGATTACTTGATGGGACGGATGTAGGTCAGGCTGATGCTTCCCAAAAACTGTACCGTTTTTTGTTCATTTTAAATATTGGAGAAACTTTACTTTTACAGAATACATTAAGAATCTGGTAGCTGTAACAATAATATTCCTTTTATAAAGAAAGAAAGAAATATGGACGATAATATGGATAATTCTTATAAAGCAAACATTAAATTTCAAAAAAGATGTATCTTTTTTAGACTTTAGCCCATAATAGCGGTAACAAAGACTAACCCTGAGATCATAACCTGTTTGGATTAAAACTATACTTCATCTTAAATACTACGGTAATATACGCCAGTGACAAAGTGGCTACTAACCCAAACCCGATTGGGTGTTAAAGTGGCAACGACAAGAAACATCGTACGGCAAGCTCCCAATACTGCCGTAATGCATTCTGCATCGTGCGGCGTAAGTTTTAATGGGGTGTCGGTGGCCGGTCATTGATCACCTCTAATAGCTTTCCCATGACGCGGTTATTCCTGAGGATCGTGAACTATGCAAATATATTGCGCGCTTAATTGATTAGCCTGTTACATCGTAAAGTCAATTCTGGTCGTGTGCATCGAAATATCTCTGGCATTGTTGGCAATATACGTTTTGCTTGTATAAGGTTTCAGACATCAGTTATTAAGGCTTTGGCTAAACATTTTATAATTGCTTTGTGTTTTTAAGCGTCTTTTAAGTGATAGTGATTTTAATTTACTTAAAGCTTTACATAATAACTTCTAAACCTGTTCAAATCCTGGTTGGGTCAGTTCAATGTTTGTGGATTCAACACATTGTCTCTGAATAAAAAAAAAATATTGCTCTTGGAAATATAAGAATGTTATCTACAAGAGTTGCATTTAGGAAAGTTTCACTTTTTACAACAGACTTCAAAAAGTTGAAGGTTCTAAGTTCATCGATATCGTCGACAATTTTGAGCTGAAAAAACAATTTTAGAAAGTGCTGACGGAAAGCAACAATGAGGCGTAAGTTTGATCCACTCAAATACTGTCATTCACTCTTCTATAAAAATCACTCAAATATAATTTAGAGTCGCAGGAAGATTATTCCATACAGTGCTCAGTAGCGCACACTATTATTAGCACTTAGCAGAGCTAATCGATGGAGGCATAGCCCAAGTTCCAGGCGCTAGTTCTGGTACTCCTGCTAATGGCTTGATGGCCCGCTATTTGTGGACTCCGTGTACTCTAGTGATTTATTCAGGCATCCAGTAATGCTTGGAATATGCAGCTCTATTCGCATAATAGACTTTGACATTTAATAAACTAAATGCTTTATTGTGTTTGAAGAAGATACGAGGAAAGATAATCATAGCTGATAACGAATGTTTTTACTAAAATCGGAGCTTGTTTCTTTTTTCATATTTTTGGTTATTTTGGATTTTTTAATAAGCTTGGTACCCCTTGGCGGGCACCTCGAACACCGGTGTTCGCGTCTCGTTTTGTGCCCTTTGACTAGTTACTTAGCACACGGGAATCAGTTATGATATGTATGGAATTTCATAAAGAACACTGAGCCATTCTTAGAACTTTGAACCCTAAAATTATATTTTATACACTTTAGCCTTCTTCCTATAATTTCATTAGCACAAAATTTCCATTGATTTCATTTTTATGTGCAATTAATTCATCTTACTTCTTAGCTATTGTCCAAGTAATGACTCGGTTAATTGTCATTCCGAACGATTTCCCCATTTCGGGGTCGAACGCCAGCCGGCAGAATCCGGAGCCAACGCAGAGGCTGCCAATAAAAACAAAAATACACTGGAGAGCCAGTGGGCTGTGTTTGTTTCTAAGTTTCTGTGGGCATCGTTTATCTTGAACAATCTTAATAAAACATTATAAAATGTGCGTTGTTCGTATTGGTCATAATTTTAAAAAAAATCAGATGTTATGCCTTTGATGTTATGTCTAGTATACTATGAAGAAATTGACTGTACTGTAATTAATTTGATTAACGTCTTTGTAATATTATAAAGATTATTTGATTTTTTTCTACTGGCATTATTTTAGTGATTGTATTGTACGTCTCCAATGTGTAACATAGGTGCTGGACCTTGTATTTCATTGCCTGTCTTAAATTTTAAGCTGGAAAACCGAGTGCTTTGGTAGTTAGCAAAATACGGGCAGCCATTGAATATCACAGGCGAAACAATAAAATGAATTTCCGAAAATTCTATTATCTATATCCTGAGAAAAACTCAGTGCAATATAAAAGTATTGGCATGTTAACTATCAAAACTGTAACGTGATCGTTCTTGTAGTTGCAATTTTACTACCAATAGTCTAAAAAAATTAATTCAACTATAACAAATCTTAAGCTTAGTTACATTTTAAATATATTGATATGGAACTTACCAAAGTTGAATTTAACTGATCAAAAAGAGAAATTGTAATTTCTCCCTAATAGTATTTGCTCTAAATATTGTCGTAATAAATTGCTATTAAGAAAGCATAGGAGTATGTGTGATCCAACGTCGACATACGTCATACAACATTGGGTTTGAGATTCTACATACATCATAAATTATCTACATACGTTCACTTCGAACTTACATTAATAAAACTATCATTTAAGTGAATTCCTATACTTAAAGAATTCATGGTTCTTTTCACGGTTTCATGTTCGGTTAATTTTCATATTCGATACTTGACTTATTTAATGTTACGAATAATTTCGTAAGCAAAAATAAGTGAGTTGTGATATCCCGACTGGCTGAGTGTTGAAAATTATTAGGTTTTCTAATATAATACAATAAGTGCTGCAAGTGCTGTTTAGCAATAACGCCGCCAATTGGTTTTTTGTTATCGTATAAGTTCTTTGTATTATCATAAAGTATAAATAAATAATAAGTCGTTTAAAATATTATGCTTGTAGTGCTGCTTAAATTAAATTGCAAGTTTAAAGTCCTTTCTAGAAAATTATAACATTATTATTTTTCTAACTATATTCTGAGATCGAAATATTAAATTCGGTCATTAATTAGAATAATTTAGAAATAAGCTTATCATTGTAGTCAATATAGTATTTCTAGCAATATAGAAGTTTGCCCTAGTAATTATATGCCACCCGAGGGTATAATAAATTGTGATATGGCAAATATTATAGCACTTAGGGACTATGCTACATTTCCGGGATTCCAGGATTTGACCTGATGTCGACACGAACATCAATTCTGTGCAACATCTACCCTAGGATTCTTCTTCTCTGCTGACGTCATCGTCGAGCAACTTCGGTATTCCAGCGGGACAGAACAAGTGAATACTAGTAGTAGTGTGAATAGCTCTAATTTACGGATTATTCTACCTAGTGCTCACGCCATGAGTTTTTAATTTTTATTATTAAATTCTGTTTTTTAATAACAAGTGTTATTAGATAATAACCTACTCCCTGAGCTATTAATTTTTTTAATATATTCTGTTTTTAAATGACTAGTTTAATTAGATAACCACCTAAAAAAAGTTTCAAAACAGTTAGTCACGTGAACGCGGAACGTCACGTGAAGTGATCCGTCTATCACGCGCGTCATGCGTCTCTGGAACTCATCGGTCTTACTTCCACTGCCATTTGTTCGGATATGGCGGACTTGTGTATCACGTTATTTTGGCAACCGTTGTCTACGTTTAAATGGATTGTCTACTTGGAGTTGTTACTGTAGCAGTTTGCTTAGATTGCGAAACTTTTTCGAATCTTCAAATACTAAACAAAACTCATATTGATAAATTCCAATAAAATACTCTATTATGCTAAGTAGAACAAAGGTTCTTTACGTTCGAATCTTGAGCTTTCGACTGTTGTAGAATCTCCACCTAATTAAATTGGGTTTTATTTAACCCGATTCTCTGCCTCCATTTCGTGTGTCAGGGCATCCTCCAAGCATTTCCTAACAATTGGACCTGCACTTTCCGCATCTAGCCGACTTCCCGCGCCTTTTACCAAACGTTAACTTTATTAAACCGGGATGAACTTTTCAGAATATAAATTGGAAAAATATCCTAAAATCACAAAGACCAGATTACGCATCGAGACGCGATTAAGATTTTTTTTTGTTATTCTTCATGACCATGCAGAGTCCTTTAGTCCTTACCTTGTGTGTAGATTAGTCCTTAGTAGTAGTATTAAGTCTTCAATTGCATTGAAATGCAAGTGTAATACATTTAAATACATCCTGGGAGAGTTTGGCGCCCAAATGGTCGATAGTAGACACTGTGGTGCTACTTTGATGAGGTGGATTACTACGATAAAAGACTCATCACTTTTCACAACACTTGACGCTTATTTCGATAATCCTTCACATTGCACATCATCACAGACACTGATACACTGATTTTCCGTAACAATATCCACTCCGAGACAATATTACAATCATCGAAATAAAATTCACGTCTGCCATAGTCAAATGCCACCAAAAACCCCGATAATAAATTTAGAATAGATGCACCACAGATGGCCGCGGGTTCTGAAATATGTGGCAGGTTATGAAGCCGGGATTGAGTTAGTCCGGGAACCAAGAAACGCCCCATTTTACGCTCGAGATATCTGGCCATTATTAAGTTTGGCAGACACTCGGAGCGCTTTGATCACTTTTAATTAAATTCTTCACTGTCCCACGTCGACAGGGGACAGAATTGTGATGTTGGTATACGAATAAAGGTACCTCTGTTTACCAATAGAAATGGTTTATAGCTAGAAGTGTTTTTGATATTTACCTACGACTTAGATGTTTTCCATGCAGTTCTATGCACATTTTATTTAAATAGATTTTTATTCATCATTAATATCAATATTATTCTTAAACTTTACAATTTTAAACTGACTGTGCCCCCCGCCCAACAGCGGTCAGTGAAACTTTTGATTTGTAGCCGACTAGTTGAACTGCGCAGGAGTTTGCTTTCCGCATCCGCTATACGTTTGTTTTCCAACTTACAGATTATACATAGTGCGGACCCCAGAGGTTCAATATAAGACCTGCTAAATGACAGTGAACCGTAAAGACATTTTGGGCACAAAAGCCTAGTAACCATTTCGCTTCTTAGTGCTTCAGCCATCAAAGTTGTAAGTAAATGGACTTGCTTCGTGCGACATAAGAACGCTTCTAACTTTATCGCTCTTAGTAGAGGCTTATTTAACCGTTTAGCCGCATTTAGTTCAAATGACGGACGGACACTGGCCGGCGGTAAATGGGCGGTGATTGTGGCGTTGAAAGCAACGTAAAGGTGTGAGGGCATTGCGGCCCTGTTTAGTGTTACGCAGGTTGAGGGATTTCCTGCTGAACTCTTGTGTTTGTTTTAGACACAACGCTGTCGCAGATCGGAGAAGAAATGAGATCGCTGTGAACGATAATGCGGTGTCATTCCTTTGAAGTTGCACAGTGCATATTATTATAATGCTTATTATTTTTGATCAAAGAGTGAGTGTTGACACCTCTGCTTATATGCTTAAATGATGTTCAGGAGACGCTATTTACTTACATGTTTACTTTTTTTACTCTGGGTCTCGATCATCGTGAGAGAAATATCTCACACTTTTGTTATTGTAAGGCTTCTGTACTTCTTTCATATCATTGCTAATTAATTGTTGTAAGTAAAAGGGGATATCCGTAAAATTGTGAAGCTTTGATATCCATCCACGGCTACAACAAACATTGTTTTTAACATTAATAGCAAATTCACACCTTCCTTTATTTTTTATCCTAACTTAGTTATTAATAGCCCGGGCTCCTGACGTCGCTTATAACAAAATCTTCAGTTATAATCCTGTTTGCTCTGTTTCCTCCTTGACGCTTAATAAGCAAGCTTTTTGTGTAAATATCTTTAAAAGCGTTAACAGAAGCTCGTGTAATATTTCTATTCCAAGAATTTTTCTTAGAAGGTATCGAATTATTGACTTAAAATTTTATAGTTTATATATTTATTTATATTCATTAATGTAATTGAGGAAGTACTTTGTATGATGTAAAAAGAGGGAAAATACAAAAAAACTATTGTTTTGTTTCTCTGTCTGTTCGTCTGGAATGTCAATGTGGTCTTAATGCACACAGTACCCCTTCGGGGAAAACAGGCGTGATTGTATGTATGTATGTATGTCTGTTCGTCTGGTTGTTCAGGTTAATCTCCGAATGGCTGGAACGAAACCAGTAACCGCGGACGCGTTTAAACATTACACTTATCATGGGGAATAACTTTTGGGAAAATTACAAACCGTGATCAAAAGTTTCGCTAAATTAAATCGCATCTCCACAATTTTTTTGTATTTTAAAGACTGTTCTATGAATTTATGCAATACCTACTTCATATATTATACAGTGAGCCCTTATACGATACTCAAAGTCACCAACAAGAGTTCGCCCTCATGCGCCACATGATTCATGAATATCATCTTCAAAGTTAAAAGCACAACAAACCTAATATTGAAATACTTACCTAAGTAATATCTCAGTCGGTAAACACCGTTTGTGTGTGTAAACACGGACCGACTGAGCAAGAATATCCCAGGAATATCCCTACTATACAAGCACACTTCAAAAAGGGTTAAATCAATATAAAAATAGCCCCAAAATTATTCACACGTCCAATTGCTAAAAGCTGGCTTACATTGTATCGATTGAGAGTTTTGTTGTGTTCGCGGCTCGAGCGTGAGCCGCGAGCCATTGTGGCCGACCCTCTTACGGGCACCTCCCACTGACACTATTTAGTTTTATTGTGAAACCTCCTTTCAGAGTTTAGCTGCGAAGTGCCAGTACGTGCGGATTCTTCGATAGAATTCTAATTTTAGTCGATAGAGCTTCTAAAAAGATTGCATATTTTTATGTTGACTTTTACTTTGTTTTTGAGGATGTCCTCCCGAAAAGGGAAAGTTAAGGTTGGTTGTGTTGTTTCAGAATTTTAAATTTTGTTTTCTTTTTTACTGATCGATTTTTATCATTGCTTGGCTACTTCCACTACTTATTTATAACATGCTGCTCAGGTCCACAATGGACGCTACTCAAGCTGAGGACAGAACTCACACAGCAAATTAAATTAATAAATTAAAGACTGATTCTATTGGTTGGTTGGTTGGTATTGGTTTTTTCTTACCAAATCTTTCAATAAACCAGAATTTACAGGTAGATTGCACGGGTGATTAACTTGATTATTAGGTAATACCTTACATTTTATTTTCATTTAAAAAATAATGTACCAACTGCTTTTCTTGCCTAGCATGTCGTAAAAGGCGACTAAGGGCGTATTGGGTACTGGGTTTGTGATAGTGTAGGCGATGAGCTAGCCACTTGTCATTACTCTTCCATGATTTTTCATCCGACCAAACCCAATTAATTTATAGCTAAATGTGGTCTTAAGGAACACAGTGTGCCTTGGACTCTGCCGTCCCCTTCGGGGGTTACACGCGTGATTGAATGTATGTATATTTTCAGTAAATTATTACTGTGCATTACTAGTGTGAACCAAGGATATACAACCATAGTACAAACTTGAAAACAATGTTACAGACCAATCCTAAAATATACAAATTCATTTTACCCGTCCACTTCTGAACAAAACAAACAAAATGAGCTAGTTAAACTGAAAGAGCTAGCTCTTAATATCGTCGCGAGGAGCACTGCACACCAACAGAATACTACTGGGTACTCCAGCTATCGGGCGGTATTGGCCTCCTCGTTAAGGCCGCGATTGGCTCGGTAAGCAAACTCGCAGAATAAAATTCACAGCTCGAGTCAGAAGAACCCTTAAGGAACTTTTCGCCGTTTCCGCGCCAACGAAGGAGTCCAACTTTTTAGTTTTGCTGATTGAAAACCCTTTTTCCCAGGTTTGGGATTTTCGAAGTTGGACATTTAGTTGGCGTGTCACCAATTTAAGTCTGTGCGTGATTGTTGATTGTTTTGAATTCCATAGCTAGTGCTGGGGTATAGCAATCCAATATTTTGTTTCTCATGTCTAATAATCTGGTCAGAGCAGTCATACAATACCAGTCAGTTAAGCCTTGTAGTGATATCCGCGTCGTTCTGCCCACACATTTTTCAGCTGAAATACTCGGAAACAGCTTTAAAAGTATGTAGCAACAATGAGAACTGAAATTTTATTGAATTTTTGTACTGAATCTTTCATATTTATGAGACTTTCATAAAATATATTTGGTCAGATTTTAATTTCAGAAATAATTTTCATATCTGCGTGGAAATTTTATCGGCTCATAAACAAACCCCATTGTAATTGTTTTCAGTAGATTTATTGAAAGTACCTACAGACGACATTGTTAATTGTTAATCACTAAAACTTTGTGATGGTATTTGTAAAACTACCACGAATTATACGAATCTTATTTATAATCTAATTTACGAAGTAGATTTGAAATTGAATTTTAAGTTTTCCACTGTAAGATTTCATTATTATATATCGATGAGCACTCTAAACTTAATAATGCAACGAAAATTTTAATTGACAAAAGATGTCATATTAATTTCATTGAGATATCCAGTTATGTCTCAGTTAAAATTTTAAGCAAACTTTAATTTGATTACATCGAAATTCCATTGGTAATTCTGTAACATCGAATCAACTGTTATTCCTTAAATATTTAAACAAGAGACTTTAAGCTTTACTTTGAGTAATAAATCTATATTAAAATGTTCTAAAGGGTTTTCGAGTTAAGATCATACTTTATAAGTCGACAATCGCTAATTGTCACTACAAATTTTCAATATTTGTAGTATTATATATTTATGTTTTAATAGACCTTGACAAGTTCAAGGTTAGTTCTATGATTGTTATCTAAATGGCAGATAAAGAATTTATGCAGATCTCCTCTGATTTTGATAAACATTTACATTATGGCCAATTAAAAAAATTAAGTCGACGCTATTTAAGCTCCTAAACACAGATAATAAAAGAGAACAGAAAATATTCAGTGCTTCATAAAGCTTAAAGTTATTAAAACCAGCACATAAATATCAGTTAAAAATTCGGGCGTTCTCGATCAGCGAGTCTTCTCGGGACATTTCGCGTGATAGAATCTCATGTACGATCCTTGGACGGACCTTCGGAGCATCGCCGATATAGCGTTGTGCATCGCCAATCTCTTTGTGAACCTCACAAAAAGGATTTCATAGTAAGTATTTTTCTTGAAAATCTTTATCAGTTTAAACATAAACGTCTTGGGAATATCGAGGTGATATCTTTTGTTGAATGTCTTGCTTGCCCTGTAATCTTCAAGCAGTGAAATATATTTGTTATGGATACAAAATGTATGTGATATCTTAAGGAATTATGTAAAGAAAAACTCACAATATAGTAAGATGAGACAACAAAACAGTCTCATTATTGATCATATTTCGAAGAATCAATCAAATAAGCTGCTATCAAATTCCAAAGCGGGCACTTCTAACCAGAAATGCTCGACCTTAGCCACAAAGCTGTCGGTAAACGATAGCCCTTTACCCAGTATCCAGATGCACATGAATTTTTGCCACAATGCTAGCACAGCCAGCGAAGTGAGAGAGATTTATCGCGGCGTCACGACTCGGTTTGATCGATGGATCGCCGGACGCGCCATTTGATGCACTCACAGACGATGCATGATCCAAATAAAGATAATGCACATAAAGATACACTGCGGTGGGATTTGGTCGATCTGAATTTTATTAAGTGGTAGGATAGTCATGATGAATCGAAGGTCTGTTTTAGTATAAGTCCGCTCGTTTTTTGTACGGAAATAAACGAAATAAAATTGGATCGTTGAAGATATTTTGTCGTTAATTAAATTGTTTGTACTCTTCAGATTTTCATACATTATTTTGAATTATGTTTGCTTACACTAATCCACTGAAATACCAAGTACATATCAGACAAATGCAATATAGCATTAATAATTGTCATGAAACAGATATTATTGTTCAATAAAATTTTAATCATTTCTAGTTAGATTAAATGTAATATCTCGTGAATTCTATTTTCTATTTTAGCCTTACATTTAGGATTAACGATATTACTAGAATAAAAAATCCATTAGAGCAATAATTTAAATCTGCTACTTACACATAATCTGAATTTAAAACAAGTATTTTGGTGACTAGATTTTGTTTGTGAATGTAGAATTCATATTATGTTGTACGTATATGGACAATATTATTATACTGAAATGTAACGATTTAAGTTGGCATTGGATTATATTCTTACTAATAGCCTTTAAAACAATGCAAAATAATTACAGTTATTAGCATCATCTGTCTTTAATTAAAAGTATTACTAAAACCTCAAAGAATCAACTCCTAAAACAAGAAGCTAGAAATTCACCTTGTATACATATAAGTTTACCACTGAAATCAAATTAAGTCTCCCTTGTCAAGAAGTCAAAACTATTCGTAATGAACTTAGTTCAAAAGGTGTTTTTCATTACGATGTCAATGCTCCACAAGTCTACACCTGTCGAAATACTCGAGCGCAGTGCACATACTATTAATTCAAAGCTCAGTTGAATCCCGCCTGCACTTGTCAGAGGTACAATGCGCGTAAGAGCGGCAGCTATTAAGTCCAGGTACAATTATAGGGCGTGTTTCACTGGCGGGGTGTAAAGTGTTAATTTCTCACTTCTACAGCAGACTTGAGTCATTTGGTCTGTTAAAAAACTAGAATATATGGTTTTGATGTTCCGCGAACTAATTTTGAATTTACTTGCAGGTGTAAAATGTTTCTTTTGAAAAAAAGGAAAAGAATGATCGTAGCTAAACTTTGTGGGATGTAGAAAGAACTGTCTGTCTAAAGTTATTGCTACTCCACCCGATAATAAGTTAGTCTAACCTAACCACAAATAAATACTATCGTCATTATAATCATCATATTAGTCTGCAGCCGTCCACCGGTCGACAGAAACCATAAAGAAATGTTTTTTTTACAATATTGCTCTTGACTTCAATCTAGCCGAAGGCAAACATGATGTCGACGATGGAGCGAGCTTACCCAGAAGAAGCCTATTCACTTGCGACTTAAATTGATTCGGGTTATACGAGCTCGGGAAAACAGACGCTGGCAGTGAATTCCATTCCTTGTCTGTGCACTTTATAAAAGATGACGCAAAGCGCTTAGTACATATAAAAGGAATATCAACCAAGTATGGACTAGCGGTACGTCTGGATTGCCGATGCAAGAAAGGAGATAATGGGATCAGCTCGTGGAGCTCTTGAGCACACTCTGCGGCAGCGACATTGTGAAGTTTGGTCTCCACCAACCGGTCGTCGCCAATGCTTCTCAGCTCTGCGTTCAATAGAGTCGAGTGCGGCAAGTTGGTATTTAGCTGAGCCATCCCAAAGATGTGAGCAGTACTCCATGCAGGATCGGACTTGTGTTTTACATAAGCTTACATTTTTCTATAAGTTCTTATTTGGCATATAAAATTATATTGGTTAGTTATTAGTTATGTCGAATACGTGCCAGGTTAGTGGATCTAGGTTTGCTCAAATAATAATTGTAATGGCAATGAATTCGTAAACCATTTAAGTGTTTTACTACTCAGGCTTTATAACAATGAGAATATTAATGTATTGCTGTACTTATCACCGTACACACAACTGAACAGCCGGTGAACTTTTGGAACAAAGCAATATAATTTTAGCCACATTCGTAATATCAAATTTATCGTCTTTAGAAATCTGATTAGGTATTTTTCCTCCGTGTGGAATACCGACTCTCGCTTCTGTACGTTTTCTCGGATAAATTATAAATTTTTATATTCTCCACGCAGTGTCCCTTCATTTATTTGGTTTTGGGGCGTCGAATATAATGCGGAATCTTGAAGAATCCGCCATATTGAATTTCTGATGACGTCACGTATGATAGTCCCATTTTCTCGGGTTTCATCTGCAGACAATTTTATTTTGATTGGATTACGTTAGAGATAAATTACATTTCAAGTAATTTAAATTGATTGAAGAGTATTTGGAAATATTCGTTAAGCCGCAAACTTTTAACATTTCATAAAAGATATATGACAAGGCATATATTTATTAAAATAATTCCCACATTTAAAGAATCGACACCACACCTTGTCCAAAGCAATGATAAGTAAATAGTAGATAAAAAACTGATTATTGCAGAGCCATTGAAACATGTGCGAATGATGTCCACGTCACAGGGACTAAGCCACCGAGTCCGAGTTCAGTGTTTGAGTGATGGGCTAATTAGCGATTCTGATTCACACTTTGCTTTGGAAATCACTTGAAAAGATATAAAGGAATCTCTTTACAAATTATTAACTTTAAAAATTATTTAACTTACTAACTCTAAAAATAATAAGCGGTCCAAAAATACTCATTATCCTTTTTTTCAAAAATGTATAACAGGCTATGTATGTTTTACACTCACACACAGACACAAACACATATTCACGACTTATATCCCCTAAGGGTTAGACAGAGACTAGGCAAAAGCACCGCGAAAGCAGTACCATGCCTTAAGTCTGTGTCCACCAAGCAATGACTGCACATGTGCTCAGCGTGACGTGTGATGAGCCCGTCGCCGCTATCAGTTGTTGGATGGTTGTGTAGTTCTAAGTCCATTAGTCGCCTTTTATGACACCCAAGGAAGAGATGGGTTAGTAGTATTCTTTTAATGAGCCGCTATCACACGACTCTTTTTACTACAGTATGGGATTAAAACTTCCCTGCGAATCTATAAAGCATTTTTTTATCTATTATATTTTTGCTACTGACCAATGATCTAGTCCAGCTTTCGATCCCTGAAAGCTTTTATGATCAAGCATTTGCGAAACACCCTAATATTACCTTTCAACCTCAAATTCCAAATGAAAATCACAAAAGCCAATCCCCCAATTCATTTGGCTATGCAGCACATTTAGTTTCAATCCAATAACAATCGACTATAATTGTTACCGAAGTTAACGCCCACAGGAATGACCATTTATGGAGTTTGCGTGTTTGCGGTTTAAATTTTCGATTCGAACTGTTTGCACTAAAACGGACAAAAATCAAAACGGGTAACAGCCATGGGTCGTGGCCGGTAATTATACCACGAATTATGTATTAAAAGAATGTAATGAAAACGCAAAACAACTTTCAAATTTCTACAGTTTCACATTTCTGTGGAGTGCGAGAACTTTTGTGGATCCTCAAGCCTGTAATGGTGAGCCACCATTGGAAAATTACTAGAAAATATTTCTTTTTGTAAAGATTTCCCCTTGGAGGTCCCACTACCGGCAGTCGAGAGCACCCGAGCAGGAAGTGGGGAGTAGCAGTAGACCTGAGAGTGCCTCGAAAGATTCAGACTTTGGCTCAGTTGTGCAATTTTTAGAGGAGTAAATATCTTTATACATACATACATAAAATCACGTCTGTAATAGTAGGCAGAGTCCAAGGAGCACTGTGTTCCTAAAGACCACATTTAGGCAAAAAAAAAGTTTGGTCAGATGAAAAATCGTGAAAGAGTTGTAACAAGTGGCTAGCTCATCGCCTACACAATCACAGACCCACCACCCAATACGCCCTTAGTCGCCTTTTACGACATGCTAGGAAAGAAAAGCATTTAGTACATTCATTTTGTGTCCCGAACCAACACGGGATGTATAGGAGGACCTTCATAGCAGGAGTAAATATCATGAGAGATGTAAATACCGAAACTGAATAAATAATTTGAGTTTGAGTTTTGAGTTTAAGAAAGGCTACCTATACGGATAACGTCACTTGTTGATGTTGTATCTGATAGGCAGTGCGTTATGCTAGCCATTGCTTCACCTTTATCACTATGCGCCACTAGCAAAAAGGTTTGTTTTAACGTAGTCTCAACTAGCGTATACTGTTACCCATCCTTCAAAGCGGTGTGTACGTGGCTTCAGTAGTCGCGGCACGTAATGAAACGCCTGCAGGCGTTGCGCCAGGTTTTGACACGTCGACGTTTGCGAACGCTTTTATCAATATTTGTATCTTTCATGCCAGCGTTACACCGGCCGTGAGGTCAGCTTTAGTAGCTGCGGAATTGATCTGTGTTAACTATCAGTTTTTCCTCACATTGAAATGGATAAATGAAGTAGTTTTATTTTAAGTATCACTAGTTATTGCGAATTTGTTAGGCATGAATGTGTCGTCAATTATTTCATTAAATTTGATTCTGCAGAAATATTTCAGAAGAAATGTAATATTTCCATTCGAGGAAAATATTGATTCGTAGTTCCAAATACGAAATCAAATATGGTTATAGATGTTAGACACAAAAATAATTATCTATAATTTAGTTCGCTTGTAATTCATTCTGTTCCATTAGGTAAGTAATTAGTAGGTATCAATTAGTAGGTAAGAGCCTGTTTTAAAAATTCTTTGATTTTTGTCGTACTAGTTGTTTATCATTTAATAGAAGCAATGAATCACCATTTGATGGAAGCACAAGATTTGCTTTTCTTACTTCACTTAAATACGTCCCATTGCTGAACACAGGCCTTCCTCGTGGAGGTATACATGAGGAGTATAGGCCGTAACCCCACCACGTTGGCCCAATGCGGGTTGGTGGATATAAACTTTTGCATTTGTGACTGGATTTCGCTTATAGCTTTAAAGTCCACTATGAAAATTTCCTATTTCTCGACGACCTCACTGCTATGAAATTACAGACAATTACAGATGGTTTCCGGCTCCAGGTTATATACAAGCATTATGTATTTATTGAACCGACGCACAGCGAGCGACTTCTCCGCCACCCAATCCTGTGGCTACAATCATGTGTTAATTAATTTTGGCTTATTAATTTCGTATTACTAATCCGAAATTTAAGCAAACAGAGCTTATAGTATAAATAGCGAAGTAATTAATATTGTGATTGGAGCTGCAATCTCTGAGAATAATAGCCAAATAGTCGTTATGTATTATTATTTAAATCTGTTGAGTAATCTAGTTACATGTATATTTCAATAATAATAATAATATTGAGCCGAGCGGTAGCGGCTCATTAAAAGAATTCTACCAACCCATCTCTTCCCTGGGGTGCCATAAAAGGCGACTAATGGGCTTAGAACTGCATAACTTTTGCCTAGTTTCTGACTAACCCTTAGGGGCTAATAGTCGTGATTACATGTATGTATGTATATTCATAGAAAAAAAGTTTAATGTATCTATTTATAAGTCCTGTGGAGTTTCTTTAATCTCAATTAAAGGAAGTGGTCATCTTCCTCCTTCCTGCCTTTTTATATTTACCTTTACGCTTTACGCTACGCTTTCATTCCATTGCTGCTTTGGCCCTCACATGATAGGTATTCTTGTCATGAGCTATTTATCCCTTTTAACCACATGGCCATACCATAATAATTAATTGCTCCTTATCTTTTCTGTATCTTGTGTCAATAAGCGGTTCAACTGCCACAGGCTTCCCCTGATATTTTTCAGCGCAAGGAAACGGTGCATCGCTAAGGGGTTTAGAGGGTGATAGCGCACGAAATTGATTGATTGATGGACATCTCCCCACCGTTTCCACCCCGGGAGGGTTGGGCTAGAAGAGCGAGAAAATAGGATGGAATGCTCTAGAACTTACTGCAACCAGATCGACATTTGGATCAAGTAATGAATTGTTTGAACATTTTCTCTTTTAGATTTCTCTAATGAATTGCCTTCATCAAGAAAAGTTCTTTCTCGTTTTAATTGCGTTTCATTTACATGCCGGGTTAATTCTAATACTCATTTCTCTTCCCCCTACAAGGCTGGTCTTAATAAGCAATAAAATTAAATTCTTCCACAAATATAGGTATTTCAAAGGGTGTTCCATGTTCTGTTAAATAACAATCTAAGCCCATATGCTCTGAGACTATTTAAATAATCATGGTTGAAATTTTTAATGTGCATAAATAGAGAAAAATCCCTTGAATGATAACAAGCTATTAAGTCTTCACATATGTTCCAAACCTCAATCCACCTTTTTCCCATATTCATCATTCATTTACACAAGTAAATATTCCAATGGAGGAAAGCCCCGAGTCTTCGGGCGACATTGTTTAATAATTAAGCAGCAAAGTTGGTCGAGTTACCATAGCGACGAAAATTTCTCGCGTTGCGGAATGCAAATAAAATCCTTGAATATTTAAGCAGTGGGTTTGATATTGATGGGGTTTGGGAATCCTTATACGATGGAAGTAATGTAATGGTATATAAGTTGTTTTAGTAAGCACAGTTTTATGAGTTCCCGAGTTGTACAGATGTTGGGTTCTTGAAAGTTAATGCTTATTATCACAGGCAAATACGAATTCTACATAATTATTATTGTACTTAAATGCTAATGCTTTTGTTGTGATTGTGAAATCGTCATAAATGTATTTAGTAGAGAACCACAATTGTTGCTTTAGGCAATAAATGTAAGGATATAATGCTGACATATAAAAAAATAAAAAAAATACTTATATTTCTCAACTACCTCTCTTATTTACTTTAAAATGAAAAAGTAACATGCAAATGTTGTAGATTCTTAAACATAACGTATCATCCACTTATTAATCCCCAAAGGAGTAGGTGTAGTTTGAAACCCCATTTAAAAAATGTTTAGGTCCTTAAATAACCGAGCCTGTTGCGATGGACCGATCACGCGATACTTACAAACCACTCGGTTACGTAGGTCTTTGATGAGAGCTGATGATGGACAAAATGATGGAGGACTCATCACACAATGATGGCGTGCCACTTATTCCGCATGAGCTACCCTTACTTATACGAACACTTACCCATAGAATACTGAGTCGTGACCATCTTCTTGTTTTTAACTGTAATATATTATTATAAACATACTAGCTGTTGCCCGTGACTTCGTACACGTAGAACAGTTAGTTTGAGATAGTGTGATGGTCTGTAAACATTTTTTCAAATTGGAACAGTAGCCTCAATTGGTAGAATTGAAAATATACTCCTACTTTATTATGAGAAGCAAAGTTCAAAGTGCCGTAAATTTGTCATTCATTTTTCTGGGAGGCGTTATTAAAATTTTTAACATTCACAGTATGGCATTTCCCATGGGAATATCGGGATAAAACGTAGCCTATGTCCTTTCTATAGACTATCTGTGTACAAAATTTCGGTTAAATTGGTTTAGTAGTTTTGACGTGAAAGCGAGACAGAGAGACAGAGTTGCTTTCAAATTTATTATATTAATATGGATTAGTGCCTTTTTAAGTTCTTTTTAAGGGCTTACCATTTTTAATGCTTTGCAGTTGCCCATTTTGTGGCTTTCTAATTGTACCTCTAATATTGTGTTGCGTATCAACTTGCTCAGTTGTCTAAATTGTCATAGAATCAATTCTTTCCTTTCTGCCTTCATTTGTTGATGGTGCTATTAAGAAATGATTGTCACTACCTTTTGATATAATTCATAAACAGCGGAAGTGGACCGTCAAAACACAAAACAACATTCCAATTTATTCCATTGACCTATTAACTTGATTCTCGTTTTGTCCCCCAATAATGTTTGGCTGAAGCCCTATTTGTTAGCGATGAAGTCGACGGCCCCAACGCATTTGCTGCCCTCAAATCAAAGGCGGTAATGCTCTTAGTTACGGTGACTCGGCAGAATGTGCCGCACCTATTTTTATTGAGCTGCTAAATTGTAGGGGTTACGTCAACATTCAATGCCTGCCTGCTTTTCTTTATTTATTATTTTGACCGTGTTTCTATAATTTATCGGTGGTTTGTATGATTTGGTGTCAATTGTCGAAATAAAGCGATTTTCGCCGTGGTTGCAATCTAGATGGGTGATCAAACTGTACGATCCCAAAGTCCTCCGAGCTTCGGTCGGGCTGCGAATCGTGTTGCTTCAGTAACTTTTCTCACCACGTGTGACGTGAATGCCGGAGATAAATAAAACCCGGAGATGTCGTCACTTATTGGTGTATATATTTATAAAACTTAAGGTACTTTGAAACAATTTATAAAAAGGTAAATTTCACAAATCACCGAACATAAAACTTAAAGATATTATCAAAGGTACTTACAATAGTGACTTCGTAAAGTTACTGAAACTTGAACAATTATTATCGGTAAAGTTTATTTCTAAGTATATAATTTTAGTACTGTAACTTAATTTTATAATATTTTTATAATTATTTACGTCGAGTCAACCACTTCAGATGCTGATTCTGATAGGAATAAAATTGGAGACCAAAACAATGAAAAAAGAGAGACAGAATCAGATGGTTAGTTATAAAACAGAAATAAAGAGAAAATGCTGATGTAGCTCCTCGTTACACACGTATCCTCATCAAGTGAACGTGGTGGTGTTATGGTTCTTATTTCTTGTGTATTTTTCACTAATGATTTGTTGAATGTTAATTAAGTTGGAGTCAGGATTTAGGCCACACATGTTACCATACCTTAAATTAACCTCATGTAAAAAAGTTTTGATAAAAGTTTCTACAACCAATTTTTCATGCTAAGATTATTTAAATACTTAATTATTAAAGATACCAATTTTGTCACAAAACTCTAGATAAAACGTTAAAAATATTTACAAGCTAAGCCATCCCATTATAAATATTATGGGAATCAATTTGCTGAAGCCAAGATTCCCAAAAGAAATATTTATAGTAGACGTAAAAATGCTAAGTCTATTTAAAAGATAAAGCAAATCTGTTATTTAAAAATACGTAATATTTTTCTTAAGGTTGACTAGAAAAACTAGCTTTGGTAGACTTCTTGAGGGGAATTTATTGCTTGTGATTTACTGTACTAATATTATTTTTTGAATTGTACATCATTACTTCTAATGTCACATTTAAAATTATAAATAAATGTAAATTATGATCTGTATTAGTTTGATAGCCTGTGGGTTTTCATGATTTTGTGAATAGTCTGTTCACAAATTCTACAAACTGTAGAAAGTTTGTATATACAATATTATTTCATTTGTATCAATTGGAAAGTAAATTAAAACATTAAATAATTATCTAAAATAAATGTAAATAAACTAAATAAAATATATAACAAAATGCATGATAAACAATGTGTAATAATTACTTATAAATACAACCAAAGTTGCGTCATTGTTCAAATTGGTTCCTTTTTGTATCACTAGATGGCGGCGCCTATGCTTTACATCGCGCTAATGTTTACTTTCACGGATTAATATCGTCAATCTGATGCTTATTAAAATTTGTATTCGCCTTGGACACGGTGTTTCATTTAGTAACCACCTTGGGCTTTAACATAGACAAACAAGACAGTGTATTTTTAGTCCTTTTTTTAGAAGATAACTTATTATCACGCCTATATAGGGCGTCCCACGGCCATGCCACATGGAGGGAAAGTATATTAAATATTGAAGATATGATGTTTTACTTAAAGAAGACATCATTTTATTTTTTATTTTATGTGGAACTGCATTCATAGATTTATTTAAAGTCGCCTGCCTCTACCGGGAACTGAACTCGCGAAATGTGAAAAAAAAAATCCCTGTATTTTATGATAACCGTCGAAAGGGTTAATCACAAGGATTATTTTTTCTTCAGGAACATAGCATCTTCAATGAAAGGAAAAAAATTTTCGTCAGGAAAATTTCATCTGACTCTGCCGTGTTTCTTATAACTAACATGATCATTTCAAAGTATTTACTACATACTCACTTAAGAATACAAGATTTCCTTGTTATGAGTATGTCATAAAAATAACAAAACGATACACATACCGTTTGTAATATTTGAATACTTTTTTTTTACTAATTTCAGCCAGCCACATTGTAATTGCGTGCTCATAATGTTATAGGAAACACGGCAAAGTCAGACGAAATTTTCCTAACGAAAATTTTAATAAAATTTTAAATTTCATGATCTTGCTTGCATTGAAGATGCTATGTTCCTTAGGAAAAAATAATCCATATGATTAACCCATTCGACGGTTATCATAAAATGCATGGTGATTTTTTTTTTCACATTTCGCGTGTTCGATTCTCGGTAGAGGCAGGCGATTTTGAATAAATCTATGAATGCAGTTCCACTTCTTATAAAAAATAAAATGATGTCCTCTTTCAGTAAAATATCCTACCTTCAATATTTAATATACTTTCCCTCCATGTGGCATGGCCGTGGGACACACTGTATACCTACTTACTCGAAGGGATGGGCAGAGGTATTAATAATGTCCCCATGTAACAGGTGACGAGCCCGTGGCCATGCACCGGGCACAATGAGAGGTAAGTGATATCAACTGTACATAAATTTTATTCAAACTCGGTGGTACAGGTGGTGGGATCGTCATTCTTAGACAATAACTACTGGAACAACCTAGACGACAGCAGGCAATTGAGCTACGCCTATCCATGTCCTGGTGGAGTGTGACGGGATAGCAGACTGCCAGACTAAGTACCGTGTACCCTCTGGGAGGCCCTCAGCGACTTGAAGGCGCTGTACGACTTAAAGGCGGGGCTTAGATGGCTGGAGTGATCCAGCATTCATCCTCTGACGCAAAACAGGCGCAAACTAGACGTCGAGTTTCGGTAACCGCCCGTATTGATAAGAAGAAGAAGAAGGGATCGAACCCCCGAGTCCCACGGTCTCTCGAACGAGTTGCCGTTGCCGTAGAGGTATTAATATAGACATTGAATGGACAATAGACATATCTATTCGTGGATATTTAAGTTCCCGAAGGTGAGCCTGTTGCCATGCACCCGACACAGTTAATGATAAACTGCTCATAATAAACTGCTCTTAAGATCTTTTCAAACAATGGTACAGCTACGTATTTATTTTGTGGTACAGGTATTTAAACCAGTGATTTCTCGCATGAGTAATGAGTAGCACTTCCCCAAATATGTTGATTTCAACGACAAGGTCTAAAATCTGCCTAGTGATCAGACCGCTTATATTTACATTTGATTTCATTTTATTGTCTGTATTTGTCTATGGTGTTAAAACTGTTACACCTACTTAAATCAGTTATTTTTCTATCTGTGTAATAATCAACATTTGGTAGGTATACGCACACCAGTCGACATTTCTTAACCAAGATTTATTTTGCGACCGTGATGTTTCTCTGACGAATTTACATATTCCGTCTCGTTTCCGCTTGTTTTCTGCCAAAAACTTTTGATCTTAGAAGATACTCTCCGATTGATATTCGAAGTAATCTATAAAGAAACAGTAATACATATCCTTTGTCGTAAAATATTATACATTGTATATTTTGATCAAGTTTGACGGCAAATTAGATGGAGATTGTGAAACTTTTGCCGTCTTACCACAAAAAACTTAAACATCTGTTAAGCATGTGTTTTAAAAAAACGTTACCACAAGACCGTGTGTTACGATTGTCTAGAGCTAGACGCGGCTTAAACATCGTCTTAACAAAAATTAAACAGGCATTGAACGCGTACTTAAGCTTTAAATAGTGTTTAGTTAAACAAGTGATAGACAACTGTTCTATTTGTCTATTTTGGTAAGGCCAATTTTAAGGAAATGGTAAGGAAATTTTATTATCAAATATTGTAACATATTCTTAGAAGTTATGAGGATATTTTGTTATTAAATCAACAGTCGATTGGGTAATCAACTTATGTCACTTCTTACTCTATATTGAGGAGATTCTGAGTATTATAACCAGTACTGCAACCTTCTTTTTATTGAAATACGGCATAAGTATTATGCCGTAAATTTGCCGGGAATTTAGAACGTTCGACTGGTGTAGCCAAACCAGTTTACAGAAGACCACATCTAATTCTGTTATATGGTGTTTCTCCAACTCGTCCATCTTTTGCAATATGGATGTAAGTATGGAAAAAGCTAAGGCTTAATTAGTGAACCATAAGAAAACCCTGGAGGATGTGTCAATGTATTTTTCATTCAAGCAAAATTTGCTTTACAAACAGAAGTTGAGAGAATTGTGTTGAGAGATTCTGACCAGGTGGACTGACTTACTGAGTATAAAGGGTTTATGTTTGCGACCGTGGTGGCAACTAAAAAAGTATAGTCACTAATTTTATTTTATACAATTATGTTTACATTACATAAAAAAGACTTTTATCTCGAGCAACTGTTCAAAAATTTTTCAGAAGAAAAAATATTTTAAATGTTGTAAACGAAGCAATTATTAACATTCATTGTAGTGCACGCCCTTTTGTCAATTCCATGTTATTTCACGTACAAAGAAACAATCGGGCGTCTGCGAGCCGATCCCAGGCCCGGGGCTGTGACGTAATGGGCCTCCGACGAGATGGAACCCGAACAAAAGGCCGCGAATTTAAATGCAAAATGATTTTTTATAACCGCACAGGTTAAGATGTTGAAATGTATTTTTGGGAACTGCTAATAGGTCCTCGAGAATAATGTCTCTGTTGTGCTATTGTTACAAAAGTAGTCGAGTTTTTAAGAGCAGGTCGGTATTAATTGGTCAATTTTGTTATTTCTAAAGCTGTTACAGAAAAAGGAATTTTGTCAGTGTGTTTTTTCATTGAACACTTATGTCTTCTCTCTTGTTTTGTTTAATCCTTTTGCAATTGGAAATAATGTATATGGTTTATTTGCTCTAAGGTCACTCCTCTGTAGCTTACTCGGTAGTTCCTGACATTGGTAGAATCAGAAACTTTTTTATAGGATAGGGGCAAAAGACACGGACAGACAGACGGACAGACGGGTCACCTGATGTTAAGAAATAACCATCACCTATGGACACCCACAATACCAAAGGTACCACGAGTGCGTTGTCGGCCTTTATAATAAAATAAGTAGAAGTCTAAAGGTCTAAAAAAACTATTTTGCATTTTTGATTTAAAAAAATCCCGAATGTACCGTGATCTGTCAGCATAAATTCAAGATGTATCCAGTTTTATCCGAAAATTAAGAGATAGACACTGGAGACAGCTCACAAAGTAAATGTAACATTCATATTTTTTTCACTCCTTTTGTGTTTCACAGAGACAAAGAAATGAGTGTAAAAATATTTTGTCTGTTACATTTGTTTTGTAGGTCGGGTTACGTCCAAACGAATCCAACGCAATCTCAATTCATTTATTCAATCTAGATATTCTACAGTACATTTGGAAAAGACAAAATCTTATGTTTACCGGTATTTAGTAAGCAGGAGATCAACGGTCAACGGTCAATTTCATTTCACTTCCAGTTTGACAGCAACTTAAACGTATTAGTTAAAATGTGAGCTTTTAAAATCTATTCTCTGCTTACCCCTTTAAGCATATAGACGTTAAACAAATAATAATAAAAATACGCTGCTTTAAAAAAAATGTTTATACAAAAACTACCTTAACAATGTTACCTTGGCCATGGTCAGGCCATGAATAGGTTATTCCCGGTTGCTATTGCAAGTGTTTCTACCCACCAACCAGCATTGGACCAGCGTAGTGGTGTTACGGCCCATACTCTTCATGTGATTGTCCACGAGGAAATCCTGTTCCCAGCAGTGGGAAGTGTAATGGGAAATGTAGAAACTAGAAAAAGATTAGAATTCAAAGACTCCGAGACGTTCCAAACATTTTTCCCATGGTAACACCCCAAGTTAATAAAAATTCGTCCCAATACAGCACTCGTGTCGACATAGAGAGCTTATTTATACCCCGAGGGATGATATTCCGTCAATTCGATTCCAGAAAAAAGCAATTCGTTATTGCAATAAAATATTATGAGCTGCTTGCCAACGCCATCTTGTTGCATCGCTCTCCAGAGCAGGGTTTTCTGTGTTCATATGTGTATGTTGGTGCAAGATTAGAGAAAATAGTATGTTTGTCAGAGCCCTAGTATGACTAGGAAACATAGTATGCTATCGAATGTTTCGGTTGTTTGAGGCACAGTCATGTTCAAAATAAGTATACACGAAAGACAGTAAATTACTCATAATGGAAGGGAATGAAGAATGTCACCTGTCAAATGTGTAAACTTGACTGTAATGGTTATTTATACATCAGTCTTCGCTATTTTTGTGATTTTTATAACGATTTTGCAATTACTGCAAAGATCGAATATGACCTTGACAAAACCTGATCTCGAGTACGAATAATTAATTAAGGTATACAAAAACATACGGTGCATATATTAGAAAGAAAGAAAGTTTAAAGAAAACGAACGACTTGAACTGACTTGAATGAAAGTTATTTGAAATAGTTTTTTTCCGTACACTGACATTCGCGCGATCACTGTGTTGTGTAGTGCGAGTGTGTGCGAGTGAATAAAACTACACTGTAACTTGTCTCACACCGGTTATATCGGCGTACATTTGTTTGATATACAAGCTGTTGTTTCTTTTTGCAGCATAATATAATGATGCACCAATAACATGATATTGAAATAGACAAAAAGTACATTAAAAAACCTAGAATGAAATAAAGAAAAGAAAGCTCGTAATTATTAAGCTATTGCATAGCTTCTATCGCGGGCCTTGAGCGCGGGGACCGAATCCAGAAATTCCGTAACGAAAAAACCTCACGCTCCCCACTCCGATGGTCGTTTCAGTTCGGCAGTCTTCGACACGGCGTTGTGTGCGTGCGATTAGACGTATTTTATTTATTTAATAATAGAAGAAAAATTTGTTTTCTTTTCGGTCACCACGCTCAAAAAGTGTAACTTGAATTAATATCAAAGAAAAAGAAATACTGCATGAATAAAATAAATAAAAAAAAATATAATTGCATAAGTTGATACAAAATGCTATGCAATAGCTTTACCGCAGCAGTCCCCGAGTGCCACACGTCTTTTTTTTTCGACAGTTAGACATAATAATTATGTTCTAGGTTAAAGCGAAGACGACAGATTCTTAGTTTGCGTTTAATATTAAAATATATTTATAACAAGGAATTCAGAAACTGGTACCAATCTTTTTGATATAAGGAGTGTAAAAAATGCTTCTCATTGTTTTTCCTAACTTCATCTACAGTAAATATACTCCACATAGCGCTCCCGGTAACCCGGTACATTCAAAGAGACATTGTAATATTCTTAATGCGTTTTCTAAAAAGACTCGGGTATACGAACTCTAAAACAGACATTTAAGGATAATGGTATAGGTTTTTCACCGCCGACATTTTGTTTTAAACGTTTTTTTATTGAGAATGTTTTATGATTGTGATTATAATAGTACCTTTCCGTGGTTACTCGCGCGGTACCCGTTCCCATGGGACTATCGGGATGAAAAGTCCTTTCTCAAACTCAAATTAAACCGGGTCAGTAGTTTTGACGTGAAAGCGAGACCGACAGGTGGACAGACAGAGTTACTTTCGTATTTATAATATTAGTATGAAAGTATAGATAAAAGTCTGAAAGAAAGATTAGGGATGGTTTAGAGATTGTTCCTTTGCACTTCATATTTTGAGGAACTTGTGGCCGAATGGTTTGTCCACCAGTTTCATGGTGTCACCATCTCAGAGGCTGTCTTCGGTTCGGATCAGTGCTAGCATATATTTGGGTGATGAAAACTTACACCAGTTTTCTTGCCATGGACGTTAATATATTTTTATAAATTATTTCTTCGCTTACATCACAATTACCCACATAGATACGAGTATATTAATTGATTTTGGAAGCGCAAATCCTCATTTTGTGATGTTGCTACTGATATCTAGTGAAAGCAGCAGGTGTGCGTGCCTGCTGTGTGCACTGTGCCACTCGAGGCACCTACGGAAGACCAGCGTTGGGTTGTCTTATGATCTCCTGACACATGCTGAGTAAGTGCCTTTTCGGTGATCTTAGGCATTATGTTTAGATTTATATAGATTCCTTTGTTTTTGATCACTGAATAAATAATTTTTCATTTTATTTCATTTTTGTAGCTCTTGTAAAAGCCTTCTATAATTTTGTATCCGCGAATACCTATCAATTGTAATCTAATTAATCGATGCGTTTATCAAGCGGGAGTTTAGGAGAAAAAAAATTGGCTGGTATCGGGAACGCGGTGCCCCCGGGGCGAGATATGATCAGGCTTGTGATAAACGGATCTCGTACTAAGTGTGAGCCGCTGTAAAGAATCCCGTTTCCTCCCGAATGGTCCCGGGGGAGCTACAAAGGAACATGCGATGCCAGTCACGGGGTCACGCGCTGTGAAAAAAACGACGCGTTCGAAAGCTCGCGATTTCTTATGAATGGTCTTTATCTTTCCGCCTAGAGATGTTTACTGATGAAATACAGTAACTCAGATGTTCTTTTTTAAGTAAATATCTTTAAATTACAGTATCGACTTTAATTGTTTCTTTTTTCAGATAACAATTTAAGTCGATGCTGAACCCGTTCGATTAAATTAAACATTTTTTTATTGTTCGACCAGGAATATTCTTAGATCAATTCCCTGAAACAATGCAGGAAAAATACATGAACGATCAGGAGTGGCGATTGCTGGTAAACTGTAGGTGAAGCCGGAACCACAAAGATGTGATTTTTCTATTAAGAATAAATAAAAATCTTTAAGAAGGGCACGAATTTCTAAAGAAAAGCTTCGTTTTCACCATAGTTTCCACCGCTCCGAGATATAAAAGCTAATTCATATTTAGCGAGAACCCAGTTTATAACACAAAATAAAACCCATTAACCACAAATCCAACCAAAAACCGCCAAGTAAACATTTTGTCGGTTAGCAGCAGAATTATTAATAAATCCTTTGTTGGTGCGTGAAAATATGTATTTTATTAGAGAAATATAATTTGTTCAATATTGTATCTATTTTTAATCAAATGCTCATTAAATGTACTAATTCATTTTGTAAATTACACTCTGTATATTAGCATCAAGTTGTTATTACTAATGATAATTTTCATGGTTGCCTGTATAACACTTTGTTTCTCTTTTTGTAAAATTAGTTCCGTGTGACGCCAAGAGATGGCGCTGCACGCTTTTACATTGATGTTTCTGGTATGTGAGATATAGGGTAAAGAAAGTTTGTGTGAAATGAACAATTTATTAAAACTGTTTGTACTGTTTTTTATTGTCTTTTTGGTTCATATATTGACAACACGGTGGTTGTACAATGTCTCATCCAAGAATTTTTTTTATTATTATAGAGTGATTTGCTTTGCTGTTACAATAACCTCCCTTGCATACTTTTGTATTATATTTTTATCTTTAAAAGATTATGAATAAAACTAGAATTGATAAGCTTATGAATGACAGTAAATATGATAATAATATTATAAGATAAAATTTTATAGATGTACTTACTTCGCCTCTTATCACGATGCTTGTACCCGCCTGTACCACTGAGTAGAATAAAACTAAAGTACAAATAATGGACACAACACGAGGAGAATAAAAATTTTATAAAAATAACAAAAAAAAAAACAACTTTAACATAAGTGGTACACAAGAAGGTATAAATTGATGCAAAACATTAGACACGTATTTAAAGTCGGTATGTTCTCAGCCTCCCTTGCCGAAAATAGTATAACGCAAGTAATAGTAATCTGTGAAATTCAAAATTCAATATCATTTATTCAATTTAGATGCGTCTTAGCACATGCTTATGAAGGTCAAAAGCATTTTAAAAATTTTCGTGAAAGCGATAAACTACGCCATCCGTTCACAAAACTACCAGGAGGCCTTATTCTGAGAAGAACTGGCAAGAAACTCAGCAAGTTTCTATCCTCCCTTTACATTGATTTTCTTTTTTTCTTAAATGTCATAAACTACAACGTCATTGAAGTTTTAGAAGAAAAAATAAATAAATATCGTTATATATTCTGCAGTTTATCACATTTTCCATTACAAATGCAAGTAGTCTAAAATATTACATTAATAAAATTAAAAATAAGATTCCGTTGATTTATTGAAGAAATAATAATGAAGGCATTTAATACCAGGCTTGTAATTTTTACAACATGGGTAATCAAGAACGGCAAAAATCTAATAATATGACAGAAAAAAAAGATGTCATCTTCACAAAAAGAATCATGGATTTCCCATTCAAAACGTGCGCCAACGCTATCAAGGAGATAAAGCCATGGAGTGCACAGACTGTTTGTAATTCAACGAGCAATATGTGAAGTTATAATGAGAAACAGGCACCCACCAAACCGCTGAGCACGGCTCAATCTGAAATGACACCAAGTCAGAGGGGCTGCCACCCACAAACTCCTCACGCAACGCGTAAAACCCGCAGTGTACTCTTGTTTGACTTTGGAGGTTAGTGTACTCTTGTTTGACTCGATCTGGCGAAAGAAGGAGTGAAGTGAACGTATTTGGAGGAGCACCGGAGCTTAAGTTTCAAAAACGCCCACAATAAACGCTCGCGTTTCCTCACACCAGGGCGTACATTGAAATCATTTTCGTCTCCATGATATACTCTAATAGAAATGTGAGTTATTAACCCTTCGGCGGGAACAAATGTCGTCTTTACGATTGTACTCTCAATGATCAGTCGTATAAACATTTTACTACTCGCCTCAAGGGAATTGATAGCTGATAGGACTTGAGAACTCCATAACGAGAGATTGGAACCTTTGATGGCAATAGCAATACATTGGCTTTTAAAAATTTATCGTATTTTTCTTTCATATATTGAGAGGATATTCTGTGAAAGCAGTTTCCATCGTAAATAGGGCTGGGGTACCATACCCCAATAAATATAAAATTAAATTTTTAGTGTGACTCCTTCGGTGCTGTCTATCTTGTAACTTGCCATCAGGTGTGCCGAATACTTACGACACACCGTGGTTGCAAGAAAAAGACATTGCAAATTATTTTAGATTTTAACCACTCAATGGCCACGAAACCAGACACAATAGAAACATAAATTGTTCACGAAAGCCGGCGTTCGCTCGACACTCAAAAAGCTAAACACAAAAGGTTGACTTTGCAGATCAAACCTTATGGTTGCTTGTTTTTTCATAGCGATCAAATCAACAAGAATAATTTCACATTAGCGTAGTATTAATTTGTTTGAAGGAACACACAACACACGAATATTATGATCAAAGTGAATTAAAATACCAAATGCCGGGATAAATACATATACTGAACAAATACTGTCTACTAGAAACTCCCGAGTGCACAGTGATTGAACAAACTTTCTCAGAGACGAAAAAGTGACAGAAGTAAATAAAAAAAAATCTCTTAAACAATCGGAAAGTTGAACAAGGGTGGTTTATGCGAAGAAAGTTGAGGGGAGGCACTTTTGTCTCATAAAGTATGGGAAAATTTATAAGGTGCGCGTACATTGTCATTAATCATCATTAAATTTATTACTCGTCATTTATATGATGGGTTTTTTATTTGATACAGCTACAAGAGCGTTGTGTTTGATTAATTACGGATACTGATTTTAACAAAGTGATATTCTCTTGGTTTTTGAGGTTCGTAGACAAAATATTACGCCTCTATGTCACATCTACTATCATTTGATACCGCTATAAATATTTATGACGCCTACTCAAACAAGACATAATTTCGAATTTTTATACATCCTCCTTAAAAGGTTATATATTTTATATACCCACGATTTTGTAAGCTATTGTTGCGTGTTTTTATGAAGCATTAGATGTTATCCTAAAGACAATTAGTCGTAAAAGTACCTAGTTCAAAAGAAAAATTGTTCTTAGAATAACGACGCCAATAATGAGAGAAACCCTTAGAAAAATATTAGAATATATGCCTATAAGAGTGGAAAAATTCAAAACTATTCTTAACGTTATGTAACGACAGTGTCACGTTCTGCCCGTGTTAGGCACGGCCAGAAGGAGCAGAAGATGGAATTGATAACACCCAAAATTGTTACAATTGTTTGTAACAATTTTTGGTGTTATCGTCGTATCGGGCGTAGGTTAGGTTCACCCTTAGTAGATCTTACTAAGTAAGAAGTTACTTAGCTTTGAACTGCCAAGAGAATGCAGTGGAGGGAACGCGACACGACGACTACACGCGTCGTGGGAGTCGGTTCAGCACGGAGTCGGGGCTAGACCGCGACCCGTGGATGGATGCCGGAGGCAGCAGGCACCAAGCAGCAGGGTAGACCGCTGCCCGTGGATAGGATCCCTGAAATTGTCAATTTAAAGATATGAACACTAAAGTGTTTCGCTTAAGTCGATCGACTAAGGTTAGGATGCAAGACACGTAGCTACAATTGAAATGCTTCAAATGTTATTAGAACACTAGGAAAGCAGTAAGGTGACTTGAAAAATTAAAATGAATTTAAAGGTCGAGACGAGGTCAAAACGTGGTCACTTTATTGTATTGAAAGGGAATAATTAATTTTACAATTTTGATAAACCGAGATAATTATCAAAATAAAGGACTTTAAGTATACCGTTATGAAACTTAAAATCACCGCTAATCACATTTCGTAGTGAAATTACGTGAGCTCACGTTCTGATGTGTGTCAAGCCTTACATTACAAGAAAAACCAAAAGTTCTTGAGTTGTTGATTAAAATAACATTCCATGTCAGCAGCCAGACGGATTCACCAACTTTTGTCTAGGGAAAAAAACTTTTCAGAATAACGACAATGTGTGAAAACACAGGACTCAGCGCTGAATGCGTGCCGAAGTTTTTTGAACATTTCGTCATTCTTTTATAAGAAACTTGCTTCGGGAGCTGAGAGTGTAGCTACTAAAATCAAACCTAATATTTTTTCTGAAAGCCCATTGAAAGAAACAATGTACTTACTCAAATCTTTTAACGTGAGTGAGTTTTGAATACGTTGGAGATTCTTGATCAGTCAAGATTTATTTGTTTACGTCTATTAATTAAAATGTCCGCCTACAGCTGCTTACCATCAGATGGTGTTGCGTCCTTAGAAGATTGAGAGGAAAGATTACTTGGCAAGAAGACGTTGGTTAAATCCCTGTTTCTATCATTGAGTTTGGATATCGCTTGCTTTACTAATCACGTGTCTATAAGTATGGCGACAGTTTGGTTTTCTATTATATTTTTACGGTTTACGTTGTCTACATCTCTGAACTTCTGTGTTACGTTTGCGTTGCCAGCCATAGCCATTTAGAGCGGAGCTCTGGCAAGTTTCTACTGCCTAACAGATATAAAAAAAATATTATACATAGATTTAGAATTTTTTGGCTAAGCCTAAAATATAGATAAAGCGTGGGAGCGAGAAATCCTAATAAATAACAAACCGCCTGAGAGAAAAAGAGAAAGCGAATGAATGACAGTTATGTTATATTTTCACGAGTATTAAGAGGCCATAGCGTTTTTTGTCATATCTCCAAGCCGCTTTAGTGTATCTTATAATCCTAAATCTATGGTATTACATGACTTAAATCAGAGCCAAAATCGGAGCAGTGGAGGGGAGCGCCCTAAGTTGTCTCCTAGATCGCCTTGTGTGTAGGCAAGTCATGGCTGTTTATTTATTTTTTTGGGGTAATCTAATTGATCTGATCGTAAGAAATAAAACATCATCAAGATGAAGTGTGGGTACTAACGCCTCGCCATAACTGTTCGGGGACAGAGGCATGATACGTTACATGCTGTTTCAAAAGTGAAAATAAACACACACAGATATTCCCTATCTCGATGCACAAAAAATATAGTGTTGCCTTTATAACCGAACCATTAGTCAACGTGCCAGAGCTGGTGAGTGACGGATATCCAGCGGTTCTCAGTAAAAGATTGCGTTTAGCGGCTAACGCGATTTTTACGTCAAATATCCGGGGGGCGGCGTGACGAGGCACCGCGCGCCATATCGTAGGGTTGCGACGACGTGATCCGATTTGGGTCCGATTACGATATCATTATAACACCAATAAGATTTAAAATTTATTTTTTAGTAGGTATGTGAAAAATGAAATATCATCATAAACATTTTTTACCTGTCCTGGTTACACCATGTTTTTTGTGTTCTTACAAGTAATAACATATTATATAAGTATTTTAAGCAACAGTACCTGCCCACTTACCATCAGGTCCAGTCCTCTTGTTACTCAAATTGATCAAATAATAAGAATTATAGACTTAAAAATATATTCAAAGTTACAAACGACCTCTTGCTATTAAAAGATATAAATAAAATGAAAATAATATTCTAGACCAGTCAAGACGGTGCCTTTAGGTACCAAATCTTATTAATCTACCATCGAAAAAATTTTCGTGGCACTTTATTTGAAAATCATTTGGTTGCAAATTGCAATTTTATACAGCTCTTTTGCTAGACATTCACAAAGATTTTTTATCTATAGGTACTGCAATGCAAAACAAAGAACATTTTTTACCAAAACCAAACGAATATTTCACCATTCACAACTAGAACCAGACTAGGTTTTATAGCCAAAAATTATTAGAACAGAAAGTCCTTTATCTTTCAAATTTGCATTTTTTCCGTGGAAAAAATGCTAAACTAACAAAATAAACAATGCACCAGAGACTTAATATTATCGAGTTACTGCTTACTGAGCTGTTTTAATCCATCGTGCAGCATTGCGTGACGGTGTTTTATTTTATTCAATATCTAAGTGCATTCAGACGGTGGAATTTCAAATCCCTAGGTCCTAAGTTGTCGAGACTTCTTATAACATTTTAACAATAAACTTCTTACGTTACTTTTCATAAAGTTCATAACTAATGGAACCTTTCAATATATTTTCTTGCATGCTTCCCGCATTAGATGAAGTTATAATACCTTAGTTGGAAATTGAATGGTACACGGGCGAAGGCGACAGCTAAACTGTTTACAGGTGATACAAATTTTAAAGATGAATAGTTCTCAAAACTCCCGCAAGTCTTACTTTCATCGGTTTTTCTTTTCTTAAAGTTTTAGAACTGCCTTATTGGCGGATTAAAATTCAGTTTTTTTAACCAACCGTAGGTATGCAATTCACTTTGTTGACATTCCTAATATATAAACTCTTGAAAACGAAAGTTCGACAAAATATTCTGGAGAATTTTTGAACTATTTTCTAGGAACATTACCTACTGCTCCAACTTTTGCAAGCATTCTGGCGATAAAATCATGGTCTAAAATTAGACCGTCTTCTTATGGAATAAAATGATGTGCTCTTAGTAATTAAATATTAATAAATATTATTTGAGCTATAGCGGCGACGGGCTCACCACCTGTCACGCAGAGCACATGTGCAGTCACTGCTTGGTGAAGCGCGGACTATGGCTGTGGACTGCTTTGGCGGTGCCTTTGCCTAGTCTCTGACTAACCCTTAGGGAATAATAGTGGTGATTATATGTATGTATGTTAATAAATCTAGAACTTGATGTTTCCTAGTCATAAACTTATTTTGGTTCCCACTAATCAACATCTAGATAGACGAGTTTCCTCGTATATCCTTTGTAGTACCTACCATTTCGGAAATACGTAACATTTACACTTAAAAAAAAAACATATCTTTCGTTTTTATAAGTTAATTATACAAATTGTTTTTTTAAAAACAAAGTAATATCCTATAACATGACAACGCCATTAGTAATCTATGTTTAAAATTGATGAGTTGTCGAATTTATCGGATCGCTTTAATGGCACATCACTATCGTGCATATATCCGCTTCTATTCTGCAAGTAGATACGCCATTCTTGTACCTAGACTATGAAGACGAATTACATTTCGCTGCTACTATGAACAGTTACTTAGTAGAGACATTTATTTCCAGTTCTATGTTGGCTTAATTAATCAGTTAAGGTTTCCAGTACTTTCTTTTTGATTGTTAATTTAGTTTTTTTCATACATACATACATATCATCATGCCTCTTTTAGGTGTTAAACACCAACATTTCGCCAGATATGTTAGGTCCTCATGTGAAAGGTGGCGAGCTTGTTGCCATGCACAGGGCACAAAGTAAGGCAAGCGATATTCACGATCAACTGTACATAAGTTTTATTCAAACTCAGTAGTACAGGCGATGAGCTCGAACCCGCGGTTCCCGCCGAGCGAACGATTAGTCACCCGTCCGTCCCAATTCGGGTACCGCTGCCTTTTAATAATAATAATAATAATAAAAACTTTATTTGTAATTCTGCAACACTTGAAAATACACAAAAAAAATACAACAAATAATTTTTTGAATGCGCGTGGGCTGCAGTCTACAAATTAGGCGACAGTTCAGCTTAGTATGCTTGTGAAGCCACAAGCAAATAACTGATTTCAACTGTGACATTGATTTACTGTTATTATTATTAAAATTGATTTGAATTTTGCCTACATTAATTTAAAAAATAATATATAAAGAATATATATTTATATACTACTATATAATAAATATATCTTCCCCATAAAAAATCAAACTAGAATAAACTTTTGCCAGCCGTATTTGACGAGCATCTTCTAAGATTGGAGGGGCAAATATCAAGAGGAAGGCTGACCACGGACTTGAAATCGCTGAAGCAGTTCATGCAACAGAAAAGAAGAGAAGAGAGAAATATTTTCCCTGACAAGCTCAAATTATTTATCACTAAAGTGATAGAGTAGCAGTAACTAATTCATAGTGGATTTTTATTTAGTAGAACGAGATTAAGTTGTTTAAAGCAAATAATTACAATGGCCTCTGTTTATTCTTTTGTGCTGATGTGATTTATACCATTTGCTACAGCGTCACCCTTCCGAGGGTCATGTAACACGTGAACCCATAAACCGGCTCCAACTCACGCTTTTAATATTTCAGGTCGGCTTTGCATAAAAAGTGCGACTGCCTGCGGCATTACCCCGCTAATCCTGGATATCTAAAATTTAAAAATTGTGAGGAGAAAATAATACTCGTCTTCCCAGTTTTTCATAAATACCGCCCGGCGCTGGTCTCATTATGATGTTTGCGCGCAGCCTTTTTGATTATATAACCTCAAAGGGACAAGCGGTTGTTTGAAAGCTGATGCTCTTTTGTCTTGAAGACCCAGATGATGAGATGTTTTATTTGAATTTGATGTTTTGAAGTTATTTAAAATCTGAATGCAAAATAAAGTACTTTTCGTGTAATGCGTTAAAATAAATTTGGTGTAAAAAACATCAGTTGGACCTCAGTAGCCCAGAGACTTGACGCTACCGGTTTCATGATGTCGTCGTCTGAGGTTCCGGGATTATAAATCGATGGAAGTAGATTTTTGTGTTAATAAATTCAAATATTTGTTTTAGTTTCAGTAAAAAATTAGAGCTTTTTTCTAGCTACTAACTTTTGCACGCGACTTCGTCCCCGTTTAATAGTTACTTTGAGATAGTGTGATGGTATGTAGCGTATAGCCTTCCTCAATAAATAGGCTTCTCAACACTGAATGATTTATTCAAATTGTAACAGTAGCCTCAATTGGTGGAGGGGTGGGAGGTGGAAGATGGGAGGACGGAGATGTAAGATGGAAATCGAAAATCAAAAATCGACAATCGACCATCGACACATGACTTAAAAATCAATAAATAATTAAAAAATATAAATCATCAATATGATTTTTAAGTCTTACGCGATTTTTTCATTTGACACGATTTTTACGTCCGACACGGTTCACATTCTTAATCATACTCTTTCTTCATTATTGATTCTCGATAAGGGGATATAAGAAATAAAAGATGGGACATGGTAAGTGGAGGTGGGAGTTGAGAAATGCAGGATGATAGATGTAAGATAGGAGATATTAGGTGGGAGGTGGGAGATGGTGGATAAGATTTGGAAGAATTATAGGTGAGAGATGGAAGTATGATAGGGGAAGGAAGATGCACGACGGGCGCCGGCAAAGGTGAGAGATGGAAAATAGAAGTTAGGAGATGGGAGATGGTGATGGAGGATGATAGATGGAAGATGTGAGGCAGGAGATGTGAGATGAAGATTGAAAGATGTAGATGGGAGATGGAGATGGGATGTGGGAAGTGGGATGTTGGAAGTGGAAGATGGGAGTTAGGAGTTGGTAGGTAGAATATTGGAGATGGGAGACGGGAGGTGGGAGTTGGGAGATAGAGAGGTGGAATATGGAGGACGAGAGATTGAAGAGGGAGATAGAGGTGGAATGGGAAGTGGGATGTGGAAGATGGAAAGTGGGAGTTGTGAGATAGAATATGGGAGAGGGGAAATGGGAGATCGGTAACAGGAAATGGGAGAAGGGAAATGGGAGGTACGAGATGGAGATGGGATACGGAAAGTGGGATATGGAAGAAAGAGTGTGGGAGTTGGGAGATGGAAGATGGGAGAGGAGTAATGAGAGATGGGATATAGATGATGGGAGATGGGAGACGGGAGATTAAAAATCGGAAATGGATAATGGAAAGTAGGATGAGGAAGATGAGGGATATTAGATAGGAGTTGGGGTTGAGAGATAGAAGATGATATAATATGTTAGATGGGATATGGGTCATTGCAGATAGGATGTGGGAGATGGGAGACGGAAAATGGTATTTGGGAGATAAGAGGTGGGAGATGGAAATTTAAAATCGAAATTTGACACTCGGTACTCTATTCTACATAGCCACTCGGTTTTTATGTTTGTCAAGATTTTTACTTGTGACACTATTTTCACGCCTGACACGTCTTTCAACGTTACTTTCTCTTTCAACATGATTTTCATGTCGCTGCGATTTTTAGGCTTAACACAATTTTCAACCTTACTTTAAAATCGACCGACACGATTTTCATGTCCGATACTCGATATTACCTGGAAACATTATAATTATTTTTAGATGCAATGCGCGCACATATCAATGACATCTATGACAAATAGTGACACATTAATTTTTTTTTTGGAAATTCGCTACCCCGCACGAGCATCAAGACTGCCACAAAACAATAGATTATAAAAAATCTATTTGATTATAATAGTTGTTTAAAATCAAAATTCAATTTTGATAAATACATAATTCATAATCAGTAACCAGCAGAAAAATAAAGGTCTAATCTAAAACTGTTTAAAATAAAACAGAGTCTTAATGTTAGCCGGGAAATTCTAAAATCTTTTATTGAGGATGTAAGTAAAGCAATTTTAAAGCTGCAAAAAATTTCCGCTATCCCTTCCGTAACGTTATTTAAAATTCTCAACTCATTGAACCCAAAAGTTAGTCTATTTAATATTACCGTCCTTGACTGTAAACTTGCTACTATACTAAGGTTGAAACAATTTTCTTCTCGTCGTGAGCATGTTCATTCAGTTCCGGTGAAGCCTCCAGGGAAAATGTTTTATTCAGGACCGGACAGGCATCGAACCGGCAACCGCTGCGTTTGGTTAAATATTACGGGCGACACGAGTTGTTCTCTCAAAATAAGGTAGGTACGATAAGAACAAATAGGCGTGTGCGTCGGGGTGGCAGGGCCAGTCCGGCATTACGGTTTACATGTATTTCTATGTAAGTTCTATAACATAGTAATCGTTAAGTTTTGTTTCATTTGTGTGTTAGTTCAAATAAACGGATAGGTGTCTACGCAAGTTTATGCAATGAATGTAATAGATCTCTATTAGAGATCAACCCGCTTATTGCGTACTGTGAATTCTATTACATTTTTGTGACAGTTTATATTTTGTAATATTTATATTGTAACTAATATTGAATAGGTAAGTACGAGTTGCATAATTTTTCATTACTTTACATTTATTTCCTAAAACAGCTTTGATTTTGTGCGAATAGCAATTTTTTCATACTAGTTCGCTACCACTAGTATTATCGTAATCTACCAGTGGTATAGCCGAGATCACGCAAATATTCCATTCCACTCCCACGGGGACCGACCGTAGTCCTTTTAAATATGCGCACCGAGTGGCATCTATCTACATATTATTGTACGAATACATGTATATCTATGAATTTATCTGTGTCTGTATTACGGCCAAATGGGGAACCATTGAAATGAGGTCAGTCGGTGAAGATGAACTTGACATTGTTCTACGAAATAAACTCGATTTAGTAATTCTATTGATGCTTTTGTTTAATTTTGGGTCTTATTACAATATACTTAAAGTATATAACAATAACTTTCATGTATTATATGTTTAATTTTTAAATATAAAGGCGTATGTTTACTTTTACTGTTAACTTTGCAGCCGTTTAGCAATTAATATAACAAATTATATTGTTGGAGTTTCAGATAGGATCCCTTTTTTTTATTTAGCTAGGGTTAATGAAGCTTCCTAGCAGAAGAAAGAATTTGTCATATGAGTTCCGTAGTTTCGATGCCTATTCAATGCAAACAAACAATCAAATCTTTCCTCTTTTTTTATTAGTTCAAGAGTAGGTATATAAAATGTTTCTATCATGAGTGACCATTATTGAATTCATTACTTATTTAATCTTTACGATATGCCTGTATGATAGTCTATAAGTCCAAAGAGAAATAGAATATAGAACGCGAAATAGTCATAATTGGTTCTTAATTCCTCTGAAAAGTTTCGTTCATTGTCAAAATAACGTTCGCTGACGATGAATTTTACATTTATAATAGACAATTTACATTCAATATTGGATTTTGCTAAACTTCAATTTAAATGCAATGTATCTCTTTCTCTCAATATGAATAAATAAAGGACAGAATAAATAATATCAAATTTTTAACTAAATATGTTGTTTTAATGGTTTAGTCTCGAAAAGTTTAAGTTCAAAAGTAGCATAAGGTTGCAAAAAGTTCAAATCTCATAAGATCCAAGTCTCAAAATCTTCATGTTGCGAAATATCTACATCTCAAAACGTCCTAGTTGCAAAATTGTCAACTCCCAAAAAATAATAATATTCTTTTTTTATATTTGTGAATAGGTAAATGACCTTTCATTTCATACAAATTGGTGGTACCTGTACTATAGAAATATGTAGAACCTTTATCAAAGCCTTACTGAAATCCATAGGGACTCATTTAATCCATACTAATATTATAAATTCGTAAAAATAACTTTGTCTGTCTGTCTCGCTTTCACGTCAAACTACTGAACCAATTTAACTGAAATTTGGTACACAGGTAGTCTAGAGCCTGAGAAAGGACATAGGCTACCTTTTATCCCGATATTCCCATGGGAACGGTCGCCATGCGGATGAATGTTGTACGGTCTAAATACCGCACATGTCACCGCGTCAGCAATCTATCTATCAGCCAATTGTCGTCCACTACTGGACATAGGCCTCCCTTAATGATCGCCACACCTCGCGGTCCTGCGCCGCCTACATCCAGCGACTTCCTGCGACCTTCGTCAGATCGTCGGTCCACCTTGTTGGGAGCAATATTCGGTTATAATTACATATTATTTGCAAGTTAATATTCATTCACTGTTTAATCAAGTAAACCTAGTACGTTGCGATCAAGTTGTGAATCAATTAACGTTATTTTATATCAAGATATCACCAAGATTATGATTGTGTGAGAGTATCAGGACGACACACAAAAAAAAAAAAAAACGCCCCCCAGAAAAATGAAGGACAATTTTTTCGCCACTAAGAACTTTGCTTCTAATTATAGAGTAGGAGTAAATTTTCAATTCCAACAAAACAAGAGGCTACTGTTCTTATTTGAAAAAATCTTTCGGTGTTGAATAGCCTATGTATTGAGGAAGGCTACATACCATCACACTATCTCAGAGTAACTATTCCACGCGAAAAAAGTCGCGGGCAAAAGCAAAAGCTAGTCTTTAATAATTATAGACTAGAGAAGTCACAAACAGTAACAAAACGTCACAATATGTTACAGTTAGTTTTAGTTTGTGAACTTTACGCCTCGATTAATGTTCTAATTACATAAAAACCAGGGAATTTCGGCTCATATCACGGCATGTCATAATTAAAAACAGCTTTGTGTCATATAATAGCCTTTTAACGTATTAGTAAGGTTAGTCAGCTGAATGTTATGCCGGCACGTGGCTGAATTGTATAGGGTCGGATGACCATCAAAACACGATAGGAATGGATAAAATTGTTTACTGTTATGAATGGTTGGAATACCTTATAATAAAAACTGAATTATTAACTACAGCCTACGATTAATAAGTCACGTAGGGATTTTACGCTCTGCACTTTCACCATAATAATAAGATTAAGCAATTTGAAACAATAAATTATTATTATTATTATTATGTTGAATGGGTTACCATTGCCTTGTTAGCCACGTAAGTTTCAGTAGTACGTGTGCCCGCCCCCCACGAGGTCTGGTGTTCGACTCGGGCGTAAGGATGGATTTTAGGGGGCTTATTATTATTATTATTCTTACCATGGTTAAGCTTCAGATGGGTGACGAAAACGTGATCTCTGGAAGACATGTTAATTTAAAGTTTCCGATTGCTTTTACCTACCAATCTATACTAGGACCAACCTCATGACATCTCTTGTAAATTATGTGTGGCCATGGGAAGTTTAGTGTAAAGGTACAGTCAGCAACATAACTTCAAAATTGTGACACATTTTCCATGTACGACATAATACAAACAAAAATAACTTTATTTCATAGGCCAAACCTGGCACTTAAAAACGTTAATATTTTACAATTTATAAATTAAAAAAATTTAATAGGTAATGAAATAAAAAGTATATTGTAAATTAAGGTTAATTATCGTGAGCGCTTGTAGCAAGTACAACCACAGAACATTGACTGGTTTTAATTGATACAAGCGGCCGGAATCCAAGGGTAAGGCTTTTGATGAAAAGATCCCGGCAAGAAACTCATGAGCCACTTTTTGTAAAATAGGCAATTATATAATTATAACATTTAATTATAATGAATAATTAATTTGCTTCGAACATTTAATGTGACAAGGTACTTAAATGGTCAGCTACTTTTGATGCTGACTGCACGAACAGCGATTGATCTAGCGACTTCTTGCTCGGATGGTAAGTATCAATTCACCAGTTGGCTATCGCCGCCTTCCTAATAGTCAATATTTACATTGACCACAATTTAAGTAAGTAAATAATATTGTCACACATAAATCCTTACATTTCTGAGCAACTCTTACTTGAAAAAGCAAACAGTATCGTTAAAACAGGTCATTAATAAAACAAATTATTCCGCCGAACACTGGCCGAGTCTGACACAATCTGACAGTCAACCTTATCATAACTGACGCGGTCACGCTAATGTCAAAGGCTAGTCCAGTTGGAGTTCACTATTAATTTACACTGAATTATTAAGCGGCTTGTCATTAGAGACGGGGTCGGCATATCTTAGTCTCTTTGTAATACGTACCCGACCTGTTATTGAGTTTAGTGGCATATTGGTCCGAGCGAGGTTGAGGCTTAAAAAACAAAGCTCACTTAATCATGGTTGGACTGATGGCCAAAAAAATGATTTAGAGTTACTATTGTCGTTCTTATTGATTAACGACAATAGCAGAATTGATTCTATTGTAGACACATACATACATACATACATACAATCACGCCTGCAATCCCCGTAGGGGTAGGCAGAGTCCAAGGAACACTGTGTTCCTTAAGACCACAATTAGGCCATTAGCCATACAAAAATTGCGTTTGGTCAGATGAAAGTTCGTGAAAGGGAGTTAAAAGTGGCTAGCTTATCGCCTAGACAATCACAGACGCAGTACCCAATACGCCCTTAGTCGCCTTTTACGACATGCTAGGCAAGAAAGTTGGTACATTCTTTTTGTGTCCCGGACCAACACGGGACAGACAGACATACACGGGATTGTAGACAGTGGTGTAATATATCAGGTAGTGTATAATAAAACGCAATAATTTAACCAAAATTGTATTCTCCAACGAGAGAAAGACAAAGAGTAGTGCCATAGAGTATACAAAAATTAGCCATAGTGTTTTAATTGCCATAAACAATTAAACATTGTAAATTCAATAATTGTTATTTTTTATGCAATTACACCAAAATTCTAGAATTCACGCATTAGCACGCTGGTTTTAGAGCAATGTCGATCATCAGCGCTGGCCACGCGCGCTCTTTGCATGTCAAATTTCATCGTAAGTTTTACCTGTAAGCACGTGTGGCTGGCGACGGCAGCCAGCGTCGCTCCAAAACCACATTTAAGGCTAATTAACATTTCAATTGAAATATGAATGTTACACTTCTGTCCACTACTTCGGGAATACGTTGTTGTATACACATAGTTTAAATTATAGCTACAGCAAATTTATTTTAATGTACTTTGTTTTTGATTTATTTACTATAATAATAAATGACATGTCATCTACTTACATAAAGCCATCAGTACCTACAGTCTAACAGTTATCATACATATGGACGCTTTTTAATGATGCTGACATCAAGTGCTTATTAAATACGTACCTATCGCGCCCTGATTGTTTGCTAAAGCGCTTATTGTCTCCCCTTATCTAAGCTTGGACATCAAAGTTCGCACGAAAACACCTCGGAGCATCACAGACAAACTAATTCCTCATTCATCGCGGGCGCGTACTTTATCTTTGTTTGCATCCTATTTAGACCTCCCTCGGACAGCTAAAAAGGATTCAAAGAAAAGCCTATCTCCACCGTTTGCACGTTTGCACTGCTAACTTCGCTGAGGCGACAGATTTTGCGTGTGTGACAACCCTGCCTACCATTGCTGCCTGTGTGCGTTGCGCTGCCGCCACTGATTGGCTTACTCGTATGTGTGCGATGAAGAGTAGGGTTGCCTAATGCGAGTGACAGACGCGATCCGCGAGATGTCGCTTTGTCGTAATGCACACAGCATCATTAGTGTGGAGATGTCGCGGTACTCTCATAAATGTTTCATTTGTCAATCTAAAAGCACGGTCAGCGCGCATTCTGAGCGAGGCAAAGATCAACTGTACTATTGCGTTCTCCAGACTTGACTGGTGTCACTGATAAGTGAATGAAGCGTATTAAATGTGTCACTCTTCTGTGCGATAATAATGTTGTATCTACTGCTTCAGTATTAAATACTATAAGAGATAGTGACTCGTATGCCAGTTTCAAGGTGTAGCCATCTCTGAGTCGTTTTTAACTTGCATGCAAGTTGAATACTGCTGACTTAACTTTTTTATTACCTTTATTACTCGTATTATGCTTTGGTCCTTTACTTATTACTTCTTTGCGTTGACGGGTTATTCGAATTATTTGGCAATGGTAAACACACCTTGAAGAAGATTGCAGCACTGCGAAATATAAAATCGGCCCCAAGAATTAAACAGAATGATAAATTCCAATTCAAGTGTATATTACTCCAAATAAAAAGAAAGAATATAATTTATTATTGAGACAGAAACTAGAATCAACCTTTGAACTAATCTTAATAGTAATTATGACACTAAGGCCCACTTGCAGGAAATTTAAATCGAGATTTAAAACTCGATTAAGTAATTTTTTGACATTTTAGCCATAGTAAAAATGTCAAAAATTTACTGATTCTAGTTTTAAATCTCGAATTAAATTTCCTGCAAGACGCCCTAAATAGCGAGCCACTCAGCATATGTCAGTTGTCGCAAACATCATTGACGAATCTGCCAATAAATACTCTTTGACTTTTGTCAATGTAGGTACTATTTACGCCTGAACCATAGAAATGATTATTCTATTTGTGACGTTCGATGTAATATTAGCGTTAATCATTTCCACAAGTAAATCATGAATTTAATTAAACTCAAATTTTACTATTTCAAAATAATAAAATAAAAAATTATTGAAAAGATAAATTGTACCTAATCAACATAAGCCGTTGATACGTTGTTCCTGCGTACTGCAAATTATATTTTTTTTTGTTATACTTTCTTTTTTAAAACGGCACTAATAAATGTTGAGTACCAATGATCACAGTAAGTAGACACACTTTTCTGGATTTGTCTCAATATTGTGATTTTATAATAAACTAGCTTTTGCCCGCGACTTCGGCGTAGAATAGTTACTTTGAGATAGTGTGATGGTATGTAGCCTATAACCTTCCTCAATGAAGACCAAAGAAGCGATGGATTGAATGCGTGTGGAATGATATGAGAATAAAAGAGTTGGATGCTGAGCTGACAAGTGACAGAGGAGAATGGAAGAAGAAGACATGTTGTGCCGACCCACCTAGAGTGGGAAATGGGCAAGAAGAAAAAAAAACCTTCCTCAATGAATAGGCTATTCAACACTGAAAGATTATTTTAAATTGGAACAGTAGCCCAATTGGTGGAATTCAAAATTTACTCCTACTCTATTAGAAGCAATGTTCATAGTGGCGTAAATTTGTCCTTCATTTTTCTCGGAGGCGTTATTAAAATTTTTAACATACTCAATATCACAAAGTTTTGGTCACCTATAGAGGGGACTGACCATGGCGCAGGTAGCTTTGTTTTCGTTATCGAAAGCCAAAATGTAATAATCACTGCGCCAAGCGCTCCTCACTAGGAAATAATTACCTTAAAGAAAGTACTATCTACTAAAATAATGATGATGACTGTTAACGACGTCATCGAGAGGTGCGGGGCGCGGGCGGCGAGCGTGAGCGACCGATGTTTTTTCGTGCAACGACTTGCTCCAACGACGAGAACAATAATCAATGTGTCGTCCGGCAGATGCCAATGTTTTTATGTAAATCTTTAGAAATACATCACTAAACATACAAGTTACGAGTTTCCACGAACCGCCTTAACATCTGGTGACCCCGACGTGATGGATTTGTGATTGGACAGTGAAAAGTAGTGAGTTAAGTGCTAAGGCCTAACCTATAAGCCCTAAGCTATCTTTGTTTGCTGATGTTTCGCACAGCTGTAAGTAGCTTACCACACTTTCATTTTTAAAATAACTTGCTACCTAAACCGATTTATAACGGTGTCATAATATTTACGGTATCGCATTAATTGCAATCATAGTGCTAAGACGCAAGTCCTAGGTTACCTATTATTCTGGCTATACAATGCTAGTAACCTACATCACTATAACATAATTTCGTCAATTCATTTGCCTACTTTGCCGTAACGTCCTTTCAATCATCTATTTATTGCAATTAGCTATTAATTAAGGCATAACAATAATTTGCTAACTATTTTAGTATTCAAGGTATAACTCGTCTAAATACAATATTTTACCGATATTCAAAGGTTACTCGCAATAATTTCAGATTCGCTGTCAAGACGACCTACTCCTTGATTCTGTGGTGTTATCACATCTATTAGTACATCGGGAGGCGCGCGTTTTGCAAGTCACTATCACCTCACGCGCATTCCATCGATCGATGTTCAATTGTTCATAGCCGCTTCGCAGTACATTGCCGCTTTGCATTACATTGCGGGCGGACTTTACGGTCAGAAAATATAACTTTATTTTATTTTTTCTTTATTTTTTTGGGTAAGTACCTATTATTCGTTGCGTGCTCCTATTAATTTTTAAAACTAAAAATGATTGAATCTGAGGTTAAAACTGATTCTAAAGAGACACTCAAAGAACTTAATCATCAAAGAGGTACGATAAAAGCCAGACTTACTGTTTTTCAAAAATACGTCGATGGCTTATGTAAGGTTGACAGTCAACAAGTGGATTCGGTTACAATAGGGGAGCTACAATTAAAACTAACTAGAATACAAGAGTTGTTCCCGACGTTCGATATTATTCAAAATAAAATTGAAACCTTAACGTCGGACATTGACTCTCAAATAACAGAGCGTGATATCATCGAGACTAGTTTTTGTAAAATAATTGCCGTAGCTCAAAATATTGTTGAGGCTTTTGCTAAGTCTCAAAAGTCCAACCACAACGAGGGTTCCGTTGGTGGCTCGACTACATGTAGTGATCACCATAACAATTTGAACGTAAGATTGCCAACAATTAATTTACCGTCATTCGATGGCAATCATCTGAAATGGCTGGAATTTCGCGACACGTACGAGTCATTGATACACAATAACGATTCCCTACCAGCTATTAGCAAGTTTCACTACCTACGTAACTCACTAGAGGGCGGCGCCGCTGTCGTTATAAAATCTTTAAATTTTACTTCATCGAATTACGACTTAGCGTGGACTACCTTATGTAATCGGTACAATAACAAACGAATATTGGTTAACAATCACATAAAGGCTTTATTTAATTTTGAGTCTATTGCCAAGGAATCTTTTAAATCCATTCGATACATGGTAGATTATTATTCTAAAAATTTGCGTTCCTTGGAAGAATTAAATGAGCCGGTTCAAGAGTGGTACACGTTAATTATTTATATTATGGCCTCAAAACTAGATGGCGCCACATGCCGTAAATGGGAGGAACATAGAAATACTTTAGACATATCACCCAAACTCGTTGATTTTTTTGAATTCCTTCGTGGTCGCGCGGATGTGTTGGAAACAATTCAATACAGTCGCATTGACACATCTAAATTTGAAAAAAGTTCATTAAAGGATAACAACAAATCAACAAAATCATTTATTAGTACTAACCACAATATAAATTTAAAAAAATGCGTTGCTTGTAAACAATAGTTATTTATTATACAAGAGTGGAAAGTTCCTTTTTAACCGCGTGCTCGATTTGGATGACCGAGCAAGCGAAGGATTCTTAAGTTGAATCACGAGCGCAGCGAGTGATTCTAAATTAGAATCCTGAGCGTCAGCGAGGGAAACAAACGAGCACAAGGTGAAAAATCTTTCCACTCGAGTGCAATACGTAACTTTTCATCCCACCTCAGCGAGGAAATGACAAAATGAAAAAGAAAACAATTTATAATGACAAAATATTTTTTCACAATTTAAAAAGTTCTAATCATAAATTTGGCACCATAGAGGTTACATTAAATAGGTTTAATGACGTTTTGAATTTACAATTATATTGAGTACTCATTATATGTGATGTTCTAAATTCAAATCTACTTTGCCGCTCAAGCGAATAAAATAGAATTTTCCAGCCAGATTTCGAAGCGCAAAATTACACTTTCCGAGGTGGTGGGATGAAAAATCATTTGCTATATATGTGTGATAAGTTCAAATCATTATCACTGATTGATAAAAATGCTATTGTGTCAAAAAATAAACTTTGCATCAATTGTCTTCGATCAGGGCACCATGTATCCACGTGTCGATTAGGTCCCTGTAAAACATGTAAAAAAAGACATAATTCATTACTTCATAATTTTGATGATGCTCATTTTGATCGTAACAATACGTCTGACGTACCGATGTCATTTGAAGAATCTGCCAATCAGCCTTCGTCGTCCAGTGTGACTCTGTCTGCAATGGTGACCAATCAAGTTTTGTTGTGCACAGCCGAAGTACTCCTGGTTGACGTGAAGTCGAATAAAACTTTCTTTGCTAAAGCGTTACTCGACAGCGGGAGTCAGTCGTCGTTCTTATCTGAAACAACACAAAAAATTATGAATATAACCGGTTCGCGAATTAATCCAATTACAGTTTGTGGTGTCAATAACACTATTTCGAGCATCGTCAAAATGTGTAATATTGAAGTTAGATCTCGAACAAATAACTTTTCTATCAATGTTAATTGTTTGATTGTTCCTCAAATCACTGGATGTCTGCCAAACGTAAACATTGATATATCTAAATTAAAAATTCCTTCGAACATACAGTTGGCTGACACAAGTTTCTTTCAACCTTCCGAAATACAAATATTGTTGGGGGCTGACGTGTTTTGGGACATTGTATTATCCAACCAAATCAGACTAAGCCCAAACCAACCTACACTACAAGAGTCTAAATTTGGCTGGCTTGTAGCCGGTCCTATTGGTGGGAAAACAAAGCCCAACCAAATTCAATGCAACTTCTCTCAAGAGATTAAGGATTCTCTTGCCAAATTCTGGGAAGTTGAGGAGCTTCCACAATCCTCTAAATTACTGTCCAAAGAGGAGGAACTGTGCGAAATCCACATCACAGAAAATCATACTCGTCTTTCGGATGGTAGATTTTGTGTCAAAATTCCGTTACGCGGAAAGCCAGAGGAATTACTCGGTGATTCTTACCCTATTGCTTGTAAGCGTGTTTATAAGTTGGAAAAACGTTTGTCTAAATCAAGTCTCAAACAAGGGTATTCAGAGTTCATACGTGAATATGAACAGTTGGGTCATTTGTCTGAAGTGACTCGACCTTCTTTTGGGTACTATATACCCCATCATGCTGTCTTGCGCGAGCACAGCGAAACCACTAAACTTAGAGTGGTGTTCAATGCTTCGTTTAAAACTTCATCGGGCAAATCACTGAATGACCTAATGTATGTAGGTCCGACACTGCAAGATGACCTATTTTCTATCTTGATTCGCTTTCGGCTGAACCTCTATGTAGTTACAGGCGACATAGAAAAAATGTACAGACAAATAGCCATTCACGAAAGTCAACGCCACTTGCAGCTAATACTATGGCGAGAAGAAGAGTTACGTCCATTAAGAATACTTCAATTGAACACCGTTACATACGGTACTGCATCGGCTCCATTTTTAAGCACACGCTGTTTATTCCAGCTCGCTAGTGAATGTAAGGATGAGACGATTGCAAACGTGATACGTCACGATTTTTACGTAGACGACTTAAATACCGGATGTAATTCCAAGGAAACACTTAAATTCATAGTTAGAAGTGTAATAGATAAATTAAACGAAGGTTGCTTTCCGCTTCGAAAGTTTCGAACTAATGTCCCTGATATTTTTGATGATTTACCTCTTAATCATCAGTCGCAAGAGTTTTCTAAGGACTCCACTGTTCTGGGATTGAAGTGGGCACCTACTAGTGACAATTTACAATTTTCTTCAAATTTTGATATGCCCAAAAAAGTAACAAAACGCAACATTTTATCTACATCAAGCAAATTGTTTGATCCACTCGGTTTGTTGTCTGCATGCACAATTACTCCAAAAATTATATTACAGGAGTTGTGGTGCCTTAAATCTAATTGGGACGATCCAGTGCCCAATAACATAAAAATTCTATGGGAAACAGTTTTCAATAATATATCTTATTTGTCAAATATCCATATACCTAGATGTGTTTTAACGGGACCATCATTGAATATTGAAACTCATTGTTTTACAGATGCATCGCAAAAGGCATATGCTGCGTGCATATATGTTAAGTCTAACGGTTTAGTCAAATTATTATGTGCAAAGTCAAGAGTAGCCCCATTAAAACCAGAAATGACCATACCTCGTTTGGAGCTGTTAGGTGCTCTTCTTGGTGCAAGATTGCATCATAAAGTTCTACAGTCATTCAAAATTTTAGTATCAAAATCCTTCTTTTGGTCTGATTCTACAATTGTGTTGGGGTGGCTTAAGACTCAACCTAAAACTCTTAAAACATTTGTCTGTAATCGAATTCAAGAAATACGCCAATTAACTGATCCAGCATCATGGCGACACATACCTACCAATATTAATCCAGCGGATTTGGCCACTCGCGGTGTTACACCGCAGCAGCTTCATCGTAGTAGTCTGTGGTGGAGCGGCCCTCCGTTTCTGGTGAAACCTGAAGAGTCTTGGCCTCCTTCTGTGTCTTCCTGCGTTGAATTACCTGAAACAAAAATTACACTTAAATTACAATGTCTTGAAAATATCACACCGTTCGAAAAATATTCAAAGTTTAGCAAGCTACACAGAGTAATGGCATACGTTCTTCGGTTCATTAAAAATTGTAAAAAAAGTACGATAAATAAATTAAGGCGTGGACTTACCTCTAATGAGCTTCAGGATTCCTTAATTGTCTTAGTAAAACAATCACAAAATGATTCTTTTCAAACAGAGATACAGAATTTAAAAACAATGAATCGCGTTACTTCAAAATGCTCGATTTTATCCTTAAACCCTTTCTTAGATGATAATAACGTACTTCGCGTGGGGGGGCGTATTCAAAATGCCATACATTGTTCACACGATAAAATTCATCCCATGTTAATAGATTCAAAACATACCTTCACTAAACTTTTATTTGAGAGCGAACATTTGCGATTACTTCATTGTGGTCCTCAGCAATTATTAAGTTCTATTCGTGAACGATTTTGGCCAATTGGTGGCAGAACATTATGTTCAAAAACTGTTTTTAAATGCATTACGTGCAAAAGGCTCAAAGCCCAACCAATCCAGCCTATAATGGGCAACTTACCTCGTCCTCGCGTTAGTCCAGCTCCACCTTTTGAAACGTGCGGTACCGATTTTGCGGGTCCGTTCCTAATTTCAAGTCGTAAGGGTCGTGGATCACGAACCAGTAAATGCTACCTATGTATATTTGTGTGTCTCTTTACAAAGGCAGTTCACCTAGAGGTAGTTAGTGAACTTAGTACAAATGCATTCATTTTATGTTTGCGTAGATTTATTGCCCGTCGTGGTAAACCTCGAACGATCTACTGCGACAACGGCCGAAACTTCGTAGGAGCTCGCAACGAACTGGCTAGACTCATACGGCAAAATGACAAGTCGATAGAATCGTGTGCGGCTAGTGAACACATCGAATTTATATTTAGTCCTGCGTATTCACCTAATTTCGGCGGAATCTGGGAGGCGGGCGTCAAGTCAGCTAAATTCCATCTTCGTCGTATTGCGGGTAACACTAGCCTGACCTTCGAAGAAATTTCCACCCTATTTTCTCAAATAGAAGCCATTTTAAATTCGCGTCCTTTAACTTCTCTTTCTGCTGATCCTTCCGATCTCACTCCACTCACTCCGGGGCACTTCCTTATCGGGCGGTCTCTGACGACTCTGCCGGATCCTGCAAGTGTCTCCGAACCGGTTCGTGTCAACCGTTACCAGCTACTAGAGAGATTGAGACATCAATTCTGGCGAAGATGGACACAGGAAGTTCTCTCCGACCTACAACAACGAGTGAAGTGGCGTACTAAGGGTCACAATCTACAAATTGGCGACGTGGTACTAGTGAAGGATGACCAATTGCCACCACTACAATGGTTGTTAGGACGCATCACCAACTTACACCCCGGCCAAGATGGTGTTACCAGAGTCGTCGATGTCCAAACAAAAAAGGGCCAACTACGACGTGCCGTCTCCAGACTCTGCCCTTTGATATGCGACGACCAGAAGCCTCTTGAAAGCAGTCCTTTCAAGGGAGGGGAGCGATGTTAACGACGTCATCGAGAGGTGCGGGGCGCGGGCGGCGAGCGTGAGCGACCGATGTTTTTTCGTGCAACGACTTGCTCCAACGACGAGAACAATAATCAATGTGTCGTCCGGCAGATGCCAATGTTTTTATGTAAATCTTTAGAAATACATCACTAAACATACAAGTTACGAGTTTCCACGAACCGCCTTAACAATGACATTTCATTTTAACCTATCAATGGCCACAAAACGAAATTAAATTGAAACACTTATTGTTCGCGAATGAAGGGTTTGATGATTTCTTAATTTCAAAAGTGAATAAAATCTAATATAAAATTGTTTCACTTCTCCTTTTTACACACATTAAATTTTTACGTTCCGTTTTACGTTAAACACAAATAATCGTAGATTTTTTCAGAATCGATTAGATATTCATATTCTTCGAGCAAGATTTACGATAATAAATACGAGATACGATTTCACTTAAAAATAGTTATATCGAAAAAATTGCATTCAAATAAAACAAAATTATGGTAACATTGTTGGTAATGGATTTTCTATTATTGCCCGGCAATAGGCTTTCTCCCAATAACGTGTGACCACCGAAATTAATGGCAAAGTGTGGGTGGTATGTACCTCCGAATACCTACCCCTTCGGGGCTATAAGAGTGATAATACTTATAAATGTATGTAAGCCGTATTGTTGTGTGTTGTAGTGGTAGTCTGTTTATAATCCTACGTATGGATCTCAGTGGATGTTTAAATAAACATAAAAAAAACTCATAAAAACCAAAAATGAAAAAAAAACATTATGAAAATTTAGATCACGAACATTATAACGCACTAAGTATGTTACCTACTGAATGGAGTACGCTTCTCTATGCCTCAGTCCGCAGAGGCTTGCGCGCGTGCTTCAGTAGACTCCGCGACCTTGCGCCGGGCGGACGTCGCGCGCCCCGCGACGCAGTGCCCAGTGCTCCGTAACTGTGACAGTGTCTGTGATTGCGTGCAATGAATTAGTGTCTCAATTGTGTCACGTGGATTCACAGGTGCTTTCTAATTTACAAGCTGTGTTGTGTTTTCCGTAAGTACCCTCTTATAATTTAAATTTTAAATAAAACTTAGTTTTATGAGGGTGGTTTCTAAATTATAAGTGTAGGTATACTCATGAATCCTTCATTTAACGATGGGTGTGCGGGTTACGGCATGTTCAAAGGGAGGTACATAATAAATAGCGGCAAAGGCACGTAGCGTAGTGAGTACCACGTTGGGCGCCAAGCAAAAAACCTATTACGCCCGTACACATGAAACGCTTTGCGTATTTCGGTCAAAGCTTCAAACACCAAAGCTTTCGTACCAAGGAAATAAGTTAATATACGAAGGCATTTGCCATTTTTTATATTCATACAGTTCTGTATAGTGTGGGTTAATGAATCCTGTGAAGCTGTGAAGTATTACGTCGATTATTATAAAGGATAGATAAATAAACAAAATACAAATATGCAGACTGGTAAAGTACCTATTTTTATTATCATTGTCATGTCAGATAATTAATATAGGAACTAATATTGACCTACTAAGATTCAACATCAATCGCTTAAAAAAGTTTTCCTTTAAAACCGTATAAACATAAAACAAATCAAGTTTTGTCATAGATTGAATTGATATCAATATTAATGTGAATAACAATGGTAAACTCATGACCCAAGTTTTAACTAAAACTCATAGTATTCATAATATTTTAGCATTCAATGCTGCTAGTATATACTACTACTTAAATACTACTACGTGCTATAAGCTCAAGAACAATTCCTAATTTGCTCATGCAGCAGTATACTGTATGAGCAAATTAGGAATTGGTCTATCGTAACAGGATAATATTAGTTCAGTTTCAGCTAAACATTTGTCTGATTCTATAATGCTTATACTAAACATACATAATTATTGTAAAGGCAGTCTGTAATTAAATTAAGATTTTTAATTTAATTTAGTTTAATTTTATAAGTATGAAATGCACAAATTTTATTCAGAATTCGAATAGAAGAAAACTAGTTGGTAATGACTGACACAATAATGACCATAACTGACGTAAAATATGTGTACAATAATATTGTAATACATAAATAAAAATTAAATGAGGGTAGATACACAATTAAATGTAATCTTTTTATAATATGCGTCAAATTTAAAAGAGATGAGGTCAAAAAATAAATTTTTAGTCTTCTTGCTTTCAGTTTATCTTCGTTAGACGTTGCCAGTTTATCAAACATTAATTTGATTTCATTCTTATATTTTTACTTACTTGAAACAAACTACAAAAAATCAACTAATGACACTTTTAAAATATCACTTTTAATTGCTTAATTAAATTATGATAATACGATACGATTATGATAATTTAATTTTTTTATTAATATATTGCGTAATATTTCATCTGTACACAATAATGCAGGGCTTGTTTAATCAAAAATGAATCGTTTTGTGTCTACAAGCTGCAAGTAAAAGAAAATTATATATAAAATTTGTCAAAATATTACTGTTCGTAATCAAATAACCATTGATTTGTTTATTTAACAGTTAATTGTATACAGAACACATAAATTAAATTGAAAGTACAAAGGTGTGGCTTATTTCTAAGGAAATCTACCAGCCCACCTGCGATAGGAGATAATATGGCATGAAAAAATCATTTTAAATTAATCCCGACAAAACGTTACCGCTGTTTTGGATACAGGAAATTCCATTTTTGTATGGGCGAGAATATACATACTAACTTTATTATTGTTCTTGTTTATTAAAAAAGGACGTGCAATATATCAACAACAACATTTTTCCTCGTACATTGCGATACATTATTACAGACTTTATTGCTCTCCAATAAAACATAATTTTGTATCAACATTTACATATTGGGTCCTTACCTATGAAATTGGTGTTTTTATTCTGTCTTATCAATTTGTCCGTAACTATTAAGTTTCAGAAAATTCTTATAAAATAATTGCCTCTTCTAAAAATAGACCATATTTTTATATTTGAGCTCGTATTATTTAATTTGATAATTTTTTGTAAGTTTAATTGTGTTAAAATTAGACACAAAGACAATTATTTTTAACTGCCTCCCGAATACATCATTTGATTTTAATTAACATAAAAACGTTGAATAATTTTTATCAAGCGTGTTCACACACATATTGCTAAAGCTTGTCTAATGATACATGCCAAATATTATTATCTCTGGATTTGTCGTTGTGAAGAAAACTGTTAAAATGTTAGTATGTAAAATGCAGACATTCCCAAAATCTCCATACAAAACACCAATTTCATAGGTAAGGACCTAATATTAATGTACAGTTACGTGCAAAAACATGTATATACATTTGGCATGTGATAGTCTTTTTCGCTTCTAATAAGTCACTATCATAAATATATACATATTTACGCTCGTGACTGGTACATATTGTGTTAATGTAGTCGTTGTATTGAAAAATATAATAATCACGACTACTATTCCCTAAGGGTTACTCAGAGACGGCAAAACCACAGCAAAAGCAGTCTATTGCCATAGTCCGTGCTTCACCAAGCAGTGACTACACGTGACAGGTGATGAGCCCGTCGCCGCTATAAGCTATTGGATGGGTGTGAAGTTCTAAGTCCATTAGTCGCCTTTTACGTCACCCAAGGGAAGAGATGTGTTGTAGAATTCTTTTAATGAGCCGCTACCACACGACTAATGTAAAAAGAGGGAAAATACCAAAAACATTTTTTTTTGTTCTTCTGTTTGTACGGGCTAATCTCTGAAATTGCTGGACCGATTTCAATACAATTTTGCATGGTGATATTTTACCCCTGGTCAACATCTTAGATACTTTTTGTTCCGGAAAATGGAAAGTTAGTTAAAAAACCATAGGAAGAGGTCGCAGGCAAGAGCTTTTATGTTTTAAGATAAAGTTAGTTAAAAGAATTTATTTTTCATCCCACCACCTCGGAAAGTGTAATTTTGCGCTTCGAAATCTGGCTGGAAAATTCTATTTTATTCGCTTGAGCGGCAAAGTAGATTTGAATTTAGAACATCACATATAATGAGTACTCAATATAATTGTAAATTCAAAACGTCATTAAACCTATTTAATGTAACCTCTATGGTGCCAAATTTATGATTAGAACTTTTTAAATTGTGAAAAAATATTTTGTCATTATAAATTGTTTTCTTTTTCATTTTGTCATTTCCTCGCTGAGGTGGGATGAAAAGTTACGTATTGCACTCGAGTGGAAAGATTTTTCACCTTGTGCTCGTTTGTTTCCCTCGCTGACGCTCAGGATTCTAATTTAGAATCACTCGCTGCGCTCGTGATTCAACTTAAGAATCCTTCGCTTGCTCGGTCATCCAAATCGAGCACGCGGTTAAAAAGGAACTTTCCACTCTTGTATAATAAATAACTATTAGACATTACTTTTCATATTTAGTTTAATCTTTGTAATGACACAAATGCAACAAGGTGTGAAGTTTTTAATCACAATGAGATTTATTTCAAAGTACTTGCTCCCCTTCCCAAAGAGGGCCATAGTCAATTTATTCCGTCATCTTTACGCCTCCTGGACTCAAATTGCCATAGAAATGTAAACTGGCAGCAGAGACAAAATGTTTTAAAACTGATTTTGGAGAATTTTTGTTAAGTTGCTAAATGAGGTGCCGTTGGTAGCTTAAAAAAAAATTATGGACCTTTTTGATGATGCTACTCGACGCAATATAGCAATACATTTCAAAATATTGAAGTAGCTTATTTTTTCTTCGTAATTGATTCTTATTACGAGCGGAGTAGGGACGGTTTTTGAAGAATTTACAAATTACGGTTGGTAGGGATTTTTATTGGTTGCCTTCAGTATTCATATAAAGTTTAACTAATACATTAAATACTATGGAGATTATAATCTATTATTCCTTTTTCGTTCATTGTTTTATTTTGTTCTCAGTTATATAATCATTTATTATAATTTAATAATAATTGTACAGAACAAACACAGGATTATACAAGGAAGCAATAATACAAGGTAGGGCTTATTTCTATAAGAAATCTCTACCAACCCACTTACGACAGGAGTAGTGCTCAGAGAAAAAATAATTATTCCGTGTAATAAAACTAAGAGAAATGCATGAAAATAATATAATAAATAACATTTTATATAAAACATACAAATATATGTTGATATATACTGAATATATATTTCTATATAAATATAGAAATCCAAATATCTAAAATTGATTTATCCAGTTCAAGCAAATAAGAAAAAAGTTAATAGTTTGACAAATCGTAGCCCATTATGACCAGAACAAGATGACCCTTGCTTCTGTTATAAACGTATTAGGGCGCGGCACAAGTTAAAGTGGTAACTCAGCTCCAATTCTGCCTAAATTACTATAGATCCTTAAGTCGTATTTTTATAACTGTACAAATTGATATACATCGTTATATGATTGAGTTTTAACGGTTCTTGTTAAGGGTAGTTATAAATATTCTAGCGCAATATCTAGATAATGTTTAATTTCTTATAATTGCTTTCAAGACGGACTAAAAATATTTTTTAGAGAAACTCAATATTAAGCTGTAGTTTGATGCCTTTATGAAAGTTTACACGGTGGGCTTCACTACGAATAAATTATATAATTATCACTAGAAAATTATTCGATTTGAACTTCGATAAATAACGTCGAATAAAATTTATTTGTTAAATGTTCCATAATAAGAGTTATGACGTAATAATATACTTCAAATTTGTATTCGGCTTCCATTCTTAGTATAAATTTGAAATTTTCGGGAAATAAGTAACTTATTTAAGTATTTAAAATTATTTGTGCCTTAGCTCCTTCAAAAGTCAAATGTCGTGAGTAATTCTAAGAACCCTTTATAAAAGTACGTTTATCCCTCTTACCACAGGCAATTTTGTAAAATTTCGTATGTACGATTCTTATATATTTATAGCAACAGATGTATAATTTGTATACAAAGAGAAGTAATATAATTCCCGTCATTATCAAAACTGATGTTGGCTCTGAAATTCCATAGAGCCCGAGGCTCGTCCATATCCAGCCATTAACGAGTGTTGCAGAGTAAATAAAATTTGTACAGCCAATACAAAATTAGTTGAAACTCCGATTAAAATGGAAGTTTCAAGAACCGAAGCGGCTACTGCCGCTAATTTACGACATAATCCCATCCAAAGTTGCATTCAGTAGTTAGCCTTAGACGCTTGCATTATCTAACCTATTAAGCACTCAGTTATATCGTTAGCAGTACTCAAAGTTTAAGTTGTAAGCTGGCTTAGCGAGCAACTATAAATAGAATTTCTATTCGGTTAGTACATTCTCTGATAACGATTAACAAATCTGTCGTAGAAGGAAGCTCGGTGGCACGAAAGCAATAAAAAAACTATATTTTATTATGATTTCAGTGGGGCTTATAAGAACTAATGATGTCCACGTACGTCTGTTCTATAAAAAGACTAACCACGCGCCTCCTTAAAGAAGCGTAGATAAGATCTCACCAGTTCATACGAGTATTTATCTGTCTGTTAAATTTTTAATTCTGATTCATCATTTTATTATTTTTTGCGTGTAATTTTTTATCTATTGAACTAATCAAGGCTTACTAATCTTTATATAATAAAACCTAAAGTAAAATTTTATAGCTGCTGGAAATTTATTTAAAGAAAAATGACCTTTTGTGAATGTCATTGAACTTTAACGCCATTAGCGAATATCAGAACTGAAAATTTACTTTTTACTCGCACGATAACCTTTAAAATTTCTCTCACGTAAAATCACGGGCCCTTTTTACGTCGTTGACATGAAAATTTCATTATAATTATACAATATTATCGATTGACTCCATTCGTGCCATTGCAATAGCAATAATCGATTCTGTCAAAGGCGTAATTATATGGGCGTCACTGGCCCCTTTCAATTTACGTACATGCAGTTGACTAAAGCTATCTTTATTCCATTTACAGAACAATGAATAGCAGACTTTTTCTTTTGTTTAGTGTACTTTCATAGCTTTATGATGATTATCGTTTTAATTCATTTTATCAATTCATCACTACTTTTTATTTATAAATACTTGCTTGCTTGTTTTTTAGGTGTATTTTTTTTCTGAATCCCCTATTCTATTCGTTTCTATAGCGTCCATACCATCGTCATAGTTTATTCTTGGATCGGTTTGACGGATCGACGTTTCAGTTGTAGTACTTATATAAAGTTAATTATGATAACAAAGTCTTTAAAAAGACGTAGGCGTAGGAGTTGATATAATTGAATCAAACCTTCCCGTACGTAAAATTTGAGTTAAAGGATACGCATTTTTCGCGTGGACTTAGGAAGTCTAATTCAGTATCTTTTAGTAGCTATTTTTACAATTTTTATTTGTTTTGCTGGAAATTAAACAAGCGTGGGTTGTTAGATAAATTTTCAAAGTGATACTAGGATTTTAGGTATCATTGTAATCGTGTTCTATGCGCTAAGCGTTATCTGTGTAGACCTAGCCTATTTTAGTTTTATTTCCTTAAATATAAAATAGTCTATTAGAATTTAGATATTTTAAGAGAAATGCGTGGGTCTTCTGCCCACCCAATCGAAGATATTTTTTTTATTCCTTATAGGTAAACGTTTTATCTTTATAGAAGAAAGAAAGAAAGAAAATAATTTATTAGTGACACAGAATTAACCTTAGTACTAAGCTTAATATCTAAGAAAATTGTGACACTAAATGGCGAGCCACTCAGCATGTGTCAGTTGTCGCAGACATCCGACGCTGGTCTTCCGTGGTCACCAAATTTTTTCCCTTGGGAGTACTACTACGCTGCGCTGTATTAAAACTAAATAACAATTTCTTAACCCTATTTATAGCAATAACTACTAGTAAACCCTTTTAAAAACAGTTTCATTTAAATTATAATGGCACTTGGGATACACTGAAACATACATGGCAGGTACACACGCAGAACTTAAAGTACAAGGCACAATAGATACACATTACAATTTCCTACACTATACACTTACAAAACACAACATCTTTAGGTAAACACCCTACTACCCTACCCTACCACCCTACTTTATCTTTCATATATACCAATGTGATTTTTAAAAGTTACTTTGACTTGTAAATCTTATTGAAACTTATATTTTTTAGTTGAATTTCAAAAGGAGAACACATCAATTCTTGTGCTTGGTAAATAACGATGAAGACGACACCAGTCGTTAGAAACCCATTACGGTTTGGTTACGGTTAACCAAGGAATTAATTATTTTGAATGCGTTTCCGTCTGTTTCCGTTCCCCAAAACCAATTTTTCTAATACGTATAATTATATTACAGTTGTTGCATTTTATGATGCCGAGTAGCTTTGCTTTTAACGCCTTAAGATAGTCTAAAGTCGAATGATTTAGTCGCCTTCGTGAATTGATATATCTATACAGGTTATAGCTATCAGTGATAATACATGGTGTTTCAAAACTCACCTCTAAAAATCTATACCAGAAGTAGAAACGGAGTTGAAAATCAGAGAAGTAATTCCTCCCCATAAACTTAACTAAACCTTTAATAGAGTTGCGCTTTAATGCCAATAGTTTTAAATTTTTGGCAAAAATAATACATTTTTCGGCTATTAAGACATCAAGCTACGTACCTCATATTTTGGGTAGTTATGTAAAAATGACCCTACAACCCCCTTTCTTTTTTTGTTTTTGAAATATCTTGTATATAGTTTATATTTAGAACGTATATATAGGAAACATTCTGTATAGATTTTTTCGTTTTGTTTCGTAACTAACTGATAAACCTCCTACCAGAAAATCAATTCCGTGTAGCTTTAAAAGTTTAGACGTCCATAGGCGTCTGTTTTAATCTTACGACGCCTCGTGCCGCTGAAACACGTAGGAGTTAGACCACACTTATCTTGCAATATCACTATCGTTTTGTAAACTCGAGCAGCCCGATAAACAAATTCCGAAACTTCACCCCAAGAACAACACTTGAAACTTTTGAACGGGGAATTTATTTTATTAACAATTATTATAAGGTATTTGCTTTGGATCTCCTCCATTATTATTGAAGTTTGTTTGGTGTACTTGTTGAAAAACAACTGTTGTAATTGGATTGTAGAAGTGTTGAAGTTATGATTTCATTATACATTTTACTGTTTTATAAACAAATTCGGGGATAAATAACCTTTAGAATGTTATGATGGAATGAATGGAATCAATGGACGAATACAGGTTCTTCTTCCTCTTGCCCTTTTACCCACTCTAGCATAGATAAATTAGGTAGTTTTTATACATATATACCACCGCCACCGCCACCTAACGCCACCACCGCCACCGCCACCTAACGCCACCACCGCCACCGCCACCTAACGCCACCACCGCCACCGCCACCTAACGTAATAAGTCTAACGAAGAGGTACAAGCTACAATAATAAATTTTTCATCCCACCACCTCGGAAAGTGTAATTTTGCGCTTCGAAATCTGGCTGGAAAATTCTATTTTATTCGCTTGAGCGGCAAAGTAGATTTGAATTTAGAACATCACATATAATGAGTACTCAATATAATTGTAAATTCAAAACGTCATTAAACCTATTTAATGTAACCTCTATGGTGCCAAATTTATGATTAGAACTTTTTAAATTGTGAAAAAATATTTTGTCATTATAAATTGTTTTCTTTTTCATTTTGTCATTTCCTCGCTGAGGTGGGATGAAAAGTTACGTATTGCACTCGAGTGGAAAGATTTTTCACCTTGTGCTCGTTTGTTTCCCTCGCTGACGCTCAGGATTCTAATTTAGAATCACTCGCTGCGCTCGTGATTCAACTTAAGAATCCTTCGCTTGCTCGGTCATCCAAATCGAGCACGCGGTTAAAAAGGAACTTTCCACTCTTGTATAATAAATAACTATTAAAAACTAAAAACACATGGAAGGGGAATAGCAAACAATACTACTTTATTTATCTATGCCTCTAGGTAGGGTCGGCACAACATGTCTTCTTCTTCCATTCTCCTCTGTCACTCGTCAGCTCAGCACCCACTTCTTTTATTCTCATAACATTCTTCACGCATTTAATCCATCGCTTCTTTGGTCTTCCTCTCACTCTAGGTCGATCCACATCCATGCTCAGCATCCTTCTTGTAATGTGTCATTCATTCCTCCTCGTCACATGCCCATACCACGCTAACCTAATCTCCTAATCTTTTCTGTCACTGGCGCTACTTTCAAATTTCCTCTAAAATACTCATTCCTGACCTTGTCCTTTCTTGTGACTCCACACACAGTCGCAACATTCGCATCTCTGCTGAGTGCAGTTTTCTTTCATCACACGCTTTCGTTATTACCCCGGTATTATTATTACCCTAAATATAACTGAACGCACCAGGCATGTACCTATTTCTCCCTCTGTGAGTGGGTATCTTGCCCAGCGTTTGATAAAGGGCCTTTTGACTTCTAGGGCTAATATTATATCATTGTCTAATCAATCTTGAAAGGACTGCTAACAGGAACTTTAAAACATATTAAGGAATGTCATTAAATTTTAAAAACTCCCGTCTTACATCTGCCTATCTCACCGTGTTGATGACGTTGGAACGAACTAAAATAGTAACTACGAAATGATAATGAACTGTAATCCTGATTATGAAAAATATTGAGAGAAAATCTACCATGTACGAACCAACAACAAGAACAATCACTAAAAATTATGACAATATCACTTGGAATTTTGGTGTCAAATTCGTATACCAAAGAGCTTAGCTTACTACAAAAGAGGTGCACAACAGACGTGATGATATAATCTATAATGTTGACGAGCAAGAGACAACGAAACTCTCACTGCGAAAGTTTGAGAGATCATATAAAGCAACATTGTAGCGATACGTTATAGATTAAATATTTAGTTAACAGTAGCTGTCCAGCCTAATTTGACCTTTATAGACGCGAATTGAGAGTCGCTATTTAGTAAACACAAATTTAGAAGTGAAATATCTGTATTGTACTATTATTTATTCAGCAGTACCTTTGTCAGTTTTTTATTATTCATTCATACTTTTCTTTGCTATAAAAAGTGTATTCATCGCTTGCTCTTTGATTTATACTCGAAGCTCAGAATAAAATCTCAGCTGTTGAAATATTTAAATAGTCGCTAGTACAAACAGTTATATCATGAATTTACCTTTGCTTTTTGAACTTTTAGGCACGTCGTGCATTAGAGACATAGATGAAACAATACTTTATTTTATTGGTGGTAGTCGGGGAATTAGGAACAGGGGCAAAGTATTTAGTTATGTTTTCGTTTCATCATGTATGACACAAGTGTGTACTTTTCTACCAAGGTAAGTAATGAAGCTCATTATTATGCAAAAAAGCCTTTATTATAACGATGTCAAAATAGTAGTCACTATGGTCAGGCCGTGGATGGGTGACCAAAACTTTGCGATCTCGAGCTCCTCCGTGCTCCGGGAATCAAAATCAAAATCAAAAATAATTTTATTCGTAGGGCAAGTTCGGCACTTAAAATCGTCAATATTTTACATTATTATGCCTTTTACAAATAAATAGTTTAAAATTAGGTATTTTACAATTAAGAGTATTAAATTAAAACCATTGTATTAAAGTTCATTATCGCGACCTTGTAGTAAGTACATCCACAGCACAGTACAAGTTCATCGTTGACTGTGGTTGTAATCGACACTAGCGGCCGGATTCCGAGAGTAAGGCTTTTCATGAGAAGAACCCGGCAAGAAACTCCTGAGCCACTTTTTTAAATAGCCAATCATAAAAATGCTTTGGAGGCACGTTAAGCCGTTGTTGGTCCCGGTCGCTATTGCGTGGTGGTGTTACAGCCCATTTTGTTTCTCCGTGAGGAAGGCCTGGGCCCAGTAGTGGGACGTATATAGGCGCAGGAAATAAATAGTGGAAATGATACCACACTGCAATCATAATAATATTTGTACTGTGTCGAGCAAAAGAAATTATAAAAATACGAATCCAAAAATAACTCGGAGTCCCTCGTATGGGGTCGTAAATTCGCAATGTTTGGGGCGTGGCGAGAAACGTGCTATTTTACTTGTTAAAAGTTAGGACAAGTTTTAATTGGTATAAGGCTGGTATCGAAGCAGCCGACTCCGCGAAAAATTAATTGCAGAATACGACACCGCTAACGTGACGAAGTTGGAGGCTGCTCCAAGGGAATTTTGTTAAATGGGTTATTCTGCACTCGGAATCATGACTTGATGAGAGCTGCTTAGTTCCTAAATACGGCTTGGTTTTATTAGGGTATTATATACATTCTCGTTTTTCAAAATATGCTTTTTTTGCACTAGCTGGACGTTTGCAGGACTTGTGAGCCCGAGCACCAATATTCACTACTACCGGAGTACTTTTTGTTTTTGGTTTTACTTTAATAATAGTTGACTAGTAGTCCGACGCAAAATTTTGAATAACCATCATAATCTTAGTAGAACAGCCGAGGTCTTACCTTAAACTACCTATTTTGATTTCAGTAGAGTGTCAGTAGAGCCGCGCGGCGTTACACGTGACATTGTGTTAATTGCTATTTAATTTATTGAATATTAGTTAATGTAATTCCGTCCACCAAACCAATCGCGTCTTATACCATATACCACAATTTCACCATAACCATTACCATAGTATAATTTAGTAGTATCATCTAACTTAGTTACTGTAGTGATTTGTGTTGTTGATTAATAAACTTTATATCAGTAGACCTTATCTCTGACTTTATCTACCTTCTGCTTCTTTAGATGTACATAACCCGTACACACATAAACATATCAGCTCGCCTTTTTCCCCGAAGTGGTAGGAAGTAGAATAAATGCGGTAGAAATTAGAGCTTAGAGAAGCATGGCTGGAGTAAAATTTTGTGACAGGATATACAATGATGTGATAAGAAGGAAGTGTGGTTTGCAAGAGGATGTAGTGACAAGAATAGAGAAAAGAATGCTAATATGGTTTGGACATGTGGAAAGGATAGATGAAAATAGATTGACTTAAGAGATATATGAATCGGGTGTGAGTGGAGATACGGGACGAGGCAGACCTAGGCGAACGTTGCTCGATCAAATTAAAGACGTCCTTGTGAAGGGCCAGGTCAAAAGTACCTGAAATCGGCGAGCATGTATGAGGACTGTAATAAGAGTTGATGAAGCGAAAGAAATATGCAGGGATCATAGCAAGTGGAAGGATGTAATCTCTGCCTACCCCTGTGGGAAAAAGGCGAGATTTTATGTATGTATGGTAGGGAGAGGTGATAAAACCCACATAGATATGTCAAGTCCCCATGTAAATAAAAATATATAGTAATAGTAATTATACTACTACTAAAAGTTTTATCTCAACTTTCTCATATTTATTTAAAGTCCTTAAAGAAATTCACATTTAATTCTTAATGTGTTTTATCTTTTCGGATAATAGCAACAACAAAATATTCCAGTTTCGGGAGACACAACGAATGATTTATGAGTGGTAACGGCGATAATAATCGTTAAATTGTTTAACATCCATCAGCACGTTATATTATATTTTTTATACTTGATGTTGTCACCGTATCAAGTGATACTTAAAATAATGACGTTTTGTTTATTGATATGACGCATACTTAAGCTTTATGAAGGGAGAAGCTCGGTGGCGTAGTGGTTAGTACGCTTTGGCTTTCGATCGAAAACAAAGCTACCTTCGCCATGGTCAGGCCGTGGATGGGTGACCAAAACTTTGCTATCTCAAGCTCGTTCGTGCTTCGGAAGGTACGTAAAACTGTTGGTCCCGGTCGCTATTGGAACCGTTTCTACCTACCAACCCGCATTGGGCCAGCGTGGTGGTATTACGGCCCATACTCCTCATGTGTTTCTCTATAAGAAAGGCCTGTGCCCAGCAGTCGGACGTATATAGGCTTAGGAAGAAGCTTACTTACATTACTTGGATACCTGTAGTCTCTGCATATACTATCTGAAAAATGTATTTATTGCCTATATATTTGTTTACAAGTTTAACGAGCCATGTATATACAATATTAGGTCCTTACCTATGAAATTGGTGTTTTGTATGGAGATTTTGGGGATGTCTGCATTTTCCATACTAAAATTTTTTCAGATTTCTCCACAACGACAAATCCAGAGATAATAATATTTGGCATGTATCATTAGACAAGGTTTAGCAATAATATGTGTGTGAACACGCTTGATAAAAATTATTTATCGTTTTTAAGTGAATGCAAATAAAATGAGTTTTCTCCGTGTCCAATTTTAACACAATTAAACTCATTCATTTTATCGGCAATAATACGTAAACATTTATAGTTTGTGTTAATATTTACAAAACAATATTTAATAATTCCTAGCTCAGCTAAATGCAACAAAGGCATAAAGCTAATGAAGCACTGGTTTTCGGCCACTACCATTCTCCATCCATTCATCTCTCACATAATCTATTTTCAGTGTCTCAACATGCAATAGGATATTTTAAAGAATAACAGTAAAATATATCATAGCCATATCATATCATAAAATTTGATTATTTCATGGCCAACATATTGTGAAACTATTAATTCTACTTTAGGGTTTTTAATGGAATGTCACATTATTTATTCTATAATGCCATTTTGACTCTGAGGAGCTCAGTGATATTGTGGTAAGTACGCTTTGGCTTTTAATATTAAAAGCAAAGTGGATGGGTGACCAAAGCATTGTGATCTCAAACTCTACCATGCTTCAAAAGGCGTTTGAAGTTGCGTTTTTTAAGTGAATGCAAATAAAATGATGTATTCGGGAGGCACTTAAAAAGAGTTGTCTCCGTGTCCAATTTTAACACAATTAAACTTACAAAAAATTATCAAAACAAATCAAAAGACCTCAAAAATATAGTCTATTTTTAGACGAGGTAATTATTTTTTAGGAATACTCTGAATCTTAATAGTTACAGACAAAATACTAAGAGAGAAAAAAAAACACCAATTTCATAGGTAAGGACCCAATATTTATTACATTGAAGTACCTTTTTATCATCATATGTCTGCCCTTTACCCAATATCATTTGCGGTCGGTGCAACTTGACTTCCTCTTGCATTCTCCTCCATCACACGCATATCAACATTCACTCTCATCCTAGCCATGTCCACAGTATAACACACACAGTCCACATAACTGTGTGTCACACAGTGTCCACATAACTGTGTGTCACACAGTGTCCACATAACTGTGTCACACAGTATATCCTTTCTTTGGTCTTCTCCCTGCATTACCATCCACTCTCATATTCATAACTCTTCTCGTTACATGCTCGTTCTCTCTTAACAAAATATGTCCATACCATGATAGCCGCTTTCCTCTCAACTTCTCTATCACAGGAGCAATTTTCAGAGATCCCTGATAAACTCATTTTTAACTTGAAGTGCCTTTTTACATTAAATAAATATTAGGAAGGAAATCTTAAATATCCAGAAAATTAACACAAATTGTGTGGGTGCCGAGGTCAGATTTCTAAATTTTGTAGAATTTCAAATTCAACTGTATTGATAACAGAGTCTATTATTTACGTAATCTGTAAAAGCTCCGACATATTTCATTTATCTAAGTCAGAATATTTTTGATGTAAATAAATAAATGTTTTAGAGTGCTTAACATGCGGAAGGGAAGCTTAGAACAGTTCACTTTGATTTGCAATTGTAGCAAAGTTCATTCGGTTCAGATTATAATATTCGTGTTGCTCAATTTGTTTCGTTTATATTACCAAATTAACACCTGCAAATGGAACTCCAAAACCATTTACAACATCGTTTACGGAATAGTGCAGACTCTTTGAAAATCGTCGCATGAAATTGTCACCGCAGTTAATAAATCACTTTTTTACCAAAAGTGTATACAATTTTTTGGTTCAAAAAATTTTATGCACATTTGACCGGTAACAGTGCTTATGTCTAACGGATATATTAGGTTGGGGAAAAAGTCTTTTCGCATTATAGTATGTATAAACTTGTAATAAAATCTCTTTGGCTATACTATTTGTATCTGGCTGGTTTTGGTATCATTGAAAGTTTAAATTTTAAAGAACATAATTCCAAATTCAAATTAGGAAAATGTGTGATTTTCATTTGTTTTTCGTACCGCCAAGATGAGTGAATCTAATGAAGAAATTCGATACATTTTAAAATTTTACTACAAAAAAGGTAAAAATGCAACGCAAGCCGCGAAAAAAATTTGCGATGTTTATGGACCTAGTGCAGTGTCTGTGAGAGTAGCACAAATTTGGTTTAAACGTTTTCAATCCGGAAATTTTGATGTCAAAGATGCACGTCGCTCTGGTCGCCCTATTACAGATAAAATGGATGCCATTTTTGAAAAAGTGGAGCAAGATCGGCATGTCGGTAGTTACGACGTAGCTGAAGAACTGGGAATTGACCACAAAACAGTTTTGGCGCATTTAAAAAAAACTGGGTACACAAAAAAGCTCGACATTTGGGTACCTCACGAGCTCACTGAAAGAAACCTAATGAACCGTGTACTCATTTGTGATTATTTATTACGACGTAATGAAACCGAACCAATTTTGAAGAAGCTGATAACTGGTGATGAAAAGTGGATCACGTACGACAAGAACGTGCGAAAAAGGTCGTGGTCAAAGGCCGGTCAGGCTTCACAGACTGTGGCGAAACCCGGGTTAACTTGCAACAAGGTGATGCTGTGTGTGTGGTGGGATTGGAAGGGCATTATTTATTATGAGCTGTTACCACCAGGCAGGACCATCGATTCTGAACTCTACTGCGAACAACTGATGAGATTAAAGCAAGAAGTTGAGAGAAAGCGGCCGGAATTAATCAACAGAAGGGCTGTGGTTTTTCATCATGATAACGCTAGACCTCACACATCTTTAGCCACTCAGCAAAAATTAAGAGAGTTTGGCTGGGAGGTGTTAATGCATCCGCCGTATAGTCCTGACCTTGCACCTTCAGATTTCCACCTGTTTCGGTCTCTTCAGAATTCTTTAGGTAGTGTCAGGTTAACATCACGAGAGGTCTGCCAAAACCACTTGTCGCGGTATTTTGACCAGAAGTCCCAAAATTTCTATAGCAATGGGATCATGTCCCTACCTACAAGATGGCAAAAAGTTATCGAATAAAATGGTACCTACATACTTAAGTTAAATGTAAATAAACTATATTAAAAAATGTTTTGAATTTTCTTAAAAAATGCAAAGAATCTTTTTCCCCAACCTATTACATATATACAACCGTATTCCATTAGAGATTGGTGGGGAAGCCGTTTGGCCATGCCGTTTCTTGACGTTTTGTGAATCTCCATGTCTTTGTTACCTAAGTCTTTAATAAGGCAGAGGTAGCTTTGGCATCAGTATCGCAATCAAAGTCTCATAAACACAGATTCACAAAATATTATTTTGTATACTAGAGGAAGAAACGATACTGAGAAAAAGGATCGTTCGTATGGGTGCTTTCATTATTGGGAATCGGTTCGAGGTTCGAGAGACCACTAATAAAATGGGTAGTGAACATCTTAAGCCACAATTTGGGGACGTTCTTTAAATATAACGAAATATGAACGTGTGAATATTATTACGTAAAATATTGCTATTGCCATAACGCTAAGAACTATTCTTGGCATACTAACCGCGCCAGTAAGCCCTCATTATTCGGACCCGTGTCGTAGCCATTCTTCTGTAAAATTCATCCCGATCCGTCTGTCCGAGCGTAAACGTTTCAAACAAACGAAAAACCCCCGTTTTTATATTCAACATGGTTTACTTAGGATCCCGGTTTAGATATCGACGAAATATGTAATTGTTTTTTATTTAATATCGGACTGTAAGAAGAGGATGACGTCGATGTTCAAGGATTATATTTCAATCCGTTAAACATTATAGCACGAAGAAAATGATCCTTTTTATTGTGTATTCGTGGTTATAGCTCTTCTTCCCACATTCAGTGAATCAGCTTCCTCGTCTCTTTTTCTACTTGTCAGGATGAAGATAATAAAGTCCAGTTCATGTCCTTACGTTTTTCTATTGATCTTTATATTTGTTTTTGAGAATATTTTACACCTGTATTAAATTTTGAGAGAAAACTATCAGCCTTTGCCACAATTTTAAAAATCTCCTGGGATTGTATAATGTACTACATTGTAGAAAAAACTTCACTTCCATGATTCCATTTCCCCAAAATGCTGGATTTTATGTTCTCCAAATAACGGTAATCACTTATTAAGTATGTATTGAAAGAGGTTTACTGCCTGGTCGTAATGCGTGGCTCTTGAGGCGATCTTTTGTGGCAGCATTCTTCGCAAACAAAATCTCCTCGTGATTTTAGGATCCTGGGCTAGACTTATTTGCCGTAAAACCTTACAATACCTGTAAAGTAAACACTCGGATTTTGGATACACTGTAAGTGGGGTATTTGGGATCCGACCTATGTCATGTAAAGCAAGCTCTTAGTCCGCCAAACCTAATTTGTAATGACGTTTTTGTCAATTTCTTTTCGTATCTCTTCAAAGTTACCTTCTACTAATAGTAGGTCCCTTTGCTCTTAACGCTTTCAATGAATTCATTGTCATCCTATGTTACATGCTACAGATATCCAGTCTGATGCAGGCTATGCCGAGGTCAGTCTTAATTGATCATCGTTGAATTAATTTATTTGTACCTCAATAACCACTTTGCAAAATGTGTACAAATGGCGGACTTATTATTGACTGATTCTTTTTTTACGAATCGTCCATGCACTGCTTACCCCTAAGGGCGTGTCTTTATGTTTGTATATTTTATGTGGTTAAAAATGTACCCCATTTTTTATAAAATTATCTTTATAAATACATTTTTATTGCGCGTTGCGTCATACTTGTTTTTATGCATTTTTCCAAGTTTTCATAAATGAAGTGTGGGCGATCGGTCACGGGGGATGCATCGAAGGCTCTATCAATTAAGTGCAGGCTATCGACAGCGTGGTGACACTACACTTATTTCCATTAAATATTACTGGATTAAGTTGTTTGAGAAAAGTGGATCCAGAAGCTAGTGCATTTAGCATTTAAAGTTTCGATCGGGCCGATAATGATAAAATACTGCGTTTCTAAAATTTCTCACGTTGGTCAATCGGTCATGACTGGGTAACATTGTATTGAAATTCAGTCTTTATCATGAATCTATTTAATAAAAATTATCTGAAAACCAAGAAAGTCAAGGGAATAATGAGATCCATTTGATAAACGAGTTTTTTCAAGATGGCGTTATATTGATGAACCAAGCATTTTAAAATATATTAGATAGGACATTTTTGATCGAATCAGCGTTTTGTTATATTTAATATCTTTAACTTGAAATTGAGAAATTAGGTGCACAGATAGTCTAGAGAATGATAAAAGATATAGACTTCTTTAATCCCGATATTCCCGTGGGAACGGGTAAGGCGCGGGTGCAACCGCGGGAAGTCACTAGTTACCTATAATGTAACTTTTTGTGTTACCTTGTTAGAAATTGAAAGAACTTGAAGTAATTTACCAAGTCAATTGTGATTTATGTATCTGTATTATATTGGGTCCTTACCTATGAAATTTGAGTTTTTTTTCTCTCTTAGTATTTTGTCTGTAACTATTAAGATTCAGAGAATTCCTAAAAAATAATTACCTCGTCTAAAAATAGACTATATTTTTGAGCTCTTTTGATTTGTTTTGATAATTTGTTGTAAGTATAATTGTATTAAATTTGGACACGGGGACAACCCTTTTTAAGTGCCTCCCGAATACATTATTTTATTTGCATTCACTTAAAAACGATAAATAATTTTTATGAAGTGTTATTAAATATAATTTTTATATTACACATATTACTAAAGCTTGTCTAATGATAGATGCCAAATATTATTATCTTTGGATTTGTCGTTGTGAAAAAAACTGAAAATAATTTTGTATGGAAAATGCAGAATTCCCCAAATTCTCCATACAAAACACCAATTTCATAGGTAAGGACCTAACTTTCTCCTTTGTCTCACAGGATACAGATGTGATGATTTTGTCATCATCATTTGCCTGCCATTATCCCAATTTCATTTGGGGTCGGCGCAACGTGACTTCCTCCTACCTCCTCCATCCCACACCATATCAACAGTTTGAATCTGTACTCATGTATCTGTATCTGTATGTGCGTTAAGATAGCGGATAAGATAGCGGATAGGATTGGATACATACACGCATACATATATCACGACTGTTAGCACCGCAAAAGCAGTTCATTGCCATAGTCCGCGCTTCACCAAGCAGTGACGGCACTCAGCGTGACAGGTGGTGAGCCCGTCGCCGCTATAAGCTATTGGATGGTGGTACAGTTCTAAGTCCATTTGTCGCATTTTACGACACCCAAGCGAAGGGATGGTTTGGTATTATTCTTTTAGTGCGGATAATTACCAAAAATACATACATAGATATAATCACGCTGTTATCCCGATGAGGTATGCAGAGGTTACAGCCACGATCCTGTCACTCATGCAAATATTGGGTCCTTACCTATGAAATTGGTGTTTTTATTCTGTCTTAGCAATTTGTCCGTAACTATTAAGTTTCAGAAAATTCTTATAAAATAATTGCCTAGACCATATATTTGAGCTCGTATTATTTAATTTGATAATTTTTTGTAAGTTTAATTGTGTTAAAATTAGACACAAAGACAATTATTTTTAACTGCCTCCCGAATACATCATTTGATTTGCATTAACATAAAAGCGATGAATAATTTTTATCAACCGTGTTCACACACATATTGCTAAAGCTTGTCTAATGATACATGCCAAATATTATTATCTCTGGATTTGTGGTTGTGAAGAAAACTGATAAAATGTTAGTATGGAAAATGCAGACATCCCCAAAATCTCCATACAAAACACCAATTTTATAGGTAAGGACCTAATATGTCTAGTCTTAATGCAAGTACGCATCAAAATCGTCGTATCCATATTTTCCGTGTGCCTACAATCCTGCTTGGTATACCAATATTGCTACCTGATATCATGGCCACCGTCATGCCCAAATGACCCCTTTCCAATAATTAAATGTTACGCAGGAACCTGTCCGGCCCTTGTCGCTTTTTTCGAAGGCCGTTTAGGGAGGAACTAATTGATTGAATTTGTTTGCCTGACATCAAATGGGAGCGTATATATAGGTACTTATAGCGTTTGCTTTAATTACACGCTTTAAGCGTCCATTTTACAATTTTAAATGAGGGAATTAATTTTGACTTGGCATTTATTAGGTTAACGATTATTATGTAGGGAAATTTAAGTAACAAAACACATTTTTTTTTTTATACTACCAGGGTGGCAAACAAGCATACGGCCCACACAGATGGGCAGTGGTCACCGTAGCCTATGGACGCCTGCAACACCGAGGGCATCACCAGCGCGTTGCCGACCCTTAAAAAACCTTTTCACGCCCTTTTTGAAGGACTCCATGCTGTAGTCTCTTGGGAAAGCCTCACCAGGGAGTTTATTCCACAGCCTAAGCGTACGAGGAAGGAAATTCCTCCTAAAACGCACGTACGCGACCATTTTGGTTCTAACGTGTGAGGATGAATTCCCTGGCGACGGCGAGCGGTGCGGTGATAAAAAGAAGCTGTTGGCATCATGTCAAATAGCTCCTCAGAACAGACCCCATTGTACAAGCGGTAGAACACACACAAGGAAGCAAAATCTCTCCTCAAACTTAAGGGCTCAATACCGCTTGTGAGCTCGGGATCGCCGACAATTCTCATGGCTCGTCTTTGAACCGCGTCAAGAGGTCCAAGTTGGTATGCTGGTGCACCCGCCCAAAGATGACAGCAGTACTCCATATGGGGCCTTACTTGCGACTTATAAAGAAGCAGACGCTGCCCCGGAGAGAAGTACCGCTTCGCACGATTGAGCACACCAAGCTTTTTAGATGCCAACTTGACCTTATCCTCTAAGTGACTGCGGTACTGGACGTCACTGGAAATGTCGACACCGAGGATACCCAAACTGTTGGAGATTTGAAGAGGTGTATTGAGGAACCGTGGAGCCACAGCGAATGGAGTTTTTTTAGCGGTGAACGAGCAGACTTGTGTCTTAGTGGGGTTAAACTGGACTAAATTTAGTCATCCCCAATCAGAGACTCTAGCTAGACTACTCTCTCCTCATTGAAGTCTCCTAAAATCACTAACTCGGCGGTGGGATACTGCTCGAGAACTGAGTCATTCGCTGATTGCAGGTGCTCGAAAAGACGAGCTGCGTCCACATTACCGCTATGTGACCGGTAAAGGCACGCGTAAATGCGGGTGTGGCCGCCATGATCTACTCGCACCCACAAGATCGACCGGTCACTGCCTTCAAGGCCGTGCAGACGGCGATAACAAATATCCGCCCGAACGAACATACACACCCCGGCACGACGCACAAAGTTTTGTTCGAGCTTGTACCCGGGGTAGTGCAGATATGAAGTGTCGGCCGGACAAGATATCTGCGTCTCCGTCAAGAAAAAAAGGGTCGGCTGTGCAGTTTCGAGGTGATGGTGGACTGCGTTGATGTTGGTGTGAAGCCCACGGATGTTGCAGAAATCCACATTGAACGTGGACGTGGACGCCGCTGACAGACCAAATTTCCTTTTCTTTTTTGCCATTTTCATTTTTCAAAGAGGGGTGTAAAGGTAAGGAGATTTGTGTTATTGGCAGCCGGAAGGACAAAGGTGCTACAAATACTTTCACATGTGCTACGGGTCTGCGAGCTGCTGGCGCGGCGGGCGGAAGGGCCCCCGGTCCCACCCTGGTACAACGGCCGGGTCCACTCCGGTCTCCTCCTCCGGCACGACCATTACACCAGGGATTTTTCGCGAGACTGGTGGTTCAGCCTCCCAGGGCGGAGGTTAAGTAGTCCCTGGGTTCGGGAACCCGTTCAGCCTACGGGCGGCCAGCGGTCAGCCGTTTCACCGGGTCTCCCTGACCGCCGCGCCAACACCCCGCACCCACAACACCTGTGGCAGTGAAAACGCCGCAACGGACCCACCCGCTGCCAACAACACAATTCTCTAAGAGCCACGGGACCTTACTTACCTACAGAAACACAACACTACCTAGGCAGTGCTATTTTACTGCGGTCTCCTGTAAGGTGGAGGTACTTCCCCGGTCGAGCTGCTCCAATTCGAGCGGGTAATACCACTGTGCTCTACCTCTCTTAAATAACATTGAGAGCCGGCTGTCCAAAAAAATATTTTTAGATGGCCTACTACACCAAAAACTTCAAAAAAGTTTTGTGACGATTATCACGTCTATATCTGCGAAGGTGTAGGTTTTAGTTTTGATACATATTTCGCGTGATAGATTTTAGTTGCGATATAAAAGGTGCAAGTATTTTTCCGTGGCACAGTGTGAACATTCTCTTACGATAATCATAATTAACTATGCATATGTAGTGTGCCAAAAAAGCGATGGACTGAATGTTTGAGTTCTGATATGAAAAGAGAGGAAGTTGGTGTTGAGCTGACGAGTGACAGAGGAGAATGGACGTGGAAGTGAGCAAGAAGATGATCATTATTATGAAAAAAAACGTGAAAGATCAGGCATTACACTAGAATTTACAATCACATGTGATGAACAACACGTTCACAGTCTAATGCCCCTTTACGGGGTCAACTCCAGCGTTCACAAGCACATGTGATGATTAAGACTACTCATATGTTGCACCGAGTTGGTCTGGAATAGGTCTCATAGCAATGAAATATTGTGTATACAAAAAGCTTCCTGGATCCCTACAACCGCAAAATCTCCAAATTAAAAAAAAATGCAAGAAAGAGCTTAACAGATATCCAAGCAACATTTGAAGACTGCGCAAATATTTAAAGTGTATGACAGTAGTCGTAGTAGTAGTTACAGTAGTAGTAAAAAAAAAATCTATAAATAAATAAAAAAAACCCTTTTAAAAAATAAGCTTTTATTACATTGTTAAATACACTGTGATTGCAAAAGATGTTCTTCAATGTTCCATCAAAACGTTACATGCTTTTATTGACAATGTAATAAAAACTTGTTTTTTAAAAGATTTTTAATTTCTATTTTATTTAAAGCCTAATAGTGTACTCGTTAAGGCGATTCAAACAATCCCAAACTTGATGACATTGTATCGTTTTATGCTCCAAGTCATAATAATTTTGCATTTTCATCCGATTTACACATGCATGCAAAATTTCAGATATCTGCTTAAAAAATTGAGTTGCAAAATTTCACCCTAACTTAGTTACATATATACATACATTGCAAGTTAAATAAAAGCTTGCAAAACCCAGAATTTCAGTAAAAACGAATCCAGGTTTCGATATAAAGTGATACTCAAAATTCCACGTCCCATAATCCGGCAACACTTCAAGACTGCGAAAGCGATGGAGTCGCCTCGAAATATTTGTTGTAGTTCTTGAGAGTGAATTAATCAAAGTTAATCCAAATCCCGACAGTACAGGCTGCCCGGACGCGTACTCGGTAGGCTTTGCTTTATCTCTCAAATGCTCTGCCTTTTACTTGATTCTGCTATTAAAGATTAAATGCGGTAGAACACAAAAGAAGATACTTCATTGTTGGTTTTGATTTTAAGGCTTTGTTCGGTTTCTTTGCGGGGTCTTTAAAAGGTTGCTTGAATATCTGTTGTTAAGCTCTTTCTTGTAAATTAGTGTGTATTCATGTACCTTTTTGGATTTCGGTCCTAATTATGACTATATTCAATAAAATAATACCTTGCCAGCCTTTTTGTGAACAACAGAATTGACAAGCCACTTATTTCAGCTTTGATACTGAAAGTCGAAGTAGTATTTAAGTTCCCTATCAGTTTGCATGAAATTTTTGAGCATAATATGAATTGGCATAATGGAATCTTCACTAAATATACTTACGCATAATTGATTTTGACATAAAATTGTATGCATTATTATTTACGAATAATTACAATTAGCATAACCATCTTATGGCATTATTAACTATTTGCATAAATTTTTAGAAATAATTATGAATAAAAAATAACGATTCTTGCGCTTAGCCGGCGTCTGCCGCGGCATGCTCGCTTTGCTCGCTCGACTCGCGCGTTGAGGGCACAGTTCTACCTAACATTCCTCCTCGCTTCGCTCGTCGTCTACCTAATCGACTTTACATTATGCCGTAAACCATTACGCGGAATAATATTATGGATATTATGAATACATGAACCTTAATTATAATTATGCGAAATAAATATTGTGCCAAAAGCAAAATTATGTTTATGTTATATTATGCTAAACAAGATTATGCCAAATTCATATGCCAAAGTATATTATGAGTAAAAACATGCCAAAAAGGATCCCATTTAAGCCTTTATGTATTATTTGGATTGAGCTACTAGCTGTTTTCTTCTCAGGACATGGCCTAGTACTAATATTGCGAAATGATAGCTCAGCATATTCCGAATTTCATAAACTTTTATATATGCAAGAAGATTGTTGCCCCGCAGCGTGATGTACAAATCTAGCTCGATGATAAGCGCTGATGAACTATTTACATCATTGTGATAACTATGAACGATAAAAAGAAAATTGTTAAAACACTTAATTTTCAACAGAAAATATGATTTATTTTAGATACCAGTGTAATATTAATCGAAATAGCCAAGCATTAGTTATAATCGAATCACTGAAAGCAATATACCATCTTAGTTCTCCAAGAAACTCTTTTACAACTTTACTTATAACAACAAAATAGGTGTACTTTAGTATACTTGCCATTTCTTACGAGATAAGACCCTCTCGAGGGAATTATGTGATTCGTACCGATCAGCTCTTGTATTTAGCAAAAATAAAGCCGCAGAATCTACCGTCCTTTAGTCTTATGAACGTTAGACGATAAATATAAATACGAATATTATCAGTAAAATATATTTCGGTGAATAAGTATTTCGTACCATCCGACCGATTAGTTTAATCCGGATAGTGTCAGACTTGCGTTTGAATCTACTTGTAAAGTTATTTACTATAAGATTCGTTTCATTTAATTTAAAAGGGTACTGTTTTTTTGTTAATGGTAATTATAATTTACCATTTATTTTGATAAGCACAATATTCTCTTTATTGGCAATTAAATACAATATAAATACTTTTTTTAAGTATTATCACGTACCTCTTCCCGAAAAAAAAATCTATTACGTAGAAATAAAAAGACAAGACTGACGCTATCAATCCTAACTATAAATAGATCACCATCTCTTTTTTTATGGGATAGGGGATAGGGGGCAAGCGAGCAGACGGGTCACCTGATGTTAAGCAACTACCGCCGCCCACGGACACTCGCAACACCACTGGAGTCACAAGTGCGTTGCCGGCCTTTTAAGTGGAAATACGCTATTTTCTTGAAGGTCTTCATGACATACTGGTCCGGAAATACCGCGGGCGACAATTCATTCCACAGTTTAGTTGTACAGGGTAGGAAATTCCTGGAGAAGCGCACAGTGGAATATAACCAAGCATCCAGGCGATGGGAGTAAATGTCATGTCGCACTGAACGATGACGAAAAGTGGCGGCAGGTATCAAACCGAACAATTCCTCGGAACACTCCCCATAATAAATGCATAATGAGGCCACATCTTTACGCAACGCCAAGGGGTCAATCCGACTTGAAATGGCCTGACTGTCGACTATTCGAATTGCTCTGCGTTGGACGCGGTCGAGAGGAAGAAGCTGTTACTGAGGTGCTCCCGCCCATAGATGAGAACAGTATTCCATATGGGGCCGAACCGGTGCCTTATACAATTGCAGGCGGTGGGCCGGTGTGAAATACTACCTCGATCTGTTGAGCACACCAAGCTTCTTAGAGGCTAATTTAGCCTTACCCTCTAAATGACCACGGAACTGTACTTCGCTCGAAATGTCGACACCGAGAATCCCTATACTGGCTGAGGCTGCTAGGGGAGTGTTTACGAGACGAGGAAAAACGGGGAATGGCAATTTTTTTGCGGTAAACGCGCATACGCGTGTCTTGGTGGGGTTAAATTGAACCAAATTAATTTTGCCCCAATTTGAGACCTTCTCTAAAGAGGCCACTATAATAGACACAAGTTGGTTTCGGCTCTCGCTAACGATTTCCCGAGAAATGTTGGTGCGACCGGTGGAAAGATTATTAGCCGTTCTGTCATCTGCATAACAATGAATGTCACTAACATGTTTTTGATAAAAGAGACATAATAATAAAATGTGCACATTTATTTTATTTCTCTTTTTAGAATACAGATTTAAAAAAAGGAGATTTGGTTAGTCTTTGTACGATTCTGTGGATGAATTTTACTGCGAGGTGTTTCCAACGAAACTCGTACAGTTTGCGTCCTGCAAACTATGGCGACGGGCCTCAAAATGAACGGCAAACCGTCAGCGACCGTGAGAACTGCCGCCCGACTATATATGTTTTTTTTCGAACGTTATTTTTGCCTGTCGCGGCCACCGTTATTTTCATTCCCAGCGGATTCCTTTTGCAGATACAAGAATTAATTTTTTCGTTGCTGGCATACATTTGAGATCATATTATGTGAAAGTTTACTTTAGCGGTTTAGACCGTATTATTTTTTTATATTATTCCAATTTTATGTTAATGGTATCATGGTATCACTGATACATACATACATACATAAATCACACTTATGTCTCCGATGGGGTAGGCAGAGGTGAACTAGCACCCACGTTTCGCCAATTATGTTAGGTCCCATGTAATAGGTGGAGAGCCTATTGCCATTTATCGGGCACAAAAGTCGCAGTGCATTGCTAATGCTTGGTGGTATAGGAGGAACGCTGCTGCCTATTCCTCATCATTGATTTATCCTAAGTCGCCTTGTACGACACCCACGGGAGAGATTTGGGGTGGTGACAATTGTATTCTATTCTGCCGTCACCACACGGCATATCATTGATCATACATAGATATTTAATAAAACGTCAAATATTGCAAAGAATTTGTAAATATTTCCATATTTCGTGTTCGTAAACCTCTAGACTAATGAGTCTTTTTATGATTTGGATACTTTTGAGAGCCTTAATATCCAGGTCTTGTCTTATCGTAGATGATGATGAGTTTTATGAAAGTGTGACACGGTATAAAGAACATTACGAGTCACACCTTTCTGGTGCTGGCGTAGCGATATATTCAATTGTCAGTAAGCAATTGATCTTATAATCCACATTGTATCTGTTACAAACAAAAGATATGATTTTTTGGATAAAGTGCTTTCATGTTCAATTTGAGGTTTTAATATAGGGACACTTTTATAATAGGGAAGAGCAATACATTTTAGGGAAAGGTATAAAATAAAAGTAGTTCTTTTATTGTTATGCCAGCCTGGTACTTTTTTGGAAATATAGATATTATATGCTTAGTTGCTAAATCTACGTATGTTGAGATGAATGTGTGGGGTTACCAAAATGATATAAATATATGTCAGAGGGAGTTTACCAAAGTGAATGCCACTCACTGATTAATCACGAAATCTCACAAAAAAATTTTTTAGATCGTTTATTATCAATAGTTTAAGTTAGTATCCCGATTTCATAGGTGCGCTTCGAGGAATAATTTAGGTGCGCATCATTCGGCGCGCTTTTAAATGGGTGCATTTCAAGAAATACCTCCTTAATATTCCGCGACCTTTCAAGAAAACCACAAATACACAACACGAAATTGTTTTTGATGTTTTCTCTTTTGGAAAAACCTTTAAACTGTAACACAATAAGTATAACAGTATCAGAAAAAAGAGATTTGCAAAATTGTCACGTAAACATAAAGAAACAGTGTTCAATTTCTTCTAAGCATTTTAATGTATTAACATTAAAAAGTTTCCATAAAAATAAACATCGTAATATTCGTTCCGATACGCTTTGTTCTATTTCTTTCAGCGATATTTCGAACAGAAATCAAAAGGAGAGTAATTCGAAACGGAATTAGAAAAAAATACATACACAAACGGCAAAAGAGATTGTGTTCTCATTATAAAGAAGGCCTTTGATGCCGGCGCCGATTACGTGTTTCGGGGTTTTAATTATGACGTCACGGTTTGTTTTTTGTTCGTTAAGAGTGTGCGGGGGTGTGACCGGGGAACCAGGCTTTTACTTTGCTTACATTAGCGTAAGGTCCAGGTTTTTGGGCTGTAGGTATTGAATCAAGTCAAATAATAAACATTCATATAATCACGACTATTATCTTCTAAGGGTTAGTCAGAGACAAGGCTAAAGCATCGCAAAAGTAGTCCACTGCCATAGTCCGCGCTTCACCAAGCAGTGACTGCACTCAGCGTGACAGGCGATCAGCCCGTCGCCACCATAAGCCACGGCCGCGCATTTTTATTGAACCCTTAATAACCCACAAGTGACTCACGGACACGTATTTTTTGAGTTCAAAATTAAATAAAATCCAAACAATTAATTTCTACTACTATGGTACAATAATGCAAACTTTTTGATTGTTCGTTTGGTTTTAGTACTCAAGAAAAGCTGTATCCGATCCTATAGTAAATAATAAAAATGTTATTAGTACTGAATTAGATAATACTTGGTGTTAATGTGGGGCGTGGACTGATGATGGAAACACGTAGATTTGCAGAAAAAACTATATTATCAAAATTACAGATCTAGTAGTAACAGTGTGACAACGAATAATAAAAAAGGTGGCAGATGACATGACAGTAAAAAAGAACTATAAACACTATGTGGCGACCAACCGGCCAATTTCCAACATTCCCACCCCCAGTGGAACACTAACCATCGTTGGAAACTGGCTGGGTGCCGGCTTCTATAACTATGAGCTTCCGGAATGACTGCACTCAGCGTGAAAATCAATTTTGACATTTGTGACTAAGAGTATTATATAATACACGTAAATTTTATTAGGTTGTAGAATATATTGATGTAAAGGGAGGACGGAACCCTTGCAGAGTTTCTTGCCTGTATCTTCTCTAGACAAGGCCTCCCGGTAGTGAACAGGCCGAAAAAAAAGTAGTGGTATTATCAATTTAAGGATACTTATAATTTATTTTGTTTGTTTTGACTTGTCAAAAGTGTATTTGATGATACCAATTTGATTAAATGACTTTGAGTTTGAGTTTGATTTGCCGGCGACAGCGACAATGGGCGGCGTAACGTTCCCCCTTTGGTAGCGACGTCGGCGACGCGACCGATTCCGTCAGCTCCCATAAAAACTTTAGTGACCCTTCCTAGTAGCCATAGGCGACGTGGTAGCGAAGGATCCGCTATGAGCACGACGTCCCCCTCGGATATAGCCCGGCTGCTGCCGCGAGGTCCCCTTGGTCGCAATATAGGCAGGTACTCTTTAAGCCATCGTGACCAAAAGTGATCAGCCATGCGGAGTGTTTGCCGCCAGTCACATCGCCTCAGCTGGTCCAAATCTGAAAGTGACGTTGTCCACGGGGCGCACGATGAAGAACCCAAGATAAAGTGAAATGGGGTTATCGACTCCGGAACATGAGGTGAGGATACGGTGTATGTCAATGGTCTTGAGTTGACTATAGATTCGACCTCCGCTAGTAAGGTTGCCAACACCTCCTCCCTGGGGGCTTTGGTTCTCAGTGTTAATCGCAGGGCTGTCTTATCATTTGAGTTATCGGCATTCTCATCGGAAAATTTGGGGCGCTGTGGGAGCCTTGTATCAAGGCTCGCGCTCGATGGCCCTGCCGTAACTGCATCGATGTCACCGCTTGGAGTCGTTCGGATACCGTGGAGCGGCGTCGCAGGACGCTCAGTGGGCTCCATCCGATTGACTCCAGGCACTGAAAGATCTGCAACAGATTTACTTTTGCTACGTGTTTGCACCATAATGAAAAATGAGTGATGTGTGAAATGACGTTTGAAAAATTTTCCGAGAAAAGATTTGAAATTATGAATAAAATGCTGATTATGATAAATTTCGGCTTACGAAGGACCAAATGTTAATGTGGGGCGTGGACTGATGATGGAAACACGTAGATTTGCAGAAAAAACTATATTATCAAAATTACAGATCTAGTAGTATCAGTGTGACAACGAATAATAAAAAAGGTGGCAGATGACATGACAGTAAAAAAGAACTATAAACACTATGTGGCGACCAACCGGCCAATTTCCAACACTTGGAGTTTTGGAGTCAAAATAAGAATCTTTAGTAAATAAAAGAAGAAGAAGCCTACTTGGAATTAATAGAAAAATACACGAGAAATAACCACTAGTCTCAGTAAGACCTAAGACAGGGAGGTTGGAAAATGCTAGCTGGTAGTTTGTAAAGAAAGGATTTACAAGCTACGCCTAGCAGCCATCAATGATGTGGAAAAGAATGTAATCAATATTTTTTTCGTCTTTTGCACCGTTTGTAAAGGTTAAGAAGAACTGTCCCACTTGTCATTCGAAAATATCCAGAACATCCAAACAGTGTTACGATTCCAAAATATGCACGGAACACCCGGAAAATAAAATTGTACCACTTAGCGTGACATGTGAGCCCGTTGCCGCTATAAGCTATTGGATGGTTCCGCAGTACCAAGTCTATTAGACGCCTTTTACTACAAGATGAGGGATGAGTTGGTAGTATTCTTTTAATGACCTACTACCGCATAACAACTACCAATGTGTATTGATTGATTTAATAAATGTACGAATAAATGAAGGGTGCCTAGAGGTATTGACACTAATCATGCTGAACTATAAAGTATAAATTACGAACCCAACCACCATTTAAAAACTGGTTGTCTGTCTTTAAGTTGTAAGTTCAAAAACAGCTCGGCAGTTTGGTGAATTAACAACTTCAAATAATAGATTCTCTTAATTGAGAATATATTATTTGAAATAAATCTTAGATATTTATTACGATACTTGAAGTAAAGAAGATGTTTTATAAGATGCTGACTTTATTCCTTGACTGTTTAAAATACAGCCCTCCTTGGAGTTTTCGGCGGCATTTGAGTAATGGTGGACGTGATTTTTATTTCAATAATTTTAATATTGTTTCGGAGTGGATATTGTTACGTAAAATCAGTGTCTTCCATCGATCATTTGGCGCCAAACTCTCCCAAGATGCATTGAAATGTATCACACTTGCATTTCAATGCAAATGAATACATATTTCTACTAAACACTAGGCTACATACAACGTATACGTCTGAAGGACTTTGTATCTATGGTCATGAACAATATTAAAAAAACAGCGCTCACTAGCGACATCTATCGAGAGAAGCAAGTAGTTTGAATGTTATAGAGAAGGCCACGTAAAGAATTAAATACTAATCTATTATTCTGTCTCTTTTTCCGTCCATTAAATGCAAGAAAGCTTTGAGTAAGTAGCCCCGTGGTTTCTTTGTCGTAAATTTTCTTTTTTATTTTTATAAGTACCTTTGAGAATATAATTAGGAATTGTTGTCGACTTTATTGTACAGAGATTTGATGTATTTCGGTTTTGTCAATGTTAAAAAGAAATGGACATTGATGTTGTTTATCTGATAACAATGGTTTTTAATATGTAATGGTTTTTGATCATGAGTATCCTTTGAACATTACTTCTTGACTTTCAGAACATTTCTTAAAAGTAGAACTCAAACGCCTTAGGCTAGGTTTGTTTTAGGAGGTATTTAGTACTTATTTTTATATTTCTCTATGCATGCCTTTGAATTTACTTATTGAGTTTGCTCAAGTAGCTCCTTTGTTTATAGTATATTTTGATGTCTTTTAGGGACTTGGTTTTCAACAGTAAATTTTAAATTTTTTCAATTTTAATTCGCGCATACTTCGCTAGAATCGTTGGAAATGGAAGGCCCTCTATCAGCCAAATTTTATGGTTCTATGTGTGTATTTGTATGTGTTTTGTGTATGTATTTCTGTGGAGCTTGGTGGCGCAGTGGTGAGACTGCTTTGGCTTTCGATCAAAAACAAAGCTATCTTCGCCATGGTCAGGCCTTAGATTATTTATTATTATTTATATATTACTTAGATTAGCGTTCGGGACAAAGGCAGTTTTTGGTCACCCAAAAACTGCCTTTTTCCCGAACGCTATTGTAATCAGGCTGAGGATAGACGGACAGATGTGTGTATTACCATAATATATTATAAATTAAGTATTAGGCATACATAACTATTACCAAAACTTATTTTGTAATAATCAAAACATCACGATAAACATTAATAAAACGGATTAATGGAACAGATAGTGCGGGTCAATAAACCATTTTATTTTGGTATAGACGGCAATCGGGTCATACACTAGTGATATTGATTTAGGGACTATTAGTATTTGATGTTATTAGTTTGACACATATAAGTGACTTGTTCATTGATTTTTCATTAATTTTTTTTTTGAATATGTTATTTTTATAACACCCATTCAGCCATCCATCAGCCCATGGACGTACACTGTTAGACATAGGCCTCCCCCAATGATCTCTTAACTTGCAGTCCTGCACTATCCACATCCAGCGACGTCCCACGACCCTCGCCAGATTCATCAGATCCTCGCCACGTTACGCCTTCCAGTACGTGGTAGTCACTCGAGAACCTATATTTTATAGCATGACATAAATATCTCCACCGGTATGTCCACCAAGGCAACGGTGTAAACATTCTTAATTAAGCTTAGTATATTTAGGTCTTCTTATGAGTCTACTAGTCTGCACCGTGCACATTGTAAAACAAACAAGGAACAAAAAGGACTATCATGAAATCATTTACTTAAATAGAATTTTTTTTTTCATAATAAAAATATATTATATTTGACAAACGACTACCCCTAATATAGCACTATTTGCCGTAGCAATGTTTACGTAGCACATAGAAACTGTAGTCTTTAGCTATGAGAACCATCCGTAGCAACTGCCGTTGCCCGTAGGTACCGTAGCGCGTAGCTTCTACAGCTGTCTACCGAAGCTAGTAGCTATCTATAAATAAATTGTTGAGAATAATTGAATTGAAATTGATAAGGCCGTTACTTCCACAAAAAATCCTAATTATAGTGTACAAGGTTTGAAATAAGTAGCTAAGCAAACCTTCTAAGAGAATGGATTGGGTATTTCCGATAAAATGTAGTAATATAAATATAAGTATTAATTATAACATAGACTTATAACTGCACAACCATCCATAATAGTGCAGTGACTACTTGGTGAAGCGCGGACTATAGCAGTGGACTACTTTTGCGGTACTTTTGCCTAGCCCCTGACTAACCCTTAGAGGATAATAGTCGTGATTGTATGTATGTATTATAAACATATAAGTTCATTGAAAACATATTGTGGAGACCCTAAACAAATAAAAAAGTGTCATATTTCGTATTTACTAACCCAGAAAATAAATACAATTAGACAAAAAATAACGCTCTCCCCAACAGGATCTCAATAAAATTTTATCACCGGATTTAAAATTCATTTTGGTCACAACAAATAACCCGATACAGTGAGCCATATTGATATTGGCACGCTTATGAAATTCGCTTGATAATTCACAGTATCGAGTTTGTTCAATTTCCAGTAGCTGTTATAAAATGCCCTCAAAAAAGAACTTTTTCTGCTTGCAGAGATAAAATTTAATACGATTTACTTAACCCAGCATCGCTGCATGCAATCAACATAAATCAGCTGGAGTAAGTCGGTCCGTTGTTGAAATTAGTCTCTTTTGAGAGAACACATTGCATCTCAAGCTGCCTCCTCGCTCAGTAAAATGAAGAGCGAATGCCGGGAGACTGTCTTAAGAAATAAGCATCCTATTCATTCGTACTTCTTTGAGGTGCTGAGGATAGAACTACAGAGAAACAAGAGATTATAATCGATTGCATAAGAAATTAAGAGTTATAGTAAGTTTTTGAAATTAACTGTTCTTAGTATTTTACTGTAATCCGTCCTCAGCCTATATACGTCCCGGGCACAGACCTTTCTACATGGAGAACACATGAGGAGTAAGGGCCGTTACATCACCACGCTGCACTGGCCTAATGCGATCCGTCTTTCCCAGTGGGCACTTTGGGCAAGTGCCCAGGGCCCCGCGATCGGTAAGGGGCCCCCTCAGATCAAATACAAGGTCCCTAGTTCCTGTAAGATCTCCAAACGAAAACCAATATTCATTACCAAAAAACTTATATAATTCGAAGAAATGCTAAAATTGTTACTTTTGTGGACTACATTACATTTATCTACTCGTTTCATGTGATTGTTAATAAAAATAAATATTTAAACTTGTGTATCTACTTTCTTTGTCTATTCTAACAAAATTTGTGTTCTGTCAAAGTCATATGAGCCCCATTGCCCTAATATGTCCAGACCCTCCAATATGTTAAAGACGGCCCTGGTTGCGGTTGGTTGTATTTAACTGTAACACAAAATAATATAATATTATCACGCACCTACTTACAGAATAGCGCAGATTAATAACACTACTCAAGTATTTAGTCAAGCAGACTGAGAAAATGTTATATGAAATAAAATTCCAAATATCAAAATCTCATTCACCGTAATATGGTGACAGGACAAAATACTATTATAGTGATCTTATCCATTCCAACTGAAACAATTCATATTATGTAGGAAAGTAAAAATTCACACACATTTTATTCTCAAACCAAAAAAGCATTGGCGTAGGAATTTAAAACCTTACCTTTAAAATGTCACGCACACGCGCCCGTCAATTAGCGAGGCGGACTAAATCCAATTTAAAAGATTCGCTCGCTGGATTAAACGAACACTACTTGTATGCATAATAATAATATGGACTTTAATGTAATCGGAATATAACGGATAATCGAATCTCTAGAAATTGCGTTTTGTTTTTTTGTTCTTAATTTAACTAAAGCCCAAAACACTTTTGTTTTGGTTGACAGTGACACTTATATACATACATATAATCACCAATATTATCCCTAAAGGTTAGTCAGAGACTAGGCAAAAGCATCGCAAAAGCAGTCCACTGCCATAGTCCGCGTTTCACCAAGCAGTGACTGCCATCAGCGTGATAGGTGGTGAGTCCGTTGCCGCTATAAGCTATTGGATGGTTGTGCAGTTCTAAGTCCATTAGTCGCATTTTACGGCACTCAAGGGAAGATATGAGTTGGTAGTATTCTTTCAATGAGCCGCTGCCACACGACAGTGAGTATAATTTTTTTTTCTATTTTGTCTAGCCAATTTTTTTCTATTTTATCTAGCCAATACATACTTTAACGGAGTTTTTGGCGGCATTAAACTGTGGCGGACGAGATTTATTTTGATGATTGTTTTTTTTGTTTCAGAGTTGATATTGTTACGCAAAATCAGTGTAGTTTTGTGTAAAAAGTGTCTGTGATAATGAACAATGCCTCCTTGAAATAAGCATAAAGTGGTGTGAAGATGATGAGTTTTTATCGTGGTAATCCACCTCATCAAAGTAGCACCACAGTGTCTACCATTGACCATTTGGCACCAAACTCTCCTACGTTTCAATACAAATGAAGACTATACTATTAAAGACTTAACTACACTGAGGGAATCTGTATCCATGGTCATGAACAATCAACAAATAAAAACATATTTTTAAACTCAAACTGTTAAAGTGAATTCCAAAAAGATTACTATTACTTCCAAAAAAGTTTAATTAAAAGATGATTTAAAGTGGCAAAACTTAAAACTCCATTTCTCCGTGTCTTGCATGGTGTCCTTCCGTGCTGTCGGCGTTTCATGGCTCTTCTAATTACACTTAACGACCATACAATTTCCACGGTGCTCTGCTTGTCGTGACTAGACAATATTTAAAATGCATTTTTTTCCTTAATCGTGAATCAAGGAATCGCGGAAAATAATTTAGGTTGTTAAAAATGGTTTTCTACTGGAGCCGGAGCAAATTGTTTTGCTGTATTTAATTTCATTCTGTTACGTTTTAACAGAATTTTGATAGGATGTTATGTCTCTGATGGAAGATACACAGAGGAATATGAGCTTTAATAATAGGTATTTTAGAAAGAAATTAACTGAGTGCATCAACAATTGGCATGGTCCCAATTGAAAGACTTCATAACTGTAGTTTAAAATGTTTAGAGACTTGCAAGTCAGTTGAACAGAGATACCAGCAATACAGTAATCTGTTTTCTTCATAAGGAACTAACCTTGAGTAATGTCCTACATTTATAATTGGTTTCGTCCAATTTACGGGTACCAAACCACTTATCTCACAGAAATGTAACTAGCTCTTGTAGAATAATTTCAAATTTAACCACCTTTAATTATGTCCTCATATAAAACTGCTGAATTCGTTTCTAGCAAGGCGTTGTTTTTGTTGACAGCTTAGAATGTAAAATAGAGAAAAACATTATAATTATAAAAATTGGATGAGTATATTTCGAATTTATTGGACACTGACTTCGTATGTCGAAGACATAAACATGGACTGCTGCTGGTTCGATAACCGTGTTTAATAAAAACCGGGCAAGTGCGAGTCGGACTCGTGCCCGAAGGGTTCCGGACCATTGACTAGGTAAACAACAGTAGGAAACCAAGCGAAAATAGGCAAATAATCGGGTTTTTTTGTATGGGAGCCTGAAACATTTGTTTATTTTGTTCTTAGTATTTGCATAGCGACAACAGAAATACATAATTTTTGTAAATTTCAACTGTCTAGCTGTCACGGCTCTTAAGATACAGGACGAGCAGATACAAGGACAAACGGACGGACAGACAGCGAATTCTTGGTAATAGGGTCCCGTTTTTACCCTTTGGGTACAGAAAATACCATTAGTTCAGTTGCTTGCAATAATTGTAATAAAAGAGTCAAATAATACTTACAACGAAAACATGAAAATCCTGTTAATCTTGAAATATCAGAAAAAAAAATAAGTTCAAAATTCATCGACCAAACTGCCACTTCTAAGCTAATTTTAGTGCTCATTAATAGTTTAATAGGGTGTGAACTCCTTTAATGGAATGCACCGGGTAAGTGCGCCCGAGTGCGACACTCGCGCCCTCCACCGACGCCGACGCTCGCGCTGGTTGAGCCAATTAGGTAGGTACTTCTCAAGTGTAAAGGTGGCGGTATTAGAAATACACCTACAAGCTTATGGCGAGGCAAGCGAATTTATAATTCTTTAGCGCAATGTTAGTGGATTTAGCTTCACTTATGTATTAAGTATGTGAGACACGAAAGCTTTGACAAGTTTAATAGGTACATTAATTATTTTGTTATGTTTTAAGAGAAGAAGGATGTGACAAAATTTTTTTTTTCAAAGCACATAAAAAGGTAAATAGGCCATAAATGAACCCAGGACCTCTCGAGATGGCGTTGGACGCCTTGAAAGAGGCGAACAAACTATCCGACCACAGAGGTTATCGTCGGTTTCAATGAGTAGACATATCTATATTTTTTGCAGTGTAATCCAATAGATCAATACGACATCGCATCTGCGGTTCTTCCGGTGTTGTAGATGTCTATGGGCGGCGGCGATCACTTACCATCACCATCAGGTGAGCCGTCCACCCGTTTCCACCCTTTTTACATAAAAAAAATCTATTTAATTTGCTATCTATGGCATGAGATACAATATTGATTCCATCTTTCTTTATAACAAATACCTTTAAGTATTATCTTGTACATTACCAACTTTTTTAATGCAACTGACAAGGTATTTCTTCTATGAATAGGTACATTTTGATAGCTACGTAGAAGGATTTTTAAAGTTTGGGTTTGAATTTATATTACCTATCCATTTTATATCAAATTCAATTGACTTCACATAATATATTGAAAGCTTTTGATAAGACTTTTTAATATTCATGAGATATTGGAAAACACAAGCCTATTAGTTCTCACTTTAAAAGTGAAATAAATCACTAATGCGAATAGTGACAAAATGACATCTTCATTTTTTCTTGCGTTCTCATTAAGTGTCAAAACTTTAAGCTTTTAAGCATGTTATGAAATAAAATTCATTTTATGAGCCAAAAGAGAATTCGAGAAGTTGCCTTTTAGTTGATCAGAGTATAACAAATATTCATTTCTACTTTGTCATTATAATGTAATGTGTCAGTGTATCCGTGGTTGAGTGGTCTTATGCTGGTCTCATGACGTCGCCATCTCGAGATTTCTGGGTTCGATCCCCGTGGGGACAGATGTTTCTGTGATATTTAATAGCCTATTTTCTAAATATTTATATGTATATATGTAATAAATATATTTATCCGTCATCTAGTATCCGTAACACAAGCAGCATTAGCTGTTTAAAATGGAGCTAGTTGATAGGTGTGAATGTCTGAGGATATTTATTTGTTTATTTTATTTGAATGTAATAACGTTTTAGGGGTCACAAGTATCATTCAAACTATTATCGAGCTCCTCGTTTTAAAATATGAATAGGAGATAATAATAAAGTCACTTATTCAACATTAAAATGTGCTATTAAACTGAACTTCCTCCAAACTATTAATTGATGTACAGGCGTTGATTATAACCTTTAATGAGATTAAAAATAGCACTAACCTAACGTTTACGGTACCAGTAAAGTTGGCTGCACTTATGAACATCTTCTTTAAATTAAAAAAATGAATACCAAAAACTAATGGTTTTTGGTATTCATTTTTTTTTAGTCTTTAGAAAAGGAACATAATAATATAGTAAACGGAAAATTTGTATTTACATAATAAAAGCAATTTTCCAATATTAATGGGTTGAATGTAGGTATGCACGTTAAATTTATATGTTAAATTAACTGCTGTTTTCAAAATTGCTTCATTTAACTCACAAAAGAAAACATTTGTTTGATGACATATGTATTTAACATAAAAGTGGACTCCATTTCAACAATGTATAAAATATGTCAAATCAATATCTGCAATAGTTTTAGCCTACCTACAAAATCTTTAGTCTGTCTATCAACAACTCTAAATACTTCATAAGTCAATATATTGGTAATTTATTTTAAGATAATAATTATTGTTATGACTGTACTCTGTTAGTATACACCTATAAATCATACACTTCCCACGTGATGGTAACATTCTTCATTATAAGTTAAAAACCTTATTTATAACAGACATTTCCATGTCCTGTAATCTCGTTCTTTTGGTTTTAAATATAACTTTTATCACGCCATCAAAACTTGAATTTTAAGAACAAAAGGCCTAAAGCCACATTATTTCCATCCGAATAAGCATCGTAAACCCTAACGGCCATGTTTGAGCCAAACGCCACCGGGGACGCTGATCTTCCTGAAATATTCAAACCGCAACTGTCCATACCTTTTTCTATCAATAAAATGGAGTTTGTTTGTGTTGCCTCAAAGCGCCGCGTATTTTCAGTTATATGTTTATTTAATAGATTTATTATTCTACCCTCGTCTTGATTTCGTAGACTTACTATAGATTTATCATGTTTTTTTTATAAAAAGTTAAACAAATGACTCGTCAACATCTTATACGAGTAGTAAGCCGTAGATTAGTACACTTTTAAGAAAGCTGCGGCAACAACAATCAGACCTAACCTTTACCTTGCTGGCACATAAGATGCCTTTTTACGGCTCTATTTCAGAAACCTAGCATATGCCGAGATAAAATTTCATGCTCTGGATGTGCGTGTGGTGTGGTGTGCGAGAAGGTTGACCCCACGAAACTCTTAGTTCGTGACGTCAAAGAGGTGATCGAAATATATGGCTTTGCAACCCGGCACGCGCAATTATTCATCCTCAGCACACACGTCCCACTGCAGGGACAGGCCTTCCTCATGGAGAAACACATGAGGAGTATGGGCCGTAACACCACCACGCTGGCCCAATGCGGGTTAGTGGGTAGAAACGGCCTCAATAGCGACCGGGACCAACAGGCCCCCTCCTTGAAAAATAGGGTTTTTAAACATACTTGTATTATGCTAAATGTAGCATGTATCAGTTATTACTCGCCCTTTGATTTTCGATTAGTTTCTTTTTTCACATGACAGGCAAACTCTTGGCCTTTTGTTTCGTGTTGTAAAATTCTCCCATGTAGGGAAGGCAAAGGGAACGGAGCCCATACAGCCAAGTCTTCAGTATATATTTCTTCAGTAGTCTGCATTGAAATGCTAGTGTAATGCATTTCAATGCATCTTGGGAGAGTTTGGCGTCAAACGATCGATGGCAGACACTGTGGTGCTACTTGGATGAGGTGGATAACCACGATAAAAAACTCATCACTTTTCACACCACTTGACGTTTATTTCGATAATCCTCCATATTGCACATCATCACAGACACTTATTACACAAAAAGTACACTGATTTTACGTAACAATATCCACTCCGTACAATACTACAATCAACGAAATAAAAATCACGTCCGCCATAGTTGATTGCCGCCAAAAACTCCCTTTGTTTCGTCTGATATTAGGTAACGATAAGGCCAAAGATGGAAGTGAGCTTTACCTGTATAGCTCAACAACTGAGGAACTGGCTATCTTTCCTCTGATTGTCGGAACACAACGATGCTATAACAGATTTAGGTAAGACAGTGGCAGCTAGTTAGGCGGACTCAGAAGCACTACCACCAACCAAATTGAGCAGAAAAACTCCTGCCCCCGTAGGGAATCGAGCCCCGGACCTCCCGAACAACACCCGGTGGTATCAACCACTATGCTAGAGAGGCGGTCAAAAGTTTCATTAATAGCATGATCAGATTATTGAGTTTTGATGTCAAAATATCATGAAATTTTATATGAAACAGAAAAGTTCTAATCGATTCTTGATAGAACAAAAACTCTGAACTGAACGAAACTTACGAAACGTATATTAAACGGCGAAGAGTCCTCGATAGCTTCCTCCCTCATTAACAGCCTCTAATTCACTCTGAGATACGAACTTATCTTCTTCCAATACCTCCTTAGAATTCAGATCGCGTGTGCCGAAGATTTGCCGACTAATAGAGGAATATCTGGCCAGTGGCGCCCTCTCCCGGTTTATTATGTGTTTATCGCCCGCCTAACCCCCATCGGGCCGTTGGATGGTCGTAACGCAGCCTGTATTTGTATTTATGGTGCGCGGAGATTTCAAACTATGATTGTGTGTAAAAATAGCGGGCGTTGACGACCTTCGGACCGGCCATATTTTGGGGTCTAATGTAAATATATTAGCTGAAAGCCTTATATATTTGTCCTGGCCTAACATGAGCAGCGGAATAAGATGTGATAGCCCTATTTATTGCTATGATTTGTGAAGACGAGGAGAACGGTGGCGTAGTGGTTAGTACGTTTTAGCTTACGATACGAACACAAAGCTACCTTCGCCATGGTCAGGCCGTGGATTGGTGACCAAAACTTCATCTCCAACTCTTCCGTGCTTTGGAAGGTACGTTAAACTATTGGTCGGGGTCGCTTTTGCAACCGTGTCTATCCAACAATCCGCATTGGGCCAGCCTGGTGGTGTTACGGCCCATATGATATTCCTCATGTGTTTCTCCATAAGGAAGGCCCAGGAATGGGACATATATAAGTTATGAAGTTGTGAAGAGACGTAAAAAAATTCAAGATGGCGGCTTTCAGCAATGTTCTTACAGTTCATTCAAAAAAAAACATTGCTATATAATATTATTATCGTGTGTAAGTGGTCGTACTAGTTTGCGTAGCTATATGGAATTCGAAATACATTTGAAATGATATTACGTCTCTTGCATATTTTAAGTGTATGTTTCCATGAAGCCTGAATTAAACCAAAGATAACATCCTTATAAGCGTACACGTGGAATCCCTAATGACTCAGAGCATTCATTCTACCAAATATTATTGTTGAATTAACGAAGCAACATCATCCATATTAATATACTTGAAAAAAGTATGGACGGGACTCGGCACAAGACTTTTATGGGTCGTATCTTAAATATATTATGGTCTTTATTGTAAAAGTTTTTAACTGCGTTTAAAGTGCTCGTTTAATTTTATTTAAATAACGATGGCTTATGAAATTTATCTCAGACTTATGCAGACGAATTTGCATGATATGAAGTGATGATAAGATATTAAGATATATCGTGGTTGTATTTTTACCATAATATAAACGAGGATAAATGTACTGTACACAATTTCTGGTTTATAGATTATTTAGGTTTAGGTTCTTTTTGCTAAGTTCTTACTACCATGAACTTTTAGTCATATATTTTATGCGATAAAAATATAGAACCTTCATCAATTTCAAACTACCAGAATTCTCGTTTAAAGTTAGATCGAATTTATTCCAGGTATTATCAAGTTAAAAAAATAATGCTATAATGTACAGTCGACTCCAAAAATATGTAACTGCTTTTGACAGTTAAAGACTCTTATTAGAAGGAAATAGAGATTGTCACCTCTAAAAATGTATACATATTTTTGTACTCGACAACAGAAGTGTAGTGAGGATATGAACATCTCTGCTCTCCGAAGATACAAGACATACGGGTTAATAATAACAGTTATGGTAATATAATGAATAGAGTCATTTGAAGTTCGACTCTCTCATGTCTTAACGCTAAGGCGAAAAATTTCACTTTTTTAGTTCGCAGTGTCAGATGCGCAGAATATCGATTCAGGATTGTCCAGTTCGCATATTATACGCTATTCTCAGAATGTCAGATTTTCGCTTAGGAAAATGCGGTCATAGCATTAGTTTAAAACTTATGTTACCATTGACTGTCTTTAAGCAAATAAAGTGAGACCAAGTTACTAAGGTAGTTTTTAGGCGATATTATAGCTTTTAAAAACAAGATTTCAGAATTTATGCTTAAAGCATTTCTTGATTGTGCCCACATAGGTGCTGTAATCATGCACCATGTAAACTTAAATAGTTAAATCAAGTTAAAAGACAAAAAACATGCTGCAAAAGATCGGAGTGAGAAGCTCTTAAAGTTGAGGGTCCTAAAATTGCGAGCCGTGTGGCGGGCGTCGAGATCAACTATCCGAAAACACTTAGCGTAATTAACGTTTCGCAACTTAGGCTGGGGTCGATGCACGGCCGGTAGCGGGGGCGGGCAGTCACGTTTATTTTCGCTTTGACTGATAACCTAAGTATATGCCGTTGTTTTCGTAACTGTTGTATCTTTGTTTTCTACTTGATGTATGTACAAAGATCAACTGTTCTACACTGTAACGTAATGTTGACAAAACAATATTGATTTAAAGCATCGTCATATCATGTCCTATGATAATTTCAAAACAAGAAATCCCATACTCACATACAATTACGCCTGCAATCCCCGATGGGGTAGGCAGAGTCCAAGGAGCACTGTGTTCCTTAAGACCACATTTAGCTATACAAAAATTGGGTAGGGAAAGAGTATCATGATCATATCACTGTACGTGGATGATTTCTTTCTTATGAATAATGATAGATCTCTTGCTATTTCACTCAAAAAGGCATTGTCCGAAGCATTCAAAATCAAAGAGCTTGGTGAATTGAGAAATGCCTTGGGTGTTCAAGTCACTCATGATAAGAGTCGACATGAACTGCGACAAAGCACGTTGCAGTCCGTTATCATTTTGTTAGAGAAGCCGTAGCGCAAAATTTTATTAAGATTTTATACATGCCTACAAATGAAATGATAGCAGATATTTGTACAAAATCATTGCCATATCCAAAACATAAATTTTGTATGGATGAACTAGTAGTTAGTACAATTTCATAAAGTACACTCAGACGTGTAATAATTAGACTAATGCTAGTTTAAGGGGGCGTGTCAAAAGAGTTTGTATTTATTATAAACTAACATTACTCCGAAAAAGAAAAATATTAAATATATATGAAATTGATTGAAGTCGAACGTCAAAGCTTGTTTTATTAAATATCTATTTTAAATATTTTTATTTATATTATTCATCATTTTTTAATAAGATGAAAAATCGTGAAAGAGTAGTAACATGTGGCTAGCTCATAGCCTACACAATCACAGAGTACCCACCCAATACGCCCTTTTCCTTTTTACGACATGCTAGGCAAGAAAAGCAGCTTGTACATTCTTTTTGTGTCAATTTCATGTAACAAGCAATTTTATTTATTTGAAGTACTTAAGTATTAAAAAAATATTGTGCTTAATCCTGAAGATATATGAGAAAATGTGCACAACGCCTACTATCAAAACATTCGCCGAAAAAAATTTTTTTTTAACATCGCTAGATTGTTTGTGCTCTTGCAAAAAACCCAGGTCCAATGCAAACATTGCATCTAAAATTCATTATGTTTTCATTTCAACTATTAATTTAAAAGAGCTTTACAGGGGCCATTAAAATTTGTAACAGAATAACTAATGGCTGTGAGCAACTTTTTAATAAATTTATAATAAGTCAACAAAAAGTACTTTAAGTCAACATAACTAGTTCTGCACCTAATGTGAAAATAGAAACATCGTTAATTTATTTAAACCATTATAAATAAGCAACACATTATTTAAAGCAATGCTATTCAATATATACAATCATTACATTATAAGCAAACCAATTATTTTATTTCACAAATAGTTCGTTCTCGCAATCCGAGGAAGTGCCATGACCACAGAACCACCACTCCGTCAGCCGAAGCACTCACTCGGATTACTACGGACCCACCGTTACTGCCATGCACCACAATCCTTTCAATGTTATAAAAAGGCTGCAATAGCCGTGTTGGTAAAACTCTTGCAAAGTCACCGGTTTGATTGTCGCCTTTGCTAAAGTAAGTTTAAATAAATGTTAAATACAGTTACTGTGGATAAAGCTCCTTACGCTGTGTCCGGTGCATGGCATCAGGCTCGCCTCCTGTTAAGCTGGAAATTCACTTGAGCAGCCTCCTGACGAGCTACCTCACCTTCAGCGTGCCGCGGGCCACACAATGTTCATGAGTCTCATTAATATCGTATCGACCGGCAAGCCTCAACCCAAGCCCTGTACAAACGTCTCCTCTCAACGCACAGCTCACATCGAGGCGTCTTTGAGCATAGCCATTTACCAACATTGGCGCTGCTCGGCCGTTTGGTTCAAGTCACGGCAAGCCTCGCGGCTTGGTCTCCACAAGAACTGCTCAAGTGGATATCCAGCTTTATATTATACTAGCTGTTGCCCGCGACTTCGTCCGCGGTTACTATGGTTTTTAAACTATCCCACGGGAACCTTTTAATTTTCCAGACTAAAAAGTATCTAAGATGTTGACCAGGGATATAAGGTATCACCATGCAAAATTTCATTGAAATCCGTCCAGCAATTTCGGAAATTAGCTCGTACAAGAGAGGGAGAAAAAAAAATAACAAAAACATTGTTTGGTATTTTCCATAAAATTTATATCCATAAAAAGAGGGAAAATACCCCCCCTGACTTGGTTTTATACATTTTTTTTATGTACTGACATTCGACCGTAACCATTTTATAATACGTATAAATAAACATGGCATGTGGATTGTATACCACTGTCCGTCTGTTTTGGACATTAGGCGTGTTATTGTGTTAGTCTGTGTCATGAAAAAAATTTTTGCTCTTACCAAAGAAAGAAGGAAACCATATGTGACACGCCCACCCCGCAGGCATTTGTGATGTTTCGCTAATTAAGTGGCACGCACTCGGGCTAAACGCGAACTGACCGCTAATTAGCCATCTAATGTGCAAAATGCGGGAAAGCTTTTACCTGCTCTAAACTTTTTGGTTGTCCCCGGTGAGAAGCTGGAAAAATATGGTTCGTCATAAATTAATGTAGAATGAGCCTAGAATTAGTTTGGTTGATGTTAGAAAAAGTAAGAAGTAGACACATGAACTTTTTATTAAATTATTATTAATTCTAATATTACATACATACACATATAATCACGACAAATATCCCCCGAGGGTTAGTCAGAGACTAAGCAAAAGCACCGCAAAAACAGTCCACTGCCATAGTCCGCGCTTCACCAAGCAGGCACTAATTTTCTAGTCAGGCAGTTTTGTCATGTACCGGGCATTGCATAAGTCAAGCGACATTTTGGTCTAGTCACTTTGATGTTCCAGTTATGAAGGCGTCCAGCTGGTACAGTCATAGTCATGAGCACTATTTAGTATACAATCTCATTTATATATAAACCTTATTGCATCCTAATAATAACACAAGTGTTTTTAATGCTGGTGACTGTACTACCACTATTTGGATGCATTGTGTGACAAATTAGATAGCTTGTAGACTAGCATTTAAAAGGTTTTTAACTCATAGCTTACAGTCACAAATAAAATACCTTGCAGTTTATATCGAGTTATAGCGATAAACAATAATTAACTTGTATTTATAATAAATTAGCATTATAAAAAGACGTGTGGCACTCGGGGACTGCCGCGGTAAAGCTATTGCATTTTATATCAACTTATGCAATTATAATTTTATTTATTGTTCTCTCTCTCTCTCTCTCTCTCTCTCTTATCTTCTCAACAAAGCCATACCTCCTTGCGCATCGGAGTGGGGAGCGTGAGGTTTTTTCGTTACGGAATTTCTGGATTCGGTCCCCGCGCTCAAGGCCCGCGATAGAAGCTATGCAATAGCTAAATAACTGTCCCTTCCTTGCTGTTTTGTTGTTAACATTGTTTATTTAAGAATGCTGTGCATACCTTTAATTTAGATGCATACTTAAATTATATATAAACGTAATCATTAAAATGTATGTTTTAGTTGGTAAGCCTTTTGAAATAAATAAATAATAAACAATGCCAAAAATCTCATCTTATTCCGCCCAAATATAGGATCCGTGAAAATTACGGAATGGGCCATCACGATATGGATTTAACAGTACAAGTCCTGATAATATCAATTTATGTCACCTTTACAACGGTAAAGTATAATTACTTTGGTACTCTTATAAGTACATCGTTATTGTGATTGGTTTTATCATTAGTAGCAGTGTACAGCGCTCTTTAAATCAGAAATCCGACATTTTATTTGCATAATTTTAGTTACATACATTGTGATATTATAATTTTTAGAGAGTTTCACTAAAATTTGCTTTATAACTACAAAGCGTGCAAATATTATTATAAGAAGTTATACTATTAATTAATTCAAACATGTCTCATTCAAAACAATTTAAAAAGTAATTAAACGTAACATTATACCATTAAAGACGTCAAATAAAATATACACACAACACACAATTGAATTTAATTAAATTGTCTAGATGTTTGTGTAATTTTTAGTAACGATAATTACCCCTTCAATATTTAAAATTTGTTTATTTGAGTATGCAGGAGGTATTTAAACACCTATGTTAAGCGGCGCCACTCTTCCACAACACAAACATAGTTATTACTTACTAGCTGTAGCCCGCGACTACGATCACGGATACTATGGTTTTTTTAATTATCCTACGGGAATCCTTTTTATTTTCTATGTACAGACATTCGACCTCTACAGTTTTATTATATGTTTAGAAGATTGGATATGGACAATTCAATGTGTTTAGTCAGGAAGAAATTGAAGCTGCGTGTGTGTAGGTAGTTACAAGTATAAGTGTTCCTTACACAATCATTTATCAAAATTATTACAAACTCCCTTTTTACGAGTAGATAGAAAAATACAAACAGACATTTATAAAATCACGATTATTTAATTAATATTCTTTGCATTAAAACTGTCATAACATACAAAACTATTTCTCATTTCAATTTCTCGGTTTCGTTCAGTTTTTTTCTTTTACTAGCATGCGAGCATTCCGATTTGAAAATTTGTCGCTGGCCTAGATTTACATACGAGTATAATACATAAAGCATAGAAAATTGATTTTTATGACTCTAACTTAGAGTCCACTTTTCTTCAATATTTTCAATAGAAATACAAAAATACTTTTCGCGATATAGAAAAGCTTTCATGTTTGTGGAACTGCTCATGCAAAACACTGTTTCCAGTACTAACTTCGAGCAGATAAAGCTGTTGAGTTTCAGAATCACACTATAATACATATTATATTCATATAATCTGTAGCTTTTTTTTAAAATGTATAGGTAAGGCAATGGTAGCTGAGTTGGGACGGGGTAGTACTCGGTCGCGGGACTCGCAGGTTCGATCCTGTTGTAGCACTCAGTTTGAATAAATGTTATGTACAGTGGATTGTGAACTGTGGGTCACACCTCTGCCTGACCCCTTGGGGAAAAAGGCGTGATGAATGTTGTTATAAATAAATAAATAAATAAATATCTTCAGACATTCGCACCTATCAACTAGCCTCATTTTAAGCAACTAATGCTGCTTGTGTTACGGACACTAGATGACGGATAAATATATTTAATAGATAAATACATATAAATATCCTGAATATATATAAATATATATAAACATCCAAGACTGGAGAACAAATGCCTGAAAATGTAATGTAATGTTACGTAATATTTAGAAAGTCATTCAGATACACAGGATTACACGTGCAATGACAGGTTGCAATGAGACTAGCGCCAGATGCTCGGGGCAATCCTTTGCCGGGCATACTAAAGCGTAAAGAGACCTTGCTATCCACCCCCCCCCCCACACGATCTCCTGTTTACATCAAATATTTAGTCATAAGGCTGAGCTTCTACTGGAGCTTAGTAAATTCTTAAGCGTAAACCCTAAATTCTAAAGTCTGACACTCAGTTGCACAAAGATTTTTTAAGGACGACATTTGTTAATGAGACATTAAAACTCTAATGTTCATTAATGTTAAGGTAGTTAATGTCCCTTAAGCATTGACAGGGTGCTAATGTCGTTTTGTGCAACGTAAAACTACGCTAAGGTGTTCTTTTGATACTTCAGTAAATAAATTTAATGGAGCATTAGAGATAATGCCGACATTAAATTTTAAAGTTCGTTTCTGCAACATGGTGTATGTCTTCTCTTAGCTGTGTCCACCAAAATATTGACGTCTAAAATTCCAATTCCGAGAATCTAATTTTCTTTTCTTAATCTAGGATATTCATCTGGATAGTTGCAAAACTTTCATAGAACTATTTCTTGTCTATTTTCCATTGCCAGTGAAAGTACAGCTTTAGGAAAGGTTGCTATTGCTCTATCTTAGTAACGAGGAAGAGCCCCCTCAGTAAGACTCAGTAAAATAGCATCCCTTATGTTGGTCTTGCTTTGGGGGGGAAATACATAACATAATCCCTAAAGTTTATTGTATTGTAGCAAAATAAGTTGCCAGGACTCATTGGAGGTATTAAGAAGATGATTGATAATCATTTCTAACAAAAAACAATCTAATGTCGAGTGAAAGTGAATTGAAATTATATTATAACTAGCCTTCCTCAATATAATAATAAAGGCTATTCAACACCGAAAGATTTTTTCAAATTGGAACAGTAGCCTCAATTGGTGGAATTGAAAATTTACTCCTACTCTATTATTATAAGCAAAGTTCAGGCGTTAATTTGTCCTTCATTTTTCTGAGAGGCGTTATTTATATTTTTTAACATTCATTCGCATGGCACTCGTTCCCATGGAAATATCCCATGGATAAAAGGTAGCCTTATGTCCTTTCTCAGGCTATAGACCATGTGTACCAAAATTTCGGTTAAATAAGTTCAGTAGTTTTGACGTGAAAGCGAGACAGACAGACAGACAGAGTTACTTTTGCATTTGTAATATTAGTATGGATAATAAAGTGCTGTTATTCATTTAGATCAACTGTTATGAAAACACACAGCATTTGAGACACACAAATATTGACGTCTACGAAATATACATACAGATTATTACGCTATACTATTTCGTAACATTAGTTTTCGTAACATTATTTAACAGTTTGAGCGCTTTCCTTAATATTTTCTGGCCTTCTAACTTTCATATTCCATAATACACCTTAAGCTTTGAGTAATGTAGCATCAAAATAGCTTGTTATCCGTCCGTATAACGAGAAATGCTCAAATCCTTGTAGTACTTTACTAAAATCCGAATATAGAACATTTCCGTGATCCGTTAATGGGCTGGCGAATTTTAATGCGGCTTTTCAAGCGATAAAGAGTCGAGTGGGCCCTCACGTGGCCTTTTGGAATAAATTCCTCGTAGGCGTTTTTTTAATAACGCCCGGCTTCGGATGAATTTGAATTCGAGCTGACAATTACAGGTGTGCTTGACTTTTTCACAGCGCTGTACTCGTATCAATTTTTTTCGCTGGAAATATTGTGGCTGCTCGATGACGTGGACCGTACCACAGTAACCCTCTTCCATTTTATCCTTCGATTGTATTAGATTTTTTTTTGGTTAGTTCCTGAGTTTTAGAAGCCGATAACAGCACAATGGCTATCCAATAAGTAGCCAGTTAACCAGAAATTATTTTTAAAAGCCCCCAAATTGATACTCGCTTCTTTTTGTGTTACGTCATAAATTCCAATTACCCAAGTAATGGCCTCGCCGAATAAATCATTGTGGGCATTTTCTCTTGTCAACGCTATTATTTTCGCTTGAGTATGGAGTCGATTTTTGACTTCAATATTCCACGTAAAGAGTTCCATACTTTTTGCAACTTCAATCAAAAATATTTCCTTTAAACTTAACTGTCGAACGGTACTAAAGCGACAATTTAATTACAGCAATGTTAAATAAAAGGCTGGATTTGAAATTGAAGAATGGAAATGAATTGGAGTTGTGGTTACCGACAGCACTCGAGGTTGCCCTCTCGTTGTCGCCGCCAGGACCGCAGCCGTCAACTTTTTGCTCGCAATATTCTTAATTAAACTGTTTGAAGGATCCCCAGGAATTATGCCGAGCGAGACGCCTTATTCTTAAAACTTCGCCATTCATAACTTCTTTAATTTCACTCCGCGGATTATGGAACACCCTCCCTGAATACGCTCCCGATTTTATGCAGGTACGAATAAAAGTTTTATCGGTTTAAGAACCGCGATTCCTCTCCGCATTTTTAGTTTCTGCCCATAAAGATTTAGCTGGCCTGGCCGTCTCTGCAGATAACAACAGAGATAATTCGCGAACGATTGAGAGGGTGACTTTTAGGTCGAGTTTTAAGTGTTCTAAAGTGGCTGTTAGGCTCCAGGACAAATTGGGGAGTGTTATAAAGGTGGAGACTTATTTGCATTCGGGTCGTGTGACTCGGAGTTGATTGGCGTCGTACGGTAACGACTGGACTGTCAGGGCGGGCGCTTTGCGAATCTGCTCGTTCGATGTTTTAGCTTAATACTCTCTGAAGTTGTCCCTCGTACAAAATACGGAGTCCGTAATGCTGTCCCGTGCTTACTCAACAAATCGACTGCACTTCTCTTAACGAAGTGGATGTACGATGGTTCGTTTATGCTAATCTACACTCGTTTACTGTTTCGAACTCTTTCAGTTTTATGACTGTAGCTAGTTTAAAATACTTCGTGCTGTCATTGTGATAGAGTAATAAAATATATACAACCGAAGTCTAATTCTTATTATAATATACAATATCAATTATTTTACTAGAATGGCAGATAATATTTTAGCACGAGGCGACTTCAAATTAATTTCTCAAAATAAACCCACAAGTTCTTTGATAAAATTCCCTCTCGGAGATTGACTGTGGGTCAGGAAATGTTCTCGAGTTTTCGTCCCATCGATATATCACGTGCCAGTCGCCATTCATCAGCCCTCAAATAAACTGGAATGTTGGCTAATGTGTTCGTTTGCGACGCTCAGCGACAAAATAAATGTTGCTCGGAGTAACACTAACAAAAATGTTATATCGTAGTTTTTTGTGACTCACCAGTGCATGTCCTACTATTAGCTACAACTCTAGATCCCTTCAAAGCAGTGTAAATAGACACTGTGATAGTTGAGGTGAGCACTGCTGTGGATTTTTTGCTACCCTTGCTTCTGGAGACACACAAATCAGGTGCGATGGAGTCAATTATCAAATTGTCAAAAAACCTACTGCTTCGTAGCAAAGTTCTGACCTTGTTATGCTAAACTTTTTCAATTGTAAACTCAACATATCCCTGGTTATATATTAAACTCTTTATTGCACCAATAAACAAAATTATAGTAAATAAAAAAAGTAAGCAAAGGAGGACTTATCTCTAATATAGATCTCTGCCAGCCAACCTATCACAGGTGTGTGAGATTTAGTAGAGATTTAGATTTAGGAAGTCTCTTCCTAAACTAAACCAGTGCAAAAGAGGAAAAAAAAATAAAGATAATAAAACTAAAATTCAAATACAATAATATAATAGAATAAAAAGAAATTGATAAAAAATAATATATATTTATAGAATACATACGTTATGACGTTTTTCACAATCTCTTACACAGTATATTTTTATTTATCCATATTTAATAGAAAATTTCGGAGGAGGTCGGTGGCGTAGTATCGTAGAAGATCGAAAACAAAGCTACCTTCGCCATGGTCAGGCCGTGGATAGGTCACCAAAATTTTGTGATCTTGAGGTCCGAGCTTCGGAAGGCAAGTTAAGCCGTTGGTCCCGGTCGCTATTGCGACCGTTTCTACCCACCAACCCGCATTGGGCCAGCGTGGTGATGTTACGGCACATACTCTTCTGGGTGTGTTTCTCCATGAGGAAGGCCTGTGCCCAGCAGTGAGACGTATATAGGCTGAGGATGAAATAGAAAATTTAATTTTGATAGCAATTTTTTCTGTTCAGGATCAGCCGCAACACTAGGTTTGTAAAGTTTTAAAAATGCTCTTCCATGACGGTAAACAGATCCGCTGAATATTTCTTCCCAATGACATCTGGTGAACTTACTAACTGCAGGAACATATCACTACAAAGTAGTGGTATGAGCAGTTACCAATCTGCTGCCAGTGTGTAACTGCAGCTTCGGTCAGATGCTCAAGATTCGAGTAGTTGATTCAACCATGCACTATCTTTCTCGAACCTGTATTACCGTTGCCTTGTTGAGTTTTCTAAACCTCTTCTAATGGTGGCTCTCGGCAAAGTAGTGCACTTTTTTGGCACACAGATATTTGTATTCTTTTTTTATCTTTTCTTTTTATAATATTATTTGTTTGTGTAATTTTACTGAAAACGTGTGTCAAATAAGTGCCCTTCTTTCTTTATTTCTAAACTGATGTTACTTTTATACCTTCTTGCGACTAAACTCTTGTGTCTCCATTTCTTTGCAATCATCTTCACCTAATGTTACTCTCGATTTTTCAACTCTTGTTTTTATGGTGATAGTCAAAAATGAGGCTCTCCCAGCTCCAACTAATGTCCCGGTCGATGCAGATCACCATATTTATGGGCGCGCTCTCAAGCACACGTCTGAGCATCATCCGTCGCGCATTCGGGATGTAAATCGCTCCACTTATCCCGCTTTTTGCCAAACACCCTGACAGATTTATTCAAGAAAAAACACGAAATATTGATAGTTGACATGGAATAGGCATCCTTAAAGTTGTTTTTATTACCTACACACTTTTATTCAAATTCTTTTGCGGTTTCTGATACGTGATGTACATAAAGATATGATCTGAATCCTGAAATATATCTTCATCCTCGCCTATTGAGGACGGTTTCAATTAAAGAGAGAAAACATTGTAACGAGATGTTTACTTCACAATAAATAAATAAATATCTTCAGACATTTACACATATCAACTAGCCCCATTTTAAGCAACCAATGCTGCTTGTATTACGGATACTAAATGACAGATAAATATATTTAATAGAGAAATACATATAATATTCAGATTTAATATAATACATAATATATATAAACACCCAAGACTGGAGTACAAATGCCTGTATTCATCACACAAACATTTGCCCTCACTGAAATGTAGCAAAAATTTTATGATCAAAATAGATTACTCCTCGAACTTCTGACAGCTTACGCCAGCCTCATGGCTAGCTGCAGCTATCCATGGAAACACTTTCAGTGTGAATGGCAACACCAGCGCTGCCTTTATGCGGCTTTGTGGTAGCACGCCCAATTATTTTGTAGCTGTGGTCGCCATGGCAATACATTTCATTTTAATTCACTGTTTATTCATTGAAGCTTCGATTAATTTAAGTTTGGCTCCGAGCTTTTTAACGCAGTTATAGTTTTAATTCAGAGTTTTAACATGTCAGATATCAGCAATTTGTTGCGATTGTGAAAATTCTACCGGTGCGATCACAGTAAACAAACTTATAAGGCAATCGCAGGTGTTACCGCGGTAGTCAAAAATCTGCAAGTCTTACCCAGGTTACTTAAAAAGTTAAGCTTTTATGAAAGATCATTAATAACCGTTACATAAAAGTTTATCTTTTTAAGTTAAACATGCCTGTTATTGCATAAAACTGCAATTTATTTACCTTAGTAACATCTGCGTTTACCTTAGTTGTAGAACTAGAGGACTATTATTTATAATTTTAAAATCAAATATCTATTATTTACGTATTTTTTAACTAATGACGTCACTTAATATCATGCTGCCTAAAAACTCCACAGCTTATTTCCACCTGACCTCCGAGTAATTGTATTCAGACGGTGGCCATATCATTGTTTATTATACTCTAAAAATATATTAAAAGTTACTCCTAACTCAATTTAAATAATTATAGTTTATTATTGTTAATTGTTTTATTTTTCTGTTTCAACCTATATTTAGTATTCCAAGTCATTATTTATAATGAATGTTTTGTTCAGCAATTAAAATGTTCAACCAATCCAGTATTTTTTATAATACGAGTATATGTAATTGTATATAAGTTTAGAATAAAAAACGAGTCGTGATTATTGATCTATATCCTAAAAAAAATTAATGCCATCTTTATCAACATCACATTACCGACTTTAACATTCTTTTAAAATTATCATATTATAGGTACCTATATTAAATTTTTACCGGGAAGGTACCATATATCTGATAAATATTATTTGGAGCAAACAAAACTTTTTATCCCATCGGTCTCCATTTATAATTTTGGGGAGATGAAACAAAAAACATTACATCCCCTGGAGACAGAAAGGAACAGATGCTCGTAATTGTGAAGCGCTTTCCATTTTCTATATTATTCAACATTATTATTTAAATAGTATTGTTACAAACATGTTACGAACATGTTACGAACCATTTTACTAAAACTAAAATGTTACGGTTACAAAAACCTTTAAGTTCTTAACCATAAAGCGTATAGGTGATTATTTTAGCATTATCACTATTCATATTCATTAGTTTTAGAACAATGGAAGGCAAACGAGTGCTTTTTTGTGTTTTGGTTATCACGTTTATCGATAAATGTGGGCTGAAACACGGGTTTATATTAATTATTCGCTGCCACCAATAATTTGATGTAAAATTTTAAACATATCATTTCTAATCTAAGTCCTTTGTTGACGATGGTCATTACAATTTAAATTTTCTTCTCGAGTATTACTATTATTATTATTCCCATAATTAACTTAATGACAATAGTCATAATTTTCTTAAGCTAATAATGATTGAATGTTATAAATAAAACAAATAGTAAGCTAACAGACAATGTAACAGATATACTCTAGTTCGAGAGTCGCTGACTTCAAGCGAAACAGATCCTCAAGAAAGTCTAAACATGCAAAGGACCCTTTTTTTCGACCTACTGATAGTACACTAAAGGTCACCTACCCAAAGGGACCCTTTGGGTAGGTATTAAGCTTAGTTCTAAGGTTGATTTTGTGTCACTAATAAATTATTTTCTTTCTTTCTGATACACCTAAGAATACACGGTCCACGTGTAAAGTCACATTCAAAAGTAGAACATACCATAAGAACTAAAATAGCTTGCACGGAAATCTCATAATAGTTACATAACCCACAAATAAATTTCAACTTTAAGATAACATAAATTAGGTCACAATGCATTTGTTTCATGTTTCGACGAACTGTGCTCCATGCGATAATTTTGTGCGATTATGAATAGACTTTTGAATGTGACTGTACTTTTTAACAGAACTCCAATAAATTGACATAAAATCACTCTTAATACCTTAACAATATGAATGTTAATGTGAACTAGGTACATTTTGTGTAACCCATGTTCTATTTGCACTGCAACCTGACAGTTGCGCGCTGTTTATTGCTGGTTCGCAGCGAATGCCAGCCGCCAGGTGATTCCAACAGCGACTCCTTACTCCCAGAGGACTGTCAGTTCCTTACGTAATTTTCTTCCTCGAGATTCAGTTTGGTCTCGGCATTCGTTCTGTAGACTACACGATTTGAGCTGCTAAACTGCATGAATATGTTATATTCAATGACTATATTATGGACATTAATTATTACATTATTTTCGTAGTTATTTCCTAGTCTTTTCAGAGCAATGATTTTGGACCAGCGTAGTAGTGTAATAACTCATACATCTTATGCCTTAATAATTATGTTACTTCCGTTTATATCTGACTGTGTCCAGTCAAATGATGAATGTTAAAGCAGTCAAATGATGAAAGTGAAAGTTAAAAACATCCAAATTTCTACCACAAAAAATTGTGTTAACCAAATAAAAATTTTACAATGCTCTGTAAACTGCCATGTAGCGTGTGTTTTTAATGTATTTAACTTAGATGAGGAAAATAAATATTATCGTTTCATGTCGAGTTTCCATCGAATTCCATTACATCCAATATAAGTGCTATCTGATACATTTTTATTAAACGGCTTGAAATATTTCCCTGAAGTACTAAAAAGTATCTAATAATACTTGACAGATACTAAGAAAATAGTTTAGGCTCGAGCTATCTAGTAAAAATCACAATCCCTCGATAGACCTCCAAAATTTTTACGATAAAATAATCCCGAAGGTGAAGGGGGATCAGGACCCGAATCTTCTAATGTCAACATTATTTTTACCTGTCAAACATAAAATGATTTTGTTCGGCGTCTCTTCAAAGACATTACTTGTAAAGTATGATTTTAATGAAGATATTGACTCAAATGAGCTTACAAAGCAAAATTTAATAAGTCTCCGAGGCAACCGGGAATTTATTGATTTAGTTAAGTAAAGATTGCGAGCTATAAGCAAAACTTCTGCTAATGGTAAACATGGAGAAAGTGTTCAAGGAAGATGCTTTCATAGTATGTTACCAAGGAACATTATAAAATACAAATTGAGAAATCGATTTATCGGTAAAATGGGTAAAGCAGAGACGGAGATGAATGAAAATTTCAAAGCGGCAGAGATAAATATTCCTATCTATATTTATAATGTTTCGAAGGAGGTGGCTGTGTGTCACATCGAAGATTACATTGAAAAGAAATCAAACATTCGGGTAGCTGTAGAAAAAATGGTTATGAAAAACGTAAAAGAATACGATAATACAAAATTTTTGTACCTAAACACAAGTTGGAATTGTTCTTAAATGATGAGTTCTGGCCGAAAGGCGTATCGTATCGGCGTTTTATCAACTTTGGGCATACAAAACGTTTAGTAAACAAAATAGATGATGGCAGAAAACAAACAAAGTAAACTGAAACATAAACTAATTAGTTTTAATTGCAAATCTATTAAGAGGTCTATTGAAGGAATTCGGTCATTATGCCAGTCTAGCGATATTATAGCCCTACAAGAAACATGGTTGTTGCCCCATGACCTGCCGTTACTTAACATAGTGGACGCGAATTTTGGGTGCACCGGCATTTCAGCGGTGGATACGTCAGCTGGGCTGCTTAGCGGCCGTCCTCACGGTGGTGTAGCTATCTTGTGGCGTAAAAGTGCGTTTGAAATGGTGTCGGTAATCGACTGTGATAACGTTCGGATTACCGCGGTCAGGTTAACTGTGAGTACTCGATCTATAGTGGTATTTAGTGTTTATATGCCGACAAACTCTCAAGAAAATTTACCCATATTTACTGAGTGTTTAAGTGTAATACGATCTATAATTGAAATCGAGGAGAACTCGGGTGTCGAATCTTTTTATATTTTAGGGGACTTTAATGCGCATCCAAATGAGTTATTTTTTAATGAGATGATTGATTTTTGCGCTGAGCAAAAATGGTTGTGTGCAGATGTTAATAGTCTGGGTATAGACTCCAATTCGTATACTTTTATAAGCGAAGCTCATGGGAGTGTGAGGTGGTTAGACCACTGTATAGTCACAGAATCAGCTAGTAAAACAATAAATAATATATATGTGAAACATGACGTATATTGGTCGGACCACTTACCTCTTGTACTTGAATGCGATTTATTTAAGGTTAAACCTAAAATAATGTTTCCTAGATGTGACCGCAGCGATGAGCGAACAAGAGTAATGTGGGGGGAAAGGCAAATTTCTCATATACAAAAATACAGTGAAATTTGTCATTCTAAACTTAGAGAAATTAATTTTCCGGAAGAATTAGGCCGATGTTGTGATGGCTATTGTAATAATCTTGAGCATAGGGTTATTATTGATAATATTTATGACACTGTAATGAAAATATTGTCTGAAGCCGCATCAGCGACATATCGTAGCAAATGTCCCAGAAGAAATGGTTACATAGCGGGGTGGAATAGATATGTTGCAGACTCGCATCGAGAGGCACGACTTAGATTTAAAACATGGGTGGCATGTGGAAAACCGCCCATAGGTGAAATTTACGAAAAAATGATAGAAAGTAGGAAATATTTTAAAAGTAAATTAAAGTGGTGTCAAAACAGACAAGATCAAATAAGGATGGATGTTTTAGCTTCTGACTTATCCGGAAAAAAATTTGAAAAATTTTGGAAAAACACTAATAAATTAAATGTTAAACCGAGTATCCCGGTTAGCGTAGGGGACAAACATGATCCAAAAGCGATTGCAAATATATTTAAAGAACATTTTTCAGTGATGTCGCCGATAGAGTCTTTATCGGGATGCAACGGTGATGATGGGGGCATCGTGGTCGAGAGATCTGTCAATTTTAAAGCCAAAGAAGTGGCTAAAGTTATTGCAAATATGACAAAGGGCAGATCTCCCGGACACGATGGTCTAAGTATCGAGCATTTCAAATACGCAGGTATACATCTGCCACGTATTCTTGCAATGCTTTTTAATTTGAGTTTGGGACATACCTATCTACCAGAAGCATTAATGCGCACAATTGTGGTGCCTATTGTAAAAAACAAGACTGGAGACACATCTGACAAGAGCAACTACCGGCCTATATCACTTGCCACTACAGCTGCAAAAATTCTTGACAGTATGCTTAATGGCTATCTCGCAGAGTATGTGGAACTTCACGATGCTCAGTTTGGGTTTAAGCCGGGTGTTTCCACGGAAAGTGCAATCTTCAGTCTTAAGCATGCTGTTAAGTATTACACAAACATGAGAACGCCGGTTTACGCGTGCTTCCTGGATTTGTCCAAAGCCTTCGACCTGGTGAATTATGATTTGTTGTGGGAGAAGCTGGGAAGAACGGGAATGCCTGCGGAATGTACAGAACTCTTTAGATTTTGGTATAAGCACCAAAAGAACCAGGTTAGGTGGGCGGGTGCCTTGTCGGATGAGTATTCCCTTAAATGCGGTGTGAGACAAGGCGGACTCAGCTCCCCCACTCTTTTCAACCTCTACGTCAATCAGCTGATCGAAGAGCTCAGCGGCATCCATCTCGGCTGCTACATAGACAGACAATGTGTCAATAACCTGAGCTATGCCGATGACATGGTGCTGCTGGGTCCCTCGATTGGAGGCTTGAGAAAACTCGTAGCTGTATGCGAATCATATGCGGAGGTTCATGGCCTAGTGTATAATGCCAAAAAGAGCGAGGTCCTTGTGTTTGGGGCGGGAAAGCGTATACCGGGTCACGTGCCCCTTATTAGTCTAAATGGTTCTATATTGGATATTGTTAAAAAATTTAAATATCTGGGTCATATTGTCACTGCTAATCTGAGTGACGATGAAGATGTTGAGAGAGAGCGTAGGGCGCTGGCAGTGAGAAGCAATATGCTCGCACGGAGGTTCACTCGATGTACGGCGGAGGTCAAGATTACCTTATTTAGGGCTTTCTGTCAATCGTTTTACTCGAGTGGTCTGTGGGTGAGTTGTACGCGTCGAGTTTATAGCGCACTACGCGTGCAGTACAATAACGCCTTCAGAATTCTACTGCGGCTGCCGCGGTTCTGCAGTGCCTCGGGAATGTTCGCAGACGCGCGGGTTGACGGATTTCATGCCAAAAAAGCCTCGTCACTGCTGCGACGCATGAGGGGCAGCAGCAACAGCATTCTGAAGACAATTATTGCTCGTCCGGACTGTCCTATCCAAAAGCATTGGATAGAAAAAATTACAGGGCAAATTTAAATAGTACAGTATGTTAAACATTAACTATTACTAACATATTTGATAAGAAAAATTGTTACTAACATACTAATAACTATATGGATTCAAATCTGAAATAAATGATTTTTATTTTTATTTTTATTTTTTTTATTTTATTTATTTTATTTATTATTATTTATAGTCCTTAAAACATTTGTATGGATACTAACTCCTAGATGCTTCGCTCAGATCCCGGGAGAATTAAATGCCGAAATATTATTATTAGGTATATACCTACTATTGCCATTTTAATGCTATTGTAGCTTATGTCATCTTATTCATTTAATTTTAACTTAACTATACATTTTAGAACTTCAGACAATTTATGTAAAGGATGGATGGAACCCTTGCATAGCTTCAATACTATTATAATAAAATATTGAAAACATCATTGAAAATAGTATGAGCTATTCATTATATTTTTCTGATTTAATTTTAATACTCGTCTCTAGGCCACATACATTATTATTCACATTATATTTAATTAATCTTTTGAGTATTCATAACCTCGTTTCACAGAATAAGTATTAATTGTATATGAAAATTAAAACAAAACATCATTGTTAAAATATCAATATATATTTATTACAGCGTGATGTTTGATGAGCGTGAAATGGCGAACATTTTCATGTCGCGAACAATAAAGTAACACGATTCATTAAATATTTAGTATTACTTTTACACACGCGAGTAAAATAGATGATAAAGTAAATTTTTCGTGTAGATGCTTCAATGTAATCCTTTTTTGGGATACCACTGTAGGTCGGAGCTTTAAACATTTACGGTATAAATTTTTCATGTCGTTCTAGCGAAACAAATTGGAGAGAGCACTCATTTGGTATGCAGAAAAAGTTGGCTTCGCATCATAGGGTAATGTTTTGGGTTGAATTCGTGTCACGTCAGCCCCCCGTGGTCGGGCTCAAATCTTTTTATCCCATTACCACTTTGTAAAAGGGTTATGAGCTAGATGCTCATAGTTCTCAACGGATTCGGCCTCAAGTATTATCCCGAAGAATCTTTGCGAGATTTGCTTTTGCCGCTTTGAGCTGGGTGACAAAATTGTTAAGTCGATGAACAATAGTCACATTTGTACTTATTATTAGCACTAAGCCTAATACCTAGTGATAGAATGCTGTAAAATCCTGTGTTATTAGCGTATTATTGCGGACTTTTAGGCTTAGCGCTATTTTAATTATTGTATTTTTACTTGTGTCAACTGTCATTCTCATTTTAATTGTACATACATACATCATCATCTTTAATAACAATATCAAATTATGTTTACCAATAAGATTCTTCTTAAGAGGCCTTTTTATGTTCGCTAATAAAATTTCCTAATTTAGTTAGATTTTTGTAACTCAATTTTGATGCGCTTCCGGACTAGCTATCGGGCTGAAACTTTGGGAATAGTTCATAACCCTGTGACAATGCAACTTGCAACTACTTTCAACGAGCACTTTAAGGTATAAATTTTAATTTTCAGGTTTTTTATTGAGATTGATGACTATGCACAGCGCCATCTATTAATTGGTGATAAATCACAATTTTTTTAAAATTTATATTAAATTATAAATCTAAAAATACCACGTTTTTAAAAAGAGCAAAATAATAATAAATTACGTGGGGCCGAATTAGGGTCTCTTAAAACGTGGGAGCGCATCTTTGTAACTTACACTAACGATTTATGCATGCCATGTATTCCATTATAAATCCAAATAATACATACATACAATCACGTCTGCAATCCCCGAAGGGGTCGGCAGAGTCCAAGGAGCACTGTGTTCCTTAAGACCACATTTTAGCCATACAAAAATTGGGTTAGGTCAGATGAAAAATCGTGAATGAGTAGTATCAAGAGGCTAGCTCATCGCCTACACAATCACAGATCCAGTATCCAATACGCCCTTAGTCGCCATAAATAATGTAATGCATGTATAGATCGTAAGTGTAAGTTGCAAAGATGCGCCCCCACGTTTTGAGTGACCCCTCATTAGGCCCCCATGTTTGTTTATTATTATTTTTCTCTTTTTAAAAACGTTGTATTTTTTTCACACACTACGGATATATTGGATGCTATATTGTAGTTTGCCTGATTTAATAAGTCAGAGAATAATGTTGACGTCTTCCTGGAAAACGATGTTAACATTCTCATAACGATATTACGGTACTTACCTTTTCTACTTCTTGAACACGTTATTGAGAAAGTGTTTCTATTTTTATGAAAATATGTTTTGGTAGCAAATGAAATTTTTCTTATTTTTATCAAAATACGACACTGAAATTTTAGGTATTTTATATTATGGTGATAAAAAATAAAAAAAAACGGATAAAAAGATTTTAAAAGCACATTGACCACGTATGCATATAATCAAGAAAATAAAGCTCTTTTCAGAATTTTAAACATTATTTCACTAAAGGCATCAATTGTAAAAATGAAGTCGGTGCCTTTAAAGCATAATCAGATCTGGCATTGAATGAATGTATGCGATTGTATGCCACTGCCATTTTTGATTCATTCTTAAAATAATTTGAGCATTTAAAAATACCGAAATATCATTAAATGAAAATCTTTGAATACTAGTCTCGAATCGAACATCAGCTGCCCTACTCTGAAACGTAATATTGACAAATCAATATTGATTTAATTCAACGTAAAATGTCATTTCCTTTGATAATTTCAAAGTGTTTGAAATGACAGAAATCCAAGTATCTAATTAAATTTGATTGTAGAGTAGGGTAGCAGAAATAATAATTAAAATGTCATTGAACTCAAGCAATAACTACGATTACGTCTTTTCTATTTCCACTCATGGATGTGAAGATTTCTATAACAAGGTAGTTTGGTACCAAAGTCATACTGATACAAGGATTAGCGCCATATACTAGTTCTAGAGGTATTAACCGCAACAGACGTAATTGCATATTCAGGTGGGTCCTTAGTTAGGGACGCTGGCCTAAAACACTTATCTGTCAGTCCTCAGAGGCCGCGCAAATCGAATCAGCTTGCCTCAGGACACTCCATTCACTACGTAATACCGTATTTGCTTGCCCCAGAGATTTGCACATTTTGTACGCTACGGTAGACAAGAAAATATACCTTTATCTAACTAGACATACAGGCGCTTCTGTCCTACTTTACGGATACCCAAAATCGTATTAGATTTAGAATCCTTGACCTGCTGAGGAGCAAGATACAAGATAATGAGGATTTTCCAAACGAGCAAACACAATTCGTCGTTTGAGCATGGCGCGGTTCAATTTAGTGGAATGGTACAGGACAATATATTATTTGCTATAAACATGTTCTGGGGTGATTCCCGGATTGCGGCGGAAAGGTTACCTTCCACTTCCTTACGTTTAGAGATTTCAGTAAATGTTTTTTTGTTAATTTTTGGTCCGTATATTTTGTGAACAATGCTTGTTTCATAAGAATCCAAAATTTTTAAAAATTTTAATAAAAAAAATTAGTTAATTCATTTAAATAATTTGTCGCCCTTGTCCCCTTATAACCAGTGTGCTTCTCACCATCACATTATAAAGGTAGCATTGAGCGTATTGACGATCCAGCTAAAGCAAAGCTTCCTATCATTTCTATTAAAATAAAGAACAAAACAACATGGGTTTCCTACTTCTAAGAACTGATCTTCATATTACTTTATGAAATTATTATTTGGAATCTTCTCGAGATGAGGTCTAAGTTTTGCTGTATATACTCGTACATTAAACAAGTCTTTATAGATTTTTATTTTGATTTTAGAACATTTTCTAAATCTTATTGAATACGTACTTATTAAGTACGTCTTATTAAGTATTTGTGCCATCGTTAGAAGTGCTTAAAACAAGCCGAGTGTTCAGACTCAATTATAAGTAATACTAGCTGTGCCCGCGACGTCGTCCGCGTGGGTATTGATTTAACGCCGTTAAAACGTGAACAAAATAGTTTGTGTTTGTAAATTAACACTGTTATAAACAAGTTAGTTATTTTTTAACAATCTGTTTAACATTTCATACCTACGGGATTTTTTTTTATAAAAATGGTGATTTGGTATCTACTCGTATATCTACTTATTACACCCCCATAAAAACTTCCAATATATATTAAATGTACAGACAGGTTTTTTACAGTTTTATTATATTAGGTCCTTACCTATGAAATTTGTGTTTTGTATGGAGATTTTGGGGATGTCTGCATTTTACATACTAACTTTTTATCAGTTTTCTTCACAACGTCAAATCCAGAGATAATAATATTTGGCATGTATCATTAGACAAGCTTTAGCAATATGTGTGTGAACACGCTTGATCAAAATTATTCATCGTTTGTATGTTAAAAAAACACCAATTTCATAGGTAAGGACCCAATATGTATAGATTATAAATAATATTATGTATCAATAAAATTTATTAACATAATAGTATTGTCTTTTTACTTTGGCATGATTTTCAGTGGATCTTTCTTTAAAGAAAAAAATCCATTTCGATGTAAGCGTAAGCTCGGAACATATTTAAATTTTGCGTCGAGGTACGTCACTGTCACTTATAATTACGTACCATCAGCGTGTTCAAATGGTCCTCCCTGAATCCACTCCACCAACAATGCGTCACTTGTGTCAAAGCGACGACACTAAAAAAGTCACGTAAAGCGGACAGAGGACAGGAGCCGTTGGTCCTTCGGGAACACCCGGAGCCACCATTAGGAAGGTTATGGAGAAGGACACGTTAATAGCCCGCTTCATTTGCTCTGTAAGTTATGTTTTACGAGTACTCAGTTGCTTGTGCACTCGGGTTTATGAGTTATTTTATCACACGGCCACGCGTGCTTGTATTTTTGGCAAACTGCATTTTTGTCATGTTTCACGGACATTTATTCTGTTCTATATTAAGAGAGGCATGGAGTAGCGGTGCCGACCCAACATTGCAGTTATTATATAACTCGGCGTTGTGTTACTAAACTGAGTAAGGTTTATAGGGAGGGCGGATAATGACTCCATCTCACCTGATGTTATGTAAGGATAGGGTCCAGATGAAAAGGTACGATAAAAATTATCTTATCAGCCACCCACTAATTCTTTATAAAATATAGGTATATCGACAACCCTGCGCAAATAAAAATATTTTCTTGAAAACCATATATTTTAATAGGAAACAGTCGAGATATCAAAAAGCGAGTGCTTAAGTAGAATGGGAAATAAATTTAACTTTAAGAAACTCCTATTGTATTGACTCCCAATTTTTACTGCAATTTTATAGGTCAGTTTTATGGGGCACTCTTAGGTCGTTGATTGAAATAGATGGAAAGCAAATAAAGATAGCACCCCTCCGTGAATCCACAAAGATAAAGGCGGTGGTGGGTATGGCGTTTCAAATAAGACTGAAAGCTCAAATTGATATTGGATTTATTTTACCGCAGTTGATGCCGTTCCTTCACGAATTTGTTTTTGTTAATGGGCTTCTTTTGTGATTTTTAAATGTAGCTGTCAGTCTGTTTATTGGTTTGAATTATTTTCATTCGGTTGCTCCTGTGTCCCACTTTTCCCATTTTCCACTTTCCGCTTCCGGGCTCGTCAACGGGGAAGGACTTGTCAAGGCAGTCGTTTTATGCATTGGTTAGTATAATTAAGCGTCTTGGGTATGTTTACTTTAAGTGCCTGTTTAGTTGTATAAGTACTAAGTACAAGTACTAGCAAAAGATAAAAACTCTGACACTCAATTTTCTTTTTGGTTTTGAAATTATTAATCTATTTGTCGAATCTGTTATTAATACAAATTATTATTATTTTGCTTTAATTTGTTAGCGCTAAATTGATAACTACTGCATGCTGAATGGATCAAGCCCAAGCCAACAAGATAGAATATGAAATTAAAAATAAGAATGCAGAAAAATTCTTTTTGTATCCAATTATGCCACATACAAACAAAGTAGGTAGTTCTTTGCTCCCTTTATCTCCCACAGGACTTTCTGAAGAAAACATCGTAAACATAATATCATCTTTCTACAGTAATTGTACTATCCACACCACGTCCAAAGCACCTTTTGTACCTTCGCCCATTGATATAAGGGTCTATATTGAACTAACTGCAATAGTCAGTCGGTTGGCTTCTGTACGTCCAAAAGTGTTTTATTTCAAAACATCTACGCTAGATCCCTGGTGATTATTTTTCGCAATGGAAATATTGTTTTCACTTTTTCTGAAGCAATTTGAATATTATGTGACAAAAGTAAGTTATTCACTAAAATATTAGCAAAGAGTGTCGACAAATAGAATTTTAGCATTAGTTAAAACTTTATTCTGTACATCAGAAAGGGAAAATCAAGCAACGCGCACAATTAAAGTAAGAGAAACTTTTCTTTTTTGAAATCCATCTACATTTTCCCATTTATTTTATAATGATGATCGTTTTGTTACTCAGTGTCGGCAAAAGCATCGGCTCAGAATCTGAAATTACGTGACCCTTCCACGTAGCTATTGACCTGCTAAATAGGTCCACCTTCGGGCCGCGGTGCAAGATGGGCACTTTAGCGGATTACTAGCCAAGCATCGACAGCTCCCCCGGCACAGTCCACACACAAAAAATATACTGAAGGAAATGAATATTTCTAACAAAATCCCGTGGAAGGTAGCCAAGGGCTTGCTAGAAGTCGTGCTAAGAATTTGTGGATGATTTATGATTGTGAATGAATTATGGATTCAGGATAAACCTAAACGTTTATGTTTGTGTATTTATGTGAAATGTTGAATAATCTAATTGAGAAAAACCTTCGTTGTTAATTCAGAAAGCTTGAATGATCTAGACATTTTGTATGATTTACTGAATCAAAATACAAAATAGCCTCGCCAAATTGTAAATTATTCATGAAATATTAAGATGACTAAGAACGAACTGTTCATTTACAATTACTAAGTTCAAGCTTTTTAACATGAATTTGTATTATTAGGAGTACGAGTATTTGGATGTTTCTGTAAACATTTTTGAAATTTTTGGTCAAACTTTAACAACCTTCCTTGGCCTACAAGAAACCTGAGACAGCAATCGAATCGATTTAAGAGAACCCGAATAGATTGTCCACAGTTATCTGCCTCCCACTTATCAAGCCTGAAGGCTTCAGAACAAATTCTTTACTTTCCCAAGCTCACTTAAATTTATTGCGATGGGGTTCTGACCTTCCATGCGTATGTTTATTGCGTGTATAATTTTTGGAACCTTTTGGGCTTAGATTAGATATGAATTCAAATGGTTCTTTGATTTAAAAGAAACAAGAATTTAAAATTCGATATCTTGACATTCACTTACTTATTCGCCTTCTGGTGTATTAACATTAGTTACACTAACTGTGGATAACATTATCGTTACATATTCTTTAGTCTTTCTCTTGTTACATAATAGTCCTTGAACATAGTGATTATATTTTTCAACATTATAATAATAATTATCCTATCCGTCACCTGTATCACTAGTCCAAAATTTTTATACAGATCCGATCCGTCCGTTGATGTCTGAATATTTCGTGTACGCGAGTTTCTTATTTTGGGAGATATAGGTTTTGGCAGGTCGATCAATACCTTAAAGATGTTGTATCTTTCAGAACATTAATTATAAAAATCAAAAACAAAGTACTTTATACTTCTTTGCTAAACTTAAGTGTATAAGCTTACAAAGGGATGTTCTTATTAGTACCTTTGCCCTAAAATTAATAACTATGGTCGAATAATATTTTTAAAGCAAGACTTTTGGCTGGAAGCACTTGAATCATAAAAGTAGTTGGAATTGGTTTGTTCTTGAAAATTTAAATTTACATTGGCTCCTTTGCCATTTCCTAAAATGGAAGCTTTGAAGTTTAGAATGGGGGTTTTACTTTGCTTTTAAATATTATACTCTCCAAACTTTAGTTATGTTTACAAAGGAAGCAGAATTATATTAGTTTTACAGTTCAAAAAATATCTGGTATTATAGGAGAACTTCACCTTCAAATCCGCGTTAGAAGGACCAAAAACCAAAAATATTGTCAAAAAATAGGCTTATAATGTTAGGTACATATAAGGAGCATATTTAAACCCTACTCCATATTTCGGTAGTACGGACGATAGTAAGCAGTTACTGTAGCTTATTGACGTCGTTAACAGCAGAAGTTGATTTAATTATAGTATTGGAAACGCAACAAAAATCCCACTTCAATTATTACAGCTTCACAGATAGGGGGGAATAGGGGTTAAAGTATGAAATTGCCGTTTTTTTTTCTCTCTTAGTATTTTGTCTGTAACTATTACGTTTCAGAGTATGTTAAAAAAATAATTACCGACTCTTAAAATAGACCATATGTTTGAGCTTTTTTGATTTGTTTTGATAATTTGTTGTAAGTTTAATTGTGTTGAAATTGGACACGGAGACAACTCTTTTTAAGTGCCTCCGGAATACATCATTTGATTTGCATTCACTTAAAAACAATAAATATTTTGTTGCTAAAGCTTGCCTAATGATACATGCCAACAACTATTATCTTTGAATTTGTCGTTGTGGAGAAATCTGAAAAAATATTAGTATGGAAAATGCAGACTTCCCCAAAATCTCCATATAAAAGGGCAATTTCATATTTTAACCCCTAATACTATATTATACGTTTTATTGTTACATGAATATTAAAACGAAATATTAGAAAAAGTCTTTGGAGAAAACTATTCGCTAGTTTTGTTGAATTTACAACGTATAAACGTGCGTGCAACGTAAATGCAGTGCACGGAATAATGAGGTATAAATAAATAAATAAATAAATATCTTCAGACATTCACACCTATCAACTGGCCCATGCTAGACATCTAATGCCTGTGTTATGGATACCAGATGACGGACAAATATATTTAATAGATAAATACATATAAATATTCAGAATATAATATACATATATAAACATCCAAGACTGGGGAACAAATGCCTGTTCACACAAACATTTGCCCCCACCGGGGATCGAACCCAGAACCTCTCGAGATGGCGACGCCTTGAGACCGGCGAACAGACCACTCGACCACGGAGGCTGTCGGTATGATACATTATTGTAGTTTTAAAGCATTTACAGGCACATTTTATTTAAAAAGTAAAACTTTATGAAAAATCTATTTATAATCATCTGAATGAATCCATGGCGCACTGTACACGAGTTAAATAATTGCTTAAAACTACAATTTTATTACATACCTCGGTAAAACCTGCGTTTACCTTAATACATATATTACAAAACTGAGGCTATAAAAACGCGTGTATTTTTTTTATTGTTGACAGAATATTTGTGACAGCTGAAGAATGTGTCAAGATAAAATCCTTTTGTTAGATAGCGTATTTTAAGTTAAGACTAGCTTTGGAATTAAATTAAAAGTGATTCGATGTAGCGACAGTTTAGGAGATCATAACTCCTTCCTTAGAGTAGACGAAGGGATTAAATATCTAAACAGGTAGTCCACAGCTGCCTTCAAATAATCACTTGAAATCGAGATCTAAGCCGCAACTGCTCAAGCCTCACATCGATACTATTAAATTTAAATCGTCTGAATGCTGATAACGCAAATCCATGTCTGTACCTGGCCACGTCGCGAGCGCTTCACACTTCGGCACTGGCGGTATCTCACTCAATTTATCAGTTCCCCGATAAAGTAAAATACACGTCAAAATTGAGTTTACGTCTAAAAACCAATTTGGATTATCTGATTTGGCATGTTGTGTATAAAAAAATGGATTCTGCTTGGATTTCTGCTTGTCGCGGAGAATGTTTATATCGGGCAGTATCATCCTAAAGCTTTCATTGGCAGATGATATCAGGCTGAAATTTTGGTTAAAATCTTTGGCGAATATTTTTTATACGAATGGGCAGACGTTTCACTTCGCATCTCATGGATTTCTGAAACACAGGAAATGTTAAACACTAATAATTTTATTTATTAACCAAATGTGCTATGTACATGAATAGTTTTACTCGTGGGTAGTATGTGCAACATAATTTTATTTCTTTGCAGTAGTGTGCAGTAGTCGATGTACCGTTATAGAGTAAAAGTTTATGTATAATCTAGCTTTAGCCCGCAACTTCGTCCGCTAAGAATAGTTACTTTGAGATAGTGTGATGGTAAGTAGCCTATAGCCTTTCTCAAGAAGAAATAGGCTATTCAACACTGATAGATTTTTTATGGAAAAAACAGTAGCTTAAATTGATGGAGTTGAAAATTTACTCCTACTCTATTATTAGAATCAAAGTTCATAGGGGCGTAAATTTGTCCTTCATTTTTCTGGGAGGCGTTAATAAATTTTTTTAACATTCACCCGCATCAGCCCACATGGCGTTCCCATGGGAATATCGGGATAAAAGGTAGACTATCTGTGTACCAAATTTTGGTTAAATTGGTTCAGTAGTTTTGACGTGAAAGCGAGACAGACAGACAGCTGTCCATAAAGTCACGTCCATAAAGTTCTTTATTTTTTATTTATGGAAATGTTCCACAGTAATTGGATTTTTCATGGACGGGTACCACCCCCTCGGCCAAGATGTGCATAACGATTTTTTTATAATGCCTATATAGATATAGATTCATCATCGATTAAGAGAAAATAAGTATTTTTTAAGGTCGTACATCAGAACATATGATCATATGATCTAGGATTACACGTTAGAACATATGATCTTAGATTACTATTACTACTAGTGTTACTTTTTTTATTACATATTTCATGTTATTAGACACGTCAAAGTAACATCAGGGACATGTTTCGTATGTTTCTTTTTTATTCAGAGCTTGTTTAAAAATTTTACTTATTAAAAAAGTATTCATAGTGTGGCAATAACAAGAAAAATCCTGGAGGAGGTTTTTAATTTTCCTGGACAGCCTGTCCAGTAACATACAATATATATTCAAATCGATTAAATACTCATACAAACTACACTCGACTTATCGTGAGAATCTAGTACAGAGTCGTATGGTTACATGACTAGTTACGTCATAGAGTCAAATGTCAAAACGGGCCTCTTATTTTGTGTTGGCTGTAGTATGGATTAAATGAGTTCCCTTAAGCTGGGGCTGGAGCTCGATAAAGCAGTCCCACAGATGTAAGCAAAAATATACTGGACCGCTCGTGTTCAGTAAAATTGAGCTCCAAAGAATAATAACATACTTTACAAATTCCCAGTCCATCGCCGAAACAAACATTTCCATTTAAACAAATCTGTGGCAGTTTTCATAACAAAATTGATTTCGTTATTGAAAAAGAAAATCCATCCTGTTACTCGAAATGAAATTTCTGCTCAAACAACCAATAACATACAACGTTTTATGTCAGTGGAATCTCAATAGTTGCTATCGGCCAATATCGACACGGATCACGTGCCGTCCCGTTTACGGACCTAAAATGTGATAGGGACAGAAAATCTCGAGAGTTGTGAGAAAATCGATTCATTTTATTTATTTAAATCGATTTTTAAAAAGTAATAAATTATTTTGAATAAGGAACGAGAAGATCCGTTGGAGAACTAAGGTCACCGATGAAGCTTAAAGGATTGTGAGCTTATTTGTTTCATATTAAAAACGCAATTAATCATTATGTAATTTTAACAGAAACATAGAAAAATACTTTCTTAATTCGAATAACAGTGACGACATGTCCAGATATTCTCAAATTGAAAATGATTTTGGTATTACGTTTGTATGAAAAATTCACTGTTCGCCGGACCCTTAAGTGGCAATGGGCAGGGCACATTGCTCACAGATCTGACGGCCGTTGGGGTGAAAAAGGTCTTGAGTGGCGACCACGTACTGGGAAGCGCAGCTTTGGAGAAGGAAGCCCCCCAAGAGGTGGACTGACGATCTGGTGAAGGTCACGGGAAGCTGCTAGACGTGGGCAGCGTAGGACCGATTGTTATGGAAATCTTTGGGGAGGCCTATGGGCATCATGCGGCTGATGATGATAAACATAACATAGCATATCACCACGCCTCTTTCCCCGAAGGGGTAGCAGAGGTGTTAAACACCCACATTTCGCCAGATATGTTAGGTCCCCATGTAACAGTTGGCGAGCCTGTTGCCATGCACCGGGCACAATGTGAGGCAAGCTATATGCACAATGAACTGTACATAAGTTTTATTAAAACTTAGTGGTACAGGCGGTGGGATCGAACCCGTGTTTCCCGCGGCCTCTCGAACGAGTAGTGCTCCGTCCGTCCCAACTTGGCTTTCGCTGCCTGATGATGATGATTAAAACATATCTTTAATTTACTGACAAAATGATTAAAAATGCAATGCCTAAATATGGAACAAAATTACACTAACATTTAATTTGTTAAAATAAAATGTTTGTTTAATAGATTATTATTATCCTACCGCAGTTTAATGCGTACAATGCGTATTAAGTATTAAGTCCTATGTGTTATTCCCCTAACAGAAACCATATGGGAATAAATATACACGTATCAATCGTGCTACTTAACTGACATAGTAATCACGGAACGTAATCCTATCACAACTAATCAGCTAAAAGCCATCGATGTACCTCGTCCGAATCCATCGATATTATCGACTTAATGACGCTATCATCCCTAATAAGCTAGATAAGCTATGATTTTGATACACTATGTACTATTGAAAATGATCGGCAGTGTTGCGCGTTAGATTTTGGGCGTAATCAATGAAAATCTATCGATGATTTGTTTTTTGAAGCAAATATGGAGATTATTTAATTGTAAAGGTACTTACGATTACAATACAACAGTATGGATAGTTAATGAATAATACAGCCAGTGATTATTGTATAATACATACACATACATAATATCACGCCTGTAATCCCCGAAGGAGCACTGTGTTCCTAAAGACCACATTTAGCCATACAAAAATTGGGTTTGGTCAGATGAAAAATCGTGAAACATTAGTAACAAGTGGCTAGCTCATCGCCTACACAATCACAGACCCAGTACCCAATACGCCCTTAGTCGCCTTTTACGACATGCTAGGCAAGCAAAGCAGTTGGTACATTCTTTTTCGTTGGTTTTTATTGTATAATTATTGAATGTATTGCACAGTGAATGGATTGTATGTCTATAGAATCTTTCTTCTTAAAGGATCTTTGTTACGAGACGAAGAGAGTTATAAAACGACAAGCGAGGAGAGTAAAGCATATCTTTGCTTTAGGGATGCTTTATAGGTACGCTTTCTGCCAGCGTTGAACAACAGTGCAGGCGAGATTTCCTTAAATTTCGACGTATAAACGCGCGTGTGTGGCTGTGAAACGATATTAGCAGCTCCGTGTAATTGTGAACGTACGCGTGTGGCCGGCGCTGGCGGCCGGCGTACCTTGAAACGGGTGGTTTCAATTAAACATTTTATACATTATAAAACGTGATTAATAAAGTTTATTTTTCTATGAACAAAGAGCATATACTAAGGTATAGTACGAAATTCGTTTCATTTTAAGCCATTAATGATATATAGCGTATCCATGTACGCTCAGTGATTTAAATGATTCTGGTCACGTAATTTTCACGTATCGTGCCCGTATCGTTACGTGTCGAGCTCGTTCGACAAAAAAATTAGTACCGTAGAAAAATCTGGGCGGATTTAACTTAATTGTATTTTATCGGCGATGATACTACTTACGAGTATAATATTTGTAGAGAAAATACAGAAATTTTAAAACTCCCTAATTGTTTGTATAGCAGGGTTTGCGGAGAAAAAACAGTGTACTGTATGTTTGCTGTTGTTTATTGTTTAATTTAAAGTTTTTTTTATTCTTTTTGAACCAAACTCAATCTCGATTCCATCACTACTTTCTTTTAGATAGTTTACGCCTACACCTGTCAAGTTCTGTTACTACCAGATCTTAATTTGAGAAGAATCTTCGGTTTACCTATATCCTACATAAGTATTTGTAAGCAATTACATGTAATGTCCATAGAGTTGATTTTTCAGTTCACTCTCCATTCCACGCTAGCAATTCCAACTGCGTATTAAAAGAGCACTCGTCGATACCGAACCTGAGTTAGTATTCGGACGCGAGCCTATATTTCACGTGTTCGACGCCCGCCATTGCCAAATGCACGTCAATGACCTTCCCAATAAACTGTAGTAAGCCCACTATCTACATGATGCGCGCACAGAATTTACGATTTGAAGTTAGGCTTTGGAGAACCCAGTACATTTTGCTTTTTTGTGTCCAAAAACGTATTTAAAAACGAAAGTGGTATTTTTCTACTTTTTCGTTTGAAATGGAGATTTATAAAGATCGTTCAGTTAATAGATAACAATTCGATGCCCTTTCGAAAGCTGTTGATAAATCGCTTTAATACAGGCTTATGTAAAAACCTTTGCGTTGAGTGTTAGGTACGCAATGAAAACATTTACTTAGATATATTAGTTACTAAAGGTTTTACTAATTTGGAATTTGGAGCTCAGTCAGTCAGTGTCCATAAATATATTTTGGTGAATATAATATGTACTTATTATTATCTCTTGTGCTGCTTTCACGTGGTTTTTAAGAGACGTTTCATAGCCACATGCATTTTGAAATAGTGCGTGCGTGGCCGGTACTGGTGGCCAGCCAACCTATGAAACCACCCTAAGAGTGAAAACTTGAGTAATTTTCATGGTACTACTGTAAAAAGCCGTGGGTCATTTAAAGATGGATTCTATTGATCATGGGGACTACGAAAAGTGTCATACAGTAGGAGAAATGAAAGTTCAAAGCTATAAAGAAGAAGAGAAGGAAATTAATATATTATTAATATTAATATCCATGTTAGCAAAAGAACATCTGTCCGTATCAACGCAAAAATTAACGAGGCAAATAAAAACATAACAGCAATTTGAAGTACTTAAAAATGTCGGAGCACTCCATTCAGTTTTAAAACTCACTTCAGTTGCTTTAGCAAGCTAAAATGTTAAACTTGCGACATTGAATTAGCGACAAACTCGAGTGGAGTCTGGTCCGCGGCATTCATCTTGGGGCGGCTTAAGTGGCCAAGTTTTCCCCATTCATGGCTATGTTTAATTTTCATTTAGCAAACGGCCTAGTATTAGAATATTTACATAACCTTAGAAATTACTGCAAATGCAGTACTTAATTTTTATTTCTAACATTGAAGATAACGTTACGAATAGTCGCAATGGCAAACGAGTAGATGGCTTGTAATAACCTCTTGGGCTTACGCGTTGCGAACCTTGTAATAAGCCAAAAGTATTTGAATCTCACATATGGCAGAGACATGACACTAAAGGAACTGATATTTAGCTGATGAAGCAAAACCAATTGTAAATTGACGTACTATGCTTAATTGTACATACCCCTGCAGTCAGCAATACATAATTCATAGATAATGTTATACAAATATGAATTTTAATGCATACCTTTTACCTTGTGCTAGCTCCATTTTAAAAGCAATAGTGGCAAAACTAATGTTGGATACTATTTTATCTTCTAACAACACTTTATAAAGGTCGCAATCGCTTTCGTCTGACACAGCTAGCCATTTAACCACCGCACAAAGAAAGATATATGGTAGAAATGCTTGCACATTGCAAATCATAGAAACGGTACGATAGCAAGAGCTTAAGGGGCTGGCCACCCAGAGATATATCTGCATGAAAAGTTTCTACTATCTGGATAAGTTGACACTATTACAATATACAATGCAAATACTGTAACCCTCATTCAGGATATTTAAGAAGCAGGCCAGCAGACTAATCCCTTCGAGGAGTTTTGGAGTTTATCTAGAATGTTCATCCGGCGGATTCGCATTTCTTACGAGAATTGCCGGCATTTATCTCGATTTATTGTTTGTCCCTTTTTAATGGGGCAAAGAAAGTCAAACTATCAACTTGAGAGATAGTGAAGTTTTTGGACCGCTCGCTGCTTTGTTGACTTCGCGTTTTCTCCATTTCGATTGTAATTGCGATTGATAAATCTACCAACTATTTCATGTGGATATTTCTTCTTAAATTAAAAATCTACTTGACTTATTGGAAATTTTGGTTGACTTATTGAATGCTTTGTTGAATTGTAATATCTGTCTGAAAATAGTGACTATTGCGTGATTGTAAGATATTCTTTTTTATGTAAGAGATTACATTGCTTGGAAAAAATTGGCAAAAATGGAATACTGTACAAAACTCGGAATAAATTGAAAATATTAGCCCATATTTTTGCATGTTTAAATGTGGTGTAGATAACGCAACAAAATTTTATAAAAATGTGATTACGTTCACGCAGATTGTCAAATAGCTGTCCCATTGTTAGTAAACGGTTACCATACAAACATTTTTGGGCTCATAACACTTATAAATGGGCCTGTGTGTGGTTTATACTACCTTTGATTAAAAATGTTTTATCCCGAGTTCACAACATCAAGGGAAACTTTCTAGGCGATTCTATCTTCCGAAATGGCGAAATGTGGATATTAGCACCTCTGCCCACCACTTTGGGGATAAAAGCGTGGTGATATAATATGTTTTAGTTTGATAGTGTTCTAGCACATACACTTCATGTGTTTCTAATCTAGAGAGACCTGTAAGTCAATGATTACGATCCATAATAATATTATAAATGCGAAAGTAACTCTGTCTGTCTCGCTTTCACGTCAAAACTACTGAACCAATTTACCCGAAATTTGGTACCTTTTGTCTAGATATTCCCATGGTAACGGTTGCAATGCGGGTGAATAAAAAAAAAGAATTAATAACGCCTCCCTGAAATTAAGTAATTTTACGCCATTAAAAACTTTGCTTCTAATAATAGAGTAGAAGTAAATTTTCAATTCCACCAATTTAGGCTACTGTTCCAATTTGAGAAATCTTGCAGTGTTGAATAGCCTATTTATTGAGAAAGGCTATAGGCTACATACCCTATCTCAAAGTAACTATTCTACGCCAACGAAGTCCCGGGCAAAAGCTACTATTAAAAATATTTGTGACAGACCTCGAATTGCAACCAAAAAGGTTTGCAGTGAGTACTCTGGCCAGTCTTTATTGTAGCTCCCTTTATTATTCTACAAGCCTCGACTATAAGTAACTCTTGATTTTTGCTTATTTATTTATTTTTCCATCCTAATTGCCTTGAATCAAGGTATAAGATAGAACAAGCCGCTTATCTCTTGATCCGTACACTAATTAGTCGGGATTTATGATAACTACAGGCCTCACTTGACTGCCTTATCTATAAATATGCTGCGAAGTCGGCCGCGCGACTTTACACCATAGTTAAAGGTACTAAAGCTTAGATTGGCCGGAATGAAGTAATGAAATTTATTTATTTGCACTTGATTAGGGTGCATGCATTATAGACGATAAAACAATAATAGAATTGGCCGATTCAGCTAACAATTGTGGTTTGCAAAACTGTTTTTGTCACGAACGCCAATTATAAAACTTAAACTAACATTGAAAAATGAAGTCTTCGCCATCTTTTTTCTTTTATATTTTTGAATAGAAATTTAAAGCCTTCTATTAAGAAATAAAGTTTTTCGCCTTTTCTGTGTTGCTTTTTATACATACATATAGTCACGCCTCTTTCCCGAAGCGGTAGGCAGAGGTGTTTAACACCCACATTTCGCCAGATATGTGAGATCCCCATGTAACAGGTGGCGAGCCTGTTGTCATGCACCGGGCACAATGTGAGGAAAGCGATATTTACAATGAACTGCACATAATTTTTATTCAAACTACATACATACATAAATTATGATATACTCGTAGTATGTAGTTTTATATTTGTATTTAATATATAATTTAGTAGTTTATATGCACCTTATATATTTAAGAATATTACACCTACCTTTTCTTTCATTCTATCTCTGCCCAATGGTTGCCTGGAAGATATTGCTATTAGATATAAGGCCGCCTGAGTTGCATTTTTTTTTACAATTTTTCTGTGTTTTTATTAGTTGCGATAAAGAATGTTTATCTATCTTTCTAAGTATAAGCCATAGGCGTTATCGTTAAAGCGCTGAATAGTTGGTCGTAATGGACGTTGTCGGCTTAACCCACGCTTAACCCATCTAGCAAATTAACGAATATACCCCAAATAGAATTTATGGAATCTACTAATCGTAGTTAATGCAAATACAACAATTTTGGTTTAACTGTTGTATCAAACAGTCATGTCTAGTGGTAATATAGCAGATGCACCAATTCAACAATTCCCACCAAAAAATCAGCAATACTTCGGGAAAGTACCTGCCCTATATTGGACGTTTCATAGGTAGGCTGGCCGCCAGTACTGGCCAGCAGCGCCGGCTACATTTCCATACATTTTGACCTATAAGCGCGCGCGTGTAACTATGAATCGATGTTAGTAGCTCCGTGTAATGGTAAGAGCGCGCGTGTGCGGCGCATGCGGCCAACGTACCTATGAAACCACCCTTACTAGCGTAAAAAAACGATTCACAGAATCTCCACTATCCCTTTTTATTGCGGTGAATTAGAGTGAGACAGGACGTGATTTTCCGAATCGAATTCTTAAATCAACAGTTAAGAATAAGATGCTGTAAAAAAAAAATGGAATACAATTCCTCTTAAAGTGCAGACTACACCGTTATTGTCCCAAAGAACACCGGGCAACGAACACAGAAAGCCGTGACGTCACAAAAAGAACTAAATAGGTAGCTAAGTACGCTCCGAGTGACCCTCGGCGTTTATCTCGAGTGCTCATCAGAGGTCTCTCTCGGATTTGCCGCTGTTATCGCGATTTATTGTTTGTCCCCTTAATAGGCACGCCGGGACTGGATTACGGGACGAGTTACGGCCGCCCTAATAGTAGTCCTGCTTTAATAATTGTGTAGGCACACTTGAACACTGATTGTATAGTGATAGCTGTCAACACACTATAAATAAATCGAAGAGTTATATATTTTTAAGCTATTGCATAGCTTCTTATCGCGGGCCTTGAGCACGGGGACCGAATCCAGAAATTCCGTAACGAAAAAACCTCACGCTCCCACTCCGATGCGCAAGGAGGTGTGGCTTGAAGGCCGTGCATGTTAAAACCCAAGGTGGTTACCAAAATGAAACACCGTGTCCAAGGCGAATACAAATTTTAATTAACATCGGTTTGACCATATAAGTCTATGAGAGTGAACAATAGTGCGTTTTAAAGGATAGGTGGCGCCATCTAGTGATACAACAAAGAACTAATTTTAACAAAGACGCCATTTTGGTTTTATTTATAAGCTAACTATTACACATTGTTTATTATGAGTTTTTTTATTTTATTAATTAGTTTATTAACATTTATTTTAGATAATTATTTAATGATTTAATTTACTTATAAGTGATCCGAACGAAATAATGTATATGCAACTACCAACAGTTTATGTAATTTGTTTTCTTATCGGTCACCACGCTCAAAAAGTGTAACTTGAATTAATATCAAAGAAAAAGAAATACTGCATGAATAAAATAAATAAATAAAATTATAATTGCATAAGTTGATACAAAATGATATGCAATAGCTTTACCGCGGCAGTCCCCGAGTGTCTTTTTTTTTACAGTCTTTTGTACACACGCGTTTCATTGTACTTTAGATAGATTGGCCATGACATGCGACCACTTCAATCAATGGCAAGCATGGCCATGGTCAATATCGACCATCATCGGCGACAAAATTAAGCGCTGATCAAATGCTCCGATCATATTAGTAAAACCACTATTTTAAGTATTTTTTAAACTCACAATCTTTTTGTTAAGAATTAATTATATTGAATGACTGCAGGCGTTCTAGAACTTAAATCATTATTTCTTAATCAATAGACAGTTATTTTGAAAGAAGGCTACTGCAGAAATACTATGAGGAGCTCGGTGGCGTAGTGGTTAGTACGCTTTGGCTTTCGATGTCGAAAACAAAGCTACCTTTGCCGTAGCCAGGCTTTGGGTGGGTAACCAAAAATTTTGGTTACCCATCCGTTCTTTCTACCGTGGTGGTGTTTAGGCCATACTCCACATGTGTTTCTCCATGAGGAAGGCCTGTGCCCAGCAGTGGGGCGTATGTAGGCTGACACTACCAACAACTGACTTTAAATATAACATAGGTAACTATAGTTGATTGTGAATATCGCTTGCCTCACGTTGTGCCCGGTGCATGGCAACAGGCTTGCCACTTGTTACATGGCGACTTAACATATCTGGCGAAACACCTCTACTACCCCTTCAGGGAAAGCGTGATGATATTATTTTATGTTACGTTGTTTTATGGAGCCATGTGGTAGCGGCTCATTAAAATAATACTACAAAAATAAAAAATCAAAATCAAATAAAAAAAAATATTTCATAGGCCAAGTTCGGCAATTAAAATCGTCAACATTTTACATTATTATGCATTTTACAAATAAATAGTTAATCATAAATTATTTTAAAATTACAGTATTAAATTTCCGAGAGTAAGGCTTTTCATGAGAAGAACCCGGCATGAAACTCATGAGCCACTTTTTTTAAATAGCCAATCATAAAAATGTTTGGCCTGTACCAACCATCTCTTCCCTTGGGTGTCGTAAAAGGCGACTAATGTGTGTGTGTGTGTACTGCACAACCATCCAATAGCTTGTAGCGGCGACGGGCTCACCACCTGTCACGCTGAGCACATATGCAGTCACTGCTTGGTAAAGCGTGGACTGTTGCATTGGACTGCATTCGCGGTGCTTTTGCCTAGTATAATAGTCGTAATTATATGTATGTATGTACATAGTAAAAACATAAATAAACAGAGATACAAGAATGCCAAACAGTTTCTTCTTTTAAGACTAAACTCAAGAAGCATTTTCTAGCGCTTTCTTCCTAAAGTGGTATCTACACATTTCCTCATTTCTCTTCTTTTCAATACAGACATAGTGTATATAGTATGTATCATATACTTTATATATTTTTTATTCTTTCTTCTGTTGTTTTTATATAGACATATTATGTATTCTATAAATATATATTATATTTTATCTATTTCTTTTTATTTTATTATATTATTGTATTTGAATTTTAGTTTTTATTATCTTTATATTTTTTTCTCTTTTGCACTGGTGTCTCTTCCCTCTCCTTACTAAATCTCAAACACCTGTGATGAGTTGGCTGGCAGAGATCTCTATTAGAGATAAGTCCTCCTTTGCATCCTTTTTTATTTACTGTAATTTTGTTTATTGGTGCAATAAAGAGTTTACTAAATGTAATGTAAACTTTATTCTAATACAACTTTTTGATAGCACTCCACAGTGTCAACTTTTACATTTTCAAATTTCAACCATGATGTGTATATCCTAAAGTGCAAAATTGATGGAATTATCTTAAATGTTTGTGGAAATTCGTTTTGTCCCAAAAATGCTGAGTAAGTGAATGGATTCATTGCTTAGATTTGTCGTTGTAAAAGCACATTATGTTGTAGTGGCTGTTGACGCAAGGCCATAGTCGTTACCGTTACCTGAGAGCCTTCTCAACAGCTATCGGTATTTATTCTAATGAAAATAATCTTCTTACTGCTTCAATATTCAGTGTTAGTCCCTTTGAAAGTGTTATTTTTACTTCGCCAAGCTTAAATTGAAAATTATGTGCTTCTGCTTCTGTACAAATAAATACAAAGCTCTTCTAGACTGAGAGAAATCACAGACCTGAATATTGGTACATAATTTTCCATCCTTCAAAAGAAATTAAGTTTCGATATTTCTATTCATGTGACCAAATATTTTGTCTTCTGTCGACGATTCCAGTAAATTATAGATGATGGGGAGCTCAGTGGCGTAGTGGTTAGTACACGTTGGCTTTTGATATCGAAAACTAAGCTATCTTCGCCATAGTCAAGCCTTGGATGGGTGACCAAAACTTTGTGATCTCGAATTCCTCCGTACTTCGATTGGCACGCTAAACCGTAGATCGCGGTCGCTGTTGCGACCGTTTCGTGGTGATGTACTGGCTCATGATACTCCTCATGTGTTTCTCCGTGAGTAAGGCCTGTGCCAAGCAGTGAGGCGTATATAAATTAATATAATATCATAGTATAAACAACATACATTTTGTAATATCATAGTTGTTATGTAACTTATTAAATAACAAATAATATATTATAAGTAAGCATGTTTCTAAATAGGTATTTGGCTAATAAGTGTGGGAGTGCCAACATTCAGAAACCCGTGGTTCCGTCACAGGACCGACGATAGGTATGAGGCTTTAATATGCTGCTAGTATGCTTTAATGAACAGATGCATTACAGGGTTTCTGCAAATGAAGGCTTGCATCCGCATTTGAAAGCTACAAATGGTATGGCTGTAACGACTGTTAGTTACGAAACTCTCGTACCTAAATTCCCCAGGTTGGATATAATTGTTATTATCAAAACCAACCAGCGCTCCCCCACAACGCTTTATAGAGAGAAACCGAATCTGTATGAATTTCCATTTACAAAAGTTTTGCAAAGAGAATAATTAAGGCAACTCCAGATGGTAACTAGAACAAGAGTACGGGTAATGGCGAGAGGCGAGAAAGCCCTTTGCCGCTATTTACGCCATTTTGCCGTTTTCCGGTTGAATAGCCGCTGGCTGGACTCGGGTTTTGTCACTAATTCAATGTCCTTGTAATGATCAAGGTGGAACTTTTAAAATTCTTCTCATTAGGCAACACTTTTTTGCCGGAGTCCTTAAATACACTTTACATAAATATGTAAATGTTTTTCTAATGTTTGTTGCTTTTAAATAAGTTCCACCCTTTTTTAGAAAGTTTCTTTGAAAGCTGGGATTGCACGAATGAATCGTAAATTACACAATGTTTATTGTTAACGATATAAACAAATACACGTTTGCTTAATATAGGGCAAAATCCTGTTGTGCTTCAAAATCGCTAACAGGCGGTCAGCTCCGATGGCGTAACGAGCGGCTGTGTAGCGAACAAATATTGAAATGCCAACTTCAAATGGAATTTTGATTTGATTTCTTCCCCGCGAATTATAATTTCAAATAAGTCAGGAGATGAAAAATCTGGAACGGACCATCAAAGTTTTGGACTTTCGAGGGAAGTGGGGTGGCGGGGAGGGCAAATACTTCGCGTTCGGATCGCTTTATTCTAAACTGACTTTTAATCGTAACGGCAAAAGTTTCCAAGTAATATTTGTAGAGTAAACGCTTATTACGGAATACTTTTTACGTTTTTCTTTTCTTGCTCTAAATCTTTAACAGATATGGAAGTAAAACATTTTTGTCTCTTATAATAACAAGAATTTTGAATTGTTTTCCGACTAAGGATGCTACTTCAATATTTATGATAATTATAATTTATCTACAAAATTTTATCATCATAATATCACATATTGCATTTAAACTAACTGTATAAAAAAAGTCCCGTGCTGGTCCGGGACACAAAAAGAATGAGTGAAAAAGAATGTTCTAACTGCTTTTCTTGCCTAACATGTCGTAAAAGGCGACTAAGGGCGTATTGGGTACTGGGTCTGTGATTGTGTAGGCGATGAGCTAGCCACTTGTTAATACTCTTTCACGATTTTTCATCTGACTAAACCTAATTTTTGTATGGCTAAATATGGTCTTAAGGAACACAGTGCTCCTTGGACTCTGTCGATTACAGGTGGATTCGGGGATTACAGGTGTGATTGTATGTATAAAAAAGGCATATTACCTCACTACGTACATCAATTCATTGTAAAACAAACTCAGAGAAATCGCTTTCAAAATGACTTCCCAAATGTGTGTCCGAGTTACATGTTCCTTAAAAACGGAAGACCACGAATAATGGCGGCTGTTCACCGTTCCCCATAGTCCATTAGCTAAAATTAGAAATCTAAATCACTTGCGGTCAAGGCTGATGTGTTAGCAATCGATATAAACAGACCTTGGGCCTAATGATAAACTATGGTTCCATTAGGTTTCAATTAACCACTTCCAAAATAAGGACAGTTTTCACATTTTTAATAGCATACATAAAATTGTCTCATTAGGCTTTGTAGTAAAATAATTTTATACAAAATTCAGTATCAGTTAATCTTGGTCCTTCGAGCCGGATTTTAAAATATTGACTGTATATCTGGAAGTATATTTTACTCTGAAATATAAGCACGCTTAAAATTGGATATTCGGTAAATAAAGGAACAGGTTAAAGTGATTTAGTTAGGTTAGGAAATTTTCCCTTATTCATGTTTCGTATAGCCAGAGGGTATTAGGCAAAAATTACCGGGCCCGCTTCAAACAATTAAGTATTAACCAGGCTACGTTAGAGTATGCCTTCGTGCGAACTAAAAGGCTAAGTGATGATTACTTTGGTGAATTGATCAGAGAGTAAAATGATTGATTAGTCTAAAAATACGACATGAATTATTAAAATAGCATCTTTATAAACACACTTAATTGACGTGACTATAAAAGGAAAGATGATTCCTCTTATATAATTTCAGAGGTGTTGTAATAATATTACAATGTAACCTTAATTTATCTAACGATTGAAAAAAATTCAAAAAAGAAAATGAATAAATAATAACTCAACAACTCAAAATGAACAAATAATAAAGTTATATTTAAAAAAAATTATTATTAAAAAAATTTTATAAATAACTTTATAATTATCTAAAATAGAAGTTATTTTAATAATAATGTACAAATCCTGCCATGGAGCTCAAGCAAAATTTTTCGCATTTGTCAAAAATAAATTAATTACTAAATTCTACAAATCGTTTCTCTTCTCGTCTAAACTTTTCGTCTAAAGCGTCCCATTAGCCTCGTTAAACCAATTAATAAAATCTAAGAGACTTCGCGAGAACCTCATCAATCGAGTTTCAGTGGTAATTGCTATCACTAGTAATTTTTAAAGGGTACTAATTCGAGCTAATTCTTCATCGACCTTCATTATCGGATTTCCTTCGAAAAGTAGGTACTTAAAAAGTTATATTTAGAACATTGCACAAACAACTTTCAATGTAGTGTGGTCTATTATTGGGCTTATTATTTCAGAAGGATATTCGTGATGAATATAAAAATTATTTGTTTCTCCTAAAACATTTGCTCCCAATGTGACACCACCCGGGACCGACCTCCCTTTACATTCTGGGTCACTGACTACCCTGAGCTGGTCAGCCGATTATGAAATTACGCATACAGGTTAAGCAAAAGATGTTGAATAGCGCAACTTTGATGCTTTGACATTCCTTTTCATACCCATTTTAATATCTTTATCTTAAGGAGGACCAACTTGGTGTTAACCACTCGTTAGGCGCCACGAAAGACGATGTTATAACCTCTACATTAAAACAAACATAATTATATACAAAAATGGATTAGGTACATTTTAATTCTTTAAGCTAAATCAGACTCCATTGCCTGTGCGATTTAAAACGAGCAAAGTATTATCTTTATTATTATATATTATTATTTACAAGACTTTTTAACTCATTACTTATTTAATTATTGAATATATTTTGTATAAATTTCTTGATACCTTTTATGTTATCATACCTTAATAATACTTGTCACATCGTTTTAATTTCTTTACGAATTTACAATTCTTCTTATTTTTATAATTAATCTTTAGCTTTTGTGATTTCTTAAATTATAATAATACGTTCTACAAATCTCTAGTAGATTCACGAAGCAATTAGTCGTATCGCTTTCCAGCTTGCTTCGCTCCCAACGCGTCTGCGAGGCACGAACCCGGAACACGCTCCAATCGCTGCCCTCTCCAACTCTCGGACTTACGCCTTCCCGTCTAGCGGTGCCCTCGGTCAGAAGATATAAAATTCTGTACTATAATTTATTGCCAAGCAAGACACATTAAGCAAGGCAAAATAATTTTTGGGTCAGCGGAATAATTATTTGGGCAGTAATACGTATATCTCTTACTGGAAATGTACAGAATCTAGGTAAGGGAAAAGGGATCAATGAAAGATCTAGGTTCAATTCCTAGGAAATGTATTCTGATAGATATTAAGCTAAGGTAATTTTTTATGACCCTTAAAAACAATATTTAATAGTTGTGTCAATAGTCGCTTTGTCTAAATTGAGTAGAAATTATTTTGTATTTGTAAGGGCCATAAATAAATAATTATTAAACTATACAATTTGGCAGCAGAGAAAACATTCAAGTTAGAAATATCTGCTGACCATAAGTTGCTGCCCAATTAGTTTTTTAGCTAACCAATTGTATTTTTTTGCTGACCGATATTCGAATATTTTGCTGACCGTTTAAATAACACCATTTAAAAAACCCACGAGAAGCTTCTTGTTATCATCCTTGAATTTAAATAGGCTCATGACAGTGACTTCTTAAAGAAGAATCCTCTTAAGAAGAATCTTCTTAAGAAGACTCGGCCTTAATCGATTTCAAATGTTATTAAATTAATTGTTTATGTTATGAAATAAAATTCACATTATCATTTCAAAATGTACTGTTTTATTGTGCACATTATGTTCATTATCGAATAAAAGTCAGAGTCAAGATCCGAAACCCTCATCTGACTCGCCCTCGACCAGTTTTTAGAGAAGTTAAGGAAAAATATAAAACATTTTTTTTCTGTTTGAAAAATCTCTCCGTCCCTGTAGCCACTCTTCATAATTTAGCACAAACAAACGCCAACGTAAAGAGGCCGTTTACCCCCATTTGTTCATGCGACGCAATCATTTTCCGTTGAGACTTTTGTTAACTTTTTGTCGGAAAAAAGTGACGTGCATGTGGATGTATAAATCAAGAAGATTGCCTCTTAATGTTTGAAGTAATTATTACAGAGTTTCAAGTATTAAAAGGATTCTGCATTATTTCAATGATTTCAATTAGTGTCTTCATTGCGAAATATCCATAAAATAGAAATTCTGTCCAAGTGAACTTTAGAAATGGAGACAATAATTCTAAGGTTTCAATTTTTAATCCTGGCATTGGAGATCTTGTTTTGAGAACTGGCAAAAAATTTAAAAAAAGCATACCTTTACTCAATTACCTAGTTTATTGCGAAACATGAACATTAAAACATGAACACTTGAACATTAAAATTCAATTATTTTCATTTACTGTTTCTTATGGAAGTTAAATGATTAGTTTTTTAATTTTAATTCATCACAAGACTCGTGGGGTTTATGTGTATTATTTATTAACTTCGACGTTATATTTATTTTAAGCTGTACTTGAGATCTCCACTGCTTACCTCTTCGAAGATAGAGTTAAGCGATTCAATATTTGATTTCGAAAGTAAGCAAATTTGTACAATGGATAGTCAAGTTGTTCAAAATTACACAAATCTTTCTAATCCAATGAAATGTATTGTGAAATCCGAACCGATAAATACAAATGAGCACTAGATACCATAGCTAGCAAACAAAATGTGACAGTAGTGGCTGCAAATGGAAGGCACGCAAGCGCACGCGGCGCATTAGACCCTGCGTTTGTATCTCAGGGAGCAAATGACGTGGAACCAGCGCGAGCCAGTGCCATTACTCACAGATTGGTGCATTTACACGTGCGGGCGCCGGGAATGACCGCTTTTATAAGTTATATCATTCGCAATTCGTAATTTTGTAGGTTTGGCCTTTGTGAGACTCTGGGCTAATTTTATCCCAACGTTAATAACTTCAATACGAGTACCTACTTTTTAACCGCCTCTATGGTCTAGTGGTTCACACCACCGGGTGTTGATCGGGAGGTCCGGGTTCGATTCCCCGTGGGGGCAGAAGTTTTTCTGCTCGGTTTGGTTGGTGGTAGGGCTTCTAAGCCCGCCTGGCTAGCTACCACCGTCTTACCTAAATTTGTCGCCATAATAACAATGTTTTAAGCATTGTTGTGTTCCGGCAATCAGAGGTTAAAAACCTAAATTATCTGTATTAGAAGCAAAAGAATGGCAATGAGGTATGAGATGTAAACTTTTCATCAACAGACAACATAACATTATCACATATATTATCACGCCTCTATCCCCAAAGGGGTAAGCAGAAGTGTTAACACCTAAAGGTTTTGAAGACACATGTTTAAAACCGATTTTTTAAAAAAACCTGGTTTACGATTTATTCCTTGTCATCACAATGAATTAGTGAACATTCACAAGCGCTGTTCGCTTGAAAATACCGTGACCGTGTAAATGCGGTTTGAGCATTGGTTACTGCTTCGGACTTTGCTTCTGGCTCGCAAATCGAAATGCGTAATGGCGATACAGCTGACTAATGAAATTTCCAATGAACATTCGGCAATGCTTAGCACTGCAAATGGGCATTGATGATGCGTCAGTTTCAGTTATTACAAGCGTTTACGGAGCATCGCAGATTATTATGTGCTTATCCAAGGTCTAAGCGTTGGGGGCGAACAAACAGATCTGTGGTGCTGGGTTAATGTAACTATTGTGTTTCAGACTAGATATTAGGTCCTTACCTATGAAAACGGTGTTTTGTATGGAGATTTTGGGGAATTCTGCATTTTCCATACAAAAATTTTTTCAGTTTTCTTCACAACGACAAATCCAAAGATAATAATATTTGGCGTGTATCATAAGACAATCTTAAGCGATATGTGTGATATCAAACTTCATAAAAATTATTTATCGTTTTTAAGTGAATGCAAATCAAATTATGTATTCGGGAGGCACTTAAAAAGAGTTGTCTCCGTGTCCAATTTTAACACAATTTATCAAAATAAATCAAAAGAGATCAAAAATATGGTCTATTTGAAGAGGAGGTAATTATTTTTTGAGAATACTCTGAAACTATATAGACGAGATAGACTAGATATTTGATACAGATTTAGGTATTATTACTCAAATGCTAATTGGTTCATTATTGTTAATTATATTCAACAAAGCATAACTCACTGGAGATTATACTAGCAGCAGGGTAGCATAGTGATACGTTTTGGTTTTTGTCCGTCCGTTCGTCCTCGGCGTACGGTCCCACTGCTGGGCACAGGCTTATCTCATGTAGAAACACATGAGGAGTATAGGCTGTAACACCACCACGCTGCCCCAGTGCGGGTTAGAAAGAAACGGTTGCAATAGCGACCGGGACCAGCGGATTAACGTGACTTTCGAAGCATGGAGGAGTTCGAGATCACAATGTTTGGGTCACCCATCCAAAGCCTGACCATGGCGAAGGAAGCTTTGTTCTTGATATCGAAAGCAATTACGCCACCAAAATCAAGAATTTGGTTTTGTATTGTATTGAAAACAAGGCAGTATTCTTCGTGGTATGGGTGACCAAAACTTTGTGATCTCGAGAGACCGCATTCCTGTTAAGCCTTAGGGACTAACGGCCTGCTTCGGACTAATATTCTTGCGCGAGGTGTATTTAAAAACCAAAGAGCATCCCCTAGGGGCTTAGATGAACTCAGGCCCGTAGTAACTTAAAAGTTAAATTAAGAGAAATTCGGGCTGGATTATTTTTGATCTAGTTTGGTGACTTGTGACGTAGTAATTCTTGCCTGAAAAGCATCACAATTAGGGACGTTTCGTAGGTACGCTGGCCATACATTTTGACGTATAAGTGCACACGTGTGTCTGTGAAACGATGTTAGTAGCTCCGTAATTGTAAGTGCGCGCGTGTCACGTCAACCACGGCTTTATTTCCAACTCTGTCTTCCTCTATGCTAAGATACACTATCGCTGCTGGCGGCTAGCGTAGCTATGAAACCAGACTCATGTAAGTGCAGCCACAAAAATTACAAAATACTTCACTTTCCACAAATTTTCGACTAAATTCCAAAGCTTTTACGAAACAATGGCAAATAAGTATACATAAGCAAGTTTATTTTGCTCGGGGAAGCGAGTGTTTTCGAGTTAGCGGCTCCATTCCTAATATAGCACCCCTGAAGCCCACTAACCCACTTCGGTAAGCTGCCAAAGTTTTTAATAACCATAAAGAACTCCACACATATTTCACAAATATTCGCAAGGAATATGCATAGTAGAAAATATTCCCTACAGTAACTAAAGCTGCTTTACCTACTTTGTTAGTTCTCTCTTAACGTTTGGGTATACAATGTTTGTTCATATGTTTTGTCTAGCTAATAAAGTTTTCGCACGGTTTGGTTTTTCTAATAAAAATAAGCAGTTTTCGCTGTGGCTCTCGATGATTGAAAAAACTTTAAGACCTTGAATTATCTACGTTAAACCATTCTTCAATGTTATTTTTGATGGCTTTCCAATGTTGTCCCAGTATTTTAATGGACAGCTTGAGTCCAAAAACATGTATACATATTTTAGGAGTGACAATCTTAATTTCCTTCTAATAAAAGTAAGTTACTGTCAAAAGTGGTTACATATATTTTGAGAGAAAATGCAAAAACAAATATTAAGAAATACAGAGTTGAAGCAGCAACGTTTAGAGTAAATATAAACGTTGATTTTGTGCTACTCTAAGAACATTTAGTTCCAAAAACAGCATAAAAGCATCATAGTGTACGTAATAAAAAATTCAAATGTGAGAAGCAAATTGTATTAAATTGTTAATGCCAGAAACTACTGCAAAAAAAAGCAACACCTCTCCTTCGCTGATGTCACAGTGATGAGATACCACGCTGGAGTTTGTTTGGCCTCCACTCCAATAGAATTTAGGAGCGACCGACTCTCTGTGACAATTTATTCAGTATAGTTCCTTAATGTATCTTGACGTTAACCAGAAGACGGATATTTTTTGTAGCCGTAACTAAAGTAGCTTTGGGTCGGTGGGTATTGTTTTGTTACTTGGCAAAACAATGCAATGGTTTCACGTCTACAATGAATCTAGTGGATTTGCATAATAACTCTGATTGTACTGTCTGCAACTTAAATGGACCAATAGATGTGAAACTTTGTTTTCTGATGATACAAAAGGCGAGTTACAAAATATTATTTTTAAGGCAATAAGAAAAATCACCCAACAAAAAGAACAAGCAATAAAATCTAGAAAAACTGAAGAAATGTTCAGATTGAAGCAAGCAAAATGAAATAATGCGTAGTAAACGAACTTTTATGTGCTGTAAACACATATTATGAGTATACATTACATAAAACTGATATCAAAGCTAAATATAACAGACCCGCTCTCAGGTGAAGACGCTGAGATGTAATAAAAAACATTTGCCCTTTCCACGCAAATGATATTTTCCCTTAATATTTCGCCTTTCATAAGTTTATTCAATTTATTGTAACTGTATATGCTCACACTCACACTACGCCTCCTGAGATTGCACTGAAGCAAGAAAGTAAGCATTACAGAAGAATACATATGATTGTAATACGTAAATAATGTTTTTGTGACTTAAGATTTAAGGCCTGGTTGGTCTCTAAGTGCATTTGGATTTAACTTCGTGTCGTGAAAATATTTTCTGTTTCGACCTTAAAGCAAAACGCGCTATATTTAAAGGCATTGTATCAAATGAACAGCTAGAACAGCTAGTTTTTACGCGCCGTTATAATTTACGAGGCGGCAGCGACCTCCCGGAGGAATTTATTCATGGCCGTAATAAAATCTGTCGTGTGACGGTGTCCGCCGGGTTAATTCCTTTTTGAAATTTCGCACGCGGCGACTTGGCAACGGTTCCCTTTGCGAGACTCTGAAAATTTCATCCCCCTTGATAGTTTATTCATGATCCCTTACTTCGGTTAGAGCAGATGCTTTCAAAGATTAGGCGAGGAGTTACCAAGTAAGTTAATTCGAAAAGTTTATTTGCCTCTTGAGGCACAACTGGTTTAATATTACAGTTTTATACATCTGCCGGTGCTCGGCTTTCGCAATGAAAATCTGGAAGATTTTTGGTGATGACTTAACGTGGATGGTTGTTGGAATCGCGTTTTAGGTTCTGATAACAAATCTAATGTCGATTTCACTTAGACGACTTACATTTCGACTTTGATATCAGTTGGGATTTATTTAAAGATTTTAAGTAATACTTTGTGCTTTTGTGTTTTGTAAATTTTTGAAATTAGTTTTACCCCCCATGCACGTAATTCGAACTAGGTACAGTCAAGTACAAAAATATGTACACACGTTTTATAATAGGGATCTTTATTACTTTCTTATAATGCAAATTTACTGTCAAAGGTGGTAATATTATTTTTGGAGTTGACTGTACATAATACCACCACACTTATAAAAATGAATTCTTTCTGAATATTGCAATTCCAAACAATTATAAAATTACTTGTTGCTTTGATACTCGTCATGTAATGAATAATTATTTGGAAAACCATTTTTGCACAGTTTCTTTGTTATATTTTCTATTCATTGATTGAATTATATATCAAGGTAGTAGAGAGACTTTAAAAATTTTTAGGTAATATCAATATTCTGTCAAGGCTATTATAGGATATTAAATAGGCATATCATGGAGGTGTTAAACACCCGAAGGGGTATTTAACATCTTTTTCACTCGAATATCTGAGGTATGATGATATTTATTGTTATGTAAGACTGTTAAGATGTGCTCCATAAAACATCTGATCTTTCGAGCGTTATATTACAGTCAACATTTTTTCCGAAGTTTTATACGACTTAAATGGACTCACCGTCCTTCAGAGAACATTCCGATGCAGGATTTAAGCTGAGTATTTGCCATCGCGCATTTTTGGATTGTCAAGTACTCTTATCTGGTGGCGTGGCGTTATCGCGATCATTCGCCAATTAGAACGAACTTTCGAAGAGTGAAGGTTGAATTGCGTCAGATTTTTGCCGCACCAGATATTCTTGGAGTGACTACAAAGTTTGTGTTAAAAAGTTGAAAAAAGGTTTTCTTTAAATTTTTTTAGTTAAAATCGTATATTGCATAGATATCTAATGAACTATGTAGATTCTTTGGTAGCTACAAGAGTTTCTTTTTACAAAAATAAAATATTTTAAATGCTCCCGTCTGTTCATAAGCTCAAAGATTACTAGAATGCTCATAAAATATGTAAACGAAACAAAATAGTGAAATATTTTCGTTAAAGTTAATTCTGGAAAAATACAAAATAGTTTTACAGTGTTTCACTCTTCATGAGCCATTCCCCGACTGAGGTGAACTCTTTTAAATGGTATTATTAAATAAGCAAGGGGTGGTCGTGGGGCCCGGTCTGTGCCGTTTTAAAATTTATAAAACAAAGGAGAATTAAGAATGGCAATCGAGAACAAAGCGTAAGTTAGCAAATGACTGAGAATCGCAACTTTTAATCACCAGAACAAAAACTCCTAGATAGACTTCAAGAATACTGAACTACCTTGAATACCACTATTAGCTTCGTTCACTATGAATAATAAAGGACTCGTAAAAAGCCAAAATGTTCTCTACACTGAAACCATAAAATTATTATTATTCTGCGTGCTAATCTTGAACTTCGCCGAAATTTGGATTGCATGCACCAATGAAATATATTCTTGTTTTTTGGCAGTAAATCAAGCATTGTCTTTCAACTGTAACCTTTTGGGCCACAGATAGGTAGAATTTAGCATTAAGAAAAAGAATTTATAGAATTTTAAAATTATTATAATGACCGACTAGAGTTAAAACTTAATTTTAATATTACTTATAGTAGAATAGTAGATAGACATGATCTTTGCCTTCGATAAGATTTCTTAACAATTTTACCACTCCCCTGCTGACGAAATAATAGTATGAGGTATTTACCTTAGTGTCTGTTATGCTAAGCAAGATAAATTTATATATAGTATAGTTTTAAAAATGTAATAGTGTAATCTTTTTCCCCTTTTTTCCCCAACCAATATAACAATTACTATGTGAAATGCAGATGAAGTTTTTATGATATGTATTATAGTAATTTAATGTTTTATCCATTTATATGTAAAAATGTTTTAATTAAAAATGATCATTTATACATTAGACAATGCATCTTAACAGCTAATACTGCTTCGATATTGACAAGGTTAACTTTCTGGATAAAAAGTTAACTAATTAGATAATTAAACCACAATATTATGTGTAGCTACAGTTTATAACCGACGGTTTAGACGACCTCCGTGGTCGAGTGGTCTCTATGCCGGGCTCGAGGCGTCACCATCTCGAGAGGTTCTGGGTTCGATCCCCGGTGGGGGCAAAAGTTTGGGTGATGAATTTTCAGGCATTTGTTTTCCAGTCTTGGATGTTTATATATATTTATGTATATTCACGATATTTGTATGTATATTAAATATATTTATCCGTCATCTAGTGTCCGTAACACAAGTAACATTAGTTGCTTAAAATGGGGCTAGTTGATAGGTGTTAATGTTTAAAGATATTTATATTTATTTATATTTTATATTTATTTATAAGGTAGTTGATACTAATATTTAATTATTTCCATATTATGATAAACACAATATATTAGATATTGCATTATAAAATTTTGAAAGTTACGTAATCAGCCACGCTTGAAAAATAGTGTTAAATCTAGGAAAAATAGACAAAAATATATGCTGCACTTACCCAATAGGTAAACACAAAACAATTACATTTTTTATTAAATTTAGACAGATTCGGTATATTTCTGAATTAATTGCGAGTTATCAAATAACTTCTTCACAAGGCGGCAGTTCGTAGTAATATGGTACGACATAGCTGTAGGTATGCATATATCTGCCCGCGTCTCGGAACATTATAACAGGCATTAAGACGTACTATAATCTCATGTTTTAATTATGTGTATAAGTTGTTTTAATATATAAAATGTAAATAAAGGATCAAATCTCCGTTTAAAGACACTAAATAGATGTAAAAATAACATAGAATTTCTTAAATTGTAATTGATGCGAATCACGGTACTGAGTAATTGCTTTGAATAAAGTCAAGGTGTTACACAAAATTTAAATTATTATTTATGACTCCTATAAAGAGACTCTTATAGCCCTTTCCGCTTTCCGATACAGGAATCTTTCCTCTGGATTTGATTACAGTGGAGTTCATAATGTAGATAACTGGTGTACTCATACAAACATACGACATAATCACGACGGTTTCTATCTCGATGTAAGGGTTAGTCAGAGACTAAACAAAACACCGCAAAAGCAGTCCACTGCCACTGCCGCGCTTCACCAAGCAGTGACTGCACAATCATGTGCTGAGCGTGGCAGTTGGTGAGCCCGTCGTCGCTTTAAGAAAGAAAGAAAGAAAGAAAGAGAAATGTTTATTTGGCAATTATAAAAATATATATATAAGCTAGTGGAAGGTTGGTTAATGGTCTACACACATAGATAAAATCTAACCTTCTTCCATGAAATGACTTCATCCTCTTACTGAGATCCTCTCATTTTTCCCATCATTCACCCTTTACAACTGAGTCCTTATACAACACATGCTCGGCGATTTCGAGTGATTTTGATCTAGCCTTTCTTGAGAGCGCCCTCGATTCGAAAAATATTCGCCTAGATCCTTCTCTCAAAGTGGGATGACAACAATACCAATATCAGCCAATCTAAACTAGAGTTCACGATTTATTGGAGTCTATTAAATACTTTACTACTTCTGCTTATTCAGTAGTTTGTTTTACGTCCTACTGAGTTAGGGAAGTTATATCTCATCATAAGCGACGGTAAAAATGTTAATTTTTTATGACAGTTGACTGACAGGCTGTTTGTAGTATCAAGCCAATCTAGAACCCGTTTAGTATTGCAACCATTTCTACCCACCAACCCGCATTGGGCCAGCGCGGTGGTGTTACGGCCCATACTGCTCATGTGTTTCTCCATGAGGAAGGCCTGTGCCCAGAAGTCTATGGCTGAGGACATCTAGATCTTCCATATACCACAGTGACAAGCCGGAGTCGGCGATGATTTCGCTATAATTTCAAATATATATAATAACTTAAAATCTTTCAGGAACAGTAAAATTCGATGACCCCTTGAGGGTCAGAGCGAACACTGGTATTTGCAAAGAATAGATGTTTCTGTTGTGTCTGGTTTTCTGATCATTTACAACATGACAAAACAGAATTTTAGAACGATAAACGTCGTAATTCTCCTATTTTATAAAGTTGGGCCATCAACACTAACATTAGAGGTCATATTTTGGCGAGTCCCACATTAAGTGGAAGATAAATTTAATAGTAGCTTTTAGCATTTTACGACTGCCATAATATTTGTCACGTCTCCCCACTAGAAACAAAGGACTGTTGCAACCTTTAAAATGCAAGCATTTTAATGTGCCGTAAGTGCAAATGAAGTATATATTTTATACATATATTTAACTGTAGACGGAGCGAGTGCGCTACATTATTGGCTAGTGAGTTGAGGAGCAATTGGCGTAGTTATTCGTTTTGGTTTCGATATTGAAAATAAACCAAATTTTGGCATGGTTGACCAACCAAGATACTTCCCAAAGCTAGTTCTTTTTACCTTTCTCATTTTATTTTGAACGAGGACAACGAGTATACAGTTCACCAAATGGAAAGTGAACTCCAACGCCCACGGAACAGCTATTTATTTCATCAATTTATATCTCCTGACGTAGTCATGATGAGGGGTTTCGTTTATCTCAATGTTTTTTATAATCAGCCCAGCAAATGACTCAACACCACCTGATGGTAAGCAGTAGATAAGTCCATTTGAGAAGGATGCTAGGGCAGCACCAAAGAATGCAGGCCTAGCGACCTCCACCTTGCTGGCTCATAAGATGCATTTTCACGCCTCTTTTGAAGGAACCAACAACCATTATTCTTTTTCACGAATTTGTGTAAAATTTCTAAAATTCAGAAGCATTTTTTAAATTAAATAGTTGTCCCGCAGGTAATGGGGCAGTCAGACAAGCGGGGTAGCGCGGCGCGGCTGCCGGCCGCGTACACGTGACGCCGCCGCCGCCGCAGCATGGCGCCGCACCTCGCGCTGTTCCTCATCCTCTGCCTCGTCCACTGTGACACCAAGACCGTCCTGCAGGATAAGCTTGGTAAGTGTAGAACTAATAAAGCTATCATCACATTGCCAAGCGGCAAACCCAGCCATGCCGACGACTACTCTTCTGTAGCTTTTAAGCCTTTTTCTTGTGACAAGTCTTACTTGTTTTAACTTTAGAGTATCATTAATATTGTGTCGACGTATTGATTAACCATTTACGTGTTTGCTTAAGCAAAGTATGGAACCATTGCAAAGTTTCTGGCTAGTTTCCAGACCTTGTCAAATGGTCAAACGGATGTAATTTCAGCGGTTAAAATGGTTTCACTTAATATTGTCTAATTAAGGAAATCATTGTAGCTATATTTGTCTTAATGGGACAAAAGTACAGGATTAGATTTTTAGCACTTTCAGTAAAACGACAAAATTTGCAACTCGCCAAATCGTTAGTATTACAAGATTACTTTACGACAAAAATTTTATTCTCAGTTGTGAGTTATACAAACAGAATTACCAAGATTAAAAAGAAGGGGAAATATATTTTTAGAGATTTTGTTGGAGCTCAATGCACAGTGCTGAAATTTCAAGGATTGAAAACAGATTAGCCACACAAGCTTGTGTTTTTAGGATGATTCTTTCAATAGAACTGTTCTCTTCGACGTTGAGTGCAGTGAGTTCTTTCTTAGATCCAATCCAACGTAAAGTATTGGGAAGCAAACGAACTTGATAGGTTTTTCACCAATCAGAAATCTGAAGTCCACACTGAATGTGTTTTATTATTTCTTAATTCTTTTATAGATGAAATATTTTCAAGAGTAAAATGTGTCCCATGTGCAAATTGTTTCGTATAAAACAATCCTACTACTGGGAATTTTGTCACAGAAAACAAATATTCTGATCTTTCGGCCTTGTGGCAGTAGTTCGGTGTTGAGACCGGTTATCTGAATTAAAAACATTCAGTATTAGTATTTGGTTGATGAATATCACTGAACTAATCACACCCTCTAGCCATAAATTGGTATTTTGTGATTCTACAAAAACAGAAATCTGGTTCCTGGAACTTGTATCATCTATAGTAAAAAAAGTGAATGATAAAAAAATTCGTATTGCCAGTATTTTGTATTAGTTGACTGTTCTAGGAACGAGTCAGCTTCACGTTACAGCCGCGACATCGGCTTCCCGAGGGTTCCATTACGGCCAAGCGCTTATCCCCCCCCCCCTTCCTTTTTCCCCCTAACTGGGACAGTGCTCAGCTGTAGCTTAACCTGAACCCCGCTGATAAGTGGGATTTGCCATTATTGAGAACAATTATTACCTGGTAACACTTTTGCAGTTTCTCGTTGCATTATATTAAGTCTTTTGATACTGCCATTTTTGTTGCTGCTACTAACATAAAAGATTGAGGGTGGTTTCATAGGTGGACTGGCCGCCAGCGCTGGCCAACAGCGCCGGCGATGGCGGCCAGTCCATACATTTTGACGTAAAGCGCGCGTGAGGTGCGTGTGTGGCTGTAAAACGATGTTAGGTACTTGTAATAGACTAGTTGGCTCATATCAAACGTTATGAAAATAATGTCTAATTCATTTAGTATTTAGTTCAAAACATATCTATTGAGAATAGCTGTTGGATCGAAACTTTGTGATTTATTGTTCTTTTATGTTCTAGAAACTATGAGAAGCCGTTGTTCTTGATTGCTATAAAAAATTTTTTTTTGCCAGTTAGTGAAGTGAAGTGACCTCTTCATATTCTAGACCCTGGTATAGTTTATTAATATATTTTTCTTGTCCGATCGATAAAAACAAGACATATTTACTCTAGTTATCTTAAAGGACGAATATTTTTAAAACTCACGATTCTGCTGACGTAACGAGGGTCTCTGACGTCGAGTACAACTCAAAATTCGCAACAAAAAGCGCACTCGTTACCCTAGGATGCTTCAGAAAATTTAAAACTCGAATTACAGCATCGTCTGTTTTATTTCAGCAAATGCGTTTGCGGCAATAACTTGATGGTTTTACGACTTTAAATGTACTATCGGATTTTAAGACCATTTTTTATTCTTACTAACGTCATAAAGGGGAGATTTACGAGGTTTCTACCCTTTGATTGTGGGATGTTTCTAAAATTTTGTGCTTCCAGAAAAATAATACGGACTATTAGTCTTTTAGTACTGTTTTCATATTGCTGTATTCATGTCGTATTCATATCGTATCGTTACTGTATTCATATCGTTGAAATTTGTCCGGAATATGAATTTGCTTCAGTTTGCATTGTTTTTTAAATTCAATTTAATTATTTTCTAGCACTACTGAATGTATTCGTGACATATTATTTTTTTTTCTTTCCTTGATTTTCTCATGTTGTTGTATAAAAGAAAACTGATCAATCTAAAGTAGAGCGAGGGATTTTTTCTAAGTTTTGAGTATGCTGTAACAATTAATAAAATATAGAGCAGATACAAAATTAAATAAAGCAAATAAAATGTAAAGTTCCTATACGTAGATTCGACAACACACACGTTTCATGACGAGGACATTATAGCAACTAACATTTATATCTTGTAAGCAAAATAAAACTATGAGTATCTTTCCTCTTTACACAAAGCATTTTTTTACTTTTTGTAATAAAGTGGATCGCTTTCCAACTATTTGTTTTTGAAGTAGAGTAAAGAAACATTTAAGTATCATAAATTATGCTTCGACCATGTTTCGTTTGCCAAAGTATTCTGGAATATAAGTATAAATACTGTATCCGGCTTACTCTTTGTTGTTTAGTGTTATCATTAAGTAGGTAATGACATGGTTTTTGGAGTAAGTACCTACCTATTGGTATTGCTGTAAAATGAACTTTGTTCGGTATTCCGTAACGGACAAGTCATCTTCTTTTGATTTTAGTACATTTTGGCCTCCTCTTATATTGGGTAGGTTATTTAAGTATTTGCAGAGCTTCTTACCAGTATATTAACAACGCCCCGTAGAGGTGGGTTTCATGGGCACGCTGGCCGTCAGCGCCGGCCACGCGCGCGCTTCGTTTCACAGCTACACGCGTTTATACGTTAAAATGAATGGAAATCTCGGCGTGCGCTGGCGGCCAGCGTACATGTGTAGGGTCCCTTAGAATATTTGAGTAAAATTTTAACGCATAATTTCCTATATTTTTAAAAACAAAAGCGCGATATATCAATATTACTTTGTTCATTAAGTCACGTTATCGAAAAATAATTGAACAACTTTTCTTTATAAATTAGTCACAGCTCACGAGATGTTAAAATATACGCGATATTAGAGCAAATTAAAAAATATTCCCATCGCTATATTTCACGCTTTGAATATCAGAAATATTTTCCGAGCAAATGAGTTCTTTTGATCGGCTGCTACGGAGAGGTCATTAACATTTTTAAATAAGAATAATTACACGTGATTTTTGTACTCTACGTCAGAAACAAAAATGAAACTAAAATGGTACCGTGTCGTGACCGTGACCTTACATTATATGAAACAAAATAACATGTGCGCTGTCTATGTTACACCTTATTACCATATCTTAACGCTAGTTCGCGTTTTCGCGCGTCGCTCCTCATGAAGACTATGGCAATGGACTGCTTATGCAGTGCTTTTGCTAGTCGCTGATTATATGTCTGTATGTATGTATGTTACTCGTGTTTTTGTTTGTCTCAGCATTTATGATGGAAAGGGATAATTATATAGAAATTATTTATAAAATTAATCTTCATTTCACTCACTATTCCTTCTAAATTCCACTTGATGACGTAAGAAATAAGTAAGGTAATAATTTGCAGTTATTACATATTCCGTGTTATGGGCCTACGATCCCATGTTTGGACTATAGCAGCTTCATTCGCCAGGAATCTCTATTCAGGCCGCTTAAACTCCAGCTAGTAAATATAGGGGTTTCACCAATTTGTCCGGCACGACCTGGCAAATCGTGATTCGAGGAGACGCTGAACCGGATATACCGATGGTCAGAGAGCATCTCCTCATCACTTCAGTTTTTTTAAAACTAAAACGACCCGAGTTCGTAAAGTAGAAGATATTTGTTTGTCATTCTTAAAAATTTGACGCAGCTTCCAGAACCTTATTAGGACCTAAACTACTGCCAAGGGTACCTTAAAAGGAACTTTAGCAACCGCAATATTAAATTACAAATGCGAATAAAACTCAGACCACGATACAATAGACAATCTTAATATTTTATGAGCTCGCGCCAACTTTCACAACGTCAGGTGAGAGAGAAGAGTTCCGATTCGCTTTTTTGCTTAAGTAAATAAGCTGAGCGGTCCTCGCTTACAGAAGCAGTTAAGACACGCCGGTAAAAGTTTTTAATCACTTTTTCTGCGGATAATGTGATTACTCTAAGATATTCACAGAATAAAGTATACTTTAGTTGGAAGTACTAAGATATTATTTATTCATTTTTACTGCCTCATACTTTGTACAGTGCTTTAAGATACTTCATTACTACGATTTTAAGAGTATGCTCTTAAGCTTATGATTTGTGTACATTTACAAATAATGAATAAATAAATCAAACATAAGAATGGTCACAATATCAGTGTCCTTTGGAGCCCTGGCTATGATAGTATAATTCTATTGACTAGACCAATGATTTTTAATTTATTTGCATATGGACTGGACATAGCCCCCTCCCCCCCCCCTCCAATGCACGCCATCGCACACGATATTCGGTCGTCCTCACCGAGCCGACTTCAGCCAACCTACGAATTTCATCATCCCGTAATGTGATGTAATTTGCCATATTTGAAACGATACGACTGTCCACAGTGTAATCTGGTCAAGAAAGCAGCAGATATAATAACATAAAGCAACACTAACTTTACTATATACATTCTGCCCCATACTTTAGGGTAGATATAAATTCCAAAGAAACAGTAACATGAAAGTCGAAGCAGCGAACCTCACCACAGCGAGCGGGATAAACATTGCAATGTTTATTAAGTAGTCTCAGTTAATAAGTAATAAACGAATAACGTGTAGCGTTCATTAAACGAAATCTGTCGTCAAAGCCGATCGGCGTCGACGCTTATAAATACTTCATCTGGTACTGAAAAGAACGGATCGGCAAAGATATGACTGTATTTTTTTATACTTGTTGCATTTTATATTGGCGAGTAGCTTCGCTCTAAACGCCTTAATATAGAGTGTAAAGTCGAATAATTTTAGCGCCTTCGTGAATTGCAATATCAATAACTAAATATTTACAATGATTTTTTTATATTCTGAGTCATAATTTTTGTGTCTATATATTTTGTTATTTCATCTTATTTTATTAGTTACTTCTGATTCTCTTCTTCGTTCTTTACACAATCCAATACTTTCATAGAAAAGTTACGAGTATGAGTTTGGATACATCATTCTTTTCTTTCACAATTTCAATTATTTTCTTCTTAGAAAAATGTTGCTGTGACGCCAAGTCTGTAGATACATCAATGACTTAATTTTTTCATCTAGAAGAGGTAGGTCACACGGGACTTTAAGATTTACATCTATTTACAAGGCATCCCACGACAGCATGCAAATTAATGTAAAGTGGGGTACTTTACAAAATAATACAACTACACCACACCGTTATACCGATAGTCGGATTAACTTTCTGATTTGTGACGGGGAGGCGATTCTAATAATGCAGTAATTACGGCCCGCTGCTAAATGGACCCGCTGTAATCCTTCTAATCCGTGCCGGGTAGAGGTTTTAATGGAGAAAGTATGGTATCCTACACTAATTACATAGTGAAAACTATTATAAACAAATAGGTTATTTTTGGTCCGTTGAAGAGCATTAAATAATATTACGTCCTTACCTATGAAATTGGTGTTTTGTATGGAGATTTTGGGGATGTCTGCATTTTACATACTAACATTTTATCAGTTTTCTTCACAACGACAAATCCAGAGATAATAATATTTGGCATGTATCATGAGACAAGCTTTAGTAATATGTGCAATATCACACTTCATAAAAATTATTTATCGTTTTTAAGTGAATGCAAATAAAATGATGTATTCGGGAGGCACTTAAAAAGAGTTGTCTCCGTGTCCAATTTTAACACAATTAAACTTACAACAAATTATCAAAACAAACCAAAGAGCTCAAAAATATAGTCTATTTTTAGACGAGGTAATTATTTTTTTAGGAATTCTCTGAATCTTAATAGTTACGGACAAATTGCTAAGACAGAATAAAAACACCAATTTCATAGGTAAGGACCCAATATAATATCGTCAGTTGATAGATTTTTATTATTTCTGGCCTTTTTATATTCTGTTTTCCCACTCACCACATCACAACCCAGTTACTTCCTCATCATTCAATTCCATCCATTGTAGTAGAAAAATTATCGTTTGTGTGTGCGTGTGTCTATCAGGAGCATTAATTTTTAAATTTTGCATTTAAATTGAATATATATATATATATATTATACTGTTTATTGCATATAATATAACATAAAATAATAATATGATAAATATAACAGAGATATCTGCCAGTCAAACCATGAAAGGCAATCATAGAAATCACAAATGGTAGGCGGCACAAATGCAATAAAAAGTCAACATTCTAGTGTAAAGGATATACAATATGTTATATATATACATAATAATACTTAGGTAAATAGATATCATAATATAAATAAATACATACATACATATTTAATAATATATAAAAAAGAACATGATGGGATTACATATTTGATCAATCCAAAGATTAAAAAGGTAACGGGGCATTTTTTCAGACCTTTGACCCGCTCGCGTCCACTAACGAAACTAGTCGGATTACAATAAGGACCGTTCATACTACCCAATGAGATCGGTCGCATTCCTCAAATCCATGGGAAAGTTTTTTTTTGCAATAAAAAATTCGATTTTTTTGTATATCCATACTATGCATTATAATTTATAAAATGCTTATAAAAATGCACAAATCGTTCTTAGCCTAAAAGGCCTTCCTCGTGAAAATACACATAAGGATATGAGATATGAGCCGTAACACCACCACGCTAAATGCGGGTTGGTATGTAGAAACAGTTGCAATAGCGACCGGGACCATCGGCTTAACGTGCCTTCCGATGCACCGAGGAGTTCGGGATCACATGGCAAAGGTGGTTTTGTTTTCGATCGAAAGCCAATGCGTACTAGCCACAACGCCGCCCAATGAGTTTTATATTGAAAAAAAAAAAGGAAGTTAAAAGAAGAAATTTGATAGTAAAAAGACCAATCTATTGAAGCACATAACTTTTTCCCCCCTGTGGATTTGGATCAAAATAAAAACATTCCATGAAATGTTAATCCTCAAGCTTCAAAAAAATCCCAATTTTAATAGTGAACCGGTCAAAGAAGCCCAGTTACCTTTGTAACATTCATCAAAGCTAATAAAGATAGCCAATTGTACCTATAAAAAAGGCTTTAAATACTTCATAATTATGAAACTAGTGCACTTTAAAGAATGTTAAGAATCTGTTTACGGGGATAAACAATTTACTAGACGAGCGAATATCTTCTGTTCCTTAGCAAGAATGCCATGGCATCATCATGGCATTCTTTTTGAATAATCCCGTAATCATTGTTTTTCATGATTGAAATTCCTGTCCAATAATTCAAATAAATAGAATTTTTTACTCAATACAGAGAACAGGATAAAGAACAATCATTTTTTATTTTTTAACTTCCCGGCACAAAGCGACAGGGAATTTTGTCATCTTTATTTATATTTCCTTGTTTATCAACCGGAACAATGTCCAGAGCCAACTCCAGAAAAGGTAAGAGGCAAAACAAAAAACAGATTCCTATAATTTTTCGTTTTGTTTTTATTCCAGCCATTTCATTGTTTAAATATTACCAGTCTGAGTGGGGCGGTAATACTGCTCCATGTTCCATTAAATTGAAACCGGAACGTTTCTGGCTTTTATTCAAAATCAAGTCAGATTACAAAGATTGAAAAACAGCGAAAGGAGGACAATGCATATTGCCGGGACAATCGTGCTTCGCCGAGCGCGCCGGGATGCGGACGGCGAATTTCGCTTGCTGACCCGCTGAGCGAGCGCTCGCCAGTGAGGCCCCTCTTTGAAAAATTGCAGGATAATCTAAAGACGTCGAGACATTGTTGCAAGATATATTGTATTGTGAGACACTTGAAGCGGCCAAGCAACAATGCGATCGGCGCGCTCTTTTCGAGACTGAGCCATAATATGAAGTGTCGTGAAAATAAGAACTCTATTTGAACTTTCACTACAGGAAAGCTGTTTTTATTGCGTGCTTTATCTTGCTATAAGGCGAATCAGTTCGATTTTGTTGAGCTATTTTCAAATTTATCCTTTTGTCAACTAATTTCTTTCTTTAGAATGATAAATCTGAATTTTCTTCGTAGGTTATAAAAGAATGAATTTTTTTAGAGACAAACGGAGAAAGTTTCTTCAATAATCATATAATCATTCTTTTAGTCGTTTCCAAATACGTTGTTAAACCAGAGTGAAATAGAATAAGAACAATGCCTTTCAGAACAATTTTTAAATTAAAACGTTCACTGAGGCAGTAACAGCTAAAAGTGGCCTGAGTTTTAATCTGGGATTTATTTAATAGGTTGTCCTTTAAATCTGGACTCCATGGCTTCACTAGCTCCGCTCGCGGAGGAAATTGCATTTCGATCCAGCCGTGGCGCATTACAGGTGGACGGACACAATTATTTGATATTATTACCTTTTGTATTATATTTCTCATCTAAGATTGTAGTGTCTCCATTTTAGCGTCGAAAGCTTTGGTGTTTTACATTTCACCTTCAGATTTATTAGATTACTAGCTGTGCCCGCGACGTCGTTCGCGAGGCTATTGATTTAACACCGATAAAAATTTACAAATGTTCTTGTATGTTTATTAACACTGCATAGTTTTTTTTTACAAAGTGCTCAACATTATATTCCTACCTCTTATTAGCAATATGTTGATTGTTAGTAGTTGAACTAAAAGTTGTGCTCAGAATAGAAGAATACGTTATCGACAGGGAAGGTTTTACTTTAAATTGATTAACATGTAATAATAAATCCTGTATATTTTATAGCTTTTAATAAATCATTGTATGGAAAAGCTGATATAATTATATTTCTGCTGTCTGTCCCCAATTTAGTTTCCACTCTTGGCCATTTCTGGGAAATTTCTCAAATCTAATTTAATTCAAATAAGATTTTCAGCCGGAGCTTACAACGTACAAATTTGTTTATTTGTGACTATTTTCATACTATAATCTCCAATTTGTCTCCTATTAAATAATTTACCTTCTCAGAGAAATCAAAGTAGGGTTTCGCGTTAATTATCGTGGAATAAATTGGTCTTCGTTAACTTCTTATTAAGAGCTCATTTTTAAACTAATTTACTTAGCGGCCTTGTTGAGAGCCCAACATTTTTCAACGTTATAATTCTAAGAAGTATCACTTTATATAATTCTACAGCCTTGACATAATATTATGTACTATATTCTAATAGATGAACCATAGTGTGCAGTTCCGTTGAATCGTAGCAACTTAATTCGCTCTTTGTAAAAAATATTTTGGAGCCCTGTTTAATAATAACTACACTATGCTGTGTGTAGAGAGACTGGACAGAAACCGTTCGCCTATTTCAAGAAGCAATCGTTTTCTGTTTCATGAAATTACCTGAATTGCCTGAATTTCGTTTATAGAGCTCAAACTGATTGACACCATATACAGGATGTAACCACCATATACGCCTGTACCACTAAATTTAAATAAAACTTAAATTCAGTTCATTGTGAATATCGCTTGCCTTACATTGTGCCCGGTGCATGGCAAAAGGCTCGCGACTTGTTACATGGGGACCTAACATATCAGGCCAAATGTGGGTGTGGCTTCGGGGAAAGAGGTGTGATGATATGTTTTGTAATGTTATGTTACAGGGTGGAAAATTTTGTAGGCCCTGGAGCGGGAACACCTTAAATATTTAAAATAGCTTAATTAACTTATAGGAAACACTTTTATTTTCAAAAATAAATTAAATGCATTCTCAGTTTTCCCAAAAAGGCTTACCCAAGCCGGGAATCAAATAAGGAGAAAATAAAAAAGACATCGTTGAAAAAAAAATTATTTATGAAACATCTGGTCAGCATGTACAACGTAATGAAACCTAACATTAATTATATTTTATGTGTGCTGTTGTAGTGGATTTTTTCCGCTGTTTTTATTATAAATAGTTACAATTTTTCTTATTAGTGTAGAGTTCCTGATTGTTGGTTTCTTAGCACCTAGTTTATTTTGTGTGTTGGTGTTTACAATGATATAGTTGAGCCTCACTTCAAAAACTGAAATTCCTGTAATTCGTGACGCACTAATCACCTCCCATATAAGTTGTTCGTGGATGATCAGCGTCTGGCCACCTATCATAGGTGGTCCGACATTACGCTGAGCGGATGCCTTTTTGGTGTTACTCATCTATTTGTATTGTGCTTTAAAAATTGTATATTGTGTATTTATTGTAACACCAAATAAACAATTTTCTTTCTTTCTCGCAAACTCCAGGTTTGGGTAAGCTTTTAAAAAAAATCTGTGAATGCAGTTATGTCAATTTTTTAAAATATAAGTTAGTTTCCTTTAAGTAAATTAAGCAATTTTATTAATTTAAGGGCCCATGAAAATTTTCCATCCTGTATAATATTTAACTTAATTACGAAAATTTTCTATAGAGTTCACATTCGTTTTTTACAACCTCTCAAATGACTTTAATTACAAGGATGTAAGAAATATAATTAAGTGAGCATTTTCAAAGTCATTAGATGTCCAATCACAAAGAGTCACGTGTACCTTGTCCATTATCTAGTCATTACGACTTTTGAAGGAATTTATATTTATAATTGTACGAAAAAAGCCCACAGTAGAAATTGTATCAGTAAAAACTGAAAGTATGAACTGTAACAGTAAAGCCAATACAATGCACGTTCTAAAATTAAATGTAAAGTGGCCACTTCTCTACATACAAGAAATAAAAGATGTGATTTTAAGCAAATGAAAAAAAAAAAAACAGAATAGCAAGAGTTCGGTAAAACATCTGGCTAATTGTATTGTAACGTCAGCACCTAATAAGTCAATAAGAATTGAAGATCATTATCTGTGGTGAGAATGGATATATGTATATGAATAACCAGAAGATGGCTAATAGATGTGGACGGACCATGGAAATAAAGACCATAGAAGCGATGGATTGACTGTGTGAAGCATGATATGAGAATAAACTAAGTTGATTGTGAAGTAACGAGTGATACAGATGAACGGAAGAAGACAAGGTTTACAGTGATATTTGAAGTCATGAAGAAGACAATTAAATAACATCATAATTTCTGAAATGATTCCAGTCCGGCTAAGACAAAAATCAATTAAGTCGTTATGACCTACGTATTTCATTTTAGATTCCGGTCGTCAAATAAACATCATTGTAAGCTGGACGCCTAATACATAGCTTTCTGTCTCCTCGCTGCACTGTGCCAACGTTACGTATTTTTCTTGTTGCCCATTTTAACGGGATTACGCCCCGAATGGGCCATTTGTTTGCTGCTACGTTTTTTCTGGAACGACTTAATTAGCTACTTATTTTGACTGGAATGGAAATCAATCATATAAATTTTATTTTTCGGAATCTCTTACAAATGAGAGTTTCTTAATGGAACTAATTTCGCTTAAGCCCTTCAATTTATTATGTCTCACCTCCCTTTGTGTGAAGCTGCGCAATGGAGAATTTCTTTTAATTATTGTATTTACTCTGTCTTGATTTCAAGGAAAATTGTAGACGTTTGGTAATTGCTTGAATAATATATTGGACTGAGACTTGCGGATTCGAAAATGTAGCAAAACTCCAACCAGTAGCTGAATAAAGTATGAAGTACAGAACGATAGACTGATGAGATCAATCCAACTTCAACGAACACCACGGCTCATTCTGTAACCTACCCACTAATACCCAGTATGTTCATGTACTTTATATGGTTTTACAACAAGTTCATTCGGAAATATTCCCAAAATATAACTAATAGATAGTGTACATAGATCGCTTGAATTAAGGGAGTCTTTTTCAGTCATAGATAATCGACCGTTATTCCAGGCCGGATTTTACCGGGTATATCCAGTTAAATGTGACGCAGGGGATGTACATTGATCGAAGTGATTTGTTAATCCCACAGCAAGTACACACGAGGTCGGGAAGCCATTCTAAAATTGTAATGAGGATTAGGGAATCACCCGCCTAAAGCCAATTAGGCGAAACACAGAAAATCATTTATAACAGTTACGACTTCCCCAGAAATTTTAATTTTATTACAGAATTGGAAGTACCGAGTTTTCGTATTAAATTGTCCATTAATGTTATGTTCTTAACGGAAAACTTTGAGAGTATAAGAATGTGGTCGCATTTCAAAGGGATCCGAATGATAATTTTCTACTGTATTGAGATGAATGATGATAATTAATACAAAATGCAGAAATGTACAATCAAATCACAATCAATCATAAAATAAAATCAATCACATACATACATAAGTCACGCCTTTTTCCCACAGGGGTAGGCAGAGATTACATCTTTCCACTTGCTACGATCCCTGCATATTTCTTTCGCTTCATCAACTCTCATTACAGTCCTCATACAAGCTCGGCGTTTTCGGGTACTTATGACCTGTCCCTTCTCTAGAACGTCTTTAATTTGGTCGAGAAACGTTCGCCTAGATCTGCCTCCTCCCGTATCTTCAGTCACACCCGATGCATATATCCCTTTAGTCAATCTATTTTCATCCATCCTTTCCACAAGTCCAAACCATCTGAGCATACCTTTCTCTATTCTTCTCACTACATCCTTTTTCAAACCACACTTCCTTGTCACATTATTATTATATCCTGTCACTCAATTTTACTCCAGCCAATTAAAACATCTGCAGGCGTGATGATGGTGTTGTTGCTTTTCAATTTATAAAAGAAATAATATCAATCGATCCAAACCTACGAGTATGTATGTAGTTTGTAACATAATAGCAACAATGGTATTAGTGCCAAAGAAATTCAAATCAACATAATAATAGACGCTCAGATCTCAACCACAAAAACACCCATTCCTTTTAGTTAGATTGCAAATAGTAATTCTAAGTGCGTCAGGTCTCGTAGAACCTTCCTGTGCTCCGGGCGAAATAGCCCGGAAAATAGAGCAACATTTTGAATTCGAGCCGGGAAGTGTCGAGTTTTTGTCGTCGGTTATTCCCGGATCTAATGCAGTTGCCTGGAACCGGTTTGCTCTACAATGACTTTTTCAGCTGAGACGTAATGGTTCCGATTTTGTTGTACATTTGTCAAATCAGCTAATGTTTTTAACCAATTTGTCGGAAGAACATCTAATAGAGCCTTGGAATTGGTTTTCGATCGTTAAGTTTCTAAGTAATGATTGAGAGTATTTAAACTAAATTGAATCATCTTAATTTTCCATTTTAATTGGGACGAAAAAGAGGCTATAAATCTGTTTTACTTGATACAATAGATCTCGAGGAATTGACACCAATTGATCATTACACGAATTTAAACTTTGGACGTAAAGTTCGACATTTTGTATCCATTCATCAAAAATAACTAGGCCGTAATTCTTTTGAATCAGAAGTAAATAGTTTGAAATTATAGTAATATAAGGATTCTATAATGTTTAGGATTTTCTTATGTATTTAGCTTTGTATATTCGTAAGACGCTAGATCTGTTGGCGTGTGGTAAATCGCTCTAGTTAATCCGACCATCTGGTTCTGCGTGCTGCAGTTTTTGTGCACAAATAATATACAGGACCCCGTAGCTTAGACATATTAAACTCTTTATTATACAATAAAGATTCTACTGAGTTTATTTTAGTATCAAAACAAATGATAACAGATTTTTTGTATCTCGGAGCTTGAGCATGTACCACTGAGTTTGAGTAAAATTTATCTTGATTGTGAATATCGCTTGCTTCTCACTGTGCCATATGCATGGTGCATGGCAACAGGCTCGCCACCTGTTACACGGGAACTTAACTTATGTTACAAAATGCCTCTGCCTACCCCTTCGGGGAAAAAGGCGTGATGATATGTAATGTTTAAGTTTTCAATACCACATATTAATTCAGGAGAAAAAATCTTAAAAATAAATAAAGTTAAATATGTTTCAGAAATTGAGTTGACTCTTCAAGATGCTCTGTTATAATATAATTACACGGAGCTACTAACATGGTTTTACAGCCACACGCATCGTTCGCTTATACGTCAAAATGTATGGATATCTCGCCGGCGCTGTTGACCAGCGCTGGCGGCCAGCGTTCCTATAAAACGTCCCTAATACTCGCATGTTTATCTGCATAAGCCTCCTCCTCAATCTCTAGGCTATTGTCAACAAACGACCACAATCCCTGCTTAATCTTAAACTACAAGAGCTCCAAGACTAAGGCTAAGTTCAATTCTTGTGACATGTTGCACTCTATCATCGCAATCAACACAAACACAGGACTAATGTCTTGCCAGTTAGCAAAGTAGTAACAATTCTGGAGGTGTGGTAATCAGTATCGAATTCGGCGAGAGTCCGGGCCGGGAACAAAGGCGCCGGTCACACGAGCCGGCCCACAAACGGACTGCGAGCTCACTGCACTGGTTTGTTGAACGCGGTGCAAGGGATGAGCGGGAGGCGAGTAACTTGGGAAGAACGAATTAGAACAATATTAATAACAGCTATGATTATTTATTAAAAACTAGCTGTACCCGAGACGTTGTGACTATTGATTTAACGCCGATAAAAGTTTGCAAAAAGTTTTTGTGTGTTTGTTAAAACTGCATTGTTTTTTACAAAGTGCTCAACATTACATTCGTACCTATTATTAGCAAAATGTTGATTGTTAATAGTTGAACTACAACCTCTAATTCTCTAATTCTCGGTCGAGCAGATATTGATAACCACGCGGTACCTATTCCTATGGGAATATCGGGATAAATAGTAGCCTAGGTCCTTTCTCTGGCTCTAGACTCTAGATAGAGTCTCACTAGTAGATACCAAATTTAACAAGAAAGCAAGATAGACTGACAGACAGAGTTACTTTTGCATTTATAATAGTACGGATTTTTGTATTTTTAGTTCATTTTGCATAGGTCAGAGTCTGAGGTTAAAAAAGTTAAATTTTAGTAACGTAAAAAATAGAAGCTATGTTAAATTCAATGAAAATTAGAACGTAAGTGACGTTGAGTTATGTTGAACTTTAAATAAAAGAATTTCAAATACATTGTATTAAGTCTAGCTAAACTGTATTGCTACGTTATTATTGACGACCTCCGTGGCCGAGTGGTCTGTACGCCGGTCTCAAGGCGTCGCTATCTCCAGAGATCCTGGGTTCGATCCCCCGTTGAGGCAAGTGTTTGGGTGATGAATTTTCAGACATTTGTTCTCCAGTCTTGGATGTTCATTGTATATGTATTATATTATGTATATTCCCAATAATTATATGTATTTATCTATTAAATATATTTGTCCGTCATCTAGTATCCGTAACACAAGCAGCATTAAGTTGCTTAAAATAGGACTAGTTGATAGGTGTGAATGTCTGAGGATATATATTTTCGTTGTTGTTGCTGAATCACTCAATTGAGCGATAAATCCCCAGTTTTCCTGACAAGAATAAGCTTGAATAGGGCTCGTTGACAGGTGTGAGATAATAAATTTATAATTTACTCGGCGTTAATCTCTTGCCTTGGGCCACACAAAGCTACGTGTGGGTAGCCCCGCCTTAACGCTACATCTCTCCTGTGGGATAATTAAACGGTATCGACAAAATGACCCCCGTCCAGGGCCTTTGTAGCCTCAAATGTACTGCGAGCGAGGGAGACGGATGACAAACTACACCTCGAGGAAAGCACGTCTTCATTAGCGCGGCATTGATTTGTGGATTCTTCGTATTGTTTTGCGTGATATAAATCTGATACTATTGAATGTTTTCTCTTACTTCTATTCATTGGTGTGATTTTTTTGACAAAGCACTTAAGAATTATCATGCCTACTTACTTTTCTTTACAATACCTAGCCTTAAAAAGTTGACCGTATTCCAAAACGGAGTTAACAGTAAGGTGTAATGAAAAATGCTTAGTTTTATAATTTACATTTAATTTTCTTTTCTAGTCATGTTCATGTTACGTGCCTACCTCCCACTGATGGGGGCAGATCTTTCTTCGTGAAGAAATACAGAATTTGGGAATAAACGCAGAATATCTGCCAACAGTGTCCACCAAATCCTCCTCCTTCTCGCCTGAAGGCATCATACTGTGGCGGGGTGAAGCCGCGGATAAATGAAAATGCAGGTATCGTCACTTATTGCGGTTGTATTATAAAGGATTAAAGGCACAACTGAAACAACTATATAAAAAGGTAAATTTCACTGAACACAAAAACAATTTCACCCTTAACACTAAAATATATTATAAAAGGTGGGGCTACTTAAAAAAGACTTATAGACTATGTAATATAGCAGGAACTGGTGATACAGAATCTTGTGGGTTGTTGTAACTTTTAGGCTAAGCTTATTACTGATCAGCACTTATTAAATATATTAAAATAATTGTGACCGGTGAGTCAACCGCTCTACACGCTGACTCTGGTAAGAATGTATTTCGAGAACAAAACAAATAAAAAGAGACAGACAGTAAATTTAAAATCGGAAACCAAGAGGAAAATGGCCAGAGAAGAGCGCAATGACAGCAACGAGTCGCTAATATAGCTATAGCGCCTCGTTACAATACACTACGTTTGAACAGTCGCGGTCGCTACTCAAGTATACTTTAACCCGAACGATTATCGGTTCTTTGACAGATGAGGCCACCGCACTGCCTCTTGATAATATTTGCAAAAAAAATTACTGTGCATTATTCAAAATAAAAATGATTGTGAGACTCAAGCCCTTAAAACTATAATTCTTTTTTAACTGTAGTTCCTTATTTCATTAATATGTATTTAACCTTCAACCACCGACATGACCTAAGAGTCCGTGTAGTACAACACCAAATTTAAAAGAAAATTATGATTGTTATACCTCAAAACAAAAGTTCTGTTGTTAATTTGAGATAAAAAGTAAAAAAATAATACAAAAGAGGGTATAAATTAAGTGAAAAGTAAAACTAGTTTAGTCTTGAGCTCGCGATTTTATCGAAAAAATTACGCTTGACGTTTACGAAAGTATGACGGTTGTGACGTCATTGCTCCATTTTGCTGGTCATTCCAATTTGAATATCATTTCCAATAACATTCGATACCAATTTGACTAGCATTTTTTTATTTTAAAACAAATTATTACTCTTATAAACATTGTCCTTAATCGATTCTCTTTCAGTTCCACGACCTATTTTAATATTACATCAATTATTATTTTACTAAAAACATTAATTACAAGCTTTGATTACTGGTTAAAAAAAAATATGTAGAAATAAGTTTGCTTAGGGTGAGTTTTTTGATTCATAGTGATAGCTACCTCAATAGTTAAAATCTAGACCCATAGCGTTAATGGAAACGCCAAAATTGAATTGAAATGAATTTATTTTTGATTTTGATTTTGTTGTAGCTCTGTAGGTATACGCAGCTTGCGTTTCTTTTTTGGTAGAACAATGATTTAGCATAGATCGCAGGAAGCTGCCGAATGGGAGTAACGTTACCGATCAGCGTGGAACTGTAGTGATTCTGGAATAGACCTTTGTCTCGTCCTCAGTCTATATACGTCCCACTGCTGGGCAAAAGCCTTCCTAGTGGAGTAACACATGGGGGGTATGGGCCGTAATACCACCACGCTGACCCAATGCGGGTTGGTGGGTAGAAACGGTCGCAATAGCGACCGGGACCAACGGTCTCTCAGCAGAATTGATAATACAGTAAACAGCTTTGACTCTTTTCACGCCACAACAAAAAAATATTCGTAAAATTTGTAGGTGTGAAGCGTTAAACAGGGCGGAGCCCGCGCCACGCGACTCCTGAATAATACACCGGTCCCGGAGGAGTCGGCTTTGTCCCGGGTCCTGGACCAAGTGGCTCCAGCCTTTTGTTGACGAATTTAGTGTACACATTTGTTAACAAACGGGCCTCGGATTAATTAACAAATTTAAATTGCGGCTTGCAGCTGTGGGAATTAAATTTTGTTGAGTATTGCAGTTAACTATTATTTATAATATTCAAAGTGAAAATAGCTCTGGTGAAAAAAGCTTATTATAAATTCAGTGATTTCATACATTTTAATGATAGTCACGCATGTCTAAATCAGTTTGATTTATACTACACTCTTGCATTGTAACTTTGATAATTTTATTTAATAATTGCACAATGTAATGTGTGAAGTATATTGCAACTAGCCCGCGACTTCGTCCGCAGTTGCTGGTTTTTTTATCTATCCCACGGGAACCCTTTTATTTTCCGGAATTAAAAGTATCTAATATGTTGACCAGGGATATAAGATATCATAATATGCAAAATCATTGAAACCATTTCGGAGATTAGCTCGTACAAACAGACAAAGAAACAAAAAAAAAATTTTTTTTTTAGTATTTTCCCTCCTTTTACATCCCCCTGACTTGATTTTAAGCATTTTTTTCTATGTACAGACATTCGACCTCTTCAGTTTTATTATATGTATATATAGATTTGACCCAGCCCAGCGTGGTGTTGTTACAGCTCATTATGTATTTCTTGTGTAGGATGGCTTCTGCCAAGCTTTGGTACATTGGCCGGTAATAAAACTCCAATTTCAATAGCCTGAACAAAAACCGAATCCAAAAATAGTTCCTGAAAAACCGCTGTAATGAACACGTAGTATTAATAAATCGGTAAGTGTTACCGAGCAGCTGTGTCGGTTGAATGTATTTGTAACGTAATATATGCGCGGTCACGGCACAGTTATTGTTCTTTTGACGGCCGCGTCGACTGTGCTACGCGATATTGAACCTAATTCGTACTTGTCAGGAGCACGGGAGCAGCAAATGTAACTTTGTACACCCGTAGCTGCATTGCCGCAGTGTCGTATAACGACATCGGCTTTTCAATACACACCGACGATGCAATAATTACAAAATACAGCCGACGTTAATATGAACGTGTTATCAACTCAGTCATTTCTCAAAACAAGCATTATTTTGCAAGAGAAAAAACTCACTTTTATACTTAAGTAAGAACTTAAATTATCTTGAACTATTCATTTCCAAGTTCGTTCAATATTAAGATTCAACCAGCTAATAAATTTTACAAGCTTTAATAATAAAACTGTCTGGAAGTTTCTTCAAAAATTTTCACGAAAATTTATTCAGGTGAAACTTTTCGTTCGTCAACAAAAAGTTATTTTCATTGAAATTTCATTTTTTCGATAGCAATCTTGAATAAATTAATTCTTTCTGTAATATTAAACCTCGGATTGATGTATGCCATATTTTTAAAACAAAAAATTATTTTAAGCGGCTGTTGCTCCTTGTTCTCAGAACTGTGACTAGAAAAATATATGACCGAAGCTGTTACTCATTGAATGCATCCATTCATGCAGATATTATATATCAATCATTTTGTTCATGTTGCAAAAAATAAATATTAAATTTTGCAGCTTGCAATAATATTACTTTTTTTTAAATAAAACACAATTTTTTTTTTCCAAAAATTTTAACTGAAATATTTTGATGTACAGACAGAGATTTGGACTTAAAATGGATCAAGTATAAAATATTCATATTATTAAGTGTTTCGATGCTTTCCCAATCTACTGTAAATGTAAATATTTGATTATAATATCCATTTTATACAAAAGCTTTACAGTGAAATATCGTGCCCAAAAAACTGGGTTTGTTTCGAAAGTGTTAGGATTCATTATGAGTTTTCTAATTAAAATACGTGCAAAAATCAACATGCTCTAATTACATGATGAAGGTCGATCACTTTATTTATTTATATTTTATTTATCACGTTATTTAAATAATTTTATAGTATTACTCGAAATCGTGTCATGTACCCAACAGCTTATCGTAAAACAAGCGCCAAAACATTACACCGGACTTCTCTAAGCCAATCATTTTGTTTGTTTGTTTGTCACAGCGTGTAAACACGCCATAAACCCTAAGAAAAGTTACCGTACAAACAATGTATGACAGATTAATTCGCGCTTTCTCCTGCAAATCCTTCTTGCGTTTTATTAGCGAGCGTCCGCTGAACAAACGCTGAGTGATCGAGCGCTGTTTGCGCTGAAGGTATTAAAGATAAGGACTTATTGTTATGGTTCCATTTGGACGACTCGAGGGTTTAGGACTGGCAAGGTTTATTTTACAAGCGGTATACTTGCTATGTAAGAGTGAAACGTATTTAGGAATACCGTTGAGTATGTTTGTAATTGCCTTGGAAATTAGTCTTGGTAACTGGTAACATAGAAAATAATACATACGCACATTTATGCCTATATCTTGGAGGGGACGAGACAAATCCTGAATGAGAGGAAGACCAAGAAAGCGATGAATTGAGTGTGTGAGTTCTGGTATGAGATGAAAGCAAGTGGATGTGGAGCTGACGAGTGACAGAGATGGAAGAAGAAGATATGTTGTGCCGACCCCACTTGTTAGTGAGAAGAAGGACAGGAGGTAGAAGAAGATAATGGAGGGAAGGCAGGGATTTTAAACTTGCTCTGATTCTGCCACACACTTTAACCACTCGACCTTTGCGGTCGCCATTACAATCCGGGTTGTAACACTTACTTAGTTTGAATCAAACTTAAGTACATTTTACTACGAATTACTTGCCTTCTAATGTTTTCAGTGCACGAAAATGGTCTCGCCCCAATTCGCATAGTGACTCAAAATATATGACAAATATATCAACTCTGTCTTCTCCTTCGGGGAGGATTTCTTAGTATATTGTTAAGAGGGGATATGCCATGTTCATGTTATAGTATACAGGAAGCTTTTGAATAATGAATATGTTTGAACTTTCCCAAATATAAAGTTGAAAATTCCTAATTGAAAAACTTTTACGCTTACATTTTTTACAAGCAATATTCATCTGTATTATGTAAGGCGGAAGTACTTCAACATCAAAAAATACGGCTCGTAATCTGGGTCGCTAATTACGCTAGGGTTGTCTCTAAATTCATTAAACTTCAATAAGCTCGGGAGATATAAAGCACTCGGAAGTTCCCTTTATCGGGTGAGCATCGACCCCCGTCTCAACATTTCTAATTAGTCGAATTCGATTAAGAATGCAGATTGTTAAATTATAATGAACATGAACTTTTCAGCCATTTATGAGGCTCAACGACTTCGAAAGTGTGCTGGCAAAAGCACATGCTGGTATTTTGAAATCCTCAAAATTCTTGTAACTTGATGTCAAAGGAAAGTAGGTCTTCTTATTCTTCCATTTCCCCACTTTATGTATGTCTGCCTCTTTCGTCCTCCTCTTACTAGTGTAAGCAAAGAATGCACCTCATACTATTAAAATTTAGTAGGTATATAATATCTGGTCAACTTTTAAAAGAAATTCAGTCGTCACCTTATTTTTTTCAGTATATATTTATTTTATTTTATTTGAGGGGCTTACAGCTTACATTAGGAAATATATATATGTACAAATATCAAACAGCCAATGACAAGCCTCCGCAAGTAACACTTATGTACTTAATATTAAAATTCTTACATTACAAGTTCACAGAACAGTATGTTGTATGTGACAAATTGAGTTCCCACTAACATGAGCCAGTTGTCATACATACATACATAAAATCACGATTTCTATCCCCTAAGGGTTAGTCAGAGACTAGGAAACATCACCGCAAAAGTAGTTCACTGTCATAGTCCACGTTTCACCGAGCAGTGACTGCACAGTTTCTCAGCGTGAAAGATGGTGAGCTGTTCGCCGCTATAAGCTATTGGATGTTTGTGCAGTTCTAAATCGCCTTTTACGACACCCAAGGGAAGAGATGGGTTAGTAGTATTCTTTTAATACCAGTTGCCATGCTTGTGGCATATTATGGTAGGCAAACGAAATGTACTCGTAGATCTAACTTCTTGTGTTCGTGTCATTTCTTTTAAACTCAGTGAAGGCGGGTATTAAAGCAGCTCACAAAAAATACCGCACCTATACCTATACAAATAATTATTTCGATTTTTTTTTTTAAATGTTTTGTAATATTTAAATATAATTTTACACACAGATTCCTTGCATTTATCCACTGTTGACGGTTTATTATGCCAGGGAAAGTTGTCCCCAGAACTTACAAAGGGATTCGGTAAAAGGATAACTAGTCTCATTTACTGGCTTAATTTGATTTAATCACGTTTCGTATATAAAGATAACAATACCACAATAAATCCTCGTCCGCTCTTCCACGAAGTGTCCGCTGTCCCAAACTGGCCAGAAACAGTAATGATTTAATAACAAGGGCTGTTATGGCGTTATAATTCATTTTCGCATTAGGCGGGAGGGGGGGGGGGGGGGGGGATACCATAGGTTCAAATAAGACTGGACTATCATTTTATTACTTTTCTAGTATTTACATTGCGATAACATAAAATCGCAAAAATCGTTCGTTAAGAAAATATGTAAAAGAGTTTTTGTATATTTAAATTTATGAATATTAGTGGATTTTATTTGTTATAGCTAAAGACAGCCTCGTAATAAAAATAAGTTTTAGCTCTCAAAAGCCACTTGAAAAACACTAACACTATCTTATTAGACACTCCAAATGCATATTGAGTTAACCCCTAATAAAAGAGAAGAAAATGAAATAAAAATTTATTAGCAATTTAGCAACTCAACCGCACTCTTTTATTTTACGATATTGCTACAAATAAATTCATTTTCTTTTATGAAGCTCCTCGAGCCCGTAGAGCCGTTTATGAGTACTACAAACATACGTCCCTAATCGCCCCTCGCCGCCCACTTCACTTGCAAAATGAGCTACACGACATAATGACGCCATTACTCTACGATGATAAATGACACGCGGTGACGCGTCCCAACTAGCTACACAATACAACGACCAATGGAAAATAACACATTATCAGCCGTTGTACCACTACTGGGCAACGGCCTTCCTACAAGGTGAAACTCAAGAGTACGGGCCGTAACACCACGCTCCATTGCGGATTGGAGGGAAGAAATGGCTGCAATAGCACGTGCTATCCGAATAGGAGGAAACTCTAGATTAGGCATGTTGCGGATGCCGATTTTTTGACATCCGCATTTACGGATGTGGATGCGGATTTTCGGAGGCTCATCCGCGGATACGGATGCAGATGCGGATCTTAGTTGAGATTTTACAAAAATGTATTAGAAATAAAATATGTGAAGAGAAAACCTATGTGAAGAGGGGCCATAACATTTTAAATTTCATTTCACTTACGAGAAACTATGACAAATAACACGTCTCATCTTATCATAAAAATCTTAAGTTTTATCTGTATTTTACTATAATGCCGACAGCTGATCGAATTATTTCGTGTACCTGCATGAGACCTGCACCACATCTGAATCCGCATGAAAAGCCGCATTGATAAATGCGGAAGCGTATGCGAATGCAGAAGTCAAAATCGATTCGGATGTTCTGGAATTGCGGATGCGGATACGAATGTTCGCAACATCCCTACTCTAGATTACAAAGTTTTGGTCACGCAGTACTGAACTGACCATGGTGAAAGTAACTTTGTTTTCGATATCAAGAAGTAAAGCATTCGGACCACTACGCCACCGAGTTCCTCAGACCACTACGCCCAACACCAGGTTCCTCTGAAAAAATTACGCTCATCCAAATTTACGATTCTGTTTAAAGTCTTCCGTGACGGCACGACCGACATAACCGACTTATTCGATTCAATATTCCATCTAGAAATCGGTATCGGTTTAAAAGCGAACGCTAAAACGGATCGCATAAATTTGCATGACAAACGCCCGGCGTTGGGGACATTACTTTTTTTAAGAAAAATATGACGACCTTCCCCCGATGGAGTTTCCAGGTCTATTTCCATAAATAATAAATAACGATCGAGGACCGAGGCAAAAAGTATTTGAGGATATTTATTCTGTTCGCGAATTTTCATCCACTTATCGGAGCTCATCGAGAGGCGAGGAGGCGTGGGGCGCCCGCCTTCATTAATATAACATAATACTATTGTTTTCGATAGCTAGTACCAAATTAAAACAGATTTGACTAAATGATTTTACCGGATTTAAAAAAATGATTTGAAGGTGCCGAGCAGAGCTGAAACACTTACATTTTTTTTGCAAATTCACTTAATTTGGACTTTGTATAACAAACAGGCGACTTGACTTTTTTATTAAAAGGAAACTCAATAGCATCTCTATTGGAATCGCGACCCTAGTACTTGCCGTCTTTTGTTTCTGACATCGAGATTAGCTTTCTAGAACAATACAACAATATATGACCCAATAAATCTAGAAAACCGTAAAAGTAATTAGTTCAAATAAAAAACTTCAACACATAAATCAAAGCATCAATAAAACGACAAAAATTGTTTGTACCTTTATTTCCTTGTCGCAATAATCCGAGCAAGAACGATTCGATAAAAACGGGAATGCAATAAAGTTAAACGACGAAAATAACCTTAAAAGCCTCTAATACCATCGCTCCTACAGTAATTGTTATATTAAAACGTAAAACGTTTCTCATTACGAAAGAAGTGAGGCCCAGTACAATCAGAAATGGGATTTTGTTGCTACGAAACTACGGCTGTTACGAGTGCTACGACGCCGTAGCGCCGAGCGTAGCTTTAGTGACGGGCGATTTGTTTTTGCTTTTCTGTGACGGCGTCGCAAAAATTTTTTACATTATGCTCGAGCTGTTTTTAGGTTTTTAATCATAGAATTGTTTCCAAGGTGGAAAACTATTCATTTTATAGCAATATTTTAAAAATGTAAATATAATTATGTCTTCATAAATTAAATGTTTTTTTTTATTACAGAACACTATTTCTACTATCACGTGACAGTGATTATATATTGATACCTTAAAAGAATTCATTTAGGGATATAGTTCAGCTTCAGTTTAAATTAGATACTTGTTAAAAACTCAACTTAGTCGAAAACTACAATGATCACTCCATCATTCAGCGGCATAGTAAAGCACTTGAACTCGGGCACTCGCTATGCAAAGATTAATTAACAGCAGACACGGAAGCGGAGCGATTCAATAGAGAAACACCCTGAATGACTTAGAGGGTCGAACTAACACAATTCGTGCTCGTACTTGACTACCCGTGTTCTCAGTTTTATGCCATTTGCATAATAAATGTATTTTATCTTATAACACGATATTGCGCCTTACCTTGTTTATATTTCGAGGTGTTTTAGCAGGTAATGGATTTAGAACGTATGGAGTATAATGGGATAAGAAATTATATTGTATCCACGTTTCTATCCGTTTTAAGGATGATAGGGTATAAAATGATAATTTAATATGAGCCCTTTTCAATATTATCATATACGCTTGGTGCAAGATGGTGCTAGCCTTAGTTTTTTAGTGAGGTTTCATAGCTACGCCGCCCACGCACGTGCCCTTACGATTACACGGAGCTACTAACACCATTTCAAGCAACACGCTCATACATTAAAATGTATGGAAATCGCTGTTTTCCGGCGCTGGCGGACAGCGTACTTATAAAACGTCCCTTAATGTTAACATTGTTGATACGAGTATAAGTAAATAGTTGGTCAAACAGTTTTTTTTTATATTTCTTTCTACATTATAATTTCAAACTCAAAAGGCATCTTGTATTTTTTTCGCATCGCCTTGCTTTCACTTCTATTGAAAAGTCAAACCAATAAAAATAATCCATGAAAACAGAGTACACGGCATACAGATAAGAAATGACGTCAATGTCAGCGTAAGTTATGGAGGTGAAGGTTATAAATATAATGGTAATGACCAAAAAAGAATCAATACCAAGAAAGGTCGGGTAAAAGTGATTTTCTGATTTTAGGCAGATTGATTGAATGAAGATACACCAAAACAATATTAAGAAACAAACTGACCCAAAATACTTTGTGCTGGTACATCACTATTTGTCCCTAGGCGAGCCATCGCTCACTGGCGGCCGAACGTCAACTGTCTCGGCCCGTTTAAATAACAGATTACCCGGCCTCGAAACTCCTCTTGTCCCACGGCTACTAGGAATTTTATCAAGGACTTGTTTACGGTGCAAACCTACCCTTCGGTGTTATTCATGACCGTTGGGTGCATTAAAATGTAAGACAGGAAATGGGTAAACGAATTTGGATTTTTCTTTGCAAGGCGGAAAATCTGTAAGCTAAGATACGAGCCAACGTCACAGCAGAGTTACACGTTGTTGGAGTTCAGTGAAAAGATAACCGATAATTTTGTAGGTTTGTAAGTCTACCGCCTAGTACAGTCAGCATCAGAGTAGATGGTAATTTAAGTACCTTGTCGAGGAAAATGTCGCTCAAAAAAAAATGTCATGTAAAATGTGAGAGTTAAAGTGATGAGCTAGGTACTCCTGATGCTGACTGTACAATCTTAGTGGATATGTAAACAATAAGAAAAAAGACAAGTAAATGTCAAAATAGGCAATGCAGCGCCATCTGTAACACGAAGAGACTGTTATGACCACTAACAATATTGCTTAGTTATGTTTTACAGTAGCTATTGCCCGCGACTGCGTCCGCAGTTACTGGTTTTATAATCCCACGGAAATCCATTAATTTTCCGGAATAAAAATCTAAGATGTTGACCAGCGATATAAAGTATCACCATGCAAAATTTTATTGAAATCGTTCCGGCCATTTTGGAGATTAGCCGATACAAACAGACAAACAAAAAAAAATTGCATCTTTTTACATCCCCGTGACTTGATTTTAAGCATTTTTTTTTCAATTTACAAACGTTCGACCTCTACAGTTTTATTATATGTATAGATAAATTTTCTTATTACAACACAGTCATGTGATCGAAGTTAAACAGACATACTTGTGTACTCGACATTCACACGTGTTGCTTCGTATTCAGCTGTAAACTTTTATGGAATCTGAAAAAAATCCACTTGTAATGTTCTCACATCTTCTCACACAAAAACCTTAATCGATTTCGCCACGTGCCAATTCGCCTTCAAAAGCTTTATCTTCTAATTGATACAGAGACGGAGCCAAAGAATAAGCAGAGGCGTCGAAGCCCGTATTATTTCACTGCACGCCTTGTATTGTCATGTAAATTTATTCCATCACCTGACGCCCCAGTTAAGTGCTGAGTTCAATTGAGCGGCGTGCCTGGCTTTTTGTAAGGCTTTCACGTGTTTGGAGGCGGTAATGAGGCGGGATTTATTTTTTTAATATTTTAATTTTGTTTATCTGGATGCAGCTGGGCTTTTCCTGGTGTGGAATTTACTTTGTGTGTTTTTTCCTAAAAAATATTTTCAGTCAAAATGAGAGAAGATTGAAACCTTGGCATTTTATTTGCTTGTCACTCTTGTATGCTACAATTCATTGCATTTTCAATCAATTCATTTTGTTCGTTTCGGTAAATTTAGTTTCAATAGTACGGTAGCTCTCCCAACATTTGACCTTAAGATGTCCAATACAATTTGTGATCGACAGAGTTCGATGCAAAAGAACTCCATGAAAAAAGCAGTGGTAGCCGAGTTGGGACGGACGGGGCACTACTCGTTCGAGAGGCCGCGGAAAACGCGGGTCCGATCCCACCGCTTGTACCACTGAGTTTGAATTAAACTTATGAACAGTTCATTGTGAATATCGCTTGCCTCACACTGTGCCCGGTGCATGGCAACAGGCTCGCCACCTGTTACGTGGGGTCTTAACATATCTGGCGAAATAAATAAATAAATTTCTTCAAACATTCACACCTTATAACTAGCCCCATTTTAAGCAACTAATGCTGCTTGTGTTACTAACACTTGATGACGGATAAATATATTTAATAGATAAATACATAAAAATATCCTGAATATATTTATAAAACAAATGCCTGAAAATTCAACCAAACATTTGCCCCCATCGGAGATCGAACCCAGGACCTCTCGAGATGGCAACCGCCTTTAGACCGGCATACATACTACTCGACCACGGAGGTCGTCAAAATGTGGGTGGAAAGAGGCCTGTAGATATGTTTGTATGGAGTTCCATGCATGTTAGCCACGCTAAACAGTGAGACCCGATTGCTATTACAATTAATACAATCCATGAATCCGGTTTCAACCAGGTGTCACTGTACTTTTTACCTGTATATTAAGTCTTTGGCACACACAGAACAATTAGATCTATACAGAAGCATTTAATTCCACTCGAGTAGACGCTCTCCTTACAAAAATCCAGGAATGTATCCAAAGCAAAGCACAAAGTTCTGCGTCAGATTACCATAATTCAAAACGTCTAGTTGTGACTTACAATCGTCGGCTTACGCGGAGAATGTGGGCAAACCGCCAACGGGACCGTCATTAGCATTGCAAACCAAGTGACGTACTCACGCTGCGTTTACTGTGGCATTCATAACTCGCATGGCCTGAGGTCCGTGAGCAAGCTAAGGTGCTGATGCATTCTGCTCATGATTTCCAGTTATGACGCTGAATTAAGTCATTTCGTTCTGACCTGTTTCTAGTTTAGTTAGGAGCGGTGTAATATGTGAGTTCGTTAGTATTTTTTCATTTGTCGAAGTATAAATTGTCGAAACAAATATTATTATGATGAATGATCTAAAAGCTTAAGCCGGCATGTAACGTCAATGAACCAACTTAGTCGAATAAAGTCTAGACAAGTGTTTTTCTCTATAAATTCGTTGAACACCAAAATAATTTTATAATTTCGTCCCCAAAATTTGCATTTCCAAGACACTAGACTCGACAATTGCGTCATAAAAAAATCCGAAACTTCTCAATTTTGATTCAATGGTAATATCAAAGTTGGCAGACATCGCCAGCAAGATGACAGAAGAAATCATTTAACAAGGGTCGTAACAGGCGAGAACTCAGTGGAGCCGCGGAACAAGCTAACAAGAGCGTTTGGTGGGCTGTTGCGAGATTACCGCGTTTCGGACCGCTCGTTATGCAAATGCCGGATCCGGAGCAACGACGTACTCTTGTGCGTCCAATTTTGCAGTCTTTGTTACGTTGGGATGATTAGTGGCGAAACTGAGAGGGATTTCTAGTAGATAAACTAACAAGGTTATAAAACTTCATGCAAAAGTGACATTCATACCTTCTCACTACACGTTGGTTGGTAAAATCCTCGTCTTCAACCTATATAAGTCCCACCTGGGCACAGGCCGTCCTGATGGAAACAAACACATGAGGTGTATGGGCCGTAACACCACCATGATGGCCCAATGCGGGTTGGTGGGTAGAAACGGTTGCAATAGCAATCAGGACCAACGACTAAACGTGCCTTCCGAAGCATGAAGGAGTTCGAGATCACAATGTTTTGGTCACCAATCCGCGGTTTGACCACGGCGAAGGAAGCTTTGTTTTTGATATCGAAAACCAAAGCTTACTAACCACTTCACCACTGAGCTCCCCAATGGTAAAATCGTAACCTACACAAATAACAGATCATATACCTATCCCCGGACGTGTCGATACGGGTGGCTACACCTACACGCTTAATATTATGTCCCCATTATCTACACAAAAACCTCGATGTAACGGAAGAATATACCGAAACGTTTCTAATTAAATACGACCTTAAGTATATATATATCTGGAACGGACAAAAACAGTAATTAAGTACAATTTTTTTTAGAATCCTGAAAATAGCCTGTCATTCAAAATTATCACTAAAAGATCTAAAGCGGAGGTAAGGAATAATTTAGAGTACTTATTTCGAGTCTTTACACGCTTTACGTTTTATCCCATAGGGCTAGCTCTGGTCCAGAGGCCGCGATTGAACTTCATTGTGTAATTAGCAACGGATGAATCGCTCATCGCCAGGATAATTAAGCGCTGTTTCGACAAATGCCAAGTGGCGTTAAATAAACGCCGCGTGGCGGTTGTGTGCCGTTAATTTAGTTATCGCCTCGCATGGACATCAAATATTTCAGATTGTGAATAAACATAGTGACTAACTCACTATGTTTATTCACAATCTGAAGTATTTGAAATTATTACAATTATCGGCAACTTGAAAATACGTCCCGTGTCGCCCAGTTCAGGGATAGTTTTGACAGTAAAGCTACATTTGTAATTAATTTAAATTTTAAGAACCCCCAACCAAAAATAAATAAAAACAAAAAAATCTTTATCTCGTATAAAAGCGCTCCCCCGACGAGACTACGATTTTTTGTGTTTATAAAATTTTTGGTCGGGGGTTTTTGAAAATATTAATAAAATTATTTTATTTCATGCTTTTTATTTGATATACAAGTAATGGTCTTTCCTTGGATATCTCACTCGGGTAAACATGAGATTTTCATTGTCACTTTATTTTCCTCATAAAGCTGTTGTATCATAATGTGTAAGTTTTGACCATTCATTTGATACTGCACTCGGGTATATTTGTAAACAATAGATGTTTCATTATCACTTTATCTCCTCATATCTTTCAAAAGGCTAAACCAATTTTTATAAAACACGGCTAGGAATACTCTCGACAAACCCATTTTTCAAAACAAAGAAAGAGTTTTAGCCGTTCGGGAGCTACGATGCCACAGAGTGACAGACACACACACACACTTCAAACTACAAAATAACACCCCTCTTTTTTGCGTCGGGGTTAAAGTTCAGTCAGTTCAGTTCAGTGTTTATGACCATACATTCGGCTGACGATAATGGTCAATGACAACGCAAACAAATTTCTATAACTTCTCGTATAACCTTTCAAGGGCTACAAAACGAAACGCAATAAATACATATTGTCGCAAATGCCGGCGTTCGCTTAGTTCTCTAAGGGGTTAAGAGTGTTTAGTCTGTTGATTGAAAGTCATATTTACTGACTCAAATTCATTTGGGTGCAGATAAATTTTTTTTCACATTAAATATTTACAGAAAAATAATTACTCAATTAAAAAAAAATTAAAGAGTATTTTCTTAAAGAAGAGTTTACTCTTGAATAAAAAGCGATTATAAAAAAAAACGTTTGAAACTCTGGAACTTTCAAATTTTTTAAATATAAATTTCTTATTGGTAAATCGCTAAATCGGAAAATATTTTATACCTTTTTTCTTAACAACCTTTGTAACTGGTTATAATTTTTTTCTAATTAAGTTTGCCACTATTTTCATAAATTTTAAGCATCGAAACAGACGCTTGAGGAGGATTATTATAAGAAACACTCTAATATAAGTTAATTTTTTATAGTATGAACAAATACTTTATTAATCGAAAAAAAAACTTTTAACTATTTATTGAGACAGCAAATTATAATAAAGTTATAAGTAGCTGACTTATTGGTAATATAACTGGTTGTAAAGGGATCGCTCAGGATTAAGCCAGAACTTTACGTCAGACCTGGATCACCTTGATGACGATAGAGTCGTCAAAAATCATAAAAATTTTAACGTGTTTCCCCCCTCCATATACCTAATAGTAGTCAAAAAATAATATAGATTTTTGATAATGTATGACCTCTGTTTTTCCATATAAAAATTTGAAAGCAGACATTTACCGTGTTATTCATAAAAAACAATAAAGTATTAATAAACCTATTTTAATAACAGAGTGTTTTGTTTTCTTCTATCAAATACAAATCTTAGGCACGTATTTCAGAACCAACCTCAAGCGCAGATCTCTGCTTGAAAGGAATGGTGCTATTCAACCCACATAATGCCCTCCCTTTCTAGCTGTGCTCATGCAGAGATCTGCGCTTGAGTTTGGTTCTGGAATACGGGCCTATATATTAAAAAGAACGTGAAAAATCACACTTTAACTAAAATAAGTTTATTAAGCCTTTAATATTTATTATGAATAACACGGTTAGTCTATGAAAAATCGTAAATAAAGCTCTTAGAAAAAAAAGAAGAGGTGAACAAGTGGAATTGTATTATTTGTTTGTTAATTTTATAATGTTTGACGAAACAACTACTTGTTACATAAATGATTAAATAAAGCATTTAATTTCTTATATTTAGTTGTGTGAAATTTGTACAGTTCCCAGTATTTAGTCTGGATAATCAAAAGAAAACATTATTAAAAAAATATTCAGCGCCCGTATTCTACAAATTCAACGTAAGTTCAATTGAAACTCAGTGGAATGACAATCGTGTGTCAATAGAACGTTTTTCGACATTGTGATAATTTTTATTTAATACGAAATACATTATTCATTCTGTTGATTATTATCACAAAGGTTCTTTTTGAAATAAATTTTTAGCTTAGCAATCCAGATTAAGATGTTTAAAAGGATGAAACGACCCCTAATAGGTAGGTACAGTGTCACGTCATCTAAGTCGAGAGATATTGAGGATAAGTAGAATTTAAAATCAAAATAAAATTATCGAAGATATTTTATTGGAAATAATTATAACCCTCTAAAAGCTCTTATACACCAAACTATCATAAGGTGTTTTCGTAGAATTGAATGAAATATGCTTATGAAGTAGTTGTCGTAAAAAAGTTCAACCTATAATGTAGAAAAATAAAGATACTCAATACTCAATACTTGGAGATGTTCGGGATTTGATATATATGGGCATGAAATAAGCAAGTATAGAGTGAAACAGTTGATTAAATACAGAAACAAAAAATAACAAATTAATTAACCTATTAATCTAATATATACTAATATTCTAAAGAGGTAAAGTTTGTGAGCCTGTGACGTTGTAGGGAGTATTCTCTGGATCTATTGAACCTATTTGAAAAATTCTTTCTTTGCTGGAAAGCTACACTATCCTCGGGTGACAAAGACTATATTTAATTTTCGATAAAATTAGGGATCCTTACTAAAACTTCAACCCAAGCGAAGCCGGGGCGGCCCGGAAGTATATGATAAAATTAAATATGCGAAGTGAATGTAAACATATTGTAGGACTTATTTTATGTCAACAAAATTAATCTACGGAAGTCTTCAAGACTATCCTTTCGCACATTATTCATCAAAAGCGTTCTTATCACACGCGTTGTGTTAGATTACATCAGCATTTTCCATTAAGTAACTTAGCCCAATGACATCATTAATTAAAAAAAGAAACTTCCTTGTCCCCGGTCAGGTGCCACAAAAAGCGCATCCCCAAGACACCTAATGGACGCCTGCAATTGTTTTTCGCCACCGGTCTTCGAGTTCGTCCAGAATCCATTTATAAGCTTCCAGTCAAAAGCATTCCCCTTTTGTTCTTTGAACAGGAGACTTATTGAATGATCCCAGTTGTTGTTAATTTTTCGCTCGAGTTAGAAAGGGACAAAAGAGTAATGAGTTTATCAACGCCGAGCTTCGTGGTTGACTGGATTCCGGTCAAAAATTTAATGCCCCTTGAAATGATGCTTTGAGGGCTACCTAATTTGATTATTTAGAACAAAATAAAGTGAGAAAAGAAAAATGTTTTTCCCATAAAGGAGGCCTTCAGAAATGGGAATTGAACTAGACATATCCGGGAGATCGACCCGCGTTTCCCTTTAGTATCTTCGTAAAAGGAAAATCCATTGACACCGATGATGTATTCGAATTTGCGTTCGGTTCGATAACTATTATTGCTTTCACTTATAACCGACTCAGGGTTTCATTTTTGCATTTCACTTTTCGGTTTTGTGTTATTTAAAAATTTTCTGATCGACTCGAACATCTTTACAAAAATAAAAACTTTGGAATTTAGAGTATTTTTATAGTATTATCGTGTTATTCATAAAAATAATAAAGGTTTAATAAACCTATTTTAGTTAAAAAGTGATTTGTCACTTTCTTTCTAATTTAGATTTGTGTTTGAAAGAAGAAAACAAAACACTCTGTAACTAAAATAGGTTTATTAAGCCTGTAATATGTTTTATGAATAACACGGTTATAGTATAGTTTTTTTAGTAAAGCTAATTAATCATCCAGATCAATTATTGCCAGAACGGAATACAATTGAATCAGCAGGCGCTTTAGTTGTTTACCATCAGCTAACACTAAACAATTTTGTTCCTTATTACGTGGGTCGTGTCGAACAAAGCATCAGTTCCTTCACCAACATCACCACGTCAAACTGGCGCCACGTTGGGCGCCGGTGTGACGTGGTGAGTTTGGAGAAGGAATAACTGGTAGGCTTGTCACTTTTCTATTGATAAAATTTAAAGCCACAACTGGCACAATTTATAAAAAGGTAAATATCACAAATCACTGAGCACAAAACTTAAAGAATATTATAAAGGTTAGGGCTACTTACAATAGTGCCTTGTAAAAAATATTTAAGTTCTCCGAAAATATTATATTTTATTAGCTTCTTATAAAATATTGATAATTTTATCAACATAGTTTAACCATGTATAAATATGATTAATTTAAGCGTCGACCGCTTCAGACGCTGACTCTGTTTGTAATGAAAATTGGAGACCAAATACAATGAAAAAGAGACAGATGGTTAGTTTTAAAACAGAAATAAAAAGAGAAAATGGCCAAAACGCTAATACTGATGTAGTGCCTCGTTACAAAATATTATAATATCCCCATAGCACACATAAAATATATATTTTTGACTCTCATTGTAAATAATCCTCAATAAACACTAATTGACATAAACGCCATAAAGCCTACAGAGGCAACGTCAACGTCTCAAACATCTTTTTATAACAGCCCACAAAAGGAATGTAATCTACACCGATCGCTTCATTCATCACGATGCTTTAAACCTGTGCATGCTACTACTCTGTAAAAGCAAAACATCGTCGCGTCGTCGCTATCAGATTGATTGGCACTAGGAAACGAAGAAAAATATCGCTTACCCGATAATTAAGATTGATAGTACCTACAAGGGAAGGCGGCACGAACAAATATTATTCGCTGAAATTCCTCGGCGTCACTTCCAATGAAAGGCAAACGTCACACTTTATCCCCGTGGAAAATCATATTTGTGTCGATGCAAAAATAAATCAGTGGAGGACAGCTGTTTTTGAACGCGAATGGTTTTCGGAAGCGGAAATTTTAATCAGATCTCGTTTTAATATGGCCCAGTCTTCGTCGGTATTTTTATATTTAGCTCGTACTTACTGCACGATATTTTTTTCACAGGTTAGATTTTAATTTTAATAAGCAAATTGTGTGGCTTCTTAGGTTTGTTCATTGATCCTTCCAAGGCGATACAAATAAAAATATGCGATGTCATTTATATTTCTTGTTTATAATGCTTCAACGTTGTTTGTGAATGTACGAATAAAGAAAACAAAAAAAGCTACTATTCTGAAATTTTACAAGAAAATAAATATATTGTAGGTAGATTTGATTGGTCTTTCGAGTGTGAGTCATGTAAGGGACATTTCATAGTTACGCTGGCCGCCAGCGCCGGCCACGCGCGCGCCCTTACAATTTCATGAGAGAGTAGTAACGTTTAACACATGTGCGTGATATGTCAAAATGTATGGAAATCTTGCCAGCGCTGTTGGAGAGCGACGGCCGATTTCCATACATTTTGAAATGTAAGCACGCGCGTGTGCCGGCGCCGGCCGCCAGCCTTGCCCTTAACCACTCTTTATCTTTACACCGAGCCGTGTGGCAGCGGCATATTAAAAGAATATTACCAACCCATCTCTTCCCTTGGGTGTCATAAAAGGCGACTAATGAACTTAGAACTGCAGAACATCCAATAGCTTACAGCTTCGATGGGCTCACCAACTGTCACGCTGAGTGCAGCCACTGCTTGGTGTAGCGCGGACTATGGCATTGGATTGCTTTTGCGGTGCTTTTGCTTAGTCTTTGAATAACCCTTAGGGGACAATAGTCGTGATTATATGTATGAATGTTTGTGCCGAATCGTTTAGATTGGGGTAAATATAACAAAGCTAGACAATGTTGCTTAATAATGATGACACTTAATACGCTTGTAAAATCTCAAAGGATTATAAATAAGAAAGTAATCTATTTCAATTTGCTGCGTAGCAAAAAGCTTAATATAAGCTTGATAACCAAGGGAGATAATGCTTGAAAGCTAAAAAGCAAAATTGTGTACAAAAAACTGCGTCATAAACATTTTTGTTGCGACTTCAAAGCACCTTCGCGACGTCAGAACCCGAATGCGCTTTCAAATTGAGTAATCTTCAAAAGCTTAGAAAAAGGATGATATAGAATATACATACGCGTACACCCGTAAAGGATAGAAATAAAGTATGTGTCAAAACTATGTTGCTATGCTAATAAACATTTTCCCAATAATCATAATGTTAATAAATAAGCAGTAACATATTTGAAAAAATAAAACCACTTTGTTGTTATTATTTATTTTTTATTTTATTTTATTTTTCTTGGGAGAATAAACATTATCACAGTAGAATAATATTACTTAAGATTAAAATACATATAAAAAAAAGTAATTGTGGAACCCACAACATTCTCCGCAAATTAAGTTAAAAATCATGCCAAAGACGTATTATTACAAATATAAGTATATATCCCGTCCCGTCCCGTGTTGGTCCAGGACACAAAAAGAATGTAGCAACTGTTTTTCTTGGCTTTTTTTTTCTTTTCCACCATAAAAATAGTCCTTTGCCATAGTCCGCGCTTCACCAAGCAGTGACTACACTCAGCGTGACAGGTGGTGAGCCCGTCGCCGCTGTAAGCTGTTAGATGTTTGTGTAGTTCTAAATCCATTAGTCGCCTTTTACGACACCCAAGGGAAGAGAATATTTTAATTTTAATAAATACTTACAGATTTTACAATAACTACAGCTTCCCTTTCTTGAACAGAACTATTGGTGTTATCAGCTGTACTAGGACTCTGAAAACAGTTTTGAACAAGCAGTTTAATAAACAAAATATATCCAAAATTTTAATTCCATAACGCTATTTTAATTGTAATGAATTTACCACAATCAGAATATCTTGTTGAATCGTAGCATCTAGGGGTTCATTAAGTACTTTATCATCATAATTCTGAAAATCAGAAAACAGACATAGAATTCAAAATATATTCAGTTCATTTTTAGTTCTTTAAATCTTATTTAAATCTAAATATGCAATTTCACAAACAACCTAAATGGGGCTAATTAATATCTAAGATAGTCATGTTTCAAAAAGTGACTTAGTGCAGAATTTACCAATTAAACAGTTATTTGCGATTATTGGTATAACAAAGAACTATGTATAAATCAAGTAAATTGTAAAAAATGGCAGGTAATCTATTAAGAATATTTAAAATAACTAATTTTAAATATTTCCCTTTAAGTATGGGTAATTTACATTTTCTTCGACAGGTATCCCTAAAACGCATAAAACCCGGCTAAATTCAGATAACACTTAAAATGGCAGCCTCCCTTGACTTTCGTTGACATGTTTTCTTAGTCGGCAAATACGATAAAGCAACAAATTTTCATTAGCTATTTATCGTATTTTTTCACGCTATTTTGTACACGATTTAATGTAATAAGCGGTAACTAGTAATAGTACACTTAGTGATTTAGATAAAACGATGAAATATGGGACTAACGTGTGAAACGTTATGTTTTCGTGTTTTCGTTCACTGCGACTTTTGCAGCCGATGATACAACACTGTACCATTGCTTATAAAGGTAGTGGAGTAAAACCCAATAAATACTTGTATAATTAAGCAGTAATCACAGTCCAAAACGTAATATTTCACGACGACACAAAGAAACACACATTACTGTTTGGCACATACGGTACGTGTCAGACAAATAAAAACACGAACTCTAATAAGGACAGAAAATAGTATACCTATCTCTACCGCACTTAGGAAAACACTGTTTAACTAGCTTGTTCGCTCTTGACATTGACATAAGCATGTCAGTTCTATATCATCCTTTTTTTAAGTTCAAAAGGGACGGTAAGCCGTTGATTCCTGTTACTATAGCAACCAATCCACCCATCGTATTTTACCAGACCAGTGATCCTGGTAACTCAAGTTCATTTAAATGAGATCATTAAGTCTGAAATATTTTAGATAATCTATTGCTATGCCTCTTCGGTCAACATTATTATGAGTCTGGATTGTCGCATCGTGTTTAAAGAAGGTCGGTTTTGGCAAAGATCAGCACTCTCCATCAGATCTAAGACTGTAGAACCTTTGAATAAGGTTCCATAAATGACCTTCGACGTTTTAGAGTCATCCTTCCGTCTGTGAATGTCGCTATTGTCGGTCGCCTGTGACATTTTCAATCGCCTAACGAGATTAAGTGAACATTGTATTGAAATAAACAAGATGTATTCAGAAGAAACAAGACTAAATCCAACACTATGTAGGGTGAAAGTGTTAAATACCCTCGCAGGTTTTAGACCAGTAGAGCTATTTCTTCCGGGATAATTAGATGCGTCCAGAAAACTCATTACGCCAATATGCTGGCAGCCATTATGGTCGTATTTAAGAGCAGTAGGCAGCTTCATTAGCATCTGATGTGGGAAGGATCCCGTTTGTCACTGAGTATTAAGAAATTATTGTACACTTCAGGCAAAGAACATTGTAAGGAAATTTGTTTCTTCTGGACGAAATGTTTGTCCGGAACCTATGTTTATTTACATGTACTCCATACGATCAATACCAGCATTTTCGACTTCAAATATGGTGATATTTAATTATTCAGAAGTTAATAAGTAGGTCTCCATATATGCTCGACAATATTTTTGACTATGAAAAGGGTTTAAAAATCATCAAAAACTATTACGTGTTCCTATTTTAAGCATTTATTATTATCACGTTTAACACTAATTATGTATATTCAATATTTCTCATCACTTAACAGTAAGACCCCTTGAAAATAATGTACTAACAAACTGTTTGAGAACGACTAATCAACAATATTACAAAATAAATAATATTCAATAATATAACTGAAGAATTTTGAAACCAAAACAAAGACTTCCATGACAATATTTCGAATATTCATTATCATAAAAGCCGACATTCTTGTAATTTTACCAAGCCCACATAAACCAGCAAGCCTTTTACCGCTAATAAAAAAATCGTACACGAAAAAGCAATCAGCCCAAATGTTTTCAATTAATGTTTTTAAATTCCCCTCGATCTTGTTTGAATATTTATAGCTCTTTAGCGGTACACGTTACAGCATTGTTCGCCATGTTGTTTCATTGCCAGTTTTGTTTTGTTTTACTAATCGTGTGGGTTATATTGAACCAGGTAGTGGTGGTTACCAACATGATATGGATTCATGGTCAGTATAGACCAGCGATTTTTTGTGACAGACGTATTTTTAGATCTGAAACGATGATTATATAAATGGAGGATCATTGAGTCTATGAAAATAACTGGTATTGTGGATACTATAATATTCGATCGGGAAGAATGAAACATTTCTGCTTGCTGGTAAACTTTTTTATTCTAGAAAGAATATAACTGTTTCTGATCATGACTCAGACAAAAATTCTCTATTTCATTGCAGAATACACACATTGAAAATTTTACTTTATTTCATATTTATTTTAAAATATTAAAAGGCAAGCTTAACCATTCTAATAATCATATTGGTGTTACGAAACCTTATATAATATGTAGATACCTAACACCTTCATTATACTTAAATACTGTTACATACATACATATATCACGATATTATCTCCTAAGGGTTAGTCAGAGACTAGGCAAAAACACTGCAAAAGCAGTCCATTGCCATAGCCCGCCCATCACCAAGCAGTGACAGCACTCAGCGTGACAGGTGGTGAGCCCTTTGCCACTATAAGCTATTGAATGGTTGTGCAGTTGTAATATACGTTGTTGGAGACTGTTGTTTGATAAAATCATTATTTTATTCTCATTTCACTACACAATTTACACATACATATAAAATTACATTGAAAAGCTACTTTCGCCCTAAGCCATTCAAATAATACTCAGTTCTGTAAATAGGAAAATAAAATGAAGACGGCTTAACTTTTGCTGTAGAGATATAGGTTACAATCCGATCTGGACTATAGAATGTAATGAATAATACATGAACAGTTGATAACCCTTGCATTGATTACCCTCTCGCAGGCCGTTATAAACTGATCGGAAGAACAAATGACACATTTTACAAAATATACGTTTTTGTTTCATAAATAATATGGAACCAAAATAATGAGCATTTTAAATCATCAGCTGCTTTTATATTATCTGATATTGCATTGTCGTTGAAGTTTCTTTCGTGTTTAGATCTGACATTTTATGGCTGTAAATAAAACTGTTTATTTTCTATATCTTCACCTGTGTGCCCGGCGGTGAATGACATCAGGCTAACCTCATATTACAGGGACCCTTAGGTAGGTAAGTTGGATAAGAGTTGTGAACACTTATATTTAGTCTCGAGAGCCACATCTCTATCACTGAATATGAGCGTCAACATTATAAAACAAGGAGACTTCCTGCTGAATATAGGTCTCCCCTAAGGACGACCAAAATGTAATCCTTAAGGGACATTATGCGACCGAGTCACTCCATTCCAGCGAATAGGCGTGATACTAATTTTAAAGAATAAAGTACGCAAAATTTTGTAGTGATCAGGGCCCTACTACTCCCTCTCCCGCTTCCTCTCGTAACTCGTACAGGTGTTTGAAATGCCCAAACTACACTCCACTTGACATTTATCCGTTTTCTCATGCAAATGTTTGCGGTTCACAAATAGCTTTGTTTCCGAATTGTTTCGCTTCTAAATTGCTCTTTCATTCTTGTTCCGTCGTTTCACTTGTCTTTTTGTTGTGTTTGAGTCGCGAATTTCTCTAGATGCTTGTAACAAGTTCGCCGATAACACTAATGATTGTTTTTAAATCTTTAATTCCTGTTTGTTTCATTGCTTTGGGATTACATGAACGGTAGTTATAAAACTATTATGAAGCCACCTACCTCCGGCCTCCTAGTTACCTACTTTTACCTACTTTAATAAAATTCCTCTTGTGATGGTTGGAAGCACTGCACTGGAAATAGACGAGTATGTATACCTGGGACAAGTAGTCCAACTAGGTAGGTCCAATTTTCAGAAAGAGGTCAATCGACGAATCCAACTCGGCTGGGCAGCGTTCGGGAAGCTACGCAGCGTATTCTCGGCTCATCTACCGCAGTGCCTCAAGACGATACTGAGGCTTCAGGTCACTCAAAGGGCCATGGGGCCATGGAGAGGGCTATGCTTGGAGTTTCTCTGCGTGATCGAATCAGAAATGAGGAGATTCGCAGGAGAACCACGGTCACCGACATAGCCCACAGAATTGCGGACCTTAAGTGGCGGTGGGCAGGGCACATTGCTCGTGGAACTGACGGCCGTTGGGGCGGAAAGGTTCTCAAGTGGCGACCACGTACTGGAAGGCTCAACGTAGGGAGGCCCCCAACAAGGAGGACCGACAATCTGACGAAGGTCGCAGGAAGTCGCTGGATGCATGCGGCGCAGGACCGCGAGTTGTGGCGATCATTGGGGGAGGCCTATGCCCAGCATTGGACGACAATAGGCTGATAGATAGAATAACATTATTATTTTTGAAGCTTGTTTTCTCAGCTTTTTCGCTTGTAAGATCAGCAATTTCTCTCTTTATAAGTAGGTAGATGTTTAACTGATGGTCCTTCTTCAAAGACTGTTTCAATGTATTCATTAAGACATCACAACACGTCAAAGCAATACGAAAAAACAATATGGCTGATTGGAATTTGTCAAGTCCCCATTATATTAACTCGGTGCGTGTTTCAGCCAGCTCAAGACGGGCACTTCAAAATTGACTTCTATTGCAGAGTGTTAAAGATGAAGAGCTACAGCTGCCCGTTGTACAGGCGCACAATTGTATTTGTCAACTCTGACGAGGGCAGGTAACGCTATTAACTCGCCCGTTCTGCTGAATACAAATACTATCTACTGTGAACTCATTTCTATAGCAATCTTGCAAAATTTACGTTCGTTGACTTTAAAAGGCAACAAATGGAAGTCATGAATGTTTATGTTAAGGCGAATTCGCTCAGGAAGGGATATGTGTGCTTCCAATAATATTTTCAACACACTTCCTTATAAAGTGGCTCTAATCCCATGGCAATTAGGCACATAATGACACCTATAATCAAACTGTGACTTTTTCATTACTATTATTCACGAGTGAGTAATAGTTTTTTTTAATATTATTGGTTGAGTTACGGTTACATTTGCGCTAAAAAGCTATCCGCGAAAAGCCCAAAAAAAAGAAACCTCATTTTTTAGTCTATGGCCGATGCGCGCGCATAGGAAAACTGATTAATTTTTCCCGCCATTACGAAACATTTTTCACAACTCGTCTCGTTTTCTCTTTTGAAGTTATTTAGTTAGTTATTAATTAAGATGTCTGCAAATACAATTTATGAAGAAAATGATTTAAGATGTGAAGCCCAGAACACCGCCCGATATAAGATGTGAAGCCCAGAACGTTATGGAAAGTTTACTACCAGAAAACTCAAAGGAAAAAATAGTTAATTATAATTTTACTAACTGCACATTTACTAATTGTTTCTCTAAATAAACTTTTTATCTACTATGTAAAATGGTTTTTTATTTAAGTATTATTTTATTCAGAAGTGTGTTGAAAAACGTTGTATGATACACGTGTGTATTGATGATTACCGTCCTCGGCTCCTTAAGACCCTCGCCTGACGGCTCGGGCCTCAATGCGCCTCAGCGGTAATCACCAACATTACACACTTGTACCATAATGTACTATTCTAGCATTCACTTTGTGTCCTGTGAGATTACGCAATGTTTATTTTTGTATATTTGTTATTCAATCGCTCAGACGGAATTGGATCCAATTTGGCACGTAGTCGGCTTAAGTAAAGCATTAACTTATATAATTGTAAATAAAATTGACCTTATATTGATATTACATACTTTTTATTTAACAAAGTCTTGATAAGATTATTAAAAAAGGGTGTTGTTTATACGCTTAGCAAAATATTCGAATTTTGTTCAGCAAAAAAATGCAATTGGTCAGCTAAAATAACTAATTGGTCGGCAATTAATGAAATGGCTGCCCAATTAATTACTTCCATTAAAAAAAGACCGAAGGATTTGATTTGGATTTTGTTATTTTAAAATGCAGATGTATTTTAAACAACATATACCTTATCTAAAAAGAGCTCCGTACAAGGAAAGCAAGGCTTTCGCAAAAACTCAAAACGGCTAAACACCAACCCCCTTATTCATAAACGCTACTTAAATTTAAAACTTTAAAGTAATTGTTTAACAACAGTTTTATTGTGGTTAAACAATTACTTAAAACTTAAATATCGTTAATGAATAAGGGTGCAATAATTTAGCGAAAAGGTTAGGAATTTATTTAAAGATAATATTGAACGTAATTTTTCATCACTTGACATCAAATATTTGCTTTAAATCTTATTTAAACTAAATTTCAATTAGCTGTGACACTTTAAGCCGCATTTTTTAAATTATTTAGTAAATGGTTATTTAATATTCAAAGATATATACATTATATAAAAAGTCCATGCCTCTCCTAAACAGACAACTATTATGCTAATTATAATGGGCTTTGACTTTAAACCTGTATGAATTACTTCTTACTTTCTTATTGTAGCTCGCCTTTAAACTATCTTCTTCAGCTGATTCTCTTCTTGCTGCCTTTATTTTCCACTCTAGCTAGGGTCGGCACAACATGTCTTCTTCTTCCACTCTCCCCTGTCACACTACAGTTCAGCATTCACTTCTTTACTTCATATAACACTTCACACACTCAATCCACCGCTTTGTTGGCCTTCCTCTTGTTCTAGGTCCATCCACTTTCATACCAAGCATTCTTTTACCTACCTTCTTCCTATTTACACCACACTAACCTATTACTCCCAATCTTTTTAGTCATTGACGCTATTTTCAAACTCCCTCTGACATATTCATTTCTGATTCTATTCATTCTGGTACTCTACACATCCATCTCAATATTCGCGTCTTCGCTGCGAGCACGTTACTTTGGCCCTTCGCTTTGGATGCCCAACATTCAAATCCATACATGAGGACGGGTCTAACGACTGTTTTGTAGATCTTTCCCTTGAGTGTACGAGGCAATCTCGGATCACTGATCCTCGTTATTTTCGTTTAATTTGGAAAGCGTGTGTGTAATGCTCGCTAAAGTAACTCGTTGTGTGTTACTCGTGTTATTACGACGCTGCAGTCCCGTGCAAAACACGGTCGAGCGAGCGATTTATGATTCATGCGACATGCCTGCGAGCAGGTGCCGCTGTCGGTGTCTGGTCATTCCATGCTTGTCAATTTTGTAAATTTCCAAGTCTGTTTCATTTGCCTCTGATGCTATGCGGCACAGAACATTGTCAACGTTGTCAACATACTTGTTTACAAACTAACCGTGTTATTAAAAAAAAATAGTCTTAATAAACCTATTTTTGAGATATTTGTGTTTTCTTCTTTCAAACACAAATCTAAATTAGAAAGAAAGTGACAAATCACTTTTTAACTAAAATAGTTTTGTTAAGCATTTAATATTTTTTATGAAAAACACGGTAAATGTAAAAAAGAGCTATACAAAAGGAATTTGTAAGCAACCATTAATATATTAAAAGCAATTTTGCAATTGAATCAGTTATCATCCCAATTTACAATTGGTCGTATTATATCAACCATTATTTTCCGCTAATACGGCTCTATTCAAAAGCACTGTATATGCAAACTCGTAAGCTGCGTCAGCGTCGAGTCGCTTAGCGATCATCAATCTTAATAAGGGGAGAAAGGCATATTTTTCTTCGGCCCCGTGTCAATCACCAAGAGGACTGATAAGCCGCCCCCGGGGACCGCAGGTACTGATAGACTTACATTATTACTGTTAAGTATCAAAGAAGAAAGGATCAAAATTTATCTAGTGCAGTTCAGACAAAAAATACCATTTAATCTTCATGACCACTAAAGTATCGTTCTTTTATAGAAAAATTTCTATCTTTATCGTCGTCATAATCACATAACTCAAACCATTAAAACAACTAATACATTTGATCATGGAAATAAAAAATAATTGAAAGCTATTTCTAGGTCACACTTTTCGCAGCTGAAATAGAAGTAACTACTTATAACGTCCAATTATTCTCACCGTGAATTATAATTCGCGCGATTTATTTTAGAAACACACATTAACCTTCATGAGAAATCCAAAGAACGTATCACAATTAATAACTTGTATAAATCATTTTGTAATTTATACAATAATATAAATGGCTACAAATAATTTTGTGGAATTATAACACAAAAATAATTGTATGAGGAGAAACAGAACTATTCGTGATGTGTACACATTATAATAAATTTGGCGATAAAAATAAACTATTTATAGTACTAAACGAAATTATAGGAGCGCATTCTCACGGAGAGCCTCAGATTTCATTTGGAAGGTTATGAACTAACGTGTTCAATAAAAATAATTCATGATTAAAATTTAGACTTCTTCCAGAAATTGATTACCGTAAGCACTACGGGTTTCTAAATTGAGTTCGAAAATATATCATCATGCTTCTTTCCCCGAAAGGGGTAGGAAGAGGTGTTAAACACCCACATTTCGGCAGATATGTTAGGTCCCCATGTAACAGGTGGCCTGTTGCCATGCACCGGGCACAATGTGAAGCAAGCAATATTTACAATGAACTGTAGATAAGTTTTATTTAAACTTAGTGATACAGGCGGTGGGATCGAATCAGCGAGTTCCGCGTCCCAACAGGCAGTAGTACCGCCACTTTATCGGCTACCGATATATTAATGTACTTGTGTAAATGTATATGAATTTATAATCACTGTAAAAGCTCAAACTACGTTAAACCTTAAGATTTAGAAGTAAGTTATAGGATTTACCGACATGACTTGGTACATGTAAGTGTTTCTGAAAATGGGACCATTTTTTCGAATTCAGTTAATGCTAGGTTTAACCGCTGTCAGCTGGTAGATGTTGGTTTTAGGGATTTAACAATGAGTAATTCTTAATGGGTGATATTTAAATGGGTAGCAAAATTATAATAATAATTACGTTATAATGTCTACTCAATTTACACAGCGGTTATTGATGACACAAATATTGTTTTCAAGAGTCATATAAAAAATAACCTTAACCTTTATAAACACAAGTATTGTTTTCAAGGGTCGTATAAAAACACACAATCAGAATACATTTCTTAAATAAAACATGATAGTTTTAATTATTCACCTTGCCTTTAATGTAAATCCTAGATTTTACCATGTGAATGGTGGTAAAAGTTCGATTCGCAAACCTTTTTGGTCATCTGCCTACCATTAAGAATTGGCAAATCTCAGGTTTTAATGAAAAATCGTAGGATTTACCGTAGTTCGAGTTTTTACAGTAACATATACATACATACACAATATCACGTTTTTGTAGGCAGATATGCATTACACATCTACCAGTAAGGTAATGATTATTATATTGTTATTTGATTCATACTTTCTACTTCATGAAGATTAAGATAGAGTTTTATATTAGATTATATCCACTCGTATCCACGGTAACTACATAAGCGTTCTTTATCAAAGATTTCCATTTCCCTTTGTCGTGTCATGATCAGTTCCAAGTTATAGGTTCTTGGAAATAACTACCATGTTTTATCATTGCTCATTTACTAGGATTTCCTTGGAATTTAATTTCAATAATATTAGTTAGGAACCTCCCCTGTCACTAGTTTAAATCTGAATCGGATTGTCGAAATAGACAAGAACAATAGCGGCGTTGCTTTGTCTTTACTTCCTTTGTGATTATTTATCGGGCCTCTGGTATTTACTCGAATGACGAGCATAGCCTGGTGTGGTAGGCAAGCTTGCTCAGTCAGGCGGAAAAACAAAATGAATTCAAAGTTAATTCAACTGCGAAACCTTTTGGTTGGGAATAGTTCTATTTGCGAGCATCTATTGCATTTGGGTTTGGATTTACGTTAATTTTTTGGGTGTGGTCGTTGCTGGTTGTTTGTGTTAATTCCACCGTGGCTTCTTAATCGTTATCTAATTTACAGATTAATACCGTTTTTTTTGGAGGGATGCTCTCGTACAAACTTTTAACGAGAAACAACTTTCTATTTAAATTTCACGCGATGTTCTCAAGGTCAGTCTTACTATTAATACAATACAATAATGAATAGTATTTATTGGAGATTAAATGGACGTTTTTCACAAAAAAATACTGTCTAAATAGCGCAAGTTTTGTCTTACTCAGTCCTCGTAGCAAAGAGCTTGATAATATTGATCATCTTGTTAAGCTACAGAAACTAACACATTGTTAAAATATTTATTTACAAACTCTATTGTACCTGTTTGTAAGTTCCGTGAAAGCTCGAATTCGGTTCAATAAAGAAATATGCAAAGTATCTAATAACGTGTTGTATCCCTTCAGAACTCCGCTTCGAAAGATTGTTAAAGTAGGCAACGTATGGGTCAAAACTGAATCTTATGTCTATAGAGTAAGGAACCACGAATGTCATTGTATAGGCTGATGTAGTTTCACTTGTACAGTAATTTATGCGGGACGAAAAACTGGGAGTTTTCTCGTATCACGGTCTGATTTCGCGAAGCACGTGTTGGGAACGCATCTTATCGATATAACTATAAATTCGTGTTGTGTTTGAAGGATGTTGCGGTCGAACGGTCTTCTTCCTGTTAGTATTTGTGTTTTTATTATATGCTTCACATGCGGGTGAGAAGGACAACCCATGATCGACGCAATTTATCCTTATCAGAGCAATAAATTTCAAAAATGGGTATTTTAATGGAAATTGGTGGACACTGGCACTTTTGTGCGTTTTTGGGTCACAATTTTAAATTGATTTATAATGTAGGTAGATTTTGTTGTAATATACATTTGCCCACAATTATTTATATTAATGTTTTCTCTGACAATACGGGTACTAAGACCAAAGAAACATAAAATAAATATCTCTACTCTCAACACAAATATCACTCAACGAGAAGGTTCGAAGTAAATACTAAAGCTCGAATTGGATAAACGACTTTTGATTCCGAGTAAAACAAATTCTCTGCTTGTAAGATCAGTTGTAGAGCATTTGCTCCGTAGGTCAGGGAGTTAAAGTTCATTTTCGAATAGTCGAGTAACTTGAGTACTGTAATGTCGTGACAGAGGTATGTATATTTTGAAAGCATTAAGTTGATGCGTGTCGGCTTCTGAAATGCAATATAATTTGAATGCACTGAGCTCTGGGTCAGGTAGGGCTGCCGCTTGTAGTGTAGTGATATTAGAATTTTTAGAGAATTTAAATATGTTTACGAATTGTATTAAAATATTAAATTTTATTGCGGAGTCTTGGATACACTCTCGTCTAATAATGATAAAGTGAAATTCATTGTTACCTACGGAAAACATGAGCTATCATTAAAATTCAGTAAATTGTCAGTCATGTATTTCACATTAAGCTTTGCAATGCAATATAATAAAAAAAAAAAAATAAGACAGCTAATTAAATGCAAAAATAGTTTGTCTATTTTTTAGGTACTTTTTACCATTTTTTTGTGAGCCCCTGTGCCTGGTACGCCTGCTAACCCTAACCATGGAGCCTTATTCACAACTCGTTATAATACTCTTAGCAACTTCGGATTCGAGTTCGGATACGTATTCAAGAATGTTACGTGTATTTTCAAATTGTGGATTTCGCCGCTTTTGTTAGGGTGGCCCGTTTTATCCAGCATCTTATTATGCAAAAGGTCCTGGGAAGCCAACATAATATTTTTTTCTAAATTTTAATATCTGTTTTCATTTACCAATATATGATTACTTTATTTTTTTTTACTGTGACCAGCCGTTACTACCAGCTGCCCTCTCCAATTAAATTTCAATGGATATGAATTGGATTTCTGTCACTTCGAACATTTGACGTTGCATTAAATCAATATTGATTTGCACCCTACGCTAAGCCCTAAACTGATGTAATTTTCACGAATACGTGATATTCGTTTTAACTGGGCTTATATTATAGGCTGCTTCTTTGTAACATTTTAGTTCAAATCTTAATCTAGTATAAAAACAATATTAGGGTACAATTAGAATAAATTAATCATCTCTCCTTTTTTCTTTCATTTTCTATAGATAATATTGAAAAAGTTTTTCTTTCTTCAACTATCTCTATATTTATCACTGGTTCATTTGTTATGGTTTCTGTCATAAAAGCTGAAGTTTACATTGTTTGCGTGCTCGAATCGCTTAGAACTTTGCATCAGTCACTCTGAACTACGTGAGTTGGAATAAAGTTGTATTAGTTTAAAGAGAGGACCGGAATAGCAATATTTTCGGTACAATTTTAGAGTCAGCCGTCAGGGAAATACAAATTTTAAGATTGAAGCGTAACGAAATATAACTAATCATTGTAGTAACGCCGGTCTCAAGGCGTCGCCATCTCGAGAGGTTCTGGGTTCGATCTCCGGTGGGGACTGATGTTTGTGTGATGAGTACAGGCATTTGTTCAGCAGTCCTGGATGTTTCTATAAGTATTGTATATTTTCTGAATATTTATATATATATATATATATCTATTAAATATATTTATCCGTCATCTAGTATCCGTAACACAAGCAGCATTAGTTGCACAAAATGGGGCTAGTTGATAGATGTGAATGTTTGAGGATATTTATTTTATTTATTTAAGTGTTAGTGAGAAGTTCTTCAAATTTTGGTATTTGTAGCCTTTGAATTAAGAATCATCAAAATTGTTTGTTTAACGCAACACGCGGGCGTAGAAACAGACTGTTCATTAGATAGTTACAATCATCTGGAATATGATGCCTACAGCATCTGTTTGCTGTCTTAGGGGTCACAGTATATATTACTGACCTACGACCGACTTAAGTTTTGTAAAATGACGCCACCCAACAGTGTCAGTAATTGTTTTACCTTCAAACAGCTGATTTTTGTCTTCTGGTAAAAAAAGTTAGTTACATGGATTATCATCAGTGTGTTCGCATTCTTTGTGTAGGAACAAATCGATAATGATTGCATCGTCATGTATAATCGAGCAACCGTTACTAAAGGGAAAGATGAAATTGAACAACGTTGGTACCGCTAAAGCTCGCGTGACGGCTGTGCTCTAAAAATTCGCCCCGGTATTGTTCGCTGTTATTTCGCCTCACTACTATTAAGCACCTATTAGTTATGTTAAATTTAGTTCAACCTGCGGTTTCTTTCGTGAACATTGAAATTAGTTTAAATGCTGGCCGTCTAAGCTGCATAGCTATGAATTATTTCCAGGAATTTTTATGAATTATACTTTTAATCCGTGTTGTGGTTTGAATATCAATTAGCCTACAATTTAACTGGTTTAGCGTTTTGGCTGAAGTTAAGGGTAACTTTACTTCCACTGTTACGTCTGGCACGAGCCAGAGTTTTACCTTCAAATTCAAATGGCTTATTTGCTTACAAAAAATATCCACATAATTGGTGATATTATTCAAAAACAAATAAAGAGAAAATATTTTTTTCATATTTCTGTAAATAAAAGCATTACTTAACAAAAACACATAAAATTTTTACATTTATTTAAATTGATATTTATTGATAAATTTTATCAACACGCTAAAATTTCTCTATATTTCTTCATTGATATTTTCATTGAATTAATTATAGGTATATCATAATCGCATGTCTTTCATATTATAATTTTACAGAAAAATCTCTTAAAAAGTACGCTACCTACGTTCTGCTCTAAAAATATTAATCTAATGAGGGTAGTTTTGTATTTCGTTGTCGCCGTGCTCGTCGAGTCGCCGCCATTGTGCCCGGGCGTGAGACTTTTGTAGAATTTAAAATTATTTGAGGGAAATGTTTTTCGGTACTTGGAAGTTCAAAATAATAAGGACCTTTAAAAGTGAACTAAAGTTAAAACTGTTAAGACAAGGTAAAATTGACGATGCCCTTGTTTTTATGTAAATAAAAGTGACAATAAGCCTACAATCAAGTGGCACTCCTCCCACTCACACATTACCCACTTCAGTACGGACACGCTTGTATATTCAAATCGTCTACATAATAAATCGTAATTCTTTACCTATTCAAGAAACAACAGAAATACATGTCGACTATATTACGCCCTCTAGAACCCTGTCACTATAAAGCCTAGTTTACGTTCCCTCAAAGTACTTTAACGAAAGCGCACTAAAGTAATGTGATAAGGTGCTATTAACGTACACGTACATCTCTCCTGACGTACGGTGTAGAGTTTCCGTAGTAATTGAAGTGTTGCGCGTTTGTTGTTGCAGAAACACAAAAATCTTATTCACGAAATTGTTGGGTAAATACAAAGAAATTATTATTTGTTTTAATCGTCTACGTAGATAATTGATGTTAATAATTCTATAGAATTTTGAGGATGCTTTACAACGGACCTGATAACAAGGGTCAAGGTCACCCAAAGAGCTTTATCGAAATATAGCCTTCACGAAGAGGAGATCCGCAGGAGTAATAAGGTTACCAAGGAATTGAGAGCCTTAAGTGGCAGCCAATAGAGCACATTATTCGGTAAGCTGAACCGATGGGACAGAAAGCAGTCGAGGCGAAGAGCGCAGACACTCGCTGCGCAGCGCAAGACCTATCGCTGCGGTGATGCTTGAAAGAGAGATATGTTCAACAGTGGATGTCTCAACAGTGAATTATCAATTTACGCATGTGCTTAATATTTACCGTCTCCTTGGTTTCCTACACTGACACAAGAGCGCTAAAATGTATTCTTCGTAGCGCAGTTGATTAATGTTACGTATTATCAATGAAAGTCCTTCTTGAACACTCACTCATTTATTTCTATGTAAGAAATTACTCACTTGCTGACGTCTGTCATAGTCCTTCCATTGGATGCGTTCCTCATGGATAAGGAAGTATAGGGATTTGTTGAAGATCACAAATATCAGAATCAGAAGCTACTTTTTTATTCCACTAAGGTGGCAATCAAGCATACGGCCCACCTGATGGAAAGTGGTTACCGTAGCCTATGGACGCTTGCAACACAAGGAGTATCACTCGCGCGCTGCCGACCCTTCAAAAACTTTTTTACACCCTTCTTGAAGAACCCCAAGCTGGTATTCCTTAGGAAAAACCCCGGCAGGGAGCTCATTCCACAGTCTAAGCGTACGTGGAAGGAAATTCCTTTTAAAGCGCACAGGACGCGACCATTTTGGACCCAAGGTGTGAGGATGGGCTCGGCGCTGGCGATGGCGCGCGGTGCGATGAAAGAAAGTGGCCGTGGTCATCATATCGATAAGCTCCATTGTACAAGTGATAGCACACGATTTGTCGTACAATTATTATCATTGTCTAACACACTTTAGACTTTCAAGACATGCGTGACACGGTAACATAATTATAAAAAAAAACGTATCCTCTACCACGAGCAGGAGGCTCTCACCGCAACTTAATATTCAAAGTCTCCATTAACATATCAAGCGTTATCAGCAAGCATTATAGTACAGTTTGCATCCAAAAGATGCTCGTAATGGATGACGCGTCAGAGCCGCAGCGGAGATAACCGCGTTAAGAGGGGCTTAATTGTATCAGCCTCAAAGTTCGGTCTAACGTTTCGCAAGAAATTGCCGTTTTCACTTTAGCTCGGTGTGGCCCGATGCATGAGGGAATGGCGTGTTAAAGCTCTGGATTAGCGGTAGCGGCATATATCTTTGGTGCTGACCGTTAACCAATCGGCGCTCAGCATATCGTCTTATCCGTGATCGGTACCGCCGATTGGCTCTCCAGTCGCATTCACTTCTCCTCATTGGTGCCACGGTACCCGCGCAGCTATTGGTAGCTATCACTTTCACGTAACGGCCAACACGAAAGTTATATGCCGCTACTTTTCGGACATCCCCTTGGTTCGATTAAATAAGAATACAATTTTAAAACGCAGTCAAAAATATAATTAAAGCAATCTCTGTCATGCTAATGATGATGTAACATAAAAAAACAGCGTCGGAAAAATGAATCACAATATAAGTAACATACTATACAACACGTTAAATAATACACAAACATTTTATACATTAAGTGATTAAGAGTTAACTTAGAGATGTAGGTAGTTCTATAATAAAAATAACAACGGTAGTTAAATTATCTAAGAAATGGTATCGCCTAATATAACGCGAACAAACAGTATAATTGTTGTTTATCGCCCGCTCGTCGCTCGTAACACACACCAACGGCCCGGCGTTATCGCGGTACAACCGGTATCAGAATAATAAGGTTAGCTCAAGCATTGGCGCCGTCAAAGATACAACTCTGATATGTTTTAAAGACAAGGACTCATAGCGATATATCCATAAATATTTAATATAATGCCTTCCCTTACATGTGGAATGGAGATACTTTGTTAATTATAGTAATCTTTTATAGTCAGTGTAAAATAGACTTTAACAGAGATACAATTTTTCAGAAATGCACCAAATAAATTAGAGATGAGGAGATCCACAGGAGAACTAAGGTCGCCGACATAGCCCACAGAATTGCAAACCTTAAGTGACAGTGGGCAGGGACATTGCTGATGATGACCAAATAAAGAAATCAAATCAAATCAAATCACATTTATTTGCAAATATAGGTGATACAGAGGTGTTACACTATGGTATTAAATCCAGTACAATTCCATATTCAGCCTAATGACATGCAAAGTTAAAACAAAATAAAATTACATATTCAGCAAATTGATAAATGATGTCACATTATTATTTATTATTATATGCATTAAGAAATATAGATACTAGAGTATAAATTTACAGTAGTCATCAACTGTATATTGCAGATGATGACATATTTTATCCGCTGCTCTATTTTAAAATGTTTGAAAAGCAAAATATCAAAGAACGCACTAGAAGTTTAAAATCACTACATCGAAAAATATGTGACTCATGATACGTAAGATGTGTTCCCTAATTCGAAAACGTACACAAAATATTTTATCAACTCCGCGGGTCAGATATATACAAGTGAAATTACGTCGAAACTCCCAAATTTTCGGAAACTTGCTCCGTCAGTAAATTAAAACTTTCATTCGACTTCAAAGAACATCGTAAGTTTAACTTTAAACGCTAATAACATGACTCCTAATAACATTTACCGTTCAGCTATTTTCTTTAGTGCTCCAACAGAATTGGCTTTGAAATAGAAACTCAATGCCGTTATTTAAATTAGATCAACAGCCCTCGCCTTAGACTTACCTTGACGTATCAATTCAGGCGCGAATAGACTCGCTAGTATTGTGCAGGGCCTCCATTAAGGGCGTGGGGGTATCGAGGTTATCTTTTGTATCACATCAGTTGAGAAATGTATTGTAAATGCTTATCACTACAATACTCGTGATAGCTGAAGCTTGTCATCTAATCATTTTTATTAGTTACTGCTACTCAGTTATTAATTGTTACTGTCACAACAGTAAAAATGTTCCATTTGAGCAAATTTACATCGACACATCTACTAGTTTAAACTATATTTAAGAGTTTTTTATTAAAAAGCACAAATTCTAACCAAGAAACCTATACAAAGCTAGTAAGCTTAAATTATGACTATGTGGATTTGAAAATAAACAGAAAAGCTTATTTTTGAAATAGCAATCATGAGCTGTGATTCCCTTAAAGTAATTTATTACTACACATGCGTTTACTGGAAGGATTCATTTGGTATTGTGGGCGCCACAGTCACCCTCGACAGATGTCAAGTCCCTGCTCCGTATGCCGCTAATTAATTTGTTATTGCCCGAAATAATGGAACTTCTGAGTATTTGCGATTGAGAATAATAATTGAGTTACTGCTCTGAACTTAACTAGATTTGTCAGGTTCTCAATTGATGGACGGTTCTCTTTATTGGAAGAGACATTTATAAATTTGATTTGACAAAAAAGTCTTATAGAATTATTTCTAAAGAAGTTTAATGTATCGCTGAGAAACTTTAACGTACTCGAACTAAATAGTTCGAAGTGTGGCGGTGTGATTGAAACTGATAGAGAATTGAAAAATTGTATTTTTAGGGAACCCTTCAATATTTTCTTCTGGAAAAATAATTTGTTCTTAACAAAATGATAATTATAATTCTTGGAGGACCGTAGGTACCATTAAACATAATTATTGAGTTTTATAAAGACATTGAAGTTACTGAAAAAATTACTTGAAAGACTGGCCACCATTGTAAGAAATGATTTCAGCGACAAAAACGTGCAAAATGATTTTAATTTTGCCGTTATTACATCGAGTCCTATCACTTTATAGACATGCTTGGAAAACTTTTTTCATATGCCCCGTTGAAATTCCCTAATCGCAAGAAGTTTCTCGGTGACAAAGCGTAAATTCCTCCTCCCATAGAATCCGTAAGCGATCGTGACATAAACAGTATTACACAGCATAACTTCGCCAACAGTTTAACGCTCGGCTAATTTATTTAGGCGGATGACTGCATACTTTGGGCACGCTTGTTTGTGTCATCACTCAGCGATCAGTTGCTTTTATCTATTTTACACGTGATATTTACGTTGACGACTTGTTCTTGGCTAAATTGTTGATAAAAGGAGAATATTTATTCGGTACGATCAAACGCCCCCTCTATAAATTACTGGTTTTATACTTTAAGAACCTTAGAAGCGCTTTTAGTACGTAATATTTTCTAACAAATTTTTTATTCGACAGCTCTTTGGTAAAATTTAAATTGGAAATATAATTCTATATTACGTGACTTTCTTTCAACCTACACAAACATAAGACTTTTGAATTAAATAATCGATAAAGTACTCCTACACCAAGTAATGACTCTAATAAACTACACTACAAGATAACTTTAGTGAGTGAACGAGACCAATTTCTCGTCGGAAGAACCGCCACTAAGGATTGATAGTTTGAAACTGAGGTTTTGTATTTGTAAATAATTTTAGAACTTCATTCTATTGAATTTGTGCGACGAGATTTATTACTATTCAGTTTTATTATTGTTAATTGGACTGAATTCGTATTTATCTTAAAAACAGTTTGTTATCTCAATACAGAACACTTTGAAACAGTCCACGATCGTGAATTTCAATTTCACCCAATTTCAAATTGTCTGAGGTAACTTACAAATTACAATTTGTTTAACCTTCATGATCTAGTTCAGCTTTTAATTGGCTAAGAGTTGCTATTAGTGTAGCATTTGACAGGCGCCCTTTGATCCCTCCAAACGTTTAGAGGAGCTGTCATCTGTCCCATTCTTGGATGTTTCACTCACTCATTAGAGATCAAAGCCGAACAATTCTTGGAAGTATTGTGAAATTTTTAATCTCCGACATTTTATTACATTTAATAGCAATTACATCATTTCAGCCGTGTGGTAGCAGCTCATTAAAAAAAATACCAACCCACCTCTTCTCTTGGGTGTCGTAAAACGCGATTGTTGGATACAAAACTGCACAACGATTCAATATCTTATAGCGGCAACGGGCTCACCACCTGTCACGCTGAGTGCAGTCACTGCTCAGTAAAGCGCGGACTGTGGCAATGGACTGCTTTTGCGGTGCTTTTGCCTAGACTCTAACTAATCTTTGGGGGATGGTAGTCATGATTAATGTGTAAGTATGTACATCATTTGAGTTTGGTTAAAAATGTTGCATAAAATTTTTCTACTTCTGTAAATTATTGATAAGAATGAAGTTAAGACTTCGTTTTCTTAAAGGAAAAAACGAAACGTTAAAAATAATAACGATATTAATCTACAAGATACGCTTTAGATATCGTGCCATCGTGAGAGCCCATAAGGAAAAACGAGGCAACACAACTGCTAAAGTGCACTACTCAATGGTACACATATCGCGGGCATTATTGGCAGTTCTCATTTCAGAGGGCGGTATAGAGGCAGGGAGGGAAGAGGGCGAGTCGGAAGGAGGTTTCCAGGGTAAGAGCCCACAAGAGCCATCGATACCCGCGGACAATGCAGACCCAAAAGTCGACAGATCTCTACTTGAATTTTTTTGGTGCTGGCACTTAGGCTTTGCAGTGCGAGGTATTTGCAGATGATTTTCATGTGGATTATAATGTCTGAAAAACTTTCTTAGAGATGTCTTCAAGATTTTATAGATTACAAAATATTGAGAAATTGCTGGTTTCTATTGAGATTGGAATATTATAGGTCCATAACCAGATTATTTTATATTTATATTACTGTAATTTACTCAAATTAATAATATCCACCATAAAATAAACAGAAATCCTCAACGTAACGAATAAAGTCAAATATACGTTTAATTTGATTTGAGCATTGTCAGCATTTTTGCTTTACTCGGTCGACTTGTTTCCCAGACACCTCCGTCTTACTATCTTTTCAATATCTGTCATCTTGTCAGTTTACTATCTAACCTTGTATTCGGGAACAATTCATTTTTTAAATTAATAAAAAATATTCGTTCTACATATCCTTTAACCTTTACAGAACATTATAATTGGTGGTTTGTTCGCAAGTTTTTGTTTTAGTATCGCTTGGTCATGTCTAGTAATTACGGTGTCTATGGCGGTGCGTGCGACCCAGTTGCGGCGCGAACTATTCTGCTGGCGAGTGTTTGGGGTGCCAAGGGTCTTCGTGCTTTATCTACGCCTCTGCGTGCAGTACTGTGTACTTGTAGGGCTCAATATCACCCACTTTAAAAGCAACTTCCCCTTCGTCATCTCAATTCAATTGTGCACATTTGCAAACTTTGGTTTATGGTAAATTATTTATAATTCAATAACCATAATGTCTACTTATTCGTTAACTTTACATCTTTTCAATGGATTTAAGCCTTATATGTAAAAGTTTTCAACTACTCTTCTTCATTACCTTTTTTCTTCATAAAATTAGATTTTTGTTTCACTTAGAATCTGTTTTCATTCTCAGCGAATTAATACATGAGTAACATTTTCTTTATTCTTGAAGTACCTTTTGGAACTATCACTATTGTATTTAATTTAAAATCAAAACTTATTTTATCAGAATATAGAAACGAAATTAGAAATTCAACTGTTTATAGCACTTTTGCCGTTTACCCAGTTCACTACAGAGAGACTTTGTCTTTAGGCTATTAAGAAACTTAGTAAGGATTCCTTCCTCCTTTCTCGTCATAGCAGCACACACTCTATGTACACTTAGTATAACTCTGAGAGGAGCTGGTATTAAGAATACCTCCTTGAGACTAACATGAACTACTTTTAAAAGGATATGAACGACTTGAAAGGGTCGCTAACAAGTTTTGTATTACCATCAGAATGAGAGATTCAGATTCTGATTCATTTATTTCGTCTTATCTTAATAACACATTAAAATGTTTTAAAAATGCATTGGAAAAAATGATCGTCAATAATAATGTACATTTGAATATCTAATCTCTAACTATTAATATATCTAATGGCAAAAAAATATACAATGTATTCATTAAAATAGGAAATAATTTAATTTGACATTGACAGCGACAGCCACTTACCAGGTGACCATGCTTAATAGTAATGAAAAAACCCCGTGCTTTATCTCGCTGTTTCGATCTTCAATCAATATTTAATTCCACTTGAAGATATTGCTAATAAGCGGCCTGTGGGAAATTGTTGACGGAGCACTCTTGAGCGGTCCCAAAATATTGCATACACAGGAGTTTATAATCTTCATTTGTAGAGGCGTTTGACCTCTTGTCTAGTATCATACAATAAAATATACCAATGTTAGATTCTACACTCAATTTATAGGAAGGAATAAATGGAAGGTGTTTATTAAGTACAGTGATTTAACTGTTAGTAAATATGTTTAATTATGTTAGTTTGATGTCCCCTTACATATTAGTCTGTTTTCTTATTTCCCCCTTTGTCGTATTATATGGCTTAGAGGAGAAAAAAATTATAAAGTATATATATATTATGCCTATTATCGTTAGGCAGTAAAACTATATCATCATCAGAACCTACCTTAATTCTAATTTCATTAGGAATCGGAATAATATTTTAATTTCTTCCTCCACAATTGTCTTTTATAACGCTCCGTATCAAGTAATTTCCTTCCTAATCATGTACGCATTGGTCTGTATCTCTTTGCTACCATGACGCTAACATGTTCATTTTTTATTGTTTCAGGTAAATTAACAGTTCATTACTATACTGTATTGTAGACGATTGGTAAGCTTATAAATACACAGTCATCATCAATAATTATTATCACATTACTGGTATTTCTTATTAATATATCTACAGACCACGGGATGGGAATGAAATGATTACAAATTCAAATCTTTATTGCAGATCAAGTGTAGATACAGAGATGTTATAGCACTTAATAGTTAGTCGCCCTTTTCGGATTCATCAACATAGCAGAGCGCTCACTACTTGTTAAAATAAAACAACGATAAAAATTATTATTAAGCTATCTCCAATTAATATTAAAATTAACATCATACCGCCGCATTCAGAGCGATATAATTGTGGCCTGAGGATTATAATAAGCTTTAATTACAAAGTAGGAAGTCCTATTTTACAAAAATATAATTTTTGTCCTTAGGATTAATTGTCATCTCACAGTTTATAAGCGTTAAAAATAGTGGAACATTTGTCGCCGAACTTTTCAAAAAGGTTCGAATTTAAAATCAACGCTCAAATAAATTGGAACAAAAGAGTAGAAACTCTGACATTTATTCCGAAATCAAAAACAAAAGAACGCAATGTTTGGAGTACAATGACGTGTGATATCATAGGAATTTCAAGTCCAGCTATGAAGATTGCGTAATGTAATGTAAACGAGTCGTTATAATGAATGAACGCCTATTAATCATAGCTGGGATCCGGCGGCCATTGAGCAGAGGCTCGGCCATTGTCTGCCCAGACGTCGCTGGCCGGCCTACATTGATATAGGGGAAGTAAGCCGGTTTTAGAAGATTATGTGTAATCTTGAGCGTATAACAAAATATATTTGATATTACAATGGACACTATCTCGAAATGATTGAAATGGGTTGACCATAACGTCAGTCCCTCTAGCATGACCTATTCTTAACGGAATGTTTTACAGTTTCCGAAACTACCCACCTCTTCAAAAACCCGTAAAAATTTATTGGTTTTAAATGTTACACGTGGCCATTCGCATGCAAATTAATTTGCGCGGCCGTCAAGTCGACAATCGTTTTAAATGAAGTGGTGCTGATGACAAGCTCAATTAGAGTGGTGGCTTTTAATTATTTGTTGGGTTACCGACAGAGGGAGCGATTTACATTTTGGGGTGTCTACTGCAGTTGCTGTCATGTGCATTCGTATTACGGGGTAGATTGTTATATATAATTATCAGAATTAATTCAAGTGCTAGGTTCTCTTAAAATGGGTATACAGTGTATAGCGGTTAATATGGTAGCTCCCGGTAAAAGCAACAACATAGTTATTCATTGTTTCATCCTCTATGTTGAATAAATGCGATTTCAATTTATAATAAAAAGCTGGAGCAACGGATGTTATGCGAAATGTGTACGTCAACACCTCTTGCTTTTCGCTTCAGGGCTATAAGAATGGTACCTTATATTAGGCAGTTGGTATAAACAGCGCTACACGGTGTGCAAGAGATTGATACATTGTTGTCCTCAGCCTGTATGCGTCCCACTGCTGGGGACTGGCCTTCCTCATGGAGAAACACATGGGCCGTAACACCACCACGCTTGCCCAATGCGGGTTGGTGAGTAGGAACTAACGGCTTATCGTGCCTTCCGAAGCACGGAGGAGCTCGAGATTACAAAGTTTTGGTCACCCATCCACGGCGTGACCATGACGAAGGTAGCTTTGTTTTCGATCGAAAGCCAAAGCGTACTAACAACTACGCCACCGAGCTCCTCGGTCTCCTGTCTGATACATTGAGATTGAATAAATGTTATGTCCGGTTTGTTCTGGATATCGCTTATATTACACTTCGTTCAATACAACAGCGAGCGACAACAGAAAGATGAATCTCGGTCAGTGGACACAAAATCAGACTTACGTTGAAATAAAAGTGTTAGGTTCCGAATGAAATAATGGTGGACCAGTATTGAACGAAAATTATTCAGTTTCACTCATATCGTATTATTTTTGGTTCAAGTAATAAGCAAACACCAGCGTCAAAAACAAACTGCATATTATCACACGCGACCACGACACACGTAAGCTCATTGCGAGTATAAACTATTTATAATCCAATATGTGACACGGGCTTAATTACGGCAAAATGTTCCAATTTATCCGTAACGCCGCTTGTAACGAAGGCTAAAAGAACCGGGGTTGTCCCCGCCGTAATTAATTAGCATTGCGTATCGGTCGACCCGCGCAATCAATCAAACCATTCCGTCGATTGTTTAAGAGTGAAATATGGGAATATTAGGGGTCGGGGCTGGATCATCACCGACCACATCCATCTTCATTATGAGACTTACAGCTCGAGGAATTGGTGACGCGATGCTGGCGTCTTCCACTGTAATCGTTTGAAATTTACCCATAATGATGTTGCATCTTCTAGGTTCTGTAAGGTATACCAGAGCAGTTGCAACTTTGTTGTCCTTAGGTAACTATGTCACATAATACTTTTGAAAAAGAAATAAGTTTCAAAGAGTGGCGGAGTAATTGCATTCTAACCTTATACTGATCATATACCGCGAGTATACCCGAATGGGTAAGCCGAGGTTTCAGCGAACCACACTTGCAAAGCTCTCTAGCCGCGCACATTTCTCAATGAACTCTTCTTTCTTTATCCCAAGAGTCACTCTTCTACTTCTGGTGCCTTCCTGGTGGTCAGTGTCCGGTGCCCACTTTTACCTTTATCATCTTCTGCAGCGGAGTACTGCCTAAGGGACAGTCAATAATAAGTTGGAAAAAAATTTGGCATAAAAACATTTCAGTATCTTCCTCTAAATTAAAGCATTAATTAGCTACAGCTGCAATTGAAAATAAACAAGCAACTGAGTCATTGATATAAATAGCAATAATTACGGAACGCTCCACAATAATTTATAATAACAGACGCTTCTCAAAACCTGCGCCTCGAGATAATTCATCAGGCCGCTCAGAACGCCTACCCCCGATGCCAAGACATAATTATACCACTTAAACAATTGGGCCATCTGCTTTTGTTTAGCGGTGGACGTGGTGATTAATTTTCATAATCGGGTTAGCGGCTGCGCGCGGCGGCATTGTGTGCGATATGTATTTTGAAAGATGAATTTAAAGATTGCTTGTATTTAACACAAGGAGCCACCCTAAATAGCTGATTATCTCCAGTGCTTGGATTTCCTGAAAGTCAGATCGTTACTCACAAAAGGTCTCGAACAAAGTAATAAACAGTTTCTTAGTTTAGCTATAAATCGGAACGACGTTTTAGTTGACGTTATCAACGGATACGTTGAAAATTGGACAGGTGGTAAAATATGATCTTGATCATATAAAATTTTTCATCATCAATTCCTTTTCAGCTATACCAAACTTACATATAAGTTACACTGTATATTAATAAGTTACCTATCATTAGATAAAAGCACACCTAGTGTAAGCTATCATTATAAAAAAATTTTACGTTTTTGTTGCGTTAAGAAGCTGCATTTCTTAGGGAAACGTGAAAAGCGCCCTTAGCGGAAAGTATCAGAAATCACGTTTCCCATAGAAATTGGGCTTCCGCAACTAAAAAAGTATATTTTTTTACAATGTTATCATACACAAGGGTGGCAGAATCATTTTTGTTATATGCTCTCTCTCTAATCAGCAGGACCGTGTCTATACAACGAACGTTGTTCTCAATTTCTCAGCGATCGACGCTACTTGTAGACTTTTATGTAACAAAATAGGAGTTTGTACATCGTCGGGTCGCGGCAAAGGATCCGGAGACGAAGTTTCCGTTTGACGACCTTCGCGTTTGACTTTCTGACGAAATTCTCATTGAGACAAAGGAATTTACGTTCAAACAGCGAACTGGGTAATTGGACAATTTAATAGAATAGTTGACATTTATTTGTAACGAAATTTAAATGTCACCCTTTGAAAAACTGAAAGGTATTGGTGATTCAATTGGAGCTTTTGCAAGATATTCTTGTATCTGTATTAAATATTAAACTTAAATTTGTGTACTTGACCAAGTCATCTAATTATGATTCGTCTACAATTATAGTATAATTACGCAAAGGTAAAATTAAACTCTCAACTAATATCCAATAATTATGGGAAAATAAAATGTAGTACATTAAAGCAAAGGAAACAAGACTTCATATAACCTACTTATATAGCACACCTTCGGCAAGACTTTCGTTGTTTGAACAAAATAACAAACTTTTAACTATGTATTACAAAAAAATGCATATAAAATTGTTGTTTTCATACTTGGCTAGATTTGTATTTGATCTCAAAGTTATTAAACTTCTTGCAATTAGTTTATTAATAATATTATATAAACACATTTGCAAATTTCCGGTGTTGCAAATCTCATGGACGATGGTGACCTTTCTCCATTACATGACTAATCTGTACATTTTGCTTCCTGTAATAGTGGCTGTAACAGCTGCAGATATTCACGAAGACACATTTCGCTTAATCCACGATAAAACATTAGTAGAAAACAAATACCTAGGTCTTATGAAAACAGTACTAAAACTACGCAAGGCCACGGGTAAGAAAAGCCAATGGAATATTATGCGACACGTGTTCCAAACATAAACGGGATACGTCCTCAAAATGACTTAGGGTGGGATAAAGCGTACTTCTTATTATTTTGGGACGATCAGGAATTGACTTAAGGGTTTAGCATTGAGGCTGAGGCTTGTTATAAGTCTCCCACCGGAACAACACGGATTTAATGTTACAGCATTTGTGACTAAGACAAGTCTCGAAAATGACGAACAAATTCAACCTATTCTGTTTTTTGTATCCCTTCTTTGTTCATCACTTATATAATATTGAAAGAAATAAAGAAAGACAAAAAAATCTAGAATACTAAATAGCTTATTTAAAAATAACATAAGAAATAATATATTTATGAGAAGCTCGTTTGTGTAGTGGTTCTCTATAATACATCTTCTCTTCTTCTTCCACTTCTTCTTGCTAGAGGTTTCCACAACTCGACGACTTAGTGTCTATTTTGCGTCTCAGGGTGAAGACTGGCTACTCCAGCTAGCCCAGCCCCGCCAGGAAGTCGCCCAACGCCTTCACGTTGAGCCCAACCTCGCGGAGGGTACCCGGGTTTCCCAGGTATTTTGCCCGGTAGTTATTAGCCACCCTAGTGCATTCCAGCAGCACGTGGGCGGCTGTTTCTTCTGCCTCCGTGCATGCTCTGTATAGGGGGCTGTCAGTGATACCTAAATTGAAAAGGTGCCTGTTTTAATAGCAATGTCCTGTTATGGCTCCCGTTACTGTAACAGTACGCTGTAAGAGTTTCTTGGCGAGGCGGAGACCAATTCGCCGTAGTGCGAGGCGGAGACCAATTCGCCGTAGTGCGAGTCTAGCCTACCAGCATTCCTCCAAGTTTTTTCAGTTGTTCTCATGGTTTTAAGTATTTCTCGATACTACACCTTCGAACTAGCTTTTAGGGGAATACCTCGTTAAGAGCGTGATGGTTCTTATGTTATGGTACATTACCTTACTGGATAAGACCGATTTCTCTGCCAGCAGAATGCCTATACATCTGCTTGGACTAAAGTGTTAACATAACTTTAATGGTTGAAGAATATTTTCTGATTTTTTATTTCATTCGTAGGTAATTTGGAAGGCCAGCGATCAGGACCATACTCCTGACATTCAATGTAGGAGGACTTGTACAAAACAACAAAAAAAATATAAAATCCTCAAAAACCTAGTTTCCTCTGCAAAAATGAAAACAGAACAACATTACAATTATCTCTGGACACAACTTTTGATTTCGCAAAATGAGCATCCAAATTAATATGTTTTAAATAGTGTTGAAAGAGTATGCATTTCATGTTGGAGTGGCCGAGTTAAACCAACTGGTTACCCAACTGTGTGCCATCGTACTGCGGGATAACGGGCTACAAGCATTTGCAGTCATTTTTGATAACAACTCTGTCCTATATGGCTCTGCATTTTGACGGGTAAAGTTGAGTTAGTTTTGTTTGTAAATTCGACCGTTGACGATGTAGTGGGTTTTTAAAGGGTTTGTTATTTGGATGACTTATTGTGAAGTAAGTATTAAAATAATATCTCTGACGTCTGATGTCTAACGTTATGTTCACATTTCAGTCTGTTTATTTTAGATATATAACAAAAAAATACTTATTTATAATAAGTAGGTAGTGTAACGGATTGAACGTTATCTATCCTTACCAATGAGGATGGTCACAAATAGATCGTAACAGGTCGCAGTGACGCGTGACCTTTAATACTCTAACGCAACCCTTCACAAATCTTACTTTTACCTAATTATTGTAAAAGTTTTAAATAACTACATATTCATTATTAATAATATAAGAAAAATGAAATAGGACTTCTAACATTACTTTAGGATATAATTTTTATCGCAATTTCGGTTTCGTTACCACGATGTTAAAGTTCAAACCAACATTGATTGTTCATTATGTCTCGCAACCTAAATAAGTAGTCGTGTAGTCTGCGGCACACCTTTAGCTACCTGCAATTCTCTACCATGAGTTTTTGTGACACAAGCCTTCACAAAAGGTCGGAAGTGAAAAACGAGGCATTTGTCGCTATCCGGTTCCAGCCGTTCTGAAGACCGCTGCTTTAAATGCGAACACTCATATATCTCAATGGGACTTACAGTAAATTGCATGATGTTTATGCATCTTAGAATAACAATGTAGAATTTCACGAATACATTATTAATACAGCAGTATTTACTTAAAGAACACACTGTTTGAATGCTACTTATGAGGTTAACGGAAGATATTAATGTACTTATCTAATGCTTCACGTTATTCACAGCTTCAACAATTTTATAGTAAATTGTTCTATAAGGGTTGAAAGTAACTTATTTGGTCCCGAGACGGGGTTTGGATTATTAAATTTTTTTTTGAATTTTTAAGCTCTTACAATATTGACTCTTTGCACAGAAGAAAAAAGAAAACCGTAAAACTGTTTTTATCGAATAGTATATGTGAATTTCATAGCTTTTTGATTGACGTCAATTTTTGCGCGCTGTTTACCTTCATCTTTTTCCATATAGAGCCAGAGTTGTATGAGAGAGATACACACATTTGCTAGTTGCAAAATCCATTTACTAACTGTTCAGTTTGTCGACTTTGTTGATACAACTAGTTGAGTGGATGAATTTCGGAATTAGTATAACAGCGACAATGAAGATAATCACGACTGGTTCTTTGGTGGAAAAGAGAAGATGGGATGAATGAGAAAAGCTATTCAGGACTTTTCGTGGCATAAGTAGCTTGAAAAAATAATTATAGACGCTCTTAATAGGTGAGAAAGGTGATTCGTCTTTATGAGCACTATTATATATTATGTGACAAAGATGAATTTATCTTATACTACGTTTTGTTCATACGAAGTCTTTGGCACCCTCGATATCAAGTCTAATGTTATCTTCAATCTATAACATTGTACCTCCTCCGGTTCACAAAGTTGCTACTGGACGACGCCAAAAATACTGATTTCACGAACAAACCTCTAAGAGAAAATTATTCTCAATCGCAGAAATTATCATGGCTCCACTAAAATGATGAACTCTCTGTGCCACATCCACTGCGGCGTTCCCCATTAAAACCTATTCCGATTATGGAAAAGTTTCAAGTTTGGAAACTCGTCGCGTGGCAGTTAGACTGAACGTTCTCGTTTTAGTTTATTAGCTTTTAGAAACAGCGTTGGCTTGTTTTAAAATTTTCTGAAGTGGGGGCAGAACCATGCTGTGAATACTTTTTTTGAGTTGGTAAATTGGTTAGCTCCAAAATGTTGCCGCTACAAATCAACGTGTATGTTATGCGAGCTGGGTTCTCCTAATAGGAGCACAGCTTTTAATAGAGAAGGCTTAGAAAATCTTTTGTAGTGTCAAATTAATACTTAAATTTGCGTATATTTCCTGTAATTTTGGTGCATTCTTGTAAACGTGCTTAATTATAAGAACATTTATTTGTATACCTTTATGCTAAACATATTCAAAATGTAAAAAAATCGTTCAATTATGTAATAAAGTTTCTTCTTCATAAGTAGTAAGTAGGAGCCAATCGTATTAAATATTTTTTAAAGCAGCAAATCATCCTCCTTTCACATAACTTCTGTGAGAATCATCCGTAAAGTACACAAAGTTTCTTATGAACTTTCGATTACAGCAGAGTTTTCAACTGTAACTGAATCGTTAGATAATCAAAAAGTTGTTTAATTATTGTAATTGGATCTTCTGGATGAATTTGTTAACTGTGAAAAATTGGCACAAAGTAACGAAGTCTGCCATTTGTTGAGGAGTGGGGGCGAGAGGTATACAGCAGTTGGGACTCGATCATAAATTCAAGTTAACTCAAGCGTACAAAACACGACACCAATGTGTAATAGCAAAGTTAATTTACATTATCAAAACAATATTAATGGAACATTTCAGTATCTATACGTCAACTGTTCTTAAGTGTTCTAATTAAGAACCCTCAAACGTTCATTAAAGCATTATCAGCCCCGCTATATGTTGATGATGTCATAAGCATGATTACCTTCAAGGTAACGAGATTTGAGTGAGCTGACGATAATGCCTTACTTGTTGGCGCAGATTAGATCTGTTTTAGTCGTGAGGTCAAGATCGAGGTACGGATCTCAATTTAACAACTTTTTAATAGCACTTTCTGCTGAACTGATTATTTGCCTCAGGGTATTCTTGGCTCCGTAAAATCTTCTAAAAGAGTTGGTAGTTTATTTGATATAGAGCTAGAAAGTTTCGATGCTTGAGTCTCTCAAAAATAATAATCAAATTTTAGTTTCTAATGACAACCTGTTATGTTCATAAATGCCTTAAATATACTGGACACTGGCGTCTCCTAATGTCTCTTATACGTGTTTGTGTGTAAACTGCTTCTTCATTAGGGTGATTTTGGACCACAACCCTAAACGCTGGTCCAGTATGGGTTTGTGGATGGATCGCCAGAAATTTGTCTATTGGAGAACAGACGCACTGCTTGCAGGGGAGGTTGACTAGGGATCCGAAAGTCCAATTGAAAAAATCCAATTTTGCATTTGTCAAACAAGATACAAAGATCTATTGTGTGGATGGCTACTGAGCTTGAAAATTAATCTAATATTTGCAATTGTTTTGCAACTCGATTCACATGAATTTGTTAATCCAGAGCTGTTAATCAAATTCAATATTGGCGCAGAATCGTCCCGAACTCTATTTAGGTAATAACAGCTCTCAGACCATCATTACAGTAATAATTACAGCTCCATTGTGCTGTACAATGAGCGTTTAAGTACTTAGTTGGCACAACTCGCTGTCGACGATTCTGCGTATATTTTATAGGATGGGTTTTAGCGTTATTTGAAGCTGTTTAAGTTATTTTATTAACGTTTTTACGATCGAAGAGTTGTTTAACAGGTTCAATTATTGAGGCAAGAGAAATTGTATATTATTATTCAGGCATTTGTTCACCAGTCTTGGATGTTCATATTAGTATAGATATACTCTATAATTATATTATCTTTTTGAAAATACTTAATGATCGGCTGTAATTTATATTCTTTACTTTACATGAAATAATTTATGATACTACTTTTGTACAAAAACTAGCAATACTTGCTTGAAAAATAGACAATATTCAAGTTTTTATAAAACAAAATATTTAAATCTAGAAAATCTCATTCACTTAAAGTCTGGAGGCTAGGAGGTACTTAGATATTAGAGGGGCGAAAAGTAGCAGGCAAAGGAAACACGTAATTGTGCGCCACTCAACAATTGCAAATAGAGCGCCTCGTCGCCCCCCGCGTCTGTCACCCCGCGGTACACTCGCAAAGGAAATTGTTAGCCGAGGATTGAACAAGCGAAGCAAATACTGGTTTTTAATTTTTTTTCCATTTTTATACTCGATTTTAAGCTTCTCAGAACATTCTTTGGTGGAGTCAAGGAAAAGGTTTTTCAATAAATCTACCTGGAATTGAGGATGGTTACTATAGCTCGATGTTCATGCTATTATAGGACAGATACTGACTATAGTATTAATTAACTGTATAACTGTAACTGCTCTTGGGCAAAATTAGAGGAATTCACGATAGAGCAGCTGGCTCTATCGTGAATTTAGAAATTATTGATTTTATTTATCTTTCATAATAGGTAGTATGAAAAAACTGTCAACCGTTATAAATTAGCCACAATTCCTCTAGACCGCCTCCACTCCGTGGAATCTAATTATTGCTCTAAATAATATCAACATTCACCAGCCTAAAGGCCGATGGGCTCGAATATTCGCCATTTCGCCTCACAAACAGCGCCTCTCAAAGAGCGCGCTTTATTTAAAATTTATGACAAACCCTTTTTATCGCGAGTCAACACGTTCGTTAGCTTTGAAATTGTTGAAATTTGTTACATATTGACTTAATTTAATATTTATTTGTAGGGAAACTTCAATTTAATTGTAGTATCGTTGGCTGTCGGAGCTTAGTGGTAGACCGGTGAAGGGCTTAGCGCCCTTCGCTCCGTAATCGCAAATGAGTACTTAGTCTTGTTCTCTTTATTCTTCAGTCATAGATGTTAATATTATATTATTTATATTCAGGATATTTACATGCATTTATTTATTTAATATTTGTATATGTCCGTCATCTAGTATCCGTAACACAAGCAGCATTAGTTGCTTAAAATGGAACTAGTTGATAAGTGTGAATGTCTGAAGATATTTATTGATTATTATTATAATATTTATTTGCGAATATGGATAAAAAGAAAAATATATTACAAAAGTGGCGGCCAGCTCCATCTAATCATCAATTCTGGCATGAATACGGAAATAATTTCTTACAATTCAAATCACACAAAGGCGTAAACATCTGATACACGCATTAAAAGAAGCTTGCGATCATTAGAATAAGCTGATTTCATTTCTTAAATATATCTTTATAAAGAAAAAATTTTTACAGACTGTAATATCTTTAATTACAAAATGGAACAAAACCAATTTACATTTCAGTCCAGACAGTTTCGCCACGTAAAGTATCCTTTACACAATAATAACCTTTTGGGAATAATGTATCTTTGACTCGCTTTTTGAACATGTTAAATGGTTAAATGGTAATTCCAATATAGTCTTTGAAACCTTGTCGTAATATAGTATGCTTTTGCCTATAAAAGTCTTATAAACCTTACGTAATCTTAAGTTTGGTAGTAACAGTTAATTCTGGTTTCTAGTATTATAAATATAATATGTAAATTTTTTCATGTAGAGTATTATATTAACATTTTTGTGTATGTGAATTATGCAATTGTAAATGTATTGTTAAGCTACTTTTATTATGCCGCTTTCTTTAAATAAGTCTCTCAGACGTACGAGGACATACGCAGTTAATTGCTTAAGATCAAATAGATCAACAAAATGTTGATAGATTTGTAAAATTTGTATATTTTATGAAGAAGAAAGCAAACGGATTGTGTTAATAGAGCTTCATGTAGAGATCAGAAGGATGTAAAATTGCCTACGTTAATTACACGCAATAAATACAAACATTAAGACAAACCATTCAGTATCAACATTCACAAACAGTGCATAAACCTCAAAACCCCTCGACTGAACTGAGAATCGAACCCAAACTTGTCTCAAACCTCGTTACCATACTAATGGATCCGCTTATTGTGCCGCCACCGCGCTGGGAATCTTCCACATCTGCATAACACAACTTGTGACCACGGGACCAGTCCTTAGTCAGATGTTTTAGTCAGATTGTATAGTGAGAGTTTTAGATAGTTTCCGAATAATAAAACCACTTTACTATGGCTTTTGACATTCAATTAAAGGACAATGGGCAGAATAGTACCCGGCTCCAATAGCTAACTTGGTGGTATCGTTTGAAAGGTCTTTTCAAGACGAACAACACTTACTATGACCACCAGTCTCAGACCTGTTTGCTTTCGGAGATTAACATACACCAATATTAAACAACGCGTATTTAGCTACCATTTATAATAAAGAATAACTCTACAAGGACTAAGATTTGGAACTTGGTGCCATTGTAATTATTATTTAGCTCTAAAATACCTATGTAACGATTTAACATACATAGCTATTGGAAGGTGAACCCAGATTTTGTAGAAACACTGGAATCATCCCTACTAATTTCAAAACGTGAATTCGAACTGGCCCCATGTCAGACATCTAAAGGTCCATAAATTTTTGCCCATTATCCTTTAGGGAGAATAGTGCTGGATACTGTACAGTACAGTACTGTTGATGATGAATTTGTAAAAGTTTTTGTTGTTGCAGCGGGCGTGCGCACAGTGGACGTGCAAGCGGTGGAAGGAATGGTGGCGCAGTTCCCCTGCGACCTGGGCACCGCGGCCAACGACAAGGTCTACATGGTCTTCTGGTTCCGGGACGATGCCGGGATACCTTTGTACAGGTCAGTTTAGAGTTATTTTAAATATACTTAGAAACCCTGAAAAGGCGTCAATCGAAAAAGTTCATTAAATCTTATTCTTTTTTTTTAAGAAATTTTTGTTATTGGAACCTTGGTTGATATATTAAAAAGAGGGCCCTGAAAAAAAAAGAGAAATATTGAAAAACTAAAAATCATTGGATGAAATATAACTAAATGAAATTAGCATATAAGTAACCTTATAAAAACATACAAAGCTCTAAACATTTTGTAACAGAATCATTATAATATTATTACAGCCAATTTTACCAGACACGTTACTGGCGGGCATATCTAAACCATCAGCGTAACCTTGCCTAAATTAATTGTCTCTGCCTTTAACTGTCATACGACCTCATCCACATTTAAAGTTTCTATCTTTATCTTATCGAATCACAGCACTAGGCGCACTCCGTTCCGTCACCCGGCCCTACAAAGTAACTCTGAGCGAGACGTAAACTTTAAGAAACTACAAATTATCCTAAGTATAAGTTTCGAGCGAGGTTTAGATTGTAGATTAGGCGCGTTACTTACATAGTTGTAACTTGTAACTGAACTTGGGGGTTCCTTCCTTCCTGGGGCTGTTGGGTTGAGGGTTGGGGCTCTAGCTATAGAGGGTAGAACTGTTGAAAATGATGAATCTGCTCATTAAAATTTTGGGTACTTAGAAATTTTAGTTAAGAGTCTCCGCTAACATGAACTGGTACATATCATTCTGTCACATTGTCATGTATGTCATACATCTAAATAATTCATAATAACTATAAATACAGTCATGAGCAAAAACCAGCTAATAATAGAAACATATTTTGAGGCAATATTGCTGGGCGGCCGGAAACAGCCGGCGATGTCTTTACTGGCCGCTTCCGGAGCTCTTTGAATTTGAAATGTACATAAATGCGGGACTTTGTGTTTTGAATTTGAAACAGTAATGATAAATCTTTAAGAATGTCACAATGTAGATTAACTTGTTTAGTTATACAAGGAATTGCACAGCATTAAAAAATTTTTTGCACATTCGACGAAATGTTTGTTGAATTTTTTGCTCTTTGAAAGAAATAATAATCAACTGGAATCTAGAATAAAAATTCATTACCAAGAAAAAATATTTATCTAGGTATGTTAGTACTTGAGAACTATTACTAGTTATAGTTAAATAAAATGTGGATAGACCCAGATGATGTTCAAGAAATTATAGCGGCAACAGCGAACTTCTGTTTCTGAAGAGAAACGTAAGCCAGGTTCAAAACCCTTTTATTTGAAGAGTGCACAATAATTAAATATTTTGGAAATATTAGTATCTTGGCCACCTCAAATCATTATTATATACACAAAGCAAAGGTTTATAATGTTATCAGAGGTAAAAACAGAAAGTATTTTACATCCTTTAAACAATTTTCATTTTTTTTTTTTTCATTTTTTCATTTTTCCTCATGTGTTTCTCCATGAGGAAGGCCTGTCCCAGCAGTGGGACGTATATAGGCTGATGACGAAACAATTTTTAATTCAATAACGTCGCAAAAATACAGATCATTGAACAGAACCGGAAATTTTTGGGTTTAGTGAGACTCCCGCTACCTATATAAGTATACAGTCGAGCTCACAGTGCGCCAAGCGTTCACACACTCGACCCAGGCCCGGGAATCGGCGTATTCGCTAACAAGCTTCGAGCTAACGAACGCTTCAGGCACAGTCGTATTAAAATCTTATAGACATTTAATGGACTTTGAAAACTAATTCGATGTTTCCCAATAAATTCCTTGGATAATTGGAAAAACTCTGATAAAAAGTTTCGAATAATTTTATGCTCCTTAGCTACGTAACATTTTTTAATAAAAAATGTTTGAAGATCAAGAATTTCAGGATTCCGTGCTATCAATATTCTATGTTTGGTTTCCAATAGTGATGCTTTAGGGCTCTCATTTACGCACCTAATGTAAAAATCTTACGCTTACGACGTACGCTTAAACGGAGAATCCGAAATATTGATATTTCGTTGATATCTCAAAATAGTATTTATCGAAATAAAGCAATAACGTTCTCTGACGTCAATATCCACTGTATTAACAAGATCGGCTGGACAACTCTGGAAACACTAGAGCATCTTTTGATATCTTCTATGTCGTTCAGCTGATCACTCCAATTCATATGGTATCACCGAAAGGTCAACAGTCTGCTTCAAATGTGGATTCTTCAAAGGGATGTTATTTTTGTTCGCATTTACGCTTGAAGTCCATTTCAAAAATCACTTAAAGATATTATTTTAACTACTAACGAAATGATCAGCAGAAAAAATAATAATATTTCGCCCTCAGCCAAACACACATAACCATCGTCACCACAGGGAAATATACGCCTCACCTATTGTAACTGGCTACAGCCCTACTTAATTAGGGTCAGTTTTTTATCCGTGATGAGGTTGACTAGTAGGTTAAAATATAGACCAAGCAATGGCGAAAACCTATAATGTCGTGATATAACAGCTTGTCCAATAGTCGAATTTTCAAATATAACTAAAGTTAAATAATCATAAACAATTTAACCACAACACGATGCTAGGATGAGTAAAATGGCGGCTGGCGGTAGAGCTGATGTATATTGCTTCGAATTTCATCGCAATTTTTACAATTTGTCAAAGTAACGTCCTGCATTTGGCGTTGCTATTGACGTTATTGGTGTAAAATTTGTGGTAACTATTATTACGGATAAAAAATTCACCCTTAGTGTTGAAACTTCATAAGTTTCGTGATTAGAGGGACTCGAGACAAGGCACTGAAAAAAGAAGCAAAAGCCACTTAATTGAAAATGATGTCAACATAATTGTCTACAACTCCAATTATTTTACAATGATTGCACACGTATAAAACTATGTCATTAATTGCCTTTTCAAATAGCTGACAATAATAATTATCGTTTGATACTGAGCAATGTCCTGTTTACTATAATCATGATTGATAATAATATCCTAAATCGTTTCAATAGATTTCGGGTTATGGACATGTTGGTGTACATTTTCGACTAAGGATAAATCGGGTGCCAGTCAATCTAAATCTCAATTGATACTATCACCAGTAAATAATGAAAATGTGTTTGACAGATCGATACTAATACTAAAATTGAAATAGACTCTATCGTTCAACTTTTTGTAGATGAAAAACAAGAAGAGCTTGCAGCTTATGGAGTTTCCATTCATTCGTTCATTTCATCATTCAATCAAATCTATATAAGCTTCTATGAATATTGAGGCCTCGAGTCCTTTTATCAATCTTCGATGAAATAATAAAATAAGCTTCATTGGAACATGGGGACTGCAATTCAAAGTCTATAAAATTGTTTTCAATTAGTCGAGTTCAAAAATATACTCGTTTGATAGAAAATTACTCTGGTTGGAAGGGAATAAAGACACCTATCAAATGTGCATGCATATTTTTGAACTCGACTGCACTTATTCTCAAGATAAATAATTGCCGTAGTTAAGGGTACATTTGTTCTCTCTCCAGTCCGTGTCACTATATTTCAGTGCTCATTAAAAGTCTGCTGTTATTGAAATCGGAAACATTGTTTTGAGTCTATTGTTTTTTTTGTTCTTTGTAAGTGGCTAAAATATTAATGGGAAGTCTATCGCTTATTTGTTTGTGGATCCAGCAGAAGCTTGGTTTGAAATGGTATTAATAAATCAAAAAGTTTCATCAACGTAATAATTTTTTTTTATTTGTACGATTTTTTCTTAGACTTCTAGCTAAAGTTCAAATCAAACTCAAAAATAATTTTAATCCCCTAGACACTTCAAATCGTCAACCTTTTGCATGTCTTACAAAATAATGGACTATTATAGTTCATTACCGCGAGCTGTCTTTGCATGTTACTTATAGATTTTAGATTCAAATTTAAGATTCAGTGTTCTAGATCAGCCTGCAATAACAACCATCCATTAATATGATGAAATAAAAATTTTTCGCCAGGAAATTCATCAGAGTCCGTGTGAATAAACTGACATGAGTGGCACAACAATTTATGTATATTTTTTATCTTTACGTAAGTGACACCTAATATGTAAGACAATCGATGACCTAGTTTTGTAACGGCGAAAATGGAACGTCATATCCTGAGGTTCTAGGGCACGTGAAATAAAAGGGGGTACCCCATAACGTGTACCAATTCAGATGATTGCATGGATCCTATTTGTAGTCCGCCGCAAAATGTATTGTTTCGCCATGTGCACGTTCAAGTTAGAAAAACTTAACCAATTGGTTTTTTTTTTCGGAAATAATTTATCGTGACTGTATGCAATATTTAGTTAATTACAATTTACATAAAAAAATGTTAAATGGATAATTAAGTAGGTATATTAGGATATGTATTTTAAACAAAACATTTATTTCTTTATTTTGCCTTTATGTTTTCTTTTTTTAATGATTTAATCAATTTTTTCCTCTTTTTATTTAGCATTGGTGTCACGTACCATTCGTAATTCTATCATGAACTAGCCAGTTCCTTAGTTGTTTAGGATTTACAGGTGAAGCTCGTTTCTACCTTCGGCTTATCATCACTTACCATCAGGTGAGAGGAAGGCCAAGGATACCTGTCATATGTAAAAAAAAAACATTGATGGGTTGACCAAGAGAGATTTCTTTTAGGGATATGTCCGCCCTTGCAGGCTACTGCAAGTGCTATATTTATAATAAGTTCTATATGCAATTAGAGAGTAAAATATATAGAGTAAATCTTTAACAAAGATTCAAAGGACTTCACTTACTACTTTAAGATAATCTTCGTTTAAGGCGATAAGGGAAACAAATATTAATAGTTCTCGCAATGCTATTTAGGATGCCTTCGTTCTATTTACACAAGACCAGTCAAAAAGTTTCTGCTACTAATAATAATACCAAAACTCAAAATAAATTATACGAGAACCTATGTTTCGGTAACTATATTCCGTTCATTAGAAAGAGAGTAGCAACGGACTAGCGCCCTCATTATGTTGAAAGCATTCGAGAAGCCATACGAAGACTCCGGTTCTCAAGGAACTACGGCTTATTCGAGTGCACCTTATGTCATTGCAATAGGCGAGGGAATCTCTTGCCCTCCAATTTTGTATCCACTGTCTCGAGTGATGCAACTCGGTTACCCGCTACAGCGAAGCAAATTCCGAGGCCGCGTCCAATCCGAAAATCACCCAAGAAAGAACTCCCGAAAAGGGGAGAAGTAATTTGTCCAAAGTGGCTGAAACATTGAAATATTTGGAAAGTTTTTTAAACATTTTAAAGTTACAGCAGGCAGCTGATGTGGTCCGGATGATGCCGGTTAGTTAACTCGATTTCCCGGAGGTGCTGATGCGTATAAGATCTTTTTAATTAATTCGAAAAGTTCCAAGCTTCAAGTTTGTTAACCCTTCTGCAAATACAGTAATGGCTCCCAACCATTTCTATTGTGCTCGTCTCGTGGTGACTTTAAATCAATTTCACCGGTAGGTTTTTGCGGCGAACAGCCACAATGGCGAACGGTAAGACGTCAAACGAAATTTACGATAATTTTGTACCAGAGCTATTTTGACTCAATATATTTTGCGAGAAATAATTCTGAAATTGATATATTATGGTAACTGAAGTTTTAGTTTTGATACATTACAGAATATTGGGAGAGCAGTGTACAAAATAATGAAATTCTGATTCGTATCTCTAAAGTGAATTAGAATCGCTAATATTTAAATACTTTTTAAACACAATTCGGGCTGCTCACGTTCAGCACGTGGAACGTCTTAGAATATTCTAAAGAAGTCCCAAAGTTTCCCGAACTTTCCGGAACAAAAGGGACATGTTTAAAATTTCTCTTATTGTAAAAGAGAAAAATAAGTAAAAAAGTCATAATATTTGCTGAGGAGTATTAAAATTTACGCTTGAAAAAATAAAGGCTATTCGCAATGTAGCATTGTTTAATTAATTGTTAAAATAACAACTGTTCCAAAAGAGTGTCATATACAGAAACAAGTTTATTACTTGCAACAGCTTTACGATCATAATTATTATTTGTAAATCGCTAACAACTAGCAGCAATTTAATCGAACTGCCATGTACATAATTATCGGAGACATTTATAAACATATTAGGGTATGAATTAGGTTTGGATGTAGTCAATAAAATAATATTTGTTTGTCACGATACCTATGTTGTTAAACATTTTGTTCAAGTGATAATAGCGGCATTTAATGATATCTAATATTATTTTACCGATTTGGCACGCTTTAGATTTGATAGTAAATATCGACATACATACAATCTCGCCTGTAATCCCCGAAGGGGTCGCCATAAAGTGATATATTTTATAACAGTAATTGGAAATGGTGTAAATTGATCTTCTGTGGTGATACTGTGGTGTTTAAATTTGTCCGAAAATGTTCGGGTCATCGATGAACCGTTTCAATGTAAAGCAACAAAAGCATTTAATTCAAAAAATAAACGACTAAAAGATAACAATCGGCAAACTATACTCGTGAAATAATTTTGCAAAATTACTCATAAAGCTGAGTAATTTAAGTTAATTTAAGTTAAAATAATTGAAATTGCTACCCTAGTTATCTTTAGAAGCTCTGATAAGCCACGGTAACCGCTTCGGCAAGGTTTCTCTGTATAAAGCGTTTGTACTAGCCTAGCCTGTCTTGTATTCGGCAAGGGGCTTCGTAACACTATAATTTGGAAACGAGCGATAAGGTTGCTTAGACATTCAATGAACAGATTTAAAGGAGAATGAAATCTTAGTGAGATTCCTGCCTGTTGTTCTTAGAGCGGTTTCAGATTAGAACGCGCTTACAAATAATGTAGTTTTGCGTTAATCGAGTAGGGAGGCGTGTATAAGCTCGTATAAGCGCAAATGATAATTTTTCGATTTATTGTTGCGGTCATATAAGCGCGTTTGCTATAAACGAGCGTATACGCACAGAAAAATACGCTACCCTTAGGACAAGGCCTGGTAGTTTTGTAAACGAATGGTAAAGTCTCGCTTTAGCAACGGGGAAAAGCGTTTTCGAATACCATTAGCACAGTATACAAATTTAATTTTAATATAAAATAAACAGATAAACAACATTACAAGCTATGGACTATGACTGAAAATAAAACGTATTCACGTTTTGAACATTAAAATTTTATGTGTTTCACTGAATGATTTTTTTTGTGTTTATGAAGTCTTCCTTTTCGTTTCGTTACACACTATTTTGTGCATTGAATTGTCAATTTCCACGTTAATACTTTTAAGTTAAAGTTTTCCTCAAATCGATAACATAAAAAATCCGGTAAAGTTACTGAAACGATGAAATCATTAACTTCAGCAGTCAACAAACCCACACAGCAACCCATAACCTCGTCAATAGTTACAGTAAAGAGCTATAATAAAATCGTTTTCCACTTTATGCAATAGCTTCCACATAAATATCGCTTGCGCGCACTCAATAAACACGACAAATAATTCCTATATCTCCACAATCCGCGACCAACCAGAACCAGAATCTTATTACTGAGTAGGAGGGTTGTTATTCGCGTGTCATTCGCCTCGCCACATGAGCCCACGGAGTCACGTATTGCTTGTATCGGCTGTAGTTTACCGTAATTCGTGATACTTGCGATACGAGTTCGCTGTTATCTAAATTAGACCACTTCGATTCCGCGTTGGTCTCCTATTTTATGGGTGTGGTGAGCAGTAAAAGCACATTATACGTGCGGTTCGCTAATTCTTATATGTGCTAATGAAGGATTACAATATTAGGTGTTATTACTAGGAGCTCGGTGGCGTAGTGGACAGTGCGCTTTGGCTTCGATCGAAAACAAAGCTACCTTCGCCATGGTCAGGCCGTGGATGGGGGACCAAGACTGTGATCTCGAGCTCCTCCGTGCTTCGGAAGGCACATTAAGCCGTTGGTCCCCGTCGCATTTGTGACCGTTTCTACCCACCAACCCGCATTGGGTCAGCGTGGTGGTGTTACGGCCCATACTCCTCATGTGTTTCTCCATGGGGAAGGCCTGTCCCAGCAGTGGGACGTATATAGGTTGATGACGAGGCCTATGAAATCTGGCTTTGAAACCTTGACATCTATACATAGTTATTACTAAATCAGGCATTGAAACCTATACATATTATTAAAATAAAATTGTAGAGGTTGAATGTCTGTACAAAGAAAAAAAATTGCTTAAAACCAAGTCAGGGGATGTAAAAAGAGGGAAAATTCCAAACATATGTTTTTTTTATGTTTTTTTTTTTCTCTGTCTGATATCTGTTTGTCTGTTTGTACGGGATAATTTCCGAAATGCCTGGACCGATTTCATTGAAATTTTGCATGGTGATGATACCTTATATCCCTGATCAACATATTGGGTCCTTACCTATGAAATTGGTGTTTTTATTCTGTCTTAGCAATTTGTTTTAACTATTAACTATTAAGACTATTAATTCCGTAACTATTAAGATTCAGAACATTCTTATAAAATAATTGCCTCTTCTAAAATAAGACCATATATTTGAGCTCGTATTATTTAATTTGATAATTTTTTTGTATGTTTAATTGTGTTAAAATTAGACCCAAAGACATTTATTTTTAACTGCCTCCCGAATACATCATTTGATTTGCATTAACATAAAAACGATGAATAATTTTTATGAAGCGTGTTCACACACATATTGCTAAAGCTTGTCTAATGATACATGCCAAATATTATTATCTCTGAATTTGTCGTTGTGAAGAAAACTGATAAAATGTTAGTTTGAAAATGCAGACATCCCTAAAATCTCCATACAAAACACCAATTTCATAGGTAAATAGGAAAATTAAAAGGTTTCCGTGGGATAGTTAAAAACCATAGTAACCGCGGACGAAGCCGTAAGCAACAGTTAGTCCTCAATAAGCGGACTCCTAAAACGGAAATTCCTTCAGACTAATTATTAACGCCTCTGCCTACCTTCGGGGAAAGAGGCGTGATGATAATTATGTGTGATGTTGTTCCAATAATATTTCTCAAAACACCCACTCCATTTCAATACCCGCTTTTAAACTCATACCATATAATGATTTTAAGACAACTTTGAACGGGGATCCTTTTTTTTGGCAGAATATTTTTACTCATATCATACTTTGGCATAATTTTCTTTTGGCACAATATTTTTTTCGCATAATTATAATTTAGACTAATGACATTATCCATAATAATATTCCGCATAATGGTTTACGGCATACGGCTTAAGATGGTTCTGCCATTTGTAATTATGCGTAAATAATTATGCATAAAATTTTATGCCAAAATCAATTATGCGTATGTATATTTAGTGTAGATTCATTATTATGCTTGAAAATTTTATGCAAACAGATAGGGAACCGTTCGAACTTATTATGTATGACGTTTATTTAATCATTACACCTCAAAAGTGGGGGGTAATACCCACACATTGCCTGATATTATGTTTGTTCCTATGTAATAAGGGCATGTCTGTAGTCATGCATTAGGCTCAGTGTAATGCAAACGATATTTACTGTACTTAAGTTTTATTCAATCTTCAACCGCCTCTCTGGTCTTGTGGTTCACACCACCGGGTGTTGATCAGGAGGCCCGGGCTCGATTTCCCATGGGGGCAGATGTTTTTCTGCTCGGTTTGGTCGGTGGAAGGGCTTCTAAACCCGTGGCTAGCTACCACCGTCTTACCTAATTTGGTCACCATAATAACAATGTTTTAAGCATTGTTGTGTTCCGGCTATCAGAGGTGAGATAGCCAGTTCCTCAGTTGTTGAGGATTACAGGTGAAGCTCGCTTCCACCTTTGGCCTTATCGTCACTTACCATGAGGTGAGAAACATCTCTGTGGTACTGTTTAACCTTCTCTTTGTGTATTTTAAAACATAAACAAGACTATGTTTGATTGGAGTTAATCCACTGAATTAGATTGAACAATTTTCAAAGGTCTTTCTATATTTTTAGAAACATTCTCATATATTTTTTTTAATAATGTAGGCATTAGAGCTCTTGATCCTGACCTAATCTCAAAGGTAAGGGTCTCTGCCAATTTGTTTGCTAAATGAAAATAGAAAATTGCTGTTTAACGTTCAGCACATTATATATATTGATTCGTCTACGACTTAAATAATTTTTATCTTAACTCATGTAATAATGTTCGCATTATGAACTCAGACTCGAACTCATAGTGACATACTTTTAACACAGATGATAAAAACGAAAATTAAATGAACAGGTTGGACTCATTATGCAACACTTATTTTTCTTAAAAACGCACAAAGCTATGGCAAATGTTTTCCAGACAGCCAACAATACATAAAATTAATATTTTTTTTGTTTTATTTCTTTGAGTAATGAGTTTAGATAAAGTTGTGTAACTCGGTATTAAAACCTATATTATGTGACAGTTACATAAGCTACTATTCACTAATTAAAGAGCTAAGGCGAAATTAGTTTTCAGTGCTCCTTCATTTCAAAACGACACGAGTACCTTTCACAATACCTCGCAGAATAGACTGGCAGCGGCTCCGTTTGCCTGTTTGCCAGATAACACGGCACAATAACATTATTACCGCCTATGTAGAGTATCCGGGGCATTGTCCAGCGTCGTCCGGTCCCTCCCCAGATTTTATGGGCTCCTGGTCCTCCGTTGTGGTTCGCTCATATTCGCTCTGAATGGAAAGGTTTGGATCGTTGCTCGAATAATTCCATTGGAATATTTCTTTATTACATTTACTAGCTAATGCTTTTAGGGCCATATTTTGGTACGGTTTTATTTTGTGAAGAATATTATGTTCTCGACAACCTTGAATTGGCAGTTTGTTGTTATTATATCTTACCTTACAATGTACCTGATACAGGGCTGGCTTGCCTCTGTTATATGACAACTTAAACACACAAACCCCTTCGTGAATATGTCCTCAGGCTATATAGGCACAGGTCTTCCTCATGGAGAAACACATGAGGTGTATGGGCCGTAACACCACCACGCTGGCCCAATGCGGGTTGGTGGGAAGAAACGGTCACAAATGCGACCGGGACCAACGGCTTAACGTGCCTTCCGAAGCACGGAGGAGCTCGAGATTACAAAGTCTTGGTTACCCATCCACGGCCTGACCATGGCGAAGGTAGGTTTGCTTTCAAACGAAAGTCAAAGCATACTAACCACTAACACCGAGATCCTCGTGAGTTTAGACTATTATAGACAGATGTAATTTTATTGTTGTCTTTAAGGATAGTAGGTAGGTTCTTAATTAATGATAAAGAGTTATTGCTAAGCTCTAAGTGCGCGAAGTCTATTGTATCTTGTAGTGGTAAATTCAGTCTCACTTTCTTTCTGAGTGTCAATGTTATTATTTTGAGCTGATGCCAATCAATTACTGCAAAGCGTGTCGTTATCCATGGTGTAATGAGCGCACACGGCTCGCTTCCCAAATTGGGCGCAGCCAGGCGGCGGCGCTGGAGTTTTAATATTAACACGTATACCCTTAGGAGCCCATCGTGGTGCGAGCAACTCGCCGATTTCGAAGCTAATCCGATATAGGCTTCAAGAAATGATAAAAGTTTAAATGTTAAGGATTAGTTTTGAATACGTTCAGAGAGTTTTAATATTTCTAGTTTTTAGAAGATTTCTAATCAGTGCACAATTACACGTACACACACATATTGTACACATACATTTTGACAACCTCCGTGGTCGAGTGGTCTGTATGCCAGTCTCAAGGCGTCGCCATCTCGAGAGGTTCTGGGTTCGATCCCCGGTGGGGGCAAATGTTTAAGTGATGAATTCAGGCATTTGTTCTCCAGTCTTGGACGTTTATATATATTCAGGATATTTATATGTATACACATACACACATACTCGTATAATCACGACTATTATCCCCTAAGGGTTAGTCAGACACTTGGCAAAAGCACCGCAAAAGCAGTCCACTGCCATAGTCCGCGCTTCACCATGCAGTGACTGCACTCAGCGTGACAGGTGGTGAGACCGTCGTCGCCGCCGCCGCCGCCGCCGCTATTTATGTATTAAGTATATTTATCCGTCATCTAGTGTTAGTAACACAAGCAGCATTAGTTGCTTAAAATGGGGCTAATTGATAGGTGTGAATGTTTGAAGATACTTATTTATTTATTATTTATTTTATATAGTACATATCATCACGCCTCTTTCCCCGAAGGGTAGCAGAGGTGTTAAACGCCCACATTTAGCCAGATGGCCCCATGTAACAGGTGGCGAGCCTGTTGTCATGCACCGGGCACAATGTGAGGCAAGCGATATTCACAATGATAAGTTCTGTAAGCAGTATCTATTTCTATATAGTGAATGTTTTAAGACAAGTTTAATTAAATATAGGTTCCCTATAACTATTACTGGTTATTGTGTGCGATATTATTATCTATTCGTTTATAGGCGCAATTCTTTTTCTTAAATTCAAAATAAGCGTTTTCACTTTTATCCACTGAGTAGCTCAGATCTCAATCTACGCAACTCAAAGTTTTAAAAAAGCTTAAGACCCAATTTCAAATTTCCTTGCTTACTAGTTCCACTATCTCCAGATTCTCGTTGCGGTATGTTATGCACAAATAAATTGAATTCCTTCTGACTGCAAAGTAAATTCTGAAAACTTTTACAAAGCAAGAGCGGCAAGTGTTAAAGTCTACCGCAACTTTTATTCATATCAACAAACACTTCATGCGGGGGAAAATTTCATTACTCCGCCTCACATTTTGAGTTGGAAGTTAAGCTTTCTAACACTACGTGTAGTGGCATCGTGTAAATAGAAAGGACCGCCAGGAACCCTGGGCCCTGATTGCTCGGGCGCAACGCTCGCGACTCGAGTCACAACTATATCAACAAATCACTGTTTCTCTCGATTTAATTCCGCTTTCAAGCGAGCGCGAGCGGCTGCATACACTTCAGGTCTTTTTGCAGTTTTCTATGGCATGTATTCACATAAACACTACTTAATGAAACTTTTCCAATTAGCTGTTCTTCCGCACGATACCTAGTGATATTACGATGCTCTCAATGGCGTTCTACTCTTATTGTTAGGTCTTCAAGTGCACTGATAGTTGTAAGTAGTGGAGTTATAAGAAAGTTAGAAACGGAGACAGTAAAGCTAATTTAAATGTTCGGGTCACGCCACAAGTTTAATTGGGACAGCGCGAGGCAATCAAAGCTCCGGATTAAATCCAAGCAAACAGAGGAACTTGTTAAGGTGAGATATTCCTTTTACCTCTTTCATTATTCTGATTAAAATTTTCCCACTTGCGGTGGATAGGTTCGCGTTATTCATCCTTATTCATATGAATAACGCTCGACTTGTTAAGACGCTTTTGTTTTATCTGCGGTTTTACTTTTAATGTGAGATATTTAATTAAGTAGATTGCGTTGCTTAAAGGAAGACCGACTCACAACAATGTGTGGACTTATGATTTATTAGCCTGAAAAATATAAATTGAGACTTAAATTTATCCCACCGTCTGTACCACTGAGTTTGTATGAAACTTATGTGAGGCAAGTTAATAACAACCAACCGGTTGTTAATAACTTGCCTCACATTGTGCCCGGTGCATGGCAGGAGGCTCCCCACCTGCTGTGTTTGCTACATGGTGGGTGTGGGTATAAATGTGGGTGTTTAACACCTCTGCCTACCCCTTGGGGGATATATGATAATTAATTATGTAATGTATGTGTATGTAATACTGAAATATATCTAGGTAGAAGAGACGTTGTGTTGTTAACCAACTTACATGTCTATAAAAATAAAGCGCGTCTAACGCAAAACAAACAAATGAAAGAGATGCGGCTTTCAAGGAAACACAAATACCAACAAATCTTTTGTTGCAAATTAAGTGTCAATTTAAAGATGTTAATATAAAATAGCACTCTGAGTAACCCGGAAACGAGTCAAAACTTGTAAGCGCGCTCTGACCACGTTATACGTGTAGGTCCGATTCAATTTTATCAGAACCGAAATCGGAATCGAAGGTGTATAATCAGTCGAAACTTCCGACTTTTCGGAACCGGAACCGAAGCTCCGTAACATTTCTAAATCATAGATATTTGGTTAGGGCTATTTACTTTTATGACCTTTAAAATCAATATATGTGTCAATAAACACTTTGTTTCAATAGAGTGGACATTATAATGTTTGTATTCGAAACACTTCATGTAAGATAAAATGTCGCTCAATAAAAAAAAAACATTTGCCAAATATTGAAAAAAATGCAGGACATTAACACTCAAACAAATATTAGCTCTCTAAAAATATTATGAAGCTTCTCATTTTGTATTTTAAGTAACTCAAATTAGTAGCGGCGTATTGGCTTTCGATCGAAATCAAACCTGCTTTTGCCATGGTCAGGCCGCGAATTGGTAACCAAATATTTGTGATCTCGAACTCGTCCTTGCTTCGATCGGCACGTTAAGCCGTTGGTCCTGGTCGCTAATGCGACTGTTTCTAGCCACCACCCCCATGGGGCCAGCGTGGTGGTGTTACGGCCCATACAGCAGTAAGACGTATATAGGTTGAGGGCGAAGTCGCTGTTCTGTTGATTTCTCATTTATCGCAGTCAGTCACCCACCTAATAATACTATAACATAAATTGAATATTTTTGACACATAAAACATTAATTTACCGTCACTCGTTTGAACTTATACCCATTAACTAATATAATACAACGTATTATAACACAAGAGTGTATCTTTGATATTGTTTTATAATTATGACGACCTCCGTGGTCAAGTGGTCTGTACACCAGTCTTAAGGCGTCGCCATCTCGAGAGGTTCTGGGTTAGATCCCTGGTGGGGGAAAATGTTTGTGTGATGAATACAGGCATTTGTTTGCTTAAAATGGGGCTAGCTGATAGGTGTGAATGTCTGAAGATTTTCATTTATTTATTAATCTCTTTATCTCCTTTATAGTAGAAAAGAGAAAGCGCGGGAAAGCGCAGGCTTATATTAAGTTGGTATACTATTCGCATGTTCGTTTACTTCAAAAAGGTTCGTCCCATTAAGTTTTAAATTATCTGCAGCCACGTGAAATTACTTGAGCTGTTTTGTGCGGGCCTTAATATTTTAGAAAGTATTATTGATTTTTCGGTATTATCTACAGTAAAATTTACGTAAAGAATAAACAGGCCACTAATAATGCAAGCGTCACAACGAAAAGCAATTTCAATGAAGAATTACTTATTCATGAGTCGTCTTTCTCTGTTTTAGAGTAATGTAAACATTAATTTTTGAAGACAGATCTGCTTGGATCTGAGCTCGTGTCTCGATTAACCCTTTACCTGATTCATGGAGGAGCTAAGTTTGCAAAAGATGAAGCCATAACTTATTCTTGAAATGAAATGAAATGATTATTTATTTGTGAATATAGGTAATACATTTAAGTTAGTATAAAAAAAAAAACAATCACACAAAAAAATAATCATTTCATTTCATTTCATTTCTTTTCAAAGCCAACTTGAATTAAAAAGAATTACTTTTATTTGAATTTATTTTTTGACTCCATTGCATTATAAGCCTTACTTTAGACACGAGCGATACAGGACTTAAACTCAAACTCAAAGTCATTTAATCAAATTGGTATCATCAAATACACTTTTGACAAGTCAAAACAAAATAAATTATAAGTAAGTAATCCTAAAATTGACAATACCACTACTTTTTTTCGGCCTGTTCACTACCGGGAGGCCTTACTTTGAGATGAGAGGCTGTATGTAAAAAATATTTACATTACTTATTGAAAACAATTATGTTGTCACCCTGGACGAATAACTCATCTAACAAGACCAAATTCAAGTTTACCCAAAACAAGAAGACATTAATATTAGGTCCTTACCTATAAAATTGGTATTTTGTATGGACATTTTGGGGAATTCTGCATTTTCCATACTGGAATTTTTTCAGTTTTCTTCACAAAAACAAATCCAAAGATAATAATATTTGGCATGTATGATTAGACAAGCTTTAGTAATATGTGTAATATCACACTTCATAAAAATTATTTATCGTTTTTAAGTGAATGCAAATAAAATGATGTATTCGGGAGGCAACTAAAAAGAGTTGTCTCCGTGTCCAATTTTAACACAATTACTTACAAAAAATTTTTAAAAACAAATAAAATGAGCTCAAAAATATAGTTTATTTTTAGACGAGGTAATTATTTTTTAGGAATACCCTGAATCTTTATCTTAAGACAAAATACTAAGAGAGAGAATAAACACCAATTTTATAGGTAAGGACCTAATATAAAATTTTCATACATCCGAAACGACGGCTAACGCATCAATTGCCTTGAAATTGAAAAATTTACTTCTTCGCGTCACACAATTTGTCCGCATCAATTTGAATAACGAGAATAAGTTACCGGCGTTAACAAATTTTGTTAGCCTGTTGCCGGCAAATATGAAAACTCCAAGCTTTTTTTAAATTAAATGCCTTATTTTAACAGGTATACTTTTAAATGACATTATTATTTTCATCGCAACAGAGTAGCTTAGACTTGTCGGCAGATGTGTTACATTTATTATACCTCCGTAGGTAAAAAAATTAAAATACTGGTTTGATATGTAACGGTATGTGATGAATATATTTTATATCGGATCGGAAAAAACACATCTTTAAGGATGTCAAGTTCCTATCAGTATAGTCTAAATGGAATGATAGCTAATTCAGCCAAAGAGGCCACCAGCCGCCCTCAAACTGACCTGCCCGGTGATTTTCAGGTCCCTTCCAATTGCCCCGAGGTTATAGGGAGATGGAACACAATATTTCTGGTAGAATAAAGCAGTGGTAGTTAGCAAACGTCTTATGATGAAGGTTATCAAATCAAAACTACTGAACCGATTGAATCTAAATTTAGTACACAGATAGTATAGAGCCTGAGAACGGGTACTGCGCGAGTGAAACTGCGGGAAGATACTAGTATTTTATATTAAATGATTGATTCTTTATGTGATGACCTAATCAGAGCAATATAAATATAGGTAATTGAATGTAAAGCGATTAATAATAATTATGTCAAAGTTTATGATTTGAGAACAACACCGCAAGGATTATTACCTAAGCCAAGAGTCATCAGTCATAATTATGTCTGGGGCATAAAGAACGTGGTCAAATAATGGATTTCGATTAAGATATTTCTGAAACTTAGGAATACAAATTCTCTAAGCTAGTTTTCGTAGGCAATAATAATGAAATATTGGTAAAAAAATAAACTCAAACGTAGCTTTAAGTCTGTTTATCTTAACTTGTCCTACTTTTTATTAAAATAGCACAATAAAAAATCTACTGATAACTAAATTCAAAGGTTTAGCCTGTTATAACGATTTATTGTTATCGATTGTTGTTTTGTTATTATTTTATTTTTAAATGAGTGATTTCGTTAAAGAGTAGTGCCAAGAATGTTTACCAAATAGGACAAGTTAGGATGAACCGACTTTACGAGGAATATAAAATTGTAACACCAATAAGCTGGTCCAATTCTGATTCATTGGTCGAAGCAGTACTGAATGTGGCTCCTATAGCATGGGAAAATTTGAGATGTAAAAGTTATCAAAACGAAAGTTTTAAATCTGAAAGGAATGAATCCATGACTGAATGCAATGTGTGGAGAAAAAATAGAACAACTGGAGATGTTTGTGTACTTGGGATGTATGTGAGGCAAATGTCCCCGGTAGGGGCAAATGTTTGGGTGATGAATTTTCAGACATTTGATCTCCAGTCTTAGATGTTTTTATATCTTCTTCTTCTTCTTGGTCTTTTCCCACGCTAGGTGGGGTCTGCACAACATGTCGTCTTCTTCCATTCTCCTCTGTCACTCGTCAGCTCAGCATCCACTTCTTTTATCCTCATACCATTCTTCACGCATTCGCATTCTTCTTCTTCGCATTCGTTTTTATATATTCAGGATATTTATAAAATATGTATTTATTTATTAAATATATTTATCCGTCATCTAGTGTCCGTAACACAAGCAGCATTAGTTGCTTAAAATGGGGCTTGTTGATAGGTGTGAATGTTTGAAAATATTTATTTATTTATGTTTACTAGAGACGGAAATTGTGAAGGAGATATTGAAAGAAGAGTGAATGCTGGTAATAAAGTGAATGGGGCGCTGCAAAGGTGTCTTAGAAGGCATGGCTGGCTGTTCGTAGGGGGATTTGGTACCAACATTGATGAATAGTAGTGAATGTTGGGTGTGGCAGAAGAAGGATGAGAGTAGTAAATAAATAAATGGTGTGGAAATGAGAGCGTTAAGTAGCATATGTGGAACTTCTTTGAAAGATAGGACAAGAAACAATGAGGTGAGAGAAAGGTGTGGTGTGAAAGAGGACGTAGTGACAAAAATAGAGAAAGGGATGCTTAGTTGGTTTGGGCATGCTGAGAGGATGGATGAAAGTAGACTCACGAGGCAGGTATACAAGGCAGCTGTGAATGGGAAAGTTGGAGGTGGACGGCCGGCGAACGGACATTGATCAAATTGAGTACGTTCTAAGGAAGAGCCAGGTCAAATCCACCTTAAGCTGAAGAGCATGTATGAGGCAAGTAATAAGAGTATAAGAAGCGAGAGATTTTATGTATGTATGAAGGGTCACACTTCTAAGTTGTAAAAAATGCCTTTGTTTTCATTCGAGCCACATAGCTCCTGTTTTTCGATATCTTCTTGGAACCTAACCAGCTAAACATTCACTAACGCCGAACCCACTAGCGTTCAGGTAACTTTTGAGGCTACATCTGAGTGGGTAGGCCGTCGCCATGGCAACAGATTAACGGGCGGCACCGAATTAGGCGCGCGTGAGTTATGGCGGTTTGTTTATTCACGGCCGTGCGTTCATTATTCAGGCCTTATTCATTGCCGGCAAAGTGGCTCCCGATCTCTGAACTACATTTCAAAGCAATTTCGGCTGCGGCGCTGTTCATTTGTTCAATTATTTGTATCGTCATGGGAAGTCGCACGCTTTAGGCGATGAAGTTTGTTATTCGGATTCACGTATTTATTTGAAAAAAGAAAAAAACATAATATATCGTTACCCAGATATGAAAAAAAGTGAATTATGCATAGACTGATTCAATGCTGCGTCTTAGCACATGTTATGGATGTCAAAAACCTTTCAGTTACAAATTCCTAAAAAGAATCACGTTGAGCACCCCGAGTGTAAGTTTTATTGCAAAAAAAATTATCGTTTTATTTGCGTTAAAAATGTCGATTTCTATAAGAAACGTGAAAAGCGAAAAGAAGTTGAAATAACGTTTCCCACAGAAATTAGTTAAAAAAATAACGTTTCCCACAGAAATTAGTTAAAAAAATAACGTTTCCCACAGAAATTAGTTAGTTAACGCTACTACTAAGCAGAGTTTTTAGAATAAAATAGAATAGCTTTGCCTAATATTCTTGATTAAAGCTTCACTAATAATCTAGTAACCGAGTAATATCGCTTATGGTACATGTAATATCTTCGTGAACCAAATCTGTTCATACCTCATATAGGGTTGCGCAGTGTACATGTTACTAGCTCTTGACTAAAAGTCATGTCACAGTACAGGCAACCGCTCGTTAGATTGCTAAAAACTGACAAATATTCTTATTCATTACTACTTTTATAGCCTGATTAGTTAAGGTAGCTACAAATTTTTTTTTGAGTTTGCTGCTGAGATATAGTGACTAGAATTTTCACTGCTTCTCTTTGATATCAAAATACTTAAAATACTTCAATAGTAAAAATAAATAATTGAATATTATCTAATTCTGACAATACTTAGTCAATATTTCGTAGAATGTTTTAATAAATTACCATATTCATATTGGCACACCGATCGAGATTGAGCTTATTATTTATGAGCTTATTATGAGGAGCACGGTGGCGTATTGGCTAGTACGCTTTGGCATTGTATTTAGAAAACAAAGCTACCTTCGTCATGGTCAGGCCGATGGGTGACCAAAACATTGTGATCTCGACCTTCTCCGTGCTTCGGAAGGCAAGTTAGTCCCGGTCGCCATTGCAACCGTTTCTAAACACCTACCACCCCGCATCCCCACCTACTATTCTGCATTGGGACAGCGTGGTGGTGTTATGGCCCATACTCCTCATACTTTTGGAAAATTCTCTTCAATTTATTACCTTCCAAATTTTACGTTATATAGTTGGATTTAGGAGAAATGGTCAGTGTAATGAAAATTAATTTTAAAAATAATTTATATTTTTTTATTCCTTTCCGTCATTCATGCTGAGACAAAAACACGCGTTAAGGTATGGTAATAAGATGTAAGTTAGACAGCGTTAATGTTTTTGTTTCATATCATAATGAAGTGCCACGGTAACGACACGATGTCATATTTAAGGTTCATTTTTATTCGGGAGGTATTCTTGATATTTTTCTTCAAAGAGCTTTAACAATCGACAACTGTGAATACTGCAAACTTGACATGACGCGGTTTGCAAAGAGCTTCAACAAGAAGTGCATTATTAAAATTGCTCAAAATTGTATCATCGCCCTTTATTTGACATTAAATTTTACTTATTTATCACTTTTAAAAATAGACGAATTATATCCACCGACAGAGTCATCCTCGCAATGCTAACACGTATAGAAAGGGTGCGTCGTTTGAGTTTATGTAAGAGAGATTTTGTTTATAAATGTGACAAAAGTTTGTGAAGCCATATCAAAATTGCCAAACTCACCTCATCCCCCTTATATTTTGTTTTATAATTTAAGTGTAATTTTAGCTGTGCCCGCAAAGTCGCTCACGTGGCTATTGATTTAACGCCGATAAAAGTTTACAAAAAGTTTTTGTGGGTTTGTTAACAATGCATTGTTTTTTTACAAAGTGCTCAACATTACATTCCTACCTCTCAATAGCAAAATGTTGATTGTTAATAGTTGAACTAAAACCTCTAAATAATAAAATAATGAAAATACCATTTCTAGTCAGTGTCATCTGATTAATTGTTGTCATGGTGATGAATCTCTGTTGTTGTGTCATTATTTTACAATGCCGAGAAATTTAAAAAATTCGAAATGAAATTACATTTTGACGGAATATGTCACATAATACTCGGTCGAGCAGATATTGATGACCACGATAACACGGAATATCGGGATAAAAAGTTGCCTTTGTCCTTTCTTAGGCTCTAGAATATCTGTGTGCCAAATTTCAATTGAATCGGTTCAGTACTTTTGACGTGAAAGCAAGACAGACAGACAGAGCTTCTTTCGCATTTATAATATTTGTATGGATTAGTTAGTTTATAATGAATTTCAATGTACGAGTATTATTCCAGCAATTTTAATTGTCACAAGTGCTTCAAACACAAGGTTGAAATTTGCAGACACTATTTATTACACCTAACTAAGTATGAACTTGATAGGTCACAGAAAGTGTAATGAGAAATGAGCACACGATGAACACTTTCAACGAACGAGATACCAAAGCAAAGTTCACAATAACAGACGATTTCTAAGCTGAGACGTATAGCCCTCGCGAACGAGAATATCGATGTCTGTTTATAAGAATGTTTTAATGACTTTCTACTTGCCATGCTCCAGACCTAGGCTCAGTGTACGCAACACCTTACAATAATCCTAACGAGCTATTGTTCAAAACACAATACAAGTTCCCAGGTATTAAACAGTTTACCGTTTAAATTGAAAATTTCCACCAAAGCGAGAAATAATGGGGAATACGTTATGGAACTTGGCGAGTTATTGTTTAGCGCCTTTATGAGCGCAGTGAGAGTTCCCCGAATGAATTTGGGCTGTTTATCGTTCGCCTGCACCGATTTATTACACTCCCTTACAAGAGCTTTCATTATTTCGCTTCGAGTACAAGATGAAGCTTTATTAAATTCTACCATCTAACTGGATCTTGCTACTTCTATCACTGATTCAATTATCCCATTATTGTGTTAGACTCTATGCGATTGTCTCTATGAAGTTCATTTTCCACGACATTGTACCATGACGCTTGTATGCTTAGTGATATTAATATACATTACACTTTTACAACGTAAATAAGTAACTATGTTTACTGTCATGACTGGAACGCTGTTCTCTGAAATACTGTTGTAATACGTTCTCAGAAGTGATTTCTTTTTCAAAGATTTATTATTTGCCTTAAAAATCTTTATCAACAAATTCATTGTTTAAAGAACCCGCATCCAAGTAAGCTAGATTGGTATATTGGTCACATAAAATTTCTAGATTAGAATTTCTTGTAGCAGGAAGCGTGCTGTAGATTCTCACAATCATGGTTAATTTAGTTGATTTAAGCAAGGATATGAGAGTGTTTCGACGTCGGAAAGGCTGGCCCGAAATAAATGGCATTAAATAGGACGGTCCTTGGTCAAACTACTCGTGACGAATTATAACATTTCCTCGTTTTAAGAGCGACACGTTTTGCGTTGATTAAACATATTCCACGTAAAATGGTAGTGTAGGTTAGAATTACAGTTATATTATTACTGTTAGGACTACTCATGTTCAACATGAAGAAATATTTTAGAAGAGGTGAAGGAAAATAGCACAAATCTGACACAAACGAAGCTACCCTTTCAAACCAAATGAATCAGTTTTTTAGAACACAACAATGCTCAAAACATTGTTATTATGGCCACAGATTTAGGTTAGACGGGTGGTAACACTAACCAAACGAAGCCGAAAAACCCCTGCCCCCGTGGGGATTCGAATTCCGGTTCTCCCGAGCTGCATCCCGTGGTGTCAGGCACTAGATCAGAGAGGCGATTAAAATATAACATAAAATTTGTTGTTATAAATTACAGGTTTATTTTTTATCACATAAAATGCCCCATCTCTTTTTCCCCAAAAATAATAATTTGATGTTAATATACCTATTTTATTTATTTTTCTATATTGTGCTACGAGTCAGATTGGCCATTAAAAGCACTTAAAATCGCTTTGTTCAGTCTTCCAGAAATAGTAGGTCTGATGCTTAATATGATAGTTGGGTTCGTTTGTTTTACTTGAACCGTGTGTCGGGAGTCTAAACTTAACTCCGGGACACTCTAAACAAGAACCTCTTTGCCATGCGGAACCATTTGTGTGGCTCGCAAGCTAACTACTAGGAAATGTCAACTTTGTCCCGGAATGAGATGGAACCCAAAATTATATTGTGGTCAACGTCAAATTGACTCAGCACCGACCTTTGATGTGATTGTAGCAGTCGCTTGTATGCTTTATCTCATAATGCTTTATGTCCGACCTAATATTTGCTTTTATATATTATTTTGATATTTAGGTATATTACATTTTTTTTAAAGACACACACACACACACGCATTCATAAAAACTCATCATTATTGTTATTTTGAGTAATAATTGAGTAAAATTGAATATTTTTTTTTTTATGAAAGTAATTACATGTTTTATTATATCGCGGAGGAGTTCTTGGTCGCTTAGTTGGTACTTCGTACGTTTAACATTTCGATAGTGAAACTATTGGCTGATGATGAGTGAAACTAACAGTACTTTCGGGTTCAGTCTTGGTATGCTTGATTCTCAGTTCCTTCGTGTTTCAGGAGGCACGCTACGTCGTTGTTCCCGGCCAAGTAATAAAAATAAAAGTTAAAAAAATACTAAAAAACATGCTTTTAGCACGCATAAATAATACAAAATAATTCGGACATTTAGTTTGATGACTCAATATTTACTATGATTTATTATGAAAGAAAGCGTGGTGCGTTTTGTCCAAAAAAAAGTAAAGATTACTTAAACGCTCCACGCTGTCTTTCCATAAATCATAGTAAATATTGAGTCATCAAACTAAATTTCCGAATTATTTTGTGATTTTTAGTGCGTGCTAAAAGCGTGTTTTTTAGTCTTTTAAACTATTATTTTTATTTTATACTTTGTAGTCTTCTAATTATTCAAACTTAATTTACTACTTACTAATTTAAAATATTAATAGGCATTTAAATATATTTATTATTAACAAACATAACCCTTTCATTTTATACCTCAATCGGCATTTCAAATAGACAATCCGCCACCTTGGGACGACCGCCATGTTGGATTTAAGTCACGTGACTATTTTTTTCATATTCCTGACAACAAACCCTTTCATTTGATACCCATATCGAGGGGTGCATTTCAAATAGCCTGTCCACCATCTTGGACGTCCACCATATTGGATTTAAGTCACGTGACTATTTTTTCTTCCTGATAGCAAACCCTTTCATTTGATATCCATACCATGAGGGTGGATTTCAAACAGCCAGTCTGCCATCTAGGCGAGGCCGCCATATTAGATTTGTAATGACGTTATATTAGATTTGTAATAAAAAAAAGTCACAGTTATGTGACAATTTTAAAATTGCTACATTTTTGATGACATCTGATGTTATCAAAAATGTGACAACACCTCAGCCCAACTCTTGGCTGATAAAGACTTGAATGTATGTATAATGAATTAAAAAAGTCTTCTACAAGCCCGATTAATCTTTAATCAGAATTATCTCAAGTGGTTCACGTAATCCTGGCAAACGGTACCATCTCGCCGGAAGCCACAAGCAGTTTGCGTGTGATTATCCTACTGACGCAGCCATTGACCCGCACTGACGTGGTATCCGGAGATCGCCAGATTTGTGTGACCCCATTCCTGGAGACGGCGTGTTGCCCGCCAATAATACCTGTTCTCAAAATAGGGCCTCGTATTATGTATTGTGATATCGCTTGTATTCTATCGCTAGGTTACAAGTTCATTAGTAGACAGTTGAAATAAATTGAAAGATTGGGTTAAGTCTGGGTAAGCGATTTTTTTTCTTAAAAGCCTTCAGATTATTTCCTTTGATACATTTCAGACCAATATTTAGGCCCATCTTCAAATGTAGATTAAAACTCGATTTAATTCTAAATGGAGGTTTTATTCTTGATTGAACCAATTCTAGATTCAAGTGACTTTATTACAAGTGGACCTTAAAACAGTTAAGTCTCTTGCTCACACAATGGTTAAAAAGACAATGATATTATGATAAAAATCAAATATTGTGTTTTTAAATCGAAGGGCTACTATATTAATCAGTATTTGCGTACGATCCAAAAATGGCCCGATCATCGGCCGACCTTTATCGGCTGTACAGTCACGAGCTTTAATTCGGGACCCATTTCCATGAAATGTGGTTTGAACATTCGGAAGGCAATAAGGTCGAAAACTTCAATTCGATATTAAGGTAGAAATGCCAAGTTATGGCATTTAATTGTCTTACTATTGATTCTTTGCAAGAAGTTGTCACCTGTGTCAATGTCAGTCAAAAAGTGATAATTTCAGAAAATATAAATGTGTTTCTAATAAATAGCATCAATCAAGAGGATCAGTCAGTTCGTGTGAAGACAGGTTAATAATAAATATTGTGCCTGAAATCTCTTGATTGGTCTAGTTTTGTTTTTAATGCTACATTGCTACTAGTCGGCAGGGTTCAAAAACATGATAAAAACCTCAGATAAACAACCAATAAGTGACAGTTGGTTGAAAAAAATCTAAAATGATCTTTTCCTATGGCGGTTGCCCCTAGAAACCTAAACAAACGTAATTGTCGATGGTAAATACATGACATAATTGATATGTTTGACACTACATCAGTTCTAAGTAGTGTCAGTTTGCTATACGATATTCCACCTTAGGTGGGTCCCAAATTAAAACTCGTGACTATACCTACTACATTCTCTGGGTCTACTACGAATACTATATTTCGTAGTAAGGAACAAATATAAGGATTATATAAGGATTTATATAAGGATTTCGGTAAAATGTGATATTCGAGTTTTACTTCTGGACTAACCCTCCAGGTTTAATGAAAGGGTATTATTAATCTGACAGCTATAATAATAATTCAAGCTATGTCTATATAAATATATTACAACAAATTTGATTGATTAGAATCTATTGTCAAACTAAAATTTTAATTAGTTTCGTACATAAAATATTGTAAAATCAAACACCAAATCCAGGCTAAGAGAAGTTGGCACGGCTCAACAAAGCCATTATTAAATTGCAACCCTCTAGTTCCCGGCCACATTCCCCCTGCTCCTGAAATTATACACTCGAACAAAGTATTCGGCCGAATGAGATCAGCATCTATTATTAACCGCGCGATACAAAGCCCAAGTACTAACAATGCCGTAACACCGCCGGGACACTTGCGAACTTCAGTAAATTGCACAGTTTCTGGCACTTACATATATTAGTTAGTGAGACATTACCATAATACCCGGCCCATTTAGGCAGGTCGACCCTGCCAGCTATATTATAAAATATATGTGGAGCGGTACCGACTCAAGATCTATTGGGATCTGATATCCCCAAACTTTAATAAATAATGGAAAAGATTGAAATCTTTATATGCCTAATGACATTTTCGATTTAAGTCCACCGACCAGCAATATTATGTTTATGGAAATGGAAATAGGTATTCATAAACGTGACCCACATTCGGGGACACAATGGCTAAACTAAGCATTGTGCTCAACATTACAAAGTTCCACGTTTACACATTTACAAACGTTTCAATTTAGGAACTGTACCCAGAAATTAAGGAGCACGCAGTACAGGCATAAATCCAGACGATTGGCACGCTCCTCCAATTGATTGGCACAAGAATATTAATGTCCAGCATATTTTGGTGGGCGCCGGCGTCGGGGCACACCTGCAGCCCCACAAGATGAATTATGGACGCCATTTGCTTTTACTATTCAAGCGTACGCCCGCACCAATGGAAGATGCGGGTGATTTTACTAATTGTCCTTCCTGTCCCTTATAATTTGTGGGGGGTTCAGATCGGGCCTGAGTTACGAATTAATCCGAAAGCCTATTAATTAAGCTTCAAGGGCTTTTCTGACGGAGCCACAGTCAGTAGTTAAGTTAGATTTAGTGGCCCGTAACAAAATCCGATTCGCCATTTTTGTAGTCGTCGTTTGCTCGCCGCTTTGCCAGCGCTTTGTATGTAAACTCTTTTAATGCTAGACATATTTTAACAACGTTAACTTTGACTCTTGCAAATGCTTCAGCTGTGTGCGCAATGGGATTTTGTTCAAATCGCCGGATTAGTTACATTATATGGATTGACAAATATTTGAAGTAAACGGGTTGATTCGCTAATTGTCGTTGTTTTAATGTTTGTTCCCAAATCTCGTCGCATAATTTTCTATATCATATTATTCCCCCTTTGTACCCAAATTCAGGATTATAATGATTGGATTATCACTAACAAATCCAATATAACTCTCAATATTAAATTTAATTCCACTAGTAGAGTAGCTATTACGTAATTAATTAGATCAGGCTCGACAAAGGTTTTACTAGTGTGGAAATCGAAAAGATAGATAAATATGGATCCTGCTATTAACATAATGTAATAATGACTGATGTGCGCAAATGTAATCAATAGGTGACGTAAAATTTTATTTTTATAAAAATTTACAATATACTCGTAATTTTAAAACTATTCTACTATTAAATAATTTCACCAAAGAATCCTCTGCCAGAAATTCTAATAAGTAAAACGGAGCCGCAAAAATGCGTCCACGGGACTCTGTAAAGCGTGTCGCTCCAAAAAGCCTGGAAAAATAAAAGTACTTACAAGTAAGCAATGCGAACTGTTGTTAGCAAAGATTTTCCTAAATTTTTTTGTTCAGCCAAGCCGTGGGACCGCGACAAATAGAAATCCGATACAGAAAAACTGGCGATGTTTGTAGAACTATAAACGGCGAACTAAGTGTATAGTAATTTTTTCGCCATCCGTTTCGGCGTATAAATTACTCGAGAGAGGTTTTATGCTGTTATAAGAAGATTGAACTTTATTGATGTTCTTCAAGAGATGCTTGACATATTACTTACGTGTGTAACGAATCGGGATACGTAGTTTTATAGCCAATTTTTATTAAGTCTTATTTTCTTATAAAAAACCAAAGATTTTTCCGATTCCCTGTGTTCCTGCGCTAGACCCTTCTAGACCTCCACTGTTAGCTGATCCCAAACAATAAATTATCTTATTGCAAGTTGATGCCTGGACAAATACATTAGAGAATCATTCTGGTGCTATCGGCTTCACGTCCTCTCAACAACGAATTATGACGTCAACAGATTCCTCAGACAAAAACCCTTTGGCAGAGGTCTAAAAAGGGGAAAGCGGCGAGTCCGCAATCAAAACCCGGCTAATACTTAAACTGGGACAATAATAATAATTTGCATGTGAAGAAAACGCCCTTCCGAAGCGAATTTATTCTCTTTTTGGGGAAAAAGTGGAAATTCACGCGCCTCCGTCGAGGCGGCACTGCCTTTATTGCGAGTGGAGCCACGAAGTCAGAACTAACGAGGGTAACGATAGTTCTTGATATCCCTCGTTTCTTTTTGTGTATCTTTTACAGTAAGGAATATAAACTAAGTGATATTTATCGCTAGAACTTAAGTACAGAGGATAAGCAAAAACATTTGAGTTAAAACTGAAATAAACTATGTATTCTTGTAAAAAGTTGCATTTTTAATATATATTCAGGTCACTTTAGAAACTTTTTTTTAACATGTAGAATTTTCTGTAGCTCATTGTAATAAATTACAATTGCGATGATTTGTTCATTCGGTAGTAGAGCCATTCGACCAAGCTGTTGTGTAAAAGCTCTACAGAGAATGTGGTTGTAGATTCGTAAATTTTATGGCGTCAATTTAAGCCGAAAACACTGAAGATTAAATGATTTTACCAATCCAAATACTGTGTAGAATAATACCGTTCAAAACCCTCCGCTCTCTATCTCCTTACTTAAAAATATAATGAAGCTGGTAATAAAATGCGATAAAGGAAATACCAGCAAATTTTGAAATACCTCCCAAGTTTTATGCTCCGAGTAACTTGGCCTTATCTCAATATCGCGTCTAACAGTTTTTAGAGACGCGCTGCAACACATTTATCGCGCGTTGTCTCCGCCAGGCGGCGCTGCGGTTCCGTCCGTTACATTCAATTTGCGATATGATTCAGAGCTCGCAACGCCCCAAATTTGTTATTTGTTATAGCTGAAACTATTTTTGCCGCTTCTGTCGCGGCATCGAGACGGAAATGTGAAATTTTGGCCTCTTTTATGACGCAGAAATTTGTTGTAACGTGAATTGAAATATCTACGAATTTCTGAGACTGAGGCGGCGACATTGCCAAATATTTTTGGATAGGTAATTTTGTAATTGAAGTGATTGCGTCTGTAACAATATTCTGAGCAATATTATAGCAATATAGCAATATATATTCTGAGCAAAACTTTATCCCTATTTCCCACAGACTAGACGCCTAAGAAATATTGAGTCATATTTTAGGTATTATGTTAGTTATTAAGTTATTGTTTTCTCATGCTGCATACAGGCGATTCACGCCTAGATTTTTCGTGCTTTTAGAGCAAAATAATGAAATAACTACATTTTTTCACTGGACTTAATATACTATTTCTGGTCTTGGTGTGAATAATTATTAAAGATAATTCCGTACACGGAAGGTCCTTTTATTATTCCCACAGACCCTGTGCATATTAGAGCACAGAGTTTGCAATGCCCCACCTCTAACATGAACATAAACTTAACAACAAAACATCCATGTATTATAAACGTTGGTTTAATAGCACTTGTGCGCTATGAAAACTCAACTTTACAGCCGCAGTGACACGTCTCATTTCACATTAACCATGAGTAATTGGGTATGTATTATGTGTCTACTAAATGTGGCATCGCACAACGGACCTAGTGGCGCGTCCGTCATACACAGCGAATTTGTGTCACAATGCTAATTAATCCATCCAGATGATTAAGCAATACGAATAATAAATGTTATTTCAAAAGCATTATTATTATTGTAGTCGATAACAAAGGTTATTTAATTCCATATTTTGGTATTAAATGATAACGTGTGTGTTACTCACACACGTTTCGCCCGATATGTTAAAATCGCTAAATTACAGGGCTCGAATCTGTTGACTTGCACCAAGTAAAATATAACATACATACAAACATAATAATCACGACTATTATCCCCTAAGGGTTAGTCAGAGACCAGGTAAACGCACGCAAAAGCAGTCCATTGCCAAGCAAAGACTGCACTCAGCGTTACAGGCGGTGAGTCCATCGCCGATGTATGCTATGGTTATGCAGTTCTTAGTTCATTAGTCGCCTTTTACGACACCCAAGGGAAAAGATGGGTTGGTAGTATTCCTTTAATGAGCTGCTACCACACGGGTCACGGCTCGGTAAAATATAAGGATAACTAAATGTTTAACTTAATCGTCACTGCCATCTAGTGAAAAAAACTAAAAATCACAAAAGCACATACCAAAATAATCCTAAAGATCTATAACGAATCTCATACAGACGTCGCAGTGAAATAAACAACAAAGAAATATTGGTCATTTCAAACGTTGCATGGGAAAAGCTAACACTGGATGCTACTTGATTTTCGGAATTTGGACAGTTCTGTCGGAGTTGTCGGCAGAATGTTAGTAAACAAATGCTCCGAAAAATGCTCTCTGACGACATTTTTAGAAGCACTATCCCAAAGTCGAACTTTGGCGTCTATCTGGTAAGCGGTTTCTTTAGAAAAACATCTGGAAAAGTCAGCCAATAGTTTCTCGTGTATGCTGACTGCGGTATTCAACAAATCCTTTGTGTTAAGATGTTTCAATATAAAGTTCTTCTTTTGGGTACAAATGTAGACAGAATATCGAATAATTTTTTGTGCCGGCAAGGTGAGACTTGGTACACAACATTAACTATAATAATAATGAAATCGCAGTAAGGAACCTTAGACTTGGCACGACTTTGTTTAGATTTCATGACTTTTTAGAGATAAACAAGCAGCTCCATCGAGACATGGCTAGTTTTTTACAGAATGTTTATGGTGGGATTTCTTTTTGTAGAAACGTGGACATATATATTTATTCTCGATTGATTTTTTTATGAATCAATAGTACATACATGCATACATACATTTAATCACCCCTGCTTTTCCCGAAGGGCTGGGCAGAGTCCAAGGAGCACTGTGTTCCTTGAGACCACATTTAGCCATACAAAAATTTGGCTTGGTCAGATGAAAAATCGTAAAAGAGTAGTAACAAGTGGCTAGCTCATCGCCTACACAATCACATACACAGTACCCAAGACATGCTAGGCAAGAAAAACAGTTTGTATTTTCGTTTTGTGTCCCAGACCAACAAGGGACCAATAGTAGAAGGGGGTATTACCATATATCTAATACAGCTGAGACGAGCTGAGGGTTCTTCATCAGATACCTTCAGACCTTCGATTTTTAACATCAAATGAAGCGGCCCACCAAGTTGAATATTTTTTGTAATAGCGGTATAGGTCGATCTCTAATAGTTTGGTTGGGCTCTTGTGTTTTCTAATCAGGGTCACCAGGTACTCCAGATCTTCGATTATCCTAGTTTTTATAGTTCTCCCTTTGTGTGGCCATTAAACCCTAACTCTGTACCAAATTTCAGGTCTCTGAGTTTATGGAAAGTACTAGTTCTATTTTGATGATCATGAGTGAGTGAGTGACTGTCGTATATCCGAAAAATTTTTTTCGCTTAGCTTCAGAACTAAAAGACCCACAGACTTCAAATTTTGGATTTCAAGTATGTGATTATAGCTTACTGGATGTCGAAAATTTCTGCGTTCTGGTCTTATCGAGAGGTTCTCAAATAGTACGGCAGTGTTTGCTTCGCGCTCGACCTGGCGGGGGCACTCCCGTGCCCCCCGATTATGTTTGTTTTGTTTCATTTAAAATAAGTCCATTGGCACTAAACCAGTCCCCTAGCTGTTGTATTTACAGTTTATTTTGTTATTTAATTATGTGTATGTGTATACACACACACCATATCAATAATATAGTGTGCAGACCTTTCAAAAAGAATTATGTACTTTGTTTCGTTAGCTCTAAAACTCAGAATGGAGCGTACACTGAGCATAATAAAGGTTATTATTGTGAGTCCAGTCGTTAACTCTTCTAGTTCGGGTCCAGTGACGTCACATGGCGAGCCGTTCGTCGCACGTGAGCGGTTCGCTACGCCGCAGTAAATCCAGCGGGCTTATACTAGTTAACTTGGCCAACATTTTGATGCCTAAATCTGATGTGTTTTATGCTGTGCACTAGAGCAGTAAAGGGGCGTTTCGAGTCGAATCACTTTAGTTTAAAATGTAACTTTGTTGTCTTTTGTATTATCTAATCATTTTAACGTTATTGAAATAATTAACAGCCGTTCATACAAGCAGCCGAGCAGCGAAGCATCAATCTCGATTTTAAGAAAGTATTTGTATTTTTCTAATAGCACTTAATAACCTAAAGACTTATAATTTTATTTAAGATCATAGTTTTTTAAACATTCATTCTTTATTGAAATACAGGATCGTATTTTTTTACTTTGTCTAGGCAGTGTAAGACATATTCCCAGAAAGCGTCTACAATATTTATCATGTAAATTTGATAATAAAACAGCAAGCTATATTGATGCGAGAATTCCCAGAATATGTTTTATATGTTAATCATAAATGGAACAAGTTTGAATCACGATGGAAAGAAAATTGTTGCTTACGAATTGATGAATGACGACGAACAAAGTATATCTAATGATGTTCATGAAAATAGATCTTTTCGTTTTGTTCTTAAAGTTCGATTTTACGTTGGCTATGTAGATATGTTTTGACATACTCGATTCGTGTAACCTTAATATGAGCATGATAGTAAATTGTTAGGCTGGTTTCATAGGTGGGCTGGCCGCAAACGCTGGTCACACGCGCGTGTTTACAATTACAAGAGACAGCTAACATTTTTCACAGCCACTGTATAGAAATCTCGCCGGGTGGCGCTGTTGGCCACCTAGGAAACGTCCCTTATGTAAGCAAACGAGGATTGTAAGATGGATAAAGTGTGTTCTATAATAAAATGCATGAGTAGGAAGGAATATTCAATATTGATGGTGGAAGTAATTGAGGAGAAAGGAACAGAACGACATGTTGCACCACGTAGAAATTGGGAACATAGCAGAATAATATGGAAGATTTATCATTGTTCAAGCCCAGGCCTTGGGTTATACAATATAGTAAATCTAATAACCAAAAAATTTTAACCGCCTCTCTTGTGTAGTGGTTTACACCACCGGGTGTTGATCGGGAGGTCCGGGTTCGATTCCCCATGGGGGTAGAAGTTTTTCTGCTCGGTTTGGTTGGTGGTAGGGTTTCTAAGCCCGCATGGCTAGCTACCACGGTCTTACCTAAATTTGTCGCCATAATAACGATGTTTTAAGCATTGTTGTGTTCCGGCTATCAGAGGTAAGATCGGGAAATTGGTTGGGAATACAGGTGGAGCTCGCTTTCACCTTCGGCCTTATCGTCACTTACCATCAGGTGAGATGAAGGCCAAGAGCTTACCTGTCATAGGTAAAATAACTTGGTTGTCTGTTCTTGAAAGATTTTGCTGCTTTTTACCAGGATAAAAATTTTCCTTTTTTATTTGCCACCTAATCGTCACTACACGCTCCGAACATCTCCAAAATCTCCAAACTAGAGTAGCATTAAGTATCAATTTCGGATTTAGCTTGCTGGCTGGAGAACCGTTGTTGCCTTCAATGGCCCTCAGTTCACGTGAAGTAAATCATCGTTTGATAAACAAGCCGAAACCGAACACATAACTCCAGGTCAAATCTCAGTGAGCCATGCGCCCTGTCTGCGTAACCCCCGTGATGAATTTTGCTCGTCCATTACCGCTGTGACATGATGCGTTTCCATTGCGGTTTATACTGGGAATTCATTATATTAATTACACGACGCAATAATCAGCCAGCTACAATTCAAAGTGGATAAATAGCGGTTGTCTAATTAATAATGCTGATTATTCTGGATATGTCTATTCTGACGAGCCACTGCTATTTGGTTTTGGTTTAAAGTATACACTGTTCGTTAGTATATAATAACGAACACATTAACAATTCAACGCACAAAGCAAATAAATGTTTATTAGCCTCCCACGGGAGACTGAAACTTATGAAATGGCAAACCGATTGATTTATTTGGTGCTGAGCTGGAAGATAAATATTTCATTTGCTCAAATCTATACCGCTTTACTAAAAAATGTTTCAAGTTTAATTGTATTTGTCGCAATGTTATTGGTAGTTTAATGCTGATGCTGTTGACCGGATTGTAATAAAACGAAACAATAAAGTAATATTAACAATATATCCCGCTGAGACTACATTTTTACTAAACATCGGACCGGACATCGGTTTTACTAATTACTAATATCACGTGATTCGCCTAATTTGTGAAATTATGAAATGAGCAAGAAGTAGGTACCTCTTTAATTTAACTGAGTCATAAAATATTACACACGCAAAATAATGCGATAATAATTTTGAATGTGTATTCAACAATAGAACAAAAGCAATGTTTTATACGCATTTAATTTATATTTTCTTTTTAACTCAATCCGTGTTATGTATCATAAAATTGTTTATTGTGCCGCGGTGAGCTGTTTCTCATTGTTGCTAGTATACCTACCACTTTCACAAGATTGTTTTATTAACGTTCGTTTAAAACTGTACTCAAACTCGAATCTTATTACAGTTTAGGCATGAACACACTTTATGAAAACTCAATTCATTGAAACAGCTTGTGCGTGATACGTTCCAATTTAAATAAAGTATGCAGTTTTTTTCTAATCGCCAAACCAACCGGTTCTCAAACTCAAAACCTCAGTGATTGTGACATTCTGAAACCAGCGGTGAAACCCTCGTTCGTGGTCTATATTTAATTAATTACACAAGCGCCTAGGAAGGTAGGTACACTATATTCAACAACAAAGCTGAAAAGTCAAACAATCTTGTAAATGTGAACAGCGACGACAAACGAGATATATCTCGTAGTAAACACGATAAAAATCGTGCTTTATCTCGAGATTCCGCATAAAGTATTGACGGCTGTGCAGGTGAGCACGGCGCTGGAGACAATGGCCGCTGCCGCCATTTGTCAACGCGTCCGCGACACGCGCTTCAATAGTTTTATGAGAATCGTATTGGCTTGGCCTAGACAGAGATACGGAGATATCGGAAGCTGACATAAACAGAAACAAATTAAGAACCTCGAAGACTAAAATGGCTAAATTTTAATTGGATAATTTATTATCGATAAAAATGTACGTAGTCCCTAGAATCTATTGATGTGTGTAACATAACATTTAAGAAAAATGAGATGGGTTTTTGTGTTTTCTTTGTTATGTTATCTTTGCAGTCTAACTTTCTGACCATTTTAGGTTTAGTATGGTGTCTCTACATAAAAAATATCGTGTAAAAACTATTCTTATATATGTTCTTCTTATTCTTTCGAAAAGACATTTACCTCTGGTTTTAACCGGCCTTACACTGCTCATTATTGCTCACCCAGATACGTACTTAGTGACTACCAAAAAGTATACGTTTTTAATGTATAAAAACGTATACCTAAATGATGAAAATTTTCCCTATCAAGTGAAAACCCCAACGTTCACTGTAGCACGTGGCACGAAGATTTTAATTAAAATTTAAAATTCCCCGAGCATGTAAGTGATAACTTTCCCTTACGTTTAATAGAAATGTAAGAGCATTCTCCATGCACAATCATGCGATATGAACCATGTGGTTTAGCGTCCGAGCGTGTGGAGACGCTGCAGATGCAGTTTCATAACAAGTCGCGACAAATGGCCGCCGCTTAGCCCTGATTTGTCTCAAGAACGGGAACACGTATGAAGAAGATTCGCTCTCACAATTTTCTCTTGTAAGCTAAGGATGGTTGTGTGGTTATACATGTCAGTTATTTTATTTTATAAAAGCTTAAGAAGCTGAAGAAAGCTGAAGAAGCTTGTAAGCAGCTGCTTAAGAAGAATTAACGCGCTATAAATGCTTTGGAGTTATGGTAAGAAATAGCATATAAGAGCAGTAGCCTTATACCTTGTTCTACCCACCCCTTCGGGGAAAGAGGCTTGATGATATGTATGTAGGTACCTATGATTTTGTGATTCAGTGGTTACTGTTCCTGTAGTTCCTGTAGTATTAGACACTCGTAGCAACTCTGGTACTTACGCGTTTACTATCATGTTAAACAAAATGAGAATGCATAATTTTATCAGCATAGGAGATGAACCACCTTGCTCCCACATAACATTATCTCAATGAGCTTCAAAAGCTCAGTCATAGCTTATAATGTGTTGTTGTAATTCAAATATTGTACTGCTTAATACCACTCTTACGTTACTCGAACATCTTGAATTAATTATGTAAGCAAAGTAACCTTTGCCATGGATAGACCAATGCTAAGCAGGTCACTAAACTTTGTGAATTTCAGTTCCAAAGCACACAGAGTACTTCAAAAGGCACGTTAAACTGTTCAGTTGGTCCCAGTTGGTATTGTAGCCATGTCTACTCGTTCAACTAAATTCCATCAGACGGCCCACTTCGGTCTAGACTAATTTCTGTAATAAGTAACATTTTTTGATTTACATTGATCGTATTTTCTAGCATCTCTGATTGTTTGGTTTCTATCCCTGATGTAGGCAAGTCGCGATTGACAGCTCTAATATTGCCCGTGTCTCGTGGCTCTTAGCTATAAATTAAACGTCCTTTTTGACATATTACTTTTATTTCGCTGAGCTATGGTCTGGAATATACGAGTTTTGTCTAGACTCATTGAGTATTACCTAACAATGAATTACTATTGCGGTGGATATAAATTCAAGTACTTGCGATAAGCCTTAATCGCCTCAACAATATGCCAGTATTCAGAGTTATAGTAATATTTTTAAAACTGAATCATTGCAAGGAATGTTTTATTTTTCTTTAATGTATACGTTTTTCATTTTATTTAAAAAATACTGTACAACCTACATTCGGTACCTAAAATTCCTCAGTTCGAAAATGTAAGACACTTATTCTTGGTTACTTTCAACAGAGCATTTCCCAGCAAAACTTTCTTATTTGAGCTCAAACTAATGTTCAAGCGATATTTCTCAAGACAGCTGAAGCAACGGTGTACACGTCATTTGTTAACTGTTGCTACACCCACCTCCTTCAAATGAAATTTGTTTTCCAGAATCACTACGAGAATATTCCACTTACAAAAAATAGCATATAATACCTTACGAACGAGCTAACTAGATTAAATTACGTAAAATTTTGGTCTCGTATCACATCTATACGCTTAATTTTTCAAGGATATGTGCTCAGTAAATATCTAGGTTGGTAATTCCCGTTCCATACAAGCTTCACGCGCCAAGGCGGACATAAAGGCCGGAGAGCTCCACTGAATGAACACCCTCCACGAAACCATTTACCACAACCGAGAGGCGCGCGCTTCCTGACACCTCACCACGACTCAAAGCTGGAAACAAGATTCCGCAATATACGCTGTACATTGCCTCTTATTTGTATCACAAAAGTGGCTCTAAGAGGCACGGTGCAGCGATGGTGACGGCGCCCCGGGGCACGCTCGCCGCGGCCGGCTACGTGCCCATCCTCTCATGTGGAGACAGTAGCTACTTAAACATCTACGGACTTTGTGCACTATTGTTTTAAACAAACTACATTGCTCGCGTCGTGCGCGGCTCTTTACTAGTATAGACCAGTCACGAGACAATGTATATTGTGTACGACAGTCGAGTGGCAGTTAGTGCGCAGGGAAGGCTTCCAGCCGAGGGGTTGAATGACTCATTTATCTATACAAGGTCCTTAGTGTTAATAATGGCGGCTTAGTCTCAATGGAACGCCAATTAAATGTGTCCTTGTTTAGCCCGTTTCCGTGGGGAATGTATCGAAAGAAGAGCAACTATTCGCTAAGCAAACGTAACTTGTACAGTTGAGCACAAAAATATGTTTACACATTTTAGAGGTGGCAATAATATTGCCAAATGAATATTATTTATTTCCTTCTAATAAGATTTATTTACTGTCAAAAGTGGTCACATATATTTGGAGTCGACTGTTGTACAGCTACGTTTTAATTTATTTTGGACTCACCCATGCATAACCCAGCAATAAAGCTGATCCCACAATGAAGGTTGAATGTAAGCAAACAGATCCCATTGTGATGTTTTTATAACAAAAAACGTTTAAACATGTGACGCGTTTTTCTGTAACACAAATAACAGTACATCAATAGGGTTGGATGTTTCTAAATATTTTATGGATAAAATCGCACAAAAGCTTTTATTTCAAGTGTAATAACAGCCACTAAGGTAGCTGATAGGGGGCTGTTGGTTAAAAATAAAAAAGTATTTAATTGTAATTAAAACCTACTTTATATTTTTTTTTATTCTAAATGACAGAGTTGTGAACGTTGCATGTCGTGTTTGAGTAAGTATCGTTAGTCTATCTCTTGGGTAAATATAAAAAAATAAATCCTATAACATCACCCAAGAAAGAAAATGGCTACTAAAGCATCTAAAATCATGAACTTTCTGGTATAAATACCAATAATGGCGTAGATGAACGATGAAAAGTATTAATCGGCTTAAACAGTTCTGCCCGTAAGCATTCCGGCCTACAAAATTTACCATTCAATGTTCAAATAATAACAGATCATAATCCGATTAAACACATAATTCATTGATTTTGTTTGGGCGACATCATTGTGACTTCTACCTCATGGAAAATTATTTATTTTGCAGAATTTAATATCGGAACGCCTCCGACGCATATCTCATTACAAATATTACAGTGTTTACGTCACAAACCACAATTCGCCGAAAGTAAATTGTGTTGCGAATGACAAGGCAGACAAGGTTACCTTTGTTTTGTGTATTGTATGGCTGTGGACAGGGCTATTGTGGCCGACTAAACACCGTGCTTTTATATAAAAAAGTGTCTTAAAATTAAAACCTGTATTCACCCCAACAGTAATCATTACTTTCTTTAATTCGTTACTCTTTAACTGGTGTATATATTGCAGACAGTTTATTCTTTCAGTAAACTTTCTAGTATTCTTGACTAATAAATTTTCAACTAAAGTCTCGTGTTTTAGCTTAATTAATACTTCCAGTGAAACGATAAACGGGTCAAGGCAATAATATTTAGCTCCATTATTACTACACAGTTACGGGGTGTGTAATTACATAATTTTGTAATCAAAATAAGAAACCTGAAAAGACATTTCAGGCATTACGGTACAAGCTTTATAATTAGGCTTCGATTAGTGTAAAGCTAGAAGCCATGTCCAATTTGCAAATTGAATAGAATTTGTAAATTCAAGAAACAAAGCCCAATACACTCAGAAAGTCCATTACAGGACGCTACATCCTAATTCCAGAAACAAATTCTCAAAATCCACAAACGAACAAAGTAACTGAGAAAACGTGCAGATGAAGGCAGCTTTTTTGGAAGACGTTAGTCGCCAAATTCATTGGCGTTATTGCGTTGAGTCCTAGCAGAATGGTCTTGCTTACAATCGACGGAACATGGCCTCAAAATATCCAATTTCGTTGAAAGTTCCATTAGCCGCGGAGCAGTCCTCATCTCGGAGGATTACGAAGTTGACCTGCTGTCAGCACCAGGTCTGTTTAGCTGAGACACTTTTCTGAAGAGCGAATTCAGTAATACACATTCCATTGCGACGACAACCATTCTTGTAATTCCAGAAATCAATGATCCTGTAAAATATTATCTATTCCGATGTCAGGTTGAACTGAATTGTCTGCTTGGAATTTAGACAATCAAGAATAAATATTTTCCTTTTTTACTTGTACTACTAGAGCTTAATAATGTATCAGTTGAATAGCTTGGAAAATGTTCTTCGTTTTGTTGCAGAGATGAAAAACTTATTTTCCAAATATGCCCTTTTAAAATACATCCAGATTTTTCAATGGCTATATCTCGTTAGAATCTTCTTATCATTAGTACCTACGCTCAAAGCAAGCGCTTCAAGAAAAAATAAGACCGTTATTTGACATAGTGTAAAATAAGTTCAGAACGCTGGATGACATTGCATAAACTAAAATGGCATATTAATCCGATATAAAGCATTGACCGTGTTGCCTTTTAGTCCGCTGTGTCGTCCTGCAATTGTACTCCAGCGGCTCTTGTTATATGAACATGAATAATTTAGTGGAAGCCAAAATGTGAGCTTAAAATGTAGTCGGACATTTTAATGTAAATTGTGGACAAGATGGCCGAATGTATCAACGTGGAGCGTCTCCCGTTTCATTAATCTACGTCCATACGTGATCGCGTAATAACGTGTTCTGAAATAAGAATATTCATGAAGTATAAAAGCTTTTGTCGCAATATCATTACGACCTTGTTGAATACGCGAAAATGTTTTCGTGTTCACCAAACTTAATTTGGGGATTATATTACAACATATCATTGCTCTTTATTAGAATTAAGAGCTGGAAGGGTTCCTTTTGTTCTATTTGTTTAGTTTGGAGCTTTGGAGATTCGTATTTTGTTTTGTAACCACAAGTATATATTTGGATCAAACAAGACTACAATTACTTTATGTTGTCTTGCATGGCCACTGCAAGGGAATTCTAACAAGACTTAAAATTGCGTTTTAATTATTACTAGCTGTTGCCCGCGACTTCGTCCGCGGTTACTATGGTTTTTTAACTATTTCATGGGAACCCTTTACTTTTCCGGAATAAAAGTATCTAAGATGTTAACCAAGAATATAGATAACACCATGCAAAATTGCATTGAAATCGGTCCAACCATTTCGAAGATTGGCCCGTACAAACAGAGAAACAAAAAAATTCTTTTTTTGGTATTTTCCCTATTACATTCGACCTCTACAGTTTTATTATATGTATGTATTCAAATATAATTTCAAATAAATTAATTACACCAATTTGTCATGATCGATATTTTTGAAATCAATTATTAAGTAATTTTGGAATATTCTCAAAATTTCAAGTTGAAGTAAATTTTTCACTCCATTCCCTTATAAATATCTACTTTGCTCAATTTTATTTTAATTAATCGTACCAATAGTAAAGTTACTTACGTATTTACGAAGGCAGACATAATTTTTTACTTTTGAGTGCTTTTATTTCTGTTTTTTTTTAAGTCGGTTTTATTTTTGTTAAAAAATATATTTATTTGTTACAAAACTCAAAACCTTCTTGATGAATTTTTTAAATTTCTTTGAGCGCGCTATTTTCTTTTCACGTCAAGGCAACTTCCTTGTCAAAATATTTGTGTTTTATTTTTCATGTTTAAATTTTGTTACTTTGTTGCATTAGGTGGGATGAAAAGTTACGTGTTGCACTCGAGTGCAAAGATTTATACCTCGTGTTCTTTTGGTGTCCTCGCAAACGCTCAAGAATTTTAAGAAAGATAATAAAATTACGAGCTTATATGGCGTGTCTATAAATAGACAGCCTGTTTACCAACTGAATCACGTAAAAAATATTATGCTACTTTGGTAAATAATTAGTTGCCCGTAATAGAATCAAGATAAGCCCCCGTCATAACACTATAAAGCCTAAGCAATTTGCCAAACAATTTAAGTTCCCAACATGGAAATAATCTTCGCAATTTTTTCTTCAGATTAATTAAATGTGAGGGAGGAAATAATAAATCAACGGCACGCTCGAAAAGATTGCTCAACTATTTAGCATTAGAAATGCGGGACTCAGACTGGATTTTATCATTAATTGTACTGCGGGAATGGCTTTAATTATTCCCAGTTTAAAATTGTCTTCTATGGCGATGTAGGAAGAATGAAAGTTTGTATTGCGCTGAGAAGAAACAAGAAAATCTGATTTCGGATGTATCATTTTGTTGATAATATTTAAAGTAGACTTAAAATTTTTTTTCTTCTTATGTGTTGTTTTTCTTTTGCAGGTAAGCTTGAGGATTCTTTAACGTTAATACCTACGTAAGTTATTAAGTTTCAGTAAACAGTAATATAATATGTGTACTTCTATTGTTATGCCTAGTAGTTTGTGTTTATTTCTGACTACTGGCTCGTGTTTATTTTATTTAACTTTTACTTTCTCTTTTTATCCATGACTCTATAGATACTTCTTATATAATACAATCACTATAATTATGTGCTACAGTCTCTACAGATTTAAGAAATGTAGCTGCTCGGTATCTCACGGCGGGCTTTACTTGCCGCATTGTGTACGCGTATTTGCTATATTTGTCCGAAAACAACTGTATGTAGACGGTCTATTTGAGTATTTGCATGACTGGTGCACACAACGCAAATAGTGAACATGCGTGTCCGTCCACTTGTCGGTTTTTGATCACACATCAAAGGATTGTTTGAGTTGTTTGCCCGATAAAAGTCCATGTGTGGAAGGGTTATTTGAAATTTTTATTATTTGGGCAAAGTCGGGCAACACAAGGATAATGCTCCGCGAATACGCTAATTCAAGTAATGGCCGCGTAATGAGGTGCCGCCATCACAGTCTGACTGTTCAATACCGAATATCGTAGTGCTACGAAGCTACGACTTTCCGTAGCACTTCCCCTTAACATTCAGACCAACTTCTCCATTACAATGCGAATTAAATGAAAACTTAGAGAAGTGTGGAAGTTAAAATAGGCACTAATAAATAGTGTAAGTTTGGTATTCAGTTTAGTTTTCGCCCGTAAGCTGGTAGTTTGGTTACGCGGCCATTTGGGGCAGTTGCCCGCAGTGGGGGGCCGCTAACGCCGCGCCGACATGCGAACTCTGCCACTTTATAGTCGTCAAATTGTAGCCTGCTAAGGAACTGCTTAAGGAAATTTTAAAATGACGCTGCAATTAACCTTTGATCTTTTAAATTTTCAATTTCTGCTAATAGATAGTTTCGGAATGGATAGAGAGAATTATGTTAGGAAAAGCCTGAAAGTGACCGCGATTGCATTAAGAAATATGCGAATTCTAGAGAATGTTCTGGTATGTAATGGGAGCTGAGATCGATTATGTGGTTAGCAAGGTTATGCATGTGCAGAGGGACGAAGACTGCTTGATGATAAAATTGGATGTGGAAGGGTGATAGTGTGATAGGATAGGGCAGGAGGAAAAATAAAGAAAAACATTTAAACTATGTTATTTACTATGGTGAATAATATATCCTATTATACAATATACTGTGAGTATTATACACAAACTAGTTAAGTAAAATCTTTCAATGTTTTGAAACTTGTGTTTCTTGTTAAAAATGCATACTTCATACCATACCATACCACATCATACCATACCATACCATACCATAGGTCATACATCAGTATTGAAACAAACCTAAGAACGGCTTGCTTGACTAAACGCTAGTCCGCTAGTGTTCTACTAGAAGCAGCTTTTAGTTGAAGCTCAAGAGTCTAAAATACTTCAACTGCGAAGTTTTCTCGCCACTGATATTGAACATTTTAAATGCTCGGGGTTTTGAGGTACACTTCAATATTCTAACGGGACACAACTAGAACGACAAAGTGTTTGGTTGATATAATTTTGCATCGTTAACTTCTCTCAGCCCCGTGTGTGCATGCACAACTTGTTCAGGACTTCTGGCGTGCGGGCAGAGAGTTTTATAAACGAATGCATAATTTGAATTGAGAATGAAGTAGTACACTACTAAGAAAATAGTTCTTCACGAACAAAATTAAATCAATGATTTTATCTGAGCTAATACTAAAGTGTAGTAAAAGCATCGGCAGCTGCTGGTGCTGTTAGGAAACCCTCTCACAACAAAATGTTTGTTCTTTCTTCTGTTACTTGTTCAAATATTATAAAACTTCTTGAATAGTTACCGCGAACGTAGCTTAAGATACTATCAGAGTGAATGAGAGTGCAGCAACAGTGCCTCGATCTTGATTTGGCGAACCGATAGTTATATGTATATCACCTATGCCCCTTTTGACTTCAGAAAAAGAATATAAGCGTCATCTTCTATCGAGTAGCGCTATTAAATAGGAAGGTTATGTGTGTTTAACAATTTTTAGAGGAGTATGAAATACACTTAAATAAAATTAAGGATGGTTTTCGTGTAATAATGTAATGCGTTAAATCTTTCGGTGACTTATTTTTCGCCAATAGTAATATCGGGATTGTAGTAGGCGTAAATTGTATATGTGTGAGTTTGGCGACAGTGGTTTTGGATGAACAGACCTCTAGTACTGTCTTCCCCGTAAATTTGTCTGTGTGCAGTGTAAGTGAACTATAAGCTTGTGTGCGTGCGTTCGCGCATGTATAGCGTTGCTGCACTCTCGTTCACTCTGATACTGTCCTAATGTTGTTGAATAACCATATTAATGAATCACGACTTCCATATTCTTTATCGTTAAAATTTGCCCGTTTTAGCTGTTACTCAAAAATTTTCATTGAAATTAATGACCGACAACGTAGTAAGGTAAGACCCAATTTAGACTTAAATATAAGGAAATTTCCATTTTAGCAAAATGTAGTTGTGGCTGTTTCACAAAGAAACCATCATACACTAACATCCTACAAACATGAAAATTTTACACAGCGATTTACGCCCAGAACTGAGGGAAAGTTCCCGCATAACTCCGGTGCGGCGTCGCGTGCTCCCGGTAGGACCGCCGCCGGGAACTTTACACTTAATGTTTTATCCCCTTGTCTTAGGAACTATATTTTGCACTTTGTTCTAGTTGTTATTATCAAACTTGTTATTCTACGAAAATGGTAAGAAAGCATGCCTGACGGTAACCGGTCGTTAAAGTGGTAAGAAGATAAATAAAATATAAATAAATATAAATATTCTCAGACATTCACAACTATCAACTAATTCCATTTAAGCAAGTAAATGCTGCTTGTGTTACGGATACTAGATGATGGACATATATATTTTATAGATAAAAACACATAATTATTCAGAATGTATATAATATTATACATATAAATTCATCACCCAAACACTTGCCTAAACTGGGGATCGAACCCAGGACCTCTCGAGATCGAAATTACAATTAAATTTTTTTACACAATCACAATTAAATCACAATTAAATTTATTTTGGTATTATTGGAAAAAAGAAAAGTACAGCAAATATTGAAAAACTGCTTGCTGTTGCCTTTGAGTTTTTTTTTTGTTTTGAATTTGTTTTGTAGTTCATAATCTTGTAAACTTTGGTAATAAATATGTGTTTACAATTTAATTCGAGGTATAACATAATAGCTTCATCATAGTATTTTTAATTAATTCATACTTATAATTTTAATTTGCATTCGACCTTTACAAGTGTATTGAACAGAAGTTGGATCCACATCAATTTTAACAAATGAATGTTAAACGATCCTACAAGGTCATTTCCTTTGACTAATACCTATTGTATTTATTAAGTTGTCAATGAGATCAATAAAATTTAGAAGATCGAGCAAGGTGAACGTAGCTAACCAATCATTTTATTGAATCCTCAAGAATTATTATGCCTACTTGTACAGTCGACGTCAAAGATATATTTTCAATTGAATGTTCCAAAAATATCTTTACATTTAAAATTAAATAAGTTTACAGACAGCTACAAATACTTGCTTACAAGGAAAGTGAAAGTTTTATCTTTTCAATCGATACTCCAAAATTACGTTGGCAGCCTTTCTTCTATAGAATCATTGTCACGCAATGTGATAAATACATCTTTATATTAAGCGTTCAAGAACAGTATTTACAATCAGAATTCCATCAATATGCTAACGTTAAAAGGAACACTTGAGACTTTACGTTCAGGCTTCCATAATTTTATTTACACCCCTTCCTACATCAATATCTTTACAGTTTGATTAAAACCTCTAAATTTACACCAGCATAGACATTCTACTTCAAAAACATATTTATGAATAAATTAAATAAAATGAAATAAGAACGCATTGCAAGATTGTGTTTATGTTACCATTTGCGGTAAGGATTTTGTTATTGAAAACAAAGCTACTTTTTCTATGGTCTGATGTAAGGATGGTTGACTAAAATTTGTAATTTCGAATTGGAAATGAATAGAAAACATGTATAGGAAATATTATTCTTGAAAGTTTAATATAAAGATTTATTTGTAACAATGCGTGACAATGATTGTATGGTAGAAAAGCTGTAATCATAATGTTGGAGTATCGATTGAAAAGATGAAACTTTCACATTCGTTGTAAGCTAGAATTTGTAACACTGTATGAAACTTATTTAAATGTAAAGATATTTTTAGAACATTCAATTGTACAGATATCTTTGACGTCGACTGTACTCGAAATCCTCAAAACCACGTAAAATAAATTGAACGCGAACGATTTTCTTGTAGCATTATTGTTAATTAATTTGGGACGTTGAGTGGATATTATTGAACCCCATTTTAGAATAAAAGCCTTTGCTTCCAACAAATGTTTTGTTCAGCGAAATATGTAATATACAACAGGCATTGTTTTACAAAACCTTTACTAGGAATAGACTTAAATCCATACTAATATTATAAATGCGACAGTTACTCTGTCTGTCGGTCTCGCTTTCACGTCAAAACTACCGAACCGATTTAATCAAAATTTGGTACCAAGATAGTCTAAAGCCTGAGAATGGACATAGGATACTTTTTATCAGGATAAAAATTATCAGGATATAAAATATTAGGATATTCCCATGGGAACGAGTGAAACCGTGGGTAGCCTAGTGATATATAAAATGACGACGAATTACTTTACTTGTTAGATCACGAGTCTTCACTTCGAGTGGATCTATAGAAATTTAATTAGAAATAAGGCTGAGATCAGCTTTTCAATAAAATTGGCAAAGTTTATATTTTGATGTCATTTATCTGAAGTCCCTAAGTCGCTCCGTTGGCAGTTTTTCATTTGACGTTGGATTGCCTAAATCAAGTAAAAAATCAATTACAATAGTAAGTTAGTGGAAACTGGGTCACATTCACATACAAAAAGCGGGTCTCAAAGTCTATTTTAGACCCTTGACTTTATTAGCAGCGTTTTAATCAGCGCCAGCTAAGTCGAGACGTTACACTTGCAGATGTACCCGTGACATGAATTTTAATTCGACGTCGGTAATTAGATTCCTGCTGAATGTGTTCGCAGAAGACTTCCAAATTTTTAAAATTTTCTGTATTTATTCTATATTGTTGGTGTTTAAAAATTAATTGCCGCTATATAGAGTTATTTTATTTGAGGCTTTGATATGGGCTTTAATTTGCGGACTCTTCCGTGTGTGTGGTTCGTTCCCGAGAGAATTGTATTTGGTTAATATCATGGCCTTTAGCCATATTAAAGATACTTTGCATTTTCACACCTTGCTCAAAAATCTTAAGAAGTTTTTCGGATATATGATATAATTTATAATATAGATAGGATTATGATAACTGGGAAATTACAACTGTAGCTCAATGACTATTAGTTGATTTCATGATGTTGCGTATACAAGCGTATGATAATATTTACATTATAAACAGACAAACAGTTCCGTCTGAACTTTGGACACAAGAATCTTTTATGGAATAAAAAAAGAAACTTATTTGTAAACAAAACAGAAATCATTATATCATTTAAAGAAATTGTTTTTGATTTGTTTATTTTAAGTCCAATTTTCGTTTTCGAGATTAAAATATTACTTAATTAATGTTTCCTCGAAAAAGAAAGCGGCTATATAGAAATTTCTCTGAAAACGGTGAGGTCAGGAGCTTTCTCATAAAGAAAAGTATAATCCCTAATGAAAATCCGCTTAAGAAACAATTTGCAATTGTTACCATCGGCGGAGTCGGATGAGCGGGGCCTCTCGGGCTGGCCCGGTACCTTTAATCTGCACGAAAATTGCGAACTGCGACGTACTTGCCTTGCGTATGAAATACCTAATTCAACAAGAAGAATAAAAATAAATTCACGAAAATAATTCGCGACGAACGTCAAGGGGCGTACGCGAACGAAATTAAGTGTCAAGAACAGTACATAAATCTTATCAGAGAGCACACGCTTGGTGATTTTAAACAATCATGTAGCGAGGTTGAATGCTGAAAAAAGTGGCATGGCCACAATGTGCTTCGTCTTTTGGAAACATGAGTTATGGAGCCGCAGCCCGCGTCTGATATCAAAGGGTTGGCGCAGCTTATCTCGGCCTTATTAAGCTCGCCCGGCCACATTACTGACGAGAATTTCAAGGAAGATTTTGATGACTCTTTGTCTTCTTTCGTGGGACTTTAGTGCCTTGTCTTTTTATAGCTACCTGAAAGTGCTTATCCAACATCATTTCACCGGGAAATTGAATTATTCGATAGGATTATAAATAAATAAAAAATATTATCACAGCTTGTTCAATTTGATTGTTTTTATTAATAATTTTTATTCAACAAGCAAACTACCCCATAAGTGGCTACAGCCACCTAGAATACATGTGATACATAACACACACTGGACACAGTCATTTGACAGGATGTCATAAAGAAGTTGCTTTAAGTGAAAACAAATCATCTTATAAAACAAATGTATTTGTTTTGGCTTGCTTTAAACTGAAAAACCCACAATAACTGATCAGCTACAACTTCGATCTAAAGGTTCAAAATTTTATGTATCAAATAATATCCCACTTTGCGTCTTCACTGTCTTGCAACATTTCTCAGGCCAGCAATATGTTGCAGGCCAATATTCCAACTCCTAACTAAAAACGAAGTAAAATAAAAAGGTGTACGGAAGTTGGTCCCAACTCCGCGGACGGAGGCGGCTAAAAGTAAGATTTATAAGATCTAAATAGTTTATCGGAGTAAAGAGTCCGGACCAAGAACTAAAGCCGTATTTTAGTGCAAATTAAATAAAATAAACATTAAACCTGTTGTTTCTGTACTTCTTTAAATGGTTGACGTTATTGAAGATTTACAAGTCGTTTAGTGAAACGTTTTGTGAATATTTAATCGGGGGTTCTGCTAGGGACCATTCTAGGACCCTTTGTTTTATTGTTGCTTTAGAAGATTACTGTTAATACTAAGGTAACGTAAACTTTACTGCTTTAACGGGTGTGTTTAAATGTCAAACTGATAATTATATTTTAAAAATACATGATGAGCAATTTGGTATTCATTTGATTTTGATATGATTCTTTTAATAATAGGTTGGGGAAAAAGTTTCTTCGCATTTTTTAAGAAAATTCAAAACATTTTTTAATATAGTTTATTTACATTTAACTAAAGTATGTAGATACCATTTTGTTCGATAACTTTTTGCCATCTTGTAGGTAGGGACATGATCCCATTGCTATAGAAATTTTGGGACTTCTGGTCAAAATACCGCGACAAGTGGTTTTGGCAGTCCTCTCGTGATGTTAACCTGACACTGCCTAAAGAATTCTGAAGAGACCGAAACAGGTGGAAATCTGAAGGTGCAAGGTCAGGACTATACGGTGGATGCATTAACACCTCCCAGCCAAACTCTCTTAATTTTTGCGGAGTGGCTAAAAATGTGTGAGGTCTAGCGTTATCATGATGAAAAACCACACCCCTTCTGTTGATTGATTCCGGCCGCTTTCTCTCAACTTCTTGCTTTAATCTCATCAGTTGTTCGCAGTAGAGTTCAGAATCGATTGTCCTGCCTGGTGGTAACAGCTCATAATGAATAATGCCCTTCCAATCCCACCACACACACAGCATCACCTTGTTGCGAGTTAACCCGGGTTTCGCCACAGTCTGTGAAGCCTGACTGGCCTTTGACCACGACCTTTTTCGCACGTTCTTGTCGTACGTGATCCACTTTTCATCACCAGTTATCAGCTTCTTCAAAAATGGTTCGGTTTCATTACGTCGTAATAAAGAATCACAAATGAGTACACGGTTCATTAGGTTTCTTTCAGTGAGCTGGTGAGGTACCCAAATGTCGAGCTTTTTTGTGTATCCAGCTTTTTTCAAATGCACCAAAACTGTTTTGTGGTCAATTCCCAGTTGTGGTCAATTCTCCACTTTTTCAAAAATGGCATCCATTTTATCTGTAATAGGGCGACCAGAGCGACGTGCATCTTTGACATCAAAATTTCCGGATTGAAAACGATTAAACCAAATTTGTGCTACTCTCACAGACACTGCACTAGGTCCATAAACATCGCAAATTTTTTTCGCGGCTTGCGTTGCATTTGTACCTTTTTTGTAGTAAAATTTTAAAATGTATCGAATTTCTTCATTAGATTCACTCATCTTGGCGGTACGAAAAACAAATGAAAATCACACATTTTCCTAATTTGAATTTGGAATTATGTTCTTTAAAATTTAAACTTTCAATGATACCAAAACCAGCCAGATACAAATAGTATAGCCAAAGAGATTTTATTACAAGTTTATACATACTATAATGCGAAAAGACTTTTTCCCCAACCTAAACCATAACCAGCATTGTGATATCTCATGCTAATTTTTAAAATTGTTTGAATTATTGAAAGTAATTTCTAGTGTCTGAAATATTGATTAGTACTTATTTCTTACACAAATATATTTTGTGTAAGAAATAAGTACTAACATAAGAGATTACTTCGCATTCAATAAAACGGGAAGCAAATCCGTATAAATACGACGATTTTATCAAAATGCCGGCTCAAAATTAACCACGCGGTGACACAAAAGGTCCGTAGTAAGGGACGGTTTGCAACTATCATCAAATTTTATTCGCAGGATGCGTGGAGGGGTCGGGTTTATATAGACGATTTTATGATTATGCCCCACCCGGCTACAGCGGGCTTTCCGATCCAATTTGAACTCGACTATCTGGAGAAGAACATGCATGTGGATTCTGAATAATGAATTCGTATTGCCAAAGACTCAGTAGTGTAATATTCGCATCAGCTTTTTAGATTAGACATGACAATATATACACTATGATAATGAACGAAACATTTATGATTTAGAATTCCTCCACTCTTGGAAAACCTTTGACGATCTACGTGGCCGATTGCTAAATTTATATATCTATCTAGTATGTGTAACACAAGCAGCATTAGCAGCCTAAAATGGGGCTTGTTGATAGGCGTGAATGTAAAATCAAAGCAAGTTAAGTGCTTGATCTGGATTGTGCCAACGTGTTGATATCACGGTCTATTTTCCGCTGTTCCTTATTGTTGCAAGGCCTGTGTCCTGCAAATTATTTTACTATGCTGACAATGCTAACCGTATTTGCTATTTTTGCCAAGGGTGTGGCCCTTGGCAAAAATTGGCAAATAACTCTTTTCTTATCTATTTCTAAATAATCGTCCATCTATCCGTCCATCTTTGTTTTATAATCAGCAAAGTAATTAGTTGACGTGTTAACCAATGTTAAATTTTAATCTATCTGATTTTTACACTGAGCTGCAAGGGTATGTGGGACTCCACCACATATTGGGTCCTTACCTATGAAATTGGTGTTTTTTTTCTCTCTTAGTATTTTGTCTGTAACTATTAAGATTCAGAGTATTCCTAAAAAATAATTACTACATCTAAAAATAGACTATATTTTTGAGCTTTTTTGATTTGTTTTGATAATTTGTTGTAAGTTTAATTGTCCAATTTTAAGGACACGGAGACAACTCTTTTTAAGTGCCTCCCGAATACATCATTTTATTTGCATTCACTTAAAAACGATAAATAATTTTTATGAAGTGTGATTACTAAAGCTTGTCTAATGATAGATGCAAAATATTATTATCTTTGGATTTGTCGTTGTGAAGAAAACTGAAAAAATTTTAGTATGGAAAATGCAGAATTCCCCAAAATCTCCATACAAAACACCAATTTCATAGGTAAGGACCTAATATATGCATTTTCATAGATGACGCAAATACATGTGCTGCGCGTGTTTGAAAAGACCAATCGTCGGGGTTGGCCTCTGCTAACCTGTTTGCATCCGAATGTCAGCAAAAGCCAAAAAATGCCTCGTTGTGTGATAGATAATTGAGGGAGAGGCATCGTCGGCATCGGTATCTTTCAATGGAACTCCTCTCTCAAAATTGTTATACTCGTATGTACTTGCGTTATCTATGTCAATGTCTGTCTGTGGACTCCACGGTGTAGTACCCCGACTATCCCCTACTTCATTGGTATTATTAGGTTACCCTATTTATATAACCTATTTATGAATCATATTTTATTTTTAGACCACTTAGTTTAACAGATTAGAATTCATGTAAGACGTTAAGCTGACTATAATTCTTAATGCAAGTCCGAGTCACGCGTCACGCGGCTCGTGGCTTCGTGTGCCGTCGTCACATATCAATGGTGGACGATATGAGACACGCTAATTTACCTAACCGATTTGTGACGGACTTGTCTACGTCACATAGCTTTTATGAGACATTGAATTTATCGCAAATTTTTTTAAACACAAGTGACGTCATGTTTTAATTATTTTTTTACTGAATTAGGTATAGTCACTAGGAAAGTTATTTGGATAATAATATGTAGATATGCGTGTAGAGAAAGAAAACCGAAGAAGATATGAATAGATGGTGATATAAATATATTGTATTACCTATATAATTTATTTATTTAATAATTTATTGTACACAATAAAGAAAGAAATATACAATGAAGAAATAAAATTACAATAGGTAGGGCTTATATCTATAATATATATATATATATTTTTTTTTTATATTTTGGAAATTAAATTCATGTATTAATATAATTATATTGTTATTTTTATTCTTTAGTAACTATTTGGCGATGATGAAATATGTAAAGAATGTTGTACACGCCTGTAATACACAATGTGTACACCACACATCAGGACATTTTTATGTTTAACGTGTATGCTGTTGGTGTGTCTTATGTAAATAAATAAATAACGAGTAAAGGAGTGACTGGTGAAATGGCGAGTGACCGGAGAGACAGTAAGAGAAAGACATGGCAAATTGGGAACAGAGCAGGAGAAAGAACGAGACATTTTGTTCATTTGTCTGAGAAAATTTTCCTTCCAAATAATTTGATAGTGATTGAAAAGCAATCTGCCTCTTGTTTTGTCCATATGGCGTATCTGTCAAGCCACTTCCGAATTATTTGCGGTTCTACTTCCGATCTCATTAAAATGACGATATCGAAAAAAAATTTTGTTGAAGCTATATAAAAATGTAATATAATATAATCGTTAAATAGGCTAACCGATGTTGTACAATTTAAAATATATTTTATTTTAATTAAATTTGTAAATCGTAGTCAAAAATGAAAAATCACAATTTTTACAAGGTTTTTTTCGGATTTTTTAAAATTAGTTAATAAATTTAATCCCTGTTTTAAGTAATATTTACTTAATATTGACCATTTAATAATATTTAACAAAAAACTGAGTCCTCCGGGAGGCCTTTGACAGATAAGGGTATAAAATTACGACGCCTCCGGAGGGTTCCTTTTTGAATCTCTGTATAATATACTCTTATCTATCTATAATTTACTCTTATTTTGACGCCACAAGGAAAAAGCAATAATTATTCTGTCAAAACAACGAACAAAATCGTACAAAAGTAAATTATTTCTTTTTGTATCGTGACATTCATTTCACAAGTGGTGTTCAACAATAGGTGTTATTGTGAGTCGTCAAATAACATGTTATTGTATTACACAATCCGATTACAGTGGTACAGTCCGAAACACAACACGCCTATTGTGGCGACCTTGGACAGGCTTTTAAATTCTTCGTGTGTATAATTTTAGCGTCAGTTCAATGAAGGACGATAAAAAAACTAGACTGCAGAGACCAATTTTTGTTTTTATTTCAATTAAATGATGCAAAAAAATATGATTGAAATTAGTTGACGTTCATAACACATAGCTTAATACAAAAAAAATGTTAATCTCAAAAGCAATATCACTATAAAACCTCCACAATTAATTTCCCAACACATTTCAATGCCTTATCGTTTGTTAATTCTAATTATTATTTCCTCGCGCTGACAGCTTAATCCATAATGCAAAAGCCGCGATGACATCATCACGAACCATTCGGCATTCAATTATGATTAGTTCGCGAAACATCGGATCAGTTACAGTTACTCGCGACGTTTTAATTGTAATAAATAGCGTTTTGCTTATCGCTGTGGCATGCGATGGGGATAAGCCGGGACATAGAACACGAACTGGCCTTCACGTCGACACCATATGGACGGGAAATAATACTCATATGAATTTGAATATTAAACTGTATCAAATTGGATGGAAGATTCAAATTCAGTTAAACTTTTCCAGTTTTTGAATTGTGATAAAGAACTCTTAAAACCTATTAGTAGACATACTAATATGAAATAAAGCTAAATGTAAAAGGTATTCCAGCCCAATTTAATCGCAAAAAAATATGCTCTAGCACATTCCAATACAATTTCGGTTATTGGGTCGTAGCAAATGATATATAGAATATTTCATAATAGCTTTTGTATTTTACAATCAGTTTCTACTGCCTATTGTATTGCATTCAATATGTTTTGTAGTAATAGTAACATGACCCGTTTTATTTTTACTATCATTATCTATCATATTAACTAAAGTAATTCTTTGTCATCTATCATGTATATCCTCAGTCATTCATTTCCGTAGTCTTTGATCCCCTTCCATACATCGCGCTCGGTCTACCTACAGCAGAACGGCTTAACAGTACGAGTATAGTCCTTTGATATGTTATTACTTGATGACATAAATAACGTGAATAAAGTATTTGCTGAGGAGCTCGCTAACGTAGTTTTTTTAAGTTGAATTCGTAGTCACTTTCACCAAGGTTGGACCCTGGAGGGGGACGAGGAGGACCAGAACTTTGTGATCGCGAATCCCACCGTGCATTGGAGCCACCCATAATGTCCCATAATCACGAGCTAACCATTTTAAAACCGTGACTATTATAACTAATGGTCCTCAAAGATTTTGCATCAAATGTGTCTTCGTGAGTATATCCCTCGGATTAAAATTCCTTCGTTCTTGTTGCAAGAGTCATAATAGCAGAAGGAACAAATTAGGGATGGTTCGATACGTCCCCGGCGAGGCGGGCTTCGGATGGTAATTGCGTTGGGATAACGGGCGTTCAGCTCATTGAGCTGCCGGCGGCCCGCGGGGACGCGTGCCCGTGCGTACCTCTTTACATACACCCCTTAGTACCTACCCCCGTAGAAAACAAGAAAAAAAAACAGTAACAGGTATCAATAAACAGTTGAGTTGAGTACCTATTGTACTAGAATAAGTGAAGAATCAAGGTCCGTTGAAAGAAGATGCAATTTAATAATGTCAATGATATCGTCAAGTCAACGTCCAACGGAAAATCTATGTGAATTGACATAAGTATTCGCTTATCTTAACAGGAAGCTATCAAACATCATCATCAAATCTGACATATTTTCTTTTTAGCAATAAAAATAACTATTTTTGAAATCTTGTTTAAAATGCATCTTGCATCTTGTTTAATGGCTCAGATCCGGTTTTTCGTGTTTCATAATTTTGTGTCTTCAATGTATCCGTGTTCCGGATCCAGGACCTGATTCATAGAAACTGTATTAGCGTGAACGGGGCGTCAGAGCGGCCATATGCTTTCGGCAGTTCAGAATAACCACATCTCAAGTTTGCAATATCCCTATATCCTTTGAAGAGATTTCTTTATATCGTAATAAAAGTATAGCTTCCCAATTTCACGGCTCGAGTAGTAACACGACTGTTATCAGCACTAGTGATTTACTCGCTTTCATGTTTACATTCATAAGAGCCATCTTAATATTAATACGTGGAGCAAATTTTCCACCCCTTTTTACACATTGCTTGGAGGAGTGTGAGCTTTTACATAGTTAAACTTCATAAGGAGTAGGGTATATTTTAATCGCGGATTGAATCTTAGATACAGCATTAAAACAGAAGTTATTCTAATAGAGCACGTGGAATGGGAAACAAATCAAACAACATTGTTGAACTATATAGATGATAAAACTCAATTTGACTCAGACCAGCTTTCGCGAGTCATATTTAAGCAGCAATTTTTGCTGTCTTGTGAACCATATTTCTCCGAGCCAGGGTACCGCAATTTTTTTTACATATGACAGGCAAGCTCTTGGTCTTCATCTCACCTTATGATAAGTGACGATAAGACCGAAGATAGAAGCGAGCTTTACCTGTAATCCGCAAGAGAGAGGCAGTTAAAATTACAAATTTATATGTCATTGCACAACGTTCATTGTTCCAATTCTCTAGAATGGATTTCCCAACATTTTTGTAGGTTTCCTAATGTTGGTCGGAGCATGCAACCCTCTCGCGCCCCGGGCCGAGCACAATAACGCGCCACTTTGTAATGAAATAATAATTGAGACGCAGCTGCGAGGACGGCTCAGTTTATTTATCAAAAGATAATATTAGGATTTCGAAGGGCCTCGAGTTACGACGAGAGTTATTCGTTGAATGACATCTTATTGTGGTACACACTAAAGGTAAGGTAGTCTTGCGGGAGTTTTGGCGGCATTTGTCTAATGGCGGACGTGATTTTTATTTCGATGATTGTAATATTGTTTCGGAGTGACAACATTTATGAACAGAACATCGTAAATATTCGTTAATAAGAATAAACAAAAAAACAAAAAGATATAACTTTTAGGGAATGAAAAATTTTGCAATCGGTAATAACATTTTCATCTTTTACTCAGTACAGTAGAAACCTGTTTTTAAATTGACCAAAAGAGCCGGAGAAAGCATCCACATCATTACTGATCTCATTATAGGAAGAACACAGCCGCCGCAGCGGTGCATTCAGAGAGTTAGAGAAGATTAGTCCCGTACATTGCGAGAGTGAGAGGTTTTTTTGTTGATTGTCTAGGGTAGCAATATGGAACAGTCAGATTAACATTATTTAGCATGTAGGGACAGTCTATATCACCGACTATAATTTTGTAGACGAGATATAGGCCTCGATTTGTAATTTCTTGTATTTCCCAGCAATCACAAGTACCATATTATTATTATGAAGATATTTGCGTTATGTTATCAACCACTGCGTACGAGCTACATAGTCTTGTATATTATTTGGAAGTTCCCCAGCGCCAGACTGGCGACAAGCAATCAATCGAGTCGCGGAAGCATTAGTCGGACAGACTGCGTCATCGATCGCGCGATAGCCGCGAGCGACGGCGTGGGAACGCAGCCGGCCGCGCCAACGCACCTCACGAGCACGCAGAAGGATACCTCTGGTTATAAAGCACACACCACTTGAGGAGCTGGACCTTAGAAACGATGACTCTTCGTTTTTTTTTGATAAATTTTCATCGATGTCATGAAAAGATAACATTAATATTTGGTCATCAAATGTTTGTTTTGAAAGATTTCCTTTGTATGTAAGACACCTGTCTTACGACTAAGCACAGCACCTTTTGCATATATCAAAGACGTTGAATTATGAAGAAGCACGAAAGGAACCGACAGCACGATTTGGAGGAATTATTAGATTTAGGATAGTTGTCAAACCCACTGCAATATTACTATATTTTATCAAATTTATCTTATGCATAACGGCTTTAAGTGTGTTTCTCGTGTGACTTGGCAGCACAAGTGCCTCGTACACTGTGGTCCCAGTTGGAGATGCAGTTAAGTGCAATGACATATCGTTGCACTTAACACACGCGACATGTATACCGCGATGGAGCCCCCATACCATTAGCTCCACTGTCTGCTGCTTTCCAAATAGTAATAATATAATATTATTATCAAACATAAATCACTAAATATCACATAGATCTATGTATTAAAGCAAACGTTAAATTATACTAATACCTACATACATACATATAATCACCACTATTATTCCTTAAGGGTTAGTCAGAGACTAGGCAAAAGCACCGCAAAAGCCATCCAGTGCCATAGTCACCTCACTGTCATAGATGGTTGTGCAGTTCTTAGTCCATTAGTCGCCTTTAACGATACCTAAGGGAAGAGATGAGATAGAAGTATTCATATTTTCATTTAATATTATTTTATTAGGGTGACTTACGGTTAACATTAACATACAGCAAGTATAATAGTAGTAAAACACCAATTACAAGTAATTACAAGTATTAATATAATATATAATAATATCATAGAGAGATAGAGCCTGATTGTGTACTCTTTAATATTGAATTTCCTTTTTAATGAAAACTAGTACCAACCCTATCAAGGTCTATTTTAATAAGACAAGTATGTAAAATTTTTGTAAGGTTGGCGAGAACTTCTTAAGTTCAAACGCAAAGCACGTTTCGCTCCCGCCCTTCTGTACCTGTTTATTTACCGGCACCGAGGCGACGTTTTATTTTTAAAAACTGTTTATTTGCGCGCTTACTGTTCCCAGTAACGAGGGTCAACAAGAACACGCATCGGAAATAGGTTTTGTTCTCTCTTTTTTGTTTTCACGCAGCGCGGACGTGAACAGCGTATATGAAATCGTTTGTCCTTTTTCGCCGAGTCAAAAGAAATTCCTTGGTGCGACACAACTAAAGTTTTTGTTCGAGTGAACTTAATAAATGAACCAAGTCTCACTTAACTTTCTGAGATTTGGGGCGAAATCACTAAAGTACAGAGTTTGTTTTACCATGATTTAAAGTATTTACCTACAATCGTTCATTAGAAGTAAGATTATAAAGTACTGGAGGTTACAATGGGTTACAAAACATCAACAAAATCGTCATGAGCAAACAAATGTAGAGAAATAAACCTAGAATAATGTTTAGAGAATAATTCGTGAGATCGAAAAGCTTTGTCAGTCATCAAGGAAAGCAAAATAAATTTGTTTTTACTATTGAAAAAACATCCAAAACGATGATTCTCGAGCATACAAATTACTATGCTGGCGACCTTTTCTTAACTATATTAAACCAAACAATTGATCTTGTTTTAAATTTAGCTTTATATTAGAATTTAAGTCATGGTAACCGCTGCAGGGTTTTGATCTGGAAGACAAGAGGGTCCTGGTCCAAAAACGGCAATAATCTTAGCTACTATGATTAATGGAGGAGATCTTGCAAAAACTTGTTTACACTTTAATCTGGTGGCGGCTATAGCAATTGGTGGCGTGGTCCAGCCATCAGTTTGTCGCGCTTATCGGCTGCCGTCCGCTGCCGTCACAATGATTAACGACTCGTCGAGACAAAGGCAGCCTTGGAGCTCACAATGCTGGACAAAAATATATATTACACACTTGTCTTGGACTATTGTCGCGACCGGCTTTTGTCGTGTTATCGAGCTATCCGCTTCGGCGACCCTGCGCCTGCTCTGAGCCTCGTTATGAGCTCGCGTGACGTAATCTCTTCACCGGATACCCTAGAATATTCTTTCGGGAACAACAATGCATGAGAAATGTGTTTCCGAGGAGTCTCTAACTCTTGCTTGACACACTTAGCTCCATCAACATTATGCAACATTTTGATAAAATTCCTATTTACTTGCCTTTTCTTAGTAACTGTAATATTAGAGAAAGGACAGAAACAGTTCATCTTGTATGTTTCAGTTTGGGTGGAAGTTTTGACGTTTTGAGACAACGAGTGCCCCTGTAAGATAAATGGTAGCCTCCGTGTGACAGGACGCGAACCCACTGTCAGCAATTCGAAAATAGTTTAGCCGTCTCTTCGACCTCAAAATAATATGAGAGTGACAACCCTAGTCCAAGCGTGCACTGGGAGCAAATGTTTGGTGACTGAAAGAGTAATATTGCATAAAATATTGTTTGATTTTTTGTTTCTATGGCGTTTAATCAATTAACCGTATTCATTTTGATTTTTTTCCTTTTTAGTTTAATAATTTTGAGTGTTGTGCGAGCATTAATAATGAGCTCAATATTTTCAACAACCTAAGCCACTTCTTTTGTCTTCTTTATTTCTGAATCTATCAAGATACGAATATTTTTATTTGTCAAAAAGTAAAATTAATCTTCCAAGGGCTGGCCACTTACACGCTATTAAATATATCAACATAAATCCACTGGGGATGTTTTATATTGTACCAGTGCCATTTAGGTACATTCCGACCTTTTCTTTATTAAATATTCATACAGAATTTGGTAAGCAAACAAAAACGTTACGCAGGATGCTTAAAATTTCACTACGGACTTTCCTAAACTCGACGTTCAACATTGTGAACATTAAAACTGACAAAGATATTCAATTCTGATTTAACAACCCCGAATCAGGGCTGGATACGTAATAAAATAATTATTTCATCCAACCTTCATTAGGAAAACAGGTTGGATAGAAACGACAGACAATTAATTACATAAAATTACATGATACAAACGATCAAACTCGAATCCTTGTATGAAAAATGGGAGATTGAGCCGCGTAATACATAATCGAATTGTGAGCGGACCAAGGGGCTTAGTGTCGTTAAATTAATGACTGGGGATAATCCCGAAAGTGCCGGTCCTAAGGCTTCTGAAATTTCGACGTCCAAATCTTCGGCAATAACTTTCCCAGCTGCGGATAAATGTTGAGCTTCATAATCGGAGATCGGAATTAATTTATGAACTTCATCAGGTGCAGATTTCTGGTGGAAACTAAGATGCATTAAATCAGATGAAGCGGAATCCAATTGAGTACCGCATCTTGTTACTAAAGTCATGAAGATAATTACTATTAAGCAATAAATATTAACGTCTCGCATTAAAAACTATAGAAAGACTTCAGTTGAAATGAGTTGTGTAGTGTAGTTGTACACACAAGGTTAAGTGTGAGGAAATGACTTATATTTAATAAAATCATTATTAAAAGTTGTTTTCCTCTATGCTATAATATATGTATATTTTATTATACTCGTATTTCATCGTTTCAATATTTTGAAATTAGAAGGTAAAACTGGGTCTCACGGCTTCACTAAGTTAATTTTAAAAACCCAAAATGCAATTATTATTTCAAAAGCAATTTTGGATCACTAGATTAAATAATGATTTTACACAAAGAAACTGTCACCACAGACCGCATTTTCTATTAACACCAGGTGGTATGTAAATTTCCAACGCAATGTAATGTTCCGATAACATGAAAAGGCATTTTAACCCAAGCTTGTAAAGTTTATTTTTGAACGTAAAAAATTAACTCCAATTGCCTTAGCAACACATCCCGAACTATAACAATACGGGGCGTGTTGACAATGAGATTGTGAAATTGCACAAGTGTGACGAAAGTTCGTACATAATTAACATACGTGCTGGTACATAGAGTCGACTCGGAGACTTCCAATTTTACTAAGACTCGGTGAAACCTCGTTAATTCATTATTCCTATTCAGAGACACGTCCTCGATTATGCACACTTTCTGATCAGGACTGAATTTATTGACAGTAACTTGTTTAATTGACTTCAGAATGGCGTTCTATATAAATATACGTTACCGACTAACTGTTTTAGTTCGACAAACCATTTTTTGGATAACCTTTTCTTTAACATTATAGCACTTATTTTTCTAAAAAAAAACACCATAAATGTTTTGGCTGTACACTAATCAAATACTTTGTGTCTGCCGCTTCATTAGCCATTATCATGGCCCACTCACGTTTTGGTCTTGACGCACCATAAGTGCCTCTTTCTTCCTGCCCCGCGAACGGCCGCGTGCGTTAGATGGCTTCCACGCATGCATTCCACCGGCTGCCACGTCTGGGGATCTCCCGAATATACCCGGGAATCCCCCATTGGCGCAAACCCCGACCTAGTGCCTGACTAGGTCGGGAAGCCCTGGGAACGGCTCGGAGAATTGCTTCGGCAGACCCCGGGTCGCCTCCACGGTAGGGCAAGTAGATATATCGGGGAGTTTTAGTGGGTATTCTCGGCCGACGCCGAGCGAGTCCCACACACGCCTTCCGCCTCGCCAGCGGTTGGTAGGTCCGTAAATGGATTTTGTCCTCGAAAAAAAAAAAAAAGGACTCTACGCCAAAATGGTCGTTGTTTCAATGGTTCGTAACGTTGGTCTTGTATCTAGTATTGGCTTCCACAGTTTCTCCCTCTCTCGCTCTCTCTCTACGCATAACACCCTGCACCGCTTTTCTACCCAACGCTTTTGAATGGGTCTACCAGGGACGACCCTTCAGTTCTATATTTGTCAAACTTGTTTCGATACGTATCACGAACTTCTTTCTTGTAAACTGCAAATTCACAACCAAAGGTAATTTAGCCAGATAAAAGAACTAAAGACCGTACACGAATATTTACTGTAACATGTTTAATATAAATCTTCGTACATATAATCACGACTATTATCCTCTAAGGGTTAGTAAGAGACTAGGCAAAAGCCCTGAAAAAGCACCAAGCAGTGACTGCACATATGCTCTACGTGACAGGTGGTGAGTCCGTCGCTGCTATAAGCTATTGGATGGTTGTGCAGTTCTGACTCCTTTAGTCACCTTCTATGACACCCAAGGGAAGAGATGGGTTGGTAGTACTCTTTTAATAAGCCGCTACCACACGACACAAAATCTAAAACCAAAAAAATCTAAAAATCTATCGCATATAAATCAAAAAATATTGGCTTCAGTTGTTTTGGTATTTGCTTCTAAATAATTAGCTTTGAGGCTTTGACAAAAATAGGAACGTGACATTTAGGCTGCTGACAAGAAATAATTATGACTGGGAGATTAGCAAAGAGCTTGGTACAAGCAACGATTATGTGATCCCTGACGCGGGAGCTAAATGAAGTGGTCAACTCACATATATTGCTTTCTTATTAATAAACATAGCTTCAATTATATTAAAGACTTTAATTAATGTTCCCTATTTTGCGTTCACTGTAACCATAATATAGTGCTTAAAACTGTCCCAAAGACAGCAACAGATTTCATATTCCGTTCTCCTTTAACATTCAAAACTCTATATTAATTTCCTTTCTTCAAAAAATTCTCGTTTTTTATTCAATCAAATAATTATGAAAATAAAAATTTACGAACATTTTCTGATTCATGTTCTCGCTTCAAGACTTTTATCTGTCCAATGGAAGTTGGTGAAAAAAAACGAAACAGATGACTAAGCTCACTTTGTAAAAACTTAACGATTCTCGACTGCAAAATGCTACCCTAACAGTTACGAGATAGAACTGAAATTGCTCTGGCTTTCCTCGAACTTACGATTCATCGACGTAATGAAAGGGGTATTTAATTAATATGCGCATTCGAAATGTAAGGGAAAGAGCTTTTAAAGAAATATTAATTTAAATACGGCTTCGGGATAAATATCTCTTTGCCATTAATATCTTTAAAGATGGTGATTAAATAAATATAGAAATGGTAACTTACTGTACAAAATCTAATAATAAATGTTTGTTAAGTTTTAGCTTTAATCATTTTACAAAATTCTTTCTTTAATAAGTCCCATTTCCAGCATTAAGAAATCGACACGAGGAGGGCAGGTGACCCTTCGAACACGTTTTTCCATGAGCCGCAATCCGAATTTCGTAAGCTGTATTCGCACGAGTTTTTTCGGCACTTGAGCATAACATAATTGAACTAAAATTAAATGCCTTTTGTCTCTTGGGAAATTTCATTCCAATTTCTAAAGGAGTTGTTTAATTTCTATAAAGTAAAACGCTTGAAGACGAAAATTACTGAATTGTGATGTACTCGTAGATCTAAGTCGAAATGGAACTTGTAATAATGGAGACCGACTCTACCTCCCTCAAAATATATTCTTTCAGTTTATTGAAGTTGGGAATATAATATTTCACTATAAAGCGTGTGAATGTATGAAATACGCAATAAAATATAGCCCGGATAAGTGTATAATAGGAAAATCCCAAATTTTATGAACTTCTGAAGTACCATACAGGGCTTGTGAGTTATTCTTAACGTTTTACGGCGTCACTTATCTGTTGGTGGTTAGGAGGGTACATTTTTACAGTATTTTAGTACGATTATTAAATTCCTTAGCTATAATCATCATGAAAACGTATTTTGAGCTAAAATTTGATGCAATATACAAATAAAAAGACTTTAGAGAAAAAACAGAAAATGCTTAATTTTTTTAATAAAAAAATTATTGTTCATTTGATAGAGAATAAAACATAAAATTTTTTTTCATAATGGCACAAAAATCTTAAAAAAACGAACGTGGATGATCACTATAGTAGATTTACTTGCACATTCCCAGAATAACGAGAGCTTGAAAACTAAAAACAGCTTTTTGAGGAGGTTCTTATTATATCTAAAGCGAATGAAGCATCTGACGTTTGAGTAAGCACATAAGCATAACGCATACAGTATTCAAGAGTAGCTTTGACAAATTAAAGCCCAGGCTAGAATAGAAGAATAATAAAAGTATTGGGAAATTTTAATAAAGTTATTTCAAGTTATATTTAAAATATCACGTTAAGAGTATTCACATCATCGAAAAAATAATTAAAAAAATATCATCATTTCCCTGCCCTATTCCATATTTTACTTGGAATCAACGCTTGTAACATCAACCAACACTCACTCCCTACCCAGCCATGTCTTCGTATACACCATCGAAACGATATTCGATCGATACGACGAATTATTATAAATGATAATTCGTCGCATCGATCTGAAAACCTTGACACCTCAATGCGATTTGGCAATCAACTCCAACAGAGCCACTAACAGATTTAATATCCCATGATACCGCAGCCTCAGCTGGGGCGAGCCACTCAAAAACTTTCGGGCAATTACACGCGCGGCAACCCTGCTTAATTTGACCGTCGTCAAATGGAAGATTTAATGATAGTAACTCGAGTAATTTCAATATCCTGCATAATGTATCAGATTTCTTAATAATTTCTGTTTGAACAACTAACAAGAGAGGGTTTTCTGATGTTGCTGAATTATTAAATTCATCTCCAGATTTTGAAGTACTACGGTTAGAATAAATCATAATTAAATAATTGTGTTAAAGAAAATGATAGCAATTTGTATTAAAAATGACAGTCACATCATAGTTTTTAACGGTTTTTCTTGTGTAATCAAGTAGCGACTCGATATGAAAGCATTTAGAATGTGTTGTATTGCTTGAATGAAATGACGGAAATTCACTGTATTTGCAAATTAACCTAGTTCACTCTAAAAGTTCTCAGTGCAAACTATTTATTCAAAGCTGATGCTATAGAACAAACACTAGACTCGTTGCATAATATAACAAACATCCTGTGGATACGATGATATTTATATTATGGTATTGTTGAAAATGTTTTTTGATATTGTTTTGCTCATGATTTTAGGGAGGATCTTTAGGGAATTCTCAAAAAGTTAATATCAACAATGGAACAAATTTTTAATTTAGTTTTAACAACACAATCGCATTAGATGTAACTCGATAACGAGCGGCCGCTTCCCGTAACGAACAAACAAAAATTACAACTTAATTATTGCTCGGGCCCAAAGTTTCTTATCTTTTAATTCTTATAATTATGATTTACGTTGTTTGCCGAAAAATTCTAAATCAACCTTTTCGTAACGAACACGCAATTAAGCGGATTTAAGTTTCAACAAAAACATCCTCAAGTTGTCTTACATTTTTACACTAGCTCAAGACTTCTGCGAATTTAATCTTCGGGATTTCTGTTTGAGATTTTTCAGTAAATGTCTGGGGATTTTTCCTCAAAAAATACAATAACACTTGTCACTTACCAGAAGTGTTATTCAAGCGGTAAACCAATTACGTGTTTTGAAGATTTTAATCATAAATCATAAAAATAAGGAAGCTATTTTCAGTTGAAATGTAAAATAATTTATGTCACAGAAACATACAAAGCGCTATGGAAATATGGCGACGCGTCGCCTCCGCGACCCATAAATAAGGCAGGCATACGTTAGCCGCGAGAATCTGTCGCCGGATTGAAATCAAAACATAAACCCTTACAAGACAGCGGTGAGCACCTCACAATATTTCGTGTCGACTGTCAGCACAAACTTGCTGCTATTTATCGCCTGGCAACTTCCCCCCGCCTCCCACTCCTATCTAACCGACCGGAAAACTATTGCGAGTTTCAAACTGATGTCTTAGCTGATAGGAAGCGTCAACAAGTTTTCTTTGAAGGCAGGAATAGAGCCTACGGCACTGGTCGCCTTGTGAACTCGGAAAGGAAGTTGTTCTTTCAATGTGTTTTGGAAATTTTTGATTGAATTCTTACTTTAAAGTTTGTAGTTTTCATGTTTAGTTACCGTTTAGCGAACCAATATTCTTAATTTTATGATGTTAAATAGAATTGCTAGTTTTATTTAGAACTTTGACTTTAAGAATTTGACAAAATCAAATGAAATGCCGTTTATTTATATTCACGTGCACAATAAAGGTTTGGAAAACGTGATTTTATATAAGCCTGAATACGGGCTTACTTTAACTGTAATAGTATGGTCTTTATCGTAATGATAAAAGTAATAAATTTAAACCTGAAATCAGTAAATTTTCAGGACGAGGTGGTTTTAATTAGTAAAATTAGAAATATTACGCATATATCACAGCGTCTTTCCAAAACACAGACGCATATTCTAATAAAATGTTAAGTGGATGTTATTTTATACGAGGTTTTTAGAGTGAATCTTATTAAAAATAATCTCCAACCATAAATCGCCAAATTCCAATGGCCCCGTAAAGTATACGAGGCTATTTTATGGTCCTCTAACAAGTAGCCTTCGCTGTGTGTTTTAAGCGTTTTATTTATTACCTCACTAAGTTCCGTTTGAAATATAGGTAACGCCCGACCCCATTTTGATGGATATAAATCGTTGCAACAAAACTGCTGATTATACGGCCTCTAAATTTGAAGTTCTATATAGAGTTTCAGCTTTAACAGCATAAGGAGCTTCATTAGCAGCGATCACAACAATTACTGCTAATGTGGAATTAGAATTCTGTCCGTGCGAAATGCTCAAGTTAATATCATCCGCTCATTAGAAAATACAGCTCGAAGCTCAGCTACGTTCTGCGTAATTACTAGCGAAGTATATTCAATGGGACTTGCTGCAGTTAATAGATACGTACCCCGAGGCGCAACGCTGAATCCAATAAGTATACATCTAAGTGCACATTTAAATAAGTTAAATAAGAATGTCGACGTCTGACCGAACTAATTTCTAATTTCCCGTCACAGAACCAGGTGTTTCCAAGAAAATTGCATTCAATTTCTATTGGCGTATAGCGTTCTAAAAACGGATATTGGACTGGTGGGAGTTTGTTGCAAAGTTAATTTATATGCGGGGAATGGTGTATAATAAACTAAAGTAGTGCATAAGATCGCCAATGAGAGGTACAAAGTAGGAGACGGCTCTGTCGCCGGCGCCGCCAATAAAACACCAGAATTCGTCTTCACTTTAACTTTTGTAACTTTCTTTGTTATGCTTCAAGCTTTTTACAGGCACTCTGTGGTTTTTACTAAAATTTTACGTTACTAACAAGAAAAACAACAATTACTATAAAAGATAATAAAAGAAGTTCGTTTGAAGACATTTTCAATATTTAAAAATACAAGAACTTATCTTGCACAAGATAAACGAGGATTTTATCAAATTAACGCTTTCAATCTACCTAACAATCGTCATATCATAAATATAGTAGTTCTAGCTTCCACACAAAAAACAAAATCTTATAACACGAGAGCAGCTGCCGGTAATAAAGTTAATGGTGCACTGTCATTATTGCCCGACAATAATATTACGAGGAAAGTAAGAGCTACTCTCAACGCTCCAGTACTTTATAAGCTTTGAGAAAATAAATAATAGTTTATCAGTACCGGTGCTCCACTGAAACGCTGATCTGTTTCTTAAACATTGTATTAACAAGGTACGTAGAACATAATAAGAGTAAAATTAGTTTTAGAATACTCATTCAAATTGGAACTATAATATATATATCTATGAATAATCGGCTTTGTAAAACAACCTTGCGTGATCGTTTAACTCGTAAAATTATAATGGTTCACGCAAACACATAACGAGTGTAGCTGACTTAAAAATATTTTTTTAACATTTGATATCTACAGTCTTCCAATTTTATGATCAAGCTATAAAGCGGTTGTAGTAACTTTTTCTAAGCGTACAAATTTGTATCAGAGTAAAACTCATTTTGAACCCATTAAACTGTATCAATGTAATAAATTTTCGTTGTGTTGTACTTAAAGCCCACATCGATACAAAATTGCAACCTGGTGGGTGTTCCGCATGATAACTAATCCGAAAGCGAACCGTGAAAGTTAATTCCGCGCGAGAAATAACACATCAACATAATATTCATGTTTCATCGCAGACATTGTTCCCGCAAAGTTGGAATCACGATTCACGATTTGATCGACGACATCAGGATATTTGAACTACGTGGATTACTTCCAACATAAATCAGGATCTCAGTGCGCTTGATACTCCCGATATTAGGAAAGTTGGGCTCTGCGCAATCTGCCCGACCCCACTAATTACTATAATTTCCACTTGATCCACCTCTATTCTACTAAGTTCGATTGTTTCCTTAACTCCATCGCCGAGGCTTCGAGCTAACCTGGAGCTTAAGGGCGGCGTTAGAGGAAGGTACTTTGTTGTTTGCTGTGCATCTTTATGTTACAAGCTCGCCCTGAAATTACGCCAAATTGTCTTCAATTTATCTAGGCTTTGGGCAAACTTAGCTTTACCTAATGTAGGATCTCAGCAGCTAGTAATGTGTACATAGCACACTATGTACAGTATTAAATTTTATATTATGCCAATGACTACACAGGTTTTGCTCAAATCGTTTTACGAATATATTAGGCGCTCGAATTTCTTACAACCAATTTTGAAAGTAGCGAAATTTTAGGAAAATTGCGCCGAAAATATCATGACAACACAAAAACGAATCTTATGTTAGTTTTGATAAAAATCAAAAAATCAAAATCAAAATCTTTTATTCAGTTTAGATGCGTCTTAGCGCATGCTTATGAAAGTCATAAACATTTTGATGATGAATCTTTTGCACATCTTACACTATTTAAATATGGACCTTTCAATAGTAAAGAAAGATGTAAAGATTCTCAATCTTTGAATGAATGTTAATTATCAAAAAGCAGCTAGTAGTGTGGGCTCATTAGCAGTGTCGGACGTGAGGAAGCTCTATTAGTGGAGTCATAAAGAGAGTTTATTGCCGCCGATAGAGGGACACAAACTTTCTGATTTATACACTGCTGTAATACCCGGCGGCGTAATGGCGAGCCGCGGAAGATGGCACTCGCTCGAGTAATAGGCCTTTAATAGCGGCCCATAAAAGCTATCGGCTCGCCCTCAATGAAATTTAGTCAACTCGATACAGAAACTTGGCATATAAATTCAAATGCAAAGACGTTTTTGATTTAGGAACTAAAGAATTTAATGATTAATAACGGGGTTGTGAAAACATGTAATGGAATATTGATTTTGAGAATGAAAACTGTTTGATTTAATGTAAGCCGTAACAACTGTCTTTGCACTATACTCCACTTGTACTTTAGAAACTCTTATAAGAAGCCTAAAAAAACAGGTAGTCAACACTATTTCACAAATTTAGTTTTCCGATTTATACACATAACTATACTTTGAAATATCCCTGAACGTTTTCAAGACATGCATTAGATTACTCATGTAAAGTGAACAAGCAATACGTGACAATGGTCTGAACCCATCCCACTATGAACAAATGACGCGCGTCACAGCGGAGCACATGCGAGCCATTACGTAGTTCGGTTGCGGGCAGCGGAGCGACGCCGCTCGTTACAAATTTCATATGAAACTGAAACAAACACCCTTAATATTCTAATTGCTCATATAATTTTCAAACTTCCCGCGGTTCCCGTACGTTTGACAGTTTCGCTGGGGGTTTTCAACTTACCCTCAAATGTATTTGCAGAACTCACTGGTAGAATGTTCGTTATATTTCACATGAAAGATAGATTAGAGATAAACTTATTACATTGTGTCGAAGTTTAGCGACAAGCGAAATTAGCTTTAGTCATTACTTGTGAAAGTGCATTTTTGAATAAGCGGCACGAACTGTAACTAATGCGATTTATTGAAACAGTGTCGATATTGAGAGAGAAAAGGAGTTATAAAAACACAGAAGCTCCTTTCTTCATTAATGTTATTCCATAAAAATGCAAAGCTCTGTACAAAGAATTTCATGCAAGAATTTCACATAGAAACAATCTGCGCCGGTTGAATGCTCCAACTATTTCATCGTGCGGATTGCTTTGTCGGTGTTTGAATAACCTACTTCGAAAATATTCATGCCGAATAGATGATCGGCTAACGGGTATTAGTTCACTTACAATAACTTTTTATGAGTTTTACCGTGTGTGTGTAACACCACCACGCTGGCGCATTGAGGGTTGGTGAGTGAGCCCAACGGCATAACGTGTCTTCCGAAGCACGGAGGAGTTCGAGATCACAAAGTCTTGGTCACCCATCCACGGCCTGGCCATGGCGAATGTAGCTTTTTTTCGATATCGTACTAACCACTACGCCACCGAGCACCTTAGGAGAGCATCTTCATATTTCATTCTGTTATCTTTATTAATGTTGTGAATATCGCTTGCCTCTTATTGTGCCCGGTGCATGGCAACAGGCTCACCACCTGTTACATGGACACCTTACATATCTGGCGAAATGTGTGTGTTTAACACCTATCTGCCTACCCCTTCGGGGAAAGAGGCGTGATGATATGTTATGTTATCTTTATTAATAACTAGCTTTTGTCTACTACTTCGTCCGCGTAGAATAGTTACTTTGAAATAGTGTGATCGTATGTAGCCTATTATGAGAAGAAAAGTTCATAGCGTAAATTTGTCCTTCATTTTTCTGACAGGCATTATTAAATTTTATAACATTCTCCCGCATGGCACCCGTTCCCCATGGGAATATCGAGATAAAAGGTAGCCTATGTCCTTTCTCAGGCTCTAGACTATCTGTGTACCAATAATTTCGGTTAAATTGGTTCAGTAGTTTTGATGTGAAAGCGAGACATTTATAATTTATAATTAGTATGGATGCAGAATTAAACCGAGACTTATCATTAGCCCAAAGATTTATGTTAACAAATTTTCCCTATCATAGAGAAGAGTAGGAAAGATCAGATAATATGAGTCTCCAAAACCAGTTCATTTAGATGTAGACGTGTATAGATGCTGTATTTCTTTCTTAGTGGATATAAAATGGAATTGCACGTCGAGCACCGACAGTTAATATACATTCGTAATACCGCGGAAATGCGGCTGATGCTGCCCTCAATGCGGGGCCGACAGAGTTCGAATTCAGCGTTGCGTCGACGAAAAATATATCGACAACTTTACAAATAGCATGTTTGAACACGGTTTTTAAAATTCACCTGTATTCTCGACGATTATTACGAGAAAACAGGTGAATTTTTGCTTTAACAGTTTCTAACTCAGAATGTAGAAATTACTTGTTTTATATGGAAATGTCTTATATTTATATGTCCTTAGGTATTTCTAAAGATTCTAGCCTATAAAAAAGGGTTCATTAGGCACCAGACAAATACCTGTTTTGGAAAAAAAATAGATTTAGATCATAGAGAGAGAGAGAGAGAGATCTTCATCTTATCTTCAACTTATTGGCAACAGTAAAGTTACATCATGTTAGAAGTAGGTTATTTTACGTTTATATTTGTTGTAATTTCTATAGTGAGATAGCAAAATTTTCTATGAATCAGAAAGTATAAACAAGGATTCATAGTTGTTTATGATCCTAAACATATAGATTTATCTAGAACCAACAAATATTACATATATTTTCTTAAAATATCCTACATAATATAGTTTCTAGTAATATCTAACATGGCAGTGTATACCACAAAAGGACTTTTATTCGAAATTGTATATTTTCGTAATCTTAAGATTACAAGAAAAAGGCAAAAACCACTCCAGAAAAGATATATGTTCCTACACAAATTCCAACAATAACACACGAAGTAGGCACATCTAATAACTTAAATTTTCCTCCGTAATCTTGTTGTTCCACGAACCCCGTTGCAGACCACGCTGTTAAATTGTACACAAGCGGTATACCTGTCTTGTATTCGTGACTGCCGGCCGTTCCACTCGCAGCCTCTAAACAGTAATTTGATATTATTTTCATCCTGCAACCTCCATACTTAACGCCTTCGTGTACACGTTCTTTATTACTCTGAATTTTACGACGGGTTTTATATCCATGCTGATATTTACATTGTTCCAAAAGCTAAACTTTGTTTCTCGTGGATTTTAACGCTTGGGGATCCACGCTTCGTTACTCGGGTTGCTGTGTTAAATCCGTGTTTAGTAATATCGGCATAGTTAGATTCTCTCACAAACTTCTTATATTCATGAAATACCTAACTGATAACTAAAAATTAATTCCATCCAACCACTCCAGGATTGGCAAATGAAATCTTAAACATTGTAAATTAAATACGAAACTGTACCTTCGTCCTCAGCCTATATACGTCCCATTGCATTGCTGGGCACAGGCCTTCCTCAAGGAGTATGGGCCGTAACACCACCACACTGGCCCAGTGCGGGCTGGTGAGTCGAAACGGTCGCTATATCGACCGAGACCAACCGACTGGGAGCAAGGAGGAGCTCGGGATCACAAAGTTTTGGTCACCCATCCACGGCCTGACCATGGCGAAGGTAGCTTTGAAAGCCAAAGCATACTAGCCACTACGCCACCGAGCTCCTCCACTATACTATACCTTAATACGGATATTTCTTTGTGTTTTTTTTGCAAAAATGAAATCACTTCCTATATGATACTAAGACTTACTTAATTTACTAATCAAGGGGCACAGAACGAGACACAATATAAACATCTATTGTTTCCGATCACCAGAGTTCGCGATGCCCTCCAAGGGCTTAAGGCAATAATGTGGGATATTTCTGTGAACAAAATAAGATTTTTTCGAATTATTTGCCGACCATTATTGTGCCATTGTTTCAGATAATCTGTAATTTAAGCTACAAATTACGTATTTTTTAATTATAAAAATTACATGTTGCATCCAAAAACGAAAACCAAGATCAAGATCGTTATGTCCGCCTTATGTACAAAAGTGTTTTTTTATTTTGGACATTAAAGATTAAATAAATAAATGAATCTACTTAGTTCAAATAAGCTACAACCAATTCATGTTCAGCCTCGTACAAAAAAAGCAAAGACTTCAAAGAATCCTGTTTCATTCCGCTCATATAAATGGAACTTTGAAATTTCGCACGCTGCCACAAGAAAACTTAATAAGCGCTAGCGCGCGGGTGCCGGCGTCCGCTGGGAAACAAAAGCAACGCGTGTAGCCGCTGCTCGGCGCGTGCGGGACAATCGCCGGGAGTGTTCCGAACCTGCACTTAGACGCCTTTAAAAATAAATGACTACACTTTTCCTGGAAAATCTAACTTTAGATTTTTAGCTATTTGAAAGTTCATCAATTAAGAACAATCTGATTGCATGAACTAACTGAGTAAAACATTAAAATATATCGGAAGAAATATTGCGGATTTTTTGACAGTTTATGGATTCGGAATCATTGACTTGGGAATGCTAAATAATACGCAATTATTTTACATGAAAAAAACCAATAAGGATATAAAAAAAACATAATTATAAAGTCATAATATTCCCCAGCAGCGCAAGTGACACCGAAATTCTCAATTTCTACAACCAACTTAAACAAGTCTTAAAAAAAAACGAAGACGTTGATATCTTATATGCCATGATTTAACAGTTAATATCATTATCATTAGACAAGCTTTAGTAATATGTGTAATATGAAAAATCTTCTTCATAAAAATTATTTATCGTTTTTAAGTGAATGCAAATAAAATGATGTATTCGGGAGGCACTTAAAAAGAGTTGTCTCCGTGTCCAATTTTAACACAATTAAACTTACAACAAATTATCAAAACAAATCAAAAGAGCTCAAAAATATGGTCTATTTATAGACGAGGTAATTATTTTTTAGGAATACTCTGAATCTTAACAGTTGCAGACAAAATACTAAGAGAAAAAAAAAACACCAATTTCATAGGTAAGGACCCAATATTATTGAAATCTATATCAAGAAATCAAGAAGCTTGAAAAGGGGGCTTTAAGAGCTTACAGACTCTTGTAGTGAAATTACATTCTCAAGATCTTAAATAATAGAAACTGCCACGAAATTTTATAGAGACCTATAATCTTCAAAAGAAAAGACTCAGGGAATCCTATGACTCCCGCAAAACCCTACCGCTTTGAAGCGATTTTCTATTTCTGATATCCTGAAAGAATGGAGCGCTTAAAAACAGACAAAAGTATAAAACCGGATGGCATCTTCAATGAAGCAATAAAAGCAGGAAAACATCTAATAGCCACCACGCATAACAGCTTTATTTAATAAAATTCTTGAGGATAGGAAAATACCTAGGGAATGGGCTTAATGTGATATCATCTTACTCTACAAGAAAGGAAACCCTGCTGATATAGGCTGCTACCGGCCAATCAGTCTACAACCGAATATATATAAATTATTCGCGGAATTAGAGGATTAGAGGAACGAGTGGCTGAGTTTACTGAGAAATTTCAACTTCCGGAACTAGCTAGCTTTAGAAAGAACTTCTTCATAGCAGATCACAATCACACTTAATCATATAGAAGAACATAGAACACGATAAATCACTATAACTGGCGTTTATTGATTATGCCAAAGCTTTTGACTCTATATCCCATATTAGTTAGTATGTGTAATTGATATATGTATGAGTCGGGCAGGTTGAACCTCTGTCATCAGAATCTTCATATCTTCACAAAGTATCATGAAAAGCTTGAAATGGGAAATAAAGAGTATCAATATAGGAGGTAAGTTCCTGAGTAATTTGAGACTTGCTGAAGATATCATTCATTAATCCGAAACAACGCATCAACTGACATAAATGATAAACGAACTAAGTACAGCTGTCTAAAAACATTGTTATAAAACTTTAATGGAGATGGGCAGGTCATTTTGTACGTATAGAAAGTGATTGATGGGCACAAAATATAATTTTAAATATGGTTTCTGTTCCACTCGAATATCTTGAACCACGAAGCCACAGATCTCATTAGCTAACAAAGATTTCAGTCAAAGAATTCATAAAACAAGAGTAAATGTTCAATGTTTATTAGCGTGCCTAGTATTCAAGCTTGTATTAGACTTCATAATCATAGCAAGCACCTCAATCTAAACAGTTGTGTAATTATTATGTAATAAACATACAGTAAAGAAATTCCTATCATCGCCGTCCGTCGTAAGCCAATTACGAACAAAAGAAATACTTAGAAATCACGTATTTGTTTGGAGATACTCTCCTTGACACGAGATATTAAATATGTCATTACAATTATGACTCCTTAACTACGTCCCCAATGTTTATACTGTGTATCAATTTTCTGTATATCAAAACAAAGGAATATTGCGTATCAATTATTTTTGTTATTGTCTGTGTAACTACGTGTTCTGATCTGTGGATCGTTGTTTTCAGATTGTTTTCAATGTTTAATAGGACCGATATATTTCAACAAAAATATTCAGATTCAAAATTTTTATTATGAGATTACTTTGTAAGTAAACTGATATTGAATTTTGGAGAATTATTTGATACATCAAATAACCCAGATGTATAATTACTTTTTAGTTAATTACCAATTAATTAAAACAAGGTTTCGATCGGAAGACACCTAACCGCTGCAACTGCACGGTATTATGCTGCAGACAATACTAACTCTAGAACTTTTGATGTTGAAATTTCGGTTGATTTTGGGAGATTACATCGAGGACTACGCGTTACAGGTTTGCATTAGCTTAGCTATTTTCATTACTGACTGTAACGTAAGTAGTTAATCAGATATTCACAGTTAATATGCCTGGATTGTAGAGATTCTGTTTATATGTAGGGACTTTCTATGGTGCCCAGTAACGGCAATAATCATGCTTCTTATTACGTGAGACCAACCAAATAACTGGCAAAGAGTGGGCGTGTAAGTCTTCTTTGCCGACGCCTTCGGGGATGACGTTCACAGTGTGAATTAATATGAGTATTAGACGTCACACCAAACATACGTCTACGCATTTACGAATTCGATGTGTTCCGGCCTAAAGGGCAGGTAAAACACTGAAGAAAAATTGAAATGGCGATTGCTATTGTAAGACGGGACCAAGTTGGGATGTCACGATCGTGCCACTGTCACAGAAACTTTGTGAGTAAGAAGTTTTGGCTGAAAAAGAAAAGCAACAGTCGCGGTACTCTAGAATATTGGAGACCGTTTTTGGTGTAACGGTCTTAAGAGCTAAAAGCTTTATTCTTAACAAAAATAACAGATTTGGATTGTACTCGTAGATGAGATGTGACATAAATGACGAAAAGAAAGCAATAAGTTCCAATTGAAATTTTGTTTATTTTTGAATTAAGCTCCCAAAAGTTTACATAACACTTTTTAACAAATGTGTAACCTAAAGGTTATATAATTATGGTTTTATATGTGACAAAATTATTGCAATATTTACCCATTCACAAACTTTATTCAATTATCGACGCCTCCAGATAACAAATGAAAAATAATTGAATATGGAGATTTCAGTCTGTAAAATCAACAGGCCAAAATTCATCGAGTGAATAGGCGACTAGAATTAAGAGTTTAATATAAAATTTTAATTAATCTAGCTTTTCTGAACCAATCTTTCGAGGTAGAAAGATTTTTGCACACAAATGTAGTTGCCACAAATTACTCTTAAAATATTTGATGGTTATTTTACGTGCGCAATAAAGTTTGATAGCCCAAAGCTGCTGTCAATTAGAAGCGAGCCGTTTGTTTTATGTCGCTTATTAAGCGATAAGGTTTAATACCAATTAGTGTTTTCCCCTGAAATAAAGCGAAACGAGCCGTGATCGAGGACTGTACATCAAAACGTGGTTTATGCGCGGCTCTATTTAAATGGACCTGAAGGTATACTGGTCAGCTGTAGTTACCAGTGTCGTTGCTTCAGACTTAAAGAGACTTCTTTGACAGAAAACCTTAATCATTTTTGGCTCACATGGCGCCTACTTGTGTCTAATTGGTTTTATTTTGCAATTTTATAAATGTTTACAGCTAGTACAATTTATATTAGACAACAAGCATGACCAATTATAATAATCTACATAGGCCGTAATTAATCAATTAACTCGTAAAAAGAGTGGAATCATCGTTGTAGTATTTTTCATGCTAGATAATTTTACAGATATCCAACTTTCATTTCACACTTGCGTGCAAATACACGTCTAAACAACGAAAACGTAATTAACCGTGATTCTATTACAGACATTACAGTACCAGCTGACGCTTTTAGTCAAATTAAACTCACTTTGTATCGTACTTATGAAGGAAAAATTGTAAATAATGTGAACGAAAAGAATTCGTACAGAAGAAGACTGTTGACGACACCCCCGCTATTACGAGCGGACGATAATTTAGCAAATGACAATGAGCGACACAGGAATCTTGTATTAGTTACGAGTCGGCGGAGAGGGGAGTTGCTTGTGGCGTAGTGCACATACCTACAGTGCAGTATGTTATATCGAAAGTGAAAACGTGTTAGTTTTTTTAGGCATTAGATGGACAGATGATCTAATGAAAGTCGGGAGAAGTCACTAGATGGGGGTGACTTAGGACCTATTGGTATATGTGGACCTATTGGTTTATGTGTACAATAAAATTCTGATAGTATAAGTAGTATTGGCTAATTCCATATAGCATGACACACAATAACATGACATACACATAATTTCCTATAAGAAGAGGTAGTGAAACCCACTTTTCGCCTGACTTATTTAAGCACGTACTCGGGGAGAAATTATTGCTATGAACCGGACACAGTGTACTATAACATCTACAATATTCATTCGTTGGATTATAATTCAGTCGACATCTTGTCTTAATTTTTGAGATTTCGGTACCGGGAAATTAGTATCCTACTGTTTGTCCTAATACTGTGCTCCTAGTGAGAATTAGAGGCATCCTGATTGGCCGCGCGATTGATTGACGGCACGCACCGGACCTTTCTTGCCGACCGCTATCCGACAAAATACACCACATACATTTATACGACTTTTTCTGGCCGATACAAATGATAGTTGGCTTTTGGAAGAAACGTTTATAGACGGGCAAAAACAAGTGTAAGATGCTCTGCCACTAAGAGTAAAGTTACTTTAGTACATAATAAAAAAACAAGCCTTGAGTTTCTAATTTATTAAAAAACCATCACAAAAGCGACACGAATTAGTTTTATAGAATCTTCGCTTGGACTTATCGACTGTTTACCATCAGTCTGAAATGAGTCGTTTGTTGTGCATTTTATATAAACTCTTTATTGCACATAAACAAAAAGAAACAATTTAAAAAGCAGAAATATACAAGGGAGGACTTATCTCTAATAGGGATATCTTCCAGTCAACCCGTTACATGTGTGTGAGATCTCAGGATGTAAGAGAAGCGACACCAGTGCACAAGAAAAAACAGAAATCTATGCAAACATATACATTACTAAACAAATAAAATGATATATATAATTAAACAATATATCAACTCAATAAAATATAAATACAAATAATATAAATAAATAAAAATAAATACATAATACTATGCCTAAACTGAGAAATAAATAGTAGAATAACAGATCCTCATTAATTGTAGGTAACTACCATTTTTATCTCAAAGAAAAGTCAAAGAAAGAAAGCTAGGATGCCTTACAGACACAGACACTTCAAACATATGCCGCCCTCTCGTTTTGTGACCAGTCTATATCCAAGCTTTTACAGCCTACCATCTAAAACTACGCATGACTTCCTCTAAAACTGAAACATCATACTTAATATTGTTTTTGCACTTGCCTTTTCCCAGAGCTTCTCCAGCGAGGACGCAACCTTTGATGGATTAACTACTCTGTGCCTGCGCTGCCATTAGGCCGCCACAATTCGCACGAATATTTCATGAGCTACTACCAACATTATGTCGTAGGAGTTTCTTGATCTTGCATTTGCATTATCTAGTTCAGTAAATTGGGGGCAAATGTTTATTTTCTTTTATAAGAATTTCGTTTTGTGTTACTTCAATATATATATTTTATGACCACTCAAGAGTTATTAATTCAGAATATGGATTAATGTCCAAACAAAAATTGCTACGCAGTATTTTTTATCCAAACTCGCGCAAATCTTTAGTATTTACTAGCCTTTTTAACCGATTTCAAAAAAAAAAGAGAGGGTTTCTCATTTCGACCGTACATATTTTTTTTCAAATTCAAATATCAAGGGTTGTATTTTTGTTTTGCTTGGGTAGGTATGTATGACTTTATTGAATAGTGGCCTAATTTCTTATTAAATACGCTAGCGCAATACATCTCACTATAATCTCGCCCAAATTTGTTTGTGATATAACCTTTTCCAACCTACATTACAACATGTTCATTTAAAAAAATAATCAATTCAAGTAGCTATACCGAAAAGGATTAAAAGTGAAATGACATAGTTTACTTCAGAAATCTGTATACAGTCCTATGTTAGTATAACTTTAAATTTGTGTCAGGATAGGGTTGTCCATCCTTACGCAGATCACCTTCAGGAGTGTTAAATACTTATATTGAAATTTACAAATAGAAAGACAAAAGCCCAATCCGTCTTGGACTTGACATCTATAACATTAGGAAGGCTAGAATTATGTATAATAACGTAATCCGGCTTACGATCGACACACAGCTGCGGGCGTCGGCCAATATGCGGACTCTAGCATTATGCTAATTTTAATGAAACTATGCTGGCTTATCATTCGTTACGTGCGGATGCCATGATGTTTAATAAAGACCAAAAGATGGCTGCCATCAGCTGCAATTTAATACACGCTTTTCCAGGTGGAGCTCGTTAGCGTCGTGGCTCGCACGGATTTGTTTTAAATGTTGAAAATAAAGCTATTTTTGTCATCTGTCCTTGTGGATGTCGAAACACTTTGTGATCACAAGTCCCTCTATCGTTCTGACGGTACTCAACCCGCAGATCCTGTAACGAGGCGCTATATCAGTATGAGCGACTCTTTGCTGTTATTGCGCTCTTCTCTGCCAATTTCCCTCTTTGTTTTTTTTTAACGAACCATCTGTTTTTTCTCATTGTTTTGGTCTTCAAGTAATTTAATAATTAAAATGTTATATTTATAAATTGTTATACTGTGTCCAAAAAAGACTTGTTGTTGAAGAGAATTGTTTTCAAAGAACTTTACTTTTTCAAAGGCACTATTGTAAGTAGCCCTACTTTTGATAATATCTTTTAGTTGTATATGCAGTATTTTGTGTTATTTACCGTTTATACATTGTTTCAGTTTTTATTAATTAAATATACTACCTACGAGTATAAGTGACAACCTGCGTCTTTCAATTATCACCAGGCCAACCACGTCACAATCCGATTCGCTATTGCCATTTTTACCCACGATTCTGCATTGGGCAGCGTGGTGATGCTACAGCCCATTATTATTATTTATGTAATAAAAAATAACAATCTTTTTTTCTACATATTGTGAGACATGTTAAGTCGACCCCAAAAAATAGGAACAGGGCAGCACAAACTACAAGAATATGGAAGGTATACGTCCAGCAGTAGTATGTTTTAGTGTATATATATACACTGGAACCCTTGCAAAGTTTCTTGCCTGTATCTTCTCTAGACAGGGCCTCCCGGGAGTGAACAGGCCGAAAAAAAGTAGTGTTATTGTCAATTTTAGGATACTAAGGCGCACTTGCGCGGTCGAGAGTTAGCAATTAACCCTGGGGCGAATATAAGGGCAAACCCTGGGTTAGGCGCTAACTCTCGATCGTGCAAGTGGGCCTTATAATTTATTTTGTTTTGACTTGTCAAAAGTGTATTTGATGATACCAATTTGATTAAATGACTTTGAGTTTAAGTATCCCAATATTCCAATATGTGTATTCCAAAGGTATGTGCGCCGAACTGTAGCGCAGTGTGTGACCTTTATCTAGCATGTGGATCCTATAGTGCTAATCTTGCTATCTAGAATTTCATTGTTATTACATGAATAGCATTATAATAACGTACTTGGTAATGTATATTTAAGGATGCTGGTATTGTATTATCAGTACGTATTATGTTTAAATTGCTGTTGGTTTATATTTAAATAGCTTATTTTGCTTGTATATTTTACTAAGAATCAGAATCAGATGACATGTTATTTTATGGTGTTTCAGTAAACAAACGTGTAGTCATTAAAATGATACTACCAACCGATTTCTTCCATTGGGTGTGGTAACTTAGAACTGCACAACCATCCAAAAGCAGAAAGGGCTCACCACCTGTCACGCCGAGTGCGGTCACTGCTTGGTGAAGCGCGGACTATGGCAATGGATTGCTTTTGCGGTGCTTTTGCCTAGTCTCTGACTAACCCTTAGGTGATAGTCGTGATTATATGTACGTATGTATTTAAAATTCTTAATTTCTTTACTTTTATTATCGTTTGAAAGCACTGCAAAGTAGTATGAGTGATAGCGCAGAATAATTGTATAGTTGGTTGCAACTTTGAAGATGACAGGTAGATTTAAAACTATACCTTCCAACATCCGTCTTTATTCAGGCCTTCGTCATTAGAAGAGAACACAGCCAATAAGAAATTAGATGACAATTCAATATTTCTTCACCAAAGTAGTTCCTCCTAATAATATTTCTGCTAAGCCCTCGAATAATAGCAAATCAAAGCACTGAACTTATCCCAAGACAGTTAAGCTTTAATTATCCCGGAACTTGTTCAAACAAGAGCTAATAACGTCGAGAACGTATTCGGAACTTGGCACGCGTGTTTTCGCACGGAACATCCAGGGAGCGGCGAACTGCTGAAACCGCTTTTATTGAAGAACTAATATCCTGCGCGAGGCTCGATGGGAGCTTCCGAGTTATGAAACTGGGTTGTGAACACGCACCGGCGGCGGACAATATCAAGCCAGGAAGGTAAATCTAACGGAAACTTTTTTCCAGTACTCGCGCTTCTTTGATTTAATTTGGCTGTATTCACACTGAATTTTCTGTAAATGCTGAGATTACCTTAATGTAACCCCCTTACTAATAAACGAGTTATAAGGAAGGAATAGTTATTCAGTGTTTTGTCACTTTCTGACAACTACTGTCTTCTGAATGGCTGACGAAGACAAAACACTGAATAACTATTTCAACCTTATACCTCGTTTATTAGTAAGGGTGTGTTTATTAGTAGTGTATAACTCTTTTGTATGTAATGATTAGTTCACGAGTCCGCCACTAGATGGCGCTGTTAACAATCGTATTGTAAAGAGTGTAATTTACGAACAAACCTGAAACGCGATATTAAGATACTGCTGAAGTTATATATATAAGCCCCATATAGCCCCATTATGTTCATGGTTTATTCAGTTTGTAATTGTATTACACAAACGCAAGTAATTAACTTGGGAAATGTAGTAAAGAAGGAATAAAATGTTGATATAATATAATTATGATGTTATTAATGAGGTTGTTTTTTGTTGAGGAGAACAAGCAAACGGGGCTAATGCTGCGCAGTTACGGTAGCCTACAGAAAGTCCGCCATGAGCACTATTCATGGGCTGCCGGTAAAAGATAAGCTCTGGCGACCTTATTTACACTACAAAGAGTTAACAGTTAAGATTCGTGTGCTAATACTACTACTATGCTCTACATCTGTTTATCATACATTCAATCAATTTGATGATCGATAATATAAATGATGGCATGGCTAGGAGTGAATACAGAATTAATATGCAAAAATATTAAAGAAGTAAGTATATCCTATGTGTTGGCTTATTAAACAATTCCTCAAACTGTGTCCTGTTTTGCAAAATTAAATATGAAAATATCAGAACTTTAATTCCAATGAGACCCCGTATAAGAATCCACTAAAATTGGCAAGTGCCCAGCAATTCGCACCAGTTTTATCTAAAGCGGCCAAAGTTTCGAGTTGTCAAATTAAACGTGATCATCGCCTAATAATTTCGCAGTTTTGTCATAAGAAACCCACACTAAATTTAATCTGATATTAATTAATTAATAAAACAATTTCAAATAATTGAGTCTAAAAAATATATCAACCGCAGGTTTTTTTCTCAATATGTGTAATTTAAAATTATTCTAAATGTTTTTTTAACACAATAAATTTTATACTCATTTCATTCTCTCTGCTCACGCTTTTCAATCACGTCGAAAAAGCACATAGAATTGTCTTGTCGACCTTTTCACGTGGAATTTCTGTCCGGTGTATTCAACAATTCGCCCAGCATTCAATATTAAATTCTACACATCTGACTGTACCGGGAGTACCTCACAATGGCGGCGCCCACTACCTACCGATAGTGGAGTTCCAGTTAGTTTTATTTAGATGGGAACTGCAACAAACTAGAACTGTAAAGCGGGATTCTGATTAAACTTGTTTTTGGTGAATTGAAATGATGGATAATGCTTCTGCGCTGTTTCGTACCGCGGGACGGTGTAGACGCCGCGTTACACTTAGTTTGGCGAATTGAATTTTGGATGTGATTCGGGAATTATTCATTCTTGTAATGTACTTGTTTTGTCAGCTGTATTTGCTTTCATTGGCTCTTTAGCGCAACTGGCTTATTTAATACGCACTCTGGGGTAATTTAGAAAAAGATTATTTAATGTGTGTAGAGAAAATCATCTTATTTATAAGTACTTAATGTAATCCTTGTGGGAGTTTATTGTATATTAGGTCCTTACCTATAAAATTGGTGTTCTGTGTGGAGATTTTGGGGATGTCTGTATTTTACATACTAACATTTTATCATAATATTAATATTAATAATATTTGGCATGTATCATTAGACAAGCTTTAGCAATATGTGTGTGAACACGCTTGATAAAAATTATTCATCGTTTTTATGTTAATGCAAATCAAATGATGTATTCGGGAGGCAGTTAAAAATAATTGTCTTTGTGTCTAATTTTAACACAATTAAACGTACAAAAAATTATCAAATTAAATAATACGAGCTCAAATATATGGTCTATTTTTAGAAGAGGCAATTATTTTATAAGAATGTTCTGACACTTAATAGTTACGGACAAATTGCTAAGTCAGAATAAAAACACTAATTTCATAGGTAAGGACCCAATATATTGGATATTTAATAGGTATTAACTGGCGAAATGTGACTGTTTAACACCTATCTACCCCTTCGGGGATAGAGGCATGATGATATATTATGTTAGGTATGTGTACAATGTTAAAGGTATCATGCGTGTTTGCGTGTACTGTAGCCATATCATCAGGCGAGGAGTTAACTCGTTTGCCAGGTATGTTGAATCAAATGTCATAGATATAAATGTAAAGAGATCTTTACTAAGTACTGCGTTTATATAAGTATAATCCTGCGTTAGACAGTGGCGATTGTTTAGCGTTTAACTAAAACGCCTACGCTTAAGCTTGCCCCTTATCCCTCATGCTCCTTATTCCATATAAATATCGAATAAAGGCATCGATTGCCGGCCGTCGGCCGTCGATACAAACGCTCAGCACTTACGTCTCACGTAGCCGTTATGTTATCATACAATATACTTGAGCAAATCCCCTATACTATCCCCTATTCACACAGAAATATGGTAGAGAATCGCGAGAATATTTTCTTCACGTTATTTCTTTGAGACGCTCGCTAAAAATAGACTCATTCAGTTATTGGTTTGGGAATGTCGTTTTCAATAGTCGGAAGTTCATATTACTTGTCTATGAAATGAGCGATGAGAATTCGGAATACTAATGATAATGTCTTGCGTAGAAGCTATAGCTATTTCCCGCGACTACGTCCGCGTGGAGTAGTACCTAGTACTTAGCGTGATGTTATAGTATAGCCTATAGCCTCAATAATGGGCGATCTAACACAGAAGGAATTTTTCAAATCAGACCAATAGTTTCTGATATTAGTGCGTTCAAGCAAACAAACAAAATCTTCAGCTATATAATATTAGTATAGACTAGCTGTTGCCAGCGACTTCGTCCGCAGTAACTATGGTTATTAAGCTATCCCATGGGAACCCTTCAATTTTCCGGAACTTTTTTTTAATAAGGGATGAGTGAGAGTGTTATAAACGTAAGAGTAGACAAATATAATCAGAAAGCTCCGAACTGCTGAGCTATTGGGAGTTACACGTGTTATTGTCAACCATAAAAGATAAACATATGTTGTCCTGGGATATTTTTTATATAATTTTAAGGAAAACATTTCCGTCATACATGATTTCTATGTAGCTGTAACCATTAAAGCTACACACGCGACGGAAGCTTAAAAAATGGAGTAACTTCTCCCGTTTTCCGAACATTCCCCTTCACTGCTCTGCTCCTATTGATCGTAGCGTGATGAAAAGTATACTATAACCTGCCCAGAAGTATGAAGAATAATCGTACCAAGTTTCGTTAAAATCCGTCGAGTAGTTTTTGTTTCTATAACGAACATACAGACAGACAGATAACATTTTATCTGATTGCATTTTTGGCATCAGTATCGATCCCTAATCACCCCCTGATAGTTATTGTGGAAATATATTTCATGTACAGAATTGACCTCTCTACAGATTTATTATAAGTACAGAAGAAGATATTGGGGATGCGCCGTTATTATAAATTGATGCATAAGTTAATTTTATTAAGCCGTCACCAGATCTCTGCTTTAAATTTTAATGGTTGATTGTTAGAGAACGATATTAGTCGTTAAGTCCGCCATGTGTACATTTTATGTAATGAACATTAAATAAATAAATAAATAAATTGCGGTAAGTCTGAAACTAGCTCTGATTGCTGATAATTTAATAAGCTAGTCTACTGAATATGAAATGAACAAGAAAACATGAAAATGTGACATAATGAAAAATATAAATATGAAAGGGGATTCTTATTTGGGAATAAAAATATTGATAAAAGAGAATGTTTTTTTTAAAGATTTATTATTGTCTTCCTCGTCGAATAAAGTGAATGGTTTTTAAGCAAATATAGAATCGGGAATAGATTCATAATTCATAATTTTATATGAATGCATCGTACGGAAAGGGTGTGAAGAGGCGTCAGATAAGCTGGACTCGTCAACTAAAACATTGCCAAACTGTTTCTTCTTTTAAGACTCAAGAAGCATTTTCTAGCGCTTTCTTCCTAAAATTGGTATCTACACATTTCTTCATTTATCTTCTTATCAATACAGACATAGTGTATAGTGTATAGTATATACTTCAATTTTTTTTTATCACTACCTACTTATGTTTTTATATTTACATATGTACGAGTATTCAATAAATATAGTATTATATTTTTTTTTTATTACAATGTACAATATGTGAATTTTTGTTTGTAATATCTTTATATTTTTTATCTTTTGCACTGGTGTTTCTTCCCTTTCATTACTAAATCTCACACACCTGTGATGGGTTGGCTGGCTGAGATCTCTATTAGAGATAAGTCCTCCTTTGCATACTTTTGTTTATTTTGACCTGTATTTATGTTTATTGGTGCGATAAAGAGATTAATAAATATTAACAAGTAAGTAGTAAACTAAATAAAATGCTTACAAAGTAAGAGTACCTAAAACAGATACTCTGCCCTTCCAGCTATCCTAGTATACTGCGATTCACGAAAGATGGCCACAAATGGCGGCTGTCTGTATGTGTATTATTGTACGAAAAGAAAAAAAATTGTTTTTAAATTAGTGAAACAATTTATGCCGATGCATTTAAATTGACACATTCCGCCCGCGCCTCACCCCACACCTCTAAAGGGATCAAAAAAGATGGCCGCTCTTGAGGTCATCTTTCGTGAATCGTACTATATCTGGACTCCACCTTTATGTAACATCAGATGTTAGCGTCATGTCTGTTCTATTTAAAGTTGTTGTTCTGAAAAATATTAACCCAATAAAGTTTTGTGTTCGCTGTCGCCGCTCGCAAGTCGCGCCATTGTTCCCGGACGGCCCGAGCGACACTATTTTTGTTGCTATTTATGTTATTTTGCAAGACCTAGTCAATAGATTTTTGTTCGCTAACCTCATCTGCTGACGTAGACCCGATTAAAATATCTGGAATCTTATGTAAGTACCTATTTATCTAAGTACGTAATAATTATTCAGCGCTTATTTGCAGGAAGGTATTTGATAACTACATAATAATAATAATTGTAACTATATGTCAACAATGAACGATGACTCGTATTATTTTAAGTACGCCAGAAACAGAATAGTAAAATTATATTTAAACCAATAATTAAAAGTATAAAATACATTGCTGTTAAAGATTTAAATGAAAATTGTCTTGGTTTTTTTAAACATAATTAAATAAACTCGTAAGATTTGATTTAATTGTAAGCGACAGATTCTGTATTATGGACCTATGGTTTTACCATGACCTAATTAAAATGTATTCATAGGGCGACGATTTTGCTGTGTCCTGTAAACCATAATAAATATAGTTAAGTTGAATCCACCAATCATACAAATATTTTCTTTTCATAACCATTATCTCTTAAAACAGGTTAATTGTAATTTTCGATAGTAACGCTTCAAGGGTTGATAATGTCATGGGTACTGCACCACTCACTGACAACAGCTGAACGGCATGACTTAATATGTCGACTTTACGGTCCATTAGCGGACTGTTTTTCCATTTTGTCTTTCACCAAAAACAAAACAAAACACCTCACCACAAAATCAACCTATACCTTAAGATTGATTGACACGCTTGTTTCCAATGGCTCACGATACACCTTTGATGTTCCCAAAATAGTCCGACCCCACTCGCACTCGGCGAAAATGGCAGTATGCCTTTGAAGTTGGCTCGCAAACAAGACGGAACTGCGACTCGAATGTGAAAAGATCACTTATTTTTTGCACGAGTGATTTCCTAGGGTTGCATTCGGCGAGGTTTGCGCGGATCTGTGCAGTCGACTGTTCCAATAATGAGTTTTATCACCAGGAGTTAGGGCATGGCGTGATGCAGAGTGGTAACTTGGTCCCTTTATGGAGAATAGAAGATCTTCGACCAACTTTGTCGACGCCTTAAGTTCTACGGCAGATTTAAATCAACACAGCTTCTTTTGTTCACAATACTCCACCAAAACCAAAAAGTAGGCAATGTAATTTTCTAGCGTAGGAATTGCATTAAGCAGCACATGAATTTCTATATGAATAAATTAATCGTCTAAATACCGGGCTATAACTAATTTATTTCAGAATGAATCATAATGTGTAGCGAAGTTAAAACCTTGAAAAGCTAAACATGTTTCTGAATTATTAACACAAAAGTGGTTTGTAATTCCAAAACTGAAACCATATCGCGCCACCACAACGTTCCAATACTAAAGTCTTCGTGTTTATAAAACGGCAGCAAACCGCCGAGTGTAGATTAAGAAAGATTTATTTCCTTTTATCATGCGAACTAATTGCTTTTTAATTACCAGTTCACCCACTACCTATGTACTTTGCACTATTAGCTGACTGTTAAATTGTCTTTAAAAACTGCTGATAGTTTAGTTTGAACGATATTGTTACCGATTCTTAAGTCTGAGTTCTCGTCTAATAGATATAATATTTTTTTTGAGATTTTGCGCCAGTGACAGAAAAGATTAGGAGCAATAGGTCAGCGTGGTATGGACATGTGATGAGGAGGGTTGAATGCCACATTACAAGAAGGATGCTGAACATGGATGTGGACGGACCTAGAGTGATAGGAAGACGAAAGAAGCGATGGATTGAATGCTTGAAGAATGATATGAGAATTAAAGAGTTGGATGCTGAGCTGGCGAGTGACAGAGGAGAATGGAAGAAGAAGACATTTTGTGCCGACCACACCTAGAGTGGGAAAAGGGCTAGAAGAAGAAAAAGAAGAGATCTAAGAGATTTTACTAAAGGTGATAAATAATGGGTTCTAGAGCATCAAAAATATGAAATTAATACAAATAATACTTACACAATCTAAATGAACTAAGTTCAAAATTCAAGAAGTCAAATTCCGTATACCTTGTAGGTACAAAGCTTGTATAATGAGAATTCGAACACGTCGTTATAGGTATACAAGATAGTAGGTAGGCATTATCTAACATTAATCCATTGTTGAGTTCCAACTCTGTAGCAGTCCTCTGATAACGCTAATTCAATTACGTCACGAGCCCCTTAAAGCTCCTACGAAAATCTCGGAACTAGCGATTGTTCAGTTGAAAACATTTACGACTGAGTAACTGCTGCTTTTAGATACAATTTAAAATGTATTACCCAGAATAAAAGAGCAAACGACTTTATTGATTCTTTAACATAGTGTACGACGCGCCAGTTACAGATTTTATCGCTGCTGTAACTGCCCTGCTTACCATTAGATATACTATGTAATACTATGTATCTAAAGAAGAAGTGTAATTAAAGAAGTATGCCAAATCATGTCATTATAGCTGAAATCATTCTCATTTGATATTATTTTTGTAACTATCACTGTTTTTTATTTTTTTTAGCAACTTCTTAATTTTTTGTTGACTTCATTAAAAGCTTGTCTGCAAAAATTTCACTAAGCGATATTTTCTCTATCTTTTAGCGAAAAATAACATAAGCAATCAAACTAAAAAGCACAATAAAATTGGGCAATGTAATGGAACTTTTATAACTTTAATGAAGGGTTGGCTGGTTTTGAGAAAATATTTCTATTGAAATCCGTCCAGCTGCCAGTCTACATCTGGTTTGCCTGATTCCCTTAGTCCGGACAATGCTCTTAAAATGTTTCAACTCGACAAAGCTTAATTCCGTAGGTCCGGCGCTACCCAGTCCTCTGTAATCCGAGTGTGCGTCAGGCGAATTGAAGAATTCAACAGTGATCCTGCATTGTGATCTTCGACAGTCCTTCCTAAAGCTATTTACACTTGTCCAGCGTTATTTGATTCCCGAAAGATGAAGCAATACGCTTAAAATTCGACTCGAGTGGAATCAATCAGACAAATTTTGCGTCGGCAGAATTCTAATGCGTTAAAATTTATTAAGGCCTGTTTATGATATTAACTTTGAAGGGTGGGACAATTTAACTTTGCTTTCGTTTCATTATCTTTAGATTTTCACAAGTAGTCTTTGGGCGTCTGATTTTGTGATTAGCATCGCATTAAATACTTAATGGAGGTTTTGTTCATGATTTTCTCATAGATATTTTGTAGAAACTGAATAATACGCAATGGAGTTTCTGCGTATTTCTCTTAGTGGATGCTTTCTGAGCTGTTTGAGATGAAATTAATTATAATGTGTTTTAGTATAAGTTGCATGTTAAAAGTAAGCTCGATCACTTTCGGTTTTGATTTTAAATCATAGTATTAGCATCTGGATGGGTGGCTAAAATTTTCTCATCTGCAGTTGCTCGGTACTTTGGATGCTGCGTCAACTTTTATTGTGTTTCTATGTAGGTAGGCCACTGACCTAGTAGTGAAACAAGAAAATTTAATTTTAATTCAGATTTCATTGCGGTTGCGATTACCAGACGATCTCTTGCACAACTGGAACCTTCCTAATTGGCTGAAACCAGTAGTAGCATATCAGAGTGTAGTATACCTATCTGTGCAACATAACACGAGTAGAGACGATACGTCACCGCTGTCACCGTTACTCAGGGGCCGCCAGCTCGACGGCGATCAGCCGCTCATGAGCACATGAATCTTCTTTTGATGACGCTGCTTTTAGCGTCCACTCTACAAGGTACTGTGAGTCACTGACTGAGCGGAGCATTTTCATTTCTTTTTATAAGAAGTACACTCTTGTACACTCTTGTATAATATAACTATTCTTGCACATAACAAGTCACATTCCAAGAAGGATGCAGAGCATGGCTGTGGATGGACCTGGAGTGACAGGAAGACCAAAGAAGCGTGAATAGAATGCGTGAATAATGATATGAGAATAAAAAAGTGGATGCTGAGCTGACGAGTGACAGAGGAGGATGGAAGAAGAAGACATGTTTTGCCGACCCACCTAGAGTGGGAAAAGGGCAAGAAGAAAAAGATTCTTCTTCTTGCACTCACACCAATTAAGTCAGAAGTAAGGCACAAATAAATGCTTCCATTCATCATATGAACCTTTTAATCCCGGCTTAAACCAAAAAGTTCAGAGATTATCCTGACTTTTGAACAGTTCACAACTGAGGACCACTTACCATCAACTGGTGGTTAACACTGCAGACAGTGCAGGATAATAGGAAAAGGTATATCCTAGCCAGCTTTACCAGTTTCGCATATCCTTAGGTCAGACCCCATGTATAGTGAATACGTGTGCTGGTAAAGAATTCCATACACCCGATATACCCAATAAATTCTAGCTGAATTTGTTGTATAATACGTTCGCTCTTTCTTACATATTTAACATTCCGTATTTCACTTGATTTAATAAATGGAAACATAATTTTCCACTATCTAGATTTTTAATAAGAATAAAATTCAATTACGATATTTACTTAAAGGATTTCCGTGTCAAAATTTGAAACAACTTTACAATATATTATACCTAATTCGAAGCAATTAGAATGTCGTAACTTTACAACGGAGCTAGCATTCTTAATAAGCGCCGTACATACAATTTGAGAAACTACGAGGAAAAATGTTAATTAAGCTTATTCCAGACGTGACTGACAGACTGGTGTTAATACCAGCGAAGTTTTCGACGTACTGCAGAGTATTTTAAGTTTTCGTCCCGTTTATATGACATATTAAACGGAACAAAACTAATATCAAAGTTTAGTCCGCGATTGAGGTGGAGTCCGCTCGGTTGACGCGAGCGTTTAGCGCAGATAATTACAAATGTTTTTCTAGAACGAGCTTGCTTATCTCATGATGAGAGTTCAGGAATCCTCTGGTAAAGACATCACTCTTACTTTAGCAGTATTAAATTTGTATTAGAATAATCTTAGGACACCAGTGGTTGCGTACAAATATTTTTAAATAACTCAAACCTGACTGAAACATTGTCTTTGTGTTGCGTTTGTTTGTAGACCTATACCATACTAAGCTTCATGGTGTAATACGAAAGAGTGCTCTTTGAAAAACCAGCAACGCATTTGTAATTCTTTTTATATTGCAGATGATCATGGGCTTCGAAAATCACTTTCAATCAGGTGCAAAGTCAGCCAGCTTGCCTTTGATATAGTCGTTTTTTTTCTCGTAGTAAAACCTTATTGCAACAGCTTGAACAGCTATCAAGAACCAACAAATCAATGAAATGATACACCGGTGTAGTAATATCAAAGATTATTTAGCTGTCAAATGCGTACTCGGCCAAAAATCGGCCGCGTACGCAGTACTTCATTTCAGCGGATTCAACCAATGAACTTTAAGCTTCTATTGGTGTCCGAACCCCGTGTAGTAACACAGAGTTTGGTCTAATTCGCCCTTAATTATATATCAAATAGAATTTCTTTTTCATTCTGCATAAATCCAGACCTCTATAATAAATCACAACAATCAGAGCGCCCTCTGTTATACATGATAGGTATTAATATTGTATGCTTCCGGAACATAATACTATGTAATGGATATTCCTCTATTGCTTTAATAATATACATAATATCACTCATAATTAAGTTGTACATTATTGGAGCATCAGTTAGTTTGAAATATTATATTATAAACTAGTTTGTGGAAAATTAATGCACGTTAATATTTATTCGTTTCTCAATTATATAATAAATAGCCTATTACAATTGAATGTTTATTTCCATCCCAACATCTTGATGACAACATTGTCATGCTTAAAAAAAACTTATATCCAGTACTGATATGTGGGTATACATGTGGGTTTATCATAATGTATGCTTAATGAATATGACATTTACAAGATTTGTTAGAGATCGAACTTATCACTGTGTGGAATTGAAAACTGAATTTCTATGTAAATCACAAAATTCATCTCTAGTTAACAATCTAACGGCGTCGCAGCCATGTCACGTGTTACCTTTGCCAGTTGTTAAGACACAAACAAATCGGTCAATATCCGTGATCGCGCTATCTAATGCAGGACGCGGAGTCAATATCGTTTGGCAGGCGTGACGCGCCTCGCAACGCCTCGCACCGCCACGCACCCTCCGGCCACGCTTCGGCGCCGACGCGATAAATAGCCGGTTTTAGGCTGATCAACCAGTACTTTATAAGAGACGGGAGGAGAAACAAGCTGCTCCACTTACACACCTTAACATGTCTCCTTCGGGGATATTATGGAACTCACAGTGCCGTGTTTTGTCAGTCTGCTGATTGACTATCTCCCCAGTCTAAGTATAAAAGTTCTACAGTTGGCTTTACAACGAAAAAAGGTCATGGGTATTTCTAGTTACAACAGCATCACGCTGGCTCAACACGGATAGGTGGGTAGAGCAACCTGGACCAACGACTTAACATACCATCCGAAGCACTTAGGTGCAGCGCAGACAACGGACTATCCGTGACAGACATTTTAGTCTGTGAAAATAGAACATATTGAGCTATATCTATTTTCTTACCTTACTTTCATGGGTTGACCGGCAGAGATCTCTGTTAGGGATATGTCCGCCCTTGCAAACATATGTTAACAACCTGTTTTATGTATTTGTTTTTTTTAATTGCAATAAAGAGTATAATATATGTGCGCAGTAATGCGCATGACATATGCAAAAAGTCGGCCGCACAAAAAATCCGCTGAAATCTGACAAACTACGCCGCACCGCCTCTGTAACTACATGTAAGGCATATTATTATACGTGCGAAAAATCCGCGAAGGATCTTTTGCGCGCTATACAGACATTTTGTGTGCCGCAGACTCGATCGCACAAAATGTATGTCGTCTGCGTCGCACCTAAGGGTCTTGAGGTTATGATGTTTGTCTAACGTTGACGATAGTTGCATAATTTAATTTTCTAATTTAAAATCACTACTTATAATATCGACACGAAGCATTTGTCAACCTGTAGTATGTATACTAAAAAAAATACAATGTGTAATTGTAATAATTAAGTTCTTACTGTTGTGTAGCTTGATTCATTGCTCGCCAGTGTAAACAGTTAATTACGACGTCAAGAATTCATGCAAATGTTGTGTAGAGTAGTTGCGAGTGTAGTGAGGCCATAAATCTGCGGGCGGAAGCGGGGCGGGAGCGGGGCGGACGTCGCGGCAATGAATCATGCGCCGCGGCCGGGCCCGAACCCGCGCCGCCAGCTCACACCTTGAGCTCGCGGGATAACTTTCTTGTACTTTACTGGGTCAAGGAATTAGTTTGTGTTTAATGATTCGGTTGTATTTAAATAACGGTCTTGTAATTATAAGGGGCATACTCACGTATGTATATATGAACGCTCGTGTACGTTGTACTTTTAAAATTAAAAAAAAAAACAAGTTTATTAAATTGCTTTATGAAACCACTCTCAATGACTTAATCAACAACAGTTAGGGTTCTTAGGTGGTGATATTATCTAAAATATGGAATATTGCTAAATAATTGCTTATAAATTATAATAATCTAGAGTTTACAGAAAACAAAAATACATTGACTGCTAAAATAGTTACCCTTACTTTTGGCTTCACCATAGACGAGTACAAAAATCTTTAAACCAAATGAATATATTGTAATATTGTACGGAAACTGTGGTTTACACGTGTAAATGTTTTCTATTTCCATGCTCTTCTTCTGTCCCTCCCCTTATCACCACTTAATTCGTTATCATTATCATTAGTCACACAATCTTTACGGCTTTGCTGGGTCCCTCCCTGGGTCCCTGGTTCCCTCTGTTTACCCAACCACTTTCAAAAACATTACTCACTATTCATTCTGCCTTAGCAGTGCACAGTGGTGAGATTAAAATATTAGTAAAATAAATTTTAAAATCCATTTTTTTATTTTACGAACTATATTAAAACCAAATTTGTTTTTACAATCAGATACCTAAATCAATAATTAATTTTGTTTATTCCAACAATTATTCATTGTGGCTGATCCAATAAATAATAATTAAAGTTCTCGAACTTGGCTCAGCCATGCCCGCACTAAGTGAATCCCATTAAGCTAACAAAACAAAGAAATGGAAAAATATATTTGAGACCGTTTTCCCTCTCGATAGAGAAAAAATGTTTACGAGATCCCGCGGGATTCCGATAGTAGCTCCGAGTAAACGCAAAGCCAAGATATCAGACACGAAAATACAATAAGGGGAGACGAAGTGCCTGGAGACAGGTGTCTGGGCGCGAGGCCTGATTGATGAACTTCAAGATTGATAACTTACAACTGTGTCGCTATGACACAAGGCTGTTGCACTTTCTGATTTTCTTCTACATTCAGATTAGCTTCTTGCTGTTGGAATTGCAACCGACAGCGCAAGTGCTAAGTTCTATTTTAGTGCGAAATAATGTAACTTCCCACCGATATGTTCCGGAGCGCTCTAATTTAGTGCTCTGCAAGTGTACTCACAGACAACCGTGTCGTGTACCCATGTCGGCACTAGCGCGGGATGAGATTGAAGCTTACAGCTGTAGAGGCTAACTTCTATGCTTAAAACTTCATACTGGCTATAGGAACTTTCTGATTTGAAATCTATATAACTACATCACTTCGAAGAATAACACAGCAGACATAAAGTGAGTCATAATATCCATTACTTGACATTTGCTATTTATCAACTAAGCAAAAAGATAACACTAGCGATGACGCCGATGACTTACCCTTCAATAGCATATCTTATGATGACGACTTCCATGGTCTAGTGGTCTGTACGTCGTCGCTATCTCGAGAGGTTCCAGGTTCGATCCAGGTTGGGGTAGGTATTTGTGTGATGAATACAGGCATATGTGCTCCAGTGTTTGATGTGTATATCGTCGTCGATGTGTATATATGTATTAAATAATATTCTTGATATTTATGTGTCATCATCTAGTGTCCGTAACACAAGCAGTATTAGTTGTTTAAAATGGGATGGGAATGTCTGAAGATATTTAAATAGGTATATATCTTATTGCAAAAAGGAGCTACATTATGCAAAAAGGAGCTACAGGATGCAATGTTAGTTGAAAAGGCATTGCACAAATACATAATATTGGGTCCTTACCTATTAAATTGGTGTTTTTTTTCTCTCTTAGTATTTTGTCTGTAACTATTAAGATTCAGAGTATTTCTAAAAAATAATTACTTCGTCAAAAAATAAACTATAATTTTGAGCTCTTTTGATTTGTTTTGATAATTTGTTGTAAGTTTAATTGTGTTAAAATTGGACACGGAGACAACTCTTTTTAAGTGCCTCCCGAATACATCATTTTATTTGCATTCACTTAAAAACGATTAATAATTTTTATGAAGTGTGATATTACACATATTACTAAAGCTTATCTAATGATAGACCAAATATTATTATCTTTGGATTTGTCGTTGTGAAGAAAACTGATAAAATGTTAGTATGGAAAATGCGGAATTCCCCAAAATCTCCATACAAAACACCAATTTCATAGGTAAGGACCTAATATTATAATCATGAGCTGATTTGATAAAGCGAAGGTTTAATTTTAAAAACAATAAATTTTTTTGATGCAAACGTAATCTGTTGTTTACTGTTGTAATACTGTTGGTGAAGTATGTAAAATTCCGCTTTATGTCATACAATTGTTTAAAAGTTTTAGGAGTACATTCACATACCTTCAGAGCCTTCAGAGCCGGGCTCATATTAATGTCCTAACTTACCTCGTTAGAAGCAACTTAAGGTCTGACCTTATAAATTATGGGATAACCAGGACTCTCCCACGTCATATAGGTTTCTGATTAAAATATGGAATTGAAACTGTTTTGAAAAAAACGCTACCCCAATCGTTGATTTCCGGAAGTTGATGGAGTTTAAACTATTTGCAGTCTTTCTATTCAAGAACTATGTAAAATTTTTGTGACATGTATTAGTTCATAGCTACGCTGGCCGCCAGCGCCGGCTACGCGCCAGTCTCACAATTACACGGAGCTACTAACGTCGTTTCACAGCAACACGCGCGCATTATACGTCGAAATGTAAGAAAATCTTGCCGGCTCCCTAACTAGCGTAAAGACGCGTGCATTTATTTATTTATTTAATCTTTAATGTCCAAAATAAAAAACACTTTTGTACATAAGGCGGACTTAACGAGGGAGTTGGCGGACTTGGCGCATTTCTTGCATCTCTCCTATATAATTTGGTTGAATCAAATCGTAACGACTCAGTCAAAGTTCCAGATCAAACAGAGTTCTAGCAACAACCAATTAGTATACTCGACGTATCGAGAGCGCTCGCGCCCGGCCCGCTGAGCCGGTTACAATTTATCGTACAAATACAATTGTTTCCCCGCACGCGCATACATCAGCGTCTTGAGCGAACGTCCTGAGGGCTCGCTAGGGATCCGCGCCATGTTTAAATTTGCAATTCAACTAGTATACCTTCCCTAACTACGAATGTCGCTCCTCCATATTTGATAAACAAATATGAAAATGAAGAACAGTCGCACCTCACAAACCCACCCCTGAATAATGAAACCGATGTAGGACTGATCTACCTCCGCTAGTGGCGGTATCGGCTCAGATGTGATTTTGTTTCTATGAATAATACAGTGCTTGTTTTGTCGCTGTTGGAACAGGCCTAGCTTAATTGAATTTGTTTCAGTGGCTTGCATTATTTTATGTTCGTTAACCGTGAATGTGGTGCTGTGTAATTTGAATAATCAAATCTAACTTGCAGAATGTGGCTGTCAATATAAACTATATTTGTGCTCGTCAATAGAATCCACAATCAATAAATAGCTCAGCAGTGTAAACGTAAGCGCGGATGATTTAGAAAGTTTTGTGACCTTTGTTTCAATTTTATTATAATAATAGCTAAAATTTTACATTAATTGCCTTTTGAAATAGCAAATACTTTTTTACACATTTTAACGCAAGCACAATAACTGGCCAAAGAATAATCAGACCATGACCTTAGACACTCCTAATCATCATTATGACCCCCACAATAAAGTGGTTTAGTCATTAGCATGTCTGGCTCAGACACATTCGTATTTCAAAAGTTTGATAGAATTGATTAGAACCCACGCACTAATCCAGTTTGGATAACATCAATTGATTTGTCCAAAGTAGGTACAAAGTTGATAATTTAGTCGCACCTAACGACTAATTTTCTGTAATTTGTATGCGACCTTGCCTTGACTTTAAAAATAATGGAAACTTGTACAATGTGAGTAATGGAAAGCGTACTGAGTATTTGGGATATATATAATTATATATATTATATCGGGTCGCCTAATATTTTGTACTTCTAATAGGTAATAGCACTCTTACGGTTAGGCTAAAATTCTTCCGCATAATGTCACTTTTCCTATTCGCGATCGTGTTCTAATTTTACTTCGCCTAACATTTTATCGCCTTATTGTTATTTATCAAAATTTTTGGCACATTTAATATCAGTTATGCTAAAATTAGAGCTTTTATATATTAAGCGAAATCGTCGTTATGCCAAAATAACGTAATGCATTTATATTTTAAGGTATTTCACATTATAGATTCTAAAATTAGGGCTTTCAATTCTTAAGCCTAAATATAATGTTGGCAAAACAATAATTGTTCGTTTTAAGTTAAGGCCAATACGGTTTGGCCATGTAATATTAGGAGTAATATTTTTCGGCAAACCGAAGGGCACCTGAGTATTTGATTTAAAGTTCATCGATTAGGGTTTATACTAGAACAATACTGATTTATAGATATAACATTTTAGGTCAGAACTTGATACAATAATGACTAATGATTAGAATTTGAGACATTAATAATTTTACATGACACGAATACATAAAATAACCTCCAATACAATTCAACAATACATAAACAGATTATGGCTTGCTTGATAATAATATTCATTTTCACGTTTTAATATAGATCGAGATGATTGTTTTTAAATAGCGCAAACTTTTTTTATATTTTATTCAGGGCTTATTGTTTTGAACGCTACCAGACTTAAAGTCGGAGAAAAATTAACAGCATTCGACAAAAACTTAGACAATAATGAGAATATTTAGGATGCTCTCATAGTACCGATTATGGGAAGGCGTAAAAAGTATCGCTATCTAAACTAATGAATTTATTGAATTAGTTAACATATACCTGTGTTACTTGTAGAAGACAGTAAAATAACCTTAGCCTGGGGTGTTCTAACAAATAAGTAGGGTCTTAAGAATAGTTCCACAGACAATCCATCCTCAGCTGAGTGACGGAGACTGACGACTCGCTGGATACAGTTTCTCTAGTATTCTTGTTGTAGTTGGCTTTTCCTGAAGCATTGTTCTGGTTCTAATAAAAAGTACTTTACGGTTATGGAACTTTACGCTCTTGTATTGAATCCTCGCATTATTTATATCAAGAGATATTAATATTGGGTCCTTACCTATGAAATTGGTGTTTTTATTCTGTCTTAGTATTTTGTCTGTAACTATTAAGATTCAGAGTATTCCTTAAAATAATTACCTCGTCTAAAAATAGACTATATTTTTGAGCTCTTTTAATTTGTTTTGATAATTTGTTGTAAGTTTAATTGTGTTAAAATTAGACACGGAGACAACTCTTTTTAAGGGCCTCCCGAATACATCATTTTATTTGCATTCACTTAAAAACGATAAATAATTTTGATGAAGTGTGATATTACACATATTACTAAAGCTTGTCTAATGATACATGCCAAATATTATTATCTCTGGATTTGTCGTTGTGAAGAAAACTGATAAAATGTTAGTATGGAAAATGCAGAATTCCCCAAAATCTTCATACAAAACACCAATTTCATAGGTAAGGACCTAATATATTTTTTATAGGCGCATTTTACTTCTTTGCAATAAAGAAGGTTTTCTTTTAAATACAATTATTATTGTATCTCCTTAAGACAATTCAAATCACACTTGACTTACTGCTTTCATGTTTCTTGTATCGGTGGCCTCACGGAAAGCAAGCAGTGTCATGGGGGAGTGTTGTATCGTCGGAAATGGAGACCTTGTTTACGACCCGCTCATTTCTTTCGTCACTCGGACTCTTCACGACCGATAACATTGAATAGTTCGCGCCGAATGGAATGAGAGTATAAAAACAACTTGGCAACTTTCGTTTACGGCTCCATCGGATATCGAGGGTAGATATGTTTTTTCCATTTCGAATTTGCCTGCGATGTTCTGACCGTAAAGTATTACGTTGGAGGACTTTTGGACAGTACTGTCTTTAGAACTTCGTTTAAGCCGAACTGAGCTTAAATTATCTCTGATAATAATATTTGGCATGTATCATTAGACAAGCTTTAGCAATATGTGTGTAAACACGCATGATAAAAATTATTCATCGTTTTTATGTTAATGCAAATCAAATGATGTATTTGGGAGGCAGTTAAAAATAATTGTCTTTGTGTCTAATTTTAACACAATTAAACTTACAAAACATAATCAGAATAAATAATACGAGCTCAAATATATGGTCTATTTTTAGAAGAGGCAATTATTTTATATGAATGTTCTGAAACTAAATAGTTACGGACAAATTGCTAATACAGAATAAAAACACCAATTTCATAGGTAAGACCCAATATTTGGTAACATCTCAACCACCCGAGTTTGAGGCGTAATGATAAGTTATGTGTCAACCACAATATTACTATATCCCCTTGAAGGTCTGGCGAACGCCGGCGTTTACAAACTATATGTTTATATGAGTATCGGTTTGTGACCATTGAGTGCTCACAAAAAATCACTAACTAGCGCTCACCATGAAGAGACGGTGAGATTACAGTTCCGCAAGCTTCGTATAAGGTAGCCAAACAATTTCAGGTACAGTATTACAGGCTCAGCTCCAGGATATTTTTAATTACTTAAATGTTATGTATTGTTTTTTTAAACATAGTTGATGGGTCAACTAGCCCCATTTTAAACAACTAATGCTGCTTGTTTTACGGACACTAGATGACGGATTTAATTGATAAATACATTGAAGTATCCAGATTATATATAAAAATATATAAACATCCAAGACTGGAGACCAAATGCCTGAAAATTCATCACCCAAACATTAGCTCCCACCGGGGATCGAAACCAGAACCTCTCGAGATGGCGACGCTTTGAGACCAGCCTACAGACCACTCGGCCACGGAGGCTGTCAAATTGTACGCACAAATATAATTAGTTGTCTGTTAATCTGTTTTCAAACGAACTATAATTCTAACCGTTCAATGATCAATAAAGCGGATTGTCTGGATTAATATATCACATAATTAAAGCACTAATTAATGAATGTACATTGGCTAAATTTAAACGTAATCTTTGCATTACATGTTAATCAACTCCAGCCGTTTGTATCAACTAGTACATCTAGTAACTGTTAATTTGAGTGGTAATTGAATGAGACGGCTTATTTCTACAAATTAGACAGTTAATTCCTAACGTAAAAATGAACTGAAACCATATCATACAAGCAGTACCGTAAACTGTGATCAAATCGAGATGGTAAATGATTTAATGTCAATATCAGACAAAGAGGTCTCGTGTGACCCGCAAACACTACTTACCGTTATTTTATTTTGCTTGCGTGACGCCATAATATTTTTGTATTGCGAAACGTAATGCACTGCTCAAATGCCACGAGGTCACCCCAAGGCACTATGAAGAATCCACTATGACAGTGGACATATATATATTTCGCTGAGGAATTTTTTTTTGTGATATCGCTGACATATGATACCCTTAAGGGTCCTAATTTTCTGGTCTACTGTCTTTAGATTTGAGATGACGACGTTGATTACACGATCTATGATGTGGGACAGTAGATTGATTTCTTCTAGTCATTTGTCATCAATCAAATATTATGATGTGTGGATGATGACTCACCATCATAATATTTGGAACTATGTAGAATTGGGAACAGGGCAGGACAAAGAAGAAGATATAGGAATGCGTATATTTTATTTTCAGCATAGTTAGGACGACCTCAACCCTCATATCTATACATAAAATAAAAATGTAGAGGTCGAATGTCTGTACGTACATAGGTATATAGAAAAAAAATGCTTAAAACCTAGTCAGGGGGATGTCAAAGAGGGAAAATAGCAAAAATAAAATTATTTTTCGTTTCTCTATCTGTTTGTCTGATCTAATCTTCGAAATGGCTAGACCGATTTCAATGAAATTTTGCCTGGTGATATCTTATATCCCTGTTCAGCATCTTAGATACTTTTAATTCCGGAAAATTAAAGGGTTCCCGTGGAATAGTTAAAAAACCATACTAGCCGCAGACGAAGTCGCGGGCAACAGCTAGTCATGTAATAAATGATCACTCAAATCCGCCAAGAAAGCTGTCTGTATTCCGCAAAGCTCAACGAACGGAGAAGCCACAACATATCCTTCTAGCCACTTTCAAATTCGCTGTAGTATGACAGGATTTCCCCTCGTATACGAAATATCCGCTTGACGCGTGAGTTGTAACGCACTCGCAGCAGAGGCAAATGAGCAAATGGGGCAAATTGACAAAGGGGCGAGGAGTGTCGTTTTGCGGACGAGGTGAGCGGCGCCCGCCGAATACCAGATGAGTAGCACCACTGAAAATATCTGCGGGTATAACACGAGTATACTAGCTACGTACAAATACCAACAGACATTTTACAGAGACACCTACCACCGAATATCGTCATAAAATTGAAACAGTAGTAACTGGCCTGTGCTAGTGATATCAAACTATATAGCCTTTTTGACTGCTTGCTCGTTTAGTTTTTGTTCAGTTTCATTTTGTTATATTTTTTTAAATCCCCTTTAAGAATAAAATGAACAAATGAAATATAACATTCAGTAAGTTATAACATCTTCAAATGTGGTGGAGCCTGAATTTATAATCTACTTTAAGATAATGTTAATAAAGAAAACCGGCTCTACACCGCGAATACATAGCAAAAATTAGTAACAAAGGCTTACTTTACCCTGTGAGCCTACACAATCAAATCATTATTTATTTTGTAAGACAAATAAAGATAAAGATTTGTATTACTTTTGACAATAAATACTCGAATATTCAACAAGGTGTGGGTCTAGATTTGCTAACCTAATAATCTGTCTTTGTCTCATTTTACGGCATTCAGAAAATTTTGATTATTACAAAAGGTTGAGAAATAGCATTAATAATTTTCTAGAAGACTCGAAATAGAAATTTACAAGAACATAGTAAATAGATTATAAGTGTTTATTCTATAAGTCTAGGTATCTCCAAATTGGTTGTGTCTAAACTAGTTACGTAAATAAAATAGTTGTTTTAGTGCCGTATTAACTGAACCACAGATAACCATTTTACATAGATAACGAAAGAATAATGATTTGTATTGAAACCAAGCGTGTCAGCATTCCGTAATTTTGAAACGGGAAATCCAAACTGATACAAATATTTATTTCAGACCAAGTGTAGAAAACAAGGTGGATCGACGATCTGGTGAAGGTCTCAGGAAGTCGCTGGATCCTTGGGGGAGGCTTGTCCAGCAGTGGACGACAATAAGAAGATAGATAAAAGTGTAGAAAGTAATGATGATGTGTGATTGAAAGATACGGCATCGCCGTCGATGTCCCTTCGCACATATCACCGTTGTGTGAGTGAATTTCGTCGGGTTTCAGACACTCGCAGTACATGCATTTTCGTCATCTATGTAAATGTATGTATGTGAACTGAAGCTATCGCGATAATGAGCGAAGTTCATAATAATATAATTCTTAATTGACGTAATATGATCAGATTAGCGAATTCCGTAGTTAATTCGGCTCATTACTGTGATTAGTTTCCGCGGCGCGGTTTCCCGCACTGGAAATGTGAGTTGACACAACTTTTTCCTTAATTACTTCTGTTTATTACAAAGTTTGGTGTGAAATGGTTACTGGGTACGATTTAAATTTGTGTGTTTTTTCGTACTCTTATCGCATTAAAAAGAATATTGGTTTAACACGTTAACGGTCCAGCGCCTCACTATTGACCCCACATTTGTAGGTCACGCGAAAAATGCGGAAATTTGTAAGGAAAATGTGTTTCAAGGAATTATACCTTATATCTTTTGTACAAAGGTTTTGGAATTATAATTCGATGTAATTAAAGTTGGTTTGACTGGTTGATTTAAACAATTCTTGAGTTGCCATTCACTGCCGGCAATTAAATACAGTCATAATTATAATTCATACATGCATTGCTGCGCGATTTATCTTTTTTAAGAATTTGGTATATAGCAGATTAAAGGGTAATTGTAACCATACCTTTGAATTCCTAGGATGTTTCATGTTCTATGGGCATGATTGTATGGATTGAAAGTATGAACGATGAGGGTGGGAGTTATCGGTGTTACGGGTAGCTCGAGGGCGTGGATGATGAAGAATAATAGGCCAGCCTCATATAAAAAAAAAAATAATAAATGTCTTTAGACATTCAAACATATCAACTAGCCCAGCCCCATTTTAAGCAACAAATACTGCTTGTGTTACGGACACTAGATGGCGGATATATATTTAATAGATAAATACATGTAAATATCCTGAATATATATAAATATAAATAAGCATTCAAGACTAGTGAACAAATGACTGAAAATTCATCACCCAAATATTTGCTCCCATCGGGGATCGAACCCAGAACCTCTCGAGATGGCGACGCCTTGACACAGACCACTAGACCACGGAGATCATGGTCGTATAATGTAATGGCATGACAGTTAGAAAATGAAAAAAGCTTTACCCAACCTATTTTAAAACTTGTTACAGTTTCAAAGTAGAAATACTCACACAAAATTCCACTATAGTCGCACTGGCATAAAAGGCGTAAACAAAATACGTGGTCTAAAAATGTTAATCTCGAATGCTATCATAATAAGGGCATCGTTCACACAGGCTACAACTAGCGAACACGTGAGCCGCGTACAGTCAGGCCCATGAACATGTGCACACTTTGAAGGTAAAGCGACTTCTATTGCAAAGGAATAAAGGCGTCTATCGTTTGAAGGTGTATTCATGTCCATGCTGGTAAGTGTACCGCAGCAATAAATAATAAAACAACCCGGGCGTTGGGTGTTTGTTCACCAGGGATTACTCGAATCAACGTGTTGTTTTGAATACATTTTTTCTTGTTTGTTCTAAACATTGCTTAGGAATGGAAATCTTCGCGACATACAATTTTAGATGTCCTTGACGCATTATTAGAAGGAACATTTTTAAACCCGTTCAAGGTTCTAACAGTGATTCCACTAAAAACTTGTTATTTAAAGACGGCCATGTTGGATTTTTTCCGAGAATGTAACTAAAAAAATATGATGAAAATTCAGATTGTTGAAGTTAGCTCTCGGTTCCTTTGATTTTGAATTAACATTGAAACCTTTAATAACTAAGAATTAACTAGAACTTGTATAAACGAGCCCAACTTCTAGTGTATTGGATGAAGTAAAAGTAAGTAATAACTTCAATAATTTCAATGATAAATTAAACTTCTCGAACAACTTTTGTAATTAAACTTACAACGAAAGAAGGAAGAAACTAAGAGCACATTATGTTTTCTCCATTTATTTAGGGGTTTTACTAGATTCCTTTATTCAAATAAGCAGACCATATTCTCCCTAAAAATACGCTTACAATGCACAGAAAATTTAACTCGCAGATTTAATTATACAACAGATAAACAGGAAGGCGTAAGTCAGGCCGCAGCGAGAGTGCATTTGGGAAAATGCGAGTCGCGGCCGAAACGGGTAATCTACATAAAAATGAGAGCGAGCGCGTGATCCGCTTACACGCAATTTTTTCATATAATCACTTTTATGATTATGCATTTAGGCCTTTTATTCTTCTTCAGGCTTTTGATAACGGTGGAAGGCTGTGAGCCTCAGATTAATGTCCGAACGCCGTCTAATATTTGCCTCCAACAATGAGTTGGCCGAGACGCTCAGATTGTTTGAGCTGAATCCTAGATGTTTGGTTTTGATTTAGAGCGGTGAATGGCTTTCACAACTTCTGCTTCTGTGTTTAGTTTTCTGCGCTTTGTACGGTTCTAGGAATATTATAGAAACTTGAGGATTAGTACAATCAGAACAAATGCATCCAATTTTCTATTAATATTGGGTCCTTACCTATGAAATTGGTGTTTTTATTCTGTCTTAGTATTTTGTCTGTAACTATTAAGATTCAGAGTATTCCTAAAAAATAATTACCTCGTCTAAAAATAGACTATATTTTTGAGCTCACTTTTTTTTTGATAATTTGTTGTAAGTTTAATTGTATTAAAATTGGACACGGAGACAACTCTTTTTAAGTGCCTCCCGAATACATCATTTTATTTGCATTCACTTAAAAACGATAAATAATTTTTATGAAGTGTGATATTACACATATTACTAAAGCTTGTCTAATGATAGATGCCAAATATTATTATCTCTGGATTTGTCGTTGTGAAGAAAACTGAAAAAATGTTAGTATGGAAAATGCAGAATTCCCCAAAATCTCCATACAAAACACCAATTTCATAGGTAATATAATAATAATTTTCTATAGCTAAATGCGTCCCCGGCGGAATCCATAACAATATTGTACAATTCCATTTCACCACATAATCAATATATAACTTTTTATAGTTATTAGGCGATTTTGTATACTCAAATCACCATTGCAAGCCTTTGCTTGCAACTCTACACATGTTTGTTTTAAAGCACAACATCCAGTTCAATTAAAACTCGATTTTATCAACATTTTACAGTATTTTCCTTTTTATTAACACATCTTAAAATTGGGCGTTTACACAATTTACTCATAGAAGTATCAACCATATTTCGTTTTAGAACACATGCATATATACATATAATCACGGCTATTATCCCCTAAGGGTTAGTCAGAGACTAGGCAAAAGCACCGCAAAAACAGTACCCTGCCATAGTTCGCGCTTTAGCAAACAGTGCGCACAACGGGTGGTGAGTCCGTCGCGGCTATAAGCTAATTGATGGTTGCGTTATAAGCTAATTGAACACCCAAGGGTTAGTTGGTAGCATTCTTTTAAAGAGCCGCTACCACACAACTGGCTACAAATGACACGGTACACTCCATATTAAAAGCGTTTTCGAGTCGCTTTGTGAGGATTATCAGTGTGTCCACAACACAACCGAGAAGTTGCTGTAGGTACAGCACAAACAGTATTATTAGGATTTGTATAAGTATATTCTCAGACAAAGGCAAACAACGAGTATTTACGGCTTTAATTCCAATGCATAAAGGTCAACTCAGAGTCATTCAATGTAAGGTTAAATTGAGATGATATAGGAAAGTTCGTTCCATCCTAGGCCTCATCGAAGCCATGGGTCATTTAGATCAAGACCAATCCCACTATATGAAAAAAGATAGGTTGATCAACAGACCGAAAAACCTCTCTAGGTTCTAATTAAGATCATTGAATTATTTTCTTATATACTCGTAGTTTCTGAATATCATCGTATTCATCAATGAAGTATTACTTGAAACATATTAAGTTATATATTTTAACGATATTAAAAGGAAACCTTTATAATAAAGCAATTAATAGCTACTTGTGAGCTTAATAACTCCGATAGTACGAGGTACAAGGGTCTAATACTTGGAATTCAGAATTCAGAGCGTCTCAGTCGTCGTCAGGCGGCCCACGCGCACGGACAGCGCTGCCGCCCACGGCACGTTACAAAGGTACTAATTCTACTTACAGTTTGAGTTTTATTTTTAATATTTATTCTAAATCAGTCACAGTACCAAGTCTTTGTAACAAACACAAATTAATTCGCTGAAGTAAATTATAACAGGTACTAAAAACTATTTTGATATTCTCTATAGAATGTTGACATGGTTATATTATAAACATCTTACGCTCACACCATAATACATATATGCTAGCCCATAGATGACTTTGTAAGGCTAGAGTCTAAATCCACACAAATATACACAGATTATTAGACGTCCGTCCTCGGCTTTTATACGTCACTGTTGGCACAGACCTTCCTCGTGGAGGAGCACATGAGGAGGTTACTAGGTGTATTAACGGAAACATTGTATAAATGACTCGCAAAACATAATAGGTATCGCATAAATAATCTCAAATGAAAAAAGGTCTACATCTTATTGGCTGAACGTTTGTTAGGTTCCTTACACTCACCGCTGTAAGCCCCTGCTCGCGCCTGAAGCCCAGAAGTTTTATTTGAAATACTTCTTTTGAATCAGAACACCCATTTTGAAGTACCACCACCGCGTTTATTGATAAAAGCTCTCCATTGAAAGGTTTCGTAACGATAAGAGGTTTAGAGGCCTCCTATAAGCTACGTTATGGGAGCTCCTTCATTTATATTATTCACGATAAGTTCTCATAGACGGCAGCACAACAATGCAGATAGATAACCAAATTAATTAATATTACTTTATGTTATTAACACAGTCCCAGCGTTTTTGTGCTCAAAATGTAGCTAATGGACTAATTGGATGGTTATCTGGTGTAAATATTAGCCCTCGTCAGTTTGAATTGAAATATGATTTCTTTGATGATGTTTCATTAAAATTCCGTTCATATCAATTCGTGGAAATTATTATAATTATGCTGAACATCAGAGAGTTGTTTTGGTATAGAATTTAATGATGTACCTATGCAATGTTAACATTCCTATCTACAAAGGTCTTCCGAAATGTTCAGCTATTGCAAACCAGATATACCTGCCAAATATACAACTAAGCATCGTTCGAATTGCGATCACAAAGCACAAACTAGTCTATTCCAACGAGTTATCTATTTCATAAAGTGTCCGGAGGCGCTGCGATCTGACGCCCGACCACACGGGAAATACATGTAGCGGCGCGGCGTCCGCACAATGAGTTATCAACGCAGCCATCAATAAACTTCCGTCGAACCAGTCGCACGTGGGCACATCTCACTCGTCAATGGCCTATCTTCGTTTGTGACAGTTGATATCGCGTGAAATAAACCTCGCGAACAACGGAAGTCATGTACCCGTTAGCAAGTCTGAAAGGGTTGGCGTGCGGTCTGCGGCCCGGGGGCCCGTCTGCCGTTGACAAATATTTTTAGCCCACTTTTACAATTTCGCCACAAAGTTGTTCGTTGTTCGCGTCCGTACCTGACTCCAGCTTATCTGATCAAAACAAAGGCTGCCGGTCACGGGCCAACTCGCCAAACAAGTTGAGAATCTGTCCAGCGTCTCCAACAAAGGAGTTCAGCAACAGAAAGTCGCCCGCTTCTCATTGTTTTATTCCCTGGTTTTCTTTATTCTGTTGTATTGTGGAGTTTCCAATCTTTTCACCTTTCAAGATCTTGGCGATCTCCGGATCCCCCCCCCCCCCCTCCGCAACGCTTTACATTGTACGCGTCGCAATTTAAATTTTATTTCCGTTTTCATTCCGTTACCGTTTTTTAATTTTCGCCGAGCCATGTTAAGCGGGGATTTACAAGTTTGATATAAATGTTCCTTTTTAAATTAAGATAATGTTTATGCTTTTTATGCATCACTAGGCATTTTTTATTTATTTTATGCGTGAGTGTGAACAGAATAGTTTATAATTCATAATTTGAAACTATTTAATTTTGTTAGGAACACTTACACAGTATTGGTTAAAATTAAATTTTTACTATTATGTTTACATGAATAGCACGTAAATATTAAACGAATGGGTCCTCCTTCATTCAACTCCGCCGTTCATTTTGACGTGATATTATCATTTTTATTTTTGTTCACTCAACAAGAATTGTTCACCGCTTTCCGCGCCTGCTCTGCCAATAAAGTGATGAATGTCCATGATCGATTGTGTGTGATTGTTGCAGCTTCGACGTGCGTGGCAAGCACCTGTCGGAGGCGCGGCACTGGTCGGCGCCGGAGGTGTTCGGGCCGCGCGCGCACTTCGCGACGTCGCCGCCGCCCGCCGCGCTGCTCGTGCGCGACGTCAAGCGCCGCGACGAGGGCGTCTACCGCTGCCGCGTCGACTTCCGCAACACGCAGACCACCAGCTTTAGATACAATCTCACTGTTGTCGGTTAGTGCTTCGCCTTTACATATTATTATTAAGAACTATTTCCCCATGGTAACACCTTACTAGGTCCGAGCTATCTGTTCAGGCGTCTTAGCGGCCTGTGACCATAAAGGTTGCATACCTGTGAAAAAAGGAAAAGTTCGCCGCGCGACGTTGATAGAGAAAACAATTGACGATCAAATTTTCACGCCACTCTTTTGACGTTTTTTTTTCCATTCCCGCCTTCAACTAGCTCCATTTTAAACAATTGACGATGATGTCAAGTATAAAATACGTTCTATAAAGTGGTGATCGATTGGGGAGTCTGATTATTTATTAACACGTTTATTAAAATAAAACATGGTGATGATTTAATATTCTGAGATTTAATAACAGTTTTTCCACGAAACAATTATTTAACTCGAAGAAACAAAACAATTTCTTGTATATAATCAAAACTGTTACTTGGCCAAGTGTGAATAAATTATATTCTATTCCATTTCCAACTTTGAGATGTTTTGTCAAAAAGAAATATAATTTCAAACCATTACACGTACCAAAATTTAATCTGGGTTTTGTGCTTTATCTGGAAACTTACAAAATCATTGCCTTCATATTCTCACGATAAACTAAAGGCAAACGACTCAAAATTGTCCCACCAACAAATTCCTCCAAGCCTGCGCCAGCGCCTGCGCCCCCAAATCTGTATCTTAAGTCCCCGTAATTTGTTCGCATGTTTGTCCCCGCACACGTATTCATTACGTATTGTACCCTTAATTGTTTGTCTGCGTTCGTGAACAAACGCCTCTTGCGGCGTGCGGTGGCAGATATACGGCGGCTGCAGCTCCTCGGCTGACTTATGGCTGGACTTATAGGCTCGGGAGCGCGCTTTATTGCTCCGGACTCGGGAATGCTGAGCGGCTACCGTACATCCTGGAGATTTACTTCAATTAACACCTGGATTTAATTGAGTCTAGACCTGGAAAAAAGCCGGCGTACTCATGTATGGTATGGCAACAGGCACGTCGCCATTTACATAGGGACTAAGGATAGCCTATCCCTTGCAGGATACATACGTTATGATGCGTCATAAGTGTAATTACTTGTTACTTATATGATTAAGTTAAACATTTAATTTCATTATAATGTATTAATAGTGTTTTTATGTAAAGACCAGAAATTTGAAAATTTGTCTAAGCTTGGTTTCATATGTATATACGCTGAGTGCCGGCCACGCGCGCGCGTGTACAATTACACGGAGCTAGTAACATCGTTTCACAGCCACACACGCGCGCTTATATGTCAAAATGTATGAAAATCTCACCGGTGCTGTTGGCCAGCGCTGGCGACCAGCGTACCTATGAAACGTCCCTAAAAGTGTTGTTATCTGAAGAGCAGAATCTTGCAAAGTTTGTCAAAGTATAAGACGTAGGAGTTACTAAAGATGCTAATCATCAACCGTGATCAACGACAGCTAAAATTTTTGATGTACATCACCAATAGAATCCAAATACACAATGACTTTCTCATCAAATTCAATTGAAAATGTTTCCTTAGTGGTCGGTTTGTTATTGATTCAGCGAATCAAAAGCTGTTATTTGAATGTTTCTGATTTCAAGTTAAGATGAATGTTTATTTTTGACTTTGTGAAAACAACAACAATAATTGGAAGTGGCCCACGGTGGCGGCTTAAGGGGGTGCTTCGGGGCATTCGCCTCGGGCCGTTGAAAATACGAGGGTCCACAGTCATCTTAGTAGGAAAATATTTTATGTTTGTAAACGTGTTATACTTTTTTTACCTCTCTATTCATTAGGTTAAATCACAATGTTCAATATGTTAAATGTACCAATATTTAACCTGAGAAGGATAGAATAAAAATCTTTCATGAAAAATAACCGTGTTGGAAGCGGTGAACTCATAACTTACGAAACGTATTAATGAAATTGTAAATTGTTATTATTATTGCAAAAAAAAAATATGAAGAAAAAAGCTTTTAACGAGTGAAAAAAACATGATAAGCCCTGTCATGCACTGTGCATATTAAATGCAAAAAAAATTGGTTGATACGAGTCAGGTACAAAAAACCTCCACATCATTGCTAAAAAATCCCAATCTAACTCGAACTCGTAACCTCTGAGATGAAGTCAATCATCTGTGAGGTTGTGGTCAATGACAGCATTGACAAGACAGTGACTACACTGTCTTCAAAATACAAATTAATGAGTATTTAATAGAGTACGCACCCCGTAACTAATTAATGACAGTAGTTGCCTCATTATCGTTGGTCAGTAGCAATTAGCACTCCATCAATCACTCGCACGCATTCAGTATCGCTGTTGGAGACCACGTCTATCATGTTTTCCTTGGGGTCCCGATTAAAAATTAAATGACCAGCATGAATAAGTGGCTCACACGTCAAAACTTGTTTCATGTAACAATGGTGGTAATACACGTATTGCACGCTAACTTTGAGGAGCTCGGTGGCGTAGTCGCTCGATCGAAAACAAATCTCCTTCACCATGGTCAGGTCGTGGATGGGTGACCAAAACTTTGTGATCTCAAACTCTTCCGTGCTTCGGAAGGCACGTTAAGCCGTTGGTTCCGGTTGCTATTGCAACCCATCAACCCACATTGGACCAGCGTGGTGGTGTTCATACTCCTCATGTGTTTCTCTATGAGGAAAGCCTGTGCGTAGCAGAGGGACGTATATAGGCAGAGAACGATGCTCACACGACAAGACTACCTCGTGCTCACGTGGACACGGTCCAACGCGGAGTGGTGAGCAAAAATGGCGACAGCAATGGGAATACTGTTGGATTAGCTAAAATGCAATTAGTGCACGGTTCTCTGTAAAATTGCTGTGCCTAAACAAAATCCTTAATGATATTTTATAAACAAACTAGCTGTTGCCCACGACTTCGTCCGCGGTTACTATGGTTTTTTAACTATTCCACGGGAACCCTTTAATTTTCTCTCAAAGTCTCAGCCCGATGGGTTTAAAATTGACAAAGTTTCATACAAACTTTCATACCCTATTTTATCCCCATGGGGGTAGAATTAATCAAAATCCTGTCTTAGCGGATACCTACGTCATAACATCTACCTGCATGCTAAATTTGAGCCCGATCCGTCCAGTGGTTTGGGCTGTGCGTTGATAGATCACTATGTCAGTCAGTCACCTTTGAGTTATATATAAACTGTAAATAAAGAGTCAAAGGTTCACAGTGACAGATTAATAAATAGACTGTAATATTACATTGGTGTAAACTAAAACAAATTACACATAATAATTTATCCCCGCTGCCGCGCTGCTGACATTGTTCGGCTTGTATTTAGGACAAAAGTATTTACGGAAAAACAGCTTAAGGCTTTTTAGAAATTAAGATCGTTTTTTTAAGTATTTAAAAAAGCAACAATCGACGTTTATTTTCCATCACCTTATAGTGTGGAGCTTCCAGATTCCAAAACATATAAGTTAAATTACTTTAATGTTACTTTTGATCACTATGTTAGGCCCGCATATACGTTCCGCATACATACCAGCGTTTACGTTCTTCTCGCTGAAGGCCTAATTGAGTCACACACCACGTAAAAATGAGGGCAAAAACACAAAATCTACGCAGATATGATTTATTCCTATATCGTCTGCAACAATCACCACTGCTCACATTTTTGAGAAAGGCCTTAGTTTCCTTATTTACGTGCTTTAATTTGTAGTATTTTAAGAAATCCGCATATTTTCAACTCGTATTCTTTTTATATTTTGGAGAAGTCACAATTTAGCCACATACTAAACAACTATTTAGTAACAAATGAAGAAAAACCATAATGACATAACATATCATAACGCCTCTTTCCCAGAATGCATAGGCAGAGGTGTTAAACACCCACTTTTCACCAGATATGTTAGCTCCCCATGTAACATGTGGCGAGCCTATTGACATGCACCGGACCAATGTGTGGCAAGCAATATTCACAATGAACTGTACAAACTCAGTGGTACAGGCGGTGTGATCGAACCCGCGATTCCCACGGCTTCTCGAACGAGTAGTACCCCGTCCGTACCAACTCGGCTACCGGTGCCTTTAAACGGTGATGAAAAATATATTATTATGTAAATTTTCTTGAAATAAAACTTAGATTTTTTATGACAAAAACGCGGCCATTTTTCATTCGTATTTCATTCAGATCCGCTGGGATTTCCCAGCGTTCGGACGTGTGTTCTTCGCTGGTTTGCATTTTACCTCTCGTTCACACGGTTGCTCCCTCTCTCACTCGCTACTCTTATTGGCCTAAATTGTATTGAAAGATTCGAAAGTTACTGTACGTAATTATAATATCAGTAATTAATTATTATACACTAAGAATTCGTATCTGGTACATCCTCAACTTTTATGAAAGCTATTTAGATTGATCAAAAGAATTTGTACACATTTGTAGCCGACCGTGTACTTAAACAGATATCATCCATGCGAGAAACAATTAAGGGAAATTGCGCTTATTATATCAAAATAACCACTTATTCAAGTAGCATATTTATTTTGTGATACCTTTTTGTAGAATATTGATTCTATTCAATTAATGAAAATAATTCTTTTGAATAAAAAAGTTGTTCAAAGTGATGTCGGTTCAACAGGTTATCTTATATACAATTTACCTTTAAATATCAATATCAGAAACAAGTTAATAAATTAGCCAATGAACGTATCTGCTTCTCCGTAACTCTCAACATTGAAAGACGAAACTCGAACAGAATCGATCGCGAAACTTTCGGGAATGTTCAATCAGTGTTCGGAACAGTCTTGGGGGATTCTGTATTCATTAGAGGCAGTTAATTATAGCGAATTATTAATTTAATTAGGACATTGGAAGTAAGTGGAGCGCAGGACTGTTGGAAGAATGGTAAAGTCAACTCAGGCGCTAAGAATCCATCCATACTTAATTTTGGCATGAACACAGAACCGCGGCATGCCAAGCTGTTTCATAATAAATTCCAAATTTCTTTTCATTTTTGCATACATACATACATATATAAAATCACGCTTGTAATCACCGAAGGGGTAGGCAGAGTCAAAGAAGCACTGTGTTCCTTAAGACCACATTTAGCCATACAAAAATTGGGTTTGGTCAGATAAAAAATCGTGAAAGAGTAGTAACAAGTAGCTAGCTCATCGCCTACACGATCACAGACCCAGTACCCAATACGCCCTTAGTCGCCTTTTACGACATGCTAGGCAACAAAAGCAGTTGTGGTACATTCTTTTTGTGTCCCGACACAAAAATTTGTTGCTTTTTAAAAATACTATTTATTATTATTTATTTATACAACACTACACAATTTTTTACTTTATTCCACAAATAAAAAATATCGCACATTAAACTATTAAATTTCAACGACTTTTTTAAACAAAAAGGTCTGCCACCAATTCGCGTCCAATAGCAACCACTTTAGAAAATGGAACGAAATTTTACAGAAATTCTTGAAAATGTAGGTTAAGTCAAGGAAAAGTAAAAGAGTAGAGGTGTTAAGTGTAAATTGAGATCCGGGCCCGATGCGGCCGCTAACGGGCCCGCGCGGAACCCCGCGGTGCCCCAAAGTCGACCCGAGACACTTTACCTCCACACCTACAAATAATCCTCACATGTCCTCTGTCCTAATTGAAGTGTGTCAATTAGTTTGGGGAATCAAAATTGTTTGATTTTGGTTGACGAATTTGAGCATTGAAAAGCGATTGAAATTCAGACATTGTGCCGTGGAGTTAACCTAATATTTGTAAAGCGGGTAATGTTAAAATATCTGTTCTCCTCTACTCACCAACTAAAGATTTATAAAAAAAACAAAAAATACAACCAAATACCAAAAACTAAAGATTTATTGATAAGTATAATTTTTTTTTAAACATAAAACAAAATAAAATTTTACTTCAAACTATCAACAAGGGCAGGTTGGTTCTGGTTCTGTTTGATCAATCTCGGTGAGCATATATAGGTACAAAATAAAAAAAAATCTGTAACTCTTAATTCTTAATATTATTATTTTTATGTTAATGCTTATATTTTCTCCCTTTCGCGGTGGTTAGTACTACGTACCTTCCTTGGTTACGGGTCCGGATACTGTACTTTATATTCTATATGTTATATTTGCACTCGTCCCGTTGGTCTTTTCACAAATATCTTGATGGACTTGAATATAACCTTGTTATGTATTGTTGTTATACACTTGGTATGTATTGCATATATGGTTATACCATATTCTACCTCCCGGTAGTTTTTGCCCTGTTACATGTCAAAAAAACGCTATATTATCATTGTTATGTACTAAATAAGGGTATAACCCATGCAAAGTAAAGATTTGATTAACAAAATATTACTCTCCTTCATACTATTAACATTAGACAACTAAGCAATAAAGAAGGATTATAAAAACCTAATGATTTCAGGAGAGTTGATGATTTACACAATTTAATTACTAACTTATGTCAAACTTTCATCAAGTACTACTAATTTAGATCATAAACATGATGATTCTATATTTATTGTTTTACACAAACACCAATTACCTTGAAATATATGTAATTAACAGGGATAAAGGAATTTTAGTCTGAATTTATGGAGAGGATAAACCTTGTATCCACCCACCAATGACAAACCTCGACAATTCTTACTGAAAGACTATTATTTATAGAAACACAAGTATTAAAGCTTTACAATAGGTTAAATTAATAAAAAATTTATCCTTAACTGACCTTTTTCTCGGGCTTTTATTAATATTTTATAGGTTTTTAGAAAAGTGCTGCCGGTAACCTATAAACCAGCCGGCATGTACAATTTTATACGCTCTTCAGCCAATAGACTCGAACTTCGAGCTATTTAATTTAATAATCCCTTGATTATAATATTCCTGAAATAAATTCGAGGACATTTCTTTTCGAGATCTCAGTAAATTAGCAAAATCAGAACCAGCGCGTGAGACTTTTTTCAGATATCGATCCACAGACTCGAGAGCGATTTGTCTCGACCGTAGCTCCCATAGACGAGGCAAAGACACACTCGTCCGTACATCCAAGAATATGAGTAATGTTTGTTTGTTTATATTATTTACTAAAAATACTTGAAGTGCCCCTTTTCATTTGAAATTACGTTGATTCATTGCAAAATAACTTGTATTTGAATATAAACATGCAAGTGCATTTATACTCAACGAGGAATTTATTAATTTACTAGGAATTTTGTCAACATTATTATTATTACATTATTATTACAAACCGACATCGGACATACAAGTTTCTGTGTAGGTACGTCTTTACTCTTGTATAAAGAGATAGAGAAAGAGATAGAGATATTGATGTTTCCGCAAAAATAAAAAATGGTAAAAATGGTTCGTGCGAGGGTCGCTATAATAATAATAATAATAAAATTCTTTATTCAAGTAACCAGGACTCAATATTGTTAGTATCACTTAATCTATTATTAGTAAAGTAATTTTTATAAAAATAAAATAAAAACATCTAAGGTGTCTACCTGAATTACCTCTGCACCACTCCATGGGCCATAGCACAGCAATGATTCAGGTACACACAGTCTAACCTACTGGCAATCATGGTTAAGATGCCGTTGCTGCTGCCCCGAACCCTGCGCACCAGGGATGCGCATTTCTTCCGTATTGTTGTATAAAAACAATTAACCTGCGCCTCAGCAAACATCCCTGATGCGCTACAGAAGCGAGGCAGCCGCAACAGCACCCTGAACGCATTATTATATTGCACTCGGAGTGCATTGTACGTTTTCTGCGTATATTTGACCCACAGACTACTCGCGTAGAAGGAAGTGCAATATGCTCTAAAAAGAGTTAATTTCACATCCCTTGTACAACGCGCAAACCTACGGGCCAGCATGTTCGCTCTGATTGATAATGCGCGTCGTTCTCTTTCTATGTCCTCATCATCTTTGAGTTCAGGAGTCAGTATATGTCCAAGATATTTAAATCTGTGTACTCTCTCGAGTTCTGAGTTACTGAGTAATACAGGCGGTATTTTTTCATGATTTTTACTGCTGACCTCAAAAACCATGAGTTGGCTCTTTTTTACATTATATGCCAGTCCATGTGTTCCAGCATATACCTCACAGATGGCCACAAGCCTTCTTAAGCCACACAAAGACGCACTCAACAGCACCATATCATCCGCGTAACTAATATTATTGACGCATACCCCGTCTATATGGCAACCGATTCTGGTGCTGCTGAGCTCGCCAATTAAATCATTTACGTATAGGTTGAAAAGCGTTGGTGAGCACAATCCCCCCTGTCTCACCCCGCATTCCAACCCGTACGCATCGGACAAGGCTCTCTCCCATCTGACATTGTTGACCTGGCCCCCATACCAGAACTTGAGGATATTTATGAGCTCAACCGGTAGGTTTGCTTCTTGAAGTTTATTCCATAGTATATCGTACGAGACCAGGTCAAATGCCCTAGAAAGGTCTAGAAAGCATGCGTATGTGGGAGTTTTGCGCTGAGCGTAGTACTTGACGGTATGCTTAAGGCACAGTACGGCGCTTTCCGTTGACAGACCTGGCCTAAATCCAAACTGACTGTCATGCGGTTCAAAATGGTTATTCAGCTGTGTATTAAGAATACCATCAAATACCTTTGAGATGACAGTAGCCAACGAAATAGGCCTATAGTGGGCTATGCCACTGCATTTGGACAGAGAACTTTAAAACGCAAAGATTTTGAATATCACGGAAACAGTCTCGCCACTGTTTCATAGGTATCTTAACATATTGAGCTAGATGTACTACATTTCTAGGGGTAATCAAGTTCTAATAAAATCAACAATATAACAGGTGCATTAGTGTGCACCTTGGGAACATGCGTCTGTTCTCAACCCTTATAACATTCATAAAAATTTTGGTCGAAATTACGGTATATTCACGCTTAAAATGTTTAGTTAAAATTACTGTAATTGGCACTAATAAAAAATAGCATAAACTTCCATAATGAAATACCAACAACACTCACGTTGAATCCCAAATAACTTACTTGCTACTCTACCAACATATCTTCGGCTGAGCGATGTTTCTCAGAATAGTCATCCAAGTAAAATTATCGTTTGTAATTTTCTCAGAATTTCTTTTCACTTTGTCAATACGCGTATTAGGCGCGGTTCCTTTTATTCTTTGTAAAATATTAAAAATCGTCATCACTTTAATGTTTGTAATGAATGCTGGATACATTTTTGTAAAGGAAAATACCGCCCTTTGAAGCATAAGAGACTATGTATACAAGATATACAAGATACTGTTTTCGTTGTTGTGTGGAAAAACAGCGACCTTAGAATGAAATGTCATGCAAATGCTAATCGCTTCCATTCCTCGCACTCGCCGGGGGAGGTGCAGATAAATGCCAGAGATAGTTTGTCAGGTGCTTAAAATAAAACACTACTTTTAGACTGCAGCTTGTTAGAACACGGAAAATTCCTCCAAAGGTTTCAACGTTCCATCTCTAAGTTCCTGAACTTCAAAATTTTATGACTATCGGTCATAGGTTTGCACATATTGGTGAGAACATCTCACCTATTTTGATAAGCAAAAATTTGCCATTAATATAAGGCCAGAGTCCTTAAACACAGAAGAGGGAACCCATGCTTATATCATTTAACTCTTACCAAACAATATCCATTACCGGTTTAAAGCCTAAATTCTATATGGCATTTATTGTTGCAATAACTAATAGAATGCGATAACAACCCTGATCCAAAAATATCAAGCGCCAAGTGAATGTTCTGCCAAGAAATCTTTCGTTCCGGGATGGTAACTAAAGCTTTGCTTTAGTTATTGGAGGGTGTATGATATTAAAGTTGTAGAACAACATGAAATTCCGAGTAGTGCTGTAATACAAACGGGTGTACTCGCGTCTGAAACCGCACGCGAAACTAATCACTTAGTGGAAACCACATTAGAATATTGGCCGACGGATCAGCGCCAGCGGACTATCAATTAATTTTTCAATTATGACCCAAATACCTATTTGAATTTCGTCCGCATTCCGACAGCATTATGGTCCGTTGCGTATTAATTTGATTGGCAGCGAATTAAACCGTCCATTAGACTCTGCGTCAACTATATTTCACAATGGTTTATTCCCTAACGATTACAAAGGTATTGTTGGCGACAGACCTTCTTTTATACTTGTTTTTAACCTTTTTGATACTATTTTACCTTTTGACACTATTTTGTATTTTGATAGATTTGTCTTGTTTTTCTGTTATTATTGTAAGTCAGTTAGTGTGTGTCAGTGTGGTATAATAATTAAATATCGTTGCTATTGTTTGTTGTGCCTTTATTGTGATAAACTCAGTTCACTCCTCAACATCAATGTTGAGGAGTGAACTGTGTTTATCACAATAAAAGCACAACAAACAGTAGCAACGACATTTACTTATTGTACCACTGTGACACACAATAACTGACTTACAATACTACAAAAACAAGACAAAGCTATCAAAATACAAAATAGTGTCAAAAGGTAAAGCAGTATCAAAAAGGTTAAAAACAAGTATAAAAGAAGGTCTGTCGTCAACAAGTATAAAAGAAGGTCTGTCGTCAACATGGCGCTGGTACTTACTCGAAGTATGGCAGCAGCACAAAACATGTCGAGCGAACCAGTCCCTCCTTCAGAGGTACCTACCGACGTCAATAGTCTAATATCGCTACCACAAAGCATCGGCAGTGGTTCACAGCGAGGTTCGCATCGCTCGTCTGCTTCTATAAAGGCGCAGCGACTCGCCATTAAGGCATTACACGCGCGTCGCATGGCGGACATGGCCGCAGAACGCGAGCGTGTGGCCGTAGAGCGCGAGCGCCTCGTCGCTAATTTAGAACTAGAGGCTGAATTAGCTGCCCTCGATGATACCAGTACACATTCACAATCTTATAAAAGTTCAATAGTAGATAAATGGGTCACACAAACTAATACAACTTTGTCTGAGAGACAGATAACGTCAACTCGTCTTGCTCCTGCTCAACAACTACCCACGTCCGTCTACGCCGCGTCGGGCTCCGATGTGCAGCACGTGACCTCACCATGCGCTGATACTGCTGACGCCAGCACCTCAGCGCCTGAGCACGCGCTCTTCGCCACGGAAGCCCAACCAGAATCGGAAGTGCGGGGAGTATTCTCTAAGACCGAACGCGAGCGTGTGGTCTCGCCAGGCGTCGTCGCTGATGCAGCTGCGGCGCGCGAGCACGCGCCTTTCATCGCGCCGGTCCAGATTTCTCCCGTAATATCGACGTGCAGCAGGCAGTTAGCACCCTATTTAGCGGTCCCTAATGGACTTTCCGCTTTTGGCCCAGTTTCAGCAGCTCCGATAAGTAGTAGCCAATATGTACCTTACGTAGCGGTCCCTAATGGACTTTCCGCTCTAGGGCAATCTTCGTATGGCTACTTCGAGTCACAACCAATTCAGATAACACCTGCGGCGGCGCCTCCGCCTGCGTCTGCAGCTCCGTCTGCGGATGCACCTGCGGTTGCGTCTGTAGCTGCGTCTGCGGTTGTGTGCAACACCACCACAACGGTGAAGATGCATGCTGAAAGGCCAACGTTATCATTTTCTCGTCACGACACTCATACACCGACACACATAATAGGTACACAAAGCGAATTTATGTGTAAACAAAATAAAGATGATCGCTCAAATGTGTTTAACACTTCGCAAGAACGTCAGCCCAGTGATATTATGAAGCTGGCTGAGGTCATAACTGACCTCGCCCGTTCTTCCTGTGGTGCGGCGGCTACCCCAGGTAACCTGGTCAGCTTACCTATGTTTTCGGGTACTCCGCCTACTCATTGGCTTGCGTTTCGATCATCATACCTAAATTCTAAAAATTCATTTTCGGCGACCGAAAACATAGGCCGACTCAAGAATGCCCTCCGAGGGGCTGCCAGAGAAGCCGTTCTCCCACTCTTGGCTTTTGCTCGAGATGCGGAGGAAATCTTGGCAGCCCTTCAGGAGCAATTTGGGGAACCGGAGCTTTTGATACTTCACATGGTATCGCAAGTGAAGGGCATGCCCAAACTCTCGGCATTGGACGGGGGCAAGGAACTTCACCAGTTAGCTTGTGTGGTGCGCAACTGCGTCCACACCATAAGAATGGTGGGTTATGTGGAGTTCCTCGCCTCCCCAGAGTTGTTGCACAGTGTGCTCCTCAAGTTGACCCCTCTGTTGCGTGAGAAATGGGTTGACTATGCCTTCACACATGCTGCCATTGCGCCTACTAGCTTTAAATTAGAGTTACGGTCATCCTTTCTCACGCACCAGTCGCAGGTCTATTTGAGGTTCGGCAGTGTCGATGACACACGCTATAAGCCCAAAGATAAGACTGACTCGCGTTTTAGAGCCGTAGACAGGGCTCGCGTGCGTGTCATAGGCAAGGCTCACCCTCATGCCACTTCTGGTGTCGATGGCCACGCTGAGGTCAGCGATGACGTTTGTTACGTCATGTGCTCCGGCCCGCCGATTCGAAAGGCACAGGTAACGCCGTCTGTCGCAGCCTCTCCCAGTAACAAACCATCTCCATCTAGCGGAATTTGTCAGTACTGTCAAAAGACTGGTCACAGTGTTGTCAAGTGCGACTCTTTTCTAACTCCGTCGATGGACGAAAGATGGCTCTGGGTTAAGAAATGTAAGGTTTGCCACAGATGTCTTAAGCGAGGTAAGCATCCTTACAGATCTGGCAAAGGCACCGTCGGTCGTCGGTCCCGTGTTGGTCCGGGACACAAAAAGAATGTACCAACTGCTTTCATGCCTAGCATGTCGTAAAAGGCGACTAATGGCGTATTGGGTGCTGGGTCTGTGATTGTGTAGGCGATGAGCTAGCCACTTGTCACTACCCTTTCACGATTTGTAATCTGACCAAACCCAATTTTTATAGAGTATTTAAGGCTTAACGCTAGTCTTCCCTCAACCAATCAAGGGAAACTTAGAATTTTGACCTTGATGTTGGGAGAAGACTGCCTAATTCGTTTAAACGGCAGAATTAATGCTGTATTAGACGCCTCCACGCAGGACGCGAACCCTATCATTCTTAACGTTCTTAATCCAATCGTTAGGTTACTGCTAGACCACCACCATCGTAGGTTCGGGCATGGAAACAACGAGACCGTGGTTAGCTTCCTGCGTGGTAGGTATTATGTAGTGGCGTTACGCCCAAGCGTCAGGTCTGTCGCTAAACATTGTTTTTTGCAGGGTTAAAAAGCTTCTTCCCCCGCCTGCGCCACAATTCGGTGACCTACCCATTGATAGGTTATCCCATCACCGATGACCTTTCTCGTTTGTCGGTCTCGATTATTTTGGTCCCGTGGAGGTTTCCATTGGGCGCAGACGGGAAAAAGATGGGTTGCCCTATTTACCTGCCTTGCCACCCGAGCCGTACACCTGGAAGTGGTCGGGAGTCTTACGGCAGATGCAGCCATCATGGCCCCCAGGCGATTCATCGCCCGAAGAGGTTGCTCAGTTAAGATCTTGTCGGGTAACGGGACGTCCTTCGTCGGTGCAGCCAATCAGCTTAACGAGGTTTTCGACTTTGCGGCGACCGAGAAAATTGAATGGGAATTTATCTGCCCTGCGGCGCCTTCAATGAGCGGATCGTGGGAGCGTCTAGTTCGGTCGATCAAAACCGCTCTTTCCGTCACCCTGAAGCAGCAAGCCCCAAGGGAAGATCCTTGAACTACCTTGCTCTTGGAAGCGGAAGCCGTGGTGAATTCGCGACCTCTCACGCATGTACCAGTTGACCCTGAGACGCTTCAGGCCAACACTCCGATGCATTTTCTCTTGGGTACTCCGTCTTATGAAGCAGTACGCCCTTGCACCGACGCAGACATGTACCGCCGTTTGAATAACAAGAAGGTGCTGCGACTAGCTGAGATATTTTGGGCCAGATGGCTGCGCGAGTATCTGCCAACACTGGTTCCCTGGAAGATCGGATCAACCAGAACACCACTCAAAGTCAGGGACCCTAGCAGACCAAAACCTACCCCGTGGAACCTGGCCTAGAGGTCGAACAGACAAGATATTCTTCGGACCGGACGGAGTAGCTCGGGTGGCTGAGGTGACAACGGCCAAGGGGCTGCTAAAGAGGCCCTTGCGTAAAGTGGTGCCCTTAATAACTGACCAGGGCACGTAGACGCCTTTCGCTGCCGTTTGCTCGGACTGCTGTCGCCTCCCAAAGATTGGTGCTTTGCACCGGGGCGCGCCATGTTGGCGACAGACCTTCTTTTATACTTGTTTTTAACCTTTTTGATACTATTTTACCTTTTGACACTATTTTGTATTTTGATAGATTTGTCTTGTTTTTCTGTTATTATTGTAAGTCAGTTAGTGTGTGTCAGTGTGGTATAATAATTAAATATCGTTGCTATTGTTTGTTGTGCCTTTATTGTGATAAACTCAGTTCACTCCTCAACAGGTATAGAATAGAAGGTGCTCATTTGTTACTGCACGTGCTTTTTGACGTTTGTAGAGATAACAAGATACCCACATAATTGTCCCGTGTAATCTGATCAATTTTGCATGCTCCAGAAATTGTAATTATATAGTGCACCAAAGCCAGTACATGACCCAATGTGGCCAATATTTCACGGCGCACAATGCGCGCCTAACTAACTAGTCGTAATCAGATAATTGCAACGCTATCTATTCTATTCAGTTAGCCCAAAACTGATTATCATATCTCGGACGACTCCTGCGGCTCCGGATCCATGCTCCAAACATTCCGTGCGTGTTAAAACATTATCGTTGTTTATCGCGCACGAGCCGGTCCCGCCGGGTTTGACGTAATTACGACGCATTAATTGGCACCGGACACCGCGCATTAATTGGATTACCCTGTCAATACGAAGCCGCCCGGATAGTTAAAAACTATCCACCGTCGCCTGCTTAACGCTAGCACATATTTCAGGCCGGGTGAGCTCGCCCGAGTCCTGCCAGCGGACATGAAACGCCGCAATCAATCGCAATCCACTCGCGGACCATTACTCCGTAAACATTTCTAGAAAAATATTTAAAGGTGGCGCTCGATCGTCGATTCAATTCAATTTTATTCGCTTTGAAGCGGTCGTCGATTTCCATTTAAGTTTCGTGAATAGATCCTCGGGCGGCGGCGCGGGCGTCCGTCGATTTCACGGCCAGTTGGCCGCTTGTTTGCCCGCCCGGCGCCGGCCATCATCCCCCAATCGAGTTTTAAACTTTAAATCACTTCGGAAGACTATCAGCGAGCCCGATCGCGTCCTCGGATCTGATTACCATTCTGTTGTCTTTCTATTACCGTCGCCGTTTTCTCCGCTCGAGCCTCCTCAATTTTGCATGTAAATCCTTTCACTTTCGATTATGAAAAAGCTCTTCAGTTAATTGTAGCAAACATTGAAATTTAAATTAGCTTTAAAATTTCCACAGGCTTTTTAATCAAAATCAAATATTGTTTCACTCGGAACTGAAGAGCTTGAGTTTAAAGCAGCTGTAATCGCCGATAGGGAGTTAGGAATTTTCACTATTTTATTGAATCCGGTTAAACGTTTAGTTAGATACCGAAGGCTAAAGTTAGATTGGACGAGCCCGTTGCGCTGTGTCGAATGTAAAACCCAATTGGGCTTTGATGCTTTAAACGGAACCGACCGAAATAGCCCCCGTTGTGGCGGGATTTGCCCCGCCCGGTGCGGTCGCTGGCAGTGATTTTGAACTTTACTCCTTCCGAATAAAGCCGTTGATGGGGTTCTCAGATAAAGACTGGAATAGCATAGGCTTGGTGCTAATCGAACCAAGCTGTTAGCAATCACCTGCGTTGTATCGAACTGATTAATTGGTTTTAGTTTCCGAAGCTCTTTTGATAATAAAATTATGAAAAAAAGTTCCAGTAACAGGAACTTTAAGGGTTAAGTAGTTGCCGTGGCTATTGAAGCTAAAACAATTATGTATTTTGGGGTTGTGTGGCTTAGCCACTGGAATCTAATTTTGATCTACCTGAAATACACCGCTCGCACAGAGAAAGCGTAGTGCATTTATCTTTGAGTATTTTCATACAATGGTATTGTGATAATCCCCGTGGATAATCCTTATAAGATTAAAGATTTTGTCGATTCTTTAATAATTTAATTCGTTCTTCACAATACTAGTTTGCAGCAAAACTGTCATTTTATCGCTCGATATACGTAGCTATCGGAAGCTAAAAATATATCGATTCTGACTTTAATCAGCTTTACGGCGGCTAGGTGTCCTGGGTAGGTAGAACCTATTTTATGCCGCAAAATTTATGGAGAATCTCGATAGCCCGAGTGGAACCTCTATTTCCAAATGTTTTGGTTTCCATATTAAACCCAAAAGAAACTGTCGCTATTGTTGAGTTTTGTATTTATAAAGTATTTATGATAATGAGTTCTTCTGTTTTTACATTATTTCCTATTGTAATCGCTTCAACACACAAATCCTCATCAGATCAACTTGAGGGTTTAAACATATACACATTTCATTCTTTCTCGCATGTTAAAACTTTAAAAGGTCTTTGCAGAACAGGATGTAATGCGTTATACTATATTATAGTATCTACTCGTACCTATATATATTGTATTCTGGAGACAGCAACGACAAACAATTTGTCTTTACTTTATTGGTGGCTAAGAATTCTACTTTAAATATAGAAGTAAATAATTGGGCAGCCACTTAATTATTTGGTCAGCAAAAAACGGGTCAGCCGACAAATCATTTGGGACAAACAAATATTTTGTCAGCAATATAATTATTTCAGCGGCATAAAAATTGTTTGGGCAGCAAAATAATTATTTGGTCAGTAGAATAATTAATTGGGCAGTAATATATGTTACCGGAAATGTATAAAATCTAGGAAAAGGATCAATGAAGGATAAAGGATCAATTCGTAGGATATTTATTCTGAGAGATATTAGGTTAAGCTTATTTTTAATGAGCCTTAAAAACAATATTTGTGTCATAAAAACATTATATAATAAATTTGTCACCAGAGAAAACATTTGAGTTGCTGCCCAATTAGTTATTCTGCTGACAAATTAAAAATATCTGCTGTCTATAAGTTGCTGACCAATTGTATATTTTGGTGACCGAAATTAGAATATTTTGCTAACCGTATAAATAACACCCCTAAAAATGTGCGCGTCGCAGTCACCTTAAAGAATGTGCACATACAATCCTTGCCGGATATGTTTTGCGTTGCTGCAGCTGCGTCTGAGCGGCGTCACGAGGATTTAGTTCGCAAACTAGTGAACACGAGCCAAGAACTTGCCGAGAGAACGGATTACATTAAAAGGGGCAAACAAAGTTAATGAATAGACCGCCAGCTACAAGAAACTAATTAACGGAAATAGCGCCACTACAGACTGTATTCATTGCAGCTTAGATTGTGTATCCGAAGGAATTTGTTTTTATGCCATACTAGCTTTAAACTAACTTTGCCCTTATTGTGTGTATTGATGTGCTTGGATTCTGTATAAAGTTTCATCTCATATTTTATATGTCCAATAAGATTCTACATATTTGAAATAATTTTGGATAATAGTATTACTAGCCTAGTCTCGATAGCAGATAGAAACCGTAAATGTTAATTAAAATCTAGAATTCAATGAACCATTCGCCCGAGATAAGTAATCAATATTCAGGTGATACGGTGGAATACCTTATAAAGGATTAAATCAAAGCAGCAAACAGAGTTACCACTGATCCAGCCGTGAAAAATTAAAAAAAAATCTATTTCAATTTCCCCACATTTAATCCATTTGTAATATACGAGTTCAAATCAACTGTATCAGAAGTGGTACATTCAAGGTTATTTAATATCCTGTACAGTATTGAGATTATTTATGCGCGTTGCATCTGGGCGATATGAATGCGGGCGATGCGGGCGCAACGGGCGGGCCCTGCCTTATTAGATCTGTATGTGTATTGATTTTCTCATAAGATATAGCCGCTTGGACTGATTGGTTACGTATTACAGTTGGGATGTCTCCAATACAATTTAATCAAATGTTCAAGGTAGCTAGGTACTTTCATTACTGACTGTACATATAATTATGACTACTATCAACGAAAATTCTATGCTGTACCAAAGATTAGAGAACGCAGTCTAACTATGCTTAGACAGTCTTTTTTATTGTTCAGCGTCCATAATGTATGTTATTATTGTAAAAAACTTTACTTTTTAGTTGCGTAAAGAAGCTCGATTTATGGGACACGTGAATGCGCCCCTAGCGCAAAGTATCAGAAATCACGTTTCCCATAGAAATTTAACTTCTTAACGTAACTAAATCTTTTAAAGATTTATTCTATTGCAATAATGACTAACATTAGGGGTACAGTATGAAAGATAAAAGTATTCTATCGAAATAATAACTTTATGTTAATTATAAAATATGCAAAACGTCGTATTGCAGTTTTGCTAAGTCATAGTAGCAGACGCTCATTTTATTTGTCTAATATCTTTTTATTCACACGAAGTTTTGGATTATGTGTGCTATAAATAAAAAGCTATTCTAATTAAGCATATGTATTCTAATTAAGGATAGTGGGCATGCATAATTGTTACAGGGGCAAAGATCCATACAAAATTGGGCATTGTGGCATGTGTAGCTCGGTGGCGGAGTGGTAGGTACGCCTTGGCTTTCGATTAAGACAAAGCTACCTTCGCCATGCTCAGGCCGTGGATGGGTGACCAGCCGCCATTTTACTAATCCCAGCATCGAGATGTGGTTAAATTGTCTAAGATTGTCTGGTCAAACTGGCCACTGATCAAAAAATTGATCCTAGTCCTCTCAACTCTTTTCTTTTGTCGTCTTCCATCCCTCGCCACAACACTCCCTCCTGCCTCATCAAGTGGTACCAACCCAATTTCACTCCCCGATTTGTGTAGGCGTATTTTGATTTCCATAGGAACCTAACCAATCCAATAGATTTTCCTTCTTATAATATTGGGTCCTTACCTATGAAATTGGTGTTTTTATTCTGTCTTAGCAATTTGTCCGTAACTATTAAGTTTCAGAACATTCTTATAAAATAATTGCCTCTTCTAAAAATATACCATATATTTGAGCTCGTATTATTTAATTTGATAATTTTTATGTAAGTTTAATTGTGTTAAAATTAGAATACATCATTTTATTTGCATTAACATAAAACCAATGAATAATTTTTATCAAGCGTGTTCACACACATATTGCTAATGCTTGTCTCATGATACATGCCAAATATTATTATCTCTGGATTTGTCGTTGTGAAGAAAACTGATAAAATGTTAGTATGTAAAATGCAGACATCCCCAAAATCTCCATACAAAACACCAATTTCATAGGTAAGGACCTAATATAAGAATATTATGGCTAGAAGTTTCGTACACCAAACTTGTTCTGTCAAAACTTCTTTTGACCGATTGAGTTTCAACTGGCAAAGGCTTGCCCTCAGTTACATGGAAACTAAAAGTTATCAAGCGAAATGTGAGTTGTTCCAGACCAGTTCTCTCTTCCATAACATATTTTAATCATTTCTACATATTTTATCATGTTATGTATTACAACTGTAACAAATACTTTCTTCTTTCTTCATGAATTATGAACAGATTTACAATAACATCTCGATTAAAGCAACGTAAATCCGTCTTCGCCCTGCCTTTTGAAGCACGGAGGAGTGACCTGACCATGACGAAGTTAGCTTTGTTTTCGATCGAAAGCCAAAGCGTGCTAACCACTACGCCACGAGCTCCTCCGTAGCCCTTATGTAATAATAAAGTAGTCACTAAATTATGTTATATGAAGCATCCATGTCAATATTGCGCGGGCTGTCGACGCATCGGGAAATATATCGTGGGCCGCGACCCGCTGCTGGGGCGGCTTGCGGGCACGATTCAATCAGCCGTCGAATCAAAATATTATGAAATATAAACAAAACCAATATTAAAGTAGTATCTTTGTGTTGCTTGGAAATGCGAAGATTTTCAATGTTTATGTTTATTTTAATAAATCAAGTTTGTAATGTAATGCATATTCTATAGAGTCAACCATAAAATTGCCAGACACTTCCATCCAAATTGAATTTCACTAACACTCATTATTAATGTTCGTCTGTGATATTGACATGAGTTTGGTGGACCGTAATCCAATCAATGCAAAGGTGCCGCATATTTTACTCTCTTTTTTCCAAGCAATAAAATCAAATAATAATTTCTACTAACATTATACAAATGTCACTAGATACTACGGAGTTTCTATGTTGAAAACCACAAAGAACTAAAATTTTATTACATGCAAAAATAGCTTGTTGTTGTGTGACATGCCAACATTCACCCTAAAGGTGGTAAAGCAATTGTATGGTGGACTACGGGTATACAATAGTAGTATAGATTTTAGAAGCCACCATTATTTTACTAGGTCGTTGGGGCAATCGCCGTACATGTTAAGTATTATAAATATTGCCTTCCCGCACCCTGTTATAATATTCGGCTTCAACATCAAAGCAGCAACAACTCTGTTTATTTTTTAAAATAATTTATTGTACACAATAAAGAAAGAAATATACAATGAAGAAATAAAATTACAATAGGTAGGGCTTATATCTATAAGATATTTCTTCCAACCCACTTGCGACAGGAGAAGTGCTCAAAGAGAAAAACAAGTTGCGTGTACCTGCTTAAAATTATTATAAGCATAATAAATTAGTTTATGTACAATTTCAGAGATAATTGTATTGTATTTATAACCAGGCTCTCTAGAGCTCTGGGGCTCTACGAGTAGAGGCTCTGGGTTCGATTTCCGGCCAGGAGCAAATGTTTGTGTATTAAATACAGAAACATTTGCTCCCCACCCGTGCGTAAGTCACCCATCCAAGGATTGACCACAACGAAAATTAATTTATGCGTACGCGTGACCGGCGTTGGCGACCAGCGGACGTATGAAACCACTCTTACGGACCGTACTATTATTTTGCCTACTATAAAATATACATAATATTATTACTATTTTAATGTGTTCAGAATTTTATTAATTGTTTGTGTATTATGTGTCAGTTGTCCCCGATGACCTAACTTGTGTGCTTGTCCGCAGTGCCCCCCGAGAAGCCGGTGGTGGTGGACCGGTGGGGCAAGGTCATCAACACCACCACGCTGGGCCCGCACGAGGAGGGGGAGGACGTGCTGCTCACGTGCCGCGTGCTTGGAGGTAAGCGGGGCCGATATACGGTTAACGCCATCCAACCAACATTATAAAGCCCTAGGGCTACATCATGATGGCTGGATGGCATAAAACAACAACAGCAATGGTGCAACGCTTGTTTTGCAAGGAGGTAAAATAATTTAAGACAAATTATCAGCAAATTAATTTCTTTACGGATAACATTTCTCGCGATATGAGTAATTTTTACAAAACTTCAATTTATGACATAATTTCGATTTAAATTATTCAAATATGACCACCTAATGACCACGGGAGTTGTTTTTACTTTTCTGCAAGTAACTGGTATTAACCACACAATCAAAACTGTGATTTATTATTAAAATACCTATCTATACTAATATTTTAAAGCTGAAAAGTTTGTTAGTTTGGTTGAGTTGGTTAATCTGTATTTGGTAAATAAGTGGATTTATAAAAGTGCATTTTTTGAAGAAAACCGAATTTACTTTATTTAGAGGGCCGATTCTGTTGCCAAAAACTAGACTAAACTAAACTAAATTGTGTATCTTTCCCTCACTAACTTTATGGAGAAGGGATATAACAAATAAGAGATAAAAAGATCAAATTAGATATTTGTGTTATTAGTAATTGAATGCCTGTCTGAACAACCTACAAAACGACATTACGTAAACAAACATATTTCTAACTCTTATGTCTCAAAGAATAAAGCGCGATGACACAGAAAAGTTGACAGTTTCCTCGAAGATGGTTGCTTTTCTGAAGAAATATCTAAATAATCCGTGGGCACGAAGCGCGTGGGATCGCAGACATATGTGTGCCGATCATACAATATACAGATACGTGTTTCTTTGGCTGTGTCACCTGTCGTGCACAATCGTAGGTACACTCGAGTATAAAAAACCTTAATACCATTTTAGAAATGACCATATTTATTTCCTTCTAATAAAAGTCATTTACTGTCAAGAGTGGTTACATATTTTTGGAATCGACTGTACCTACAATTCTAAAAATGCACCTTTCAGTAAACATAACTTATTTACTGCCTCGAAATACAGAACAAAGAGATGTATTTATACATTTATATGTGACAATATTGTGTTACATTCCTTATTCTGCAATAACCCTACCAATTACAATACAGATAATGAAATACCTTTTAAAGTGAACAACTTCAATTAAACCATAAATAATTACATAATATCGGTCACTGAACACCAAGCCTTCTATTGTACGTCGAGCCTTTAAATCTCGTAAAGTATCTCAAGAAAATTATATCACACTAGTAGTATAGTCGTGGAGTCCGTATATAGCTCTAACAACACATGTATATAACAACAAACGCTCTTAATCCAGAGTGCTTGTTGGATTGCACCAACATTCGATATGTTTGCCCGGGGCGGGCCACGGCGCGGGCGGCTCCATACGAAGAAGCTTTTAAAATACGCTCCTGATTATTCTGACAATATAAAAGCAGTATCCGATATTGCTTTCAATTCGTGAAGGGATACGTCATTGTCTAATTCCAATTCATTTTTTATTCGCTGCGGCAACAGAACAATTCTTTACCTACATTGGTCGTAAGAAGAATGGGGAATAATACCCACGGCAGTTTAGGTACGGCGTAATTTTTAAAGCATTCAACGTAAGTCTCAAAATATTTACACTTCGTGGAATCACGGGAAATTTATGAAAATCATTCCAGAATAAGTTAACGCTGAATAAAAAAGGTTTGTACCTCGTAATATCCATTTTGTATGTGCGAAATTAGATTTGTGGTACAATGCGATAGGTAAAGAGGGCAAACTAATTCTGGCCCAGATCTTGCAAAGTCAGGCCGATTATTAATGTTGCGGTTGGAGAGTTTTGTTCATTTCTTTTGTACTACATGAAATATTGTATTGAGATTAATACAATGTTTATAAAATGAAATAATATCAAGACTATAACAAATACGGTAACATTATGTTTTATTACTGACAATATCGTAAAATATCGTTTCAATTATTTTTCCAGATCTTTGAATAGCTCTAATACAAGATTTTTATGAAACGGCTTTTATTTCATATAGATATTTTGGTTGGTCTACCGATCATAATTAAGTCTATGAACCCTTTGAATTTCCTGTAAAGAGTACTCGAAAGACAATGCCAAGAACATTCCTGTTGTTTGATATTGGAGACAAAAGGCTTGCCAATTAAATCGATTTTGCATTCACAATAAATAGCAAACGATTCTCATGGGTACAATAACGGCGTATTAATATTATACGCACAACACAACATCCAATAGCTTATAGCGGCGATGGGCTCACCACCTGTCACGCTGAGTGCAGTCACTGCTTGATGAAGCGCGGACTATGGCAGTGGACTGCTTTTGCAGTGCTTTTGCCTAGTCTCTGACTAACCCTTAGGGGAGGATAGTCGTGACTATATGTATGTATGTATGTATGTATGTAATATTATATCTTTAATTTATATTACTTTACTCTGAGTGTATTTGTTATATCATGTCTCATTGTTTCGTTATCAAGCTACGAATACAGGTTTTAAGTTCTTTTTATTATTCAACAGTCGTAGCATTGGTCGCAATAGGAACGGATTTAGCGTGAAAAATACGAGAGAACATATAAAAGAACTATTATTTCGGTTTATTGCATTTATTTTCAATCGACGTGGTGTTATCCCACGTTCCCACAATGCCCAGACGGGAACACGTACACACTGAAAAAACTGAATAGTGAACTATTTTCAAATTCCGCTCAAAATGAAATCGCTACAAAAAGAAAATTAAAGTGTTTCATGCGCTTCAGTTTACTGCAAGTATTCAATTTGTATCGACTTTGGAGCCTGCATGAGGTTGTTAAGTCTTTTGCGTAGCAAAGCATACTTAATACTACAACAAGATTTAAGAGATCTATTTACCACGTATTAATACGCATACTGCGCATGGCGTAATATATTTTGAATTTCTTAAGCGTTTAACCGCTCAGATACCAGGCGAGACACAATAGCGAAACCTATTGTTAGTGGCATCTCGAGATGCCATTCGGGGTTTTAAGAGTTAATTGATATCTAAATGAATAAATGTAGCTATACGTTAAAATTGCATTAAGCTGGGAAATTCATTATCATTCAGCGCAGAGACGGGCGTCTCTGCTTGACATAGTCCTCCTCCAAGGATCTCACAATGACTGGTCCTGCGCCGCCCGCATCCAGTGATCTACGCCAGATCGTCGGTCCAACTTGCTTGGACCGTCAACGTTCCCCCTTTCCCCTCCAACGGCCGTCAGCCCTACGGGCAATGTGCTCAGCCCACTGCCACTTTAGGGTCGCAATACAGGGAGATTATCCTTAATTATTGTGTAAAAAATAATTTTGATGTCAAAATGAGTCTTAACAATTAGTTATTTTTTGGACTCCTAATGGTAAATGCGTTAAATAAGTCATTTTTTTTATTTATTTATTAAACAGAAAAACACAACAAAACATTAATTGCTTAATAGCTACTAAAAACCACTGAGGCTTATTCCCGTACTATTGCTAATATTATTATTGTATTTAAATTCATAATTATGCTGCTGCTACGATTGAATAGGTACGTTTACATTAAAAAGAAAGTTCTACAGTCAAATTATAAATCGCTGACGCTTGTAACCGGCACCCCACCCGCTCGCGCCCATGCCTCGCGTCTTCCCCGCCGCGGCTCGCGACTCAAGTTTGTTTGTCGACTGAGTTTGTCGACACAGAAACGCTTTTATCGGTTGAAACATTGACAGATACTTATGTAATAATCGATAAAAACCTTGCTCTGTAACAACACCGCGTGACGCGCCGTTGGCATGTTTGACGATGTTTTCGTTACGCCTCCAGCGTGATTTATACTGCTTTTGTCTCGATTTCAGCAAGATCTGTTCTTCTACCTTGATTATTCCAAATTTAACTATCTCCTTGTACCTTTACATTGTCAGAACGACTTGCTTCTTAAAGCACGTATCCTATCTAAGATATGACCTTCAAATGAGGCATGAAAAGGCATCTTATTAGATGTACCGTGCGGACTGCGTTTTCTCTATAGGCTTTGGCGCTTTGTATATGGACAAACATACCTGCATACCTGTGGTGATGAGCCGTTTGTTGGGTTCTTTTAGTATAAAACATTATGATCGTCTTATAAATTACCTGGTATATTTTTGTGAAAATCATCTTCACAGACGTATGTATAATATTACAGAAAGCTGTTGCTCCATTCAAATTTTACATAATACCTTTATTTTTTCCTTGTGTTCTTTATTAAATTATGTCGCGCTGTTGTTAGAGGAGGTTCAGGCCACCTCTGGGTTATCGGGAAAATATGAATCAGTGCACATGTTTGATATGGTAATATAAATATATCGCTATAAGCTGTTATGTTATCTTAAAACAGAAATAAAATGTAACAGGTTTTTTTTGTGATTTAAAGAGTTTATATTGTTTGTTGTTTTAATATTTTTGTTGTCAAATAACAATAAGCACAACAATTGTTAATAACATTACAGTTTGTCTATCAATATTGTGTTCTGCATCAGAAACGAGCGTATTTATATTTTTAAAGCTCAAGAAAACGAACTTTGAGGTAAATATCACTGTAAAATTTATATCTCCAATTCTAGATACAAAATTTTAGTATTTCACTTATCAAATATTCATATATTTTTTCTATTTTAACGCGCTCAACTCGTCAGCTATTCTACAGGCTATTAAGTCAAACTCCTATAAAATTAACAGCGTTTCAAATAATCACTAAGTTGAAATTACGCGATTCGAATCAAAATCGATTTTATCAGGTTATAGTATACCGCTCAAACGAAATTGGGATTGACGGGGGCCACTGGATTTGCATAATCGAGAAATTGATTGAAGCGTATTTCCTAAAAGTACGCGTGAAAAAAATTCAATTCGCCGCTAGAAGATCACTTTGTAATGGAGGCGTCGGAGCCTGTTGCGCGCGGCGGCCATCTACAGCCATTTGCCTAAAGACATTACCAGTATTTGTCCTCGTTTTGACGACATTTTCTCTTTGTCTCTCGTTCCTTCAAAGTGTATACCTACCTAGCAACAAGGTCCGTATTAAGGTTGCTCATTACGCCATGTCGTCGTTCACAGTCAGTCCTCGTGATTACAATCGCGAATGGCTTCGCTAAATTAAATCTTCATTTCGTCCCAACGGCGCCTTGTTTACATTACAAATATCAAAATCCAATACAAAGCTACACAGTTGTTTATCAAAGCGCTCGCGGAACAATAAGTGGCTGGAAGTGCGACTTTCGACGTAACGAGTTTTGCGTCGCGTCGCCGGCGCGAGGCGCCATATTGCGCTCGCCGTGGCCCACAATCACAAGGACGAAACCTGCAGATTCAGCAGTCGGACAGGAGAGCAGACCGCTCCCTGAATAGATTGAACCCCATTACCAAGATTGTAATACTGCAGCCGGAGAACTTGTTTGTGTCAACACAAATCCAAATTAAATCCATTGACATTCGGAATTAGATCGCAGCACCGACATGCCACTTCAGACCTGAACTAATTCAATTTGGTCAAAGTGGATCTGAGGATAGTTCGGCGGCTCTGGGCCCGAACAAAAGCGCACACACTGGACAAATAAACAAGTAAACAAAGGACAAAGGCGTCCGCCCTGAAAGGGAATGCCTTCCATGGAATTTATTTACGGTTGCGGCCTGTCAGGTTTTATTTTTGCGTTAGAATTGAGCATCTGTAGATTGTAGACGTTCACTATTAACATTGTCTCCATTCTTGTCGTTTAATTAGTAATTGTGTGTAATATTTGTGCGAACAAGAATCTATTCATCACAACGGAAGAATTTTCTATGTCATTGTTTTGAGTTTAATAATGTATTGATTATTAATCAAAATTGTTTAGGGATTCCTCTCCAGGTATGAAGTTATTAGGTTGAATAATATTTGCCAGTGTTCAGATCGTGATTCTGCCGTAATGAATTTATGCCTGTGTGAGAGACCTTGACCTCATTTTATGATTATTCATAGCTAGCTTCATCTTGTATGAAATATTACTTCTCTGGTAAAAATATTGGAACAGATGTTCATGTATATCAAAAGACATATCAAGGTTGAAATCAGAGGTGTATACTGTAAAAATAAACTAACCATTCATCTATAGGTATACATACAAAATTATTATCACGTCTATGTCGCCAAAGGGTGCATTTCTTACCCTCATTTTGTCAGTAATGTAGTTGGTCCCTCGTAATAGGGGACAATCCTACTGGGCATTCATGAAAATCCATAACCTCTCTGTAATAAATTATTTTCTTTCTTTCATTCTTTCTTCTAATTCAAACTAAATTCCACACAGCCTGGCAAGATGTTGCATACGACTAAAAAGAATCTATGCAGTCCGTCATGAATCTGCTAGGATATCATCATAATCCTATGTTTTTCCACTGGTGGACATAGGCCTCCTTTAATGCACGCCACCGCTCTCGATTCTCGGCCGTTTTCATCCAACCCACACCGGCCAGCTAGAATGGTCTTTATTCGGAGCTGAAGATAATGAGTCTTATTCTTTGATATATTCAGGTCGGCCAGAACCGTCAGTGCGATGGCTCGTGAACGGCGTGCTGGTCGACGAGGAGTACGAGCACAACACGGGCGACGTGATCGAGAACCGGCTGCTGTGGCCCGCGATCCGCCGCGCCGACTACGCCGCCGTCTTCACCTGCCAGGCCGCCAACTCGCATCTGGTCCCGCCCAAGGAGGTCTCGCTAGTTTTGGACATGTTCTGTGAGTATATGTAGTAATTTTTCTTTTTTGTGTTATTTGAATAGCGTACGGTCTGCCTACCTCTGAGCTTAAATCAAACCAAAGTACGGTTTATGATTATCGTTCGCACTGTGCCCGGCACATGGCAACAGACTCGCCCCTATTATTTAAGCCTGTCTGCCCAATCGGGAATAGATACTTGTGAGTAGCCGCTGTAGCCTTTAGACCATCCATTCATTCATCTTCAGCCCACATTAGTCCACTGGTGGACATAGGCCTCCCTAAAGGTTCGAGTTCGCTCTGTTCGAAGTGGGCGCTAACAACCGCGATACAGTCACTGACTAAATGGAGTTGTTAACGTTGAAAACGCCAGGCGTGTCTGCATTTTATTGTTTTAAATAAAGAATAATTATTATATTTTTATTTAAAAAAATATGCGCCATTTCACCCTATCCCCGGCATGCCCCAGACTACGCTTGCCGTGTCGCGCCAAGGAAACCGACATAGCGCACAGAATCAGCAAGTTGAAGTGGCAGTGGGTCAGACAGATATAGCCTAGACGCATTCTTGAGTGGAGCCTTTAGACGCATGGTCAATAATGTAGTGTTATTAGTCTGTGTTCTGTAGGATGAAGGTACTGTCCCAGCTCCGGGTATGCCCTGAATCGTGCAGCTATGCGCTGTATCTTACTATTACCAATTTCGTATAAAGATTACTACTTTTGATTAAGTAATAATTACATGACGAGTTGTAATTAAACATGACAGATTATCTTTTGACGTGTACATAACGGTTTTGGAAAAACGGTCAAGAAGTCCATACATTGATAAAAAATCTATTCTCTATTTTATTACGTTAGTTGTAAATCATCCACGGTAACGCACCGTGTTGCACGTTTCTCATTAACTTTATTGCAAATAAAAAAAAGTTTATCGTTTCAGAAATTGAATTAAAAAAATAAAAGACTCCCCAAAATATGTACTTTTATCTAAGTTCATACAATATTCAAAGTGAGGGTAAGCTTACATAGAAATTAATTTAAAAGTACCTGCGTTACCGTACCCGAAACATTACTAGTTGCCAAATAGTATGCAGGGCAAATTGTGGTCACAGTAACGAATCATATACAATCGCTCATTGAATGCAAGAGGGCCACATTAAAAAAAAAGTGTAAAAATGGTTTTATTGCAAAATTGACCAACAACAATCAACCAACCAAAAGAACCAAAACAACTATAAGGAACAACCACCAACAACCAAACAACTAAAGGAACAACCAAACAACCAATACAACCAACCAATCCATACAACTATAAGGTCTATTTAAGACACCCATAATTTTTGCTAACTTTGACACCAAACCGCTCAACCGTCCGTTTTGAATTTGGCCGCTTTTCGCACTGTTTTCAGTGTAAGACCGCCGTTTTTTTAATTGCGACCCAGAACTCGAAGACGAAGCACGTATTTTTCTTGCAAAACAGCCACAATCCAAAAACCAATCTAAATTTTACTACAGCTTACACTGCAATAGTGCCATATTTTGGAATGCATGTGTTTTACATTCCAATTTCAGGTGAGTTTATTAATAATTTATAATTCAAAAGTGCCATATTTTAAAATAAGTCTCATTTGCATTCCAATTTATATAAGATGTATTATTATTTCTAATACAAAAGTGTCATATATTAAAATGTGACTCTTTTGCGTTCCAATTAAGAAAATATTATTTATTATTTTTAATACGAAAGAGATATATTTTATCATGTGTCCCTTTTGCAATCTAGTTTATTTAAGATTAAAATTATTTTTAATACAAAGGTGCCTTATTTTTATTTCTGTCCATTTTGTATTCTAATTAATGTAAGATTATTTATTATTATTATTACAAAAGTGCCAGATTTTAATATGTGTCCCTTTTGTATTCAATCATATTCATAATATTATGAGGTACAATGCAAATTATTAGTCTTAGAGGCTATTTTGTATGGGTGATGTAATATTTTAAATTCTGTTCGTTTTGTTTCGAATAATATTTTGTTACACTCATTTTCTAGCAAAATTTACGTATTTTATTTAAGTACGTTCCAAAAAAATTTTTTTTGTGAACATTGCTTTAATTGTTATGTTGCAGTGTTATTTGTAATTACCCAGAATAAATGCGTTGTTATATAATTTGTACGAGAAATAAATAATTATTGTTAATGTTATTACAGGATATCCAGCAGATCAAAGCATGGATAATTCCAAGCCAACAATGGAATTTATTGACAAAGATGAATACAACCTTGTTACTCATTCAATACCTACATCAATACTCAGCAGTTTGTACCAAAAGTCCCACAAGATACTACCTGCTTTTCTTCCGAAACGAACTCTATTCCTGATAGTTAGCCTGAACTTTCGACATCATTGTTTGACACTGCAATCGACGAAATACCACATAGTCAAAACTACGTCGTTGGACCTTCTGATTCAAGTAGTGATTCTTCTAGCGATTCTACTTCAATCAGCGGAGATTTTTCTTCAGATGACAGTGTCAAAGATCCAAACTTCGTTCCAGACTCGGAGAATTGCGTAGGATTGGTAGAACAGGATTCACCTCAGCCTGGTCCTTCTTGGGTACAATCTCCATCTATAAGCGATAAATCCTTGCCCCTCGATTTAGACAACGACCGGCGTGAAATGTTTTTGGGTTCAACAAATACTGATATTATGGAAACATCGGTCCACACATCGGGCATTGTAGCCCAACCATCCAGTATCCAGATTCAACCGCTCAGCGTCAAAGTCCACTCACCTAGTATCGACAGTCAACCACCTAGCGTGGATCCTCAACCGTTACCCCGAAAAAGGAAAACTAACCCTGCGTCGTGGAAAAGGAACGTATCGTTGAGCAAAGTTTTAATTTCTATTATACTTGGGTTTAAATATAAGTAGAATTTAGCGATGTAGTTAAGGAATAAATACTTGATAAAAGAGAATTAATTATAGGATAGATTGCAAGTTGAAGAAATGCTTGTTTGCCTTAAAATAAAGACTGATAACAAAGATTTTTGTGTTTGTTAAACTAAATATGACGTGAACATGTCAAGTGTTTAAATGGTAATATTTGTATGTTTATTTTGAGACAACATGAACATTTTGTATAAATATTTATTGGATCAGTTGATTTTGGTGTGGTTGGTGAATTACGGTTTTGTTACCAAAGTACTGAAATGAGAAACTTCCTAAAGCTATAGCTGTTATATTTCTTGTTATTTCTTGGTAGTCTATGTAAAGTCAGAAGATATTTTATGTTGTTATGCATTTATAAGAATTGTAACTATGTTATAATAAACACAATTTTTTAAAGTTCGTAGTTTGATATTTTAATAATTTGTCTAATTTTGATATTATGTAAGAAAGTAATGATTATTGGAAAGATTTTATCTTTTATTATTATTTTTATGTTTCTCTCTAGCAGTAGCGATTTTGCCAGATTAATATCAAAAAAATTTGAGCTTTAAGCTTTTAGAAAATTAAAAAAGTGATTTGATTTTATAAATATTCGTTTAATTTTTGGAATATTTTTTCTAGGAATAGTGTGAGTTTTGAAAGCAAAAGGGACTTATCTGCATTTTTAAGAGGGTGTATAATAGATGTCAATATTCCTACAATTTGAAAAGATACAGCAACAAACCACGTTTCGAATGATATATAATAGTATACATCTATTAATGAAATCTATATGGTTTAAACAAAAAAGCGTTTTCTGGATATTGTTTCAGCTGTACTGTTAAAAAGTCTATTCATGTTTTGTGGCTCTTTTGCATTCAATGAGCGACATATTTAAGTTTAGTTTTTAAAATTTGTGCAGAATAGTTTTGTGATAACTAGTTTTATAATGAAATATAATCTCTGTGAATGGATTTTTTAATAAAAATCATTGTAAGTATTAAGACTAAGAAATCGGAGGTTTTTAGAACAGTGACACCTTAACGTCAATTATTATTATAGTTTTTAAGGACAGTGGTAGCCGAGTAGAAAAAGACGGCACTACTAGTTCAAGAGGTCGCGGGTTCGATCCCACCGCCTGAACCACTGGGTTTGAATGAAACTTAAGTGGGTACAGTTGATGGTGACTATCCCTTGCCTTATATTATGCCCGGTGCATGGCGACCTGCTCAACACCTGTTACTTGGGGACTTAGACAACTATTACCAGGCGAAATGTCGGTGCTTAACACCTCTGCCTACCCCTTCGGGGATAGAGGTGTGATGATATGTTACGTTAAGTTATTGTCAATATTCTGTAAAATAATTTATGTTGGCGTTTTTGGTCTATAGCTCACTTACGTTAAACCTATTCTGTTTATTGATTTTATGATTGATTAGCCGTGTGCCAAGTACCTAACTCCTAGTGAGATATTTTACATTTAGACAATAAATAATCTTGTTTGTAGTGAGGCCGCTGACGGTGGAGATCAAAAAGCCTTCGGAAACAAGCGAGGGCGGGGCGCTGATAGCGGAGCGGCGGTACGAGGTGGCGTGCGAGTCGGCGGGGAGCCGCCCGCCCGCGCTCATCACTTGGCACAAGGGCAAGAGGCTGCTCAAGAGGATAACGGTAAGTGTTACATGTAAGTTGTTGGAACTGCACGGACCTGAGTGTTAATCCCTTGCATATCCAAACGCTAGAATATTATATAGTGGCGTTTTGGCCATGTGTACGGTAATGCAAGATTTTAACAGTATTTAGGTAAGACCGTGGTTGCTGAGCCACGCGTGCCTAGAAGACCTATAACCAACCAAACCGAGCAGAAAAATTTCTACCCCTAGGGGAATCGAACCTGGACCTCCCGATCTACACTCGGTGGAATGAAACACTAGACCAGGGACGCGGTAAAAACGTAATATTACGATCTCCACCTGATGCCGTGCTCGATTGAGCTAATTGTCGCTTGTTGGCGCCGCGTCAATCCTATTACTATTGTGAGGCACTCGCGCGCAGTGAGCGCGGATTATGGCGGATCGGAACTACTTGCTGTAATGTTGTTAAACAAGAGAATTTGTTACACGCTCACTTTATAGTACTTAAAAAGGGTTTACCGGTGATTTAACGTATTCCATATACATCTTGGGGCGTGTTTTATCACTGTGATTCAATATTTAATAGTAGATTAGTAGCCAAGGGCTGTAAGGCATCAATTGCAGCCCGAGATATTTAGGCGCACGAGCGCAGCGAGGGCGCTTATAATTCGAGGGTGCAATTGATGCTTACACCCGAGCTAACTACTCTGCTTTACATCTCGATTGTGAGGTAAGTGGAAAAAAAGGCATTACAAGAATAAATAAATTTATTTTCAAGAACTAAATTTAGCTTCGCCGTTCGATATTCAAAATTGATGAAAATAGCGAAGCGACCTCTTTTGTCATTGGGCTGAATGCATGATGTCTAGTGCCAGTAAGATGGTTAGATGTACGCGAACTTTTTGAAAGAGTTTTTTTTTAATTACTTACCGCCCTAGGGCGTTTCTAGCTACATTATTAACCTAGGGCGGTAATTGATCACTTACAACCCGCATCTGGGGGTATTAAGGACCTACTTACCGAACATGAGAGATGTAAAACATACCTACTAGTTTTAACATGACCTGAATAAGGACGGGTAACAAAAAAAATCAATATCGATTTTGAAATGAAAAGAAAAATATTTAATTTATAACCGAATTTAAAATCAATTTCTTGTCATGATTATATTTCAACGGATTGTTGAAGGATTTCCTACTATAAACTTTAAAACGCTGTAATTTTTGTATTATTAAGAACAGGTACAATCACGAGCATGAACGTGAATACACTTTTGAACAATTATCGTCTTTATACCATTGTAATAGAAGTCATTTACTGTCTAAATTTTATACATGTTTAAGCCCGTGACTGTAGTATATAAAATATATAAAGAGAACGAGGGTAACATAAACTCCTATTAGTTCTAACATAGATAATAACTATGAGTAGCACTAGTGGATCATACGCTCCACTAGTGCAAAACTAGTAGGACATAAGTCTGTGTCAAATTACATCGTAAGAATTTTTTTTAAATACTATCCAGATATTCTAGCGCTTTACGAAGCAGTTCTATTTCACACTAGAATAAAATTAATTTGCCCACAATCCCAAAGAGTTCACTACCATTTTTTTGAACAATCAGTCGCGCCTAGTAAAATTAGTTGGTCTCCGAACGACAGCGCCTCAGAGCAGCGGCCCCGCAACAATGCAGTCGGCGCCGGCGGCAAGCTTCCCAACTTGGAGTACAACTTTAACATGCCACGACATTAAACTTACCACGACAATCTTCAAGTTCTCGTTTTACGTTTTATGGTTAAATGTGTGGTGTTGTGGGCTTGTTCCTTTAGTGCTCAATTTGGCCACGAGGAAAGATGAAAATTTACAATTGTGTAAAATAGAATTAAAAATTCCTTAATCTTTGTCGACGAGGAGTAATTTATTTACGGCCCATACGACATGTAGGCAAGTGTAGGACACAAGTTATGCCGGTAATGCGCACTAAACTCCCCGATATCATTCAAAACTTTTTTGGACGAGGAGGAATATTTACCGATCATACCTACCGTCGGCTAAGCAGCAGGCGGTGTGGGACACCGATATGCCGGCACTACCCAATAAATCTCCCCGCTGATTTCCGAAACAATTGATAAACGCATGAAATATTTTAAAATGAAGTATATTGTTTAAAAAGACTCCTCTCCCTACACTTTTCATACGACAAGTATGTTACACAAGCATACGGTCTGCCTCATGATAGACAGTCAGTCTCGTCAAAACTTTCAGTAATATAATGGCATTTAATTCTCAATTATTGTTTCCTGCTAAACCTACGGAGAAGTTCCCAAATGAGGTGCGAAGTGGTCGGTGACCGGCCGGGCAGCCGCTCAGCCCACAATTAGGGCTCATCCCTAAACACAGCCGCTGATAACTTTAACTTAATCACCTTACATATCATGAGAGTGGCTGAAAATTAATTAAATTCAGTCGGAAAACAATAGGTTTATATTTCTATTTATTGCTTGGTTTATTTTTTTTCTTATTTACAAGTTTTCCGTCACATATTCATAACACAATATCAACGCTACGTTTTTGGGGTGAGTTTCAGGAGTTTTCAGTCTTTTTTATTAATTTTCAGCCTTATTAGATGATTTTATGGTCTTGGGCCAGTCATTTTAACGGGTCTTTCAAGTTTTCATTGTAAAAAACGTAAAAAGCGGCCCTAGCCGAAACTAGTTGATATCATATTTTGTTTTTGAAATTTCTTTACGAAACTACGTGAGAAGTATTTTTACAATGAAAACTTATACTAAAATACACAGAGCATAACATTCGCACGGACTTAATCAGATTGCAGGTATAAATAAAAATGGTTTACTTAACAATGTAAAATTATATTAAAGAAAAACAAAATTTGATGGTTGTGTAGCTCTAAGTCCATTAGTCGCCTTTTACGACACCCAAGGGAAGAGGTGGGTTGGTAGTATTTTTTTTAATACAAAAGATACAGATGTTAAAATCACAGTTTATAAGGTGGTCAGGTTTATTATGGAGTTCCTAACACACATTGTAACAACGAGTATTGTGTTAAAGAATGCTTGTCTTGTTATAAAAATTTCATTTGTGAGTCCGTTCCAGTCGAGAGACATAATAATATTATTATCCCATTAAACGAATTGAACGAATTTTGCTGTGAACTTTTAATTGAAATCCGAGCAGGGTTTGAACTGTACAGCAATTTATTAGTAAAATATAAAACTAGGAGCATCCTTTTAATTGCATTCTTTCAAAGTGCCCTGACAGAATTCGAATTTTGTTTTTTGAGATAGCAGGTTTATTTTCGCCACTATTAATAATTATTTTGTTTTTGCATGTAAAATATCATAGGAATTTTATTCAAGTTTTAAATTTATAATTAAAGGTTCTATATATTGAACAGTATGCCAGCAAAGTAAATTATGCTAAATGCGTGGTGATGATATATAAAAACTGCTTCCGGCTTGTCACTTATTTTTAATTAAAAAATAAGGCGCAACTGGAACTATTTAAAATATCACAAATTACTAAACATAAAACTTAAAGTTTAATATAAAATACAATAGTGCCTGGGAAAAGTTATTTCAAGAACTTCTAAAATACTGTTCTAATGTATTCTCAGCTTCTTATATACTTATAAATTTATAACGCTAGTTAACTTTTAATAAATATATAATATTTAGGCGTCGACCGCTCTAGATGCAAATTCTAATACAAATAAAAATTGGAGACCAAAAATAATGAAAAAGAGACAGATGGTTAGCTTAAAAACAGAAAAAAAGAGAAAATGGCCAGAGAAGAGCGCAATAACAGCAAAGAGTCTCTAATGCTGATATAGCGCCTCGTTACATGCTCATCTACGACACGAACTCGAGAACCGAATCTCCAGAGTTTTAGATTACGAACACTTAATCCAGTTGCAAGATGCACGCAGCGCACTCCGCGCCCACTATACAATTAGCACGTTTTCGGCTAATTGCCCGTAATTCGCGTCCCATCCGAGTCTGCAAATGAGCTCGCAGCTATTTTGATGAGGAGTTCGGAGTATCGATTTTGGTGCGGGTAGCTGGAGGCACGCCAAGGCCCGCGTCTATCATCGCCACTAATTACTACACTAAGCACGCCTCGTAAAGACACTCGGCGAGGTCTGCAGCACGCTACGCCTACGGCCGACTGATGGACAATTTTCGGAAAACACCGACTAATTTTGGTGAGTAGAGGTATCGGATATGTTGCCGGCAGCGATCTCGATTTTTTTCAGTAATTAGAAAACATTTGAAAATAAGCAAAATCTGCATGAAATTGACTACATTTTACCACGTTTTTCTTAGCTTGCTTTCTTTTTGTCTGTCCGTGGAGATCAAATCAAGCGATCGATTTTTCGACCACTTCCCGACATCTGATCGAGCTGAAATTTTGCCCTTCCGGTGACAATACAATATTAAAAAAAAAGAATTTAATAAATACTGTATAAAAAACTTTTGAATAGAGAACTACTTCTATGCTTGTTTTATTATGAAAAACTTGCGGTTCTAATAAGGATTAAAGACTTTTAAATAACTGTGTATGTGTGCTTAAGTGTGTATTTTGTTTGCTTTTTAATTTGAATCAGGAAATATAAATAATGTCCCTTCTAAACGGTGTCCATGAAATAGTTCTACATACTGCAGGGGGTGATAGCTGGGATCAATACCTACTAAAATAACTCAATATATGCTCAGCGAAATTGTATGGTTATAAAGTTATTCAAAAATCGAAAAATCTATACCATGAAACCAATTTTTAGCATATAATCTCAATGACAAATTCCTGTTACAGTATTTTTACACCACATTTTTCGTGAATAATTGCTCTACTCATTGATAGGCTTGATAGGCTTGATAGGCTCATTGATAGGCTTAACTAGCTTGTTTAATGGTGATTTTGAACAGATACAACACTAGTGCAATTAATAAGATTAAAATAGTATTCTAATCCCAGAGGTAATTTTGTTAAAAATGTAACTTTTGTAATTTTGACAAAAACTAAATAAATAAAATAAATATAAATATCTTCAGACATTCACACCTATCAACTGGCCCATACTAGACATCTAATGCCTGTGTTATGGATACCAGACGACGGACAAATATATTTAATAGATAAATACATATAAATATTCAGAATATAATAAACATATATAAACACCCAAGACTGGAGAACAAATGCCTGTTCACACAAACATTTCCCCCCACCGGGGATCGAACCCAGAACCTCTCGAGATGGCGACGCCTTGAGACCGGCGAACAGACCACTTGACCACGGAGGTTGTCAAACTATTATGAGATTGAGTAATAGCTGCTAATATTATATAATATAAAATTATTCACAAGAGACGTTTTTTTAATTAATTGTATTCGTAAAACGTTGCCTGGGACGTGTTTGCATGTATGTACTTATGTGATAGAACATGTGTGGTCTGATAAGAATGGATATTCAAGTATTTCAAGTATTTTATTTGCCTATTAAGTGTTTACAAAGGTCTTATATTACATGGAACTTACAACTTAATTGCTCTTTTTGAGCTTATAATTTAGAAAATTCTAGAAAATTCTAACTAGGCATATTAAGGCAATAGATGGATATAATCATACTATTGGTAATTAGGGCTTCATTATTTCTTAATCAGGATCACAATATTAATATGAATGATGTATATGAACAATACATGTGCAAGAGTTACTCTGAAGAAAGCACCAAAGGCAGAGAAACTAAAGAATTAAAGGAAAGATGATTTTCTTACATAAGTTTGTAAATATAACAGTGGATAGTTACGAAGACAGAGAAAGACCGAAAAAAGACATAAATTATGTGAATGGGGCGAGGCGAGTGGGCAAGTGTGTACTAATATGACAAGCATATCCCGCTGTCGCACTTCCTAATGAATTACTGATGTCTCCCTGAAAGATAATTGAAGAGAAACAAGTCATATTGCGATGTTCGCGTATAAAAAATGGCAACAGAGCAGGAGAAGAATATAATGAACAATTTAACCGCTATTATTTCGTTTACGCATTCCTTACGTAAGCATGGGATTAATAAATTATGTAATAATAGTTTTCAATTAGATTAGGCCAACATCTTATTAACACTGTAAGCGTAATATTAATTTCACTAAGGTTGAATTCGACCAAATTTTATGTTTCTACACGGGGGTACGGACACCAAGAAATGCTTAAATTTCATTGGTCGCTGTACTGACGGAGTCTTGCGAACTCGGCTGATTTTTGGTCGTGTACGCATTTGACAGCTGAAGTATTTTTGTATTACTACACCAGTGTCGCCAATCGAAATTTGGTTGAATTCGCCCTAAGGATAACAATTTCCTATCATAGCACAAATCACGAAATTAAATAGGAGACAGTCCTATCTGCGCCAACTAGTCGAGCGCATTGCAACTTTGTGCCGTCTACAAACGGTGTCTAAACGAACGGGCCGTCCATCGTCGCACTGTTCGCTCGGCGCAAACTGTATTGAAACTAACTGCAATTGTAGTTGAACCGTAGCCGGTCAAAGCGGCCGAATCGCTCTTCCGTTCCTGCGACCTCGTCAGAGTATTTACAGGAGCTAAACCGCTCACGCGACAATTTCCACCCAGTGAGCCGCTTCGTCCGAATAAGAAATATCGCATATTCGGATGTCACTTACGTGGACGATCGCATCTTAGCTGGCGATTCAGTGGCCGGTATTCCCGATTTGAGTCTATTCAAATTGGATCAAATAAAAGTTTTATAGTATCGATTTTCGATTTCCGCATATCCTCGTATCGCGTGATCGCGGATCACTTACGTGCAGCCGAGTTGGAGCGCCGCCAGCCTTCTTTGCAGCTTTTGCATTGTTATAATCGACATCGATATCGCGTTTATTATCCTCCGATGTAATTAGTTCGATGTATTTGCCCCTATATGTTTTGTTGTTATGAATAAATTTTTTTTCAAATTGACTTTTTATGTCGATAGTCAGTCAGAAGGGGGTTTTTGTTTTTACTTATTTTTTTTTTTATTGTAATTGGAAGTGTGGTTGTGATAACGCAAAATTAAGTCTATAAAATGTATTCAAATTGATTTCTTCGTAATGAAACTTTAAACATCTTTGTTAATATTGCAAATTACACTTAAAATGACGTGTAGCTACGCATAATTATGTTCTCGCGCAGTGCCCGGTGCATGGTAAAACTCGTCTTTGTTACTTAGTGACTTAAATATCCGTCGAAATGTAGGTGTTAAAGCCCCTGCCCACCCCATCCCACTATGTTAAGGTACATTTTTTATAATTAAGTTGTATTCTATAACAAAATTAATTAAACTTAAGGAATTATATACTAATGATTATATCAAAGGATGCCTAAAAGTTGCTCCGTGCGCCTATCGTGGTATGGACATATTTTCAGAAGAGAGAACGAGCATGTAAGAGCTATGAATATGAGAGTGGATGGTAATGCAAGTAGAGGAAGACTGAAGAGATGGACAGATTGTGTGAATGAGGACATGGCTAGAATGGGAGTGAATGTTGATATGGCGTGTGTGATAGGGGAGAGTGGAGGAGAAAGACTCGTTGCGCCGACCCCCAATGAAATTGGAAAATAGACAGACTTATGATGATGAATTATAGACTATTAAGAATCAAATAAGAGCCAGCCTAGATTGTACTAAAAAAAGCTTGCGCTCCAATTTTGTAAAAAAAAGTTAAGTGCCTCAAACAAAGCTGTTGTTGTTTTCGTAAAACTTTTTTTTTGTTGATTATGTTAAAATCTATATCGTTTTTACAATCTATTTACATAGTATTTAATGTATCAATGTGGTAAATGTAGTTGGTTGCTACGAGTATACTAGCCATACTTAAAATTATTTTTTGCCATTCAAAACATGTATAGTTGTTGTTTATTTACCCCAATAAAGAAAAAAAAGCTCACTTTAAAACGTCGCAACTCTAGCGGACGCAGGATAAGAATAGATTCCACTAGACCTGTTGATATAGCAAAACGGACCAGCGAAACTAAATAGTGGAATGAGTCCAAAATAGTCCCGCTGCGGACGTTGGCTGTCTCCGAAGAAACGTAAGCTGATAGTATATCTCGGGGTGGGCGGCTGGCGCGCCGCCAACGGCCACATAATCATCCCTTATTAATCTCTCGGCCAAAGCGCTGCGAGCGAAGACAGTAAAAAGCTCTAAGAGATATTATGCTCTTGTGTGGCTTAAATTCGTCATTTTCATATGATTTAGATTTTTGGTGGGAGGCGCTGTTTGTCTGATTACGGCATTGTTCTGTATACTAGCTGTTGCGAGCGACTTCGTCCGCGGTTACTACCCTTTAATTTTTCGGATTAAAAAGTACCTTAGATGTTAACTAGGGATATTAGGTATCACCATGCAAAATTTCATTGAAATCGGTCCAATTTTGGAGATTAGGCCGTACAAATAGACAAACGGAAAAAGAGACAGAAAAACTAAAAAAAAATCTTTTTTCGGTATTTCCCCTCTTTTCTTGGTTTTAAGCATTTTATGTTCTATGTACAAACATTCGACCTTCACAGTTTTATTATAATAATATGTATAGACTACGCTTTTCCCTACTTAAAAAAATAATAAACATAAATTAGCCAAAACTTACCTATTTTTCTAAAAACCTATGCGTGCCTACTACTTCTTCACCTAAACAGAAATAAAATGTTAACTGTTAATAATTTGTAATTTGAACGAATATTAATAACTAAAAGGTACCTTTATGAAGTAGGTAATTTTATGAATAACAAGTAACGAAATCTAAAATAAATTATTTAAAGACTAAAAGTCGCGCTGATAAACACGGTTTGTTAGTAACAATTATTGTCTGTCAATAAGATCGAACGCTCTGAACACCTCCCGCCGCGAGCCGCGACGAGCGCGGCGACCGTTATCCTTATACATTCAGTATTCACGCGCGATCGCTTATTAGCGTATTTCATGTATAACTTTGGTATTTCTATACCGATTTCTAGGAATCTTTTTATTGAATACGTAATAATGTTAAATTATAAGAGAAATTATTATAAGAGAGTGTTATAAACGTAAGAGTAGACAAAACTCCGAACTGCTAAGCTATTGAGAGTTACACGTGTTATTGTGAGTCAACCATAAAAGATAAACAAATGCAGTCTTGGGATACTTTTTATATAATTTTAAGGAGAACACTGCTCTGCTCCTGTTGATCGTAGCGTGATGAAAAGTATACTATACCCTGCCCAGGAATATGAAGAATACTTGTACCAAGTATCGTTAAAATCCGTCGAGTAGTTTTTGTTTCTATAACGAACATACAGACAGACAGACAGACAAAATTTTTACTGATTGCATTTTTGGCATCAGTATCGATCACTAATCACCCCCTGATAGTTATTTTGGAAATATATTTCATGTACAGAATTGATCTCTCTACAGATTTATTATTAGGTCCTTATCTATGAAATTGGTGTTTTGTATGGAGATTTTGGGGATGTCTGCATTTTACATACTAACATTTTATCAGTTTTCTTCACAACGACAAATCCAGAGATAATAATATTTATAATATTTGTTTAACATTAACTATTACTAACATATTTGATAAGAAAAATTGTTACTAACATACTAATAACTATATGGATTCAAATCTGAAATAAATGATTTTTATTTTATTTTATTTATTTATTTATTAGACAAGATTTGAAATATGTGTGTGAACACGCTTGATTAAAATTATTCATCGTTTTTATGTTAATACAAATCAAATGATGTATTCGGGAGGCAGTTAAAAATAATTGTCTTTGTGTCTAATTTTAACACAATTAAACTTACAAAAAATTATCAAATTAAATAATACGAGCTCAAATAATATATAGAGCAATTATTTTATTAGAATGTTCTGAAACTTAATAGTTACGGACAAATTGCTAAGACAGAATAAAAACACCAATTTCATAGCTAAGGACCCAATATAAGTTTATATTATATGATTAAAAACTTGTTTTTGCGTTTTTTGAGGCCATTACTTTGTTATTGGGGCCTTACCAGAAACCACCACCACCGCTAGCTAAGACGTTATGCATTTGTCATAAAAATATGAAATACTCAATATGAAAGTAGGTAATCAATTACTTATATGTTCATTACTATTTATCAGACTGCCTGTATACTCTTACAAGGCATTACGTGCTCATGATTATGTGATTTGTTTACTAACATGTACTTGATTTGACTCTCTATTAAGTAATGTGCCCTAAGATGGTTAAGGAGCTCGGTGGCGTAGTGACTACTATGCTTTTTCTTTCTATATTGAAAACAAAGCTACTTTGGTAACCAAAACTTTTGGATCTCGAACTCCTCCGTGCTTCGGAAGGCACGTTTTCACTTTTTTTTCACGGTTTTTACCCACCAACACGCATTGGGCCAGCGTGGTGGTATAAGGGCCCATACTGCTCATGTGTTTCTTCATGAGGAAGGTTGAGGTTCTAGGAGAACCCTGGATTTTCGATCCAGTTAAAAATACTTCACTGAACATTTTCTACATATTTTCTGTTAGAAAATAAATAAAACAATGTTTAAACCTTTGCAATATTGTAAGATTAGTGACCGTCTCGTCGCGTTACACTTTGATCAACTTTGCCGACTGCAAATTCAATTTCCTTATCAGCAGTGTAAAGGCAGTCGCTGTTGCGATCGGTGTCTTCTGTAACAGGGAGTTTTCGCTGGGTTTTAAGTTGGTGTCATCAATAATATTGCGAATGTACTAACGAATTCAGGAATTCAGTTCTTCTACTTACAGGCGTTATCTATACTAATATTATAAATGCGAAAGTAACTCTGTCTGTCTGTCTCGCTTTCACGTCAAAACTACTGAATCAATTTAAGCGAAATTAGGTACACAGTCTAGAGCCTATGAAAGGACATAGGCTTTTCTCCCGATATACCCATGGGAACGGATGCCATGCGGGTAAATGTAAAAATTAAATAACGCCTCCCAGAAAAATTAAGGACAAATTTACGACATTATGAACTTTGCCTCTAAAAATAGAGTAAAGAGAAATTTTCAATTCCCCCAAATGAGGCCAATTTGGAAAAATCTTTCAGTGTTTAATAGCCTATTTATTGAAGAAGGCTATAGGCTGCATACCATGACAGTATCTCAAAGTAACTTGTCTACGCTGACGAAGTCACGGACAGGAGCTAGTTAAAAATAAAGTAATAGTATAATGTTAGCCCCCACGAACCAATGAGACGAGCACGTAAATTGTAAGAGGTCATGTGTAGACGTGAGATTTTGTGCACACACATTACGTTCTATTCTCTACAATATTGTAATGTTAACTTAACGCTGTCCTTAACAAGTCCAACGATTTGACCCAACTGCTAAATCGATTCCAAAATCAACGAGTCTACCAATCAATGCTAAATTCACATCAGTGTTTAATTTAACTAAGTCATTGATTTGAGCCGTTACCACCACGTTTTATTTACGTTGTGGCATTTTCAAATTCGGACGCAGAATCAAGCGGGTGTCATTAGGGAGCGTCAACACAAAACCACTCAAATCAACATAGTTGATCAAACATCATACAAAACAAACACGGGATTATTTAATCACACCCCGACAATCGCTGCGATGTGCAAACAAATCGAGTGTGTACACGACTGCTCATGTTTCGTACATTGAACTATACATTATACCAATTTAGATGATAATACGAGGGTAAATATTTATTTTAGGAGCGCCAAGCCCCCGTCGATATTTAAAAAATAATAGTACCTTGATACAGGCCGCCCCTGCGCAAACAGAAGCCAGTTCCTGGAAGGTCTGCTGGTACCCTGTACAGGTTTGCCGCTTCACCGGCCGGCACTGGTCGCGCACACAATTTTTTTTGTATCTACCGACCAGAAAGCAGCCAACTAAAATAAATCTAAAAGATGCCGACCTCTTAACTTAAAAAAATATAAAATTATATATTTTTTTTATGTGAACGTCACCGTGGTTCATTTAAAATTGCCATGCACATTGTAAAAAGTTACTGTTTGCTTACTGCTTTTGGAATAAAATTAATTAGTTGATGAAGAGGAGCTTGGTGGCGTAGTAGTATTCGCTTTGGCATTCGATCGAAAAACACAGCTACCTTTGCCAGGCCGTGGATGGGTGACCAAATATGTGTGATCACGAGCTCCACCGTCTTTCGGAAAGCACGTTAAGCCATTGGCTCCGGTAGCTAATGCTACCGTTATTACCCACCAACCCGCATCGGGCCAGCGTGGTGATGTTACGGCCCATACTCCTCATGTGTTTCTTAATGACGAAGGCCTGTGCCCAGCAGTGGGACGTATATAGGCTGAGAACCACGAATTGATGAAAAAAATTCTTGTTTACTGTGAATGTTGCAGTTTGATACACAGAGATAGTAAGAAAGAGGGAAAATCACAGATAAAATGATGACAATGTTTATTTCACATGTTTGGCAAAAATAAATAAATGATGATTATAAATGGCTATTTATTAGACACCTAGAATACCTGCAAGAACTGCATCTGCTAGCAATTACTACAGGGGTCACGGGGTATTTCGCTAACCTATGACATGATTACATGGATTGCAGCAATCAATGCATTAATATAGCCAGTAACCCCCCTTTTATTAAAACAATTGGGTAACCCATATCATGAGCTGACTGCGTGAACTTCTCAACTTAATAACTCTCTGTTCCCGCGACGACTCGCTCGTAGCCGGTGATCGACAGCTATCGATCAACGCTGCCCGGAAATGACAGTTATTGAAATTTCCTGTTTCCTGGTATTCCGATCACTAGTTCAGTATGAGTGTGATTTTATTTATTTTAATGTTAGTTGGTTAGTAAAAAGCTTTCAGCTTTCTAGAAAGTAAGTCATCTCCGTATCGTCTTGTGGTTGCAACGCTGAAGACTGACGTGAATCTCTCGAGAAACCGAACCTAGTCCCCTTGCTTATCCCGGGAAACTCTGGCAGCCTCAATTACCAACAGCAACACCGCACACTTTTTTGTTACAAAGAAAGTAACGAAAAATCATATTAAAACGCAACAAATCCAAGAAAACAGAAACTAAAACTCAACAAAGCATAAAATTATAATATTTCCAATCTCAGCTATTCATTTAAAAAATAATCTCATACAACGAAAAAACAATATCAGGAAGATGCGGGCGCGTGATAAAGTATCCTGCGGAGGCGGGCGCCCAAAATCGCTTTCTTAATGCAAATAAAAGTAAACAGGGCGTCGCATAAATAATTTACGAAGTCCCAGTCTCAGGCGACGTTGCTTCGCGTCGCCTTCCCGGTGCAGGAGACATGACGTCGCCTCTAGCTATAGAAAAAATGCTTTAAACAAAATCAATTATTTATTGTCTTTCAATACAAAGGAAGTTAGAATTTCCTGAGTGCAGCGTTCCTCTTTTACTGGAAAGAATTTATTTATAGATGAAATAGAGTTATTTTTGTTCTTGCAGGGTTCATGCACTATGTGAGTGTTGATGTCTCTGTTATTGTTGTGTGTTATTTACAATCATTATCAATCTTATTACTTTCATACAATTACAAACAATTTGCTACAAGCAATCGTAAACACTTTGTAGCATTCACTCAATCGTCTCGTAGCATACCCGTAGCGCTATCAAGATCTAACACGCTACGTTTCGTAGCCGCTCCAATACCCCGTAGCATCGTAGCAACATGATTTATTTGTGTTCACATTCATGTTATTACTCGCGCCATTCGCCCCCGGAATTATGCAAGGGCCGTGAAATGTTTTATGACGGCCGAGAAAAAGTCGGGAGAGGCGTTATCTCTTCGCTCGGCCGAATATCGGCGCCGTTTATTTTTATCGGCCGAAGTCGCCGGAACCGGCTCGTCGCGATACCTGCAGACGTTCGCGGCTCTTATCGTGACAACAGCCAATGTTCAACTTTATGCCGCATTTTTAAACAGAAATTGTTTCTGAGTTTTTAATAAAGGACGGAGTGGGAAAACAAAAACCTGCAAGATAATTGTAATAACAATTATTATAGAATATGTTGTAGTTGGCATGAGTTTAGATGTCCTTGAGGAAAGCTAGCATTAGACGCGTCTGGGATTAGATGATGATTGTCAAATAAAGTCTGTTATTTATACTGACAGAAGCTAGTATCTTTTACTTTGTTAGCAGCATATGAGCCATACGATATTACTAGCAATAACAGCTGCTTTTAGAGGGAATCATCTCTTGAGATCATCCCATTCGTGTCCTTATTGGTAACCTTAGTGAAAATGGGTCAAGTTTTCCTGCAATCTGATTGACGCTTAACGCTGAGCCGGGAATCGAACCGCTGCCCCTTATCCCATGCCTTCTAATTTTATTGACTTTGAAATATCGAATGGCTGCTCACTGCTCAGTTTTCGGATCTCTTCCACCTGTCAGATCAAACGCGAGCAATTTAATTTACCTAGTGATGCGTAATGTCGATAAGTAACACGGTCTCGATAAATACCAATAATGTTTATCGTGCTGGTTTTTCATTAGACTTTCACAGCTGTTTCTCAGTATTTTTCCTGTTTTGATGACTCGTGGCAGTGACGGTTTTTTTATGAAATTGTGTTTACGTGAATGTTTGGGTTACTTTGTAATGTTTTTATTTTAATATAAGTTTAGCCAAATACAGAAAAATCAAACTCTTTTCTTTGATAAATCGCTTTGTCAAAAAAACGTCATTTTTGTGGAAACAGTATATAAGTAGTTATCCATAAGTATTATAATAATCATCCCAGGGACCTTTCCCAGTAATGCTCGGAAAGATTATTACGAAATGTTTTGTCTCCTGGAGATACGCTCTTGAATGAATAGAATTCTAAATATTGTATGAAATCGCAAGATTCGTATGCGAATCCCTAAAATCACAATTTTTTTATATTCATATTCATGAATTTTGCAACGAGTGGTCCTCGTTTCCGATATTCTACTGGTAGAAATGACATGAGAATGACAATGACAAATGAAGATTTTGTTGAAGTTAAAGTTGGCATACTCATACATTATACTTTTTCTTACGTTCCGTTCCCAAGTAACTCATTACCGGTTTCTAATCAACTCAAAGAGTTAGGGCTTTCCGGTTTTTCCTTTTTTCTCCATGAAATAAAAAATGATTTTAAGATTCTAGATTTCGGGCAACACTCATTTCTAATGATTCAAAAATACGTAAAATTGGGAGCAATCGAAAACAATTTCGTATACGTTTTGTTTCGTACATGAATTTAAGATTCACTTCGAATGATTCCAATATGCACTTCCTGGTACTTTTTTTCTTGAATATACGAGTATATTGCATTGTACCTTGTGTCAGGGAGCTCTTAAATCCTTTGTATTCCGAGTGGTTATCCCCTTAATTTTGTTCGACAACGACATGTTCGACCAGTGTTGGATCACTGATCAAAGCTCCTAAAAAGAAATAAAGAGAAAAAAAAAACACTTTGTATGATTGAGTTATGTGACCAATTAAATTGGTCACATAACTCATTTATACAAAGTTTTTTTTCGCATGCCGCTCACATAGACTTTTCCAGCTGCAACACTTTCAAGACAATTCATAAATGTTTTTAGTTGGTCCAATGTAAAGGCCTGATGGCTGCCGTATCGATCTGCTGAGACGCTGGCCGCTCGCCAGCGCCGACGCCGGCCGCGTGCGCCCATCGCTAATAGAGTTGGGCTCATTATTGTCTTGTTATAAGCTCTAGTTGTTGACGCGTTACGGTTCTTTTAATTTACTAGGTAGACAACTCTTTATTGTGTACACCAATAATAACACGCATACGCGTAAAAAGCCAAATCAATTTAATTCCAATAAGCATACGCCTAAATACGCATTATTACAACAAAAGCAGTAAAGTTGAATCACAAGCTCCACTTCGCTACTTGTTATCCTTTGAAGTCGGAAGTAACGAACCGATTTCTTTATAATTTCGTAGTATATCTTTAATATAGGCAATACTAGTGAACATGATCCTTTTTATTACAGAATCATGTTAGCGGAAGCTACTAACTATATATATATGTATGTCGTTGTTCTACAAACACGGGCAAGCGTCGACCGCTCACGCCCAAGTGCGCGCCCGAAGGCGGCCACGCTTCGCGGACCTTTCACAAAACAAAGAATATTTCCTTTTATAAAGAAAACAGATATTGTTTACTTAACACAAAACATTCGAATCAAATCCCCGGCCTCGGTCCAGTGAAAGAATATGACCGTAAACTTTGCACAGACCCTTTGCGCGCTGGGACATGCAAACAACTAACTATGCCATAAAAACAACAACTGCCTACGTAATGTATTCGAGAACACAATAAACAGCGAGCGGCCAGCATCACAATCACGTGGAAACGTAACACTAAGGCCCTTCGCACACGAGTCGTAGTGTGAGCGTATCGGCGCGTCCAATCAGAGTAATACGCCTACATTTTCAAACAAGTGTGCACACGAGGCGGTGTAGCAGCTAATCGTATGAGATGTGTAATGTCACGTCATGTCATGCATCAACAGGCAAGTGTTTGGGTAATTCATCACCCAAACACTTGCCTCCACTGGGGATCGAACCCAGGGCCTCTAGAGAGGGCGACGCCTTAAAACCGGCGCACAGACCACTCGACCACGGAGGTCGTCAATTATTTATTTATAATACTTAACTTATACTCCTCTTATCTACAACGCGGCATGCTCCGCCGCCGGCGCCGCGGCCGCTGATATCGACCAAACTTAATTTTAAACACACAGGCCTTATCCAAATAGTAATCCTCGCTTAGCGTTACAAATGAGTTTGCGATCCAATAACGCAGGGCGCCATCCAATCCCACTTGCTTGTTAATATTAATCTGAAATGGATCCCTTTTCACTGCCAGCGTTAACTTTTATTAACCCGGCTTAAGTAATAACGAGCGATTAAGATAATTAGGGCGTTTTTATCGGCGTACTTGCTTCCGCGGGGAGCCATATACCGTGGCCCGGTGTACCATTCATATGGATTGAATTCTCTGTTTGAAATAGCAGGTAATTTTTCGCCTTTATAACAATGTTTTAAGCATTGTTGTGTTCCGGCTATTAGAGGAAAGATGTCCAGTTCCGCAGTTGCTCAAAGAATACAGGTGAAGCTCGCTTCCACCTTTGGCCTTATGGTCACTTACCATCAGGTGAAATCAAGACCAAGAGCTTACCTGTCATAATTAAAAAAAAAATTGCTTTTGCCTACCTTGCGTTAAATATGGGGTCACATTGTTACTCTATAGAACTTCTTCTTGCTTATCCTTAAGGAACGACTATTGGAAAAGCCTTTCCTAGCGGATGCCTACATCATAGTGATTATCTACGAGCCTTTCGGTGCAATCAGTTCAAGGGTTTCAACTCTATATTGATATAATTAATATAAAATAATAATTATTTAGTACACCCAACGGCTGAATTTTAAAGTCATATTTATTTTAATCGTACTACGTGATATGTCATGTTTTGTTAAGTTCCAATATGTTTACTCAAAATTAATGTTGAGGTTCTACGCTCTACGCGATATCACATTATTATGTAATGAGATTGCCGGAGATCAAATGAGGAAATATTAAAGAGTGAAGTTATCTCTTTATTAAAAAATGTACATTAGGATTTACATTACCGTTCTCGTTATTTATAAGATAAACTTAATGCTAAACTAAACAAATGTTTTAAGAAAAATATACTCAAATGTCGTAGAACAGAACATACGCGTGTATATTTATTATGATTAGAAAACATGTCCTTCATCGCAGTTAAACAGAAATACATCGCAACCTTCATCAATATTTACTTTTGATGTGCCATTTCTATCGACGGTTACAATCATCATTGTCTAAGTTTTCATGTGAATGGGAGCGCCCGCCGCGCTTGTGACACACATGACTTTATAGCAAGATTGTTTGAGAATTGGGCGTCGCAAACTGTCAATTTTGTCATGTCAGCTGCGTTTGGGGGCGAAGACAATGTGGTGATAGATAAATAACATCAACTCGCGAAGTTACAGATAGCAATGCTCCAATGGTAGTAATACATATATTCATTGTCCCACGATGATTCAGAACACTGTTGCTTTGCGGCTAAAGTTTCCTTTTGTGATTTCGAGTCTCTCTGTGTCTCGAAAAGCACACCAAGCTGCCGGTATCGGTTGCTGTTGTGACAGTTTCAATCACCAGCCATCACCAACCATCAGACTCTGGGTTAGTCTTGATGATTAGCCCAGTGCCTGATGACCCATACTCCACTTGTGTCTTTTAAAGAAAGACTTATTACCACGTAGAACATATTAGTCGGCTATGAGCAATGCAGTCAAGATTACCTTAAGACCCATATTCAATTTGTGTCACAATACAGAAAGCAATCCACTACAAGCAACAAACATTAACGCGTCAAATAACTTGAAACAAATTCAGTGTGAGTACGAAGCCTTGACGTTACACCTACTTTATAAAAATTTCCAAGTGAAAATAACTGTGAAAAAGTTAGAGTCGCGTTCAGGTGAATTTATTGCCGTTTTAGGGCAAGAGTGCGGTAATCTGCGGCGCGAGTCGTGTATGCCAAATTGTTCTAACATGATTAATGGCCTGCTTACTGTCTTCAGAACGTATACAATTTTTGGAATGTTCACTTGTATATTATTCAGATCTTGATTTGCGTTGATGCCCCATAGGGACTCCTAATACTTATATTTTTTAACTAGAAAAAGATCTTTGAAAAGAATATCGATCTTTAAGTCATAGACAAACGTTTAGGTAACGGGCTCTTTAAATAAACGTTTTCTTATCTTGTTTGAAACTCACGCTTTTTAATACATTAACATATCATAATGCCTTTATTTATTAAAAGGCAGACAGAGGTGTTTACACCCAAATGTATATATAAAGAGGGGGCGAGCCCTTTTCCATAACAGGGCAGTATGTGAAGTAAAACCAATATGCAGAATAAACTGTAGGTACGTTCTAAGGTTTTATTCAAACTCAGCGGTAGGGTACTTATTGATCGAGTTCTGTTGTAAAATTTATTTACAACTTTCTTACCTACACGTGCACCTACAGATGCACATTTACATAGATGAGCCGGTTCATCAGGTTAGCCGCTGCTAACTAGTCTGTGTGCGTCCGACCGCTGTTAAAACTAAAAAAATGCTTCGTTTTGTGATAATATATAAAGAGGTATCAGCGGCATCGGTATCTTTAATAATTAATATGAAAAAAAGTTGAAAAAGTTCATTATCGATTGTTTACTACTTGATAGATTAGCTGCGCACGGGCAGTCATGAGAGGTATCGTAATTCTTCGTAGTGCTTGCACCTCAAGCCAAACTATCTTGTGCATCTCATAAGTGGACTTTTTAATGAAAATATACCCAGTAAGGCCCAATATCTCACTGAATGTTTAACGTAAAAAGTTTAAGTTTGAAATTTTTCATCGATATCAATAGAACGCATAAGGTCATTACTACTCGTGACGTAGCCTTCGGGTTTGTAATGCATCGGAATCTATCGTAATACTTCGGAGGTACCACTACTACCCTCTAAATCCCAGCTAATTGTCTCAATTGTTTTCTTTACTCCCCTCTATGGGGTATAGAGTAGCTAGTTGTCTGAATTGTTTTTTTTCAAATTCGTATTAATGACGTGTCTTTAAAGAGATAAGTGGTCGATGCCCAAATCTAAAGCAATAAAGCAGTGGAACCCCGTATTGATTTCGCTGCCGTAGTGAGGCTCTTGCTCAGCTCTGGATACGGTTCGGCGGTGGCCGATTATCTAATTACCGGCCACTTTGTGCGCTTAACGGGTTTTGACGAACAGTTGAACTATTTCACTGCGGTTTGACTTATCCATTTTATTTTGATTCGCGATGAGTGATTTATTTATTTAAACTTAAATTTCCAATATATGTTCACAATGGCGGATTTGCGGCATGCCTGCAGTTATTTTCTGCATTAAATTAGAAAAACGCATGTCATAATTATGACGCGTATATCTATCTGGAGACTGTCTTATTACCCATTTATTTTGAAAATGTATCTTGGCCCGCTATGACGTCATCTAACCCGTCATGCCTGACTTCAAGCAAAAAGTGAAAATATAATGTACAGCAGCTACGTTGCAGCTCTTCCAGGCTCTATTAGTTTTTATTTCGTACAGAAATATCTATTGGAATGTAAGACCATAAAGCTTGGTCTCTTCAATAAACTCTTTAGTAACATTATGAATTTATATAATGCCAATACAATTTTATTACCAAAGTGTGTGATTTTGAATGAAAGAATAAAAAAATAACCTTTATTTTATTGACTTCCAGACAACCTTCGAACCGAGCGAAGATATAGGTACTAGATCTGATACCTAAATGTGGAGATTATTTACACACTTATCTTGTGCAATGTGTAAGCTAAGTTCTGATAAAATTACCTACAGACATATTGTTATTATTCTGCAGGACGTTTTATCCCATATAATCTCAGCGAGTGATTTAAAAATAGCTGCAGAGTTGATCTATAAAGTTGTAATAATATCTCTAATACAATTCACCCGACATATTTTCGTAAGAGGCATGAACAGGGGGAGTGGCTGGTCTCCTAACCTTTCGCTAAAGAACTAGGCCAATACTGGACTAGAAAAAACTTAAACTCATGTCAAAAAACTGACTACAAAACAAGATGATGGTTTTATTTTTAACCTTACTTAATTTTTAATCCACGGATAACAATATTTCGTTAACCAAGTCAGGCCCCCAAATTATACGTCAAATAAGATATTATTACTTTTAAAATCACATACGAAATAAGGGTTCACCTGACCCTAGCCATAACGTAATCAGGTCCAAGGTGAGAGTTACAAATTAGACCCCCCAATAAAAAACCCGGTTGGCACAGGCGCGGCCCAATTTATCGGTTCACCGGCGTTCCTTGCGCGTCCCCCGGGTCACACCCGGGACTTTTAATTTCCTATCAAATTCCATTGCTGGCAACTAGAGCGTTATTAAGTCTACTCACTTTCCTTAAACACACTGATCAATTTATTGCGGGAAAATACTGGACAAATAATCTCTGTCGAGATAAAATAGGTTTGTGTAGGCGAGCGAGCGAAGCGAGCGCAGCAGGTTTGCTGCGAACTAGGGCTGTCTGGAACTATTGGCTAGATTGACGCACCTGTACCAAATTTCATTTGCCTTTTTTGTTACAAAACTTAGTTTACAACCACCTTATAACGTAGCAACGACGCTAAAAGGAAGCGGTAGCCGATAGCTCGAGAGGCCGCGGGAAACGCGGGTTCGATCCCGAGTTTCCCGCGGCCTTCGAGTTTGAATAAAACTTGTGTACAGTTCATTGTGAATATCGCTTGTCTCACACGCAACTTGTTACACCTAACATATCTGGCGAAATGTGGGTATTTAAAACCTCTGCCTCCCCCTTCGGGGAAAGAGGCGTGATGATATGTGTTTGTCACGTAGAGGATGTTGACGTAGAACATAGTGAAATAAGTTAACTGTTTGTCACTATTCGTTTATTGTATGTAAATCAAAAGGCACGACTGGAACAATTTATAAAAAGGTAAATAACACAATAGCTGAACACAAAACTTAGAGAATATTATAAAAGGTAGGGCTACTTAGAATAGTGCCTTGGTAAATATATATTATTCAGTATAAATTATTAGTTTCGACTTTTAGTACAGCCAGCCAATTCTAATATAAAACAGACGTTAGGCGTCGAGACAACCGCTCCAGACGCTCTGTTAGAAATGAAAAATTGGAGACCAAAATAATGAAAACACAGACAGTTGCTTAATTTAAAAACGGAATCAGAGAGAAAATGGCTGAGAAGAGCGCAATAACTACAAAGAGTCGCTAATACTGATATAGTGACTCGTTACAACCTCAGGTTGGCCACCGCCGCCATCGCTGTGTTCGATGTTAAGTAAATAATTTGTATTATAGAATATAAATCAAATCAAAAATTACTAGGCCAAACTTAGCACTTAAAATCGTCAACATTTAACATCGTAAATAATTATTTTACAATTTAAATTATAATAATTAATCATAATATTAATTTTCATTACCGCGAGCGCTTGTATCAAGTATAACCACGACGCTTTGATTGTTATTGTAATCGACACAAGCGGCCGGATTCCGAGAGGAAGGCTTTTCATGAGAAGAACCCGGCAAGAAACTCATGAGCCACTTTTTTTTTAAATAGTCAATCATATAATTATTGTCAGTATTAAATGTTTTACATAATTTCCATTAATCCATAAAAATAACATGCGTTTATGATAGCGAACGAGAGCAAATAACTATTTCCACACCATTTTATCCTCTAATTGAAGAATTTATGAATGAATGAGTTGTAAATTTTATGATAATTATATTGTTTAAATCAATAATAATTGCTTATTTATAGCTGAGTCTGTATTTTACACTGAGACTATCAGTCGAATATGTTGATTAGTATTTTTTTAAGACCTAATTGTAGCATTTTCTATCAAATAAAGACAATTATTATTGAATAGAACTTATGTACAGTTGATTGTGAATATCGCATACCTCACATTGTGCCCAGTGCATGGCAACAGGCTCGCCAACTGTTACTTGGAGACCTAACATATCTGGCGAAATGTGGGTGTTTAACACATCTGCCTACCCCTTCGGGGACAAAGGCGTGATAATTTGTTACGTTGCGCTAAAGTTACTTATATTAGAGCAGTTAATAGGTACTTCAAAAGCCATATTTTTTATTTAAAGGCACTACGTTTATCACCCTTTCGCAATACACTAATATTAAACCTGACTTATCTGAGGCATAGTGTGATCGACACACGCGGAGCAAATAAACCACCTACGCTGCCATTCAAAAACAGGTCTTACTGCTAAAAGATAAGGTTGATCCAGACGGGAATTCGTCCAAACGGCTTTTTAATTTTGGCAGTTCAGTTTACAGGTTTCTCTTCGTCCTAGTCAGATGATAAGGAAATGATAAAGATAGATATAGGGAACTAGAACTAATCGTTTGCTGAATACAAATCTATAACTGACACCAAAGTTGTTTTATTAACATTAAACTTTGAGATATAGCTCCGTTCAATTTTGTATTTCTCATAGAAAGTTTAACCCTTGCCATCAAACCAAATTCGAAATAAAATGAAACTTAAAATTTTATAATAATAAGAAATGCTAGCACGACATAATTCCAATTATTATTAAGTACTTGTAAGTACTTGTGTAGGTAAATGGTATAATTCAGACGTATTTATACCTAAATAATATGTAGGTAATTATTATAAATAAACTAACCATTATAAAGAATTATCACACATTTATCCTCAAAAGTAAGTGTTCATATATTTAATTATAACACAAGTTTCAAAAAAAGTAAGTCATGGAGTATTAACATCCATAATCTGCACATACAAGCAAGTGGCTCTTTAAGTTTTGTAACACTTTCGTAAAATAAACGATGTAAAGGTATAATTATTCACGAAAACCCTGTCAAATAAATTAAAGAGACTCCGGTCTAAACACTACCATAAAATACGAGTAATGGAAAGCATATTAACGAGCTATGGAATATTCGCCGAATAAAATTCCACCGCATCATAGACACCACAAAGGTAGCGTGCAGTTGCCGAGAGGCAGCGGGCGCGGAAGCGGAAGAGGGCTCACTAGTTAATTACCACTGCGATCTAAACGCGTTCTCTAAGTGCCTGCGTCGGAAATTTGAAATATTTGCTGGAGGCTCCAGTACGCCACCGACTATTGTGAGCCGCGTTTCTGGGTGAAAATTCGCTCCACGGGCCCATGTAATTACATGTGATAACAACTCCCAAACAAATGTTTTAGTTATTCGCAACCTCTGATTGCGGGTTAGTGTACGATAACAATGCGTGTGTAAACTGTTGTACAGGTTGGCATGTAATCTTTGTAACATTTTACTGGGAACCAATTTACACGGGTACAAATACTATTGCCCGAAATTCGGTTAAATTAAAGGTGTTAAGTTTTGATTATTATTTTTAATTTAATTTTGCAGTATCTTTGCTTATACGCGTCCCATAGTAATTTGTCGTGCATCCATGAATTTTCAATTAAATAATATTTTGTGTTTCTTAATCAAACACCAGTGTGGCTAATTAAGCTGCTCGGAAGGACGAGTGAGCTCTACGTATTTACTCTTTTAAAATACACTCCTGTGTATTTTGAAAGCTCGTTCTGTACATTTCTCAGAAACAATAAACATTAATAAATAGGTCCGGTCCTAATAAAAAAAAATTCAATGAAGCTTGTTACATTCCAGGAAAAAGCTATTACGGACGAAGAGATTGTGCAAAGATAACCAATAGTTATCTATCATTGAATTGTTTTCGGAAAAAGTTTGCAAGTATGATCATGAAGTATGATCGGTGATCATTAATGAGATCATGAAGAAGCATTCCTTAATCAATACTTTTTTTAATACAATGTTATTGGTGATGCACTCTGGTATCCTAATCATGTTATTCCTTTACGAGTAAGTACCTACGCCAGAGATTTCCATACATTTTGACTTATAAGCGTGCGTGTGGCCGGCGCTGGCGGCCAGTGTTGCTATAAAACCACACTTATTTCTTTCGTCAACTCGAAGTCAAGTACCTTTGTATTAAAAGCGTTTGACCGTTGTTTTCTATGTATATAAAACGTTTTAAGGTTTTTGAAGTCCTTTAGAGAATTGAGCAGTACATTACCATTCTCACCAAACGCCTCAGATGCGGGTGGACCGTCGAAGTAATGCAAAGGACCAATACGTGGAGCCATGATGCACGAGGCTCGGCTCTAATTACAAAATTCAAATCACGCTTCGGTCTTAGTTGATTGCGGGCTGTTGCCGGCACCGCGGATTGCCTCCGCGAATATTGCACCTCTAGAGCTCTTGGATTTGTGCCCTAAAGTAGTATAATTAAGTCTTCGGTCTGAATAATGGAAACAATTCGTTTTCTTCAAAAAGTTTTTTGCTGGCATGCGGAACATGTTTCATGAACACGATGAACCAAAAGATTATGAATTTATTTCAAAAGGCTTACGACCTAAATATATACTAGGACATTTTAATAATTAAGTTTATATAGTGTTTAAGTATGCATCTAAGTGAAAAGTTTACACAGCATTCCTAAATTAACAATGTAAACAACAAAACAGCAAGGAAGTGACAGTTAAAAATGTAAAATTTATTATGAATACCTTTTTGAACTCTCCTTTACTGGGGAAAACACAATGACATCGTGTTTATTATGTTTTCACGTAATGTTTTTAAAAATCAGCTAATTAAGGGCTTTTTAACTTGAATTTTTAGATGATTGATTTGATTTTTTACTTGACAATTAAAACGAAATCGTACTAGATGAGGGATTGCCTAATTGAAAAATGAAAAGACAGAAACAAGTTTTTTGTCAAAATTCGTCATTTTTAATTATAAAAATATAATTTTATTAAGGTTGTTAATTATTATCTATGTCTGTCTATGGTCTGTATACTAACTATTGTTTGGTTGTGCAGCTAGCCGCGTGCCAGCCTCAAGTGCAGGCGTTAGGCTCACCACCTACGAGTATCACCCTAATCGCGACCGCTTGATTGTCCGTTGGGCATTTTGGTTAATTCCATTTTTTAATACGTATTTGTTCGAATACCTTTTTATTGCAATATTAATTGAGATATTATTTTTTAATATTTGGCATATATCCGCAATTGGCCAACTGATGTACGGCATGTGCTTCTCCTTGTAGGAAGGCATGTGACGCAGTGTGACGTATTGACTCTCCTTGATACACCTATTCATTTAAATTTATAAAACGTGTCTAAAAATAAATAGTATAATTAAGCATATCATTTTACAATACATTTATTTTATGTATACTAGAATCCATTTTCACATTTTTAACGAGAAAAATATTATAAAAAGTGCAGCTGAAATGATTGACAACCTCCGTGGTCGAAGTGGTCTGTTCGCCGGTCTCAAGGCGTCGCCATCTCGAGAGGTTCTGGGTTCGATCCCCGGTGGGGGCAAATGTTTGTGTGAACAGGCATTTGTTCTCCAGTCTTGGGTGTTTATATATGTATATTATATTCTGAATATTTATATGTATTTATCTATTAAATATATTTGTCCGTCATCTGGTATCCAAAACACAGGCATTAGATATCTAGTATGGGCCAGTTGATAGGTGTGAATGTCTGAAGATATTTATTTATTTATTTATCTCTGGTCTGGATCTTATTAAGCTTGTGTGTGTCTGTGGGACATATAAGACAAGAACAGAATATCACTGACCTTGACCCGGGCCTGAATCCATCGACCCATCGTTAAATATTATTAAAGCTATCTTAATTAGTCCACTTACAGCCGGCTGTTTGTAAGTAATTAGCCGTAATCGCGTCCGGGTAGTGCCAAATGCCTAATGAGGTGTGAACGCCGCCAATTGCGTTGGCCCAGCAACTTCATTGTGCGGCACAATGAAGCCAAATGAAGTCCGGTGACGCCGGCTGAGGCTCGCTGAAGTTCGCGAGCAACTCGGCAAGTTTCGTCGAGGGCTCGCTAGTTTCATATTTGGCTCCGGTAATCCGCGCAGGCCTACCTCCGTGCGCGGCGCCCTCGCACGGTAATTAAACCGCACTGCTAAGTTACTGGCCCGTAAGTTGCTACGGAGCCCATATTGTTTCAGGAAGAGAAATGCATTGGATTACGCATGTCTTATTGGAAACACTAAATCCTAAAGCACGGGCACATAGCACTGACATGATATACACACAAGCCTATCAAGACACTAACTTTAACATACACAATTTATTCACCAGACCAAATCCTATTAAGATAAATTCTGTATTTTCTAGTGCAATGATAAAAGTACTATCTATACTTTTATGTTTTTATGTTTGTGGGTGTTGAACACCTCTGCCTAGACGTGGTGAAGTTGATGAAGATAAATAATACCCAAGATGATGTCACTTATTGTTTATTAGAATTAAAAGGCACAACTGGAACAATTACAATTTTGTTCTTCTACCAGACATGAAGATTGAGTTAGGTTAGTTAAGATAGCAACCCTTTTAAACTTATTTCAAAACATAGTCATCAAAATAATGTTATTAAAGTGAATTGCATTGCAACTTACAGTCAGTTCCCGGCTCGTAGAGACTAGACGTTTCAAAATATTGCATTCGAAGTCTGTGCCCTGAGTGGCTCACGAAACATTTTAATGAGAGCGGCTCTGAGCGAAGACCGCAGACTCAAAACTGAGCCCGACAAACTAATCAACTTAATTAAACCGGACGAGCCACTAACCCGGTACACTTAATAAACTCGAATCTATGTTTTTTACCCGGGATAGCTTAAAATTTGCTCCAACCTCTGAATAGCTTCGATTCAGCTTGCCTTTCACGACGTAATGCAATTTTAGCTCCACTTCCTTAAAGAAAAAGAAAATATAATGTAAATGTTGGATGCTCATGGAATTATTTAAAAGTAAAATCATGTTGCTAGTAAAATTTTAGACAAAATAAATCAGTTCTGAATTTGAAACCACGCTTTCTCTAGTGCAATGATAAAAGTATTATATATTATGATTGTATTTTTTTATGTTAACATAAAATATCTGGCGAAAAGTGGGTGTTTAACACCGCTGCCTGTGACGTGGTGAGGTTAATGAAGGTAAATAATACCCGGGATGATGTCACTTATTGTTTATTAGAATTAAAATGCACAACTGGTACAATTTATAAAAGGATAAATATCACAAATCACTGAACACAATACAAAAAGAATATTATAAAAGGTAGGGCTACTTACAATAGTGCCTTGGTAAAGTTATTAAAGTTCTTTGAAAATTTACTGTATATTTTAGAAGGTACTAATATAATTTTAATCTAATAGTTATAAGAATTTATATATATATAATATTTTAAGCAAGACAACCGTTCCAGACGCTGACTCTGATAGGAATGAAAATTGGACACCAAAAATAATAAAAAGAGACAGATGGTTAGTTCAAAAACAGCAGCAACAGCAAGGAGTCGCTAATGCTGATATAGCGCCTCGTTACATGCCTACCCCTTCGGGGAAAGAGGCGTGATGATATGATGTTTTTATGTTTATGTTTGTAGTTGTACCATCGTAGCAGTTTTAACACTCGGCCTCAAACAGAATGCAATCACTCGAGTGATCGCAACAAAAATCTTGTCCCACAACGGCTCGGTAAATTGCTGCGCAACGCGGCGGCATCTCGGGAGCGTTGCGACACGAGAGTTCCCGAACAATCTAACTCGCACAATAAAGTTAATTTCCTAAGCTAAGCACTCGAGTTGTCTGGCGCGACACCGCTGCGAACGTGCGCCGAACATGACATACTCATTTGGAACAACCATAATAATAGCAACAGTGACAGATGAGTTAGGAAAACGGCACCTCGTGCAAGATCGCAGGTTCAATTACAAGTCAGGCACTTGTGTGTGAAGAAAACTTAAGTTGAGATTGTTACACGAGTTGTCTGTAACTGTACATAAATACAATCACGCTTTTAATTCACTGAGGGGTAGGCAGAGTCCAAGGAGCACTGTGTTCCTTAAGACCACATTTAGCCATACAAAAATTGGGTTAGTCAATGAAAAATCGTGAAAGAGTAGTAACAAGTGGCTAGCTCATCGCCTACACAATCACAGACCCAGTACCCAATACGCCCTTAGTCGCCTTTTACATGCTAGACAAGAAAAGCAGTTGATACATTCTTTTGGTCCTTTTGGTTTTTGGTTGTTTTCGTCTGGAATTGTGCTTGGTAAGAATGCTCTTAGGTTACATGGAACATAATACATATGTAACATAGACATAGTTATCTGTGGGCGTTAAGCAGCTCAATGGGCTTAAAGACCACGGAAACAAGTAAATTATAACACACATTCATAGCTACGAACTGCCAAAAATACATAAAAAATTACAATATAATGACTATATAGAAAGTAAGGTAAAGTAGGGTATAAAGTTAAATTTAATAAAAAGTACCGGTGGCCCCCTTCGGAAACATGCAGAATGTTCGCTGCTCGTAAATGTTACCTACGCGTTAGTGTTCGTTCGTAGATGAGTGGACCACTATGCACTTACAAAGACCGAGGCGATAAATACCTACAAATACTATAATGGATGTTTTTACATGTGAAGAATACCCTATCCAAAGTAATGTGTTAGTTTACTAATAACAACTTATTATTTATTAAATTCTAAAAAAACAAACGTAAAACACTTTTAAAACAATGTTCCCTACCTCACGTAAAACAGGTCAGTATAAAAATTACAATTAAAGAAAAGGTAATTCGATGTGTCGATACAACGGTATTTTAAAGAATCAGCTTCGACTATCCTTTTACAATGGAGACCTCATATTAACACCTTATCGGGAAGAGTTAGTTCGGCTGCTTTTTCTGTAAAAAAAGATTAGATTTATTGTCCGATGTGATAACGGCCAGAGTTGATATATCAAAATTCCACATGTAACTGAACTGCCTTTGCACAAGTTTACACCTTATATTAAGAAAACCGTCATGAAAAGGGATATTATAAAGTCCCAAGATTATATTATAAATGATAGGAATGTGTGGACTCTCGTCGTTTAATTTTATTAATTTTAATTATGTTGATTTTAATTTGCCACATTATAGTAACGTGACATTATATACGTGGTTTTAATTTAAAGTGTAAATAATGTAAAAATATATTTAATAGTTTCTTTCCGGGTTCTTTTCATAAAAAGCCTTACTATCGGAATCCGCCGCTTGTATCGATTACAACCACAGTCAAAGCGCTGTAGATGATAATTTTTAAAATTGATAATTTGTTTTTGTAATTTTATAATTATTTAAATAATGTTGATATTGAATCGGTAAAATAATTAAGAATCTATTTTGTACAATTTTGACGTTTGTGCCAAGCTTTTCATACCTTATTTTTTATAATAATATCTTATTTTACTACGGACTACGGACTGATGAAACGGTTCATTCACATCTACAAAAGGAAACTAGATTTTATCGATTTACTTATAAATTACATCATTTTTAAGTTCGTAGTACAATAACAATATGTAATAACATGACGAGAAGGCCCCAAACCTACGCCCAGGAAACCTGTCTTCAAACACGGGGATATTATTACTCGGCGTCCTATTTATAGCACACATGAAACACGTTCCACCATAATAATATATTTTATATAATATTTAGTGTGCTTCGCTTTGTATTTCCATATTACCAAAAGTATTTGGCTTCGACTCTTGCCTTTTGGGAATCGTAATTTGTTATTCCACGCTAGAATACCTTGAGGGGAGTATTCCGAGCCGCGAGCTGCACTGTGTCCTTTGAATTCCTCGCCCACGGGAGAACCAGATTTAGTTTCTGACAATAAAATAGCACCACTAACGTTGCCAGCTCGATCCAAATGGAAAACCTTTGTTCGGGACTGGATTATTCATGCTTTTTAGCCAACAGCGTTTATGACGGGTGCTGAAGCGAACGGGCCGAGGAACCCGCTCGCCTTGCTCTTAAGGTACAAGATGCGAATCTATTATTGTTGCTGATTTAGCTCCGATACTAAATGCGTTCGCATGTAGATTGCATTATGGACGGCTACGTGCTCTGAATTTATCGACTGATGCTACTGCGTCGTGGCTTGCGATCTATTGCTAGAATTATATGTACTTTGCTGATCGCAATAATAAAGATAGTACTTTATTATACACCGAGCACAGCTTAAGCATGAGTTTTCTTCATTATATTCATTGTTTCCTTCCCACAATCAACTGTAAAGCGGAATGGTAAAATCACTTCTTTATTAATGAATTTGTGATTTAGAAAACATTGAATTTAGAATGAAGCTTTATAAAATAGACGGTGGCCTATTTTACTATAGAGCAGTACGCCGGGAAACTGCATTCATCTACTCATTTTTATGTAATGCGCGTACAATTTTTAAAGCGATTGTTTTTGCTGCTAGTATTCTAATAAAAGACTGCACCTAATAACTTTTTTAAATATCTGTAAAAAAAATTTCTATTAATATTTAAACGCCACCCTTGACTGGACTATGAATTAGAAAATATTAACCTCATACTGTATAACCTTTAGATTTCAATGAAAATCTGGTAAACTGTGTTTTTCTAACTACTGCGAACCTTATTCTGATATTTAGAAAAATGCACTTAAATATTACCGTAATATTTCCTGCACCTTACTTAACCAAGGTGTGCCATTTCAAATGTCCAGCAGCCACAAGCCAGGCTGACTGAATATACGAAATACATAATACTGTAATGGAGAGCTGTGAGCCGCAAACATTGACTTGCATCGCGGGCCGGCGTCACTCGCAACATGAAGCGCTCAGATTTATTCTACTAATTAACAGAAGTAAACACTAAATACAAAGCTTACATTTAGACTCGTTGCTTTTGTGCTTGAGAACTTTGTAGCGAAATAGTTTGTTTGTTTTGTCACCACTGTATTTCATAATTACTACGTGATTATTTGTTCTTAAACTATGATGACTTATGGTACTCACCATAAGTCATCATAGTTTAAGAAACTATGACGACTAAAAAACTGGTGATAACATGTAACACGCAATGATAGAATTTGTCGTCTACATCTCAACAATGTATCATGCAAATCATGCGATGTAACAGACAGAATTCCTACAGTGTGGACGCCGATGAATACTCCTTTTATTACATATAACGTTTAACCAGTCGGTACACACCATTACATAAAAAAACGGTTGTACATTCAGTTATGTCCTGTACTTTTGAATGTCAGAACGTGCGACGCAATCTGGTTGAGGAATATTAGGAAAATATTTCATAATATGATTGAGGATACAAATATTATTTTTAAGAGTCATAGAAAAATAGTCTAAACCTATCTTAATCTATCAAAATATATTTCCTAGGAATCGATCCTCGATCCTTGATTGATCCTTTTCCTAGATTTTATACCTTACCCGTTACATATAAATTGTTACCCAAATAATTATCATACTGCCGAATTAATTATTCTGCTGGCCAAATAATTATGTTGCAGCCCAAATAATTATTATGCCGTCGAAATAATTATATTGTTCACAAAATATTTGTTTGCTGTCTAAGTGATTTTGCGGTTGATCTTTTTGTTGCTGACCAAATAATTAAATGGCTGCCCAATTAAATACTTCCCATTTTATTTAGGCTTATATTCAAGCCAGTAGACTATGGACACATGAACGATTTTTTTATAATCACCTATGCCATTCCAAGCTTAACACAAACTACTTCCCTTTTTACAATTGCAGCATGACAGCTTGAAATCAAGCTATTAATCTCCCAAGTGACCGTAGACCAAATTTAACTCATTTAGCCAAAGGCTCATCGTCGCGACGCGAGCGAGTCCATCCAGTTAACAAATGGTTATAAGGATCTTGGATGTTAATAGAAGTAGTCTGTCCGTTGAGCGCTGCGCACGTTGTGATCGAGCGCCGCCATTATGGCTCGATGTAGTTCTGAGACCAGGAGCCACTCATCTATGGACAGGGCAACTGACACACTGACTGTAGTCATCAACGGCTAAACTATTGATGGCTTAAGTAAGTGTGTCAGCTGCAATGGGCTCGTGTCAGCGACTACAGTTGCCTCTGTTGTCAGAGGCAACGGCGACGTGCCGCTCGTGTGTAAGAGCTCTAGCTGGAACTACCGTTCTGACAACGGCCGTGGCAGTGTCTTGTACCCAGTTTCTAGACGTCACTATTTCACATTCGTAAAATTTAAATCCATGTCAAGTCAGCAAGTATTTGCAAACCTTGATCGATTTTTTTTAAACCGATCCAGAACCACAGCTACATAAGTACATTGGTATTTTCATGGAAGGCCTCTGAATGTTAGAACCAAAAAAAAGTTGTGAAAAGTTGCGAGCAGACAAAGAACTAGACTGTCAAAGGCACAACGTCTAATCCCCTAATTAAATGTAGGTGTGACCGGCGGCGCCGGCGCGGCGTCACGGCGGCCGCATAAATCCCCCCGTCGGACCTTTGCCGGGACGTGTTTCACGATAATTACTCCAGTTTTTCTTTCTGTACACAAATATTTTGGTGAAACTTCCGCTACGGTTGTTTCGGAGTTGTGATGAAGGCTTTGGTGTTTGTGTATATAATTAGGTACTTGCCAAAGAGTGAAATAATAATAACAATTTGACATTCATAAGAGTATGTAAATACATAAACTTATTAAATAATTTGACTATTGACTATAAGAATTTTTTTAGAAACGGAAAATAAAAGACTTTAGATTTGAAGAAGAAAATTGCGAATATCATGAGTATTTTTTTTACATTGTATGGGATTGCTCTTTATATATACTCTTTATTGCAATTTAAAAACACATACATAAAACAGGTTGTTAACATATGTTTGCAAGGGCGGACATATCCCTAACAGAGATCTCTGCCTGTCAACCTATGAAAGTAAGTTGAGAAAATAGATTATAGGGGATACAAATGCATAAAGAAGACGATATTGAAAAACTTTAATATATGTAGGTATGTTTAATACCTACATAATAATAATCCTACTTAAATACACAACAACAAGCTGAACTACAAGCTGAACTATAGCTGAGGTAAAAACTACACACGGTGGTGTTGTAATGTTGTATATTTTGAATAATTATATGTATTTATCTATTAAATATATTTGTCCGTCATCTAGTATCTGTAACACAAGCAGCATTTAGTTGCTTAAAATGAGACTAGTTAATAGGTGTGAATGTCTGAGGATATTTATTTATATTATTTATGTAAAAGGATTTAGAAAATTTGACAATTGGGGGGTAATCTGATGAGCTGTTGTCTGTAAACGTCAGTATCCTTTGTTTTGTGGTTTAAAGAAGTCTGGTTAAATCATGTATGTATTACATAACAGATTTGTCCCATTTCTGTTGTAACAAAACAGATTTATCCCTGGTTTGTCAAAGGGTAGGAAAATCAGAATAAACCGGTAACTGGGAAACAAATGATTGTATTTCCCACACAAATATCTATCCCCACCGGAAATGGAACGTTCTGAACACAGACAGAACAAAACAGAGATGACACTTTAAAACCGACTTACAAACCGAACACCGAGTTCTTCAAATGTTACACCAGCCAAACAGAGACATTATGTTAATTGTTTCAATTAGATTTCCATTTATTTTCCACATTTGCCGAGGAAATTTGTCTCTCGCTCGACTGGCAGGTGAGCGCTAAGCCCGGCCGGATTTCCTTGCAGCCAATGAACATAAGAAACGTACGGTGGCATACTCCAGCCATCTTATTAAATATTTCATAAGAGCCGCCTCACCGCGACCCCTAATTTAATTAGAACAATGTTACAAAAGTGAGTCTCTCTAAAAATTACTGGGAGCCGGCGCCGGCAATTTAATATAATAACATAGGCTGGATTCAGGCCGAGGAGCGTACGCAGATATTATTCATGTATCTTATTAGATATTTATTACGATCCACGCCTTATGAATGAGAAAATGAGTTTTGTGATACGAAATAACAAAACACTCGACATGGAATTACCCCACTACAGTTAATTATAGAGATTTTTAGGCAAAAGTGGAAGAAAAAGTTAATGTACATGTCAGGGCTGCGGAGGATGCGGATTAACAAATAAAAGAGTGTGAAGCAAAAATAAGTTGATACAAATATAGATACTCGGTACTGCTGCAAATAACGAATTCATTTCGTAAAATAATATGCTTAAAAACCAAATAAAACTGGATAAATATATACATACGAAATTTTTGTTCATACGTTTAATGAATGTCAAGCGTCACTAACGATTCCCTTTCATTTACTTTATGGAGTCAACCACAAATTAAACGGAAAAAAGCAATTTAATTTAAATTGTTAAACGATTTTGTCACTTAATCAATGTAATAACAAAAAGCAATAGGATAATTAAATATACAAAGCCAATCATAATCAGTAGCTCACCAATCCATAGTCGCTAGTTGTTATTCTTTCCACTCATAACAAACTCAATAAAAATTGCATAACATGTTCACATTCTCTGAAAATACCTTTGAAAATCGACTCCAAACCCGTGTGTTGCAACTAGCTAACGTTCGGCACATTTGCATGATTTCACCAAACTCCCGCGGGCCTGCTCCGGCTGCAGGCAGAACACCGCTGACGATGGAATCTAAAATACGCCAAGAATTGCGCTAAGCTGTAAAGGGTTGATTATAACCACCCGGTGTCCTGCGAAATTAAACAGTATTTATTTTCTGGGCGCGTCTCGTAATGAGAACGCCGCAATTCGGAGCCAGCGCGGCCAGATAAAATGAAGCACCTTCGTGCATAATTTAAAACGTAATAAATCGCGATGAAACAGGGCTAATTAGACAATAAAACTCCGAGGAATGGAAGTCTTTACGCCGCGAGACGCCGCCGCGCGCCCGGTCACCCCTCCGCTTTCATTCGCGGAGGGTCTATTGGTGCGTTTGCCTACCTATACCATATTTTAAAAAAATGACAGAGCCTCGTCACCACGCCTATATATCAGAAGATACACATGTAAATAAATATGTTGTAGGTTCCTATGTAACAGGAATCGAGCCTGTGGTTAACAGCCAAAAATAACAATATCACAAAGCAATATTTTAAAAATATGTGCCATTTTTTATGATTTTGTTTATCTAGGCAAGAACTGTAGAGGCATTTGAGTCAGTGTTTTAAGACTTCATAGTTCTTTTGGAGATTGTTATCAAACGCACAGAAATATTCTTTGAAAAGTTTTCATGTATTTTTTAAATTCATCCAAACAACTACGTTAACGCTCGCGCGTGTGCGGCGGGCCTTACGTTCCCCGCAGGTGAGGCAAATCCTCCTGCAAATAGTTTTGCGTCGATTTCCCTTCTGATTGCATTTGGAAGTGAATGCGAGTGGCCTCGGAACTGCTCGGCCCAACTCGCGCTCTCGCAAATGGCTGCAGTCAGACAAGTTCTTGAATAATGCACAACCAGCGAGCGCTGACAACGACTATTGCTTGCTTCGACGGAGCAATACTACATAATACATGTGGCTTAGATATAGGTTTTAAAATATAATATACATTTGTAGGTAAAATATGAAGTGTTATATGCTTCTTAAACATTTTGATGAATGATAATTTTTTTAACGTTATTTTATTTGATGATAGCCGGTCGGTCTACAGCGATGCGCAAACTAAAACTTCTTATAAAATATAGAAGTAATTTTCTTGTTTCCATAAAGAATTATATATAGAATTGTATTTATGTTTCTGGCTTCCTTTCTTGGTGATCCATTTCCTGTCCATCCGAAGGTTGTCTTGAAAATATCGCTCTTAGCGATAAGGCCGCCCATTGTATATTTGAGTTTTCTTAAAATGTCTATTTTGTTTCTATATATATAATATGTTGTATGTATAAAGCATAAATAAATAAATAATAAATAAATAATCTAAAATACACCCTCGAGATATCGAAGGTTAACATTGCATAACATTAAATTTCATCAGTAAGCAAAACTAAATACTTACAGCCTTCTATTACCTTCCTGAATATTATTCCTTCCTTCCTTTTTATTTATTTTTTATTCTAATTAAAACTTGTATTTTTTGCACTGGTGTCGTTTCTGTCACTATGATATCTCACACATCTGTGTCGGGTTGACTGGAAGAGATCTCTGGATAATAGGGATAAGTTCTCTCTTGCAAACTTGTATTTTTCACTGTTTTGTTTCTTTTTGTTGGTGCAATAAAGAGAGAGTTAATAAGATAATTACGAATATTAAAATAAATAATTACATAGATACATAATAATGTCTGATATTTGAGCTCTTCCATCTAATCTAATTCAAGTACCCAATTCTGTAACCCTTACTCTAATCCTTTCATGGCTGTTTGATCTGTAAATTCCATAACACCTTATAAACCACAAGACAATAACCGATTGATTTGATTTCGACCCTGTACCGCTTGATTTAAAACCACTAGCCACAATCAAGCGAGCCGTTAAATTGAAATTAAACAGTTCAATCTCCGTCCAACGTGAAGACAGTCAATATCAATCATAGGTGTTGATCGAGCCGGAGGACAAACAAATTACGGTAACTGTGAGCTCGGCCTGTTACGGTGTTGTCGGCCACGCCGCACTCCGACACCTCGACGCAAACACTGTATGGATTGGATACGCAAATAACAAATATATTATCAACCGAGTATGATAATGACTGATCGAAAAGATTTTGAAATTGCAACCAGGACTAGCTTAGTTTTCGACGTGGGTACAAGATTTGAGTTAAAATTTTTGGTCACCCATCAGTACAACCAAGGTGAAAGTTCTAACTCTGAATTAACTTTAACTGTGAACTCGTCCTCCGTGCTTCGGGTGGCACGTTAAGCCGTTGGTCCCGGTCGCTTTTGCAACCTTTTCTACCCACCGGGTTGGCCTTGAGCGTGGTGGTGATTCGGCCCGTACTCATGTGTTTTTCCATGAGGAAGGCCTATGCCCAACTGTGGGACGTGTACAGGCTAAGGAGGTAATAATGCCATTGGAAACGCTGACGGCAGAAAGAACCGAAAAAAAGATAAGCTTTCACGTTCAGCACAACGTGTCTAGCGTAATCTCGAGATCTGTAATAACCTTACTTCGACCCTGAAATTATAAGATACGACTTACATTAGATACTTACATTAACATTACTACACTGCCATCAGCACAATTACCGTTAGTAAAAAGAACTCATTAAATTTATAACAAAAAACTTGAAGAATATACCATAATCCCCTTGATGACCGTCGTAAAACGCGTCTAAACGGGTTAAAAAAAAACATTTTACATCCAGGCCAGTTTAATAGATCTGTAAAGTGTCCAAAATCATAGTTACGAGCGGCCGTAACGCCCCGTAAAAACGTAGTTGTGTTTGATCGCTCGTAAAGACGGGCGCTTAATTGGCTACGGGAATGTGCAAGCGCAATGAGCGCCTCAAGGCTTACGCGTTTTATTTCTAAAAAATCATAGCAATTAAAATAATATCGTGTTTAAAGGCTATTTTAAAAATTTTATACATTAGCAAAAAATATAACAAAACTAAAATTATAATCAGAAATTCACACTTTATCAATTACTTCTATTCTTAAAATTTTTTATAACGAGTTCAGAGATTTCTTTATTTTCGGTCATGTGTCTGATAATATGAGTGTTTTGTGTGAGATATGAATATGTGCCTGCATATTTCTTTACGTTTGAAAGCATGTGTGCGTGAAAGTTCCATTCAATTCCTGTTTTCCTTATGATTTCTAGCATATCGACTAGGGTAAATTTTTAATTTTAAATTTAATTTATTTTACAAAGCTTAAAATAAAGGATAAGCATTTGTAAACAAATATTCAACGCATTACTCCCAACCTCAAGGTTGGGAGTAATACCATGAATGGTTTTAACCAATAAATTTATTGGCATAGTTTCAATATAACTCGAATCGAATATTCTTTACCAGTTTAATGATATTAAAGGTACTTTTATTTTTTTTACAAAAGGCAATTTAAAATGTAACCTACTTATCTATTTATTTTCAATAGCTTGTTATTTGAATAATTGATTGAAATAACGACAAGCAGAAAGGGAAATTATTAAAATAAGTTTAGTGGTCATTATTTCGAAATTCCTGCTTTAGTAAGTAATTTTCGGCTCGAGGCTTAAACTAACCTTGTATGATGTTAATTGTGTTTATGACTTCGACCGCTATTTATTTAGCACGTACGGTAAAGTTGCGATGAGTTCGAGCGCGCGCGTTCCTGTCGGCTATAAATCGCATCCGATACCGAGGTTTTAAAACAGTCATCAGGCATCGATGCGCCGCCGCGGCCGGACGCTGCAACCGGACGATTTAAAATGCAATTAACGTCCGGAGGCAACGCTAATTAAACGGAGATACTCGTTAATGGCCGCCGCCCGCCCACGCCTGCCGCCCCCGCCCTCGGCCACGCTTTAATTTGTAACAACGTCACCTTTTAGAAAAATACAGGTACTCTGATAAAGGCTCCGCATTCATCGCTCTCTCGGAATTTCTCTCCCATATTTCGGGCGCGCAGAAATTGTAACGCGTTAATTCGAGATATAAATTTTAACTCCCTTAATAAATTGGGCTTTTACGGGACGTGCACGTAAATAGCTGTTATTGACCATCGAGAGCGCCGAACGGCGGTTCCGCCTCGTAAGCGGAACCTGCCATGATTTAAGTGTCAGCTAACACTTATTGTCTTCCCCGAGCACGAACTGCTGGCGCGGCGAAAGCCGAGCTCTCGTAAACCGTCGACGTAACGCCGCCGACACGCAGCGGCCGCGCACACGCGCCGCTTAGCTTAATAAGCTGCGGCAGTTTGGCGCGCGGCCAGCCGCACACGTGCGGCGTCCAACTGCACAGCAGACGCGCCGACTCAGCTGTGATTACGATTTTTGCAGCTACCCACAAAATTTATACCCAATTTTTCGCCTCCACGCGATGAACTCGTTACACAGTCTTATCACGAACCGGAGACCCTGATGTATGGAAGAGCGTCGATAAATTTCTTATCAACACAATGCATGTATACGATCGGCAATAAGAAAAAGGGTACATGTATAAGAGGAAAATAGGAATACAGAATAATTCGTAGCATTATAACTGGAATGAGGCGGGTACGTGACAATCGAGCGCGGCGGGCGGGGGCTCGCGCGCGATTTATCGCACACACGTGATTGGTGCGACGAAAAAGAGAAATAAGCTAGCTCGTAACGAACGCGATGTAATCGCTGCATTATTGATATCAACGCCTGTGAGTGGAGCGGCGACGACTTGACCCTTGCGTTAATCATCCAAAAAATTGATTTCTATGCCCTGTCAAATATCTGAGCAAAGTTATGGATTGGAAAAGGATTTTTATACTGTTTACTAACCTCTGTTCAATTTACTAAGGTGCGTGGATTGTAAAAGTTAAAAGACCGCATCTTAATAGTGCACGTAACTTGAATGAAAATTAGTGAGGCCCGCTGTGTTGAGAAGCGTGGAGTCGGCGAGGGCCGGGTGTGACGCACGGCGCGCTAACAGCCGACTGTCTGCGGCCGCCACCTGCGGGCCGCCGCCATTAATCTGCGGCGCTGTCCGCGCGCGTTACGACCGACCCACTATTCAACTAAGCGATACCACATCCGAGAGGCTCCGGTACCGGACACTCGATATAATTAATGCTGACAATCGATATGTGAGTTGATTACTATCCGGAGAATATCCGCAGGCGCTCTACGAACTTGTGTTTACATTTATGAGACAAAATGCCTTGCGATTCAGTTTTGGCAGCGGGACGGCGAAGTTTGCGAATCTAGTCTCAAAGGTAAATGAGTTTAAGCGGGTATTGTTTCGAACTTGATAATCTCGGAAACAAATCTCCGATTACTTGATTTGACAATATGTTCAATGGAAAATTATACAATGCAAATAAAGTTTAAAATTTAATAAATGCACCATCATCATCATCAACCTATGCTCACGTCCTATGAATTTTAATTTAATGTCTTTATTAGACATATCATCAAATTCTGTGATTTATCTATACTAATATTATAAATGCGAAAGTAACTGTGTCTGTCTGTCTCGCTTTCACGTCAAAACTACTGAACCAATTTAACCCATATGTGGTACACAGATAGTCTAGAGCCATTTATTCCGATATTCCCATGGGAACGGGTGCCATGCAGGTGAATTTAAAAAAATTTAAATAACTCCTCGCAGAATAATGAAGGGCAAATTGACGCCACAATGAACTTTGCTTCTAGTAATAGAGTAGGAGTGAATTTTCAATTCCATCAATTGAAGCTACTGTTCCAATTTCAAAAAATCTTTCAGTGTTGAATAGACACATCACACTATTTCACAGTAACTATTCTACGTGGACGAGGTCGCGGGCAAAAGCTACTTTTTTATAGTCCAAAGTAGACAGTTTAACATAATTATAATATAACATATTGCGTAGATAAACATAAAAAAAAACACTATTACAATGGATAACATAGACATTGTGAGTAATATTTTGAAGTTTAACTTCTCCACAAATGCCTGCGGATAAGAAGAGGCTGATAGATAGATATTTATTATACAAAATTAATGGTATTATTGTTTCAGGAGGAGCACCGCAACAACCTGACGGTGAGCGTGCTGAGCTTCGTGCCCACGCTGGAGGACGACGGCAAGGCCATCACCTGCCGCGCCGACAACCCCAACCGCACCTCGCTCTACCTGGAGACCTCGTGGACTATCAGCGTAGTCTGTAAGTGTTCTATGTGTCTGTAAGTTCTTAACACGAACTCCATACAAGAATACTGTAGGTATGTTACCACAATTAATTCATGTTGTAATTAGGGTCTTCTCTTAAATTATGAGCCCTTATCTCTTCACTTGCTGCTATAGAATGCAATACCATTACATCATTGTGTAAATGCTACCGGACTCACTCGCACTTAGCGTCAGACGGACATAAAAAATGCCAAAGCCATTAATATTGGGAGAACAAGGAATCCTTTTTCTTTAATTTCCCTTGCATAAGTAGATACAATGTGGAAAAAGTTTGTAACGTATACTGTTTAAAACAGACATATAATATTTACGTAGCGATGGAAATGTTTGGATCGCAGAATCCGAACCTGAAATCTTACTTCAGTCTGGAACCAAAATGGGTACAAATTGATCGCTTAGTTTTGCAGATCCGCGGAACTTCGATCTGTTGCTTGTTTATAACTTTGACACTCTTCATTAGATTCAATTACCGTTTAGCTCAAATGTGTTCTGACCGCTGCCTTTAAGATCAGCCGAACAGCGTTCTTAGGTATATCTTTGTATAAGCGCAGTGAATATCTCATCAACACCTTTAAAAGGTATTTAATGTATAATAAACTCAAAACCTATAGCAAAACTGTCAATCTACTAACTTTTAATAAAAAATTGTTTATAACAATTTTAATGATAACTAGCAACAAAAATTATAGACGAAATTTACGATCACCAATGCCGCATCCAGTGTGAACATTAGCTTCGTGGAGCTGTGCCTCTGCCAAACGTTTTTAAAGTTTTGTATAACTACCTACAATTTCGTAGATATTTTGCTAGCTAGTTCTTATTCATGCTAAGTAGTTCTTGATTTACTAATAATGTTTTAAGTGGTGATTACGAAAATGATATTACTAAAAAGTACGCTTTTTAAAATCCAATGTAACTAACTTTGACGTGCAGTGAATTTATAATTTCTTCTGAAAAACAATATTTTATTTTCAACCTTTTGCTGTGGTGTAGAGTCTAAATTCGAATAATTTAGTCGCCTCCGTGATTTGCAATATGTATAAATACTTTCATATTTAGTGCGATAGTTATAGTTGTAAGGACCGTTTGCAGATGTTAGTTAGTAATGTATTAGTTTCTTATAATGCCGATTTTTTTAAATATAAATCCTCCTTGGAGATTAATATAAATATTAACGTTCTTGTAACCTTCTAATATTTTCAACAGTTTTATTTCTTTTTAGAAAATAGTCTGAATTCTGAAAATTGTTTAAGTGGTAATAGCAACTTGAGGCTTAATTTTAAGCTAATTAATTTACTCATTTAGAAATTATGCCCTAAAACAGATTTCTGGGAATTCTATTCAACGATAAGTGGAATGTCAACCAACTATTATGGTTTTATAAATTAAACGTCTGCTCCAAGCCGGCGCCCGTCGCCCGGGGTCCGGTTGACTCTTTGTGGGATAATCTTGTAAGTTTTGTTCTTTATTATTAAAATTCTATTCATAATGGAATTACAGCATTATTTCTGTTACTTCTGAGAAGCTTTTCCCTGGCCAGCCAGATTTGGCTCAGTCAAAAAGGTCCATTGTGATTACGGCAATCAAGCAGCAGTCCTTTATTCTCAAAGCCTTTTATATTTGCCCCGGGGCTCAAAGTGTTTAAATAGAACAAAGTTTTGTATCACTTTATTTATGTGAATAAATAGCACATACCTAAAAGACGTTTCAGAGCAACGCCGGCGGCCAGCGCCAGCCACGCGCGCGCGTTCATATACACGTCATAACTTCGATATAATTTGACCTCGTACCTCGTGTACCTAATTGTAAGCGCGCGCGAAACCGCCGTTAATATATTAATAAGATTAAAATCTTTCCAATAGTGGGATAATATTGATAATAAGGTTGTGTATTTTCTGAAGGAATAAATGTTAAGTAAGATTGGAATCGAGATGCAAGGTCCTCTGGTTTGGCTCATAAAAACAGCACCAGCGTCATCAGCATCATTGCTGTAATGTTCTCATTCAGGGCTGGAGGCCTGTGTCAAGTAGAAGTCTCCCTTCTGAATGACGCCCAGCTTTGTTTGATTGTTCTGCGACCGTGGTTGAGGTGTGCGTGGTTGCAGACCCGCCGGTGGTGCGCCTGCGGCTGGGCAGCTCGCTGGCGGCCGGCGACATCAAGGAGGGCGACGACGTCTACTTCGAGTGCCACGTGCGCGCCAACCCGCCCGCCAGGAAGCTCTCCTGGCTGCATGATGTGAGTGCCTTACCATATTTATAGTTCTATTGCCGACGAATTTTTTTACCTTATTTTTACTAAAGAGGTGTTTCGATACGTTTTTTTTTCTGAATTTATCATTATTCATCCTATAGACGCCGCTACTGGACATAGACTCCCTTACACTTAAAATCGTCAACATTGTACATAATCTTACAATATAAAGAATAATTAAAAGTATAATATAAATAGGCATTACCGCGAGCACTTGTAGCAAGTACAACCACAGCGCTTTGACTGTGATTGTAATCAATACAAGCGGCCGGATTCCGAGAGTAACGCTTTTCATGAGAAAGAACCCGGCCAGAACCTCATAAGCCACTTTTTTTAAAAAGCCAATCATATAATTATTGTCAGTATTGAATGTTTTTCCATTATTTTCTTAATTAAAAAAGCATGCTTGTGATAACGAACTGTAGCAAATAACTATTTCTACACTATTCCATATCCTCTAGATCTTGGATTTTGTAATAGCCTTTTCCATTATCGTATTAATTTTTACAAAGTACAAATTTATGAAATGGCAGTTCTGTTATATTTCATTACAAAATTGTATACTTTTCCCCATGAACAATATATTGTTTTACGTTATCTGAAGACGGGCACTAATCTAGCGTAATTCCTAGAAATAATGTAGAATCAACACATTCCAATACTTGATCATTAATTGTATCTACTTGTCGTACATTGGGTAATGAAAATTTTATAAATTTGTTTTTTTTTCACGTTTAAACATAAGTCGTTACTATTCAACCACCCGATTACTTTATTAACGGTGCTATTAACATCGTCACAAGTGTTGTAATTTCTATTTATGTCAAAGGAAAGAAGTATCATCTGAATTTAAATTCACAAAAGTTATGTAACAAATTAATCCATCGCCGATGTGAAAACAATGGCTGACATAAAGTAATAGACGGCGGTGTACGGTCCGATAATCGCTTTGTACTGTGTCGCTTGTGTTTTAATCAGCAGTGTGGAGCGCGGGCGGGACAGGTTTTTTATTTTTATGTCGGTTTACCCTTTCAGGGGCAATCAGTCGCGCGTTGTTACACGGATCGCGACACGCGTCACCGCGCGCGCCTCTGCAGCCGCTGTGCTTGTTTTCTGTATTGTTTGACGTTTTTGTCGCTCGCGACCCACGTGCTAGCCCGCGCCGACTGTACACCAGATAACGTGCATGCGGCCCGCCGATTGTACTCTCTGCAACATGGATACTCGTAACTGCGACGAGAATAATAGTTACTGTTTCTTTTATCTGTGCAAAACTAGGAATTTCAAGCATTCATTTTGAATTTGAAGGAAGACTGCTTCACCGTCTGCTAATTCTAAAGTCTATGTAGGTATACCTCACTGGGGTGTGGCCCGGCCTAGTGATATACATTGACAGGTTCTTGGCCGATCTAGTGTCCAATTTGGTCGAGAAGCCCTAAATTGCTCTCCGATAGATCCCTACACTCTCTATCGAGGAGTTTGTGAGTTGACATGACCTGCTGGGTGAAACGCGCCCACGTCTACCGCCCAGCCAAGAATCAACTAGTCCCATAAGTTAGGTTCCTCCTCGTAAACAGGAGTTATTGTGTAACATTATGTATTTTATTGTGGGGAAAAATTACACCTACTATTATTGAGACAATAACTAGAACATGAAGTATTGTACGTGTGGCTGATAGCTGCCGTGTCGGGCAAGGTGCGGTGACAGACGAGCAGCCATTTGTCGGCGCGTCGACACGCCTCATTGTTTTATATGTGATTGTTTTTGAAAAATGGCCGCGCCGCCGGCCGATACGCACAAATTAAACTGGCCAAATTTACTGCGCTCGTTTGGGAAACGGAGCGGCTTCGGAATATTTTTATGGAAGTATTATAGGTTTTAATTGGTTATGTTTGTGCCGCCATACGATTGTACCTACTCTAAACAACGCGCCATTATATACTATACTAGCTGTTGCCTGCGGCTTCATCTGCGGTTACTATGGTTTTTATATTTTTTTAGTAAATAGTTTCCCTCTTTTTACATCTTTTTCTATGTAGAGACATACGACCTCTACAGTTTTATTACATGTATAGATAGATTTCTTCATGCTGATATATCAGTGTAGCCTGAAATGGATTTAAACTCTGCGTCGGATGGAAGCAAAATAGAGATTACAGCTTCCAATAAGGCCTTCGGATGCGAGTGAATGTTTAACTGGACGCCGCCGCCCGGCCGGACACCTGCCGACGCAGTGACAGAGTTGTGTGACGTTATGACGTACCAATACCAATGGGCATCGCGCTTGATTCGACTAAATTATTAGGTCCATACCTATGAAATTGGTGTTTTGTATGGAGATTTTGGGGATGTCTGCATTTTACATACTAACATTTTATCAGTTTTCTTCACAACGACAAATCCAGAGATAATAATATTTGGCATGTATCATTAGACAAGCTTTAGCAATATGTGTGTGAACACGCTTGATTAAAATTATTCATCGTTTTTATGTTAATACAAATCAAATGATGTATTCGGGAGGCAGTTAAAAATAATTGTCTTTATGTCTAATTTTAACACAATTAAACTTACAAAAAATTATCAAATTAAATAATACGAGCTCAAATATATAGTCTATTTTTAGAAGAGCAATTATTTTATTAGAATGTTCTGAAACTTAGTAGTTACGGACAAATTGCTAAGACAGAATAAAAACACCAATTTCATAGGTAAGGACCCAATATATATGTTGCAGTCAAAACTCTTTAACCAATCAAAAGTACTTTTAACTGAATATTGCTTTTAATATTGTTTTTAAAGGTCATAAAAAAAATAACCGTAACCTAACGCAATATTATGAATTTAGTCATTTATGCATAACGCGTGCGTAACATAAATTTTCAGTAAAAACCACTTTTGACCAATCTGTTCAGTCAAAAGTACTTTTGACTAATTAATGCTAGTCACATTGACTGGTTAAAGGGTTTTGACCGCAATATATAGGTTGACTGGAAGAGAGCGATGTATTATCGTTAAGTCTGCCTTATGTACAAAAGTGTTTTTTATTTTGGACATTATAGATTAAATATATATATGTACCTCGTTGATCAGAATGAAAATAGATAGATGCGTATTCTTACGTTACGTACGTCAGTACTTTCGTACTCGCGCTCCCTCGTGTCGCCTCGTGAAGTGTAGTTTAGTATAATCTTTGTGGAACTTTTGTAAGTTCTGCATGGGTATCGTAAGAATACCGGTCGGATAATGCGTGTCTTACAATAATACCTATACCTACACAACAGAATTTTCAAACCTGCCCACCTCGTGGTAACTAATGTGCGTGAAACCAAATAACTCAGTCTCCTGTCGATACATCTCTGCTTCTGGCTTGCATTCCTGTATTATGGCTTGCGGGGTAACATTATACTGTGGGGTAACAAATAACTGGCTACTGTCCATCCGTCCTCAGCCTATATGCGTCCCACTGCTGGGCACAGGCCTTCCTCATGAATAAACACATGAGGAGTATGGGCTATAACACCACTACGTTGGCCCAATGCAGGTTTGTGGGTAGGAATAGTTGCAATAGCGACTGGGACCAACGGCTTAACGTGTCCTCCGAAGCACGGACGAATTCGAGATTACAAAGTTTTGGTCACTCATCCACGGCTTGACCATGGCAAAGGTAGCTTGGTTTTGATATCGAAAGCCAAAGCGCACTAGCCAATACGGCACCGAGCTCCTGAATCTGTCATTACTTAATTTTAATTCAAGCTCAATGGTGCAGGCGAGGACTGAAGCTGTGACCACTTGAACGAGTAGTGCCGTTTATCCTACTATCGCTCTATCTTCTCCAGTTCAATAGTTATGTAACTCCTCTGCCTAGTTCAAGTTACTATCACATCTCCCAAACTTTTCAAAGCAAAGTTTACCGCGGGAGCAATATCGCATGTTTGTCGTATTGTTTATAGCCCCCGGCAACCTACCGAATACCTTTCTTAACAAAAACAGGCCTTACCATCATTTGAACAAGCATCTAATACAAAAAATATTAATATTATTACTTCGCTGAAACAATTGTAGTAATATAGTAGCCCGTAACCCATAGTAAACAGAATTCAAAGTCGGACGTCGCCGTAAATGTGCGCCGCACAGGTACTGCGTGAAAAAGGATTTATGAGTCCGCGGGGAGGACTGCCATAACTGTCACGGGAGTCCCTGTACCCTCATTATTACGCAGAGAAAGAAGAAATAGCCTTCTTATTACAACGCCGAACTATTCCTGGCAGATGTGGCTTATGCCTTATGATTTCAGACAAATAAATTCTTGCAAATCCTACTTAATAACTCGCTTGTCTATCAAACAAATCTACTTTCATCTAAGCTTTCACTCATAAATAGTTTACAGTCCGCTTTCATGTTTTTGGGATAAAAGTGAAATAATTTTTAATAGTCTGGTAATAACATGTTAAAGCATAATCTGTTATAAGCTCGAGCGAGCAAAGTGAGTATCTTTATTTCTTAAAACTAGCACAATGAAATAAAAAAAGTTAAGGAGTGACTACCAAATATGTAATTTTGAGGTAAGTAACTTCTTTTACTTCTTGTATACAAAACTGAGGGTAGTTTCATAGGTGGGCGGGCTGCCCTTATACAAGATTTATTATTTATTATACTGAAGACTTGCTCGCCTTTGAAACGAGCAAGCATACCTAACTGTATTTTAGTTTTGAGCGCGTACCGCTCGAGCTGTGGGTAGGAAAATGTTAACTATAATCTTGGTGATGCGTTATTAATATTTGGACAAGAAAATTAATTATAATTTATTTTTATGAAGCAGTTTTTACCGGGCGGCCTTGTCTTAAAGAGACACGGGCAAGAAACTCAGTAATGTTTTTTTCTTCTTTTTACACAAATATTGTCATGAGATCAAGCACCGCCGTTTATCAGGGGAAGCTGAAGTGATCACTCATATTTTGTCTGATGGCACGTGTGGGCCAAGAGATGTTCGTAACAAACAGTATACTTAAGTTAGGTTTGTTCTAAAACATGTAAATAATTACAGGCTGATCAAGTAGGTTAAATTAAATAAAGTTCTTCTTTCTTAGTCCTGTTTTTTTTTATAAAGGACCAAACAAATGACTGCATATCACCCTGTCTTAAGTAAAAGAGGAGTCTAGATCCAAGGGAAGCTTGCGCAGCTCGAGGAAACACAACATCAGTCAAAGCAGCTTTCGTCATGGGCAGGCCGCGTATGGTTGATCAAATACTTGTGATCTCGAGCTCCCCCGTGCTTCGGAAGGCACGTTAAGCCATTAGTCACGGTCGCTATTGCGACCGTTTCTACCCACCACCCGCATTGGGCCAGCGTGGTGGTGTTACGGCCCATACTCCTCATGTGTTTCTTCATGAGGAAGGCCTGAGGCCAGCAGTGGGACGTATATAGGCTAAGGACTAATCAATTATATCTAAATCATATTCTATTATTAGTCACAAGTCGTTATTCTCTTAGCTATAAATCGTACTCTAGTCAGACATTTGTTATTTTGTTTAAAGCTTTGTTGCGTAGGCTCAACGGACAAACCTAACCTTGGTTACTTCAAAGTACCTATTTAATTTGCGTTTTTCTCTTTGACAAATGTAATTTCAGCAGTTCCCACAGCTCCCCCCCACACCCACCCTTCAATAACTATTCGGGTCCCATAAAACAAACTTCCAAAAGTCAGGACCCTTGTCACAAGTAACTGGAACATATTCAGCGAGTTCTAGAAACATCAATTTAATTATATCCAAATAAAATAGACGCTCGTAATGTACGAATGGTTCAATAACCAATGCGGTATTGGTACGGGCTTCACACTCGCCCATACATGGTGCTCATCGTTGTGTACAGGAATTCTGTAGATTATTGCTCTGTTACGGGCGAATTTGACCAAATTCCGTGTTACACAGCGGTACGGACACCTATAAATGCTTAAATTGCATTGAAAGAAAGAAAGAAAAAGCATTTATTCCGTGACATCTTATTGGTCGAATCCGCTCAAATGACGGAGACCTGTCTGTATGAATCTGTCAGGTAAAGCATTTTTGGTATTATTACACCAATGTAGCTAATCGAAATTTGGTCGAATTTGCCCTATGTGATACCGTTTCTTGATTAAAACATATCATCTGAAAATAAATATTGTTTTTTACTTCAAATTTCAGACACTTATATATCAACTTTATGAGTACCTGAGTTTAATTTAATGATACTAAAGCCTGCTTAAATTACATTACAATAATATGTCGACGACCTCCGTGGTCGAGTGGTCTGTACGCCGGTCTCAAGGCGTCGCCATCTCGAGAAGTCCTGGGTTCGATCCCCAGTGGAGGCAAGTGTTTGGGTGATGAATTTTCAGACATTTGTTCTCCAGTCTTGGATGTTCATTATATATGTATATATTTAATATATTTGTCCGTCATCTAGTAACACAAGCAGCATTTAGTTGCTTAAAATGGGACTAGTTGATAGGTGTGAATGTCTAAAAAAATAAATAAAAATGAAAATAATAATATGTGGGAGACTTTAGCCAAAACGGCACCACCATGAGAAACATGACTATCCCACGAATACAACTAAACTGAAAATGAAACTAATTTATTTTTGTGTTTAAAGTAAGCAATGTTGCGTAAGCCTATTTCTTTGGACTTGAAGGATTTCATTAAATATTGAAAACACTAACCCATAAATACGGTCAGAAAATTAGGATAAAAGATGAAAATGTAGTTTGTGACCAACATTTTCACAGGTTTTCGTGAAAGTTAATCTACCGCGTTTCTAAGCCGAGCCTGCTATTATTTTGTGGAATTATAAATCGTCTGATTATCTCGACTGGGGTGAAAGTGCTTTACAAAGATAAAGTTGGCTACGAGTGTCAGACGCCGGGTGCGGTAGCTAGAAAACGGTGGTTACAGGTCGAATACAGTGGTGATAAACGAGGTCAAGATCCAATAGTAAGGCCACTCAAAGCTAAAAGTTAACTTAGACCTTTGAAGGTCTGTGTCCTGGCTCGGTTTTAATTTGCATTTCGCTGCGAGCTGCGTCAATCAAGAAAAATATTAAATTCAGAAGGCGTAGGCACCCGTGAGACTTGATGCAAGACTGTTGACGTGTTTGCATGATATCAAATCAATTAAGAAAGGCAAGATGATATAAACACTGTTCGCTTTTATTTGTATTTGAAGTATGATCTACAAAAACACCAGAATAATCTTTTACCAAGAGTAACGATCTATAATTTTTGCCAGTTACAAGTAATAAAGAATTATAAAATCAACGAGTTAAAATCTCAAATATCACCCTCCTTAAAGATACACTAATGTGGCGAAAACTAACATAACTTTCTCCCACAAACCACAAAAACCGCCGCTGCAAATATAGCAGGCCTGACTGCTGTTACCTAATACGGAATACGAAGCCAGGAGACGTTACTTCTCCGATTATTAAATTGGGAATAGAAAATAGGATATACCATTTTCTCTCAGTCACGTCTCTTATCTTAAAATAGTTTATTATATAGACCTTACATTCTCGCCATATAATCCACTTCTAAACGACTAGCCTAGCCTCAACAACGCAAAAGAATGTAGGTTTACTCTTAAAGAGAAGAATGTCTCTATTCCCCTTACGATCTAATCTACTCGTATTAATTCCCCAGATTCTTTTCGATATCAAGCAATTTGAACTTCCCAGAAACTAGCATTGGATAATCAATTAGTGACTAAGGGGAAAATATTATTTATCAAATATCCGAATCGATGCATCAATAAGAGTTCAGCGTACAGTTTTCCAATAGTTTGCTCTCTTTTATTTATAACAATGGAAAACGAACCCTTCACTGGAGATCATAAAAATATATAGAAATAAATAGCTTTTGGACGTACTCGTCGTATATTAGACCAACTGATTTACCTTGTATTTTTACCTTGCCATTAATAATCCTGATTGAGCTGTCAAAGTAATAAGACATCACATTTATTCCAGTCACCATAAATTTTGGGAAATTTATATTTATTATAATCTAAATAATTACTTAAGGGAAGATGGCTTTCGTCATTTAAGTACAACCGCGAGCTGCGCCGAGGATGACGGGAGCCCGGTATTAATTACGACTAACAGATTAATCTTTATAAAAAACCATCCGTTTCATCAACTATACCGCAATATACTGTTTTACTTTAGTAAAGAAGGTCCTTAGACAAAACTCCATAATTGTTTTCTGATAATGGAAAATTCATTTATGTTCAGGTAATATTCAATTTTATAAAATTTTGTGTCTTAAAATTATTATTGTTCACTTCGCAGTGACATGGATTAAATACTAGCTTTAAGTGAGGTACGCTATAATTACCCACAGGCAATCGACCAAAACACCTATTTCTAGGTGCTACATTTACATAATTTGTACCAAACTAAGCGCCGCCTAATGGTTACATTAAAGAAATAGCTGAATATTCATAGTTGTCGGCTAATCGACGACCAGTTGTACCTCGCTTATTACCAAGCACTATAAACTTACTAATGTTGCCACAGAGTAGTCGGCGGGAGAGTCCGACCGCGCCGAAACAATGATGCCAAATATTTACAACCGAACTCCACTAAAATTCACATTGTCTGAATATAGTGTAATGGCTGCGGCACGAGCGGTCGTGTTTAATGTCTGAGAGCCTTTGCTTTCGATACACCGGGATAATTCCAATTTCTGGCTGGATGATGCTACGAGTTTAATCTAAATTGTTATGACAGTAGTCGTAATTGACTTTCGAGGGGAACTTGGCTAATAAAATCCAGCGTAATACCAGACTCAGGGACACCTTACATCACAGGGCGGTTAACGGTTTTAAATGTCGAGTTTTGGGAGATATTGATGTTTTAGAGCTCGAGCTGCGGGGGGAAGTGTTCCCGAAATCATCTTGTATACAATATTTAATTGCAATTTCACAAAACTTTACAATTATATTCATTAGTAACTACTAAATGTGAATAGAAATAAAAAAAACACTCTGTGTTTATACACGTGGAACGTCAACAGTTCACATACTCATTAATTCAGATAGAAAATCGTAGAATATCTCGATAACTAGTTTCCACTAAGACACAGCCATTCCAGCTGTAGTGTTCCGTTATAGTTTACTTTACTCGCTCAGCGCATTCATAATTACAACTTAATTAAACTGACTTCACCTTTAAGTGTCGCAGAAACATGCAATGGCACTACTTTAGTTGTACCCTGATCAAAACTAATACCTTACGTAGCCTCAAAAATGTTGGCCAGTAGCGTAACACCGCCTCGGCCTCCACGCAACTGCCTACTAAAATAATGATTTCTTTTACGAGCACAGCCAGCTATTGTTTCAAGAGAGACGCTCCGCGCACAAAGAAATACTCATATTGAATCCAATAACGGCAGACGTGAATAGCTCTCGCGGAGAACATAAGCAAACAGTGTTATCAGGTGGAAAATTCTCTCTCTTTATTCGTTAATGGCAGCTATTTCCCGGGGCGGGGGTGGGGCGTCCCTCGCGACCTCCCGTGATCACCCGCGATATTGTGCCTCGATGAAACTCGTCCCGCTCATAATGGACATCCTTGATTGAATCACTCGCACTCCTTTCATGCGGAATTGATTCCGCGATCAAGGTTTTTGGACGTTTCCGTTAGTGTCGATGAGAAAATCGCCGATCGGCGCACCTGCGGCGTTGCCTGACCGAGGGACTGCAGGGCCTCATTAAGGGCGCCTCGACCCCACAATTAGTGACCTTTTTTAACGAGAACCGCCTCAGCGCAAATAAAACATTCAACGAACGGCGGCGAACACGTCCTCACGCCCCACACACAGGGGTGGAACAACACAATCTCGCGATACCTCATCTCATTTATGTTGAAACGAGCTGCGGAATACCAGAGTATTCTATATTTAGACGATACAGATAATAATGTACAAATTATAATCCATTATTTTTGGCCTGAGTAAGGACAACGTTCTTGAAAAACTGAATATTTTTCTTCATTTTATTTTAATGGCACTGTCATTTACCTAAAATCTAAAAAAAGTTCTTATTTCCAACCAAACATGACAGTTCTGTGTGAATACCAAGATGTCTACATTTTAATAGTTAAATAATTTATATGTATAAGATCAGTGTAAATATCGAGGTTCCGTTGAATCGGCAGCAGTAATCGATACAGTAATTGGCGCGGGAGTGACAGCGCCGAACGGAGCAGCGTGTTTGCTTGCTCCTAATCAAGGCGAGGCCGCCGAGACCTTCCGAATTACTCTAATTACTACACAAAAGGATCTTGACTACACTGGATTTTAACTCCTGTTTAGATAACTTGTATAATGTCAGCTGAACGTAGAATTCCTGTTTCAATTACTTCGACGCCAGCTCTCGGCGAACGGCTTTTGTTTTTACAGCTGATCCTGATGATAAGCGACCGTAATCTGCAGACGCTCGCGGCACCTGAGCATTACTCTCCCGTTATCGACTCTACAAAGATTAGGGTGCGGTCGTTTTCAAATTCAAGCGAAAATACCGACATATCTTAGAAGTCAGGTGTTCACTTTCGTATAAATGAATAATATTTATTTTATGTAAAAGATTTTAGTTGAATTCTAGTTCAACAACCCCAAAACATCAGAGAATTATCATTAAAAGCCATCATAATTAAAGTTATCAGTAGCATCTCGGGATTTAGAGAGAAAATTACGAGAATATATGAATCGAATGCCCAATGGAATAATGTCGTTGTGAGCGCTATCCCGCGTCGAGTCTGGCGAGCCGCGGCTGTTATAAAATTCAGTGAGCCAACAGGGCCGTAATGAGACGTCCAGCTCATCTGCCGGTCCCGCAAGATTGATGACTGCACTGCACAACACTACTGCCTCACCACGGAACTTGTAAATGCCTTCCAGATGTCATTATCTACCGCTTAGCATAACACTAATTTCCAATGTTGAAAAATCTTAATAATATAAATTATCCCGTCTTCGTCTGTCTTTGTGCATCTATCATTATCTGACCCTTTTTTATAAGCAGAACTTCACTTATTTTCAAAAGGTCAATTTCAAAACTTTCGAATTATTACTGCCGCTGAATCAACTAAAATGTTATCCAGTAGAGATTAAAAATTTACTCTATTTATCTCTGTTTCTCTTTAGAATTTTTGTTACAACTTTTTTTTTCGTTTGACTTTTCAGATGGTTGTCTGATTATGTCCTAAACTGCTAAGAGTTGCTGTGCAGAAAAAAATTGCTTGAGTACTTTGTCAAAAGATGTTTTCGTTTTTCAAAAATTAATGTTTGTGTAGATATATTTTCCGTTATCTTTCTTAGACTACTGACTAGTAACAAACTGTCTCATCCAAACCGTGCGATCGACGCGCGCTCAACGAGGCTCGCCAATAGCTCGAAGTAAATTCACATTATAGCTGATAATAAGAGTTCCCATTGTTAGGACAGAAATAATCAGCGGTGGAGGCGCCGAGTGCCATTGTCCGAGCGAGGCTAATGCGCGCCTTTGTGTGTACACATCCGAGGGATCCCGAGAGCCCTAAACTCAAGAGGGATATTTATACTTTCTCATTTATGATATTTTATTGCTACATTAATTTCCTTTTATATAGTTTCTTGAACACTTATTTGGTTTTTATTTACTGAATAACATTTCATATTACTAAAGTCTGGACGTGGTAGCTTGTTGCGACCTCTTGCAGAACTGGTGTCATTATCTCTCACCACGGCTATCACTGCCCTTTAACACAAATCATTATGATATTTTTTTTTACCTGCATAAGGGTACTTTCAATTTACGAGTATCATAGTTGCAAGTATCCATGAGCTCGCTGTACCACTGATTTTGAATATTACTTGTCGTCTGTTTCTTTTCATTATCTTCCAGATGAAACAAATTCAGACGAATAACATCAGGCTTATTTCTTGTTACTTTGGGATCGAAACAAAATACTACACGAGATAACGGTGATATTATGTTATGTATCAACTTATCCAAACGATAGATAACAAATAAGATTTCTTATTGTGTCGATATTTTATTGTAGTTATATTGTGTTCACGAGCGTTTAGTACCAGTTAGTATTGACGGATGCCAATAAATTGTTGTTCAGTCGCCGTCAAAGATATCCTTACATTTGAATGTTCCAAAAATATACACATTTTAAAAATGTAAACATTTTAATTAGTTTACAGACAGAGTTACAAATACTTCCTTACAAGGAAAGTGAAAGTTTCATCTTTTCAAAATTTCAACTCTAAGTAAGCAAGTGTTTGGGTGATGAATTTTCAGACATTTGTTCTCCAGTCTTGAATGTTCATTTGTAACACTCTTTTTTCTTATTATCGCTTATTACCGTCTTAATTACACATAAAGGCATCAGAGTTAAGTAAAATCACTAATGTTTGTTTGTTTCATGTTGTTTACATCGTCATAATGACATATGTCAATTCCTTATGTCATTTTAACTTTTAATTTGTTTTTAAAATGCTAGTTTGACTCACCTTGATCGTGGTTCATAGACAAAACCATAGAGTTTAGCGTATCAAAACAGGCTAGTCAGTATATACAAAGATAGTCCCTTTATCAAACGACCGGCGTCCTTCTCGAATAAGTTTTTTTGGGCAATTTTAATGTTTCCGATGTCGGTTTCTGGTAAAATCCTCTTTAAAAAATGTAATAATAATAATGTTGACAAATTCCTAGTAAATTAATAAATTCCTCGTAGAGTATAAATGCACTTGCATGTTTATATTCAAATACAAGTTATTTTGCAATGAATCAACGTAATTTCAAATGAAAAGGGGCCCTTTAAGTATTTTTAGTAAATAATATAAACAAACAAACATTACTCATATTCTTGGATGTATGGACGAGTGTGTCTTTGCCTCGTCTATGGGAGCTACGGTCGAGACGGATTTCTCTCGAATCTGTGGATCGATATCTGAAAAAGTCTCACGCGCTGGTTCTGATTTTGCTAATTTACTGAGATCTCGAAAAGAGAAGTCCTCGGATTTATTTCAGGAATATCATAATCAAGGGATTATTAAATTAAATAACTCGAAGTTCGAGTATATTGGCTGAAGAGCGTATAAAATTGTACATGCCGGCTGGTTTATAGGTTACCGGCAGCACTTATATAAAAACCTATGAAATATTAATAAAAGCCCGAGAAAAAGGGCAAAAACTACCTGGTGGTAGTGTATGGTATAACCATACTATATACAGTACCTAAGAAGCACATATACAAAGTATACCAAGATATTTGAATATTTGAGAAAAGATCAACGGGACAAATTTAAAATACAGTATCCGGACCTGCAAGGTATGCAGTACTAACCAAGGGGAAAGGGAGATAATATTAATAATAATTATAAATAATTATAAGAATTAAGAGTTACCTCTTTATTTTTGTTATACCTGTTTAGTACCTTTACATACCGAGATTGATGAAACAGGACCAGAACCAACCTGCCCTTGTATTTATTGTTGTTATATATTGTAAAGCTAGAATATTTAGTGAATGCAAAATTTGTAAATGTAATAAATAATAAGTATTTTTGGTAATTTGTTGTATTATTTGTTTTTCATAAATCTTTAGTTGGTGAGTAAAGGAGAAAAGAAATTGTAACATTACATTTGGCGCCCGAATATACAGGAGGTTCTGTGACTTTTTGGTGGCCCATTATTCTGGTCTAATGCTCAGATAATGTTGATCCATCTCGGTAGGTATTTTTTCATATAATTTTTGAAGGTTTATAGTACTGTATAAGAGAAATTTGAGAGAAACAAGTGAAGTAAACATTGTCATTTATTAAGTAATTATAACATATTTATTAAGTGAGTATTTGTGGCAGGATTGGTTCAACAATATACGTGGATAGAATATCAAGATTTCTTTCTATAAATTGATATATATATTTTTTTGTTGTTATTATAAAATAGCAATAATAGTATCTCTTGAGAAACATAACATTACATTATATTTTTGTAACAATGGAACAAAGACCAATTACTTTTAACTTGCTTAACAAGGATGAACTAGAATATGAGGTGAAAATCAGGGGTGCAAAACCCGCGGATACTGTGGTGGCTTTAAAAGCACAGATCCGTTCACTCAATAAAGACATGCCTTCAGATGAGATTCTAACATGTGATCTTGATAGCAATATTGAATTAAAGGTAATACAAAAGAAATTAGATGAACTTGACAAACTGATCACTAGTTCTGCCAGTAAACCAGCCTCACTTAAGGTGTTAAATAGAATTCAAAATCTTGACACCATTTATTCCATAGAATGGGTCGCTTGTCTCCTATTGAGGATGATGACAATAATCTCAATTCTTTATTACTTTCTCTTCAAAATCGACTAGAAAGCATTCTTAGTAAAATTGACAATATATTTCATAACTTTAAAAGTAGCTTAACACTTGAACAACCCATAGTAAGTACCAATTTAGCAACACAGAGTACAAATAATGATTCTTCAGTACATAAACTTAATTTACGCTTTAATGGCAAATCTTGCATTAAAGCATTCTTACAACGTCTTGAGGAACTATGTTTATCTCGTGGCCTTCCGGATTCAAAGCTGTTCTGCTCGGCAGCAGAGCTTTTTACAGATGAAGCACTTTGCTGGTATCGTGGAGTCAAGTCTGATGTTCATAATTGGGTAGAACTTAAAACATTACTTCTTGATGAATATTTGCCATCTGATTATGACCATAGGTTGTTGCAGGAGATTAGAGGTCGCACTCAAGGTACTGATGAAAGCATAGTCAATTATTTAAGCATAATGCAAAATTATTTTTCTCGATTATCAAAACCGATCTCTGAGGAAGAGAAATTGAATATTGTCATGTTTAATATCAGACCATTCTATACTACACAACTTGCTTTAAGCCCTGTGGAATCCTGGAATGACTTGAAAAGAAAATGTAGGTTTTTGGAGAATGCAAGGGAGCGTACAGCACATTTTAGTGAGCCCCCTAAGGTGACAACTTCTTCACTAGCTCCAGACTTAGGTTATAAAAATCATAAATCTCCACCTAGGGTCTGCGCTATTCAATCTACAAATGGTCTTTTCTGTGTCCGTTGTAGAGTGAATGGTCACAGTCTGAAGGTTTGCAAGGCACCATGGCTTCTAGTTTGTTATCGCTGTGGGGAGAAGGGGTTCAATGCTAATAATTGCCCTAAATGTGCATCTTCAAAGCATGTTTCAACTGAGGTTTCAAAAAACTCCAGAAAGTGAACCGGTGGCAGAGCAGGGTATATTTTAACAATAAATATAAACATATTAATAATAATGGGCTTGATAATAATGAATCAAGACCCGAAAACATTAACTTCTCTTTACATAACAAAACTTTATGCGTTTCACATATAACGCCGGTTCACTCTATTTATAACAATGATACCCGCGCTTATTTAAAAGTGACAATTTTTAATGTTGAATTTAGAGGGTTGCTAGATTCAGGTTCCCAGATTTCCATTGTGGGCGGGCAAGCATATAAATATTTTAAAGATTTTGCTACAATACATAAATCTAGGGAATTAGAATTTATAAGAACAGCAAATGATTCCACCTCGAGAGTCATCGGTTACCTATGCTTACCAGTATCATTAAAGAATAAAATTCGTGTAATAAAATTTTTTGTCGTCCCTGGGGTTGCCACAGAGTTACTATTTGGTTTGAATTTTTGGAAGGAGTTTAACATTGCACCTGAAGTTTTATCATTAGTACAGGGCAATGAACATTTTTATATGAATAATCAAGTAAATTCTATTATCACGGCAAACCGTGTTATACATGATTTTGAAAGTTTATCTCACAATGAGCGAGTTAAGGCAGATGATGTAATCCGCCAGTTCGAGGAAATATCGGCAGAGAGAGTAGGATTAGGTAGGACTCATTTAGTTAGTCATACAATTGATACCGGTGACCACCCACCGATTAAACAGCGATACTATGTCGTCTCTCCCGCGAAGCTAGCAGAGTTAAATAAACACTTAGATCAGATGCTCAAGGATGACGTTGTAGAACCAAGTAATAGCCCATGGAATAACCCCGTCACCTTAGCTGTCAAATCTGATGGTACTTCACGTTTCTGCCTAGACAGCCGTAAACTCAACTCGGTATCAAAGCACGACGCCTACCCTATGCCGTATATTAGTCAGATCCTAGATCAGCTAAACAATGCTAAGTATTTGTCCTCCATTGATCTCAAGTCTTCATACTACCAGGTCCCACTAGACTCTTTAGAGTCTAGAGAGAAAACTGCGTTCACCATACCATGTAGAGGGTTATTTCATTTCAAAGTAATGTGCTTTGGCCTTACTGCGGCTCCAGCTACCCAACAGAGATTGATGGATAGACTGTTTGGACCTGAATTTGACAGTAGGGTATTTGTTTACATCGATGACCTGATCTTGATTACACCACCAGGTCCTGATGCTTTCCATGACCATCTACAGCTCTTACTAAAGGTTAAAGAAAGGCTTAGGTTCGCTAATTTGACAATAAATATGAGTAAATGTCAGTTCTTTAGGAGACAACTTAAATTCTTAGGTCATGTAATTGATGAATACGGGCTACGCACGGACCCGGACAAAGTAAGGGCCATAGTAGACTTTCCTACTCCCGCATGTAGAAAAGATGTCAAACGTTTCTTAGGGACTGCATCGTATTGTAGGCGGTTTATAAAAAATTTTAGTCACAGGGCAAGTTCCCTGAATGCTCTTACATCTACTCGTAAAGGCGCGCCCCCTTTTAAATGGACAATAGAAGCAGATCAAGCGTTCAATGACCTTAAAATTGCGCTATCTACGTCTCCTGTTCTTGTATGTCCAGATTTTTCTAAGGACTTTGCCGTTCACTGTGATGCCTCGGATTTTGGCATTGGTGGTACACTAACACAAGTGTTAGACGGAGAAGAACATCCCGTCGCTTACTGTAGCCGTTCACTAACACCAGCAGAGCGCAACTATTCCGCCACAGAACGCGAGGCCTTAGCTGTGGTACACGTTGTTGAACATTTTCGTCCTTACCTCGAGGGTGGACGACCGTTTCGTGTTATAACTGATCACGCGAGTTTAAAGTGGTTCTTAAATCTTAAAAACCCAACAGGTAGACTGGCACGTTGGGGTTGTAGGTTGTCTGCGTATAATTTTGTAGTCGAGCACCGTAGCGGATCGCAGAATGTCGTTCCGGATGCACTGTCCCGTTCTGTACCAGTGGCAGCCGTAAACACTGATGCATCTGGCGATGCGTGGTATAATAACATACTAAAACGTTGTACCGAACGCCCACGAGCGTGTCCAAATTTTCAAATTATTAATGGCAGACTTTTCAGATTTACTAAAAACAGTAACAAACTCTGTGGTGACTACCAGTGGAAGGAAGTTGTTCCTATTGAGCATAGAGAAGACATTATTAAAAATAACCATTCTGTACCTCTAGCTGCACATCTAGGTGTTGCTAAAACATATAAAAAATTAAAATTAAGATATTTTTGGCCCGGTATGTATAAAGATACTGCGGATTTTATAAAAAATTGTAATACGTGTAATTCATATAAGCATAGCTCACTAGCGCCGCCAGGCTTTATGGGGGAACCCAAAGTTTGTTGTCGACCATTCCAGTGCATCAGCATTGATTTAGTTGGTCCACTGCCCATGTCTCGTCAGCAAAATACTTATTTACTAGTGGTTGTGTGTTGCTTTACTAAGTATTGCTTATTGTTTCCATTACGTCGTGCGACGGGCAAAGTGATAGCACAAAGATTGGAGGATCATGTGTTCCTCGTTCACGGGATTCCACAAACAGTAATTTCAGATAATGGTCCACAATTTATAAGCCACGAAGTTCAGGCGCTTTACGAAAAATACAATATCCCACAGGTACACATGGGCCCCGTTTACTGTCCACAAGTTAATACCGTGGAAAGATATAATCGAACAATAATCACAGCTGTTTCCTCTTTCGTTGAGGACGACCATAGGACGTGGGATGTGAATATCCATAAAATCCAATTCGCCATGAACACTGCGGTGAACGAATCCACATCTTACACCCCTTTCATGTTGGTACACGGTAGGGAAGCGGTTACGGATGGCACTATTTATCGAGATTTCGAAGACATCCAAGAGTTGGTTATAGTACCACGCGATACTCATGCTTCTAACCTTGGTCATCTAGCTGACATTTTTGTTAAAGTTAGAGAATCTTTACGGAAGGCTCACGAAAGAAACGTAAAATATTACAACAACAAGCGTAGGGATATATCTTTTAACGTTGGTGATTATGTGTGGAGACGTACGTATAAGCAGAGCGCTGCTCACAAATATTTTTCAGCAAAGCTTGCTCCCAAATATGAACTTTGTAAAATAATACGTAAAATTTCCCGTTTAGTCTATGAGCTCGAAGACGAAAACGGCAAATATATAGGCAAATGGCATATAAAAGATTTTAAAAACTTAGACACCTCTGGTGATTAAATTAATTTACATTATTTAAGATAAAATAACCTCTTATTAAAAAAAAAAAAATTACATATTTAGTAAGCATTTAGATAAGCATTTAATATGACCGTGGGTGTGGCGGTTCACGAATACCTACCCCGCCTTTCTTCCTGGCGTCTCGTAGAAGTCGAGTGTGGGATAGGCACTATTTAACAAACTTTTAGGTGCCATTGCTGTTGCATGTACATGTTCCTTCTCATCATTTGTTGTTCATTAATTTTGCCCTGATACCTATGTTCCATTTTGATAACATCTTATCCTTTAAATTGTATTGTTGGTCAGTTATGACAGTACATAAAGATCAAAAACACAAAATTAAACGTGTCTTTGTTCATTATATTGTGTATCTAATAACGTTTCCTTTTACAGTGCAATGAGGTTGAAACTCTCCCAGGAGCGGTTTGCAACTCTCAAAATAAGCCTTTGCTATATTCATATGTAAAAAAGAGAGAGAGAGAGAGAGAGAGAGAGAAAAAAAAAACATCTAGAAATGTAAGGTAAATTAATGACAATTGATGGGGGGCGCAGGTACATGCAACACAATAGAAGGGTTGATATGTCTTATGCACCCAACACCTCGCGAAGACATCATCAACACCTAAGCATTTAGAGTTATTTTTTTTTGTTCTTTATTATAGGCTCTTGGGTGTGGTTCCCAATGTCCTATTATTATTTCCCTTTAATTTTCTTTGGTTATGGGTGTTTTCCCGTTGCGGAGAGAACAAAATGTTCTGGCTCATACAGCCATATATATTTTTTAGTTTTTTCATTGGTGAGAAGTCACCAATTATAATAGTATTTATTCTTTTCACGTGATATTTTTCAGAATATCTGTTTAGATTAGTGTGCATGCATGCATAATAGTTCTATGGTATTGTGTAGGACATTATCTTATTGTTTTTTTTATTTTTTTGAATCTTAGCATGTACAAGTGTACTCTTTTACATGTTAATGTGTTATAATCATCACTGGACGATAGCGTCTTTTCACTTTGGTAAATTTTCCTTTAGCAAAGTTTCAAAATAGATATATTATATTTGTTAAATTGTTGTAAGACTGTCGAGGACGACAGACGAATTCTCTACGTGAATTCTATCGTGGTTGGGGGGATACTGTAACACTCTTTTTTCTTATTATCACTTATTACCGTCTTAATTACACATAAAGGCATCAGAGTTAAGTAAAATCACTAATGTTTGTTTGTTTCATGTTGTTTACATCGTCATAATGACATATGTCAATTCCTTATGTCATTTTAACTTTTAATTTGTTTTTAAAATGCTAGTTTGACTCACCTTGATCGTGGTTCATAGACAAAACCATAGAGTTTAGCGTATCAAAACAGGCTAGTCAGTATATACAAAGATAGTCCCTTTATCAAACGACCGGCGTCCTTCTCGAATAAGTTTTTTTGGGCAATTTTAATGTTTCCGATGTCGGTTTCTGGTAAAATCCTCTTTAAAAAATGTAATAATAATAATGTTGACAAATTCCTAGTAAATTAATAAATTCCTCGTAGAGTATAAATGCACTTGCATGTTTATATTCAAATACAAGTTATTTTGCAATGAATCAACGTAATTTCAAATGAAAAGGGGCCCTTTAAGTATTTTTAGTAAATAATATAAACAAACAAACATTACTCATATTCTTGGATGTATGGACGAGTGTGTCTTTGCCTCGTCTATGGGAGCTACGGTCGAGACGGATTTCTCTCGAATCTGTGGATCGATATCTGAAAAAGTCTCACGCGCTGGTTCTGATTTTGCTAATTTACTGAGATCTCGAAAAGAGAAGTCCTCGGATTTATTTCAGGAATATCATAATCAAGGGATTATTAAATTAAATAACTCGAAGTTCGAGTATATTGGCTGAAGAGCGTATAAAATTGTACATGCCGGCTGGTTTATAGGTTACCGGCAGCACTTATATAAAAACCTATGAAATATTAATAAAAGCCCGAGAAAAAGGGCAAAAACTACCTGGTGGTAGTGTATGGTATAACCATACTATATACAGTACCTAAGAAGCACAAATAACAAAGTATACCAAGATATTTGAATATTTGAGAAAAGATCAACGGGACAAATTTAAAATACAGTATCCGGACCTGCAAGGTATGCAGTACTAACCAAGGGGAAAGGGAGATAATATTAATAATAATTATAAATAATTATAAGAATTAAGAGTTACCTCTTTATTTTTGTTATACCTGTTTAGTACCTTTACATACCGAGATTGATGAAACAGGACCAGAACCAACCTGCCCTTGTATTTATTGTTGTTATATATTGTAAAGCTAGAATATTTAGTGAATGCAAAATTTGTAAATGTAATAAATAATAAGTATTTTTGGTAATTTGTTGTATTATTTGTTTTTCATAAATCTTTAGTTGGTGAGTAAAGGAGAAAAGAAATTGTAACATTACACATTATATATGTATAATATTATGTATATTCTGAATAATTGGTTATCTATTAAATATATTTGTCCGTCATCTAGTAACCGTAACACAAGCAACATTTAGTTGCTTAAAATGGGACTAGTTGATAGGTGTAAATTTCTGAGGATATTTATTTATTTGTAACTCTGTAAACTTATTTAAATGTAAAGATATCTTGGACGTCGACTATTCAATATGTATAATAGTTTGAATCAGCCAAATTCCGTTTAAAACTTATAAAAACTGGGTCAGAATAGGATTGGTTTTATTTATTCATAAAGTCAAAATTACACCAACTTTCAATATTAATAAGTCAAAGTAAAGAAAAAGTATTTTGAAAGTAAAGAACTCAATATTGCGAGACGTCGCTGTCGTGCCGCAGCGTGGGTGGTATTTTATAGTATTTTCAACAGAGGTTGTGTTATATGCAACGAAATAATTTTCAGCTTTCTATTGGTATTAGCAAAAAATAACACGGGGTCCTTTATGGTTGATTGGTTTTATTGGAGTCTAGTAGCAAAGACTCTTCATTACCAAACATACGAGTATTTTTGTTTCAATTTCAATGCGTGGAGAATATTGACATTTATTTTCTGTTATAAAATATGATATGTTTCGGCCACAGATCACTGAGAGCCGCTTCTTCGGCGAATAAGGCAGAGAAAAATTGAGAATTGAAAATTTGGGTTGTAAAATTTGATCATTCTAGCCACAATGTACTACAGTATGATCAAATACAAACATTATAGACCCTGTCAAACCACAGTGGGCTGCACTGTGCTAGACCCACCGTAATGAAGATTCTTGGAGAATGGCCTTTGTCCAAAAAGTCGGCATCTCTAGACTACATGATGATGATGCTTTTTAGAGAGAGAACATGATTAAGAGATTTGATTGGATACCAGAACTTTTTGTATGAAAGTAACATTTTGTTTCTGAAGCAGACATGTGGTTTACATGCGTGATGTTTGCAGGACCGGCCGCTGGCGCACAACGCGACGGCGCGCGTGTTCCACAGCAACCAGAGCCTGGTGCTGCAGAAGGTGACGCGCCACAGCAGCGGCCGCTACGCGTGCTCCGCGCTCAACGCCGAGGGCGAGACCGTCTCCAACGAGCTGCACTTCAGGGTCAAGTGTGAGTACGCTTCGGGAAATCTCCGCTAAAGCACACCTGCTCCGCTTCCTTGTAAAGCCACTGCACTCGGTGACAGTATTAATATTTGAACTTCGCTGAGCTGTCACGTCAGCGCATCCGGGCCGTTTTCGAGCTATAGGAAGCATTCACGATATTCTCGCTACATATTTCCAACATTTTCTTCGACAATGAAAGTACGGTGGCTTTGTGAACCATATTAGAATTTATTGAAATTTGTGTCGCCAACATGTCCCCGGGCAGCCGGACGTGCGCCGCCCCGCGATAACTTGTCCCGCTTCCTCGCGACACTCCACTAAATCATCGCAGCTCGTATCTACTGCTGTTTACGAGCACGTTTTTCCCTCAGTGCATGGCTTACTGCACAATACCTGCATTGTTCGTGGCGCTCATCTAATATTCAAAGGTCTGCTTATTTCAGTATCGACTTTACGTTATATAGCGCACAAGCCGAGCGTGCATCACGAGCGTAATGATTTATGGTCCGCCCGAAGATCTGGAGTTATGAGGGCGCCGGGGGCCTGCAATTTCCAATCTTATTTTCTCGGTGCACTCGTATCTTAAGCGCTGCTAAAAAATTCAACTCGTAAAATTTTTACGTCCCGCCCGCAGCGCCTCGTCAGCGATAATTCCGAACAAAACAAACTTAACGAGGCAGCTCCACCGAAGTTTAGCGCTAAATGGAAAACTCGTCGAGGAGCTTCATTACGGCACCTCTCGAAGCTCATTCAAAACAATCTGCCAAATCTGGAACAATGCGAGGTGGCGACCCACACTTGAATCGCTGCAAATTAATTAATAGCGACGTCCGCGCATTGTGGCGCCGCAAATAAACCGCACATCAAGAAGCACCGCGTCCGCTCCGCTCGGCAACTCTCGCCTCCGCTTGGCTCCGCCCGGCTCCTTCGGACGTTATCGCTTCTCGCTCCGGGGAAAGTTTTCTCTAATTGTTTTCCTCAGACGTTTGCCTTGATTCTTTCTGAAAGAAAAATACTAAATGGGTAAACTTTTTTGTGTTGCTGTTCGAACTTAATGGAGCAAACTCACTTTTTTACAAAATAATCCTTTTCTCTGACTTGCTGTTATTCGTTGGGGCGCATAACCTGATCGTACAAGAGTATGGTCTTGTAACTTTTCATTTTTATAACGCTTGTATAACAAGAACAAATTAAAGGGCGCGCTTGTTCAAATCGCACCTTACAAATAACAAAGAATAAAACAGAAACAGCGCTCCCGAAAACTGAGGCTTAATCTAAGATGTTCTCAAAAGAACAATACGCACCGAGTACTATTTTATAGAGAGCAATTTGAATTACTCATTTTTTGTGTCCCTAGTCCGCTGAAAGGATTCCTAAACAATAGTCAATTAGAGTGCGGCGGATTGGATTGCGGTGATTAAGCCGGCCGGGGGCTGTCGAACGATAAATAAGGGGTATAAATTAGAGGAGTCTGTTTGTTAGTGTAGTGACGAGGCGCAGGTGAAGGCGCTCCGCTCGAGGTAGGGCTGCCGCCTTGTCCTAATAACATATTGAGTCATCTTCTTAGATATCATCATTGAAGTTCATCTTCTTGCTTCTTGCTTTAGTAATATAGACTGCAGTTATGTCAGCTTAGGATACCTCAAATGTCGTCGTCTTCAAATATATTGAAAATTTCGGATGATGCCGGAACCAACCAAAACCCTGCATAACCATTGTTACGGGCTCTTCTTTCAACAGATCTAGTAGCCATTACCTATATCGTGTGATAAACCTACACTGTTTTTTTTTCAATTTGATTCTAAAATAACGAAGAAACAGCTCTGCGACCACGATCTAACTCTTCATCGTAGGAAAATTCTACAGACGTTCCGAATCGCAGGACTATAAACGTTTCTTGTTTGCGCTCGACCTAATAACCAAATTTACGAGAATTCGAAACCATTACTCGAAGTCCTGGTTTTACCACATTTATTTAGTCACTATTTGTTGTAAATTAGATTTTCAATAATAATAATATAATAATAATAATACTTTAGCCAGTATACAACACTATTCAACAGAATTTGTATAGAATTATTAGTCAATTTATTCATTAGACAATCATAATCTACTCGTACCATCTCTCTTTTTAATCCCAAAAGTGTATTACCTAATATATTGACTATCAGATTGCCCAGCCTTGTTGAATAACAAAAAATATCTTGGTATATCCTAAAGTGTTCTCAAGCAATTTATGTTATTATCTTCATTTCCATGTATTTTTCGTTAATGAAATAAAAATATTTCCGTTCATTTTATTTATTCAATTGGAATGTTCTGTTCGACAATTTCATTATATTAAGTTCATGATTCATATTACCGCTGCTTCAAAAATCTCACTCAACTGAATAAAACAAAATGCTCACTGCTCCTGAGCTTTCCTAAATTTAGTTCCGTCAAATTAAGATTAAAAATACATAAATTTGAAATTTTCTCCTATAAATTTTCCTCTTTTAAATACATGTATTTTTTTCCAGTTAGATTCATATTTTCAGCAGTAAGTACAACGTTTAAATGCTCAACACACCCGCATCATCTGTGTTCAATGAACGCCTCAACACCTGCTCAAGACAGATCCTTTGCTTTTGAGTGCGTTGGTACCGCGATTGCGCGCAGGTTCTTTTATGTTTTGTTGCTATGCCTGCATTGAGAAGCATGATTTTATGCTATTTATATGAGAAAACTTATTTTATATTTATTTTGCCAGCCCTGCCGCGCCCCCCGCCCCGCGCGTCTCGCTCCATTCGCGTAATGGCCGTCGATCTATTTTGCCAATTGTAAGATATGGCTCTGACAAAATAAGATGGGCATTTTTAATGACGGACATAACTGTTCTTGATGTCGTAATAAATTCGCGTCTGTCTGTAACTTGTATATTAAAATACCCGAGTAACGAGCCAGCTCTGGGCGAAAATTTTGTCACGACACGCGGCCGGAGGTGTTTGTTTATTGTCGGCGGAACCTTACAGGGCTAGTCCTAAGACACTTTCCAGTACTCAAGTCCCTTTTTTAATTGAAGAAATAAATTGTAAAAATTGTGGATCTCAGTTGTAGTGGTTCTAATTCTTTACCGCGACAACAAAGTTTCACCATACCTTTTGTGGGTGATACTTGATACTTTACGCTTTAGACTTCCTCCGTGTTCCAGAAGGCAGTAAGGCGTCAGTTTCGGTATCACATGTTATTATTTTATACCCATCACCTCTCAATCAAGTAGTGGCGTATTCAGCTCTAAAGTTTTCTACAAAATAAAGGACGTGTCACTAGACCAACAACGTCTCACCGATGTCCTCATTACATATTCCTCTTCAAAGTTAGGAAGCAAGTCCGCCGCGTCGTAAAATCAACACGAACAATAGCTCATTATCGGTTGTCGTATGCACGCTGTGGTCCTCGCCACTCTCCCAGCTTCGCTTATTAATAGACTTACTATAGTAATGACTTGTCACCAATTTAACTGCAACTGCACTGCCTCAGTCATTTTCAGAATATTCATAAATTTCTAGAAAGCTAAATAAACGTGGCGTTACAATTCGTAGTTTGATTAAATAGTTTTCCAACAAAAATGAACCCTGACTTAAAGATGAATAGATCGAAATCTAAATAACGTAACGGAATTTTTTCTAATGCGGTCTAAATTTAAAAGTAAAGTAAGGCTAATGTTGTGTCAGTCTTGCCTAAAATATAGAGGAGACAGCGTCAATTTCAAATATATTCTAACGTTAAAATACGTATAATATTTTATTAGAACTTCTGATGTGTAGGTAGATATAGTATGATGAAGAGTGTGACGTATTATTTAAGGGTGAGCATAATTTTTTACGTTCACAAGGGTACTGTAAAATGCCAAGATTGAATTAACATGATTTGAGTTTAGGCTTGAATATAGAGCTATTAATCAAAAATAAATTAAGCAGTACATTACGAGTACTTATATGTTGTAGACATCGGTCCCCGTGGACAAATAGATTGCGTCCATAAACGCCGACACAAGAGCGGGGGCGAGGAGGCGTCTCGCGCGCAATTTTACGGCCAATTATGCTGTTACAAATGTGGGCCGCGTGACGCGACGGAGGCATATTTGGAAAATATACTCGTATTTAACGATCAGGTATTATGTACTAAATATAAACAACAAGCAAAATAAAGTAATGATGGACAGTGTCCAGATATAACAATAAGGTGGTGCGACAAAAATACAATATTGTTGAGTCAAAGACTGTGTGGAGGTAGAAAACACATTGGTAATGGAATTTCATTTATTCATCTTATTTTTTCTCTTGTACTAGTTGTTTTGATTTCAAACCAAAAATTTATTATTTATTTATTTATTTATCAACTTCTCACATACAATTATCATTACAGGAATATACCTAATACGATAAGTAGCAAACTAAAATATACCAATAAAAAAAACAATCTATTTGTAACAAATAACGTGCAATGTAATTTTCGTGAATTCACTCATACTACATGAAAATAAATCTAATAATTCTGCGACCGAGTTAAGCGTGTGCAGAGAACGCGTTAGCGGTGCCTCCTTCAGGAGGTTGGTCCGGCCGCGCGGCACAGCCAGCAAAATGTTAGTATATACTGATATTATTAGATATAGCTCTACAGATGAACTGTGTACTCTTGTACCTTCTACAATACAGCAGAAGCGCAATCTCCGATGTCAAGGAGGCTGGTTATCTGAAACAATACATCTAAAATGTGAACGGCTACACGCGTCAGTGTGCCACGCTCGCGACGTCGTGCGTCGTCGTGACAATCGTGACGAGATCATTATGCCAGCTGCTTCTTTATGTAAACAATGGCCAAGTTTATTCAGCTGCGAATTTCACAATGCTTCTGTTGTCAATCAGAACTGATTTTTATGCCTTCACGTAGATATTGTTTAAAATATGGGCATTCAAAATTTAAACACGCCGACGTTGGTGGGAAGAATAGCTGGAAAATAATGAGTTTGCTTTAAATTTCGAATATGGTGGCCCAGTGTAACTCTGCCACTGAACCGTTTGTGTGATGAACTAAAGGAGTTATTCGTGTGAGAATATCAATATCAATAGTTATGTGATTGATATATTATTGATTTTTGATAAGATTATATAATTAAAGCGTAGTTACAACAATAAAGCAAGAGACGCTCTCACCATTTTCAACTCGCCATCATAATTTATTCCTCATCAAAAACACAGCTTATGCAGTCATATTTTTGATGACGATATGGGTCATTTTTCATGACGATAGGGGTCATTTTTTTACTCAATACTCAATAATTTTATTGTTTCCTAAATGTTTACAAAGGTGGTCATACAATTTTGGACCCTGTTGGGCACAACAATGATAGTACCTAAAACTTAAATAAGTGAAACAATAATCCTAATTTTTTACAATTTTAATTTTGATGACGATATGGGTCATTTTTGATGACGATATGGGTCATTTTTGATGACGATAGGGGTCATTTTTGATGACGATATGGGTCATTTTTTTTGACGATAGGGGTCATTTAAATTGCTAATATTTTCATCATTCAGCGCCACCGTAAACCCGTCGTACACATTTACGAATCGATTCCAGAATTGGCACTAAAATTGGTACGTTGCTTGAATATAAAACTGGTGAACTTTACTGCAAACTAGTGCACTCGCGGACGGCAGCGCGCGCCGCATTCAAACGCACCGATAAGTCGGTCTGACTCCGACCGGAATCGAAAGGAAATTATCGCGCAAGTCGTGTACAAACATCACGTGCCGGCTCCGGCTGTATTACAGGCCGGCGGACTAATGCGCCCGTTTGCGATATTCCTCGCATGTCACCGTTCATTTAAGCCGAATCGCCGTCGATCGCGTTTCTTTCTCCATTTCACTTTACGTGATTCGATGGGTCCGCCCGACGCCCGACAATAACTTAACGGACACGGGAATCAGGTCAGAGATTGCTTTACGTCAGCGCGTGCCCTTCCTTGATACCTTTTCGGTATCGCCCAATGAAATGGCATGATCTTTTTATCGGCAAAAGCTTCAGCACGAATTTGGTATAATATATCTATCTATCGAATTTGTTACTACATACATTCAATTACAGTGTGTGATCCACATCAGGCGCTATTAATTTTTTTTATAAGAAGCACAGCAATTAACTTAACACCACCTGATGGTTAGCAATAGGAGAGCCCATTTGCGGAGATAGCTAGGGCCCCAGAGAATAAGCTACCTTAGCAGGAAAGGGGAGAGTAGAACAAAGTCAAAAAGCTCTGCAGAACATTCTCCATGGTACATCCGATAAGAGGCGCTTAACCACGCAATGTCGCGACGTAGTTGCTGCAGAGACTTTAGGGTGTTTGTGATCTCTGCAAAACCAATTATTCGAACAGCTCGCCGCTGCAATCTGTCCATCGTATCGAGCAGGTACTTTGCGGACTCATCCCATAAGTGCGACCAGTATTCTCTGGGTATTTCCTTTACCTGGGTTTTATACAGGAGGCATAATTGGTCTGGCGTGAAAAATCGACGCACCTTGTTCGGGACACCGAGTTTCCGTCACGCTGTTGTGATTACGGCTTCGATATCGTCGGGGATAGTGCAAATCTGCGAATCTACTACACGTAATATCCGCGTATCTGTAATAAATTAAGTTTTACAGGGGAAGGTTACAACTTAATCAGTTGCTTATTTATCGTGTATGGGCCGCGAAAAATCAAATTGGCAAAATTTTTCAGATACGCGGAATTATACAATGCTAGTTACGCGGATTTGCACTATCCCCGACGAAATAGTCTGTGGAATTAACAGTAAATAAATCATTATGTTCCTAATTCATCAAACAACGAGAAATAATTCTCTACGCTAAACAAGCCGAGCCGAGCACGAGGTTGTGAGAACAGATTGGAAGGAATTAATCTTCTAGATTAATTCCTTTTAATATGTCCACACAAAATAACAAACAAAGTCGTTCCACTCCGCTAAATGGCCACTGAAGCGAAGAGCAGAACCGGAGCTTGACCAATCCATATTACTTAAAATCTTTGCTTTGCTGTTCCAAAATATCGATAAACCATTGCACTGCTTAAAACCTCCGCTCCGCTCACTTGCTCCGTGGACAGGTAGCCTTACACTGGTAACTCTGTAACGTTCTATGAACGTGCTAATGGTGTGGTGTGTCGGCAGACTCGCCGTCGTGCCGCAGCGGCGGCGTGGCGGTGGTGGGCGCGGCGCGCGGCGAGTCGGTGGTGATCGTGTGCGAGGTGGACGCCGACCCGCCCGCCGCCGTCTTCAAGTGGAAGTTCAACAACTCCGGCGAGACCATCGACGTCGCCGCCGACAGATACACCTCTAATGGCAGCGCTTCCAGTCTCAAGTAAATACCATTGCATTGTAGGTTGGCATTGTTCAACTGATAAACGCTTATAGAAAAGTGACCGCATTTTGTTGCGAGCAGCGCAGAACCGATTATCGTGGAAATCTTTTTAGTGGGTTTATCTTCAGCAGTGTACATGTCCTGGCTGCTATGATGATGATAATGATGGGTGCTTGAATCCTCCCACCTATTGTATAATTATCATTTTTTCAATAAAAATCTTATGCGGCCCGTCTTAATGTACTGTAAGAGGTAGCGTCTTTTAAGTGTGGTGGTGGTCGTACACCGATATATTGTGTTGCGTCCTGCGCAGGTACACGCCGGTGGCGGACCTGGACTACGGCACGCTGTCGTGCGCGGCGTCCAACGAGGTGGGCACGCAGCTCGCGCCCTGCGTCTTCCAGATGGTGGCGGCCGGTGAGTACCTACTGACGCTCTCATAGCTGCCACGCGGAGGACACTATATTTTAAATCAACTGAAAACTCAAATGGTTTTGAAAATGTGAAAGAAAAAAAATAGATATTGCTTTGAATAGTTACTTCCAAAGGTTTAGAAGAAAGAAGGTCTATTGTTTAAAAAAAAATGTTCATAAACTATTTTGGGGGGGCTTTTCCCTCCCTGTGCTCGTCAGATTATGCTATGCAATCCTTTCGAAATAGGAGAAAGGAGAAGACTTTAACCTTAATAAAGAATATCATTTTACTCTGACTTTTTATAAATGTAAAAAACCGTTGGTATGTTTATTTATTTATTTATTTAAGCTTTCATGTCCATTACAAAAAGAAAATGTACACATGGCGGACTTAACGACTAATATCGCTCTCTAACAGTCAACCATCAGGCAAAGCAGAGATCTGGTGGCGGCTTAATAAAATTAACATATGCATAAATTTATGCATGCATAACATATGTATGTCGCAGGCAAGCCGCACCCGCCGCGCAACTGCACGCTGTGGAACCAGACGGTGGACTCGGTGGAGGTGTCGTGCGTAGCGGGCTTCGACGGCGGCCTGCCGCAGCGCTTCCTGCTCGAGGTCTACTCCGGCGACGGCGCCAGCCCCAGGCGAGTGACGCACACACACACACACACACACGTGGCGGGCTTCGACGGCGGCCTGCCGCAGCGCTTCCTGCTCGAGGTCTACTCCGGCGACGGCGCCAGCCCCAGGCGAGTGACGCACACACACACACACACACACGTGGCGGGCTTCGACGGCGGCCTGCCGCAGCGCTTCCTGCTCGAGGTCTACTCCGGCGACGGCGCCAGCCCCAGGCGAGTGACGCACACACACACACACACACACGTGGCGGGCTTCGACGGCGGCCTGCCGCAGCGCTTCCTGCTCGAGGTCTACTCCGGCGACGGCGCCAGCCCCAGGCGAGTGACGCACACACACACACACACACACGTGGCGGGCTTCGACGGCGGCCTGCCGCAGCGCTTCCTGCTCGAGGTCTACTCCGGCGACGGCGCCAGCCCCAAGCGAGTGACGCACACACACACACACACACACGTGGCGGGCTTCGACGGCGGCGGCCTGCCGCAGCGCTTCCTGCTCGAGGTCTACTCCGGCGACGGCGCCAGCCCCAGGCGAGTGACGCACACACACACACACACACACACGTTGTGAGCTCCGCATTATTTTCACCTAATATCGCATTTCGCATTCTAAAATATTAAAAACGGATGATGGAAAAGAGTTTCAAATAAGTGGCTGTATATGACCCTGTGAAGGTGAAGCCTAATGATTGTTGCCTAATGATCCTTCTTTCGATCGTTCAAGGTCATGAGTTCATTTCACTGATTAAACAAACACCTTGTAGATTACATTTTGCATGTCATTTCGGTTTTGTTTAATTTAGGAACTGTGTCGCTTGTGTTTACAATTCATTAATTAGCATCTATTGAACGTACAGTACAAGCTTTGCTTGGTTTAGTATAACAATATTAGTATTGAAGACACAGTAACAAGGTTTGAACATAATTCGTATACGTCTCTCTGTGACAAAGCTCGCTATGACGCAAGGGCACAAGACGCTGAGCCATAAAGCTACAAACGTCACGTGGACGTGGAATACACACTTATTATGGATTGTCAAATAATGTCGGTGACGTCACCGTCGTCCTCAGTATATGTACGTCCCAATGCTGGGCACAGAGCTTCCTCATGGCGAAATGGGCCTTAACACTGCGGTCCAATGCGGCTTGGTGGGCAGAAGCGACTGTAGCACGAAAGAGTTCGCGATCACAAAGTTTTTGTCACGCAGCCAAGGCCTGGCCATGGCGAAGGTAGCTTTGTTTATAATATCGAAAGCCAAAGCGCACTAACCACTATGCCATGATGACATGTTTGTTACCAATTAGCACGTTGAATGTTCTGCCACTATGCCATAGCGGTTGGTAATGTCGTTTCAATTTCTTTTACCCGCGGCGTAGCAGACGGAAGACATTCTTACAATCTTCTTCTGTAGGTGCCTCTCCGACTAGCGAAGGTTGGCAGTCACGTCCGCAAATTTGTCCCTATCTCTAGCAAGGCGAAATAGCTCGGCAACACTGTTGATGCCCGTCCACTCTCTGATGTTGCGTAGCCATGATTTTTTCCTTCGCCCGATGCCTCTCTTTCCAGCTATTTTCCCCATTATTATCGTCTGCAGCAATTCATATCTATCGTGTCTTAAGACATGACCCAGATATGCAACTTTTCTACGTTTGATGGTTGTCAATAGTACGGTTTCACGATTAACTCTTCGAAGTATATCAGCATTGGACACCTTTTGAGTCCAGTTGACCCCTAGCATACGCCGGTATGTCCACATCTCAAATGCGTCTATGCGCCTGCAGAGAGCCTCCAGTAAAGTCCAGGATTCACATCCGTACAGGATCACCGGCCATACGTAGCACTGCAGTAGTCGCATTTTCAGAGCAAGACTAAGGTTACGATTGCACAAGATTTTTCTCATGTTGTTTTTTCTCATGATTTTTCTCATTCTTACAATATGGCAGTATTTTGACTCCGCACGAAATGAGCGGGCGCGGGAGGGGGGCTTGTTTTTCATATCGCAGCAAATTGCCCGCTGGCATCGAGCGGAGCGACGCGTCATTGATATTAATTTAATAAAGACCACACCACACACTGCAAATTATAAACATTAAGCGTGAGAGTGTAAATTAAGCGAAGGTTAGGTTAGTGACAAAAGTTCGCCATGTCGCACGCTAGACCACACACACACACACATCACAACAGCGTCAATTTGTGTACTAATAAGTAAATAAGTAAACAATTCTCATTAATAAACAGATTGTGTACCTACAGATCGTAGGCCACATTTATATCTATACGAGTATATATTGTTCTTTATATTAGGTCCTTACCTATGAAATTGGTGTTTTGTTTGGAGATTTTGGGAAATTCTGCGTTTTCCATACTAAAATTTTTTTAGTTTTCTTCAGAACGACAAATCCAAAGATAATAATATTTGGCATCTATCATTAGACAAGCTTTAGTAATATGTGTTATATCACACTTCATAAAAATTATTTATCGTTTTTAAGTGAATGCAAATAAAATGATGTATTCGGGAGGCACTTAAAAAGAGTTGTCTCCGTGTCCAATTTTAACACAATTACACTTACAACAAATTTTCAAAACCAATCAAAAGAGCTCAAAAATATAGTCTATTTTTAGAGGAGGTAATTATTGTTTAAGAATATTCTGAAACTTAATAGTTACACACAAAATATTAAGAGAGGAGAAAAACACCAATTTCATAGGTAAGGACCCAATATAAGTCGTCGTTTTCAACTTCCGAATGTAGGTAAAGGCTAGTTAAGTTTAAAGTGAAGTAAATAAAGTATTATGTATCGAAAATTTTAAAAAGCTTTATTTCACTAATAAGAACGCTTAGTCAAAACGGAATCAAACGTGCGTACAAAGCGGAGGCCACGGTCATGACCGCGCTCGCTTGCAGAATGATTCCGTCCCCGCGGTGGAATAAAAGTAAATATCGTCATATAAAGCAAGTGAGTATTTCAAAGTGGAAAGCCATGTAAACATCCGGGCCTCATTAGAGTTGCTGAAACAGCGTTAATTAATAATTAACGGCGGCCGCGATCCGCGCCGACAGTCTTGACACATTTTATTTCCTCAGCGTGTATGTGGAAGGCTTTACTTCATTTAACCGAACTCAAGCTGGGCCCGAAAAATGAACTGGTAACTTAAAAGACTCTTTCAGTGCCAACTTGCTTGGAATATTTGTGTGCGAGTCCAAACTCTTTACAATCAGGTGTTTTTTTAGTATGCATCTTGATTCAGATTCATTCCACTCAACGTTGTCAATTCCTGTCAATTGAGATTGGCGTGAAAGTATTGAAACCAAATTGAAACAGATGCTACTTCACTGTATACTGTATGAATGTCAGATCAAAGTGACGCAGCGTCATTCTCAAATTAAGTCGATCCAGATCAAAGCGTATGATGAATGGCGTTCCATGGCACCCCGCGGCGCGAAGTTCGTCGGCGAGCGTTATCGCTAACGAGCGCGCGGAGCGTTATCTCCGAGGCCGCGGATTTACTGTCTCCTACCTGTCTCTCGCTACCAGAGTACCGGCAATTATTCCGTCCTCGGTGACGGCAAAAACGGGTTTACTGCCAACTATTACAAAACCAACGACGTCATTGACGGGACATATAGTGCTGGATAAACTTGGGAAAGTTGATATTGTTCTTACCCACATTTTATAATGTATCAACAATATAAGTCACGGAGGTACTAAAATATGTTTGGACCATTCCTCGCAGGATTCTGAAATAAAATATGCGCGTAATCTAGTTTTGTGTCAGCACGGAATCGCCTTAATCCATCAGAGCCGACCCCTGCCGACACACGGGCCGGCCGTGCCCCGTGAGGTACATCCACCACATTGAACTATTGGCGACCGCGCGACCCGCCTAATGAGCCCGGCCCGCTTTAATTGCTCTTCCAAACACAACATTTCACTAACAAAACTTTCACGCAAAAAGTCTTGTTGATTACTCGGCCAGCTTTCAGTTTGCAGCTGAATTTATGACGGACATTCGGGACTTCAGTTTAAATTGATAAGTTTACAGGATTACTCGATTTGAGGTTAATGTGAAGATGATTCTGGCTTTATTCAAAAGTTTCCTTTTAAACGTGAATCATATTTTATGGTTGATTTTATTTAAATATCATCACAACCGATAGGGTAGGGCAGAGTACAACCTCTTCAGCGTGATATTCGCCAGGGAACATGTCTGTTAATGCACTCTTGCTAATTTCATTGAGTTTTAGAATAAGGATTTCGAGTCACTAATTAATAGTTGGCATAACTTTTGACCTAAGATGAGTGTTGAAAATTCATGTTAAGTGATTAATGTTAAAATAATAGATATGGCAAAAGAACATGTATATTTATGTATGAGAGTATGTGATTTAGTAAATATATGTGTGATTCTGCCGATGAAAAGAATAGAAGCGAGATGCATGCGGACGTCGCAATCGTCGCGCGTGTCATTCGCTAGGGAGCGAGTCTGATATCATACACAACTACTTATTTGATTGACTTTTAGAATAAGCTTCTTGATAGCTAATTAATGTTGTCAATCTCTTGAGCTTCAGAAGAGTTTCGGAAAAAGCTTATAAGTGGAGTGAAGTTAGAATCTAGCATGTGGTGTGCAGGGTGAACCTGTCGTCGGAGGAGCCGGCGTGGACGCTGCGCGGGCTGGCGTGGGACGTGCGGCACCGGCTGGTGGCCGTCGCCGCCAACGCCAAGGGCCGCTCGCCGCCCGCGCGCCTCGGCGACCTGCTCTTCCGGGACCCCGAGAAGCGGACAGGTCAGTCACCGGCTCGAAGGACCATTATGTACGGGCAGACCGCGAGCGGTTGTAAGGTGCCGCGACCTGCACGTGCATGATAAGTTGATGTTAGTGGAGGCTACCCCAGAGAGTAGCCCTGGGCGGCAGCATGACGGTGTTAGAGGAGCTACCCCAGAGAGTAGCCCTAGGCGGCAGCATGACGGTGTTAGAGGAGCTACCCCAGAGAGTAGCCCTGGGCGGCAGCGGGACGCGGAAGTGAGACCCAACACGGACGGTTGAAATCTAGTTTATTGATGCTACAGTTTAGTTTATATATTAAGTTGAGTTAGAGTACACATTGATAAGTTATGAATGTGACACGTCGGTGTAAAGTGCCGACGGTGCACGATGCTGCTGTTAATGTGGAATGTAGGTTGGCCCGCTGCTGACCGCGCTGTTGCCGGAGTCCAATGTTCAGCTTGTGGCTCGAACACCGCCCTTCCCTATCTTTGTTGCGACCTGTATTCGCACTATAATATATCGCACCGGAGTTACGTCCCACATTCGTTTTATGACCCACCTACATAATCCACCCGTCTACTTCGCTGTAAATCTGATCTCTCAGATATGTAATACGCGAAAACAAAAAAGGAAATGTTTTAGGAAAATGAAAGAACTCTGTCCCAAATAATAAATTCTTGGATAAAATATCAAAAACTTGTTAATTTACCCGCCTCGGGTGCCACTCATTCTTGAGAACGAGGTTAAATTTATTTTGATGGCGACGCGTGTATGCTCCGAATGCCACTATGAAGTCGCGGCGGCGCGCGGGCCGCACGCTTGTCCGTAACTAGTTTTTGTTCTAAATCACTCGGTGAAACTCAATTTGGAGGCCAAAGGGTAGCGCGGTCCCGCGGGACGCCGCCGCCGGAGGGCGCGCTAAGTGCCGCCGGAGCGGCCTTTATCCTCTGCGAATTATTAGCCGAGGAGGGAAAACATTAGTCTCACCGGGAAATATATAAGTAACAAGGAAAAGTGGCGGCTAAAACGCCGGGAAGATTTGTGTCGACCCGGCTCGGGAGTCGTGATGTCTTCACTTTATGTGGCGCACCGCAGAGATCGGGACCCCTTGGATTTCATCTTTAACTAACATTTGCATCACAACGCTTAAATACTAGTTTGTTTACCACACACGACACGCTACATACTCGGACATAAGTTATCAGAACACCTTTCGAGGTAAGCTTTTAAATTGAGTCAATTTGGCGTCCGGCGCGGCCGCCGCCCGGCGCCATTGAAATAACCTTTGGTAAAAGGTTCGGGTCCTGCGAGGCGAGAAATTAAAGGGCGGACAGGGCACGCCGATTCAACACGCGTCATTTCCTACGGTAACTAGTGGTGCTTAACTCAAACGATTTTTGGACACCCGCTGCGGACCGGGGCGAGGTGGACATTGATGTAAGAAAACTTTTGTTTATAAATACTTCAAAACATCTATCTAAGTTCATATACCTTATGACTAATAGTTTGTGGTAGTGCTGTAAATAATTAGAATAGTAATCTAGTCCGGAAAAGTCATCAACATCTTAGAATCAGCGGTAGGTACATAATTAGAAGCAGGGTCGTTCTTCGCGGCCGCTATAATTCAACGGAGGGCGACGTCAGCTCAGGCGGCACTCGTAGAAGCCTTCGATTAATCTAGCCGAATCCAAGCCGAGTTTAATTAAAATGGGATTAGAGGTCGCAGACGGAGGGCTATCGATCATCAGCTCCGACTCCGCTTCATCAAATGGAGCACCCGAAGGTAGCGGGCGGGCATTAGGCAGCAGTACATAAATAATGTGAGGCACCCATTCAACCTTGGGTAAATTGTTAAGGATCCAACAGCTTAAACAGCTAACAATCAAAGTCATAATTATTAGAAACACTTCAGGTTCTGTTTAAGCTATCAATTAACCAATATGACCAAATTAAGATTTCCCGCCAACTAGCCTCAAATAACCTCGCTCTGAAATAAGCCAAGCTCATGCACCGAGTAAAAGGAACATAATTTATGAATTTCCGCACTATCAGCAGCAGTAAATCGGGTCGTCGCTGCCTGTTGCCATCTCATAAAGATTCATGGCTGTTCAATACGACTATCAGACAATTTATCGTATTCTATAAAACGACCTTCCCACTTCGAAATCAGATGGATGATGAAAATTCTAGTCTTTTATTCAAATTACACTGCTTATGAATTGAAATGAGCTTCTAAAACAAAAATTTGTGAGAGCTCAGGGACAAGTGTCCAGAAAGAAGTTTTTTATCGTGACTGATACGATACCCCTTAAACGCCAGTAGGCAGTTCACAATTTTATTCCGTTCTCGAGGCAGGAGTACATTTTATTTTTATGCCGTATCTCTGGAAGAGTCCGAGCCTGGCTCGAAGTTTTGTTAAAATTTAAGAGCGACGCCTTAATCCCCTTTAAGGTAAAGGGGTTCCAGTGTAAGGAGGTAATGTTGCCGCCGCGGATTACCCGGCTCAGCAAGCGGCAGTGGCGTTGAATAAATTTAGCGCTCACTTTATTACGATAGTGCGCTGTCTGCAGCTGGAAATATTGAAATATTAGGAGACGGCCGCGACATAGTACGCCAACAGTTACAAAATATCATGAAAGTCCCAGCTCCCGCGTCATGACGCCACTTAATTTTCTGTAATAAATGTGTCGCACCTTCGCACGCGGCGGAACCTCGCGACAGCGACATATTACCGCCGTGACGCGACAAGCGACAACGCGATGTCATTTCCGCGTTCCTTCTGATAAAGTACAGTCGTATTTGACAGAATATTCTCGTAATTTAACTAACGAACTACGAAGTCACGGTGAGAGCAAGCGTCACCTACAAACTGATATTTATGTTATTAACCATATCAATCTAAATTATTTATTATAAAACTCAAAAATATTAACTTTACCACAATATTTGCCTAAGGGCGAATTCGACCAAATATCAGCATTTGACAGCTGAAGCATTTTTGGTATTACTACACCAGTGGAGCTGATCGAAATCGAGCAATGCTTTGGCTTCACGGGAAAATCACACTTTTCCCGTAGGAAATGAGCTGAAGCATTTTTGGTATTACTACAGCAGTGGAGCTGATCGAATTCGAGCAATGCTTTGGAAGCCAAAGCAGTTAATAAAATAAAAAAACACAAAATCTTATAGAATTACATTAAGACGCTTGCCTTGGGTTTTTCTTTTCTTGCTCTTCTATCTTTGAACTTTCCATGTGTCTGAATTAAGTTTATCTGATGAAGACCTCACCACATATGGATGGGTTCCTTATTTAGTCCAGTTTGTTGGGAAATATTGGAGGGAAGAGGTCTGACCGCCGCCAAACAAGCGGCTGTTGATTTCGGTTAATTCAGAGTTTGCTTCAGACAAATATCGGTTAATTGACCCTTTGGTACTTCCGTGCGGCCTCTCTGCACCACATCACGCTTTCGCACACATGCTTCTGCTCCAAAAATAATGAAAATTTACTAGATTTTTTGTAATGTAAAAGATAAAAGGTACAATTATTTGTATGATTTTGATTAAGAAGAACACACCTGAGATTGCCACTAACAAAAGACATTCGTAAAATTCACCTAAAGAGTTTACACAGAGTGTATTAAAAATTTTAAAATGTAATCACTATTTATAGTATCCTTCTAGTCTATGGTCCAACTTGAATCCATGTGATTTCTTCTAAAGTGCATCAAGTAATTTTCACTGCGCTGCACGCTGGCAAAGATGTATTGATAAAATATGACAGAAGAAACTTAAAAATCGAACCGCTTCTTTTAAACAAACGGAAAAATTTAACGACCTTACAATTTAGAAGGACTAGTTTATATACGAAACTTGTCCGCCCGTCGCGGACTTACGAATGCGAAACTACCTAATACTCGTAGCTTAACTGGCCGTTAATACGCTGAAACTATTTAACGCGGTAAAACTAGGGTGGGCAGCGGAGCGGAGGCGGAGGCGGGGGCGAGTGCCACAACAACCGCCGATAACTTTTACAAGAAAATTGAAAGTAAACAGGCCAGTACCCACTCACCTCAAAAAATACTCTTTGTTATTGCTAAATTGGATTCCAGCCAGAATCGGAACAGCTGCAAGCCTCGATTTTCCAAGATACAATAAATTTAATTAAGATGGCGGACGGGCCGCCACGCTCTCGAACCTCTTTGCCTCCGCTATATCTAAGTCTTGTATATTCAGGCGCTGCACTCCTACCAATCGGATGGATTAACATTACATACTTTAGGAGGCGTTAACGATACAACGGAAATGATATTAGTAAATGTTATTTTACTCTATACAAATAGGATAGTTTGCAATTATTTTCGACCTTCGTGGTCGAGTGGTCTAAAAGCCGGTCTCAAGGCGTCGCCATCACGAGAGGTTCTGGATTCGATCTTCGATGGTCGCAAATGTTTGTTTGATGAATACGGGAATTTGAACTCTAATCTCGGATGTTTATACTTAAATGTATTGCATATATTCTGAATATTATCCGTAACACGAGTAGTATTAGTTGCATAAAATGGGGCTAGTTAATAGGTATATATTTATTTTTATTGCTTCAATTGTATTTCTTACGTCTTTTGTACAAAAATTGTGTACCTGGCCCAAGTGTAAACCTGTGATAGAAGAGCAATAGCCGAGTGAAAGTGATGCCAATATTCGTTTAGATGGTCATTGATTTATTCCCCCTTGTTTCCAACAAATGGCCTCCATATGTAGATGTGTTGACGTGTTATGTTGTTTTAACCGCTGCAAACTTTAATTTGTCGATTTGTGATTTATCTTATTCATTTATTTCGACAAATTCTTTACAGTCAGCGAAATGCTATGCATCTTACAGTTGAAACGTGTGCATAATTAAATCAATAAATAACTAAGTGCTTCAGTCTCTTGTGGTGCAATGGCCTCCATTAGAGTTCAGTCGACATAAATATCTGCAGCTATTAGTCTCGGGTTCACCAGTGGAGGGGAAATGGTGTAGTTTTAATCATGAAAAATACTCCGCGTCCTGTACTCGTTTGATTAATTTAGATAATGGCACTCCTGACGGAGAAACATGGTCGCACTAGCGTGGAGCGGGCGCCCGCCTCCGCTGCCGCCTCCGCCTCCGCCTACACCGCTCGCCGCCGGCCGCAGATGCGCCCCGTGCGCTTTAGAGGAATAAATTGAGTCGTTTGCCACATAAATCTGCCTCTTTCCGGCTCAATCAATGTTGTAAAATACAGGCGTTTGAATCTACGATGGATTTGGACAAAAATTATGCGGGCAAACATATCATTTTTATTTGGTTGGCGTTCGGCCGCGCGGCCATTTGTTAGGGCCGCCGCCGGCGCCGATAAATCAGCGCTCTGATTCGCTGCTCTGAAATATTATGATCCCGAGCCTGATCCGCCTTTGTTTCAGGCCTCCCCGCGCCCGCCCCTAATATCCCTTACGACATAAACGTTCCTACTATCATGAGCTATGACTGCATTGAGCACTCTTTTATCTCTAAACCCTCATCAATAATCGTGAATCCTATCTTCTGCACTCATATCTGCATTGGATAATTTGATATGAGTATCTGCTTTATTAACTAGAATAAATCTAAAAATATCTCTATGCAGAATCTCGTCCAACTACTAAAAGCTTTCTCGATCAGTTTTGTATTTTAAATCTATCGTGTTAGAGTTGAAAATTAACTGTTAAAATTCGACAGTTATGAATGGCCTGATACGTTCTGTTGATTACTTAAAACCAATTTCTTAACAATCTAAAGATATTTCATTAGAAAAACAAACGGCTTTGAAAGAGCAAAAGGAATAATTCGTATAATTTTTTTTCATAGCCTAGGACCTATAGAGTAATATTTGGTATACCTATATCTGCCTACACGGGTCGGTGATACTGCTTTGTTTAGCCAAATATGTACCAAAGTTTTCCTGTAACGGATATTCATCGTGTCAAAATAATAACTAATTATTTCTATCACGTCCACTCCTCACAACCCTTAGAATCAGCTACTAAGACTGTCTCTATTGAACATTACACGAAAAAGTTTTATCTCCCCGTCCCGGAAAAACATAAGTAATTGGGGGTGTGGTGGGGACGGTATCAGCCGATCACGACATGATCTCCGAGTTGTCGCATGGACTTAAGTTGTCGTCAGGGGGACTGCGATAGGGCACCAGCTTGACTGATAAAATAACTAGTTAAATATTTCTTACAATCACACCAATTAGCCGAACCTACAGTATACTCAGTATGATTTATGAAAAGATGAAGAAATAAATCGTTTTGATAGATATCATAGTGACAAGAATAGATAATAAAATTCTGAGATGGTTTGGACATGTGGATAGGATGGATGAAAGTAGATTGACTAAAAGGATATATGAATCGGGTGTGAGTGGAGGTACGGGGCGAGGCAGACCTCGGCGAACGATTCTTGACCAAATCAAAGGCGTTCTTGTGAAGGGCCAGGTCAGCAGTACCCGAAATCGCCGAGCATGTATGAGGACTGTAATGAGTTGATGAAGCGAAAGAAATATGCAGGGATCGAAGCAAGTGGAAGGATGTAATCTCTGCCTACCCCTGTGGGATGGCGTGATGTATGTATCTTATTAAGTATTTATCATATCAGGCATGACTCGGATAACAGGAATCAAATGCTACGAACATTAACATTATTAACATTATTTGACCCTACCGAGACTCAAACTCAGAACCACAGAGATGGCTCACCGTAAAGCCGGCGAAACAAACCACTCGTTCGCTCAAGTCACCGGAGTTGACTCAGGAACGTTGATAATCTAATTTCGTGGCACAATATCTTATTGGATGCATCTAGACGAAAAATTAAATAAAATCTATTTTGAAACCACTAGATATCTAACCACTTTTTTATTGCGAAATTAACACATTTTTTGTCTTTCTTTTAACTCGTTAATATACGCTTGCAATTATAACTATAATAGCATTTTCACCTTTTAAAATGTTAATTTTCGGTAACCAAATATAAAGACCGAAAGTCTAAATATCATTCGTATAAAATAAATGCCCACAGCCGCATATAAATGTTATTGAGTGATGTTCCCGCATTATATCGCGTACACGCCGCTCGCGCGTGCAATATTTCGGAGCAGATTTGTCGGATTAATTACGACGGCGGAAAAATACAATAACGCGGCCATAAATCATCGATAAAGTGCGATGAATAATGATTATTCATTGGTCGTCGTTTTTGCATGTCGCCGCTGAATTATATGTATGCGCGAGCTGCTCGCGCGCCGCTCGCGGATAAATCACCGCCGCCGTGCCGCCGACATCTTTACGAGGCGCGCAATCTATTTTTATGATCTATGGTGCACTCGAATAATTTGGACATCATAAACCTATTTGCAAAGTGTTTAAATTAATATGTGCGGATGCATTTTGTTTAACTGAATGTTGACTAGAAGAATTTTTTTTTAATGGGGTAGACATCAAACCAGCAGGTGCATCACCTGATAAAGAAAGTCGCGAGTGTGTTACGGGCCATCTCTCTTATTAGGTTTGGTAGGTACTATATGTTCAAGTACGAGAATACTGCACTAGATGAAACAAAAATATATCAGCTGCACAACGTTCACTAAGTACGAAATGGAATCTAAGCACAAAGTTATTTACTAGACGAACGTTCAAACAGAGTCATTCAATATTGATATAAAAAGCCAGCTACAAAAAGTAGCTCTTGAAGGCCTGAGCCTTGTATAGGGTTGTATATTGTATACCTAGTCTCGCACCGAATGAGCTGCTAAACAGAAATGATCTATAATGGTGAAAATAATATTAACCTTGCCTGTTAATTAGAGCTTGTTAATCCTGAGCTATTGATAACGTTTTCCAGCAATTATCCGCGGAAATTACTTCCAAAGTGGTCGTACATCAGACAATTTTTGTATTCGGACGAGATGATACCGCCCTTTATAGGATGTTCGTATTAATTATATGATGTGCGACGCCGCGGGAGCTCTGGGTCGCTACAGTCTCTAGATACATTATTAATTTTGTTTGATTGATACTCTTTGAGCATTTTATTTACTTTTTTTCTATAATGGAAATTTGCGAATGGCAGTTAATTTGTGCATTACAAAAACTAGATTTTATTCGTGTTGTTGTTTGCTGCATTTATATCCCGTTTATATCAAAAATATTGATATTTTAAGTCGTATTCAATCTAGTTATCTCGCAACAAGTAGGTACCTACCTACAAAACCTTGACTCTATACTTCCTCTGATCGTTACAAAAAAGTAGACAAAGATTTTTTAATAGCAACTGCAATTAAAAAATCTTTGTCTCACCGCGCTAAAACAACTCTCGAAGATGAGAGTAAATCATCTATATGCAAGCAAACGGTTAACTGGTCAAAGTTGGTCAACACCGCACTTGTGTCGACATCAGTCTACCAGATCCGAGCACTGCCGATGTATCAAGTGACACAAAGCAGCGGCTTCAAGCAGTCCTCGACAGCAAGGGCGAGCGCACACTGACCCGCATACAAACGTATACAACAGTATGAGTCAGAAACGATTAGGATGTGACACACAGTGCCGAGGTGTTTCTAACTGTGTTACCGCTTATATTAAACATAAACGATAACTTGAACAAATGTCACATGGTGCTAATGCGAAACATGCGAAGCATTTTTATTTATTTTGTTTTACTCAAATGTCACCTGCAATACCAAACCCAGCAGAGGTCCTACTCGTAATACACACATTTTTTTATATTGGGTCCATACCTATGAAATTGGTGTTTATATTCTGTCTTAGCAATTTGTCCGTAACTATTAAGTTTCAGAACATTCTTTTAAAATAATTGCCTCTTCTAAAAATAGACCATATATTTGAGCTCGTATTATTTAATTTGATAATTTTTTGTAAGTTTAATTGTGATAAAATTAGACACTAAGGCAATTATTTTTAGCTGCCTCCCGAATACATCATTTGATTTGCATTAACATAAAAACGATGAATAATTTTTATCAAGCGTGTTCACACACATATTGCTAAAGCTTGTCTAATGATACATGCCAAATATTTATGTCTGGATTTGTCTTTGTGAAGAAAACTGATAAAATGTTAGTATGTTAAATGCAGACATCCCCAAAATCTCCATACAAAACTCCAATTTCATAGATAGGGACCTAATATATATCAGTCCCTATGACAATGTATGCAAAAATTTAGTTGACTTATATCAAAAGTTATGAAAATAATATTTAATTCACATAGTATTTAGTACAAACTCAAACTCAAAGTCATTTAATCAAATTGGTATCATCAAATCACTTTTGAGAAGTCATAACAAAATATAAGTAAGTATCCTAAACTTGACTATACCACTACATTTTTTTCGGCCTGTTCACTACCGGGAGGCCTTGTCTAGAGAAGATACAGGCAAGAAACTCTGCAAGGGTTCCATCCTCCCTTTACATAAATATGTTCTACAACCTAATAAAATTTACGTGTATTATATAATACTCTTAGTCACAAAAATACAAGGGTCCGAAATATACCAGTTCAATCAAAATAAGGGAATGCTGTAAAAACTCTATTTAAACATGTTTTATTTTAACTTTTTTTACATCTGTTAAAAACGCTTTCCGCCATGTTTGTGAAATTGGTGAAGTAACGCTTCATGTAAACAATTACTACACATGGCCAAATTCGGCCAACGCCAGTCCCAACCAATCAAGCATTTCTGTCGGCTGTGTCAGCCTGTGTCACGCATGTGTTGCGTTGCGTTTCCAAAATCGTGACACATAATTCATAGACCATCACGGCCGACAGCGTTTTTGCCGTAACGTAATTCAAAATTTTAAATTTATTGTTACAGGTCTCAAAAATTTTTTTAATTTTTTATGGTGGTGGTTAACAGTAATAAATCATTTTGGGCTCAATAAAAAATGGGTCAACTAGCCCGGACCACCGGACAAAGAGTATTGAAAGTAATTTTATAATACATAATGCCAGTGGCCAGAGCCTCACGCGCGCGCTTGCAATTACACGAGATAGTAGCAGCGTTTCATTGTCATGCAGTTCAAAGCACGACGTTCGTGTATCAATATTAAAGCGGTGCAACCAACGTGATAATGAAACCACCCATTCTAACTATGGTACAGCCGGAGTTTGAAACTTCCCCGCGAATATATTGACGTTTTTGCAACTCAGCTATCGCTGCCCTAATTTTAATTTTGTTTGGAATAATTCTGCAGGGTTACTAGACGTAAGTAGGTGTAGATAGAATCATAATGAGAAGAGCTACAACAATGGACCGAAACAATCGTATTAACAAATACCGTATATTTTAATTATAAACATTGATATTTAAAACTAGAGATGCGCCGAATAGTGGTTTCGCCGAATTACCGAATATTATTCGGTTTAACCTTTACCGAAACGGATATTCGGCCGAATTATTCGGTTTACCATTACTTTGCTTAGCCACGGAAACAACTTAGACAACATGTACGTTTCGTGTCACTACCAAACGATGTTAGAATAAAAGTTGACTATAATAAACTACCAATAGCCCATGAAATCATTATGTTGACAGGAATAACATCAATCTTACAGTAGAAGTTATGTCTTTTTGTTCTATACCCGGTAGATGACCAGTTATAGAACAAAAAGAAAATACATCCGAATATATTCGACACAAAAACCGAATAATTCGGCTGAATACAAATAGTGGAAATGATGCCGAATACGCCGAAGACGTATTCGGCATCATTTTCACTCTTTAAAACTATTTCGAACACGTATTGTATTATTAATTAAACTGCCGCCACAAAGGGTAAGTTCACCTTCGTCGCGCTTCAATGAGCTAATGCTATTGTAATGTAATATTAATATTTAAGAGGCGCGCCGCATCCGGGCTCCAGTCTGGAGCCAGGCCGCTGGAACACCTCTCACGTGAACACCGCGCACTAATAACATTAATTAACGGAATTTATAGATTACTCCTACCTTTATAAATTTGCGCTGAGAACGTGCAGACACTGCTTGCTGAAGTGAACTATGGCAGTGGACTGCTTCTGCAGTGCTTTTGCCTAGTCTCTGACTAACCCTTAGGGGATAATCATGGTCGTGATTAAATGTATGTCTATACAGTTCTGTGCAGCTGCTCTGGGGTTTTGCTATTATAAGATTTTGCGTTTTTGTTCTCTTGACAGATTCACACAGCTTAGCTGGTCCATCTGCTGCAGGGGTTGTCGCATTTATATTCCCGTAGAGGCCTTTCTACTTTGTGGCCAAAACCTGGCAGGTGGTGCTTTTGTACAAAATCACTGGCACATTAATTCTGTCGATCATTATTTAAAAGCTCATATACGTCCAACTCCCGGGAAATTAACTATCCAGCCAGGGCAACGTGCACTCACTAGTATTACATCTGTGTCAGAATACAAGCTGCTGTAAGATACTTGAACTGTAAGCATTACCGTAATTATTTTATAATATCTCTACAGCCTATATACGTCCCACTGCTGGGCTCAGGCCTTCCTCATGGAAAAACACAGTGGGCCGTAACACCACCACGCGGGCCTAATGCGGGTTGGTGGGTAGAAACGTTAGGCACGGAGGAGTTCGAGATCACAAAGTTTCGGTCACCCATCCATGACCAGAACATTGCGAAGTTAGCTTTGTTTTCGATGGAAAGCCAAAGCATACCAACCTCTACGCCACCGAGCTCCCCAATTTTTTATATATGTATAAATTTTATAATATAACTCAGTAAAAATAACGGAAATTATATATAGTACTACCATCCGAGCACGAGCGCAATTAAATCAACGTAAAATTCGTAATTGTCGCATAATCACGGCTGTCGATGAAATATTCAGCATTAGCGGGTGTTCCCGCCCCATCAATGACCTGCCCATAAATAATTTCACCAGCGACGCCGTACCTAATGTTATTCATAGTAAAGAGCCTGCGCGCCGCCCGCAGCGTCATTTGTATCTTAATTAATCTATGGAATTAATTGTACAGATAAGTTACCTTTCTTATGAGGCATACATCATCGTGCTATGAATTTGAGGACGATTGGTGAGATTGTTGTGAATACTAGTAGTAGCGTCAATAGTGACAAAAATCCAGGCATATTGTCGTCCACATCGGGCCAGCTTAGTATTTTACGGTCCATTCTCTTGACGTGTACTCAGGCGTCCTACGGGCCTCCTTGCTAGTGAAGAAAAAAATACAATTGCAGTCATTACACGCATCTTTTGATAATGCAGTTATGCAGAGCGAACGCTATTTAAATAAGTTGAAATAATATTACCGCGGTCCAACGAAGAACTCTTACTATATCAATAGATGCCGTCTCGTATAAACAAACCCTTCACACCGCAGTGTTTCTTATAATAAAATAATACAATTGTACCCTGCCCTTCAATCGCTGCCCCTCTTGTATGTTACATGACCTGCCACTTGGGGTCAACACTCAAGACAGGTACAGTCACATGCAAAAATTTGTATACACATTTGCCAGACGATAGTCCTTATCCGCAACTAATAAGAGTCACTAACTGTCAAAATGTATACATATTTTTATATGTGACTGTGATTGTGGTTGCTTCCGTAACGTCACATGAGTTTCTGTCAACAGCAACTGATGAATGTCTCTATTTTTGTATAACACTATCATATGATGACCATGAGAAATGGTTTTTTTGATGACAAACTTCACATTATATTCAAGGTAACATTACTATTCGTACATTATAGAAGGTCCACTATAGGTCGAATTATAGATAATAAATCTATAATTTATGCCCTTATAGTTTTAGGGAGATGCGGTCTCTAAATATGGCGTTTAAATCTGTCAATTATGTAAATACCTGTCTACTGTAATTGGACAGCACACACCTCCCATGGGTTTGTAAATAGCTAGAGCTTACTTATTGACGGGTCCTTCGCGAGGCTTGCGGTAGTTAGTGGTGGGCCGGAGCGTCACCGGAGGCGTGGTACTTACATCCCTTGTGGGTGGATAGTTCGCCTTATTATAACGTAAACAACTATCACATTGGACAAATAAAACTTAACCGTATTGTAATCGGAATAAAACTTACCTTTCTCAAGGCTTAAAAACGAACATACGCTTTGTCAGTAAAATAAATTAAATATATTGTGTGGCCAGTCTCATGTTTTGTCTATATATTTCTAAAGTTATAGTAAAGTTATAAGAAATGTACAGTACATTTCTTAAAACTTTACTGATACAACAGTTAAACACCAAATTTTCGTTATTCTCAAACTACATCGCCAACAATAATTAACTTTAATAAAATTTATATAACTTATTTTCACTCTGTGTTATATTGTATAATTTAATTTAGAAATATAAAAAAAAATTAAATAATGGTTAGTTTTTATTGTGTTCAAATCATAGCTTAACATCTACATTTCAAACCGAATAAACGTTATCCTATTGTTCAGAGAGAACACGTGTTAAGGCATTTGAGATATTCCCGGGTTCTCGCTGCTCCCAATACATCATAAACAAACTCGAAACACACAGATAAATGTTATTCTGAAATCTACAAAGTTTATTAAGTCTCTATCTAACTACACGGACTAAATTGCATCGTTACAAATTTAAAAAATCTCTCACATACTCACGCTTGCCCTACTTGCAATTCATTATAATATGTATAGTTATTATAATTATATTTAATTTTCTTACAAATAACCGAAAATATATGTTTTTTCTCGTTACACTACTAATTTGCCAATGATGCTACGATCGTTACGGCTACTATCTCCGTAGAAAACTATCTGGCAAGCTCGTAGCGTCGTAGCACATCGTAGTAGGTACAATTTTAATAGGGGAAAAATCGTGACTTTACGTGCTGCTTACTTTCTTGTGCAGTGATTAACATGTCCACTAAATCCCGCTGGAAGTCCAACAGCGTCCGGCGTTTTTGCCTAAGGTATGCAATTAAGTACACATGCCACTAAATAAGAATCGTATTGCTATTATAATTAAGGTGTTTTTTCTATGTAACTAGTGTCATTGCCTGCATTATTTTTATAATTTGAAATTAAACATATATTTATAGTAAAAAGCAGAATAAAAACAGCATAACAATGTAAAAACTTAAACTGACAAGCCGAACGAACGAACGAATCGAACTGACATGGAAGTCAACCAAAGATGTGGCCAGTTATGAGGCAGTCTACAACAATTCTGCGTTAAATAAGTTGATGTAGTACTTAAGAGGAATGGTTTTTGATTACCGAACTCGTACAAAAAGGTGCAGCGTTGATAGGCGCCCTAAAATATTGACCGACGGCGATCGCAAAAAGCTGTACATCACTGCTTTACTGTCCTATATCCAGCAGTGGACGTCACACAACTGATAATGACGATTTAGTATTTTGCTGGATTTAAAATGCTACTGAGAAAATAGTATTTAAACCAGAAAGCGTGGGGCCGGCCCGACGCCGGCGACTGGCTTTCCTTTCAATTAAGTTATCCGTAACGACGCAGACTCTTTATACGGAATGCTAATCCCGTCCGATCGGGATTCGATCCTGCTCATTTTAATTTAAATAAGAAAAACGTGGATGGTGCTAATTCGCGTGATGCCAGCACTTTCCGCTCCTCGTTACATGGCTAATTCTTTCATTTGGTCACGAATCTAATTTAAATATCCAATGCTTTGTAGTTAAACGGTTGACTTTGTATTAACAATTCTAATTCTACGTTCAAATAAAATATTTTAATTTAAAAATCATTTTTTCCATTTGCCGAAGAACTGTGAAATAGAACCTATAATGTGTAATGCTGTCCAATGTCCATCGCGGGAACCATTTTTTCCCATTATTTAAATTAAATACAATATATTTTGTATTATCTAACATTTACCACTACCCACTAGTGCTGCTGGGACACTACCGGTTGAGAGGCCGCGGGAAACGCGGGTCCGATCCCACCGCCTGTACCACTAAGTTTGAATAAAACTTATGCATCTACAGCTTTTTGTGAATATCGCTTGCCTCACATTGTGCCCGGTGCATGGCAACAGGCTCGCCAACTGTTACATGGAGACCTAACATATCTGGCGAAATGTGGGTGTTTAACACATCTGCCTACCCCTTCGGGGAAAGAGGCGTGATGATATGTTATGTAACATTTATAGGATTTATAGCCAATTTTATAATTATAAATATTCTAATACAATAACAATATTGTTTTTGTCATTGCTAAAAACAAATAAACAATTGCTGACTAAACATACTGTATTAGTCAACAAATTGCTCCAAATACCTATCATGACCTTAAAATAAATAGTCGTTCCGTTTTCTTTTCCTACTTTATTTAGGGGCTTTTGCCTTTAATGTTTAATGTCAGTCCCATCGTACGTCGTTGCGGTCAACGTTCAAATTATAACAATAATTAAAAATTAAATTGATGTGGTTACCTAAATTCAATAGTATGGGTACCTATTTCAAAAATATTAAAATTGCATCACACTAATCATATTATTTGGAATTTGATATTACAAATTCAGATAGTAAAGCTGAATATTCTTAAGCACTTTCCGTAAACAAAGCTATAATTATGTAGAAATTCGTCGATATTATTATCTAATGCTGAATATTGCGATTGGCGTCGGTCGGCGTAAGCAGTTTTCCTGTTTGCGTGCGACAGAACACGTGGGTTAGGAGTTACTGATATCTCGAGAGGTATAATGGTACCGTAGGAAATAATTCGTAACCACAAAAAAATATAGCTGAATATTATATTTATGCTAATCGTGTAAATAAGTAATGATTTGAATTTAAATCTTTAACAATAATATGGAGTATTTAACGGTTATTTCATCTCTTTCATTTTATAGTATGTAATAATTATTTGTATATAGTAGTAGTAGGATTTTGTAGGAAAAGAAGGAAGGTCAAATAATATCCAAGGTCTCCTTTAAACCTTAGGGTGGTTTCATAGTCACGCCGGCGGCCGGCGCCGGTCACACGCGCAACCTTTCTAGTAGCAGCGTTCCATCGTTATATATCGGTATATCGGGATCTTGCGTTGTCGACACGCGCTAGTCAACGACGCTGGTGGAAGGCACGACTATGATACCATCCTTAGGGCTTCAGCGCGCTTTCCGGTATGTCAACACAATAGATTTTTCTATTGCTTTTGACAGTTAAGTGGTCAAATGAAGGAAATCAATGGAACGTTTCAGTGATATATAAGTAGCTAAGATCGAACAGTGCTTGCCTCGTAAAGTGACGTGTAGATTTGTCCGCAGCGTCGGCGGCGCCGCTGGGCGTGGGCGGCGCGGTGGGCGCGGCGGGCGTCGGCGCGGGCGCGCTGTGCGCGCTGCTGTGCGCCGCCGCCGCGCGCGCGCTGCGCCGCCGCCGCCGCGCGCTGCTGCACAAGCCGCCCGCGCCCGCCGCGCGCCCAGAGCACGACCTCGACGACGCCGAGCCCGACCTCATCCCCAACAACTACTGTGAGTACCTGCACACGCTGCGCCGCCGCCGCCGCGCGCTGCTGCACAAGCCGCCCGCGCCCGCCGCGCGCCCAGAGCACGACCTCGACGACGCCGAGCCCGACCTCATCCCCAACAACTACTGTGAGTACCTGCACACGCTGCGCCGCCGCCGCCGCGCGCTGCTGCACAAGCCGCCCGCGCCCGCCGCGCGCCCAGAGCACGACCTCGACGACGCCGAGCCCGACCTCATCCCCAACAACTACTGTGAGTACCTGCACACGCTGCGCCGCCGCCGCCGCGCGCTGCTGCACAAGCCGCCCGCGCCCGCCGCGCGCCCAGAGCACGACCTCGACGACGCCGAGCCCGACCTCATCCCCAACAACTACTGTGAGTACCTGCACACGCTGCGCCGCCGCCGCCGCGCGCTGCTGCACAAGCCGCCCGCGCCCGCCGCGCGCCCAGAGCACGACCTCGACGACGCCGAGCCCGACCTCATCCCCAACAACTACTGTGAGTACCTGCACACGCTGCGCCGCCGCCGCCGCGCGCTGCTGCACAAGCCGCCCGCGCCCGCCGCGCGCCCAGAGCACGACCTCGACGACGCCGAGCCCGACCTCATCCCCAACAACTACTGTGAGTACCTGCACACGCTGCGCCGCCGCCGCCGCGCGCTGCTGCACAAGCCGCCCGCGCCCGCCGCGCGCCCAGAGCACGACCTCGACGACGCCGAGCCCGACCTCATCCCCAACAACTACTGTGAGTACCTGCACACGCTGCGCCGCCGCCGCCGCGCGCTGCTGCACAAGCCGCCCGCGCCCGCCGCGCGCCCAGAGCACGACCTCGACGACGCCGAGCCCGACCTCATCCCCAACAACTACTGTGAGTACCTGCACACGCTGCGCCGCCGCCGCCGCGCGCTGCTGCACAAGCCGCCCGCGCCCGCCGCGCGCCCAGAGCACGACCTCGACGACGCCGAGCCCGACCTCATCCCCAACAACTACTGTGAGTACCTGCACACGCTGCGCCGCCGCCGCCGCGCGCTGCTGCACAAGCCGCCCGCGCCCGCCGCGCGCCCAGAGCACGACCTCGACGACGCCGAGCCCGACCTCATCCCCAACAACTACTGTGAGTACCTGCACACGCTGCGCCGCCGCCGCCGCGCGCTGCTGCACAAGCCGCCCGCGCCCGCCGCGCGCCCAGAGCACGACCTCGACGACGCCGAGCCCGACCTCATCCCCAACAACTACTGTGAGTACCTGCACACGCTGCGCCGCCGCCGCCGCGCGCTGCTGCACAAGCCGCCCGCGCCCGCCGCGCGCCCAGAGCACGACCTCGACGACGCCGAGCCCGACCTCATCCCCAACAACTACTGTGAGTACCTGCACACGCTGCGCCGCCGCCGCCGCGCGCTGCTGCACAAGCCGCCCGCGCCCGCCGCGCGCCCAGAGCACGACCTCGACGACGCCGAGCCCGACCTCATCCCCAACAACTACTGTGAGTACCTGCACACGCTGCGACACCACGAGGTAGCGACCGATGTTACGAGATAAGCTCGAATAGAAGTAAGTGTTTAGGTGGAAAAAACTCGAGTTTTTGAGTCGAGTTGAGATGAAGCGAATAATTAGATTTTTATTTTAAGTAAAAGGTTTTGTTCTCCCCTCGCTAGACACCAACTGAAACCGATTGCGCGTGAGTACATGACGCGCGACTGAGTAGAGTGATAGTACACAAACTGAGGGTGTTACCAGACCAATCGATCGATTGTCGATCGCAAATCGCGATGTTGTTCGACTGGTCTGAAAGCTTCAATTGATCGACGGATACCGATCGATCGATTCCATTAGTCGACGTTAATCGATAGGTCATCACATCAGTTTCTTTCAAAATGCATTTTAAATACATTTTGAATGAAACTGATCATGGAATATAACCGGGGTTGCCGTCGATCGATTGATTTGTCAAACGGTATTCGTCGATAATTTAAACCTACCAGACCAGTCGAACAACACCGTGATCTACAATCAATCGATTGGTCTGGTAACACCCCTAAGAAAACTAGTTAGACCACAAACCAAACACAAATCGAACTAATTAAAATGTGTAATCAAATGATTCGTTTTACTTACTGCTCATGGATTTTCTCTATACATAATTGCTAGATAAAACAAATAGAATGAATAAGTAATAAGCTTTCAAGCAAGGCGTTTTATGAAATTAATGAGTATTTTAACAAATGAAATATAATATTATAATTACTGATAACACATGGAATTTCTTATATTTTTTTTTATTTATAGCATTTCAATTAAATTTAATTATTAAATCATGATTGTCAAATAATGAAGTATTAAAAAAGGTAATGATAAATTATGTTAATTTGAAACATTATTGAAAAATGTGTAATTTAAATTAATATTATTAATCACATGTTGACATTGTACGCCCGACAAGGGCAACTGTTATTACTCCCTGTATGCAATCATCGAGCAGTAAGGTTTACCTGTAAAGGTTATGCAATAGATGATATTCTATTCTATTCGAATATTATAATTTACATTTATAATGAGTAAAACTTAAAACCAAATGGTCGTTTCTTTATGACAAATTTTCAATCTATTTTCACTAAAATGTTTCGTTTGAAAATTTATTTATTCACTATACATTAATGGAATACATTAAGAGATACAATATAGTGTCTAGACTTAGATAAATATACGAAACATTTATCTAGTGATTTTGAAAGCTTGCAAAAGTAACTAATTTGTTTATTTATTCAAATGGAACAAATAACATAGTACATTTTTTTAATAATGTACCTACAAACACTTTTGACTGACACATCATTTAAAAATTAAGGAATTCTATTAGAAGGTAACACAAAGATTCGCTTGAAAGTAGTGAACATATTTTTGCACGTGTAATAAATGATGAAATTATTTGTAGTGTTTTATGCTGTATTTGACTATTGTGTAACAGGATAGAGTCAGTGGGCCACGGTAGACAACAAGAGCCAAAGCATTATTAAGCCGCCCGCCGCCCATGCATACCAAGTGCCCGCCGCCTAATGTGCCCGCGGCTTTATATTCATCGAACACATTATTTATTTAAAAAGGTTCCGTGCTCTGTGTTTGTTCTAAGATATCGAATATTAACGCCGGTCCATGAGGGGCACGCACCGCTGATTGATCGGGCGTACCTGCCGTCGCTCAACTTGAATCGAATGTTATTTACGAGTCAAATCAGTACCGAGTCACGAATTCAATTGATTACCTAGCGACGATACCAGTGGATCTTTATTCAGCACCTGAAGCGAACGGTTGAAAAGTAAAGCAACTGCATTTCACAGAATGAAATCCATCGCACGCTCAATATTTAATATTCCATTTTGAAGCGCGGCTCATGAAGTATTAGAGAGAATTGTTTTCGCAAAACAGCATTCAATTCTGAATGAGAAGAGTTCGCTGCAAGAGTACCGGCAATGTTACATATTCATATTACGAGCAATAAAACTAAGGGCATCGTGTGGTTTCAAAGGCAAATCTCAAAAAAGCTTAATATTCGAGTCGAATCTGAACGCGTCGAGAATTTTAATAGTGTCGCTGCAGCTACCGTCCGCCGCGCCTGCGCCCGCCCCGACGGGAGCCGAGCCGGGCCGACGAGCACCGACGGAAGCTATGAAGTAAATATTGATGGATAAATGTTTGTCAAAGTATTATAATTTACACAAAATTTTGAGTAAGTTTTAATAATACGCAAAGCTTTAAAATATTAACAATATTGCGTGTTAATCCTCTCTATTACTCTAGAACAGTTTCAAGGCACAAATGCATAAGTAATTGACAGAACGTAAATACTGTTTCAATTAAGGTGCACTCACATTGACGATGTTTCTTTCGGCGCCCTCAGAGTGAATTATTAACACATTTTCAAAGTAATCCTAAGCCAGTGGCGAACATGCAAAGCTGAAGTGAAAAACAGAACGATGCGGGGCGTCGTGCGGCGCGTGCGGCGTGACTTCCAGCGGCGCGTCAGGCGTTTTTACCGTTTACAGTGAGGCAGCGCGTCAAGCACTGTCAAGAAATTTAGAGTATCGTTTATGGAAACGCGGGGAGTCAAGCGCCGCGATAGGCGTGGCTTGCCTTCACCCGCCGCTTCATTTGCTGCGACCGACGCCGCGCTGGTCTCTGCGTGTGACGTAGCGTCTCAAAGAAACGCTTGCAAAAACGCTTCACTTTGAGCGCTCCAAACACCACCGTATGTTTGATGCTCTGGCGGCCCGCCTCGCGGCCCGCGCTGCTCGACGTCCCGCGTGTCCTTAAACGAGCCCTAATGTGATGAGAGATGTCGGCGACGGGGAGAGGGGAGCGGAGCGGCGCGGGGGGGCAGGCGGCCGGCGGCGGCGAGCGCGGCCGCGGCCGACCTACTTAACTTTGATGTCGGGATCTGAAATAATTACATTTGGAGAGACACGTACGTTACATCAGCATTTTGTTCCAAAAGGAACTTCCACCCGCGGAATACACATAGCTGTGACAATTTTAAGCTGAACAACTGGCGCCGAAACTTACGCTCGGAAGCAAAGTTTCACTAATTTCATACTCATTAAGTAACAAAACAAATTGATAGCAGCACGAGGCCCGTTAGCGCGACGCAACTTTGTCGCGCGTCATTGTCGCTTTAGCTCGCCACTCGGCAACTTCGCGACCAATTTATCAATTCCGCTCAACTCGTGATCGTAAACTTTTATTCACATTTACTAAATCGGTGATTACTTTAAAAGAAGCGTTGCGTGAGACACGCGAGGCGAAGCGAAGCGAGACAGAGCGAGGCGGCGCGGAGCGACGCGCGGACACTAACGACGACCGTAATTAAAAGCTAATGTGTATCGGAGCTCTCGGCGGCGACGCGGCCGCTAACGGCCCGCCGCAAATTAACTCTGCGCGGATACAGTCGCGTTCCTCTCATGAATTAATCACACTTTACCTTTACGGAGTTTGTAAACTAACGGTAGAACACGCGGTGTGTCTCTAGAACGCTCCCGATTTAGTGTAGACACACTGCATGCAAGCTGAGAGCTATGTCACATCTAAAGAAATGTTTACTGAAAACACCAACCTCTCTAAACGTTTCTTTCAAGAAACTGCAAAATGCACTTTTACTAGAAATGTTGGAAGCAATAATAATTGTCAGTAAGCTCTCTGCGTCGATTGAATAATGAAATACGAGTATAAGGTGTGTCATCATGTAAATCAACTTACTTTCCCAAAGGAACGAAATACCAGGATTTGAGCCCTGACACAACGTGCTTACTTTCAGCATCTTCACAAGCCCGAAGAATCCCCATGAACTCCATCAAAAACTTACACGACAATCGTTCTGCAGCTCCCACGTTTCACCCGATTCTTGAGAGAACCTACAAGCCTCCTCCTGAGGAAGCCTTCTAATGATATCCATTGTGAGCGACCATGTCTCGGTGCTTTCTTGACGATTACATTTTTGTAAGACTCATTGGAATCAAATAAAAATACTATAAACGGGTATAGATCTTTGGTCGGATTTTATTTCAAACATTGATTGAATTGCTTCCACGATTACTAGTTGGCGTTTTTATAGTCGTCCTGACGTTTAGGGCCAATCCCCAAAGTATATATAGAAAGCAAACGGGTGATAAAATAATATTGATATTGTATTGGTAGGCGCGGGCGCGTGGACCGACACCATAAATCGCGGCAATAATGAATGCCGTCCTCGACTCAATAAAAACTCCCGCATTATTATGATACAGCGCGATTTATCGCAGCCTGGCCGCCGCCCGTTTAGTTGCCGCCAAATATTTTAATATTCCAACTGGAGTCGTTTAAGCCCAGTTTATATTCGTGGAAGTCACCGGCAGGAGCACAGCTAGGGCCGGACGCGTCAAACAATCTACAAAAATGTAAACAGAACTCATTTCAATAAGAAATCAACGACATAAAATAGGTTGCTCAAACAAACATGTACCTAACGTGAGGTCTGCAGTTCTATACTACGAAATTTCGATATAAATATCTGAGAACCAACCAGAGAATTGATTTTACGGAAACATGAACTCAAACCTCAATCGATGAAAGAAAATATTTCCAGAACAGCACTCGCCGTCCGATTGCAACTGGCGCCGAATCGAGTTGAGTGCATAAAGTCCCGTTGATACAATCGCGACAACCAATGAACTGGTGTACTATTGAAAAATATTTTCAAACTGAGCGATAGAGGCGGCGCGGGGGAGGGGTGTATTGCTATATTCATGAATATTGATGCGAAATCGTGAATATTCAGTGCGGCGACACCGGCGATTGAAACGCGCCGCAAGTGCAGCCGCGCCCGCCAGGTTTATTTAATTAGAAAACTAATTCAATGAATAACAACGCCTGCGGCATCTCAAAGAGCCGCCCTTCCTTGGACCTAGAGCTTCGTTCTGCAAATTAAAGTATCTTCATAAAAGATCAATGTTGTGATCGATTACATGCGTGACATTAGTCAAGTGTGGCCACAACTCTCCAAAACTTCTGCTCATCACTACAAGTGGCAAGTCTAAAAGGTCAAAAGGTCTAAAGACCAACGCAAGATGACAACGTTTTGGGTTACTTTCTAAGTTCCAACCTTGCCGAAAATTGCTTTGTTTTTAATAAGAAAACCACCACTAAGCCGCTGAGCTCCTTGAAATTCTGACGTGATGTAAAACAATGATACGGATGTTCGTCTCGACGGTGCATGTTAACATTCGCGTTGTTGATCACGCCATGAGGTGAATTATTTACATACCTACAACGTTAATGTATATCAGTGCTTACTACACTTCAAATATCCGAGATAATTACACCATTTCTTTAAAGCTTGCATTTTGGTTACACTGTAAAGGAGTGGGATTGTGTTTTATTTTTATAATTTATTTGTTGAATAGTGAGACATGCAGCGATTCCCGCGGCCTTCTCGAACGAATAGTGCCCCGTCCGTCCCAACTCGGCTACCGCTGCTATTTATATTTATTTTTATAATACTATTTATGTCAAGGTACTGCTAAATGGCTGCATTTTACAGCAAGGAAGTGGAAAAAGCGAAGGCACGGGAACTAGCGCCGTAATGAAGGCAATCTGAATAAACCGGTGCGCAGCAGGCGCACCGCCAATTAATTATTTCTTGCGTCCTGACTTACGCTCGCCTCCATCTTTGAATGTAGTGATTAATCAGGTTTTTTCCCAGGCCGGGGATAAATCTCGGGGAGCGCTCGATCCGGGACAAGTACACGGGACGGAGCAGGCTTATTTAAGTGCCGCGAGCGCCGGCCGCCGGGCCGCGCCGGAACTCCGACACCACTAGATTAAATATACTTCAACCTTCATCAAGAACGATAGCCGAGACGGAAAAATGCCACTACTCGTGCAAAGGTACAGGTTTGATCCCCGGCGGCGGCGGTTCGGGAGCAGTTGAATATCGCTTGCCGGATACCAAATCCGTGGGAGGCTGAAGGGTCTTTCCTTGTCACGCAGAGTAACATATCAAGTAAAACGTAGGTGCTAATATACCTGCCCACCCTTTCCGGGATACAGGCACGACGACTCGCCCACACAACCACACCAAAAATAACTTTCCCAAGCCCCCTGAGCTCCAACAAATCAGAAACTTTTTCACGCCATCAATCTTCCAGCGAAGAAGCGTTTAAGTTGAAAAAGCAAGAAATTAATTATTTATCAGCACCACGTTGAATTATAGCAAATTGGCGCTTAAATGAGAACGGAATGATTCATCAAGAAACCGAATGTGTTGGGCGCCATCAAAGAAATCAAATTATAGAGCCGTCGGCAGCGGGCGCCGGCCACTCGGCACTTCGGTCTACTGGTTATTGTATTTATAGATATCCACGCTCATATAGATATGGTTTTGTCTCAGGGTTTTATATTTGTTGAACATATACTACGAGTCAATACTTTATATCACTGACACACCTTAGACCATGTTACGGGCTAAAGTAGCAACGCGGCCAGATAAAAATACAATTTGAACAACCTATAAATAATGTTTGATCAATTTTCAAAACATGTATGATAAATATTAGTGCTATTTTATGGGTTTTAAAAAAATATTTCCGGCGTATTTTCACCAGAGCTCGCCTGCCGCGATTGGTCCCGGGCTCTATGCTGCGTGAATCTTCCCCGGCGCAGAGTACACTAGAACCTACATTAACTAATTATCCCGGCCACTAGTATTTATGGGGTCCTCCGCGCGCTGTCCGTTTGTCGCGCTCGGACCAATATAAATCTCGTCACGGTCTACACCTTCCATTTAATCCGCACGGAAATTGGAAAAAGTTGATATGTTGGGATATTCAGTGTAAGGCTGCCTGTCCACTGCATCAGAGAGCAGGAGCGGAGCTTGATCTAGAACAAATTTTACCGATAGGTTCAAATAAACGAGATTCTGTTCAATCACTCGATTAACCAACAGCATTACTAAAGGAAAAGGACTGATGATGAAAATTGCTTAAAATCTTTACTCCGTTCCCTTTCTCCGCTTTAGTAGACGGCATAGCATTAACGTGACTTACAGCATCAGAGAGTTGTATTGTTGGGAGAGGGCCGTAGGTGCGGCCTCGAAGTAACTAACCTTCCCGTTTGTTGCAGGCGATGCGAGCGAGGCGAGCGCGCCGAGCGTGGCGGCGGCGTCGCCCTCGCGGCCCGCGCCGCTCGCCGCTGCGGTGAGTGACGCCTTACTGTAGTGTTGATCAGCGAGGCGGGGGAGCTGCGTTAATCTAGCCCATAGATCTTAAATAAGTTACACTAGATTTCGGGTCAGCGTCTCATAACCGAGAAAATAACAGCTCAATAAGCACCTAACTTTGTTCGTGAGGCTAATTTTTGATATTTGAAGAAATTCAATGATCTAACTAACATAATTCTATCATATCCATGCTGTCTGCAAAGTTACTTACGTATTTGTTATGGAATAAATTATCACTCATAAAAGTTCATAAAACAAAACCCGTAAAGCCTCGGCCAGACAGACGCGGTGGCGGTGGCGGTGGCGGTCAGTTGCGTAGTGTGGATGGATGTCTGAACACCGATTCACACAGGCGCGGCCTGCGTCGCGGCCATGAGGCGGTCGGCCGCGGCCGCTTGTCACTTTGACATCCATTTATGACAAAGTACTGTACTTACTACTTTTCGTTTCTAAGCTCGGCGATCGCACTAGAGTTATCAATTTTCGCCCAGTTATATAAAACTACTCTTTAGAATGAAACAGCAAGAACGTAAATTGAAAACATGAATAGATAATTAATTAAATATTTTAATTTTATTACAATCCTTTTTAACATGAAGTGAGTCATGGAATCTTGCAACTTAACTTTGAACAATATTATGTTGTTCAAACCATTGACTGATTTACTAATTAAATACAATAATTAAGTAACTAAGGCCCACTTGCAGAAAATTTAAATCGAGATTTTAAACTAGATTTTATTAGTTTTTGACATTTTTACTATGGCTCTTATGTCAAAAAATGACTAAATCGAGATTTTAAATATCCTGCAAGTGGCCCTAAAGGTCTACCAGAATCTCGTGACATTTTTAAAGAACATAAAATTATGATTTTCATTAAACCACCCCAACTGTATACTCTTTGGTCATCTATCAAGTGACTTATCAAACGTTGTTTACATTTTGTTTTTGCCTGAAAAAAATTATGTTGTTGTGATGTTATGAAAAAAATGCCAATCTCTCTCGTAGAGTAACTAAAAATCTCGTATTTGTACCAGATTTGGCAACCCTGGCCGCGTGGTCTTACCGCGCCTGTGTGACCTGGTGTGGCGGTGGCGGCCTGCGTGCTGTAGACCGCAACCGCCACCGCGTCTGTCTGGCCGAGGCCTTAACGTTTTATGTCTAGTGCCAGCTCCTGGAGAAATATATTAATTAATGCTATTCGATTATATAGATTCCTTTATTGTAATAAATAGTATTGGACGATTACACTCGTCTCTATTGTGTATTAATGCCGGTTGACCAATAATATATACTGACAGCAATAATACGAAGCACTACAATGTTTTATGATATCCGACGGCTTAGACTGTAATGTTTGCGACGAGCCGGGCGTCGCCGCCAACAGAAACACCTCATATTTCGAACGCGGGATCGCGCAGATTATTATAACGACCAATCGCGGCGCGGCTCTATCTTATCTGACCGCAGTTTCGTAAGCCGTTTTATAAGAGCGACGAGGCTCCGTCATAATAAAAACTGTCGCAATCTCTATGTCATAGTTACGTTAGCAAAAAATATTTCATAGGCGCTCATTTTGGCCATTCCGAGCGTGAATCCCAAAAGATGAAACGATCATAAAAATGCCCCGGCGTCACATAAACGGGCGGCGGTGCTGCGGGCGAACTGCGACTTAGCACGATTTTATCTAGTTACAGTTAGCTGTCGTTTATTTTATGGGAGCGATCGGCGACCAGTGAGCTCTGCGAGGGCCGGCCGCGTGACTTCACAGACACCACATCATATTTCTTTAGTGCGTGTCGCCGGTTATCGCACTCTTTTTCACTTCGGCCACAACGACTTCCGTGCCGCTGCGTCGCGCTCAGCTGCGGGTCCGCTGATATCATACACACATTGAAAAATAACGTTCCATTTTATTTTTTTGAGCTTTTCAACCACTTATTTAGGTACTCATGTGGTGTCGGTGTTTTGGCGCACGCGTGGTCGCTGCATTAATCCCAGCACGTGTCTCGCTCAGTATCCGCGCTCCAACTCTGAGATTAAAATATTCCCAGATCCCTTGACGTTCAACTTCTTCGTATTTACATGAAAACTTCCCTCGCGAATTTACTTGGTAAAGTCCCCATCAAATAGAAACATGAAAGTTCGTTTAACTCAGTTACGGACCGATAAAGTAATGAACGAGTTGAATTTTAATATTAAGTCTCCGACGAAAGCTAAAGTTTGTAAAGGTTAATGATAATCGAGTTGAGTGTTTCGCGGAAACGTTATAATTAGTGCCGCGGGCGCAGCGGTGACGCGGTGACGCAGGACGGTTTGGGTTCCAATTTTGATATAAGATTTTCGCTTATTGTTCTGTAGATCACGCATCGGGAAACACTAAAATGCATCTGCTCCGTACACATTTATCCTTTCCTATTGAATTTCCGCAAAGTTTCCTCTGAAGATATATTTCTCCATTGTCTTAAAACAGTCTTCTACAATACTAGACTCGAATAGAGCACGCTTTGTCGGCTTTCAACTGTTGTAATAAATAAACTGGCGAGGATCGCGGCTCTCTTATTGCTGAAATATAGATCCGTGGCTCCTTTTGCCAACAGTTGTCGCCAGTCAATTTACAAGTACTTAAAATACTGGTCGACCCATTTAGACGTAAATTCCCTCATAATCGCGTCGAACTGTAGAAAACAACATTGTGTTAGGGTCACTGGGTTACGTTTTAATGAAGCCCGCGATAGTTGTATCAGCCTCTTTTGTCGATCACCGGCGGCGAGTTCGGAAGATGCGGCGATACCACTGCAGGGAGCCGCCCGCCGCTGTAATAACTTACGATCTCCCGGTTATCGCTGCGCCGATTCATAAATTCACACCGAATATTACGATCGCATGATTTACGTCACACCCAATTTCTACAGCTAATTTAAAATCGAACATCGCACACACCCGTGTGTGCGAACGATTCGTTACGTAACGATTCGTTCGCGCAAACATCTTCGGTTATCTTCCTACGGTACCGTTAATTAGGTTCAGTTGATTTATGCGGTACCAGTTGAAGAGGGTTCGCAATTCCCGAGTGCTGGCGCGAGCTGCGCAGCGACACGATCAGCTGCTGGGCGTGGGACACTACGGTGTCTTTCCACAATTAGATTAATTTAAAGGAGGAAAAGTTATTCGTGTAAAAAAGTATTATAATTATAGCGTCAATATTTTAAATTGAAGCTATCTTAGAGGAGTATTTTGCCAGCATCCAAGTCGTTCCTCTGGATAGTCTTAGTGGGTATATCGGGTAGAAACCAAGTTTAAGGACCAAGGGTGTCTTACAGACCCACTCTCTCGCTCGCTCTCGTTAGCGATAGATAAAGGTTACTCAAGGTTACTCAATCATTTATTGCATTTCATAGTGTGTACAAGGTCTTACAAAAACGAGAGGGTTTCTCCCTACAAGGAAAGAATCGCATGCTGTCTTAATGACTATGCTTTGTGTACTCACAGGGTCGCATCGGCGGGCCGGGCGCGTCGTGGACGTGGGGCGCGCGCGCGCGGGACGCGGCCACGAGCGGAGCGGGCGCGGGCGCGGGGGCGGGAGCGGGGGCGGGCGCGGGGGCGGGCGCGGGGGCGGGCGGCATGGGGCGCAGCGCGTCCGCCACGCTGCGCGCCGCCGCCGACCTCAACGTCGACGCCATCAAGGAGAAGCTGCTCGACCACCGCATACCCGAGTCTTGCGTCTAGTGCGACACCACAGCTAACTCACTACGGACTTCGTTTCAAACGTACTAATTTTTGTTCGTTACTCTCAAACAGAAGAATTCGGTTTTATTAGTTTCAAATGTAAATTTATATAAATAGAAGTGATCGTTATACCGACCTGAATCGTAAGTCTGAAGTCTGGCGTCAGTCCGACCGCACGCGTCCGGCAGCGACTGCAGAAACACTGGACTATTTAACATTTCCAATGCAGTGTTCTCTAAGTACAATTTACTTAAGTAATATTTTTTCAAGCCCTGTGTTTTCTTTACGTTTATTAGCTGAGAAAAAGTAATAAAGTGTACATAATTTTAATATTGTTTGTTGGTGCGCGTCGCGCGGCCGGACGCGCCGACGGCGTGCACTGCGGCTTATTGCGTTTCAATTAAACTGAACTCTGTGATGTAAATAGTAGTCGTAAGCGATTAAATCTTTGCCACTTTTTTACATGTCTCCGAAACTCTAGCTCGTTTTGCGCCCTTGATGGTCGACTAAATGAATTCATCGTTATCTGTATAAATTATGAATAAATCTGTGTAAATAATGTTTGTACTTGAATCTTAAGGTTTTAAGTGGTAGGATAGGTCAAAGCTGCGGCGGGCGACGCGCGTGGCCAGCTGGTCGGGACTTGTACCAAAGATACATCAAAGTTTTACTAGCAGAGATTATGTAAAAAAGTAAAGATATTACAGTAAATATAATAGAGTGGAGGGCCGCTCGCGCCGCCCGCGGACACATCAGGACGAGGCGTATCCCGCGCATATCACGATTTGTTTCCAAACTGTTTAGTTACAAACAGACTGACATTGTGAACTTGTAGATAATCTTATAATTAGATAATTTAATTTGTAAGTAAGAGATGATTTGTTAATATAAATATTAAAACAACTCAAAGAGTTCGCCCTACTGTTGACATATTTATTTTGGACGAGATTAAAGGTTGTCTTGGAAGTACATATATTGTTTTCATTTACTTTTCTGATAGGCAATTTCATTGTTGATACAAAAGCACTGTTAGGACCTTTATAGGAGCATGCTAGAACAGTTTCGGTTATTTTTTCGCGTTAGTACCTACACTCTATTTTTTGTGTGTGCTCTCTAATTATTTGCTAGAAAACGAATCCATCACTAAACTATTCACAACATTATTGCATTAGAATAAGACAAAGTAGAAACAGTCTTGCATTTAGTTCAAAATAAAACAAAGCTACAAAATCGGGGCAAGTGAAAGTAAGACGAAAAGCGTTAAGAAAAAAATATTACGAGTTTTTTTCCTCCAAAACGGGTCCTATCGCGGTGGGTGTACTTGAACAATAAGATATAGTTACTGCTGAGTGGTACACCGTTATTTTGTTAGCCCGAGGTTTTGGAAAAATAGTAAAGTGCGACGTAAAATGCAGCAAGCAAACAAAGAAATTTTTAATCAAATTGGCAAGCCGAAGCTAGAATATTACATGAAGAGCACATACCTGTGGAGCTCCATCTGCTAGCTAGGAGTGCCGGAACAAAATATAAAATACACAAAAAATAGGAGAGAAACACTGAGCACAGAATCCTGTGCGAAACGGGCGCCACCACGGCAAAAAATTAAATCAAAACAAACTGGTTATCAAAACACAGTTTATTTAACATCAGAGCATAAGTCTAGGTATAAGCGTAATATAATCCAGGACGTAACGTTTACGCTCAACCATATATTAGCTGCTCATTTTGTATTTTATGTAACTCAAATTAGAAAGAAAGAATGCTTTTATTGGCTTACATATAAATACACATACATGTAATTAAAAAAAAATAGGATAACAGGCCAACTAGGTCTCAGCCTCAGCATAATGCCACAGCGACCAACGTTACTGTGGCGCTGGTATTCTGGCAGGGCCTACACTTAATAAAATAATTTAATATAGACCTTAATATAATAACACAAAAAATAATAATAAAAACAAGATAATTAATGTTCCTAAGTCGCTGTTCTATTGACTTCTCGTTACTCACTTAGTACCTAGAACCTAAATTCCTAAATTAAATATTTTTGATACTTAAAACTTCAATTTACAGTCACTCGCTTACATGCTACCCTATTTTTATTATCAAGTAGCTGTAAGTCACAGGCTCTTGCACGAATTTCCGGCAACATAAATATTAGAATAACGGAATAACGTCTAAAATTAAAAATAGCTTTTAGGAAATATTACTATATAGGTGACTATAGCAGTAATAGGTTTAGGTCCAGGAAAACAATTAATTATAACGTCAAATGAGGACAATGTTGCGGTCGTTATCACTGGCACTCGGCATTCCTGCTTCTGCGAGGTCGAAGGACGCGCGAGTGGCACCAGTGTGGCTTTAATTGTAAGAACTAGCGAGGAATACCAGTCGGTGTAATATGCGCGCGCTGGTGTGCCGGCGTGTTGCCGCAGCTAGTAGCAGTGCAGCATGCGTGTGAGTTACGTGCGCGCGTGCTAGCGGGCCAGCATGCGTGCGCGGGCCGAACGCGTGCTGGCACCGAGCACACGCTCGCGGGCCGCGCGCGCGGCGCCGTGGGCGCTGTGGGCGCCGTGGTCGCTGTGGGCGTCGAGGGCGCCGTGGGCGCCGTGGGCGCCGTGGGCGCCGTGGGCGCTGTGGGCGCTGTGGGCGCTCGCGCTCGGCGCGTGCGCTGCCGCCGGCCCTTGCCTCGATCTAGATCAAGCTTACACACACACAAGTAAGTATTCATGCATTTTTTATAGAACCAATTTAAAACTAGTTTTTTGATAGTCCTTTTATACGAATAGTTCGAATCGGTATGCGGAGATGACAAAAACTACATGTTGTCGGATGGGTTTAAACTCCTTGTGATTGCCATAGACTGACGATAATGTGAAGCGAACGTAAAACGCTCAAGTTAAACTCAATGGTACAGTAATCGATCCTGCGACCAAAACGAACAACCGAGCGTTTATAATATTGATTTTAGAGATTTAATCCTTTAATCCATACTTATTAATAATATTTTTTGTTTACTAACATCAAGGTGCGTCCCAAGTACTTGATGAATTACAATGACATACACGATATTCTATTATTTCAGTTGCTAAATATGAATAAAAAATAAAAAAATTGAATACCCTAGGAAAAGGTGTTAATTAAACGGCCAGCACAATATTCGAATTTTGGTCAGTAAAAAAATACGATTGGTCAGCTAAAATAACTGATTTTTCAGCAACTTATGGGCAGCAAATATTTCTAAATTGGTCAGCAAAATAACTAATTGAACAGCTACTTATGTCTGGGCAACTGATATTTCTAATCGGTCAGCAACTCAAATATTTTTAACTATGAATATTTTCTCTGCTACCAAAATATATTTTATATAATATTTATTTTTATGACCCTTAATAATAAGTAATATTTATAATGTCTACTCTATTTAGATCAAGCGATTAGTGACACAAATATTGTTTTTAAAATAGCCTTTATCTAAAATCTATCAGAATACATTTCCTGGGATTCGATCCTTGATCATTATTCTGCTGACCAAATAATTATTTTGCTGCCAGAATTATTATTTTCCGGCCAAATAATTATATTGCTGACCAAATAGTTGTTTACTGCCTAAATGATTTTTCGGATGACTTTTTTTTGCTGATCAAATAATTAAAGGGAAATAATTAATTGGGCAGCCATTTAATTATTTGGCTAGCAACAAAAGGGGAAGTTATAGAGATGGTTTGTATTAATTGGAGAAAATGAAATGGTTATTGTCCAGCCAACTCATCACTTTATTAAGTCCATTTTGAGCGAATCTATGTTTTTTCCCACGTGCTACCAAAAAACAAGAGAGCAGTGTCATCTGCGACTGTGATCACTTTTCCATTCTCCAGCTGCATATTACACAAGATATTTATGTATGTGAGTGAAATAGCTTTGGTTCTAAAATACTGCCTTATGGGACGCCATATGATATAGGCATGCTGCCACTATAAATTCCGTCAATTGTGACACACTGCGTACGTTTCCTCAGGTACTCGAAGAATCTAAGTGTATTCCCCGTGGACCCAAGCCATCCAATTTATGAGGTAGTAGAGGAACCGAGACCGCGTCAAAAGCCTTTGCGAGATCCAAAAATACGGCGATTACCTTCCTTTTATCATCCAATTTACCAACTATAAAATTAGTAAGTTCATGAACAGCATCACTTGTTCAGCACTTGTGAACAGCATCATTTTTAAGAAGGCTGGAAATATGGAACGACACGATGCTCAATTAATTACTTCCCATTAGAAAATAAAATCAAAAGATATACTTGGTGGTTGGAGCGGACTCGCTAATGTTAGATAGATAGATTCAATTATCCTTTATTTTAAAATTCTATATCAAATACAAAAATAAAATAACAGAAAAAAACCTTCATCATGTGTTGCACAAGAACTAAATTGTGTGCGCTAAATTATTATAATATTTTGCCGCTCAAATAATTATATTGCTGACAAAATATTTGTTTGCTGCCCAAATAATTTTTCGGCTGACGATTTTGTTGCTGGCTAACCATAGTTATTTATTATACAAGAGTGGAAAGTTCCTTTTTAACCGCGTGCTCGATTTGGATGACCGAGCAAGCGAAGGATTCTTAAGTTGAATCACGAGCGCAGCGAGTGATTCTAAATTAGAATCCTGAGCGTCAGCGAGGGAAACAAACGAGCACAAGGTGAAAAATCTTTCCACTCGAGTGCAATACGTAACTTTTCATCCCACCTCAGCGAGGAAATGACAAAATGAAAAAGAAAACAATTTATAATGACAAAATATTTTTTCACAATTTAAAAAGTTCTAATCATAAATTTGGCACCATAGAGGTTACATTAAATAGGTTTAATGACGTTTTGAATTTACAATTATATTGAGTACTCATTATATGTGATGTTCTAAATTCAAATCTACTTTGCCGCTCAAGCGAATAAAATAGAATTTTCCAGCCAGATTTCGAAGCGCAAAATTACACTTTCCGAGGTGGTGGGATGAAAAATAATTAAATGGCTACCAATTACCCATAAAAAAATAAACAAAATCAATAATTATATAATTATGAAGGAACCAAAAGAACGACAGCAATAAAGCAGTGTAAAAAAGTACGTAGACAAAAGGTAGAGAATAGGTTAGTTGACTCCAAGAATTTTGTACTTTATGATGGATGCCAAACTCCCATACAATAGCATGAGGCAATGTTTTGTCTCGATCAGTAGGTGTTCCTTCTCATTTTATCACTTTAATGAATGAGTTTGACATTTCGTAGTAAAGCTTTCTATTACAACTAATGACGTCCCACAAAAATACACACAAATTTCTCAAATAAATACCCTCATTTATTAAGTGATTATTGATCACCTGTGAAATAATAAGGTACATCCAGGATACCATTCACTTACACAACATTAAACAACGCACGTCTTCACCAGTTTTATAATTTTTTATTTAAAATATTAAAATTTAAAAATTTGTAACAATTTTCAGTCTAGGCGTCAAAATGGAGTAAATATGACAGGCGAGACAGAAACTATGGATAGAAAGAGAGGAAGAGGATATCCCACAGATAGCCTTCATTCATAAATAGTGATAGAATGAGAGGGAACATGATCGAGACAGAACATTGCCTCATGTTATTGTATGGAAGTTTGGCATCCATCCTAAAGTACAAAATTATTGGTTGACTCACATATCAAAAGTAATGAAAATAATGTTTAATTCACATAGTATTTGGTACAAGTGTCCAAAGTATAAAGTTCAATATATAAAATAAGAGATTGCTGTAGAAATTCAATTTAAACTTGCTTTATTTTTACTTATTTTCATCTGCCAAGAACGTTCCACCATGTTCGTGAAATTAGTGAAGTAACGCGTCATGTAAACAATCACTACGCATGGTCAAAATCCGTCACAAGTCAATCGCAGCCAATCAAGCATGTCTGTCAGCTGTGTCAGCCTGTGTCACGCATGCGTATTGAATTGTTTACCTAAATCGTGACCTTAGGGCACAGATAATTCATATACCGCGTTATTGAGAGTTATGCAAAAATGTATTTTAAGATTTAAAATGTATTGTGTAAGATGCCTCAAAAAATTTTTAAGTTATTTTTTAAAGTCATGGCTAACAGTAATAAACCATTCAATAAAAAGAGGGTTAACTAGCCTATCATAAGGAGGTCTGTCCTTGACAGGTATAAAGGTCCTTGCTCAGTGACCGTGGTGCGAGCAAAGCACTGATTTTCTGCTGCAATTGAGAGGCTTTCATTGAAAATAGAATAAGGCATAGGCTCGGTCTAAATACCTTTGACCTTTTGAATTACCTAGTATTGTTGATCTCATTGATAAAAAAATGTGTCGAAAACATACAATAACACCACATCACGCCTCTATATTGAAGGAACGATCAGTGAAAATCTAACCAAGATTTTTATTTATTATGTTTACTTATGTAGCGTTATGCCGTCGCTGTTAATTATAATAATTGTATCTGGTAGAGGAGGGCGTCGTCTTGGCGCCGCGAGCGCTGCGGGTGTACGGGCGCGAGCGCTGGCTGGTGGTGGCGCACGACGGCGGGGAGGGCGGGGAGGGCGGGGGCGACGCGTACGGCCCGAGCGCGGCGGCCGCGGCGCTGTGGGCGGCGGCGGCGCGCGCGCTGCGCTACTCGCGCGTGCGTCTGGTGCGCGTCGCCGGCGCCTGCGCGCTGGCCGAGCGCCTGCAGCGCGACTGCCACCACATCGACGACCGAGATCACGTCTACGACGAGTGAGTCGCACAAGACCACGTATTTTATAACTTTATTGCAACATTTCAGGCGAGGTCTCATCTTCGTTCTCTATCGGTACACCGGTTAAACGATTACCCATATGAAAATATACACATACCCGTGTGTGTTTAGAGTGGTGGTGTCCCCGAGCGTGTCCTGGTCCGGCGCGTGGTGCCCGGCGCTGCAGCGCTGCGCCGCGCTGCCGACGGCGGCGCCGCGCCTGGCCGTGCTGGGCGGCGGCGCCGCGCCCGCCGCGCTCCTGCTGCACGCCGCGCTGCCGCGCCGAGCGCCCAAAGCCTGCCGCCCGCGAGCCGCGCACTGGCACTTCTACACGCACGCGCGCCTCCTGCACGAGTGCCACTTCGTCGAACACAGGTACAGCATCCACGTTTCGAGATATGCGAGATGCTACAATGTCATATTCGGCCGTGGCTCTTTCGGCCTTCGAAGTGACCTTACCCTCGTTCGTCTCTCATTCGTTCGTACTGTCGTTCCAGGAACGAATCGTTCGCCGCCACAATATGGTACTCGGTCGATATGCCCGGTTGGAATACGACCATCGCCGAGCTGAGCGAGCGCCTGATCTCGGTGTCGCTGCACATGAGGTTCGCGCCGCTGGCGTCGGCGGGCGCGCTGCGGCGCCGCGTGCTGCGGACGGCGCGGGCGGAGGCTCCGCGCGCCGCGCTGTTCCTGGACTACGCGCTGTGGGCCGCCGAGCCGCGCGTGCTGCGCGTGGCGCCGCCGCCCGGCCGCGACCACCTCGACCCCGCGCGCGCGCTGCGCCTGGCCGACGAGCGCGTGCTGGATCAACTGGCCCCTCCTCTCCTCGAGATGCTCCAGCGGTTCGCACCGACTCCGGCGCACCTGCGAGAGATCCTCGAGATGACGGCGGCCCGCCCCGACGCCGACGTCGAGGAGGCGGCGTGCGCGTGGGCGCTCGCCAACGGGGCGGAGTTCGACTCCTGGTCGGTGGCCGGGCCGTCCGGGCCCCACTGGGTGGCGTTGTTTCTCTGCTCCGGCGACCCGCACAACGACGCCTACAGGTCGATGGCGCTCACGATAGAGGAGTTCTACGAGTCCCTGCTCAGTTTCAGAGTGACCGTCGAGCACGAGGAGGTCGACTGCGCGAGCGAGAGCGATCTGAACGCCAAACTGATCAGGATGACGTCGAGCCGCAGGTGGCGCACGCTGGTGGGCGTGGTGTGCTCGGGCGTGGGCGCGGGGCGCGCGGCGGCGACGGCAGCGGCCGAACAGGCGGCGCTGCTGGCGGCGGACGCGTCGGCGGACGCGGCCGTGCGCGCCGCGGGGCCCGCGCTGCCGCAGCTGGCCGCCGCCACCGCGCACTTCGTCGCTATGCACGGCTGGAGACGCCTCGCCGTACTCTCCGACGGATCAGTCTTCTCCCGTCGATTTCTCGAGGCGCTGCGAGACGGCAGCGAGAAGCTGGTGATTCGTAACAGTTTTCTAGAGAACGAGTCGTCCCTGTACGAGTCTCTCGAGGACCTGAGGGCCGCGGACGCCCGAATATTTTTCGTGAACGCGTCCCCCAATATAGCGAAGGAGATTCTTTGTAGAACGCGCGAGTTGGGCATGACGTCCGAGAGTGGATACGTCTGGATCCTTAGAGAGTGGCATCCGAACGATCCGAGGTGCGGAAATTCTTCCACGTGGTCGAAGACCATCGTCCACTTCACGGTATCCTACTGGTGGGATGAAAACTACTCCACTCGTTTGAACGGCACCGGTGGGCGGTCTAGCGGCAACAGATCTGTTCAGGAGATGTTCGTCGACCTGTGGAGAGATAGACCAGCGCCGCCGCTCGCCGTGCCGCTGGCCGATGCGTTGCTCCTGCTGATTGAAGCTTTCGACGTATTCAACAAAAATTACTCCGATCGAATTTACGATCTGCACGGCCTGGGAACCGTCAGGTATTCGCTTCGACCGTACGAAACACGCCTCGCTCGTCATCATAGTGCCGACTGATAAAAACGTTATTTTGCAGGTTGCTCACGAGAAGTTTCGAGGATCGAAAACACCACGGAATAGTGGAGGAGTTGCAGTTCAAGAACGGGCGCCTCGTCGACCCCGTGCTGTTCGCGGACCGCTGGGCGGGCGGCCGGCGCCGGCGCGCGGCGCGGCTGCGCGTCACCGACGGCGGCGTCGTAGCTCTGCACCCTCGAGCCGACGCTTTCGACGGGAATCCTCCCGGAGACAAATTCAGCCGGTGTTTCATACAACTCCCGTCGGATAAATTTGAAGTATTCTGCATCGACTTCGTGTGTCTCGCGGCGGCGATCTGCATAGTGTCCGTGACGGCGGCGCTGGCGGGGTGGCGGCGCGTGCGCCTGCGTGGGCTGTCGCGCAACGACTCGCTGCTGCGCGCGCAGCTGCTGGCGTCGCCCGCCGCCGCCGCCGCCGCCGCTGGGCTGGAGGCGCACCTCGTGGACCGCGGCGCGCTGCAGCTGCGGCACGAGCTGCGCCGCGGCCGCCACGGCAGCGTGCGCGCCGGCCTGCTGCGCCTGCCGCCCGCGCGTGCCGTGCTAGTCGCCGTCAAGCAGCTGCCGGCCGCCGCGCACCGCGAGCTGCGCCGCGAGGCCGGCATGCTGGCGGCGCTGCGCCACGACCACGTGGTGCGCCTCGTGGGCGTGTGCGCCGCCGGCGGCCCGCTGCTCGTGCTCACCGCCTACGCCTTCTTCGGGAACCTGCAGGACTACCTGCGCGAGCGCCGCCCGCTCGCCGAGTACGCGGCGCCCGACGCGGCGGACGCCTGCGACGAGGCGTCCCACGTGTCCGCCGAGGCGATCACGCGGCTGGGGCGCGAGGCGGCCTCGGCGCTCGAGTACCTCGCCGCGCGCCACGTGGTGCACCGCGACGTCCGCGCGCGCAACTGCCTCGTGGACGAGGCGCGCTCGCTCAAGCTGGCGGGCTTCGAGCTGGCGCGCGAGACCGAGTCGAGCTCGGGCGCGAGCGGCGAGATGGACGAGTACTCGTGCCGGCGGCGCGGGCTGTTCCCCGTGCCGTGGATGGCGCCCGAGAGCCTGGAGCGCGGCGTGTTCACGGCGGCGTCGGACGCGTGGTCGCTGGGCGTGCTGCTGCTGGAGCTGCTGACGCTGGGCGCGCGGCCGTACGGCGCCTGGCCGCCGGAGCGCGTGCTGCGCTACGTGTGCGCCGGCGGCCGGCCGCCGCTGCCCGCGGACGTGTCCCCCGACGCGTGAGTATCTGCGGAGGCGGCGGCGGCGGTGGCGGCGGACCGCGCGCCTCGTGACCGAGCGTGTGTGCGCAGGCGGCGGCTGGTGGCGGGGTGCTGGCGGCGCGCGGCGGAGGCGCGGCGGAGCGCGGCGGGCGCTGCGCGGGCGCTGGCGGGGTGCCCGGCGGCGCTGCGGCCGGCGCTGGCGGCGCCCGAGCCGCCGCCCGACGAGGACCAACCGCTGCTCGCGGAGCACTACGACGACTACGAGTTCGACGCGTAACGAGTGCAACTACGACAGTTTCCTTCGTCGCAATACTGCTACCCGCATAGATACTCAGATATAGGTACCTACACGTTTATCTATTTGCTTTGCCATCATTTTTAGACAAGTATAGAATATTATAAAGTTTTAAGTGGAACAAAAACTACACGAATACATTTGGGTAACCACTATTATTTTTGTGCCTATACCATTGATTGATGCATTTACGTATATACCGGAAAAACTGCATGTTGTCTACAATTACACACATATTTAACTATTAAAAGAATATACAATAAAAATTTGAATTTAAAAAATTACTGCGACAACGAATACTATTTCACCAGTAGGTAGTAAGGCTATACCAGAGTCATCTACTACGGGGAGCGCGCACAGCATGCGGCTCGGGTAGCAGCACAGGTCGCCGCGCGCCGGGGAGATTCGCACCACGCACGGCTAGCACTCCACCGCGTAGTGCCACTTTAGATCGATAGGTGGCGCTTTTAACACTAATTTAAGAAAAATGTACATCATTTGTAAATTGTGTAAATAAATATTAATAGATTCCGACATTTATTTGGAAATAAATATAATTATTTTTGGTGTTTTATTCAATATTAATATTAGAGTAAAATACATAATGGAAAATATATAAACAGATGTGTAGGCATTTTTAAAAACGCAACAAATAAATCAGGAACAAAATAAGCAGATTATATATTTAAAACTAATTTAAATAAATTGCGCATTTCTTTGAATGTAGGTAACTATCGACAGGCCGGAATAATGATAAAAAAACGTGGCGTGGCTATTCCATGGGCGTGACTCATAAGGCTATCTATGGTCATCGCACTATCTGTCGCACATAATATCACACAATCGCAAACCACGTACTGAACATGTGTAGGGTAGGCTGAATAGCAGGAAGAGGTGATAATACCCACAGTACGCCTGACACTTTACTGTTTAGGTGCGTTCCTGACTCCCTGTTAGGTACATTTAGACGTTCACATAAACAGCGAAATATTTAATAACATCTATTATTGTAACCTAATTAACCAATTTAAATGAAAACTTGAAGTGTGGTATTTAGTCTAATTTACGGAACATGGTGTGGTCTGCCTGTTGGCGCCCTGTTCGTCTCACAATCAACAAGGTGGGGATCTACAGCTGTCGGACAATTCAATTTTCAAATAAACTTAGTCGTTCACTCTTTTCAAACAAAAGCTTTAACTGGCTGAAGCTGCTATAATAAGGCGGTGGTTGGTTGTGATGGTGGTGGCGGTGTTTTGTTCGCACCCACGCGCCGTGAACACATCCTTACAGATTTGCATCGAAATGTTGGCAAGAGACTTACTTACTGTGCCTATTAATTGTTAAACAAAATACCGTGGTACATACAGCGACTGGTTGACTCTTATTCTTAGTGCTATCAAACGTTAATTTGTATATTATACTTTTAAGCAACATTTCCATTGCACGAGAGGCTAACTTCATTCGTTAATAATTACAAATCATTTTTTCTTACATACCTACATAACGTTATAGTTTTGTGTTAAGAATAATGAAAAGTTGTTCAGTTTATAAAGAAACTCCAAATACTTTATGGCTCCTCGTTACATTCGGTGAACTTCGGCAAATGTTCAAACGTGGAGGGCTATTCGTCTACATTTGTCTTTCTCCGAGTATCTTCGAATAGCTCTCTACATTTGAACATTCACCGCATGTAAAGGGGACCAAATAATAAGCAATCACAACCTTATCCAGCTCTCTCGCAAAGGTTGTTATCTGTTGTTATCAGGGGCTCGGCACGCACGCATGCAGTTCTTGAGAATGGCAGTGACTAGAGACTTCGGATTAAAAATTATTTTTATTTTATTTATTTATTTAAAAGTCATTAAGGCAAAGGGTCTTGCCCATACCGTCACACCCAAATTAAAAATAAATTATGTTCTTATTTATTGTTGATTGTTCTTATTTTTTTTTTATTAATTATTACTTATAACTTGTTTTTCTTTTGTGTTCTATTTATTAATATGTTTGTTCTATTTGTTGTTTCTGTTGTACTGTATTGTGAATTTAAGTGTATTTTAATTTTATTTTGTATTATATGTATGTATGTAGGCCCGGCCAGAATAACAGCGCTGTATCAGCTTCGCCTGATGCAGCATATGCTGAGGTCGGGTCCTAGTGGTCAACTAGTGACTTATATGTGATTGTTTGCTTTTTTTGCGTCTTTCTTGTGTCTGTGGTCAATTAAATGTTTTTTTCTTTCTTTCTTTTCTTTTATAAAACCTAATATATCTTTACAGGTTAAACCTAATGCGATAGTTAAGACAAAGACAACTACGCTTACATGTATACTTTAAAATAAAATGGTGTAAATACATACCTACCTATAACAAATAGTGTATAATGCTGTCCTAGTGAATTCACACAGAGAGCAGTGAGACAAGTCGACGCTGTCAGCAATGGCATTGAGGGTAACCAATGAGCGCGTAAGCAGACACTCTCTTAAAAGATTGGTTCTCGCGCAGTGCACCGCCAGTAAAGGCGGGCGTCGTCGTCGCTCAACATACCTATCAGGGACCCTAAACGATATAAACCCTTAATATAGCTGGGTGATGAAGTTTACCCCTGATCAATTTAAATAAGTAAAGGGCTAGAGTGAGATGCCTACGTACACAATTGTGGACCAGTACTAACAGTTTTTTTAGGGATTGTTTTGGAACGTCCAAAATAATATTTCAACACTTAATAGCACGAAATGGACGATATCTGTGGGTAGCAGTCAATCTATTTTTTTTTGCAAATTTCTCAGTGAGGATCCTAGCCTATACAGACTAATCTCCAGTAATCCTGTCAAAAAGATGAAATTTACTGAATATCGTTTTTATTTGTGTTTTTTAGGGTTCCGTAGTAAACTAGGAACCCTTATAGTTTCGCCATATCTGTCTGTCTGTTCGTCCGCGGACAATCTCAGTGACCGTTAGCACTAGAGAGCTGAAATTTAGAATAAATAACGCCGAGAAAGTGCACAAATCAAAAGTGGAATAAAATATTAAATTAGGGGGGGTGCCCATGCCCATACACATAAAGTAGGGACTGTTTTTTTTCCTCTGAACCCTAACGTGTGATATATCGTTGGATAGCTATTCAAAAATAAATAGGGGTTTTTTAACACCATTTTACGATAAAATTTGTATTTTCTGAAATAATCGCTCCGAAAGTTAAAAAAAATGTGTCCAAAAGTTAAAGGGCCGACCCTCAGCTTCTACAGCTCTATTTTAGTTACTTTCACTTTTTTTCAAACGTAATGTAAGTGATGTAGTATCTTCTGGAACCGAGACGCACGTATTCATATTACAAACTATAGATTGGCAGTACGCAAAATCCGTGTATACTTTGTATTGACAAATTTAAAAAGCTACATTACAAAATATACTCCATCAGTTTACTATTTTTGACGATCTCCGTGGTCGAGTGGTCATTTTCATCATAAAATGTACTGTCATTACACCTTAAAAAAAATTTCAAGATGCTGGTTTTAGTAACTAAGGTTTTTCTTCGAGTTCATATTGAAAAAAACAGTCTATCATTTTATCATATTATCGTGCTGTATGGTCGTGCTTGCGGGGTATAGCGTTTTCTATAATAAACTTTATAACATTGTGGCGTCTTGGCATCTTGTTTCATAAAACCACATCGGCATAACAAAACATGAAATTAAGGGAATACAAAAAAACAAAACGATCAACAATGTGTATCAGTTAAATATAATTATGAAAATACCTTAGGCTAGTAATAAATTATATAAATTAGATAATACAGCAGCGTGTGGCAGCACTCGCCGATATGGGCTGCGTACGTTATATTACAATACATGTGTGGTGCAAGCCGTGAGGACCTTCACACGTGTCGGTTTTTACTAGCTGAAGACATCTGTTATGTATGATACGCGGGCGTTGTTGGCTGTTTGCGGCAAAAAGCTTAGGTAGACGACGTCACAAATCTGATGTCCTTATCATTAACCAAGAAGTTTATACATAACACTGGAGATTACATTGCGTATAAGCCAAACAATATGACCTTGACGTCACGTGTTTTATACCTCTTTCTTTAGTGTTAAAGAAAGACAGGGACGTCATAAGGAGTTGAGGGATAAGCTTCCTAGTTGCGTCGTCGTCAGCGCGTTCAGAACACGTCACGTGTAAAGGCGCCTTGTTCCGGTGGTCTAGTAGACCTCGACGCTCTCCTGGTGGTGCACGGTGTCCTGCCGGAACATCTCCACGTCGGCCTGGCTGTCCGCGTGGATCACCTTGGCGCGCCCCTCCTGCACACACAACCACTCATTAATACAGACGCCAAAAGACTTGTATTTCAGAGAGCAAAATCTGATACATGCAAGACATTTAAATGGTCTAAGACATGCATGCAAAGCAGTTTGTTAGTACGAGTATAGCCGCAGAGTTCGACCGTTTTTCGTATCATACGCAAATTTGTGGTAAGCCTTCAGACGAAAATTTTGTAAGTCAATAGTGAGCTTTGCGGTTCTTCCATGCAGGGATTTAAAAATAATAATCATTATTAACTTTAAGTAGTTCTCTAATAATGAAGCATGCTTATACAGAAAAAGGACTTACGATATAGTCGATATTATAGGTATTTTATAAAATTGTGTGTTTCAATAAAAAATGCATGAATACTTTGAACCAAGCTTTTGTGACGATAAAGAGCTTCAGTTGTTGGTGTTCACCACCTCAGTTATTTCGACTTTGCAGAGCCATGCTATTTATTTGACGTGTAACGCACAATCACATGGAATTATAAAAAGGATTAGAACAAAACGCGATAGGTTCATTAACATTCAAATTAGGAACATTTTGATACGATGCTCTGGATTCTTACCAGGTTCATCTGTCACATACTCGTAGTGTGCAGTAAGACGAAATAAATGTTGTGTCATTAAATTATTGTACTTATAAAACTCACAACTCTAATCAATGCAATGTGCGCCAGCGTTTGTCACCCGGGTGACGTGACGTGACGTGACGTGTCGTGACGTGACGTGTCGTGACGTGACGTGACCTGTCGTGACGCCCGACTCCGTTACTGCACCGACCACACGCGTGCGTCACACGGACGACTCGTACACGCAGCACAATTCTCCCTACGGGAACAACTGCTTCTGCACTCCCGAACATAGCTCACGGCCATACACCAAACGGGACAACACCAGAAGTTGATAATAAGAGGACCAATTACCTATTTGCATGTCGCAAGATCCTCTGAATCATAAGAGAACCTTCTTCATAAGAGAATATTAAACTTCCTGATTGACTGATCACAAAAACTGTCAATTGTTTGTGGTGGTTTTTATCTATAAATCCTGAACTGTCCTGTACAAAAACTGTCAGAAAGTAAAGAAAAAATCCACAACATAGTAATTATATCACGAAGTCATCAATAAGTGCTGTTCAGCAATGAGCATTGAGGATACTGATTCTTTTAATTTGTATGGTGTGTCTATGCCTTAACTTGGGGTGCATGAGTATGAAGGGCAGCTCGGCGACCAGCTCGCCGCTGAGTGCGCTGATGTAGAGCTTCACCTTGGAGCTCTAGCTCACCACGATGCAGTCGCCGCCTTACCTTGGGGTGCATGAGTATGAAGGGCAGCTCGGCGACCAGCTCGCCGCTGAGCGCGCCGAGGTAGAGCTTGACCTTGGCGCTGTAGCTGACCACGATGCCGAACGCGTCGCGCTGCTCCGGGTCCAGCAATCTGAGTACGACAAGAACTACTTATACTTTTCATGTTTTTAATGGAACTGTAGGTCTATTAGTTTTAACAACTCGTAAATATAAATGTATATGACTGTTTGTTGTCCTACATAAATAAATAAATAACATTGCATGGGACTACTCCATACATACTATAATATTTCATAGCCTTGGCACATGATAATGTCTCTGTAAATACAAAACTCCTACGTTATTTTATAGATCAATTGTTATATTGTGCAAATTAAATTCTTGTGACGCGCATAGCAAATACTAAGTACCTATTAAACAAAAAAAACTATTAGCAGAGTCATCCGTCACTTGTTTTCACAACTACACTGAAAAATTTATTAAACCCTTACTTGTAGTGATTATTGGAAATTATTTTAAAAAAATGTCCTAATCATTGATTTACAACTCTCTTGAAGGTTATTTTTTTTTCGAAATGAAAATCCATGTATGGAGTTGAAGCAAAAGGTTGTGTGTATCTAATCATTATGTGTCGGTGCCGTGAGTGTGTGTGCGTGTGCTCACAGCGTGGTGGAGGCGAGCGTGGTGTCGGCGCGCTTGAGCTGGCCGTCGAGCGCGATGCCGCGCTTGTCGCGGTTGGCGGCCAGCGACGGCGTCAGGTGCAGCACCTTCTGCAGGCTCGAGCCCGGCTGCAGCGGGCACCCGTCCCTGCAAGACACACGCCACAACTATGATAACATATACTTATAGCAAGCCATACTTATAGCTTCTTAAAAAATGTGTAGTCTTTCTTCTTCTACTTTCTCCTGCCCCGTTCCCAATTCTATTATTTGGAGGCGGCGCAACTTGTCTTCTTCTTTCCCTCTCTCCCATCACTCGCCAAGTCAACACACACTCGTGTATACTTGACGAGTGATCCTTCCTCGTCATATCATCATTCACACTTTTTTTCGGTCTTCCTCTCCCTACACGCCCATTCGCTTTCAAATCCAAAACTTTACTGGTGACATGATATTCTCTCTCCTTATTACATATCTCCTTAGACATACCAGGAAAGTCATTTTTCTTTCAGTTTATCAGTAATGGGAGTTACTTTCAAACTTCCCCATATTGATAGACTTTCTTATTAACTTAATTTACACAGAATATTATCCATGTGGTGTTGATTAAGCTGTTTTTTAATTACGACTTTTACATACTTAAGACTTGTTCTATCAGTCATTCTAGAAGTCTGTTCATGTTCCTAGAGGTGGTACTAACTGTGTCTCGAGGCTGGCCACGTAGTTGCGGTACTGGCCGTTCTGGAACAGCACCACGTCCACGCCCTGCTGGATGCTGGCCTTGATCTTTTTCACCACCTTGTTGCTGTGGTTGCGCACGCACATGTTCACCGCCACCGTCTCGCCGTGCATGTACAACTAACACAAACAATATAATTAGATATTATCATTGTTTAAATTATAGGAAATCGGTAATCGATATTATATAGTCCGCCTTATGTCCAAAAGTGTTTTTTATTTTGGACATTAAAGATTAAATAAATAAATAAATATTGTATAGAATTCGCAAGGAGCTCGGTGGTGATAAAAGATCTTTGATTTTTGACAGGTCATATAAAAAATATGTCATGCCGGAGGGCTAGTGAAATTTTGAGTGTTTACCTCTCTATTTAACAAATATCTGAGATCGGTCATACAGGGGAATGCACTGTCGAATTCAGTGTCCCAGCCCACACAGATTATGCGTTAAGTTGAAAAGGTATCTAAGAGGCGCCTGAGAAAACTCGCATCGTAGACTTTGTCTCTGTGTTGTGACTCAGATTGTCGTCAAAAAAAAGCAGTTTTTTTTAATAATTTATATGCGTTTGACCACAATCTCGCCAGAATCGCGCGTGTCGAGCGTGATCTCGAGCTCGAGCTGTCGGACGAGGCATGCAGTCCTCGCGGTGACTATTGAGTGTGTGTAGCGTCCCAGCGAGGCGTGCGCGTAGGTGTGTAGCGTCCCTTCGAGGCGTGCGTTTGTGTGTGTAGCGTCCCTGCGAGGCGCGTGTATGTGTAGCGTCCCTGCGAGGCACGTGAGTGTGTAGCGTCCCTGCGAGGCTTGTACCTGCTTGTCGAGCGTGATCTCGAGCTCGAGCTGCCCGGGCGAGAGCACGAAGTCCTTGCGCACGACGGTGCAGGGCTGCGGGCCCGCCTTGGCCGGCGCGTACTGCACTTTGCGGATGCCCAGCGCCACCGTGCTCCTGCAATATACAAGCGGTGACTGTCCGTGTCAAACACTCTTATCTAATGTGGTCGGTTCTAGATCGCCATATTATAGAACCCAAATAGCCCTCGTCGTAAATGTTGTGAAATGTTGCCGAATGTTTTTTTAGTATTGTGGTAGAAGTAGACATATCTATATAAGTTCCTACACGTTAGCGTAAACTTGTTTGAAAGGAGTAATATTTTCTTTTAAAAACTGATTTGCAATCTAAAAGTTAGTGGATGAGCGGAGCGTGTTCTACTGCAATCATAGGAGTATGTGTTCGACCTGTTTGTTTAACAAACCTTTTTTAATTTAGGACACCCTGGCTGTCTATATGTTTTTACGTCAATTTTATATTGTGAATGTTTATTACTCTCTCTTGTCTCTTTGTCTCTCGTCAATACACGTATATACAAAATACTACATATTTTTCTTCCTGCTAACTCTACAGGTTATGGGCCCAGGAATATAAAAATAAAGTGTATCATTCGAGTATATTAAACGTGTAGGTAATTTCAATTAAAAGTGTAAAAATGGCAACTGGTGATATTTCGAATCCCACACCATCAATGTCTATGACATCAGCACCGACAATTGAAAAGCTTGAAGGAGCAAAAAACTACTCGTCCTGGAGTTTTGCGATTAAAAATCTCCTAATAGTGTGTGACCTTTGGGATTTTGTTGAGAATCCAGAAGCTCAACAAGCGTCACTCAACGAGAACAAGTTCCACCAACTGGACGCAAAGGCAAGGGCTAAAATCTGTCTCACACTTAATAGCAGTGTTTACCCAGTAGTGATGACTGCCACAACGGCAAAAGCAACCTGGAAGAAACTACAAGAAACTTACGCAGACAACGGCTTATTACGTCGTCTTCACCTACTTCGTTCATTATTCAACACCAGATTATCATCATACCAGTCAATGGAACATTACATTAATGTAATACGAGCAATACAGCAACAACTGGTCGAAATCAACAGCTCTGTAGATGATGAGTTCATCGGGGTCATCATGTTGGCAGGCTTAACGGAAGTCTACAACCCAATGGTCATGGCTTTCGAGAATTCCGGCACAAAAATTAGCAGCGACTCCGTGGCTTCGGTTCTCCTTAAGGAAGAGCAACGTCATTCATCTACCAGTTCCAGTACCAGTGCGTTCGTTACAAAAGTGAAAGTGAAGTGTTCCTATTGCAAAAAGTTTGGACATGAATCAAAAGTGTGTAGGAAGTTAAAAAACAAAAATAAAAATGTAAATAATTATTCATCTAATTATACAACAAATTTTACACTTTTATCATGTTTCAGTGTACCTCCTACATGTCATTCATCACGTTCAACCTGGTATATTGATTCTGGTGCAACTTCTCACATGTGTAACAATAAAGACATGTTTAGGGATATGACCCGTCTGTCTGAGACTGTTACTGTGGCAAATAAAGAGAAAGTTTTATGCGAAGGTAAAGGTACAGTTTCTTTAAATGTTTCTAATCATATACACTCTATTTCTAATGTTTTATTTGTACCACAATTAGGTGTAAATTTATTATCAGTTAGTAGTTTAGTACAGAAAGGTTTTATAGTTGTTTTTTCTTCGAAAGGTGCCCATATTCTTCTGAAAGATCAGTGTAAAGTATCAGGCACACTTGTAGCTTCGGCTTCAAATCATCAAAGCCTTTACAAATTAAATTTACAAAAAGATGCAAAGGCTAACATGACAACTGTTGTCAAAGACACTGCTTTACTTTGGCATAGGCGCCTTGGACACTTGAATGTCAATACCATGAATATTCTAAGAAAAAACTCTATGGGCATTTCCTACGAAAGCTGTCATAAATTAAATGCTACATGCACACCTTGTTTACAAGGCAAATTATCAAAGAGGCCGTTTAAAAAATCGGAAACTAGTTCGACCTCAAAATTAGAACTTATTCATTCCGATCTTTGCGGTCCTATGAGTACAAAATCATGGGGCGGAGCTTTATATATTCTCACCTTTACAGATGACTATACTCGTAAGACATTTGGTTATCTGCTAAAGGCAAAGAGCGAAGTTTTTTCTAAATTCGTCCATTTCAAAAATTTGGTAGAAAATCAAACGGGCCTAAAAATTAAAATTTTTCGCTCGGATAATGGACGTGAATTTGTGAATCGTGAAATGTCCAATTTTATGGACAAACACGGCATAATTCACCAAACTTCGGTACCATATTGCCCACAACAAAATGGTGTCGCCGAAAGGCTTAACAGAACCATTATCGAGAAAACTCGATGCATGCTTCAAGATGCTAATTTACCTAAAGCATATTGGGGCGAAGCGGTAAATACCGCAATATATTTAATAAATATTACTCCGACACAGTCATTAAATTTTAAAATTCCAGATGAACTGTGGTACGGAAAAAGAATCATGTTGTCTCATCTTCGTGTTTTTGGATGTGAAGCACACGCCCTTATTCCAAAAGAGAAGCGTACGAAACTTCAGCCGAAAACACAAACATGCATATTTGTTGGTTATTCAACCGAGACTAAAGGTTATCGTCTTGTAAGCATCGATAATCCTAGATCGATCATTGTCGCGAGAGATGTCGTATTTATTGAAGACAGAGTACCAACTCCAGTTTCCAATCAAAATACCCCCTGCTCTGACAATATTTTTCTCGAAGACGTAACCGCCATAGATTCCTCATCCCCGGCAGTATCATTACCAAATCAAACCACATCTCCCCAGCCTATTTCAGATGACTCAAATCTACCCGATATTTCAGAACCTTCTACTTCTGCTCAGCCTGATGTTTCGGAAACTCAAGTTCCATGTCAGACTGAACAAGAAGTGTCTGAACCTCGTGCTTCTGTCGATCCTGTATCAGAAACACAAGTAGACGTCATAACTGAACCACGATATCCAAGACGGGAAAGACGAGCTCCTGATAGATTTTCTCCTACAGAGAGTTCTACGAAATCCTACATGATTTCGTATTATAGTGAACCTGAAACCTACAAAGATGCTATTCAGGACACTTATGAAGAAGATTGGAGACAAGCCATGCTTACTGAGTATGACTGTTTAATGAAGCATCATACTTGGTGTTTGGTTGATCGACCTACAGACCGTAAGGTCGTAAAGAACAAGTGGGTCTACAAAATCAAGCGAAACACGAGCGGAGAAATAGTTAAATTCAAAGCTCGTCTGGTCGCAAAAGGTTTCACTCAAGTCCATGGCATAGACTACAACGAAACTTTTTCTCCAGTCACAAGGCTTTCTACAATCAGGCTATTGATAGCATTTGCTGTGCAATTAGATTTGCACATAGATCACCTCGATGTGGAAACTGCATTTCTTCATGGTGACTTAGACGAAGAGATTTTCATGGAACAACCCGAAGGATTCGCAACTGACTCTAAGTCTAAAGTCTGCTGGTTGAAAAAATCACTTTACGGACTTAAGCAGGCTCCACGTCAGTGGAACATTAAAGTTCGTGAAGCCATGTCATCTCTCTCCATGTCACAAGTCCCATCAGAAGAATGCATATATTTCAAACGCAACGATAAAAAGTTACTCGTTGTCGCAGTTTTCGTTGACGATTTCTTCATTTTTTCCAACGACCAAGAAATGAAAATCGATTTTAAAAAGGCGTTGAGTGAAAAGTTTGTCGTCAAAGATCTTGGCACTCTATGTGATTGCTTAGGAATGAGGGTTACTCAAACTCCTCACTCCATTTCCCTCGATCAAAGCAATTACATTGACAAGATCATTCAAAAGTTCGGAATGGTTGAAGCAATTCCTGTTTCTACTCCTCTTGAACCTGGTGTCAAATTGACGGTACCTGACAAAGACGAACGAACTGACGTCCCTTACCAGCAGCTTATCGGCTCTTTGATGTATATTTCCATTGGCACGAGACCAGACATTTCTTTTGCTGTGTCTTACCTAAGCCAATTCAATGTACATCACGGGGAGGTGCATTGGAAAGCTGCAAAAAGGATTGTCAGATATCTTAAAGCAACCAAGGACAGGAAGTTGACTTTCACCAAGCATGGTCAAAAGTATCCTGTAGGTTTTGCTGACGCAGATTACGGCAGTAACGTTATTGACAGACGGTCATACACTGGCTATGTTTTTATTATGAGTGGCGCATGTATTTCATGGGAGGCCCGAAAACAACGGACCGTAGCTCTCTCAACTACAGAGGCAGAATACATGGCATTAGGGGAAGCTTGCAAAGAAGCAATATACCTCAAATCACTCATTTGTCAAATTTTCGACATAAACACAGCCATTGACATCCATTCCGACAATCAGAGTTCACTCAAACTCACACAAAATTGCACATATCATGCTCGCACGAAACACATTGACATACGTCATCATTTCATACGCGAGTCATTAGCACGTAAAGACATTTACATTAAGTACATCAGCACTAATGACATGATAGCAGACATCTTAACCAAGCCATTACCTACACTGAAACAAAATAAATTTTGTAAAATGTTAGGTATTACTTGATTTTTAAATTTATATTTTATGTTAAGCTGTCTTTTATTTTTGTTCTCTTAATGTTAGTGTATAGTACTTAAGTTAATTTAGTTACGTACCTTGTTATTGTTTTATTTAACTATCATACAGGGTGTTACTAAATTACGGGGAGGTGTTCGACCTGTTTGTTTAACAAACCTTTTTTAATTTAGGACACCCTGGCTGTCTATATGTTTTTACGTCAATTTTATATTGTGAATGTTTATTACTCTCTCTTGTCTCTTTGTCTCTCGTCAATACACGTATATACAAAATACTACATATTTTTCTTCCTGCTAACTCTACAGTATGATTGCATTCGGCATGTAGGAACAAACATTGGAAGTGTGCGTGCGTGCGTGCGTGTGTGCGTGTACCTCCTGTGCGAGCGGTCGATCTCGGAGTCCCCCACGAAGAGCTTGACGTAGTAGTGCACGCCGCAGGGCTCGCCGTCGTCCTCGAGGCCGGGCTGCAGCGTGACGGAGCCGGGCGCGCCGGCCGGCACGCTCAGCCGGAACGGGAACGCGCTCGAGCCCAGCTTCTTCGCCAGCCGCTCCTGCGCCACACGCACCAACGATCACACCTTCATCATGATGGAATGAGCTCATGGGAACAGCAGGTACAACAGGGCAGAGAGTAGTGACATGCGCAATGGAGTAGATAGAGATCAATCAAGGTTCTTAATAAGAGAACTAAACGATAACAATTTCAAAACCGAATATTTGATGTCATTTCAGTAATAGGTAAAAAGCTACCTAACTTCAGACAACGTTTGTCACAGAGGAGCGATAATACAGATATGTAAATTTAATATTAGATGCATTGTTTGTACCTCGTGTTTACAATGATATCTCAGTGGCAGAGCAGCACCGCAGGAGTCCGGGCGCCCGGGGGAAATCATAGAGCCCGCGAACAAATTCAATTCGATTCAAACGAAGGTGGAACTGGAGATTATACTCTGTGAATATACCGGCGGTGACAAAATTGTATGGTACGTAACTAACATTTTATTGCTCAATATAAAAATATACTTTTTTCCACCGTCTACTACATACAAACCATTTTGGTTGAACTTAAGTTCGAGTTATTTATAACTCTGGAAAGGGTCTAAAAAGGAGTTACCATTCACAGTTCGGTATTTTATTAATGCAATGGTAGGTATCTATGAATATTTATTCCCTTCAATAAGAGGTACCTGGGTGCGCGACAGATCAAAGTTCTTCTTCTCGGGCGGCGGATAGATCTGCTCGGAGGCGAGGAACAGCTCCTTGTAGAAGTTGAGGCCCATCACCTCATCCTCCTCGCGCCCGTAGCGGAACGTGCACACCACCTGCCCGAACACCTTGCGGCCGCGCACGTACTCCTCGTCCAGCAGCACCACGCCGTCTGCAACGAGACCCTCGCTCACTACTCACGCAGAGATCTACTCTTAGTATTCATCGTCAACAGTCCATAAAGACACATTAGTACAGCTGAACATAGGCCCCTAAAGTGTGTCATTTCGCCCGACCTTCGACTAGTCGGAATCATCACTATATTTACTGGAGGATGGACACTATGGAATACTATGTTTGTGTTGGCCGAATCGGGATTTCTATTCAATAATACGTCCACCTGAACGGCTAGGCTGGGGTTTGGGAAATTACAAAAATAATCTCCTAGTAACATTTATTTTACCTTCTCACTTAATATTCCTAAAGTTTACGAAGTAACAAAATGGTAACAGTGTTCTGTTAAAGGCTACAGGTGCTCAAGAAATATTATTCGTCCATGCGGAATCGAAGCTATGAAAGAGGGATCCATCAGCGCGCGAGCGTCCGGCGGCCGCGCGGTCTGCGGCGCGGCGCTACTGGCCGCTGATGGATCACTAAGCCGCTTACACTTACCACTTTTACTAACTATATTTTACTCCAATAACTTCAGTATATAATTTAAGACTACTCGAGGTATTCAAGTAGAATTGAGGTGATTATGTATCAAACTCAATTTGTATCACTACGAACTTAGAAAGCACTAGTTAAATGGTATCTGACCAATCGGTTCCACGAAGGAGATATGGTCGATGAAGTCACGCTTAGCCATGTACAGCGTGACCTTGCCGTTGGGCGCGCACTTTTTGAACACTTTGAAGTTGTACACCATCTTGCTGAAGTTGAAGGTTTGGCTAGGGTTAGTAGACGTGAGCTCCTGGCTCGCCCGCGACTGGTGCCGGCTGCGGCCCGCGCTCTACTTATATACTGGATTACTCCTCACGCTGGGCTTCTGAGCCGTCGTAATCTCGTTTAGCTCATTACGGCTCACGTGCCGCCCGCCCTGCATCAATGTTTTGTGCCGTGAATCACCGATCGCCTTCACTTTCAGCCATTCGCTGTATGACCTGACATTTTCGCCATCCTTTATAGGATTAGTAGCTTACGTGTCCCGCTGTTACGTGACTCTGACTGTACTTTAATCGTTGTTTACTAATTACCTAACCACTCACTTTATTCGGTGTTGGTAAGGAAGCCTTTTTACTTCGTCTTCGAAGGATTTGTGTATTTTTTGTAACCTCGAAAATACCGGAACGATTTAACAATTACAAAACGACGAAGACGGCTTTTTTAAACAATTATCTAAGTAACCGATGAAATGATAATGTAATACAATAATATTGTATGATAGAATATTATCATTAATAATAATACTTTTTACAATTTCAGTACATATCAAGTATGTAATTGGAAGGTGAATTCAAAGGGAACCTACTTTCAGCAGAGCTTATAGAACTTAGGAATTTCAAAAGTAAATGTTTTGTTATAAATATTTTCTGGAAATTAAGATAAATTATTACGTAGAGAACAAGACTGCAAAATGTTTGAAGTAAAAAGTAAAGATAATGATGATGAATCTAATACACAATATCCGATAGTGAAACGTGCTGTAAATATATTACATTTGACAAAACGAATGTGGAGACTTCTACCTAAATGAAAATGCCTTTAGCAGTCAATTACTTAATAATATTTTTTATATTCAACATTTGTAGTTAACATATAAATATGTTGCTTTGTTTTTCCTCAGCGTAGTATGAAAAAGATATATGAAAATAATTTTTCTTTCGATTGGCTTAAGTCTGGCTGTTTTGGGATGATACTCGTACGAGTACCGCCGGTTGAAAGTTTTAATCTGGGGCGCAAAACTACATACATTTTTCATTTACCATTAAATATTAATGAGCGTTTGCTACATACACGAAGTAATAGGTTCGTAGACAGCAATTGACACTTTGTTTAATAAATAGAGAATAGCATTACCGTCCTCCATTTTTTGTCAATTTCTTAATATTTTTGTGTTTTTTTAATGGAACTCTAGGTCTTAAGAATTCGTAAATAGAACAGTATATGACTGTTTGTTTTCCTAAATAAATAAATAAAAATAAATTCTGCATAATGCGCCTGTGGAAAAATAGAGCAAAGGTTTTTTCCTCAGGCGCAGTATTAAAAACATCTTTTGAAACGAATTTTTGTTGGCTGGGCTATATGATTACTATATGTATATTACTATATGATTACCAGATGGTAACTTGTAACCGAGGGCATCATCCCAAATTAGCCAGAGTTAAGAAATCTTGTAATAATGTTGTTTTTTATATATTTTTCATTTTGTGCCTAAGGAAAAAACAAACCAATATATTTATATGTTAGCAACCAACATTTAATACAAAAATTACATATTTATGTTAAACTGCACATAACAAATGAGATAAATCTATTTTTTGATCGGGCCTGGGTAAATTTTGTATGGACCGTGATCATTCTCCTTTCTTTACCTTAAATCAGTTAGTTTTTCCTATTCCCCGATAATACAATGACATGACCAGACTTAAAGCAAATTTAATAAATAGCAAATATCAAGTTTCCGGCCCCGCAAGACCTGCCGGGGTGTAAGCATCTCTATTCAAAACACTAGTAGTAGGTAGAGCGAGTCATAAACACTATATTTTAGTAATTTAAGTCAGCTGTGATTGACAGTTTTATATACAGGTTAAGTTCCGTATAATACACTGACATTATCGGTAATCGTAGATAAGTGTGAAAAACTGTACTAACATCGATATCGCCGCCGCGCCGCTCCGGTTCGAGCCCCACCTGAACCAAATAAAATTTAAGTTCAAGCCGTTTATTATACATGTTTATTGTAATACGGAATACAGGAATTATATTGTTATCGTAGCTTCTAGATTAGTAAATTTTATATCGATAGTGGCGTAATGTTTTATTCCGCGGTGTAAGTCGACTGACATTGAAACCGTACATCTTCGTAGCTCATACGCCTGCCCACTAGTTTATGGTGTGGGTGCTCGCGTCCTTTGGTAACTAATTCAAGGAAATCGATTTTGCAATACAAGGTCAACTTTCTATACAAAAAATAGATTTCTGACCAACCATAATGTCATTTTGCCGTAGCGTTTTAATTCACCTGTATACAGTTTTCATAGGAAACGTACTTAAAAACGTCGTAAGTGCATTAGACAGTTGTAATCGTAATTTTGTCAACGTGGGTCATAAATCTGCTTGTTCGATAGTACTACAGCAAATTTTTATGTGTGTAAAAAAATAAGGCATGTTGCCTGTTCTTTTCACGACAATGCAACTAACAAATGTAATGCAGAGATATAATTTGCTGACCTACTATAAATTTAATAGGTATGAAATATGGATAAAAACGATCTCAATATGACTAACAATATCGTTCGTATTCTATCGTCACTACCATCGCATACCTACCTTGTTTGGCGATGGAAATAAATTAATAAACGTATTAAAGAGTGTCCTCAATCAAATGTAGAGGTCCTAAGGCACTCAAAACCGGTAAATTATTGATACAACACATTTTTTTATATGACATGTAAGTTCTTGGCCTTCTTCTCACCTGATGGTAAGTGACGATAAGGCGGAAGGTGGAAGCGAGTTTCACCTGTAATCCTCAACAAATGAGGAACTGGCTATCGTACAACACATGCGCAAACCAAAACTTTTTAAACGAACAAATATATAAACAATCTTATTCTTTCAGCATCTGTAGTATTTGCCTAAGTTGAATGAGTTTTTAAGTCATTCATTAAAAAAGTGCTGCGTCGGGTCTTCCAACCAAGACAGACGCGGGTGACGTCACCGGCGCGGGCGCATGCTTCCCCCTCGTTGCCCGCTCCCCTCCCCCTGCGAGGTACAGTTACGCGGCGGGCCTCGAGGCGCGCGCTGTCTTGAGATCATTGTTTGTGTACTCAGATATTTGTAAATGTTGGACCGAAGCTAAAACATACCATCGTCGCCGCCGCGCTCCTCTCATTTCTCCCCGATTAGTCTGACACGAATCTCTATATTTTTGTACTTACATCTTGTTAGTTCTTATAGTATTCTAATAAAGACTTTCTATTAATTCGAAACCAAAGAAAATATGGACATAGTGACAGTTCAATGAACTAGCGGTACTGTTAGCCGACTCATGTAAGTATTTTTACAGAAAGGATTTGATTTTAAATTAACATAATAATTATTCTAGTAAAGACGACGTACGTGGCCTGGTGTGGTGTACGCACACTACGTGCACTTTAAAATTTCGCCATCTCTAAAATCCCGGCTTCGAATCCCGGCGGGGACAGGATGCTTGCATTACGAATGTAATTTGTTCTTCATTCATGTTTGTTTATACCTACTACGTTTTTTATTTATTTATCCACCACCAATATCACCAATATCAAGCTGCTTACTTTGAGCTAATAGACAGGTGTAAACACGGCTGTGAACTTCAAGACGGTCTGTCTTTATTCCAGAAGAATTTATTTCGATTTACAATTGTATCACTAACAAGCTATTACCTTAAAACAAATTTTTATTGCCTTTAATAATAAACATAAGTATCTAAAAAAAATTTGAGTAACTAGTATTAAGAAGGGGTCCTGCCACGGAGCAGTGCTCGTACGCCCAGCCTTTATAAAAAAAAAAAAACATTAATTTGCAGCCTTTGCAGGTGATATGGAACAGTTTTGCAAGGCGTATTATATTATTATTATGAATAAATTAAAGTGAGGCTATTTTAGAGGCTTTTAGAAAAGTTGCTAACTAACGTAGTGGTAGTAAGTGGTTAAAACTTTCTCGTACTATTTTACAAAACATAGTAAAATATTGCTATTTGTTAAAGTGTTGGTTCAAAATCCTTCTTCGTGGCTGCAACAAAGTCAACAGATCATAATATCCAAATTGGAGCTGGGCTTCTGTTCTCTGTGGCCCGCTATTTATTTCCGCAAATGGACTCTCTTACTGCTTACCATCAGGTGGTGTTAAGTCAATTGCTGTGCTTCTTATATAAAAAAAGACGTGTGGCACTCGGGGACTGCCGCGGTAAAGCTATTGCATAGCATTTTGTATCAACTTATGCAATTATAATTTTATTTATTTATTTTATTCATGCAGTATTTCTTTTTCTTTGATATTAATTCAAGTTACACTTTTTGAGCGTGGTGACCGATAAGAAAACAAATTTTTCTATTATTAAATAAATAAAACATTATCTATACACCAAAAACAAAGGTACTGAATAGTACACGTGCTTGGTTTGATGGTTTCTTTTATATACATAATGAAGAATGAATTTATTTAACATTTTCAACATTTTCCCAGCTAGACCACTCGATCTTGTAACTTCTAAGGGAAAGAAAATACTTAATTTCACTGTTGGTAGATAAACCCAAGGTAGCTTATTTCAAACTGTAGCGGCGATAATTATTAAAATAATAATTGTTTTTTTTTTGTAATACGGGCTGGTGCGGCTAGCGAGTACTACACGGTGGCCGGACCATTTTTAATGCTTACTCAAAAGTAAAACTTTTATGAAAGATCGATTAAAAACCGTTTCACAAAAGTTAACTTTTCAAATCAAGCCTGTAATCCCATGAAACTGCAATAATATTACTTACTTCGGTAATACCTGCAGATTTTAAACTACCGCGGTAATAGGTGCGTTTTCCTTACCTGCTTAACGTGAACATCGTCTACTTCCAGCGCGTCACGCCGCAGCATGTCGAGCGAGGCGGCCGCGCCCCCCGCGCGCCCGCCGCCCGGTGCGTATCCACGCCCAGCGCCCAACGCTGGGACATAATATATTTTTTAGGTCTTAACAAATAAGGCACGGATGAGAGAAAGACTAAAGAAGCAATGAATTGAATGTGTGAGTTCTAATATGGGAAGAATGGAAGTAGATTTTGAGGAGAGAAGAAGAAAACATGTTAATAAGAGTGTACAGCCAATTCCAAAATTATGTAACCACTTTTGACAGTAAATGGCTTATTAGAAGGATATATAGATTGTCACCTCTAAAATGTATGTATACATGTTTTTGTACTCAGCTGTACGTTTCGTTAATTTTTAACTTTTGTTACTTTCCAGTTTTGTAACTTAAAAAAAAATTCCACCCGTATTAAAATGGTCATCAATTTATAATAATACCTTTTCGATAAATTGCTTTTTATCAGTTTTAAACAGTGTGTATTTGAGATCATCATTGGAATATAATATGAAGCAGACAAAATAATATTCCATCAGTGTTCGGTCATAAAAATTAAAGGGGTTCAAACGATTAGCAAAATATTCAAATTTTGGTCAGCAAAAAATACAATTAATTAATCAGATAAAATAACTAATTGGTCAGCAACTTATGCGCAGCAAATATTTCTAAATTGGTCAGCAACTTACAGGCAGCAAATATTTCTAAATTGGTCAGCGACATAACTAATTGGGCAGCAACTTGAATGTTTTCTCTGCTGCCAAATTTTTTATAGTTATATGTTTTGATGACACAAATATTGTTTTCAAGGGTCATAAAAAAATTAACTGAACCTAATATCTATCAGAATACATTTCCTAGGAATTGATCCTTTTCCTAGATTTTGTACATTTCCGGTAACATATATATTGCTACCCAAATAATTATTTTGCAGCCCAAATAATTATATAGCTGACAAAATTTTTGTTTGCTGTCCAAATGATTTTTCGGCTGACCTTGGCTTATTGGCAGCAATTAATGGAAGCAGCCAATTAATTAATTCCTAAAATTAAGGTCAGGTCACCGCTATTATAAAAGGTGTTTTTTTAAATGTTACAAATGAAATACTCGTAGATAGTACGTGTCTGAGGTGACAGTAAAGTTAATACCAATTGTCTCTGTTGGTGCGTCAGTGCCGGCGCCGGCGTCGCTGCGCGAGGACGCGCCGCTGCGCGCGGGCGGGGGCGGGGGCGGGGCCGGGGGCGGGGGCGGGGGAGCGCGCGGGCCGCGCCTCATCGCCGCCGCCTTCGCCGCGCTCTCCGCCGCCGTCACGCTGGCGCTGCTCACGCAGGTCTACGCCGGGGACTACGAGGTCAGCCTTCTAACTCTCTACACTCTATTTATTTATTAAACTTTGTTCTAAAATACAGAAAACATACATATTATTCCATATATAGAGCCTAACAATGTTCACCAATGATATTTTCGCTCAGTATACAGCCTCGCCAGGGTATGTCATTGCCACTGCCAGTGGTATGCCACTAATATTCAGCCTGAGCATATATTTACGTGGTTGCGGGAAAGAACTTAAAGTATAATTTATTTAGAAGAGAAAACAATAACCTTCGTAAGAAAATAAAGTATCTTGTATGTTGTATCGGCAGGTGGTCCCTCATGGTGCAGTGTCGTCGTCGGCGGCGGCGTGCTCGCGCGCGGGCACGGACGCGCTGAAGGCGGGCGGGCGCGCGCCGGACGCCGCCGCCGCCGCCGCGCTGTGCCTCGCCGTGCTGGCGCCGCACGCCGCCGCGCTCGACGCGTAATACACACACACACACACACTACATGCGGGCACGGACGCGCTGAAGGCGGGCGGGCGCGCGCCGGACGCCGCCGCCGCCGCCGCGCTGTGCCTCGCCGTGCTGGCGCCGCACGCCGCCGCGCTCGACGCGTAATACACACACACACACACACACTACATGCGGGCACGGACGCGCTGAAGGCGGGCGGGCGCGCGCCGGACGCCGCCGCCGCCGCCGCGCTGTGCCTCGCCGTGCTGGCGCCGCACGCCGCCGCGCTCGACGCGTAATACACACACACACACACACTACATGCGGGCACGGACGCGCTGAAGGCGGGCGGGCGCGCGCCGGACGCCGCCGCCGCCGCCGCGCTGTGCCTCGCCGTGCTGGCGCCGCACGCCGCCGCGCTCGACGCGTAATACACACACACACACACACTACATGCGGGCACGGACGCGCTGAAGGCGGGCGGGCGCGCGCCGGACGCCGCCGCCGCCGCCGCGCTGTGCCTCGCCGTGCTGGCGCCGCACGCCGCCGCGCTCGACGCGTAATACACACACACACACACACACTACATGCGGGCACGGACGCGCTGAAGGCGGGCGGGCGCGCGCCGGACGCCGCCGCCGCCGCCGCGCTGTGCCTCGCCGTGCTGGCGCCGCACGCCGCCGCGCTCGACGCGTAATACACACACACACACACACACTACATGCGGGCACGGACGCGCTGAAGGCGGGCGGGCGCGCGCCGGACGCCGCCGCCGCCGCCGCGCTGTGCCTCGCCGTGCTGGCGCCGCACGCCGCCGCGCTCGACGCGTAATACACACACACACACATCCACGAAATAAGTCTCATCGTCATTATCCTGCCCTTTTCCTAATTTCATTTGGGGTCGGCGCAACGAGTCTTTCTCCTCCACTCTCCCCTATCACACGTCATATCAACATTCACTCCCATTCCTCATTCACACAATCAATCCATAAAGAACAAATGATAGAACCTCGACTGTTGCACGTTGCAGAAGCGGCGCACTAGTGTACTGGGAGTACCGATCGTCGCGCACGCAGGCGCCGCTGGCCGCCGAGTGGGGCGGGCCCGGCGACGGGCCTGGCGACGGGCCTGACGCCGGATCGGAGGCCGCGCGGCCGCCGCGGCTGCTGGCGGCGCTGGCGGCGCTGCACGCCAAGCTCGGTGTGCTGCCGTGGGCGCGCCTACTGCAGCCGGCCATCACTCTCGCCAGGTACTAAATTACTCTGAAACACGAGATATTAAAAAACTGCGAAGTCTACCTCGAAATGCTCTACTGCCCATTCCTCTTCTGTTTTATTCTATTTCGGTAACATAGACGTATGTGTCGTGATTCCAGAGAAGGTGTCCCAGCGTCGGAGGGCCTGGCGGGCCCGCGGCGGCCGGCGCTGGCGCTCTACCTCGAGCGGCTGCAGCAGAACACCAGCGTCGGTAATATGATTACCTTCATTTACTACTCCATATCTATGTGTCTGCAGTGACACATCAATATTAAAAGTTATTGAGATTCAAAGCGCAGCACTAGTTATGCGCGCTAATGCCAAGAGCCAGCCAGAATTTTATAATCTTCTTCTTAAAGTGTCTCTCCAACCAATAAAGGTAGGCAGTCAGTTCCAAAAACTCGATCCTGATCTTTGCAAGGTTGAATAATACAGTTCACTCTCGTATATTCCACTCCCAGAATTTTTTCTACGACGAACTTTGCGTTTTCTGGCAACTTTTTCCATCTAAGGCCCGGCGTACATTATCGGCATCGGCAAGGAAAGGAATCCTTCGGCATCCCTACATGCAAGCGCACACGGTCGGCAGCTATGCCTTGGCATGTTGCAACGTCCTTAGGGATGCCGGAGCGTTCTTAAGCGTTCCGTACCGTCCGAACTACCGCTGAGTGTTGCCTTGGCGCGACGGCAGCGTAAAATTCTGAGCCGTGCCGATGCCGATAATATGCTCCGGGCCTAAATGAACGGAAGGAGTTCATAACTTGAATACCTCATCAGGCGTCCTTTATTTTTGACGAAGAGGAATACATTTACAGATCGTAGCCTAATTAAGCAGTTTTCCTTTACATGTAGTTTTTCAAAAGCTTGCGTTTTAAAATAACTCATTGCAGGACTTCCTCGTTGCAGGTCCGCATTTCAAATGCGTTGTCTGAGCTTCACTTGGATCGTCCAAGCCTACTGACCCCTTAAAAATTCCTATCCCGGTAAAAGGATCTTTGCTCGGGTTTTATTTCTTAATTGCTATCCCAAACTTCAGAAATGTGTGTATTCAGATATTATAACAGATACAGTTTATTAATGGCTGACGATCTGGGTCAGAGATGATCGAAACCTTCGTGTTGGACATTCAAACTGAGACCTGCCTTTGCACTACACTGCTGAGATAGATTACACTGCTAGATAGCCCGCTCGTGGTAGTGCTACTATAACTATAGCTCTTCAGCTGCAGAAGCCGTCAGTTGACCTATATCTGAGATTATCGATCTATAGATATAATCATAGGCTGAGGACGGACAGCATACAACGAAACACGCGTGCATAATAATGATATAATGTGAGCATAATACGGAATCAAATTGAAGGTAATGGAAAGAAAAGAAAGAAAGAAATAGCATTCACTCTGTGACATCTCAACTTAACATCTAGTACACATATTCTGTGCAATAGAAATGTGCCACAGAAACGGCTACTACTCAGTATATCGTTGTGACAACGTAACGTCCTCACAACACCGATCTTCACAACAACTTCCGTAGAAGCGAAGATAAAATGTGAAGAGGCACTGCTATAGCACAGCAGTACATAATGGGAGTAACAGTAGTGGTCTCCCCAGAGCTGGCGGCGGCGTGGCGGGCGTGGGCGCCGCGCTGGCGGCCGGCGCGCGCTTGGGCGGCGGGCGGGCGGCGCGCGTGGGCGGCCGGCGCCCGTAGTAACAGTAGTGGTCTCCCCAGAGCTGGCGGCGGCGTGGCGGGCGTGGGCGCCGCGCTGGCGGCCGGCGCGCGCTTGGGCGGCGGGCGGGCGGCGCGCGTGGGCGGCCGGCGCCCGTAGTAACAGTAGTGGTCTCCCCAGAGCTGGCGGCGGCGTGGCGGGCGTGGGCGCCGCGCTGGCGGCCGGCGCGCGCTTGGGCGGCGGGCGGGCGGCGCGCGTGGGCGGCCGGCGCCCGTAGTAACAGTAGTGGTCTCCCCAGAGCTGGCGGCGGCGTGGCGGGCGTGGGCGCCGCGCTGGCGGCCGGCGCGCGCTTGGGCGGCGGGCGGGCGGCGCGCGTGGGCGGCCGGCGCCGGCGCCGCGCGCGCGCTCAACGCGCTACGGGATGCGCTGCCCGACGACAACCCGCACTACGATGAACACCAGACCTTCTACAGGTGCGCACGCGTACATATAGACATCTTCCATTCTGTACTTACGTATCTCAGGACGCATAGGAACTCACACTACGTCTTTCGGGTTCCGAGTCGACCTCACCTGCATGCGGTGCGTCCCGAACTAGAACTAGCGAGGCTCTGGCGATCCCCCGCACTGGACCAGTGTGGTGAGCTAACGGTCCAAACCCCTTAATGCGACATGTAAGATTGAGCCGGCCCCCGGTTCCCGGCAGCTCTGCTATTCCAGGCCAGGGCGGCGGTCTAGGTTACGGCAGGACAGGTCATGATAAAACCGAGGTCGTGATCGGCGAACACGTTGTCGCAGTAAATGGAGTGTCTCTCGAAGTAGTCCAAAGATATGTCTACCTGGAACGAATTCTCCGACTAGGCAAAAACGACTTCGAGAGTGAAGCCAACGGAGAATTTTTCTGTTGGCTTCACTCTCGATGTTGTTTTGGGCAGCATTTGGTGAGCTTCGTGAGGTCTTCTCGTCACCCATTCCTCGATGTCTCGAGTCGAAAGTCTTCGACCGGTGCGTCCTCCTAGTCATGACTTACGGTGCCGAGACGTGGACACTCACGGCTCGACTAGTTCACCAGTTTAAGGTCGCCTAGGTACCGTATTAGGACCGTATTAGGAATTATGTGATCAGACAGAGAACTAGAGTCACCGACATAGTCTACCGTACTATCAAATTGAAGTGTCTGGTCACATTAGCCGTAGAACTGACTACCGTTGCAGTCGTAAAAATCTTGAGCAGAGACCGCGACTCGGTAAACACAGTGTGGGACGCCTTGTCACAAGATGGGATGACAATATTCGTAGGTTGGCTGGAGTGGGCTAGATTAGAATGGCCAAAGATCGAGAGGGGAGACCTATGTCCAGCAGTGGACGATGTCCAGCATAGGTTGATGATGATGATGATTCGGTACCTACTTACCACATATATCTGAGTTCGGGAAAGAAAGAATTTAGGACACAGAGAGTGAGAGAAAGATGAGAGATAAAATATTTAGTAACGAGTAAAAACACTGAATACCGACTCCATCATCCTAGTGTAATTTAAAATAAGTGGACATGAAAAATCCAATAAAAACAGACAAATCTTAACTTTTAATACACTGTGAATAATTATTACTTATCCTAAAGACTAGGGTTCTTTTTTTTTGTCTTTAATAAGATATTTCCTACGTTTAATTAAGTGTGATGATGGTTTACAGAGTGATATCGTCACTACGCGAGCAGGCGGCGAGCAACGCGACGAGTCCCGCGGGAGCGGCGTCGGGGCTGGCCGTCGTCGACCGCGCCGACACCTACCTCGCCATGGTCACGTGAGTACCGCCACGTCCAGGACCTGTGAGCATCACAAGCGACGCGACGAGTCCCGTCATCACAAGACGACTCGCTCGGTTGCCGGAGTCCAATGTTCGGCTTGTGGTTCGAACAAGCACCTTTCCCCCCGACGGCCGTTAGTTTTGCGAGCAATGTACCCTTCTGACTGTCACTTAAGGTTCGCAATTCTGTGGGCTGTGTTCTCCTGCTACGCTCGGTATTAAATTGGCGTATGTCGCGAGTTAACGACTTCGAGATATGGTTATTGAGCTGCCGACATCAAAAGGCATAATAATAGATCATCTCGCGCCTTTCCGCTATCAGCTTCAATGTTGGCTCAGACATTTTCTTTCTTTTTTAGTACGGCTGGGCTTAGAACGTTTCACTTACCGCACGGACAGCCTCCACAATCTTGTCATTATACACGTCCACATAAAATAAATAATTATTGCAATACAATGTTCCGTCTACATATGGCATAGAATATTCGGAAAATCATCCTGAAGCTTATTACTTCGATGACTTTAGCTGTGGATGTGTTGTGGATAGTATTAATAACATGAACAAGATTTCGATTTAATAATCTTAAGTTCCAACGGTATTGCATACTCATAATATTCATTCCGCAGCGGCACGTCCTCTGCGGCCGGCGGCGCGCCCGCCCCCGCGCCCGCCCCCGCGGACGGCTGGGCGCCCGACGAGCGCGCCGCCCGCCTCGACCTGGCGCCCGCCCTGCTGCTGCGCGGGGGCGTCTGCGGTCGGTACTCACACACGCACATCGCGCAGCTACATATATCTCGTGCACTGATAAACTTATATAATAATGTATTTATTTACGCGAATCGCTTTAGTTAGTAGAAAAAAAAACTTTGTTAGGTTATTTATAAGAACTGTTTTTGTTAAAAAAAATCTGTTACCAAACTATAGGTTTTTAAGTAAGTATATCATTTATTTTTTCAGATTACATGCGTAACTGTTTGTTTCTTATTAAATAAATAGAATAAAAAAAAAGAAACAGCAATAGGTAAATACATGTGTGCGCAGGGTCTCGGTTCGTGGTGGGCGCGGAGTCGGGCGCTGCGCTGGCGCAAGCGGCGGCCGCGCTGCTGGCGCCGGGGGGCGCCGCCGCCGCCGTCGAGCGGCCGCGCCTCACGCTGCTGCCGGGGGGCGCGCTGGCCCGCGAGGCGGCGCGCCCGGCGCCAGGTACACTCACACTACACGCGGGGGCGCCGCCGCCGCCGTCGAGCGGCCGCGCCTCACGCTGCTGCCGGGGGGCGCGCTGGCCCGCGAGGCGGCGCGCCCGGCGCCAGGTACACTCACACTACACGCGGGGGCGCCGCCGCCGCCGTCGAGCGGCCGCGCCTCACGCTGCTGCCGGGGGGCGCGCTGGCCCGCGAGGCGGCGCGCCCGGCGCCAGGTACACTCACACTACACGCGGGGGCGCCGCCGCCGCCGTCGAGCGGCCGCGCCTCACGCTGCTGCCGGGGGGCGCGCTGGCCCGCGAGGCGGCGCGCCCGGCGCCAGGTACACTCACACTACACGCGGGGGCGCCGCCGCCGCCGTCGAGCGGCCGCGCCTCACGCTGCTGCCGGGGGGCGCGCTGGCCCGCGAGGCGGCGCGCCCGGCGCCAGGTACACTCACACTACACGCGGGGGCGCCGCCGCCGCCGTCGAGCGGCCGCGCCTCACGCTGCTGCCGGGGGGCGCGCTGGCCCGCGAGGCGGCGCGCCCGGCGCCAGGTACACTCACACTACACGCGGGGGCGCCGCCGCCGCCGTCGAGCGGCCGCGCCTCACGCTGCTGCCGGGGGGCGCGCTGGCCCGCGAGGCGGCGCGCCCGGCGCCAGGTACACTCACACTACACGCGGGGGCGCCGCCGCCGCCGTCGAGCGGCCGCGCCTCACGCTGCTGCCGGGGGGCGCGCTGGCCCGCGAGGCGGCGCGCCCGGCGCCAGGTACACTCACACTACACGCGGGGGCGCCGCCGCCGCCGTCGAGCGGCCGCGCCTCACGCTGCTGCCGGGGGGCGCGCTGGCCCGCGAGGCGGCGCGCCCGGCGCCAGGTACACTCACACTACACGCGGGGGCGCCGCCGCCGCCGTCGAGCGGCCGCGCCTCACGCTGCTGCCGGGGGGCGCGCTGGCCCGCGAGGCGGCGCGCCCGGCGCCAGGTACACTCACACTACACGCGGGGGCGCCGCCGCCGCCGTCGAGCGGCCGCGCCTCACGCTGCTGCCGGCGCCACGCTGCTGCCCTAAACACATAAACTTTAAATATGATATGACAAATGAATGTATATGACTGTTTGTTTTCCTAACTAAATAGATAAATAAAAATAAATAATGTAGTACCTACTATCTCTCTCATCCCCGCAGAGCTGGACGCGCTGGGCTTGGCGCCGGCGGTAAACGCCTCGCCGCCGTACGCCGCCGTCAACGTAGTTGCGCAGCACGCCGACGCGCTGCAGTCGCACGCCGACAGCCGCGGCGGTGGCCTGGCCTCACGTTTCTGACGCCCGTGACGGCTGAGCAGCAACGCGTCCTGGCCCTGCGCTTCTGACCGTGACAACTGAGTAGCGACACGTCTTGGCCCGCGCTTCTGACGCACGTGACAGCTGAGTAGCGAAGAGTCCTGGCCTGCGCTTCTGAAGCACACCAAAAGTCATGACGGCGACCTGGCCCCGCGCTTCTGACGACGTACGCACCGCGACCACAAGCAGCTTACTTCATTACTGTGATCTCTTACACCTTACCAATAAATTATTTATTTTTTACACTTAACACTTGTTTATTTTATTAATACCTACCAGTATCATTCAATCAACATACAAATCAAGAAGAAGCATACCAAGCATACCACCAAGCAAGAAGAAGTATATGTAGAATTACGTCATCTATGTAATATTAGTAGGTAGTATAGTATTAATAAATTACTTACCCCTAATTATGTAGGTATGTGTTTCAGGCAGAACCCTGTGTCCCGAATCTACATTATTTACAACTAATAGCAATACTATAATGGCAATAGTGTCTCAACGGTACAACTATAACATTTCGTAGTCTAAATCTATAGTAAATTGATTATCAGAGTAAAAAATTACAAAAAATTGTACCATTGACATTTATTATTGTCATTATATTGCTATAACAGGTTTGCCAGTCTGTCAGGAGTTCCGATATCTGGGTCAATCTTGCAGGATAACGGGGAAATAGATCGAGACGTCAAGCAAAGAATTAGCTCAGGATGGATGAAATGGCGACAGGTCACGGGAACTACATGCGACCCACGCATTTCCCCTAGATTGGGAAAATATATAAAACAATCATAAGATCTGTTGTTATGTATGGATCTGAATGTTGGGCTATGAAAAAAGATGGATGAAAATAGATTGCATGTGGCCGAAATGCGTATGTTAAGATGGATGTGTGGGGTGACGAGGATTGATAGAGTGAAGAATGAGTATATCAGGGGATGCCTGAAAGTTGCTCCAGTGATAGAGAAGTTGAGAGAAAAGCGGCTGTCGTGGTGTGGACATGTTTTGAGGAGAGAGAATGAGCATGTAACGAGAAGAGTTATGAATATGAGAGTGTATGGTAATGCAGGGAGAGGAAGACCAAAGAAGAGATGGATAGATTGTGTGAATGAGGACATGGCTAGAATGGGAGTGAATGTTGATGTGGCGTGTGATAGGGGAGAGTGGAGGAGAAAGACTCGTTGCGACGACCCCAAATGAAATTGGGAAAAGGGCAGGATAATGATGATTGCTATAGTTAGAAATTAGTCATCGTCATCGTATTGAAAATCGAGAAGATTGTTCTAGACATCTTCGGGCATACGTACCATCATCCCGCTTTCTCCAGCAAGATAAATGTTTCCATTAAATTCAGCAAAGATCGTTATAATAAAACTACACATTGGGAATTCAAGTCTCTATAAGTATACATGCGCGCGCTCGCGTGATTATTACTACGGGAACATTAATACATGGATAGAATCATAGTAACCTTGAATGAAATCAAATATTCTGCAATTTGATTAACATGAATATTATACAGCAAATTCTAGTCACTAACGCAAATTCGTAATTTACATTTTAATTTTCTATCGCTACCGGGAGAGAGTGGTCGCACCGCAGCGCATGCGCGAGATGCGTGTGTTTTGATAAGTGACTTGTAAACAACATTTATTTTGATAAACAACATCCTACAACGCCCGGTAGGGCAACACTTATTTCATAATAACATCAAATTACCGTAAAATGGCTGAAGAAAGCGGATCCAATCGGTGTAGCTATTCTCACTAATACGTGAATGGCACTCATTAAGCTATTGTGTAGTGAAGATAGCCATTAAATCTATTACAATGATTCCGTGCCGACAATTATTCAAGTTGTGACGCAATAATTGATGTCTGTCTGTACCACAGCAACATAGTTGCATGCACTTTTCCTCGTAATAAAAGGCTGTACATTGGCGAGGTATTTCCCGCGGCTGCGTCCGCATCGCAGGCCTTGCACCTATGTACTTGTAACGCAGTAAAGATGGATAATAAAGATACGTAACAAGATGTATCTTATATAATCTTATAGCTTCTAAAAGCTTCTAAGTAAATAATCCCTGTAATTATTTATTGAGAAGCTCTTATAGTAACTATCTACAAATCTTTCCGCTTTAAAAGAACGTATGGGTCTATTCCCATCATCCCCCGAGAGATTCCCATCCCCGATCAGGAAATGAACTAAAGTGAACTAAAGAAACACCCCTATGAACTAAAGTGAGCAGCTTACGGCCTTGTGATATGAATACTAGGTACACGTACATCTTCAGGACTGGAGAACGACCTGCCTTGCGGCAGCAGAAAGTGCATTCAATCAATTTAATATAAGGTAAAAGCAGGTATAACCGCGGTATTCAAAAATCTGCAATTTACATACCAAAATATTGGGTCCTATGAAATTGGTGTTTTTTTTCTCACTTAGTATTTTGTCTGTAACTATTAAGGTTCAGAGTATTCCTAAAAAATAATTACCTCGTCTAAAAATAGACTATATTTTTGAGCTCTTTTGATTTGTTTTAATAATTTTTTGTAAGTTTAATTGTGTTAAAATTGGACACGGAGACAACTCTTTTTAAGTGCCCCCCGAATACATCATTTTATTTGCATTCACATAAAAACGATAAATAATTTTTGTGTGTGATATTACACATATTACTATATTTTATTATCTCTGTATTTGTCGTTGTGAAGAAAACTGATAAAATGTTAGTATGTAAAATGCAGACATCCCCAAAATCTCCATACAAAACACCAATTTCATAGGTAAGGACCTAATATTTAACTATTTGTACTGGTTAATCTCCGAAATGGCTCAACCGATTTTAATGAAATTTTGCATGGTGATACTTTATATCCCTGGTCAGCATCTTAGATACTTTTTATTCCGGAAAATTAAAAGGTTCCCGTGGGATAGTTTAAAAACCATAGTAGCCACGGATGAAGTCGCTGGCAACAGCTAGTCTTCAATTAATATCTTCAAACATTCAGACCTATCAACTGGCCCCATTTAAGGCAACTTATGCTGCTGGTGTTTCGAACACTAGATGAGGATAAAAATATTTCATAGATAAATACATATAAATATCCTGAAAATAAATATATATATAAACATACAAGACTGGAAGACAAATGCCTGAAAATTCATCACCCAAACATTTGCCCCCATCGGGAATCGAACCCAGAACCTCTCGAGATGGCGATCCCTTGAGACCGGCGTAAAGACCACTCGACCACGGAGATCGACTAGCATATTAGGTATATAACATGTTATAATATTAGTATCGTCAAACGGAATGTCATATCGTCAAATGTATGGGATTCGACATAAGAGATCGTTAACGGTTTGAAAGCCATTGAGCGTAGGTAATTGACACCTATCTAGTTATTTGCGCATGCGCCGCGGCTACAACGTCCAAGTAATTCGACGCGTTTCTCGCAGCCGAAGAACGGAAAAAAATTACATATAAATAACTCTTCAGAGTACATACGTTGCCCACCGATCTTTTATTTCTACGACGTAGTCACAAAATAGATGCGTAATAATTGGTACGATTTTTCGAGATAAGTGCTCCGTGTAATCAGCTATCTATAAGTATAATTAATATGTGTTGTTGAAACATGCATCTGAATTTCTACGGAGTTGAAATGTCGTAGCCTGCTCTAGTAAATAATTGTAATTAGCATCGTGAAATTTCATGCTCCTGTCCTTGGGTGCTGCTCGAAAAACAGTATATACCTACCGTCAGTGCCGTCTTATCTGTTTGTCAAAGCAACGGCGTAACTATTTCTAAAACAATATAATCTAATGATTCTTTACTCTTTGAGTAGACTTAGAATACAAACAATATCATTTACCTTCATTAGTTTTATAATCTACGCCGAATTTCATTCAATTGACGTCTTTATTGCGAATAATTATTTGTAAATTGTATCGACGATGTGTGCCTACTGTGACGGCAGCGACGGCGACGCGCGGCAATAACAATAATAATACAATTATTTACTCACCTGAGTAAAACAACCGTGTGTTTCTTGTTTCTTTGACTTTGCGCCGGTCGTCCGCGCCGCCAACATCCATTTAAACACAATCGCGCTGTTGTTTCTGGAAGCATGTACACAGCTGTAATCAATTTAGATCGCGTGAATGTTACTTGGGGGGTATATTAAAATGTACCTACTGACTTCTCTCTGTCTATTTAGTAATTACCTGGTTGTGCCGAATACTAACGACTCTACGCGCCAATATCAGCCATAATACTGAATTTGAAATATAGATGAAGGGTCTACAAGACACTGACGATGTCGAAAAAATTATCAAAATCTCGGCAAACCATGTACGACATTAACACGAGATAGAACAATTTAAAACAAATCAAAGTAAGTAGGTACACAAATCTACCTCAACTCAAACAGCTGACTACGTCTACTAGCTGAGTAGGTACATACGCAAAATTTTTCAGTTCAAAAACAAAACGTTTCAATTGTCTTTAACCATCCAAAGATTATCAACTATGGTTTTATACCCATTTGAAAAAAGCGTTTGTTCTATTTGCAGCGCACCACTGTCAAGGTCCTTGTATCTTTTGAGCTGTAGTTTAGCAGCTCTCCACGCAGCTTATTATGAACCCCATAATAAGAGGTATTTTGAATATTCTAATCCTCTAATAATCTATTACCAACATCCACAGTTTAAATGCCTTTAGACTTTTCTACCTAGATCAGAACGGCTTTGGACTGACCAGTGAGTGTGTTCTTTCTATTAAATTCATCTGCTTCTTGGCAACGTCGTGTTAGAATCGTGAATACCTTTTCTTTTATAATGCCAAATAAAATCGGATTTATTTTAAAGAAATATTTTTCTATTAAAGTAAATCACCTATTTTATGTCAAATGTAGTATAGTTTTGTTTTTTCTTTTTATAAATTAAAAAGGAAATAAAACAATACTACCCTTTCCCTTGTGAAGAAATTGGTTTTTGTTATAATAGCGGCCGAGGCGGTTGTAGTTGGCTGGCGATTGGGTTGTGTTATTGTATTTTAGAATGTGTGGTACGGGAAGGCATGCCGCACCCTCAGCGAAAAGGCAAGATCTTCCGCCGAGCCAGATGCACGCTCGGAGCCAGGTGCACTAATCTATGTGGGAAACTCTGGCATTGTGATTCAGGCTTGCTAATCTGGCGCGCTATGACGTAGCCGCTACAAGAGCTAGACTCCAGACTCTAGTACCAGCAGAAAACCTTGATTTCTTCTTTGTATGATTGCTGTATATAGAATGTCCAAACAGTCCCGACAAACATTGTGATAGCTGCGGTCAAGGCCTATCATTAAATCCCTACGTACGTTATTTTAGTATAAATTTTACTGGGCACAAAATTAAAATCTTACTAACTCTACGCAACTACCCCGGATTAGAAGTTTATCTCCAATTCTGAATACTACAAAACCGAGACAAAATAACCGCTTTAAAGTTGTTTAACATTTAAAATTTTAATGAAATATAAAATAACTCTATAAAAACAATAGGACGCTTTACAAGACCGGAACATCTGATTAACAGCCGCGTGACACCAACTAGCAAAATAGTAATTAGCATAACGACCGAGACGGCAGCGGTCACCATGACCGGCCGGCCGCCGCCGCGCGCCGACTGCCGCCAAATTGTTTGGAAATTACTTGAAAATTACAGAGACAGGTGAAAGATAATAATAATAATATTTTCATCCCTTCTATTCGAAAAGTGTCGTTTTGTTCTTCGATAAGTGAGAGCAAAATAGCTCTTTTCTGTTAAGAACTTTTTAGCGGGCGATGAGATTTGAATAAAGAACATTTATCATCATAGAAATCGAACACGAATTATTATAAGTCTGGCTGGTAACCACGGATCAGGCAATCACTATGTAATGAATGGAGTAAGTGACCCGCTTTAATTTTCTCATGGAAAGTATTTTATAGCAAAACTATTATTTTCCTCGGGCGCTGTACTTTGAATCTGTCGTAAGAATACGACTTCGCTCCCTTGTTATACAATCTACTATTATTTCCAAATCGGTACTTATTTTAACATTTAACAATTGTAAATGAGCATAAAAACGGCATTTTATAAGATTTGTGGCAAATATTCATATAATGTAGGTCAGGTAGATGTGTCATAACCTCACTGGAATGGGACCAGGGCCCTGATCGCGCTTAAAAAGAACGTATAATAAGAACATATAATAACGACTATTATCCGAGTAAGTCAGAGACAAGGCAAAAGCACCGCAAAAGCCGTCCACCGCCATAATCCGCACTTCACCAAGCAGTGACTCAGCTCAGCGTGACAGGCGGTGAGCCCGTCGCCGCTATAAGCTATTGGATGTTGTGCAGTTCTAAGTCCATAAGTCGCCTTTTACTACACCCAAGGGAAGAGATGTGTTTGTAGTATTCTTTTAATGAGCCGCTACCACACGACTCCGCGAAAGAACGTAAAAACGAGCTCCGAATAAGAAAGTATTTACCACAAACAAATCACAGTTGAAAACGTTATGGCCTACACTCCATACTCTCGTACTCGCGTTCCCTCGCGAGTCGGGTCCGAGGGGTCGCAGCCCGGTGGGCCAGACGTTTTAAAAATTCAAACATTAAACACACTCATAAGAAATCAAAACATTACAAAACTTACGAAGTATTTTCTACTATTGATTACACACAAAAAAATTTCTGCCTGATCAATACCGGGTTTGTGTAATGAACATAATCATTTGTTTTTCATTAGTAAACTTAGACGTCGAATCAGTGTTTTCTAATATTAACATAGCATAATTATTATGTTTATTTATTCGGCAGCTCATTTACATAACACAAGCGAGGAAGTGTTTACTTTGGGATAGTTAATAGGTAAATGTCGCCGAGAAACTTCTAGAAGGTTCTAAAATTTCGAATAAAATATTTAAATTACTATTACAAAATACAGGTACCTATCTAAAAACGATTCTAAGTATTTTATTCTATATAGGTATAATTTCAATTCTTATAATATACCTAACTAGCTTTTGCCCGCGACTTCGTCCGCGTAGAATAGAAACTTTGAGATAACCTATAGCCTTCCTCAATAAATAGGCTGTTCAACACTGAAAGATTTTTTCACATTGGAGCAGTTGCCTCAATTGGAAGAATTGAAAATTGACTCCTACTCTATTATTAGAAGCAAAGTTCAGTGGCGTAAATTTGTCCTTCATTTTTCTGGGAGACGTTATGCAAATGTTTTAACATTCACCTGCATGGCATCCGTTCCCATGGGAATATCGGGATAATATTAGTAGAGACTAGTATATATTATCTGAATGCCCAAAATAAAAAAAAGACGTTAAGTTAAATATCCTACGTACAAAATTTCCGACTGCACGCAGCGCTTTAATTCCAAGTGATGTAAATAGCAGCCGAAACTGAAGCTGTAACCCAATAGATGACAGCACGATGACGTTTAGGTCTCCGATAAAACAAGGAATCTGTATGGGAGGTTATGAATTTTACAAGTATTGTTGGAAAGACTACTTTACAATTGCATGTTAATAGCACAGTAGGTACGTTGTTATTTAAGAAATGAAAGTGACCTTTACCCATTTTACTAGACCTAGACCCATTATACGAGTCTGGATAGTGTAGACCTAGAGCTATGTTACGAATACGAGGAAAGTGTAAATAAACAGGCAGGCATGTAATATTCCCAAAAAAACACAAAAAAAATACAAAAATCAAATACAAACTAATCATTGCCTTGAAAAGATAAGAACAACTCCTTGTTTTTGGCTCAATAATCTTTTTTTCACTAGTCATTTTGCAATTTAAGCGCATTAACGACATGAGAGTAAAGTTAAAAGCATGGTGAAAATAGCTTTTAATATCAATGCTGCTAAAAAACTAACCGTTACTGTTTGAAATGAGTTCCTTAAACAAAATGGAATTCGAGACTACAAGGTTTTGGCCACCCTCGTTGCAGTTGCTTTGTTTCTGAAATCAAAGCCTTGCTACTTACCATTACGCAATCAAGTTCTTTGTACGAAATGGATTTTAAGGTTGCAAATTTATGGCCAAACATCCATGTTGCTATGTTTGTATGTTTGAGGAAATCAGTAGTGTGGTGGTTTGCAGTTTTAATTTTGAATACAAGCAACGATGGTTGTATCTTTGATGGGTGACCAAATATTAGAAAAGTAGGTACTAATTTCATAACGGTTTTCGGGGACTACTACTTTCGGGGTAATAGGTAATGAATAAAGTATATTTTCATCTGTGACTCTACTTCCTCGACAGTAGCAGAAATATTTTATATTTTATTAAATCTAATTCGAAGATCATTAATAAAAAAGTAGTGCAAAAACTCACAAGAGTCGTGCGAAGCGCAGAATGTAACAAACCGGTTCTTTTTCCACCCTCCCATTGTATTTATTTCGATAGAACTCTGTATAAATTGCTTCAGCTTCATACCACACTGCACCTGGAAAAGCCACAGATATGAACAATTATGTTTTTCTTTTCACTTTGATTTAGAGTAAATCACTTTGGGTAACACACTGTGATTGACACACTGTCACAGTGTGAAGAATTTTACGATCGTGTATACGTACTCGTATGTTTAAATTGAATGACTTGATTTGCAACACAGTTGCCTGAATCGAAAATGAATACATAGCTAAAGAAACCACAGTAAATGAAAAATAAATCTCGAATTGGTTTTACAAACTGAAATTATGTGGGTAGTTTTAAGAAAACTTTTTATTTTACTTTAATGTTGTAATTAATAGACCGTTTCACAAAAAAAACTAGATAGGAAAATGGAAGGATGTTTGAACACCTCCTTCGGGAGAGGCTGCTGCGCCTGCCGGGCATGGCTGACACCTGAAGGACGTCCGTTAGTTCAGCTCGCGTATCGTTGGTAGCAAATATCACGTTGGGGGTCACCAAACGATCGCACTGCTCATCGGATTTTGTTTTAAAAGTGATAAATTGGACTAACTAACTCGATTAGTGACCGTTATTGTGTAGTCTTTTAAAATTATTCACTGTACTCTGTGTTTGTCTGTTCTTTCTTTGTTTTTTATTCTTATTGTGTGTTTGTAGGTTAATAAATGTTTTTCTTTCTTTCTCTCTTTCTTTTAGTTATTTGAAAAATAATATTGTTGTTGGTTCCGGAGTGTAAGCCGGTGACCATCACTACTCTGTGACGTTACCCTTTACTTTTTTTTTGATGGAAGAAAATGCATTTACGCATCCCCTGCAGTAGTGGGGAAAGGACTGCAGGGGATGTGGGACTCCACGGAGTAGTACCGCGACTACCCACTAAAAAGTGTTTCAGTCTTGACATCTCGACGGGAGTCAAGGGCAAACCATAGGTACTACATCACAATGACCCCGGCGATGCCGGCCTTTTGGGGTCCCATCTCTTCATCATCCAAAGTTTGAGAAGTGCGCCGTCCGGCGGTCGCCGCGAACAGTTGGCTTCCCAAGCCTACTGGTCTAGCTCCCTGGGGAAGGTTTCGGCTGTAAGCAAGCCTTCTTTTCCCAGTCCTTCTTAGTCGAGTGGCGAGGGTCGCGTAGCTCCCTCTCTGCCCTCTCCTTGGCTAACATGACTTGTTTGGCCAAAAAAGCTGTTGCCAACTTTCAACTTTATAATATTAGTATAGATGTTAAAATTAAAACTACAACAACCGTTAATCAGAAAGAGCGAACAAGAACAAGATTTATTTTTTAAGGTGGAGATGACTGGCAACGTTAATATTGTCCTGTTGCCCGCTGTCTTTGCGTAATTCGTCTACTGCTTACTTAATGGTGATAATGATAAGTCATTTAGTCAGCTTTTTAATAAAAAAAAAACACAAATTACAAATGTCCCGGATCCCCACCGAGCTCAGAGCTAAAGCAGCCACTTCTAGGCATCTGACAGCATACACCACTTAACTTGTGACGAATTGAAACAAATAATTTATGAACAAACTGAGCAATAATTCATGAACATTCCGAGTGAGCAAATAATGATGCTTTTGGCGACGTGGCCGGTAAACACAGTTGTATTGTTGTGACGAATTATTTATCTAGACTTTAAATTCACTGCAAGTGGGCTTCAGACACTAAAAGCATTTAGTCCTTTCTAATTTAGGCATTAATAATATATTTACAATTTAAATTGTTTTTAATTAAGTACTCTACCTTTTTATTTTTTCATACTAACGCTGTCTAATTGAAATAAATGTTAATATTAAAAATGATCAAATCAATTTATGTTATTAAAAGCACTTAGGTATTACCGGTTTTGATTTCCGCACTGCCAGAGGTCCCGCTGCTAGCAAAACAATTAATAACATTCCTCTGAGAACGTACATTAAAAAATTCCCCGCGGGGGCAGGTGTTTGAGTGATGAATACCTTTAAACAAACGTATTTGTTATTAGTTATAGATATTTAACACGTTTATTTTGAATATTTTCATAATTACTGGGTATTGTATATTATTTGTTTTCAAGTTAGTAGATATCCATATTTTGTAACACAAGGTCACAAGTTGGAACCTGCTTACATTGGGCTGGGTAATAAGTGTGTGTAAGAATTATTTGTCTTTACTTTTATGGTGGTTGTACACACTTGTGTCAACTGTTAGGTCGCACCTTTCATTTGACACGTAGTACAGTACCACAGATTATAAAATATGAAGGTGTAACAGTACCAACCCCACTATAGCAGAGGTCGTTGTTATCTGGCTGGTGCTGCAGTCACTCACGACAGTGGCATCGTCACATGGCAGATCTTGGGGGACGAAAATTCTCTACTTTTGACACACCGTTACAATTAAATATTTTTCTCTAACAGTCTAGTAAAAGTTGTAACCTTTGTTATCTAAAAATATATTAACCACATTATCTATTGTAAGCCTTGCATAAACAACATTTTATTTTTTGATCATTCAATTAAAGCCGCAACCGGCCGAGTGAATGCCCGCTGTATAATTAGGCGCTGGCATTTTGCTAAATATTTAAGTGTTATAGAACGAGTTATGCGGAAATACCGACAATTCAAGAAAAACTTATTCCTTCGTGAGATCGGCCGCGCTCCGGCGCTAGCGCTTGCACAACACGGTAAGTATGGCATATAACATGTAATAATTTTGCTATTTTAAACAGTTATGCTATATTTTGAAGCGCATCCATAATGGTACTTACTACTTGTATTGCACTGCATTGTTTATCAATACACCGATTATCATACACAAGACACTTCAATGAGACTCGCTCTCATTGAACCTAGCGCGCGGCGCGGTCATCGGCGACACAGTGCGTAAGATAAGCAGTCACGCTACTACGTTATTATTATAGCAGCTTTACGGGAAGTTCATTGTTTATCTATTCATTTGAGGGAATCAAATTGACCTACATAATATTATAACACAAAACATATAGAATAATGCGTAAAAAATAACAATATAAAAGCATTATAAAAAAAATAAGATACATGAAAATGTTAAAGATATTTCTCTGTTCTAACATACCTGTCTCCAACCCTGACGTTATAATGAAAAGAAGATAACCAACAAGGCTAATAGATAGGAAACGAAACTAAACAAACTTAACATAATATATACTATTCTCTTTTCTACAAATGACAATACAACCGTAGGTAACGCCTATTTGGGGACCAGGCATTGATTAAGTATATCTTAAACAACCCAAATTATTCTAAATATAGCTTCAGTTGGCGCTTGTTAATCATCAACTCTTAGGTTTTGTGGGTTACAGATCCATCTATTTATTCGTCATCTTGATGTTTAAATACGACCGTCTGATCTATAACTGTAGTGAATGAGGGCCTCACGTCGACCCGGAGCAAGTCAATGCCTCCATTACACGACTAACATCTGCTAATGGCTTGTCTTCAATAAGAAATACCTGACAAAAAATACTGTACCCGAATCACAATGCGATTAATATTGAAACCACGCACGCGATGGCGAATAGCGTTCTAATTTTATTTTTCGATAAGTCGTTTTAAAATGATTGGCATTTCTTAGCCTCCATCGTATATGACTACTTATGCTTAATAGAGAAAGTTCGCGGTCGTCCAGTAGCTAGTATAATTTAGTATATAATAAGGAATAGATCAACAACAGAAGATTTTATTTAAAATAAAGAAATTCCACCAATTTTAATTATTATCTAGTATAAATTTAGAGGCTTTTGTCATTAGTGACATCTCAGCCCCATCGATCCTAATATAAATACATACACAAATTAAATGAGAGAAGGGTCAATAGCCCGAAATCATATCCACTAGAATTTTGTATCTTTTTTGAATGAGCTTTTCGTGTGATAACCACTCACGCTGTGGGGAGCGAGGGCACGCCGTTCACGAGCTCAACACATTTGCCAACAACTCCGTGACGCCAACGATCGTATCGTCGAGGTACATTGACTTTATAAAAATTTCTGTAAACTAAACAATTTCAAAATAACACAAACTAAGGATTAAAGTTCCATCTTAATCTAGTTTTTTTTTTGTGGTTATATCGAGTTCGTCGCTTCATCGTGAGGAGGAACACCCGGGGTCGGGCACCTACGGTAAAAATTAAAATGTAAAGTAAACATCAATTTACTTGAAAAAACTTTGCATTTTTAATGAGCATTGGCATAATATGATTGTAGTTAAAATCAAATATTGTAATATATTTCATTCAATCAAATGGGTGGTTTTTGTGGTGTAGTTCAGGTCGCAGCGTAGCCGGTGCGGCGCGGGCGCCGACATCACTTGTCGTCCCGATAATGCTCGATATCAAATTTATAGATAAACAATAATTATTATTATTTTTTAGACGGCAGTGATGGCAGAGCTGGGGAAACTGCAATACTTATTGTACAAAGGGACGCGGTTTGCTTAAATCAAATACTGAAAAATATTAACGCCCGATTAGAGGGTAGGTAAAATCTTCCCCTCCCTTTTACCCCTACCCCCGAATGCATAAGCCAATAATGTATAGCCCTTCCGTAAATTTCGTTTACCTTGGTTATAGTATGCCAGTTGCCGGGTGCATGGTACAGGCCCGACCTCATTACATATAATTATATCAGCTGTTGCGCAGCCTCGGCGGGCAGCAGGGCGGCCGCAGGTGCGATCCCTAAAATTAAAAAGTTTCCACTAATATCAACTAGAGATTTACAAACCCTTATTTTATTTAAAGAAAAGGGCAGCCAAATGCTGATTTTATATAAAATTATGTTTTAGATATTCATAAAAAACTCGAAAGACTCAAAAGACACCTCTGACTACCCCTTCGGGGAAAGAGGCGTGCCGATATTTGACATGCTGCCTCAACCGTTCTATTTTTATCTAGCTAAAGTGACAAAGGGGTTGACTAGATAAAAATAGAACGGTTGAGGCAGCACCAAATATCGTCACACCTCTTTCCCCGAAGGGGTAGTCGGAGGTGTCAACACTCATATTTCGCCAGGTATGTTAAGCCCCCATGTTAAAATTGTATAGTTTTACGTTAAAAATTACTAATCATCCCGACAGATTTCGTGTGGCAAGTATTACGGATATTAGCGGTCTTGTAAAAAAAAAAAATTCACAAATTCCAATTTCAAATTAAAGGACCTACCTTTAACGGTACCTACGTGGGTTGTAATCTGTCCACGGTCCAATCACAAACATACTTATGCTGTATTTTCATTAAATTATCTACCTACCTTATTACTGTCTTTCACATTAACTATTATTGCAAAGAAAACGAAAAAGTATTAATTTAACAACGGCTAATAATATGAGAATATGATACAACACAAGGTTTTATTATCAAAAACCAAAAATGTTAAACTAGCTTATACTTTTAGTTAGAGAATACAACACCATGTTTAATTAATTATCAAAAATGTAACACGATTGACGATAGGTAGGCTACAAAACACACACTCACCTTATTTTTATCGCACAATTTATTAATAGGTAGGTGAAATGAAGATTAGATTACATTATTACTTGTGCAACTGCATTAGCGGAATCAGTCGAGAATTTTCTTCCGAAAAGTGAGAGTTACGATTTTTCAAACCGTTACGTACCATAGAATATTTGTCTATGGTAGCGTTAAAATTTCCGAAAAGATAATTTTGTTTATTGTTGTTTTTGAAAAATTCTGGAAGCCAAAGTTCGTCAAGCCAAGTACCATACAGCCAAGTCTTCAGTATTTAATTTCTTCAGTAATTTGCATTGAAATGCTAGTGTAAAGCATTTCAATGCATCTTGGGAGAGTTTGGCGTCAAACGATCGATGGTAGACACTGTGGTGTTACTTCGATGTGGTGGATTACCACGATAAAAATCCCATCGTTTTTCTCACCACTTGACGATTATTTCAATGATCCTCTACATTGCTCGTCAATACAGATATTTTTTTCACAAAACTACACAAATTTTACGCAACAAGATCCACTCTGAAACAATATTACAATCACTGAAATAAAGGTCACGTCCGCCATAGTTGAATGGCGCCAAACGCCCCCTTTTTTTGTAACTCAATTTTAAGGGACTTTCAGACTAGTTATTGGGATGAAACTTAAAGAATTGTCCAGCACCCGTGACAATGCAACTTGAAACTAGGTACTTTCAACTTTCTACGAGCACTTTCAGGTCGTAATTTCAACTTTCATGTTTTGTATGAAGATTGGTTGAATAGAAATAAATAAAATATTTGATTCATCATCATCATCATCATCTTCAGCCTACTCCTGTCCACTGCTGGACATAGGCCTCCCCTAATGCACGCCACCGCTCTCGATCTTCGGCCGTTCTCATCCAGCCCACTCCAGCCAACCGACGAGACCGAGACTCGGTATCCACTCGTGAACTTTACGGCCCCAACGGCCGTAAGTTCTACGGCTAATATGATCAGCCCACCGCCACTTCAGTTTGCTAATCCGGTGAGATATGTCGGTGACTTTAGTTCTCTGTCGGATCACATCATTCCTGATGCGGTCTTTTAGAGATACTCCGAGCATAGCCCTTTCCATAGCTCGCTGAGCGACTTTAAATATTAGATTAAAAACTTAAAAATAGAACAAACATGTGGGCCCGAATGAGGGGGTCACTCAAAACGTGTGGGAGCAGCTTTATAACTTACACTTACGATTACGCATGCCATATTCCATTATTCCCTATAATATAATGCACGCATGCATCGTAAGTGTACGTTGCAAAGATGCGCCCCGACGTTTTGAGTGACCTCCCATTTTTATTTCAATAATTGTAATATTGTTTCAGAGTGGATTGCTGCGTAAAATCAGTGTAGTTTTGTAATGTAATACAGTTTTGTAATGTGTACCAGGTAATACACCTCATCAAAGTAGCACCACAGTGTCTTCCATCGATTGTTTGACGCCAAACTATTCCAAGATGCGTTGAAATGCATTGCACTAGCATTTCAATGTAAATTACTGAAGAAATATTATTACGAAAGACATGGCTGTATGGGCTTAGTTCTATTTGTCGTTCTTTTATAGGGAGAATTAAAGAGTTTTTGGTGGCATTCAACTATGGCGGACGTGATTTTTATTTCAGTGATTGTAATATTGTTTCGAAGTGGATCTTGTTGCGTAAATCAGTGTAGTTTTGTGTAATAAGTGTCAATAATGAAGAGCAATATGGAGAATCATTGAAATAATCGTCAAGTGGTGTGAAAAACGATGGGATTTTTATCGTGGTAATACACCTCATCGAAGTAACACCACAGCGTCTGCTATCGATTGTTTGACGCCAAACTCTCCCAAGACGCATTAAAATGTATTACACTTGCATTTCAATGCAACTACTGAAGACATTTAAATACCGAAGTCTTGGCTGTATGTGCTTCGTTCCCTTTGCCTTTCCTACACCAAAAAAAAACAAAAATAAAATAAAAAAGAGAAACTTTTTTCTATTTTGCTCTTGCGCGCTTATTCGATTATTAAGATATTATTAATTCGTATAAATATTTAATAAATTCGTATTAAATTCAAAAACATTGCATATTCAGTATATACATGTCATTACATTGTCATTAGGTGTTGGCCAATCTAAAATAATTAAAGATAACAGACTGGCCAAAACACATAATTAAACGAGTTACTATTATAAATTTTTAAAACGAGGGTAAGATTTATATAAAATAATTTAAAAGTACCGGCGCGCGCGGCGTAGACAGACCAAAGTAAAATCCTTCACATTAAGGAACAAATAATTAGGTACTATGTTTATACTTTTATAACGTTTTCAGGCAAAGGCAGAAGACATTGCTGATTTATTAAAAAATAATGGTGAAATGGTTTGCTTGTGCACCAATTTTTATATGTAAGTATTAGTATACGTAAGTACGTTTATAGAGACGGTTCCTATAACCACGACACTAACCACAATTAAAAAACATTACAATGCGCTGAAATTAGAAAAACGATAAAATTCTAAACACGCCCATAGAGCCGACAAACGGAGAGAATTAGAGCAATTTAGAAAAACAAAATATCTATTGTAGAGATATAATAAGTGCGGAGACAATAAATATCAATTTGGCGAGCGCCGGCGCCACCCGCCGCCGCGCACATGTCGAGCGCGGCGATCAGCTCGTTATTGTGAACTCATTTAATCTGTTTCATATAATATTATTTAAAAAGGTGATTGCTGATTATGTAAAACTTTTTGCAGGAATACCTACCACAAAAGTCACGCTTCTTTTTTGTCTTCGAAGAGCGCTTTCCTTCTTTGTCCGCGTGGGCCCACTCGAATGGCCGTAGGATCTAGACGGAATTGGGAACTGATGGGCACGAAATTTATGTTTGAATGCGGCCCGAGCATCGGTCTCTCTTCGGCACCTAAACTACTACGAACGCTTATAGTCTCCTTTTGAAGATCGAAGAACGAATTCAATTGGGTAAGTAGGTATTTCGGATTTTACGATACGCATCAGCGGGATGGATCGGTGGGAGAGAGAGAGATTTTTTTTTCGATCAGAGGAAATTCCTTGCTTGTGAATATGAGCTGCGGTAGGTGTTACAATGTAGTAGTGTGAGTGGTGTCGGACGAACTGAACTGAGACAGTTACGCATGTTTGTTCGAGCTCGTGGAATTAAAACAAGTTTTACCTTTTTATAGTAAAATAATATTGAGCGCATGTGAGAGGGCCTCGCCAAGTCGCAACTGTGTCAATGTTTCATAATGTACGCGCGTGTGCGATCACTCCGAGCTACACATTGATATAATAAAGGAATTACATCAACCAATTGAACGGGGCCGGTTACACCTAATTGTAGACTTGATTGCTTGAATCTTACTTTTAAAATATTTGTGCCGGTGATACCAAATCTGGAAAAGTGGAACAGAATTCCTATGTAATTATCTCTGTCAGTTAATTTAACTAGAACTTACACGGAAGTTATAAATTTAAGATTTCATATCTAGGAGAATGGAAATAATAATACTCACGCAGGTGTAGCGCGTGTAATGGTTATTGTATAAATCACGCTGACGGTAAAAAAATACAAATTGTTTCTATCAAAAAAACTGACAGTCTAAGCACATGAGTAAATATAAGCGGTCTAAGTATAAATACCTTATTATAAAATATGACATAACAACCAGCATTAGGCCAGCGTGGCGGTGTCGCGGGCGGCCCGTACTCCTCACGTGTTTCTCCGTGAGGAGAGCCTGCGTCCAGCCTTTGTAGCGTGGGACCTTTGTAGGCTGAGGACGATGACATTGTAGGAATTTAGAGTTCAGGTCCGAAAAGGTTAAGTAGGTATATGACGCCGGTCGCCCACATTGAGCCTGTGGCCATGCACCGGGCACAGTGCTCCTTTATTTGTCCAGATTTATATTCTATTCTAAAACAGAATTTTACAAAAGCTTTAGCACACTGGAGCTAGGTAGGTATGTAGTTTTTTTGTGAAAACATAATCTGAATAGTCTATTAGAAAACGAGGTTGAAGTGATATTCTAAGTATGTATAATTAACATAAAACTTGAAAGGAAAAACAAAGACTCGGTTGAATCGCATAATTATCTGTTTAAGGTTGACCGAGAGTGGCGAAATGAGAACGTATTTACCACAACCAAATGCGATCAGTCGAAAACGCGATCGGGGCTCCGCTTGTGTTGGCCAATGACGAGTGTGGAAAGTACGGCCATCTATGTACCTACACACCTATTAATGTGTAGGTTTTATAGATAAGTTCTCCTTGGCCGCCCTGATCTAAGCGTGTATCGTTTTGCTTCTGTCTGCTGCAACGGAATTCCTGTACAACCAATCTCTTGTAAGTATACAGTATAATCAGGTATATTTCAATAGGTGTGTTCTTAATTAAGCAGAGTCGGTAAAGGTAGATGTGCGTAGTATAAGGTACTATCCGTCACGCTCTGCCAGACACGCACGCACCTCACCTTTGTAAGGTATATGACCGAAAAATGGCTGCGCAGTTAAATTTGAGTACCAAATCCATTATGAATCTTAGTTAAAAGTGTATGTTACACCAAAAGGTATTAGAAAACATATTTCGCTAGATATGGTTAGATCTCTGTGTAAAGGATGCAAGGCAGGCGATACCTAACCAGATGTAGAACGCAGTTTGAGCTGCAGCCTCTTGCAGGTGCACGTGTATCCCATCCCAATCAACAATGAAGTTGTAATTTTTTTTTCATCCCACCACCTCGGAAAGTGTAATTTTGCGCTTCGAAATCTGGCTGGAAAATTCTATTTTATTCGCTTGAGCGGCAAAGTAGATTTGAATTTAGAACATCACATATAATGAGTACTCAATATAATTGTAAATTCAAAACGTCATTAAACCTATTTAATGTAACCTCTATGGTGCCAAATTTATGATTAGAACTTTTTAAATTGTGAAAAAATATTTTGTCATTATAAATTGTTTTCTTTTTCATTTTGTCATTTCCTCGCTGAGGTGGGATGAAAAGTTACGTATTGCACTCGAGTGGAAAGATTTTTCACCTTGTGCTCGTTTGTTTCCCTCGCTGACGCTCAGGATTCTAATTTAGAATCACTCGCTGCGCTCGTGATTCAACTTAAGAATCCTTCGCTTGCTCGGTCATCCAAATCGAGCACGCGGTTAAAAAGGAACTTTCCACTCTTGTATAATAAATAACTATTACTTAACACAGTTTTAAAAGTGTCGAGCAGGCGGCCGATGTGACGGCGCGCGCGTCATTGGCTATTCAATTCGTGGCCTTCACTTGAACTTGCAACTGTTATTCAACGTTATGGAGGCACATTGTAAAACGTGTTGACATGATAACGAACGCGTTGGACACCAAACATACACGGCCACGGGTCACTCCGGGTCACCAGCATGTACCCAATCTCTGTCGGCTCTGCGCTATACGGTGTGATGTATTCTGTGGTGCGGCCGATAATAAATCTATTATTTTACGGCTATTTGTTCGCGTGCATATCGCTCACTGTGCTTGACTGTTGATACACTAACGTTTACCAGATTTCACCTAACCTTCCTACTACCAGCCTTCGTTCACCTCCAAGGTCAGAACATGTCTTCCTTTTCCATTCTCCTCAGACGCTTGTCAGCTCAGCATCCTCTTTGTTCCTTTTCGCAAAACCGCAAACTGTACACAGTCAATCCATCGCTTCCTTGGTCTTCACATCCATGTTGTTTATTATACTAATCTATACATGTAATAAAACTGTAGAGGTCGAATGACTGCACATAAAAAAGTGGTTAAAATCAAGTTGGGGAATGTAAAAATATTTGTGTCGGTGGCACCACATCTGGAAAAGTGGAACAGAATTCGTTTGTAATTATCTCTGTCAGTTAATTTAACTAGAACTTATACGGAAGTTATACATTATACTTATCATATCTAGGAGAATAGGAGAATTGAAATAATAAGACTCACGTAGGTGTAGCGCGTGTAATGGTTGTTGTATAAATCACACTGACGATAAAAAAATACAAATTGTAAAATCAAGTTAGGGGGATATAAAAACAGAGAAAATACAAAAAAAACGGTTTGTACGGGCTAATCTCCGAAATGGCTGGATCGATTTCAATGAAATTGTGCATGGTGATACCTTATATCCCTGGTCAACATCTTAGAAACTTTTTATTCCAGAAAATTAGAGGATTCCCGTGGGATAGTTAAAAAACAGTGAGCAACAGCTAGTAACTATTAATATTTTAAATAAGGAAAATAGTTAAATGAAATGAGCCCGCCGAAAAACAAGCAAGCTTATCATGACGCAATGGTTACCTACTGACCTGACAGACGAGACACAGTTCATCAACTAGCGTTAAAGGTAGGAGCTATTTGTACTTCGGAATGGGTTAGGATAAGGCCAGGATCTTTCAAATCAACTTATTTTTTTTTATATAGTCACAAAATATATATGATTATTGTTATTCATGACGTGTTCTTGATTATTCTTTGGTTGAATGATACATTTCTCGATCATAAAAACTATTTATGACTATTTTTCAAGTTTAACTTGAAGGTTATTAACACTTTAAAAAATACGTAGAAAAATGGGAAATGGCACTGTCTCAATTATTCTGTGACTACTTTTTTTGTTACTTTGGCTTTTATTATTTTTAAACCTCGTTGAATAACAATATCTACGACACCCCCTCTGCCAGTCAACCGCCGCCGGGCATGGTCTCGCTCGAAGAGCCTGGCCTTAACAGCATGTTTATAAACCTAATTACCTTGAAAAATGTGATAAAAACTCGTGGTAAGAAGCCACAAAGTGATAGTGTTAAAAAAACAAACTAATTCAACGCACATTGTACCGCGAATATAAATAGTGCAGAATCGTCGGGACAGTCGAGTGGGAGCGGTTGACAGATATAGCTGCAGCGCTCGCGCTCCGCGCAGCTGTTTACGATTGAAACTATTCTATGGGCTATAATAGCTGCTTTCGATGGTTTTGACAAGGCTGGTCAATAGGCATTCAGCCTGCCTGACAGTAAGCCTGATAGGTTAACTTTGCCTATAGGCACATACGTAATAGAATTATTTTTATGGGGAACTCAAACCATTTCGCGAGAACGACTCGGATCCTGCCCAGCAGGCCTCCTGACTCCAGAAAATACCCTGTTAGCCCAAACCTTGTGTCTAAGGTCGGATTTTGTCTAATGGGATATTTTCCGGGCATATTCGTAAATTCCTGGACGTGGCAGCCACTGAAAGAATAATCGGGGGACACGGCAGTGACCCCGTCAAGTCGTGCGCGAAGCAAACACTGCCGTACCATCCTTTACTGGAACCATTTTAGAAAGCTATAAGCTATAATCACATACTTAAAATACAAAATTTGAAGTCTGTAGGTCATTTAGTTAACGTTTGTTTTTCCGATAACCTTATATGGCGAAGAGGCAACCGGCCAACTTACAGTCGTTTACGACATTCTTCTACTGCGCTTGAAAACGTTTGCTAGGGATTAGGAGGGACTATTTGCATTTCGTTTATTTCGCTTTTTATTTCGTGAGGTTAAACTGTGTCAAATAAGAAAATCTAATAAAATAAATCAATATCCCCACGTTTCTACAAAAAGAAGTGAAATCCCACCAAAAACATTCTGTAAAAAACTAGCCAAGTCTCAATGGAGCTGCTGCTTATCTCAAAAAGTAATGAAATCTAGACAAAGTCGTGCCTAGTCTAAGGTTCCTTACTATGAATTCTTTATTTTTATAGTTAATGTTGTGTGTCTTGGCCGTTGAAGGGTATAAAACCAGGTGCTCCATGACACCATCGCACCAATCTGTCGCCAGAACCGCTACCCATTGACGATGGAAAATCTTGGAAAACGTTGATTCAATAACCAGTCAATTGTAGGCTTGATAAAGCCACTAACGTATAAAGAATTTTCAACGGCCAAGTCACACAACATTAACTATAATAATAAAGAAATCGCAGTAAGGAACCTTAGACTAGGCACGACTTTGTCTAGATTTCATTACTTTTTGAGATAAGCAGCAGCTCCATTGAGACTTGGTTAGTTTTTTACAGAATGTTTTTGGTGGGATAATTATTACTTCTTGAACGTAAAGCTACTCGCACATTTCCTAATTCCTATCAATAAAAAAAAAGAAACTTGACATTATCGGAGACGAGCCCCTACTCCTGACCCAACGCTCTCTCAAGGAGCTACGGAGACCAAGCTTAAGGAACACCACGCTGCAATTACACACAGCAGAAGTATGAGGATGCAAACCAAAGGCTGGCCGGCGCACCACCACCGTCCGGTGCTCGACGAGGTCAACTACCAAGAGCATCATCTGGTGATGTCACCAGGTCCCAACGGAAGCGGTTGTTGAATCAATTGGGCATGTTTATCGCTAGACAGTACGTGTGCTCTATTGCGACCAAAATAGGATGACAATTCAGGACAAATGATACGTCACTGAATGGAATTTTAATTATGCCGCATCTAAAACTTGTTGACTCACAAAGAACGATGTAATTAACATTTAAGGAGGACTCCTTATACCTAAACATCTTTATTGTTTTCGATATTCTATGACATCCTAAAAATTTGTTTGTTTGGTTGAACGCGGTAATCTCAGGAACTACTGGTCCGATTTGGAAATTCTTTCCATAAATAGCCCATTTATTGAGGAAGGTTATAAGCTATACCTCACGCTATCTCAAAGTCACTTTTCCACGCGAACGAAGTAGCGGGCAAAAGCTAGTTTGCTAATAATAACAATAGTAATTGATTGTATCAAGAGGAATAGGGAATTTACGATTTCTGAATGCTGATACGGTCTGCAACAAAGGTTACATTAGAACTATTATAATGATAAATAATTATGAATTTTTACTTGATGCATGTAAAAAAGCATGGGCCGGTACACCACCACACTCGACCAGCGCGCTCGACGCGGGTCGATGGTGTTGATGTAAACCTCAAACTACTTAGTACATAATAAAATAATATTCGTAAAATTATTTGCTTACTAGATTCGGTAAGATAAGAAATGTTTCTCGTAGGGACAACAAGGTGCCCACGAAGGTGAACTACCTTTCAAGACCTAAATACGTGCGAAATAAAAAAAACAAAATACCGTGTTTTAGGTCATAATTGCTTTCAAAACCAACGACCGACGATCGACGAGATCGGCGATAATATGTGACGATATATTTGGAGGTTTAGTATCACAATGAATTACAATTACAATGAGAGCGTGTCGCGTCACGTTCGCCGCTGCTGCCCGAAATACCGCGGCGCAGGTAATCCCGCGGCGCACCGGCGCAGCACCGCGCCAACACGACATTACTTCTTACAGAGAACACTAGGTAACGCCTTGACTCATTGCCTCTTGCTACAAAGCGTGCGCAGAACTAAAGGTACCCAAATAGAGTAATTTTAGCACTTTTCGGTCCAGACCTCCTACAGATCCATAAACTGTTTCTCCCCCAAACCATTACTAATTAGTACAATGTAGCAAATTTGCTAGTTTTTTTGTTTTTTTTTTCATTGTCGGCCGGGTGCTCCTAACCGACAACTTAAATAGCCGAAGCTCTCTCATTAATTATATTAATAGTGACTCGTTATCACACGGCGATAAGTCCCCGGTGTTGTTTAAACAACTGCCGAATGTTAGTTACGTCGTTACATTTTTAGGGCACTTTTCATTAGACATTATTTTTGAGAAGATAAAATAACATAAATGATTTGATTGTTATTAACAGTCTTGCATAAATTAATCAAAAATATCAAGGTCGCCTGTCCGAGCACTGCGCAGTCCCCAGCAGCCTCCCCTCCCTCCCCTCCCCCCAAAATGGCAGTAACATAATTATGGTCACTGTGTACTGACTACGGACGTAGTTTGCAACAGTTAATTAACATAATTATACCTACATATTTAAAAGTAAAAACATTAAAAATGTACCTACATAATTATGGACTTTATTAGCATTACATACTTCGTTCCAAATTCGGTTTTATTTAAAATTATTTAGCGATATTTTGTCGTTTTTCAACATTAAAGTTATGGTAATAATCAAATTTTATAAATAACAAATTTTACTATCTACTTACAGAAAAACTATTACAAGTGTTATTAAAATGTGAATGGTGCCGCTGCGGATACCTAATTATTGATAAAACATTTGTAACGCCAAAATAAAAGAGATATTAATAGGTAATACGCCCACATTTTAGAACATTTGAGTTTTATATATATAGAATAATTTTATATCAATACCCAATATTTTTTCTGGTATTTTGAGCGAGCTTTGCCAGAAGCACAGCCAGAAAGCAGAAGATGCCTATAATAACTAACAAAGCTGACGGGAACACTGAGTGCACTGATGCAGTTCAGTAGTGCACAATGAAGACATAGAGCACATGTTTCTAGTGAAGGGCGCAACGACTACACGAGCAGAAGTCTTCAAAGAGCCTTGTATTTGTCGTAGACTACTTGTGTGCACAAATATATCGAGTTATAAAAGTAAATAAAAATCGGCTGTAGCGTGCCAAAGCAACACCCGGCCGCGGCCGACGGACAGGAAGCTAGACGTGTCGTTTGACTTATTGATCTTTTTATTGCAATTTAAATGCGTACCTAACCACTTACTCACACCTGAGAAAAACTAAATGTTGTAACTTTGAAGTCTTCAAAATATTTGCCTATAAAAGTTGCACACCTGTTCTTTATGAAGCGAGTGAAGAAAAAAACAACCTTAAAATTTGATAATTAGACAGAGATGTATCACTTATAATACGAGTATGTATGTTAGTAACTTCTTTTATGTGGTGAGGGTGGAGCGCGGCGGCCGCAACGCCCGCGGCCGCAGCGTGAGGCGCTGATCGTCCGCGACACACATCACAACACTATAATGGGTCACATATGCGACCTTACATGCACACATAAATTATTTCGGGTATTAGCTTGTACTGTTCTGTAACGTCGGCGATACAGACGATGTGTGTTAATATCAATATCAATGCGTAGTTATTATAATAATATGCAGGTACCTAGTTATCGCCATAAAAACAGGTCCTTGGATTATTACAGCGTACATTCCAAAATCTGTCAGTGTGTCAGAATATAGGTATACTCGTATCTGCTCACAAATGCCAGTCCACTACCTACATACAAGCATTGGCTTATTAAACACAAAAACAACAAATTAGTTAAATTCAATTCTCAAAGAGCGTGGGCAACTCATGTTCATTGAAATCTACTTCTATACATTACCATGTCCCTGCCGGATAAAATATTAGGTCCTTACCTATGAAATTGGTGTTTTGTATGGAGATTTTGGGGAATTCTGCATTTTCCATACTAAAATTTATTCAGTTTTCTTTACAACGACAAATCCAAAGATAATAATATTTGCCATCTATCATTAGACAAGCTTTAGTAATATGTGTAATATCACACTTCATAAAATTTATTTATCGTTTTTAAGTGAATGCAAATAAAATTATGTATTCGGGAGGCACTTAAAAAGAGTTGTCTCCGTGTCCAATTTTACCACAATTAAACTTACAACAAATTATCAAAACAAATCAAAAGAGCTCAAAAATATAGTCTATTTTTAGACGCGGTAATTATTTTTTAGGAATACTCTGAATCTTAATAGTTACAGACAAAGTACTAAGACAGAATAAAAACACCAATTTCATAGGTAAGGACCCAATATAAACTAAAATTTCCTGGTTTGTGTGGATTGCGCACATGTGCAAGTGTGCTCTATCTAATGGATTTAGGGAAGTATAAGTATTTATTTATTGTTTATGCACGTCGTACATGGCGGACGTGATGCGTTGAGGCATTCTCTACCAGTCAACCCGATAGCGGATTGAGGAGAGATAAAGAACGGTGCAATAAAAGTAAAAAATCACAAAAAAATTGAATAATTGTCAGTATTAATCGGTTTCTCGTGCGTATCAGTTTTCAAATAATCTCACATGTTGTTTTCGCACTGTGCTCGCTGCTGTTAGATCAAAACATGTTTTTACAATTTGAAAATATGTACTCATGTTACTTATCTATTTAATTATAATGCTCGTGTGTCTTACCTTTCATATATAACAGAGTGTCGCCTTACTTGCTATTTGTTGACTTCTGGAGGAAAGATGGAAGTAGGTGAGTATACTTCATTAAACTTGAAAAACCCAGGAAGTTCTTTATTTCTTAGGACAAATACTGTGCAACAATGGCCACTGAGGAAGTACTAATATAGTTTCTGAAGTATTGTCACTTACGTCGGTGCTAAGAGGTGATGATATAATATATAGGGAGTAAAGACTACTTGTGGCTAATCTACCCCAAAAAAATCATTCAAGTTGTCATTAGGTAGGAATTGATATGCAAACCCTACTTCATTAAAATAAAACTATAAATAATAAAAACTATAAAGGTATTTTATCTCTGACACGACAGCTAGGTATAATCAATAATCATATATCAAGCGTCGTTATCAATGAGCTCGGCGCGTGCGCGCGGGGCAGGACGCAAACAGGACACAATTACCAAATCTCAACAAAGGTAAACTTTGGGCGCGTGTGGATTGAGCGGGAGAACAACAATACTTATTAGATGTTGCTAGCGTATGCGTTTGAGGAGGTTCTCGTGTCCTACACGTGAGAACTTACTCATCAGGTCATTCCAGCGCCTAAAGTAAGGGAGTAAAACAATGGCGCATCATGCAATACGTGAAACTAGTAAATAACAAACAAGAAAATCGAGACGACACGTGTATATGTACGAAGTACTTAACATGTAAAGGCAGACATTCTAATTAAAATAAGTATTATATTCGTTACTAAGAGTCCCACACGTGGCACGCGTACCCGCGATCAATAGCAAGTTGGTGGAAAAAATACCTGAGAATTTGGTCCCAACAATGATAATGGTTTCCCAAGATCGACCATTAATATCCATGTAAACAATTCCTAGAAGAGTCACATTACATAGTCGCGGCGGACGCACGCGCCGACACCGCAGCGCGCACCGTTATCATTCATTTCTAATGGACTTAGAACTGCACAATCATCCAATAGCTTATAGCGGCGACGGGCTCACCACCTGTCATGCTCAGTGCAGTCACTGCTTGGTGAAGCGCGGACTATGGCAGTGGACTGCTTTTGCGGTGCTTTTGCCTAGTCCCTGACTAACCTTATGGGATAATGTCGTGATTATATGTATGTAAGTATTAATTTATCGTCCACACAACACACAAACTATCGCTAACAAAGACCCGAAAAAAATTGATAGAAAAACTTTAACTCAACGCGTCACAGTTCGTACTCACCAGTCACGACGCAGAAAAACATTGATTTACGTACTGCGTTATTTATTTCTATTATTTTATTTCAATTATCTTCAGTCGAGAAAGTTTCCGGTGACCACTACAGATTTTTTAGGAAACCTTGTTTAAAGTTGTAATATAGTTATAGCTATCGCTTATAATAGACCTGTTTAGTGCTCATTGAGAGAGCAATGTGTTAGATTGGGAGCAGGCCTCGCGTCGTTTGTGCTGTCAACTGAAGAAGAAAACTTCTTCGCGACTAAGTACCCTAATTTTGATGTGGGTTTTAACTAGTCTGCTGTCTGTCGCTAACCCTCTATCTCAATCAAAACCAAATGTTCGTAAATCTCAACACCATTGGTTGGTTTTCGTAGAGCTATTAAAAAATTATAAATACCGAATAATTTTTGTCATGTCACCTCTAGAGGAATGCGAGCGAGATAATGGACGACTATGATGGGGCAGTCGGCCGCGGGCCCCGTTTGATATAATTCTATTCTGATAAACATTATAAACATCGTTGATTGATTGCGTACAGTTCGATGCACTACAAACACAAGATACAGTCGATCGTCCTTGCTGCGACAAACAAACATCATTCATAACATAATCTAATCTATTGACTAAGCGGCGAGTGTCAACAAATGAACATAAATGCATGCAAAACAAAATGTATTCATAATACTTGACGTCATATTCGGCACAACAAGGCTCGGCGGCGGCCGGCGGCGGCGGGCGGCAGTGGGACCGGCGGCAGCTCAGCGGACGCCGGGGAACGCGGGGGAGGGGCATCGGTCACGGGCACTCCGAGCTGTTACATATTATTTATCAATATTCTATCTAGTAATGTGGCTATTTACTACCGATAGATATAGGTGAACCATAACATGCGGTAAGACCATAAATAACAAATAATTTACGCTCAGCACGAGCGAGCCACGATCATTGTCGTTTCAAGGTAGTCTAATGACCCACATGACATGCAGTCAGTGGCACTTGGCACAGTGAGTGCGTGAGTGCGTGAGCGCAGGGCGGGTGCTGCCCACTGTGCGGAGGCGGCGGCTCTGATGAGAAGCTCCGGATGAGCTCCGCGGCGCGTCGAGGAAGCGTCGCGGCCGGCTCGAGCTCGGCCAGATCTTCCCACAGATAATAATTATGGACGGCGAATGCTACGGTTTTAATCGTATTGTTTACATCGTGAAGTGGCCGCGCACTCAGTCCTCGCGCAGCGCCCGCCGCGAGCGCGCGCAGCCGCATCGTCGCGCAGTGACAGTGCTCTGTGGTGCCAGTGACAGTGACGAGCTTCGGCGTCATGCCGCCGACCCAGAGATACGATACTCGATGACATTTATTCCTTTCATAAATAACGTCATACTAATCAGCATCACCCCTGTTAGTATTCTATTTCCGAGTTTATTAAATATAGGTATTTTTATTAATTGCGAGCGCCAAAAAACATGGAAATCGTACTAGCCGTGGCCCGCAGCCGCGGCAGGCGCGCGCTGCGGCCGCGGCCGACACCGGCTATGTTTTGGATATTTATCAGATGATAACGTCCTTCGTGGCCGTGGTTTCCACGGATGCCAGTTTGAAGGTGTCGCTATCTACAACGTTCAGAGTTCGAGTTCTGGTAGGCCAGGATATTATTTTCTGTGTAATAAATACGAGCATTTGTACCGGAGTCGTAAGTTGGTAAATATTTCTAACAAAAATGTGCTTATCTTTGTTTCTTAGTGTGTAATCTATGTCTATCCGTTCGGTATCTACCGATTAAATCCAACACCGCAAAAAAGTGTATCTACCGTACCTATAAAAGAGAGAAATATTTTATTAAAACATTAGATATTTATTTTTATTACCAACCCGCATTTGGCCAGAGAGGTGATGGTACAGGCCACACTCCTCATGTGTTTCTCCATGAGGAAGACCTGTGACCAGCATTCATAGGCTGAGGACGAGGACGATATTTATTTAGGTGTTTGTAATTTATTCAAAACAATACTCAACGCATTGCGCAATTTTAATCACGAAAGGTTACATAGTCTTTTTTTATAAACAGTCTAGCAAATAACTCGACACCACTACTGAGCAGTAGATGAGTCCATATGCGAAAGCAGCTGGGCAGCACCAAACAATGCAGCCTTTTTCCACAAAATAACATACTTGAATGAGTTGAGGCGCGGCCTTCGCGCGCGCCGTAAGTTTTCCCGCCAGCTCCACTTTTACTTCGAAGGAAATTGTTGTCATTCCACTCGCCGACGTATTACGATTTTTTATATTAGTCGATCGTACATACTTGCGAAATAATGACCCTGCTCGATGCTCATGAACTTATGGTTTTTTCGCTTCGAAGCCTGATTGGTTACGAAGTGATATTGATAATTAAATATTAATATAATCCGTACAATATTAACAGATATCAATATCAATGGCACAGTCTTTATACAATATACAGTATCAGTGCCAGTGCGCCATATAGTGGACTAAAAATCGAATTCCATAGGCATTCGCATAAAAAAAAAAAACTCAGACCAACAAATCGCAAATAAATCATTCCAAAAAACCTAGAAGGAAATAACGCGCAATGAGTTATGGCCCATATCGTAAGCTCCATTTTTTTTGTTGGTGTTTAACACCTCTGCCTACTCCTTCGGGGAAAGAGACGTGATGATATGTTTATGTCATTCAGAAACGTTAATAATAAATGACGAAAAATATTCTTTGAAACTTTTGAATAGAACATGAAAAAAACAAAAAAAAATGAAAAAAAATCGGTTTTTTCCCTGCATTTTTCAACGTTAATCGCAACCCGTCACGGGACACAAAGGGCAACGGATATAAAAACAGCATAGGCTTATTGAATTATTATAGAAAATAAAAGTCATGCAAAGGAAATATATTACCGATTGTTCATCTTGGGACACGGAGAGTTCCGCTGGCACTGGTCCCATAAATGACAAACATTCTGCGTCGGACGCGACACCACCAAACTTGAGACACTGCTACATGTCGTATTAACTATTTTGAAATGAATAGTGTTACGGAAATAAAATAATGGATACTCGGAGGCCTCAGAGGTAAATGTTTTGCAAATAAAATAATGGATACTCGGAGGCCTCAGAGGTAAATATTTTGCAAATAAAACTCCATAAAAAATTTTGAATGACACGTGTAAGAAAACTCATTATACAAAGACTCTCTTTGTTGTTCGAATATTTTACGCTATGTTTAATTACATTTTAATATAATATTTTTCTCAAAAACATAGTATTTACCTAGTTAAAGAATAACCTTGTTTGTTATGCAAAGTGTTATGCAGTTAGTTGTTCCTCATGTGTTTCTCCACGAGGAAGGCCTGTGCCCAGCAGTGGGACGTACGATTACTTGTTAGCAGGGTATAACATAATTTAGTATACCACAGTAATTTATCCATTTGTCATATCATATCATTTTATCCAAATAGTTAATTTTATTAATAATAGATGCGTACCAAACGCAAAAGTACTCTAACCTGTCTAAACGCGCCCTTCAATTAAGTAATCATGCCTTTATAAACACGGAGTTTGGGAATGGCGCCTAGTAAAGTGACACACTAAACTTAATACCCATCCAAATAGTTAATGCACAACTAGTACAAGGAAAGAAACTAAGAACGGGCTATGAGTTGGCCGCCGCAATCCCGTAAAGCCAGCTTCAAAAAAGGAATATGTATTCAGATTTGACACCTGACAAGTCGCGTTTGCTCTCAAACGTGTATATATTTTTCTTCGTCCTACAAATGTTCGTATATATTTTTGAAGTCGACTGTAGAATCAACAGGTCTGCAAAGTTGTGAGCAGTAAAACTGGACAGCAATCTTGGCGGATACACCATGGTTCAAAGTCCTCGGACTGGGCTCGGATATGCAGGAGCTGTGTGAAGGTTTCCGTGAATGGATGAAATCCACAGTGCTTCCTTTACTTGCGGTTAACTGTAATTTATTATGTTCACCCAAAACAAAAAAAATAAATTCAACGTTCACACACAAGTTTATAAGTAATGCGGAATTTGGGAAATGAAACGAACGAATCCGAAAATAATTGACAATCAGACGAATTCACGAATTTACGCCAAATTTTAATTTCAAACGCAGCGCAAAGCCTTTCGCAGCCTAAAGGGGTCTCTACTGACGTCCCTTAAATCAGAGCCCACATCGGGGCACTGGAGGGGAGCTCCTTAAATGTCCTCCTAGATCGTCTCGTGTGTAGGCAAATCGTTACGATTTTGAATATGTAGATTGGCAGCCGACTTTAGGACCTTATTGAGGGACGTGAGTTACCCTTGTTATTAATAATCCATCAAAGCATGCGACTAGTAAATGAACAAAACAGTATATTCATTAGTGATAAAAAACTACATAAATTATGTAAATAAATATATATATTTTTTTTAAGTCCTCCCTTGTATACTTCTGCTTTTGATATTATATTTTTTTTTGTTTCTGTGCAATAAAGAGTTAAATTATAAATATATATAGTAATTAGGTAATTTATAAAAAAATATAGTCACATATTTAAAAAATCATATTTATGAGGACGCATTGCCGGCTCATTCAGAGCAGGTTGGCGACGCCGCATTTTTAGTGTTCTTTAATAATTTTGTAATTTTGTTTCTTCGCTCACACTTATCTTAATATCATAATATTTGTATGTTGTTTCTTTAAATTATTATCTATGCACCTATTTATTAAAGTAATCCACTTTAGGCTCTGCTCTCCAGGGCACACCGGGCGCTTATTCAAATAAAAAATGTGAATCGTTGCTGGTGCGTGTAGGGAACTGTAAAAGGAAAGCACAGGGACACAAACACAAAAAAATCCATTGAAAATCTTAAAATTTCTCAGTTAAAACTACCGGGCTTAGGTTAGTTACTTACTTGTCTACGGTCATTTACGGTACTTTTTGTTACGATTCAATTCTAAATATGCAGCGCCATCTAGTACTAATTAACAGAACTAACATTTATTAATACCCAAACAAAGAATTATTATTTATAAGAAGTATGTTAAACAATCTATTTACTATTATATATAATATAATAACCTGCTTATGTGTAATTATTTAAAAAAAAATATTAAATATGGAGCAAACAATCAACACGCTCAGAAATATTGCTCTTTAATATCTATTACATTTATTATAAGGATTGGTTTACATAAGTCCGTTTTAAAAAACAAGTTTCGTAAAGTTTTCAAACAAAGACTAAGTACCTCCGTAGACTAATTGTTTCGAAACGCTTTTGAAATAGTGACAATTACTTCATTAGAACATTAGTTCAAAATTAGTAGAGTAGGTACTAAAATTTTCCGGAAATTAAGACTTATCAAATTTTGTATCTCTGCCACACTATCCGCTTTATTAATAAACTAAGAATAATTTTATGCCTAGTTTATCCAAAAATACGCCTTAGAAATATAATGCCTTATGACGTTGGGTGTTAGGTGTAATGTTGCTAAGCAGTATTTTTAGTTAAACTAGGCATAAAGTTATTCTTAGTTTATTAATAAAGCGGTATGTGTCTCTGCATTCTCTGCCGATCCCTTCGGGGAAGGAGGCGTGATAATAATTTATTGTAATTTACGGTAAGTCTCGCGACAGCGACCACGACGACACCACCACTTGGCTTTATTATTCCTCCCTTAGAATCTAAGGCCTCAGTGATGATAGTTCCTTGTAAAGCTCATCTCACATTGTTTTCGTATTGTTTCAGCGGCCGACGCGCGCGCACATGAGACCGATCTGTGGGTAAGCATCTGACCATAAGCTGTTTCTTACAATTGCGGTTCTGTTTGTGAAGCATCACAAACAGAAAAAGAGCAAAATAACACTAAAATGTTAGCAAACATTTTAGTGTTATTTTGCTCATATCATCTACTTAAATATGGAATCCGCTGGCCTAGTCTGTAACGTAATGTTGATAAATCAATATTCATTTGATGTCACGTCAAATGTCATGTAGTTAGTTAATTTCACAAAAGTGTTTGAAATGACAGATATACAATTCATATTCATTGAAATTTGGTTAGAGACTAGGGCAGCAGGATTTGATATGGAGGTAAAAGTGACATCGATCATATTTTACCCATAACTAAATAATAATAATAATCATAATTATTTTTTTCTGAAAAGTGCACGTTATCATTGATTTATTGTAAACATTTCTAACCAGCATACTTGTATGAGTACCTGTCCTACGTGTTTGAGCAATTGTTTGACGCAAGATAAAATCTACAATAATTTTCGAGCAGCCCCTATTCTCAACTGTCTGAAAACAAACGAATCTCGGAATCTCTATCTCCCACTGTTTATTGCGGCGAATAAGAGCGAAATGGGCATAACTTTCCAAATAGAATCCGTGGGCAGACAGTTGAGAATAAAGGGACTGGGTGGTGTGTATATTATGATACATAATATAATTAAATTACCGACAATGATTGTCCGCAGCGCGTGGCTGGCGGCGGCGCTGCTGCTGGCCGTCGCGCGCGGCCTCGCGGGTGAGCTCCTGACGCCTCTTATATTTATTTTATTTATTTATTTGGTTCGAGATACCGACATACATTTACTACAGCCTTCTACATGGTCAGGGTCCTTCTCCGACCCCGTCAAAGACAGCGTGACCTTGGATGGGTCGTGAAACATTTATATGATACATATAACAATAATAATAACAAACCTCAATCTGTCTTGAACAATTATGGTTTTTATAAAGGGCTCTGTAATGTCACTAGGCTACCTGAGAGCGACGAATCGGGTACAAATAAAATTGGAACCCAAAAAAAATGTCAAACCTAGTGACATAACCGAGCCCTATAGAGAAACCCAAAATAAACGATGATGATTATCACAAACGATGATTATTTGCGATCATAATATCTCAGACTGACAAAATAGAAACTCTGCAGTCGAACTATTCGATCGTCATTCTATTCTCGACTCGACTGACATACTTCGTTTTATTATAAATTTTTACCATCGAAAATCAAACGCGTGCAGACTATCCGTCGTTTCCTCGATCTTTTTTTTCAACATGGGAATAAATGTATCTCATTCTTCATTCGTCTCCACAATCGTGATCGACATTCCAGACGCGCCGTCGCCGGCGCTCGACGCCGAGGAGGAGGACGAGGAGGTGATCGTGTACGGCGCGGCGCCCGACGGCCGCGAGGCGACCGGCGCCGCGCTGGCGGGCGTGGCCGCGCTCGTGCTGCGCGCCGCCGGCGTGCGCGCCGCCGCCCGCGCGCCGCCCGCCGCGTGCCGCGCGCCCGCCGCCGCCGCCGCCGCCGCCGCCGACCCCGACGCCTGCGTGCTGGCCGTGCTGCGCGCGCTGTCCGCCGGCCGCGCGCACGCCGCGCTGCTGCCGGTGCGCGCGGCCGGCGCGCCCACGGCGCCGCGGCTGCGCGACGCGGGGCTCGAGGACGCGGGCGACGCCGCGCCCGCCTGGCGCCGCGCCTGCGCCGCCTCGCGCCCGCCCGCGCGCTCGCTGCTCGACCTCGCCGACGCCGCCGCGGCCGCGCGCTACGCGCTGCCCGCCGCCGCGCTGACAGCCGCGGGGTCAGTGCACCGCCGCCGCCGTCTCTCTCTCTCTCTCTCTCTCTCTGTCCCCCGAGAGCGGGCTGCTTCATTACACCGACGTTGCATTGCATGCACTAGCGCCCATTCTAATTTTTCATTATTTGTTAGATTGCTTCATATCTCTCTGCGCTTTTAATATTCAGAGAATGTTCCATAACGATATATTTTTTTATTAAGAAACAAATAGTAATCTTTTTAAAAACAAAACGGTTTGTTCGAACTAATTCACACATTTTTAAATTTAAATTAACGACACTCGGTATTATTTTAATAACTCAGCAAAACAGAGGCACTGAATATCGTTTGAATCATACGTGGCTGACAGAAAATTTTTAGAAAATAAATAACGGCCTAATGTACAATGTTGCCAATACTTTTATTATATACTTTTATTTTCGAAGTAATCTCCGTTCCTTTGTTGTTGAGTAAGCCCACAACGAAAGTCACTCATAATAAATCATTGACCGAAATTTTTCTCGCGTTAAGTAAATTTTCACGTGTAACACAAGTTTTAGATTTGCCCTCAATTCACAAAAACAAGTGACAAATGAATGCAATATATTTTGTAAAAAGTTACTGTGGTACATTTGTTAGTATTTAAGTACAAACAATTTTCATTACAAAAGTTTTGAATTCTAAGATTCATCAAAACAGTCATCTTTGTTGCGAATAATTTAATAATTTTTGTGTCATCTGCATAAAGAAGGGTGTTATTGAGACTTTCGGTGACATCATTGATATAAATAATGAAAAGAAGCGGACCCAAATGGGGACCCTGTGGGACACCAGAGCTTATAGGCATATAGGAAGAAGCGTAGCCTGCAAAAACCACAGCTCGGCTGCTATTTTCAATATAGCATTTGATCCACCTGAAAAGATCACCATAGATCCCAAACTTAAAAATTTTGTCGAAACATTTGGCAAAATCTGTATACACAGTATCCACCTGCAATCACCAACTCAAGAACGTCACCAACTCAGTATCAACACTGCGAACCTTCAAGAACCCATGTTGATCGGGCGTAAAGAACTTACGAGCTCATAAATAGAACCAGAATTTTCAATGTCGGTAGGTAAAATGAAATGAAATGAAATCATTTATTCTGCAATTAGATTTACATGAAATACTTTTGCACGTCAATATTTTTTTTTCCTACTAGCACTTCGACGTGAATGGCCTGTTGAGAAGAAGTGCCGCAAGAAACTCAACAGTTAGCCTTTTTTAAACAGCCATAATAACAAAAGGAATATGGAACATTTTAAATATTGTAAAATAAGTATGTGCAGAGGAGCAAATTATAGTAGCCACGAATTTTTATCTGTAAAATAATCTTCTATCTTATAATACCCCTTTTTCATTAAACAGCTTTTAACAGTTGATTTAAATTTATGCAGGGGCAAGTCAATAAAACTTTGTGGCAGCCTATTATACATTCTTATTCTTATGGTAGTCATGGGGCCATTCGGAATAGGAATCGCTAATGCCCGCTTCCAAAGCATAGGATCAAAGTGTAAAGTCAAAGGAAGCAGATAAAGACTGACGACAACGTTCTAAAAGCTTTCGACATCTCCGTAGGTACCAGTGCTCGACCGGCGACTGCGAGTTCGTGCCCGAGCGCTGCGTCGGCAATGAGACCGCGTGCGCCACGCTGCTGACCGGCGACGAGAGCGAGCGAGACGTGCTGGCGGCGGTCGTGCGCGAGCACGAGCTGCACGCGCGCGTCGTGCCGCTGGGCGCGCAGCTGCGGCGCGTGGCGGCCGCGCTCGGCGCGCACGCGCTCGTGGCCTGCGACCGCGGGGACGCGCCGCCGGGCTGGCGCGCGCTCGGCCCGCCGCCCTGCCGCGGCGCCGAGCCGTGCCCCTTCGAGGCGCAGCGCCTCGTCAAGCTGGTCAACGTGCGCGCGCTGGCGCGGCACCCGAGCGCGCTGCGGCTGCTCGTGCGGCTGCGGCTCAGCGCGCCCGAGCTGGCGGCGCTGAGCGCGCGCGCGGCCGCGGCGGGCGCGCCGGCCGCCGCCGCCGAGTACGTGCGCGCGCACCCCGCCGCCACGGCGCCGGGCGAGGCGCGCGTGGCCGTGCTGCTGCCGGCCAGCGGCGCGCGCGAGGCGTACGACGCGGCCGCCCTGGCGCGCGCCGCCGTGCTCGCGGAGCAGGACGCGGCGGCCGAGCGCGGCGCGCGCGACGCCCGCTTCAAGGTGGAGGTGTTCGACGACGGCTGCTCGGCGCCGCGCGCCTACAAGTACCTGACGGACGCGCTGGGCACGGGCGAGTACGGCGCGCTGTCGGCGCTGGCGGGCCCCGCGTGCGGCGCGGCGTTCGCGGACGTGGCGCGCCAGAGCCCGGCGCACGCGCTGCCGGTGCTGGCGTACACGCCGCAGCCGCCGCCGCCGCCGCCCGCGGCCGCGCTGGCGCTGCTGGCGGCGGGCGAGGCGCGCGCGCTGGCGGCGCCGCTGGCCGCGCTGGCCGCGCGCCTCGGCTGGCGGCGGCTGGCGCTGCTGTCGGAGGGCGCGCGCGGCGCGGCGGCGCTGCCGCTGCTGCAGGCCTTCGACGTCACGCACTCCGAGCTGCCCGACGACAGCGCCGGCGTCGACTACGACCTCGTCGAGCAGGTATCGATCGTGAAAATCTTCATAAGATTAGATTTGAAATTGTCTTTTCTAAACAAGGGGAACGTGTTCCCGAAGGGACCTTTTTTGATATCAATATATGTAGGTATAGGTACTTTTTAGATTTTTTTATTTTCTCTATGTTTTTGTTTTTGATATTGACTTGGACGTGGTCTGTCGGTTATTGAAAACACTATTAAATGCTGAGATTACAGCTTAAATTCATAATCTTTTAATAATTAACAGAAGGCTTCAATTTATTTATTTATTTTGTGCAGGACCGACTGTCACGCAAGTCCTTAGTAGAAGCTTATTCCAGTAGAGATTTCAGGAATAGAGCTTGTCTTTCAGCTTTAACAGGTGGTAGAGCCGCGCTATGCCCTATCAAAGGTTGAGCATGAATGGGCCGGCTCGTCATTGCCTACCGACCTACTCGTCTGCTCATATGCACGTGCTCCTCTCGATGTACCTATAGATGCGTGCGGGTCCTCCAAGAAGGAAAGGCGTGAATTATCGTGAATTTGGGCTTTTGAAAATAGAGATCTAACTATACCGACTCGGGGCAAGTTTTTCGACATTGCCATCGTTTTTAAGATCACATCTACTAAGAGTGCATAGACCACGTAGTACAATAATATTTATGCACGTATATGTAATCGAGTATAGCAGGGAGATCCCTCCCGCTTGCACCGTTTGATCGTAAAGCGGTCGCGCAGTAACCGTGAGTGGTGGTGTCGGCAGTGGGCGGCGCGCACGCTCTTGGCGGACCTGCGCGTGGTGGTGCTGAGCGTGGAGGACGCGCGGGCGGCGCGCGCGGCGCTGTGCGCGGCGGCGGCGGCGGGCGCGGGCCCGGCGGCCGGCGCCGCGTGGCTGCTGCCCGGCGCGCTGCCGGCCGGCTGGCTGCGCGGCGCCGCGCGCTGCGACGTGCGCGCCGCCGCCGCCGGCCACCTGCGCGCCGTGCCCGCCTGGCGCGCCGCCTGGCGCCCAAGCGCCGCCGCGCCCTGCGCCGCCTGCGCGCCCGACGCCGCGCTGCTCTACGACGCGCTGCGCCTGTGGGCCGCCGCGCTGCGCCGCCTGCTGGCCGCCCGCCCCGCCGCGCTCGACGACCTGCACCGCCCCGACCTCGTCAGGTGAGGTGCCGCCGCCTGCGCTCCGCACGCCTAGGTGGCTATCGTTCGTTCCTCGCGTCGCTTCAACGCCGTCCACTTCCGCAGGAAGCTGATCGACGACGCGACCTCGACCGAGTACGTGGGCCTGACCGGGCCCTTCGAGTGGACGGTGACGGAGGACGGCGCGCACGCGCGCACGTCGCCCGTCGTGATCCAGCAGTGGCAGAACGGGACGTACGTGGACGTCGGGCGCTGGGAGCGCGGGGAGCTGACGCTGGAGGAGGGCGCGCTGCGCTGGGCGACGGGCGACGGGCGCGCGCCGACGGACGGCGGGCGCTGCGCGCTGCAACCGCTGGCGGACGCGCTGGGCGGCGACTGCCGCGCGGCCGTGGTGGCCGTGGCGGCGCTGCTGCTGGCGGCGCTGGCGGCGGCGCTGGCGGCGCTGGCGCTGCACTGCCGGCGGCGCGCCGAGCGCGAGTACCGCGCGCGGCTCGAGGCGCTCAAGCTGCGCACGCTGGGCGCCAAGCCCGGCGGCCTCGACCGCTGGGAGCTGCCGCGCGAGCGCGTCGTCATCAACCGCAAGCTGGGCACCGGCGCCTTCGGCACCGTGTACGGCGGCCACGCGCTGCTGGCCGAGGACCGCGGCTGGAGCGCGGTCGCGGTCAAGACGCTCAAGGCGGGCGCGACCACCGAGGAGAAGCTGGACTTCCTGTCCGAGGCGGAGGCGATGAAGCGCTTCGACCACAAGAACGTGGTGCGGCTGCTGGGCGTGGTGACCAAGACGGAGCCGGTGTGCACCGTGATGGAGTTCATGCTGTACGGCGACCTGAAGAACTACCTGCTGGCGCGGCGGCACCTGGCGCTGGAGGGCGCGGCGGGCGCGGAGGAGGTGTCCCCGCGGCGGCTGACGGCCGTGGCGCTGGACGTGGCGCGCGGCCTCTCGTACCTGGCGCAGCTGCGCTACGTGCACCGCGACGTGGCGGCGCGCAACTGCCTCGTGAGCGCGCACCGCGTCGTCAAGCTCGCCGACTTCGGCATGACGCGGCTCGTCTTCGAGAACGACTACTACCGCTTCAGCCGCAAGGGGCTGCTGCCCGTGCGCTGGATGGCGCCCGAGAGCCTCGCGCTCGGCGTGTTCTCGCCCGCCTCCGACGTCTGGTCCTTCGGCGTGCTGCTCTACGAGATCGTCACCTTCGGCTCGCTGCCCTTCCAGGGACTCAGCAACTCCGAGGTTCTCACGCGGGTCAAAGCCGGCCAAACGCTGGAATTGCCATCGGGACTCAAGCCTCAGCTGTGAGTGATAGCATGAAGCTCGTTCTTATTTATTTTGTTCCCTATTTTATTTAGCATCGACGCCACGTGTTTTTCCATTGTATTCCAGCACTCACTCCTGAGTAAAAGTTGTGATATATACTTCGATTCTATTCCAAGTTCTGGTTGATTCCAGCTGACTTTTTTTTTATTTGAAATAATTGCTTTAGCGATCCTGAAATTTGGACACATGGCTAATTTTTTTTTTAAAGTTATTTACAAAAATTACTATGAATGATCTCCATGGTAATGTGCCTGGGACAGACACATTACCACGAAGATTAAGGGGGGAATCGAGGCGTGATGATTTTACCTATACTAGTTGTTGTATGCCAACAATGAATGAGGGCGAGTGTAGCATGTGGTCGTGTGCGTTGCAGCGAGGGCCTGATCAAGTCGTGCTGGCGGCAGGCGGCGCGCGCGCGGCCGGCGGCGGCCGAGGTGGCGTCGTTCCTGGCCGACGCGCCGCGCCTGCTCGCGCCCTGCCTCGACGTGCCGCTGGACGCGCTCGCGCTCGGCGACGACGCGCGCGACCGCGCGGAGGTACACACACACACACACGCACACACACACACACACACGCACACACACACACACGCACAGCTGCTCGCGCCCTGCCTCGACGTGCCGCTGGACGCGCTCGCGCTCGGCGACGACGCGCGCGACCGCGCGGAGGTACACACACACACACACGCACACACACACACACACACGCACACACACACACACGCACAGCTGCTCGCGCCCTGCCTCGACGTGCCGCTGGACGCGCTCGCGCTCGGCGACGACGCGCGCGACCGCGCGGAGGTACACACACACACACACGCACACACACACACACACACACGCACACACACACACACGCACAGCTGCTCGCGCCCTGCCTCGACGTGCCGCTGGACGCGCTCGCGCTCGGCGACGACGCGCGCGACCGCGCGGAGGTACACACACACACACACGCACACACACACACACACACGCACACACACACACACGCACAGCTGCTCGCGCCCTGCCTCGACGTGCCGCTGGACGCGCTCGCGCTCGGCGACGACGCGCGCGACCGCGCGGAGGTACACACACACACACACACACACACACACACACGCACAGCTGCTCGCGCCCTGCCTCGACGTGCCGCTGGACGCGCTCGCGCTCGGCGACGACGCGCGCGACCGCGCGGAGGTACACACACACACACACACACACACACACACACACACACACACACACACACACACACACACGCACAGCTGCTCGCGCCCTGCCTCGACGTGCCGCTGGACGCGCTCGCGCTCGGCGACGACGCGCGCGACCGCGCGGAGGTACACACACACACACACACGCGCACACACACACACGCACAGCTGCTCGCGCCCTGCCTCGACGTGCCGCTGGACGCGCTCGCGCTCGGCGACGACGCGCGCGACCGCGCGGAGGTACACACACACACACACACACACACACACACACACACGCACAGCTGCTCGCGCCCTGCCTCGACGTGCCGCTGGACGCGCTCGCGCTCGGCGACGACGCGCGCGACCGCGCGGAGGTACACACACACACACACACACACACACACACACACGCACAGCTGCTCGCGCTCTGCCTCGACGTGCCGCTGGACGCGCTCGCGCTCGGCGACGACGCGCGCGACCGCGCGGAGGTACACACACACACACACACACACACGCGCACACACACACACGCACAGCTGCTCGCGCCCTGCCTCGACGTGCCGCTGGACGCGCTCGCGCTCGGCGACGACGCGCGCGACCGCGCGGAGGTACACACACACACACACACACACGCGCACACACACACACGCACAGCTGCTCGCGCCCTGCCTCGACGTGCCGCTGGACGCGCTCGCGCTCGGCGACGACGCGCGCGACCGCGCGAAGGTACACACACACACACACACACACACGCGCACACACACACACGCACAGCTGCTCGCGCCCTGCCTCGACGTGCCGCTGGACGCGCTCGCGCTCGGCGACGACGCGCGCGACCGCGCGGAGGTACACACACACACACACACACACACACACACACACACGCACAGCTGCTCGCGCCCTGCCTCGACGTGCCGCTGGACGCGCTCGCGCTCGGCGACGACGCGCGCGACCGCGCGGAGGTACACACACACACACACACACACACACGCGCACACACACACACGCACAGCTGCTCGCGCCCTGCCTCGACGTGCCGCTGGACGCGCTCGCGCTCGGCGACGACGCGCGCGACCGCGCGGAGGTACACACACACACACACACACACACACGCACACACACACACGCACAGCTGCTCGCGCCCTGCCTCGACGTGCCGCTGGACGCGCTCGCGCTCGGCGACGACGCGCGCGACCGCGCGGAGGTACACACACACACACACACACACACGCGCACACACACACACGCACAGCTGCTCGCGCCCTGCCTCGACGTGCCGCTGGACGCGCTCGCGCTCGGCGACGACGCGCGCGACCGAGCGGAGGTACACACACACACACAAACGCACGCACAGCTGCTCGCGCCCTGCGCGCACGCGCTCGGCGAATTGATGAGCAATGTAGCCAATCCAATTGATTGCTCTGCTATATATTCTGGCGATGTTTGAACGGCGTGTTGTCGCAGGCGCGTTGGGTGTCGTGGGCTGCGCCGGCTTCGGCCGCCACCGACACCACGTACCTGAGCGACGCGCCGCACGAGACTGACGCCTTCCTCGTTGACGACCGCGCCTGACGACGCTCCTGGCGACGCGACGGACGCCCGCGCCTAACGACGCGGACGCGCCACGCACACACCCGCCTACTACAAGCATTCCCACTTTTTCTAGTCATTTCTTTAAGTTATTGTAAAATTTGTAAATATACTCTATTACGTAACGACAATGTAAATAATAATATATTATGTAGGTAATAAAAACGTGGTAAAATAGAAAATGTAACAATTTTACAACTTTTTTAAATCTCTTTTATTTTACCAAAACCTCCTTGCGTCTACGCTCTCGCTCTTGAGTGGGTGTAGCATAATGTTCCTCTGTTGCGTTGTCTTCAGAAGCAATTTCTTTGTTATATGGCTTCATCGGATAAGTACTTAGGATTTCTATTGTCATGAAGTCAGGATCTGATGATGGGATCCTGGAGATAGCTAGGGTATCCATCAAAGTTTATAGGCACGTATGGCACATTTTATATATTTTCTAATGTTATTCAAGCATTTGCGTCTGAGAGTAATCAAATTATCCTGTATTTATGTTTTCACAACCTAGGGTTTACCTATACGTGTCAACTGGGAAATTTTTGTGAGAAAGTGTTTACTTTAACATCTAATAATCCCGATGATAAAAACATAATTTTGGGCGACTATTAAATGGGCCGCATCAAATGATGCCTCTTATCTCACCTAGATATAACATCAATAATATAATAGATCTTCTGAATTTGAATAGTTTGTTTCAATATAATAATGTGTTAAATTTTTATAATAATTATTTGCATTTGGTACTATCTAACGATGTGGTTTCCTTAGATAAATGCTTAGATCCCCTTGTAGTAGAGGACAAGTATCACCCAGCCCTAATCTGTAAACCTCTTTTTATTCATTCAACCACTCTATTGTCTAAGCCTATAATAATTTTTTTTATATAATAAAGGTGACTATCCTGCCATATGTAAGGAACTGGACACAAAGGATTGGAACTTGCCACTTTCCGGGGTCAGCATTGATGAAGCTGTTGATTTATTTACCAAATTATTATCTGATCTCAGGGATAAATTTGTTCCATCTAAATATTTACGTCCGTGTGTCCATCCTCCATGTTACTCGACAGCCCTTGTAAAAATCTTAAAAAAAGAAAACAAATATCACTGAAAGTATAAAGTATATAATAATGTAGCTGACAGCAATTCTTTTAAGGTATTACGCGACAGAGCTAAAAAAGTGGAGCATGATTGCTACCTAAATTATATTAGGAATGTGGAGAAGTCGATTCGTGAGAACCCTAATGCTTTTTGGTCATATATTAAATCTAATAAACCCCACAACTCATATCCCTCGACTATGTCTTACAATAATTCAAGTCTTACATCTGGTGATGCTATATGTAATGCTTTTGCGCATTTTTTTAATGCTAATTACTTACCATCTCCGTCTCCGGTGGTACCAACCGCTACCTTAACTTGTGACTCGCCTGTTGATATTTTCTCTATTGAAGTGATTGAGCCTAAGATATTTCAGCTTTCAAAATCGGTTGACCAAAAAAAGTTCGCAGGTCCAGATGGAATACAAAAATACAAAAAAAAATATTCAGGTAAATTATGTTAAGTACCTACTATAAATATTACAGATGTTGGAGTCTACTTTTACGTTATAGAATACTTGTGCCAGTAGACTTCGCTCCTCCATATTTATTTAAATTTACCTCGCCGAATAATTTTTGAATAAAAAATCAAGTTCAACGAAAATAAAAATAAAATCACAACCAAAAATGTGTGTGTGTGTGTGCGCGTGTGTGTGCGTGCGTATGTGTGTGTGGTGTGTGTTTCGGTGTGTAAGGTAGCGTGCGTGCGTAGAGTGTGTATGCGCGATTGTGTGTGTATCAGTTGTTGTATTAAAATAAGTTAGGTAGTGATAAAACAACTAATAAGGGGTTGTAATAAAGCTTTCCAATTCATCATAAGTTAGTTTTTTAAGCCAAATCGTCATCAATGATTTAACATATTTAGAGGATTTATTATATATGTTATTAGTATACACCGCCATATCTTAGCTAATTGTGCCAAAAGCTTGACGGTTCCGGTCAGCTTGCCATTCAGGAGGTCTATAAATGAAGGAATTATGCCTAAAATATGGAAAGCGGCTAATATAACGCCAATTCATAAAAAAGGTTCTATGCGTGATATAGGTAACTATAGACCAATATCTAAATTGTGTGTTGTGGCAAAACTTTTTGAAAAAGTGGTGCATGACGAGGTATATGCCACTCTTAAAAATACCTTTCTACCTCAACAGCATGACTTTTTAAGGGGAAGATCGACGACTACCAATTTCATCATGTTTACGGATGAAGTCGCTAGGGGAATGGAGGCGGGTGGCCTGGTTGACGCGGTCTATACTGACTACAGCAAACCATTCGACAGAATAGACCATACTATTCTTCTCGCGAAGTTGTATGCATCTGGTATACGAGGAGATCTACTCTGGTGGTTCACTTTATATGTAGAGGAGCGATGCCAAACTGTGGTCCTTCCTGGATATGGGTCTGCTTCGTCACCCATCCCCTTCGGAGTTCCCCAGGGATCAATTCTCTTCTCTTTGCCCTTTTCGTAAATGATATTAACTCCTGCTTCAAACACTCCGACTTTCTTCTATTTACTGACGATATGAAAATATTTAAAATTTTAAATAATACACTACATGCTAATGAGCTTCAATCTGATCTTGATAACCTTCGCAATTACTGCATTAAAAACAAATTAGATTTAAATATTCATAAATGTTTCTGTATCACTTTCACTAGATCTCCTGCCCCTATAATGGTAAATTATAAGAAAAAATATCAAATTCAATTAAGATCCACCAAATTAACAGATCTCGGATTCACCTTAAATTCGAAGCTACTTTTTGATAAACATATTGCCATTATATCAGGCAAAGCTATGAAAACTTAAGGCTTCCTTATACGCGTCACCAAGGATTTCCAGTGTATTAAAACGCTAAAAATTCTGTATTGCTCCATAGTTCGCAGCCACCTCGAATCCGCGTCCCAAGTCTGAAATCCTTGCTACGACAAATATATTAATATCCTTGAAAAGCATCAGAAAAAGTTCTTTAAAATCAAAAGTACAGAATATCTACCGAGCTATAAACACCACCACATGCTGCCCTTATCGTTGAGACGTGAAGCGGCCGATCTGACTTTCCTGCATAACATTATAATTAATATTATCGACTCCGCACCCCTTTTGGCAAATATTTATATTAAAATATCTTCAGTTAAACAACTCTTTTTGTTCCACCAATTATCGTCACAACTCTTTCTTTATACGTACAGCAGATTTGTTTAACAAACCCTACTTACTCACAAAATGTGGACATAATAATATTTATGATGAAACAAAACGCATTCAAAATTCTAGTCAGTAAAATATTCTTTATATAACCCGTCTTTAATAATCATAAGTATATATATTTACAAATATCGAATATCTTGTGATTTTTATTTATTTATATTTATTATATTTCTCTTTCTAATATCATTATCTGTAGGCACATACCCTACTTTTGTTAATTTCATAATACTATTTCTACAATATTGTATGTTAGTATAATAATATGGCTTTAATTTGTTTTTCTTTTTCCCTTCGTTATGTTTTTTACTCTAAAAATTATTAAAAACATAAGTTAATGCAATAGCATTAACTAATGTTTTTAATTTTTAATATACACATACCTCTAATTAATATCAATAGATATTAATTAGAGGTAGGTGTATATTCACTTGATGTCATATTTGTTTTTTTATCAGTGAAAACTACTTAGGTTTAGGTTAGTGTTTATTTACTCCTGTTCTTATATTATAAGCTGAAGCTGTTTATTTTCCAAATAAAATAAAATATTTTTTTAAATTTATATACTTATATATTTTTCTCAATTTTTTTTTTATTATTATTTATGGCAACAAACAGTCGTACATGAAAAAAGTAGTACTATGGTTACAGAATATAATATTTTTCATTGACCTATAGTGCCAGTAATTTAAGTATTTTTACAATTCATATTGAGAGGTTTTATGTAAAAACATGGTATAAACTTGTAAGGAGATTTGATTTGATAAGGAGACTTAAAAGTAATTTCATACGAAAACAACAGTTACAAGTTCATACGAAAACAATAAAAATAAATAGTTACTTAAATAATAAATAATTACATGGTACATTTGAGTGCTAATAGTTTCTTTAGCTTGACAAGTGAAATATTAAAGATATCTATATCATTAAAGTCATTATTGTACATGTTAGTGGAACGATAAATAAAATAATTTCTTGTGTATAATTTAGTAAGTGTTGATGGGACAAATAATAATCGCTTGCGAAAGGACCGCATCGGTAAGCGCGCACGGCCTACGAAATTAATTCTACCTAGAAGTACAGGGGAATCAATTAAATTGTTGAGTATTTTATAAAGAAATATAATATCAAATATGTTTCGTCTATTTTTAAGGGTTAGTAGTTTATTTTCTTGTAGAGAGGATTCATATGTTTCATTAAATGAGTAAAAACGGTAATTTAATGACATTACAAACTTTTTTTGGACTTTTTCTAATCTATTTATATGGATTATAGTAAGGATTCCAGACAGTACTGCAGAAATCTAAAATAGATCGAACATAAGCGAAATATAATATTTTAAGCGTATTTGCATGTTTGAATGGTTTACTTATTCTAAGAATAAAACCAAGATTTCGAAACGCTCGGCTGATGACATGGTCGATATGATTTGTAAAGGATAACTGTGAGTCCATAATCACACCCAAGTCTCTAATGGAGTTTACTAATTTAATAGGGCTGTTATTTAATCGGTATTCATATTTGATTACTTGCGATTTGCGGGTATAAGTCATAACGCTACATTTATCAATATTTAAAAATAACTGATTAATTTCGCAATATTTTTCTAATGATTTTAAGTCCTCCTGCAATTTTATGCAGTCATCATGTGTCTTTATAATTCTAAAAAACTTTGAATCGTCTGCGTATAGTAGGTGATTGCTATGATTGAGGGAATTTCCAATATCATTTATATAAAAGGAGAATAACAAAAGTGCGATGTGTGATCCCTGAGGCGTACCAGAGGGCACTGGCAGGAATTGGGAGCGGTATCCCTTTACGCAGACAGCTTGACTTCTGTTTGTGATGTATGACTGGATCCATCTCAATAAACTGCCGTGTATGCCGGCTCCTCTCAACTTCCGTATCAGCAATATATGACTAATTTTATCAAAAGCTTTGGAGAAGTCGGTGTACACTACGTCTACCTGACAGTTGTCGTTGAGGGCCTGTGATAAGTGTTCCACAAAATTGATCATGTTAGTTTCTACGCTACGTTGTTTTAGAAAACCATGTTGTTGCTCAGTTATGAAATTTCTATAAGCAAGATATATCTGAGCCGTTACAATTTTCTCAAGAATTTTTCCTAAAACACAAAGCTTAGAGATGGGTCTATATTCAGTGATCAGGTTTCGTGTTTTTTTGTTTTTTGGAATTGGGGTAAACAAAGATTTCTTCCAGGCCATAGGGAAAATACCAGAAGCAAGAGAGGCTTCGAATATCATTGTCAAGGGCAATGCAAGCTCCTTGGCGCAGTTTGAAACAAGGAGAGGATGGATCCCATCATAACCGGCCCCTTTATGAATATTCACATTTTTGAGTTCCTTAAGAACCAAGTTATAATTTATATCTATGCAACTCATTTCCAAAGGGGACACAGAACTCTCAAACGACAACTCATTGCCTTCAATCGTACTAGGAATCACAAATACAGAACTAAAATACTCATTAAAGGCTTCACAAATGTCGTTTCCGTCCGATAAGGATGTGTCCTTATAAGTCATATATTCTGGAATATCGCTATTAGATTTTTTGGATTTGATATATGACCACAGAAATTTGGGGTTCTCACGTATTTTATTTTCAGAAAAGGAAATGTAATTTATGTAAGTCTTGCGTTCTAATTTCCTTAGCCTTCTTCGTAACATAGAAAAAGTGCGATAGTCTATATAATTACCATAACACTTCCATTTTCTGTGATATCTACATTTCTCATTTGATAATTTTATAAGTGAACGAGTGTACCAGGGCGGATATTTTTGTGGTTTTCTTAACTTACGTCTGGGCACATACTAATAAGTTCGTTAATAATTTCATAGAAATAAGTAACCATAGATTCAACGTCGTTCATAGTACTAAACTCTTGTTTCCAGTCAATAGAACGTAGTGACATTTTGAGTTATACTCTGCCCTAAAGAACTGATATTTACTCGTACCTGGGGAATATTTTAATTTAGCCGGATAATTCGTCAAATTAATGTCAATTTCTAATGATTTATGATGAGGATCTTCAGGTACAATCGGGTGTTCACAGTTGGATACTAAACAACGTTCATTACAAAAAATCAAATCAAGAAGTCTATTGTTACAATTTAGCACATGATTGTATTGTGCTAGTGATTACGTATTCATAAAATCAGCTGTGAGACATGTTAAGATGTCGCTGTTTGTTTGTACGTCTAAATTGTTTGAGAAGGAATTAGGTAACCATTGAGCATTGGTTACATTAAAGTCACCCAGAATTAAAAATATGTCATTTGGTTTATCGTTTATATAATCGCCAACTCGGTCATAAAAAAAATCTAACAAAGACCTGTGGTTAGGTCCGTGGGGTATATAGGTAAGTATAATATGTAAGTATCGCTTAGTAATTAAGTCATCGGTATCAAATCTTGTGGGGCTTGCGCGTGCGCTCAACGGGATTGAGAGCCATACCTCGTCAGCCGGTGCGGGAGCGCGCATGTTTATGTGGTGCTCAGCGCGAAAATCGTGCCGTACCGCTACCATTACTCCGCCGCCCCGCTCCAGACCATTTAATACAATTTTGTACTTAATTCACGTTTCAACGCTGTTATCTTTGCCACTGTTTATTCACTTTCTTCAGTGTGATGTTGGGTTGCATAATTAACGATCATAAATTCACTGTATAATCGATACTCGTGGATTATTAGACAATAATCTTCAATCAAACACAATATCATTTACTTAGTTTTGTGGGCTATTTATATTTTTAATAAATATTTATAACGGAGCTGGACTTGACTTATTGCGCCCTCTAGCGGACAGTACTAAACTAAATCACTTCTTCAGGGTTCTTCGGTACCTTCGGTTCGATTCAACCTCACAGATATATCATGAAATGAAATGAACCTTTTTTATTTAATCATTTAGGTAACAACAAGTAGTTACACTTATGACGCGTCAAAAACAATAAAACTTAACAAACAAACTATACACTTCTACTTGTTAGATTGGATTCGGTCCCCGCGCTCAAGGCCCGCGATAGAAGCTATGTAATAGCTTAAAATTGGTTAGCAAAATTATCTAATTGGTCAGCAACATATGGGTAGCAAATATTTCTAAATTGGTCAGCAACTTATGGTTAGCAAAATTTTCTAAATTTGGCAACAAAAAAAACTAATTGGGCAGCAACTCAAATGTTTTCTCTGCTGCGAAATGTTTAATATAGGTATGTTTTGATGACACAAATATTGTTTTTAAGGGTCATATAAAAAAACCTTAACGTAACATCTATCAGAATACATTACCTAGGAATTAATCTTTTATGCATTTCCGGCAACATATATATTGCTCTCAAAACAATTATTTTGCAGCTTAACGAATTATTTTGCTGTGTTATTAATTATTCTGCTGAGCAAATAATTATTTCCGCCGACCAAATAATTTTTTTGCTGCCTAAGTAGTTATTTCGCCGCCCAAATAATTACATCGCTGACAAATATATATTTGTTTGCTGCCCAAATTATTTTTCGGCTCACGTTTTTGTTGCTGACCAAATAATTATATGTGTGCAGCCCAATTAATCACTTCCCTATTTATATTATTTGCATAAAATGGGATCTATATTTAACAACAATTATCGCTTTATCGTGTGGTTTTGCGACACTACATTAAGAACATTGGAACGTAACAGGAAATCAATTCCCGGTAATAAGGTAGAGGGGCTCTGCTATTTATAGTGTTATCAGTCAGTGTTAGCGGTCCACCTCTGGCGCTCGCCGCTCGCAGCCATGCGTCTGCGCGTCGCCGCGCTGCTGGCGCTGGCGGCCGGGCTCTGGCCCCGCGCGTCCGCCGACGCGTCCGCCGACGACGACGACGGCGACCTGCCCATGGGCCCAGCGTGCCTGCGATTGTACCAGCACAGTGACCACGCTGGTGAGTGCCTCTCACGATTATTGACGAAACAAATAACTGCTTGAAAAGTCCACACAGCTCCGGAGTACATACATTATACCCTCAGAGTAAACAGAACTGGAGTAGCCATTAGTCAATTTCTCAAACATTTTTTTCTGCCATTTCTTGCGGGGGGTGAGGTTACCACTACACTCAAAGCCAGCACAACGCACAACGTTTTTACAAATGCACACATGCATAATTCGACACACAAATTTAAATTTCACGCACACACACGCTTAAAATAGTCACGTGGGGTGTGCGTTTTGACAACGTCACAGCCGCACTCCCCACGAGACTAGCGCTCGAAATTTGAAATCGTAGAATTCTAAAACAAGAAATAATGAAGTAAATAATCATGAAATCTTAAAAATTAGAGTTACAAATAAAAGGTGACACCATCTTTTAGCATACTCGATGTTTTCTATTTATTTTTACAACAAGAAACAGCACAGGCAGGCATTTTTGCGGGAGCTCTGTTCGCCGCAACGTTTACAATGTTATGGCTGTCAAAATGGCGGCTCAACTAGTTTTATTAAACGTGCAAGCATCCGATGCTTGTGCATTTGGCAGAGGGGAATGTTAGACAAAGGCTACTCCAGTTCTGTTTACTCTGAGATTATACCACGAGCACCGTAATGTTTTAGGACAAAAATTCTTTGTAAGTAGGTACAGAATAATATGACGACGTGTCCATTAGAGCATTTCGTCACCGACCGGAACATTTTAGTTAGAATTTTAGTACATTTCACTTGACATATCATCAGTATCATCACGCCTCTTTCCCCGCCTCTTTATTTGTGAAGTGATCTGCCATAACATAAATGACAGGCAATCGTAACGTGATAATATTTTAAATAGCAAGTGTTTCTTTTCAATAATCTTACACTATGGAAATATCCGATGTTCTATATAGACTGACGCATGTAGTTTTACAATCTTTCAAAAATGGAGAAAAAAATAATAATTCATGTTCTGATAAATGTATGAACCTCACGAAGAAAGCGTGGAGCGTTTATGTAATATTTACTCTTTTTGGACAAAACGCTCCACGCTTTCTTCGTGCAGTTCGTCCAGTGCGTGCTAAAAGCGTGTTTTTTTTTAGTTTTTTAAACTACTATTTTTATTTTATACTTTTAGTCTTATCTTATTATTCAAACTTACAATAGGGTTGCGCCCGGTGCCCTAAGGTGACACCCTCTCATTCAGCCCTCGGCGCGTATCCTACCTTAGCTTTGGTGGGATCGCATAGACTAGACTCAAAGTCCAATCTTCGTCGAACCTTATTGATTGATACCATTGACATGGTGAGAATTTTAGTAAAAAAATGTCATTTCGCATTATTTTTAGCAAACCCTTTCATTTTATATCTAAATCATATCATAGTCACGTGACTTAAATCCAACATGGCGGACATCCAAGATGGCGGATTGGCTATTTGAAATTCACCCTTGTATAACACTATTTCTGTCTTTGTAAAAATTAGTTCCGTGTGACGCCAAGAGATGGCGCTGCATGCTCTTACATCGCGCTAACGGTGTTTCTTTTATGTGAGATATAGGGCAAAGAAAGATTGTAAAGAATAAGCTATCCAATAAACCTGTTTGTACTGGGTTTTTTTGTTTTTATGGTTTATACCTAAGTACACTCGACGTTGTGGTACCTTGACAACACTGTGGTTGTACATGGTCCACTCGAGCCGGGATCAGATAGTACGCTGGTCTGATTTGGGAAAGTCGCCATAACAGGGGCGCATTTTTTGAGCGTTTTTCGAGGAGCAAGTTCCTCTGGATCAGGAAGCAGGTCGACTCCTGAAGAGGTGGAGCCGCTGCAGCAGGAGGTCAGGGCTTGGTGGTGAATCCGGTCTTGGTCTTCGAGTTGGTACGAGTACCGACAGGATCCTGAGCCAAGGTGGTGAGAAAGAGACGGCAATATCCCTTTCTACAAGTGAGTGACAAGGATGGCAACAGTGAGTGTTTGAACAATTATTTAAAATTTTTACTTCAATTTTGAACTTTATTGCGTAGCGAAGATTACCTTAGAAGATTTGAAGTGATTTCAGGACTTGGAAATTTTTTTAAAATTTTAATTAAAGACAATAATTTTGGGCATATTTACTAGTAATATTAACTTGTAGTTTTATTTTAAGAAAAGTGGTTTAGACGGGGAACCTATGCCCGATTTCAAATAGAATCTGTGTGTTTTAAACACTTATAAAAATTTTGTGATTTTTTTTAACTTGTAAATTTTTTTGGAAAAATTACTTGGACAATGAATTATATAGAAATTTAAATTATTTATAGTGTTTTTTTTATTGTTTCAATTAGTTTTAAATGAATTAATACTGTATGAATTGGTGTTTTTGTTGTACATTTTAAGGATTTATCTATAAATAAGCTATTGTTTTTATTGTTAAAAATTACATAACTATTTAAATTCAATATGGATTCAGAAATTAGTTTGCAAATGGATACGCATGAAAAAATTGTTAAGGCCAGGAAAAATTATAAAAAATCGCCGAAAGATCGCATTACGGAAGCTTATTGTCTGACTAGATTAGAAGCGTTGGAGTCTTTATGGTCGGAATTTTCGAATACACATCGAATGATTATTAAGATTTATAGAGACGCAGTTAAAAGTAGCGATTATATAAAAAAGGATGTTTACGATTTGACAGAAGAAATTTATATTGAATTTAAAACTGAGCTAAAAGCTGTATTAATAAATTTTGATAAAAATAAGGAAACTTGTGCTGGATCTAGTAGGGAGATATCACGGGTTTCAAAACCGCAACAATATAAGTTACCTAAAATAGTTATTCCAACTTTTTCGGCTAAATATACGGAATGGGTAACATTCCGTGATTTATTTGTTTCCTTAATAGATAGTAATGATAGTTTGGATAATGTGCAAAAGATGCATTATCTTAAGAGTTCTTTAGCGGGTGAAGCCGAGCAATTACTTAGACAAATTCCTATATCCGAGGCGAATTACGTTAGATGCTGGAATCAATTGAAAAATAGGTACAATAATAAACGGTTTGTATCTCATTATCATTTAAAAAGATTACTTAGTCAGAAAAATATTACAATAGAATCAAGTTGCGGTTTAAAAGAATTGATTGACACGACTAACGATTGCTTAAATGGGTTAAATAATTTGGGGATAAGTACTAGTAATTGGGATATTATAATAATTCATATTTTGAGTTTAAAACTTGATGTGGAATCTCGCAAACAGTGGGAATTTAAAATAACAAAAGGTACTGAAGAGCTACCTACATATGAACAGTTTCAGGAATTTTTAACCAATAGGTACAGAGCGCTTGAGTTTTTGGATACAAAACTGGCTTCCAATAGAAATCAATTTAATAGTAATTTAGGTCATGCTAATAGCAATAATATTATGCTTCAATCTCATTATGTAGCTAAATTGCAATGTATATTTTGTTCTGGCGATCATATTTTGAGTATGTGTAAAAAGTTTTCACTTGAAACTGTTGACCAACGTCGTAGTTTCGTAAATTCGTATAATTTATGCTATAATTGTATGGGAGCTAACCATGGAGCTATGACTTGTTTAGTTAAATTACAATGTAAATTATGTCATCGTCGTCATCACACGCTTTTGCATCCAAGCGGGGGGGAAAGGCTCACTAATGTTGTTGAGGATACCAATTCAAATAGAGGTAAGGATAGTTCACCAAATTCATTTGTGCCCAATGATGGGGCAGGTACTGATTCGTCACCTTTTGTTTCGTGCAATTTCTCGACAGGAAACTTAAAACAGGTCTTGCTAGCAACAGCGCTGGTCAATGCCGAGTCGAGTAAAGGCGATAGTCATATTGTGAGAGCCGTATTGGATCAGGGTTCTCAGGGTAATTTTGTAACAGAATCTACTGTCAAACACTTAGGATTAAAGAAAAAATCAATCCAACACAACATTTTGTGTGTTGGTGGAGACAAGTTAGTTACTAATGCGGTGGTGACTCTAAAAATCAAATCGAGAATGTCAAATGAAACATTCCCTATAGAGGCGTATGTTTTGAATCAAATCAGCTCTTATCATCCGAGTAGGAGGTTAGAGCCAGGAAATTTGTTAGAATTTGAGGGACTTAAATTGGCAGATCCAAACTACAGTCAACCTAGTAAGATTGATTTATTACTTGGTGCGGATGTCTACGGTCAAGTAATTCAGGAGGGATTAAAAAAGTCATGTAGCAGTTCATTGATTGCTCAATATACATCTCTAGGCTGGGTTCTATCAGGTCGTGTAAATTCAACAGCTGATCAAAATACTAGTACATTGGCATAACATGGTGAATTACGGGAAGGAAATAAAAAAGTATAAAAGAAATCAAACATTGAAACAGTATGAACTTGCAATGAAATAGTTTGTTTAGGTAATTTTTTTAAGATGAATTTATTTATGTATAAGTGTAAAACATGGCTTAACAAATGAACTTTTATTCATTAGAGTCATTATTTATATAGACATTAAACTAGAATAAGTATTTACGTTAGTTTCTGTTATTTTTGAAGTCTTGATATACAGTCCACTGGTTTTGTTTTGTTTTAGTTTAAGTCTTCATGTATTTTGTTTTATTCGCAATGTTCTCAATATAATTAGTAATGAATTTGAGTTGTTATAGTTTTATATTGTTAATTGTTAACTTTATTGTTGAAGGAGCGTCCAACAATGACCAATTGTTACTTGGGAAGTACATGGTGGGCGACATATAACTCATTTCTCTAAGGACAAAGTACTTCAGTTTGTCCTTGGTGGGCGGTTATGTATAACACTATTTCTTGTTTTTGTAAAAATTAGTTCCGTGTGACGCCAAGAGATGGCGCTGCATGCTCTTACATCGCGCTAACGGTGTTTCTTTTATGTGAGATATAGGGCAAAGAAAGATTGTAAAGAATAAGCTATCCAATAAACCTGTTTGTACTGGGTTTTTTTGTTTTTATGGTTCATACCTAAGTACACTCGACGTTGTGGTACCTTGACAACACGGTGGTTGTACACCCTAATGATAATTATGGGTATTAAATGTAAGGGTTTGCTATCAGGAATACGAACAAAATTGGCTATTTGTTTTTTTTTACTATCGATGCACTTGTCGGATCTGTTGGTGCCTGCTCATCGGCCGACAAATGAGCCGTGTTGAAGCGAGAGCTGACCCCTTATGTATAAATTAAAAAGCGACGATGTCCTATTGAATGACTCGGGATGGTAATGATGATATTTCTGGTGACGAACACTCTATCCAAAATTTTCACCCCTAATGCGTTACCGGTGTTGTTAATATTTTAGGATATTTTAGAATAATAGATAAACCGCTTTCAATTAATACTAAAAAAAATATAAAAATACACAATTTAGTTCGAAATTTTGGCCGTTAATAAAAAAGAGTAAATATTACAGTAGATAATTGTGGTATAGATGAACATAATGGTAGTCGTGTGTGCAGCGGACGCGGCGGCGTCGGCGGTGACGGTGACGGTGACGTCGGCGTCGGGCGCGGGCGGGGCGCCGGCGCGCGCGGTCGCGGCGCTGCTGCGGGCCGCCGCGCGCGCGCTCGGCCACGCGCGCCTGCGCCGCGCCGCCGCCGCCGACCTGTGCCAGCTGCGCCGCCGCACGCGCGCCGGGTAACTGACGGTCGGGCGCGGGCGGGGCGCCGGCGCGCGCGGTCGCGGCGCTGCTGCGGGCCGCCGCGCGCGCGCTCGGCCACGCGCGCCTGCGCCGCGCCGCCGCCGCCGACCTGTGCCAGCTGCGCCGCCGCACGCGCGCCGGGTAACTGACGGTCGGGCGCGGGCGGGGCGCCGGCGCGCGCGGCCGCGGCGCTGCTGCGGGCCGCCGCGCGCGCGCTCGGCCACGCGCGCCTGCGCCGCGCCGCCGCCGCCGACCTGTGCCAGCTGCGCCGCCGCACGCGCGCCGGGTAACTGACGGTCGGGCGCGGGCGGGGCGCCGGCGCGCGCGGCCGCGGCGCTGCTGCGGGCCGCCGCGCGCGCGCTCGGCCACGCGCGCCTGCGCCGCGCCGCCGCCGCCGACCTGTGCCAGCTGCGCCGCCGCACGCGCGCCGGGTAACTGACGGTCGGGCGCGGGCGGGGCGCCGGCGCGCGCGGTCGCGGCGCTGCTGCGGGCCGCCGCGCGCGCGCTCGGCCACGCGCGCCTGCGCCGCGCCGCCGCCGCCGACCTGTGCCAGCTGCGCCGCCGCACGCGCGCCGGGTAACTGACGGTCGGGCGCGGGCGGGGCGCCGGCGCGCGCGGCCGCGGCGCTGCTGCGGGCCGCCGCGCGCGCGCTCGGCCACGCGCGCCTGCGCCGCGCCGCCGCCGCCGACCTGTGCCAGCTGCGCCGCCGCACGCGCGCCGGGTAACTGACGGTCGGGCGCGGGCGGGGCGCCGGCGCGCGCGGCCGCGGCGCTGCTGCGGGCCGCCGCGCGCGCGCTCGGCCACGCGCGCCTGCGCCGCGCCGCCGCCGCCGACCTGTGCCAGCTGCGCCGCCGCACGCGCGCCGGGTAACTGACGGTCGGGCGCGGGCGGGGCGCCGGCGCGCGCGGCCGCGGCGCTGCTGCGGGCCGCCGCGCGCGCGCTCGGCCACGCGCGCCTGCGCCGCGCCGCCGCCGCCGACCTGTGCCAGCTGCGCCGCCGCACGCGCGCCGGGTAACTGACGGTCGGGCGCGGGCGGGGCGCCGGCGCGCGCGGCCGCGGCGCTGCTGCGGGCCGCCGCGCGCGCGCTCGGCCACGCGCGCCTGCGCCGCGCCGCCGCCGCCGACCTGTGCCAGCTGCGCCGCCGCACGCGCGCCGGGTAACTGACGGTCGGGCGCGGGCGGGGCGCCGGCGCGCGCGGCCGCGGCGCTGCTGCGGGCCGCCGCGCGCGCGCTCGGCCACGCGCGCCTGCGCCGCGCCGCCGCCGCCGACCTGTGCCAGCTGCGCCGCCGCACGCGCGCCGGGTAACTGACGGTCGGGCGCGGGCGGGGCGCCGGCGCGCGCGGCCGCGGCGCTGCTGCGGGCCGCCGCGCGCGCGCTCGGCCACGCGCGCCTGCGCCGCGCCGCCGCCGCCGACCTGTGCCAGCTGCGCCGCCGCACGCGCGCCGGGTAACTGACGGTCGGGCGCGGGCGGGGCGCCGGCGCGCGCGGCCGCGGCGCTGCTGCGGGCCGCCGCGCGCGCGCTCGGCCACGCGCGCCTGCGCCGCGCCGCCGCCGCCGACCTGTGCCAGCTGCGCCGCCGCACGCGCGCCGGGTAACTGACGGTCGGGCGCAGGCGGGGCGCGACGCCGCCTCAAAAACTTAAAACAGTCATATCTATTTTTCTAGACTTACTACAACTGTAAAAATAACGTAAATCTGTTCAGCAATATATATATATCTAATATACTCTTTATTGCAATTTAAAAAACACATACTGTTAACGACGTCATCGAGAGGTGCGGGGCGCGGGCGGCGAGCGTGAGCGACCGATGTTTTTTCGTGCAACTACTTGCTCCAACGACGAGAACTAAAATCAATGTGTCGTCCGGCAGATGCCAACATTTTTATGTAAATCTTTAGAAATACATCACTAAACATACAAGTTGCGAGTTTCCATGAACCGCCTTAACATCTGGTGACCCCGACGTGATGGATTTGTGATTGGACAGTGAAAAGTAGTGAGTTAAGTGCTAAGGCCTAACCTATAAGCCCTAAGCTATCTTTGTTTGCTGATGTTTCGCACAGCTGTAAGTAGCTTACCACACTTTCATTTTTAAAATAACTTGCTACCTAAACCGATTTATAACGGTGTCATAATATTTACGGTATCGCATTAATTGCAATCATAGTGCTAAGACGCAAGTCCTAGGTTACCTATTATTCTGGCTATACAATGCTAGTAACCTACATCACTATAACATAATTTCGTCAATTCATTTGCCTACTTTGCCGTAACGTCCTTTCAATCATCTATTTATTGCAATTAGCTATTAATTAAGGCATAACAATAATTTGCTAACTATTTTAGTATTCAAGGTATAACTCGTCTAAATACAATATTTTACCGATATTCAAAGGTTACTCGCAATAATTTCAGATTCGCTGTCAAGACGACCTACTCCTTGATTCTGTGGTGTTATCACATCTATCAGTACATCGGGAGGCGCGCGTTTTGCAAGTCACTATCACCTCACGCGCATTCCATCGATCGATGTTCAATTGTTCATAGCCGCTTCGCAGTACATTGCCGCTTTGCATTACATTGCGGGCGGACTTTACGGTCAGATAATATAACTTTATTTTATTTTTTCTTTATTTTTTTGGGTAAGTACCTATTATTCGTTGCGTGCTCCTATTAATTTTTAAAACTAAAAATGATTGAATCTGAGGTTAAAACTGATTCTAAAGAGACACTCAAAGAACTTAATCATCAAAGAGGTACGATAAAAGCCAGACTTACTGTTTTTCAAAAATACGTCGATGGCTTATGTAAGGTTGACAGTCAACAAGTGGATTCGGTTACAATAGGGGAGCTACAATTAAAACTAACTAGAATACAAGAGTTGTTCCCGACGTTCGATATTATTCAAAATAAAATTGAAACCTTAACGTCGGACATTGACTCTCAAATAACAGAGCGTGATATCATCGAGACTAGTTTTTGTAAAATAATTGCCGTAGCTCAAAATATTGTTGAGGCTTTTGCTAAGTCTCAAAAGTCCAACCACAACGAGGGTTCCGTTGGTGGCTCGACTACATGTAGTGATCACCATAACAATTTGAACGTAAGATTGCCAACAATTAATTTACCGTCATTCGATGGCAATCATCTGAAATGGCTGGAATTTCGCGACACGTACGAGTCATTGATACACAATAACGATTCCCTACCAGCTATTAGCAAGTTTCACTACCTACGTAACTCACTAGAGGGCGGCGCCGCTGTCGTTATAAAATCTTTAAATTTTACTTCATCGAATTACGACTTAGCGTGGACTACCTTATGTAATCGGTACAATAACAAACGAATATTGGTTAACAATCACATAAAGGCTTTATTTAATTTTGAGTCTATTGCCAAGGAATCTTTTAAATCCATTCGATACATGGTAGATTGTTATTCTAAAAATTTGCGTTCCTTGGAAGAATTAAATGAGCCGGTTCAAGAGTGGTACACGTTAATTATTTATATTATGGCCTCAAAACTAGATGGCGCCACATGCCGTAAATGGGAGGAACATAGAAATACTTTAGACATATCACCCAAACTCGTTGATTTTTTTGAATTCCTTCGTGGTCGCGCGGATGTGTTGGAAACAATTCAATACAGTCGCATTGACACATCTAAATTTGAAAAAAGTTCATTAAAGGATAACAACAAATCAACAAAATCATTTATTAGTACTAACCACAATATAAATTTAAAAAAATGCGTTGCTTGTAAACAAAATCATTTGCTATATATGTGTGATAAGTTCAAATCATTATCACTGATTGATAAAAATGCTATTGTGTCAAAAAATAAACTTTGCATCAATTGTCTTCGATCAGGACACCATGTATCCACGTGTCGATTAGGTCCCTGTAAAACATGTAAAAAAAGACATAATTCATTACTTCATAATTTTGATGATGCTCATTTTGATCGTAACAATACGTCTGACGTACCGATGTCATTTGAAGAATCTGCCAATCAGCCTTCGTCGTCCAGTGTGACTCTGTCTGCAATGGTGACCAATCAAGTTTTGTTGTGCACAGCCGAAGTACTCCTGGTTGACGTGAAGTCGAATAAAACTTTCTATGCTAAAGCGTTACTCGACAGCGGGAGTCAGTCGTCGTTCTTATCTGAAACAACACAAAAAATTATGAATATAACCGGTTCGCGAATTAATCCAATTACAGTTTGTGGTGTCAATAACACTATTACGAGCATCGTCAAAATGTGTAATATTGAAGTTAGATCTCGAACAAATAACTTTTCTATCAATGTTAATTGTTTGATTGTTCCTCAAATCACTGGATGTCTGCCAAACGTAAACATTGATATATCTAAATTAAAAATTCCTTCGAACATACAGTTGGCTGACACAAGTTTCTTTCAACCTTCCGAAATACAAATATTGTTGGGGGCTGACGTGTTTTGGGACATTGTATTATCCAACCAAATCAGACTAAGCCCAAACCAACCTACACTACAAGAGTCTAAATTTGGCTGGCTTGTAGCCAGTCCTATTGGTGGGAAAACAAAGCCCAACCAAATTCAATGCAACTTCTCTCAAGAGATTAAGGATTCTCTTGCCAAATTCTGGGAAGTTGAGGAGCTTCCACAATCCTCTAAATTACTGTCCAAAGAGGAGGAACTGTGCGAAATCCACTTCACAGAAAATCATACTCGTCTTTCGGATGGTAGATTTTGTGTCAAAATTCCGTTACGCGGAAAGCCAGAGGAATTACTCGGTGATTCTTACCCTATTGCTTGTAAGCGTGTTTATAAGTTGGAAAAACGTTTGTCTAAATCAAGTCTCAAACAAGGGTATTCAGAGTTCATACGTGAATATGAACAGTTGGGTCATTTGTCTGAAGTGACTCGACCTTCTTTTGGGTACTATATACCCCATCATGCTGTCTTGCGCGAGCACAGCGAAACCACTAAACTTAGAGTGGTGTTCAATGCTTCGTTTAAAACTTCATCGGGCAAATCACTGAATGACCTAATGTATGTAGGTCCGACACTGCAAGATGACCTATTTTCTATCTTCATTCGCTTTCGGCTGAACCTCTATGTAGTTACAGGCGACATAGAAAAAATGTACAGACAAATAGCCATTCACGAAAGTCAACGCCACTTGCAGCTAATACTATGGCGAGAAGAAGAGTTACGTCCATTAAGAATACTTCAATTGAACACCGTTACATACGGTACTGCATCGGCTCCATTTTTAAGCACACGCTGTTTATTCCAGCTCGCTAGTGAATGTAAGGATGAGACGATTGCAAACGTGATACGTCACGATTTTTACGTAGACGACTTAAATACCGGATGTAATTCCAAGGAAACACTTAAATTCATAGTTAGAAGTGTAATAGATAAATTAAACGAAGGTTGCTTTCCGCTTCGAAAGTTTCGAACTAATGTCCCTGACATTTTTGATGATTTACCTCTTAATCATCAGTCGCAAGAGTTTTCTAAGGACTCCACTGTTCTGGGATTGAAGTGGGCACCTACTAGTGACAATTTACAATTTTCTTCAAATTTTGATATGCCCAAAAAAGTAACAAAACGCAACATTTTATCTACATCAAGCAAATTGTTTGATCCACTCGGTTTGTTGTCTGCATGCACAATTACTCCAAAAATTATATTACAGGAGTTGTGGTGCCTTAAATCTAATTGGGACGATCCAGTGCCCAATAACATAAAAATTCTATGGGAAACAGTTTTCAATAATATATCTTATTTGTCAAATATCCATATACCTAGATGTGTTTTAACGGGACCATCATTGAATATTGAAACTCATTGTTTTACAGATGCATCGCAAAAGGCATATGCTGCGTGCATATATGTTAAGTCTAACGGTTTAGTCAAATTATTATGTGCAAAGTCAAGAGTAGCCCCATTAAAACCAGAAATGACCATACCTCGTTTGGAGCTGTTAGGTGCTCTTCTTGGTGCAAGATTGCATCATAAAGTTCTACAGTCATTCAAAATTTTAGTATCAAAATCCTTCTTTTGGTCTGATTCTACAATTGTGTTGGGGTGGCTTAAGACTCAACCTAAAACTCTTAAAACATTTGTCTATAATCGAATTCAAGAAATACGCCAATTAACTGATCCAGCATCATGGCGACACATACCTACCAATATTAATCCAGCGGATTTGGCCACTCGCGGTGTTACACCGCAGCAGCTTCATCGTAGTAGTCTGTGGTGGAGCGGCCCTCCGTTTCTGGTGAAACCTGAAGAGTCTTGGCCTCCTTCTGTGTCTTCCTGCGTTGAATTACCTGAAACAAAAATTACACTTAAATTACAATGTCTTGAAAATATCACACCGTTCGAAAAATATTCAAAGTTTAGCAAGCTACACAGAGTAATGGCATACGTTCTTCGGTTCATTAAAAATTGTAAAAAAAGTACGATAAATAAATTAAGGCGTGGACTTACCTCTAATGAGCTTCAGGATTCCTTAATTGTCTTAGTAAAACAATCACAAAATGATTCTTTTCAAACAGAGATACAGAATTTAAAAACAATGAATCGCGTTACTTCAAAATGCTCGATTTTATCCTTAAACCCCTTCTTAGATGATAATAACGTACTTCGCGTGGGGGGGCGTATTCAAAATGCCATACATTGTTCACACGATAAAATTCATCCCATGTTAATAGATTCAAAACATACCTTCACTAAACTTTTATTTGAGAGCGAACATTTGCGATTACTTCATTGTGGTCCTCAGCAATTATTAAGTTCTATTCGTGAACGATTTTGGCCAATTGGTGGCAGAACATTATGTTCAAAAACTGTTTTTAAATGCATTACGTGCAAAAGGCTCAAAGCCCAACCAATCCAGCCTATAATGGGCAACTTACCTCGTCCTCGCGTTAGTCCAGCTCCACCTTTTGAAACGTGCGGTACCGATTTTGCGGGTCCGTTCCTAATTTCAAGTCGTAAGGGTCGTGGATCACGAACCAGTAAATGCTACCTATGTATATTTGTGTGTCTCTTTACAAAGGCAGTTCACCTAGAGGTAGTTAGTGAACTTAGTACAAATGCATTCATTTTATGTTTGCGTAGATTTATTGCCCGTCGTGGTAAACCTCGAACGATCTACTGCGACAACGGCCGAAACTTCGTAGGAGCTCGCAACGAACTGGCTAGACTCATACGGCAAAATGACAAGTCGATAGAATCGTGTGCGGCTAGTGAACACATCGAATTTATATTTAGTCCTGCGTATTCACCTAATTTCGGCGGAATCTGGGAGGCGGGCGTCAAGTCAGCTAAATTCCATCTTCGTCGTATTGCGGGTAACACTAGCCTGACCTTCGAAGAAATTTCCACCCTATTTTCTCAAATAGAAGCCATTTTAAATTCGCGTCCTTTAACTTCTCTTTCTGCTGATCCTTCCGATCTCACTCCACTCACTCCGGGGCACTTCCTTATCGGGCGGTCTCTGACGACTCTGCCGGATCCTGCAAGTGTCTCCGAACCGGTTCGTGTCAACCGTTACCAGCTACTAGAGAGATTGAGACATCAATTCTGGCGAAGATGGACACAGGAAGTTCTCTCCGACCTACAACAACGAGTGAAGTGGCGTACTAAAGGTCACAATCTACAAATTGGCGACGTGGTACTAGTGAAGGATGACCAATTGCCACCATTACAATGGTTGTTAGGACGCATCACCAACTTACACCCCGGCCAAGATGGTGTTACCAGAGTCGTCGATGTCCAAACAAAAAAGGGCCAACTACGACGTGCCGTCTCCAGACTCTGCCCTTTGATATGCGACGACCAGAAGCCTCTTGAAAGCAGTCCTTTCAAGGGAGGGGAGCGATGTTAACGACGTCATCGAGAGGTGCGGGGCGCGGGCGGCGAGCGTGAGCGACCGATGTTTTTTCGTGCAACTACTTGCTCCAACGACGAGAACTAAAATCAATGTGTCGTCCGGCAGATGCCAACATTTTTATGTAAATCTTTAGAAATACATCACTAAACATACAAGTTGCGAGTTTCCATGAACCGCCTTAACACATACATAAAACAGGTTGTTAACATATGTTTGTAAGGGCGGACATATAGCAATCCGAGCTCTTAGTATATATTTTTTTTTCGTATAGTGACGCTTAAAGAAAAACAAAAATTTGTATGGACGTTTGCCATTGTTCTTTTGAACTCAAGACTCGAACTCATAATGACATACTTTTTAACACTAATGAAAACGAAAATTTCTAAATGAAAACTAACATAATGACCAATAACTACGCAACAGGTTGGACTTATTACTTATTTTTCTTAAAAACGCACAAAACTATGGCAAATGTTTTCCAGACAGCCAACAATAAATAAAATTAATTGATTTTTTTGTTTCATTTCTTTAATTAATGAGTGTAGATAAGTAGCGTATGTAACTGCAATAACTCGGTATTAAAACAATCGCCTGATACTATCACGCTCGTGTTTTAATAACCTATATTATGTGACAGTTAAATAAATTACTATTAAACAATTATGTTGATTATTCGTTTCTAATAAATAAATGTGGGCACAGATTTACTCTCTCCCGTTTGCGTCTGCAAAACTTCTAACACAAAACATATTTCGTGTCAAAGGTTGATCCTGGCTCCGGCGCTGGTGTGGAACGAGACGGCCGGCGACGGTTGCGGTGTGCCGCCCCCCGCGCGCCCCGCGCCCGCCGCCGCCCCCCGCGCCCCCGCCCCGCCCGCGCTCGCCGTGCTGGGCGCCGGTGCCGCCGCCGCCGACCCGCGCCTGTGGCTCTACCTGGCGCCGCACGTCGCACATCTGCCCGCCTGCCGGCGCGCGGTGATGCCGGATTTCTACGAGAATCGAACCGATCTCCGAACGTGCTCCTTCATCGAAACAGAGTGAGTGCCCGAGGCGACCGCGGCGGCGTCGGTCGGGTGCGTCACGACCGACCAAACGTCCGTGTGCTGTGCAGGACCGCGGAGGCCGCGGTGCGCCTCTACGCGGCGGCGGAGTTGCGCGCGGCGGCGGAGGGAGCAGCGCGGCGCGCCGGCGTGCGCGCGGCGCTGGCGCCGACGGCCGTGCGCGCGGAGGGCGCGCTGGCGGCGGCGCTGCGCGGCGCGCGCTCGCTGCTGCTGTACGCGCACGACGTGTGGGCCGACGCGCCGCGCGTGCGGCCGCTGGGCGCGCCCCCCGCGCCCCCCGCCCGCACCGTGCGCGCGGCCACGGCGGACGGCCTGCGGCGGCTCGCGCCTCCTCTCCTCGACGCGTTCCTCCGGTTCTCCCCTACGCTCCGGGACCTCCGGGAGGTTCTCGTCCTGGAGGCCACGACTCACCCGGACGTGGACGAGGCGGCGTGCGCGTGGGCGACGGAGCACCCGCGCGAGTTCGCATCGTGGACGGAGCCGAGGGCGAGCGAGCCCGCGTACGAGGTGGCGGTGTTCGTGTGCGCCGACGACCCCGACCGGCTCGACTACGTGCGGGCGGCGGGCGCGATGCAGACCGTGATCCGGAGCGCCTCGAGGCTCGACGTCCGCCTCCGGACGTTCGACGTGGACTGCGACGACGAGTACGCTCTGATGAAGGCGGTGATAGAGCGCGGCCGGAGCGCGTCGTGGGCGCGGCTGGCGGGCGGCGTGTCGGCGGCGCGCGGCGCGGCGGCGGCGGGCGTGGCGGCGGCGGGCGCGGCGGCCGCGGCGCTCGACGTGGCGCTGGTGGCGGCGGCGCCGGCGGCCGCGGCCGCGCCGGGCGTCGTGCACGCCGCCGGCCGCCTCGCGGAGCTGGCGGTGGCGCTGCGGCACCTGCTGGCGGCACGCGGCTGGTGGCGGGCGGCCGTGCTGGCGGAGGCGGGCGACGCGGGCGCTGCGCTGGCGGCGGCGCTGGCGGCGGCGCCGGCGGGCGGCGCGGGCGCGGCGCCGGCGCTGGCGCGGCTGCCGGCGCGGGCGCTGCGGGCGGCGCGCGCGCGCGTGGTGCTGGTGGCGGCGCGCTCGACGGCCGCGCTGTGCGCCGCGCACGCCGAGGGGCTGCTCGCCGACGATCGCTACGTGTGGATCCTGCTCGAGTGGCGCGCCGAACGGTTGAAGTGTGGGAGTTCCCTCGTGACGGGTTTCACTCATTACACCGTTTCCTTCTCGTGGCGCGGCGGCGACCCCGCGCCGCTGGCTCTGGAGCCCGAGCGTCGGTGCGTCATCGACACGTTGGAGGCTGTATGGAATGGAAGAGCGTGGCCTCCGCTCGCCGCTCACGTAGCCGACGCTCTCCTGATGTTGGTCTTCGGATTTGTCGAGTTCCTTGGAACTCAGCCCCAGCAAAAATACGACATACACCCTGGAAACGCTAGCCGGTACGTAAATATTGTTTTCGATAGAATAGAACATTCCTAAGTAGGTAATTGGTCCTAATGAGTAGTCCAATCAGGTATTTTATAAGAATTATAGGTACTGTAAAAACTCCTCTACTTTACCATGGGGTTCCCTTCTTCAGATCTCAATCACATCAGCCACCTCGGAATAGTATTGGGAGCGTGAAGTAAAACTTGTCATTGTAACTCATTGCTTGTATTTCAATATAGAAAATCCATTTCCAATATTTACAATACATTCCCAACTTCCAATGTTTTCATTCCGAAAAACTATTGACAGCCGATCGTCCCATTCTTTCTTCTGACGACAAAGTAAACATGGCCACTTCCGGCTTTTATTCGCCCAGCAATTTGTCAAAACCGTATTTTCGTATTTTCGAATCAAATACATAGGAAGTATTTAAAAACATTACTATATAATATTCATTTTATAAAACAATCATTAAATAATCTTATAACTAATTATGAGTAAGGAATAAGGTACAGATATTTCATTTTCTAGAAAACAGTAACTACATCGACCCCTTCTTCTAAAAAGTGAAGGTTCGTTCGAAATCATGTAAAAAGTTCACAATGTAATATAAAATTGCTAACAGTACATAGATATATATATAGATTAAGATACTTAAAATAGTTTTAGATATTATCATTATTATTATTTGTAGTAGTCGGGACTGTTTCGCATCACACTGCGACCTAATAAGATCTATTGTGACGAGCCTCCTATACCTAGCCTCTATTTAGGCCCTACAGTAGCTCCATCAACTGGGCACTGTCTAAGAAAGATAAGATTAAGATGTTCCCAATTTGGTTTGATTTTATTTCATCTGGGTCCTGTGTGTTTCCCCAGGTATCTGCTTCTTTTTTGAATAGCACAAGAGGTGCATTGGTGTTTCACGCTCTTCTTCGCAGAATCCGCAAGTGTCAGTGTCCTTTAGCTTCATGATGTAAAGGTGTCTGTTTAACTTGCAGTGACCAGTCAATATCCTTATCATCACGCTCAGGTTACTCCTGTTGAGCTTTAATAGCTCGTCAGTGCGTTTGCGAGAGTATGGTTCGATTAGTGCTTTTGAGTGTGTTATCCCGGACGTTTAATGCCAGTTTGATTTTGTCTCGTTAAAGAGGTGAGTTTTTAGGTATTGCATAGCCTGGTTCTTTGAGATACGAAAGAAAGGCTCTGGGCCGAGCTAGAGCCCAGCCCTAGCCAGTTCATCGGCCTTTTCATTGCCGGCTATTCCAGAATGACCTGGCACCCATTTGAGAGTGATTTTGTTCTTGTCTCCCAGGTTATTGAGTTTTTCATAGTCTTTTACTAGCTTTGATTTAAGGATGTAATTGTTTATTACTAGTAAAGCTGCCTGACTATCTGAGTCAATTACGATTTTTTGGTTTACTTAGTTTCGCTGGCGGTTCGTTTGTACACATTCAGTTATAGCACAAACTTCCGCCTGGAAAATAGTGGCATACTATCCCAGGTTTATGCTTTTCTAACCCTGGGTCTTGCGCCACATCCTACATTAGCCCCCATTATGGAGCCATCGTTGAACAACACCAGACTCCCGTCGTCTCAGGGATCACTATGTCGGCCTATGTCCAGTCTTCTCTTTTGGTGAGTTCCACAGTGAACCTCTTGTGGAAGTTGACTTCTGGAAGCAAGACGTCTGACGTCATTGCAAGTAGTGGACATTCAAACACTTTTTAGTGTAGGAACCTCATTTTCTGGGATTTCCAGTGTTTTATATCAGCGTTAGTCCTATAGATGCCAGCCATCATCGCTTTGTCAATAAAGAGCTGCAGAGGTGGGAGGCTGAGGATTGCATTAAAGGCTATGGCTGGTGTTGATCTAATGGCACCTGTTGCCATTAGGCATGCAGTGTGCTGTAGCCATGATAAATGTTTAATAACCGTTACTTGCGATGCCTTCGAACCCCATATCGAATGGTGGTGTAAAGCCATACGGAGATTTTTGGGTTTGGTCCCCATCTCGTCCCTGCAAGCCGTCGACATATACCTAAGACAGTTTTTGCATTTTGGAAGTTTCTTGTCGATGGTTACGCCCAAGTACTTGACTTCTGTTGAAAATGGTATTGTTGCTCCTTTTATAGTCAGTGGTGGTACTTTTAAAATAGTTTTCGTAGGATTTCTTTCGTATTATTGTTGTATAATGACTGTTTGTTTCTGAAATAAATAAAATAAATAAATATAAGTACTTAGGTATAGTTTTAGACACCTATTTTTTTTAAATAGTAATCTTAATATTTTCTTTTAAATTTTAGAACTTTTTGGACGTTTCTCGACGAGATTTCACCTGACGGGGTGACGCAAACATTAAGATTGGACGAGCAGGCGCGCAAGGAGCCTCTAGTTTTCGTTCACAAATGGAACGGCGATCGACAGCGCCTCGAGGCGGTGTGGCAGATCAAGGACGGCCGAGTGGTCGAGCGCTACGAGGCGGCGAGCTTCCGAAGCGGCGCGGACGGCCGCTCCGACGGGAGCGCCGCCTGCTTCGTGGCCACGCACGAGGCGGACTTCTCGCCGCACTGCCACGACGCCGTGCTGGGCGTGGCGGCAGCGCTGCTGGCGGCGTGCGCGGCCGCGGCGGCTGGCGCGCGGCGTCTGCGGCGGGTGGCCCGCGCGCGTCGCGCCCGCGCGCTGGCCGGCCGCCTGCTGGCGCGGGGCGCGCGCGCCGGCGCCGCGCTGGCCGCGCACCTCGTGGCCCGCGAGCGCGTGCGCCTCGGCCGCCAGCTCGGCGCCGGCCGCTTCGGCCTCGTGCGCGCCGCCGAGCTGCGCGCGCCCGGCGCGGCGCCGCGCCTCGTCGCCGCCAAGGCGCTGCGCGACGACGCCCGCGAGGACCGCGAGCGCGAGTTCCTCAACGAGGCGGCCGTCCTGGCGTCGCTGCGCCACGAGCACGTGGTCCGGCTGGTGGGCGTGTGCGCGACGGGCGGGCCGCCGCTGCTCCTCATGGAGCACGCGTTCTTCGGGGACCTGCTGGGCTACCTGCGGGAGCGGCGCCACCTGCTGGAGGGGGGCGACGCGGGCGACGCGGAGGCGCGCTGGGTGTCGGCCGCGGAGCTGACGCGGCTCGGGCGCGAGGCGGCGTCGGCGCTCGCGTACCTGCGGCGGCGGCGGCTCGTGCACCGCGACGTGCGCGCCTCCAACTGCCTCGTGGACAAGCGGCGCGCGCTCAAGCTGGCCGACTTCGGGCTGGCGCGCGCGGCCGACGCGGGCGGCGCGGCCGAGCGGCGCGGCCTCGTGCCCGTCGCGTGGACGGCGCCCGAGAGCCTGGAGCGCGGCGGGTTCACGGCGGCGTCGGACGCGTGGTCGCTGGGCGTGCTGCTGCTGGAGCTGCTGACGCTGGGCGCGCGGCCGTACGGCGCCTGGCCGCCGGAGCGCGTGCTGCGCTACGTGTGCGCCGGCGGCCGGCCGCCGCTGCCCGCGGACGTGTCCCCCGACGCGTGAGTATCTGCGGAGGCGGCGGCGGCGGCGGCGGGCCGCGCGCCGCGTGACCGAGCGTGTGTGTGCAGGCGGCGGCTGCTGCGGCGCTGCTGGCGGCGCGCGGTGCACGCGCGCGCGTCGGCGGCGTGCGTGGAGCGCGCGCTGTGTCGATCGCCGCACGCGCTGCGGCCGAGCGCGTCGCCGGCGCTGGAGCCCTCCGCGCTGCTGCACATCTGACCGCCGACTCTGTGGCCACACGGTTCTGTGGCCGCACGGCTGTGACCGCACGGACAGTGCAGGTAGATATATCCATAGCCACTATATAAGCAATAGCCTTGTCCAATGATGGACCATACCTACCTGTTACGATCTATAAATGGGATAAGTATACCTACTAGGTAGGGTATTCGCCGAAGCGAATACCTTAACTTTATTTATTAAAGAAACAAACGATTACACATTAAAATCTGATATAGTAAATGATATACCTACCTACCTACATAAAACCTATAGCATCCTCAAATAAAATAAAATAGGTAATTTTCAACAAAAATGAGTCATTCAAATCTTCATTCATTACCAACAAGATAAAGTCACAGTATGTAACATAAAGACGTGTCATTCTGTCCACGCATTTTTATCGTCCAAATATTCCTGAACTGTATAGTAACCCTTTTTTATTAAATTTTGTTTGACACATAGTTTGAATTTGTGTAAAGGCAGTTCAGTTAAATTTGGTGGTATTTTATTATAAATGTGTATACATTTCCCCATAAATGACCGACTTGTCTTATGAAGTCTATAGTTTGGAACAGCGAGTTTATTTTTATTCCTCCAGCGAAAGTCTTCCAGAGAGAAAAGAAATATGAGGATACCACTGTAATCTTGAATCCAATGTAATACCCAAAAACACTGTGGAATCTACACATTCAATAATTTCATGATTTATTTTAATCTGAGGGTTGACCTGTCTTACATTTGGTAAAGAGAATTTGACACATTTAGTTTTCTTTGAATTTAATAACAATTTTATATTTTCAAACTAGCTGGTGGAAAAAGCTGATTTTGCGTCGAGCTAGTTCACACCTTGCTTTGCGATAAGTTAGAATAATACCTTGACCTCACTATTGTTTGACCTACTGTAAGGGCACAAGCCAGGCTCACCAGGAAACAGGAAGGAAGGACTTACTTGCAATATCTTCAGCGGCAGCTTACAACTCAGCCGGCCGGCGTAGGGATCACGATTAGTCCCCGGGTTTTCTAGATTAGATTACACTCCCGACACTTCACCAATGCTAGCACGGATGGATCATAGAACCGGATCCCGATTTAAACAATAGTTTATTGCATTACTGAATGTCCTTTTTGAAGCGAACAGAAATTGGGCTGTTGCCGCTCAAGTCGCCATTAAGTACACTGATTTTGTTTTTCTCTTGACAACACACGCAAGCATTCGGCGCTCGCGCTCAGTTACGCACTGGTTTACTTGATGTTCAATAGATGGCGTTGTAAGACGTTTGGGAGATGGGTTTAATATTTTATTAGGATGACTGGGAAAGGCAAGCCAGAACATAATCCCCCCACATGAAATCTTTCGGGATTTCAAAGTACAAACCAATAGCAGGTCAAAAAAGTGAAGTCCCTTTAATTATATAAATACTATTATGAATTTGACACTTGACACAAAATTTACTTAACCTACATAATTTTTTTTTTTTTTTACTACATACTACATACCATACCTACAAGTTAGAAACCGTTCCTCCCTTTTATTTAATTTATGTTTTATTTATCTACAAACTAAAAGAATCGTTAATTATGAATGGTTTTATTTGCTAAGCTATTGGCAAAGGACAGAGCTTAGTAACTGGCCTCTTAAATGTGCCACGCGCGGTTTTAAGGGTGACAACACGTACCACGTTATCATGACCGGGGTGCAACTGTATCACTCTGCCCGATCTCCACTCCAAAGGAGGCAAATTGTTGTCTACAATGAGTACGATATCTCCACACTGAACATTGGCTTGTCCTTGGAACCATTTAACACGTTGCTGTAAGGTATGGAGATAATCACGCTGCCAAACACGCCAGAAAGACTGGGTAAGCTTCTGCAACATCATCCAACGTTCACGAGGTGGTACGTACTGATCGACTAGTTCCGGTTCGGGCAACGATACTAGAGGTCCATTAATAATAAAGTGACCTGGAGTCAGTACATCTACTTCCTCAGGATCGGAAGATAAACAGCATAATGGTCGCGAGTTCAGCACAGCTTCGATTTTTGTAAGTACCGTCATCAACTCTTCTAACGTTAGAACTTGCGATCCAATGACGCGTTTTAAGTGGTATTTTATGGATTTAACACCGCTTTCATATATACCACCGAAATGGCTTCCCGTTGGAGGGTTTAGATGCCAAATTAGTTGTCGACTTGTAATACTAGATGTAATGGAGTCTTGGTTGTCTCGAACCACCTTGTATAACTCATTTAGGTATCGTTTGGCACCTATGAAGTTAGTACCGTTATCTGTTATTATAAAAGTACATAGACCACGCCGCGAGACAAAACGATCTAAAGCTGCAATAAAGGCGGACGTGGACAGTTCAGTCACCACCTCAATGTGAATGGCCTTCACTGCAAGGCAAACAAAGACACATACATACACCTTGCACGTTCGAGCATTTCGTCTTCTACTTTCCTTAATACAGAAAGGTCCAGCAAAATCGATGCCCACCTTCTGAAAGCAACGTGAAGTTGGCTAGACTCTGGTTGGAGGAAGATCTCCCATTAACGGTTGACATGGGATAGGTTTTGATTTAAAGCAAGGAATGCATTTTGACAAACGGGATCGAATGAGGTTTCGAATGCCCAGTATCCAAAATCTACGCTGAATAATGGACTGCAGTATACGAGGGCCACAGTGCAGGTAAGTGACATGGGAATAATCTATAATTAGTAAAGATAAACGTGAAGATTTTGGTAATAAAAAAGGGTGTTTTGACGAGACCGGTAAGTTGGAATGTTGCAGACGTCCCCCCACACGAAGAAGACCTTCCTTATCAACAAAGGGATGTAGCTTTTGTATTTGCTTTGAACACTTGATATCATCAGAAAAGTGTAGTTGTTGTTCATGTCTAATTAATAATTTCAAAGAAGATTCTAGCTCTTGAGCTGACAAGGGTTCACCCTGTTTCTCGGGTTTACCTTTTAATATAGAGGCGGCACGTAAGCATTGAGCTAAAACTCGTTGCACATGAGACAAAGAAGAATTGTTTTCTAATAAGAATGTAATGGAGTCAGTCTCGGAGGAGTTATATTTGTCCTCTATGACATAACAGTGAGTGCGCATCTCTGGTACCGAAATGGGATGCTCACAATGAGTGTTGATAGGCCAAGAAGAACAATTTTGTGTCAGCCATTCTGGGCCTGACCACCAGGAATCACATTTCGTGAATTGTATAGCGTTTAAACCTCGACTGCAATGATCGGCAGGATTATCATGTGTGGAGACATGTTGCCAGTTTTCAACCGGTAACTCATCTATAATTTTTACAACCCTATGCGCGACAAAAGTTTTTAATTTGTGAGGTTCAGTGTGTAACCAAGAAAGCACCGTACTACTATCGGTAAACGCATAAATTTTACTAATAGGAATTTTATATTGAAGCAAATTATACATGTGTTTAATAACACGAGAGAGTAGCAGAGCGCTACAGAGTTCTAAGCGGTTTACAGTAAGTGGCTTTATTGGTGCAAGTTTTGATTTTGCGATCAATAAGTGCGCTTGACATGTACGATTGTTAACACCTCTCAAGTAGACGCAACAACCATACGCTTTAGAAGAACCGTCACAAAATCCAATTAGCTGATAGTCATCCGCTTCTTTCACTGTGACGAGACGAGGAATCTTAACCATTTTTAGAAAAGGAATCTCGTTAATAAATGTTTGCCAATTCTTGGCAACTTCTGATGGTACAGAATCGTCCCAACCAATATTATGACGCCACAGATCCTGTAGCAAGAGTTTTGCAACAAGAACTACCGGAGCTAGCCATCCTATTGGATCATAAATACGTGCTATGCAAGATAGAATCGAACGCTTTGTAAAATTAGATTTCAACTCAGAAATTGAGTAAGAAAAAGAGTCAGCAAGAGAGTCCCATTGGACACCTAAAATTTTAATTGTATTTTGATTGCTTTCGTCACAGAATGATTTAGGAACTTGACAATGTTCAGTTGGAAGAGTAGAATTAAATTGAGAAGAATTACTACTCCACTTACGAAGGTCAAATTGTGCACATGCACATAGGCTGATAAGTTGGTTTTTTAATTCGAGTGCTTGTTCTAAGGTAGGTGCACCAGCAGTGATGTCGTCCATAAATGTATCGTGACGAAGGATGTCAGCAGCTTGAGGATATTCACTACCATGATCATTCGCGAGTTGATGCAATGTACGAATCGCTAAAAAAGGTGAACTAGTAACACCGTATGTCACCGTGTTGAGCTCATACTCAGATACGGTCTCAGAAAGTGAATTCCTCCACAGTATATGCTGCCACTTCCGATCCTCAGGACGTATCTCAATATTTCGATACATTTTAGCAATATCTGCCGTAAATACGAACAAATGTAAACGAAACTTTGTTAAAATGTCAACAATATCATTCTGTAGCTTAGGGCCGGTGAAAACAATATCATTCAATGATTTGCTGTTCGTGGTTTTCGCACTCGCGTCAAAAACAACACGAAGTTTGGTGGAAGTACTATCTGGACGAACTACGCAATGATGTGGTATTATGAATAACCCTGAACCAATACTAGTTTTCTGCATGTGTCCCAGGGTTTCATACTCGGACATGAAATCGTTATAATTTTGATTTAAATTACTATCACGCTCAAGCCGTTTTTCTAGTTTTGTTAAACGCGTCTTGGCGTTTGTGAACGAATCACCAAGAGAAGCCGACGATTCTTTTAAGAGCAATGGTACTACATATCTGCCATCTGGTTTACGGGACATTAAATTAATAAATAAATCCTCACATATTTTGTTTTCTGGGTTCGCAATTTCAACCTTAGGCGGTTCTTCGACCTCCCAAAAACGCTTGACCACGTTCTCTAGTGTGCGCGTGGAAGCTACGAGGGAAGAAACCATGGATGGAGGAGAGCACACAGGATCAACCCTACCAGTTAGAACCCATCCGTAGATACTATGCAACGCGACTGGCAGACCGCTACCCATATCTATACGCTTTCCGTCATAAATATTATGGAATAGTTCCGCGCCTAATAACAAGTCGATGTCAGTCGGTTTATCAAAACTTGGATCCGCCAGAACAAGGTGTTTATAATTATTACGAACACTAGATGGAATTTCACAAGACGGCATTTTACTCGTGATTTTATCCATGACAATTACGTTAATCATATAATTCGGAGTGTCCGAATCGCGAGGTAAAATGTTACAGGAGGTTTCTCCTTTGATTTGATGAACGACATTTTTACCAAGTCCTGCTACGGTTAAATTACAACGACGCAAAGGTCGGCATAAATGTTGCGCTAACGATGACGTCATAAAACAATCTTGAGCTCCACTATCGACGAGTGCGCGAGCGAGTATTGGTTGCGCGGCGGAGTCACCGCACCCGCTTATGCGTACGACACACGTGCCGAGTAAAATTAAAGCACGGCTATGTCCCACGTGACTAGTTGTCGTGACGGATGCTACAGGTGCACTACTTTCAATAAGCGTTCCAGTCTCACTTGGAATCTCATCGATTACACTGGGCATTGCGATAGTAGAATCATTGTCATGTAATAAACTATGGTGGCGTTTGCCACAGACCGAACAAGACGATCTAGAAAAACAGTGATTAGAATTATGGTTAGGGCGTAAACAATTGCCGCATAACTTATGCTTCGACACTAACTCTTATCTTTCTGACATACTAAGTTGTGGAAATTTAAGACATTTAAATAGTGTATGAGATTGACCGCAACAACTACATGTAGGATATTGTTGAATAGGCTTCGAAGCACTACTGGCCGTACTAGACGGTAATGATGTAGATTTATATCTATTAATTTTATTATTTTTAAAGTGTATCTCTGGAGACCGAAAAGAGGTTTTATTAAATTGTTTTACCATACCAGAACCAGAGTTATTACTAGAAGACGTACCTGGTTGACTGACCTCTAATACTTTAATATATCCCTGTAAGAATTCTAATAATTGCGAAAAGTTAGGTATTTTTTCCTTATTTTGTGATTCAAAACGTTTACGAGTGTCAATATCTAAAGACCGTGAGGCTAAATAAAATAAAATAAATTCGTCTAAATTTTTTAACTTTAAAGCCTTAAGGGCATTAACAGTTTCATTTAAAATATTTGTAAAGTTTTGTAACTCTGTAAGATTACATGACTTTAACGGTACGAAGTTACTAATTTTATCTAAATAACTGTATGCAAGAACACGTTTATTTTCAAAACGTTCTATCAGAGAATCAAAAACTATTTGATAGTTGTCAGATGTCACAGGAATACCTTTAGCAATCGATAATGCTGCTCCAGACAGACACGATAATAAATAATGAAACTTTTCAATCGAACTGATACTTTTGTTTTCATGTACCAGTGACAAAAACGTATCATAAAATGTTTGCCAATGTTCAATGTTACCATCGAACTTCGGTAACTCAAGATTAGGTAAACGCACTTGTGAGAATGTCTTCGCGCCACTAGAAAAAGAGTGATCATTTATGTTATCGCCCGCGTCGCCGTGGCCACGCGTTGTCACCGCGTCGCAATCGCGACGGCTCGATAGTTCTTCGTCCGCGACCTCGACCACATCGTAGTACATGTCGTCAAACGCTTGCATCGTTTTAAGATCAATCGTATCACTCGGTTTTAGAATTAATTTTAATTCATTTATTTTGTTTGTATACTCAAGAAATTCACTACGCAAGGTTTCAATACGTTTAAACCTAGATTTGAACTTAGGTACAGCCGTGTGATCCGATTGAACAGACTTGGACAGCTCAAATAAAACTTGTAAATCGCGAAAGGCATACTCCCGCTGAGTTTGAACCAATTTTAATTGACGTTCGTCAGTTGACATTGTCGATTTCTTGCTACTTGTACTTGCTAGAGACCTTGCTTCGTCTGTCATTATCAGGCACGAAAAGGTTTAAGTATCAGAAAAAATCTTTCAACAAATAACCTACTACTACCTACCTACCTACTGATAAAACAAATGACTACCTATTTTTGATAATCTACCTATTTTAACTCTTAAGAGTACGTGCTTTTTATAAAAAGACAACAGAAAATATACAGAAAAAACAATTTTTTCAATATTTTTAACGATTTAAACGTGTAATTTTCAATTTAAGTTATTATTACGAAATACACTAACATTGTTAGCAAATAATAATATACAATGGCCGACGAAGTACCTACGCGTACGCGCGAACACGAAACCGACGCTAACTAAATTATAGGTATGTAGGTATTTAGTACGACTGATGTTGCAATAATTTGTTTAATTAGAAGTATTTCTTTATTGCATAGCAACAGATAACTGTATACTGGAGTTTTAAACGGGTTAAAACCAGTACTATAGGTAATACGACTCGAAATGGACCACTAATTATGGTGGAAAAAGCTGATTTTGCGTCGAGCTAGTTCACACCTTGCTTTGCGATAAGTTAGAATAATAAACGTAAGGGCACAAGCCAGGCTCACCAGGAAACAGGAAGGAAGGACTTACTTGCAATATCTTCAGCGGCAGCTCACAACTCAGCCGGCCGGCGTAGGGATCACGATTAGTCCCCGGGTTTTCTAGATTAGATTACACTCCCGACACTTCACCAATGCTAGCACGGATGGATCATAGAACCGGATCCCGATTTAAACAATAGTTTATTGCATTACTGAATGTCCTTTTTGAAGCGAACAGAAATTGGGCTGTTGCCGCTCAAGTCGCCATTAAGTACACTGATTTTGTTTTTCTCTTGACAACACACGCAAGCATTCGGCGCTCGCGCTCAGTTACGCACTGGTTTACTTGATGTTCAATAGATGGCGTTGTAAGACGTTTGGGAGATGGGTTTAATATTTTATTAGGATGACTGGGAAAGGCAAGCCAGAACACTAGCCAAGTACTTTTGATGTAGCATTATTTACATCGTCAAAGTCAACTTTATTTTTATTTATTTTAAAAATTAATGATGTATCATCTGCAAATAATACCGTATCACATAAACATTTTGAGTATTTTGAGGTCCTAATATCGATCCCTGAGGAACGCCCATACGCATAGGCGCTCCAGAAGACTCAGCTCTATTTATAACAACTTTTTGTATCCTGTTACTTAAATATGATTCGACAATTTTTAATGAATTTTTAGAAATATCATAATGCTTTAATTTACCTAAAAGCGTTTTATAATCAACACAGTCATACGCCTTAGACAAGTCACAAAAGATACCTAAAGCATCCTGTCGATGCTCCCAAGAGTCAAAAATGTGCTTCATAAGTGCAATTCCTGCATCTGTAGTATTTTTATTCTGTCCGAACTGATTCTCATGAAACAATTTATTTTTAGTAGAATGAGAAAGTAATTGATTTAACATTATTATTTTTTTAAATTTTACTAAGAGTGGGAAAAATAGAGATGGGACGGTAATTCGTGGGGTCACTATTATCTCCCGTTTTCACGTCAATTCAAATCACGACTATTAACCCCTAAGGGTTAGTCAGAGACAAGGCAAAAGCACTCCACTGCCATAGTCCACTCTTATCTGCAAGTGTGTGTGCAAGTTTACCGTTACAGACGCCAAAACAAAATTTTACATTAAAATATTATAATTATAGGTAATGCAAGGAAACCGTAGATTGATGTTTGTTCAAGCCACAAGCAGAACTGGACTCCGGCACCAGCAGCGGCTCCTCATACAGCAATACAGCACCACTCCACGCCGACGAGTCACATCCCAATACCTACCATTGCGTACATAACATAGATTTATATAAATACTAAACCAAAGCAACAATAAATTGTATTTCAACCGTCCGTGTTGGGTCTCACTGCCACGTCCCGTTGCCACCCGCTCTCGGGCGCCTCCTACAAACATTCTCACATCACGCACGGCAGGTCGCGGCGCCCTACAATCGCTCGCGGTCTGCCCGTACAAACTTATCGGCCATGCCAGTGTCGAAAATTCTGTTTCGCTTGAAAAAAAAGACGGAAGAAAATTTTCGAGTTTTTATCTTTCATAATCAATCTAGCACACGTGCTAAGCATTCGCAACATCAATTCAAATAGAAGGAAGCCCGCGTAGCATACTCGGAAGCGATATTATGCTTCGATATCTTCGCCGCGAAATCGACCCGAAAACATTCGTCATTTCGGAAGACCTCACAGCAACCTCACGCTACAAAAGCGGCGAAATTATACACGATAGCCCTGATCGACGAGCGAGCTCGTCAGCGGATATAGCAAGGAAACGAGAATGAAACAAAAGAGTTGAGATAACGAATATATTATTATTAATTATTATATAATACAGGGTGCGGGGGGCGCGGCGCGGGGTGGCGCGGTCAGCAGCGCGGCGGCGGGGGCGCGGGCGCGGGGGCGGGGGCGGGGGCGGGCGGGCGCGCGTACAGCGCGGGCGGCGGGCGCGCGGCGTCGCGCATGAGCTCGTGGTAGAGGTTGAGCGCGTCCACGAGGTCGGCGCTGAGCTGCGTGAGGCGCGCGTGCCGGCGGTCGGCGCGCTCCAGCGCCGCGTCCACCAGCGGGCCCATCGCGTGCACGCGCGCCTCCAGCCGCCGCAGCGCCGCCTCCTCCTCCCCCGCCCCCGCCGCCGCCGCCCCCGCCGCCGCCGTCGGGTCCGCCTCGTGCAGCAGCGCCAGCGCCGCGTCCATGCGCGCCTCGTCGATGCGCACGTCCTCCTCCTCCGCGCCCGCCCCCGCCCCCGCCCCCGCCCCCGCCGCCGCCGCCGCGCCCGCGTCCGCGAACGTGACGCGCGCGCCGCCCGCCTGCACCTCGCTCTCTGGAACAGTTTACAAACATATTTTTTCATATTATTTTTGTATGTTTTTAATGGAACTGTAGGTCTATTAGTTTTAACGACTCGTAATTATAAATGTATATGACTGTTTGTTGTCCTAAATAAATAAATAAAATCTCCCGCTTCCGACGGTGCCGGTCGTTCTGTTTGAGCCGATCGCTCCCCGTCCGCACGGTTCGGACGCTCGTCGACCGACATGTAGGTTGTTACAGCGCCCATAATGGAGATCGTAATTTTTGGATAGAGCGCAATTTCGCGATTGAAATTTGACGGATTTGCAATTTTGCGGCGATACGAAAGAATCTATAGACCGCCAGCTAAAAATGAGGATCTCGGTGATAGAGCGGTTCGTGTGCTGACTTCGATTCTGCGGTTCCGAGTTCGAATCCCGGTAGACGTTAGTATGATGAATACGAGCATTCTCTCTCCGTTCAATCTCGGACGTGTTCGATACGTGACGAGTTGAAGTAAAAATTATATAACCTAGGCGTGCACCCACACTATCGTGTGGTGTTTCAAGCGAACATATGGATGTGCGGTGAGGCTTCAAAGTGGCAAATTATGAGATAGCATCGAACCAGAAGTGAGAGCGGACGCACCTGAGCGCGGCTCGGCGAGGTCGGAGGTGACGAAGTTGGCGGGGAAGAGCCCCTCGCCGCGCTCGTTGTGGCCCTTCCACCAGTTGGGGTCGCTGGCGTCCGTCACGTGCACCAGCTCCCCCGCCAGGAACGTCAGCTCGTTGTCCTCGGCCGCCTCGAAGTCGTACAGCGCGCGCACCGTGCGCGCCGGCGCCGGCGCCGCCTCCTCCACGCGCGGGTACAGCGCGGCCGGCGCCGGGGCCTCGCGCAGCGACAGCGCGATGGCGCGCGCCAGCTCGTCCTGCTCGCGCTGCGCGGCGGCGGGCGCGGCGGCGGGGGAGGCGGCGGCGGGGGCGGCGGCGGCGGCGGCGGCGGGCGCCTCGCCGGCCTCGGCGCGCAGCTTGGCGTGCAGCGAGGGGATGAGGTCGAGCTGCGGGTCGCTGCGGAAGTCCCCGTCGGCCCACTTCCGCAGCATGGCCCGCAGACGCGCGGCCACGGGCGGCTGCGCGCGCGCCAGCAGCCGCCGGAACTCCGTCTCGAAGTCGCGCGACGCCACCTCGAGGTGGAAGGCGCGGCCGCAGTTGGCCACCAGCGCGTCCAGCAGCGTGGCGGCGTGCACCTGCACGTGCGGGTCGGCGTGCGCCAGCCGCCGCAGCACGGCGCGCAGGCACTCCTTGCCGGCGGCGGCGCTGGCGCCCGCGCGGTCGCAGATCTCCATGATCAGGCCCCACTCCTCGCTCGTGTTGTTCTCGCTCGTGGCGCGCTCTGCGGACGGACGGTTTCACGGTCGTCAGTTTGATCGTTCGACGGACGAGCGATGGCTCTGTCGCCACCCCGTCCCGCTTTTGTTAGTTGTCGATCGGTTCATTCTTTATTCGATGTCCGATGAGTTAATATGAAAGTATGACGTTTTCCCAGCACGACACCTTCGAGATCTATCTGGGTGGGAAAAGGTCTGTTGTGTGGCACTGATGACTTGAATATTTTAAAAGTGTACTCTATGATGTTTACGATCGAATGATTACCTTTATTTTAATATGAACAGGTAATATTATTTGTAGTTGTTCTCGATGGAATAGTGACTGATGACAAATTTCCTATTTCCTCGATTCGATTGATTCGATTTGATTGCATCATAAATAGGTTACCCTAGATCGACATCTTAACCTGAAGGTCAGTGTTTAAAAAAAAATTAATTATAAAGAAAGAAAGAAAGAAAGAAAAACATTTATTAACCAACAAACACACAATAAGAATAAAAAACAAAGAAAGAACAGACAAACACAGAGTACAGTGAATAATTTTAAAAGACTACACAATAACGGTTAATAAGGACCCGGCCTCAGCATATGCTGAATCAGAGACTGACCCAGCGTTGATGTTCTGACCGGGCCTATTCAAATATATATAAATATAATATATAATACATATAAATATAATAATTAAATAAAAACAGCACAGACGACACAAAATCATAAAAAATTCTCACAAACAATATAAAAATAACAGCCACAACAAACAAAAAACAAGAAAAATATATACAGGAAATAAAAGTACTGGAAAACTTGGCTGTATGGTCTTTGCTCCCTTTGCCTTACCTACATGGGAAGATTATTTTATATCCCTTTCTGTTATTCATGTTGCGAGAAACAAAAGCACACATTATACTATTATAATGAGATGTAAGTTAGACAGCACTGATGTTACTTTATTTCACCTAATATAGCATCACGGTTTGTTTTTGTTTGTGAGGCCCAGTCTATAGTATATTTGGTTGAAGATCGAACTCAAATAAAACAAATTATGAATACGTTTTATAAAAATCAAATCTCTCTCTCTCTCTCTTTATTCATTGTTATTATATAAAATTTATTTCTGTTCCCATATCATATGTAAAAAAATGTATATAAAGAAATAAAATCCTCTAATATAAATCTCTAAAATAATTAACTAGTTGAACAAAACACAAAAAATAACACCAACATACGAGCAGCAGCTATGCCAATTTGAGAGAATAAAAACTTTTAAAAAATTATCACATCAGTTACTTTGCATATATTATGGAGTTGGGCAGGGCATCTGCTGAGATATAATCTGGGAAAGTGCAGCAGACAAAGTCAAATAGTTGATTCAGTTTAGGCATTTACAAACTCTTATGAATGTCAAATTATGCCACAACATGTGACATATATATATTATTCTTGATTGGATGTTGAAGTAAGAATCTTTTTAAGTTTAATGAATTTATTCTTGATTGTAAATAATAAATAATAAATTTATAGTGGTTTATTTAATTGGACAAGTCTGATTGTAATGATGGCTAAGTGAACAGTGAATTAAAAATAGAAAAATTTAATAATGTAATTACAATAATTGCTGATTTAGAAATGTTCAGTGAACCACACAATATGAAAGAAAGAGAATATGTTATCAGTGACACTTATTATACAAAATCAGCGTTGGTATACTTAGCTTAAATATTATTAATTTTGACAGAAAAATTTCGATATTAATAATATTAAGTTTAGCACTCAGCATGTGTGTCATCTGATGCTGGTCTTCCGTGGTCATCACAATGATGTTATAAGTAACTGTGTAATATTGGGTCCTTACCTATGAAATTGGTGTATTTATTCTATTTTAGCAATTTGTCCGTAACTATAAAGTTTCAGAACATTCATATAAAAAAATTGCCTCTTCTAAAAATAGACCATATATTTGAGCTCGTATTATTTAATTTGATAATTTTTTGTAAGTTTAATTGTGTTAAAATTAGACACAAAGACAATTATTTTTAACTGCCTCCCGAATACATCATTTGATTTGCATTAACATAAAAACGATGAATAATTTTTATCAAGTGTGTTCACACACATATTGCTTAAGCTTGTCTAATGATACATGCCAAATATTATTATCTCTGGATTTGTCATTGTGAAGAAAACTGATAAAATGTTAGTATGTAAAATGCAGACATCCCCAAAATCTCCATACAAAACACCAATTTCATAGGTAAGGACCTAATATATACGGCACAGTGATAATGTTGTGAAAAGTGCTCAGTCAATGACTCATATAGATGAACTTTTAATATGCAGACCTCCTGTTTGTATTATTGATAAATGCAAATGACCTAAAAGGACCAATATAGATTATCTTCTATACACAATAATTTAATGTTTATTAGTATCCTCTTTCTCTATTACCTTCTTTTACCTTACCTTTTTTTTCGACTATGCTGTGTAGATACCTATTAAGCATCGTGATGTATACAACATGTCGTATGTATTATTAGATTCAGTGTATCATGGTTCTTAATAAAGTTTATTTATTTCTTTCTTTCTTTTTTCTTTTGTGAGGAACTGGGTCAAAAATAAACCTTGAGAGCGAAATAACCTTAATAAAGCAGAGAGAAATTATGCGTATATCCATGACTCACACAATTATGATAACAATCAAACCAAACTTTGTTATCTTCTGTAGAAAGATAATTTATTTTTGAATATTTATAGTGAGCATCAAAATGTCCCATATCTTTACTATGTGAACAATAGAAGAGATCGCATAGAATGACATTCTAAATTCAGAGATTGCTTAGGTATTACACTTAATACGATTAGTAAAACCAAGTAACTCTTACCGACATCTTGATCAAAAGGCGAAGAGTTTCCAAATATTCCCATTTTCTTTATTTTTAACGAAGCATTAATCTCACTAATATAATACGGTAAATTTAAATCTTAGAAACATAAATCAATATACACAAATTCTCACGAAACAATATTACTACACCAATCAACCACAAAATAGAAAATAATTTAGAAATTGAACAGTAGAACTGTCACAGTGTCATTGTCACAAATTGACAATGACATTGACAGTCTTGTTGTAAAATTCTCCCATGTAGGGAAGGCCAAGGGAACAAAGCCCATACAGCCAAGTATTTAGTATAATAGGTTGGGGAAAAAGTTTCTTCGCATTTTTTAAAAAAATTCAAAAAAAAATTTAATATAGTTTATTTACATTTAACTAAAGTATGTAGGTACCATTTTGTTCGATAACTTTTTGCCATCTTGTAGGTAGGGACATGATCCCATTGCTATAGAAATTTTGGGACTTCTGGTCAAAATACCGCGACAAGTGGTTTAGGCAGTCCTCTCGTGATGTTAACCTGACACTGCCTAAAGAATTCTGAAGTGACCGAAACAGGTGCAAATTTTGATTCTATATGTACATCAGAAAAATTATGTCTATTTTTAATTAAATAGGATCTAAGCGAGACACTACCCACACAGTGCTTAGCACCAGTGTCTAATAACACTTTGCCGGTATCACCGTATATTTTAACGTTAACGTAAGTTTGGTCTGCTCTATCTTGTGGATTCCCAAGACTTTTATGTCCAGTGGCATGTACTGTGCCAGCACCAGAGCTGCATTGGTGGAGATGGTTCTATATGCTCTGATGGATCTGATGGCGAATCCTCTCTGATGCGAGAGCAGTATTTTACTGATGTGCTTCTTGCCTGCCACATGCCCCCAGATGCCGGCCGCATATCTTACTATTGGTACTATGACTTGATTGTAGATGCAGTCCACGTTTTCCGGGTGGGCGCCCCAGGTGTTTCATGTAAAAATGCATAGTCTATTGAATATTCTCATTGCTTTGTTTGCTGCGTATTTGACATGTTCAGTGAAAATAAGTCGATCATCTAATATTACGCTTAGTAATTTAAATTGTTTTGAATAAGGGATGACGTGGCCGTTCATGTTTATTGTAGCTTTGGCTGATGTGGGTGAAAAGGCTAAAGCACTAGTTTTAGCGTGTCCGAAAGTTAGGTTTACGCTCTTGCCCCAGTTGTATATGATATCTAATGCTTGGTTGGCTTGGTTTTGTAACTCGTTCACCATGCGTGCAGTTGTAATCAGAAGTACGTCGTCTACAAATGCTTGTATCCGACAGCCTTTAGGTAGTTTAGTCTGTAGCAGCTCATACAGGATGATATTCCAAAGGATTGGTCCGCAGGTGGAACCCTGTATGCATCCTTTCGTCATGCCTTTGACTGCTTTGCTTCCGGCGTAGTCCAGCTCCAGGGTCTGGTCTTGTACATAGCTTCCTATCAGTCTGAGTATGTTGCGGGGGCACTTCATCTTCGTTAGCTGATGGAATAATGCTGGCCACCAGGCATTGTCGAAGGCCGCTTTGATATCCAGTGATACCGCTGTGACTAGCTCGCCCCTGGCTCTGGCTGATCGGATGTGGTTGATTGCGTTGTTTAATGCCGGTACTGTGCCTTTTTGTTGAACAAAGCCATATTGTTGATTGCTCATCAATTGGAGTTATTGTGCTTTGTAAGTAACCCTTTTTATGAATAACTTCTCCAATAGTTCTCCGAAGACTGGTAGTAGTCCGATGGGTCTGTGGGCACTTAGTTCTGTGTAATCTTCTTTGCCTGCTTTTGGTATGACTTTGACTACAGCCCTTTTCCATAACTTAGGAAAGTATCCCAGTGTTAGACATCTCTTAAGAATGTTAGTGAAAAGTTGTGGGTATGCTAACACAGCTTGGTAGCATATATCGGATGTTAATCCATTCCATCCAGGAGCCTTCTTTGGATTCATGCTCTTGAGGTATCCTTTAATTTTTTCGGAATCGAATGGGAGGTCGTCTTCCGCTGGGTAGTTTGTTAGTTCGGTGTCTATTTTAAACTGTTGGTATTCGGTTCTGAGTGAGTGATGTCTGTTGTCAGCGTCTTGTGTGTCATCTGGGTAAAAGTGTTCCAGGATCGAGTTGGCTGTGTCTTCATCTGATGTTGTGAAGTTTCCATTGATCTTGAGTGTGCATGGTGGGCGTCTTTGGTTAGTGACCAGACATTTTCTTTAGTTTGGAGTTCGCAGAATTTCTTGAAATTTTTGCAGGCTTCGTTCTTGATTTCCTTCGATTAGTTCTTTTTGAGGTTTAGGTATTCTATGATGAGTTGTCTTGTTTCTAAATTAAATCTCTTGGCTCTATGGATGCTGTGGTGTTTTTTTTATAAGTTCCTTTTTCAGCTCGTCGAGTCTTTCTGACCACCAGGGAGGCTTCGCTCTACCTCCTCTGTACCCTCGGCCAGTGAGGGGGAAGGAGTCCGCGCATGCCTCTTGTATTAGATCGGTGAGCTGGAGAAGGTTGGTCTCGATCTGTTCTGGGTTGAGTTCGGTGAAGTCAACTTGTGTAATGTCAGTTCCTGCGATCCGGGTGTCCAGAGAGTCCCAGTTGGCCTTCTCTGAGTTATACTTGAAGGTAGAGGTGGATCTATTATTTTGTTGATCATTAGAGTTGAATCTTATGTCGAATTCGATGGTGTTATGTTCGACGTCCTTACAGATGTCCAAATTCACCTGCCAGCTCGCTATATAGTCAAAGATGTTGTTTGTAGCTATGGTTAGGTTAGGTTTTTTTTTTAATTTTTTTTTAATTGCTTTCTTTCCTGGTGGTTTGTCTTTTCCACCAACTTAAATTCTTTTTAGTTAAAGTTTTTCATTCCAATTTTCAAAACAAGAATTACACTACTAATACAATTTAAAACAAAACAACAACAATTAGCCCCTTAAGCATCATTAAAAATATAATTATAATAAATAGAGCATAGTAAATTTGATTCCAATAAACATTAGTTAAATCTAAATCAATAATTACAATAAAACTGAATCAACTATAAAATACAATAAAATCACATACGAAAAGAATTACTCAATTAAATTCAAATTATGGGGCAATAGCCAGTTACATCAAGTATAAAATAAAATGTCATGCAAATAAAATTAATCAACTAAAAATCTATTATAAGGCAATAGCCAATAAAAATTTATTAAATTAAATTAGATAACATTAAAATTAGAATTAAAAATAAAATAAAATCACAGCCCATAATGAGGCAATAGCCAATAATAGATTCAATAAAATAATCAAAATGTTAATTTTTAAATAATTATAAACTATACTAGGTTTTTGGCTCCATTTGCTTTCGCCGCCCTTCGCACAACGTTCTCGGCGAAAGCCAAGAAATGGGCCCGTGTGTGCTTGTCATTGATCACTTCCCTAAGCATGTCTGCAGTTATCGCCCGGCCAATTCTGTGTTCGCAATCGTGTCTTAGAGCACAATATCGTGGACACTCAATCAGTATATGAGGCACGGTTTCGTCAGTTACGTCATCGCATAGACAGGCTTGGACAGCCGACAACTTGAACCTATATAAATATTCTTTGAACCCACCATGCCCCGTAAACAGCTGTGCTCGGATATTTGTCATTCCAATATCACGCAAGGCCCGATGAGCAGAGCGCACGCAGCCGAAGAAGAGTCTGGTGACTGAACCGGTGGTTGAATCTTCATATCTACGTTGCCAGACGGCTATAGTTTTGTCCCTGATGGTTCGCCTAGCGAAAGAAAGAGCCAATAATGCCGCGGAAACCAGCGAAGTGGTACAGTGTGCTCTAGCGACTCTTATCGAGAAGATTTTAGTGAGTCTGTCCAGAATCTTCTTAGCGTAGGCTTTGCCAGCTATCGTTGCCCAAGAGCTTGCCGCGTAGAGGACTGTGGGCTCCACGACCATGGCATAAAGCGCTCCCACTATCTCACTATTCAGTCCCCACTGGGCTCTGGTAGCTCCACTAATTGCTTTGTACAGCTTGACAGCCTTCACCGCTACCTACTCCAGATGTTGACGGAAATTGTGGCCACTGTCGATGGTAACTCCCAGAATCCTGACTGAGCTCGAAAACTTCAGACTATGTCCCTGAAGTTCAAATTTAGGCAGGTCATACTTTAATTTCTTCGTGATTATCATTGCCTGTGTTTTTGCTGGGGCGAAACGCATTTTGTTCTTATATCCCCATTCCGCAATAAGTCTCAACGCTGCGTTCATTTCTGCCTCCAGAGTCAACGAATCATTGGCAGCGGCTACCACCGCGATGTCGTCCGCGAACACCTGCACACGAGCCTTCAGCAAGCTTGCCCTCCTCAGGAGCCAATCCAACTGGATGTTCCATAGGATAGGTCCCCTTTTTGGAGCTCATACGCCTGAAGACGGACTCGATTTCCCATTCAGTGAAGGGCTGCGACTGGGGGTACCCAAACCAGTCCGGCACCTCAAGCTCCTCAATCCTGTCCCTCGCACTCTCCCTCAAAGCCCGATTAGCTTCTGTGTCCACCCCAGGATCATCTTCTGGATAAAAAGTCCTTGCCAGTAAGTCCGCCGAAGACTTCGGATCCTGAGTCTGCCCCGTGATTGGATTAACAAGTAGCTGCTCCTCCACTGTGCTCGGCTTTGTTGTTTTCCTTATTATCCTATAGGAGCACCTCCATATATCCTCTCCCGTTTGGCGAGTACAGAACTCGCGCCAGCTTTTCGTGATAGCAGACTGAATGGCTTCCTTGTATTCTGCCTTTGCGGCTCGGTACTCGTCAATAATCTTGTCTCGCCTAGCCAGGTCAGCCTTCCTTATTCTTTTTATTTTAATAACTGTCTGCCTTTTCAGCCTTCCCAACTCCTCGTTCCACCACGGGCATCTCGGCACCGGTCTTCCCGTGCGAGTCTCGGGGATCGAACTTGTTGCAGCCTCCAGAACCACCTCCTGATATGCGCTAGCTATCATCTCCAAATCATTACAATTGGAGACAGCCTCAACTAAACCACTGTTCATAGAAAGGGACGCCATTTGTCCCTAAGCTCGCTCCCAAAAAGCCCAAAGTCCGCTCTTGCAGTATCAAACTGCCATGTGGTGTTTCTCTTATCTCCTTGGGAAGGCTCCTCATTCCTGGACGGCACAATGGAGAAGTTAATGGGGCGATGGTCAGAGAGACTGGCTCCCGATTCTTCCACAGTCCACCCCCTGATACAGCGCTGAATAGCAGTGGAACATACCGTTATGTCATTGATCCCCTCATAAAGGCGGTTGCCTCTGTAGACATGGAATGTTGGTGTATCCCCCTCATTCAGAACCTGGAGGTCGTGCTGCGCCAGGAATCCCGCTATCTGTTCTCCCCTCGCATCTTCCGACAGACACCCCCACCAGGGACTAGCCGCATTAACATCCCCGCCAATGATGATTTCGTCGAACCCGATGGAACAAAATATGGACCCGATGGACAAATATCCGGTAATATCAGCTCAAAGTATACACTAACGAGGCATAACCTCAAAGTACCTAATTTGACAATTAAAGAGGAAACATTATTGCTACAATAGTTAGGGTCGACAATAATATTTAAATTTGGATCGATGACAAGCACACCCGATTTCGCGGGTGTATCATTATTCGCGGTAAGGTTAGGTTACTTTTTTTTTTTTTAACAATCATTCCTCGGACTTGCAGTCCGAGTTTTTATTATTGCTATTGACCTTCCATGCCAGTTCTCGCTTTTGCTGCTTCTCGTACTTTCATTCTGCATACTTGTTCTTTCTTGCATTCGTCTCTTTCTTGCCTTTTAATTACAAGGAACAGTTCGTTTATTTATTTTCGTCATTACAAATTTTTACAATTTTTGTCATATACAATACAATTTTAAACATTTCATATATGTTATACTTGTTACATTTTTGATTCGTTATATCTATATTATTTTTGCTACAATTTATACTGTATTACTTATACATATTTATTGCTTACTATTACATTCTTATGCTATTACATTTAAAATTTCTTCTCTAGTTATCACAGTTACGGATTCTTTTGTATAATTTGTATAGTTGTATAATTAATAATTGTATATAACAAAAAATAAAATTGTCTTAAATCTAACTTACATACTAGTATCACAGTTCCTTATTTTGCTTTTAAGTTTTATTTCTTTTTATCACAGTTTTGGCTATTTTATCACAATATTGCAAGAAGGGTTTCCTCTTGTCTTTAGCGCGCATTATTCCTGCTATGGACCCCATTTCTATTTTTGTGTCTATTTCTATTTCTAAATTCATTCTCTCTTTGGCAAAAATTGGACATTGCGTTAGTATGTGGGGGACATCCTCTGTGCTGTCTGGGTCACAGACGCACGTCGGGCTCTCCCTACACTTGAATCTGTTCAAGTATTGGGCGAACCCGCCGTGCCCGGTGAGTATCTGCGTTAGTACTCCTGTCGGCTTCATTTTTCTAACTAACCTATACGCCTGAATTGCATCGGGGAAGAACGCTTTTGTAACGCTGGCTGTTGTCCCACTGGTGTACCTTTGTGCCCATGTCCAAATGGTTTTTTCGCGTATGCGTTTTTTCGCGAATGAAACGGGACACCTATCGTATTTTACATTTTTTCTCGATCCCGCTGCCGCCTCCTTTGCCAGGTGCTTTGCTCCTTTGCCCGCTCATTGCCAGGCAGGCCGGCATGCGCTCTGATCCAGAATAAGGAGATTTCCTTACCCTGGCCCAGAGCGCGCCCGAGTCCTTCTCTGGCCTTGACGGCGAGATGGTGATGAGAGCTTTGGCCTACTACAGTCTCGAGGGCAGACCTCGAGTCACTGTATATGCCAAAGCTCTCCTCACTCCTCCTAACAACCACCTCCACGGCCCGGTGTATGGCGAGCAGCTCGGCTTGATACACCGTGCAATAGTCGGAAAGCCCGAGCTTGACGGCCTTTATTTCGATGCCCTCTTTCCATATGGAAAGAGAGGCTCCGACCCGTCCGTCAATCCGGCTTCCGTCGGTGTATATATGCACCTTTTGCACGGCACATCGATCAAGATCCTCTTGATCTTCTATCTTGCCAAAGCTCCACCCCTCACACCGGGCCGGGTGAGGTAACTGCGTGAAGTCTACCACACAGTCCATCTCCCTATCGTCTGGTATGTCCACGCATTCTCCCCTCCTCGCCCTGTATAGAGATGCAGCCTCGTGTACCCTGAGGTCTAGGGGTAGAATGCCGGACAGTAATAATGCCGCGTTAAGTGATACCGTGCGATAGGCTCCACACAGCTTTTGCGCAAAACCTCTTTGCACAGCGTCTAGTTCCTTCCTAGTTGTCAGCTTGTCTGCCGCGTGCCCCCATGCCGCCGCTGCGTAAGTGATTATAGGTTCCACCGCGGCCGTATAAATCATTCTCGTTATTTCTGGGTGGAGTCCCCAGCTTACCTTTGCGGCTGTGTTAAGCTGTCTGTAGATGTTTAGGGCCCTCCGGCAGACGTTCCGTACATGTGTGTTGAAAGTTAATTTATGGTCGACGTGAGTCCCAGTATTTTCAGTTCAGTTTGATTGCAGATGCTGCTCCCTCCCATGTGAAGGCGGGGTTCGTCATATTTTATTTTGTTTGTCAGTGTCATGGCGCCAGTTTTATGTGGCGCGAATTTGAGCTTGTTTTTTAATCCCCATTCCCACACACGCTTAAGAGCAGCATTTGCAATCTTTTCTATCTCTCGACCAGAGTTACCCTTAATTAGCATCACTATATCATCGGCGAACGCCTGTACATGCACACCCAAGGTATCCAGTTCTAGTAAGAGACTATTTAAGAGGACGTTCCATAGGATTGGCCCTCCAATGGAACCTTGTACACACCCTTTTTCTGTATTTCGGGTGGCTGTGTTGTTAGCATATTTAACCAGTACTTGTCTGTCGCTTAAATAGTCTTCGATTACTTTTCTTAGCTTAACAGGACAATTTAATTTCTTTAGACCCACTATAATGGCTGGCCACCAAGCACTATCAAAAGCTCCCTCTATATCCAGGGATACAATTGTTGCAATTTTCTTTTCCTTTATAGCCTCTCTGGCTTTGCCTATCAGGGCGCAGAGGGAGTCTTCCGTGCTCTTTTGGGGCATAAAGCCGTATTGGCTCGGGTGGAGACGTGGTACAATATAAAATTTTAACCTGTTTACAACCATTTTTTCCTATATTTTTCCCAGGACGGGGAGTAGGCCTATTGGTCGGTATGCTTTAGGGTTGGTGTAGTCACTTTTAGCCGGCTTCCGCAGGACAACCACGGTGGCCTTTTTCCATATCTTGGGGAAGTATTCCAGTGCAAGGCATTTGTTTAGCATTCCTTGGAATACTTCCGGATTCGCCCCGATAGCTGCCCTGCAGATGTCGGCGGTAAAGCCGTCTGCACCTGGTGCTTTTTTCGGGTTAAAGCTTTGCATCGCGTTTAGCATCTCCTGTTTGGTGAAAGTCGGTTCGCAGGACCCATCTTGTTCATCCGGTTTTCTTGCTTCAACCCTTATCGCCCTGTGTACCTCCGTGTCTAGCGTTTGGTTGTCTTTTGGGTAGAAGACTTCCGCTAGCCATACTGCCGACTCCTCGCTGTTTAACATTTTATCTTCTTTCCTTAGAGGCAAGTCTTCCTTCCTTTTCTCTGTACTTTTGATTACCCTATATATCCCTTCCCATAACGTTTCCTTTTCTTGATTTTCACAAAACCCCTTCCAACTTTCAATCTGTGCCTTTTTTTACCTCGCTTTCATATTTTTCTTTTTCTTTCAGGTAAACTTCCACTACGAGAGCTCTACGGATGTTTGCAGCGCATCGTATTCTCCTCTTCTTGGTAAGTACCGACCTTCTTAGCTTCGCCAGGTCCTCAGACCACCACGGTATCACAGTTTTGTGTTTATTGTTTTTCTTGTGTAGTGTGTTTGTGCATGTGTGTGTTAGTTGTTGAGTGTATGTTGTAATTATATTTTCTAGTGTATGTGTATCTGTGATATTATTTATTTCTATTATGTTTATGTTACTATTTGTGAGAAGCTGGTTGAATTCCTTTTGGAATTCTACCCAGTTTGCTCTTTTTGTACTGTATATTCTTGTTGTTGCTTCTATTGTCTTTTGTATGCTATGTGTATGTATGTTGAATGTGATGGCGTTGTGGTCCGAGTGAACTAGTTCTTTGTTCACCTTCCAGTCGGTTACCTTATCGAGGAGGTTTTCGGAGCAGATGGTGATGTCTACGACGCTGCTGCACATTTTCCCATTTCTGACTACTTCGAAAGTGGGCTCATCTACTACATTTATTACCTGTAAGTTCAATTCATTCATCATTTCTATCATACTTTCACCTCTTATATCTGTTTTCACGCTACCCCACCAGGTGCTTTTTGCGTTAGCATCTCCTCCAATCAAGATGTTGTTGTTGCTTGTTTTGTCTAATATTTTTTCCATATGTTTTATATATGGTTCTATTGGGGAGTTGGGCTCGAAGTAAAGGGACACCACGTACATCCACTAATTGCCATTACGGATCCTCACGACTGTGATGTTTGGTGTCGTGAGTTCTGGGCACAGTTCAGCTTGCATCTCATGGTTGAAAATCATGATTACTGCTTTTACTGTGCCCTCTTCCTCTTTGGTGTTCTGGTACGTTCTCACTCCCTTGTATCCCCTTGCTTCCCACCCGTTGCCAACGTATGGTTCCTGTATCAAAGCCAGCGCCGTCTTCCTTTTCACTGCTTCCATAACTATTTCATCCATCGCTCTCTTCGCTCTCTGCACATTCGCTTGTATGACGGCGCTGGCTTTGATCGTGGGGTTTCCTTCCGTTCTTATTTGAGTCACTTTGGCTCTTTTCAACAATAGGCCACTGTTGATCTCGCTATATGATCCCACCTGCTTCTGATCGGGCATTGGTAATTAAATGCGTTGTGCGCATTATCACCAATTTTCGCTCTTGTACAGTTTATGCAGCTAGGTGAGATCCCACTCATTACATCCTTGCAATTCTTCCTCTGATGCTCTCCTCCGCAGTGACTACATCTTTCATTCTCTTCCTTGCAGAATCTCTTTGTATGGCCGTTGCCCAGGCACATCGAGCATTGCGTCAGGGGGGATTGGTCTTCCACTCTTACATTCTGTAGGTCCACTCTTAATCTTCCCCTTTCAGTCATCCTCTTCCATAATGCCGGGGCTACCGCCATCACAAAGTGGCTAGTGAGGGGGTTCCTCGCTTTTCTTTGAAATTTTAGTTCTATCCTCTGCTGGTCTTCGCTCAGTCCATGAAGTAACTCTTTATTTTGATTTTTGATTGCTATGTATATATCTTCCTTTGTGTTTTTGTTTAGGACATCCTTTATAACTACGAGGGGATCTTTGTTTTCAATTTTTTCGATTCTTAATCCATTCGCTTCTCGTTGGATTCTCTGTATGACTTTGTCCCTTTCTTCGTCATTTTTACATCCAATTATTAGTTTCCTGTCTTTCGTTTTACGTAATCTTTCTATTTCTAGTTCCCCTTCCTGCATATTTGCGGCCTTTGAGACTTTCTCTATTATCTCCTCTGTAGTCTTTGTCTCGTCTTCATCCGTAATTTTAATAGATTGGAGTGTCCTTTTCTCAGGTCTTCTTGCAGTGCTCTTGAGCACATTTGCATAGCTATTCCCCTCTTTACTCCTCTCTTCCATTTCCGTTTGTATTTCCTCGGTCTTTTTCTTGATATCTTTGCATGCTTGCTCTATCCTGTTCATTTTTTCCGTTTGTTTTTCTATTTCTTTAAACAGGGTACTCATGTTATTTTCCAGCTCTTTCTTCTTTTTTCCATTTTCCTTTCTTGCCTTCTGGTTTTCCTTTTCATTTTCCAATGTCTTTATCTTATCCTTGAAATTCTTATTTTGCTCCTCTAGTGTTGCGCATTTGGGGCACCATTCTTTTCTCGTCCTGTCTCTTTCAAGTTTGTGATATTTATTTTCCCATTCTTCGTGCCACGTTGTCTCCGTCTCATATCCCTCCTTCAGGTTTTCGAGCTCTTTTTGTTGTTCCTTTATTTTTCTCCTCAATTCCTTCATTTCTTCGTTGGCTCTTTCCATTTTGTCCTTTATCTCTTTATCTTTTGTTTCCTCTGATGTCTTTATTTTATCTTTAATTGAGTTTGTTTGCTCTATGACTAGTGGGCCGCTCAATATTACAGTAGAGTCCCGACATAGTTCATTTATTTGCGTTTTAATTTCCCTTTTTATATTTCCCGCTTGATCCATTAGATTGGGGATTTTATGTATCATGTCCTCCTTGGGTGTTTTTGTTTTATGGGGTACATTTGGTGAGTCTTTGCTGACTCTTCTGGTTTGCCCTATGGGGGTCCTGGTCGTCGCCATTTTGGATTACGGTAATTTAATTTGTATGGGTCAATAGACAATAATAACAATTTGTGTGTGTAGAGCTGTCGTCAGCCTGTAAAGGGGGTCGGTTTACAGCTCTACTTGGTGATGTATGAGTGTGTTGAATGTGTGCGTGTTATGTGTATGCGCGTTATGTGTGTGCGTGTTATGTGTGTGCGTTCGTGCGTGGCCGCTTGCTTGCACAAGTCGGCTTCAACTTGGAGCCCTGCGGTTCGGCTCAGCTCTACCGCGTGTAATAGAAGAGTGTAGACAAAATGAAATAATCAAAAGAGTATCCCACCTGGACTCCATACACAAAATATAAGAATTAAATAATAACTTTAATTTAATGTGCAATTTTAATTATATTAATTAATTTATTACGTCATTTTTGAACTACAACACTAGCGGGGTCACGAGTTCACAGCTTCGAATTATGCGTATTATGATGCTCCTTACCTGCTCATGGGAGCCTGGTACTCGCGGCTCTTTAGGCTGCGGCGGCGACGTCAAAGGAGCAGCGGCGCGATAGCGGCGTTTCAATGCCACTATGCCTCGTGCCGGGCGGTCGGTTCAAAGGAACGGGAGTTTGTTAAACGAAAACTTTCGATTCTCTTCTTATCCATTTAGAATAAAAGTGAAAATAGCACAAACACTCACACTTTGCAATCATAATACACGTGTCGTGTCTAGTAGGTACACTACGTAGGTACTGTGTACATAACATCGTACGTAACACAATAATTTACAAAAGCACTGAACACGTTATTTAGACATTGTTCTATGAAAGATTTCAAATCAAAATTAAATCCTTTCTTGTATTGAGTTATTTTAAAACACAGATCACAAAAAAGGTTCGAAATGCCGACCCTGGTTTTCAAGGCATAGTGCACCGTCAATGAACCTTTCGCGATACAAATCGCGAGCTCCAAGAAGGCTGCCATTGGCTGCCCCAACACTTAAAACCATTTCAAAATATTCATTATTTGTTAAAAACGGTATCTTTTACTTAATAGCAACTTACGACCGCGACGGATAGCAAGCGACTGATGAAATATTCCGCACGCTCGACTACCAGGGCTACAGGAATATTTTGATTTACGATTTTTTTAGGGTTCGATGTATCATAATAATAAACCACTTATGCGTTTGATTACTCATAGCTCTGCTGTTCTAATATTTTTTAAAATGCAGAAAATAAAAGCAACGTTCATAAGTGTGCTACTTAAATATTCAAAACTAGGAACATAGGGGATAACGTAGGAACCTATGAAATTAAATAAATAAGTCAACACAACTTCTTACTTTGTTTAATTACCTATTTGAATATTTTGACTTTTGAGTATTATTTAATTAAAACAATCATGATAAAACTGTTGGACACGGATTACCGTCTACCTTCAACGTTAGCTCATCGTAACGCAAAAACATGAAGACTAGAAGAACTTAGCTCAGTAGTGAGCCTAGTCGCACGGATTATTGAAGTTCGCAGGTTCGAATCTCACGAATTTTTATTTTCTAGTGTTTTCTATTAAAAATATTTTCAAACATTTACGAACATGTTAAAATTTACTAAACCAAAATGAAATATTAAAAAATATTTAATAATATTTGTACTGAACCAATTAATGTTTATGTTTGATGAAAAAGGATGCCATCGGAAGAAAGGGATAAAAATAGTCAACTTAGTACGTAAAATTGTATTAGGAGTTGCTTGATTGCGCGCTATACCACTTCCACCACGTTTGCTTGTTAATGTTTCTGTTGTCCTAGTACCTCATATCTAAATAAGTAGACACTTTTATTAGTTTTGGTTGTTTTTTGGGAACTACTTCCTTACTAATATTATCTGTCTCTGTCTTACACCTAAACTGAATTGATTTAAATGAAATGCTCTCTGTCTACGGTAAAAAAAGGGAATTTATTTTATTCCAAATTTGCTAAGTCCTGCTCATGGGTGCCTGGTACTCGTAGGCTTCAACACAAGGCGCGCGCGCGCTTTAGGCGGAGACATCTAGGAGCGCCGTTCTGGGCACAGTTCAGCTTGCATCTCATGATTGAAAATCATGATTACTGCTTTTACTGTGCCCTCTTCCTCTTTGGTGTTCTGGTACGTTCTTACTCCCTTGTATCCCCTTGCTTCCCACCCGTTGCCAACGTATGGTTCCTGTATCAAAGCCAGCGCCGTCTTCCTTTTCACTGCTTCCATGACTATTTCATCCATCGCTCTCTTCGCTCTCTGCACATTCGCTTGTATGACGGCGCTGGCCTTAATCGTGGGGTTTCCTTCCGTTCTTATTTGAGTCACTTTGGCTACTTCAGCAATAGGCCACTCTTGATCTCGCTATTTGATCCCACCTGCTTCTGATCGGGCATTGGTAATTAAATGCGTTGTGCGCATTATCACCAATTTTCGCTCTTGTACAGTTTATGCAGCTAGGTGGGATCCCACTCATTACATCCTTGCAATTCTTCCTCTGATGCTCTCCTCCGCAGTGACTACATCTTTCATTCTCTTCCTTGCAGAATCTCTTTGTATGGCCGTTGCCCAGGCACATCGAGCATTGCGTCAGGGGGGATTGGTCTTCCACTCTTACATTCTGTAGGTCCACTCTTAATCTTCCCCTTTCAGTCATCCTCTTCCATAATGCCGGGGCTACCGCCATCACAAAGTGGCTAGTGAGGGGGTTCCTCGCTTTTCTTTGAAATTTTAGTTCTATCCTCTGCTGGTCTTCGCTCAGTCCATGAAGTAACTCTTTATTTTGATTTTTGATTGCTATGTATATATCTTCCTTTGTGTTTTTGTTTAGGACATCCTTTATAACTACGAGGGGATCTTTGTTTTCAATTTTTTCGATTCTTAATCCATTCGCTTCTCGTTGGATTCTCTGTATGACTTTGTCCCTTTCTTCGTCATTTTTACATCCAATTATTAGTTTCCTGTCTTTCGTTTTACGTAATCTTTCTATTTCTAGTTCCCCTTCCTGCATATTTGCGGCCTTTGAGACTTTCTCTATTATCTCCTCTGTAGTCTTTGTCTCGTCTTCATCCGTAATTTTAATAGATTGGAGTGTCCTTTTCTCAGGTCTTCTTGCAGTGCTCTTGAGCATTTGTTAAAAACGGTATCTTTTACTTAATAGCAACTTACGACCGCGACGGATAGCAAGCGACTGATGAAATATTCCGCACGCTCGACTACCAGGGCTACAGGAATATTTTGATTTACGATTTTTTTAGGGTTCGATGTATCATAATAATAAACCACTTATGCGTTTGATTACTCATAGCTCTGCTGTTCTAATATTTTTTAAAATGCAGAAAATAAAAGCAACGTTCATAAGTGTGCTACTTAAATATTCAAAACTAGGAACATAGGGGATAACGTAGGAACCTATGAAATTAAATAAATAAGTCAACACAACTTCTTACTTTGTTTAATTACCTATTTGAATATTTTGACTTTTGAGTATTATTTAATTAAAACAATCATGATAAAACTGTTGGACACGCATTACCGTCTACCTTCAACGTTAGCTCATCGTAACGCAAAAACATGAAGACTAGAAGAACTTAGCTCAGTAGTGAGCCTAGTCGCACGGATTATTGAAGTTCGCAGGTTCGAATCTCACGAATTTTTATTTTCTAGTGTTTTCTATTAAAAATATTTTCAAACATTTACGAACATGTTAAAATTTACTAAACCAAAATGAAATATTAAAAAATATTTAATAATATTTGTACTGAACCAATTAATGTTTATGTTTGATGAAAAAGGATGCCATCGGAAGAAAGGGATAAAAATAGTCAACTTAGTACGTAAAATTGTATTAGGAGTTGCTTGATTGCGCGCTATACCACTTCCACCACGTTTGCTTGTTAATGTTTCTGTTGTCCTAGTACCTCATATCTAAATAAGTAGACACTTTTATTAGTTTTGGTTGTTTTTTGGGAACTACTTCCTTACTAATATTATCTGTCTCTTTCTTACACCTAAACTGAATTGATTTAAATGAAATGCTCTCTGTCTACGGTAAAAAAAGGGAATTTATTTTATTCCAAATTTGCTAAGTCCTGCTCATGGGTGCCTGGTACTCGTAGGCTTCAACACAAGGCGCGCGCGCGCTTTAGGCGGAGACATCTAGGAGCGCCGAAGCGGTGCGAAAATTGCATTTCAATGCCACTCTCGGGCTAAGCGGCGGCGGCGGCGTCAAAGGAACGGGAGTGTTAAACGAAAACTTTCGATTTTCTAGTTATTCATTCAGAATAAAGATGAAAATAGCGCAAACATTGAGACTTTGCAATCATAATACACGTGTCGTGTCTAGTAGGTACAAAAAAATAAAAGAAAGGTGTACTAGGAACATACGATCTAAAAGAGGTATAATATGTTCTGCCAGGTCGTTGCCGTCTAACATCTGATTCACCAGTGATGTGACTCCTTTACCTTTAATATCGATAAAATCTTCTAATTTCGATGTCTTATATCTCGACTTCTATTTAACTTATTTTTCTAATATTTTGTAAATAGGGTTCAGGCGGGATACACTTTTGATTTTTTCATTTTGTCTTCACTTGCCGGTTATACACTGTATAAGTAGAGCTACGGTCAACCACAGGACCCACGTCCGCAGCTGTCACGCAGTTCCTGTCACTTATACCCTACGTCCTGTTTCCTGTCCTAATCTATCCCTGTAAATGGGGGTGTCCTATTCTAACCCTGTAATTCTAACCCTGTAAATGGGGGTGTCCTATGTTATCCCTGTAAATGGGGGTGTCCTATTCTAACCCTGTAAATGGGGGTGTCCTGTGTTATCCCTGTAAATGGGGGTGTCCTATGCTATCCCTGTAAATGGGGGTGTCCTCTCCTAACCTTATATATAAGTGTCCTAACTTATTTTTCCCAATATGGGGAGGTCTTGTGCTAACCTAACTTATTTTCTATTTTCGGCTCTACGCACTCTACCCACTCTACCTCAGCCTCGCGCCTTTCTCCAGCCCTAGTCCTTGTTGCCCTATTGCCTTAGGTGAAAACCCGGAGCTTCTGTTTTGGCTTGTGTGTGGGGGTGCCGAATGGATAGAGCTCGACGAGACCTCTTCCCTGACACCAATCACGGCTCCCTAGGACCAATAGTTCCAGAGATATACGCTGGGCGGTTTCCGGTAGGAGTTGGGCGGGAGAATCTCCCAAATTTCGCCCTGGCGTTATCTCGGGCCCCAGATGCCGCAGAGAGCCGGTAAAAAGTCCGGGTGGTTTTCCCGGTCGCGCTCTATCGATCGGCTGTGGATGTGAGAATTTCCCAGGTGGGGGGTTTGGGGGGGGTGGGGTTTGTGATGGTCTGGGTTTGACCTTATCCTCCTCTAGTCCGCGCCGGGGGAATCTCAACGTCGAAAGTCCGGACTTTCTACGACCACTGGTTTAGGTTAGGTTAGGTTAGGTTTTTTTTTTTTTTTTTATTGTTGTTAGTTTATTCGCAAAGTTTATAATGGTTTCTTAAAGTCTATAGTGGTTCGCATAGAGGGTTCCCAGGAGTATGGTTCTGCTATGGTATACATCTTCCAAGTCCTGGGATTTTTTTTTTTTTTATTGTTGTTAGTTTATTCGCAAAGTTTATAATGGTTTCTTAAAGTCTATAGTGGTTCGCATAGAGGGTTCCCAGGAGTATGGTTCTGCTATGGTATACATCTTCCAAGTCCTGGGATTTTTTTTTCTTTTTTTTTTTTTTATTGTTGTTAGTTTATTCGCATAGTTTATAATGGTTTCTTAAAGTCTAAAGTGGTTCGCATAGAGGGTTCCCAGGAGTATGGTTCTGCTTAAGTGGTTTCAATAAGTTAGATGGAGGGGTCCAAAGGCCATGGGCTGCTATGGGATGCATCTCCCAGGCCCCTGGTCCCTCCGGATGTGGCTCTGCTGCTTTCATCCCGGAGGGTGGGAGCAGCAGAGCCACATCGGTTTGTTCAGTGGTACACAATGTTAAATAGTTATATAATGTTAATAATGTTATTCGCATAATAAGTTAAAGTGATTTCAATAAGTTGGATGGAGGGGTCCAAAGGCCATGGGCTGCTATGGGATACATCTCCCAGGCCCCTGGTCCCTCCGGATGTGACTCATCGGTTTGTTGAGTGATACACAATGTTCAAAAGTTATAAAAATAATAATGTTGTTCACATATTTCAAATTTGAACTGATTCGGAAAGTTAAATGTTATTTTACTTATTACAAATTAATAGAGGTAGTTGTACTGATACGCAAAGTCGAGGGCAGCTCTTTCGAGCCACCGTTGTTTGTGGAGCTCTTCGTTCGAAGGTGGTGACGCCGATGTTGCTGGCAGCCGGATGTTCTTGGCAAGATGATGTGTGGTCCTCCTTCTTAAGCCCCCCCACCACGACAAGGTGGCCCCACCCGGGGGGGAGTCCTGGGTATTAGGTTAGGTTAGGTTAGGTTAGGTTTTTTTTTTTTAATAGAATGAGCTATTTTTGATACTATTTTCAACGCGGTGCTATTGAATACACTTTGTTGAAAATGCTTGATTTCTTTGGTATTATAGATGTTTTATATGGATTTCAATGTGAGTGATTGTAAAATAAAAATTTTGTGAAAATTAAATAATGAATTGGTTATAGGTTTGAATTTTGGTTTTGGTAATTTATAGAGGATTTATGTTTGATTTAAAGACTTTTGAATAATGTAAAGTAGTATATAAATTTTTTTTTTATTATTATTTCATTCGATTCGTTAAAATTTTATCTTAAGTACCATTAAATTTTATGAGGTTTGAAACTATATAATTAATATATGTACAGAACGAGTCGCTGATGGATTCAGAACTTATAATTTTATTGAGATCATAGGGGTCATCCAAATGTTGAGAGACAAATTCATATTCTCGTCTCTTCGCCGCAAATCTACTACAGTATTTTATTGAATGGAAAAAAAAAATGGTCAAAATGGTGAAATGGTCTGTGTAGATGTGTCATCGCAAGGACATAAGTCATTATTAGTAATTTTAAATCGATATAAGTATTCCTTATGATAACCGTGATTCGTGATAACCTGAGTGACTGCAAAAGAGGGAGGTATTCGTTTTAAAAAACTATTTAGATGATCTATTGTAGGGAAAAGAGATTTAGTATAAGTTGTATTATCATATAGTTGTTTGGCTGTTTCTATTGTTAGTGTTTTGTTTTTCTGTTTTATGAAACTGATAGGAACACGGTCATATGCGGGTTTGTTTCTAAGATTAGCTGCGGTTTTGGCAGCACGATCAGCGGCTTCATTGCCGGGCAGTCCAATGTGCCCTTTGACCCAGATGAATTCAATGTTTATGCCTGATTGTTTTGTATTATTAATGTGCTCTAGTATTTTGACTGCTAGAGGGCAAGTGGTGTTACAGTTTGATATTTCTTGTAAGCTTGATTTACTGTCTGAGAAAATAATGGTTTTTGGGAAGTTCTGATCTATAGCCCAAGAGCATGCTCGCTCAATAGCAAGCATCTCTGCTTGAAACACAGAACAAGACTGATGTAGTTTGAGCTTTGTTATTTTGTGACGTCCTTGCGGCGGATAGACAACGAAAGCAGCTCCAACCGAGTTGTCGTGCTTGGAACCATCGGTAAAGATTCTGTGTACCGTATTTAATTCGCTGATTTGTTCATAATCTGTAATTGATGAGATTTCGAGAAATGAGAGTTTTGGTCTATTTACGGGGTGCAAGAGTTGTGATGGTGGAGTGGGGGATTCAATTACAGTGTTATTCGGGGTGCAGCGTGATTTACCTGTTAATTTAGCTATTTCAATGTCAGACACTTCAAGCACTTTTGCCGGTAAGGGTGTAAGTTGGGCTATTGCTATTGCAGATGGTGTATTAATAGTGCGGAAGCCACGTATGATTTTAATTGCAAATATGCGCTGTGCAGACAGAAGTCGTCTGTTATTATACTCATAATTTAAAGCTTTTGACCATATACTTGCTGCGTAACAGATAATGGGTTCTATTACCTGCAAGTATATGGTTTTTATATTTTCTGAGTGAATTCCCCAAGTGGGACGTGAAAAAATTACTAGTTTGTTCAACAGTTTATTAGCTTTGTCCAAAATATATTCTACATGTTGCTTAAATTTTAAATTTGAGTCAATGATAACACCTAAATATTTAAAGCTATTGACTGGTTGTAAAGTAGTTCCGCGGACTTTTATAGTACATTTAGTTTCATCATTTGTAAATGGAATAAGTTGAGTTTTATTGGGTCCAAATTCAAGTTTAACGCTTTCACCCCATCGAACAATTTGTTCCAAAGCTGAGTTGGTTATTAATTGAAGAGTGTCTATTTTCTTAGAGTGTGTAATAAGTAGTACATCGTCAGCATATGCTTGAAGTTCGCATCCGAGAGGTAAAGAAGTAGACAGAAGTTCATCTAAAATGAGATTCCATAACATCGGGCCACACACAGATCCCTGAATACAGCCTCTGGTCATCGTTTTAGATACGGTGCAGTTAGCAAAGTTCATAATTACTTCTCTGCGGGTAATGTAACTTTCGAGTAAGCGATATATGTTGTTGGGGCATTTAACTTTTTTCAAACGTTGAAATATGGCCGGCCACCAAGCATGATCAAATGCAGCTCTTATGTCTAAAGAGGTTACAAGCACCTGCTTTCTACGTGACTTTGCATTTTTGATGATGTTAAGGGCATTATGTATTGCTGTTGTAGTGGACACTTGTTGTTTAAATCCATATTGGTGTTTGCACATATTGTTGGTGATGTACAGATGGTGAGTAAGTCGATTCGTGATCAGTCTTTCCAGAAGCTTGCCAAAAACATTAATGAGACCAATAGGTCGGAATGCTGTAGTTGATGTGTAATCGTCTTTACCAGGTTTGGGAATTATCTTAGCTATAGCTATTTTCCATGCGGATGGAAAGTAGCATAGTTGCAAACATTTGTTCATAAGGTTGGTTATGAAGTCCGGGAAATTGCGAGCAAAGTTATAGCAAATATCTGAAGTGAGGTGGTCTATTCCAGGTGCTCTTTTGTGGTTCATTTGCCTTAGAGTTTCTATAATTTCAGTGGTGTTAAAAGGAGGCTCATCATGGTAATTCGGCTGTTGATCGACATTTTTCCTGATGTTACAATGAAGGGTGGAGTCAGGGGTGTCGTCAGGGTAAAATTGGTTTAGTAGAGCATTTGCAGTTTCTAGGGCATCGGTGGTGTATGTTCCGTTCGGTAATTTTAATGTTGATGGAGGTTGCGAAATGGGTTTTGTTTTTAGTATTCTATTGGTGATGCTCCAGACGTCCTCTTTAGTTTGAAGGTTGCAAAATTCTCTAAAATGTTTTGTAGATTCAGCACAGATTGCGTTAGAGTATTCTTTTCTTAATTTGTCTCTTTCGGCGATAAGGTCATCAAGAGGCAGTTGTCGTCTTTTGTGTTTACTTAGTTTATGATGGTTTCGTAAAACCTTTTGTTTGATTTCCTGAAGTTCATCTGTCCACCAAGGGGCCTTTTTTGAGCGGCCAGTGGATTTCGGTAAAATGGCTTCACACGCTTTCTGTATAGCTACAGTAGTTTGCTGAATAAATTTGTCTATGCCAGTTTCGTCTAATGTGCTTATATCCTCCGTAGGAAGAGCTTTTTTAACGTGTTCAACAAATAAATGCGTCGCTAATTCCCAGTTGAAATTTGAAGTGTTGTATCTGAAAGTGGACAATTTACAATTACTATGGAAGACGGTATTAACGGAGGTTAGTTTAAATGTTATGGCATCGTGGTCAGAGACAGTTGATATGCTTTGATCAACCTGCCAGTTATTTATTTTAATATGAGAGTTACTGCTAATCATTGTAAGGTCAATTATTGATTCCCTGGGAATACCATGTGTTACAGTGTGGAACGTAGGTGTATTACCTACGTTACATACTATAAGATTATTGATAGTAATCAAGTCGAAGATAAGTTGACCGCGGCTGTTGTTAGAGATAGAGCCCCATTGAGTGTGCCATCCATTAAAGTCCCCGCAGATAATATGGGTGTCATGGGGATGACTATGCAAGAAAAATTCTAACTTTCCCATGATATTGTTGTCGTCAGTTCTGGGTTCTACGTAAGCGGATATTAAAAATATTTTATTTGAGTTGTGTGAATTTATTTGTACGATGCATAAATTAGGATGAGAAAATTGTGAAAGGTCTAGAGTTGAGAAGGTTTTATCTTTAATTGCTATTGCTGCTTTGACGGGGTTGGTTATGTCAGTGGAAATAGCGTGATGTAAAGTGAATCCAGGAATGCCAGGTAGAGTGCTATTATTAATGAGGTAAGGTTCAGTCATAAATACAATTTCTGTAGTTGATGTAGACAGGTATACATTTAGTTCATGTGAAGCGTTTCTGCTTCTTCCTATATTTAGTTGTACACAGTTAAAAGATTTATCAAAACTTGTTGATTTATTAGAATTATAATTAGTGTTGGTTGGGATATGATTATTATTTGTTTTACGTACCATAATTAATTCTATTTCTAATGTTGTTGTTAATCATGAATTGTGTTCTAGGACATTTAATAGATGTTGCACTGTGATCCGACTTTGTATTTAGATTGAATTTTTTATTATGGTTCACACAATTATAACATATTTCTTCTCCTTTTTCTTTCTTGTGTGGACAATTATTGTATAGATGGTCTGAGGATGCGCAATGAGAGCATGCAATCTTATCATTTTTGCAGTGCTTTCGGGTGTGCCCAAATTGTAGACATCCATAGCACTGCATTAGCGGTATGTAGTCGCCAACAGCGATTCTTTGGTGGTCTATATTGAGTCTGTCCATGGATGTGATGATTTTCCAAATTTCCGGTGTTGTCATTAGGACTGCATTATATAAATTTTTGTTTCGGTTTCCTCTTTTGAATTTAAAAACTAGGTCTTTTTCTGTGTGAGTATGGAGTCTTTCATTTTGGTTAATTATTATTTTACTAAGATCCTCGGTATTAGTTGTGTTGGATATACCTTTGACTATAATCATTGGCTGTAGAAGTTTCGATTCTTCAGCATTTATTGGTGATGATTTTTTATTGTTGATTTTTATTAAGGTTTGTTGTCTGTGTTCTTCAGAGTCAAACTCTACTCGGATTTTATTGTTTGATACAAATTTTATATTCGATGGTGTGAATGTGGTATCTTTGAATGAGATGTTTTGTTTCCATATTTGGAGTGTTTCAGCAGAGCTTTTTGTTTCTTTTTTCGATGAAACTATTATTGCCGGTTTTGTTTTGAAAAAGGGTTGTGGAGCTTTTGGAGGAGTGTTAGCTATATCGGCGTATGATCGCGAGTAGTTAGGAATGATGTTAGTCGTAGGCTGTTTGATTGTATCTTTGATAGTATTCTCAATAGCTCTGATAGTTTCTCTACTTAGTTGGATTGTTTTGGTGTCATTAATTTCTTTATTTATTTCATCGCTGCAGTTTATTCCTTTTATGGTGAGTTTGGTGATATCATTAGTTAATTGTTTTATATCGTCTATTGTGCATTTATTTACATTTGTGTCTCTGTGTAGTTTTTTATTTATGTTATTAGCTAATTGATTAATTTTTTCAAAAATGAATTTAATGCTATTATCATTTAATGAACTTTCTTCTGAATCGAATGTATTGGCTTCAACGTATTCATCTTCTGATGTGATGGATGGAGTTTCTATTTCTTTACTAGTTGATGCTTTATTTTTGGTTTTTGTAGGCGTATTTTTGCTGTCTTGTTGAGTGCCGTATGTTAATTTAAGTGCTCTAGTATTTGGTCTGTTTATGTTGGCCTTCTCGTTAGCTTTTTCGTCGTCCAGTGTGTTAGCCGTAGTCGTCGTAATATTTTCAGATCGGGTCAAAGGTTTTTTGTTTTTAGAATCAGTACTCATAATGAATCCCACGAGTAGGGCCGGTGTGAAGAAACACTCCCGGGTGACGCCCATTCCAGGAGTGCTAGCTATATACTGACGGAGGTCGCCTGGTATCCGTAGGTTTTAAGCGGGTTTTCTCCCGGGTTTTAAAGACTTTTCCTTGTCGCGGGCCGGCCAGTTAAGGCAAGCCCTCCGCTCCATCCACGACCGTCGACGTATCCCCATAGACGCCTCGAATGGGGGTCGTTGTCGATGGTAGGACAGGTTACGGGCAGAGGGACTGGCGTAAGGCCCCTCGAGGGTAACTCTCTCGAGTTACCGTCAAGTGTGGAGCTGTTAGTTGGAGGGAGGAAACGCCGATGATGCTGGCAACCGGATGTTGTTGGCAAATATTTGTATGGTCCTCCCTCGTAAGCCCCCCCACCGCGACAAGGTCGCCCCACCTCAGGGGGGGGTTAGGTTAGGTTGGGGTGCCTGGTCAGATAGCCTCCTCGTGGCGCACCCTGGGCAACCGCCGCTGACCACTGGATTGGACTTCCCCCAAATCAGTGCTCAGCGGAGGGCTAATGGTCTGACGTGGTCGGGGCGGCGGAGACCACACCTTGATGGTCCGCTGCCGGGCTTCGATGCCCATTGACAGGGATGGGGCTTTAGTGCCCGAGTATTTTTGGAAGGCGGTCTCCTCTCTTCCCCTCTGCTTACAGAGGCGTCGAAAGAGAGCGAGTTTCTGCGTTTGCGAGCGACGGACCAGGGGTTATGAACCCCCCCGTTCGGCCGCTCTCGAGAAAAGGGTGTAGGGTAGAGGCGACGGAATACGGGTTATGAACCCCTCCGCTCGGCTCTACGGGATAGGATGGAGCTTCGACTCGTTGGCGCGGTGGTGAACCCAGCAGGGTCTGCCGTCGGGCAACCCGTTACTCCATATTTGGTGGGGCCGGGGGTCTGGCGCACTGAGCGTCGGACCGAGTGGAAGAAAACCACAATAAAAATTACCCTAACCCTAAGGTGCGGCCCGTGCCGATGGGGCGAATGGCTGGAGGGAGTCCAGTGCCAAGCGGGCCACCACGGGAGTCATCCCTTAAATGACAAACATGGAAGGGTCTTTCAAAGAGAGTTATATGTCTTGTGATCCCGCTGACACCGGGCGCTCGGGGGAAGCTCATACCCCAAGTGTGAAATCAGCTATGAGTGGCCACTGCGATCCGCTTGGCCAGCGGCGCCAGACGATTACCGGGTCGTCTGGTGTGAAATCAGCTACCGAGGCGATTGTGGTGGAAGGTGCGGACGTTCCGCCGGTACCAACAGGCACTGACGATGATCCCGCGATTGAGGAAATGCCGGCTGCAGATGCTGCCGTGGGCCGGATCCGTCTCCGATCGTGCAGCGGGGGACGGTTGAGTCAGGCAGAGACGGTTAGATCCCGCTCTAACTCAAGGGGATCCACCAGCTCGATGGATGGTCTACCACATCAAAAAAATGCGAGAAGGGCGAGACGGGGCGGCCGCCTAAAAGGAAACATGAGCGTCCCCTCGAGGGAGAAAGGAAAAGGAGGGCGGGAGACGAGGACTCGAGTCAGGCAGCCCTCTCTCAAAGTGCTGGAGAGGCAGAGACCAGATCTGCCAATATTGGGTCGGAGATGCTGGCCTGCCTGGGCGACGTGGAAAGGGACTGCGACAGGCAAAAAAGCTCCAAGGCTGAGGTGGCGAAATCTTTTAGAACCGCCCTGCCCAGCATCAAACAGGGACTGGCCGAGCTGGTCGAGCGGGCGGAGAGGCGGGACAGTGAGAACGAGGAGTTTCGCTCCCAAGTCCAGCAGCTCGCAGCTCGCCTCTTCGCGCTGGCCAAAGAGGTGAGTGACCTCAAAGAGGAAAACGAGGCCCTGAGGAGAGGCCTCCACCGGACTGGACCAGAGGCGCCAGGGCCATCCCGGGAGAGCATGCCTCCCCCGCCGGTACCGCCGCGTAAAAGAACTAAGAAGGTAACGGCGGGAGAGCAGACCAAGGGGCCCGCTCCGGCTCCAGCCGAGAAGTCCCGGGAGGAGCCCGCGACGCCGGACTGGGGCCAGATCTCGGTCGTCCTGGAGCGAGAATTCGCAAAATTCCAGGGCGACATGATGAGCAAGCTCTGTCCGGAGATGGGGAAGAGGCCTCCGCTTGCCCACGAGAGGAGGGCTGAAAAAGCTCCATCAGCGCCACCTGCCACAGCCAGTGAGGGGGGCAAAAAGAAGAAGGGGAGGAAGGGGAAGAAAAAAAAGAAGGGCCAACAATCAGGCGCAGCGGTACCGCCGGCGGCACTAATTCCGCTGGCGGTCCCAAACCCTATTCCTGCGCCGCCTTCCCGGGAGGTTTCCAAAGGGGACTCGTGGGCTGTAGTGGCGGGGCGAAAAACCGGAGCCGCCCCAAAGAGGACCGCGGCCCCAGCCCCGGCCCCGCGTATAAGGGTAGTCGACCCCGGCCCCCGGAGGGTGCCCAAACCGCCCGCTTGTGCAACGGTGGTGGTAACGGTGCCTCCTGACGCCGGGAGGACGTACGCTGCGGTGATGGAGTCCGCCAAATCAAAAATTAACCAGGCGGACCTGGGGATCACCGCAGGCGTGCGAAGGAAGATAGCGGCGACGGGGGCCTTCCTGCTGGAGGTGCCTGGCCCGGAAAGCGCCGCTAAAGCTGACGCCCTGGCGGAGCGCATGAGGGAAGTTCTGGCCGGCACGGGCGCTATAATCTCGCGTCCGTGCAAAATGGGAGATCTGCGAGTGATGGACCTTGACGAGTCCATCACTCCAGCGGACGTGGCGGCGGCCATTGCCGCGGCTGGCGCCTGTTCCCCCGGCGACGTGAAAGTCGGGGAGATAAGTGCCAGCCGCTTCCGCCTGGGAACGGCCTGGGTCAGGTGTCCGCTCAGCGCCATCAGAAAACTGGCGTCTGGGCGGGTTCTAATTGGATGGACCTCAGTTAGGGTTGTGGCACTGGCAGCACGGCCTTTACAGTGCTACCAGTGCCTCGAAAAGGGGCACGTTTGGGCCAGATGCCCTAACCCAAATTGTGACAGGAGCACTCGTTGTTACAGGTGCGGAGAGTCGGGGCATATTGCCCGTCTCTGCACCGCGAGTGCTCCTCACTGCCCAGTCTGTTCAGACTTGGGCAGACCGGCGGATCACAGGATGGGGAGCAAGAAATGCTCCCCTCCTAAAAAGAAGAAGGCGGGGGCTAATGATCAACCCCCTGCCCCGGTCCGGGGGCGAGGTGTAACCATGGACACCCATTAATGCAAGTCCATGGTAAGGTGCTGCAGGGCAACCTCAACCACTGCCGCGCTGCGCAAGACCTACTTATGCAGACGCTCGCGGAGGTTGGGGTTGCGTTAGCGGTCGTGGCTGAGCCCTACTCTATCCCGAACCACCCAAGATGGTTCGGGGACGACCAGGGCTCGGTGGCCATCTATTGGGCCAGTGACAGGCCGCACTGCAGTCCCCTTGCCCGGGGGCCGGGCTTCGTGGCCGTGGAATGGGGTTCCACGGCCGTCATAGGCTGTTACGTCTCCCCGAACTGCGGCCTCGCCGCATTCGAGGCATTCCTGGACGGGCTGGCGTGCTGTGTTCGCGGCTGCGCCCCCCGTCCCGTCTTCGTCCTGGGTGATTTCAACGCCCACTCGCGAGAGTGGGGCGACACCCGGGACGACGTAAGAGGGGAGACACTCCTGGAGTGTTTTTTTTTTTTTTTTTTTTTATACTACCAGGGTAGCAAACAAGCATACGGCCCACACAGATGGGCAGTGGTCACCGTAGCCTATGGACGCCTGCAACACCGAGGGCATCACCAGCGCGTTGTCGACCCTTAAAAAACCTTTTCACGCCCTTTTTGAAGGACTCCATGCTGTAGTCTCTTGGGAAAGCCTCACCAGGGAGTTCATTCCACAGCCTAAGCGTACGAGGAAGGAAATGGCGGGACTGGACCTTCGGTTTCTAAACCAGGGTTCAGTCAGCACCTGCGTGCGGTGGCAGGGGGAGTCGGTCGTCGACCTGTCATGGGCGACTCCCACTGCGCACCGTATGGTGTCGGGATGGAGGGTCGCGGAGGAGGTGGTCACTCTGTCCGACCACCGACACATCGTATTCGATGTGTCTCTCCGCCACCCTGCCCGAACGCTCCAGGAGGACAGCCGTCCGCGACTCTGGTCCATCAAGCGGCTGGACCGAGATAGGGCCATCGCCGCAGCCCACGTCGCGGACTGGTCGGAGGAAGGACACGTCATGCCCGATCTCGATGCGCAGGCGGCCTGGCTCCGGGAAACATTGACGTCGATCTGCGATGCGTCAATGCCCCGAGTCAGGCCGCCCCGACGGAGCTCTGCGTACTGGTGGAATGAGGAGATCGCGCGGCTCAGGAGAGTTGTAAAGCCGCGCGCCGCCAGTACCTCAGAGCTCGAAGAAGACGGCAAGCCTCAGTCGAAGATGTCCTGAGCGCCAGGCGCGCCTACGGGGCCGCAGCCAAGGCGATCAGCATCGCCATTGCTGACGCCAAGGCTAGGTCCTGGAACGAGCTCCTGGAGGGACTGGAGAGGGATCCATGGGGGCGCCCGTACAAAATGGTACTGGGCAAGCTCAGACCGTGGGTTCCTCCCCTGACGGAAACCCTGGACCCCGAGTTCGTGGGAAGAGTGGTGGATACGCTCTTCCCAAGGGTCCAGGACAGTCCCTCCGAAGCCCCGTCGCCCGCGCCGTGGTCGGACGACCTAGGGGTGACGGAGAGCGAGCTCGCCGGGGCCGTGATGCGGCTCACAGCGCGCAACACCGCACTGGGCCCGGACGGGGTCCCGGGCAAGGTGCTGGCGCTGGCGCTCAGGGCATTGGGGAACAGAGTGAGGCAGCTCTTTACAAGCTGCCTCAGAGAGGGGGTGTTCCCCGTCGACTGGAAGTCGGCCAGGCTGGTGCTTTTGAGGAAGGAGGGAAGGACCGAAGATGTTCCGTCGTCGTCCCGTCCGATCTGCTTGCTGAACGAGGTGGGGAAGCTCTTCGAGAGGATCATCTCCACCCGTATCGGCGAGCACCTGTCGCGCGTAGGTCCCGACTTGTCGGACTGCCAATTTGGATTCCGGCGGGGGCGGTCGACGCTGGACGCCATCCAGCGTGTTCGGTCTCTGTCGGGGTCCGCAGTCCGCGCGGGAGGGGTGGCTCTGGCGGTGTCACTTGACATCGTCAACGCCTTCGGCACCCTTCCCTGGCAGGCCATCAGGGGGGCACTCGAGTACCACGAGTTGCCCCTCTACCTGCGGGCTGTGGTCGGGGACTATTTGCGCGACAGGAAGATCCGGATCGGGGGCAGGAACGGGACGGAATTGGAGAGGGGGGTCGAGTGCGGGGTTCCGCAGGGGTCGGTTCTGGGACCCCTTCTGTGGAACCTCGCATACGATGCGGTCCTTCGCACCAGCCTTCCTTTCGGCGTGAGTGTCGTCTGCTATGCCGACGACACTCTCGTCGTGACGACTGGGGTCGACTTTGGGCGGACGCTCAGGCTTGCCGAGCTAGGGGTGGCATGTGTCGTGAGGGCAATCCGCCGGCTGGGTCTAGAAATAGCGCCTAACAAGACCGAGGCGCTATGGTTCCACGGCCTATCAAGATGCCGGGAACCACCCAGCTGCCGGATTCGGGTTGGTGACGCGGAGGTCCAGGTGGGGCCTCATATCAAATACCTTGGCCTCACCTTGGACAGCAGGTGGAGCATCGAAGAGCATTTCGTGCGGCTGGTCCCCCGAGTCAAAAGGGTAGCGGGTTCTCTACACCGCCTGCTACCAAACTTGGGGGGACCAGGGGATGGTGTTCGCCGCCTGTACGCTGGCGTCGTACGGTCCGTGGCCTTGTATGGGGCCCCCGTGTGGTCGCGAGACTGCACGAGGTCCTCCCGCTGCAGAGCTCTACTCCGGAGCATGCAGCGGACAATGGCCATACGGATCGTGCGGGGCTACCGTACTATCTCGTACGAGGCGGCGACAGTTCTGGGGCGCTCCCCCTTTCGAAATCCTTGCCGACATGTACGCGGTGATGTACAATGCGCCGCGGCGTGTCGGCGGGGGGGGGGAGAGGGGGGGAACCCCCCAGAACCAGGGCACGGAATGCACAGGCGGGAGTTGCTCCGACGGGCTGAGAGGGACTGGCGTGCACAGCTAGAGTTGGGGGGGTGTGCACGCCAGCGCGCCGTCGGAGCAATTCTCCCGCACTTCGAAGCTTGGCTCCGCGGGAAGGGGGAGGTCACCTACCGCTTGACTCAGATACTCACCGGGCATGGTTGTTTCGGTGAGTATCTGAGCCGAATAGGGAGGGAGGTAACGACACGTTGCCACACGTGCTTGCTCCTCACGGGGCGGGCATTGCACGGTCACACCAACCCGTAAGCTCACACTGAGTGGGCCCGGGGGCTGGGCGTATGGGGTTTGCTCTGTGCGTCTGGTTGCGAGGAAGAAAACCTCTCTAAAATAATTACCCTGAGGAGGGCTTGCCTTTATTGGCCGGCCCAGAGACGAGTAAACGTCTATAAATAATCCTCAATGGGGGTGCGTTTTGGCGGGCTTCGGCCCCGATAGAGTGCGCGGCGTACCCCCGCCCCTTTGGGTGGTAGGCGAGTTGATCTACCGGCGAGCGGCCAAGGTTTTTGATGGGTCAGGGGGGGCAGACCCTAAAGCCCCCCTACTCGTGGGAACAATATGGATGTTTCAAAATCAATCAAAAAAACCAAACGTCGTGACGTGGAGGCGGAGCCGAAAAGGCTGTTCGTTGAGAAGGAGGACGATGAAGATAGCGATTCAGGTGGTTCTGGGTATGGGACACCCTTAGTCCAGCGTCGTGGTGAGGCGCTAGGAGAGGAACACGGGTACAATAATCCGGCACGCAACACGCGCAGTCGAGTCGCGCGAACCCAAGTCGCAACCGCTAGGCGGGATAGTGCAAGTCGAAGTCCCTCATTGAGTGAGTCGGAAGAATCAGATGCGTCAGTGGACTCCATCATCAAGCCGGCAAGTGTCGCTTCGGGGTCTTCTGCCAAAAGGGGTCGCGGACGCCCCCCTACTACTGGGGCGTACATCGGATACGGAGAGGCTCTGAAGGAGCGGGAGCGACAACGTCTAGACATCGCTGAGGAGATCACCGCCAGGGAAATAGAGGACCTGGCGATAGGATTCACTGGGGGAGATAGGGGGAGGAAGATTCCTGAGACCCTCAGTACGGAGATTGACGACCCTTCGGCCCCGGGTCTTATTGAGCTGGGCAAGCAGGGGGTGAAGTTGTTCGACACCATGTTGGACAAATCCAGCCGAATTAAAGGAAATGTCAAGGGTGAGATGCGAAAGGCCTGCATTCTGCAGCAGAAGGTTTTGGACCGCATAGGGACCCTAGTGATTTCGGACGAAGCCAGAGAATGGCATAGGGAGAAAGAGCAGATGAGGTCGGAAATGCGAAAATGGCAAGAAAGAGCCGAAAGGCTAGAAAAAGACTTTCAGCAGTGCCGCGTTGAGCTTATTGAAGCGAAAGCGGCTCTACAAGCAGCGGAGAGAAGATCTACCTTTTCCACAGGAGTGCGAGATCCCCGCCTAATAGAGCGGGAGATGGAAAAGAGAGAGGAGCGGCTGAAGTCGGAAGTCCTGGCAACAGTCGAAAAAACGGTGGACAGAATGATTGACAAGAGCACTGCGGCTATCCTTGGCGCACTTCCAGTGCCAGTTCCCGCAGTCGTCGAGAAACCACCTGCGGCGGCCAAGTCGTATGCCGCCGCTGCTGGACGGACAGAGGGCCATTCAAAACAGCCCGAGAAGAAAACCCAAGGGGACAGCCTGCCATCGAACCTGCCACCAACTACCAGTCAGGGTGCAAGGAATGAGGGGTGGGAAACAATGAAAAGCAAGTCCCAGAAACAGAAAGAGAGGAAGAAGGCTCAGAAAGGAAAAACTGAAAAAGCGAATACTGAGAAAGCCGGAAATGCCAAGAACGCAACGAAAAAGAAGAGGACGCCCCGCTTCCGTGAGAGGAAGACCACGGCGGTGGTGATAGACCTCATGCGGAGTGAGAACGAGAAAGAAGGCGGCATCACCCTGGTTGATGTGATGAAGAGGGCCAAAGAGAGGGTAAACCTTAAAGAGCTGGGAATCCATCAAGTCGCGTTCAAGAGGTCTCAAGCGGGGGCGGTCATATTAGAGCTCCCCCAGGAGGTGGGCGCCGAAGGGGCTCAGAGGCTTCAGCAGAGCCTTATTGAAAACCTTCCGGATGTGGTCCGAGTTACTCGTCCTGTCAAAAAGGTGGAAGTCAGGATCTTAGGGCTAGACTATTCGGTGTCCTGCGAGGAAGTGGCTGAATCTGCTGCGGCTGCAACTGGTTTCACAGTGGATGATTTCTTGGTGGGCGATCTTCGTCCAAATAAAGACGGAATGATCGCGGTGCTGGTTAGGTGTCCCATAGCTGCTGGGAAAAAGTTGGTAGAACTCAAGCGGTTGTTAGTAGGCTGGAGTGCTGCCAAGGTGGTACCCCTGGAACCCAGGCCCATGCGTTGTTATTCGTGCATGGTGCTTGGGCATACAAGGCAGACGTGTACTAACGGGGTTGATAGGAGTGAGCTTTGCTTCCGCTGCGGAGAGAACGGCCACATATCAGCTGATTGCCAGGCCAAACCGAGGTGCACAGTGTGCGCTGCATTGAACCTGCCAGCAGGTCACGTCATGGGTGGCAAGTTATGTCGCCCCCGGCAGGAGCAGCAAGACGGAAGAAAGCGCGGGCCTCCAAAGGCTGCCAGCGCCAAGAGTTAGTAGCCACGTCGGGGCATTTGTCCGGTGGCGGGCCGCGTCGGGGCTCTTGTCCGGCGGCGGGCTGTGTCGGGGCGTCTGCCCGGCAGTCGAAGGTCGCGTCGGGGCTTTTGTCCGGCAACCTGGTTCTCTGACAGGGCAATGATAGCGATGCTCCTCGGGGTGTTGCTTGAGCCCAGGGCCACGCGGGTGTCGGGACTGGGGTCCTTGGTCTGGAGGCAGACACCCGCATTGCACGGCTCGTCAGCAGTCGCTCCCGTGGCACGGAGTGGCTGGTCCCCCTCCAGGGACAGACCGGCTGAAGGCCGCAAGGCCTGAGCGGCGTCGGCACCGGTGCGTACTCGAGATCCTGGTGCCGACATACGCAGCAGCGGATTAGCCCCCGGGTTTTTAGTGGGTTCGAGCCCCACATAACCCGCCTTCCCCCAGGAGGACGGGTATGGGTCGGCCATTCCACTGGGAAAAAAAAAAAAAAAAAAAAAAAAGGTTAGGTTAGGTTAGGTTTCCGTGTGCGGGGCTAGTACCGCCATCGGACGCGTCCCCGGGCTGCGGATAGGGGAATGCCCTCCAGATATGGGGGGTAGCGGCTTCGGCCGTCGCGGACAGCCACTAGCAACGGTGTGACTGCTTGCTCCTCACGGGGCGGGCATTGCACGATCACACCAACCCGTAAGCTCACACTGAGTGGGCCCGGGGGCTGGGCGTATGGGGCTTGCCCTGTGCGTCTGGTTGCGAGGAAGAAAACCTCTCTAAAATAATTACCCTGTGGAGGGCCCTTTTCAGGGCCAGCGGACCCTTCGGGGTCGTGGGTGGCGGGCCTGCAAGGCTCGCGGGAGTCGTCGGGTGTTTTTGTGTTCGGCGCTCCGGTCGAGGGAGTTTCATCTCCCGGGAGAGTTCCGTCTCTCCTGTCTTCGCCCGAAAGGGCTCGGACCTGCGCGGCGGGGACACCTGCACAGCAGGACCTCGTCGGGCAAACCTGTTATCCCCCCCGGGCGTCTGGTGTCATGTCTATCGGCGCGGGTAAGGGACCAGGGGGGCTTGCCTTAATTGGCCGGCCCCGAGATGAGTAAACATCACTAACAAATCCTCAACGGGGGTGCGTTTTGGCGGGCTGCGGCCCCGATGGAGTGCGCGGCGTACCCCCGCCTTCTCTGAAGGTGGCAGGCGAGCGGATCTGCCAGCTAGCGGCCAGTGTTTTCTGGGTCAGGGGGGGCAGATCCTAAAGCCCCCCTACTCGTGGGAACAATTATGAGTGGTTCAAATTTAAAAACAAAAGACGTTAGAGTAGGAGTGTCAAAACGGCGGCACGATGTTTGTGAGGAGGTAGATTCCGATGGTGCAGAATATAGTACCCCAGCCCAACGTTCGGGTAGGGAAATCATTCAAGTCACCGAGAAAGAGTCGGATAGGCCGGCCCGCAACACGCGGAGCAGGGCTGCGAAAGGTGGAGAAACGGTCGCGAGGAAGCTGGGTATCAGCCGGAGTCCTTCGCTGTCCGGATCGGAATTTTCGGATGACTCAGAGGCGTTAGAGCCTGATTTGGTTGCACTAGGGTCGGCAAAGAGAGGACGTGGAAGGCCCCCGACTACTGGGGAATACATTGGGTACGGGAAGGCCCTTAAGGAGAAGGAGAGGAGGAGGCTCGATATTGCCGAAGATATCTCGGCACGGGAGATCGAGGACCTAGCCCGCTCCTTCACCGGTGGTGACGGTGGCCGCAAGATCCCGGAGAGATTGAAGGCGGACGTGGATGATCCCTCGAACCCCGGCCTCATTGATATGGGAAGAGAGGGCGTCAAGCTGTTTGAGACTATGCTGTCGAAGTCTTCAAACATCAAAGGCAGCGTAAAGGGGGAGATGAAGCGAGCTTGCGCCCTGATGGGTGAACTTGTGAGCAAGATCGGAACCCTCACCGTGACGGATGAAGCACAGAAGCACCACCGGGAGAAGGAGGCTCTCAAGGGTGAGCTTGAGGCGCTTCGACTTCGATTTGAGAAGGTGGAGAGGGAGCTCGAAGAGCATAAGCATAAGCTGCTCCGATATGAGATTGCGGCGGCTGATGGGGCGGAGACCCCTGCGACCCAGCAGGAGTTAGGGAAGCGGCTCGATGAGCGAGACGCAAAGCTTTTGACGGCTATGCGCGGCATGCTGGACGAGCTGCGACCAGCGCCTGTAGCACCAGCACTTGCGGTTCCAGCAAAGCCCACGTCTAAGCCGGTCCCGAAGGCAAGTGAGCGCGCAACGCATTCTGCGGTCAGTGATGCTGCTGTGAGCACGAAGCAGAAATAAGTGGCCTCAGCAGTCCCAGCGTCCAACTCGGCCGAAACGCATAACGGCGAGAAAGAGAGCTGGAGCACGGTGGTAGGACGCAAAAAGCTCATGAAGCAAAAGAGGGAGCAGGCGAAGGCTACATCAGCACAAAAGGGCATCGCCATCAAGAGTGCCCCGAAGGAGGTAAAAGGGCCGAAGAAGGCGAAACCGGTCCGGCTGAGGGAGAAAAAGGCCCCAGCTGTCATGATAGACATTCTCAAATCGGAGAAGGAGCGAGAGGGTGGGCTCACGCTGGTCGAGGTGATGAAGGTGGCGAAAGAGAAGGTGGACCTCAGAAAACTGGGCATCCCAACGCTGTCGCTGAAGCGTTCCTACGCCGGTGCCGTAATATTGGAGCTCCCGAAAGAGGTCGGAGATGAGGGCGCCAAGAGGCTGGAAGAAAGTCTGAGGGAGAACCTGCCCTTGTTGACGCGGGTAACGCGGCCAGTCAAGAAGGCGGACGTCCGGGTCCTTGGTTTGGACATGACGGTCACGCACGACGAGCTAGCGAAAGCGGCTGCTGAAGCTACAACGATGTCGATAGATGACTTCCTGATCGGCGACCTGCGCACGGGAAGGGACGGCATGCTAACGGCTCTGGTCAGATGTCCGGTAACTGCCGCCAATAAGCTGGTGGCATTGAAACGTCTGTTAGTGGGATGGAGCGCGGCGAAGATAGTCGCCCTCGCGCCTCGGCCAATGCGGTGCTTCGGCTGCCTGGAGCTGGGTCACACCAGAGAGATGTGTGTTAGCAAGGTAGACCGAAGCACGCAATGCTTCCGCTGCGGAGAAACGGGCCATTTTTCAAACGCCTGTAGTGCAAAGCCCGGTTCCGGTTCGGGGGCCTACCGGGCCTGGACTAGCTGCCCAGCTGAGGCGGCTAATAAGTTAGCGGAGGATGGCCGACTGCACATTGGGTGGGCGGCGGCGTACGTGCGGGTTCTACCCCCGCGCGACGTGCGCTGCTTTAGGTGCCTGGAGTCGGGCCATGTCGTGGCGACGTGCACCTCGGTGATCGACCGCACCGGGGTGTGCTACAGGTGTGGTGGTACAGGCCATAAGGCCGCGGAGTGTCGAGCCAAGGCCCACTGTCCACTTTGTGCGGAGGCCGGACGAGAGGCCAGCCACAGGCTGGGCGAGACGAAGTGCGGTGCCCCAAGACGCCGCGTGAGAGCGGCCCCTATAGGGGGCCATAAGTGTGACCCTCCACAAGAGCCTATGGAGGCTCAAACAAGCGCCCAAGGGCCCGTTGGGGGTGTTGGAGTTGGGCCAACTGGCCTTGGTGCAGGCACACCCTAGAATCCTGGGGTGTTGTCGTGCGTGGAAAAGCCCTTTTCAGGGCTAGAGGACCCTATTGGGGGGTCGGTGGATGGCTGGCCTTCAAGGCCGGCGGTGGCGCTGGTAACCCTTATGGTTACAAGCGCCTTGTGGTAGTAGCCATTTCTCTAGGGAGAAGTGGTTCACTGTCGCACTAATTGGTGCAACGGAGTGCCTTGACAGGCGAGCGACGGGGCCGGCCCGGAGAGTGTTAACACAACGAGCCCGGGTCCCCCCGTATAGCGCAACGGAGTCAGGCCGGGGGGGATGTTTAGTGGGTAGTCGGGAACGACTTTACCGGAGTCACATACCCCTGTGGTTGGCACCACCCCACAGGGACGATGCGTAAAGGTATTTTACCTCCTCGAACCCAAAAAAAAAAAAAAAAAGGTTAGGTTAGGTTGAGGATCATCGCGATCCGGGCCGTGCGGGCGTATCGCACGGTCAGCCACGGGGCTGCCTGCGTGTTGGCGGGCACGCTCCCGTGGCAGCTCGATGCCCTGGTTCTGTCCCAGGTGCATCGAAATCGGGTCGCGATGAGGGAGCGGGGCGAGCGACCCGCTCTGGAGGTGATAGAGCGGGTTCGCTCCCTGGCGCAGAGGGAGGCTCTGCGCACGTGGGAAGAGGCACTCGCCAACCCAGCCGCTGGCCACCGGACGATCGATGCGATCCGACCGGTGTTGGAGGAGTGGGTAGGGAGCCAGCGGGGCACCCTCTCATACCGCCTGGTGCAGGTTTTGACCGGACATGGTTGTTTCGGTCACTACCTGCACCGCGTCGCCCGCCGGGAGGAGTCGCCGCGGTGTCACCACTGCGACTCTCCCGACGACACGGCCGAGCACACGCTTGTCGAGTGCCCGGCCTGGCGACGGGAGCGCCGCACTCTTGTTGCGGTGCTCGGCGGTGGCGCCCTCTCAATGCCAAGCATGGTGCGAGCCATGGTTGGTAGTGGGAGGGCATGGAGGGCTGCCGCCTCCTTCTGCGAAAGCGTTATGGCGCAGAAGGAGGCAGCGGAGAGGGAGCGGGAGGAGGATCCTCTAGCCGCTCCCCTCCGGCGTAGACGTAGGGGCCGGCGAAGACGGGTGGCTTAGACCCCCGACCTTCCGGCTCCTGGGTGGTCTGAGGGTGCGGCCTAGCCAGCCGTGCGCCTCCTCGGTGCCGAGTCCGGCATAGACCACACCGACGTCTGGGGATTACCTAGTACCCTAGCGTAATCCCCCTTAAGTGGCGCGTCGCCCGGCCCCCTGTGGGGTTAGGGCCAGCTCGGGGTCACTCTGGAGTAGGGGTGCACTGCGGTGCGCCGAACCCAGAGCGGCCTCACAAGGGCTTAGGAGGGTACCGGTGGGTTTTAGCGGGTAGTCTGGCGCTGTTTCCCGCGCCGGGAATCCCGCACTGGTTGCGCCCCTTGGCGGGGGCGTGACGCGTCCATAAATGGATTGCCCATCGTCATCAAAAAAAAAAAAAAAAAAAAAAGGTTAGGTTAGGTTTATTGTAAATAAATAAATAATTAGAGGGTATAACATGTTTGCACAACTAAGCCATATTTATCTTTTATTAGTTTTAGTTTTTATTGCATTTTATGTCTCTCCACGCAAATATTACTTGCCTTTGTGTTTGTCCTGTGTGTTTCAGCTGTAGTCGGAAATAATGTTTTTCTCATTACTTCCGACTGCACTGATAGCGTTGAAATGCCACGGCGGGGCTTCTGTCCGGTGGCGTGCCGCGTCGGGGCATTTGTCCGGCGGCGGAGAGCAGCGGCGGGACTCTTGTCTGGCAGCCGCAGGTAGGGAGTGTGCCACGTCGAGCGCTTGCTCGGCGGCAGCCGCGTCGGGACGTTTGTCCGGCGGCGGAGGAACGGTCACGTCGGGGCGCTTGCCCGGTGACGGGCCGCGTCGGGGCCTTTGTCCGGCGGCGGTAGTAGAAGTCACGGCGGGGCGTTTGCCCGGTGACTGGCCGCGACGGGGCGTCTGCCCGGCGGCGGATGAAGAGGTCATGTCGGGGCGTTTGCCCGGTGACCGAGCTTCCGACAGGGCGATGATGGTGGTTCCCTTTGGGGTATTACCGGAGCTCAGGGCCACGCGGGTGACGGGACTGGGGTCCTTGGTATGGAGGCAGTCACCCGCATTGCACGGCTCGTCGGCAGTCACTTCCTAGCAAGGAGTCGACTGGTCCCCCTCCAGGGACAGGCTGGCTGAGGGCCGAAAGGCCTGGTCGCGTCTGGCATCGGTGCCTACTTGAGATCCCGGTGCCGGTATATGCGCGGAGGAGGAATTGCTCCCGGGGGGTTTAGTGGGTTCGAGCCCCACATCACCCTTCCTTCCCCAGAAGGTCGGGTATGGGTTGGCCATTACCCCGGGTCAAAAAAAAAAAAAAAAAAAAAAAAAAACAAAAAAAAAAAAAAAGGTTAGGTTAGGTTTTTTTTTTTTTTTTAATTTGAGTTTTATTTCTTAAGACGCTTATATCTTCGGGCGCTTTCGGTCTACGCCGTCTGATATGAGCCTGATTTTAGTTTTTATAGATATCTTGTGTTTTAATTGTCTATATTTTAATTTATAAGTTTCATTATGTTAATATGTTTATTTATATTGTATACATAGGTTAGGTTAGGTTAGGTTTTTTTTTTTTAATAGAATGAGCTATTTTTGATACTATTTTCAACGCGGTGCTATTGAATACACTTTGTTGAAAATGCTTGATTTCTTTGGTATTATAGATGTTTTATATGGATTTCAATGTGAGTGATTGTAAAATAAAATTTTTGTGAAAATTAAATAATGAATTGGTTATAGGTTTGAATTTTGGTTTTGGTAATTTATAGAGGATTTATGTTTGATTTAAAGATTTTTGAATAATGTAAAGTTGTATATAAATTTTTTATTATTATTTCATTCGATTCGTTAAAATTTTATCTTAAGTACCATTAAATTTTTTGAGGTTTGAAACTATATAATTAATATATGTACAGAACGAGTCGCTGATGGATTCAGAACTTATAATTTTATTGAGATCATAGGGGTCATCCAAATGTTGAGAGACAAATTCATATTCTCGTCTCTTCGCCGCAAATCTACTACAGTATTTTATTAAATGGTGAAGGGTCTGTGTAGATGTGTCATCGCAAGGACATAAGTCATTATTAGTAATTTTAAATCGATATAAGTATTCCTTATGATAACCGTGATTCGTGATAACCTGAGTGACTGCAAAAGAGGGAGGTATTCGTTTTAAAAAGCTATTTAGATGATCTATTGTAGGGAAAAGAGATTTAGTATAAGTTGTATTATCATATAGTTGTTTGGCTGTTTCTATTGTTAGTGTTTTGTTTTTCTGTTTTATGAAACTGATAGGAACACGGTCATATGCGGGTTTGTTTCTAAGATTAGCTGCAGTTTTGGCAGCACGATCAGCGGCTTCATTGCCGGGCAGTCCAATGTGCCCTTTGACCCAGATGAATTCAATGTTTATGCCTGATTGTTTTGTATTATTAATGTGCTCTAGTATTTTGACTGCTAGAGGGCAAGTGGTGTTACAGTTTGATATTTCTTGTAAGCTTGATTTACTGTCTGAGAAAATAATGGTTTTTGGGAAGTTCTGATCTATAGCCCAAGAGCATGCTCGCTCAATAGCAAGCATCTCTGCTTGAAACACAGAACAAGACTGATGTAGTTTGAGCTTTGTTATTTTGTGACGTCCTTGCGGCGGATAGACAACGAAAGCAGCTCCAACCGAGTTGTCGTGCTTGGAACCATCGGTAAAGATTCTGTGTACCGTATTTAATTCGCTGATTTGTTCATAATCTGTAATTGATGAGATTTCGAGAAATGAGAGTTTTGGTCTATTTACGGGGTGCAAGAGTTGTGATGGTGGAGTGGGGGATTCAATTACAGTGTTATTCGGGGTGCAGCGTGATTTACCTGTTAATTTAGCTATTTCAATGTCAGACACTTCAAGCACTTTTGCCGGTAAGGGTGTAAGTTGGGCTATTGCTATTGCAGATGGTGTATTAATAGTGCGGAAGCCACGTATGATTTTAATTGCAAATATGCGCTGTGCAGACAGAAGTCGTCTGTTATTATACTCATAATTTAAAGCTTTTGACCATATACTTGCTGCGTAACAGATAATGGGTTCTATTACCTGCAAGTATATGGTTTTTATATTTTCTGAGTGAATTCCCCAAGTGGGACGTGAAAAAATAACTAGTTTGTTCAACAGTTTATTAGCTTTGTCCAAAATATATTCTACATGTTGCTTAAATTTTAAATTTGAGTCTATGATAACACCTAAATATTTAAAGCTATTGACTGGTTGTAAAGTAGTTCCGCGGACTTGTATAGTACATTTAGTTGCATCATTTGTAAATGGAATAAGTTGAGTTTTATTGGGTCCAAATTCAAGTTTAACGCTTTCACCCCATCGAACAATTTGTTCCAAAGCTGAGTTGGTTATTAATTGAAGAGTGTCTATTTTCTTAGAGTGTGTAATAAGTAGTACATCGTCAGCATATGCTTGAAGTTCGCATCCGAGAGGTAAAGAAGTAGACAGAAGTTCATCTAAAATGAGATTCCATAACATCGGGCCACACACAGATCCCTGAATACAGCCTCTGGTCATCGTTTTAGATACGGTGCAGTTAGCAAAGTTCATAATTACTTCTCTGCGGGTAACGTAACTTTCGAGTAAGCGATATATGTTGTTGGGGCATTTAACTTTTTTCAAACGTTGAAATATGGCCGGCCACCAAGCATGATCAAATGCAGCTCTTATGTCTAAAGAGGTTACAAGCACCTGCTTTCTACGTGACTTTGCATTTTTGATGATGTTAAGGGCATTATGTATTGCTGTTGTAGTGGACACTTGTTGTTTAAATCCATATTGGTGTTTGCACATATTGTTGGTGATGTACAGATGGTGAGTAAGTCGATTCGTGATCAGTCTTTCCAGAAGCTTGCCAAAAACATTAATGAGACCAATAGGTCGGAATGCTGTAGTTGATGTGTAATCGTCTTTACCAGGTTTGGGAATTATCTTAGCTATAGCTATTTTCCATGCGGATGGAAAGTAGCATAGTTGCAAACATTTGTTCATAAGGTTGGTTATGAAGTCCGGGAAATTGCGAGCAAAGTTATAGCAAATATCTGAAGTGAGGTGGTCTATTCCAGGTGCTCTTTTGTGGTTCATTTGCCTTAGAGTTTCTATAATTTCAGTGGTGTTAAAAGGAGGCTCATCATGGTAATTCGGCTGTTGATCGACATTTTTCCTGATGTTACAATGAAAGGTGGAGTCAGGGGTGTCGTCAGGGTAAAATTGGTTTAGAAGAGCATTTGCAGTTTCTAGGGCATCGGTGGTGTATGTTCCGTTCGGTAATTTTAATGTTGATGGAGGTTGCGAAATGGGTTTTGTTTTTAGTATTCTATTGGTGATGCTCCAGACGTCCTCTTTGGTTTGAAGGTTGCAAAATTCTCTAAAATGTTTTGTAGATTCAGCACAGATTGCGTTAGAGTATTCTTTTCTTAATTTGTCTCTTTCGGCGATAAGGTCATCAAGAGGCAGTTGTCGTCTTTTGTGCTTACTTAGTTTATGATGGTTTCGTAAAACCTTTTGTTTGATTTCCTGAAGTTCATCTGTCCACCAAGGGGCCTTTTTTGAGCGGCCAGTGGATTTCGGTAAAATGGCTTCACACGCTTTCTGTATAGCTACAGTAGTTTGCTGAATAAATTTGTCTATGCCAGTTTCGTCTAATGTGCTTATATTCTCCGCAGGAAGAGCTTTTTTAACGTGTTCAACAAATAAATGCGTCGCTAATTCCCAGTTGAAATTTGAAGTGTTGTATCTGAAAGTGGACAATTTACAATTACTATGGAAGACGGTATTAACGGAGGTTAGTTTAAATGTTATGGCATCGTGGTCAGAGACAGTTGATATGCTTTGATCAACCTGCCAGTTATTTATTTTAATATGAGAGTTACTGCTAATCATTGTAAGGTCAATTATTGATTCCCTGGGAATACCATGTGTTACAGTGTGGAACGTAGGTGTATTACCTACGTTACATACTATAAGATTATTGATAGTAATCAAGTCGAAGATAAGTTGACCGCGGCTGTTGTTAGAGATAGAGCCCCATTGAGTGTGCCATCCATTAAAGTCCCCGCAGATAATATGGGTGTCATGGGGATGACTATGCAAGAAAAATTCTAACTTTCCCATGATATTGTTGTCGTCAGTTCTGGGTTCTACGTAAGCGGATATTAAAAATATTTTATTTGAGTTGTGTGAATTTATTTGTACGATGCATAAATTAGGATGAGAAAATTGTGAAAGGTCTAGAGTTGAGAAGGTTTTATCTTTAATTGCTATTGCTGCTTTGACGGGGTTGGTTATGTCAGTGGAAATAGCGTGATGTAAAGTGAATCCAGGAATGCCAGGTAGAGTGCTATTATTAATGAGGTAAGGTTCAGTCATAAATACAATTTCTGTAGTTGATGTAGACAGGTATACATTTAGTTCATGTGAAGCGTTTCTGCTTCTTCCTATATTTAGTTGTACACAGTTAAAAGATTTATCAAAACTTGTTGATTTATTAGAATTATAATTAGTGTTGGTTGGGATATGATGATTATTTGTTTTACGTACCATAATTAATTCTATTTCTAATGTTGTTAATCATGAATTGAGTTCTAGGACATTTAATAGATGTTGCACTGTGATCCGACTTTGTATTTAGATTGAATTTTTTATTATGGTTGACACAATTATAACATATTTCTTCTCCTTTTTCTTTCTTGTGTGGACAATTATTGTATAGATGGTCTGAGGATGCGCAATGAGAGCATGCAATCTTATCATTTTTGCAGTGCTTTCGGGTGTGCCCAAATTGTAGACATCCATAGCACTGCATTAGCGGTATGTAGTCGCCAACAGCGATTCTTTGGTGGTCTATATTGAGTCTGTCCATGGATGTGATGATTTTCCAAATTTCCGGTGTTGTCATTAGGACTGCATTATATAAATTTTTGTTTCGGTTTCCTCTTTTGAATTTAAAAACTAGGTCTTTTTCTGTGTGAGTATGGAGTCTTTCATTTTGGTTAATTATTATTTTACTAAGATCCTCGGTATTAGTTGTGTTGGATATACCTTTGACTATAATCATTGGCTGTAGAAGTTTCGATTCTTCAGCATTTATTGGTGATGATTTTTTATTGTTGATTTTTATTAAGGTTTGTTGTCTGTGTTCTTCAGAGTCAAACTCTACTCGGATTTTATTGTTTGATACAAATTTTATATTCGATGGTGTGAATGTGGTATCTTTGAATGAGATGTTTTGTTTCCATATTTGGAGTGTTTCAGCAGAGCTTTTTGTTTCTTTTTTCGATGAAACTATAATTGCCGGTTTTGTTTTGAAAGAGGGTTGTGGAGCTTTTGGAGGAGTGTTAGCTATATCGGCGTATGATCGCGAGTAGTTAGGAATGATGTTAGTCGTAGGCTGTTTGATTGTATCTTTGATAGTATTCTCAATAGCTCTGATAGTTTCTCTACTTAGTTGGATTGTTTTGGTGTCATTAATTTCTTTATTTATTTCATCGCTGCAGTTTATTCCTTTTATGGTGAGTTTGGTGATATCATTAGTTAATTGTTTTATATCGTCTATTGTGCATTTATTTACATTTGTGTCTCTGTGTAGTTTTTTATTTATGTTATTAGCTAATTGATTAATTTTTTCAAAAATGAATTTAATGCTATTATCATTTAATGAACTTTCTTCTGAATCGAATGTATTGGCTTCAACGTATTCATCTTCTGATGTGATGGATGGAGTTTCTATTTCTTTACTAGTTGATGCTTTATTTTTGGTTTTTGTAGGCGTATTTTTGCTGTCTTGTTGAGTGCCGTATGTTAATTTAAGTGCTCTAGTATTTGGTCTGTTTATGTTGGCCTTCTCGTTAGCTTTTTCGTCGTCCAGTGTGTTAGCCGTAGTCGTCGTAATATTTTCAGATCGGGTTAAAGGTTTTTTGTTTTTAGAATCAGTACTCATAATGAATCCCACGAGTAGGGCCGGTGTGAAGAAACACTCCCGGGTGACGCCCATTCCAGGAGTGCTAGCTATATACTGACGGAGGTCGCCTGGTATCCGTAGGTTTTAAGCGGGGTTTCTCCCGGGTTTTAAAGACTTTTCCTTGTCGCGGGCCGGCCAGTTAAGGCAAGCCCTCCGCTCCATCCACGACCGTCGACGTATCCCCATAGACGCCTCGAATGGGGGTCGTTGTCGATGGTAGGACAGGTTACGGGCAGAGGGACTGGCGTAAGGCCCCTCGAGGGTAACTCTCTCGAGTTACCGTCAAGTGTGGAGCTGTTAGTTGGAGGGAGGAAACGCCGATGATGCTGGCAACCGGATGTTGTTGGCAAATATTTGTATGGTCCTCCCTCGTAAGCCCCCCCACCGCGACAAGGTCGCCCCACCTCAGGGGGGGGGTTAGGTTAGGTTAGGTTGGGGTGCCTGGTCAGACAGCCTCCTCGTGGCGCACCCTGGGCAACTTACGCTGACCACTGGATTGGATTTCCCCCAAACCAGTGGTCAGCGGAAGGCTAATGGTCTGACGTGTTTGAGGCGGCGGAGACCACATCCAGATGGTCCGCTGCCGGGCTTCAGTGCCCGTCGATAGGGAACAGGCTTCAGTGCCAGGTCTGAGGGGCTACTCTCAACACGCTCCGTTCTGGCGGAGTGCATTTTGTTGAGATGTGGCCGCGCGGCGTGTCTTCCGAACTCCGGGGGCACGTCGGGCAACCCGTTACCCCACTGAGGGGCCGGGGACCGGCGGGGCATTTGCAAGGGTTGAGAGGAGACAACCTCAATAAAAAATCTTGGAGGGGGCGTTTTCGCCCTGTGGCGCCTGCGCCTTTGGTGTGTGTGGCCCCTATTGGGGGGCCAGTGGACTTTTTGGTCGGTGGATGGCGGCCTTGGGCCGCGTGCTCGCCCCTGCAGACAAGCGTGGGAGAAAGGCGCGGCGGGAACCCCGTATGACGGGGCCCCGTCGGGCAACCTGTTTCCCTCATTGAGAGGACCAGGGGACTGGGCCACTTCAGTCCGAGAGGAGTAAACCTCAATAAAAATCCCCAAGCCCAAGTTCCGGAGTGCGGCGATGGGCTGAGTGGCCGGTGGGAGTCCGGTCCCTAGCACGGTGGTTAGGAGAGACACGGGAGCCGTTACCCGGTAAAAAACGAATGAAAAAAATGGATAAGCAGATTCCGGAACTTATACCCCAGGGTGGTACCGCTGATAGCGGAGAATCCACCTCGTCGGCTTCGGCCGGCGGCAGGCCCCGCGTATCTGGGGGGGGGCCAGAACTGCTTCGCGCCAGTCGGCGCTTCCAGGCCATACGATCCCGTTGGCCACGGGCGCTCGCCGTCCCCTGCTGGGGCGGTCAGTGTGAAATGTACTACCAGCAGAACAGCGAGCCTGGAGGGGCCGCGTGTCAAGGAGGGAACGGAGTCCCGTCCTCCTGGGCAGAAGGTGGTGGAGGCTGGAGCCGTCGGTGTTTCCGACTCGGCCGCAAAGAAGGAGGGTCTTTACCTGAAGTTCAGGCCAATCAGGCAGACCCGTTCGCAGTCGAACTCGACCTCGAGTTTGTGGAGGTCGGGCGACTTCTCAGCGGACGACTCGGTGCTTGGGTCGGGAGAAGACTCGGTGGTTGGCTCGCGGACGAGCGTGTGGTCTGCGACAGACTCCGTTGGGTCTCAGTTGGGCCCAAGCCAAGGGCGTAGAAAGCGCCTCCGGAGGGAGGAGTTTATGAAAAACCCTCCCATTCTGGCGCCCCCAAAGGTGCCGAAGTTGAAGGGAGGCAAGCGGGGAGGTAAAAGCGCTGGGGCCTCTAAACAGCACCAGGTGGCGGCCTCAATGGACGCTGACGATGGGGCGGATTCCGGCGATGAGGTCGTCGGCAGGAGTGCCTCAGCTGGAGAGTCCCCCGAAGAGGTGCTCAAGGCGGCTGAGCGAGAGCGTGCGGCTGTCCTCGACACAGTCAGGAAGTCGGGGAACCTCAAGGGGGCTGTGCCAGAGACATCAAGGCCGGTACCGAAAGGCTTTTCGGCTTGGTGATGTCCCTGGCAAAAAAGGAGGAGGCAGAGGTGGTCCGGAAGCTGCGGGCCGACAACAAGCGGCTCCAGAGGCAGATGGCAAACCTGAGTGCCGAGGTCGAGGCCGTGAGGAGGGCCTTCTCGGAGTCCGGGGAGAGCCGCCGTAAGGCACCGTCGGCTCCGGTGGTGGTGGAGTCCCCCGTGAGTTCCGGCGGGGAAATTGTGGAGCTCCTGAGGGCCGAGGTGGCGGAGGCGAGGGCGGAGATGGTCGCTCAGTCTGCGCGATTCGCCAATATGCTCCGGGCCCAGATAGAGGGCCTGGAGGTGGACGGCCGCCTCGTTCCTGCGCCGGAGAGACCTCGGCGCCCTCCGTTGGCGGCCGATAGGAGAAAGGCGACCAGCCCACCCAGGGCAGCAACGGCCACCTTAACCCCCCCCGCGAATCCGCCCAAACAGCCCAAGGGCAAGGGCAAGGGCAAGGGAGTGGGGAAGGAAACGAAGGCTGGGTCTTCGTCTTCTGGGGCCGCGGAGGCTTCTTCCTCCTCTGCGAAGACCCCGGTGCAGCCTTCCCCTCCCTCGAGGGTGGAAGGGCAAGACGTGGCCGTGGCCTCTACGTCCAAGGGGCCAATGGACGAGGAGGGTGAGTGGGTGCAGGTGGCAAAGAAGCCGAAGAAGCCCAAGCCGAAACCCCAGGCCCCTACCCCCGCCAAGCCGAAGCAAGGGCCTAGCGGGGGAGAGAAGAAGAAGAGAAAGAAGAAGAAAAAGAGGGCGGCCAAGGGCCCCAATGGGGGGCCCAGGATACCGAAGCCACCGAAGACACTGGCGGTGGTGGTGTCCCTCAGCCCGGAGGCGGAGGCGGAGGGCGTCACATACAAGGACGTCCTCTCCAAGGCGAAGGGGGGCAGTGGACTTGGCGGAGCTGGGGATAGGGCCCGCCAGGTACAGACCGGCGCAAACGGGGGCTCGCATTTTCGAGCTCCCGGCGGGGACTTCTGCAGCCCAGGCCGACTCCTTTGCGGCCAAGGTGGGCGAGGTCCTGGGCCAATCGGCCAGGGTCACTCGCCCCGTCAGAACTGCCGAGGTGAGGGTGTCCGGGCTGGACGACACCACGTCGCCTGAGGAGGTGCAGGACTCCTTGGCCCGGAAGGCTGGTTGCCCCCCCATAAATATCAAGGTGGGGGCCATAACATTCGGCCGAGGTAGAGGGGGCACAACGTTCGCCACACTCCCTCTGGAGGCGTTGGAGAAGGTGGTGGCCGGTGGCAAGCTCCATGTGGGCTGGTGTGCGGCGTCGGTCCGGCTGATGGAGCGGCGCCCAACGAGATGCCACCGGTGCCTGGCTCCCGGTCATCTGGGGGCCAGATGTCCCTCTGTCAAGGACCGCAGCGGACTTTGCTACCGCTGTGGAAAAGAGGGACACCTGGCAAGGGAATGTTCGGCCCCTCCGCACTGCGACATCTGTGCGGACGGGGGCCGTAAGTGTGGGCACCGCATGGCGGGGGATAAATGTAACCCCCCGCGGGTTAAGGGCCGCCTCCCTGGGGCAAGGCCACGAGAAGACCAAGGGGCCGCTGCCGGTGGTGCACGAGAGAGCACCACCGCCTCAGGGTCAGCAGCAACCCCGGCGACTACACCGATGGCGGTAAATAATGCCGCCTAGGTTCGGGGAAGATAGTGCAGATCAATGTCAACCACTCCGCCGGGGCACAGGACCTCTTGTGTCAGGTGGCGGCGGAGTGGGACATTGGTCTGGCACTGGTCGCCGAGCCGTACCGGATTCCTCCGTCCGACAAGTGGATGGGGGCTTCGGACGGTTCGGCGGCCATTGTAGTGTTTGGCGCGGGTCTCTCCCCCATTTTCGTTGAGAGAGGGGAGGGATATGTCGCGGCCCGGTGGGGAGAGGTAGTCGTGGTGTCTACCTACTTCTCACCGAACCGCAGTCGGGTGGAGTTCGAGGTGTTCCTGGCTGCGGTGGAAGGGGTCGTGCACCGCGCGGCTCCCCGTCAGGTGCTGGTGGCAGGAGACTTCAACGCCAAATCCACGGCGTGGGGGTCTCCCAGCACTGACGCTCGGGGTGGTGATCTGGAGTCCTGGGTTCTGTCCCTGGGGCTCCAGATACTCAATCGAGGTACCACCCCGACCTGCGCCCGTTGGCAGGGCACGTCCATCGTGGACGTGTCCTTTGCCACCCCACTGCTCGCGTCCTGGGTCAGGGACTGGCGAGTGGTGGAGGATGTGGAGTCTCTATCGGACCATCGTTACGTCCGATACGAGATCTCCACGGCATCCCCTGGGGCCCATTCTTCTTCGGGCCCCCGTGTGGGCAACTCACCGTTCAAACGGTGGGTGCTCTCACGCCTCCGCCGGGATGTGGCGGAGGAGGCTGCGATGGTGCGGGCAATGTACGTTCCGCCCGACACCATTGCGGGGGATGCCGACGGCATGGCGGATCTTCTTGCGGACGACATCAACGTCGTCTGCAATGCCGCCATGCCGAGGGCGCGGGCCTGCTCACGGAGCAGGGGGCAGGTATACTGGTGGACGCAGGAGCTCTCGGACCTGCGGTCCGCCAGTATGGGAGCCAGGCGCGCCTACTTACGGTGTCGTAGGCGCGCCAGGAGGACGCCCGGTGAGGAGGAGAGTCTCCGCCGGGCGTACAATGAGGCCCACAAGGCCCTGCGAACTGCCATCTGCAGGGCCAAGAGCGCCGCCTGGGATCGATTTCTGGGGATCCTAGACGGCGACCCCTGGGGGAGGCCGTACAGGACGGTGAGGGGGAAACTCGCTTCGGCGGCCCCCTCAACGTCCTGTATGGAGCCGGGACTGCTGCGAAGGGTGGTGGGGGCACTTTTTCCCAACCCCGGTCCCTTCGCACCCCCTAGGTCTGCCTCCGGTTCCGCCCCGGAGGCGTGGGCCGCTGGTCCCTCCGTGTCGGATAGGGAGTTTGACATGGTGAGGGACCGGCTCCGGAGCCGTAACAAAGCTCCGGGGCCTGACGGGGCCCATGCCAAGGTGATGGCGATCGCCTTGGGCCCCCTGGAGGACCGATTTCGCGCGGTGCTGGATGTGTGCATCGCGACGGGTCGCTTCCCCAGGCGCTGGAGGAGTGGGCGGCTCTGCCTGCTCCGAAAAGAGGGCCGCCCGGCGGACTCCCCAGCGGGCTATCGGCCGGTGGTGCTGCTCGCCGAGTCCGGGAAGGCGTTTGAGAAAATCATCGCCTCCCGAATCGTCGGGCACATTGAGGGCACGGGACCGGACTTGGCAGACTGCCAGTACGGTTTCCGCACCGGCCGGTCCACGATGGACGCGATCGGCCACCTCAAAAGGTGGACTGAGGAGGCCAATGCCCGCGGGGAGGGGGTGGTCGCGGTGTCGCTAGACATCGCGAACGCCTTCAACACCATTCCCCACGAGTGCATTGAGGCGGCACTCACATTCCACCGAGTGCCCCTCTATCTCCGCACCTTGGTGGGGGACTACCTGCGTGACAGGTCAGTCCTCTACGAGGATGCGGAGGGTCGCGTCCAGGCGTGGACAGTGGCGGCGGGTGTGCCCCAGGGGTCCGTACTAGGCCCTCTATTATGGAACCTGGGGTACAACTGGGTCCTGCGTGGCTCGCTCTCGCCGCGGATGGAGGTCGTCTGCTATGCGGATGACACTCTGGTCGCGGCGGGGGCGAGGGAGTGGGAGGAGGCAGTCCACCTTGCGTCGGTCGGCACCTCCATGGTCGTCCGACGCATTCGCCTCCTGGGGCTGGAGGTGGCCCTCGACAAAACGAGGGCCATGGCGTTCCATGCCCCGAGACGCAGGACCCCACCGGGGCTCTGTGTCCGAGTCGAGGGGGTCCAGGTTCATGTCGAGAGACACATGAAGTATCTCGGCCTGACCCTGGATCCCCGTTGGAGTTTCGAGGAGCATTTTAGGCTCCTCGCTCCCCGGCTTTGCGCCGCCGCAGCCGGACTCGGACGGCTCCTCCCGAACGTGGGGGGGCCCGGAGCGAAGTGCCGTAGGCTTTATCACGGGGTGATAAGGTCTATGGCACTGTATGGAGCCCCGGTGTGGGCAGAGTGCCTCTCGCCCCGCACCCAGGCCCTCTTGAGAGGGCCACAGAGGATCATCGCGATCCGGGCCGTGCGGGCGTATCGCACGGTCAGCCACGGGGCTGCCTGCGTGTTGGCGGGCACGCTCCCGTGGCAGCTCGATGCCCTGGTTCTGTCCCAGGTGCATCGAAATCGGGTCGCGATGAGGGAGCGGGGCGAGCGACCCGCTCTGGAGGTGATAGAGCGGGTTCGCTCCCTGGCGCAGAGGGAGGCTCTGCGCACGTGGGAAGAGGCACTCGCCAACCCAGCCGCTGGCCACCGGACGATCGATGCGATCCGTCCGGTGTTGGAGGAGTGGGTAGGGAGCCAGCGGGGCACCCTCTCATACCGCCTGGTGCAGGTTTTGACCGGACATGGTTGTTTCGGTCACTACCTGCACCGCGTCGCCCGCCGGGAGGAGTCGCCGCGGTGTCACCACTGCGACTCTCCCGACGACACGGCCGAGCACACGCTTGTCGAGTGCCCGGCCTGGCGACGGGAGCGCCGCACTCTTGTTGCGGTGCTCGGCGGTGGCGCCCTCTCAATGCCAAGCATGGTGCGAGCCATGGTTGGTAGTGGGAGGGCATGGAGGGCTGCCGCCTCCTTCTGCGAAAGCGTTATGGCGCAGAAGGAGGCAGCGGAGAGGGAGCGGGAGGAGGATCCTCTAGCCGCTCCCCTCCGGCGTAGACGTAGGGGCCGGCGAAGACGGGTGGCTTAGACCCCCGACCTTCCGGCTCCTGGGTGGTCTGAGGGTGCGGCCTAGCCAGCCGTGCGCCTCCTCGGTGCCGAGTCCGGCATAGACCACACCGACGTCTGGGGATTACCTAGTACCCTAGCGTAATCCCCCTTAAGTGGCGCGTCGCCCGGCCCCCTGTGGGGTTAGGGCCAGCTCGGGGTCACTCTGGAGTAGGGGTGCACTGCGGTGCGCCGAACCCAGAGCGGCCTCACAAGGGCTTAGGAGGGTACCGGTGGGTTTTAGCGGGTAGTCTGGCGCTGTTTCCCGCGCCGGGAATCCCGCACTGGTTGCGCCCCTTGGCGGGGGCGTGACGCGTCCATAAATGGATTCCCCATCGTCATCAAAAAAAAAAAAAAAAAAAAAGGTTAGGTTAGGTTAGGTTAGGTTCGGAGACGATGGGGTGCATGCTGGCAGACCTCCTCGTGGTGCACCCTGGGAGGGGGGCGGGAGTAGCAACAGTTGCGGTTGCTCCCGCACCTCTGCGAACTGTCAGCGGAGGAGGGCGGAGCGTCTTCAAGGCGCACGGAGCCCACCCGGTGCGCTCTTTGCGCCGGGGGTGGAAAAGGCCCTTTTTAGGGCTAGGTGCCATCTTTGGCGGTGGATGGCCGTTCGATTCGATCGGCGACCCGTAGTGACACGGGTGGGGGTGTATTTGGGTCTTTGCCCTCATGGGCGTTGGCTCGTTGCGGCCCGTTTCGGGCGGAGGTTCGCGCGGGTTCGTCCGTGGTTGTGTGTCAGGTATGTTGTCGCCTGGCGCACGCACGGTGGAACCGGCGATATTTGGAGGTTGTTGCCCTCTTGGGCGGTGGTTTGCGGGGGTTCGCCTGCGGGTGTATGGTAGGTATGTTGTCGCCTGCCATTAGCGCAGGAGAACTCGTGCTGTCGTGAGGTATTTGTGGTCGAGAGTTGTGAATTCCTGTCTCGTCGTGGTGGGAGTCGCTGAATAGGGGCTTCGTCACCCCCGAAAGGCTCCAGCTCGAGACAGAGTACGGGCTTTGCCACCCCGGAAAATCTCGTCTGGCCCATCCTATTTTGCTAGGTCTCGCTTCTTCTCCTCACTGATACTCACGTGAGGATATGCCACGTCGGGGTATTTGCTCGGTGGCAGCCAGTGCAAGGCGGGGTATTTGCTCGTTGCCTGGTGGTTGTAGAGTCGCGTCGGGGTGTTTGCCCGGTGACTGGCCGCGTCGGGATGTTTGTCCGGCGGCGGACGGCTGTGACGGGGTGTTTGCCCGGCAGTCGCGAGGTGCGAGGGGGAGAACCCGGTCCCTAAGGCCGCTAAGTCCCGTAGGGTAGTTGTACGGCGATCGGTGGAGGTGGAGGGCAGGCCGGTAGCGGATTCGGCACCCGCGGTGTTGTCAGTGTTCCCTGCCACTGACCTAGCTCCTGCCCACGACCGCCACGCCAACAGTCCCGAAGCACTACGGGCACCGTCTGGGGCACTGGGCATGCTCGGATTGGAGGCCCCTAAGTCCTGCAGTTGCGTAGTACGGCATGTTCCCGAAACCGTGCAGGCAGCGTCGAAGATTCGAGCCCTTCCCTGAGCACCAGGAAGCCACGGCGGGGCGTTTGCCCGGTGGCAGCCAGCGCGCGGCGGGGTATCTGCCCGGCGCCTAGCGGACGAGGAGTCACGTCGGGGCATCTGCCCGGTGACTGGCCGTGTCGGGGCTTTTGTCCGGCGGCGGGCTGCGTCGGGGTGTTTGCCCGGCAGTCGAGGGTCGCGTCGGGGCGTTTGCCCGGCGACCCGGCCATCCGACAGGGCAATGATGGTGGCGCCTCTCGGGGCGTCGCCGGAGCTCAGGGCCACGCGGGTGACGGGACGGGGGTCCTTGGTCATGGAGGCAGTCACCCGCATTGCACGGCTCGTCGGCAGTCGCCCCCGTGGCACGGGGCGGCTGGTCCCCCTCCAGGGACAGGTCTGTGGAGGCCGAAAGGCTGGCCGCGGCGGTTGCTGGTGCGTACTCGAGAACCCGGCACCGCATATCGCGGCGGAGGAGTTGCCCCCGGGGGGTTTAGCGGGTTCGAGCCCCGCATAACCAGGTCTTCCCCCGAAGCCTGGTATGGGTCGGCCATTACCCCGGGTCAAAAAAAAAAAAAAAAAAAAAAAAAAAAAAAAAAAAAAAAAAAAAAAGGTTCGGAGACGATCTGCTCCTACGCGGAAATAGCTAAAAGGCGAAGTGTTCCAGGCGCGGCATCTACGCCACCGAAGCCGAAACCGAAACCGAAGAGGGTGAAGGTCCGGGTGCCGACTACGACAGCCCTGACACTAAACGTGGAGCCAGAGGCGGTAAAGCGCGGTGTGACGATTGAGGAGATTCTGGGGCGCGCACAGAAGAACTCGAAGCTGAGTGAAGAGGTGGTGGCTCAGATGAAGTGGTCGAAGACAGTCACAGGGGCCACCATGTGCCTTGTTTCGGGGCCGAAGAGGGAAGAGTGGGCAGACACAATAGCCCAAAATATTGTGGAGGTAGCCGAGGGGTCCGTCAGAATCGCTCGACCCGAGAAGAGAGCTGAACTGGTCCTGTCAGGTCTGTCCGGCGCTACAACCAGCGAGGATATCGCAGAAGCCATGGGCAAGAAGGGCGAATGCCCATTGGAGAAGATTCGGGTAGGAACGATTCGTCCTACCGGTTCGGGGGCCTACCGGGCCTGGACTAGCTGCCCAGCTGAGGCGGCTAAGAAGTTAGCGGAGGATGGCCGACTGCACATTGGGTGGGCGGCGGCGTACGTGCGGGTTCTACCCCCGCGCGACGTGCGCTGCTTTAGGTGCCTGGAGTCGGGCCATGTCGTGGCGACGTGCACCTCGGTGATCGACCGCACCGGGGTGTGCTACAGGTGTGGTGGTACAGGCCATAAGGCCGCGGAGTGTCGAGCCAAGGCCCACTGTCCACTTTGTGCGGAGGCCGGACGAGAGGCCAGCCACAGGCTGGGCGAGACGAAGTGCGGTGCCCCAAGACGCCGCGTGAGAGCGGCCCCTATAGGGGGCCATAAGTGTGACCCTCCACAAGAGCCTATGCAGGCTCAAACAAGTGCCCAAGGGCCCGTTGGGGGTGTTGGAGTTGGGCCAACTGGCCTTGGTGCAGGCACACCCTAGAATCCTGGGGTGTTGTCGTGCGTGGAAAAGCCCTTTTCAGGGCTAGAGGACCCTATTGGGGGGTCGGTGGATGGCTGGCCTTCAAGGCCGGCGGTGGCGCTGGTAACCCTTATGGTTACAAGCGCCTTGTGGTAGTAGCCATTTCTCTAGGGAGAAGTGGTTCACTGTCGCACTAATTGGTGCAACGGAGTGCCTTGACAGGCGAGCGACGGGGCCGGCCCGGAGAGTGTTAACACAACGGGCCCGGGTCCCCCCGTATAGCGCAACGGAGTCAGGCCGGGGGGGATGTTTAGTGGGTAGTCGGGAACGACTTTACCGGAGTCCCACATACCCCTGTGGTTGGCACCACCCCACAGGGACGATGCGTAAAGGCATTTTACCTCCTCGAACCCAAAAAAAAAAAAAAAAAAAGGTTAGGTTAGGTTAGGTTAGGTTTTTTTTTTTTTTTTTTTTTTTTTTTTTTTAATAGAATGAGCTATTTTGATACTGTTTTCAACGCGGTGCTATTGAATACACTTTGTTGAAAATGCTTGATTTCTTTGGTATTATAGATGTTTTATATGGATTTCAATGTGAGTGATTGTAAAATAAAATTTTTGTGAAAATTAAATAATGGATTGGTTATAGGTTTGAATTTTGGTTTTGGTAATTTATAGAGGATTTATGTTTGATTTAAAGATTTTTGAGTAATGTAAAGTTGTATATAATTTTTTATTATTATTTCATTCGATTCGTTAAAATTTAATCTTAAGTACCATTAAATTTTTTGAGGTTTGAAACTATATAATTAATATATGTACAGAACGAGTCGCTGATGGATTCAGAACTTATAATTTTATTGAGATCATAGGGTTAGGTTAGGTTAGGTTAGGTTAGGTTAGGTTAGGTTAGGTTAGGGGGTGCCTGGTCAGATAGCCTCCTCGTGGCGCACCCTGGGCAACCGCCGCTGACCACTGGATTGGATTTCCCCCAAATCAGTGGTCAGCGGAGGGCAAATGGTCTGACGTGTTTGAGGCGGCGGAGACCACACCTAGATGGTCCGCCGCCGGGCTTCAGTGCCTGTCGATAGGGAGAGGGCTTCAGTGCCCGTGTTAAGGTCCGAAAATATGGAAGCACATGCGAAATCTACTGTTCCTCGGGAGGGTCTCCGTAAGGAGGAATCCCTCACCGGCCCTGCGGGGGAGTCGGCAGCCAAGCGTATTCGCTTGGAAATCGAATCTCCCGTTGAGTCGGTCTGCCCCACGTATACGGGGGGGGCAACCATGTGCGGTCGTAGTGAGGTTGAGGCGGAGGTTCCGGCCATTTCGGCCGATGATCCCGATCAGGAGTTGATCGTTCTGAAGCGGACTTGGATGGATGGGAGCACAAAAAATCTGCGCATGATGGCCAACGACCTTATTCTGCTCGAGAAAGGGTTCCCGGAACATGCTGGTGACATCCGGAGAGTGTGGGCAGGTTTGCGCAATACAATGAAGGACATCGAAGCTAGCGCCACCTGGTTTTTCGATACGGTTGACTTGGCTATAAAACAGGGTGAGCAGCGAGAAAAAGCGCTGAGTGAGGAAGTAGCGGCTCTCAAAACGTCATTGAGTCAGCTGAGGGAGACATCCGTCACAAAATCTGACTTAGTCAGGCTAGAGGAGCGAGTGGCGGGTGATCTCGACCGGATGACGAAGGCGCTAGAGTTACGCCCAGCTCAGCAGCAGGCTACCGAAGTGAACCGCTCTTACGCAGATGCAGCCAAAAAGAGAAGCGTTCCAAGCGCGGCAGTCACGCGCATAGAGCCTCCCAAGCAGAAACTGAAGTCAAGGCCTAAAAAGGTGAAGGTCAGGGCGCCGAACACGGCGGCCTTGACCCTAAATATAGAGCCGGAGGCGGCAAAACGTGGCGTGACAGCTGAGGAGGTTCTGGGCCGGGCTCAGGCAAAATCCAAGCTGAGCAAAGAGATAGTTGAGCAACTCAGATGGAAGAAGACAGTCACTGGGGCCACCTTGTGCCTAGTGTCTGGGCCAAACAAGGAAGAGTGGGCGGATGCTGTCGCCCGTAATATCGAGGAGGTGGCTGAGGGGACCATAAGGATCTCCCGGCCAGAAAAAAAGACAGAGCTTGTCATTTCGGGCTTATCCGGTGCCACATGTAGGGCCGATATCGCCAGGGCAATAAGTGAGAAGGGCGAGTGCCCAATAGAAAAGGTAAAGGTGGGCACCATTCGCCCTACCGATTCAGGGGCCTACCGGGCCTGGACTTGCTGCCCAGCTGCGGCAGCTAAAAAGATTGTAGAGGACGGGCGACTCCACGTTGGGTGGGCAGCGGCGTACGTGCGGGTTCTTCCCCCGCGCGACTTGCGCTGCTACCGATGTTTAGAGTCGGGTCATACCAAGGTGATGTGCACCTCGGAGATTGATCGCTCCGAGGCCTGTTATAGGTGTGGTCGTACGGGTCACAAGGCCGCGGAATGTCGGGCAAAGGCCCACTGTCCGCTTTGTGACGAAGCAGGCCGAGAAGCCAGCCACCGGCTTGGGGAGGCGAGGTGCAGTGCACCGCGGCAACGAGTCAGGAGGGCCCCCATAGGGGGGCATAAGTGCGACCCTCCGGAGGTGCCAATGGACGCCGAAGAGAGCGTCGAAGGAACTGAAGGAGAGGCGCCTAACGGCGCAAGCGATGGGCCAGACGGCCAAGAAGGGGGGGTGCCCCAGTCTGGGGTGCCAGCAGAGGGCCGGCAGAGACCGGCGGCCCGCCGAACTCTTTCGCGTTAGGCGGGCGAGGTAAAAACAGCCCTTCTCAGGGCTAGCGACGTGGACGACGCCAATTGTCGCTTCTCAAGCGAAAAGCGACATGTTGTCGCAAGGTCCAGAGCTGCGGGTGTATGGGGAGGGGCCCCTGTGCATCCGTATCCAAGGCTCAGTGCTGTAGAGGACACCGTCCGATCTGCGATGTCCTCTTTCCTCGCAAGGGGAACCGACGGGCTCGGACAGAGCTTCCCCCTTGGTCGGCCATTTGGTCGTGTGCGTTGAGCTTCCCGTCTGACCGACTGATGGGGGAATGGATCAACCCCAGTTTTTAGTGGGTAGGCCTTCGGGAGATTCCCACATAACCCAAGTCCACCCCAGAGGCTTGGGTATCCATAAAGGATTTTCTGGGTCAAAAAAAAAAAAAAAAAAAAAAAAAAAAAGGTTAGGTTAGGTTTTTTTTTTTAAAAGAATGCTTAGCTATAAAATATACTTATGCTTATTTTTAGCGCTATGTACTACACTAAAAATAGGCACGATATATACGATAATGAACGGAATATATTATGAGTTTATTGTATGGGATTAATTTGTATGAATTTTCGATTGTTTTGATAAATATCTGTTATAAATATATATGAACTATAATAATAATATTGAATTGTATCGTGACCTAGCCTTGACAGCCGTAAATCACGGATGTAGGGTTGAGATTTTAAAATAAAGTTTTGATAAAAGTGAGTATATGTTTGTTTGTAAAAGTTTTAAAGTTTGTATATTAGGAATAAATATAAAAATAAACAATAAATAAAAACGTCAATTTCATTGAGTGTAAGTTATGTTCCGTTAAATGTTTTTAGATTGTTGATTATCTTTTCTAGATGCCGCAGGAACGTTCCAAGCGTCTCCTCCTTTCCTGCGATTCCAGAATAGTTTTTATATTCGATATCATTAAATTGACATGCAATGGTCATTGCTTGCCGGGTATTTTGGAAACGGGGACATTCGTGAATTAGGTGATCCATAGTTTGTACAACGTTTTCATCGCATGGACAATATGGATCACCAACGATGTGGAATCTATGCAGGTATGCCTTATGATATCCGTGCCCGGAAATGAACTGGGTGATTGCGAAATTAGGTGTGGCTTTATTTATGAATTTATGTAAGGATGAGTATTCGGGAAATGACTTCTTAGTATATTTGCAGTTATCCGGTATGTTGTAAAGTTTTTCAATTTCTTTTAAGAGTGTCTGTTGGTTGATCTGTTTTACGTATGATATTGGGAATTTGGAGTACATTGGAGTGGCGTCTGAACGAGCAGCAGCTTTCGCCGCTATATCCGCCAGTTCATTCCCGGGTATATCGTTATGTGCTTTGGCCCAAACAAATATGATCTTTTTGCCTGTAGATTCTATTTTGTCGATGATGTTGAAGGTATTAACTGCATGGATGTTGAATGTATTGGCGTTGCTTAAATCCTGTAGGGTAGATAGTGAGTCAGTAACCACAAATGCGTTAACATCGCGGTCACCAACCCATCGACAGGCAGTTGTTATTGCCAACTGTTCAGCTTGATATGCTGAACAGGCGCCGTGCAACTTGAGCTGTGTATTGGTGATTTCACCTTGTGGATTTTGTATAACGACGGCAGCACCGACATTGTTGTCGACTTTGCTGCCGTCGGTATACAGGTAATAGTTTACGTACGGGTACATTATAAATATGTCTTCTAATTCTTCTTTATTATTTGCAGTGTGGAAGGAGATTGGTCGACGGCGGGAAGGATGGAGTCTACACTTCGGGTGAGCTGGTGTTTCAAGATGGATGTTATCAGGTAAGTACTGTGTTTTTTTATTCATTCTAGTTATTTCATTGTCTGCTATAGCTTTTATTTGTGCGGTGATGGGTGGTAGTTGGGATAGAACTATTGATAGAGGTGTGTTAATTGTATGGAAGCTTCTGATTATTTTTATGCAGAACATTCGCTGGTGCGATAGTAACATTTTACATATATATTTATTTTTAAGAGCATGTGCCCAAATCGACGCGCCATACGTGATTATGGGTATAATGACATGTTGATAGATGGTTTTAACATTTTCTGCATGTACGCCCCAGGTTGGGCGTATAAATATTTTTATTTTATTGTATATAGAGTTGGTTTTATCTATTGTTTGTTTAATATGCTGGCAAAATGTGAGCTTACTATCTATATTGATTCCTAAGTATTTTATATTTTTAGTAAATTCTAATATTGTATTGTTTAAGTGTATTTTTGCAGTTTTTGCTTTGTTGGTCATAGCCATAAGTTGGGTTTTGTTTGGACTAAATTTTAATTTATTATCATTTCCCCAATTGTTGATTGATTTTAAGGCGGAGTTTAAGTTGTTTTCTAAGTCTTTTATACTATATTCACTCGCTATTAATAGGATATCGTCTGCATAAGCTTGGATTCTGATTCCAGGGGGTAGATATATTTCCAAAAGTTCGTCCAATGCCAGATTCCACATTTGGGGGCCGCAGACTGATCCTTGTACGCAGCCTCTTGTTGCTAGCTTGGTTGTGTTTACGTGTCCTAGTGTAATTTGTATTTTCCTGTCTTGAATGTAGCTTGTCATAGTATTGTATATATTTTTGGGACATTGGTATTTTTTAAGCTGCTTTAGGATACTTGGCCACCAGACATTGTCAAAAGCGCCTTGTATATCAAGGGACACCATAACTACCTGTTTATTTTTAGATCTTTCTTTTTTAATGAATTCTATCGCGTCGTTTATTGCATTAATTGTTGAGGTTTGTGGTTTGAATCCGTATTGGAGGTTTTGGTCTAGGTGGTTTTTGTAAATGTGGTGTGTGATTCTATTATTTATTAGTTTTTCATATAGTTTTCCGAAAACGGGTAGTAGGCCAATCGGTCTGAATGAGGATGCAGTGTTATATTTGTCTTTGTTTGGTTTTGGGATAATTTTGGCGACAGCAATTTTCCATGTGTCTGGGAAATATTGTAGTTGGAGTAGTCTATTTAGTAATATTAGTGTTAGATTTGGATGAATTTCGATGAATTTCTGAACTATATCTGCTGTTAAGCCGTCGTATCCAGGAGCTTTCTTGGGACTGATTTCTTTGATGTTCGCCATTATTTCATGTATAGTGAAAGGTGGATCGTCTTCAGTTGCTGGGGGAGTTTCTACGTATTTCTTAATTGTTTCTTGTCTCCTGTTGTTGTTTGTGTCATCCGGGAATAAGGTTTTTGCCAGAATTTCACATGTTTCTTCTATACTTTCAGTGTAGGTGCCGTCCTCTTTTTTAAAGGTTCCCGGGGTTTGCAATAGTGGATTGGTTTTAGTTAGTTTGTTAGTGACGGTCCAGACATCGTTTGGATTTTGCGTGTTGCAGAAGTCTCTAAAAGATTCTGATGAAGTTTGTTGTATAGCTTTGTGATATTTGCTTCTAGCTTCGTTTCTTTCATGAATTTTTTGTTCTAATGCGTTTTGTAAATTATTGTTTGGTGTGTTACTAGTGTTTCTTTTTAGTTTCTTAGCTATTTTTGACATTTGATGATGAATTCTTATTACTTCTTTTTTCATTTCTTCTAGTGTGTCATTCCACCAGTGTGGTTTCCCTGGTCTGCTTTTATATTTAGGTAGGGTTTCTTGGCATACTAGTATGATTTTATTTGTAAGTGATTCTATATATGTGTTTATTTCTGTTTTGTTTAAGGTTGCTATTAGAGTTAAAGTCTCTTCACTGTTGTCTATGTATTCTTTACATTTGTCTTCAAATTCTTTCGTTTTTTCTTTGTTCCAGAAGTTTAACTTTGTAGTGTCGTATTTCCAGGTGTTATTACTGATGTTCTTGTTTATCTGTTTGTTTCCTCTTCCTTGTTTAATCTGATAGGTGATTGCTAAATGGTCTGATGTTGTGATTAAATTCTTGTTTGTTTTCCAATTAATGATATTTACTTGGTAATTGTGTTCGGTAATTGCTGTAATGTCTATATTTGACGTTCTAATTTGCCCGTGGGTGGTTGTTAGGAATGTGTAGTCATTATTTTCGTCATTAACGGTAATTATGCCGTGTCTGTTAAACATATTATTTATTTCTGTTCCTCTAGTGTTAGTTGTTGCCGAGCCCCATGTTCGGCTCCATGCGTTGAGGTCTCCAGTTATTATATTTGTGATGTTGCGGTTGTTGTTCAGAATTTCTTCGAGTTTGTTCAGCGTTCTATTCTTATCTGTTTTTGGTTCTATGTATATAGAGTATATATTTATCTTGTGTCCTGCTTTATTGCTAATCTGAATCGTTGTTATATTTTGGTTTGTTAGTTCATGAATTGGTATTACGCTGTATTTATTTCTTTTCATGGCTATTGCTGTTTTGTTTCTACTATTTTCTTCTGTATGTGTGTTGTGATGTTGATATATTGTGTATCCTGGTATCGGTTTGACTAAGTTGGTGTTGCCTGTGTATGGTTCAGTCAGTAATATAATATCAAATTTTTCTTCTTCTGTAATTTTAATAATTTCTTGGTGTGTGAGGTAATTTTTGTTACAGTTAATCTGTAAACATTTAAGGTCGTTACGATTGTTGTTATTATTCTGTTGGTTAGTAGATCTTAATGATGATGAATTATGGTTATGATGATTTGTAGACATTAATTTATTTCGTAGTTAATTCTTTCTATTGTCCTGAGGGCGTTTATTTCGTACGCCGGACATTTTTTGTTAGTGGCTGAGTGGTTTGTGGGTGTATTTTTCTTTGTTTTTATATTATGTTGCCAACAATTGTAGCATTTATTTTTGCTGCGGTCTTCCTTGTGTGGGCAGTCTTTATATGTATGTTCAGAGCTGGCGCAGTGTGAACATGCTTTGCGGTCCGATCTGCAGTATTTGTACGTGTGGCCATACTGCAGGCAGGTGTAACATTGTAGGACGGCCACGTGGTCCTCGGCCCGCACCCTAGAGTGCCCAATGTTAATGCGGCCTTCTTCGATTATTTTGTGGTAGATGATTGGGGTAGTTCTTATTATACAGTTATACAATTTTGGGTTTTTGTTTTTTCTGATGAGTGTGGTTTTTATTTGGTTGTCAGCGTTCTTATAGTCGATGTGCTCAAGGTATGAATTTTGACTGCATAATCTTTCTACGATCTCTTCTTTTGGTATGGATTCGTGTATTCCTTTTAGTATGATTGTTGGCTGTAGGTTATTTATTACTTTATATTGCATGTTTTTATTTTTATTGATTTTTTGTGTAGTGTCTTCCAGTTGTTGTTTAGTTTCGAATTCTATTTTTAATTTGTTGTCTCCTACGCTAACTATTTTATTGGGTAGATACTTTTCTTTTCTATATGATATTTGTTTACTCCAGGTTTCTCTGGTGTCTGTTTTGGTCTTGCTGTTAGTGACTGTGACTAGCAGAGCCGGTTTACTTTTATGAGTTTTATCTTTATTTGTTATGCTATTTGTTGGTGCCTTCGTATTTATTACTCCGGCGTAGGTTTTGGACTTCATTACTTCTTTTAGTGTCTTGGCGACTGTCTTTTCTACTGTCTCAGTGACCTGGTTAGTTATGATTTCTTTAATTTCATTGCTAGTAATATTGACTGATTGTGTTTGGGCTAGAGATGTAGTGCCCACATTTTGTTTTTTAAGTTTTTGTGCCATTTTATGTATTTCATTGGCGTGGGCTAGTGCCGCCTCACGGTTGGCTTTTGTGACGCTTTTCGATGTTGTAATGCTTAGTTTGTCAATGATTCCTAGTGCATGTTTTATGATTTTATTAATTGGGCTGTTAGTATCATCGCAGCCTTGAATCATCGTTGTTTCTCCGCCGCTGAAATATTGCAGTTCTTCGTCTGAATCATATTCGTATTCTGATCGGTTGTCATTAATGCTTGCCATGGTCGTCGTATTTTTAGAAGATTCGATTTGTTTTGAGTTTGATTTTAAGTGTTCCATGATAGTCCCACGAGTCAGGCCGATATAGGGAAAACACTCCCGGGTGACGCCCATTCCGGGAGTGCTGGCTACATACAACGGAGGACGCCAGGTGTCCGAGGGTTTAGCGGGGTTTCTCCCGGGTTTTAAAGACTTTTCCTTGTCGCGGGCCGGCCAATCAAGGCAAGCCCTCCGCTCCGTCCATGACCAACGGCGTACCCCCATGGACGCCTCGAATGGGGGTCGTTGTCGATGGTGGGACGGGCTGCGGAAAGAGGGACTGGCGTAAGGTCACCTCGCAGCTCCCCTTTCGGGGGGCTGGTTACCACCGGGCAACTGCCTCACGATGGCATGCCTCCGGGCAAATACCCCGCCGAGGACTTAGGTTGTGGAGCTATTAGTTTGGAGAGGAGTGTGTGTTGGCCGGGTGTTATTGGCGCGATAAAAAGTTTGGTCTCCTCCCCGTAAGCCCCCCCACCACGACAAGGTTTCTCCACCAAGGGGGGGGTTAGGTTAGGTTTTTTTTTTTGTTATCCCTTGTTCGTTATATTTAGTTTAATATTGTCTCTGGTGCTAGTTACTACTCCTAGAGATACAATACTGATTTTATGTTATATTTATTTTATTTTACACTTGTTATATTTATTGTTTTTCCTTACATTTGTATTATTTTACCGCTTGGGAGCGGCAAATTCGTGAGTCTTTATTTATTTATTTACATCTTTAACTTTGTTTACTATTTCTGTTATGTAATCATTGAATTTGTTGATGATTATTTCTTTTTTATAGTATTGACTGATTTCCATATAGTTTATTTTATTGACTGTGCAGAGGTATTCTAATTCTGTTCTTGTTCGTCCGAATAATGGGCATTCGTATATTAAGTGGTTCATGCTTTGTACTGCCTTGTGAGTCCGGTCACAGGGACAGTACGGATCTGTGACTAATTTGAAGCGGTAAAGATATTGTTTGTTGTGTCCGTGTCCTGTTATAAATTGTGTTGTTTCGTATTTATTGGGTGTGTTCATTAGATAGTTTTGTAGGTCTGTGTGAGTTTTAAAGTATAATTTGGTGTATCTGCAGTGTCCGACGGTGTCGTATATTTCTTTTGTTTTACTCTGAGTTTTATCTTTGTTTTGTTTTTTAATATATGCGGGTGGGATGAGGTTATATGTCAATGCATTTACTTCTGTGTTACTGGCTAATTTGGCATTAAAATCTGCTAACTCGTTACCGGCTATGTTATTGTGCGCTTTGGCCCAGATGAATATTATTTGTTGCTTAAGTTTGTGTTTTATATGGTGTATTAGGTGGTGTATCTCGTTAGTGTTTCTATTGTAAGTTCCTGTGTTTTGTAGATCTTGTAAGGTGGATTTGGAATCGGTGATGATTATTGCGGATGTTTTGTTTTTGTGTGTCCATTTAGTTGCCTCTAGTATTGCGATTTGTTCGGCTTGGTAGTTGTTGCATTTAGTGTCGAGTTTAATTAGTATCTTATGGATTTGGTTGTTTTCGTCTTGTATGATGGCGGCTGCACCTACCCCTGCTTCATTTTTGCTACCATCTGTATATATATGGTTATTTATTATGTGATTTCTTTGTAGTATTATTTTTAATTCTTCTTCGTTGTTGGCTTCTTCATAGGTTATTGGTTCGCGTTGTGATGGGTGCAGTTTGTGTTTTAGAGTTATTGGTTTTTCTAGTTTTATGTTTTCTGTCTGTTCTATTAGCTTCGGATTGATTCTGATTAGTTCGTTGTTGGCTATTTCTTTTAGTTGAGCGTCAATTGGTGGGGATCCCGAGAGTAGTATGGCGATTTGTGTGTTTATAGTTCGGTATGCTCTGCTGATCTGTATTCCGAAATTTCTCTGTAGTGATTGTAGTATTTTAATGTTTTGTTTTAGGTCGAGTGCTTCCCTCCATATTGATGCTCCGTAAGATATTATAGGTATAACGACTTGTCTGTATATTGTTTGGATGTTTTCCGGATTGATGCCCCAGGTGGGACGTACATAGCTTTTAAGTTTGTTATATATTGCGTAGGTTTTATCTATAGCGTTTCTTATGTGTTGGTTGAATTTTAATTTATGATCTATGGTTATGCCTAGGTACTTTATTGTTTTAGTGTGTTTTATTTTGATGTTATTAATGTATATGTCGGTCTGTTTAGCTTTATTTGTGAGTGCCATGATTTGTGTTTTGTCCGGGCTAAATTGCAGTTTGTTTTCTTCTCCCCATTTCATTATTGTTTTTAGTGCTGTGTTTAATTTCTTTTCTAGGTTGTCTTTGCTGTAGTCGCTTGCTATAATTAGTATGTCGTCGGCGTAGGCTTGGATTTTGATATCTATTGGTAAGTATTTGTCTAGTAAGTCATCGAGTGCCAGATTCCACATCAGTGGCCCGCATACGGAGCCTTGTATGCAGCCTTTAGTTGCTATTTTTGTTGTGTTTATGTGTCCCAGAGTGATGTTTATTTTCCTGTTTTGGGTGTAGGTTTTCATAATGTTGTATAGATTTTTGGGGCAGTTGTATTTCTTTAGCTGTTTGAGAATGCTGGGCCACCAGGCATTGTCAAACGCTCCTTTTATGTCTAATGATAGTGCTATTATTTGTTTTTGTTTCTGTTTTTCATTTTTTATGTGTTCTATTGCTTCGTTTATTGCGTGCACTGTTGATATTTGTGGTTTAAATCCGAACTGTTTTTGGTTGTCGTAGTTATTTTTGTATATGTAGTGGATTATTCTGTTGTTGATCAACTTTTCATATAGTTTTCCTAGTACAGGCAAGAGGCCGATTGGTCTGTAGGCGGATGGTGTATTGTATTTATCTTTGTTGATTTTGGGGATTATTTTGGCTATTGTTATTTTCCATATGTCGGGGAATGTTTCTAGTTCTAAAAGTCTGTTCATTAAGGTAAGTGTGAGTTGAGGGTTGATTTCTATGAATTTTTGAATTATGTCTGATGTTAGACCGTCGTAACCCGGTGCTTTCTTGTGATTCATGGATTTTATGTTAGCTATTATTTCGTGGATGGTGAATGGTGGTTCGTTGTGAGTATTTGGTGGTGTTTCAGTTTCTTTTTTGATTTTTTGTTGTGCCTTGTTGTTTGTTGTGTCGTCAGGGAAGAGTGCTTCTATTAGTTCTGTGCAGGTTTCTTCGGTGGTTTTGGTGTATGTTCCGTCTTGTTTTTTGAATGTTCCAGGTGGTTGGGTCAGTGGTTTGTTTTTAATGATTTTGTTGGTGATGGTCCACACGTCTTCTTTATTTTGGGTGCTACAGAATTCTCGGAAGGATTCGGAGGATGTTTTTTGAATCATGCTGTGATATTTTTTCCTAAGTTCGTTTCTTTCTGAAATGGTGTCTTGTAGTAACGTGGATAGATTGTTGTTTTGGTTTGGGTTGTTGTTTAGGTTTGTGTTAGTTGTTATGTTTCTGTTTTTCTTTGATAATTTAGCTATTTTGTGGTGCATATGTATTACTTGCTTTTTAAGGTCTTCTAGTTCTTCGGTCCACCAGTGCGGTTTTCCTTTTTTGGTTTTATATTTAGGTAATGTTTTTCTGCATACTAAAGTTAGTTTATTGGTTAGTGATTCTATGTATTTATTGATTTCTTCTGCGTCTAGGTTCTTAATGAGTTCTATTGTATTTTCGCTAGTATCGATATATTCTATGCATTTTTCTTTAAATTCCTTTATTTTTGTTTCGCTCCAGAAGTTAGGTCTGCTTGTGTCGAATTTCCATGTGTTGTTATTGAGATTTGTGTTTATCTGTTTTGGTCCTTTTCCTTGGAGTATTTGGAATGTGATGGCTACATGGTCTGAGGTGGTAATGAGGTTTTTATCTGTTCTCCAGTTTTCTATTGTAACTTGGTTGTGGTTGTCAGTGATGGCAGTGATATCTATATTTGATGTTCTGGTTTGTCCGTGTGTTGTTGTGAAGAATGTGTAGTCGTTGTTTGTGTCGTTAATTGTAGTGATGCCATTGCTTATAAATATATTATTGAGTTCTTCACCTCTTCGGTTAGTGGACGTGGAGCCCCAGGTTTTGCTCCATGCGTTGAAGTCGCCGGTTATTATGTGTGTGCTGTTGGGGTAATTCTTCAGAATGGATTCTAGTTTGCTTATTGTGTGATTTTGGTCTGTTTTAGGTTCTACATAGATTGATGTGATTAATATTTTGTGCCCTGATTTGTTGCTCAGTTGTATGAGTGTAATGTTTTGGTTTGTATATTCTTCAATTAATATGGTGCTGTACTTGTTCTTTTTCATTGCGATTGCAGTTTTATTTCTTTTATTGTAGTTGTTTTCTTTAGTGTCGTTCGTGTTGTGGTATTGATGGATGGTGTATCCTGGTATGGGTTTTGCGGAGTTAGTATTTCCAGTGTAAGGTTCAGTTAAAAGTATTATTCCTATATCTTCTGTTTCTGTGATTTTAGTTAGTTCCTGATGGGTGAGATAGTTTTTATTACAGTTTATTTGGAGGCATTTTATGTATTTTTCCTTATTATTTTGATTGTTGTGCATTAGTTGGATTGGTAGTTGGTTCTTTCGATGGTCCTGATTGTGTTAATCTCATAGGCAGGACATTTGTAGTTGGTTGCTGAGTGTTCCGTTGGTATATTTTTTGTATTTTTAGTGTTGAATTGATGGCAGTTGTAACATTTTATTTTGGTTTTGTCCTCCTTAACTTTGCAGTCTTTGTATGTGTGGTCGGTGCCTGCGCAATGCGAGCAGGCTTTTTGTTCGTTCCTGCAATTTTTATAGGTGTGTCCGTATTGCAGGCACGTGTAGCATTGTAGCACTGCAATATGGTTTTCGGCACATACCCTAGAGTGACCTAAGTTCACTCGTCCGTCTGTTGTCATTTTCTTATGGATTTCCGGTGTGGTTCTAATGATTGCATTGTAGAGATTGGGGTTCTTATTTTTTTTGGTGGTACATATTTTTAGTTGGTTTTCATTTTTAGGATCTAGGTGTTCGAGATAGGAGTTTTGGAAGATAAGGTTTTCTATTATATCTTCTTTTTTAACAGTTTTGTGTATTCCTTTCAGATTGATAGTAGGCTGTAGGTTGTTAATTATTTTGTATTTCATTCCCGAACTTGGTTTGATTTTTTGTATTGTGTTCTCTAGTTGTTTGTTTGTTTCAAATTCTATTTTAAGTTTGTTTAATCCTATGTTAGTTATTTTTGATGGAAGGTATTTTTCTCTCTTGTATGATACGTTTTTAGACCATGTTTCTCGTGTTGTTTCTTTACTGTTGCTGTTGTTAACGGTGATCATGATTGCCGGTTTGCTGGTGATATTTCTTTTGCTATTGTTTTGGTTTAGTAGTGGTGGTGATGGTTTTGGTGTTTTGGTTGCGTCTGCATATAATTTGCTGGCTTCCTGTGTTTTCGAGGCGCTAGTCATTGTTTTTTCCATTGTCTTTTCTATGGTCTTTTCTATTGTCTTCTCTAAGGTTTTTCCTATTGATTTTTCAATTGTCTTTTGCACTGTTTCTTCTATTGCTTGTTGTATTTGTTTGTTGATTTCTATTGGTATTTCTGTATTATTGGCATTGTGACCGGTTGTTTCTTGTACTGTATAACTGATGTTTGGGTTCGTCTTATTCTTCTCTATTTTTTGTGCAATTCTTTTGATTGCGTTTGCGTGTGCGATTGCAGATTCCCTGTTGGCCTTAGTGACGCTTTTGGAGGTTGCTATGCTGAGCACATCTAGGATTCCCAATGCATGTTTGATTATTTGGCTAGTTGGACTATTGTCCTCTTCGTGGAAGATTTCTTCTAAGTCTGAGGAATCAAAGTATGGAGGAGAGGGTGATCTGTAAGCTCTACTGGTGTTAGGAAGTGTGAATGTTTGAATGTCTGATTGTTCTAGTAGGGAGTCTCTGTGTGTTTGGGTTGTTGTTGGCAATTGGGAGATAGGATTTAAAAGTGTGTTTGTTTGGGTTAATAAGACGTAAGGTTGTGGTTGCTGTGAAGAGGTGCTAGGGTGTACTTCAGCTTGATGTGTGATAGTTTGACCGCATGTTTCTTGAGAAGATTGGGAGGAAGTGTTGATAGGAGTGACTAATTTAGTGATTTTGCTTGTGCTAGATATTTTAGAGTTTGTGGTACTGCTGGTGAAGCGCCCATTGGCGTCTCTATTTGGGTTTCCTTTGTTATCTTTCTTTATATTTTGTTTTGTAGTTTGTTCCATTTTCGTTGCCGTTGTTGTCGTATGTCGCATCGGTCGGTAGTCCTTATTAGCTGTTGCCTGAGTCGTCGTTGTTTGAGAGTTCGAAGATGAGTTTGAGTTGTTTTTAATATTTTGATCCATTGTAGACCCACGAGTAGGGCCGATATACCTAAACACTTCCGGGTGACGCCCATTCCGGAAGTGCTGGCTACGTACTGACGGAGGTTGCCTGGTATCCGTAGGTTTTTAGCGGGGTTTCTCCCGGGTTTTAGAGACTTTTCCTTGTCGCGGGCCGGCCAATTAAGGCAAGCCCCCCGCTCCGTCCATAACCAACGGCATACCCCCATGGACGCCTCGAATGGGGGTCGTTGTCGAAGGTAGGACGGTCTACGGAAAGAGGGACTGGCGTGAGGTCACCTCGCAGCTCCCCTTTCGGGGGACTGGTTACCACCGGGCGGCTGCCTCACGATGGCCTGCCTCCGGGCAAATACCCCGCCGAGGACTTAGGTTGTGGAGCTATTAGTTTGGGGAGGAGTGTGTGTTGGCCGGGTGTTATTGGCGCAATAAAAAGTTTGGTCTCCTCCCCGTAAGCCCCCCCACCACGACAAGGTTTCTCCACCAAGGGGGGGGGTTAGGTTAGGTTAGGTTAGGTTAGGTTAGGTTAGGTTAGGTTAGGTTAGGTTAGGTTAGGTTGGGGTGCCTGGTCAGATAGCCTCCTCGTGGCGCACCCCGGGCAACTTACGCTGACCACTGGATTGGATTTTCCCCAAATCAGTGGTCAGCGGAAGGCTAATGGTCTGACGTGTTTGAGGCGGCGGAGACCACATCCAGATGGTCCGCTGCCGGGCTTCAGTGCCCGTCGATAGGGAACAGGCTTCAGTGCCAGGTTTGAGGGGCTACTCTCAACACGCTCCGTTCTGGCGGAGTGCATTTTGTTGAGATGTGGCCGCGCGGCGTGTCTTCCGAACTCCGGGGGCACGTCGGGCAACCCGTTACCCCACTGAGGGGCCGGGGACCGACGGGGCATTTGCCCGGGTTGAGAGGAGACAACCTCAATAAAAAATCTTGGAGGGGGCGTTTTCGCCCTGTGGCGCCTGCGCCTTTGGTGTGTGTGGCCCCTATTGGGGGGCCAGTGGACTTTTTGGTCGGTGGATGGCGGCCTTGGGCCGCGTGCTCGCCCCTGCAGACGAGCGTGGGAGAAAGGCGCGGCGGGAACCCCGTATGACGGGGCCCCGTCGGGCAACCTGTTTCCCTCATTGAGAGGACCAGGGGACTGGGCCACTGAGGTTCAGTCCGAGAGGAGTAAACCTCAATAAAAATCCCCAAGCCCAAGTTCCGGAGTGCGGCGATGGGCTGAGTGGCCGGTGGGAGTCCGGTCCCTAGCACGGTGGTTAGGAGAGACACGGGAGCCGTTACCCGGTAAAAAACGAATAAAAAAAAAATGGATAAGCAGATTCCGGAACTAATACCCCAGGGTGGTACCGCTGATAGCGGAGAATCCACCTCGTCGGCTTCGGCCGGCGGCAGGCCCCGCGTATCTGGGGGGGGCCAGAACTGCTTCGCGCCAGACGGCGCTTCCAGGCCATACGATCCCGTTGGCCACGGGCGCTCGCCGTCCCCTGCTGGGGCGGTCAGTGTGAAATGTATTACCAGCAGAACAGCGAGCCTGGAGGGGCCGCGTGTCAAGGAGGGAACGGAGTCCCGTCCTCCTGGGCAGAAGGTGGTGGAGGCTGGAGCCGTCGGTGTTTCCGACTCGGCCGCAAAGAAGGAGGGTCTTTACCTGAAGTTCAGGCCCATCAGGCAGACCCGTTCGCAGTCGAACTCGACCTCGAGTTTGTGGAGGTCGGGCGACTTCTCAGCGGACGACTCGGTGCTTGGGTCGGGAGAAGACTCGGTGGTTGGCTCGCGGACGAGCGTGTGGTCTGCGACAGACTCCGTTGGGTCTCAGTTGGGCCCGAGCCAAGGGCGTAGAAAGCGCCTCCGGAGGGAGGAGTTTATGAAAAACCCTCCCATTCTGGCGCCCCCAAAGGTGCCGAAGTTGAAGGGAGGCAAGCGGGGAGGTAAAAGCGCTGGGGCCCCTAAACAGCACCAGGTGGCGGCCTCAATGGACGCTGACGATGGGGCGGATTCCGGCGATGAGGTCGTCGGCAGGAGTGCCTCAGCTGGAGAGTCCCCCGAAGAGGTGCTCAAGGCGGCTGAGCGAGAGCGGGCGGCTGTCCTCGACACAGTCAGGAAGTCGGGGAACCTCAAGGGGGGCTGTGCCAGAGACATCAAGGCCGGTACCGAAAGGCTTTTCGGCTTGGTGATGTCCCTGGCAAAAAAGGAGGAGGCAGAGGTGGTCCGGAAGCTGCGGGCCGACAACAAGCGGCTCCAGAGGCAGATGGCAAACCTGAGTGCCGAGGTCGAGGCCGTGAGGAGGGCCTTCTCGGAGTCCGGGGAGAGCCGCCGTAAGGCACCGTCGGCTCCGGTGGTGGTGGAGTCCCCCGTGAGTTCCGGCGGGGAAATTGTGGAGCTCCTGAGGGCCGAGGTGGCGGAGGCGAGGGCGGAGATGATCGCTCAGTCTGCGCGATTCGCCAATATGCTCCGGGCCCAGATAGAGGGCCTGGAGGTGGACGGCCGCCTCGTTCCTGCGCCGGAGAGACCTCGGCGCCCTCCGTTGGCGGCCGATAGGAGAAAGGCGACCAGCCCACCCAGGGCAGCAACGGCCACCTTAACCCCCCCCGCGAATCCGCCCAAACAGCCCAAGGGCAAGGGCAAGGGCAAGGGAGTGGGGAAGGAAACGAAGGCTGGGTCTTCGTCTTCTGGGGCCGCGGGGGCTTCTTCCTCCTCTGCGAAGACCCCGGTGCAGCCTTCCCCTCCCTCGAGGGTGGAAGGGCAAGACGTGGCCGTGGCCTCTACGTCCAAGGGGCCAATGGACGAGGAGGGTGAGTGGGTGCAGGTGGCAAAGAAGCCGAAGAAGCCCAAGCCGAAACCCCAGGCCCCTACCCCCGCCAAGCCGAAGCAAGGGCCTAGCGGGGGAGAGAAGAAGAAGAGAAAGAAGAGGAAAAAGAGGGCGGCCAAGGGCCCCAATGGGGGGCCCAGGATACCGAAGCCACCGAAGACACTGGCGGTGGTGGTGTCCCTCAGTCCGGAGGCGGAGGCGGAGGGCGTCACATACAAGGACGTCCTCTCCAAGGCGAAGGGGGCAGTGGACTTGGCGGAGCTGGGGATAGGGCCCGCCAGGTACAGACCGGCGCAATCGGGGGCTCGCATTTTCGAGCTCCCGGCGGGGACTTCTGCAGCCCAGGCCGACTCCTTTGCGGCCAAGGTGGGCGAGGTCCTGGGCCAATCGGCCAGGGTCACTCGCCCCGTCAGAACTGCCGAGGTGAGGGTGTCCGGGCTGGACGACACCACGTCGCCTGAGGAGGTGCAGGACTCCTTGGCCCGGAAGGCTGGTTGCCCCCCCATAAATATCAAGGTGGGGGCCATAACATTCGGCCGAGGTAGAGGGGGCACAACGTTCGCCACACTCCCTCTGGAGGCGTTGGAGAAGGTGGTGGCCGGTGGCAAGCTCCATGTGGGCTGGTGTGCGGCGTCGGTCCGGCTGATGGAGCGGCGCCCAACGAGATGCCACCGGTGTCTGGCTCCCGGTCATCTGGGGGCCAGATGTCCCTCTGTCAAGGACCGCAGCGGACTTTGCTACCGCTGTGGAAAAGAGGGACACCTGGCAAGGGAATGTTCGGCCCCTCCGCACTGCGACATCTGTGCGGACGGGGGCCGTAAGTGTGGGCACCGCATGGCGGGGGATAAATGTAACCCCCCGCGGGTTAAGGGCCGCCTCCCTGGGGCAAGGCCACGAGAAGACCAAGGGGCCGCTGCCGGTGGTGCACGAGAGAGCACCACCGCCTCAGGGTCAGCAGCAACCCCGGCGACTACACCGATGGCGGTAAATAATGCCGCCTAGGTCGTCGGGGAAGATAGTGCAGATCAATGTCAACCACTCCGCCGGGGCACAGGACCTCTTGTGTCAGGTGGCGGCGGAGTGGGACATTGGTCTGGCACTGGTCGCCGAGCCGTACCGGATTCCTCCGTCCGACAAGTGGATGGGGGCTTCGGACGGTTCGGCGGCCATTGTGGTGTTTGGCGCGGGTCTCTCCCCCATTTTCGTTGAGAGAGGGGAGGGATATGTCGCGGCCCGGTGGGGAGAGGTAGTCGTGGTGTCTACCTACTTCTCACCGAACCGCAGTCGGGTGGAGTTCGAGGTGTTCCTGGCTGCGGTGGAAGGGGTCGTGCACCGCGCGGCTCCCCGTCAGGTGCTGGTGGCAGGAGACTTCAACGCCAAATCCACGGCGTGGGGGTCTCCCAGCACTGACGCTCGGGGTGGTGATCTGGAGTCCTGGGTTCTGTCCCTGGGGCTACAGATACTCAATCGAGGTACCACCCCGACCTGCGCCCGTTGGCAGGGCACGTCCATCGTGGACGTGTCCTTTGCCACCCCACTGCTCGCGTCCTGGGTCAGGGACTGGCGAGTGGTGGAGGATGTGGAGTCTCTATCGGACCATCGTTACGTCCGATACGAGATCTCCACGGCATCCCCTGGGGCCCATTCTTCTTCGGGCCCCCGTGTGGGCAACTCACCGTTCAAACGGTGGGTGCTCTCACGCCTCCGCCGGGATGTGGCGGAGGAGGCTGCGATGGTGCGGGCAATGTACGTTCCGCCCGACACCATTGCGGGGGATGCCGACGGCATGGCGGATCTTCTTGCGGACGACATCAACGTCGTCTGCAATGCCGCCATGCCGAGGGCGCGGGCCTGCCCACGGAGCAGGGGGCAGGTATACTGGTGGACGCAGGAGCTCTCGGACCTGCGGTCCGCCAGTATGGGAGCCAGGCGCGCCTACTTACGGTGTCGTAGGCGCGCCAGGAGGACGCCCGGTGAGGAGGAGAGTCTCCGCCGGGCGTACAATGAGGCCCACAAGGCCCTGCGAACTGCCATCTGCAGGGCCAAGAGTGCCGCCTGGGATCGATTTCTGGGGATCCTAGACGGCGACCCCTGGGGGAGGCCGTACAGGACGGTGAGGGGGAAACTCGCTTCGGCGGCCCCCTCAACGTCCTGTATGGAGCCGGGACTGCTGCGAAGGGTGGTGGGGGCACTTTTTCCCAACCCCGGTCCCTTCGCACCCCCTAGGTCTGCCTCCGGTTCCGCCCCGGAGGCGTGGGCCGCTGGTCCCTCCGTGTCGGATAGGGAGTTTGACATGGTGAGGGACCGGCTCCGGAGCCGTAACAAAGCTCCGGGGCCTGACGGGGCCCATGCCAAGGTGATGGCGATCGCCTTGGGCCCTCTGGAGGACCGATTTCGCGCGGTGCTGGATGTGTGCATCGCGACGGGTCGCTTCCCCAGGCGCTGGAGGAGTGGGCGGCTCTGCCTGCTCCGAAAAGAGGGCCGCCCGGCGGACTCCCCAGCGGGCTATCGGCCGGTGGTGCTGCTCGACGAGTCCGGGAAGGCGTTTGAGAAAATCATCGCCTCCCGGATCGTCGGGCACATTGAGGGCACGGGACCGGACTTGGCAGACTGCCAGTACGGTTTCCGCACCGGCCGGTCCACGATGGACGCGATCGGCCACCTCAAAAGGTGGACTGAGGAGGCCAATGCCCGTGGGGAGGGGGTGGTCGCGGTGTCGCTAGACATCGCGAACGCCTTCAACACCATTCCCCACGAGTGCATTGAGGCGGCACTCACATTCCACCGAGTGCCCCTCTATCTCCGCACCTTGGTGGGGGACTACCTGCGTGACAGGTCAGTCCTCTACGAGGATGCGGAGGGTCGCGTCCAGGCGTGGACAGTGGCGGCGGGTGTGCCCCAGGGGTCCGTACTAGGCCCTCTATTATGGAACCTGGGGTACAACTGGGTCCTGCGTGGCTCGCTCTCGCCGCGGATGGAGGTCGTCTGCTATGCGGATGACACTCTGGTCGCGGCGGGGGCGAGGGAGTGGGAGGAGGCAGTCCACCTTGCGTCGGTCGGCACCTCTATGGTCGTCCGACGCATTCGCCTCCTGGGGCTGGAGGTGGCCCTCGACAAAACGAGGGCCATGGCGTTCCATGCCCCGAGACGCAGGACCCCACCGGGGCTCTGTGTCCGAGTCGAGGGGGTCCAGGTTCATGTCGAGAGGCACATGAAGTATCTCGGCCTGACCCTGGATCCCCGTTGGAGTTTCGAGGAGCATTTTAGGCTCCTCGCTCCCCGGCTTTGCGCCGCCGCAGCCGGACTCGGACGGCTCCTCCCGAACGTGGGGGGGCCCGGAGCGAAGTGCCGTAGGCTTTATCACGGGGTGATAAGGTCTATGGCACTGTATGGAGCCCCGGTGTGGGCAGAGTGCCTCTCGCCCCGCACCCAGGCCCTCTTGAGAGGGCCACAGAGGATCATCGCGATCCGGGCCGTGCGGGCGTATCGCACGGTCAGCCACGGGGCTGCCTGCGTGTTGGCGGGCACGCTCCCGTGGCAGCTCGATGCCCTGGTTCTGTCCCAGGTGCATCGAAATCGGGTCGCGATGAGGGAGCGGGGCGAGCGACCCGCTCTGGAGGTGATAGAGCGGGTTCGCTCCCTGGCGCAGAGGGAGGCTCTGCGCACGTGGGAAGAGGCACTCGCCAACCCAGCCGCTGGCCACCGGACGATCGATGCGATCCGTCCGGTGTTGGAGGAGTGGGTAGGGAGCCAGCGGGGCACCCTCTCATACCGCCTGGTGCAGGTTTTGACCGGACATGGTTGTTTCGGTCACTACCTGCACCGCGTCGCCCGCCGGGAGGAGTCGCCGCGGTGTCACCACTGCGACTCTCCCGACGACACGGCCGAGCACACGCTTGTCGAGTGCCCGGCCTGGCGACGGGAGCGCCGCACTCTTGTTGCGGTGCTCGGCGGTGGCGCCCTCTCAATGCCAGGCATGGTGCGAGCCATGGTTGGTAGTGGGAGGGCATGGAGGGCTGCCGCCTCCTTCTGCGAAAGCGTTATGGCGCAGAAGGAGGCAGCGGAGAGGGAGCGGGAGGAGGATCCTCTAGCCGCTCCCCTCCGGCGTAGACGTAGGGGCCGGCGAAGACGGGTGGCTTAGACCCCCGACCTTCCGGCTCCTGGGTGGTCTGAGGGTGCGGCCTAGCCAGCCGTGCGCCTCCTCGGTGCCGAGTCCGGCATAGACCACACCGACGTCTGGGGATTACCTAGTACCCTAGCGTAATCCCCCTTAAGTGGCGCGTCGCCCGGCCCCCTGTGGGGTTAGGGCCAGCTCGGGGTCACTCTGGAGTAGGGGTGCACTGCGGTGCGCCGAACCCAGAGCGGCCTCACAAGGGCTTAGGAGGGTACCGGTGGGTTTTAGCGGGTAGTCTGGCGCTGTTTCCCGCGCCGGGAATCCCGCACTGGTTGCGCCCCTTGGCGGGGGGGTGACGCGTCCATAAATGGATTCCCCATCGTCAAAAAAAAAAAAAAAAAAAAAAAAAAAAGGTTAGGTTAGGTTAGGTTAGGTTAGGTTTTTTTTTTTTTTTTTTTTTTTTTTTTTTTTTTTTTTTTTTAACAGTCTTTCCTCAGACGCGTAGTCCGAGTTTTTGTTTTTGCTTGACTCATTCATTCCAGTTCTCGCATTTGCTGCTGCTCGTACTTCCATTCTGCATACCTAGTCTTTCTTGCATTCATCTCATTCGTGCTATTTAGAATTTACTGTGTACCTATTGTTTTATAAATAAGGGAACTGCTCGTTTTCTTTATTTGTATTAAATTTTTCATTTTACTTTTAATTTCACATTGTTTTTACACATTTCTGTTAATACTTATTCGCTCACATAGTCATTTTTCTTACTCTAGTATACATTCTTATTTATTATTCTACGTTGCTTAATCATAAGTTTTTTATACAATTCAAAGTCGCCATATTATAATTAAATTAAATTTCTAGTTTTTGTTTAGCGTTATTACATCCTATATTTGTATAATAATATAGTTTATTGTGTATACAGAATAATATGATATGTATTATATAAAGTTAAAATATATTGGTAAAATGTAAAAATACAGTCTTATCTTCTAGGATCTTACTTACTAATATCACAGTTCCTTATCACTAGCTTTTATTTCTTTTTATTACAATTTTGGCTATTTTGTCACAATAGTTTAAGAATATTTTACATTTTTCTTTGCTTCTCATTATATTTGCAATAGTCCCCATTTCTATTTTAGTGTCTATTTTCATTTCTGTTTCATACCTTAACAATGAGAGTGCTGGACAGTTTGTAATGAGGTGTGGGATGTCCTCCGTACTATCTAAGTCGCAAATGCACGCCGGACTCTCCCGACACTTGAACCTATGCAAGTATTGGGAGAATCCGCCGTGCCCGGTAAGTACCTGTGTTATTATCCCTGTAGGTTTAATCTTTCTAATTTTGTTGTACGCTTCTATCGGATCGGGGAAGAACATTTTAGTTATCGACGCGGTTTTTCCGCTGTTGTATCTTTGTGCCCATATCCTTATTGAGTTTTCGCGGATGCGCTTTTTTGCGAAGGATATGGGACATTTGTCGTATTTTATGTTCCTCCCCGACCCTGCTGCCGCCTCCTTAGCCAGGAGGTCCGCCCGCTCATTGCCGGGAAGGCCGGCATGCGCTCTGACCCAGAATAAGGAGATCTCCTTACCCTGGCCCAGAGCGCGCCCGAGTCCCTCCCTGGCCTGGACGGCGAGACGGTGATGGGAGCCTTGGCACACAACGGTCTCGAGGGCAGACCTCGAGTCGCTGTATATGCCAAAGCTCCCCTCGCCCCTCCTGACTACCTCCTCCACGGCCCGGCGTATGGCAAGCAGCTCGGCTTGATATACCGTGCAATAATCGGAGAGCCCGAGCTTGACGGTCTTTATTTCAGTGCCCTCTTTCCATATGGAGAGAGAGGCACCGACCCGTCCGTCAATCCGGCTCCCGTCGGTGTATATTTGCACCCTTTGCACGGCACATCGATCAAGACCTTCCTGGTCTTCAATCTCGCCGAAGCTCCACTCCACACGCCGGGCCGGGTGAGGCAGCTGCGTGAAGCCCACCGCACAGTCCATCTCCCTATCATCCGGTATATCCACGCATTCTCCCCTCCTCGCCTTGTACAGAGATGCCGCTTCATGTACTCTGAGATCTAGGGGAAGAATGCCGGACAGCAAAAGTGCCGCGTTTAAGGATACTGTGCGGTAGGCTCCACACAGCTTTTGCGCAAAACCTCTCTGTACTGAGTCCAATTCCTTTCTAGCTGTCAGTTTGTCCACCGAGTGCCCCCATGCCGCCGCTGCGTACGTTATTATGGGTTCCACTGCGGACGTATAGATAATTCGCGTAATTTCCGGGTGGAGACCCCAACTTACTTTGGCGGCAGTGTTGAGCTGTCTGTATATATTAAGGGCTCTTCTGCAGACATTACGCACGTGTGCATTGAAGGTAAGCTTACTGTCAATCGTTAATCCCAAAATTTTTAGTTCGCTTTGGTTGCAAACGCTGCTTCCCCCCATGTGTAGGCGGGGTTCGTCGTATTTAAGCTTGTTTGTCATGGTCATTGCGCCGGTTTTATGCGGCGCGAATCTTAATTTATTCTTGGATCCCCAGTCCCACACACGTGAGAGAGCAGCATTTGCAATCTTTTCTATTTCCCGGCCTGAGTTTCCTTTCACCAGAAGAACTATATCGTCCGCAAACGCCTGAACATGCACCTCCAGGGTATGTAAATCCACCAAGAGGCTATCCAACAGAACGTTCCATAGGATCGGCCCCCCTATGGACCCCTGGACGCATCCTTTTTCGGTATTTCTTGTGGCTGTATTGCTAGCATATCTGACTGTTACTTGTCGGTTACTTAAGTAGCTTTCCAAAACTGATTTTAATTTTGTTGGGCATTTTAGTCTCTTAAGACCCACCATAATGGCCGGCCACCAGGCGTTGTCAAAGGCTCCCTCTATGTCCAGCGAGATGATTGTCGCTATTTTCTTTTCTTTAATTGCGTCTTTGACTTTGCTAATTAGGACACAGAGGGAGTCCTCTGTACTTTTTTGCGGCATAAACCCGTACTGGCTCGGATGGAGTCGCGGCACGATGTGGTGCTTCACCCTGTTAATTAGGATTTTCTCGTAAATTTTCCCCAAAACGGGGAGCAAGCCTATCGGTCGGTAGGATTTTGGGTCGGTATAATCGCTTCTGGCGGGCTTTCTCAGGACAACTATCGTAGCCTTCTTCCAAATTTCGGGGAAGTATTCCAGTATTAAACATTTGTTTATTATTTCCTGGAATACTTCTGGATTTGCTTCGATAGCTGCCCTGCAAATGTCCGCCGTGAAACCGTCTGCTCCTGGTGCCTTCTTTGGGTTGAAGCTCCGTGTTGCGTGAAGCATTTCCTGCTTTGTGAAAGCCGGTTCGCAGGAACCATCTTGCTCGTCCGGTTTCTTTGCTTCAGCTCTTATTTGCTTGTGTGCCTCCGTATCCTTTGCTCCGTCATCTCCTGGGTAAAACACCTCCGCTAGCCATTCTGCCGATTCCGCGCCATTAAGTGTTCGATCTGATTTTTTCAGAGGTAAGTCTTCTTTTCTTTTCTCTGTTCTTTTGATTATCCTATATATCCCATCCCATACAGTTTCTCTTTCCTGTTTTTCGCAGAACCCCTTCCAACTTTCAATCTGTGCCTTTTTTACTTCGCTTTCATACTTTTCTTTTTCTTGCAGGTAATCTTCAACTACGAGAGATCTACGGACCTGTGCTGCGCAGCGTATTCTCCTCTTTTTGGTAAGTACCGACCTCTTGAGCCTCGATAGTTCCTCCGACCACCATGGTATCACTATCTTTTGTTTATTGTTTTTCTTGTGTAGTGTGCTTGTACATGTGAGTGTTATTTGTTGTGTGTATGTTGTGATTGTGTTTTCTAGTGTCGGTGTATCTGTTATGTTTTTTATTTCTGTTGCATTTATGTTACTATTTGTGAGAAGCTGGTTGAATTCCTTTTGGAATTCTGCCCAGTTTGCTCTTTTTGTGCTGTATATCCTTGTTGTGGTGTCTATTGTTTTGTGTGTACTATGTGTGTGTATGTTGAATGTGATAGCATTGTGGTCAGAGTGTACCAGCTCTCTATTCACCTTCCAGTCGGTCACTCTCCCGAGGAGGTCTTTGGAACAGATGGTGATGTCCACTACGCTGCTATACATTTTACCGTTTCTGATTACCTCGAAGGTGGGTTCGTCTCCTACATTTATTATCTGCAAGTCTCTTTCATTCATCATTTCTATCATGCTTTCACCTCTTATATCCGTTTTCACACTACCCCACCAGGTGCTCTTTGCGTTGGCGTCTCCCCCTAACAAGATATTATTTTGCCTTGTTGCGTCTAAAGTTTTTTCGATTTGCGTTATATAAGGCTCTATTGGTGAGTTCGGCTCAAAGTAAAACGACACTACGTATATCCATTTGGTGCCGCTTCGGATCCTCACGACAACGATGTTGGGTGTCGTGAGTACCGGACATAGTTCAGCCTGCAGTTCCTGGTTAAAAATCATAATTGCTGCTTTTACTGTGCCCATTTCCTCCTTAAGACTCTGGTATGTCCTCACTCCTCGGTATCCCTTTGCCTCCCATCCATTGCCAACATAGGGCTCCTGGATCAGGGCCAGCGTCGCCCTACTATTCACTGCTTCCATAACTAATTCATCCATCGCTCTTTTTGCTCTCTGTACATTCGCTTGTATGACGGCGCTGGCTCCGATCTTGGGGTTTCCTTTTGTTCTGTTATGAGTCACCTTGGCTCCTTTTAACAATATGCCACCCTTGACCTAGCAATTTTGTCCCACCTGCTTCTGATCGGGCATTGGTGATGAAATGCATTGTGTGCATTATCGCCAATTTTCGCCTTTGTGCAGTTTATGCAGCATGGTGGGACCCCACTCGTTAAATCCTTACAGTCCTTCTTCTGATGTTCCCCGCCGCAGTGACTACACCTTTCGCATTCTTCCTTGCAAAACCTCTTTGTATGGCCGTAGCCCAGGCACATTGAGCACTGTGTCAGGGGAGATTGATCCTCCACTCGTACGTTTTGTAGGTCGACTCTCATTCTTCCCCTCTCAGTCATCCTCTTCCATAGTGCCGGGGCTACTGCCATAACAATATGGCTAGTGAGGGGGTTCCTTGCTCTTCTCTGGAACTTGAACTCTATCCTCTGCTGTTCTTCATTCAGCCCTTGGAGTATATCCTTGTTTTGGGTTTTCAAAGCTCTATATATGTCTTCCTTTGTGTTTTTGTTTAAGACATCTTTGATAACTACAAGGGGATCTTTATTTTCCATTTTTTCTATTCTTAATCCGTTCCCTTCCTGCTGAATTTTCTGAATTATCTTTTCCCTTTCTTCGTTATTTCTACATCCAATTATCAGTTTCCTATCTTTCGTTTTTCGTAGTCTTTCTATTTCGATTCCCCCTTCTTGCATGTTAGCGACTTTTGAGACTTTCTCTATTATCTCCTCTGAGGTCTTTGTTTCATCTTCATCTGTAATTTTGATGGATTGTAGCGTCATTTTCTCTGGTCTTTTTATAGAACTTTTAAGCGCGTTCGCATAGGTTAGTCCCTCCTTTCTTCCTTCCTCCATTTCTGTTTGTATCTCTTTTGTACTCTTTTTGATATCTTCACATGTTTTTTCTATCATATTTATCTTTTTCGTTTGTTTCTCTATTTCCTTTAGCAGAGTATTCATGTTGTTTTCCATCTCCTCTTCCCTTTTTCCATCTCTTTCCCATGCCTTCTTATTCTCTTTTTCATTTTCCAATGCCCTTATCCGATTCTTCAGTTTTTTATTTTCTTCTGCTAGCGTTTTGTCTTTTCTCTCTTCCATGTTATTTCCACTTCTTTTTCCTTTGTCCTCGGCCATCTCTTTTATTATTTCGTATAAGCCGTCTATGCTCTTTCCTATTCCGGCGGCTATTTCCTTTTTAAGGTTTCGGGATTCGCTTATAAATTTTTTCCCACTCATTTTTATTCTCTGCGCCCTATTAATATAACATCCCTGGGGTGCACTTGGCGGCGTTTGCAGCTGACTCTCTATTTTCCCTATACTTGATCTAACTGACACCTGTGATACGGGGCTGTCGTCAATGTCTAGGTCTATTAGTGCAGCAGCTTTTGATGGTTGTGCCGGTGTCCTGACCGTTGCCATTTTTTATTTTTAAGTTAACGCGAGTTAGTAATAGTGATAGCAATAATTAAAATTAAATAATTTAAATTCGAATGAGTCAAAAGACAATAATTAATAGATTTCAATTCTTTATTAATAAGAGTAATTTTAGTTAATTTAATTTCGGGATGGGTCAATAGACAATAATTAATAAAATGTTAGTTAATAAATAGTAGTTTCTTATGTTTCAGGTTCGGGGTAAGTGTCTTGGTAGGTATACTACGGTAAGGTAAGTATACTGTGTTATTGTAAGAATGGAAATATGTGGTCTATTGTATATTGTGTGAGTATGAGTGAAGTGTGATTATTTGTGTATGGAGTTGTGTGAGTAGAGCTGTCGTCAGCTTGTAGAGGGAGTCAGTTTTACAGCTCTACTTAGTAATGTGTGTAAGTGTGCGTGTGTTGTAAGTTTGCGTTCGTGCGTGGCCGCTTGCTCGCACAAGTCGGCTTCAACTTGGAGCCCTGCGGTTTGGCTCAGCTCTACAACTAGAGTTACAGTCAACCGCAGAACCCACGCCCGCAGCTGTCACGCAATTTTAATCACTTGCCCCTTGCGTCCTGTTCCCTTCCCTATTCTATCCCTGTATATGGGGGTGTCCTACTCTAGCCCTGTATATGGGGGTGTCCTATACTATCCCTGTATATGGGGGTGTCCTATTTTAACCCTGTATATGGGTGTACTAACTTAATCTTCCCTGTATAGGGGGGTCTTAGACTAAACCTAGCTTATTTCCTATCTATGGCTCTACTCACTCTACCGACTCTACCTCGGCCTCGCGCCTTTTTCCAGTCCTTGTCCCTATTTTTCTTAATCCTTTAGTAAAAACTCCAGGCTTCTGAGGCTAATACTTTAGGAGATACGCTAGGGGGGAGGTTTTCCGCAGGTGGGGGGGGAGTGGATGTTTTGGCGCGGATGTGGAGGTGCTGAATTTATAGAGCTCGCCAAGACCTATTCCCAGACACCAGTCACGGCTCTCTAGGACCCGCGGTTCGGGAGCTACGCACTGGGCGATTTTTGATAGGAGTTGGGCGGGAGATTCGCCCAAATTTCGCCCTGGCGTTATTTCGGGCCCCAGGTGTCGCAGAGAGCCGGGAAAAAGTCTGGACGGGGTACCCGGTGGTGCTCTATCGAGCGGCTGTGGTGATGGGGTTTTCCCAGGTGGGGGGTTTGGGGGGGGGTGGGGTTAGTGGTGGTCTGAATTTGACCCTATCCGCCTCTAGTCCTCGCCGGGGGAATCTCGACGCCGAAAACCGGAGCTCTGTGCGGCTACTGGTCTCAATTTGGCGATCAGTTGAAATTTGCCAATATGGCCGCTCCAACTGTCAAAATCGATTTTTGAGACCTGATATCTCGGGTTCCCAGAGTCCGATCCGAGCGTGCGAGAGTTCCCCAGAAAGGGCGCGACTGGATCTTTCGTGCGCGCTATTAAAATCCGGTGCGAATTTTTTCGCCCCTTTTCGCCCTACAACCCTATGGGGGTGTTGCTCTCCTACTACAGCTCCCTAGAACCGAAATTCCCGTCTCGATACGACCAGTAGTTCAGGAGTTATAGCTGATTTCCCAATCCAATATGGCCGCCACTAATGTCAAAACGCGGCGGGAAATCGCTATAACTTCCGTTCCCGACGTCGTAGGAGTCCCGGGTTTTCTCCTAGGGGTTGCCCCTGACCTTAGGGAGCTGTCTCCGTCCTCTATTCTAATATAAATCTTAATTGTGCGTTAGAGCAATTTGATCACGCGTGTCGCCTCCGCAACCCTAATTCAGTAGTAGTTGTGGAAACCGCAGCTCTCTGGTCCCAATAGTTCCCAAGTTATGGCCCTCGAAGGAATTCCGCCCAAAAAGGGAGAAGTCCTCTCGGGTCCGCCCTACGCAATTTTAAGCCCTACAGGGCTGCGGTTTTCTGCTCGGGATGTACCGGGGGGTACTTAGAACTGCTCCTGCGACCTGTACTGTGCTATTACACCCCCTTACCCCTTAGTCTTAGATTTAAGATCTTAAAAGTCTTATAACTATTTTATTATTAAAGCTATTTTTAAAAACTAAAATTCTAAACAATCGTCTCTCTTATCTCTATTAATTCTATAGTTTTTTAAAACTAAGTCTCTAGTCCTTGTATTTTAAAAATGCGGGGGTAGTTTTCCCGATAATTTCAAAATTTTGTATCTGGGCCAATATGTGTCCAATTTTAAAAATTTTTTCGAGTTATTATAGGGTTTATTAACCTCCTCAATATCTAATTCATCACCTATTGGGTCCCGATACAATTTTCTGGAATTATAATTTTTCAAAATTTTTTAATTTTTAAAATTCAATATCTTAACTTATATTGCTCCGATATCTTCGTTCTTGGTGTCGCGACGCTCGCCTTCGCACCCTGCACCCGGCCGCACCCTTTGCTGCTCCTTCCTCCCTCGGGATCACTGACCTCGTGATGGAGGTTATTTCAGGAATTTTGAAATAACTTCAAGGTCAGTGGGTTTTCAGGTTGGCTGAAGCTGCTGTCAGGTGGGGGGCGCACAGGCGCTTCTAATGCCGTATCGCACGTTCTCGTACGCAGCACCAGGCGGTCACAATTTGTATTTGTGTGGTGATTTTCACAAAAGCACGTGGCACAATTTCACTTTTAATTCGATATAAATTCGAATTTTCCACTTTCACCAAAACACTTTTCACCGTAATGTGGAGCGTATTTTTACGCATCCAACGACGTATCACATGACCCGGTGGGCTTTGGATTTACCACTTTTGTAATTAATTTTGTGAAAATTTTAACTGGCACGCGCGCGTTCTCTAGGACCTGGAGTGTGCGACTGGTTAGGTTAGGTTAGGTTAGGTTAGGTTAGGTTAGGTTAGGTTAGGTTAGGTTAGGTTAGGTTAGGTTAGGTTAGGTTAGGTTAGGTTAGGTTAGGTTAGGTTAGGTTAGGTTAGGTTAGGTTAGGTTAGGTTAGGTTAGGTTAGGTTAGGTTAGGTTAGGTTAGGTTAGGTTAGGTTAGGTTAGGTTAGGTTAGGTTAGGTTAGGTTAGGTTAGGTTAGGTTAGGTTAGGTTAGGTTTTTTTTTTTTTTTTTTTTTTTTTTTTTTTTTAATAGCACTGTTGATCCTGATGACATGTGTATAGTCATCAACTTTGTTTACTTTTCTTTATTTATTTCTTTTGTATTTTTCCTTTCTTTTCTATTTTCTTTTTCTCTTTTCTTTGTATAATTTTTAACTTTAAACTCTTTTCAGTGCTTTCTTTTCTTTTCATCATCACTTACTACTAAAGGGAACTACGCTAACATGCAATAGCCACACTAGTTTTAACTTTATTACAAATTATTATAATAAAAATGGGGCAATAGCCAATTATATAAAACAAAATCAAAATTACAGTATACAATAATCAAATAAGCAATTAAATATTAAAACAATAAAATCAATTCAAATGGGGCAAAAACCGGAAAACAATGTCAATAAAATATAATTTAACAGCAATAATAGTCTATATTGAAATAAAAATTAATCAAAATATATTTACGAAAATAATGGGGCAATAGCCAATAATTAAAATTCAGAATAAAATTACAATGGGGCAATAGCCAATAATACGATGTCAATTTTTAAGAATTAATACAAATTAGATAATTGATAAAAATGGGGCAATAGCCAATATTAAAATTTAGAATAAAATTACAATTAAATTACAATTAAAATAAGATGTCAGTAAAAAAATGGGGCAATAGCCAATAATGCGATGTCAATTTTTAAGAATTAATACAAATTAGATGATTGATAAAAATGGGGCAAAAGCCAAAATAACAATAATCAAATAATTATGAAAATATCCCAAATGTCACTAAATGTTTTTGGCACCATTCGCTTTTGCCGTTCTACGAACAACGTTCTCGGCAAAAGCCAGAAAATGGGCCCGGGTGTGACTGCCACCAACCAGATCACTGAGTGATTCTAAGTTAATTCCCCGTCCAATCCTGTACTCGCATTCCAGTCTATGAACATTGAATCGAGGGCACTCCATGAGAACATGGAACACCGTCTCCGGAGTTGCTCCATCACAAATACAAGACTGCACGGGGGACAACTTAAACCTACTTAAGTACTGTCTAAAACCGCCATGTCCGGTAAACAATTGAGCACGAAGATTTGTCATTTCTATCGTCCCCAGTGTTCGATGTGCGTCGCGAACAGATGGGAAGAACGTCCTGGTGACTGAACCGGTGGCCGCCGACTGGTAGCGCTGCTGCCATGCAGCAACTGTTTTGTCCCTGATGGAGCGCCTGGCGAACGACAGAGGGAAGGAGTCATAATTAGGTGACGTCTTCAGGCGAAGTGCCGCTTCCTTCGCCAGCTCATCAGCCCTTTCGTTACCGGGGATTCCAACGTGGGCCTTGACCCAAAACATGCTGACTTCTTTTTTCTTTGACTTTAGGTCGGATATCCTGGTCCTGATTTCGACAATGATGGGGTTTAAATTTCCTGGGTCGCTGAGGGCCTCCAACGCTGATCTGGAGTCAGACAGGACATGGTAAGAGCCTTCCTTGCCTCGACCTGCCATGTCTACGGCTTTTTGGATGGCCACCAGCTCAGCCTGGTAAACCGTACAGAAATCTGCTAGTTTCAGTTTTGCCTTTGTGCTCTCCCTACCATTCCGCCAGCACGTGACCGCCGCTCCCACCTTTCCTTCAATTTTACTTCCATCAGTGAACAAGCAAGCGATGGACTGATTGTTAACGATCTCCTGTGCTTCTTCTGCAGTGTTCACGGGAGAAAAGGACATCGGCTCCCGATCAGATGGGTGCGGCAGTACAGAAGGGTGAACCCTGCGTTGCAAGATCCTCCCAGGGAGCTCAGGCAATTCCTCGCCCCTTTTAATCCTGTAGAGGGCCAAGCTCTCTAATGCCCGTAGATCTAACGGTAATACTCCGGCTAGCAGTGTGGCAGCAATTGTCGAGGTTGTACAATGCGCTTTTGATATCTGGATAGAAAAGACCCTAGTTAGTCTATCCAGAATTTTGCGCGCATACACCTTATTCGCTACTGGTGCCCAAGTGCTCGCCCCATATAGGACCGTCGGCTCGGCCACCGACGTGTAGAGGGTCTTGATAATTCCGCTATTGAGGCCCCATTGTGCACTCGCTGTTCGACTCATTGCTCTGTAGATGTTTATAGCCTTTCCCGAAACCTCCTCCAGGTGTTTTCTAAAGTTTAGGTTCTGGTCTATATTTACACCGAGGATTTTGACCGAGTCCGAGAAGCGAAGCCGTTCCCCTAGCAAGACTAAGCAAGGAATGTCGTATTTGAGCTTTTTGGTGATTATCATTGCCTGTGTCTTGGCGGGGGCGAATCTCATCTTGTTTCGCCTGCCCCATTCCGCAACCAATCCCAGCGCCTCATTCATAATATCTTCTAGCTCTAGGGCATCCCCAGCCGCAGCAACGATAGAGATGTCGTCCGCAAAGGCCTGAACATGCGCTCTCAGTGACGTTGATCGTCGCAGCAGCCAGTCGAGCTGGACATTCCACAGAAGAGGGCCACCAATCGATCCCTGCACACACCCTTTCGACGTTTTCCTGGTGACCTCCTCCCCCAAGTACCTCACTTTGACTGCTCTGTCTTGAAGGTAGCTGCACATGAGTTTCATTGTTCCACAGTCTGTTCCCATCGCAAACAATTCCTTCAGCATTGCCGGCCACCATGCATTATCAAATGCGCCTTCAATATCCAAGGACACGAGTGCGACGATTTTCTTCCCGCCCACCTCTCTCCGTATGATGGTGGTGAGATCGTAAAGGGCGTCCTCGGTACTCCTTTGGGGCATGAAACCATATTGCAGGTGGCTCAGCTTATCGCTTCTAGTGAGTTCCCATTGCAGCCTGTTTACCATCACCTTCTCTAGTACCTTGCCAAAAATCGGGAGCAGGCCAATTGGCCGGTATGATTTTGCCGTGGAGTAGTCAGACTTGCCGGGCTTTGGGATGATCTTTATTTGGGCCCGCTTCCAGATCCTCGGGAAATAGCCCAACTCAAGGCACTTATTTAGAAGCACACGGTACACGGGGGTAGCAGAATTTGCCACCACGCAGATGTCAGATGTTAAACCATCCTCTCCCGGGGCCTTCTTAGGGTTCATATCTTTAAGAGCCGCTTTGATCTCATAATCTGTGAACGGAGTCAGTTTCAAGCTTCCCGGACTATTCGGCGTTCCCAGAAGGGCGGCTCTCGAAGTGACTTCCCTTCTAATTTCTTGATGGACTTCGGTCTCACCAGAAGTGTCGTCTGCCGGATAGAAAGTGTTGGCCAAAAGCGTTGCCGAAGCGAGAGGGTCAAGGGTATGTCCTGTGATTGGGTCCTTCAGCAGTCTCTCCTCTATCGCATTCGGTTTAGCCATTTTCCTTATTATTCGATAAGAGCACCTCCAAACATCCTCTCCATCCTGCCTGGTGCAGAAAGTCTTCCAACTTTCGGTAATGGCCGTCTGTATTGCCCGTTTGTAATCTTCTTTGGCAGTTATATAATCTTTGATAACATATTCACGCCTAGATGGTCTTGCTCTCTTTATTCTTCTACGTTTGGCGGCAGCGATTCTCCTTAGCTCATCCAGGCGACAATTCCACCACGGAGATCCAGATGATGATCTTCTGGTTTTGGCTGCAGGAATCGACTCGTTAGCCGCCATCACAACCGCCTCTTGGAACAAAGCTATTAGATTCTCCAAGTCCTCCGTTTCCTGTACCTCACGCACTGTCCGATCATTTATGTCCAGAGCCTCAAGCCTGTCCCTCAATTTCTCTGCGAGGCTTCCCCAGTCAGCTTTCTTTGTATCGAAGCGCCACGTAGAGACCAAGGTACTTCCTCCCGTTGTATTATCTCCTCTCTGCGCCTCGATACAAAATTCTATTGGTCTATGATCAGACAACCCTGCTCCTCCAACATCAACACTCCACCCCTTAACCAGGCCTTGGATCGATGTTGAGCCAATTGTGATATCATTTATGCCTTCGTACAATCTCTGACCCCTGTATATATGATAAGTCGGTGTGCTGCCCTCATTTAAGACTTGAAGATTATGTTGAGCCAGGAAGTCTGCTATCTCAGCTCCCCTCGCATCCTCCGACAAGCATCCCCACCAGGGACTTGCTGCATTGATGTCCCCTCCAATAATGATTTTGTTCGCGCTTGTTGAGTTCACCACGGACGATAGGAATGACAAATATTCTGTTATATCTATGTTAGGTTCAAAATACACACTTACTAGACATAGCTTAAACATACCCAAAACTAAAACTATACTAGTTACATTGTTATTGGTAAACTTTGGGTCTACTAGTACCCGAATGTTGGGGTCGGTGACAATCACAGCCGATTTCGCGGGAGATAATTGTGTAGCACCCGAGTTTTGAAACACGCGGAGACCCCTCGCAGCCGTCAGGCAACCGGCTGAGCCCACATATGGCTCTTGAAGTAGAAGAACCTGTACCCTGTTTTTGGTCGCTCTTTCTAAGCACTCTTTCGTGGCTGCAAAACCACGCCCCAGATTTGCTTGTATGACCTTTAATGCCACTTTAGCAATAATTTATTACCCGTCTTGCTATTCGGTCCCAGCGCAGCCACTCAGGGCATGCCTGACTGTAGGCAGCATGGTCACAGCTATGTTTGGAGTCCGTTTTGCAGTTTGCACATGTTGCTGGGCCTCCCCTATCTGGACATTGTCTGGTGTCATGGGCCCCAGCGCAATGGCCGCACGTCAGCTCAGCCTTACAATCCCTGGCTACATGCGCAAAGCCCAGACACCTAAAACATTGCAGCACCGGTGACTGGTCAACTGCAGCCACAATCTGGTATCCCACTTTTATTCTTTTGTTACAAAGCGCGTTCCACGTCCTGGGATCAACTTCTAACACCACGTTAGCCAAAAGGGGGTTCCTGCACTTGGTCCTACGCCGGACCCGGATCCGGGTGATCTCTCCCGCCCCTTCGGCCAAAATTCCTGTATTCTGCTTTGTTAATGCTTCGATCAGCTTGGCGTCACTGATATCATTTACTACTCCGACTAGGCGAATGAGTGGGTTTCGTGGCTGTCTTTCCACAGCGCTCAGGTCCGTTGAAGCACTCGCGATGGCCTGCCTTAAAGCTCTCTGGCTGGATACGGAGTCGCAAGCTACAGCAACTCGTTGTTTGCTAATCTTCCTGACACCACTAACGCCGATCCCCAGGTTTACTACATCCACGTTCTTTTTCAGTTGGTCCAAGACTTCCTCGCTAGTGGCCCTCGGATCCCGTGACTCCACCAGCACCGGAAATCCTGGGGCTCGAGCCGTCTCTGCGTACGTGGGCCTTCGGCTATCGTCGCCCTGCCGCGAGCCAGCGGGGACATTGGATTCTCTCGAGCGTTCAGCCGCCTCCTCAAGCGGGCCCCTCACTTCAGCTCTGACCACCTCTCGTATGTCTTCTTTGAGCAGCTCAGCGCCAAGAATTTGCGACCCCATAGGTATAGGGGGCGGTATGAGCCTTTCCTCAGTGAACTCTGCTAATTCTCTTCGCAGTGTTCTCACTTGAGACAAGACAGGCTCAATCGCCTCCACAACGACTTCTCTGGTGGTCTCCCCCGGGACCGGATTGTTTGTCCTCTTATCTTCTTCCAGCGTTTGTCTTACTGTATCAATTACTCTGTTTAGGTCAGCCTTCACTTCCCTCGAGCATTGACACCTTTCGACGGCTCGGTCGTCAGACTCTAGACGAGGAGGACTCCCACGTGAGATCAAAGGGTCACTTTTCTGCTTCTCTAGCTCTATTGCTACCTGTCTTATTAATTCTCGCATTGCACGGAGGTCGTCAGCCATTTCCTCAAGGCGAGATCCCACATCGGGCTCCGATACCCGCTCAGGTCGGTCACTATCCATGTCTCCTCTCGCGGGGCCATGCGTCGATTCCCTCTCTGGCCTGGTTTTCCCCAGCGCTGCCAACTCAGATCGGATTCCCTTAACCTGTTTGGTGAGGGGTTCCAACATGGTAATGGGTCCCTGTAGTTCGAATGACAGCCATCCGCTAACCCTCTCTGTGGCCTTCTTGTTCTCTTCTAGGCCTTTCCTGAGGGCTTCGCTCTCTCTCTGGTAGGCCATCGTGAGTTCCTCGAGGCGTCTAGCATGTGTACGCTCCAGACGAGCCAGATCTCTTGCCGATTTGGTTTTTTCCTCTTGTAGGAAGTTTCGGTGTCGGCTCCTGGAATCAGCGAGGGAGAGGCACACTACGTACATCTCCTGGAGTGCCTCTTGCGCCTGCTCCTTGCACTCGCGCTTCATGTTTCCCGCGCTAGCAATCGCTTCCAGGCCATATTGGAGTAGTTCGTTGGCTCTGACCGTGACTTCATCCATGGCCACTCCGGTGCGTCTACCCCGCGCAGGAAACAGGCTATCCCTACGTGATCCCTCTTCAGGCTCCGGCCAAGTAAAGACATCCGACTGCTGTACAGACGAGCGCGGAATCCCCAGGTCATCGAGCTCCCCATCTAAAGATGACGCTAGATGGCATGGAGCCTCCCCTTTCGCTTTCTCCTTCCGAGTCACGCCCGACTCTAAGCCGGGTCCAGAGCCGTGATCTATGGGTGACACTGGTGGCGCCTCCTTGGTAAGTGTTGACTCCTCGTTATCCGTTTCGTTTCCCGACAGGGGCTCATCCAGGTCACTACCAGCGCCCAGATATCCCACCGCCATCGTGTCAGGGTCAGTCACGGGAGCCTCAGGGCCAAGTCGATCACCATTCACCGGCTCGTTAGTTCTCTGGAGGCGCTCTCCCAGTTGCCTCAGCTCAGTCCTAGGCGATTGGCAGACCATGGCGGCCTCATTTAAGATGGCTCTTTTCCTTAGGTTCTTGGGAGGGTATGGGTTTGAAGCCGCCTTAATCGTAGTCTCTTGAGTAGCTTTTATTGGAGCGGATTTTGGCATTTTGGTGATTCACGATCTGTATCTCTCGCTACAAAGGAGTGTACTAAAAAATTTTTAGATTGATTATGACTAGAAAATTATTAAATTAAATTAGGCATGCACAATAAATTCAGTAAATTAAAATTAAATCAAAATTAAATCAAAATTAAATTAAAACTAAATTAAAATTAAATTGAAATTAAATCAGAATTAAATCAAAATTAAATCAAAATTAAATAAGAATCAAATCAAAATTAAATCAAAATAAATAAAGTTAATTAATAATTTTCTGTTGCAGGTGCCGGTTCGGGAGGAAGCGCTTCGGTGTTTTGATGAGAAGGACGTAGTTCGGTAAGTATATTTAAGTTGTTGGTGTGAGAGTGTGGGAGTGTGTATGTGTGTGTGTGTAAGGGTGTCCTTGTGTAGTTATGTGTGTGGTCTCCCTTCCCGGTGCCAACCCCTAGTACCTGAGTCCCTATTTGTAGGAAAATCGAGAAAAATCGGGATGGGGGGGGGGGGCTTTCCTAAGGGGGGGGGGAACCGCAAGAGCGGCGTGCCGGTGGATATGCTCAATCGATAGATCTCGCCGAGACCTTTCACCAGACACCAAGCACGCCTCTCTACGGCCACTGGGTCAGGAGTTATGAGCTGGGCGGTTTCTGGGAGGGAGTTGGGCGGGAGACTTTTTGAAAATCGCCCTAACGATATCTCAGCTCCCCTTTATCCCAGGAAGTCGGGAAAAAGTCCAGGATGGGTCCCCAGCTGTACACTATCCTCTCCGAGTGAAGGCGGGGATATCCCAGGGGGGGGGTTTTGGGGGGGGTGGAGTTGGTGGTGGGTCTTGGGGGTCTCGGCTCAAGGAAAGTCCTCGCCGGGGGCGTGCCCGCAGCGAAAACCGGAGCTCCGTACGACCACTGGTCTTGATTTGGCGGCCAGTTGAAAATTTTCAAAATGGCCGCTCCTAATGTCAAAACCAGTGGTTAAACCCGTATAACTCGGGTTCTAGGAGTCCGATCCGGGCGTGCGACGTCTCCCCGAAGAGGGCTCGACCTTGGCTATCGGGTGCGCTGACAAAAACCTACCCTAAAAATTTTCACCCCCTATCCCCTTTTCTCCCCAAGGGGGTTGATCTTAGTCCCCTCACCTCCCCCGAACCGAAATTCCCGCCTCGATCCGATCAGTGGTTCAGGAGATACAGGCGATTTTCCAATCCAAGATGGCCGCCGCTAATGTCAAACGGCGGCGGGAAATCGCTATATCTCCCGTCCCCGACGTCGGAGAGGACTCGGGTTTTTTCCTGGGGGAAGCCCCGGACCCCGGGAAGCCGGCCCTACCCCTAAAGAGGAGGAAAAACCTGAGCACGAGATAGAGTCCCGAGACGGTTCGGGCAGGCTCGCTTAAGTCTGTCGGTACCTATAATTGAAAACCGCAGCACTCCACGCCTAATAGAAGCCGAGTTATGGGCTAAAAGAATAAACCGCCCTAGAAGTGGAAACTCCTCTCCGATCCGCCCTACGGCAATAGAGGCCCTACAGGGCTGCGGTTTTCGGCCGGGGATGTGCAAGGGGGTATTTGGGACCTCTCCTATGGAGTATGTTTTGCTGTTACACCCCCTTACCCCCTATACTTAAAATTAACACTTTAAATAATTAATAATTCAAAAAATAAATGTCATGCACATAAAATTTAAAATTTATAAAATAGTACACAGTAGTCTTCTCCCGCTGCCAAAAAATTAGGTTGTCCGGAGCACTCCTCCTATTTTAAAACTGAGGGGGTAGTTTTACCCTAATTTTCAAAATTCCGTATCTCCGAGGTTATCAGATGGATTTAAATTCTGTTTTCGGTTCCTTGTATGTCTTGATGAGCTCCACAAGATTTAATTCATACCCCGAAGGCTTTTACACAGAATTTTGGAAATAAAAAATTTTGAAAATTTCTGAAATTCTAAAATCTATAACTCACCCCCTATAACTCCGATTTTGAAAATTCTGACGCCAAAAGGTTTGTGCCCGCACTGAGCAACCCGCCGCGTCCACGAACCCTCTCCACAGGGTCCGGATCACAGACCTCGTGGTCAGAGGTTATCCGGAAAATCCTGAATAACCACGTGACCCGATGAGATCCGGTGACGCCACTATTGCCACCAGATGCGGGAAGCAAATGCGCACAAAATGATATAAAGCACTCACACAGATCACAAATATTGCCAGACTTACAGCAATTTAAAGGTGCAAAAAACACCAAACACGTGGCTATAATTCACATTAAATTGAATAATAAAAAGCACGATAACTCCACAAGCACAAAACTAGCACCAAATTGTAGGGCTCACTTTTACGCATCCAATGATATACCACACTCTAAGGTGCGTGCTGGATTTACCACTTTAATAATTTTTAAAACAAAATTTAAACACTTAGCGCGCGTGCTCCGGTTGAGTATTGGCTCGGAACTGTTATTGGCTCGGAACGGTTAGGTTAGGTTAGGTTAGGTTAGGTTAGGTTAGGTTAGGTTAGGTTAGGTTAGGTTAGGTTAGGTTAGGTTAGGTTAGGTTAGGTTAGGTTAGGTTAGGTTAGGTTAGGTTAGGTTAGGTTAGGTTAGGTTAGGTTAGGTTAGGTTAGGTTAGGTTAGGTTAGGTTAGGTTAGGTTAGGTTAGGTTAGGTTAGGTTAGGTTAGGTTAGGTTAGGTTAGGTTAGGTTAGGTTAGGTTAGGTTAGGTTAGGTTAGGTTAGGTTAGGTTAGGTTAGGTTAGGTTAGGTTAGGTTAGGTTAGGTTAGGTTAGGTTAGGTTAGGTTAGGTTAGGTTAGGTTAGGTTAGGTTAGGTTAGGTTAGGTTAGGTTTTTTTTTTTTTTTTTTTTTTAATGAAAATCAATTCTGCAGACTCTATGGTCCGCACTTTTTTGAGATTAGTTAATTTTATTATTTTAAAACATTACAAAATTTGCATGTCGCTCGGCATGCTCGTCTTATTCTAAATATTACCATTTCTGTTCTGTCAGTGCTGTACCTGGCATGCGGTTTTTTTTTTTTTTTTTTTTTTTTTTTTTTTTTTTTTTTTTTTTTTTTTTTTTTTTTTTTTTTTTTTTTTTTTTTTTTTTTTTTTTTTTTTTTTTTAAATTATTATTATTAATTATTACCAAATAAGTATATATTTTTTTTTTTTATATATTTTCATTCTTTCTTTTTAATATATATATTTTTCACTGTGTCTACCGCATGCAGGTTGATAGGACAATGATTGATTCCTTATTATACTATTACAATAATGTTTGTTTTATTTTATTATTATTATTACTAAATTGATTAATACAATATTATTATAGTTCAACAATGTTATTACAATCAATACAATATTCTTTATAATTTTACATATTAATACAATATATTAGTTTTATTATTGTTATCGAATCAATACAATATTATTACAATGAAGTTAAATACAATATTATTTATAATGTTATATATTACTACAATATATTACACTACATTTTACAATTATTACGATACATTTAAATACAATTACTAATTACAATACCATTACAATTCTTAAGGATGTCGTCTAGTGAGTGCAATTTTGGCTTGTGTGGTTTGGACGCACGGCTTGACCCTAGTACGTCCCCAATACCTTATTCGTTTTACCATTTTGAGGGGCTCCGGTCCACCGATGCTATTGTCGCATCTCTTACCTCATCGTCCCCATTCATCATCGCCATTTTTATGTTGTATTCGCTTATTTCACGGACGGACGTTCGGACTGCGCGCATTATCAGACGAGCTGTTGCGTCTTCTTGAGTGTCGTCCGTGAAATAGACGCATACATCCGTATGTCTGGAGACGGCCACGACCGCGTGTTGGACACTTTTTAAGATTCTCGAGCGAGCTGCCGTGGTTCGCACTATGTAGACGGTCTTATAGGTAAGTCCCTGCGATTCGTGGATAGTTAAGGTTCGAGAGCCCTCGTCCTGACCGTAACCCTGACTGATAAGATGAGCTTTCTCAGCCTGGGTGTGCACCAAGTACAACGTATTTGGTGCCTTGGGTACTCTCTCTCCCCTATACCCCTTTATCGCTAGGGATCTGACCGTCGTTTTAGCTGAATAAATGCCCTCATAGATCTCATTGAGGGCATATGCGACATCCATGGGATTTCTGAATGTGCACGGCAACTCTCTCGTGATGTGTATTATTGTATGTGGTGTGGTGTAAAACAGCCTGAAAAGATTTTCCCTGTCGATGTAGGGAAGCTGGTTGTGGTCTCCGACTAGGAGAACGCTTTCGGCTTTTGTTATCAGTATTGCCATTACTATAGAACCAAAGTGGTTCATGAGGGCCTCATCCACTATTAATCGTTTACACGATTCGCCCCCATAAACCCCATTGATCAATAGCGACGCCATAGTTCTTACGCATCTTTTAACTTTGCGTTCCCCTACCTTCTCCATCAACCTTTCCCTCAAATCATTTGCGGCTTCCGTTGTTGAGGTGACCAGTATATCTCCGTCCAAATTGACCCGATTTATAATAAAAGTAGTTTTCCCACAACCTGGGACTCCGTTGATCCAAGTGAACTGTGGTGTGGCCCGGTCGTCCGGCATCTTACCTTCCGAGAGACTACTCGATATGGCTTCTGCCATCTCCAGTATTCTCCCTTCATGCATGATCCTAGTGCACTTCGCCACTACCACTATCGGTTCACCAGGAGGTGTTCTAAATCGGGTCTCCTTCTCTGTGCCCTCCCCCTCAGGCTTCTCCTCCTTTTCTACGAACCCCATGCTTTTGCTGTATGCAGCCATGTACTCCCCCGACATTTCGCCATGTAATACCTGGCTTGTGTCGTTGTTGTACACCGCTGCTTCCGCTTCTTCTAGTAGATTTCCTAGCAGCCCCAAGGAACCCTGCTGGTAAGCCTGCATGATCTTCATGCATGTTAACTCTTTTACCTGCATTGTTGCTCTTGTGACTGCTACAAATTCCACGAATGCGTTCCGCATGTGTTCTTCGGGAGTAGACGCCTTCATTAGGGTAGGGGGAGATACTTGGCCCATATCGGCCCTAGTTCTGGTCACCACCGCTTTACAGGGACGATCCTTTCTGGGTTTGGCTATCACTGTAGGGAAGTGGCGATCGGCGTCCTTTCGGGAGCTCTTATAACCTGGGTCGCAGTTCAAGAACTGCCAGGTTCCCCGATGCTTTTCCCTCTGAGGTTCCTGCTGCATGGGGCCCGCTAGCGCTGATAAGGCGCTCATCATCCCCATATGCTGCGCTGAGGGTTTCTTGTGGGTGGATGTTGACGCCGTCGCTTGGTCTTTGACTGTTTTGCTCTTTATTCTAGATGTTACCAAGTCTGCGTTTGTGTGGAGTTTGTCCCTTATTTTCCCGGCTGTTTCTAGGGACTCGCAGGTAAGTAGAACCTTGGTAGCCATCTCCATTCGCACGTGGTCGGCTTTCAGCCCAGAGTTTTCGGAGTCCAAAGCACGATTTATCGCTTTCATGACTCCGTACTCGCTCTGGTTCGCGTCCTTGCTTGCCACGACGAATCCCGGTCTCATTACAGGTTTTTGTAGTGGTTTTCTGGTAGCTTTGTCGGTGGATTTGGATGAAACCGGTTCTCTTTGCTCAACCATGCTGAGGCCTGAAGTGCTTAAGGTTTTATCCTCGTATAGCTTCCGGCAAAGTTGGTCTGCTGCCTTGGCCGTTTCACATGTGAGTGTGGCTTCCGGTTTCCTCGAGATGTGCATGCGGTCCGCTCTGAGCCTGGTGTTCTCGAAATCTAAGGTATCCCTTATCTCATCGACCAACCTGCCACCTGATTTGGTGACGTCGAAGCCTTTCACGATAAGGGTATACTTTTTCTTTCCCTCTCCAGTGTGCATGGCCGATGTAATGCCATTTCCGTCATCTGCCTGGTCTGCGGTGTTGATGGAGGTCATTTCATTTGGCATGACTGATGCACATTTAGGTATTTGCTGGAGGTTGCCCATTCCTTTTCTCGCATGCACTGCTGGTTCCTTCTGTTCCTTGGAGTAGCCACTGGTCCAGGCCTTGCTTGGCACAATAGGTGTTTTTCTGAGTGACTCCTCCGGTGGTCCAGCTGTTGTTTCTCGTTGCGATCCCCGACACTGCCTCTGTCTCGCTGATGCGCTGTTTGTGTTTGGATAAGTATGGTGGTGTTGTGTGTGTGGTTTTGCTGTTTTTGTAGCACAGGGTCGCTGTTTCACTAGCCCTGAGAAGAAGGTCTTTACTCTGGCCCATGTCGATGTTACTGACATTTTGTGGGCCCTTTCCTTCTGCCCCATGAGTGCCGCTTCTTCCTCCACCCTCTTCGCCAGTCTTTCAGACCCGCTGATTATGTCGCGGTCCATTTGGGCGGGCGGGACGCTCTGGTCTTGACGTCGTGGTGTCAGAAAGGAGAGGTTTTGCCCTCTCTCTTCGTACACCACCACCTCATGGTACTTGGAGGCTTCCAGGGCTCCTATATAGTCCCTAGCCTCTCCTTTGTGGTACCCCACGACCATCGCGTCCACACTGATTCGTTTGGGTGGAGTTTCTCCCTCTCCGGACCGGGCCGCTATTCTACGCAGCACCTCACATGCCCTCCTATAACCTGTGGTACCTTCGCTACAGAATAGCGCGATGAGCTTGTTCTTCTCTCGCACTACTCTACAGCGATGTCCTTCCACTAGTACTTCAGGTAGGGCATTGTAGACTTTCCGTCTCATGGTAGTTTTTGAGGTGCTTCCATTTAACAGGGCTCCAAGACCGGGGGAGATGTATACCGAGCTGCGGGCCTCATCATTGCAGAAGGCTATCCCCATTCTCTCCGCATTGCCGTCCATGAATAGGGCAACGCTGCGAATGTGGATCCCAGGGCTTCCAGGTTCCCCGTGCTTTGTTACGTGTAGTGTGTGTATGTTTGTTGTTTGTTTGTTCGTGTAGTCGCTAGCTGGTTGCGATGGTTGTGGTCGCGATAGCGGAGCGTTTACCGTGGGTGTCTGTTCAGCAGTCAGAGTACTGTTCCTTCTGACTGCTATATCCGCCACGTACTCCATGAAGTCTAGCATGCTGGCTCTTTTCTTTTTATTACCGAGCTGATCTGGTACATTCTCTTGTGTAAGGTTTGCTTCCAGAACGCACTCCAAGTCATGTCGGCGGGATAGGAACCGTGGGCATTCCAGTAGTAGGTGCCAGACTGTTTCTCCTTTGGTTTGGTCGCACTCACACCCCGGCTCGTCCTTCAGCCTAAACCGGTGCAAGTATTCACCAAACCCTCCGTGCCCTGTCATCATCTGTATGTGTAGCGGGTTCAACCTTGTCTCCCTGACCAATTTATACGCTTCACGTACGTTTGGTAGGAAACCTTTGGTTATAGAACCCGTGACGGAGGAATCATATCTGTCCTGCCACTTCCTGATAGATTCCTCTCGGATCTTCTTTTTCACATATGACAAGGGCACTGCTGCGTAGTCGTGCACCTCCACCTCCTTTGCTGCCCCTTCCTTGGCCAGTTCGTCGGCCCTTTCGTTCCCTGGTGTTCCTACGTGGGCTTTTAACCAGAAAAGTCTCACCTCCCTCCCCTGCGCACGTATGTCCGCTATACACTCCTTGATGGTCTTGGCTAACGGGTGTACCATTCTTGGGCCGCTTATCAACTCCAGAGATGATCTTGAGTCACTCAAGATGTTGATAATAGGCTCCTGGCTGGTCTTCACCTTTTCCAGAGCTCTGTGGAGTGCATATAATTCCGACTGGAATACCGTGCACGTTGGGTCGAGGCTGAAAACTTCCCTGTCCTTCTCTCTGCCTTCCTCCCACCAAGTGAGTGCTGCCCCCACTTTCCCCTCCATCTTACTGCCATCAGTATATATCTGTGGTCCAGTAATATTTAAGGTTTTTTGGGCACACTCGTCCATGCTGTCGAGAAGCTCGTAATCGGCTGATATTCTGCACGATGGGTGTGGTAGGTCTAATACCCTTACGTTCCTCTCGAGAGCGCTGTTTGGCGGAAGGAAATCATCCGAGAGACCTCTCTTCGCTTCGTAGAGAGTTGCGACCTCTCGGATGCGTAGGTCTATTGGCAGGAGTCCTGACAGAACCAGTGTCGATGTCAGTGACGCGGTTCTGTAAGCCTTACACGCACGCTGCGCGAATCCTCTCTGGAGTGCGTCTAGTTTTTTCCTGTTGGTCTCTGTTGGTCTCCAATTTTGTTGCGTCCGCCCAGGCGGCTGCCCCGTATGTCAGTATGGGTTCTATGACTGCTATGTATGTGGTCCTTATCACCTCCCCGTTGAGCCCCCAAGTGACCTTCGCCGCGCACGCTAATTGCTTGTATATGTCTGTGCTCTTTTTGCATATATTTGCAACGTGCTCGTTGAAATTAAGGTTCCGGTCAATGGTTAGGCCGAGAAGTTTGACGCTATCCACCAAAGGTATATGGATCCCTGACATTTCTATGTGGGGAGGGTTGAATTTTAATTTCTTGGTTAGAAGCATCGCTGTGGTCTTGTGCGGTGCAAAATTCAACTTGTTCTTTACTCCCCATCTGTATGTCTTTTCCAATACCTGGTTTATAGCGTCCTCCATCTCTCCCATGGACTCTCCAGAGAAGACAAGGACTCCGTCATCTGCGAACGCCTGACAGTATACCTCTTCGACCGATAGTGTTTGGAGCAAGGGGTCCAGAATGATGTTCCAGAAGGTCGGCCCACCTATGGATCCTTGTACGCATCCTTTTGTGGTGGACCTTTCACTGGTCTCCCCTGCATAGTTAACTACTATCTTTCTGTCGATGAGGTATGAGGCCACCATATGATAGATGTTTCTGGGGCAGCGCCTTTGTTGTAGTTGATGCTTTAGAGCCGGCCACCATGCGTTGTCGAAGGCACCCTCTATGTCCAATGAGACTATTACGATTGACTTTCTTAGTGCTCGCTGTTGGCGCACGTGTCTCAGAAGGTCATACAGGGCGTCTGCGGTTCCGCGCTGGGGCATGAAGCCATATTGACGCTGGTCTAGGGTAGGGAGTAGGTGCCACTGTAGCCTTCCTACCAGGAGTTTCTCCACCGTCTTGCCTAGTATTGATAGTAGGCCAATTGGACGGTATGATTTCGGGTGGGTGTAATCCGATTTACCTGGCTTCGTGAGGATGACTACATGAGCGATCTTCCACTGTCTGGGGAAATACTTCAAGGCTAGGCATTTATTCGCAATTGCCATGAAGACTTCCATTTTACAGCGTATCGCTCTGGCACAGATGTCAGAGGTCAGTCCATCCGGTCCCGGTGCCTTCTTTGGGTTCTGCGCTTTTAGCACAGTCTCCACTTCTGACTCCGTGAACGGCGGATCGTCCTCTCCCAGTACTCCCCTTTCCCCTATATCTACACTGCGCACTTTTTGACGTAGCATGGTGTGAAACGGTTGGTCTGTCGATACCGTGTCGTCCGGGTAAAAAGTTGTTGCTAGGAGGTCGGCGGATTGTTGAGGATTCAACGTCGCACCATCCATCCCCCTGAGGAGTACATCATCTTGTCTCCCCTTCGTTCTCCTTATTACACGGTATATACCGTCCCACATGCTCTCTTTTTCTTGCGCTGTGCAGAATTCCTTCCAGCTAAGGGTTTGAGCCTCGTGTGTTTTTTGCACGTATAGTGCTCTGGCTTCTTGGTACTCCCCCAATACTGCTTCAATTCTGGTGGAAGCTGCGTTCCGTATTCGCCTCTTTTTTCGCAATACTTCTTTTTGCAGCCTATCGAGCTCCTCTGTCCACCATATGGGCCTTGTTGTTTTTCTTCCTCTGCCTACTCTTGGTATTGAAGCATCGCACGCTTCCACGATTGATGCTGCGTAGGTTTCGGAAACGGAGTCTAACTCTTCTGTGGTGTTTATGAGGTCCACTACACCGACGTTGATGTTATGATTCTCCAGGGATTCCAGAAACTGTCCATCGAAAACCCGCCAGTTCGCCTTTTTGGTGTTGTATTTCCGAGTAGTTGGTATGGGGATTGGCTGCAGCTTCTCTCCAACCTCCAACTCGAAAGTGATGGCGTTGTGATCTGACGTGGTAAGTCCTCGGTTGACTTTCCAGTTTCTTATCTTCCCTAGGAGACTGGAGGTGCAGGTAGTAATATCTACTATACTAGTGTACATTTTACCTTTTCTGCATTCCTCAAACGTCGGTGTATCTCCCACATTCAGAATCTGTAGCTCCATTTCCGCTAAGAGTGAAGTTAGTTGTTGACCCCTCTGGTTTTCCGAGGAACTTCCCCACCAGTGGCTCCAAGCATTTACATCCCCCCCTATTAGGATGTTGTTTGTAGTCAATTTAATTTTGTCATGCACTGCTCTTGTTCTTTGCAGGTACGGCTCCATTTCCGCGTCTCCCTCGTAATAGACGGAGACCACTCCAAGCTTTAAAGGTCCAGATACCAGTATAGCAGCCGATTCGGTCTCAGTTATCATCTGCGGGTCATTTATAACCCGCAGGTGATCCCCGAATACAATTATCGCCGCCTTTACTGGTTTCTGTCTATTCAGAGTGCACTGAATGACTTTCGTGCCCGGGTGTTGTTTCAGTGTGCCACTGGAGCCGACATAAGGTTCTTGCACCAGTGCCACACTGAAATGTCCCTTCTCTGCTATTTGCAACAGTTCTATGGTTGCTTGCTTGGAGCGTCTTAGGTTCGCTTGTAGAAAGCGTAACCTTGTGCCCCCGCCTTCCCGAGGTGTGATGGAGCCGTTGATGGTTGTGCTGCCTTTAGCAGTAGTGTACCTTCGATCGCGCTATCCGATCCCACACCACCCTTTCTGGGCATTCATCACTGAATGCCATGTGCACCATATTGTCTGCTTTTTTCGCCGTCTCGCAGTTTTTGCAACATGGCGGTCCTCCTTGTTTTCGGGCGGGGCAGTCCTGCCAGGAGTGCAGTTGTCCACAATAATTGCAGGACTGCTCCTTGTCCTTACAAAGGGCCTTTGGATGGCCGAACCCTAAACACTTTGCACATTGCACTAGCGGTGACTGGTCCTCTACCGTCCTTCTCTCCATCCCGATATGGACCATCCCCGCCTCGAGCAGTCGTTTGTGGAGGATTGGTGCTACCTCCAGTACTGGGTGGCATTGTAGGTCGTTCCTCGCTCTCTTCCGGTACCTTACCCGAACGTGTGTCTCTTCTTTCTTGAGGCCCTCGAAGATGGTTTTGTTTTGGGCCTTGAGGTTGAGGCACAGTTCCTCGTCCGTATGGTAAGCCATGACATTATTGACTCTAACGAGGGGGTTTTGTTTTCTGGCTTCCGCAACCGTTAGACTGTTGTTCGTCTTTATTTTGTCTAATAAGAGTCTAGCGTCTGTTTTAGACTCACAGCTTAATACTACTTTTGCGTTTCTAGCCTTTCTTACTCGGTCTACCCTCAGTCCGGTGTTGGGGAAGTCCAACGTTTTACGGATTGTGTCGATTACCTTATCGCCTGTTTTGGCTGGGTCCTTACTCGACACTATCAGTGTATGGTTGGGCTTCGGCTTTGGGATCGACTTGAGTTTTTCCGCGTAAGTCGGGCCAGATGTGTTTGGTTTGTTTGTCGTGTATTTCGAGTTTATCCACTCCATGGAGTTGGTCAACACTTTGGAGTTTGTGGCTATTTCCGATACCTCCGCCCTCAGTGGGGCTATTATCCCCTCGATAGCTGCGGCTGTATCGGAGACCGCCATCTCTGCACCAATTCCCATGGGTGGGTTGTGTAGGATGTTCCCGGACAGGACAATGTCCTTCACCTCTCCGACCTCCTCGAGGATCCTGGTGGTCTTGGTTAAGATGGGAGCAGTCTTTGCCCTTATCTCCTCCTTAGTACACTCCCTGTCTTTACTCAAGGAATCTATGCTCTCCTTAAGCTCGGCCACCTCCTTCCTGGAGGCCTCCATGTCTCTCCTAAGAGCATCCATGGAAGCCTTCAGGTGGTCTTCTCTGTCAGCCTTTACAGGGGATGTCTCTGGGCTTCCCTTTGTCTTGTCTGCCCCTCTCTTTTGATGTAGAAGATCTCTGTGGCCAGTGCCGCAAGTTGTTCCGAGATCTTTCTTAGCTCCTTCGTGAGGTCGAGTTCGGAATGAGTCGAAGTTGTCGGGCTAGGTAGTATTGCTCGGGGGAGTTCGACCGGCTGCCTGACTGGCTTCGGGTCTGTGATGCCGCTTTTTCTGATCGCGGCGATCGCTGTCCCTACCTTCTCCTGCAGCCAATCTTTTATATCGTCACTCTCCCCGATGTTTCCTTTATTGCCTCAGTCGTTTGCTGAAGCTGCCTCTCGTGCTCCTTCCTCATGCGCCGCAGTTCCTCTTGATGGGCTCTTTCAACTCGCGTCAGCTCTCTTGCGGCCCTCGTTCTTTCTACCTCCAGATTCAGACGATGTCTGTGTCTGGAGTCGGCCAGAGAGAGCACCAGTTCGTAGAGATTGGACATGCTTTCTACAGCAGTCGCCCGGTACTCTCTCTTTAAGGTTTTTGAGCTTTCCAGCGCCCCTTTACCCTCCATGAGGAACTCCCGCGCCTTTTCGGTGGCGAGGTCTTTGCAAACTCCCGTGTGCTTCCCTATCTTCGGGAGTATGCTCGGACGTCCTGTCGACGGCTCACTGTCCACGTCTGTCCATTGGGACCCGGTGCTAGCCACCTCCCAGGCTTGCTCGTGCTCGAGCTCCTCTGTTCCGGGTGTTTCCGGCTCTTCATCCGAGTCCACTTCGCTGGGCGGAGCGGTCGAGATGACGATGCTGTACGCGTCGTTCCGCGCCGCCGCGGCGGGTTTACTGACTGGTGACACCGACGTACTCGGGTTTGTGTCTATTTGTGTGTTATCTTCTTGTGTTTGTGTTGGTGGTGTGTCTGTATTCGGCGACAAGATGGAGTCCTCGAGAAGCGATACATCTGCCACTTGCCTTAGGTAATCGAGTTCACTCCTTCTTGCGCCTCCCGCGCATTCTTCAGCGAGACCGATCTCCTCAGTCCCCCTGTGTGTACCGGATAGTTGTCCAAAATTGACTTAGCATAAGCCTTCCCCACCTCCGAGGGTAGCCCTCTCTTGAATTTCAAGCTGGGCTTCGTTACTTTCCCCGGAGCTCTTTTGGTGTCCTTAGCTGTTTTTGTCTTTGTGCCTTGTGATTGTGTGTGTTCAGTGGTAGAGGTTGTGTCTTGTTGCGCTGCCGCGGTCGCCTCCATTGGCTGATTGGCGTTTTCACGCTCCTCGGAAGCGCGCCCAGACTTACCTGCATTTGATGACATTTTTTTTTTTTTTTTTTTTTTTTTTTTTTTTTTTTTTTTTTTTTTTTTTTTTCGCCTATTTACTAAGCCCGCTGGAAAGTACTCCCCGAGCCCTTATCAGCGCTGAAAACCGCGTGGTCGCGCGACGTATAGTTCCCGAGATAACCAAGGTCGAAAATCTGGTTTTTTTCTGGTTATTTTGGTTAAAACGTTATATCTCGGGATCCAAGCACCGCACGAGCACGGGACCTTCGGGTCTCTGCAGAGCACCTCAAACCCCACCTCGCCACGGAGTCAGATTTTTTGACTTTTTGAGGGTGCGTGAGGGTGGTTTCAACCCCTTAACTTGATTCTAGTGGCTGGGGGAAGGTCTCTGAAGAAAGCCCCGCTGTTCTAGGACTAATAGATTGGGAGATATGACCGTTCAAAGTTTTCCAAGATGGCGATCCAAGATGGCGGACGAAACTTTGAAAAATCACCTCTCCCAAACCATAGCAGATAGACGGGGGGTTCTTGGGCTTGTTGGGCTTGTCTTCTCGAGGAGCTCCTCCTCCTGGGGTCGGTTTTGTTCCAAAAATGAAAGTTGACTTTTTTAAGTTTTTCCACCCTGGGGGGGCCCTCAGTTGTCAATCCGTGCGTCCCAAGAAAGTCCCGAT